>CAKXYN010000028.1:2451250-4902500 GCA_935064755.1 Tragelaphus eurycerus
AAAAAAGGGAGTCATCACCCTTTAGTCAATTCCCAGACCTAATTCATTTACCCAGAATCCCTTGAATGAAGGGGAAGCCAGGGCCCCTGGAGGAAGATCCCTACTACACGGTGAAAAATTAATAGTTAATCTTTCTCCCAGCCTTCCCCAAAAGGATTTTTAGTCTGTTACCAGGGTGACCGTGCACTGGAGAAAAGGAAATAATCTGACTTTTCTGGGACTGCAGCCTACCCTGTTTTATTGCACTTCAAAGATGTTACATTTTTACAAATTTGAAGGTTTGCGGCGACCCTGCATTGTCAGGCCATGGTTAGCATTTTTGAGCAATAGAGTATTTTTTAATTAAGGTACGTACTTTGGGGGACATATAAACTACAGTATAGTGTAAAGATAACTTTTGTATGCACTGGGAATCCAAAAAATTCATGTGATTCACTCTACTGAGATACTTGCTTTATTGGGGCGGTCTGGAACGGAAGCCGCTATCTCTCTGAGCTCTGCATATACTGCACTCTGGCTGTGAACAGGCACCAATGCCAGGAAACCCAAACATCACTGCGATCCACCAGTCCTCACAGGAGCTTAGGGAGGACAGGTGGTCAGTGGGCCTTTGAGCTCAATACTTCTCATGATAGGTCCAATGGGTCACTAAACCTGTGCTGTGGTTCTGTCCCCAGTCTGGGAATGCATATGTGAACTAAACATACTCAGCAACTGGCAGAATCCCGAGTAGCTCAGGACCAGCTGGGTTCCTTTGAGCTGTTAAGAAAACATGGAAATAAGGCAACAAGGCCACTGGAGGGGAGTGTCCTTCGTTTATTTGCTGTTCACTATCCATTAGGGGCCCAACCCTGTAAGATAGATATTAATAGAGAGAAACTGGTAATATGCAAATATCTTCCATCCAGTAGAGAAGATAGTCCCAAATTCTATGATTTTATTACCCTATAAGACATTCATGTTCTTTATCAAATTTAGCAATCTTATTCCAGCTTGCTTCCTTTCTTACACTGACTTTTTCTTCCTTAATCCTCTTTCGAATCTAGCTTTGTCATCTCACTGGTAGCTTCATTAATAAGGTAAATAAATTTTTGACATGTAATTGTTTGATTAATATGTTTTTAACCTTTTGAAAATTATTTAACAGTTCACATGACTCACAACGGAGAAGGCAATGGCACCCCACTCCAGTACTCTTGCCTGGAAACTCCTCCTCCCACGGAGGAGCCTGGTAGGCTGCAGTCCATGGGGTCGCTAAGAGTCAGACCCCACTTACTGAGCGACTCCACTTTCCATTGGAGAAGGAAATGGCAACTCATTCCAGTGTTCTTGCCTGGAGAATCCCAGGGACGGGGGAGCCTGGTGGGCTGCCGTCTATGGGGCTGCACAGAGTCAGACACGACTGAGGTGACTTAGCAGCAGCAGTAGCAGCAGCAGCAGCATGACTCACAAATTAAGCACTGACAAGGATTCCAGCATCTGGGGATGGAGTATTGAACTTCACTGTCTCATTTCTCTCTCCCTCATCTGGCTTCCTGCCACCCCAGAGCACAGTTCACACTCTGCCTGCCTGGAGGACAGTGTCCACACTGCCTCCTCGAGCAGTGATTCAAGGCTTCAGGCTCTGCCCTTGTGGTTGCACCGCTGCCCTCAATGTGAGAGGGGCTGACTCTAGGTTATGTCTAGGAGACAGGCACTTTCTGAGTGATTGGAAGCATGACAGCCTCTCCTGGAGTCAGAGATGAAGGCCATAAGAAAGGTCAATGCCGTCTAAACAACCTAGGGGCTGGTGGATCCTTTATACAAATAACTAACATCCACATGGGAGAAACAGCAGCTGCTGCTGGGCACATCTCCTGTGCAATCTCCATGAGATGGGGTGAGCCTGTCTGAACGCTATCCCCTTGCTTTCCACATCGGAGACTAGCGGTCAGGGCCACTGGGCTGTGTGTGTGTGTGTGTGTGTCCGTGTTTGAGGACAGGAGGATGACATCTGCAGGTCCAGGTCCACCTCCAGCTCCCCAGGCTCCGACTCAAGCCCAGTGTCTTCTGGAAACTTCCCTGACCACTTGACATCCAGTAGCGCCACCTTTCTCTGACACAGCGTTTGTTCTGTATGTCCCCTCACATTGTACTTTATTATCCTGTTAGAAAGCCTGGGCCTTAATCCTGGTTCCACATGCTGTGAGCTGTGTGACTTTGGACAAGTCACTTAATCTCTCTCTCCTTCTTGAAGCCTGTTTTCTCACCTTCATGGAGGAGAGATTTTGTAATATTGATAGAAATAACAACATAACCCCTTTCTCCACTTCTTGGGGCAATCATGATCGAGTTTGAGGTGCACATCCTGGCACTACGCATATAATCAAAACCATTGGGAAAATCCATTGGGTTGGCCAAAAGGTCCATTCCCAAACAAATATTTAACGGCTATTGTTCAGTTTACTCATATATGAAATGGGGATAATGGTAATAACAGCACCAATTCCACTGGGTTGTTGCAAACATTAAATGAGATAACACTGAATGATTGTTGATACCTGACACACCCAAGCATTCAACAGGCATTAACTGTTTGAACTGAAAATGCTCTGAAGCACGAGGATGTTTATCAAATTGAAAGTTTTTTAATTATGGCTCTTGTGTTACTCTCTGAATGTGTCAGATGCATTAGCTTCATCTCCTCCTTAGATAGCTTTCGAGTTTCAGAATGTTGTTGGAGACCTTCAAGGTGCCAGACAGCGTGGACACCAAACAAACACACAGTCACTGTCTTCAAGGAGATCACAGCTTGGTGGGAAAGATAAGCACAAAGGTGGTTAAAGTGCTACATGAGAGAGATGACGGCCTATGGGAGGATCACCTAGCCACGCTGGAGTCTCTGACTATAACAGATTCAAAGCAGACCTCCTGCCTATTCTTCCTGCGCTTATACTCTGCTCCAAGGACAGGGTTTTGTACATAATAGGAGCTCAATACATACGAATACATAGTTGAATAAACATGTTAAATAAACCCAAGAATTCTTTCTCAGGTCACACAGTCCCTACAATGGAAGGCAGTGAGGAACGGAACTTTGTTGAGACCCTGACACCTGTCAAATCCCGGGCGAGGCATCTCATGGGAGGACCAGTGATGTGCTGGAGCCTTTCTGCAGATCCCTCCTCCCAACTGCGTCCAAAGACACCAAGCTGGTGGCTTGAAATTAGCCACAGTCTGAGTACTTACATAACAAAATCAGCAAGTGCTACAAACCAGAGCATTATTTTCTCTTGGAAAGCTCCTTGTCAAAACATTAACCACACAAAACCACATGGATCTCCCACAGTAATCTATTTTAAGATGAAGACATTAAGGTTCAGAGAGGTTAAGTAATTTGCTCCAGATCACACAGGCAGGCCACAGAAAGCAGACTTAGGACTTGAACTGCTCTCATTCTAAAGCCCTGGCTTTTCTCTTTGCAAATTACAACTGCCCTCCTCCCCTGTCAGGCCCTCGTGGGCTTGATCATCAGCCGATTGGCGCCTTGTCCTGGCTGAAGGACAGAGCAGAAGAGCTTTCCCTCTCTTCAGTCTCCTTGTGCAAGTAGGGCTCCCTGGACCCAGGCCAAGGAGCCCTGTGATGTCTGCCTTTTTATTACCCACTGTGAAGATTCTTGTTCAGTTCCACCAAGAATGAATGAACCTATGAAAAGATGTTCAACCTCACTAGTCGCTGTTTTTATTTTAGTCACTAAGTCATGTCTGGCTCTTTTGCGACCCCACGGACTGTAGCCCACCAGGCTCCTCTGTGTGTGGGATAGAACTGGCATCTCTTAAGGTCTCCTGCTTTGGCAGATGGGTCCTTTACCACTAGCACCACCTGGGAAGTTAATCTTATTTGTAAAACAGAAATAGAGACATAGACACAGAGAGCAAACCTGTGGACATCAAGGGGGGACGGTGGGATGAATTGGGAGATTGGGATTGACATCTATACACTATTGATACCATGCACAAAATAGACAACTAATGAGAACCTGCTGTATAGCTCAGGGAACCCTACTCGGTGCTCTATGGTGACCTAGAGGGAAGTCATCCAAAAAAAAGAGGGGACGTGTGTATACGCATGGTTGATTCACTTTGCTATAGACTAGAAACTTACACAATATTGTAAAGCAACTACAATCCAATAAAAATCAATTAAAAAACCAGTTAAGATGGTGAATTTTATGTTATATGGGTTTATTTTTACCACCATAAAAAAAAAGAAAAGAAAAAGAAATTAAGGTCCAGTAGCTAAGACTCCATGCTCCTAATGCTGGGAACCCCAGCTGGATTTAGTTCCATCAGGGAACTAGATCTCATACGCTACCACTGAGAGTTCACATGCCACAACCAAGACTCAGCTCAGTCAAATAAATTAAAAAAAAAAAAAAAAGAAAGAAATTAATAGTGATTCAGAATGGAATTCACCTCCCCCGAAAAAGTATGAATGCACCATGGGGCTTACCATGACTCTTTCGGTGCATCGTCTGGGAGGCAGACTTCCTCTCCAGAGCCACTGTGCTGAGAGATGGACCTCAGACAATCCAATATCCAACCAGCTCTGGAGGTGACTATCATCTAAGATACTCCCGGGAGGAATCGGAGACACACAATGTCTGTAACTTGCCCAAGTCTCAGGAGCTAACTGAGTTTCAGCAGTTTTAGAAGAATTCTACAAGTTTCAGTAGTTTCAGAAGAATTCTAAAAAGGTATGTATTCATTTTAAGAAATATGCATCTGTGCCTACTGGATGCAAAGCACTTTGCTAGGCCCTATGGGGTGATAAAAGCACTTTGCTAGGCCCTATGGGGTGACAGCGCGCTCCTTCTCAAAGCTCATATGTGTGTAGGAGAGGCGGGCCAGTGCCGGGGAGCTGTGGGAAAGGTCACAGGGAACTTCTTTTGAATCCTGATTGTGCCTGTTCCTCGGATCAGTCACGCCACCTCTCTGAGGCTCAGCAGACACATCTGTAAAATGGAGATGGTATCTCTTCCCTCAGTGGATTAAAGAATATAATCCTCGTACAGTGTGTTGCTTTGTTCAATGAATATCCATCCTTTCTATCAGAGAGAGCTATATGTAAACAGCAAGAAGGACAGCTCTCAGCGACAGGAACAGTGATCCTGCACTCTCATACAGGACTTCTCGTGGTCTGTGTCTGTATCGTTCTAGGCAGGGGACTTGAGGATTAATCTATAGGGCTGATAGTACTTCTGCTTCCACTGAACCAAAGTTGTGCGGTAGAAATGCCTCTTGGCCAGCTCCAGCTTCGCTAACTCCAACATCTCCTTTCCCTCCTCTGGACTGGCGCCCACCAAGCTCCTCCTCATCCATGGGATTTCCCAGGCAAGAATACTGCTGTGGGTTGCCATTCCCGTCTCCAGGGGATCTTCCCAATCCAAAGATCAAACCCCAGTCTTCTGCATTGCAGGAGGATTCTTTACTGTCCGAACCACCAGGGAAGCCTTTCCCTCCTCCAGGCCCCTGTAACTGGGTCCTCAGGAACCAGAGCTGGAATCTCTCACCAATACCACCGCCCCCAGGACCAGGACGAGAGCAGCGGGACTTGCTGGCAACAATAGCTCTATTTGCATCTTAATGAAAAAGGTGGAGAGGGAGAGGGAAACCTGAGCGTGTGGACTGTGAATGAAATCACTTTCTGTGTAAGATTTCCGTTTGTTTGCTTTCTGCAGCTTCAGCCAGAGCCACCTCTGAGTGTGTCTGCACCGCAAAATCCAAGCTTCAGAAATATCTAATTTGGAAACTATGTGTGCCATCCAAGTGGCAGCTCTCCAGGCGGCTGGTTTGATGCTCAGCCTGGTCCCTCTGCAGGTAGCACTTCTAAGCAGCTGATGGGCTTTGTCATCTTGGCCCTGCTCAATAGAGCCTGGGCCAATTACCGCTCGGCCCTGGAAGCTAGACTTGCCAGGAACCATTGGTTCCCAGGGCTGCCCACTGCGCATGGGGCAGGGCCCCGCCAGGACCATCTGGGCGGGGAGGGGCTCTGAAGACCTGCACTTTCCTAGATGCAGCCGGGGTGGGGGTTTGGGAATAAGGGAGCAAGACTCTCTAAAAGGGATTAAAAGGACACAATGGGACTTTCATAGCTCCCCCTGGGGCTCCTAGCTTGCTGGTGACACAAAGGAGACCTGTAATTAGAAAAACAAGAGCCCGAGGCAACAGCTCAGCTGGTTAATTGTAACTAACCTGAGTATTTAGTAATTTTTAAATATAAACACACAAATGTAATTTTTCAAATTATATGATCATTTTCCAGGCTTCCTTCATATTTTGATAAATGCTTCTCTCTCCAATTTCCTCATTTCATGACTTGACTCTTGTATTTGTAATCTCTGACCCACATGGGTGACACAGAATGCCAGGTGTAGCCCTACAAATATCACTAGGAAAAAAAATGAGAAAAAGGTTGTGTGTGCTGCGTCTCGATGTTCTTGCCATGTCTCTGGGTGGATCTTGATGGAGAGGCCACGGGGGTCGTCCTTGCACTGGTGGGCAGGCTTACTCTTCCTCCAATTGTGTCAGCCACGATTAATGAACTAATTTATTTGAAAGGACATGTATCATTTGTGATCTGGAAAAAAAAATATGCTGGTCCATCACAACTTAGGCCGTGTGAATACCACCACAAACAAACACTGATTACTTGTGGGTATGTGTCTGTGTGCATGTGTGTGTGTGTGCATATGAATTAGAATCATTATATTTCCATTATTGTGCATAACACTATAGAATATATATACATATATTCTCCAATTTCCCCAAGTTCCAAATTTTTGGAATACACATCCTCCTTCATTCATATATTCACTTTGCATCATTCATGAGGGTCCACTAAACATCAAGGACAGGAAGTTGCCCTGATTTACAGGGATGAAGTCGGGAATACACTGTGGCAGGTACTGTAATAAAAGTGAAGGAAATAAACCAAGGACATGGGAGAACTTAAGGTGGCCCGGGGCAGCATGGGGGCAGCCATACCAGCCAGACTTGTGCTCAGTACAGCTTCATTTCCTAGCACCTGTGAGGCCTTGGATACAAAATTTACTTAATATCTCTGAAACTCAGTTTTCTCATCTGTAAAATGAGGATCATGGTTCCTATCTTTCAAGGGCTGTCATAAGGATTAAAGACGATGTGTATGAGATACGTAGCATACGTAGCAAAGTTAGGATTTTAAACTGGTAGATATTATTCACTTGTAATTTGAATACTGCCATTGGTAAGAAGGCAATGGCAACCCACTCCAGTACTCTTGCCTGGCAAATCCCATGGACGCAGGAGCCTGGTAGGCTGCAGTCAGTGGGGTCGCTACGAGTCGGACACGACTAAGCAACTTCACTTTCACTTTTCACTTTCATGCATTGGAGAAGGAAATGGCAACCCACTCCAGTGTTCTTGCCTGGAGAATCTCAGGGATGGGGGATCCTGGTGGGCTGCCGTCTATGGGGTCGCACAGAGTCGGACACGACTGAAGCAACTTAGCAGCAGCAGCATTGGTAAGAAGGCATCTGATTATAAAATTAACACCTAAAGAGTAGATGTGTTTCAAAGCAATGTTTGTGACTCTCAAATGCCGCTCTGGGTGAAGGCAGACAGGATTAGAGCAGCTGCTGCTGGCCATGATCTGTTTGCACTGGAAGAGACCTCATCCAATCCAATCCCATCTTCAGAGATAGGAATCAGAGGACAAAGTAGGTTAAATATCTCTAGGCCACCCAGCTAGGGTTGATCAAGCTTTACTCAGGCTCCTCAGAGAACTTTTTTCTACTAGACTTTGTCGTTGGGACCTGTCTTGGCCCAGCCCAGTTTTAGCAAGAATCCTGCTGTCGGTTTAGAGAGAAATCCTCATTCCTGGCACCTGATCACATTGGCTTTGCCTTCAGCAAGAATTCCCCTCTCCCTGACGTCTCTGCTTAGCAATCTGCCATCCACTGCCCCCAACTCCCCAACCTTAGTCCCATTCTACCCACTGATTGTAATCCACCCCCCACCACCACCGCTGTCTTTGTATATTTGGCATTGAGGCAGCCCTCTAGCCTGTCTTGTGATCATCTTGACACCTATGACCACAGTCCTGAATCAAGTCTCCCCTACTGTCTTCACAAATGTCAGAATAATGCTTTCTGCGACTATAACTGAAGACTCCTGACTCCCTGCTGCTGCTGCTGCTGCTGCTGCTAAGTCACTTCAGTCGTGTCCAACTCTGTGCGACCCCATAGACGCCAGCCCACCAGGCTCCCCCATCCCTGGGATTCTCCAGGCAAGAATACTGGAGTGGGCTGCCATTTCCTTCTCCAATGCATGAAAGTGAAAAGTGAAAGTGAAGTTGCTCAGTCATGTCCGACTCTTAGCGACCCCATGGACGAGCCTACTAGGCTCCTCCATCCATGGGATTTTCCAGGCAAGAGTACTGGGGTGGGGTGCCATTGCCTTCCCGCCTGACTCCCTAGACCCCCTAAAAAGGCCCATGTGGGTCTTGGTTGCACAAACAGAAAGCAAATGAGCAGACTACCAGATGGGATCACTGAGCAACTGGGCAGTGGGCTCCAAAGGGCAGCACCATAACCTGACAGAACCATGCTGGAGTCCAACTCGGCTTTGTGTGTCTTTGCTTTTTGTATCCATTTTGTTAGGTTTTCCTGGGTCTCTGTCTGGTGGACTGAAACTCAGAGGATATGCTGAGAAACACCATCCGATCTGCTGTCTTCAGATAAGTTGCACGTTTTGACCATTACCCTAAGTTTATCCAGCTGCTCCCAGGGCCCAAGCAGCCAGTGCTAGTAGCTGAGGACCCTGCAAGGATCCAAAGAGATCCTTGAGCCTCCAAAAGCCCCCTCCACCTGCTGCTCCAGAGCTCCGGGCTCCTTTTCTGAACTGTCCAGGGGCACTGCTGTGAGGCCCTCCTCACTGCCAGCCTGGATGGGGGCCTCCCTCCCTCGCCTGTTGGAGTCTCACTGCTCAGAAGAGGCACGTGGACACACATGGCCTCTGCCCTTGCCCTTTTCCACTTCTCCCTCCAGCAGGACCATGGACCCCTGGGCGATGACATTGCCATGGAGACAGAGTAGAGAAATGCTATGGTGAGCAGGTAACTGCTCAGGAAACCAGAGAAGCTGGGAGGCCCTGGCATTCTGGTGCTCAGGATGCTGGTGCACGTCCCAAGCCAGGCCTCAGGCTGAACCTCTAAGACTTCAAATCCCAAAGCTGGGCTCGGAGCAGCTCCTTCCCTGATTATAGCCACCCCCACCCTCCACTCCCCCACCCTCCCCCCCACACACACACACACACACACACACACGCACACATGCCTATCACAGTGAAGAGATTCACTCACTTAACACAGAATCATTGAACATCTACTATGGACCAGGTCATTATAGACCAGCATCCAGACTGAAAAGTCCAGGAGGGAAGGTTCAGAGGGAAGTAGGCCCACTGGGGCAGCTGCCACGCTGGCTTCTAAGGCAGGACTCCAAGGAGGTGAATCTGCAAGGCTGTGGGTTCCTTATTTGCAGACATGTAATCCACACTAAGGGCCCAGAAGGCTCCCTAGCACCTTTAGCATCTCCCAGGTTCTGGAGGACTGGCCAGCTGGACAAACTTGACAATGGGGTTCCCTCGGGATCTGTGGTTTATAATGCAGAGTCTGCTAGCCTCTGTCTGTGATCCCAGCCCTTCTTCTCTCCAGGGGGATCTCATTCCTACCTTCCTCTACTCCCAGTAAAGCTGAGCTCCGGGGCAGGAGCCGGGAAGCTCTCTGCACTGTTGTCTCCAGTCCCACTGCCTCAAGGAGCAGTAGTAAAATGACTTCCAGAGACACACCCTGCATGTGATCAAGCCCTGTCCATACACACAGGTTGCTACTATTATTACTATTCCCTGGTGGAGTCCAGAGATTCCGTGGCAGACTGGAGTATATGAGAGAAGAACAATGCTTTGTATAAGGTACAAGGTACTGAGTTAGAAGACTTGGCTTTTAGTCCTGACTCTGCCCCTAAGAGACCCTGGATGATTCCCTTGGCTCCCTGGAACCTCAGTGTTTTCACCTGTGAAATGAGTGTGTTAGACTGAGGACCTGGACACACAGGAGACACTTAGTAAATGTCTGAAGGACGAAAGTTGAGTGAGCAACTCCACATCTCTGTGCTCTTTCCAACTACATCAGGCACTTAGTATTTGCACCCAGCCACCAGCATCATGGTGAAAAAGGCAAAAGGAGAAGAGAGCGGCAGAAGATAAAATGGTTAGATGGCATCACTGACTCAATCGACATGAACTTGAAGAGCAGACTCTGAGAACGGAGGACAGGACGGGAAGCCTGGAGTGCTTTAGTCCATGGGGTCACAGAATCAGACACAATTTGGCAACTAAACAACCACCACCACCACCCTCATGGGGCCTCAGCTAAATTGCTGCAGGAATTCAGGTTCCCACATCCCTCTCCTATCTGAAACATTCGAGGGACCCCCTTCCTTCTCCTCTCACCCCTTAAACATTTCCCCTAGCCTCCCCCTTACTAACCACCTAGGCAGCAAGTCAGTGGATGCCTTTTAATCCTGAACTCCCAGTCTTACTAATTGCTTTCTTTCTTGTCCTCATTTGCTTTCTTACTCAGGAGATGAGGTTTCAATCAGATAAGAAAGCAGCTGTTCTAAGAACAGGTGTCTGGAAGGGAAGTGGTCCTGCTGGGAGGAGGCAAAGGATGTCTCTAGGGACCAGGAACAAGGGAGGCAGAAAGCTCCTGGTAGTGGGTTGAACAGTGTTCCCCAAATTCATGTCCATCCAGAACTTCAGTGTCTGACCTTACTTGCAAATAAGTCTTTGCAAAGGTAATTAGTTAAGGATCTAGAAAGGATCATATGAGATTAGGGTGGGTCCTAAATCCAAAAGCTGGTACCCTTCTAAGAAAAGAGGAGACAGACAGACACAGGGAGACAAAGACGATGTGCAAATGGGGGAGATTGGAGTTTCGCTGCCACAAGCCAAGGAAGCCAGGAGCCATGAGAAGCTGCAAGAGGTAAAGAGAGCCTAGAGATTTCAGAAGGAACACAGCCTTGCTGGCACCTTGATTTCAGGTTTCTTGATGCCTCGGAGCTCAGGGAACCCACAGAGGTTTGCAGCCATCTCTTTTCACATTCTTTTCTTATCACACTTGGGAGCCAAGCAAAAGTAATTAGAAATGAAGACAGCAAACATTTGGCATTTCCAGCCTGGTTTCCTGGGTTTTATCCAGCTTCTTCAAGATGTGATGAATCAGATCAATTTTGAGCAAATCTCAGGCTGCTCTGCATGAGAGTAGTCTTCATTCACTCACACAACAATTGTTTATTGATATCCTCCAACCACCAAGCACATGCTCAAGGTAGGGCCCGGAAACTCCTCCTTCTCCTGTTCTTTCCCTGCTGGCCAGCCCTAAGATCTGACTGACAACCAAGGAGTGACCAGTGTACCTTATTATGTCATTGTGAATGATAGTAACAGAGCATTCAAAGGCCTTCACACGTCATATGCTATATAGAGCGAGCACCAGCTTGCCAACAGTCTTCTTCTTTATGAGAAAAGGGGAACATTAATAGCCATTAAGGCAACCCCATCACTCAAAGCTGTAAGCCCCTCAAAATATGTGAAGTGCCCACTTGGTCCTACTTCATTTCACTTATCTGTATTTTCCAGGCACCAGAGTAGATCTGAGTAATAAAGGTCATCGACTCAACAATTTCTGGACCTAGAAACAGGAAGAAAGGACAAAGGGATGATTTTCGGAGCTTGGTTACATTGAGGAAACTTTTACTGCGGCAACCTGAGGCCAAACTGTGTGGCAAACACCATCTCTGTCTATGAAGCACAGTACAGGACACAGACTTGGTGTGGTGGGAAGTTGGTCGGTCACCGGCAGGTCTGGGATCTGGGTTTGGTCTGGGCGTAGCAGTCCTGAGACTGTTAGGGGAAACACACTGACTGAAACCACCCACCCTGGCCAGGCACCATAGAAACCATTTGCGTGACTTATTTTACAACAGGAAATCCTAGTAAGGAACATGGAACTAGTAAGTCACCATCAACCAGAAGAGTTCAGGAAAGGTCAAAAGGAGACACCACGTGTCCAACCACCTCCCAGAATCCTTCTCGCTGGCATCCATCTTGTCTGAGCAATACATGTGCCACCAGGAAGGATTCTGAGTCAGATGATTGGTCAAAGAAAACCCGGAAACTAATCCCATCACCATAAAACCCAAGACTGAAAGCCACGCGGCAGAGCAGTTCTCCTGGGTCCCCTTACCCTGCTGCCCTCCACCCAGGCGCCCCTTCCCAATAGTCTCTTGTTTTGTCAGCACGTGTGTCTCCTCAGACAATTCATTTCCAGGTGTTAGACAAGAGCCCACTTTTGGGCCTTGGAAGGGGGTCCCCCTTCCTGCAACTACACTCTGGATGCATCACTCAATACCTCTCTGGGCACAATTTTTCATCCACATGTGAAGAGTTATTTAAAGTTCCTAAGGTTATTTACCGGGGAAGGCTATGGCACCCCACCCCAGTACTCTTGCCTGGAAAATCCCACGGACAGAGGAGCCTGGTAGGCTCCAGTCCATGGAGTCGCTAAGAGTCGGACACGACTGAGCAACTTCACTTTCACTTTTCACTTTCATGCATTGGGGAAGGAAATGGCAACCCACTCCAGTGTTCTTGCCTGGAGAATCCCAGGGACGGGGGAGCCTGGTGGGCTTCCGTCTATGGGGTCGCACAGAGTGGGACACGGCTGAAGCGACTTAGCATAGCATAGCATAAGGTTATTTACAGCCTTGACATGCTGGGGGCTCTCCTGTCTAAATCTCTTGCTGGGGGAACATTCTAGCCTGCCTTAATAATGTGGGGGGAATTTAAGGATGAGCAGAAGACAGCATGTCCTCCTATCTTATTATTGTATGTACGTGGGGTTCGGGGGAATTCCCCTGATCACAGTCTTGCCATATGGAATTCAGTGAAGCTTGGAAAAGTAAGGACTGCATTTTTGCCTTTGAGGAATTTATTATCTAGTGGCGAAATGGACAAGTAAACAGGCAATTACAGTACACCATGATAATCTTACACTTCTTCCTATGGTAATATAAAGGAGGGTCCCTAGCACAGGCTGGTGAAACAGTATAGGGGAAATCACTGAAGACTGCCTGGGAGAGGTGGTGCCTCTGCTCAGTTTAAAGGCTGGCTAGAAGTTAGCCTTTCAGGTCAAGGGCTGGAGCATTCAGGCAGAGAAAACAACATACTCAGGGGCTGAGTGTGGGACAGTGAGCGCAGAGGAAGGAGCGTCCACCGATCCTTTTTGTTCCTTTTCCTTGTAATCTCCAACCCTTTCACCTCTCTAATCCACAGCTTCATACCATCACACTACCCTTTTTTTTTTCTCTTTTCTTCTCATCTTTCTCTTCCATTCTCTTTAGATAAAGAGAAGAATGTAATCTAATGAGTTCATGAGCTAGTGAGGGAGCGAGGAGAAATCTGGCGTGTTGAGGTGTGGAAAGGTGTGTACTGGGTCCCAGGAGGGGGCTCCTCCCCTCCTAGCCTCCACCAGGGCACTTCTTCCCCCACATCCCTTCCCTGTGACTCATGACCACCTCACTCATCCTCTCATAAGACCCTGTTCTCTTGAGGAACCTGCCACCCCTCCATGACCCCTCCATCCCTCTCTGTCAGGGTCACCCACAGATTCCCAGTCACATCCCCTACTTCACTGACGACTGCCATGTAGCTCAACGTCTTCCACTCCAGCCCACGTCCTGCCACTGACTGGGTGGAACCAGCTCCAAGTACCTTGGCCCCACAGCTCCTTGACCCCCCCATCTCCAGTACATGCTCCACTTCAGTTCAGCTGTTTCCATGATTGCATCCTGGACCTTTTCATCTGCCAGGACTGCTCCTCTCTGAAGTTAGAAATTTGTTCTCTCCCTCTGCGACCACATTTCATTCTCTCTCTCTGCATCCCAGTTCAGTCGATCAATTACTCCAAGTATAACGGGTCTCTGACCTCATCCATGCCATCAGTCCACAGATTCTAATTCCCCTTTAATATCCACAGACTGTCTTTCCTTTCTAGCTGAATCAGATTTCTAGCCCAACATTCAGATACTTCTACTGCTGCTGCTCCTGCTAAGTCGCTTCAGTCGTGTCCGACTCTGTGCAACCCCATAGACGGCAGCCCACCAGGCTCCCCCGTCCCTGGGATTCTCCAGGCAAGGACACTGGAGTGGGTTGCCATTTCCTTCTCCAATGCATGAAAGTGAAAAGTGAAAGTGAAGTCGCTCAGTTGTGCCTGACTCTTAGCAACCCCAAGGACTGCAGCCTACCAGGCTCCTCCGTCCATGGGATTTTCCAGGCAAGAGTACTGGAGTGGGGTGCCATCACCTTCTCTGTTAGACACTTTTACAAATATCCTTAATTTCCTGGCTTCTTTGTCCTTAAATCATCCTTGCCTTCTCCCTTGCTTTCATCTTCCTTGGGCCATAAATCATCACAAGTTCTATTGAATTTTAAATAATTTTTCAAATCACCCCTGTCTTTCCATCTCCACTGGCCACCAGCCTCCAGCACGACTGTCCCAGACAACAAGAAACCCTCCTCACCGCTCTGCTTCCAACTTCCTTCTTGACCATCAGGTCTCCCACTGGGCAGCCTCTGTGATTTTTATTTTAATGCAAATGAAATCAATTGAATTATTCTACTGCCTAAAACTTCTTGATGCCCTCAGGATGAGATGACTTCTTGTTGCCCTCAGGATGGAGTCCAGTCTTCTTCACAAAAGCCTCAGGGCTCCTAGTCTGGCCCCTGCCCCTGCCTCTGGCCTCACCTGGGACTGTTGTGTTAGTCCTCTGCTGCTGCTGCTGCTAAGTCACTTCGGTCATGTCTGACTCTCTGTGACCCCATAGACGGCAGCCCACCAGGCTCCCCTGTCCCTGGGATTCTCCAGGCAAGAACACTGGGGTGGGTTGCCAAGTCATGCCCATTCTCTTTGCAACCCTATGGACTGTAGCCTGGTCCATGGAATTCTCTGGGCAAGAATACTGTAGTGGGTAGCCATTCCCTCCTCCAGGGGATCTACCGTGCCCAGTTCAAACTCCATTCTTCAGCCCTTAGTTTCTTTGAGTCCCCTGAATACTCCACGCTCTAACCTGAGGTTGGTGACAGTGGGATATGGCAGAAAATGCCTTGGGGGGGCAGAGGTGAATCCTAGTCCTGCTCTGCTCTGCTCTCTTGCCGTGTGACAGTGGGTCCTTCCCAGGATAATGCTCTATGAGTCAAATCCCAACTTGTCTAATTTCCTTGTCTGCAATGACATCCTTCTTCCCTCTAGAAGAGAGAAGATAAAACTTGGAGATGGGGAAGGATCCTGTGGACATTTAAATGCTTCCTACTAATCATGATAGAATAATGATAGTGAATGTTTACTAAAAGTTTGCCACATGTCAGGCATTAGGCCAAGTACTTTATATGCATGATTCATTCACTTCCTGTAAAACCTTATGAAGCGAGTGTCATGGTCATCCCTAGTCTATGAAAGAAAAATGCTGATCTCAAAGGGGTTATAGTAATTTGATTGAGGTTTTTGGCAGAACACAAGTCTGAGCCTGCATCGGTCTGGCTTCCAAGTTTATCTTCTGAATCACTTTGTTATGTTGAATAGTTAGATGGGCAGGGAGTAGGTATCTCATTTTTTAGAAGTGATTTTAGGAGATAGATTTAAACTATTATTACTTAATAAATAAGGGTCTTATTTATTAATAATAAATAAGGGTAATAATAGTTTAAAAATCTATCTATCTATCTCCTAAATAAATCTATCTCCTAAAATCACTTCTAAAAAATGAGATACCTACTCCCTGCCCATCTAACTATTCAACATAACAAAGTGATTCAGAAGATAAACTTGGAAGCCAGACCGATGCAGGCTCAGACTTGTGTTCTGTCTCAGGTAATGCGTCGGAGAAGGCAATGGCACCCCATTCCAGTACTCTTGCCTGGAAAATCCCATGGATGGAGGAGCCTGGTGGGCTGCAGTCCATGGGGTCGCTAAGAGTCAGACACGACTGAGTGACTTCACTTTCACTTTTTCGCTTTCATGCATTGGAGAAGGAAATGGCAACCCACTCCAGTTTTCTTGCCTGGAGAATCCCAGGGGCAGGAGAGCCTGGTGGGCTGACGTCTATGGGGTCACGCAGAGTCGGACACGACTGAAGTGACTTAAGCAGCAGCAGCAGCAGCAGGCAATGCGTCTCTGTACTCTAAATTCCGGCTTCAGAACAAACCACCTAAAGCCCCAAAGATCACTCCCAAGGAGTGTTCCATCCTGTTTGTTTTCAGGCTGCCAGGCTGATTTGGACCAACACATCTGTATGTGTTTCCTTGACAATTCACCCAATACCTTCTCCTCTGCATACGTGTCTGATTGAAGCAGGCTCCAACTATTCAATAACCCCTACTTCCATGCCCACAACTGTGAAGATTTTCTAGCCAAACTATAAGGTGCTCACTGATGAAGGTACCCAGAGAGTGCTGATGATGAAAGAGAGATGAAGCAGCTTGCTGAATCCCTCCACCTGTACCGGATTCCCCAGATACAGCAGACATCCTTGCTCGGCTTCAAGTACGTATGGCCACGGGGACTGTCACTCACCCACTCCCTCACTCATAAATTTAAGTGACTAACAAATGCTTAACATCATTTTCGTTTGTAATAGCTTCAGGAGAAATTTGAGACAGACTCTCTGTTTCAAGGAGATCTCAGTCAGGTGGAGAAGACAAGAAATGCATCATTGAGAGATTAGCATTGAACATTAAGATGGCAATATAAGAAAGGAGCACAAGAATTGTCATCAGAGCAGAAGGACATGCATTCATCTTCCCCTGTGAGAATTCCAAAATTGCAACTCTGATGCTAAACAACCATCGACAGGATGAATGTTGGATCCCACCAAAAAAAGAACCCCACATCCAAAGGCAAAGGAAAAGCTCCAACAAGATGGTAGGAGGGACGAAATCGCATTTAGAATGAAACCCATACCTGCCAGAGATTCTCAGAGGGCTCACACAAAACCTTGTGTGCACCAGGATCCAGAGACCCCACAGAGACTGAGCCAGGCCTGCTTTTAAGTGTTTGGGTGTCTCCCACAGAGGCATAGGTCAGCAGCGGCCTGCCACAGGGACAGGGCCTCTGGCGGCAGCAGACCTGGGACACACAGCGTGTGGCATAAGCCCTCCTGGAGGAGGTCGCCATCAGCCCCAACATAGAGCCGCCAAGCACATGACCCACAAACTGCAGAACAATTATACCAAAGAAATCTCACACTGTTAAGAAAGTTCTAGGACCCACAACAGATTTCCCCACCTGGGGATCCAGCAAAGGGACTGAGAACCTCCAGGGAATTTGACTTTGGAGGCCAGTGGGATTTGACTACAGAATTGCCACAGGACTGGGGAAACAGACTTGGAGGACACAACAAAACCTTTTGCACACAAGGACCCAGGAGAAAGGAGCAGTGCCTTCACAAGGGACTGGGCCAGACTTAAGTGTCCAGGAGTGTGTCCAGCTGTGGGTCCAGGAGTCTCTGACGAAGGAGGAGGTGTGGGTCAACGGCACTGAACACAACCATGTGGCCATAAGTCCTTTTGAAGGAGGTTGCTATTACCACAATTACCCCTGTCATAGTTTGGCCTTAGGCCAAACAACAGGGAGGGAACACATAAACAGAAAATTGGATTAAAGATTTACTTAGTATGGCCTCCCATCAGAACAAGTCCCAGATTCCTCCACAGTTAGTCTCTCCCATCAGGAAGCTCCACAAGCCTCTTATCCTCATCCATCAGAGGGCAGACAGAATGAAAACCATAATCACAGAAAACTAACCAAACTGATCACATGGACCACAGCCTTGTTTAACTCAATGAAACTATGAGCCATGCCCTGTAGGGCCACCCAAGACTGACAGGTCCTGGTGGAGAGTTCTGACAAGACATGGTCCACTGGAGAAGGGAATGGCAAACCATTTCAGTAGTCTTGCCTTGAGAACCCCATGAACAGTATGAAAAAGCAAAAAGATACGACACTGGAAGATGAACTCCCCAGGTTGGGAGGTAACCAATATGCTACGGGAAAACAGTGGAGAAATAACTCCAGAAAGAATGAAGAGACAGAGCCAAAGAGAAAATAACAGCCAGCTGGGGATGTGGCCGGTGGCAGAAGTAAAGTACAATGCTGTAAAGAACAATATTGCATAGAAACCTGGAATGTTAGGTCCATGAATCAAGGCAAATTGGAAATGGTCAAACAGGAGATGGCAAGAGTGAACACTGACATTTTAGGAATCAGTGAACTAAAATGGACTGGACTGGGTGAATTTAATTCACATGACCATTATATCTACTACCGTGGGCAAAAATCCCTTAGAATAAATGAAGTAGCTCTCATAGTCAACAAAAGAGTCCGAAATGCAGTACTTGGATGTAAACTCAAAAATGACAGGATGATCTCTGTTTGTTTCCAAGGCAAACCATTCAATATCACAGTGATCCAGTCTATACCCCAACCACTAATGCTGAAGAAGCTGAAGTTGAACAGCTCTATGATGACCTACAAGACCTTGTAGTGAAGTGAAAGTGAAGTTGCTCAGTTGTCTCCAACTCTTTGCAACCCCATGGACTGTAGCCCACCGGGCTCCTCTGTCCATGGGATTCTCCAGGCAAGAATACTGGAGTGGGTTGCCATTTCCTTCTCCAGGGGATCTTCCTGACTCAGGGATTGAACCCAGGTCTCCCGCATTACAGGCAGATGCTTTAATCTCTGAGCCACCAGGGAAGCCCATGACAAATTAGTGTTACAGCTCTATTTTATTTAGAAGATAGCAGGAGAATCCATCCTCGAAGAAGAGGAGACAGTGGAGGAGCATGCCAGCATGCATGCGTGTGCAGGGGGGCGGGGGGGGGGGGCGGGCGGGGAGAGAGAGAGAAAGAGGAGAACTAACCAAAAAAAGATGTCCTTTTCATGAAAGGGGACTGGAATGCAAAAGTAGGAAGTCAAGAGATAAGTGGAGTAACAGGCAAGCTTGGCCTTAAAGTACAAAATGAAGCAGGGCAAAAGCTAACAGAGTTTTGCCAAAAGAATGCACTGGTTATAGCAAACACCCCCTCCCAACAACACAAGAGACGACTATACACATGGACATCACCAGATGGTCAACACTGAAATCAGACTGATTATATTCCTTGCAGCCAAAGATGGAGAAGCTCTGTACAGTCAACAAAAACAAGACTGGGAGCTGACTGTGGCTCAGATCATGAACTCCTTATTGCCAAATTCAGACTTAAACTACAGAAAGTAGGGAAAACTATAGACCATTCAAGTATGACCTAAATCAAATCCTTGATGATTATACAGTAGAAATGACAAATAGATTCAAGGGATTAGATCTGATAGAGTGCCTGAAGGACTATGGACAGAGGTTCATGGCATTGTACGGGAGGTTGTGATCAATACCATCTGCAAGAAAAAGAAATGCAAAAAGGCAAAATGGTTGTCTGAGGAAGCCTTGCAAAGAGCTGAGAAAAGAAGAGAAGCTAAAGGAAAGGAGAAAGGAAAAATATACTCATGTAAATGCAAATATCCAAAGAATAGCAAGGAGAGATAAGAAAGCCTTCCTCAGTGATCAATGCAAAGAAATAGAGGAAAACAACAGAATGGGAAAGACTAGAGATCTCTTCAAGAAAATTAGAGATACCAAGGGAACATATCATGCAAAGATGGGCTCAATAATGGATAGAAACGGTATAGACCTAACAGAAGCAGAAGATATTAAGAAGAGGTGGCAAGAATACACAGAAGAACTACACAGAAAAAGTCTTCATGACCCAGATAACCATAATAGTGTGATCACTCACCTAGAGCCAGACATCCTGGAATGTGAAGTCAAGTGGGCCTTAGGATGCAGCACTACAAACAAAGCTAGAGGAGGTGATGGAATCCCAGTTGAGCTATTTCAAATCCTAAAAGATGATGCTGTGAAAGTGCTACACTCAATATGCCAGCAAATTTGGAAAACTCAGCAGTGGCCACAGGACTGGAAAAGGTGTTTTCATTCCAATCTCAAAGAAAGGCAATGCCAAAGAATGTCCAAACTACTGCACAGTTGCACTCATCTCACACGCAAGCAAAGTAATGCTCAAAATTCTCCAAGCTAGGCTTCAACAGTACATGAACCAAGAACTTTCAGTTGTTCTAGCTGGACTTAGAAAATGCAGAGGAACCAGAGATCAAATTGTCAACATCCATTGGATCATTAAAAAAAAGCAAGAGAATGCCAGAAAAACATCTACTTGTACTTCATTGACTATGCTAAAGCCTTTAACTGTGTGGATCACAACAAACTGTGGAAAATTTTTCAACAGATGGGAACACCTGCCTCCTAGGAAATCTGTATGCAGGTCAAGAAGCAACAGTTAGAACCGGACTGGAACAATGGACTGGTCCCAAATTGGGAAGGAAGTATTTCAAGGCTGTATATTGTTACCATGCTTATTTAACTTACATGCAGAGCACATCATGTGAAATGCCAGGCTGGATGAAGCACAAACTGGAATCAAGACTGCAGGGAGAAATATCAATAACCTCAGATATGTAGATGATACCACACTTATGGCTGAAAGTGAAGAGGAACTGAAGATTCTTTTGATGAAAGTGAAAGAAGAGAGTGAAAAAGCTGACTTAAAACTCAACATTCCAAAAACTAAGATCATGGCATCTGGTCCCATCACTTTATGACAAATAGATGGGGAAACAATGGAAACAATGACAGACTTTATTTTCCTGGGGTCCAAAATCACTACAGATGGTGACTGCAGCGATGAAATTAAAAGACACTTGGTCCTTGGAAGAAAAGATATGACAAACATAGCATTTAAAAAGTGGAGACATTACTTTGCCAACAAAGGTCCATCTAGTCAAAACTATGGTGTTTCCAGTAGTCACGCATGAGTGTGAGAGTTGGACTGTACAGAAAGCTGAGCACCAAAGAATGGATGCTTTTGAATTGTGGTGTTGGAGAGTCCCTTGGACTGCAAGGAAATCAAACCAGTCAATCCTAAAGGAAATCAGTGCTGAATATTCACTGGAAGGACTGATGCTGAAGCTGAAGCTGCAGTACTTTGGCCACCTAATGCGAAGAGCAGAGTCACTAGAAAAGACCCTGATGCTGGGAAAGATTGAAGGCAGAAGGAGAAGGGGAGGACAGAGGATAAGATGGTTGGATAGCATCACCGACTCAATGGACACGAGTTTCAGCAAGCTCCAGGAGATGGTGAAGGACAGGAAAGCCTGGTGTGCTGCAGTCCATGGGTTGCAATGAGTCGGACACAACTGAGCAACTGAACTGAACTGAAGGCAGTAACTCCAATACCCCCTAGCTGTGCAAGTCTAAGCAAGTTTCACTTAACCTCTCTGAGCTTCAGTGTTCATATCTGCAAAATGGGGGTCATAATAGCTATCTCAGTGGTGTGCAAAGATTAATAGGGTTAATGTCTGTGAAAGTGGTGCTGGAGAAGACTCTTGAAAATCTCTTGGACTGCAAGGAGATTAAACCAGTCAATTATAAAGGAAAGCAACCCTGAATATTCATTGGAAGGACTGATGCTGAAGCTGAAGCTTCAATACTTTGGCCACTTGATATGAAGAGCCAACTGATTAGAAATGATCTTGATGCTGGGAAAGATTGAAGGCAAAAGGAGAAGAGGGTGACAGAGGATGAGATGATTAGATAGCATCACCAGGCTCAATGGACATTGAGCAAGATTTGGGAGATAGTGAAGGACAGGAAAGCTTGGCATGCTGCAGTCCATGCAGTCACAAAGAGCTAGACGTGACTTAGTGACTGAACAACAACAATATGTGAAAGCGAGTTACAAATGAAAGAGATTACTATTGTCTCATGGGTTTTAAAAATGAAAATGGAGTTCCAAATGCAGCTTATTATTACCGTTGCTCTTTAGGAAATAAGACAATTACTTAAAATGCTTAAAAATTCATGTAGACTGTAGAATCCCTCTGCCTTGAATGCTCTTCCTTCTGATATATACATAATTCACTTTCCCATATCCTTTGTCATTTTTCACATGTTACTTTCTGAATGACGTCCATCCTGACCACCTATTTAATAATGCAAACCTTCCTTTCCTCCCACTCTTCAGCACTCCACATCACCTAATCCTAATTAATTTTGTCTTTTTCCAAGTACTTATTGCCTTCTAACACATTTATGAATTCACTCTTTATACTTATTGTTTATCATTTTTCTCCTCCCACCAAAATGTGGGCAGGGATCTTTGTTTATTCATTGGTGTGTTTGCAACCAAAATGAGTACCTAGTATATAGTAGCTTCTCAATGATTTTTGCTCAATGAAAGAATGAAAAGTGAAATGGATGTTGAATGGCTGCCACATCAGAAGACATCCTTGCAAGACTGAGTACAGGAAGGCAGAATACAGAAACCAGCAACCTAGTCTTGGGAAGATGGTGGCTGAGAAGTTCATGACCGCAATGTGTAAAGCACGAGTGATTTAGAATCCTAAAATGACAAACCAGAGAGCACACCTTAAAACTCACAGAAGCAGTTTTAATCCAATAAAGAGGAATCCATCTTTATACATGGAGAATGAAGAGACTCCATGTCACTGTATAAGAAAAGTTTGAATAATTTCCAAGCGTGAATAATTTCCAAGTTGGAATAATTTCCAATAGTTTCCTACTATGAATAATAAATTATTCCAAATCCTAGCAATTTAAAGGGCTTTCCTGGTGACTCAGAAGGTAAAGAATTCATCTGCAATGTGGGAGACCTGGGTTCAATCCCTGGGTTGGGTAGATCCCCTGAAGAAGGAAATGGGAACCCACTCCAGTATTCTTGCCTGGAGAACCCCATGGACAGAGGAGTCTGGCGGGCTACAGTTCATGGGGTCACAAAGAGCCGGACACAACTGAGCAAAGAGACTCCGTGTTATTGTAGAAGAAAAGCCTGAATAATTTCAGAGCGTGTATTAGTTTTCTACTAGGTATAATAAATTACTCCAAATCCTAGCAATTTAAACCAACAAAAATGTATTATCTCATAGCTCCTGTGGGTCAGGAACTCAGGCAGCTCACTCAGGTGGTTCTGACTCAGGGTCTTTCAAAAGGTTGTGGTTAAGACCTTGGCAGTGGCCATGGTCATTTGAAGGCTTGTCTGGGGAGGGAAGATGGGCTTCCAAGACGGTTCATTCATGTGGCTGTTGGCAGGAGGCTTCAGTCCCTTACCATGTAGACCCTTCCATAGAGCTGCTTGAACATCCTGATGACATGGCAGCCGACTTTCCCTAGAATAAGTGATCCAAAAGCAGAAGAAGGTGGAAATCATCATATCTTTTATGATCTATCCTCAGAAGTCACAATCTGTCATTGATGTATTATTCTATTGCTACACAGGTCTACCCTACTTAATGTTAGAGAAGATTACAAAATAACATGAATACCAGGAAGCAGGGAGTATTGGGGGTCATCTTGGAGGCTGGTTACCATAGAATGAAACTCAGGAAGAATGCAGAATGTGTCGCAGCAGCATGGGTCTATGGAGAGTGGGCACCATCTCCTGCCACTGCCACTGACTGGCCAGAGGGCAGAGTTTGTGCCATGAGTCATCAACAGCAACTCCAGGCCTTCTGCTGTACACATTGCTTAAGGCAATATGGGAACATGGATCCATTTTAGAATGCCTGACTTCTTCCATGTGGGACCCTGGATGCTGGCTTCTGCTTGCCAACACATTTCTCTTGTTGATCCTGCCAGTAATAAATGAAAGAGGAGAGGGAGCCCAGAGTGTAAGAAAGGAGTGAACACATGACCTAAGGAAGAGGATCAGGGAACAGAACACCAGTGTGGCCTCAGAAATCTCCTACCATAAGCCTTTCTAATTGGCCAGAAGTATATGTGTCAATTAAGAAAGAGTCCTGCCCAAGAAAGTCTTCATGAGAAAAGAAAAAGCCCAGAAGAGTTTGTTTCTTTCATGACTGGAGACTCTTAAGGCCACAGCTATCATGTTCCATCCTCCTCTCTCAGGCAGGTCCCATACTTCATCTAAAAAAAATAGGTAGCATTTGCTCCTGCTGAGAGAGTCACTTCCTAGACAGGTTGATAAGAAGTCTAGGGGTCCCCAAGGAAAGAGGGGTCTGGAATTCTCAAGGAGGAAGAAAGGACAAACTTTTTGTCCTCTACATTCCTTAAGATTATATAACAATAATGTATCCTGCCTGAAGACAGTCTCTGGATTAAACCTTCTGTCTAATTCTGTCATCTTAAAATAAATTATGGGAGTAGGTCTGGTCTTCACCATCCCCATGGAAAAGAAATGCAAAAAAGCAAAATGGCTGTCTGGGGAGGCCTTACAAATAGCTACGAAAAGAAGAGAAGCAAAAAGCAAAGGAGAAAAAGAAAGATATAAACATCTGAATGCAGAGTTCCAAAGAATAGCAAGAAGAGATAAGAAAGCCTTCTTCAGCGATCAATGCAAAGAAATAGAGGAAAACAACAGAATGGGAAAGACTAGGGATCTCTTCAAGAAAATCAGAGATACCAAAGGAACATTTCATGCAAAGATGGGCTCGATAAAGGACAGAAATGGTATGGACCTAACAGAAGCAGAAGATATTAAGAAGAGGTGGCAAGAATACACAGAAGAACTGTACAAAAAAGAACTTCACGACCCAGATAATCATGATGGTGTGATCACTGACCTAGAGCCAGACATCCTGGAATGTGAAGTCAAGTGGGCCTTAGAAAGCATCACTACGAACAAAGCGAGTGGAGGTGATGGAATTCCAGTGGAGCTATTCCAAATCCTGAAAGATGATGCTGTGAAAGTGCTGCACTCAATATGCCAGCAAATTTGGAAAACTCAGCAGTGGCCACAAGACTGGAAAAGGTCAGTTTTCATCCCAAGCCCAAAGAAAGGCAATGCCAAAGAATGCTCAAACTACTGCACAATTGCACTCATCTCACACACTAGTAAAGTAATGCTCAAAATTCTCCAAGCCAGGCTTCAGCAATATGTGAACCGTGAACTTCCTGATGTTCAAGCTGGTTTTAGAAAAGGCAGAGGAACCAGAGATCAAATTGCCAACATCTGCTGGATCATGGAAAAAGCAAGAGAGTTCCAGAAAAACATCTATTTCTGCTTTATTGACTATGCCAAAGCCTTTGACTGTGTAGATCACAATAAACTGTGGAAAATTCTGAAAGAGATGGGAATACCAGACCACCTGATCTGCCTCTTGAGAAATCTGTATGCAGGTCGGGAAGCAACAGTTAGAACTGGTCATGGAACAACAGACTGGTTCCAAATAGGAAAAGGAGTATGTCAAGGCTGTATATTGTCACCATGTTTATTTAACTTATATGCAGAGTACATCATGAGAAACGCTGGACTGGAAGAAACACAAGTTGGAATCAAGATTGCTGGGAGAAATATGAATAACCTCAGATATGCAGATGACACCACCCTTATGGCAGAAAGTGAAGAGGAACTAAAAAGCCTCTTGATGAAAGTGAAAGTGGAGAGTGAAAAGGTTGGCTTAAAGCTCAACATTCAGAAAACGAAGATCATGGCATCTGGTCCCATCACTACATGGGAAATAGATGGAGAAACAGTGGAAACAGTGTCAGACTTTCTTTTTCTGGGCTCCAAAATCACTGCAGATGGTGACTGCAGCCATGAAATTAAAAGACACTTACTCCTTGGAAGGAAAGTTATGACCAACCTAGATAGCATATTCAAAAGCAGAGACATCACTTTGCCAACAAAGGTTCGCCTAGTCAAGGCTATGGTCTTTCCTGTGGTCATGTATGGATGTGACAGCTGGACTGTGAAGAAGGCTGAGCACCGAAGAATTGATGCTTTTGAACTGTGGTGTTGGAGAAGACTCTTGAGAGTCCCTTGGACTGCAAGGAGATCCAACCAGTCCATTCTGAAGGAGATCAGCCCTGGGATTTCTTTGGAAGGAATGATGCTAAAGCTGAAACTCCAGTATTTTGGCTACCACATGCGAAGAGTTGACTCATTGGAGAAGACTCTGATGCTGGGAGGGATTGGGGGCAGGAGGAGAAGGGGACGACAGAGGATGAGATGTCTGGATGGCATCACTGACTCGATGGATGTGAGTCTGAGTGACCTCCAGGAGTTGGTGATGGACAGGGAGGCCTGGCATGCTGCAGTTCATGGGGTCGCAAAGAGTCGGACACGACTGAGCAACTGATCTGAGGTCTGGTCTTACAAGGATTACATAACAATAATGTATCCTGCCTGAGGACAGTCTCTGGATTAAACCTTCTGGCTAATCCTGTTGTCTTAAAATGTGAATTATTGGAGTAGGTCTGGTGAGGTCTTTACAACCTCCAGACATTCTTTGGATTTACTGGAGAGTATATAACTCCATTGCTAACACTAGCAAGCAGGTACTCTTTCTGCCCCCTTCTGATGTCTATGTCAGAAGCTTTCTCTATCTCCTTTATACTTTAATAAAACTTTATTACACAAAAGCTCTGAGCGATCAAGCCTCGTCTCTGGCCCCAGATTGAATTCTTCTCCAGAGGCCAAGAAGCCCGCAGTCTTTGTGTGATTCAGCAACAACTTTTCACTGCCATTGCTGCTGCTGCTTAAGTCACTTCAGTCGTGTCCGACTCTGTGTGACCCCATAGATGACAGCCCACCAGGCTCCCCTGCCCCTGGGATTCTCCAGGCAAGAACACTGGAGTGGGTTGCCATTTCCTTCTCTAATGCATGAAAGCGAAAAGTGAAAGTAAAGTCGCTCAGCTCGTGTCCGACTCTTTGCGACCCCATGGACTGCAGCCTACCAGGCTCCTCCATCCATGGGATTTTCCAGGCAAGAGTTCTGGTGTGGGGTGCCATTGCCTTCTCCTTTCACTGCCATTAATGGCTCGACAAGATGGAGAGTGTGCATTTCCACCAGCACCGGAGATCTTAGAAAAAGAAAAATCTCCTTGTCCTTGGGCACCAATATATTCTCTTAGTATTTCATTTTTAATAAAATGTGGTCTGTGCCAGAGTGTACCACATCATGTGACAATGACAATCAAGAAGACTTCAATCAGAGGAGGAGGAGGAGGCAGATGAAGGGCCTGAGAAGCCAGGAAGAAAACTGAGGCTGTGCCAAAGCATCACCACGAAGACCAACGCCTCCTCCTGGCTTGTGCGTGGTAAGATGGGAGCTCAGCGGAACCTAATTCAAAGGGATGACAAGCAACTTGAACCCCTCTCGCTCAAGATGAGTAAGAGCTTTCAACAGGCAAGTGCCAAAGAATTGTGGTGCAGATAAATAGAATGGAAGAAAGAAATGTAAGCTTGAATTCTGTGAAAGTTCTAAAAACATGCTTAATTTCAGACATGTAAAATCAGAGGCTGAATTTGTGCAGAAGAAAAATAGCTGAAAATGTTCCTCCTGAAGTTTCTTAATAATAACTAACAGTCATTGGAGTTAACATTTATAGAGTGTTTCTTTTTGTCAGGGACTCCCAAATGTCTTATATCTAAACGCCTTTTAATCAATCACCACAACCCAATGAAGTCAGTATTAATATACCCACTTATAGATGAGGAACTCAAGATGATAGAGGTTAACCAACTTGTTTAAGGTAACATTAGTTCAGTTCAGTTCAGTTCAGTATTTAGAGTCAGGATTCAAATTCTGGCAGGCTTACCCCAGAGCCCATAGCTGTAACCACCACACTATACTGTTTTTAAAGGCTTTAAAAAAGGGAACAAAGGCAGGTGAGTATCACTCACAGAATTCATGGGGAGATTCAACAGAATGGTCTAGAAGTCTTCCAGCTCATTACGGAGTGAACACCATGATCTCATCACTTCAGTGGAGCCTTCTGTGCTGCTGAATTTCAATCCCTTGATTTTATTCCTGAAGAAATCAATGTGGTCAAGCATTCTTCTCAGGGCTACTGGGCCTCTACTGCCTCTGTCCAACAGAAAAGCACTGACCGCCCACCAAGCTCCCATGAGTTATACCTGCATCTGTGCAGGGTCTCAGCCCATGCCACTCCCCCACCCCACTCCCCCGCTGCCTCTGGAAAATCTAGGAGTTTAGTCTTGGAGATGTAACAAGTTTTCATCCCTTGATAATAAGAAAGCAACACCAAAAGCCTAAAGGTTGGAAGAAGTCTGGGTTTTACTGTTTGGACAGTTCAGTTCACTTTGGAGAGGTGTGACACAGGAGGTGATATTATCAGTGTTTTTCAGGAAAGCTTGTATCAGTCCATACACTCCTGCTCCTCCACTCCCAGGCCTCCTCCTGCTCCCACCTCTCCCACCTCTGCCCCCAAGACTTGCTGAGGTTCATTCCCAGTGCATTTCATCCAAAAAACTCCTAGATCCAGTTGCCGAACTACTTCCTAGATGGCCCTCAGGTTTCAGAATCCCAAGAAGTTATTTCATCCTTTCTTTCTCCTCTGCTATCTCCTCCTTTCCTGCCTTCATATGCAAAGGTCACAGTCACTTCAGTTTATCAAAGAAAATGTCTTCTTATCCATATTCTCTTCCCTCATTCTGTATGCCACTTACATAGGTCAGAGAGAAGCACTGTTTTAGCATCAGACGGTCTGGCTTTGAATCCCCTTATTAGCCATGACCTTGTGTAAGCTATCTACCTCTCTAAGTCCACACTACTTCTTCTGTAAAATGGGGATAATAATAGTGCCTGTTTCCTAGAGTTGTCACATGAATGGGAGTTGAAATAAAAAGCACACGTCACGTGCGTAGCACAGGGTTGTGCACAGAGCAATGCATGACAAATGGTGGCTGTTATGATGATTAGGTCAGTGACAGAGGGACTGGTGAGCGGGGTCACTTGTTCAGAGCAGCCCTTCTAAGGAAGCCTGTGAGTAAGCCACTTTCCCAGACCAAGTTCCCGGGGAATTGCTAGTGATGTTGCTGCCTGGGGTAACAGAAAGGCGAGGAGGCAATTATACAGCATGTAACAAAAATAATTTCATTTCTAATGCCTTTCCCCTGCTGGGCCACTTAGACTCTAAACAATAACAGCAACGTGGGGGTGCAAATGAGGCACATTCTGAAGGAGCCCAGTGACAAATGCACGGGCCCCACGACTCACTTTGGCTCCCAGACGTCTGCAGGGGAATGTCCTTGGGGACTGTGGCTGCCATTCTGTGTGCTAACCCTCAGGGCCCTGGAAGCTGGGTCTGCCCAGGCTGACTGCGGGCTTTTGGACAAGGCCCCTTGGGGCTGAGTCTATCTGACTTCACTTAACCATCCTCTGTCTGGGAACACGCTCATATCATTTGGAGGGCTCCAGGGAAAGCCAGGGGTCCTCCCTTCTTTCCCTCCCCCATCACTGGAGACAGTAAAGAATTTCCCCTGTCTGTTCCTGGAAAAAGTGCAAATCCTCGCAGGTGCCATCAGATTATGACAAATTGCCCATCTGTGCCACACTGATGCCTTACACATGCATATTGAATATCAACTGCTTCCAAGGGCCCTCAAGAGTTCACTTCTCCTCAGCTCCCACATCCATGACACTGGCCCCACACTCTCAGAGGCCCCCACGGCTTCCAGGGCCCTGAGTTTGGGACCCTATGTGGACACAGCCTTTTCCATCCCTGGGATGGGAGAGTCCCCAGGCCCGAGGGCATCATCTCTGGCTCCTTCCTGTTCTCTGAAGCCAGCAGGGGCCTCTGCTCCTTCAGAGACACATTCCCAGGTCTCCTAAGGAAAGAGGAGGCTGCACCCTCCCAGGGGGCTTCATACCTGCCAAGGGTGTTGATTTATTTCATTCATCAGATTGAAAGGGGGAAGAAGAGGGGAAATGTACAAGACCAGAAGGGCAAATTTCTCTCCTTTCTCTGGACCCAAACAGGAACAAACCAAGTGGCTGAATTGTGGAGTTTTTCTCTTCCACCCACATGTACTGACACTATAATCAAGCTATTTTCCAAGCCTATGCATTTAGATAATACGATTCTATTGTTTAAAAAAAAAAAAAAAACAACAAGAAAGAAATCTTCCATTACATTGGTGATAGGGACAGGTTAGAGGCAGCATCAGACTCCAACACTGCTGCAATAATTAAATAGGCTGGAGATAATATCAGTCTACCACCCAGAATTGGTAAATAAGCAACTTGGTTAGTGGCTCTATTTAGTAACCTGGAGAGCTCATACAGAATCCCAAAGCAAATGTTGGAGTCTTCCCAGGGCCGTAAGAGGCCCTACTGAGGGTGAAAGGAAGGAATTATGACACTGGGGGTCATCTACATTAGAGGCCGCACACAGGGGAGGATGCCTACTGGGAAGTTGAGCCCTTCCCTGCTGCCTGTGGTTTCCAAGTACTTCCTAGATGCAGGATGCTCTCCTGCTAGCAGAGCTCCTGATAAGACAGAGAAGCTTTGATTGCCAAGCTCAATCCTGGTACACTGGAACTGCAAAGTTTACACTGCTTTTTTTTTTTTTTTTAAAGAAATTTATTTACAGGCTGTATTTTTAAAGTTGATCTCTTACTTTATTTTTTTAAACTTTTAATTTTGTATTGGGGTGTAGCGGATTAACAATGTTGCAATAGCTTCAGTTTCAGGTGGACAGCTGAAGGGACTCAGCCACATATATACATGCATCCATTCTCCCCCCAATTCCCCTCCCATCCAGGCTGCCACATAACATTGAGTAGAGTTCCCTGTGCTATACATTAGCTCTTTGTTGGTTATCTATTTTAAATACAGCAGTGTGTACATATCCATCCCAAATTCCGTAACTATCCCTTTCCTCTCGGCAACCATAAGTTCTTTCTGTAAGTCTGCACCACTCTTTTTGGAGTTTCCTAACAGGAGACAGAAACCATATTTCTGGACTAAAGAAAAAGCTGCTGTGTTTAGAGTCAAGAACATCCAGAATGACTTCTGAGGAAGTCCAAATAATCTAAGGATTTTAAAGTCCTGATAACTATGTCTGAGGGAAAATGGAACCGACTGGGCAGTCATCCTGTTCTTTTCAAGCCCTTGTATCTTAGGTTGCTGTGACGTGTGATACACAACCTGATTCTGGGAGATGCTGGAGATATGACTTGGGGTCCCAGCATTATAAATCAACTTTGATTCTCCTCTCCCTTCCTCAACCTTCACTGTTGGAGATTCCTGGGTATTACGCCACATGGGAGCGAGAAATGAAGGGTGGCAGGTCAGAACATGTGAGTCACTGGAAGGGGAAGGATTGGCTCAAGAAAGTCTCATCACCCTCGGCCCCCCATCCCCACCACACACATCACCTGTGCTATCTTCATAGCTTCTTCCTCAACACCAAAACACAACTTCCACGCACAGGGAAGATGGAGACAGCTCCCTCCAGACCGAGTCCACAGGCCTTTCCCCTGATACATGTTGATACAGAGAACAGGGGCCTTAGACCAGTCTAGCTTCAGCAGGTCAGCCCCAGGTACGTGTGAGGCCAAATTCTTATGAGATCCTGAGCTCCCTTTGTTTCCACTGGTAGGAGGGAAAAAACAGGCTTTCTCTCAAGTTCAGATTCTCCTATATCATTGCACATTCTAGACAGAAATAATTCAACCTTGCAGGTGAAGGAAAAAAAACTGACTAGCCCACAAGCCTTATCACTGGCCTTATTCGCCCCTACAAGCTTCCCAGCTTTTATAGAGCACAAGAACCAAATCAATGCAGTCAATATGTCACTGCCAACAGGGCACACGTGGCTACCAGCCTTGGGGAACATGGTGTGCTACTAAGCTGAACTAATCACTCCTTGGCATTTCAGGAGCAGTTGGGTTAGCAGATCATGGCATAAGCATACTGAAAGACGATGATTTCCCTAGAAGGGGAGGGGAGGGAAAACACGCTGGGTTGGCCCCCAGAGGAGACTCAGTGTTTATACAGGTCGACATAAAACCATATTGGTGATTCTTAGAGAGACCAAAAATTTGTTTTAGAAAAAAAGGAAGCCCGGCAGATCCTGTGGGAGGAGACTGGCTGCATCCTCTATCACAGCAAAGGGACTGAACCTGGAGGTTGGTTCATCCACAATCCCACATCTGAAGAATTTAACACGTGTAACTGCAGAAGGCAAGGGGGTTGACTCAAGACCTTCATCATGTTCTCTCTAGTTAAGGAAGTAATAACTTGTATGAGAGATGATTTCTTAACCCAGTGTACATATGAATCACCCAGAAATATTGTTAAAATATACATTCCTGGGCCTCTGGTTGAGACTCTCATTCAGCAGTTCTTCAGATAAGAAACAAAATCATACATTTTAAACTAGCTTCTCTGGTGTGATTCAGATACAGAGTTTATTAAAACAAAATTCAGCCCTTAGAGAGATGCTGTCCTAGATCTCTGTAATAATTCAGAATCTCCCATGTTTCAGGCACCTTCCTCCCCCCCAGGATGGATAGGTAAGATGGAAGGAACACAGAATGTTCTTCAAGAGACCAAGGCTGGAACCATGGTGGCCCTCACTTGGCTCTCAGTCTAACCTTCTCAATTGTCTTCCCCACCAGATGTCTAATTTCAGAGATAGCATCAGCAGCCCCCTCCCAGTCAAATATATCAGAAATCCTGAATACTAAGCAGACAAGTCAAAGGCAGGGGACTGGGACACAATGAATCAGCTCACTAATTCTCTTGCAAATGGTCACATTCACCACAAGTCTCTCTTTCTGTCCACCCTCACTAAATAGCAGCAACAGGGAGAAAAATGAAACAAAAAATGATTTCTTTTTCAAGCGGTCCTAATGCCACAGGATGAATCAGGGGTAAGCAGGGTATTTGCATCCAATGGGGTAAGAATCACTGTTCATGCGGTCCTGGGGACGAGTAAGAATTAGCCTGAAAGGTTTGTAGCCTGGTCAAATCCAGAAATAGTTGGATCTGAAGAAGGGACTAGAGAGGGATCCACAAAGTGTCTTGCACCTCACCAGCCTCAGGATCCCCCAGGACAAAAAGTATGGGGTGCTAGGTGGGTGAACAGTATGACTCATTCACTCAGATAGCTTCCCTGTGGCTGAGAGAAAGGACCTGTCCCTGCGGAGCCGCAGTGCTGTGACTTGTGTCCATGGCGAAGCCTGTTGTGTAGACGCACAGGCACCCTCTTACCTCTGCTCTTCAAGAGGAACGGCTCACAGGCTACCGGCGGCAGCCAGGGATGGACACGCGCTCTGTCTGGCGCTTACAGCTGCCTCTTGTCTCTGTACACCACCCTACCGGGGTTTTTGGTCCATTCCAAAGTAGAAGAGTCACCTTTTGCCTCTGCGCCTATCGTCACCCCCATTCCCGGATTGAGATGGCTCTGAAACCCCAACCTCCTTCCTCAACTGAATCGCAAACGAAGAGACGGCCAAGAACGTATATTCAGAACCAAGGACAGCGGCATATTAGCCGTGAGAGCAGTTAGACCCAGCCTCTCCCTCACCCCTGGCTTCGGTCCTTAGAAACTGAAAAGTCTCAGGTCGCACAAATGCAGAGTTGCCAACAACAACCCTTTTCCCTCCAGGGCGATCGGAACTCTGGCCGCGCGCACTGGGGCCCCCAGCTTTGGTGCCGGGCGATAAGTGCCCTCCCGAGATGGTCCGGGAGCCGGCCGCCCTGCGAAGCCGCGGCTCCGCGGGGCTCGCTCTCGGCGCTCCGCCGGAGGCTGCACGGCACTGCCCGCCCGTGTCCGGAGGGAGGATTCGCACCCGGGCGGCGCGAAGGATGCCCAGAGTGTGGGAGAGGGGACAGCCGCCGATGTTCCCTTCGCCCCCGGGGAAGCGGACGGACAGAGAGTTCGGGAAGATCAGGGCAGGTCGGTCCCCGGGCAGACGAGCGCCAGAGTGGCCGGACAAACTTCTGGTCCCAGCTGCGCGGCCCTTCGAGCTCCCTCCTCCTCTCCTACTGACCCTGCCTGGGCCCGGGCCGCCTGTCCTGCACCCTGTTGGCGCTTACCTTCAAGCCATAGGGCGCCCGGGGGCAGAGACGGCGCCGGCTGCTCGAGGCTTCCGGCTCCCGCCTCATCCACGCGCGGCCGCCCCCTCCGGCAGCCGTCCGGGGCCGCCGCTCTCCTCGGCGGGTCCCTGGCTCCCGGCCCCGCCGCGCCGTTCAGAGCCCCGGCGGGCAGCCGCCTGGCCGGCTTCGGCCCGCGGGGAGCAGTGGACGGGCCGCGGCGGGGCGGGGTGGGGCGGGGCCGGCCGGGCGCTGGGCTGGCGAGCGGCGCAGAGACCTGGCGCGGAGGCGGCGCGGTGCGCACGGTAGGCGGCCGGCTCCGGCACTGAAAAGCTGGACAGCTCCTCGGCGCTCCAGCGCGGAGAGCGCGGGGAGCGCGGGTGAGCGGGGCGGGGCCTCCTGGACCACGGGGCGCCTCGAGCCCCGCCCCTGGGACAGGCCCCGCCCCGCCCCCTGCGCGATGGTAAGCAAGCCTCCAGTGCCCGCAACACCCGAGGCGCTAGCAGGTGGGGATTGCCGCCATCCTTGACTTTTGAGGCAGATGGAGCCCAGGCAGGAACTGAGCCGTCCCACCACACCCTCAAAGTAACAATCTGTAAATGCCCGGCGGCAGGGACAGGTGTTGTCGTCGCCTGTTTCTTCCCTCCTTTGAAGAGTCAGAGGACAAGGGTTATGGGAGGCACCTCCCATCCAGGAAGTCGAAGAAGGAGAGATCCAGGACCTCTTCAAAGCTGTGCTAAGTTTAGTTGCTTAACTCATTTCCAGGGGAAAGCCTGCTTGGAGCTGAATTGAGAAAATTCAAGAGGAGGCCTAGAGATTGCAGCTCACCTTTCATTCCAGAAGCAATAAGGGGTTGGAGTGAGAGAAAGGGAGATAATGGCGAAGGCTGCTCTGGTGCTCTGCCCCTGGTCTTTGTCTGCAGAGGAACCGCCTTCCCCTCACCTTTCCCCCTTCCCTTTACTTTAAGGAACTGGCCCTTGAACAACAGGAATTTGAACATGACAGGTCAAAAATGAGGTATTTTTCAATAGTAAATAATACACTACTACATGGACAGAGGAGCCTGATGGGCTACAGTCGATGGGGTCACAAGAGTCAGTCATGACTTAGAGACTAAACCACCTACATTATCTGGGTTTGGTTCAAACCACTCATGCAGAAGGTGGGTAAGGAGGGTGAACTGTATATTAAATGCTGATTTTTGAGGGTTAGCACCCCTAGCCCCCACATTGTTCAAAGGTTAGCTGTAGTGACTGACCGTCCTTCCTTTGCCAGGCTCTATGTCAGATTCAAGGGTCACAAAGAGGAATGAAACCAGGCTCCTGCTCTTACCTCCTGCCAGTTTAAGCCATAATGCCTGCAGCTTAAACCAGTGCTATGGAACAAACAAAAAGGGAAGCCTGACAGGAGCTAGGTATTGAAGCAAATACCAGTTCCCTGGGGAAAGGCGGTGTTCCAGGCAGGGGGGAACAGCAAGGACAGAGTTAGACCTATATTTCAGGGAGTCAGTCCATCGTGGCTGGAATCAAGCCGCTCCAGGACTTTAAGGCTCTAGGCCCAAAAGGTTAAATTTGACTCAGCATTTCCTCCAATGGCACACACAATCATCAAACGTTAGAGCTGGAAAAACAAATTAGCATTCATCTAAATCCCACTCTTATCACTCTGTAAGAAAGAACTGAGGTACAGAGAAATGGAATCCCTTCCAGATGCCACGGAGATCCAGCTCTGGATCAGTCCCCAGTCTCTGGGGGCTCAGACCATCACATCTACCATCTCTGGAGGCAAACTGGAGGAACGGAAGGAGATGTCAGTGGGCATAATGTGTCTCTTCCCCTACTCTATGCCTTTGGCACTCTACGTGGATCTGGACCATTCCTGTCTCCCTGCAGTCTTGATGGGGAAATATTATAACAATCAGGAATCCTAATGTTTTGCCATATTTGCTTTAAAGCAATAAAACATTGCAGACATAGTTGAAATCTCAGGGTTCTGCCTTGCATAGCCTCACATCACTCTTCCCAAGGTTTAAAATCCACTTAAGGAAGCAATTGGTGCCTCCCAGCTCAGCACCTGTACATCGACTAAGGGACACAGTCACTCAGTGGACAGGCCACCCCTCTCCTGACCAGTCAGAAGACCTGGATTGATGTCCTGCTTCTGTCACCTACCAGTTGTGTGACCTTGGATAAATAGTTTAATCTCTCTAAGCCTCAGATCCCCCATCTATAAATTGGGGCTAAAAATACCTTTCTCTCTGGAGTACACTGGGGATAATAGATGAGGAAGTATTAGATAAACGGTAGCATGGGCAGCCCCTGGCTGCTTCGAGGTGGGGAGGGGAGCCAGGCTTGCTCAGGAAATAGGAGATGACTTCCGGGGGGTGCGCCAACCTGAAGATATGTTAGCGGTAGCTCTTTGCTGTCTTTTCCACCCTGATCTTGCATGGCTGAGTGGATTTCATGCTGGCTCTGAGTGAGACGGATGGATCTTTTAGTTTTCAATTAGCAAACGCCTCGCTTTTTAAACAAGCGGCACAGCAAACAGATGCCCTGAATGATTGATGACAGGGAACATCTGTGGCCAAGCGGGGAGGCTGTACTGGAGACTCAGGCTTCCTAGACTGGCAGGGCCCTCTGGAGGTCATGGGGTGCCTCCCTTCCCTTCCAGGCAGAACTGTCCCCAGTCCAAGTAGGCCAGGCGGGGGCAGGGTGGCCCTTTTCCTTATAGCTTTCCTGGTAAGGGGGCCACAGGAGCCTCCTTGAGTTTCCATATGTTCCAGAACCTGAGTCAGGAAGTAGTTCCTGGTATGCCAGCTATACCTGTATTTCTACTCTTTATCCTTGAAAACGGTAAAGCAAAGTCTAGCAATGGGCATTAGGGGCAGAGGATGGGTTGAGGCAGGTAGAAATTTTACTGGCCCGTGGTAACAAGGAAGCAAAGGATGGAAACAACAAACGGGAAGAAAAATCTAGAACTCCCTCTGTACTCCAAGAATGGCTTCTGAGCCAGAGGAGGAGGCATGGCTGGGGCTTGGAAGGGAGAGTCCCTTGCCAGTCTCTGTCAAACCCTGCACCCACAGAGAGAGACATACACAGGCTGTCACAGGACCCCTTCTGGAAATCATTCCACAAGAGACGAGGGCTGTACCCTCACTGGAGGGGTTAGAAGCAGAGCTGGACCAGGGAAGCTGCATTGGTGGAGTCACACAAGTTCGTGGCCACATTCCACGCTCTCGGGGAAGTTTGGAATGTCTCCCAGCCCCCGCTTCACTTCCTCGTTTGTGAAGCAGGGATGTTGATCCTATTGCAGCGTTATCATGGAAATTAAATGGGAATGACCACCAGCATATCGGTGCTCAATCAATACGTTTTACCTGTTTTCTGTTTTCGCTGAAAACTTCAACCAGAGAAACACTGATAGAAATGCACACAACTCTACATGGTGTCCCAACCTACTTTTCAGATTTCTTAACCTACCTCGCAGATGAAAACGGAGTCGTTACTTTCAAGCTCTGGGAATGCTTCTTTTCTGGCCCTCTTCCCTTTTGTCCTTTTGCGCTCATCCCAGTTGCAGAGGACTCTGAGCACGCTAAGGTGGCAATCTTTCTGCATCAGAGGAGGTGTGGGGCACAAAGAAAATGCACTTGTCCTTTTTAGACTTCACTATTTTTATCAAAGTGCAGAAAACCTTGGAGAGATAGAGAGTTCTTGGTTACCAATATTGCTGAGAGATCCACGGCCCCATGTCAGAATAGTCTAGTGAAGGGCCTGAAGGGCGGGGGTGGGCGGGGGGAGGGGGGCTGAGCCTCCCACAGAAGGGGTGGGGAAGGAGAGGATTTTATAATAGGCGAGGTTCAGGGCACACTCCTTGACCAGGACAGGAGAGCAGAGAGGGTTACCTGAGAGTTTTGATGTCTGCGTGTGCAGTTCACCTTTAGAAACTCATTTCCTCACGGGGATTTTCCACATCAGTGTGAAATGGACATTTGTTGATGCTCTTTGCATCCTCCTGTTGTGGAACAGTAAAGAATACAGGTGTGACCCACTTTAAGAACATCTATTATACAACACTTCAGAGTTACAAAACAGATAAATTAAAATGCAATTATTCACATGAAAAATTTACTTAATGCTTGATGGGCAGAGGTCATAAAAATACATGCCTTATTTGTACACCCATGTTCATAGTAGCGTTATTCACAGGAGCCAGAAGGTAGAAGCAACCCAAGTGTCTATCAACAGATGAACATAAATGAAACAAAGTATGTACATACAACGGGGGTATTAATCCAGTCTTAAGAGGCAGGAAATCCTGTCACACGCTCCAAGATGGATGAAACTTAAGACTTTAAGATAAGTGCAATAAGCCAGTCACAGAGGACAAGTAGTGTATGATCCCACTTACATGAGGTACCTAGAGAAGGAGGAGATTCGAGTTGCAGTTGCCAGGGGCTGGAGGGAGTGGTGAATAGGGATCAGATCAGATCACATCAGTCACTCAGTCGTGTCCGACTCTGTGACTCCATGAATTGCAGCATGCCAGGCCTCCCTGTCCGTCACCAACTCCTGGAGTTCACCCAGACTCACGTCCATTGAGTCAGTGATGCCATCCAGCCATCTCATCCTCTGTCGTCCCCTTCTCCTCTTGCCCCCAGCATCAGAGTCTTTTCCAATGAGTCAACTCTTCGCATAGGTGGCCAAAGTACTGGAGTTTCAGCTTCAGCATCAGTCCTTCCAATGAACACCCAGGACTGATCTCCTTTAGAATGGACTGGTTGCATCTCCTTGCAGTCCAAAGGACTCTCAAGAGTCTTCTTCAACACCACAGTTCAAAAGCATCAATTCTTCGGTGCTCAGTCTTCTTCACAGTCCAGCTCTCACATCCATACATGACCACTGGAAAAACCATAGCCTTGACTAGACGGACCTTTGTTGGCAAAGTAATGTCTCTGCTTTTGAATATGCTATCTAGGTTGGTCATAACTTTCCTTCCAAGGAGTAAGCGTCTTTTAATTTTATTAGTGTTTAAAAGGTACAGTGTTTCTGCTTCAGAAGATGAAGCCATTCTGGAGATGGATGGTGGTGACAATACGAATGTACTTGATGTCAGGAAACTGTACACTTAAAAATCATTGACGGTAAATTATATGTTATCTATATTTTACTGTATATAGTATGTATACTATACATACACAAAATATTTAAATCTTGTGTTTCAGTAGCCACTGAAGTCACCATATATGTGAAAACAGAATAAAACATCTTGGAATTTACCAGATATTAAATAGGTAGAAAAGCGACTGAATTTAGAAAGTGGTCAATTTATATCTAACTTGGGAAGTTGTATTTAGGGAAGTTCAGTCAGTACTGCCTTAGATTTCCTCAGCCCTTTCTGTGATTCATCTACCTTCCAGTAACTCTGTGATGTCAAAAATATCATGATTTGGGGTGAGCACTGGAAAGGTTAAGGGGCTTCCCCTTCTAGAACATAGGAACAGACGAGAGTGATAGTTTTCTGACAGTCTGCACATGCAAGCACTCAGCTTTGTTCGTTTAATTTCTATCAAATATAATTGATTTACAATGTTATAATTACCAAAGTGATTCAATTATATGTGTGTGTACATATATATATGTTATATATATATATATATATATATATATATATATATATATATATATATGTATTCTCTTTTTACATTCTCTTCCATTATAGGTTATTTCAAGATATTGAGTATAATCCGTTGTGCTATACCGTAGGTCCTTGTTGGTTATCTGTTTTATATATAGCAGTGTATATATGTTAATCCCAAACTCATAATCAAGCACTCAGGTTTTGAATGGAGTGGAACAGTTCAGAGAAAGTTCTAATAGTGAAGAAAAGCTCAATTTGAGCTTTCCTCATCAAGGGTGAACAAATCAGAAGCAGAGGTGTTTTTAGTCTGTAAGCCAACCAGCAGCATTCGGGATTCCTTCTCACTCCCTGCTGAGGACCCTACCCAGCTCCTCATGCCCTTGATGCCTCCGAGACAGTCAGGGTATCAATCAGGGAACGTGGATGCAAGAAACAAACAACTTAGGCAGTTTAAGTGAAAAAGGAAGTCACTGAAAATATTGTAAGGCTCACAGAATCACGAGAGAGATGAGAACATCAGCCTTATAAAACAGGCAGCAACAAAACAGCATGATGATGTTAGATCTGTAACTAAAATCAAGCCCACCTAATGGTCCAGGAAGAATTCAGTTATTGCAGGGAAACCCAGGGCACCAGACGGCATCCAACTCTGGCCTTCCCCAACACTGTCATGCTGCTTCTGGAAACTCAAAGTTGAGTTTGCTTTGTGGGGCTGCTTGTGGGGCCTGTGGACTGGATGCTCTGTGGTCTCTGCCTCTCTGAGTCATCAGCACCTAGTCAACATCTGGGGCACTTGTCTCTTATTGAGCTGTCTGAGAACTACACAGTGAGGGGCTCTCCAGTTTTGGAAGGAGGCTGCAGAGCTGAACGGCGATGACCCACTGCATTCCAGATCCAAAGGAAACAAGAGACAACCCAGTTCTGTCCGCTCTATTTTCTGGACGTGCCCTCACTGCCACCAGCAAGCATCTCAGTTATTACCAAAGCCTTTTCTCAGGCCCCCACCTCCAGCCCGTCTTCCATGCTTCATAAGAAGGCTGTTGCTAAAACATAAATTTGATCATGTCACCCCTGCTGAAAACCCTGCAAAGTCTTTTCCTTGCCTTTGAGATAAATTCTAATCTTGTTAAAATGGATTAAATCTGCCACATCTGTCCCTTGCCTCTCTCCAGTCTTATCTCTGCTGGTGTCCCCTCTGCAGAGAATGAATCAGTGAGTGTCAGGAAGAGTCACAGAGATGAGGTACCCCAGAGCTTCCCAAACATCAGTCCTTGGGTTAGATGCAATAGAAATGCCGGGGAAACTAAGAGAGAAATACAGGTATGGGAGCCCAATATCAGGCCTACCAGATCAGAATTCAGGGGACAGGGGTTCCAATATTTCTAAAAATTCAACCAGTGATTCTGAGCACCAGCCAGGTGAGGAAACACTGTCTAATCCATCCCCCTCACTTTATAGACATGTGAGCCAAGGCCTGGACAGGTTAAATACTCAGTGTATATGAATCAGTTTCCGTGCTGCAATGAAGCAAAACTTTGAGCAAAGTTGATTGGACCCATTTAGTTCTGTGAATGTCATTATTAGGCATGTAGAGCATGGTAATTTGGAGGAGGAAATGGCAAACCATTCCAGGATTCCTGCCTGGGAAATTCCATGGACAGAGGAGCCTGGCAGGCTACAGTCCCTAGGGTTGCATAGAGTCAGACACAGCAACTAAAGAATAAGTGGGTAAACTTACAGAGGAGTGAGTCCTCCCTCGAAGGGGGACTATAATTGCAGTTACAGAAACTTACATGCAAAGCACACCATGTGAAATGCCAGGCTGGATGAAGCACAAGCTGAAATCAAGATTGCTGGGAGAAATAACAATAACCTCAGATATGCAGATGACACCACCCTTATGGCAGAAAGTGAAGAACTAAAGAGCCTCTTGATGAAAGTGAAAGAGGAAAGTGAAAAAGTTGGCTTAAAGCTCAACATTCAGAAAACGAAGATCATGACATCTGGTCCCATCACTTCATGGCAAACAGATGGGGAAACAGTGGAAACAGTGACAGACTTTATTTTGGGGGGCTCCAAAATCACTGCAGATGGTGACTGCAACTATGAAATTAAAAAATGCTTGATCCTTGGAAGAAAAGCTATGACAAACCTAGACAGCATATTAAAAAGCAGAGACATTACTTTGCCAACAAAGTTCCGTCTAGTCAAGACTATGGTTTTTCCAGTAGTCATGTATGGATGTGAGAGTTGGACTGTGAAGAAAGCTGAGCAATGAAGAATTGATGCTTTTGAATTGTGGTGTTGAAGAAGACTCTTGAGAGTCCTTTGGACTGCAAGAAGATCCAACGAGTCCATCCTAAAGGAAATGAATATTCATTGAAAGGACTGATGCTGAAGCTGAAACTCCAATACTTTGGCCACCTGATGTGAAGAGGTGACTCATTAGAAAAGACCCTGATGCTGGGAAAGATTGAAGGCAGGAGGAGAAGAGGAGGACAGAGGATGAGATGGTTGGATGGCATCACCAACTCGATGGACATGAGTTTGAGTAGGTTCTGGGAGTTGGTCATGGACAGGGAAGCCTGGTGTGCTGCAGTCCATGGAGTCGCAAAGAATTGAACACGACTGAGTGACTGAACTGAATAGAAATCAAAGATTTGGGGAGGGTCAGCTTGGTGGGGAGAGCGAAAGGAGCCATTGGGAAAGCTTGGGGTGCAGCTCTAAGGCTCCATAGAGGGCCCCCACATCTATCATCTGGGCTCCAGCAGGTCTGATGGGATTGCCCACAGATTTGAAGTCATTCGGGAGCTGAGTTGATGGGAGGTGATTCAAGGCAAATCCTTAGATAAGACTAGAGAGAGGGAACTTCCCTGGGGGTCCAGTTGCTTAGACTCCACACTCCCAATGCAGGGGGCCTTTGTTTGATCCCTGGTCAGGGAACTAGATCCCACATGCCACAAGTAAGACCTGGAGCAGCCAAATAAATGAAAAAATATTTTTTAAAAAAGACTGGAGAGAGACAAAACACCCCCTGGCCCTTCCGCGCAATGAGGAAGGGAGCTGACTGGGTGGGGCGTCATGGGAAGAGAGAGGAAGAGAGATTCTAGATCTTGGGTCTTTCCTTCCATTGCAGTAACAAGCCAGGGGATGGGAATTAAAGAAACCCCTTCCTCTGCCTACTTTCAAGCAGAAGCCTCTTTCTCACACGCTGGAATTGCCCACTGAGGCACATTCCAGGCCCATCTCCAGGGCTGTGTTCACAGTGCTCTCTTTGTCTGAAATGATTGACACCGCCCCCCACCACCCCGCCACCATCTATATGTCTGATTCCCACTGGTCTTGCAAAGCCTAGCTCAAATAGCTGTGCTCCACAGGCCTTTCCTCATCTCCATCACCCTACCCAGACATAATGCTCCTCCCCAGTTTTAAATAAACTCATGCACGTTTTTGTGACATTCATGGCATGATTATTTGTGTTCGTCTTACTTCTTGACTAAACAGTGAAATCCCCTGGCTCCCCTGTGTCCCTTGCTCCATCCCCCAGCACCAAGCAGACTCTCAGTAATATTTATCAAGAGAAATCTCCCCAATTAGTCATCCATTTGGCTTAATGAACAGACACCCCTGAGGGCTTAAAGGAGAGTTGTCTGTTGTACCCAATTTACCGTGAGTTGTTTTATTTCATTGCTTCCTAACTTTGTAGCTGAGAATCTCTGGGGATGTGGAAGCTTTGATGGGGGTAGGAATGGGGAGAGCTGGGGGCTAAGGAGAGAGATCCAGATGCCCAGAGTGTGGACAGACGGTTGCTGGACAAGTGTGTTTACTTATCAAGGCTTTCGAGAGGGTCATTGAGTATTGACTTGACTCTTAAGTCCCAGTGAAGGAGACAAGGGAAGAATAGGGGAGGGAACTGTAGGGAGAGGTGAGAGGTAGCAGAGAGAGAAGGAGAAAGGTGAGGAGGAGGATGAGACCAAAGACGTACCTGACCCTCTTTGTTGTGTGACATATTCCTGTTTGGGGTGTAGCCCCTTCTCCTCTGAAAAGAGCTAGTACAGAAAGAAGACACTGCACCAGTCTCCCAGGCCCGACTGAGCCCCTGGTCTGCTTGGGTTCTAGAAGCAGAGTTCCCTTGCCCGTGTCCTGACCTTCCCACAGAGCCAAGCAACCAGCTTTCCTGTCTGATTCTCCCTCCCCCAGTTCTCATCACATACTCGCTACAGGGGTCTGCACTGAGATGACCACACCCACGAAGGGCCCCGAAAGTCGTGTGCTTCTGCCTAGCTCTGCGGCTTTGAATGAGTCATAGTTTCCTTATCTGTAAAATGTATATAATAATTTATTTTTAAAAGTTTTGTGAAAATTAGATGTGATCCTGTATGTGGGAGTTTTCTCATAGGAAGGGCTCTTTACGTGGGATTTGCTGTTTTTTAGTGATGGCCACTGACTTAGTAGGAAGTTTGGAGGAAACCTGTCTGCTTTCACAGGCATGCCATTCTCTCTTGTGACTCTCATGGGGAATATCTTCTCCAGTGAGGGGGTGGGATCCTTCTGTATCTTTCCCCACCCTGCCTAGCTCCCAGAGGCATCCATCAAGACTTCCTAGAGGGCATTGGCTTCCCTCTTTGCCACTCAGGCTGGAAACCTGAGAACCACTCAGGTTTCCCTTAGCCTCATAAATAGTCCCATAATTATGTATAGGCAATATAATTTGTTGGGGACTATGACAATCCTGAGGATGGTTTCGGGGAGATTGCTGCTCACTCAGACAGCTGGGGAAGGCCACCTGCAAGAAGGAGACAGCAGCAGCAGCGATGCTTTCAGTCCTTCAGGGAGGGTTCCCAGCGCCACGCCAGGTACTGTGGGCGCAGGGCTGGTAGCTGAACTCTGATGGGGTCTGCGGGACCAGTTCTCACTGGCACACTTGTGTAGCTCAGGCCCTGGTCCCCTCCCATCTGGACCATTGTAACTGCCTCCTCACTGCTCTCTCTGCCTCCTAACTTACCCGTAGATCCAACTTTGGCTCAGGATCCAGAGAGAGCCCTCCCATGGCAGATGTAACCACCTTGCCCCTCTGCTAAGCCCTTCAAGGGCTGCCCGTAGGCTCGGAGGGAGCGTGGTCCTCCACGTCTGCTCCCGACGTGCTGTACAGCCTCTCCTGCCTCAGCAGCCTGCAGCCACACCTCTCGCCCCTCCTCCTCTCCCGCTTTCCTCTGCTGCTGCTGCTGCTGCTAAGTCGCCTCAGTCGTGTCCGACTCTGTGCGACCCCATAGACGGAAGCTCACCAGGCTCCCCTGTCCCTGGGATTCTCCAGGCAAGAACACTGGAGTGGGTTGCCATTTCCTTCTCCAATGCATGAAAGCGAAAAGTGAAAGTGAAGCCACTCAGTCGTGTCCAACTCTTAGCGACCCCATGGACTGGAGCCTACCAGGCTCCTCCGTCCATGGGATTTTCCAGGCAAAAGTACTGGGGTGCAGTGCCATTGCCTTCCCTGGCTTTCCTCTGCAGCAGTGCCCAACCGCGCCGCAGGCTTTCACGTCCGTCCGCAGGTGTTTGCTCAGACTCTTCCCTCTGGTGGAATGCTTTTCTGTCCCCAGGCATCCTTCTCTCCAGCAGGTCCCCAGTGGGGGCCCCAGAGCACCGTGTGTACCGCTACCTAATCACACTTCCCATTATATTGGAATTACTAGGAAGGGTTATTTCACCCATCTTTAGTTTCTCAGTGCCTACCATGGGGCCAGAAATAGAGACAACGACTCAGTTAATGTTGAGCTGAGTTTATCCGCTGAGGTCTCAAGCCAGCCTGAGCATCCTCATAGCTGTGCCTAACCATCTGCATGGACCATCTGTGAGCCTCAACGTGGACTACCCCCCCCCGCCCCCCACCGCCACTTGTTCCCCAGTCCTCCAGACATCCACCTACCAGACTGGCCAGCCTTCCAGGCCTCCAGGGCTCTGTTTTCTGGGGCCTGCTCTTTCAACAGCAGGTGGTCTTTATTGCTACCTTGGCTTCTTTCTCCTTTGACCGGTTGGTTCTCTGCTAGCCACAGGGTAATAGATTGGCTAAATTCAAACCAGGAAATGAAGGAACCACAGAGCAGTGATCAAGTTCTCAATTTAAAACCATCTCCAGGGATTTCCCTAGTGGTCCGGAGGGTAAGACTTCGCTTTCCAATGCAGGGGGTGAGGGTTCCATCTGTGGTCAGAATGCTAAGATCCCACATGCCTCATGGCCAAAAAAGCAGAACATAAACAACGGAGGCAATATTGTAACAACTTCAATAAAGACTTTAAAAATGGTCTACATAAAACATCTTTAAAGAAAGAAAAAAAGAGTCTCCATGTTGGAGATGTCAGAATTTGCCCTTCCTAGCCTGCTTTCTGGCTTCCCTGATAGCTCAGTTGGTAAAGAATCCACCTACAATGCAGGAGACCCTGGTTCGATTACTGGGTCGGGAAGATCCGCTGGAGAAGGGATAGGCTACCCATCCACTATTCTTGGGCTTCCCTTGTGGCTCAGCCGGTAAAGAATCTGCCTGCAATGTGGGAGACCTGGGTTCGATCCCTGAGTTGGGAAGATCTCCTGGAGAAGGGAAAAGCTTAAAAGCCTGCTCTCTAGCCTTCTCCATCTGTGGTGTGCCCTGGAGCTGAACTGCATGGACTGCATGAAGGCCCACTGTACTCTGGCATCTTTGGAAAGAAATCAGAAGAGAATGAGGTCCAAGTTGGTCCTCAGTTGGTAGCTTCCTTGCCTCTCTGTTCCCTGGCAGCCTTTCTGCAAACCTGGAGAGACTGCTCTTGAGCACCTCAGTCACTCTCATCACTATGGGTCCTCACTGTGGGACCCTGACTCTCTACGTGCCTTCCCTGGGATCCAGACTATTCTCTCACTGCCTATATCCTCTAGGGAGTTTTCTATGGATCTGAAAACACATCCTTGCCTCCTATCCAAATCTGAATGCATTGGTCGCTGTTTACAGAAAAAGGAAACGACACCTCCCTGGGGCTTACTCTGCTGCAGGCTCTGTGCTTCCTATGTTGATGTTGAATCCCCACGGCCCTCAGCTGTCACAGATGGCAAGGTGGGCTCTGGGACTATTCAAAGAGGGAGAACCAGGATTCAAAGCTGGGTCCCTCGAACTCCACGCCCCAGTGCTTGGTCCCTTGTGTTTTCATGGAGCATCTACACCAGGGATGGCGGAGAGATTTCATCTCACCTGTCAGTTCTGGTTGACTTAATCACTGCCTGGAGTGCTGTGGCAAGAAGAATTACAAAGCCGCATCTGTGCTCCGTGGGAGAGAGTATCATGATAAATTAGAGATGTCTGGCGCGGGGAGAACCGGAGGGAGTGACAGGCAGCACATGTGTCACATATTTGCCGCCTTTGGTCAAAGCCATTTTTGTGGCAACCACTTGGGCTTATGGGCAGGCACTGTCAGAACCAGAACCTCTCCACTTTACATTGCTCTCCTGCCACATGGCAGACTCTCAACCAGAATTCAAGTTTCAGCTTTATATAACTTTTTTTTTCTTTTCTTTTTAAAATTAGGTTATAGTTGCTTTATAATATTGTGTCAGTGTCTACTGTGCAAAGAAGTGAATCAGCTATATGTATACATGTATCCTCTCCCTCTTGTACCTTCCTCCCACCCCCATCCCTTTTATCTAGGTCGTCATAAAGCAACAAATTGAGCTCCCTGTGCTATACCGCAGCTATATCCCGCTGGTTATCTATTTTACACATGGTAGTATATGACTCTTGAGATTCCCTTGGACTGCAAGGAGATCCAGCCAGTCCATTCTAAAGGAAATGAATATTCACTGGAAGGACTGATGCTGAAGCTGAAACTCCAATACTTTGGCCACCTGATGCAAAGAACTGACTCATTGGAAAAGACCCTGATGCTGGGAAAGATTGAAGGCGGGAGGAGAAGGGGAAGACCAAGGATGAGATGGTTGGATGGCTTCACTGACTCGATGGACATGAGTTTGAGCAAGCTCTGGGAGCTAGTGATGGACAGGGATGCCTGGCATGCTGCGGTCCATGGGATCACAAAGAGTCCAACACAACTGAGCTGAACTGACTGAGTATATATATATTTCAGTGCTACCCTCCCCGTTCATCCAGCCCCTCCTTCCCCACCCCTTGTCCACAAGTCTAGTCTCTGTGTCTGCATCTCTATTCCTGCCCTAGAAATAGATTCATCTGTACCATTTTCTAGACTCCACATATATGCATTAATACATATTTGTTTTTCTCTCAGCTTTGCTACTTATCTGCCATATGACCTCAGGCAAGTCACTGCATCCCTTGGTCCTCCGTTGCTTTGTCAAGAAAATACAGCTTAGTGTAGTACTTAGAAGCTTTCAGCAAGTCTGAGTTGGCATAATGCTCTTAGAGCCCCTGACATAATATCTTATACACAGTAGGCATTTGACAGACTTTAGCAGCAGTAGACGCTGTCACTGGTCTTCATTCTGTCCAGACCTGCTGCCCACATTGTTGCACCAGCGTCCTGTTTGCATGACCTGCCAAGGGAAGACGCACCCAGTCTTCCCAGCTGGCCCAGACTCTCCTTCAGGGCCAATGGGTCTGTGACTGTCTGTACTGTTTATCATGAAGTCCCATTACCCTCCACTCTATTGTTAGACATCTCAAATCCTCTCCAGGGGCTCCCCCTTATTAATGTGATTACCTGTCCTGAGTGTTTTATTAAGCTCTTTCTCATAGAGGGGCTGATACATATCTGGCAGAACACGGAAGCTCATTATCATCTCAACTGGAGAAAATGACCTGGTAAATAACACATGTAATTTAATTGCTAAGGTAAACCCCATAAAGTGAATGAGAAATCAAAACCCATAATCAAAGGTTTTGAAATTTCTGGACAGGAAATTCCCAAGTTTGGGAGCTGCAGGGGTCAGGTTCCTACAGCACAGCCACCTGCTGACTTTTCCCTGTTCAGGACAAGGTGAGAGCCCTAGCCCTTTCTGACAGAGGAGAAGGTAGCTCATGGATCCAGTATTTTCTCTGGACGTGTATTCATTCTATTAAGTGTCTCTCAAGCACCTGGTACTTTTCTAGTGGGTGAGGGCTGCATCATCCTCGAGGACATCCGTTGTTTGCTCCACATGATAAGAGAGAGTACCAGGAACTAACTCCCTGGCTTTGGAGTCCTTCTTTCCAGAAATACCTGGGACCTTCTTTCCCACACTGACCCCACCGTGCCTCACATCCACACTCTTCTCTCTGATGTCTCTGTCCTCTCCCACTGCCTTGGGCTTCCTCCACCACAATGCCAGATCCCATGGTTTCCCGTAGAACCAACTTTTCAGTAAAGACTTTCCCATTCCCTCAGACTCTTCAACTGAATGGTTCTTCTCATTCCAGCTTAACTGGAACCTCTTTCAAAAGCTATTTCCCCTGCAGGCTTCTCAATGAGGAATTGCTCTTTCTTCCACCACCCATAGATGTCTCTGTCAGGAGACGGGAATGACATCCTTCAAGCTCCCTTATGCAGCTTTCACAAATTGTGCCTTTGCTTCCCTGTAAGGCCCTGCCTTCCCGTGTCCCTCTCCGCTCCAACTGTATCTTCTCCAGGTTCTCTGGAGACAACCTGCCTCACAACCTCTCCTCCAACCCAGTTCAGTTCAATTCAGTTGCTCAGTTTTGTCTGACTCTTTGTGACCCCAAGGACTGCAGCACGCCAGGCTTTCCAGTCCATCACCAACTCCTGGAACCTACTCAAACTCATGTCCATTGCATTGGTGACGCCATCCAACCATCTCATCCTCTGTCAGACCTGCAACACAGTGCAGAGCCAACCTGCAGACGCACAGGCGAGTCAATTAAATGTTCATTCTCACCATGAATGGCTGGGGCTCGCTTGTTACTCATCATTATTGCATTAGTAGTATTGACTGATCGGAGAAGGCAATGGCAAGCCACTCCAGTACTCTTGCCTAGAAAATCCCATGGATGGAGGAGCCTGGTAGGCTGCAGTCCATGGGGTCGCTACCAGTCTGACGCGACTGAGCAACTTCACTTTCACTTTTCACTTTCACACAATGGAGAAGGAAATGGCAACCCACTCCAGTGTTCTTGCCTGGAGAATCCCAGGGACAGCGGAGCCTGGTGGGCTGCTGTCTATGGGGTCGCACAGAGTCGGACATGACTGAAGCGACTTAGCAGCAGCAGCAGCAGTATTGACTAATACAGCCTCTGATATCTGAATCTCCTTCCAAACAGTCTCCATCTGTATTTAAATGTGTCTAAGTCTCTTCCATCTTACAAAACATGCCCTCCATCTCCCCATGTGTTTTTCTGGCTATTGCCTTGCTCACTCGTATTCTTCTCAAGTAAGATTCTCAAAAGAAGTGTCATTGACCCTCATTCTTGCTTCATCTTTTTGCTGTCTGACTTTTCTCCACTACTTCCCTGAAACTGCTCTCGCTAGGATCACTATTTTTTCAGTAGTGTTTACCAAACATGTACTCTGTGTTCTGGCTGGATATTGAAAATGCAAATATTAAAAGACACACAAGACCTCCGTCGGCCCATGGAGCTCATGGTCTAGGGCTACCTAGACAGGTAACCAAATAATTATAAGACAGTGTGCTGAGAGCTGTATGGAGACATAAAGAGTGCACATGGCAAATCAAAACTACAGTGAAATGTCACCGCACACTAGTCAGAATGGCCAGCATTAAAAAGTCTACAAATAACAAATGCTGGAGAGGGTGTGAAGAAAAGGGAACCCTCCTACACTTTTAGTAGGAATGTAAGTTGATGCAGATCAGATCAGATCAGATCAGTCACTCAGTCGTGTCCAACTCTTTGCAACCCCATGAACTGCAGCACGCCAGGACTCCCTGTCCATCACCAACTCCCAGAGTTCACTCAGACTCACATCCATCGAGTCAGTGATGCCATCCAGCCATCTCATCCTCTGCCGTCCCCTTCTCCTCCTGCCCTCAATCCCTCCCGGCATCAGAGTCTTTTCCAATGAGTCAACTCTTCACATGAGGTGGCCAAAGTACTGGAGTTTCAGCTTTAGCATCATTCCTTCCAAAGAAATCCCAGGGCTGATCTCCTTCAGAATGGACTGGTTGCATCTCCTTGCAGTCCAAGGGACTCTCAAGAGTCTTCTCCAACACCACAGTTCAAAAGCATCAATTCTTCGGCACTTAGCCTTCTTCACAGTCCAGCTCTCACATCCATACATGACCACTGGAAAAACCATAGCCTTGACTAGACGAACCTTTGTTGGCAAAGTGATGTCTCTGCTTTTGAATATGCTATCTAGGTTGGTCATAACTTTCCTTTAAAGGAGTAAGCGTCTTTTAATTTCATGGCTGCAGTCACCATCTGTAGTGATTTTGGAGCCCAGAAAAAGAAAGTCTGACACTGTTTCCACTGTTTCGCCATCTATTTCCCATGCAGTGATGGGAACAGATGCCATGATCTTCTTTTTCTGAATGTTGAGCTTTAAGCTAACTTTTTCACTCTCCACTTTCACTTTCATCAAGAGGCTTTTTAGTTCCTTTTCATTTTCTGCCATAAGGGTGGTGTCATCTGCATATCTGAGGTTATTGATATTTCTCCCAGCAATCTTGATTCCAACTTGTGTTTCTTCCAGTCCAGCGTTTCTCATGATGTACTCTGCATAGAAGTTAAATACACAGGGTGACAATATACAGCCTTGACGTACTCCTTTTCCTATTTGGAACCAGTCTGTTGTTCCATGTCCAGTTCTAACTGTTGCTTCCTGACCTGCATACAGATTTCTCAAGAGGCAGATCAGGTGGTCTGGTATTCCCATCTCTTTCAGAATTTTCCACAGTTGATTGTGATCCACACAGTCAAAGGCTTTAGCATAGTCAATAAAGCAGAAATAGATGTTTTTCTGGAACTCTCTTGCTTTTTCCATGATCCAACCAGTTGATGCAACCACTGTGGAAAACAGCATGGAGTTTCTTCAGAAAACTAAAAATAGGCTTATCATGTAATCCAGCAATCCCACTCCTGGACATACATTCAGACAAAACCAGAATTTTAAAAATACATGCACCCCTATGTTCATAAAGCAATAGCCAAGACAGGGAAGCAGCCTAAATGTCCATCGACAGATGAACCGATAGAGAAGATGTGATACATATATACAATAGAATATTACTCAGCCATAAAAAAGAATGAAATAGTGCCACTTGTAGAGTCATGGATGCAACTAGAGATTATCAATGATCATGCTAAGTGAAGAAAGTCAGAAAGACAAACACCGTGTGATATCACTTATACGTGGGCTCTAAAATATGACACAGGTGAACATACCTATGAAACAGAATCAGGAACATGAAGAACAGACGAGAGCTGGCCAAGGGGGAAGGGGATGGGGAGGGATGCAGTGGGAGATTAGGCTTAGATGTTTTCATGTCTAGAATGGATAAACAACAAGGTCCTACCGTATAGCATAGAGAACTATATTCAATATCCTATGATAAACCATAATGGAAAAGAATATTTTAAAAAAGAATGTATATATTATATATACATATATATATATGAATCACTTTTCTCTACCGCAGAAATTAACACATCAGTGTTAATCAACTAGACTTACATTTAAACAAAAAGTACACGTGGGAGGGCACAAACCCAGGATGGGAGGTCAGAAAAGTATTCTTGGAGTGTATGTGCTAAGTCACTCATGTGTGTCCGACTCTGTGTGATTCCATGGACTGTAGCCCTCCAGGCTCCTCTGTCAATGGGATTCTACAGGCAAGAATCCTGGAGTGGGCTGCCATGCCTTCCTCCAGGGGATCTTCCCCATCCAGGGATAGAACCCCAGTCTCTAGTGTCTCCTGCACTGGCAGGCAGGTTCTTTATCACTAGCGCCACCTAGGAGGCCCATCCTTAGAGTGAAGCGAAGTGAAGTCGCTCAGTCGTGTCCGACTCTTTGCGACCCCATGGACTGTAGCCTACCAGGCTCCTCTGTCCATGGGATTTTCCAGGCAATAGTACTGGAATGGGTTGCCATGTCCTTCTTCAGGGGATCTTCCCAACCCAGCGATCGAACCCAGATCTCCCACCTTGTAGACAGACGCTTTACCATCTGAGCCACCAGGGAAGTCATCCTTAGAGTGCATGACATCAAATTTGAGAAACAACGAACATTAAGACTGAGCCAGGCAATGAAGAGAAGAAAGTTCCAACTAAAGTGGATAAAACTATGTTTTTGAAGATATAGATCGCATCAAATCACCACCTTCCTTTAGTTCAGTTCAGTTCAGTTGCTCAGTCGTGTCCAACTCTTTGTGACCCCATGAATTGCCAGGCCTCCCTGTCCGTCACCAACTCCCGGAGTTCACCCAGACTCACGTCCATCGAGTCAGTGATGCCATCCAGCCATCTCATCCTCTGTCGTCCCCTTCTCCTCTTGCCCTCAATCCTTCCCAGCATCAGAGTCTTTTCCAGTGAGTCAAGTCTTCGCATTAGGTGGCCAAAGTACTGCCTTCCTTAGAGCCTTCCAAAGTTCATCTTTGTACTCAAGTCACTGCAGCAGGGTGGGTTCTTGTTCACCATCTTATTCCCACTGGGCTCACAGTAGGAATTTGATAACTATTTCATAACACAAAATAGTTAACCTAAAAAATACAAGAGAGTTAATAATAAGATATTCACAGGTGAAACACAAAAAGCACAAAGAAGAATATTATTTTCTAGATTCCCTGGGAGACTATTATGGATTATTGAGTCTTATAACAAAACTGGCATTTATGTAATGTCTAGTTTAATTTTGGTTGCATAGTTGGTGCTCAATAAATGCTTGTTGAACACAGGTAGTGTTTGGTAATTTAAGGGACTTAAATTATCTTGTAATCTCTGTGACATTTCTGTGAAAAATTGAATTTCTCAAAGGTTAAGTAAACCTCCCAAGATCACTCAACTAGTATGTGGTGAAGTCACAATTGGATCTTAGGGCTTCTAGTGGTAAAATCTATGCTCTTTCCATGAAGAATGTAGACTCTGAGGAAGTGATGTCTGAACAATGAGGAGGGTGAGCCAGGTGTGGCATCAGGGAGGCTGACCCACAGGTGAGACTCAAGTTGCTTGTGACAGATCAGTGGCATTTGGCTATACTGTAAGTGGTAGAGAGAAGGAATCTTTGGTGCAAGGACCAGTGTGAACACAGGAATGGGGAAGGGGAAAGCATGCTTCTTTCAATGGATGGAGAGACTAGTCTGCTTGAGTCAGAGGGACTACAGAGCTGGAGCAAAGCCATATACAAGGGCCAGACTGGACTCAAAGTGCTGACTCTCAGTAGCTCCTTTTCACCTAACAACCGAGCACCACATGGTCTCTGACTACAAGCATCCAGGAAAAAAAGGAATCATGATTCCTAACGAAGAATTGTTCTCCAATGGGAGAAAGCACACTGCAAGCTCCTCTACCCTGGACTGTATAATTGTCCATATTTATTCATAATTGCTAGATGTGTGTGTGTATGCAGGTACCCAAGTGGGCCACCCTGGTAAGAGCAGCAAAAGATACTTATTCCTTAGACAAAGCTACATGATCCAATTGAGTTCACTGGAATTCATAGTGAATTTGAATTCACTATGTGCATGCTTGCAAATCTTTCAGAGGGCCTAGGACTTCAAGTATACAAGATGAATTCATTCCAGAGATTCATTATACAACATAGTCTCTAGTGAAAAATAATGTCTTGTGCACTTAAGATTTTGTTAAGAAGGTGGATTTCATGTTAAGTGTTATTAACACACAGGCACACAAATAAATCACAAAAAGGCACCGGGCAACTTTCGGAGGTGATACACGTTTATTACTTTGATTGACATGTATGCATACGTCCAAACTCATCAAATTGTATCCATTGAATAAGTGTGGGGTTTTTTTGGTGTATAAATTATGCTTCAATAAAGCTGCCTAAAAGAAAATTAAAGGAAGCATCTGAGATGAAACTAGAGAATGTAGTTTTGTTATTCAAGGACCAAGAAGCCAGAATTGGTGGTTGCTGCCTGGAGGGCCTGCCACTCCTGCATGAGGCTGGACATGGCAAGAAGCGTGAGGCTGGACATGGCAGAGCGCTTGGGGGTGGGCAGTCTGAATGTGCCTGCAGAGTCGATTGAAGCCCATAAATGTTAAAATTAATATCCCATGTCAGTTGCTCTTACACCAACTTCCCCTTCTCAATTTTGAATAATTTCTTCATGCTTAACAGGAAGACCAAGAGTTTCCTGGCACCTGATTGTTTCAGCTTACATTTCACTGATTTTCTGTCTTGTAACTTTCAGTGCCTCATTACCACGGCAGTACCTGCACACAGATAAACTACAGTAACAGCTACAGTTGAGCAAAAAGGAAGGAATGAAATTTACCTATGACCCCAGCACCCAGATAAGTGTTAAAAACTTACGTTTCGTCCCCTCCTAGAATCTTTGTATAATTTTTTTTTTTTTTTTTTTTTTGGAGTTTTGGGCAAGATTTATTGTGATTGTGAACAGAGGGGAAGGGCTCAGTCCTTCTTGGCTGCTGCTTTCCTCATGGCAGCCAAGACGTTGCTCAGCTCCTCTCTCTTTGCTCAGATATGTGTCCCCACCCTTTTCTTGATGAACTTGAGGGCCCACTTGTCCTTGGAGACCTTGAGCAGCTTCATGGCTCGTTGCTCATAAGGGGCGAAGCCACACACCTCCCGGATCATGTCCCGCACGAACTTGGTGTGTTTGGTGAGACGCCCGCGGCGGCGGCTGTGCCTCAGCTTGCCCACGTTCTTGGTCACCTCATGACCCTTGTTGAGGCCCACGGCCATGGGGTAGCGCAGAGCCATGGCTGTTGTTCCACAATGGCTGCAGCGGCGGAAGGGAAAATCTTTGTATAATCTTAAACATAAAAATAAGACCATACTATACATACAATTGTATATCCTTATTTTTTTATTTAACAATATAGAACTGAACACTTTCTGTGTCAATTATTCTTCCACAGCATCCTTTGTAGCTACAAAGTGTCCTGTAGTACTGGTGTTACTGAGAACCTATTATTTGACATCTAAGTTGTCTTCGGGCTTCAGCTATATAACCACCACTGATGCTGTGGTGAGTTTTCGTACGCACCCTCAAGTATTTCCTTAGGGTCCCTTGCCTCCCCTTGCATCCTTCCTCGCTTTCATATTCTTGCTCTGCTTCTCTTTCTGGCCAAACCAAACTTCCTTAGGTTCCTGAAGCACACCGTGATCTCTGCCTTTGTGACCTTGTACGTACTCTTCCGGGCTAGAGCATTCTCTCGTCACCTGTGATCCCATGCCTGGCTCACCCTCCTCGTTGTTTGCACATCACTTCCTCAGATGAACCTCCCCTGTCACCCTGCCGTCACCATTATCACCAGGATCAGACATCCCTCCCATTGTGGCCACCGTCACGTGCCCTTCATTCTGCTAGAGCATCATTCAGGCTATACTGTAATATCCTGTTTCTCTGTCTCCCCTTTAGTAAATTGTAAGGTCCATAGAATAGGGATCATGCCTCTCTTGTACAATGTACCTGAATAGCGCTCAGCACATAATTGGGACTCTGTGAAACTCTGTTGAATAAATAATTATATTCCTAAGAATAAAGCTTCTGGGTCAAAGGTATGCACTTTCCAAGGCTTATGATATACATTTCCAAACTGTCCTTCTCAAAGACCTTCCTGCTACTGCTGCTACTGCTAAGTCACTTCAGCCGTGTCCGACTCTGTGTGACCCCATGGACAGCAGCTCACCAGGCTCCCCGGTCCCTGGGATTCTCCAGGCAAGAACACTGGAGTGGGTTGCCATTTCCTTCTCCAATGCATGAAAATGAAAAGTGAAAGTGAAGTCACTCAGTCGTGTCCAACTCTTGGCAACCCCATGGACTGCAGCCCACCAGGCTCCCCTGTCCATGGGATTTTCCAGGCAAGAGTACTAGAGTGGGGTGCCATTGCCTTCTCCAAAGACCTTCCTAGTTTACCTTAACTCCCATAGTGTGCACGTGTGTTCATTTCCTCACGGGCTGGAGAGCCTTGCAAAAGATTCTGAAAATAATTTCCCTCCACGGGGCTTTATTTAGGGAGCACTGACTGGAATGATATGCAGTGGGTTATTGAAGGGTCTCAACTCAGTGAGGTATAAACGCAAAAGTTAATTTTTTCCAGTCACTGCCTTCTGTGTGTTCTGTCAAATCCCTTTTCCTCATCACTTAATGAAATTTTGGGCAGAAAGTCGATGTTCCTGTCACTTCCAGTTATTAAAAACTCAGTCCAGATTAAAACTGCTCATTTGCATCTGATTCAAAGCTCTTCCTCCCCTTTAAAGCCCAGGAAGATCATGGCTCCAAGGACCCGGAGGAGTGAGCAGCATTGTCTTCTTTCCTCTCTGCTGTTCCTCCCTCTCCTGGGTCTTGCTTTCTAGGTTTAGAGGCAGGAAGAAGGGGATGGGGAGGCAGGAGGCGTCTCAGCATGGTTGAGGGCCAGTGCTGGGGAGGAGGCGTCTTCAACCTTGGCCTGGTTCAGTCTGACCCCTGTGAGGCTGGTGGATTCTACATGGAAAGCGGGAGGGGCAAGCATTTTGGAGAAATGCTCAACTCGACCTGGGTCTCCTCTAACAGGAGGACTCACTCTGCAGTGGAGATGGCAGAGTCCTCCTTCAGCCTGGGCTATGGTCCCCAGCTTCCTCTGCATGGAGGCTCCCCTCACTTGTCATAGCTCCTGACTCCCCTTATTCCACGCTCCTGTAGGTGGAACCGCAGCAAAGACTGTGGACTTCCTTTATGTTCTCCAAGAGCAAGGGGAACTGGGATGTGGATTCCTCTAGTGCTTCCTTCCCAAGTCCTCTGCAGTCCCTTCTCCCTCTGCTGGCATGGGCTACCTCCACAGAAACCTTACAGAAACTTCTGGACCAGAAGTAGTCAGCAGTCTCTGTTATCTCCTATGTCTTCCCATGGGGAGAAAACGGAATCACCACTCACCAGGAGCATCTTAAGGCTGGCAGCTCTGATGCCACCTCCCCACATTCCCTGACCCTCTTTTCATATAAACAAGAGTGGAGGGACAAGGGTCAGGATGGAGAGTGGCTGGAAGGGGGCAGGCTGATTCTGCAGCCCGTGTTCAAACTACATTGTCATTGCCAGGATGTATGGGTTCTGCTCTTGGGCAGTGCTCTTTAAGATTGTTTTTTGATGTGGACCATTTTTAAACTCTTTATTTAATTTGTTACAGTATCGCTTCTTTTCTGTTCCTTTTTTTTTTTTTTTTTTTTTGGCTGCGAGGTATGTGGCATCTTAGCTCCCTGATCCACATTTGGGATCGAACCCGCATTCCCTGCATGGGAAGGTCTTAGCCACTGGACCACCTGGGAAGTCCTGGGCAGCACTGTATAGAATGAGGAGTTCCTCAGAGCTGCTTGTCAGCTGCTGTGGCTTGGACATTGTTCACAGTTCTGGGACAGAAGACAATACCCTCCCTCCATCATCTGTTACAGATGTACAAGTCAGGGTCCTCAACAATATTTTTATAATAATTGCAGAACCAGAATGCACATGGCTATTCCTTGTAGCAGCACTGGATAAAAGCTGAGGGTGAGACAAGGCAGTTTGGAAAGTTGCTACATAAAGCAAGAGAGACACAGCCCAGAGTCCTGTGATTTGGAAGTAGGGGAGGACAAAGGGTTGGAAGAGGAGAGTAGGTACTATTGTGCCTCCAGGGATCTTTAGGGTCAGGAGGCCTCTCTGTCTGGTCTTGTCCATTGTCGGGGCAATCAAATACTTCATGCAAGGCAGAGAGTTGGGGAGAAAGGGGTCCCATCGAAACCCTCTCTCTCTGTTTCGACATAAATGTCACATCCAGCTAAGCTAATGCTCTGCTTGGAGTCTCTCCCTGCACACTGGCACTGTTTAATCATCCACGTGGTCACTTCCCAGAGCCTCAGCTCTGATTGGGTATGTGCAGAGGTGGCCATGGGATGGGAGAGGAAGAGCCGGGGTTGGTTCCAGGTCCCAATATCCATGAGAAAAGGAAGCTTGGATAGGGTCTCAGTGCATTGGTCATGGCGAGAAGGGCCCTCATCCCTCCAAGCTCTCTAGCATCATCTATTGAAATAAGATCTCCAGTATTGTGGTTACAGTCAGAGTGTTGGGTGCCTTGGGATTCATTAAGCCTGACTTCAGCGGCATTGATTTCTTGTTTAGAAATTAGCTTACCAGAGCCCCTGATGGGATAATTGCTCTATTTACATAATTAAGACATAAATCTTGAGGCTGGATAGTAGCCAGGACACTAAAGACACTGGACACTAAGGGCAGCAGGTGCTTGACAGCTTACAGCTCCAATTTAACACTCTCACCAGCTGATGCCATTTGCCTTGGAGACTTGGATGACTGAAGTCCCATTGAAACGAAACACATTTCTGAAGGTTCATGCAAGGAGATGGATCTCCTTAAACTAGGCGTACAGAGAGGCTGTGATGGTTTCAAAACACACTTACAGCTTCTTTGACACTTGTTCCTTCAAAAGATGGAGTCTAATTCCCCATCCTTTCCACGTGGGCTACAGTCCATGATGCGTTTCTAAGGAATAGAGTAGAGCAGAAGTGATGATGTGTGATTTGCAAAGTTTGCTCAAAAGCTATTGCTGCTCCCATCCCACCTCTCCTGCGTGTGTGTGTGTGTGTATCTCTGCCTTTCCCTCTGGGATCGCTTCTTCTGGGGAACTCGACTGCCATGTTGTGACACTCAAGAACCGTGTGATGAGGCCATACCGGGGAAGAAGCTGAGGCCACCTGGTGAGGACTGGCACCAGCCTTCAGCTACACGAGGGAGCCGTCTGGAAAGTAGCGCTCCAGCCTCCAACAAGCCCTCATATGTTGCAGTCCTGACTGACATCTTGATGACCATCTCATGTCAGAACCACTCAGCTAACCCACTCCCAACCTCTGGATCATGGAAACTGTGAGGATAATCATTGTCTATAATTGCTTTAAACTACCACGTTTTGCAGTCGTTTGTTACCCATAATAAATGACTAATACAGAGGGCTTGCTGTCTCCAGTGCTGCTCCTTCAGGAAAGAAACGGTCTGAAGTCAACAACAAGACAGCTAAAAGTGTTCAGACTTTGTGACCCAGAAATTCCTCTTATAAGAATTTATCTTATTAAAATGTTTACACTGTAAAAACACAGAAACTTGCAAAATACTTGTATATCCTTCGTAATAGTGAAAACTGAAAGTGATTAGCATTTCCATTAATAGAGGTCAATTAAATTATGAAGTACTGAAAAATTCTGGATAAGCAATAAAGAAATTGAATTAGTAGTAAATATACATTTCTGAATATAAAGCTCCAAGTTTTACATTCACCATATAAATTTCATATATGATTTCACCAATGAGTCTATCAGAAATTTATGGATTAGGTCCACCTTTTGAAGGAACTAGTGTCCAAGAAGTTGTAAGTGTACTTTGAAAACTGAATTTTTATACAATCATGAGAAATAAAAACTAAGTAAATACGTCCCAACATAAGCATAACCTGGATACCAAAACCTGGCAGAAGTATTAAAAGAAATGAAACTTATAAGCAAATCTCACTCTTGCACATAGATGCAATAATTTTCAAAAAAATTTTAGAAGGCAAATCCAATGATTTGTAGAAAGATATGTAGCATGAGTAAGTTGGATTTAATGCTGAAATGCAAAGCTGGTTCAACATTAGAAAAATCAACCAAGGTCATTTACCTTATTAATAGGATAAGGAGAAAAACTATATGACTATCCCAATAGTTGTGGGAACATCTTTTGATAAAATGAAACATTCGTTTATAATTTTAAACAAGATTCTTTAGCTGAATAGAAATAGGATGTTTTCTTTTTATTATTACTATTAATATTTAAGAGTTTTAATAGGTGCTTGTAGTTTATTGACTTTTCTTGGAGAAAAACAAGCGATTCACGTTTACTACAAATTAAATTAGTTTTATATTTATATTCAGGTAAAACTATAATTCAAAAAGATACACATATCCATTTATACAAGTATTTTGCAAGTTTACTTGCCTTTACATTGAAACATTTTTATAAGACAAATTCTTATGAAAGGAATTACTGTGTCACAAAGTATGAACATTTTTAGCTGTCTTCGTGTTGATTTCAGACTGTTTCAGACCAATAATGTTCATGGAAGCACTGTTTACAATAGTCAAGCAACTTTTGTATTTGAAGCAACCCAAATGTCCATTGACAGAAGAATGCATAAAGAAGATGTAGTAGATATATAGAATATAATATAGCCATAAAAAAGAATGAAATAATGCCAATTGCAGCAACATGGATGCGCCTAGAGTTTATCATATTAAGTAAAGTAAATCAGACAGAGAAAGACAAATAGCATTTGTTATCACCTATGTGTGGAATCTAAAATACGATACAGGACATTCCCTGGTGGTCCAATAGGTAGGAGTCAGCATGTCCACTGTCGAGGGCTCTGGTAGCAATCCGCGTTCAGGGAGCTGAGATCCCACAAGCTGTGCTGTGCTATCAAAAAAATTAAATAAGATAAGATACAAAAGAACTTATTTATAAAACAGAAACAGACTCCCAGACATAGAAAGCAAACTTATGGTTACCAAAGGGAGAGGGGAGGGGAGGGATAAATTAGGAGTTTGAAATTAACAGATGCACTCTACTACATATAAAATAGATGACAACAAGGACCTCTTACATAGCGCAGGGAACTATATCCAATATCTTGTAACAAACTATAAAGTAAAAGAATCTGGAAAAGAATACGTATATTCATATATATGTGTGGACAGGAAACAGCAGTGGGTAACTGAGTACAGAGACTCTAGAGCCAGAGTAACCTGGGTTTGGAAATTCTGACTGTTCTATGGTCTGCGAGGCTGAGCAGATGCCTCACCCTATATATAAGGTATCTGTGGTAAAATGGAAAAATTGTAAAATGAGAATAATGATGTTTTGCTCCTGAGCTTGATGAGAGGAATAAATGCAGTGATGTATGTAAGATACGCACATCTTAGTGACAGATACTCAAGAGTGACACATGTCATTATCAGCATCTCTGTGTATGTATCCACTCACAGCAGGGGCTCAGCAATGGTGACCATTATTATCATGACTGTAGTGTCTCCCAGTCTCCCCTGGAGATGGAAAGAGGGCAAGAAAATTGCTTCTGCCCTCCTTGCTTTCTGCTCTACAACTCCGGAACCTCCTGGGTTTCTTCTTTGGTTATCTCCGCATGCAGCTGAGGAATGCAGTCCTCAGACAACTTGAATGGCAGGAAGCCAAGGGAAGAACCATTACAACGGTATACTGGTAATAACTAATCTCGATTCACTTATACAAATAGCCCATATGTACCCTCTGCCAATGAATACATCAGGATTTGCAGACCAAGTTCAGAGGTCTGGTCCAGGGCTGGATTCTGATCGGGGTGTGTGTGTGTGAGAGAGAGACAGACAGACAGAGACAGAAATAGAGACAAAAGAGGTAGATAAGGCTGACTTCTTTCACACAGCAGCACAGTGAAGAAGGAGGTAATATAGAGATATTTGAAATATTATTCATGGAAATAAAAAAATGATAGCCCTCTTATTCATGCAGCTGGGTCCCAGGGGGTATTTAGATGGAACATGATCTGCCGTGATAAGCTGTATGGCTGTTAAGTCACCCACCCCTATCATATACGTTGAGTCTGGTTAGATGGTTTGGGGAACAAGGGGAACTGTACAGGCAGATCAGAAGATTGTAGAACCAGACAATCAGAGAGACGATTTGCATGCCCTTTCCTATAAGATGAACTACCCCTAACCATCCCAGATGGAAAGAAAGTCTCCTTGAAACCCCTCTCATACTGCTTGCCACCCTGTCTCTTTCAAAAGAAATCCCCCAACTTCCTGTTCACATGCTCACCATCTTCATAATCAGGAAACTCTTCCTCTGATTTCACTGGCAGTCTTACTGCTCCATTAGACTCTCTTTCCTCGACAGATACAGATGTCAGGACGTCTTGCATGCGTGCGTGCAAGTCACTCAGTCACATCTGACTCTGTGCAGGCCTATGGACTGCAAGCTGCCATTAACCCCGTCCATGGGATTTTTCCAGGCAAGAATCCTGGAGTAGGGTGCCATGCCCTCCTCCAGGGGATCTTCCCAACCCAGGGATCAAACCTGTGTCTCTTGTGTCTCCTGCTTTGGCAGATGGGTTCTTTACCACTGGCACCACCTGCAACCCTTCTTTAAATAAATCACCCATCACAAAATGTAGGATGCCTTTTCGTTTTCTACAAGAAAGTCCCAACCTGAAGGGACACCTCATAGCTCTGCCCTGGTCCTAAGCAAGCTTCTGCATTCTGTCTCTGGCTCCACCATCTTTCAACCTGACTAATCCTGCAGAGATGATAGTGAGGGGAGAGCAGGGAGCTTCTGTGGGGAGGTGCCTCTGGTTCACTGGCACCGTACGCTCTGGCCCTGCTGGTATCCACATCGCCCTTGGTCACTGAGACTTACCTGACCCTTTATCTGAACTAGCTTCCTGGTATCTCAGCTCCCTGTAACTGACCTATTACCTGCTCTTTCTTTATAGCCCTGCACTCACCACTTATTGCCCTCAAGCTTACGCTACTACCCAAACTAGTAACATTGGACTAGTAACCAGTAGTGGCCCTGGTGGGTAGTTATCAAGAACATCTCTCTTCTTAAAGGCTGGCCAGTCTCTTTCAGTTTAGCCACTTTCCTCCCATTGCCCAAGGCTGGAAGCTGAAGTTAGTTTGGTTCTGTCTCCCTTGGTGAAATCGCTCCATGGCTCTACAATTCAAGGCTGCTGCCCTGGGCTGGCCCTTCCCATTATGTCTATTGCATAACAAGCGCCTTTGTTCCTGGCTGAGTGGCGACATTACTCAATAGTGACAACGCTCCCTTTGTTCTCCCCTTCCCAGCGCATCAGGGATAGCCGTTCCGCACCACACCACCGTGAAAATGAATCAGCAGGAGCCGTGGAAACTGATGTGTGATGCCTGAGATACTCGCTCCGGATGCTAAACAGATGCCCATTATTGCCACCTTCTCTTGACTCTCTCGAAATTGCTTGAGGGCCCTGTCGCTTTGTCAGCCACACAAGTAATGAGCTGTTAAGCCCCACCTATCTCAGCCAATTGCACAGTCATTTCTGGACTCACTTAAGTTTCCCTAGAGTTATAGATTCTCAAGCAAGACAGTGACCTAAAGAGGTTATTGAGTCCATCCCCCAGCTTCCAGGTTAACCAAACCCCCTCGTCCACCATCGAAGACAAAAGGATATCTATTTCTACCCTTTCCATTCTCATAAGGTCTCCAGTGAAGGAGGTGTTTCATTCCCATTTCACAGATGAAAAGAAAAATGAGGCTTGGAGGGAACACAAGCCTCATAAGTGGTAGCTATGGCCAAGAACCCAGACTTAGGGCTCTTTTCACTCCTCTAGACTGACTCTGCAGACTCAGAGACCACAGGTCTTCCCCTCCCCTGCTTCTCAGCTACCACTGACAAAGAGGAATAGGGCTTGAAAAGGGGCCTCAGTGAGAACTCTCTTCCAAGTTGCAAACAGCCAGTTTTCTTTATAACCTCATGTGGCAGAAAGAGAGAAAAAGCAAGTTCTCTCCTAACTCCTGTAAGGGCACTAATCCCATTCATGAAGGCTCAATCCATGCTCTGTGATGACCTGGATGGGTGGGATGGGGGAGAGTGGGAGGGAGATTCAAGAGGGAGGGTTTGTTAAATTGGGGTATAGTTAATTTACAGTGATGTGTTCATTTCAAGTATGTGTATTAAGTTGCCTCAGTCGTGTTTGACTCTGCAACCCCATGGACTGTAGCCCACCAGGCTCCTCTGCCCATGGGATTCCCCAGGCAAAAATCCTGGAGTGGGTTGCCATTCCCTTCTCCAGGGGATCTTCTGGACCCAGGGATCAAAGCCCTGTCTCTTGAGTCTTCTGTATTGGCAGGCGGACTCTTTACCACTAGCGCCACCTGAGAAGCCTTTTATGGATAACTTTCCATTGTGTGTATATGCCGTATCTTCTTTATCCATTCATCTGATGGGCATTTAGGTTGCTTCCGCATCTTGGGTGTTGTACACAGTGCTGCTATGAACACTGAGGTACATATATCTTTCTGAGTTAGAGTTTTTGTCTTTTCCAGATATATGTTCAGGAGTGAGATTGCAGAATCATATGGTAGCTCTAATTTTTCGTTTTTTAGGAGCCTCCATACTGTTCTCTATAGTGGCTGCACCAACTTAAGGCAAGTGTTTTGAGAACAGTTGCAGTGGAAGAGCAGAGTCATTTCTCCCTTGAATGCTGTAAGATGCAGTGGCAGCCTCCCCCTTATGATGCCATGAAAAAGAATTCTCTGCATTAGGCCACGATCTCAAGAAGCCACAGCTCAGAAAGCCTGGCTCTCACTATGAGGGCCAGTGTTTTATAAAGTAACCCACCCCACATAACAGGGACTTGTAATTTTTGCCCAGCTTATGTGCCAGTGTTTTCCTACTCCTTGCCCACCCATTCAGCTCTCTGCCTAGAGCTGAGCTATCCATATGGCAGCCACTGACTAACATGGCTATTTAAATTTAAATTCAATAACATGAAATAAAATTCAAGTCAGTTCCTTGTTCTAATCACTTTACACATAGACACACTAGCTTAGTGTATGTGTGCATGTGCTCAGTCATGGCCAACTCTTTGGGATCCATGGACTATAGCCAGCCAGGATCCTGTGTCCATGGACTTTTCCAGGCAAGAATACTGGAATGTGTTGCCATTTCCTTCTCCAGGGAATCTTCCTGACCCAGGGATTGAACCCAAGTCTCTGGGGTCTCCTGCATTGGCAGGCAGATTCTTTACCGCAGCGCCACCTGGGAAGCCATGCAGCTAGTGGCTGGCCTGTTGGACAGCCCACTGTACCACTTCTGGGGCTTTGTTATTCTTGTGTATGTTATCTTGCTATTTCTAATAAATATTACTGTAAGCCCAGCCACTGGTGGTTTGCAGATTCCTGGACTCGGTTCACGTTCCTGATTCACACCCCTAGCTTCCCCCTGCCCGACTGCTGAGGGCCCTGAAGAATGAGAAGAAGATGTGTCCTTACAGAGCAGAGCAGATACTGTGCCTCCTGTTAGCAGGTGACTCTAGAGGGGTCCCCTCCATACTGCCTGCAGGGCTGACTGGCTGGTCTCTTTCTTTCTCTCCCTCATCCCTGACTTTCTCTGTTACTGCCCAGGTTAAATGACTTAAATGGTTCCTCAGACTCCAGAGTCCTGCTGGATTGAGCTGAGCACGGTGCATTAATCACCAGATTTCGAACTGGCTCATTCCTCCTCCTATTTGTAGCTCCCTCCCTCACCATGACCTCAATTTACAACCCAACCTACGTACTAACAACAAGACAGCAGCCATGGCGACCTGCAAACTGGAACCCAAAGAGAAAAGGCTAGACTCCTGTTTACGAGCAATGATTGACTTCTAGAAAGAAGGAGAAGGAGCAATAGGAAAGGGGAGGGAGCGGCTCCTTGCTTCCCCAGCTAGTGGTGTTGATTTTGCCAACTGAGTGAAAGGAAAGAAGACTAGTGAGAGATCAACCTTACCAATTTCCTAAACTGTAAAGAAGGGTCATCTGTCTTCGCTCCTGCAGTTTCTTGGTCCCAACTAAAACTCCCCCTATTAGCTCACATGTTTCATTCATTCATTCACTTGTTCGTTTTTCTTAACCAAACCTGCACATCAGTATCACCTGAAAAGTTTTTTCCAAAGCACACAACTCACACTGCAGGCAAGCAAACTGAATCTGCGCTAGTAGGGGATGGAGACGTGCATGGAGGAGACTGGGGGGTTGGAAGGGGCTCGTATATTTTTCAAAACATTCCCAGGCTATTCTGCTGCTCAGTTGGGAGAAAACATTTGCAAATGATGTGACCGACAAAGGCTTGATTTCCAAAATATATAAAGAGTCCATACAAAAAACAACAACCCAATGGAAACATGAACAGAAGACCTAAACTTTCCCCCAAATAAGATATACAGATGGCCAATAGGCATATGCAAAGATGCTCAACATCACTAATTATTAGAGAAATGAAAATTGAAACAATGATGCCACCTCACACTGGTCAGAATGGTAATCGTTAAAAAGTTTACAAATAACAAATGCTGGAGAGGGTATGGAGAAAATAGAATGCTCCTCTGCTGTTGGTAGGAATATAAGTGGGTACAGCTGCTGTGGAAAACAGAATGGAGGTTCCTCAGAAAACTAAAAATAGAATTACCAGCAACCCATGCCTGGGCATATATCCAGACAGAACTGTAATTCAAAAAGATATATGCATGCCAATATTTGCAGCAGCACTATTTACAATAGCCAAGATGTGGAAACAAACACGTGTCCATCAACAGATGAAGGATAAAGAATATGTGGCATATACATATATATATATATATATAATGGAATATCAGCCATAAAAAATGAAATAATGCTATTTGCAGCAACATGGATGTAACTAGAGATGAGCATACTAGTGAAGTAAGTCAGAACAAGAAAGACAAATACCTTATGAAATCACTTACATACGGAGTCTAAAATATTACACAAATGAACATACCTATGAAATAGAAACAGGATCACGGACATAGTTAATAGACTGGTGGTTGCCAAGGGGGAGAGGGTTGTGGGGGGGGTGGAGTGGGAGGTTAAGGTCAGCAGATGTAAGCTTTTTATGTCTAAAATGGATAAACAACAAGGTCTTACATAGCACAGGGAACTATGTTCAATATCCTATGATAAACCATAATGGAAAGAAAATTTTTAAAAGATTGTGCATATATCTGCCTATATATATGTAGATATCTGAATCACTCTACTATACAGCAGAAATGAACACAACACTGTAAATCAACTATATTTCAATTAGAAGTATTACAACTGAGAAAGAATTTAATCTCTTTGCATCTCTGTTTGTTCATCTGTAAAATGGGGATAAATTTATTTCTCTGGCAGCATTGCAGTGAAGCTAAGTGAGATGGGTAATAATGTGCTGGGACAGCACCTGAATATACTGTTTTCATGTAAAAACTGAAAACTTGCCATCTGCTAAATGCCTGGCCACTCACTCAAAAATGACAACCATTACTGCAATAGGCTGTTTGATCACAATCTGGTCATCCTTCTTTGTCCTAAGCCCCAGGCCCCTGCAGAGTCCATGTCACATCAACAGTGGAGACGAGCTGGTGGATTCACACGGACCCAGAGTAAGTCTGAGCTCTGTCCTCTCCCATCTGTGGGGCTGCAGTAAATCATGCTCTATGATCCTCAGCTCTCCCTCTGGTGAAAGTGGGGTAGGGGTGGGGGGTCAGTCTTTCTCAAAAACTCATTTTACAGAAGCCATGATTACAGATGCAAAGTGCCTGGCACAGTGCGTGCAGTGTGTGTGTGTGTGTGTGTGTGTGTGTGTGTGTGTGTGTGCTGAGTCGCTTCAGTCGTGTCTGGCTCTTTGTGATCCCGTGGACTATAGCCCACCAGGCTCCTCTGTCCATGGGATTCTCCAGGCAAGAATACTGGAGTGGGTTGCCATACCCTCCTCCCGGGGATCTTCCTAACCCAGAGATTGAACCCACATCTCTTATGTCCCCTACATTGGCAGACAGTTTCTTTACCACAAGAGCTACCTGGGAAGCCTCGCCTGGCACAGAGTAGGCTCTTAATAAACAGATCCAAGCCACTAGGGATATTGGATGTGGACACTGAAGGGAGTCAGGGAGGACAGGGGAGTTGGGGAGCTGGAGACAGGGCTGAGCCCAGCCTTTTCCCCATTCACACCCTGAGACGACACCTTGAGACCACCTTGAGACCAGACGTCTCTGGTCTTCAGGAGCTGGAGGGAAGGACCACCTCCCACTGGAAACTATACTAGGGATTGTGAGAGAGACGACAAGAAACACAATTACCGTCACCATCAGCAACCAGATGCCGGATGCGGCTAAGGCCCAGCGCCTTAATTGGGGATTAGTGGCTGAACTTTACCGACGCGCTGACTTGGTGGCTTCATTAAAAGCTGGAAAATTCTCCATGCAGGTGCAGTGACCTTTTGTGAAGTGGCCTAGAGACTGGCTCGACCCCAAGGAGCATCATGCACCTAGCTGGACCCTGCAGCCATCTCCCCACCTGCCCCATTTCCTGCCCAGGCCAACACGAGTTCACCTCCCATCCCCACTGACCCCCAGTGCCTACTCCTATCCTGGGGTGATGGTGACGGGAGAATAGGTGACCAAAGATTTGCGCTCACTTGTATGGTGTCCCCTGTTTGGGCCCGAGCAAGTGTCCCTGTATTACTTTTCTCCCCAGAAAGGAGGAAAGGTCTGAACTTGGTCTGAACTTCCGTAAGTGTGCTTAGTAAAGTCACTTTAAAACACAAAACTCACATGTTTCTCTTTAAAACGCAGGTAATCACGACCTGTCAACTCTGTTTCACATGATCCAGGTGGCAAAGCCCATAAACACGGAGACCATGTGATTCTCCCAGTGACCCTAAGTGGGGAAGGACAGGAGATGCTCTTCACAGTTCCTGAGGCAGAACTGGGGTTGGGGTGGGCCAGTTCCAGAGGCAGACCCCCCATTCAGGCCTTCTGATGCTCAGTCCTTCCCACCAACCTAGCGTGGATGTGTTTCCCGCCAGGTGGGCCCTGGAGTGGCTGACGGCATCGGGCATCTGTTGAGTTGGGAAGGAGGAGACTTTGCCAGGTGGTGGGCAAGTGAGGACAGAGGTCGTGAGGGCATGACTCTGTTCTTGCAGTTGAGGGATGTTGAGAAGAGAAAATCTGGGAGAGGGATATAAGACCAAGAGAAGAATTTTCAGAGAATAATGAACAAGTCAGAACTCAGGACCTATTGGGAGAAGCAGACATTTCTACTCTGAAGCCTTTCTAGGAAGGGCAACTGCTCCTAGCCCGCCAGGCCTGGTGGAGGGCAGAACTGGACAAAACAACCTCTCTAAGGCCCTGTGGACTGGGGAGGCCCTGAAGACTAAGTCCCTCCCCCCACTTGGCCCTGAAGACTAAGTCCTCTGGTCTTCTGGTTCTGGAAGGACAGTAAGCGGCCAGCAGAGTCATGGATGGAGACCCACTTTGCTGATGGCACCACGGAAACCACAAAGAAGCCTGAGTCCTGTCCTGATTTATGGAGCTTACAGTCTAAAGAGGAAGCTAAGAAAGACAGACATCTAAAGATGAGTCGAGATAACAAGATCATCTTCAACTTTCTTGTAACTTTAATTCAAAGCATTTTAGTACTTGATATCATCAAGATTGCCAGGAGAAATATCAATAACCTCAGATATGCAGATGACACCACCCTTATGGCAGAAAGTGAAGAGGAACTCAAAAGCCTCTTGATGAAAGTGAAAGAGCAGAGGGAAAAAGTTGGCTTAAAGCTCAACATTCAGAAAACGAAGATCATGGCATCTGGTCCCATCACTTCACGGGAAATAGATGGGGAAACAGGGGAAAGAGTGTCAGACTTTATTTTTTTGGGCTCCAAAATCACTGCAGATGGTGATTGCAGCCATGAAATTAAAAGATGCTTACTCCTTGGAAGGAAAGTTATGACCAACCTAGATAGCATATTCAAAAGCAGAGACATCACTTTGCCAACAAAGGTCCGTCTAGTCAAAGTTATGGTTTTTCCTGTGGTCATGTATGGATGTGAGAGTTGGACTGTGAAGAAAGCTGAAAGCCGAAGAATTGATGCTTTTGAATTGTGGTGTTGGAGAAGACTCTTGAGAGTCCCTTAGACTACAAGGAGATCCAACCGGTCCATTCTAAAGGAGATCAGTCCTGGGTGTTCTTTGGAAGGACTGATGCTAAAGCTGAAACTCCAGTATTTTGGCCACCTCGTGAGAAGAGTTGACTCATTGGAAAAGACTGATGCTGGGAGGGATTGGGGGCAGAAGGAGATGAGGACGACAAAGGATGAGATGGCTGGATGGCATCACCGACTCGATGGACGTGAGTTTGAGTGAACTCCAGGAGTTGGTGATGGACAGGGAGGCCTGGTGTGCTGCGATTCATGGGGTTGCAAAGAGTGGGACACGACTGAGCAACTGAACTAAACTGAACTGATTATGATCTTTATATTTGTCTTTATATAAAGCATTTAATCCAATGTGTCCTGGAAAGCATAAATGTGGTTATTGTTGTTGTTATTATTATCTTATTTTACACTGAATTACAAGCTACTTGAGGGTGAAGCTATATTTTACTCACATTTTTGTCATCTGCACCCAGTTCTGCATGTTTTGAACTAAATACAGGATAAATGTTTGTAAATGGTCAATGAATGGAGGTCATTTAAACGTCACAAAAAGTCTCTGGAGGGATTTTCTTTCCTCTAAAGACAGGGAATCTGAGATACAGGAAGGGAAAGTGACACACAGTTAGAGACAGAGCTGAAGCTAGAAGACATCGTGTGCCTAGTGCATGAGGAAGACCTGGGCATTCTGCACTGAGCTGATCAAGGAGGGCTTCATGGAAGAGGTGTCACTTTCATAGGCTTTTTTACAATGAATGAATGAGAGACACATGAGGAAGAGGTATCAATAACTTCATGAGTAGCTCCTGGAGGAGGAAAGAGTGCTCTGCAGGGATGCATTTAGAGAACAAAAGGTCCAACCTGGCAGGTGGAGACTAAGGCTGTGCGGAGCCTTGAGTGTCAGGCTGAAGCTGTGGCTTTAACCTGAAGCCTGTTAGGGCTGGGTGCCACCCAGACCACCTTCTACCCAAAGCCCCCAACTCTGGGCCTGTGTCCCTTCAGTGTCAGGGCTGTGTTGGCCGCTAGCTTCAGATCCTGAGAGGATGGGAGCACTCTCACCCCAGGGCGGCACTGGGCCATCTGCTGGGCAGCATGATTCATTCATTAGCACCAGGAAGAGAAGATGAGCAATCTGCCTCAGCCTCTAATGAGAAAGATTGGGGGCCGCGGGGCGCATGTTTATTACTGAGGGTGCTGCATTTATTATGGACTCTGGAAGGAAGAAGGAAGCTGTGCTTGGGGACCATCTGGAAGAGGTGGCAGGAGGAAGGTGCCCATAACTTTGAGCCCAGCCTCCAGGACTCATGCTCAGCCCCCCAAAGAATGTTTGCTGAACTCTGGGTTCACTCATTCATTCAGCAACTATTTCTTAAATACTGTCTATGTGTGCCAGGCCTCTGCATTAAGGCCTGGAGATCTGTTCCTGGGAGGACCTTGAAATCTGGTGACTGTTGGGGACAGGTGCACAATCAGGTACTTAAGAATAAATTCTTCTGGAATATGTTCACCAAAAACATGGGCTCCTAACCTAATCTGGGTAGCCTGGATTGGAGGAATTATCTGAGGACCCTTGTGAGCCATGTAAGGGCTGGTTCTCTAACTTTCCTGCAAGAGGAGCCACTGGAAGGATCAAGACAGGGTGTCACATGGTCACATCTGCTCCGCCTCACCTCAGGGCACCCAGCACCCTTGGCTGCCTTCTGCCTTCTCTCTTGTCTCCTTCCACTGTCCCTGTTCTGGACTCCAGCTCCACGAGGACAGTGATGCCAAGGTGCTACCCACCCTGGACTTCTGGAATTGGTGTGTCCAGCAGCTGGACAAATGTTTGAAGGCAGGACAACCAATGGGAATCATGCTGCATGGACTAATGACATGCTTGGTTCCCCCAACCTGACCCCAAAGGGCTGCTAAGGCCCCGCTGGCCTGGGGTAAAGGGCAGCCACCCCAGACCAAGAATCGTCAGAAGACCTAGAATCAGTGTTGGGACTGGGGCGTCCTAGAGCCCACGTGACAAGGGAGGGCGGACCAGCTCTGGGCGGGCGGGATTCTGAGACCCAAGCTCCGAGGACGCAGGAGCCCCGCGGTTCTGACTTCCCGCTGCACGCCCACGTCAGCACAGGGCGTGGAAGAATTGCGAGTGAATAAACGAGTGAGTGAGTGTTCAGATCCCAGCTCAGGCACTTTCTAGCTCTAGGACTTTGCAAGGGTCACTTCACCGCCTGAGTCTCACCTTCCACATCTTTGAACACTGATTACAAAGCGTCCTGCATAGAATTGCTGACATAAGGACGTGTGGTGGCTATGAGGCTAGTACAATGCCTGATGCTCAGGAATTGTCAGAAAATTCTTGAGAGAATATGACTCTGAATGTGTAAGTTTTCTAGGATTGTGCCCTATGCAGGAAATTAGACGACCTTGAGGGGGAACATTCCTTTCCCAGATGTGGCCTCCTGGGATGGTCATTTCAGAGATACTGATCTCTGCTGAAACTGAGACTTAAAGGAAGCCTAGGGCTTGGCGAAAGTCACGCCAGCGACCTCAAATCTAGGTTTTTTGTCACTCCATCATCAGGGACAAAAATTCACTGGGCCACCCCAGTGCCGGGCACCCCACCATTCTCTCCACAACACCCCAGCTGGGACAAGACAGAGCACCCCCACCCCTCAAAGCCCAGCCTTGGAGACCATCTTATCCACCCTCCTCCTCTCACAGAGGAGGGAAAGGGCACTGCCTGGTGACAGGTACAAGGTCACTGAATAGAACGCAGTGATCTGAGCGTGGGGACCTGCTTCCTGACTCCTCATCTGGCTCCTTCCTGACATTGAGACCAGAGGTCTGTTCCTGAGCTTTAGTGAACAGCAGTGATTGCATCATCCAGGAGTATGGGGGAGTGGAAATGAAGTGGGGGTGGGGGAGAAGGAGGGAGGGAGACAGCAGAAAAGAGAATCGGCTAGAGAAATGGGTGCTTGTTAAGGCCTTATTGTCCCCCAGGCAGAAGAGGTAATTCTGCAGTGCCCTCCAGGAACTTTCCTGAAGGTCTGGGTAAGGCTGAAGAAATTATGGGAACAGAGTGGGGGCCAAGCTCCTCTAGATGGGTCTCCCAGGGTCAGCCCCAGGGTCCCCTGTCTGTTCTTGAGATGGTGGGTCTAGAGTTCCTACGTCCATCCTTATCTATCCTTGGGCTCTGCAGGGGCTGTGTAGATGGGTGTGAGGCAGAGACACAGGCAGGGAATGGGCAGAGAGAGAGACAGTCGTGTTGCCAAACCACATTCTAAACTACAGCCTCAGAGGCAAATTCAACTCGTGTGTGTGTGTGTGTGTGTGTGTGCACACACATGCATGCACATGCGTGTGCATGCACATGTGCTAGTCAGAGTTTTCTAGAGAAAAGGAGCCAATGGGATGTGACTCCCATAATATCACTATAATGTGATATTATATATAGAATATATATACGCATATATGGGCTTCCCAGGTGGCACTAGTGGTAAAGAACCCGCCTGCCAATGCAAGAGACATAGGAGATGTGGGTTCGACCTCTGGGTTGGGAAGATCCCCCGGAGGAGGACATGGCAATCCACTCCAGTGTTCTTGCCTGGAGAATCCTATGAACAGAGGAGCCTGGCAGGCTATGGTCCATAGGGTCGCAAAGAGTCAGACACATGCATATCCTGTACATACATATGTGTGTGTGTGTGTGTGTGTGTGTGTGTGTGTGTGTATGTGTTATGCTATGCTAAGTCACTTCAGTCGTGTCCGACTCTGTGCGACCCCATAAACAGCAGCCTACGAGGCTCCGCCGTCCTTGGGATTCTCCAGGCAAGAACACTGGAGTGGGTTGCCATTTCCTTCTCCAAGGCATGAAAGTGAAAAGTGAAAGTGAAGTCGCTCAGTCGTGTCCGACTCTTAGCAACCCCATGGACTGCAACCTAACAGGCTCCTCCGTCCACGGGACTTTCCAAGCAAGAGTACTGGAGTGGGGTGCCATTGCCTTCTCCGTGTATGTGTATATATATATATATAAAATAAAGAGACTTCTTATAAGGCTTTGGGTCATAGGCTCATTCAATTATGGAGCTGGCAAATCCAGAATCTGTAGTTTGCCAGAATCTGGCAGGTTGGAAACCTCAGAGAGCTGATGCTATAGTTTGAATCCAAAGGCCATCTACTAGAGGACAAGAAAAACTAGTGTTGCAGATGAAATCCAAAAGCTATTTGCAGGAGAAATCTCTCTGGGAGGCTGGCTTTTTTTCCCCCTCTCTTCAAGCCTTCAACTGATTGGATGAGGCCCACCCACATTAGGGAGGGGAACCTGCTTTATTCAGAGTCCACAGATTTAAATATTGATCTCATCCAAACCCACCCTCACAGAAACACCCAGAATAACACTTGACTAAATATCCTGGGCACCCCATGGTCCAGCTGAGCTGACACATGAAACTAATCATGTCACAGAGTGTGTGTTTGCACAGTGTTTGGGGGAGGAGTGGAAGGCATAGTGCCTCCCACACCCACACCAGCTCCCTGCACCAGGAAGTGTCCTTCCCATGGAATTCAGTGATGAGAAGCCAAAGCTTACACAGATGACCTCTCAGTAAGTCTGGGAGGGTCACGCTCAGGCCTGTGAGGATGGGCGTGTTCCCGGGCCAGTGTGGCACTGTCTGTCTCTTAGGGTCCTCGTCTGCAGGAGTGGCATGTCAGTGTCGCTCTGTGTCCAGGTGGGTGTGTTCCCGGCCAGTGTGGCGCTGTGTGTCTCTTGGGGGGTCCCCATCTGCAGGAGCAGTGTGCCCTGGACCTCTGTATCCAGGTCTGGAGGTGAGTATCGGGAAGTGACCAGAAAGTGACAGGAAGCCTGTGGCGCTCAGTGAGGGCCAGGGAAATGAGCACCTGTTCTTCACAGCCATGTTGTCTGTCACTTCCCCAGCGATAATGACACATCAGAGAGTGTTCAGAGAGTTTCCCATTACCCTGCTGTGCAGGCCTTTCTTTACAAGATCACAGCAGCGCTAAGTGGGGAGTGTCATGTCAAAGAGCTCAGGGCTCAGCTGATACAGCAATCAGCTGTCCCAAGAAGCCTGTGGTATGTGTTTATCAAACCAGGAAATGGCACGCAGAATACAGAGAGATGGACAAACTCTGGTGTCCTCAAAATAGGCACTCCCAATTATCCAGTGAGATATGCCGCTGTTTGCTTTACCCATCTGGCCTGGGACCTGACTCTCTCCCTTTTGTCTAAACCACACCCCTCTCAGAGTTCAAACCCATTTCCTTTATTCTGGTCTCTGTAGAAATGGACAATAGCCAGTCACCCTCTCCCAAGCTCCCCCCGCCCGACTCTCCTGAATGCTGCCACCACCTCCATCACACCCACATGCTAAGCTTTGGCTGCCATCTTTAAAGTGAAAGCGTTAAGTAGCTTCAGTCGTGTCCAACTCTTTGCAACCCCATGGACTGTAGCCCACCAGATCTGTCTGTCCATGGAATTCTCCAGGTAAGGATACTGGAGTATGTAGCCATTCCCTTTCCCAGGGAATGTTCCTGACCCAGGGACTGAACCCAGGTCTCCCACTTTGCAGGCAGATTCTTTACAATCTGAACCACCTGGGAAGCCCATCCTCCTCACGGTCAACTTGTTCATTCCTGGCCAGTGCCATGCTGGTTTTATTTCTACAGCTTTAAATTCATCCTGATAGACGGCCAAGGGAGGTCCCCTTCATTGTTCTTCTTTCTCAAAATTGTTTTAGTTATTTGTGCCCTTGATTCTACAGTGTGAATTTTGGGATCATTTCATCAAATTTCTGAAGTATCCTCCTGGGAGTCTGAGTCAAATTCATCAGATGTAAAGATTAACTGGGGAGAAAGGGTCACCTTATAGTGTTAAGTCTTCATGTTAATGAATACATTACATCTCTCTGTTTTCATACAATTTTCTCCAAAAAGACCTTGTACTTTTGTGGTTAGGTTGGTTTGGGATCCCCCAGAAGCAATCTCTGAGCTAAAGATTCAATTGTGAAGAGTTTATTGAAACCAAATGCACGGTTTGGTTCAACCATGCATTTCAAACAAGAAATGCAGGGGGGTGGGGAGTAAAAGTGTTATTTGCCCAGTTGGGCAAATAACACTTTTAACTCTTTGCAACACCATGGACTCTAGCCAGCCAGGCTCTTCTGTCCATGGATTTCTCCAGGCAAGAATACTGGAGTAAGTAGCCATTCCCTTCTCCAGGGGATCTTCCTGACCCAGAGATCAAACCCAGGTCTCCCACATTGTGGGCAGATTCTTTACCATCTGAGCCACCAGGGAAGGTAGCCAATAAAGCCTGCATAAATTAGCCAGCTTCCAAATATGTGACTGGAGCCAAATCCTGCAGGAAAACTCTGGAAAAACAGATCAATAAACATGCCTCAGAGTTAGCTCAGCCAAGGGACAAGGGACCCCTCCTTGCATCACTTATCAGTGAAGGGCTGCCATTGAGAAGATATTAATTCCAAGATATTTCTGTCTCGGTCATGCAGGCAAGTAGCTTCCAGTAGCCCTGCCAGCAGGAGCTGGTGTCACAAAGAAATGATGATGGCAACCAAGGTGGTATTAGCACAGCATCTGCTTTAGGCAGCTTGCAGGAGAGATTCTTTCACTCTAACAGGGAAAACTAGGGCGATGGGTGGAAACCACAGACAGTTCAATAGCAATAAAAGCTTTCTGTCTAATTAAGCTGCCGTGTGAGGTTGTAAAGGCCATGCTGGCAGTTTTCAAACAGAGGCCAGATAATATGTCTAGGATGTACAGAAGGGATTCCATCATTGATAAGAAGTTTGGACCAGCTCAGCAATTTTCAGTCCTTTTCTATAGAGATTTCTAAGGCACTCATGTGAGTATAACCCCCCAGCTCTTTCTCTTCCCCCGGGAAGGGTATCAACTATAACTGATCAAACTATAACTGAAGATCCATTATAATTTATGCTTTTTTTGATGCAATAAATCATTTGCAGTGTTTATTACTTGGTTATTTGTCCCCCAGCTGTGTGCAGCACACACTCCAAGTCCCAGCAAACACATCAGCTGTTCCCAGCTCCCTGGATGGAAACTTCAGAGCCAGTCGCCCACTGAGGGCCTGTCCTATGCCACCAGCTCCAGTGGGTGGACAGGCCAAGGTGTCGTGTATGGGACCTGGCTCCCCCAACCTGAGGGTGCCTCTTCCTCTTTTGGCAAACTGCTTGCTCGGCATGTTGAGCAATTTCACGTTCTTCCATGTGAACTAAACATCACAATTAATTATTCGAGCTTGAATAATCTGGTTTTGAGCACCGCAGGCTCCTACAGAGGACCGCGGCTGGGTAGCACCAGATGGATCCTCTGTAGAAACGCTCTCAGAATGTGGCTGCAGAGCAGTGATTTCTTCGGGGGGAAGCTAAGGGTGAGTGAGTCGATGCAGTGACGGTGATCACTGACTCATTGGATACGAATTTTGAGCACACTCCGGGAGATACTGAAGGACAGGGGAGCCTGGCGTGCTGCAGTCCAAGGGGGTCGCAAAGAGTCGGACATGGTTTAGTGACTACGCAACAACAGCAAGGGTTAGTGAAAGAACCAGGAGGAGAAGCGAACAATTTCCTGTAAGGGGTGGATAAAGCAAGGCACTCCCAACCCCAGTGAGTCCCTTCCATCTGAATTCTCCTTTCTGTCGGTGAATTCCCAGAGTTCTGGTGAGGACTGGACGCCACTGTTTCCCAGCTCCCTCAGTGAGTACCTGTGTGTTACCAGGTTCCTCTGTCCATGGACTTCTCCAGGCATGAATACTGGAGTGGTTGCCATTTTCCTCCCCCAGGAGATCTTCCCAACCCAGGGATTGAACCTGGGTCTCCTGTGTCTCCTGCATCGCTGGCAGATTCTTTACCCCCTGAGCCATCGGGGAAGCCCCCTAAAATGTTTATGTAATGCCAAAGATAGAGAAGCTCTGTACAGTCAGCAAAAACAAGACCAGGAGCTGACTGTGGCTCAGACCATGAACTCCTTATTGCCAAATTCAGACTGAAATTGAAGAAAGTAGGGAAAACTACTAGACCATTCAGGTATGACCTAAATCAAATCCCTTATGATTATACAGTGGAAGTGAGAAATAGATTTAAGGGCCTAGATCTGATAGAGTGCCTGATGAACTATGGAATGAGGTTCGTGACATTGTACAGGAGACAGGGATCAAGACCATCCCCATGGAAAAGAATTGCAAAAAGCAAAATGGCTGTCTGGGGAGGCCTTACAAATAGCTACGAAAAGAAGAGAAGCCAAAAGCAAAGGAGAAAAGGAAAGAGATAAATCTGCATCTGAATGCAGAGTTCCAAAGAATAGCAAGAAGAGATAAGAAAGCCTTCTTCAGTGATCAGTGCAAAAAGAAATAGAGGAAAACAACAGAATGGGAAAGACTAGGGATCTCTTCAAGAAAATCAGAGATACCAAAGGAACATTTCATGCAAAGATGGGCTCGATAAAGGACAGAAATGGTATGGACCTAACAGAAGCAGAAGATATTAAGAAGAGGTGGCAAGAATACACAGAAGAACTATACAAAAAAGAGCTTCACGACCCAGATAATCATGATGGTGTGATCACTGACCTAGAGCCAGACATCCTAGAATGTGAAGTCAAGTGGGCCTTAGAAAGCATCACTACTAACAAAGCTAGTGGAGGTGATGGAATTCCAGTGGAGCTCTTTCAAATCCTGAAAGATGATGCTGTGAAAGTGCTACACTCAATATGCCAGCACATTTGGAAAACTCAGCAGTGGCCACAGGACTGGAAAAGGTCAGTTTTCATTCCAATCCCAAAGAAAGGCAATGCCAAAGAATGCTCAAACTACTGCACAATTGCACTCATCTCACACGCTAGTAAAGTAATGCTCAAAATTCTCCAAGCCAGGCTTCAGCAATATGTGAACCGTGAACTTCCTGATGTTCAAGCTGGTTTTAGAAAAGGCAGAGGAAACAGACGTCAAATTGCCAACATCCCCTGGATCATGGAAAAAGCAAGAGAGTTCCAGAAAAACATCTATTTCTGCTTCATTGACTATGCCAAAGCCTTTGACTGTGTGGATCACAATCAACTGTGGAAAATTCTGAAAGAGATGGGAATACCAGATCACCTGATCTGCCTCTTGAGAAATCTGTATGCAGGTCAGGAAGCAACAGTTAGAACTGGACATGGAACAAAAAACTGGTTCCAAATAGGAAAAGGAGTACGTCAAGGCTGTATATTGTCATCCTGCTTATTTAACTTCTATGCAGAGTACATCATGAGAAACGCTGGACTGGGAGAAACACAAGCTGGAATCAAGATTTCTGGGAGAAATATCAATAACCTCAGATATGCAGATGACACCACCCTTATGGCAGAAAGTGAAGAGGAACTAAAAAGCCTCTTGATGAAAGTGAAAAAGTTGGCTTAAAGCTCAACATTCAGAAAACGAAGATCATGGCATCTGGTCCCATCACTTCATGGAAATAGATGGGGAAACAGTGGAAACAGTGTCAGACTTTATTTTTCTGGGCTCCAAAATCACTGCAGATGGTGACTGCAGCCATGAAATTAAAAGACACTTACTCCTTGGAAGGAAAGTTATGACCAACTTAGATAGCATAATCAAAAGCAGAGACATTACTTTGCCAACAAAGGTTCGTCTAGTCAAGGCTATGGTTTTTCCTGTGGTCATGTAGGGATATGAGAGCTGGACTGTGAAGATGGCTGAGCGCCGAAGAATTGATGCTTTTGAACTGTGGTGTTGGAGAGGACTCTTGAGAGTCCCTTGGACTGCAAGGAGATCCAACCGGTCCATTCTGAAGGAGATCAGCCTTGGGATTTCTTTGGAAGGAATGATGCTAAAGCTGAAACTCCAGTACTTTGGCCACCTCATGCGAAGAGTTGACTCATTGGAGAAGACTCTGATGCTGGGAGGGATTGAGGGCAGGAGGAGAAGGGGACAACAGAGGATGAGATGGCTGGATGGCATCACTGACTGGATGGATGTGAGTCTCAGTGACCTCCAGGAGTTGGTGATGGACAGGGAGGCCTGGCGTGCTGCGATTCATGGGGTTGCAGAGTTGGACACAACTGAGCGACTGATCTGATCTGATTATGTACGATCCTTTTGTTAGTTTCTGAGAACATCATGCCACATATAACAAATAAAATCCTTGTTTTCATGAAGCTTATGTTCTAATGAGGAAGATAGACAAGTAACAAACAAAACATCTGTAAAATAATTTTTGTATGAATGAAGCAAGTTGGTTTGAAGGTAATCAGGGGTGCTATTTTATGCAAGGAAGATAGGGACAGCCTCTCTGAGTGGATAACTTTTGAGCAAAGACCTAAGGAAGATGAAGGAATAAACAATGAAAAATGGAAGGAAAGAGAGCTCTAAGCATAGAAAAGAGAGAAGGCAAAGGAACAAGCATGGGATCTTTCCAAACAATGGGTCAAGTGAGAGATACAAAGGGAGTTCAAGGCCAAGTTACCTAATTAGACCAAAGCGAGAGAAATGGAAAGAGTCGAGGAGGGCTGACCTCTGAGAGATGCGTAAGAGGACTGTGCCTGTCAGGGCTTGGAAATGGAGTTGGAGGAAGAAGTCACATCCAGGGGCCAGAAAAGCCAGGCCCCGAGGTTGAGAGTGCAGAGAGCCTTCTGGACGCTGACAGCGTTCTCTTCCTTAAAGAGCAAGGCTCGCAGGATGATTTGTGAAGCTGGAAGTTCAAAATGAGAGCGAGCTCCTGGCTGGAAACTGGAAGGCTCATTTGCGGAGATGTTTTTACCCTCTAGCCCCTGGTTGCACCATCTGTACATGCAAGATGAATGCTTTTGCTCCTCTGTCCACTGAACATGTTGAAGGTCATGGTACCCCTGCCATGCAGAGGGATTCTGGGTCCTCAGGAGCCAGAGCTGAATTTACTTCCTCAGCTCCTGCCCCTATGGTTGGTCGTCAGAAGCTGGGGCCCCACTTGTCAGTAAGACCATTTTCATCCACACCTGGTCCCCTCTAAGCCTGGAAATGCAGACCTCTCGACATCTGGCAGGGCCACCCCTTACTGTGACCCACTCCCCAGCAACAGAGTTGTCATGATAATGTTAGCTAGGACAGTCAGCTCCCAGCGTGACTAGTGTGACATAAAGCTGGTATCCCTTTCTTCTCTGAGAAATTACCTCCAAGCCACAAGGCAAATGACAGGCTGCAGCACAAACACCATCTTTGCAAAGTAGGAGAGACCTGAGTCTTAGAACCATAGAAAGAGGAAAGTGTCATCCACAGTGAAGATCCAGGTAGAAGAAGTTGGAAGAAGAAGTCTTCGCAGCAGAGCTCAGAAAGAACTTTCAAAGTACATTTCTGAAAGGTGAGAAGCCAGCCCTCCTCAAGATGTAAAACGTAAACCCTGTAGTTTCAAAACCAGGAATGGAGTATATGGGGTGGAGTCAGGAGAGTCCATGGTCCCAGTTCCATGAAGCAGAGATGGTGGGGTGAGACCAGGTGTCACACAAACAAGCCATAATTGTGAGAAACGGTCCATCTTTGTGACAGTTGGGAGGAGAGAGTCTTTCCCCTGTGATTCACAGGACGACTGCCTGTCCTCTCTAGCTAGAGAGAAGTAAAGCCCCACCCACTCATATACAACACTCTGAGTACTAACAAGAGATTCTGGTTACCTAGATCACAGACTCACCCACCCACCCCGCCCCACACAAACCAACCGGAAAGAGCTGCTTCACAGAAAAACTCTCCTCCATCAAAAGTATTTGAAAAGGAACCAAAACAAGGTCTATGCACAAAAAGCAAGAATAAAGGAGGAGACAAACAGGGAAAACAAACAGCGGATGAAAAAGAGTCAACATGAAACAGTTTTCGCAGAGCTGAGCAAATTGTGACTAAATATTTCACTATGATTTTGGAAAAAGAAAGTAATGAGGCAATTATCTCAGTGAAGCAAAAGCACTGAACAAAGATATGAACGAAATTACTACCTATTATCTAAGGAAATCGAGAATTGAATGCATTATATAATTAACAGACTGTCTAAAGAAATAGAGGATTAAGCATGTTATATAAAGTTATAGTTATGAAGGTAACTGCCAGAAAAACACAAATCTTCCAAATTACACACACAAGAAAAAGGAGGAAAATGGTTCACAAAGATAAACTTTCTTAAATAAAAAACCAGAAAACACAATAAAACAGTGACAGAATGTAGACCAAACATGTTTGTCATCGTTGTTCAGTCTCCGAGTTGTGTCTGACTCTTTGTGACCCCACAGATGGTAGCACGCTAGGCCTCCCTCTCCCTCACCATCTCCAGGAGTTTGCCCAAGTTCATGCCCACTGAATCAGTGATGCCATCCCACTGTCTCATCCTCTGTCACCCTCTTCTCCTTCTGCCTTCAATCTTTCCCAGCCTCAGAGTCTTTTCCAATGAGTTGGCTCTTCACATCAGGGGGCCAAAGTACTGGAGCTTCAGCATCAGTACTTCCAATGAATTTTCAGGGTTGATTCCCTTTAGGGTTGACTGGTTTTATCACCTTGCTGTTCACGGAACTCTCAAGAGTCTTCTCCAGCACCACAGTTGGAAAGTATCAATTCTTCAGCACTCAGCCTTCTTTATGATCCAACTCTCACATTCGTACATGACTTCTGGAAAGACCATAGCCTTGACTATACAATGACAGAAGAAAGATCAAACATATACATCATATAGTGAAGTGAAGTCGCTCAGTCGTGTCCAACTCTGTGCGATCCCATAGACGGCAGCCCACCAGGCTCCCCCGTCCCTGGGGTTCTCCAGGCAAGAATACTGGAGTGGGTTGCCATTTCCAAAGCATGAAAGTGAAAAGTGAAAGTAAAGTCGCTCATTCGTGTCCGACTCTTAGCTACCTCATGGACTACAGCCTACCAGGCTCCTCCGTCCATGGGATTTTCCAGGCAAGAGTACTGGAGTGGGGTGCCACTGCCTTCTCCAGGGAATTTTCCTGACCCAGGGATCGAACCCAGGTCTCCCGCATTGTAGACAGACGCTTTACCCTCTGAGCCACCAGGGAAGTCATATATACATTTATACATCATATAAATCCATGTAATGAACTAAACTCACTTATTAAAAGAAAAAGATATCAGGTTGTATCACAAAGCAAAACCAACTCTGCTGCATAGAAAAGTCCCCTAAAACAAAGGGGTTTAAAAGGTTGAAAGCAAACGGGTAGACAGTGGTATAGCAGGAAAACAGAACGGGCCGTCATCTAATATCAGATAGGTTGAATTTGTATGAAAGCACTCAGTAAGACAAAGAATAACACTTTATAATGCTAGCTGGTAAACTCACAGTGAAATTAACGTTATGACTACCTATGGATAAATATTAATCTCATATCATCAATATTTACAAAACAAAAATAAAAGGAAACATGAGGATAAACAGATGAAAGTTTATCAGTAGTAAATGGTTTTAATTCAGCTATGATCACAGGTCAAGTGGATAAAGATTAAGCTTATAGAATACCAAAATAACATAGCTCAATAAGTACATTTAGCTTATATATTTCCAACTCTGTATCCTCAAAATGTCTTCATCTGAAATGTCCTCAAAGTACTTTTTAGTATAAAATTTATTCTCTGGTCATATTGCACTAAAACTAGAAATATACAATAAAACCAAAAACAAAAAATTTGTACACTGGGGAAAACATTTAAAGACTTTCTAAAACAACTCTTAGGTCAAAAAATGTATACAAATAAATGTGGTAGAAGAGCTAGAACATGATAACTGAGACAATATATAAAAATTCTACAAAATGCAGCTAAAGTAATATCAAGAGGGAAATTTATTTCAGTAAATAGTAATAATAATCAAGAGTCTATAAAATAAATAGGTTAAAATTCAGTTCTAGAAGCTATAAAAGTAATAAAACAATGCTTTGGAAAGCGTAAGGAAAGATTTAATAGCTGGAGGCAGAAATAAATATATTAATTTGAAAAGGAAAATGTTTGGATAAATCTAGGAGCTGACTTTTAGGAAAATAAATAAGTAATCTAATTAATGAAAGAGAGAGAAAGCAAAACTACTAAATAAGGCATACGGAGGGGGGAGAACCACAGATATAGAGGAAATTAAAACACTTAACTCTACATAAATACATCTGAAAATTCAAGAACATGAGTAATTGCATGCATTGTATAATTTTCTACACTGACTATAAACAATAGAAAACCTAAATAGAAAAATTACAAAAGAATAAATAGAAAATTCTGGCAAATTTTCTCCCCATGAAACTAGAAGCGACAAATTTTTATAAAATAAATTTCTATACCTATTTTTAAAAGAAGAAAAAAGAAAATAGTGGTTTCTAATAGCCCTGAAAATTTTTTAGAGCATAGGAGAAAATAATTCTTTCAAATTCTTTTGAATAAAGGAAGCATAAAATTAATTCCAAAACCTACTTATAAACTGCTGCTGCTGCTGCTGCTAAGTCGCTTCAGTTGTGTCCAACTCTGTGCGACCCCATAGACGGCCTCCTAACACTCTTACAAACATTATTAGCACAAATTCTAAGTAAAGGAACACACCAACACTGGGTGAGGTCCTTTTTCCAGTAATGCAAGGAAGAGTCAATGTTAAGAAATTCATTAACACATTGACTGTATTAACATATAGAAAAAGAAAAATGATATGACTATCCGCACAGACGCTTAACAGGCATATGATAGAATTCAATAATCACTTTTTGTTTTCATTTTTATGTACTAGTGCTCAGATGCTCAGTTGTGTCCTACTCACTCTGCAGCCCCATGGCCAATAGCCAGCCAGGCTCCTCTGCCCGTGAAATTTTCCAATCAAGAATACTGGATGGTTTTGTGTGTGTGTGTGCATGCGCACATGTGCGCGTGCGCAAACCATTACTGAGTTGTATACTTAGCAAACTGTGCTCTTTACTGTGTAGGCGGGGGCTTCCCAGGTGGCGCTGGTGGTAAAGAACCGCCTGTTAATGCAGGAGACATAAGAGGCACAGGTTCGATCCCTGGGTCAGGAAGTAGGGATTGGAAATGGCACTCCACTCCAGTATTCTTGCCGGGAGAATTCCACGGACAGAAGAACCTGGCGGACTAGAGTCTGTAATGTCACAAAGAGTCAAACATGACTGAGCAACTAAAACTTTCACTTTTCAGTCATCATCCTGATCCTAATAGAGGATATTTCCAGCCCTCCAGAGAACTCCTTCAACCCGCCTTTGCAGTCGGTAATCTCTCCACAAGGGAAACGTTGTCCTCACTTTTTTGTCTCTTTAGGAATTTTCACATAAATTGAATCATACCATAGTCACATCCATTCATTAGAATCTCTTAACTAAGAGGTTTTAATGACAACTCCCTCAACATGATAAGATATATCTCTCTGAACCCCAGAGTTTAAAGAGGAAACATCAGAAGCATTTGCATTAAAGGTAGGAATTCAGAAAAAAATGTTCACTATCACTGGTATTAAGCTGTGCTAGAGTACCAGCCCGGAGAAGGCGGTGGCCCCCCACGCCAGTGCTCTTGCCTGGAGAATCCCAGGGACGGAGGAGCCTGGTGGGCTGCAGTCCATGGGGTCGCTAAGAGTCGGACACGACTGAGCGACTTCACTTTCACTTTTCACTTTCATGCACTGGAGAAGGCAATGGCAACCCACTCCAGTGCTCTTGCCTGGAGAATCCCAGGGACGGGGGAGCCTGGTGGGCTGCCGTCTATGGGGTCGCACAGAGTAGGACACGACTGAAGCGACTTAGCAGCAGCAGGAGAGTACTAGCCAATGCAGTTAGACACAGAATGAAATTGGAGTTATGAATATTGGGAAGGAGGAGGAAAATTTTTCAGTATTTTCATTTGGGAAACCCTAAAAATACAACAAGGAGGAAAAAAACACCAAATAAACTATTACAAGCAGTGAGAGATTTCACTGCACTAGATGCAGAATTAGTACATAGAACTTAAGAGCTTCACGTGAGCAAATATCAAATGACAATTTGAAGGCATAACAGAAGACAAATTCCATTTGCAATAGCAAAAAATACACATACAAATAAAGATGAAATACTAAGCAATGAAAATGAATGGTAAATGTGCAAGATTGATGTGAAGAAAACTAAAAATACAAAAGAAGACTTGAACAAATGAAAAGGCATATAATGGTCTTGACAACACTTCACATTAGGAAGACATAAATTCTCCTCCATCTATGAATATAACTAATGTAAACTATACATTTAAGTATATTCAAGTATAAAAGTATATTCAAATATAATGCTACAAAAGTTAAAGCATTTTGATATGGCATATGAATAGACTGACACATCATTGGCACAGAAGAAAAAAAAACAGAAATAAATCCAAATAACCTGTGAAACTAGTACAGTATAAAGAAACCATCTGAAATCAGAAGGGATAAATGGATTCTTTTTAAAAAATGAATTCTGGGAAAATAGGAAGAACCCCACGCCCCCACAAAGAAATTAATTTTTATACATACAACACCTGCACAGGAAGAAATTCCAAATGTTGAATAACAGTTTCAAATGTAAAACTGATACCATAGTGATATCAGAAGAAACCATGGCAGAACACTTTTTTATCACCTTAGAGTATGAAGTGAAGTGAAGTGAAGTGGCAGTCGTGTCCGACCTGCGACCCTATGGACGTAGCCTACCAGGCTCCTCCGTCCATGGGATCCAGGCAAGAATCTGGAGTGGGTTGCCATTTCCTCTCAGGGGATCTCCCAACCCAGGGATCGAACCCGGGTCTCCCGCATTGGAGGAGACGTTTAACCTCTGAGCCACCTTAGAGTATAAATGACCTAAATATGATCCAAACCTCAAAGACCACAAAAGAAACACCAAAAAGATTGTCAACATAAATGTTTTTAAAGACCTGCATAGCAAAAGCAACCATGTGTAAGATGAAAAGACAAACGAAAAACTGAGAAAATATTTGCAAGTCATATCACAATTTCTTTAACATATAAAGAGTTCACAAATCAATAAGAAAAAGAATCTAACAGGACAATAGAAAAAGGCACAAAACATTTGGAACAGTTTATTGGATAGAAAATGCAAATGGGTTTTAAGCACAGGGAAAAAAAATAACTCCACAGATGATGAGATCTACAAAATAAAATTATGCTGAGATATCATTTGTCACCTATTAAATTGGCAATTATCAAAATGTTAGATATTACTAAATTATTCTCTATAGAGGTGATACCAATTTACACTTCCTCCAACAATGCATGATAACATATATCCAAATACACTGTTCATGCTCATACATTGTTGATGGAGGTGTAAATTGGTATAACATCTACGTAATTTAGCAATATCTAGTGGAATTAAAAATGCACGAACACTCTTGATCCAGAAATTCTACTTCCAAAAATTTATACTTGGCTAGATTCCAGCATGAGTGAAATAGACTCCTTTGTTCTTCCCATCACCACTCTAACTGCCAAAGGTTAGACAGTAGTTACCTAGTTAAAGAAAGTACTTATGAGAAACCGTGGCCAAAAGTGCAAAGGGTTGCAATAGAATGTTATAAAGTATACCACCACTTACGTTGTAAAAAGAAAGAGGAAAAATATATATATATATATATTTTGGACATGTATAATCTTTAAGCTCTATCTTAAAAGAATGCCTAAGAAGCTAGTAACATTGTCACTGTCAGGGAGAAGACCTAGGGGACACTGTCTAGGGGGCAGTGGTAAGAGAAAGACTTTTCACACACATATAATCTTGTAGTTTTTGAATTCTGAATTATTTGGAAGATCTCCCATAAATGTAGGGCTTCCCTGGTGGTTCAGTGGTAAAGAATCTACTTGCCAATGCAGGAGACATGGATTCGATCCTTGGGTCAGAAAGATCCTCTGGAGACGGAAATGGCAACCCACTCCAGAATTCTTGCCTGGCAAATGCCAGGGACAGAGGAGCTTGTCACGCTGCAGTCTATGGGATCACAAAGAGTCGGACACGACTGAGCGACTGAATAACAACACCACCTCCGTACTTGACTACTGGAAAAACCATAGCTTTAACTATATGGATCTTTGTCAGCAAAGGGATGTCTCTGCTTTTTAATACTCTGCCTCGGTTTGGCATAGTTATTCTTCCAAGGAGCAAGCGTCTGCAGTCACCATCCACATTGATTTTGGAACCCAAGAAAATGAAATCTGACACTGTTTTCACATTTTCCCCATCTATTTGCCATGAGGGCTTCCCTCATAGCTCAGTTGGTAAAGAATCCGCCTGCAATGTGGGAGACCTGGGTTCAATCCCTGGGTTGGGAAGCATACCCTGAAGAAGGGAAAGGCTATCCACTCTAGTATTCTGGCCTGGAGAATTCCTTGAACTGTAGAGTCCATGTGGTCACAAAGAGTCAGACACGACTAAGCGACTTTCACTTTCACTTTCATTTGCCATGAAGTGACAGGATTGAATGCCATGATTTTCATTTTTTGAATGCTGAGTTTTAAGCCAGCTTTTTCACTCTCCTCTTTCACTTTCATTAAGAGGCTCTTTAGTTCCTCTTCGCTTTCTGCAGTTCACCACATCTTTATCCATTTATCTATTTCTGCTTTATCGACTATGCCAAAGCCTTTGACTGTGTGGATCACAATAAACTGTGGAAAATTCTGAAAGAGATGGGAATACCAGACCATTTGATCTGCCTCTTGAGAAATCTGTATGCAGGTCAGGAAGCAACAGTTAGAACTGGTCATGGAACAACAGACTGGTTCCAAATAGGAAAAGGAGTACGTCAAGGCTGTATATTGTCACCCTGCTTATTTAACTTATATGCAGAGTATATCATTAGAAATGCTGGACTGGAAGAAACAGAAGTTGGAATCAAGATTGCTGGGAGAAATATCAATAACCTCAGATATGCAGATGACACCACCCTTATGGCAGAAAGTGAAGAGGAACTCAAAAGCCTCTTGATGAAAGTGAAAGTGGAGAGTGAAAAGGTTGGCTTAAAGCTCAACATTCAGAAAATGAAGATCATGGCATCTGGTCCCATCACTACATAGGAAATAGATGGGGAAACAGTGGCAACAGTGTCAGACTTTATTTTTCTGGGCTCCAAAATCACTACAGATGGTGATTGCAGCCATGAAATTAAAAGACGCTTACTCCTTGGAAAGAAAGTTATGACCAACCTAGATAGCATATTCAAAAGCAGAGACATTACTTTGCCAACAAAGGTTCGCCTAGTCAAGGCTATGGTCTTTCCTGTGGTCATGTATGGATGTGAGAGCTGGACTGTGAAGAAGGCTGAGCGCCGAAGAATTGATGCTTTTGAACTGTGGTGTTGGAGAGGACTCTTGAGAGTCCCTTGGACTGCAAGGAGATCCAACCAGTCCATTCTGAAGGAGATCAGCCCTGGGATTTCTTTGAAAGGAATGATGCTAAAGCTGAAACTCCAGTATTTTGGCCACCTCATGAGAAGAGTTGACTCGTTGGAGAAGACTCTGATGCTGGGAGGGATAGAGGGCAGGAGGAGAAGGGGACGACAGAGGATAAGATGGCTGGATGGCATCACTGACTCGATGGATGTGAGTCTGAGTGACCTGAGGGAGTTGGTGATGGACAGGGAGGCCTGGCGTGCTGCGGTTCATGGGGTCACAAAGAGTCGGACATGACTGAGCGACTGATCTGATCTGATTGATGAACACTTAGATTGCTTTCATAGCTTGGCTACTGTAAATAATGCTGCAATGAATGCTGGGAGTGTTTCTTTTCAAATTAGCGTTTCCACTGTCTTCAGATTTTTACCCAGGAGTGGAATGGTTGGGTCAGATGCTAGTTCTAGTTTCCATTTTTTGAGGAAGCTTCATACTTTTTTTTTTTTTTTTTTTTTCACGTAGGCTGCAAAAATTTACATTCCCACCAACAGTGTGCTAGAGTTCTCTTTTCTCCACAACTTCCACCAACATTTGTTATTTATAGATCTTTTAATAATAGCCATTCTGACAGGTGCAGGGCATCTCATTCTAACTTTGATTTACATGATGATTAGTTGAGCATCTCTTGATTTGCCTGTTGGCCATCTGTATACTGTCTTTAGAAAAATGTCTATAAGGATCTTCAGCCCATTTTTAATTGGATTGTTTGGTTTTTGAATATCCAGTTGTATGAGCTTTTTATATGTTTTGGATATTAACCCCTTATTGTTCACAGCATTTGCAAATCCTTCTTGCTATTCAGTAGTTTCTATTTTGGTTTTGTCAATAGTTTCCTTTGTTAGTCAAAAGCTTTTAAGTTTAATTAGGTCCCCTTGTTTATTTTTGCTTTTGTTTCCTTTGCCTTAGGAGATAGATCCCAAAAAATTATTGCTACACTGTATGTCAAGGAGCTTCTCCCTATGTTCTCTTCTAGTTTTATGGTTTCCAGTCTTACGTTTAGGTCTTTAATCCACTGTGAGTTTATTTTTGTATATGGTGTGACCAAATGTTCTAATTTCTTTATTTTACATGCGGCTGTCCAGTTTTCCCACCATCACGTACTGAAGAGACTGTCTTTCCTCTATTGTGAATTTTGCTCACTTTGTCATAGATACATTGACCATAAGTGTGTAGGCTTATTTCTGAACTACCTTTTCTGTTCCAAAAATCTATGTGTCTTTATTTGTGCCAGTTCCATCCTGTTTTGATGGCTGTAGCTTTGTAGTATTACCTGAACTCCAGGATCATGATCACCCCAGCTCTGTTCTTTCTCAAAACTGTTTTGGCTACTTGGAGTCTTTTGTGTTTTCATACAAATTTTAGAATTATTTGTTCTAGTTCTGTGAAAAATGCCATTATTTTAATAGGGTGTGTCACATATGATTTTTATTATATTGAAGTATGCTCCCTCTATACTGATTTTGTTGAGAGTTTTTATCACAAATAAAAATCAAAAGCTTTATCTACATCTATTGTAACAATCATATGACTTTTATTCTTCAGTTCATTAATGTGGTATATCATATTGATCTGTGGATTCTGAGCCATCTTTGCATCCCTGAGCTAAATCTCACTTAGTCATAATATATCATCCTTAATATATTGTTTAATTTGGCTTGCTAATATTTCATTGAGGATTTTTGCATCTCTGTTCATTGGTGATATTGGCCTGAACTTTACTTTTCTTGGGATAACTTTGTCTGGTTTTGGTATCAGGATGAGATTGGCCTCATAGAATGAGTTCAGAGGCATTCCTTCCTCTTAAATTTTGTGAAATAGTTTGTGAAGGATAGTTAACTCTTCTCTAAATGTTTGGTAGAATTCACCTGTAAAGTCATCTAATCCTAGACCTTTATTTTGGGGAAGTTTTTTTAAATTAATGATTAAATTTCATTACTAGTATTTGGGCTATTCAAATTTTCTATTTCTTTCTGGTTCAGTCGTGGGATATTGTACATATCTAGGAATTTCTTCTAGGTTGTCCACTTTATTGGTGTATAGTTGTTTATAGTAATCTTTTATGAACCTTTGTATATCTGTGCCTGTTGTAACTTCTCTGTTTTCATTTCTGATCTTATTGATTTGGGCCCCTTCTCTTTTTACCTTGATGAGCCTGAAGATTGCTGAAATTTTATCACTTGTTTATCTTATCAAAGGACCTGTTAGTTCCCTTGATCTTTTCTACTGAATTATGATCTCTATGTCATTTATTTCTGCTCTGATCTTTATGACTTCTTTCCTTCTATTAACTTTGGATTTTGTTTGTTCTCTCTCAAGTTCCTTCAGGGGTAAGGTTATGCTGTTCATCTGATATTTTTTCCTATTTCCTGAGGGAGGTTTGTATCATTGTAAACTCCTCTCTTAGAACTGCTCTGGCTGTCATGCAGGTTGTGGATCATTGTGCTTTTGTTGGCTTTTGTCTCCAGGTTTTTTGTGTGTTTTTTTCAGCTGTAGGTTTTTCCCTTTCATCACTTTAAATGTGACACCATTCCCATTTGTCCTGCAAAGTTTTCACTGACAAGTCAGCTGATAGCTTTATGGGAGTTCCCTTGTATGTAATGTGGCTTTTCCTTTGCTATTTTTAATATTCTGTCTTTATCTTTAATTTTTACTGTTTTAATTACAACGTGTCTTGGTGTGGTCCTCTTTGGACTGATCCTGTTTGGAGCTCTCTCTGATTCCTATTCTTGGATATCTCTCTTTTTTCAGTTGGGATGTTTTCACTTCTTACGTCTTCAAATATGTTTTCTGCCCCCTTTTCTCCCTTCTGCTCCTGAGACTCCTATAATGTGAATGTTAGTATAGTTGACATCTCAGAGGTCTGTCCTTACTTCTTCTTATTCTTTTTTTTTTTTCTATTTAGCTTCAGTGATTTCCACTACTCTGTCTTTATCTAGCTGATTTATTCCTCCGTGTCATTTAATCTGCCGTTGATTCCTTCTAGTGTATTTTTTCATTTCAGTTATTGTATTCTTCATTATGTTTGGGTCCATATATTTTCTAACTCCTTGTTAAAAACTTCTCATTTCTCACTCTGCTCACCAATTCTTTCTTGAGTTTTTTGATCATCTTTATGATCACTACCTTGAACTCTTTATTAGGTAGATTCCCTGTCTCCACTTTCACTCAATTCTTTTTTGGAGTGTCCATCTTATTCCTTCAGTGGGAACATGTTCCTCTATCACCTAATTTGCAGTTTTTATTTCTGTGCATTTGGTAGGTTGGTTACATTTCCTGATCTTAGAGAAGAGGCCTATTGGAGGAGACATCCTATGCATCCCAGCAGCAAACTTCCCTCTTGTCACTGGAGCTATATTCTCTACAGGTGCTCCCTATGTGGGTTGTGTGGTTGTCTGCTTTGGTGATCTGCCTACTGTGGGCAGTCTGGTTGGATGTGAGGCCCTGCCCTGGGCAGAGGCTGCAACCACTGATTGAAAAGGTCAGTTCATAAGGCAACTGGCTGTGGAACCCCAAGTGGTCCCAGAACTAGTTCTGGCTCACAGATGGGCAGAGCCAGGTTCTGGGGTGGGTGGCTGTGGTCCAAAGTTTCCAGAGCTAGTGTCAGCCTGCTGGTGGGTTGGGCCAGTTCCTGACACAGCTTGCTACAGCTTCTAAGGTGTCCCAAAGCTAGTACTGGTCTAAAGGGGGGTGGGGCTGGATCCTGGGGTGGCTGGCTGAGGGGTTCAACACACTTTAGGGCTGATGTCAACCTGCTGGTGGTAGGTTTAGGACCCAGGAGCCCTGGGGCTTGTGCCAGCCTCCTAGTGTATTGGCTGGGTCCTGACAAGTCAGGCTGTGGCGCTGTGGTGGTCCCAGGGTTGGTTTCCATCTGCTGGTGGGTGAAGCCAGGTCCTAGGGCGAGTGCTGGCCACTGGTGGGTAGAGCCAGGCCCTGGGGTCTCTGGCTACAGGAACCAGGTGTCTCAGAGTCAGTATCAGACCACTGGTGAGCGGAATCAAAGCCAAGGGGCTCCTAGAGCTGGTACTGCCTCACTGGTGGGCAGACCTGGGCAGCAGGATCTCTGGCTGCAGTGTCCAGAGTGTGCTGAAGCTGAAAAAACTGTTTTAATAATTATTTTAGCTTCCATTTATCAATTGCTTTCTACTTTCCAGCATGCTTCTAAGATTTTACAAGCATTCAGTTCAGTTCAGTCACTCAGTCGTGTCCGACTCTTGGTAACCCCATGAATCACAGAACACCAGGCCTCTCTGTCCATCACCAACTCCCAGAGATCACCCAGACTCACGTCCATTGAGTCAGTATGCCATCCAGCCATCTCATCCTCTGTCGTCCCCTTCTCCTCTTGCCCCCAATCCCTCCCAGCATCAGAGTCTTCTCCAATGAGTCAACTCTTCGCATGAGGTGGCCAAAGTACTGGAGTTTCAGCTTTAGCATCATTCCTTCCAAAGAAATCCCAGGGCTGATCACCTTTAGAATGGACTGGTTGGATCTCCTTGCAGTCCAAGGGACTCTCAAGAGTCTTCTCCAACACCACAGTTCAAAAGCATCAATTCTTCGGCGCTCAGCCTTCTTCACAGTCCAGCTCTCACATCCATACATGACCACAGGAAAAACCATAGTCTTGACTAGACAGAACTTTGGTGGCAAAGTAATGTCTCTGCTTTTCAATATGCTATCTAGGTTGGTCATAAATTTCCTTCTAAGGAGTAAGTGTCTTTTAATTTCATGGCTGAAGTCACCATCTGCAGTGATTTTGGAGCCCAGAAAAATAAAGTCTGACACTGTTGCCACTGTTTCCCCATCTATTTCCCATGAAGTGATGGGACCAGATGCCATGATCTTTGTTTTCTGACTGTTGAACTTTAAGCCAACTTTTTCACTCTCCACTTTCACCTTCATCAAGAGGCTTTTTAATTCCTCTTCACTTTCTGCCATAAGGGTGGTGTCATCTGCATATCTGAGGTTATTGATATTTCTCCCAGCAATCTTGATTCCAGCTTGTGCTTCTTCCAGTCCAGGGTTTCTCATGATGTAATCTGCATATAAGTTAAATAAACAGGGTGACAATATACAGCCTGACATACTCCTTTTCCTATTTGGAACCAGTCTGTTGTTCCATGTCCAGTTCTAACTGTTGCTTCCTAACCTGCATACAGATTTCTCAAGAGGCAGATCAGGTGGTCTGGTATTCCCATCTCTTTCAGAGTTTTCCACAGTTTATTGTGATCTACACAGTCAAAGGCTTTGGCATAGTCAATAAAGCAGAAATAGATATTTTTCTGAAACTCTCTTGCTTTTTCCATGATCTAGCAGATGTTGGCAATTTGATCTCTGGTTCCTCTGCCTTTTCTAAAACCAGCTTGAACATCAGAAAGTTCACGGTTCACATATTGCTGAAGCTTGGCTTGGAGAATTTTGAGCATGTCTTTACTAGCATGTGAGATGAGTGCAATTGTGCGGTAGTTTGAGCATCCTTTGGCATTGCCTTCCTTTGGGATTGGAATGAAAACTGACCTTTTCCAGTCCTGTGGCCACTGCTTAGTTTTCCAAATTTGCTGGCATATTGAGTGTAGCACTTTCACAGAGTCATCTTTCAGGATTTGAAAGAGCTCCACTGGAATTCCATCACCTCCACTAGCTTTGTTCGTAGTGATGTTTTCTAAGGCCCACTTGACTTCACATTCCAGGATGTCTGGCTCATGATCACACCATCATGATTATCTGGGTCGTGATCTTTTTGTAGAGTTCTTCTGTGTATTCTTGCCATCTCTTCTTAATATTTTCTGCTTCTGTTAGGTCCATACCATTTCTATCCTTTATTGAGCCCATCTTTGCATGAAATGTTCCCTTGGTATCTCTAATTTTCTTGAAGAGATCTCTAGTCTTTCCCATTGTGTTGTTTTCCTCTATTTCTTTGCTGCTGCTGCTGCTGCTAAGTCATTTCAGTCGTGTCCGACTCTGCATGACCCCGTAGACGTCAGCCCACTAGGCTCTCCTGCCCCTGGGATTCTCCAGGCAAGAAAACTGGAGGGGGTTGCCATTTTCTTCTCCAATGCATGAAAGCGAAAAGTGAAAGTGAAGTCGCTCAGTCGTTTCCGACTCTTAGCGACCCCATGGACTGCAGCCCACCAGGCTCCTCCATCCATGGGATTTTCCAGGCAAGAGTACTGGAGTGGGGTGCCATTGCCTTCTCCGCTATTTCTTTGCATTGATTTGCATTGATCCCTGAAGAAGGCTTTCTTATCTCTTCTTGCTATTCTTTGGAACTCTGCATTCAGATATTTATATCCTTCCTTTGCTCCTTTGCTTTTTACTTCTCTTCTTTTCACAGCTATTTGTAAGGCCTCCCCAGACAGCCATTTTGCATTTTTTGTATTTCTTTTCCATGGGGATAGTCTTGATCCCTGTCTCCTGTACAATGTCACGAACCTCATTCCATAGTTCATCAGGCACTCTATCTATCAGATCTAGGCCGTTAAATCTATTTCTCACTTCCACTGTATAATCATAAGAGATTTGATTTAGGTCATACCTGAATGGTCTAGTGGTTTTCCCCTTTCTTCACTTTCAGTTTGAATTTGGCAATAAGGAGTTCATGATCTGAGCCACAGTCAGCTTCCAGTCTTGTTTTTGCTGACTGTATAGAGCTTCTCCATCTTTGGCTGCAAAGAACAAACCCAATCTGATTTCGGTGTTGACCATCTGGTGATGTCCATGTATAGAGTCTTCTCTTGTGTTGTTGGAAGAGGGTGTTTGCTATGACCAGTGCATTTTCTTGGCAAAACTCTATTAGTCTTTGCCCTGCTTCATTCTGTATTCCAAGGCCAAATTTGCCTGTTACTCCAGGTGTTTCTTGACTTCCTACTTTTGCATTCCAGTCCCCTATAATGAAAAGGACATCTTTTTTGGGTGTTAGTTCTAAAAGGTCTTGTAGGTCTTCATAGAACCGTTCAACTTCAGCTTCTTCAGCATTACTGGTTGGGGCATAGACTTGGATTACTGTGATATTGAATGGTTTGCCTTGGAAACGAACAGAGATCATTCTATCGTTTTTGAGATTGCATCCAAGTACTGCATTTCGGACTCTTTTGTTGACCATGATGGCTACTCCATTTCTTCTGAGGGATACCTGCCTGCAGTAGTAAATATAATGGTCATCTGAGTTAAATTCACCCATTCCAGTCCACTTCAGTATTCTTGCCTTGAGAACCCCATGAACAGTATAAAAAGGCAAAATGATAGGATACTGAAAGAGGAACTCCCCAGGTCAGTAGGTGCCCAATATGCTACTGGAGATCAGTGGAGAAATAACTCCAGAAAGAATGAATGGGCGGAGCCAAAGCAAAAACAGTACCCAGCTGTGGATGTGACTGGTGATAGAAGCAAGATCCGATGCTTTAAAGAGCAATATTGCATAGGAACCAGGAATGTCAGGTCCATGAATCAAGGCAAATTGGAAGTGGTCAAACAAGAGATGGCAAAGTGAATATCGACATTCTAGGAATCAGCGAACTAAAATGGACTGGAATGGGTGAATTTAACTCAGATGACCATTTTGATTCCATGTAATTCTTGCAATAACCCTATGTAGTAGCCTACTTTCCATAGGTGGGGAAACTAAGGCACAGGTAACTTATCTAAAAATCACAGAACTAGAAAATACCCAGCACTCAAGCCAGAACTGAACCCAGGTAGTTCTAGTAAGGGTACTCAGAAGCCCCAGTATCCCTCCGATACATACACTGCATGTCTACTTGTGGGTTGCCCACAAGGTGGACAGTGTATTAGTATGGATCAGCTCTGTCCCTTCTGAGAGGTTCCTGGTTTCAGAGTCATGTTCTTTCAGACACCCAGCCTACAGATCAATTCCCTGGGTCAGTGCTAGACTTTCTGCACCCTCTGAAGATAGATGTATGATTGGGGGGGTGGGGTGCTTTTAGGAGATGGCATTATTTATAGCTCCTTGTCTTCAGTCCTCACTGCGGCAAATCTCACATTTATGACCCCTTAAGTGGCTCTCTGTGTCCCCCTTCTTCCTCCTTCCATCAGGCTCTGACTCAGTTTAGACTTCCATCAAATCATAACTACATTTTGGCGTCAACCTCCTCATTCAGTGGGTGGTGGCCAGAATAATGATTTATCATTTATATTATATTCTACACAAGTAGATGTGTTTATTATAGTAAACCATTTAAATGATATTATGCACAAAGAAGATGTCTTTCTAATGCTCTCCCTTGGTTTCAAAGCCTTGGAGGATGAAAAATACAAGAACTTACATGCTTTCTGGGCTCATCTCACACACCATTTCTTCCTTCTAGATATGGCGAACAAGGAGCTACATCCAACTTTCTGGTGGTTTCAAGGCATCACTCATCCCTGGACCTTCATATACATTATCTCCTGTGTTCAGAATGCCCAACTGTAAATGCACAGGGTCAGCTCCCAGTGTTGTCCTGAAATGCAGCTCAGTTATTCCTTCCCTAGGAAAGCCATCTCTCTGAGTCCGATGTAAACTCCTCTCCTCCTTGACTCTATGGGATCCAAGGCAAAATTCGGTCTCAGTACAGATCATACATACAAGACCCTCATCTGTCTGTAAACAGTGACCTGTGAGCTCCCTGAAAGTAGGGACAGTGCCTCGGTCATCTCGGTGTGCCCAGTAGGAGGCACGGTGCCTGGTGCTTGTTTGAGTGGTTTACTGCTTATTGAACACTGACTGAATGAAATATGTTGAAGCCATGTGCACCTCCAAGGACTGCTTTTCCACTTTCAAGACTTATCATCCAAACCTTGTATTACTTTCCTAAGCATTTATTGGCACAGGTGCAGTTCCACAAGCTGCATGGTAGACTACTGCATTAGTGGTCCTCGTTACACCACATGTCTGAATAGCTACACCCTTGCCTTGGGGCGTCCTTGGGGTTCAGACAGTAAAGAATCTGCCTGCAGTGCAGGAGACCTGGGTTCTCCTGGGTCAGGAAGATCTCCTGCTGAAGGAAATGGCAACCCACTCCAGTATTCTTGCCTGGAGAATTCCATGGACAGGGGAGCTTGGCGGGCCACAGTCCATGAGGTCACAAAGAAGGGGACATGACTGAGCGACTAACACTTTCACCTTCACACCCTTGTCCCAGTCTCCAGTACTCTTCTAAGTTACAGCATTCTTCTTCCCACAGTAACTCTGGACTTTGCCATGTGACTTGCTTTGACTAGTGGGGCAACAGCAAGCATGATGTAAACAGAAGGTAGGTTAGTCCTCGCACACTGGGGCTTGTCTTCTTGGAAGGTTCCCTCTTGGAAGCCACCTGCCATGTTGTAGAGAAGTTTGGAAGTAAATTACTGAACAAGGAGAGGCCACAAGGGTGAAGGATGGTAGGTCATCTAGGGCATTCCAGCCCTATCCAGGTTCCAGATGAATGCAGCCTCATAAGTGATCTCAGCTACGCCTTGTAGAGCAGAGAAGAACCTCCCAGCTGAACCCAGTCTTCCTACAGAACTTCAAGAAATAATGTCATTGTTCCTTTCAGCCACTATTGGTTATGATAGCTTTGGGGTGATTTGTTCTGTAGCAACAGACAACTGAAACATGCCCACATGGAAATTCCCATGTTCCTGACTCCTAATGTAGCAATACAGTCTCCCTGGCAACCCCGGCTGGTCTTGCAGCTGCTCTATGTGCCAAGGTCATTTGCTGGGACCAGAGCAGCAAACCCAAGTGAGAAAATGAGAGACTCCCCCAAATCAAAGCACAACCATAAAACAGAAATACCTGGGGAAAAGCCACAGCTGTGTCTGAGTGTGAGGAGCCTTTGTTGGGGAGAAGAAAGGAAGGTCAGGCCGAGCTTTGATGCTGCCTTTGTCTGGAGCTTCTCCACAAGCACACTTGGCAGCAAAAAACACATGGAACTCCAGCCTTCCAGGACTTTGGCTGTTTGGAAAAACAGTCATGTTCAACAGCACCTCCTCCATGCACCACCCAAGGGGAATTCTGCACTCTGTTCCCCTTCTCCAGCAGGGTCAGTGCCAGCTCCTGCTCCCTTTGTCCAGAATCCCTTGTGCCGGGCACTGTGTACAAACCCATGATTTTGACTTATGAACAAAAGGAGATAAACTGTCAATCAGAGAGAAAATAGCAGCCCTCGGGAGTCTTGAAAAATCTGAGAGCCCTAAAGGAAGCAATGTCTTTCAGTTGAAAGATTGTATTAAGTATCTCCTCCTCTGAAACTAACCCGGTTGAGCATAAAGCTGGAGCTTTATGGCTCTTACTTCAATTAATTCAATGGATTTCAATTAAATTTTTTTTGGTGAATCACTATTTCCCCAGCAGAAAGAGAGCTCTGTAACAGTAGAGACTGTGTGTTATTTCACATTGTAACTACCTTGCCCAGCACAGACCATGACACAGAATGGATACTTGGTAAGTAGCTATGGAGTGAACACATGAATGAACATCCAGCCCAGAGCCACGCACACAGGATTTCCTAGCAATGATGCCAGTGATGCTTTCTCCCATCTCCATGCCTCTCTAGAGGCTGTTTCTCTGCCTGGAATTCCCTCTCTCTCCAAGTCTAACTAAGCCTTCTTACTAACTCTGGAACGGTGAGCTAGTTTCAAACCTCCTCAATCCTCAGTTTGCTCCTCCATGTATGGGGAACATGATGTCTTGGAGAGAAGATGTAAGGATAAGATTAGATCATATCTGTAACAGGCCTGGCACACAGGGCTTAATGATGCTAACTGGCTCACTCTGCCCTTCGGCCAAGATGTCTATGACCATTTCTCAGTACTGTGTCCTCTGCCCCTGGTGCTGAGTAGCTACAAGTAATACTTAGATTGGGCAGAGATGGGAGTCCATACGTGAATTAAATGCCACAAGATAATGGGCAGAGATGGGAGTCCATATATGAGTTAAATGCATGATTCTCAGACTTTAATGCATGTTCATGTCACCTGGGGATCTTGTTAGAATGCAGGTTCTAATTCAGTAGATCTGGGGAGGGAAGAGGGCTAAGATTTTACATTTCTAACATGTATTCAGATGACCAGGCAACAGCAGTAGTAAAGAATCCACTTGCCAATACAGGAGATGCAGGTTCTATCTCTGGATCAGGAAGATCTCCTGGAGAAGGAAATGGCAACCCACTCCAGTATTCTCGCCTGGAAAATCCCATGGACAGAGGAGCCTGGTGGGCTACCATCCATAGGGTTGCAAAGAGTCGGACACGACTGAGAGACTGAGAGCATACAGTCTTCATAACAACCCTGCATGGAAGATGGGCTTCCCTGGTAGCTCAGCTGGGAAAGAATGCACCTGCAATGCAGGAGACCCTGATCTGATTCCTGGGTCCGGAAGATCCCTTGGAGAAGGGAACGGCCACCCACTCCAGTATTCTTGAACTGCCCTTGTGGTTCAGCTGGTAAAGAATCCAGTTGCAGTGCGGAAGACCTGGGTTCAATCCTTGGGTTGGGACAATCCCCTGGAGAAGGGAATGGCTACCCACTCTAGTATTCTTGCCTGGAGAATTCCCTGGACAGAGGAGCCTGGCGGGCTACAGTTCATGGGGTCGCAAAGAGTTGGACACGACTGAGCAACTTTCACATACAAGGTAGATATACCTACCTCCGATTTACAGATAAGAAAGCTGAGGGTCTAGGAAGTTAAATAAGTTACACAAGGTCATGTGTTAAATAAGAAGCATTATCAGCTTTTAACCAGGGTCTTGTGGCAGGAAGGACTTAACACTGAATCACTCTGGCGCCCTCTGCAGGTCCCTCCTCCATCCTGCCCCCTTGAAAGGTTGGGCTCCTGCTCACGCTCAGTAGCTCAGCCATGTCCCACTCTCGGTGACCCCACAGACTGTAGCCCACCAGGCTCCTCTGTCCCTGGGATTCTGCAGGCAAGAATACTAGAGTGGGTTGCCATTTCCTTCTCTGGGGGTTCTTCCCGACCCAGGGATTGAACCCGCATCTCCTGTATTGGCAGGCAGATTCTTTACCAGTGAGCTTTCAAATTAATACCCATTGGTTTCCTTCCCCCTTTTTTTTTTTTTTTTGGTAAAGTCCAGCACCCAGAGGAAACTCTTAAGCAAAGGCTACTGCTGCTGCTGCTGCTGCTGCTGCTGCTAAGTCGCTTCAGTCACGTCTGACTCTGTGCGACCCCACGGACGGCAGCCCACCGGGCTCCCCCGTCCCTGGGATTCTCCAGTCAAGAACACTGGAGTGGGTTGCCATTTCCTCCTCCAATGCATAAGCAAAGGCTAGTTGAGTATTACAAAAAGTACGTCCAAAAATGGAATCACGTGGAGGACTGTTCAGCCCCCTCCCGCCGCATTAAGAGAAGGGGAGGCGGTGACCGCCCCCACCACCCCCAGGCACTGCCACGCCAGTCCCACAGCTGTCTGTCTGTGTCAAATGTTCTGAGCAGAGGTTGGGGGCTTCAGCTCCCCACACAAAGAGAGTTCAGAGCTGTCAGCGCCTTTCTCACAATACGCTAGGTGCTGAGGAGCAGGTGGTAATTGTAGCCCTGTCACCCTCGTCACCTCTGAGCTAGCTGGGTGTTTTTTTTTTTTTTTCTCTAAAAACAAATGTTGTGCTGCTTGGAAATCAAAGTTGGAGTTTCAGCCGGGGAAGTACACACGTGCAGTCTGCACTCTTTCTCACAAGCACAGGCAGGAGAGCCTAAGTCTGGCCTCTGGTCCAGGGAAAGAGGCTGAGTGAGGATAGCTGGCCGGCCCCAGTGTGAGCACTGCCCTCGGCGAAGGCGTCCCACCCCACAGCCAGCTTGGCTGTCAGAGCTCCATGAGCCTCTAGTTAAATCCAACACCGCCTTCAGCTACGGATCTTCCTTCCCCCCTTGGCAGAAAACACACACGTCTCAGCTTCCCTCCCTGCTGAGGCTCTTTCAAGTTCTGGCCCCTGCATTTCCGAGACCAATTCTCTTCTTCAACTAAATGCTCCCCGGGTCTTCTGACCCTGGGTTCAGAAGCATTCCAATTTTATTTTCCTGGGCTCCAGAATCACTGCAGACAGTGACTGCAGACACGAAATTGAAAGACGCTTGCTCCTAGGAAAAAGCTATGAAATACCTAGACAGCATATTAAAAAGTGGGAGAAGGCAATGGCAACTCACTCCTGTACTCTTGCCTGGAAACTCCCATGGACAAAGCAGCCTGGTAGGTTGAGGTCCATAGGGTCGCTAAGAGTCGGACACGACTGAGTGTCTTCACTTTCACTTTTCACTTTCATGCATTGAAGGAAATGGCAACCCACTCCAGTGTTCTTGCCTGGAGAATCCCAGGGACGGGGGAGCCTGGTGGGCTGCCATCTATGGGGTCACACAGAGTCGGACACTAATGAAGCGACTTAGCAGCAGCAGCATATTAAAAAGCAGAGACATCACTTTGCCAGCAATGGTCCATATAGTCAAAGCTATGGTTTTTCCAGTAGTCATGTATGGATGTGAGAGTTGGACCACAAAGAAGGCTGAGTGCCAAAGAATTGGTGCTTTTGAACTGTGGTGCTGGAGAAGACTCTTGAGAGTCCCTTGGACAGTGAGGAGATCAAACCAGTCAATCCTAAAGGAAATCAACCCTGACTATTCACTGGTAGCACTGATGCTAAAGCTGAGGCTCCAATACTCTGGCTACCTGATGCAAAGAGCCAACTCATTGGAAAAGACCCTGATGCTGGGAAAGATTAGGGGCAGGAGGAGAAGGGGGCAACCAAGGATGAGATGGTTGGATGGCATGACCGACTCAATGGACATGAGTTTGAGCAATCTTTGGGAGATAGTGCAGGACAGGGAAGCCTGGCGTGCTATAGTCCGTGGGGTCACAAGAGTTGGACATGACTGAGCAACTGAACAACAATACTTTCATACAGATGGCCAACAGGCACGTGAAAAGATGCTCAACATGGGTAAGCCTCAGGGAAATGCAAATCAAAACCACAAGAGATAACCTCACATCTGTCAGAATGGCCGTGACCAAAATGAGCCCAAATAGCAAATGCTGGTGAGGGTGTGGAGGCAGAGGAACCCTCTTACACTGTTGGTGGGAATGTAAATTTTTGCAGCCAAAAAAATCTCCAAAAATACAAAGATTACTCAAAAACCTAAAAATATAACTATCATATGATCCAGCAATTCTACTCCTGGGTATATACCTGAAGAAAACAAAAATGCTAGTTCAAAAAGGATTATGTACCTCAATGTTCATAGCAACATTATTTACAATAGCAAATATATGAAAGCAACCTAAGTGTGCATCAAGGAATGAACAGATAAAGAAGAGCAGCATATATACACACATGTGTGTATATGCACATGATGGAATACTACTTGGCCATAAAAAAGAATGAAATTTTGTCATTTGCAATAGAATGGATAGACCTGGAGGGTATTATGCTTAGTGAAATAAGTCAGACAGAGAAAGACAAATTGTGTGCTAACACTTATATATGGAATCTGACAAATAAAACAAACTAGAGACTATCACAAAACAGAAACGGACTCACGGATATGAGAAGGTGCTAGTGGTTACCAGTGAGAGGGGAGTGAGGAGGGCCAAGACAGAGGTCGTGGATTAACAGGTGCAGATTTCCATATGTAAAATGAATGAGCTACAAGAATATATTGCACAGCACAAGGAATATCGTCAGCATTTTACAGTAAATATAAATGGAGTATAATCTATATATTAAAAAGGAATATAATATATCTATATTAAAGAGTTTCAGATTCCAGTCTCCTCACTTTTAAGGTCTCCCTGTCTCTAGAGTGCACTATAATGTGTCTGTAACGGTTAATTGGTAGCAATGAGACTAAAATATTCCAGAAGCATATACTCAGATTTTCACATTAAGATTCACACCCACTGACATAAACCAAAACAATGTCCCATAAGAACAGGTGTGCTTACGCATAATAATGATATCCTAAGTGAATTATATAGTTTATTGTGTCAGCATTGTGCTAAGCATTTACATATATTATCTCCTTCAGTCTTCACACACCCTTAAGAGATTGACAGAGACCCTATCTCATCATCACTTTACAGATGAGACAACTAAAGATTAAAAATATTAGGAATCCACTGAGTCTCAGAGCTAATGAAGTGCTGAAAAAGCACTGAAATCCCTGTCTCCAAAAATTAATGCTCTTAACTACTCCTCTATATTGTCTACTTCATAGAAAGTCACTTAATGTTGTTTCCCTAAAATAGCACATGCACTCCAATATAACTCTTCTTAGAGTCACGTGTTCATATTACGTAAGTACAGATAGAAACTCAAGTAAATTGCTGTAAGCTGACATACAGACAAATCAAATTTCTATTTTGAAAAACCCCACAGAAATATCATTTCCCAGTCTGAGTTACCTAATCAATTCTATTTACAACTACGTTTCATTGCAGAAACTATCACCACGGGTAAAAACAAGGAATATTCAACACCTTCTTATTCTGCCATGGCAATTTAATCTCTCACAAAGCAGAGGTTGGGGACAGGGTAAGACATCTATTTTGCACTTAATTCTGCTCCAACAAGGGTGAACAGCTTGGAGAAAGAACAGGGAGAGAAATCCTGAGAAACAGTATCCAGGTCATCTCAAAGGTCATGCTATTCACAGAGAATAAAGCTGGGCATGGTCTGACATGTATTTTAGTCTTTATGAAGGCAGATTGCAAAACCTTTGGAGGACAAGATGGGCTGATCTCATGACCTTACACTCTTGAGAAAGACAGCTCTGGAGGGATGACTTTCAAAAATGAAATTCTGACAATACAACTGCAAGTGACTCTAATATGGGAGAAATGTGGTTGCACAGGATGAATACAAAGGAGTGATATAGACTTTTAAGTATCGTGCCAGCAAGGCGGAAGCCAGAAGGAGCTGAGGAACCCACAACACAAGAGGCTTCCCTGGATACAGTCAGAGCAACAGGAGCAGGGAAGGGCTATGTCCTGCTCTCAAGGACTGGCAAGATGACCTTGGGCGACTTTCCTAACCTCTCAGAACTTCAGTTCCCTATCTGTAAGATGGAAATAATAGTTCTCACACTGTGGGTTTGTTGTGAGGATTACATAGAATGATACACTGTAAAAAAAAAAAAAAAAAAAAAGAAAAATTATTTAAACCCTAGCATAGGGAAAAGCTCTCCAAAAGTACTAGTCATCCGTGTCTTCCCATCCTTATGTGACTAACGGTTTAAAATTAACCCCAAGCATCACTCTTCAGATTCCATCTTCCTGTTGACGACAATAGTCTTCAGGTCAGCACGTCTAGAATGGACACTCGAGGAGAACTGATGCATCCAGTAACCCATGGATTGTTAAAATGAGGTCAAGTCTGTTGCCCCAGAAGGGTTACATGCCATCGTCCGAGGATAACATGCAGAGCATGGACTTGCTGCGGTGAGTCCTCAGAGAATCCCACAGAATGGAAAAGGAAACAAGACATCCCTGGGACATCGCAAGTGCTAAGTTAGAATCTGCTGGATGCAGTCGAAAAGTGTTGAGAGACTAACAAACGCCTTGATTTTCTCAAAGGGATAGACAGCACACTTGCGGTGTCTTCTAGGTGCCACTCCAGAACTGCTTATTAAACAGGTGGCTTTTGAATCCTCAGGCAGAGATGCTGTGATCCGCAACGCGGGTCCATCAAGAACACATCACACTTGACATACTTCATTTCCTTTTCTGATAGAGTTGATAAATGAATAGCCAAAGTGCAGTGTCTTGAGGGTCATGGTCCCAAGTGGAGAAATGTGGCTTGGATGATAATGCAGTCAGGGGCTTAGTGATGGACAGGTTGACCATACCAAAGACATTAGATTAGCTGGGTCATAACCAATCTGGTGAGGAGGCCCTGGAGTCCTCAGGCAAGGCGCTCATCTTGGTCAACATGTTTCTTATCAGTTGGAGGACAGCATAGATGGATTGCTGATCAGTGTATAAACAAAACAAGAAGCAGCTCACGTGCTGGGGAGCAGAATCAGGTCCAGCTACATCTGTGCCAACTGAATCTGGGGTCAAAGAGGCAACACTGTTTCCATAAATTCTTTTTATTCCTCACACTCCAGAGTCGTCTGGGCCAGAGGAGTCTCCCTCTCACTCATTCCCCACATCCATCCACTCTTCAAATTCAATGGCTTTGCCTCCCAAATGTTCCTTAGACTTTTCCTCTACTGTCAGACCCCCTGTCTCTACCCAAACGTAGGTTCATAGTAGGTCATGTTGGCTGAGAGTTTTGAATCTGATCAGAGAGAGCTATGTTCACATCCCAGTTTACGTAGGTAGCTGTATGATCTCAGGCAAATTATTGAAACTTTCAAAATTTCAGTCTCCATTTGGGTAATGCTGGGGAGAATCACTGTACCACCTCGGGCTGTTGTAAGATTTCTGAGATAAGCTCTGCAAGCCCTGAGCACCGTGCCGGGCATGGGGAGAGTATTCAGTAAACATTAGCTTACATACTGGGCGGTTGCGAGGACCTCTCAACTGGTCTGTCCACCACCAGCCCCATTTGCATCTGCATCATCTGCCTCTCATCAGAGCAGCAGTCACATCTACAACCAAGCGACGATTCTGTGCAGTGTAAACACAACCACACACATGTAAATGCACACATACACACAGTTACACAGACATAGTTCTGCCCCAGGATGAAGTCCCAGTTCCTCAGCCTGGTACACAAGGGTCTTCCTGACTTTTCTAAACTACTGCTGTAACTGCCTGCTGTTTGCATTACATGGGCAGCTGGTTCCCATCTCTAAGCTTTTGAGTGAACTTTTTCCCTTTGCCTGAGATCCTCTTGCCGTCTTGTCCATGCAGGGACCTTCAGCTTGTCCATGAAAATCCAGGCAGGTGTCACATCCTCCATGAAGCCCTCCAGGTTCTCTGGAGGAGCCCTGCCCCTTCCTCACACTCACATGGGCTCCACCCCAATAGAAACATCTCAGAGTCTCTGTGCCACACCTGCAACGCAATGCTTAAATAGCAACTGCAGCGGGTGTCACTGTGAGACTTAAGTGAAACACACAGCACATCTAGGAGGCTGGAAGGCAAGCAGAATGCTGACAGGCTCAGAGCCTTTCGTATGAAGGGTGACAGTACCCAAGGGGAGAGAGCGGGGACTTACAATGTGAGTTCTACAGGCAGAAGCTATGTTCAATTCATTTTTGCATCACCAAGAGTAGAAGATAGTAAATGCTTGCTAACTTGAGGTGAGGCATGGAAATAAATAATAAATCAGTCAGTTTCAGGTCTCTTCACCTGAAATACCGTGGACGCCCTTCCTCCAGGAGTTTTATCAGTAGTCACGCATCTTCCAAGTAAGGAAGTCACTTTCTCAGTCTCACTGCACTGCATCCTGGCAAGGCAAAGATCATCACACCACAATACTTATCTCTGCTTCACAGAAGGAGGAAGGGAGTGGGGCTTAGAGGTTAGATGCTTTCCCCAAAGTGCCCTAACAGGGCACCTGGAGCACCTGGCGTTAAATGAGGTTAAACCCTCTCGTTTACACTCTGCTCCTGAGGACCGGGACAGAGACTTGTGCTCATGGCTTGTGACAGCAGAGAAGCATAGGACCGCCTGGACCATCCCCAGCAAAGCAGCCCAGTCTCTCTCTCTCGTGCCTGAGGGACATTCCTTAGTGTCTGTGCCAGGGCTGTGGGGCCCACTGCCATGATCATTTGTTGCACATGTCTGACTCTTTCCGACCCCATGGACTGCAGCACACCAGGCTTCTCCATCCATCACTAACTCCTGGAGCTTGCTCAAACTCACATCCATCAAGTCAGTGATGCCATCCAACCATCTCATCCTCTGTTGTCCCCTTCTCCTCCCTCCTTCAATCTTTCCCAGCATCAGGGTCTTTTCTAATGAGTCAGTTCTTCACATCAGGTGGCCAAAGTATTAGAGTTTCAGCTTCAGCATCAGTCCTTCCAGTGAATATTCAGGGTTGATTTCCTTTATGATTGACTGGTTTGATCTCCTTGCAGTTTAACGGACTCTCTCAAGAGTCTTCTCCAACACCACAATTCAAAAGAATTAGTTCTTCTGTACTCAGCCTTACAGTCCAACTCTCATATCCGTACATGACTATAGAAAAACCATAGGTTTGACTATATGGACCTTTCTCTGCAGTCATGTCTCTGTTTTTTTAATATGCTGTCTAGGTTTGTCATCTCTTTCTTTCCAAGGAACAAGCATCTTTTAATTCATGGCTGCAATGATCTTGGAGCTCAGGAAAATAAAATCTGGCACTGTTTCCACTTTTCGCACTGTTTCCACTTTTCCCCCTTCTGTTTGCCATGAAGTGATGGGACAGAATGCTATCATCTTCATTTTTTTAATGTTGCATTTTACACCAGCTTTTTCACTCTCCTCTTACACCCTCATCAAGAGGCTCTTTACTTCTTCTTCATTTTCTGCCATTAGAGTGGTGTCTGCATATCTGAGGTTATTGATATTTCTCCTGGCAATCTTGATTCCAACGTGTGCTTCATCCAGCCCAGCATTTCACATGATGTACTCTGCATAGAAGTTAAATAAACAGGGTGACAATATACAGCCTAGATATACCCCTTTCCCAATTTTGAAGCAGGCCGTTGTTTCATGTCTCAAATATAACCAAAGCAAAGAACCCCTTCTGCTTTCTCAAGAGCTTGGAAAACTCCTGTGGATCTTACTGTCAATCGGGATTCAGCTTCAGAGATCACTCAAAATTGGTTTCATGAATCCAAATAATCCCCTTATCTCTAAAAAACCAACCTTCAGGTCAGGGCAAGCACTGCCTACAGCCCTCACTCACTCTGCAAGGCTCAACATCCCCCGCCTCAGTCCTTGAAAGCAGCTCTCCAGCTTCCTGTAGTTTTCAGAACACACAGGCTGCAAAGCCCGGCACAGCAGATCTGAAGAGGAAATGCTTGATCACATGGGGGATACTTGGTTATACTCACCCAGAGTCAGGCTCATACGGGGTCCTGACTCCCAGTCTAATGTCCTCACCTTTCAGCACACTGCCTGCCTGGGGGAAAGCTGGGAGTGCCCTCCCCCAAAGAATGGGGAGAAATTCACCCATTTTTCAGGGAGTCCTGAAACCCCTACCAGCCAATCAGGAGCTCAGCAGGCAATGGGGCTAAAGACCTGGTGATGGTCACAAGGATCATCATCTCTGCCTTTCCCCCACTTTTTGCAATGTCTGTACATTTATTATCTCTTTGGACCTCCCAAAATTTTATGAGCCATGTCTTATCACCTCTACTTTGTAGACTGAGAACAACAAAACTCAGAAGTTCTATAACAAACATCCGAAGATTCCACATAGGGAGTGGACATCTTTCATTTCAAAGCCATGAAGCCCCAGGTGCAGCTGGGGAGGCCCTGGGTTAGATGAGGTAGTGAGACGAAGGAAAACCATCCATAAGTCAATTAGTGATCATGCTACAGAGAGGGAGACTACAAGGTTCAAAGTGAGAGGCGTTACTGCAGAATAAGCAGTGGAGATGCCTGCTGTTCCGTGCAGCACAGCCGGAGCCCGTGACACTCTCTGTAAAGTGACTGTGCCACAGCAAAAGCCCACGTTGACCCCAGAGGCCAGGACAGCTGCAGAGGGATACACATGGCAACTCAGGGCCAGGAAGCACGTGGAGAACACTCATCCAGAGAGCAGGCTGGGCAGCAGGCCTGAAAGTCCCTCTGAATCCGGCAGTGAGGAGGCACAGCTGCCTGATGTCCAATGAAAGCAGAATCAACCAGTATCAGTGGCAGTCAAGACGCCCATGAGGCTTTAGGTCACCTTAGGATACATATTTGATTAACAGTCAACTTTTGGAATGAACTGAGTTTTCTATCTTTCCTTCATAATTTGTCTTTCCAAACACATCAGCCTGTATGAGCCAAAGTGAAAATGTTAGTCACTCAGTCATGCCTTACTCTTTGCGACCCCATGGACGGCAGCCCACCAGACTCCTCTGTCCATGGAATACTCCAGGCAAGAATACTGGAGTGGGTCGCCTTCTCCACGGGATCTTCCCAACTCAAGGTTCAAATCCAAGTCTGCCACATTGCAAGGCTGGGTTAAAATGCTTATCCCTCTGGCTGAGCAGAGCGCCCCTAGAGGCCAGGTGAGGTAATGAATGCCCAGCCAGCCAATGCGTTCCTCCCCAGCACCTGCCTTGTGCGAAGTCCTGTTCCAAGTTCCAGGTATAAAGCACAGGCAGAGCGAAAGGGCCTCTGCTCTGACGGAACTCACTTTCAGAGGGAGAGGAGCAAACAGCAAAGTGCTGAGCAAATGCTAGAAAGTGAATTTTGAATAATAAGGGTATAGAAGTGTGTCTGTGGGTACCCCTCCAAGGTGGTAATGAGGTATCTTAGGGCAGTATAAAGAGAAGGAATCCATCTTGCCAAGTCCTAGGTAGACAGCACAGCATACATAAAAGCCCTGAGATAGACTGAAACTTGGTGTGCTGGAGAGACAGCTGGAGGTGAGAGTGGTTATCACCTGGTGAATGAAGGGAGGGGCTGGGATGCAAGCTGAAGACAAAGTAGCTGGCAGGCTCAGTCAGCACGGGGTGCCGCAGGAGAACCTCACTTCTTTTCTGTGCCCGAGAGCATAGCTGAGTTCTCGGAGAACGCGTGCTTAATAAGCATCTGCTGAGTAAACACATATGTGAGACGGCGCCCAGATTCAGGGCCCAGTGAGGGGTGGCCCTGGGGGATGAAAGTGGTGGCTGACGGCTTTCCCATTACAGACCTCTTCCAGCCCTCCAGGTCTGAATCCCCACCCCCTACCATGTGATTCTCCTGGCAGGAACCCATCACTAAAGCAGAAAGGGATAGATCAAAATGAGGATCTCTCAGCTGGGAGACCCTAAAGCTGACTTCAGTCCCTCTTCTTTGCAGAAAGCTTGTCTCTGGGATGCTGAAATCAACCCCTATATGGAAAAAAGGGACGCTTCCATTTGAGCCACCAGCCAGACCCTCTTTCCACAAAGGATACCTTAGACACTCAGGGACTCTGAAGTCCTGTCACTTCCTGGAGCTTCTCCTGGGTTTACCCCCAAAGACCCAGGCTGGAGACAGGGCCTTCAGGACTCCCCATGCTGGCGCCATTCACTCTGTGGGGCAGAGGAGTTTATTTTTTAAGGAGAGGTGTTTTAGGGGTGGTTTCCACTTGTCAGTTGGCAGGACTGCCTGCAGCGTCCAGCTGAGATTGACAAACCTGTGTGGTCCTGCTCTGCTAAGTGCTGGGCAGTGGACTGGCCTGGGGGGTTTGAGGATGAATGAGGAGTAGCCTAGAATAACAGACAGCCTCATAAACAGAACACAAAGGCCCACCTACACTGTGAGGCTGATCAGTAACTGTCCAGGGCTTTGCTCCTGCAAAGCCACAGAAAAAGATACCAAATGCGGGTTTCACTGCCACTCTCCAACTGCTGCTTCTTGCTCTTTTGTTTGTTTTCTAACATGAGCCAGAACACAGGCATTGAGGTTTGGAATTCTGGAAGTTGTGGTTGCCAACAGGAGGATACATTATTGAAGTGTTATGCTTGCTAATAGTACACTCCAAATCTCTGGCGATTATAAGATTGCAGGCCATGAGGGGGTCAGTCCATTCAAGGCAAATGCTTTTTAGGGACTAATCCAGAATCCATTATGATGCTTTTGAAAGAATTAAAATTCCCCATTTCCCCTAAATACTTAACCCCAGGGCATGGGGGGATGTAAGTGACTCAGACTGTCTTTAAGACACTGTAGGTCCCTAGGCAGGCCACTTGCAGCCTGAAGCAGACTCCTACAAACCCCAGACCTACCCAGTTTTAGAGGCCCTTATTCATCTCACAAGGTCCACAGTCATCCAATCCTGTCGCTATGGTCCCTTACACCTTGTGGTCTCAGAATCACACCATCCAAGCCAAACCTCACAGAACCCACACCCACCGTATGGAAGCCTCAGATAAGCACTCAGCCTCTTCCTGCTGGGACAGACATGGCAGTCGGCACCCAGAGGTCCTCGCGGAAACTCTCTCCTCTCTCCCTTCTAAGCCCCAAAGGTTGTGAACTTACCTACGGCAACTTCTCCCTGTGGTTGAACTGAAGATGTCCTGATTTAAAAGTAACACATGTAGAATTAATTCAGTAATTCAACGATCATTCAGTATCTACCAAGGGCATCCTTCTAGGTGTTTAGAATACCGATTTGAACAAATTGGAGAAACCTAATTTGTATCATGATCGTCTTCGTCCATTTAGGCTTATACGACAAAATACAAGAGTGCCTGAAACAACAAACATTTATTCCTCACAGTTTGAAGGCTGGAAAGTCCAAGATCAAGGCACCAGCAGATTTGGTGTTCGGTGAGAGCTCACCTCCTGGTCATCTCACTGTGTCCTTACCTGACAGAAGAGGTAAGGGAGCTCTCTGAAGTCTCTTTTATAAGGACTCTAATCTCATTCATGACAGCGCCACCCTCATGACCTAATCACCTTCCAAAGGCCCACCTCCTAAATCCATCACACTGAGAGGTTAGGATTTTAACATATGAACTGGGGGGAGACATGCAAATGTTCAGTCTATAACAGTGATTTTTAAATGTAATATTATTTCATAATCATCTTCATCAGAGTAGGTTGCCAAGTTTCAATTCACTTCAGTTCAGTTCAGTCGCTCAGTCATGTCCGACTCTTTGCGACCCCCATGAATCACAGCACGCCAGGCCACCCTGTCCATCACCAACTCCTGGATTTCACCCAGACTCACGTCCATCGAGTCAGTGATGCCATCCAGCGATCTCATCGTCTGTCGTCCCCTTCTCCTCCTGCCCCCAACCCCTCCCAGCATCAGAGTCTTTTCCAATGAGTCAGCTCTTTGCATGAGGTGGCAAATGCAGGACACCCAGTTAAAATTGAATTTTGGAGACAGGTAAATAAGTTTGTAGCATAAGTATTTCCCAAGTACTTCATGGGACACACTTATACTAAAAAAAACTATTCATTGTGTCTCTGAAATTAAAATATAAATGGTGTCTTATATTTTATCTGGCAACTCTCTGGTTAAAAACTCAGGCAAGTCTCATTTTAGCCACTGGCTTCCTTCCTGTGTCCTTCTGTAAACGTATCCACCTGACACAGGTCACCTGTGCCTGCCACAGCCTCAGCCCTTGTTCCTTCCTCTTCTACCTGCACACTCCTCCCCTGTGATTTGCGTGACTTCTTATCCATTTATTAAGGCCCCTCCTGCCTCCCACTCTATCTCTCCCCAGGCCTCATTCTAACTGGTTCTTTATGTAATGTTCATCCCCCACCATAATGTTATATACTTTATTTATTTAATGCTGCTGCTGCTGCTGCTAAGTCACTTCAGTTGTGCGATCCCAGACGGCAGCCCAGACAGGCTCCTCTGTCCCTGGGATTCTCCAGGCAAGAATATTGGAGTGGGTTGCCATTTCCTTCTCCAATGCATTAAAGTGAAAAGTGAAAGTGAAGTCGCTCAGTTGTGTCTGACTCTTAGCGACCCCATGGACTGGAGCCTACCAGGCTCCTCCGTCCATGGGATTCTCCAGGCAAGAGTACTGGGGTGGGGTGCCATTGCCTTCCCCTTATTTAATGCTATATATTATTTATTGTCTGGCTCTGTCTATTAGACTAAAAATCCCTAAGAAAAAGAACTTTATCCGTTATGTTTTGGTTTTCTTTTATTGTCATATCCCCAGTGTATAGAATAGCACCCATTTGATAACTATTTGTTAAATGAATGAATACATGTGTGTACATGTGTGTATTTGGTTATCAGTTCTATTCTCTTGAATCATTATCATATGGATTTAATTATCATAGCTTCGTAAGTTTGCTTTTTATTAATAAAAAAACATCTGACGGAGTCAGCCCTCTCGTTCATCTTCTTTTACACTTCTCCTTGGTTATTTTCTTCCCTGGTGGCTCAGACAGTAAAGAATCTGCCTGCAATGCAGGAGACCTGGGTTTGATACCTGGATCAGGAAAATCCCCTGGAGAAGGGAATGGCAACCCACTCCAGTATTCTTCCCTGGAGAATTCCATGGACAGAAGAGCCTGTCAGGCTATAGTCCATGGGGTTGCAAAGAGTCAGACACAACTGAGCAACTGACACTTTCACTTTGGTTATTTTCAACAGATTACTTTTCCATCTAAATTTAGAGGCATAAAAATGACTAAAAGTTATAGAGCATTTACTCTGTACCAGATGTATTCTAAGCATTGTATGCATGTATTCCATGCATTAACTCACACAATTTAACTTTCAACTAAGCTATGAGGCAGGTTCTATACTTATCCCTACTTCCTAGATGAAGGAACTTAGGCTAAGTAATTTCGTCAAGCTCACATAGCTAGGAGGTGCCAGAGTGAATATTTGAACCCAGTCTGGCTGTACGAGGCATCCTCCGAACCATCATTTTTTGCTGCCATAACAAGTCACCACAAACTCAGCTGCTGTAAAACAACACACATTTATTGTTGTTGTGGATAAGGAGGCGAGGGTACAGCTGACCTGAAGCCTCTGCTCAGGTCTCAGGGGCTGAAATGATGGTGTCAGTGGGGCCCCAGTTTTTCTCTGAGGCTCGGGTCCCTTTCCTGGTTTGGTGGCACGTGTCCTCCACAGTATCTTGCAGTGTAACAGCTTACTGCCTCTTCCTCAAAGCCAGCGGGAGCCTGTCTCCCCATGACTTCTTCTCCTGCCACTTGCCAGAGAAAACTCTCTGTTTTTAAAGGTCTCCCGTGATTGTATCAAGCCCCTCAAATTTATTTGTGTCCACAAAGTCCTTTCACAGCAGTAGTGAAGTTAGTGTCTGATTGAATAATCTGGGCAGGGATCTCAAGGGAGCCATCTTTAGAATTCTGCCTACCACAGATTTTTGTATGGACCTAACAGAAGCAGAAGACATTAAGAAGAGGTGGCAAGAATACACAAAAGAACTATACTATACAAAAAAGATTTTCACGACCCAGATAATCACAATGGTATGATCACTCATCTAGAGCCAGACATCCTGGAATGTGAAGTCAAGTGGGCCTTAGAAAGCATCACTATGAACAAAGCTAGTGGAAGTGATGGAATTCCAGTTGAGCTATTTCAAATCCTGAAAGATGATGCTGTGAAAGTGCTGCACTCAATATGCCAGCAAATTTGGAAAACTCAACAGTGGCCACAGGACTGGGCAAAGGTCAGTTTTCATTCCAATCCCAAAGAAAGGCAATGCCAAAGAATGTTCAAACTACCACACAATTGCACTCATCTCACACGCTAGTAAAGTAATTCTCAAAATTCTCCAAGCAGGCTTCAATAGTACATGAACAGTGAACTTCTAGATGTTCAAGCTGAATTTAGAAAAGGCAGAGGAACCAGAGATCAAATTGCCAACATCCTCTGGATCATGGAAAAAGCAAGAGAGTTCCAGAAAAAACATCTATTTCTGCTTTATTGACTATGCCAAAGCCTTTGACTGTGTGCATCACAATCAACTGTGGAAAATTCTGAAAGAGATGGGAATACCAGATCACCTGATCTGCCTCTTGAGAAACCTATATGCAGGTCAGGAAGCAACAGTTAGAACTGGACATGGAACAACAGACTGGTTCCAAATAGGAAAAGGAGTACGTCAATGCTGTATATTGTCACCCTGCTTATTTAACTTATATGCAGAGTACATCATGAGAAACTCTGGGCTGGGAGAAGCACAAGCTAGAATCAAGATTGCCGGGAGAAATATCAATAACCTCAGATATGCAGATGACACCACCCTTATGGCAGAAAGTGAAGAGGAACTAAAAAGCCTCTTGATGAAAGTGCAAGAGGAGAGGGGAAAAAGTTGGCTTAAAGCTCAACATTCAGAAAACAAAGATCATGACATCTGGTCCCATCACTACATGGGAAATAGATGGGTAAACAATGGAAACAGTGTCAGACTTTATTTTTCTGGACTCCAAAATCACTACAGATGGTGACTGCAGCCATGAAATTAAAAGACGCTTACTCCTTGGAAGGAAAGTTATGACCAACCTAGATAGCATATTGAAAAGCAGAGACATTACTTTGCCAACAAAGGTCCGTCTAGTCAAGGCTATGGTTTTTCCTGTGGTCATGTATGGATGTGAGAGCTGGACTGTGAAGAAGGCTGAGCGCCGAAGAATTGATGTTTTTGAACTGTGGTGTTGGAGAAGACTCTTGAGAGTCCCTTGGACTGCAAGGAGATCCAACCAGTCCATTCTGAAGGAGATCAGACCTGGGATTTCTTTGGAAGGAATGATGCTAAAGCTGAAACTCCAGTACTTCGGCCACCTCATGCGAAGAGTTGACTCATTGGAAAAGACTCTGATGTTGGGAGGGATTGGGGGCAGGAGGAGAAGGGGATGACAGAGGATGAGATGGCTGGATGGCATCACTGATTCTATGGACATGAGTCTGAGTGAACTCCGGGAGTTGGTGATGGACAGGGAAGCCTGGCGCGCTGCAATTCATGGGGTCGCAAAGAGTTGGACATGACTGAACGACTGAACTGAACTGAAGTCCAAGATTAGGAAACAACTGCTACTGATCTTTTCAGTAGCAACCAGTGGGAATGTGCTGTCTTCCCGACCCAGGAAGAGAATCCAGCTCTCCCACATTGCAGGCAGGTTCTTTACCATCTGAGCCACCAGGGAAGCCCCGCTGTATGACACAAGGAACCCAAAGCTAGTGTTCTGGGACGGCGTAGAGGGGTGGACGGAGAAGGCCATGGCAACCCACTCCAGTACTCTTGCCTGGAAAATCCCATGGACTGAGGAGCCTGGTAGGCTACAGTTCATGGGATTGTTGAGTCAGACATGACTGGGCAACTTCACTTTCCCTTTCCACTTTCATGCATTGGAGAATGAAATGGCAACCCACTCCAGTGTTCTTGCCTGGAGAATCCCAGGGATGGGGGAGCCTTGTGGGCTGCCGTCTATGGGGTCGCACGGAGTCGGACACGACTGAAGCGGCTTAGCAGCGGCAGAGGGGTCAAATGGGGAGGGAGGTAGCAGGGAGGTTTGCAAGGAAGGGCACATATGTATACCCATGGCTGACTCATGTTGATGTATGGCAGAGGCCATCACGATATTACGATTATCCTCCACTTAAAAAATTTTTTATAAAAAGATATTTTGTGATATTCAGAGAACCCAAGATAAAGGGAGGCCACATAGGGGGAAGCACTGGCCATCAGTCAGGAAGCATAGAGAATTGGGAAACTAAGGGCAAGAGCTTTTATTGTGACCTCTTGGTCGGGGGCGGGGTGTGGGTGTGTGTTTGTGTATGTGTGCTCGCGTGTGTGCAGGGATCAGGTAAGGCAGGTAAGCAGGTTTCTGATTGGCTACTTTGAATAATTTCAATCGGCTCTGGGACTTCAGAACTGTCCCAGACAGTTGGCCCTGGCCCTGGGGTTTTTATAGAAGGGAGATAGAGGCCTGAAAAGTGAGAAGCCAATAATGGAGGTGACAGGTGAAGGGAGAGGTGGTTGGTTCGTTTGCATTTGAAAGATACACTCCTGGGAAAGCTCTAGAAACTGGCTAACCCTGCAAAAGGCCAGCAAGGCCTCAAAACATCAGAACACAGAAAACAAGAGCTGGTAATGCGCACAACTGCCTCATTTGCTCTCCTTACCACCCCCCAGCCCCACCCTCCAGATAAGAAAATAAGTCTGTTCTTTTGATTGACCTTCCAACCCAGGAATCAAATCCAGTCCTCCTGCATTGCAGGCGGGTTCTTTACCAGCTGAGCTACCAAGGAAGCCCTTTTGATTGACATTGCTTCACATTTCATGGCAGTTTAAGAAGAATGACTCCTTTGGGGCAGTCTTTCCACCCAGGGACATAGCATATATACCTCTCCATTCACTCCAGTCTTCTTTTTGACCTTCAGTAAAGTTTTGTACTTTTCTTTATATAAATGTAATAGGGAAGAACAAATCTGTCTTGTTTCTTTATATAAATGTAATAGGGAAGAACAAATCTGACTTGTTATTAGATCTGTTCCTTGTGCTATTGTTGCCTGCGCTTAGTCATGCTGGCTCTGCACCTTTTGTAAAACAATGTTGCCTGTAGCCTGAAATATACAGGAGAGCCCATTCTCAGGGCTCTGACCTTTAGGAGTCCATTCATACAGAGATAAAAAGTCGCAGAACAGAGAAAAATACTTGTTTTAGATGGTTAGAGAAATATCATAATCTGACTCAAGGGGACAGTTGCAAGAATAAAGAGTTATGACACCAAGAAGTCTGCACCAACCAACCACACCCCTGCTTCACCTTGCCTTTAAAAATGCTTTGCTGAAACCCTTTGGGGAGTTGGGTTTTTTCAGCATGAGCCACCTGTCTCCTTGCATGGCCCTGCAATAAGACTTTCTCTACTCCAAACGCCAAAGTTTAGGTTTGTTTGGCCTCACTGTGCATCTGGCACACGGACTTGTGTTCAGTAACATAAACTCTCACCTTTTTGTGTGGTCATTCCAGATACTTTATGGGTTTTATTGCTATCACAAATGGGATTTCCCCTGTATTTTCTGTTAATAATTGCTACTGATAAATAGGAACTGCATTTTCTTTTACAGTTTTATTGAGATCCAGTGAACTGCAGATATTTAAGTTGAGACTTTGATATATTCGACATGTCTACTTCCATCACAACTAAGGCAGTGAACGAGCATATCCATCGCCCTCCCAAATTTCCTTGTGCCCTTCTGTAATCTGCCTCCTAACCCTTCCGCCACATTCCGAGGCAACCACTGATCTGCTTTCTGACACTAGAGATTTTTGTATTTTGCATTGTGTTTTCAGCTATTAAATTGTCATGTTACTTTCCATAGTTTTTCAGGTTATTCTTTTGAGTGTTCTAATACACAAGCAGATCATCAATATACAATAACAAGTTTATTTCCTCCTTCCCACATTTATATTGCCTAGTTCTAGTTCATACATAATAAATCAGTAAGAATTTCCAAAATGATGTGAAGTTACATCAGCCAATTCTTGCATCATCTCTGATTTTTGTTAGAAGGACCGTAGTGCTTGGGTCATTATTTGAAGGGGACATCAGCTGTTACCCAGAACCAGGATTTGAAACACAGGAAACAAGTTCTGTGACCAAGTAGCATCCTCTTTCTAAACCTGGATCTGTCGACTCACCAGCCCTGTCTCCTGTCTTCTCATTTCCAGCCCACTTTAATCGCTCCCTCCTCTGCATCTGTTACATATGTTTATTATGGCATCTCTCACACTAGAGATTCATTTTTACCTGTTTTCCTTCACAACCAGACTGTGAATTAAAGCAGAAATTGTTTCTGTTTAATCTTTCAGGGCAAAACACCTCACACATATTAGATACTTCATAAAATCTTATTGAATTGAAATACAGTAATGTTTACCTGAAAGCATAGTTCCCAAACCTGGACAAACGTTAGAATCACCTTATAAGTTAGAGAGAGGCAGTGTGGAAGCTATGGTTTTTCCAGTACTAATGTAGAAATGTGAGAGTTGGATCATAAAGAAGGCTGAGCACCAAAAAACTGATGCTTTTGAACTGCGGTGCTGGAGAAGACTCTTTAGAGTCCCTTGGACTGCAAGGAGATCAAACCAGTCAATCCTAAAGGAAATCAAACTTAAATATTTATTGGAAGGACTGATGCTGTGTTGAGGTCCTTTAATGGACCAGAACCTGGTGGTCTGGAGTCGACTGATAAGAAAGTAAAGGAGAGAGAAAGAGGCTGATATTCTTTGGTTTACACAGAAAGCCAATAAAGCCCCTGACATGGGGCTTGCTCTGTTCATGGAGGCCTCAGGTGCCCTCTTGATGGGGTGAAGGTGCAGAGCACCGTCTCCAGAGGGTCTTAGAAGCCCAGGCAGGAAAGTGAACTCAGAGAGCCTCTGTACTCTGGGGGATCAGCCTGAAAAAGGGAGAGAGGGGGACAGAGAGAGAGAGAAAAAGCAAGACAAAAGGACCAAAGCTCTGATGGAGCAGAGGTGTTTTATTCAACATTGTGTAGGTATTTATACTGTCTTACAAGATAGCTATTTTAAGCAGAGATAAAATCAAAACTTACAAGTTATCAAGGAAATATGAGGTCATCCATATGAAAGAGAAAGTGAAAGTGAAGTCACTCAGTCATGTCCAACTCTTTACGACCCCATGGACTGTAGCCTACCAGGTTCCTCCAACCATGGGATTCTCCAGGCAAGAATACTGGAGTGGATTGCCATTTCCTTCTCCAGGGGATCTTCCCAACCCAGGGATTGAACCCGGGACTCAGACGCTTTAACCTCTGAGCCACCAGGGAACCATGAAAGAGGGTGAGTTGTAAATAACCATTTTCACCATACGGTTCATAAAAAGGAAGAGGGTACTTATCACTGTATAGAAAAACTAACGAAGGAAATACCTGGATTCCTCAGCCCCCAGGAGAGGCTTGCCTCTCCTCTTAATTCCCAAATATTCAGGAATTAATAAGGAACAGAGAATTCCTGACAGATCCAAAATAGCACACAGGAAGCCTCCTGTTAAATGCTTCCTGACAATGCTGAAGCTAAAGTCACAATACTTTGGCCAACTGATGCGAAGAGCTGACTCACTGGAAGAACACTGATGCTGGGAAAGATTGAGGACAGGAAGAGAAATGGGCACAGAGGATGAGATGGTTGGATGGCATTATTGACTCAACGGACATGAGTTTGAAAAAACTCTGGGAGATAGTGAAGGACAGGGAAGCCTGGAGTGCTGCAGTCCATGGGGTCACAAAGGGTCAGATATGACTGAGCAACTGAACAACAAAAGTGTGGAAGCAAAAATATATTTTTAAACAGATTTTTTTTAAATTAGTAAATGAGATTTTTAAAGATACATATGTCCTACCCATCCCAGACCCCATAAATTAGAATCTCTGCTCCTGCAAGCCTGGAATTTGTATTTTTAATTAGCTTTTAGGGCTTCCCAGGTGGCTCAGTAGTAAAGAATCCACTTACCAAGTGGATCGAATCCACTTGCCAAGTGGATCGAATCCACTTGAGTTTGATCCCTAGGTCTGGAAGATCCTCTGGAGAAGGAAATGGCAACCCATTCCAGTATTCTTGCCTGGGAAATCCCATGGACAGAGAAGCCTGGTGGGCTACAGTCCATGGGGTCGCAAAAGAGTTGGACACGACTTAGCAACTAAACAGCAGCAGCAGTTGATTATTATCCAGCCAGCTTAGCGTGGGGCGATGATCAGTTTGGAGAATCATTGCCTGTAAGTAACAAACACAAGCTGCAGCAAAGCCTCCCTATATTATAAAATGTTGGTGCTAAAGACATTCTAAAAATGTATTCCATAACTACATTTTTCAGTGGGTGAAACTTCCTAAAGGTAAACTGCTTTTCCTGAAACACTTTAGGTCACCCTGGCTAGTCTCAAACAGGAACTGGAACCCAGGAGGATCCATGTTCTCCTGACACTTGCCCCCGCCCCAGCCCCACAGAGGAGAAGCTTCAGAACACTGAAGAAATTCTCACCATCCCAGCAGCAGGGATAACGGCAGCATGCTGAGAACAGTTACTTTTGGAGGAACATGATGACTATGAATCAAACCAAATTTTCCAGCCAAATGCTTGAATCTGAGTTCTGAAATAATTCAAACCCTTGAGAAAGTTATAAACACACATGAAGCCAGACAACAGGCAATAATTCTCCAGGCCACTTCTGGCAGATGCATTATTTATAAGGTGGGAAATACATTTTTATGCCTTTTTTCTTTATAAATATGCAATAAAAACAAAGCAGCTCCTAACACTCAGTTTCTGACACTGTCAAGCTTACCGACTCACTTACAGACACTCACACACTGACTCACTTCCCTGGGTCCCGCCCTGGGTGGCAGACTTCAAACCTGACCCCTACAGGGGATGCTCCTGAGGACTGTTAGGGAGCAGACATCCTCCGTGGCATGCTGCACTCAGTCGAATCCAACTCTTCGCAGCCCCACGGACCCGCCAGGCTCCTCTGTCCATGGAATTTTCCAGGCAAGAATCCTGGAATGGGTTTCCATTTCCTATTCCAGCAGAGGTCCTCGGGACAGGAAAAAGTTGTTAGATTATCTGGCATGGCCTCCTTACTTACAGAGTGGGAAAGCAAAGCTTGGAGAGAGACAGTGACCTGCTGGCCGCCCCCCAGCAAGATGCGATGAGGACATCTTGGGCTCTAAGCAGTTCTCTTGCCACCTGAAAGACTGTACACTGAATCCTGAGTGCTTTATTTCTCGGGTAAAGGTCTTCGGGTTTCATCATATTTACAGAGGCGTCCGTGGCCTCAGAATGTTATGAGTCACTCGGCGGAGGAGTCTAACTCCCCATCACCCTGGAGCCCCGCCTCTCCCTGCCTCTGTCCAGCCTCCATCACATGTAACCTGTCTCCTTACAACACTCTTCCACGAGGATGCTGCCTCTGGGTGTAATCTGTTCTCTGTGCCGCTGCCAAAGGACTCTTCCTAAAATGCAGGCCTACCTCCATCACTGCCCTGCCTGTAGGACCGCAGTGGTTCACGTGGACCATCAGGATAAAAATCTAAGTGGAGGGTGTCCCACTCCACGCTCCTCCATGAGCTGGAGTCAAAACTATTTTGTTGCGTTCCCATCACAGTGAGAACTGGGGCCTCAGCAGGAGTCTTGAACACACATCTCTGGCAGCCAAGCACACAGTCTTTGGATGACAAAACCATACCCAGTAGCAGGGAGAAAGGCCCCTTCATCTGTCTTGACTGCCTTATACACACGTTCAGAGCTTTTTAAATCCACCTAAGACCCACCCACTCTGGCCATCTGTTTGAGCACCCTTTAGCCGTGGGAGCCTGGTGGGATTCATTCTAGCACTTAGAATTCAGGTAGCACATATTCAGCACCAATTTTGCCCCAGTCAACGTGCCAGGTGCTTAGATATAAGAGAGAATAAAACACAGCTCCCAGTTATTAACCATCAGGAAAAAGCAAACCAAAACACTGTGACATACTCCTCACACTCACTAGGATGGCTATAATAAAAGGGCAGAACAACACGAGAGCTGGTGACAGTGTAGACGAATCTGAACCAACCTTCACACAGTGCTGTGAGAATGTAAAATAGGGCTGCTGCTTGAGAAAACATCTGACAGTTTCTCACATGATTAAACAGAGTTGCCACATGCCCCAACAGTCCCACTCTCAGATAGCTACCCAAGAAAAATGAAAACACGTGTCCACACAAACACTCGTACTTGAAGAGTCATCTCAGCATTATTCCTAATAAACAAGAAGTAGAAATAACCCAAATGTCCAACAACTGATGAATAGATGTGGTGTCTCCATACAATGGAGTATTATTCTATGATAAAAAGGAACGAAGTATTGACACATGTTACAACATGAATGGACCTTGAAAACATTCAGTTCAGTTCAGTTCAGTCACTCAGTCATGTCCGACTCTTTGTGACCCCATGGACTGTGGCATGCCAGGCTTCTCTGTCCATCACAAACTCCCAGAGCTTACTCAAACTCATGTTCATCGAGTCATGATGCCATCTAAATCTCTCATCCTCTGTCATCCCCTTCTCCTCTTGCCTTCAATCTTTCCTAGCTTCCATCAGGGTCTTTTCCAATGAGTCAGTTCTTTGCATCAGGTGGCCAAAGTATTGGAGTTTCAGCTTCAGCATCAGTCCTTCTAATGAATATTCAGGACTGATTTCTTCTAGGATTGACTGGTTGGATCTTCTTTACCAACTGAGCTATGAGGGAAGCCCATGAAATGCCTAGGATAGACAAATGTACAGAGATGAAGTAGATTAACTTGGTCCAAGGCTGGGGCTACATGGTGCAAGTAAGATTTAGGGACAGAAATGGGGAATGACTGCTAATGGGCATAGGGTTACTTTTGAGGGTGATGACAATGTTCTAAAATGGATTATGATGATAGTGGCACACCTGTAAATGTACTAAAAATCACTGAAGAGTATATTTCAAATAGGCCATAATCTAATAATAATTGACGGCATATAATCATATCTCAATAAAACAGTTAGCAAACCAGCAACAAAACACAGCCCCTGCTCTCAATGAACCCATAGTTTAGACAGCCCTCTAGGGTGACCATCTTGTTCTGGTTAGCCTGGGACTTTCCCATTTTTGTTGGGGCTTCCCTGGTGGCTCAGACAGTAAAGAGTCCACCTGCAATGCAGGAGACCGTGGTTCAATCCCAGGGTCAGGAATATTCCCTGGAGAAGGGAATGGCTATCCTTCCCTGGAGAATTCCATGGAGAGAAGAGCCTGGCGGGCTACAGTCCATGGGGTGGTAAAGAGTCAGACACCACTGAGCAGTTAACACTTTCACTTTTTTTTTTTTTTTTCACTTTCCCAGTTTTAGAACAGAAAGTCCCATGTCCAAGGAAACCCCTCAACCCCAGAAAAACCAGGGTGACGGGTCACCCTACTGGAATCCCCACCTGATCTCACGGGCAGAAAATAGGGCAGCAAACAGGGCAGCTTCCCCATCTGCGGGCCTGGGGCCCCAAAGTCAGATGTAGAAATGACACAGTAGGGAGGTGGGAGGCTGAGCAGGGAATCCTCTGGGGCGAGATGGAGGTGGGGTGACTCCTCAGGGACCTGGGCTGACAAAGCTGACCCCACAGGAGGCCAGTCAGAGTGAGCTTGTGGCCAGCAAGCCAGGCTCGCCTCACCCCAGCCCTGCTCACCTTTGCGGACTGTCATAACTGCAAACTCAGGGCAGCTGGTCCACACTCTGGGTCCCGATTTTTAACCCCACACACTGCTCCGTCACCCCCCAGTCCCTGCCGTGAGAGGTCTCCTCCCCACCAAGGTGCTACCAACGCCACTCTGTGTGGCCAGGTGGCCCAGCTCAGTGGCCCAGGCGGAAAGCTTTCCAGAGAGCAGGTCTGGGAGGCTTAACGATGTTTGGTCTTTCTAAAGCACTTGTAATCATCTCTCATTTTTATAAGCCAATCTCAAACACGGCAAATAGTTCAACCAGGCCACGTGGCTCTAATTGCTGCTGAAGACTGACCAAGAGGGACGACTGGATAGCCTCATCAGCTGGGAGACAGAGCGCTGGCCAGAGATCAAGCTGCCCTCACCCGGACCTGCTGGGTGTGAACCACTTCTCCCACAGGAAGCAGCTCTCCTGTCACCCTCCAGCAATCAGACTGTTTGCCAGACTAAGCTCATTACATCTTGCTACAGCTGTAGGTAATTCTCTCTAAACAGGCCCTGGTAGGTAAGCTTCCTTGGTGGTTCAGTCAGCAAAGTTTCTGCCTGCAATGCAGAAGAAGTGAGATCGATCCCTGGGTGGGGAAGATGCCCTGGAGGAGGGCATGGCAATCGGCTCCAGTATTCTTGCCTGGAGAATCCCCATGGACAGAGGAGCCTGGCGGGCTATAGTCCATGCAGTCACAGAGTCAGACATGACTGAAGTGACTAAGCAGGCACACACGTACCATATTGGGTGTTCAGTGTGTATTGTGAACAACAAATGATAACAAGACTTTAAGCAATAGTTCACAGTCTGTGCTCCAACAGCCAGAATTATTTCATAACATAAGTCAGAGCATGTCATATCCCCGCTCAAAACCCTCCTTTGACTTCTCACTCCCTGTAGAACAGAATCCTGAGCCTCTTCATGGCCCTGGGGCCCTAAATGACTCATGCCCTGCCGGCTCCCTCAACCTCAAGTCTGAGCACCACCACCTACCTCAGCTCCAGCCACCCTGGTCCACATGCTCTGCTTGAACACCAGGCAGACCTTGCTTCCTGGACTTTTCACAAGAGGCTGCTTTGACTCAGTGTATTGTTCTCCCAAATATCCCTTTGTCTCTCTCCCTCACTTCCTCCAGGGCTTATCCAGTTTTCATCTCCCTAAAGAGGATGTCCCTGACCATTCTATTAAATAAAATGTCGCCCTTCCATCACTCTCCATTCCTTTACCACGCTTGATGTTTCTTCATTGCATTCATCACTACATTAAATATTTACTTGTCTATCCCTCCATAGAACATAAGATCCATAAGAGGTTTTTTGTTTTTTTTTTTTTGGTTTCTATTTTTGTTTACTACTGTTTTCCCAAGACCTAGAATAATACCTGGTATATAACAGGTATTCAAATAATATGTATTAAATGGCCACTGTTATTCACTCTATTTTATGAGGCGGTAATCAATAACTCCCCTTCACAAATGAGGAAACTGAGGGGCAGAAAGATTATATTACTCATCCAAAGTCATGGAACTAGTAAGTGGCAGGTATGGAACGTGAACCAAATTCTCTTGGGAGCCAAACTCTATGTTCTCTCAATTATACCACGTTGCCTCGCTTCTGAAACACAGTCCTTTGTGGAATCGTGTGGGCAGGGAGCTTAAAAAGGGAAGAGACTCCTTGGAGAAATAAGGAACCTGCCGCCCTCCTTCTCCACCTCCGGTTCTCAGCTGATGTTTTGTGACATTGAAGCTAGAGCAATACCAGCTGGAAACATTGATCGATTCCAAAGCCAAGCATGCTTGAAGTGCAGTGTTAAGGCAATCACCTCCTAGAAATGGTGTCAAGGAAAAGTTACAGCAAATCTCAAGGTGGGTGACAGCAATTATACCCTTTAGGGCTTAACTCCTTTGGGAGAGAAGGCTGGAAAGTCATGGGGAAATGAATAAACCATTAGTATAAACTCCCTGCTGCTGCTGCTAAGTGGCTTCAGTTGTGTCCGACTCTGTGCGACCCCATAGACGGCAGTCCATCAGGCTCCCCCGTCCCTGGGATTCTCCAGGCAACAATACTGGAGTGGGTTGCCATTTCCTTCTCCAGTGCATGAAAGAAAAAGTGAAAGTGAAGTCACTCAGTCGTGTCTGACTCTTTGCGACCCCATGGACTGCAGCCTACCAGGCTCCTCCGTCCATGGGATTTTCCAGGCAAGAGTTCTGGAGTGGGGTGCCATTGCTTTCTCCATAAACTCCCTAACCATAGTCAATTCATGGCCTATTATGAAACTTCAAAGAAATTCAAGAAAATCAATTGGCTACTTATTATTACACAGAGCAGTGAACATTGTGTGAGTGTTTCCCAGAAGATTAAGAACACGAGGAGTATAAAAATCTCAGAGTTCAAAGAGACCAGCAATTAGCACACTTTTCTATGAAGGGTCAGATAATAACTATTTTAGACTTGTGAGCTATATCATGTCTGTAGCCACTCAAATCTGCTGATGTAGCCCCAACACAGACACAGACAATATGTAAACAAGTGAGCATAGCTGTGTTCCAATAAAAGTTTATTTACAAAATGGGTGGAGAGCCAGATTGGCCCATGAGCTGTAGTTTGTCACCTGCTTTGGAAGGAATGATGCTAAAGCTGAAACTCCAGTACTTTGGCCACCTCATGCGAAGAGCTGACTCATTGGAAAAGACTCTGATGCTGGGAGGGATTGGGGGCAGGAGGAGAAGGGGACGACAGAGGATGAGATGGCTGGATGGCATCACCGACTCGATGGACGTGAGTTTGAGTGAACTCCAGGAGTTGGTGATGGACAGGGAGGCCTGGTGTGCTGCAGTTCATGGGGCTGCAAAGAGTCAGATATGACTGAGCAACTGAACTGAACTGAACCGAACCCTAGACCAGTGTGCTTCTGTGACAAATGAAGAAAGTAAGATATGGAGAGATAAAGTGATGGTCACAGCCAGTTATAAAAGAGGGAAAAGAGAAGTCTTAACAAATGTCTACTGAACTTGTATTACACATCGTGATATATGCTCAGTCATGTCCAACTCTTTTCGACCCCCATGGACTGTAACCAGTCAGGTTCCTCTGTCCATAAGATTTTACAGGCAAGAATACCGGAGTGAGTTGCCATTTCGTCCTCCAGGGGATCCTCTTGACCCAAGGATCAAACCGGCATCTCCTGCATCTCCTGTATTTGCAGGCAGATTCTTCACCACTGAGCCCCCTGGGAATCCCGTATTACACATCAGGCTTTTTTTAAATACAGGAGAGGCAAAGATAGAGAAAGCAGAAGAAATCCCTGCTCTCCCGGACCTCACAAGCCAATACAGACAGCAGACAGTAAGGCAAATAGATTAAAGAGATCAGGTCAGAAAGCAGTAAGCTGTATGGATGCAGTGGAAACAAGATAATGTATGAAGAGGCAGTTTAGGTACAGAAATAGGTAAAAGGAGAGACAATTAAATTGGTTGTCAAGGAAGACGGTTGAGCCACCCATGAAAAGATCACATCTATTAAGCACCCACTTTATATATACACTTATTTAATCTTCTCAGCCCTGTTATTCTAGTTGAGAAAACTGAAGCTAACAGCTGAGTAGCATACCCTTGGAGGAGCCCAGAAGGATCTGCAAGCCAGTCGTACCTGGCTCCAAAGGCTGGACTCTCCCTCTCACAGCATACACAGTAAGATGACTCAGGAGTTGCCTCAGAAATTTAAAGCATCTCAGTCTCACACACTTGATTTGGGGCCCAAACTTGTATTAAAAGGCAGATTAAATTTTAACAAGGTATTACAACATCAAAATCTGCTTTGATGACCTGATATTTGAAATTACCACAGTTTGCATCTTTAACATTAAACAAGGTTTTTAAAAAATTCTTTCACATTTTGTTTCTAAACACGATAGGAGAGAAGGTTTCAGGCTGTTACTTTCAAGCAACTCTCTGCAAACAAAACCTTCATGAATAATATTTATTCCCAACAAATGAAAGCCAAAACGAAATGCTCTTTTTTTTCCTTTTTAATATTGGTTTTTGAAGTACCAGAGAAGCCTCAAAGTGCTATCTCAGAATTTTGATTCACTAAATGCAGCTAGCTTGCTGATTTGATCAAGACGATGATGGGTCAAATCATTCTCATTATCTTTTTCAATTCCAACACAAGTGTTCCTTACATTTCCTGTCTTCAACCAGTGGTCCATTAGGCGTGAAAGCCAAACGTAATATGACTCATGGTGGGCGTGGTTTCATCCGTGCGCACGCCCACCAGAGGCCCCCCAGCACGTGCTCCTTCGCGTGCACGCTGCGCTCCAGCTATTCCTCTTAGAGGGAAAAGAGGTTTAAATACCTGCTCTGTTCCTGGACTATTGTGAGCCACAACTGGAGACAGAGACCTTGGAGAAGACCGCCCACCATGGAGGCACAGGACCCAGCAGGGAGGAGAGGGGGGCTTCTGGGGGGCAGTGAGGGGAGAACAGGAGGAGGCGGTCAGGCACTTGCACAATTCTGGTGGAGGAGAGGGGGCTTCCTTCTGTTTCCCACCCTTCCTGCTCTCTGGCCTTCCCCTGGGCATGGGCTGGGACACACACACACACACACACAGAGTAACTCAACTTTTCACACACACACACACACACACACACACACACAGAGTAACTCAACTTTTCCATGAATCAGTGGTCAGGAAAATACTGCACCTCTTCCTAGACCCTAAAACCTCCCAAAATTAACCTTCATTAACTTACTGGGTTTGGGTCAGGGTTTGTGCCAACAGGCAGTGCCACTTGGCGTGTGTTGACTTGTGCTTGGCACCTCCAACTGTGTCTGTCTGCATTGGGTCTGAGGATCTGCTTTTTTACAATAACTTGAGTTGGAGCAAACATTTTATTTTCAGAAAAATTTTTTTCTTTCTTCTTTTAGAAAGAAAAAAACTTCGGAGGAAACAAAAAACAACAGACATGGAGACCTCAAAAAGTTAGTTAACTTGTCTGTGCCTCAGTTACTTCATCTGTGCCTGCATACATGTGTGTATGACTGCATGCGTGCTCACTCAGTCGTGTTCGACTTTTTGCAACCGCATGGACCAAGCTTTTCTGTCCATGGAATTTTCCAGGCAAGAATACTGGATTGGGGTGCCACTTCCTTCTCCGGGGGAATTTCCTGACCCAGGAGTAGAACCCACATCTCCTGCATCTCTTGCATTGGCAGACGGATTCTTTACATGACGATAATAGTATCCACCTCATAGGTTCAGAGTTCAGCGTGTTAACACAGGGGCCTGACCCACTCTGTTGATCTGAATCAGACTATAAAACAAAAAAGGAATCTTAAGAGAACTCTAGAAACTGTAGGAAAGAAACATTTTTATTTTTTTCATTTAACGTTTTTCCCTGTATTTATATTCATATGTTTTATTTTGATCACATGACCACTTCATTATGCTGCCATTACTTGCTTGCTTTATTATTAAATTTTTAAAAACATTTTAGTTAATGTTATTGAATAAACAGTGTATGCACAGGGCATAACAAAAAAACAAACAGACATCATTGATTCACCACCTTTTAAAAATTTTTTTATCTCTTTGGAACTCCTGAGCATCCTCCATTTTTTATTTAATTTTTATTTTGTATTAGATACAGTTGATTTATAATGTTGTGTTAGTTTCAAGTGTACAGCAAAGTGGTTCAGTTTTTCATATACCTATTTCCATTCCTTTGAGATTCTTTTCCTATATCACATCATATGATATTGCTTATGTGGTGAGTCCAAAAAATGATACAAATGAACTTATTTACAAAACAGAAACACTCACAGACTTAGAAAACCAAGTTTATGGTTACCAGGGAGAAGGAGTAAAAAGAAGGGATAGATTGGGAGTTTGGGATTGACATGTACACAGCACTATATTTAAAATAAATAACAAACAAGGACCTACTGTGTAGCACATGGAACTAATACTCTGTATTAACCCAACTGGGAAAAGAATTTGGAATAGACAGGATACCTGTATGGGTATAACTGAATCACTTTGCAATACATGTGAAACATGTAAATGTTAATCAACTATGTGTATGCGTGTGCTCAGTCACTTCAGTCGTGTCCAACTCTGTGCAACCCTATAGACTATGGCCTGCCAGGCTCCTCTGCCCACGGGATTCCCCGGGGAAGAATACTGGAGGGGGTTGCCATGCTCTCCAGGGGATCTTCCTGACCTAGGGATTGAACCCTAGGTGTTATGTGTCCTAGATTGTCAGGCAGGTTCTTTACCATTAATGCTAGCTGGGAATCAATGGTCAGTTCAGTTCAGTTCAGTTGCTCAATCGTGTCTGACTCTTTCTGACCCCATGGACTGCAGCATGCCAGGCTTCCCTGTCCATCACCAACTCCCAGAGCTTGCTCACATTCATGTCCATCAAGTCGGTGATGCCATCCAACCATCTCATCCTCTTTCATCCCCTTCTCCTCCTGCCTTCAATCTTGCCTTGCACCAGGGTCTTTTCTAATGAGTCAGTTCTCTGCATGGCCAAAGTATTGGAACTTCAGCTTCAGCATCAGTCTTTCCAATGAATATTCAGGACTGATTTCCTTTAGGATGGACTGGTTGGATCTCCTTGCAGTCCAGGGGACTCTCAGGAGTTTTCTCCAACACCACAGTTCAAAAGCATCAATTCTTCAGTGCTCAACTTCCTTTATGATCCAACTCTCACATCTACATGACTAATGGAAAAACCATAGCTTTGACTAGACAAACCTTTGTCAGTGAAGTTATGTCTCTGCTTTTTAATATGCTGTCTAGGTTTGTCACAGCTTTTTTCCCAAGGAGCAAGCATCTTTTAATTTCAAGGCTGCAGTCACCATCTGCAGTGATTTTGGAGCCCAAGAAAATGCTATACTCCAATATAAAATAAAAATTTTTTAAAAATAAAAAAATAGTTTAAAATCTCTAGGAGTAGTAAAATTTTAGAACTTCTTTCTTATTATCTCAGCATAGAGTCAATCATGTGGAGAAAGTTTATACTCACAGCTAATAAGCTTCTCCTACTGCACATCTTTGTACTGATCGCTGAGGAAGGCTTTCTTATCTCTTCTTGCTATTCTTTGGAACTCTGCATTCAGATGTTTATATCTTTCCTTTGCTCCTTTGCTTTTCGCTTCTCTTCTTTTCAAGGCTATTTGTAAGGCCTCCCCAGGCAGCCATTTTGCTTTTTTGCATTTCTTTTCCATGGGGATGGTCTTGATCCCTGTCTCTTAAACAATGTCACGAACCTCCGTCCATAGTTCATCAAGCACTCTATCTATCAGATCTAGTCCCTTAAATCTATTTCTCACTTCCACTGTATAATCATAAGGGGTTTGATTTAGGTCATACCTGAATGGTCTAGTGGTTTTCCCTGCTGCTGCTGGTGCTGCTCCTTCTGCTGCTGCTGCTGCTAAGTCGCTTCAGTCGTGTCCGACCCTGTGCAACCCCATTGACGGCAGCCCACCAGGCTCCCCCATCCCTGGGATTCTCCAGGCAAGAACACTGGAGTGGGTTGCCATTTCCTTCTCCAATGCATGAAAGTGAAAAGCGAAAGTGAAGTTGCTCAGTCATGTCCGACTCTTAGCAACCCTATGGACTGCAGCCCACCAGGCTCCTCCGTCCATGGGATTTTCGAGGCAAGAGTACTGGAGTGGGGTGCCATTGCCTTCTCCGGTGGTTTTCCCTACTTTCTTCAATTTAAGTCTGAATTTGGAAATAAGGAGTTCATGATCTGAGCCACAGTCAGCTCCCGGTCTTGTTTTTGCTGACTGTATAGAGCTTCTCCATCTTTGGCTGCAAAGAATATAATCAATCTGATTTTGGTGTTGACCATCTGGTGATGTCCATGTGTAGAGTCATCTCTTATGTTGTTGGAAGAGGGTCTTTGCTATGACCAGTGTGTTCTCTTGGCAAAACTCTATGAGCCTTTGCCCTGCTTCATTCCATATTCCAAAGCCAAATTTGCCTATTACTCCAGATGTTTCTTGACTTCCTACTTTTGCATTCCAGTCCTCTATAATGAAAAAGACATCTTTTTTGGGTGTTAGTTCTAAAAGGTCTTGTAGGTCTTCATACAACCGTTCAACTTCAGCTTCTTCAGCATTACTGGTTGGGGCATAGGCTTGGATTACCGTGATATAGAATGGTTTGCCTTGGAAACAAACAGAGATCATTCTGTCGTTTTTTAGATTGCATCCAAGCACTGCATTTCGGACTCTTTTGTTGACCATGATGGCTACTCCATTTCTTCTGAGGGATTCCTGCCCACAGTAGTAGATATAATGGTCATCTGAGTTAAATTCACCCATTCTAGTCCATTTTAGTTCGCTGATTCCTAGAATGTCAACGTTCACTCTTGCCATCTCGTTTGACCACTTCCAATTTGCCTGGATTCATGGACATGACATTCCAAGTTCCTATGCAATATTGCTCTTTACAGCATCAGACCTTGCTTCTATCACCAGTCACATCCACAACTGGGTATTGTTTTTGCTTTGGCTCCATCCTTTCATTCTTTCTGGAGTTATTTCTCCACTGATCTCCAGTAGCATATTGGGCACCTATCGACCTGGGGAGTTCCTCTTTGAGTATCCTATAATTTTGCCTTTTCATACTGTTCATGGGTTCTCAAGGCAAGAATATTGAAGTGGTTTGCCATTCCCTTCTCCAGTGGACCACATTCTGTCAGACCTCTCCACCATGACCCACCTGTCTTGGGTGGCCCCACAGGGCATGGCTTATTTTCACTGAGTTAGACCAGGCTGTGGTCCATGTGATTAGATTGACTAGTTTTCTGTGATTATGGTTTCAGTGTGTCTGCCTTCTGATGCCCTCTCTCGACACTTACCATCTTACTTGGGTTTCTCTTACCTTGGACGTGGGGTATCTCTTCACGGCTGCTCCAGCAAAGTGCAGTCGCTGCTCCTTACCTTGGATGAAGGGTATCTTCTCACTGCCGCCCCTCCTGACCTTGAATGTGGAGTGGCTTTGATCCTCAGTGATCAATGCAAAGAAATAGAGGAAAACAACAGAAGGGGAAAGACTAGAGATCTCTTCAAGAAAATTAGAGATACCAAGGGAACATTTCATGCAAAGATGGGCTTGATAAAGGACAGAAATGGTATGGACCTAACAGAAGCAGAAGATATTAAGAAGAGGTGGCAAGAATACACAGAAGAACTGTACAAAAAGATCTTCATGACCAAGATAATCACGATGGTGTGATCACTCACCTAGAGCCAGATATCTTGGAATGTGAAGTTAAGTGGGCCTTAGAAAGCATCACTATGAACCAAGCTAGTGGAGGTGATGGAATTCCAGTGGAGCTCTTTCAAATCCTGAAAGATGATGCTGTGAAAGTGCTACACTCAATATGTCCGCAAATTTGGAAAACTCAGCAGTGGCCACAGGACTGGAAAAGGTCAGTTTTCATTCCAATCCCAAAGAAAGGCAATGCCAAAGAATGCTCAAACTACCGCACAATTGCACTCATCTCACACGCTAGTAAAGTAATGCTCAAAATTCTCCAAGCCCAGCTTCAGCAATATGTGAACCATGAACTTCCTGATGTTCAAGCTGGTTTTAGAAAAGGCAAAGGAACCAGAGATCAAATTGCCAACATCTGCTGGATCATGGAAAAAGCAAGAGAGTTCCAGAAAAACATCTAGTTCTGCTTTATTGACTATGCAAAAGCCTTTGACTGTGTGGATCACAATCAACTGTGGAAAATTTTGAAAGACATGGGAATACCAGACCACCTGACCTGCCTCTTGAGAAACCTATATGCAGGTCAGGAAGCAACAGTTAGAACTGGACATGGAACAACAGACTGGTTCCAAATAGGAAAAGGAGTATGTCAAGGCTGTATATTGTCACCCTGCTTATTTAACTTATATGCAGAGTACATCATGAGAAACGCTGGGCTGGAAGAAGCACAAGCTGGAATCAAGATTGCCGGGAGAAATATCAATAACCTCAGATATGCAGATGACAGCACCCTTATGGCAGAAAGTGAAGAGGAACTAAAAAGCCTCTTGATGAAAGTGCAAGAGGAGGGTGAAAAAGTTGGCTTAAAGCTCAACATTCAGAAAACGAAGATCATGGCATCTGGTCCCATCACTGCATGGGAAATAGATGGAGAAACCATGGAAACAGTGTCAGACTTTATTTTGGCGGGGCTCCAAAATCACTGCAGATGGTGACTGCAGCCATGAAATTAAAAGATGCTTACTCCTTAGAAAGAAAGTTATGAACAACCTAGATAGCATATTGAAAAGCAGAGACATTACTTTGCCAACAAAGATCCGTCTAGTCAAGGCTATGTTTTTCCAGTAGTCATGTATGGATGTGAGGGTTGGACTGTGAAGAAAGCTGCTTTTGAACTGTGGTGTTGAAGAAGACTCTTGAGAGTCCGTTGGACTGCAAGGAGATCCAACCAGTCCATTCTAAAGGAGATCAGTCCTGGGTGTTCTTTGGAAGGAATGATGCTAAATCTGAAACTCCAGTACTTAGGCCACCTCATGCGAAGAGTTGACTCATCGGAAAAGACTCTGATGCTGGCAGAGATTGGGGGCAGGAGGAGAAGGGGATGACAAAGGATGAGATGGCTGGATGGCATCACCGACTAAATGGACGTGAGTTTGAATGAACTTCAGGAGTTGGTGATGGACAGGGAGGCCTGGCGTGCTGCGATTCATGGGGTCGCAAAGAGCGGACACAACTGAGTGACTGAACTGAACTGAATTGCACATCTTACTTTTCTGCTGGAAGTAAACAAAATCATATTCAAATCTTGATGTCACCATCCTTACTTAGCTGTATGCCCTTAGACCAGTCCCCTAACTTCTCTGGGCACCCGTTTCCTTATCTGGAAAATGAAAATGTGCGTCTACTGTAAAGGGCTGTTGTAATGGCTGAGTGAATGTAGCACACGGCACACTGCACGTCTCAAGGAAAGGTATTCTTAAGGAATAGTTTTAGTACAAAAACTCCCTGGTGGCTCAGATGGTAAAGAATCTGCCTGCAGTGCAGGAGACCCGGGTTTGATCCCTGGGTTGGGAAGGTCCTCTGGAGAAGGGAATGGCTGCCCACTCCAGTATTCTTGCCTAGAGAAGTCCATGGACAGAGGAGCCTGGCAAGCTACAGTCCATGGGGTTGCAAAGAGTTGGACATGACTGAGTGACTACACTTTCACAAAAGCAAAGCTTCAGAGTTACTAAAGATACTCTGTTCTTCTCAAAAATCAACATTCCTGTTGCCTCAAACTATTCCTAATTTTCTAATCCCTTTTTTCAAACTAGTGATTCTTGAGCTCCTTGAGGGTCTTAGCCTTACTGAGAATCCAATGAAAATTTCAAGCCCTCTTCACCCAGAAGTTTATCAGGAAGCTTTTGTGCACAATTTCAAGAGGTTCAAGAACTTTACCAAACCCATCCACATGCCCCTCAGAAAGTCCAAGGACCCCCAGCAGGAAACTTTAGTTTTGAGAATTCCCCCACTTCCTCCCACCAACTCATGGCCAGCACCCCAGAAGCAGCCTTATCTGGAAGGATCTGGTTTCTGACAGGGACCTGCCTGCCCTGAAGTGACCTCAGATACAAAATTTTGGCAGACCCAGGGATCCAGAGGAGCCTAGGTATTGAGCAGAACTAATCAAGCTGAGGAGAAATTATCTCAGCACAGCCTGAGTCTGGCAGAACAAAAGCCCAATTACCAACCTCAGACTTTCTAAATGTCAGACCCACTTTATCGGAAATCTTTCTCAGTTCAGAGGCATCAACTGGACCAAAGGGAGAAAGCTGAGTCAGAGGCAAGAGCACCAGGGCTGGTGGAGAAGACGTCTAGGGGCTCACAGTAAGAGGTCCCTTGACAAAGACCCCAGAGGGCAGGTCTAGGGACCCCTCCCCTTGTGCTGATGCCTTCCCTTAATGGCAAGATCCACATTGCTTCTGTGCACCAAGCGGCTGTTGAGAGCAGGCCCTTACCATCTCTAGCTGTGACCATGAGTCTCATTCATTTGGGGCCCTAGTTAGCCATCCTGTGAGTTCAGATAAGGGTCCCACTGAAAAGTTTCCTGGAAGGACCCAGGAGAAGTGTCTAAAGTCAGATAGGTGCCTGGGGTAGCATCCAGCTCCATGAGGCTTCATGTACAGATCTTAGAAAGTCACATCACCTCATTTTGAGGCCAAGTTAAAGGATGATAATTCTTATCTGTTGAGTTGAGCATTATGAGTTGAGCATTAAATGAGGAAATACGTGTAGAGAACTAGGAATCTAGTAAGCCCTCAGTGAGTGGCAGCTCATATTATTGCAGTTATTAGTATTACCCCTGGGAAAGGAATTGCACCAATACCCCCATTTTCATTAAATGTATTAAAAAGCCTACTGTGTGTAGTTGAGATAAACAATAATATGCACACAAGAACAAGAAGAGAAGAAACCAATTAGAATCTCTATTTACAACCAACTGCTGTGATGGTATTTATTCTTGCAGACCTAACTATAAGGCGCAGCCTCTTGCAGGGAATATTTCGTGTGGTTACTCTGTGGCTGAGAGAATACAACTACTTTTGAGAGGGTAATTATACAGTTGGAGTTTTTGTTCATTCATACTGGTCTTTGTCCTGGTTGATCCTAATCACTGAGATTTGTCCGTAGGATAAGAAAACCAAATTGACTGACTGCTTGGGAGCTTGAAACTTTCCCAGCTATTTTATTTAAGCTTCACAACCCTGCCAGGTAGATATTATTATCCTCATTTTTAAGATGAGACACTTCAGCCAAAGAGAAGTCAAGGGAATAACCTTTTTGTTTGAGATCACAAGTCAACCTCTAGCATTTCAACATAAGTTACTCAGGATGGTCCATGCATGAAATTGCCTTAGTCTGTTTTCCCCAGAAGGCAACTTTAACCTCCAAAGCACTAGTAATACCTGCAGCGAGTTCAGGTCAGAGTGTCTGTGGGGGAGCTGAAGAGCACACTCAGGACCTCAGTGGTCCTGCTAAAGGGAAATTGTACTGGACAAATCTCAAATATTGCAGGGAAGGCTTCTTTCAAGACTACTGCAATAGAGGAGAGGGATGGAACTCAACCCTGAATACAACAGGGGCTACTGGAGATTGATCGCCAACCAACAGGGTGAGGGAGAAGATGGAAAATTACTGAGAGGAACTTGGTTAGTTATCAAGGGTGGGAGAATGAAGAACTTGACTGAATATCAAGGGTTAAAAACTCAGGTAGGAGGATTCTTGCTAAAACTGGGCTCAAAAGGCCAAGAACCGAGCCAAGGACAGGGAAGAGTTGAAAAGAGAGCTCCAAAGAGACTGCTTAAAGTTTGGTTCAGGAGGGTAGTCCCTGGAGGTCTAGTGGTTAAGACCCTATGCTTTCATCCCTGGGGCCCAGGTTCACAGCAAAAGAAAAAAAAAAAAAAAGTTTGGTTCAGGAGCAAGTCCTTATCAGTCCAATATGGCAGACTGCAGAAATTGCCATGCTTCTCCAGCCTTCCCTGAGCCTTACTGTAGGATGACTCTGTAGCTATTCCCATCCAGAAGTGGAATCTCAGCTGACCAACAGAAAACGATAGAAGCAGCATGGTATTAGTCCTAATCCGAGACCTCTTTCACCCTCCCCCCTCACTGCCACATGAACCAGCCTAGGCTAACCTTACGAATCGCAGAAGAAACAGAGCGGAGTCCCACACTTCCCGCTTGACCTAGCAACAACACCTGCGAGCACAGACACTCCTCTGGTCTGCAGCCAACTGAGTACCCAGGAGTCCAGCAGCAGCCAGAGTAACCGCCTAGCAGAGGAGAATCTAAAGCTCATGATTAGAACTATCTGCCTGGGAAAGATCCCAGGCAGAGGAGAGGGAAGAGAGGAGGAAAACAGCAGCAAGGACACTTAAGTATAGGGAAACATTCTAGAGTATTTGGCAAGTGAGAGCTTCTACATTATGCTGCAGATAAATTCCAGATAGAAAGGAAACTTTGAGAGATTTTATTATGAAGCTTGAATTCAATCATTTTAATGCTCTTTGAGAGATGTCAGTAAAGATTAGACTTCCTGTTTAATTACTTTGAGCCGCTAGACTTTGCTTCCTAAAGCATGACTCAATGCAGGAACTGGTGAACATGAGCCCTGGGTCTGATGTAGGAAAGATCCATATATAACCGTATCCATATCTGTATCTATCTGATCTCCTTTTGTGCAGTTTCTTCAGTTTAGTAGCTAATTGATAAATGGTAGCCTATAATTATTATCTTTGTGACCCATGGACATTCTGCAGGCCAGAATACTGAAGTGGATAGACTTTCCCTTCTCCAGGGGATCTTCCCAACCCAGGGATCGAACCCAGGTTTCCTGCATTGCAGGTGATTCTTTACCAGCTGAGCCAACAAGGAAGCCCAAGAATACTGGAGTGGATAGCCTATCCCTTCTCCAGCGGATCTTCCCAACCCAGGAATCGAGGCAGAGTCTCCTGAATTGCAGGCAAATTCTTTACCAAATGAGCTATTAGGGAAGCCCTTGTAATTATTATTAGTCCCTTGCCTCCTCATGCTTTGGACCTCAGATCCAGGCAATCATCCATCCTTGCCTGGATAATTCTGAGAAACAACCTGAGGTTTTAGACCTCTCCTTTCCCTGCATCTCTCCAGTCCCCAGTCCACTGAAGCCTCGCCTTGCTTCAGGATTACTGGAAGGAAGACAGCCTTGAAGGTGACCACCTGCCTCAGCCTCTGAAAAAACCATACAACAGGCTCCATTCCAAGAGCTGCAGATCAGATCAGATCAGTCGCTCAGTCGTGTCCAACTCTTTGCGACCCCATGAACCGCAGCACGCCAGGCCTCCCTATCCATCACCAGCTCTCGGAGGTCACTCAGACTCACATTCATCGAGTCAGTGATGCCATCCAGCCATCTCATCCTCTGTCGTCCCCTTCTCCTCCTGCCCTCAATCCCTCCCAGCATCAGAGTCTTCTACAATGAGTCAACTCTTCGCATGAGGTGGCCAAAATACTGGAGTTTCAGCTTGAGCATCATTCCCTCCAAAGAAATCCCAGGTCTGATCTCCTTCAGAATGGACTGGTTGGATCTCCTTGCAGTCCAAGGGAAACGAAGATCATGGCATCTGGTCCCATCACTACATGGGAAATAGATGGAGAAACAGTGGAAACAGTGTCAGAATTTATTTTTCTGGGCTCCAAAATCACTGCAGATGGTGACTGCAGCCATGAAATTAAAAGACGCTTACTCCTTGGAAGGAAGGTTATGACCAACCTAGATAGCATATTCAAAAGCAGAGACATCACTTTGCCAACAAAGTTTCACCTAGTCAAGGCCATGGTCTTTCCTGTGGTCATGTATGGATGTGAGAGCTGGACTGTGAAGAAAGCTGAGCGCCGAAGAATAGATGCTTTTGAACTGTGGTGTTGGAGAAGAGCTGCAGACTCCAAGACAAAAGATCACTTCCCTAGCAACTCTAAACCATGCCCTTCTGGGGACAGTCGAGTCACCGAGGAGTGCACAGATCCAAAAGCACACCAAGCATTGCTTAGGGCTTGAAAAAAATGTTACCACGTATATAGGATGTTTTTGAGAGGTATGTGCTAGATTTTCAGTACTGTTATCTTTATCTTTAGTTATCACATACTTTCACATAATTTCAACTGTGTGAAGAAAAGACCTACATTTTTTTCTGAGATAAAAGCTTCTTTGTTTATTTGGCTGTGTCGTCTTAGTTGCAGCGCAGGCAACATCCCTGGGGCGTGTGGGATTTTAGTTTCCCAACCAGGGATTGAACCTGTGTCTCCTGCATAGCAAGGTGGATTCTTAGGCACTGGACTATGAGGGAAGTCCTTGAAAGGCTTCTTATAAACAAACAAAGGTTAGCAATTTCCATTATAGGATCCCTTAGGTTAGGAGCTATGCCTTTTCTAGGTTCTGGAACTCTCCAGCCCTCACCTAGCAAAAATCAACTGGGCTGGGCTTCCCTGGTGGCTCAGCTGGTAAAGAATCTGCCTGCAGTGCAGAAGACGGGTTCGAGCCCTGGGTCAGGAAGATCCCCTGGAAAACAGAATGGCAACATTCCAGCGTTCTTGCCTGGATAAGTCTATGGACAGAGGAGCCTGGCGGGCCACACTCCATGGGATCACAAGGGCACAACTTAGCAACGTTCACTTTTTCACTCTTTAATTTGTGAGTCAAGATCAAGCATCTCTCAAGAAGGAGGGTCACAGCATGGAATCTATAGTGACATAGTGATCACTGTTAAGTGATGACTAGGGGAAGGAACCCTGAGGGACCACCTCGCGGGTCTCTGGGCACTTTCTCAGGGCTAGCATAACTCTACCCCTAACCACTATCAGTGTCACTGGAGAGGGTCTCATCCTTCCCAACAGAAAATGAGGAGCTGTTATGAGGTGGGCTCAGAAAGCCTTCTGGTGTGGAGCATCCAATCAACTAAGTATGAACAGAGACAAGGAACATACAGTGCTTTCCTAGCCTCAAGCTTATAAGGAAAGCACTCTCAGAGCACAGTGTGAGCAAATGGAAAACGGGGACCACGCCCTACCTGCCCTGGGGCATCTGTGCGGAGGGGAGGAAGGAAGGGAGCTGCGTGGATGTAGTACCTTAACCAGGAGGGCTTCCTAGGGGAAATGCCCTGGGTGTGAGAGTGATTGTTTGCTGAGGAGCTTAACAAAGTGCGAGGTTCTGTCAGACTCCCACGTAATATTAGCTTACACGTGAACCACATGAGCTTAAGTTTTCACTGCAAAAGTCACATTATAGAGACTTCCTTTTCTTTTGCAATTAAGTAAATCATCTTGGTATCAATTGATTGCATTTGCATGTAAAGAGGGATGCTGTGTTTGTAGCTAATGTATTTGCATGTGCATTTTAATTAATCCACTGTCAGGAGGATGGTGATTAGAAGGGCAGGTATGGAAAATACTGCTGTCTCCTGCTAATAGAATTTGACACCTCTGGAAGCCAAACACAGTCTGATGGGTGGGATTCTTGCAGGCAAGTGGGGGCTGAGCAGAGGCAGCCCCTCCCGATCTGTCAAGGATTCACGTGGCTCCCACCTGAGGCCACTCACAGTCTGGTCCAGCCAGAGAACTGCAAATCACTGCAAAGATACTGATGGTCTGCCCCAGACCACATGGAGAAGAACTCCTTTCTCTTTAAACACGTGGCTTGGCAGAAGCCATCAAAAAGCTATTGCGTTATGTCTGTGTGCTGGTAATAGGCTTGCCTACTCAGAAAAACAGCCTCGTGATTGTTTAACCATCTTCTCTGCTCTTTGCTCTTTGAAGCTAGAATTAATAGTAAGCTCAATTTGCACCCCCCAACATTTAAATTTACTCATTAAACTCTAAGCCACGACACCTCCTGACAGCCCAGTACCTGGTAAAGACTGCAGTCCTTTCTGAAGAACATGTTCCCTTTCAGGGAATGTAACTTCCTTAATCACGCTTTACCCAAAGCCCAGGTTTTTGCATACAGAAGAATCAGGTGACATCTCTCCAGGGTGTCCCCACGGAGACAGAGTGGCAAGAGGAACCCAGAGACTGGGGCAGGCTCCCACAGTCACTAACTGTTGTGGAAATCAGATTTCAGACTCAGAATTTAAATGGTTTTTTTCTTATTGTTGTTGATTTTAGTTTATTTTTGCTTTTTATAATTTACTGAAGATCTGCATGCAGAATGAAACAAGATTTTAACTTCACTTGAAGTCAGAGTCGCGACTTCAGGCCTATGGCCCTCAGTTGCATGAGATCTCTTTCATCTGTGAAAACTGCCTATAATTCCCCTCAGGTGCATTTTTCCAGGGATTGTTTGGGGCTGGACAGGGGAGACCAGTCTTATATTCTAGGTAGACAAACTTCAGAAGATTGCTAGTATACATTTTTTTTTCATCTGGAGTGATAGTAAACAAGGCAAATACATGTATTTGACATGAGATTTAAGTCTAGGTTTTAAAGCAAATCAGAATCTTAAGATACAAAGTAAAGAATACCTCTGAAAGAAGATTCAGAGATAATAGATGGATAGATAGATAGATGATAGACAGACAGACAGATAGCTAGGTAGACAGATGATCTGAAAAGAGAGAAGGTCATGGTATTCATCCAGAAGAATGAAGAGGAAATTTGATATTCAGAGAATAAAACATTGTGATATTTGTTACTTGAGTGTTTAATACTTATTTACTCATTTTTTGGTAGTTTTTTTCTCTGTTATTGAAGTATAGTTGAATTACAATGTTGTTATTATTTCACCAGGCTCCTCTGTCCATGGAATTCTGCAGGCAAGAATACTGGAGTGGGTTGCCATTCCCTTCTCTAGGGGATCTTCCCATTCCATGGATCGAACCCGCATCTCTTACGTCTCCTGCATTGGCAGGCAGGTTCTTTACCACTAGCACCACTTGAGAAGCCCTCTAGCCCATCACATGATCTCATTTATCCCACAACACACTTACAAGGGAGTCTTACTGCCTCCAGGGAATAGAAAGATCAGATCACGTGCCTGAGATTTGACATCTCACATATGGCAGAGCCGGATTTGAACTCAGGCGTCTCCAAACCCAAGCCCATGTTGTTCCCAGAATTTCACATTGTACATATACCCACTCCCTTATGGCCATTCCGGGGAGGGCAATGGCACCCCACCCCAGTACTTTTGCCTGGAAAATCCCATGGATGGAGGAGCCTGGTGGGCTTTAGTCCATGGGGTCGCTGGGAGTCGGACACGACTGAGCGACTTCACTTTCACTTTTCACTTTCATGCATTGGAGAAGGAAATGGCAACCCACTCCAGTATTCTTGCCTGGAGAATCCCAGGGACAAGGGAGCCTGGTGAGCTTCCGTCTATGGGGTCGCGCAGAGTCGGACACGACTGAAGCGACTTAGCAGCAGTATGGCCATTCAGGAATGAAGCAGCAAATGTGGAACCTTGATGCGCACTAGGGCCTCCAGGCTCTTACTCAGCTCAGCAAAGCAAGAGCAAGCCTGTCCCTCACTCAAGAGGTAGGGGAGGCAGGTCAAGATGGAGTGATGATTTTCAGGCAAAATTAATAAGCCAGCCTTCTCAGACCTCCCTGTGGAACGCCAGCCACTGGGCCTCAGCTGGATTCCCCCAGCCTCCCACCCAGGCCACTCTTGGGCACGTCCTTACAACTCCTGCGCAGGGCGGGGGTCCCAGGTGAGCACACACACAGGTGGAGTCAGGATGCTGGTGTCAAACAGCTTCCTGGGAAGAAGCTTGAAGCTTGGGCAGGGTGCTTACCAGCCTTCATAGAAATGCAAGGGGGCACCTGCAGGCCAGAGCACAGACGGGGGCAGGAGAGCACAGGGTGTGTTTGCAGGAGAGTGAGGGGCCCACGTGGCTGAACTGAGGCCACAAGCAGGCAAGTGATGGGAAACAAAGGAGAGGTAGGGACCAGAGTGTGCAAGGCCTTACATAGTTCGGTGGGAGACACCAGCTGCTTCTGGACAAGTGAGTATTATCATTAAAGCTGGGCTTCCCAGGTGGCACAGCAGTAAAGAACCCACCTGCCAACGCCAGAGATGCTGGATCAATTCCTGGGTCCGGAAGATTCCCTGGAGTAGGAAATAGCAACACATTCCAGTGTTCTCAGGAGAAAACCCTATGGACAGAAGAGCCTATTGCAAAGAGTCACGACTGTGCACACGTGCACCTTGAACAAAGCTGTGTTTTCCCCAAATTAATGTGGTGGCAACCAGCACGTGAGGTGAAAGGGGTTGGGAGAAGGAGCCAAGAAGTTCAGTAAGAAGCAAATGCCTGTGCATTAAAATACAAAATTAAATAAAATAATATAAACAGCAAAAAAAAAAAAAAAAACACATCCACCAATGCTATGACCAGACCTGAGGCAGGACCATGGCAAGAGAGAAAGGAATGGATGTGAGAAATGCTCAGCTCCATCCCAGAAGCTCCCAGTCCCTCCTGCCTTAGCATTTTAGCACAGGCCAGTTTCTCTACCTCATCGTCCATCACGGTCTCTGCCTAGACCTGACTCTCTGACCTCCCAGACTACTCCAGGCCCTGGCTTTACACCCCACTCCCTTCACATCCCTTACTGTCATTGCATGTGTGCGGGGCTGGGGGCATCCCTCCAGCTGCGCCTACACCATCCACTTCACCGCTGCTCTCCCGGCATCCCACCCCCTACCCCCCACCCCCACCCACCACCCCTGCACAGCCCAGGTAGGCAGGCTGCACTGGGCTCTGTCCTTCCATGGTCCAAGCCAAAAGCCAAACGGTCTGGGAATTCATTAGCTGCTCCTGCTGACACAGAGAGGAGACGTGTTTAGGGTGGTGGGGCTGGAGGTGGACAAACTAAAGCCTGGGAGCTTGTGTGGGGACATCTCCTCATCCCCTCCTGGGAAGCTCCTGACTCCCGGAGCCCCGATCCGCAGCAGGAGAGCAGGGGGATTTATCATGCTTCCAACGTGATTGACTTCTGATGAGAGGTTCGGGAGCTCGGGAAAATGCTCCTGGCTTACCATGTACTGTGAGTAAAAAAGAAAAGAAATAACAGGTACTCTTCAAGTGTGGGAGCTGAAAAAGATGCTAATTAAATGTCAGGGCTGGAGTTTAACCCACTTGAATGGGGTGTTTCTATTCTGGAGTCGTTGAATTTCTCCTTTTCCCAAACCCGGCCTCTCAACAGCTCAACCCAGTTTCCAAGCTGACAGCAGAAGCCGGATGACGAGGGGAGGCCTGGGGCTCAGGGGCTGGACTGCTCGACCTCTCTAGCCCTCCTCACCCAGAATTCAAAACTTCGGGATGCTGAAAGGAGTGGTGGGGTCTAAGAAGTGGAGGAGTCACAAGACATCCACATCTTCCTCATGTCCAGAGCAGAAAAAAGAAGGTGCCAGAAAGGAAGGACCCCTTGCTTGGGGTAGGGGTGGGAGGGGCCAGGTCTCAAATTCCATCTAAGCAAGGGCATTAGGTGGCAGATGGCTCAGAAGCCCAGTCCAGCATGGCTGAGGCCACGGCCATTGACAGCTCTGTCCCTGGGGTCACTCATGACCCGGAGGTGGCCTTACCTGGTCTGAGAGCCCAGACCTGGCTCCTTGCACAGCCTATTTGCATTCCTGGCCCAAAGACGTAGCCCATTAACCTCATCAAGGGCCCCACAGAGAGCTGGCACCACACGGAGGTTTTACTAATGTTCTCTGCCTGGAGAGGCCCGCAGACAGACAGCCCAGGGCTCTGCACCCACGTGGAGCGTCATCATTGAACAGCCACTCCTGCAGGACACGGGGCCCAGTGTCCAGCTCACCTCCAGTCTGTGCCCAGGGCCCCACATTAGCCCAGCACCATGTGGAAAGGAAGAGGGGGCTCCCCTCCCAGTGCCCACCCCTTCATCTCCAGAAGAGCAGGGCTGGCATAATAATGATCATGAGCACATTCCCTGCTTAGCGGTTCTCAGAATGCTTTACCAGGGCTTCTCTCTCCTCATCCTCATTACTGCCTCTGAGAACAGACCCGGTGTGCAGCAAAGAAAATCCACGTCCAGAGGTGATGGGACCCATCTAAGCTCAACCAGCGCAACTAACAGAGCAGAGCAGGCGGGTGTCTCCAGAGCCATGCCTGTACTCAGACCGGGGCCCTGGCACGCTGGATTCTCCCAGTCTCACACCAAGAACCTCTCACTAGGCCCACAAACCCCTCTTCCTCCCGGGGAAGCCCAGGCGCCAGGTCCAGGGTCATAGAGACACCCAGGCAAAGAGCTCCCCGTATAAGCCAGATCCTGATTTTAATCATCCATTTTAATGCACCTTCAGCTTTCTGTTTCTTCCTCCTGCCATCCACAGGCGCAGGAGCAGGGGAAGAGGGATAGGGCAGAGGAGGAATGAATGAAAGGTGAACAGATCCCCCCACTTGAGGCAGCAGCATCAGCCACTTATTAACAGAGGCCCCGAGAGAGGCTTGTGTTTAATATGGTTTGGATTAAGCGACGAGAAGGAACACGAGCTCCCCCGCACACACTGGTGTGATTAAACCAGCCACACAGTCGGCTAGCCCCGCTCCCCCAGCCCACCTCTCAGCCCCCAGGGGGGCGTCAGTGGGGCGGGCGGTGAATCCAGCCTCTGCACAAGGGCTCAGAGTCCAGGCCTCCTCCGGGCCCCAGGAAGGCCGACCCACAGATGCTCAACCAGGGACAATGTCAACGCCAGAGCAGCCACCGACCGTCTGTCCGCTCACCACCCAGGGGTTTACCCTCAAAACTGATTTTCTGTCTTCTGAAGGCAGTAATGAGCACTTGCTCAGGAACTCATCCCCAGCTCTGCCCCTCCACTAAGCCCATGATGGTGGGGTCCTGGGCATGGACTGGAGGAGAACAGGACACCACACTCTGTGTCCTGCAGGAGTGGCTGTTCAGAAGTGGCAGAGGGGCTGTCTGAAGGGTTGACCTGCAAGGCCCGTAAGGGCTTCATCAACTGCAACATTTGCTCAGGCAGAAAGCAGGCTTCTCGAAAACCCAACCAGGGGCTGTGCTGTATTACATCACTGCACTGCGCCCCGCCCCCCACCCTTCCCTCCAGCATTTCAATAGCCCAGCATTGTGAGGTATCTAAAGAATGTTTATGAAATTAATACAGGAACTTCCCTTTTTAATCTGAGACCTAGGCAGACAGGAAGTTCTTCCCCATGTTTAACTGAACACTACTGCTTTTATTTCGTGCTTTTTCCCCTTTGGAGTTCTCAGTGGACAAAACAGATCCTGTTTACAGAAGTATCCAGTCCTGGAGAAGAGGGTGAGGGACCAGGTCAGAAAAAGGCTTAAATATGTCACTTACATTTACACGCATATTTCATAACTGCATGAGCACCAACCAACCAAAACAGATGCCTGCTCTAACATCCCCTCCCTCCTTGCCAGTGAGGTTTGGGTGCCCGCAAGGACAAGATGCATTTAGACATGGTGGGGGCTTAACCTGTGGGCTGCTGTGAAAGATCTTCTCAAAGGGCATCACTGTCAGGCTGGAAGCCCCTAGGAGATGGGTTCCAAAGTTGTCATTGTCCATGGAGGTCACTTCGCCTATCACCATGCAAGGTTGTACTCTTGTTCAGCAAATGTTCATTCTCTAGAGCCCCCACCCCCATGGAAGGAGACACCTCCCACACCTTGGATGTTGGTCAACTTGCTTTGACCAGTGGAATGTGAGTGGATGGGGCACACGGGTCCCAAGTTTCTAGAAGGTCTGTATGTTTATGGCAGACCTCTTGAGCTTCTCTCTACCATGAGAACAAAATTCCACAGAGCATGGAGGCTTCTTGTGCATAATCCTAGAAAGAGAAGCAGGAGCTGACCTAAACTTGACCATCCACCCAGAGCCAAGCACAGCCAGGCCTAAAAGAAACATACCCACGCTGCAGATCCATAAAGATCACCACTACTTGTCAGCTGTGAGGTTTAGGGGCTGTTACAATAGTACAGGCTGACTCACCCACTCACTCCCCTGATTCCTGGCAACGTAAGCCAAATGTTATCATCCAGGGCACACAAAGTGAAGACTCTGATCAGCTTTGGAGGCAGACAGACACGAGCGCTAATCTCAGCTCTATCGCTTAGCTGTGTGATGTTAGGCAAGTTACTTTCACTCTCTGAACCCCAACTTCTCCCTCTGTAAGACGACACTGACAGTAACCTCCTCGGAGGACTGTGGTTAGCATTACACATGAAAACGCAAGCACCCGTGCCTGGGCCGTAGCAAGCAGATGCTGAGTCAGGCCACCTCTAAGGCCCAGGCACCTTCTCATTCATTCATCTATCCATCCAACAGCTGTACTTTGAGCAGCCTTTCTGTGCAAATACTGTGCTTGGCCGTGGGGATACAACATTGAAAAAGACACAGGCAATTCCTGGCCTCATAGAACCCATCTCTACCTGCTCCCCTCCTCTCACCCCCCACCTCACAGCTAAACTCACCACTAAAGCTATAAGCTTACAGCTTAGTGAAGAGCACAGAAATCCAGCAAGTCCTTGCACATTTAAACTTAGGTACAGAGGGCTTCTAGTGGGGTATAACAGGGAGGCTGACCTAACTAGAAGCAAGAGAGGCTTCGTGAAGAAGGGAGATTTGAAATGAGCACTGAAGGGCCACGGACACTAACCAGGGAAGGGCGGTTGAGGGACAAGCATACAGGCAGAGGGAACAGCACATTAGTGAAGTGAGGTCCTGGGGAGGTGAGGCTGGAGGCAGAGCAGGCAGGCCTTCGAGCCATGTCAAAGACTTGGGCCACCCTAGAAAACATCGGGTACCTTGATTTTAAATTAAAGGGAGGTGAGAGCAGGTTTTGGAGAAGGCAATGGCATCCCACTCCAGTACTTTTGCCTGGAAAATCCCATGGTTGGAGAAGCCTGGTAGGCTGCAGTCCATGGGGTCGCTAAGAGTTGGACACGACTGAGCGACTTCACTTTCACGCATTGGAGAAGGAAATGGCAACCCACTTCAGTGTTCTTGCCTGAAGAATCCCAGGGATGGGGGAGCCTGGTGGGCTTCCATCTATGGGGTCACACAGAGTCAGACATGACTTAAAAGCAGCAGCAAGAGCAGGTTTAGGGCTTCCCAGGTGGCGCTAGTGGTAAAGAACCCTCTGCCAATGCAGGAGACATAAGAGATACAGACAGGTTTGATCCCTGGAATGGGAAGATCCCCTGGGAGAAGGCATGGCAACCCACTCCAGGATTCTTGCCTGGAGAATCCTACGGACAGAAGAGCCCTGTGGGTGGGCTGTAGTCCATAGGGTTGCAAAGACTTGGATGTGACTGAAGTGACTTAACACATACACACACCAGAGCAGATTTATAATTTGGAATGATTACTCTAAGACACACCTAAAACAAAAGGATTCAGAAAGAGTGGAAATTAGAGGACAGACTGGTTCCAGCTAAACATGGAGTTACAAACCTATTGGGTTGGCCCATAAGAGCTTATGAAAAAACCCAAAGGAACTTTTGGGTTCAATCCAACATTTATCTGTTTCTTTCTTGTTGTGGCTAAAAATGTGACAGCCACAGGATGAAAATCACATAAAAGAGAACAGAGCATAAAACCACAACAAAGATAACAAGAGCAGGTATCAGAGCAGATGTAAACAGAAGTTTAGAATTCTTGGGTGGGGGGCGGGGAGGGGAGGAGTGGAAAGCAGAGGCATGAAGAAACTTAGCAGACTAAAAAGAGCCGGGTCCAAGCCGTCAGCACGGAGGGCAGTGAAGTGGAGACATAGAAGCAACTGCTTCAGTGCAAGGAGACCAGTAAGGCCCAGCGGGGAGAGGTGCGGAGGACCTTCACGGCAGCGTGTGGCTGCAGCTGAAAACAGCGGGGCTATCCCCGAGTCTGTGCAAGCAGCGGTAACTTCCCTCGACAGGCAGATAGGAAGGCGGTCTAGGTTCTGAACAGGCACCCTGAAAGTGGGGATGCCACACTGTGTACGGCCCAGCTGAAGATCTACAAGTGATGAGACCCCACCCCCTGCTCCCCACCCCTGCTTCCCTGACCCTTCTTCCCCACTTCGCTCCCAGGAGACAGGCAGATTCCCCACTGTGGAAAGAAAAGAGGATGTCATGGCAGGAGGATGGAGAGTCCTCAGTGGCTCAAACTGGTCCCTGCCAAGTAAGCCCCCAGTGAAACCCACCACTGGGCAATCAGGCCCACGTACCAGAACTTGCTAGTCGCGTTGTAATGCTTCACTCTTAAACATTAAGAGTTAGCCAAAGATCAACACATATCAGACAGTCTCCAAACATGAAATGCAGACATGAAACAAATAGAAAAACAACTTTAAACAAAAAATTAATTAAGGTAGGGAGCAAATATTATAGTTAATATCTTCAAAGAGATTTAAAAAAATAAAAAAGAAGAAGATATTGCATCCATGGAAATTAGAACAGGATGCCCTCCCCCACAAAAATGTATATTGGGGTGGGGGAAGGATTGAGGAAACAAGAAAACATAAAATAGCATCAACTAAAAAATCAATAGAAGCCTTAGAAGAAAAAAAATAAAGAGATTAAAAACAGGAAAGAAAAAATATTTAAGGATATTTTTTTCCCCTGGAGGTCAAATGTCCAATAATCATGAAACAAGTTTTAGAAAGGGAAAAGAGACAACAAAAGGAAGGAATTTTTTAACTGTGCTTCTACTGCTGCTGCTAAGTCGCTTCAGTCGTGTCCAACTCTGTGCGACCCCACGGACGGCAGCCCACCAGGCTCCGCTGTCCTTGGGATTCTCCAGGCAAGAACACTGGAGTGGGTTGCCATTGCCTTCTCCATTGTGTGAAAGTGAAAAGTGAAAGTGAAGTCGCTCAGTCGCATCCGACTCCTAGCGACCCCATGGACTGCAGCCTACCAGGCTCCTCCGTCCATGGGATTTTCTAGGCAAGAGTATTGGAGTGGTTTGCCATTGCCTTCTCCGTTTTTAACTGTAACATTGTGCAAATAAATTCCCTTGATTTGAAGGTGGTGTTTCCATACTGAAGACCCCTATCATCACGAGCCCAGCATAAAGCAAAATGGGTTTCCAAGCACACTATCAGGAAATCTGTAAAGAGGTGATCGAGAGGCATCCAGAGAGGTGATGTGCCGGTGGGAAGGGAAGCAGGCAAGTTGGGGTCACCTCCAAAGGATCCAGTATCAAAACAGTTCTCATCAATAGTGGAAGCTAGCAAAGACCCTGCAGATTCTGAGGGAAAATTACATCAACCCCAGGATTCTGCTTCTAGTGAAACTATCATTCAGCCGTGGATAGATATAAGGTAGAGTAACAACATTCTCAGAGATGAAAATCCTCCAAAATTTGATCCCCCATGCATCTTTTCTCTGAAAATTATTAAAAGATGGTTCCACCAAAAGGAGAAAACCAGAAGGTAGGGGACCCAACACAGGAGAGCCCAGAGGGAGTCCCCAGAGGGCAGTGAAAGGGGTCAAGAGAGGGACCAATCGGGATGAGAAACAAGAGGCCAGGGGCCTCCAGGAGGGGCTCTTACTGAAGCTGTGAATACAAGGATGGGAATTATACTTCTGTTCAGATAGCTGAGAGTAAATGAATGATCCATACAGAGGAACAACCACGAAGAAAAAGCTGAATAGGAACTGCAAAAGAAACAGAATGTTGTGTAAAAAGGAAACTTGACATGATCCACCACAGGCCTCAACTCTAAATAATAGTCATATAACCACAATACTATGTACATTATATTTATTTAGTTAAAAATTGTGCTATAGCTGTATTAAAAGAATTGAGGGGGAAATGGGGATGACGAGAGTGAAAGGGTTAGAGCCACCTCTTCTGTCATAGGAAGTCAATAGAATCTAAAACTTTATAGCATTAAAAAAAGAGTAATAAGTGTGCTACTTAGAAATATAGAGAAAATGCCAAGAAAGTCAAAAGAATTTAAAGCAGTTGCCTTGTCTGAGTACAGAAGCTGTGGATGCAAAGGACTAAAACTTTTCTCTCAATATTTTAAAATATAAGCTTCATAGAACATTTGACATCTATATCTGTGCATTTGCATCTATTTCAGTGTGATTTTATAAAAAACATAAATAAAAGGGGAAAAGGAAAACAGTAAATAGCTCCAATGCAGAATTCATAAATAGACACCCACGGGCCAAACATAAAACAAATGACTATTAAAGAGCAAATAGCTCGGAATAACTTTGTCAGGGACATTGGCACACATAGATACAAAAATTGTGGTATGTCAACTTTCAGAAGGAGGAGAAAATGATGTGCTCTGGAAAATTGGGATAAATGACTGAGAACATTATCTCCAATGATGGAGAAGAGAAGCTTAATCTTAAAAATGCATGTGAAGACACTGAACAAAATGATTTCATGAAATAATGAGGGTGGAGGAAATGGTGCTTCTAAATGAGGATTATACATAATATATAACATTTCAATATGCATATGCAAGTGAACTAATTGATAAATTAAGTTTAAAAAATCTTAAAAATACACAGGAATGTACAGGCGATCAAAAGCAGAGACACAGCAGACACAAGCAGGTTTGAAGTTGGGATGAAGGACAAATTGCTAAAAGAGAAAAGGGCACAATTCACCATAAAGTTCTACCAGTCCTGAATGCCGGTGCATGCGTGCTCGGTCATGTCCAACTCTCTGCGATACCCTGGACTGTAGCCCACAAGGCTCCTCTGGCCATGGAGTGTCCCAGGCAAGGATACTGGAGTGGGTTGCCATTTCCTCCTCCAGCAGATCCCGACCCAGAGATCGAACCCCCTTCTGCTGCATTGCAGGCAGATTCTTTGCCACTGAGTCACCATCTACACACTAATAATATAATATCTAAATTGATAAAAATACAAACTAAAGACATGAAGGCGAAATGGAAGCACATCTGTGTCATAATACTTCCTATTGGCAAAGGTGTAGGGGCAACCCCTGCAGGCTGTCAGAGTGGACATCCTATGAAGGGCAGTTTGCAAAATCTAACAAATCACCAGGCCACATCCATATGTGTGGTCCAGAAATTCTATTTCTATCCATTTATCCTACAGATAGAAATGCACATTATGAAAGGCACCCAGGAAAATATTTATCGCAGGACTTCCCTGGTGGTCCAGCAGTTAAGAACCCACCTGTCAATGCAAGGGGGCATGGGTTTGATCCCTGGTCTGGAAGGATCCCACATGCCATGGGGCAGCCAAGCCTGTCTGCTCTAACTACTGAAGCCAGCATGCCCTAGAGCCTGTTCTCCACAAGAGAAGCCACTGCAACGAGAAGCCCACCCACCTCAGTGAAGAGTGGCCCCTGCTTGCCACAACGAGAGAAAGCCCGCGCACAGTGCAGCCAAAAATAAATAACTAAATCAATAATTTTTTAAAAAAAATATTTATTGCCTATTGTTTATAATGACAAAACACTGAATACTGTCTGAATGCTCTCTATGCAAAGGGTGGTCATTGGAACAGAAGCATCAGCACCACCCAGGAGCTTGTCAAATATGTAGACTCTAGGGTCTCATCTTAGACCTATGGATTCAGAATCTGCATTTCCACATGATCACCAGATGACTGGTTCACATGCACTTTAAAGTGTGAGAAATGCTTGTCCAAATATCCATCAATAGGAAGCTAATTGAATCAATGATAATATATCTATAAAATAAAATGTTATATATGCTCATTAAAAAATTAGGGGGCCTCCGCATGTGCCAACATAGAACAATCCACAAGACTTAATGTAAAATGAAAAAAAAACAACAACAAACAAACAATGTGGGGCAGAACAGCACTGTGATATGCTCCTGTTTGTACTTTATTTTGAAAATGAACTACGCAGCCACAACCTAACTGGTGACCTAACTGGTCTCCCAGATTCTACTCTGGCACCAGTGACGTCAGTTATCTTCCTCCTCCACATTCCCTGGTGCTAGTGGTTGACACTGACCATTCATTTTCATCTTACTCAGCTCCTGGAGGAGATGGTTAAAGAAAGGAACTGGGAAAGACACCTCTCCATCATCCCCAGGACCCAGGAAAAAGAGGCAAATGAAAAAAGCCAGCATCCCAAAGCAGCCCTGACCTTGTCCATATTTCACAGCCTCATCTGATGCCCACACAAGACTTAGAGGTGGGGTGGCCTAGTATCTCAGAGCCCAATCTCTCTCTCTTTCACACACACACACACACACACACACACGCCCACACAAGACTTAGAGGTGGGGTGGCCTAGTATCTCAGAGCCCAATCTCTCTCTCTTTCACACACACACACACACACACACACACACACACACACACACACACACACACACACACAGGCACCTTTTGGCATCCCCTCATCCAGTTCCGGACTGCTGTATAACAGCCCCTCCCATAGCCAGACACGTCACCTCCACACCCACACAGGAGGCTCAGTAGCCCTTCCAGGGCCCCAGAGAGAGCTACATGTCAAAGTGGGCATTTGTCTCTGGCAATTATCTTCTCCTGTGGTCAATACAGTCATTTTGTAAATGACGTACTAATAGCCCCTAAGAGCTGGCTCCAAGGGAGGTATTGATTCAGCCCCAGAGACCAACATCCTCCCCAGCTGAGCTCCCAGACCTGTGAGCAGCTCCCTTCAGACAGGAGTGGGGAAGGAGGGTAACAGGTGATTAATGTCACCATCTACTTCCCTGTTTGGCCAAGTGAGTGGCAGGAAGGAAGGATAAAGTGTCCCAGCCATCACATACAAGCCTGGCGATCGATGCACCAAGCAACCTGTGCCTACTCGCCAGCAGCCTACGCCTTGTTTGTCTGCCTGCAAGGAAATAGAAACTTAATATTGGGAGAGCCTGAGAAAGTGAGTTCTCATAACCTTTTGATCTGGCATGATGTCCTGGTAATCTGTTGCTGTGTAACAAACCACTCCAAACTAGGTGGAATAAGACAAAATTATTTTCTATGCTTACAGATTCTAGAGACAGGAATTTGGGTGGAGAACAGCATAAATGGCTTATCTCTGCTCTGTGATGTCTGGGACCTTATCTGAGAAATTCAAACAGCAAGGGTTGAATCATCTGGATGATGCTTCTCTAATGTCTGATACCTGGGCTGGGATGATGTAAAGCTGGGCCCACCCAGCTCCTCTGGGCCCACCAACCAGGTGCCTGCCTGGGTCCATCTGGCTTGGACTTCCTGAAGCATGTTAGCTGGGTTTCCCAGAGAGAGCATCTACAGAGTGAATGTTCCATGAGAACCAGGTGCAAGCCCTTTTATGACCTAGTCTCAGAAGCCTCATAGCATCGCTTCCTTTGTATTCTATGAGCCAAAGCCATAAAAAATCCCACCCAGATTCAAGGCAGGGGAGACTACTTCTCAATGGAAAGAGAATTAGCCTCTAAAAATTTGAGGCTATTTTTAAAAAGGCAAACTCTATTTTTCAGAGAAATTTTAGGCTCACAGCAAAACTGAGGGGAAGGTATAGATATTTTTCTAATATAACCCTTGCCCCCGCTCATGCATAGCCTGCCTATTATCAACACCAGTCATCAGAATGGTACCTTAGTTAACAAGGTACCATAATCACCAAAAGTACCGTAATCACCAAAAGCCCACAGTTCTCATTAGGGCTCAGTCTGGGTGTTGCATATTCTATGGATTTGGACAGATAGCTCTAGTGGTAAAGGACCCGCGTGCCAATGCAGGAGACATAAGAGACATGGGTTTGATCCCTGGGTCAGGAAGATTCCTTGGAGGAGCACAAGGCAACCCACTCCAGTGTTTTTGCCTGGAGAATCCCATGCACAGAGGAGCCTGGTGGGCTGCGGTTTATAGGGTTGCAAAGAGTCAGACACACCTGAAGCATCTTAGCACAGCACAAAATGATATGCATCCACCATTATACTATCTTACAGAGTAGTTGTCCCAAAAATCCTCTGTGCTCCACTTATTCTTCCCTCCCAGTCCTCAACTCCTGGGAACCACTGAACTGTTTACTGTCTCCATACATTTGCCTTTTCTTGAAGGTCATGTAGTTGGGGTCATACAGTATACAGCCTTTTCAGATTTCACTCTTCATCATCCCCTGAGTGTGCTGCTCTAAGGACTGCTGGCATGAAGGGCCTCTGGGAGTAGCAGGGAAAGGAGAACAGAGAAGTGCAGGCAGCCAGGGCTTACTTCCAGTTCCAGGAAAGTAGCAACAGGGAGGAACAGGCCGCAGACAGGTTACGCACACGGGTGTGCATCACACCACCCTCTCCAGGTGCTCACAGTCCATCCATCTTCCTCATCACCCCCTCCACCCTCTCCATAGACAGTCGCAGAACCCTGGAGCTCAGAGGGAAGCTCTGGGTCACAACTGAGTTGAAAATTTCTGAAAGAGCAGGATTGTCCCCGCTAACCACCACTCCTCAATCCTGGAAGACATTGAAGCAGGTAAAGAATTTAGTCTAAGGCCAGGTCACCAGCTGGACTTCAGCAAGAGTGGTGGGCTTGCACAGCCTGACTTAGTAGTATTGGACCAAATAAGGAAGCAGATACAAGCAAGCTCCAGGCAGCATCTGATCTGACTTGTGGGGTTGGGCCTGGGCCAATCAGACCTAACCACTGTCACCAGCCATTCCTATGCCCTGCTGAGAACCATGTGGAGCCGAGCTGGAGGGGATATGCCATTGGTCAGCCACTATCCCTCCAGATTGCTATTTCTATTTTGGTTAGTGCTACTTGTTAGAAAATTGTATTGAACCAAAATACCTCCTTGAACTGTCTCTGACCACCCTACCCTTCCCCTGGCCCAAGGCGGGTGTTTCTCTACCCCACAGTGAATACCAGTACGGTATTGCTTAAGACACAACAAGACCAAATTCTCCTCAACAGCAGGGTCGGGTCCACCATTGTGCACACAAACTAGTGTTTACAAGTGTCTGTGGGATTTAGTGCACTAAACTATGCTTCTCATTGATCCAAGCTCTCTCCTCCGGGACTATTCAGTACAAGCTTGAGTCTCCTCCCACCTAACAGCCCCTCAGAAAATACTCTTATTCCCCAGGCTAACCAGCCCTGTTCCTGCAGCTTTGGCTTCCAGCCTTCCTGCCTTCTGACTCGCCCCAGCTCAAGCCCTCATCTATCCCATGCAGGTGTGTCCACGTGGCGTACTTGGGACACTGTTTGTGCCTGGTTTTACTCAGAACTCCCTCTGAGCTTTCCTGTTTCAAACTACCTAGTGACCTTAGCCTGCAACCAGAGCTGGACCAGGAAACATCTTCCTGGAGTAAGAAGGCTGAAAGGGACACTGACATCTCTGTGCCCTTGGGTGACTCACCTTGGTTCCCAGGACTCAGTTTCTTCATCAGATATGATTCCTTCTAGTGAAGCCAATAAATGTAAAACCTTATCTCCACTTGGCAAACATTTAGGTAGGTGATCTGCAACATACCAGGCTCTGGGCTGGGCCCCCAGATCTGGTGGCAAACCAGAGACAATGCACACAGGAAGAAACATCCTTTACCTCTCCGCACACTCCTGCCGGCCTGTAAAAGAGAAACTCATCCCGTGAGCTTCGCTGTTAAACTAATCAAACAAGGAGGCCATCAGGTTGAGGTGATTTTATGCCTTGGTGGCCTGTGCAAATAAACCAAAACCCAAGCAATAATGCTTCAAGGGTAAGAAACTGAGACCTAAGGATGTGTGTGCTGAGTCGCTTCAGTCGTGTCCCACTCTTTGTGAAACTCTGGAACATAGCCTGCCAGGCTACTCTGTCCATGGGATTCTCCAGGCAAGAATACTGGAGTGAGTTGCCATGCCCTCCTCCAGGGGATCTTCCCAGCCCAGGGGTAGTAACTGCATCTCTCACATCCCTTGCATTGACAGGCAGGTTCTTAACCACTAGCACCACCTGGGAATCCTAAGGATAACCAACCAATCACAAACAGCCACCTGGGCTTTCCTAAACAACGCAATACTTAAGCTATGAGCCAATCAAATAATTTCCTTTCTTTGCTCCTGCCTCTTCTATGTAGAAGTCTTGCCCCAGTTTATGCCAGTGGAGCTCCTAACCACTTCCAGTTGGGCACTGCCCAATTCTAATCAGTGTTTGATCTCCTTGCAGTCCAAGGGACTCTCAAGAGTCTTCTCCAACACCACAGTTCAAAAGCATCAATTCTTCGGCGCTCAGCCTTCTTCACAGTCCAGCTCTCACATCCATACATGACCACAGGAAAGACCATAGCCTTGACTAGGCGAACCTTTGTTGGCAAAGTGATGTCTCTGCTTTTGAATATGCTATCTAGGTTAGTCATAACTTTCCTTCCAAGGAGTAAGCGTCTTTTAATTTCATGGCTGCAGTCACCATCTGCAGTGATTTTGGAGCCCAGAAAAATAAAGTCTGACACTGTTTCCACTGTTTCTCCATCTATTTCCCATGCAGTGATGGGACCAGATGCCATGATCTTCGTTTTCTGAATGTTGAGCTTTAAGCCAACCTTTTCACTCTCCACTTTCACTTTCATCAAGAGGCTTTTGAGTTCCTCTTCACTTTCTGCCATAAGGGTGGTATCGTCTGCATATCTGAGGTTATTGATATTTCTCCCGGCAATCTTGATTCCAGCTTGTGTTTCCTCCAGTCCAGCATTTCTCATGATGTACTCTGCATATAAGTTAAATAAACATGGTGACAATATACAGCCTTGACGTACTCCTTTTACTATTTGGAACCAGTCTGTTGTTCCATGACCAGTTCTAACTGTTGCTTCCTGACCTGCATACAGATTTCTCAAGAGGCAGATCAGGTGGTCTGGTATTCCCATCTCTCTCAGAATTTTCCACAGTTTATTGTGATCTACACAGTCAAAGGCTTTGGCATAGTCAATAAAGCAGAAATAGATGTTTTTCTGGAACTCTCTTGCTTTTTCCATGATCCAGAGGATGTTGGCAATTTGATCTCTGGTTCCTCTGCCTTTTCGAAAACCAGCTTGAACATCAGGAAGTTCACAGTTCACATATTGCTGAAGCCTGGCTTGGAGAATTTTGAGCATGACTTTACTAGCGTGTGAGATGAGTGCAATTGTGCGGTAGTTTGAGCAATCTTTGGCATTGCCTTTCTTTGGGATTGGGATGAAAACTGACCTTTTCCAATCTTGTGGCCACTGCTGAGTTTTCCAAATTTGCTGGCATATTGAGTGCAGCACTTTCACAGCATCATCTTTCAGGATTTGGAATAGCTCCACTGGAATTCCATCACCTCCACTAGCTTTGCTCATAGTGATGCTTTCTAAGGCCCACTTGACTTCACATTCCAGGATGTCTGGCTCTAGGTCAGTGATCACACTATCATGATTATCTGGGTCGTGAAGCTCTTTTTTGTACAGTTCTTCTGTGTATTCTTGCCACCTCTTCTTAATATCTTCTGCTTCCGTTAGGTCCATACCATTTCTGTCCTTTATCTAGCCCATTTTTGCATAAAATGTTCCTTTGATATCTCTGATTTTCTTGAATAGATCCTTAGTCTTTCCCATTCTGTTGTTTTCCTCTATTTCTTTGCATTGATCGCTGAAGAAGGCTTTCTTATCTCTTCTTGCTATTCTTTGAAACTCTGCATTCAGATGTTTATATCTTTCCTTTTCTCCTTTGCTTTTCACTTCTCTTCTTTTCTCAGCTATTTGCAAGGCCTCCCCAGACAGCCATTTTGCTTTTTTGCATTTCTTTTCCATGGGGATGGTCTTGATCCCTGTCTCCTGTACAATGTCACGAACCTCATTCCATAGTTCATCAGGCACTCTATCTATCAGATCTAGGCCCTTAAATCTATTTCTCACTTCCACTGTATAATCATAAGGGATTTGATTTAGGTCATACCTGAATGGTCTAGTGGTTTTCCCTACTTTCTTCAATTTAAGTCTGAATTTGGCAATAAGGAGTTCATGGTCTGAGCCACAGTCAGCTCCTGGTCTTGTTTTTGCTGATTGTATAGAGCTTCTCCATCTTTGGCTGCAAAGAATATAATTGATCTGATTTCGGTGTTGACCATCTGGTGATGTCCATGTATAGAGTCTTCTCTTGTGTTGTTGGAAGAGGGTATTTGCTATGACCAGTGCATTTTCTTGGCAAAACTCTGTTAGTCTTTGCCCTGCTTCATTCCGTATTCCAAGGCCAAATTTGCCTGTTACTCCAGGTGTCTCTTGACTTCCTACTTTTGCATTCCAGTCCTCTATAATGAAAAGGACATCTTTTTTGGGTGTTAGTTCTAAAAGGTCTTGTAGGTCTTCATAGAACCATTCAACTTCAGCTTCTTCAGCGTTACTGGTTGGGGCATAGATTTGGATTACTGTGACATTGAATGGTTTGCCTTGGAAACGAACAGAGATCATTCTGTTGTTTTTGAGATTGCATCCAAGTACTGCATTTCGGACTCTTTTGTTGACCATGATGGCCACTCCGTTTCTTCTGAGGGATTCCTGCCCACAGTAGTAGATATAATGGTCCTCTGAGTTAAATTCACCCATTCCAGTCCATTTGAGTTCGCTAATTCCTAGAATGTCAACATTCACTCTTGCCATCTCTTGTTTGACCACTTCCAATTTGCCTTGATTCATGGACCTGACATTCCAGGTTCCTATGCAATATTGCTCTTTACAGCATCCGACTTTGCTTCTATCACCAGACACATCTACAGCTGGGTATTCTTTCTGCTTTGGTTCCATCCCTTCATTCTTTCTGGAGTTATTTCTCCACTGATCTCCAGTAGCATATTGGGCCCCTACTGACCTCGGGAGTTTCTCTTTCAGTATCCTATCATTTTGTCTTTTCATACTGTTCATGGGGTTCTCAAGGCAAGAATACTGAAGTGGTTTGCCATTCCCTTCTCCAGCAGACCACACCATGTCAGATCTCTCCACCATGTAGAAAGCTCATTTGTCTCTGGGCCATATCACTCTCTTCAAAAAGAGAAATTTTTACACTTCTCTAGAATAGTTTTATTAGCAATAATAAAAAGCCTAGTAATTAATTAGAGCCTAATTGACTCTTAGGCTTATTTCTCAATTCAAAACTCCCATCTAGAGGGCCTGAATCATTGTCATTGCCACCAACCCCACCTCCCGTTCCAAAACCCTTCCTTCTCCTGGAATGCAGGCTGGTAGGAAAGCCAGATCAGCCCCAGGCGGTAGTTATTCAGCAGAACCAATGGGATGGTGGGGATCAGCCCACACCACTGTGTGAAAACAGCCCAGTCCTACAGGGCAGAGAAGGCTTCCTGGAAGAAAAGATGCTCAAGAAATGGGAGGGGGAGCAGGGGATGGCTGCACGATGCCCCCTCAGGATGGGTACCCAGGAAGGAACAGCCTGTGTTGCATCTGGATGTAGGATGGAGAAAGGATTTGATGAGGCCAGGCGTGGAGGAAGCAAGGCCAGATAGGAGGCCGTCATCATTACCTGGGTGGGAGCCAAAGGTGGTGTTGATGCAGAAAATGTGGCCTCTGTGCAACAGTGCCAAATCAACTGTTAGAGACAGAGTTTGGGGTGAAGTAGAAATGAATAGTTTTATGGCTTTACCAGGCAAAGGGGGCCACAGCAAGCTTGTGCCCACAAAAATTGAGTGTACAAATGGAGGGCGGGGTGGGGGGAGTGATTTGGTGAAAAGTTTTATAGCCGTGGTTCAAGAGTGGGGTTGGTCATAAGGATCAGGGTGTGTTCAGGGCTTTCACTCCTTAATGTGGCCTCAGGTGAACTTTTGTGGTTCTCAAGGTTATCAGACTATGACCTTCTCTCTGGAATGAAGGGTGCTTCATCAAGTGGTCCATCTTCCATTTGGGTTGGGGGTGGTGGTTAGTTCTACAGAAGAACTCAAAGATATTGTTTTGTCTATCCCTTGAGGTGGAGACAGGACCCTGCCCCAAGTCTGCAGTCTCATTTCTTGATGGTCTCTTGATGACTTCTTATCTCTGCATTCCCTCCCTTCCCTACTTAGCAACTGTTTGAATCTGCCCTTTGGAACTCAAGGAAGGTCATGGAGGCTGGAACCTATGCCCTACAAACAAGAAACAGGGGACACAGAAAGGCTTCCCTGCCCAGGAGCCCCACAGCAGAGGCTCAGTTTCAGCTGCGGCAGTGGCCCAAGGTGGAGGCGGAGAGGATCTCTGGAAGGATTTGAGGCATATTCGGGAGGTATACCTACGTGACATGGTGCCTGATTTGATAAGGGGGTGAGGGAGAGAGTGGAGGTGGGACAACTGGCAGGTTTCCAACCCTGGGACACTCTTCCAGATCTGCCTTGAGCTCAGGAGGGGAAGACGCAAGGGGAGAGGTAAGGGGGTGAGGAGAGCCACAGGCAGCCCCTGATGCTGAAGAGGCGTGTTTATTTCACCTTGTTAATGTTCCCCTAATTAATACTGGGAGAATGTGCCTACCACTTCACCATTACACTCTGCTGATTTGCCCCTAGAGACAAAAGGAAATTGGAATTAAGAAGAGACAACGGAATTGCTGGCAGGATTATTAGCTTCAATGAAGTTAATGAAAGGAGTGGGAGGTGGGAGGAGTTGAGAGCCTCAGGGGGGGCTGTGACTAAGGCTGGGAGCTGCCGGCTGGGAGAAGGCTGGGAGGGTGCAGGGAGGAGCTGCCATGGCTGGAAGGACTCTTGGCCCTTCAGGGCTCCCATCCAGGGGTTGCCCCAAAGTCAGGGTATCCACCAAGGCAGGATCCCACAGGAAAGGGACAGGAATCCCAAGTAGGAGTGGGACGTCCCCAAGCAAAAGGAGTGCAGTAGGGTGATAGAGGAGGATGCAAGGCTGGGTATGGAGTAGGTGCCTTACCCCTGAGGCCCTGGAGAAGGGTCCAGGTACTGGGCAGGCCCAGATGTCTTCTAAGCAGGGTCAGAGTCCAACTGCCTGCCCCACTGAGGGTAAAGGGCTTGCATTTCTCCAAGTGGAGCCTAACTGAAACTCCAACTACACAGCAAAGTTGTCATCTACGCCCAGGTACCAAGACACAGAGAGCTGGATCTCAGGTCCCTAAAGCTGGACAGAGATAGGAATGGAGAAAGCAAAAATCATTAGAGCCCAAGCCCCTCAAAAACAGCAGCATTCAGGCCAGGCACATCTGCACACACACACACACACACTTGCTCTCACACACTCACTACAAGCCCACACAGTCAACCAGCCCACGTGTGCACATAGACCCACACATGCACACATGTGCCCTCACACTTGCACACGCATCAGAACTTGGGAGGTTCTAACACTAGTTCGTCAATGACTATCTCCTTTGCAAATCCATGCACATGCCAGCTCCTTTCCCAATGGCCTGGGGCTAGGTGCATCACTCCTCTGATTTCTGTCTCACTGGACTACCTAGATGGGAGGCAGGGGTATAAGGTCGCTCCAGCAGGGTTGCCAGAACAACCAGGCTCTGCTCCCTACAGCTAAGCCCTAGCTTGCCCTCTGCAGTGAAATAAGGAGATGAAGCACTCAGGAAACATGATGCAATTTCATTTCCAGGTGGGGGTTTTTCTTATAAGTAGCTCATGAGTCACTAGATTAGCACCTTTCCAATTACTGGGAGGCAAAAACCCTATTATCATAGAAACCTTCCTGCAGAATGACGGCTCTATTCTTTTTGACGGCAGCAGCCAGTCCCACAGAGAGCTGCAGAGCTCAGCAAGCTGGGAGCCGACGTTCCTAGGAACTTCATGTCCTTGTTTCCAAAGTGAACTTTAAAGAACTCACATCACAGCCTCAGCAGCACCTCACGTGCTCAGCAAGACATACCAGGACAGCCCAAACGGGGAGACTGGGGAAGGGCGAGAGAGCACATTTCAAGATGCTGCACCCAGACCCAGGGCTGCCTTGCACTGCCCCTGTAGGAGCCTGCAGCATGGAAGGCTCTGCTTCAGAGAGGTTCTGGAATATGCTGGGAAGAGGTGCTGTAGATCCTGGAGGGCTTTGGGACTAAGGCAGTCAGCAGACTGGGTCAGATGAACAACTACAGCTGTTCAGACCTCAGGTTCAAGGGTTGTCCTATACCTTAATGAGCCACACCATGGGCAATAAAGTGAGTGGGAACCTGGCTCTGAAATCACCATTCCCTTGCTATCTGGCATGGACCCACGAAGCCCTGAGCCTTTGTTTTCTCTTCTGTAAACTAAGTGGATACTGATATACTCCCTTCCAGCTATTATTCCAGCTCATCTCTCAGGGAAAGTTACACCTGGATCCATTAAGATTGCCAGCCACTTCTGGCTGGCAGCTTCAGGCAGGGATGGATCTCTTGGCTCTACAGGGAGCCTGCTCCTCCTCAATTATCCTGATGCCCATGTCCCACCACCATTCTCCCCACGATGTACCCCGAGTTCCAGGAATGAGCTAACAAAACATACCTTGACAGTTGATTATGTACCAGGTACTACACAGGATGCTGGGTAGATTAGTTGAGTAATAGTAGCAATTGATGCCCTGTGCTAAGCATTCACTGTCAGCCAGGGACTGCATAGAGATGACCCCACTGTGTCCTCCCACAATCCTGAAAGAAGAACCAATTGTGGCAGGGAAGAACCAATTCTGATTGTGTTGGAACTGTTTTTTTGACTTGCTTTTTTGTTGCTTTTGTGATTATAATCTACATAATGACCTGCCTCAGAAAACACAGCCTGTCTACCTGACCCTTGAGTGCCTTTGTTTAGGACCCTATCACCTGTGGGTGGCAGGAAGGAAGAAATTAACACATCCCCTCCCTCAGGCTTGCCATTCTAAGAGAAATTTACAAGATTAATGGCTTTTTTACTTTGTTTCCTCACCTCCTGCTTCATCTCTGTTCTGTGAAAGAATATGGCTTCCACATCCCCACCAAGATGATTATTTTAAGACATTAGTCTGTTTTCTTCTTGGTCGGTGGGCTCTCCGGTTATTTTCCTTGCCTCAGCACCTTGTCTCTGATTTTGTTGGCCTGTTTTGGACTCAGGGACACTGTGTTCATTCTACAAATGAAGCAACTGAGCCTGAGTCAAGTAATACAATCATCAAGATTCAAACTCAGAGTCTGAATCAAAACCTGTGCTCTTACCAAAAGATAGGTCACCTTCCAGGATATTGCAGGCTACAGCCTTCAAAAATCTCAGACTGGCAAGGCCTCTTGATGACTGGGCCTCTCTCAGAGTTTCCTCTGCCCCTCTTGAGATGCAGGTCACCAGGGTTGACTGATGGCCACTCCAGACCACAGCCCTCAGGGAATAAAGGACTTCCTGGGACCTGGGATTCTGGAGCCCAGAAATACTCAGCCTCGCCCATGATGTCTCCTTTGTGCAGGAAGGAAGATCTGTGTGGGAAGATAGGGAGAATCTGACTCCTTGTCCCATTCCCTCCCTTTTCTTTCCCAAAGCTGAAAAAAATTCACAAGGTCAGCACAAAAAGTTTAGAAAATAACAAAATACAGCCAGAAACTGACCTAGTGATATAGGAGATAGAGGGGCTCCAGGTTAGACGTTTACAACTGGCCTTCTGTTACTTCATGAGGCATGAAGAAGTGGGCTTCAGGCTGGTTACTTACAAATGTTAGCATTTCTTGAGACAAGAGATAGGTGGGTCCAGTTAAGGCATTTATGATCAGCCTCGTTTGCCCTCCAAAATGGAGGTTACACAGAAACAGGGTAAATAGCCAGTGTTTATCTCTTGTAAACACCTCAAGGTAATAGTCACGGCAATAGTCAAGGTAATAGTCATGGCAAGTAAAGGATTACTGTTTGAGTAAAGGATTAAGGGATCTCTGCTCCCTCCTCTTTGGGACAAGGGAGATACTACACATGCACAGTGAGGCTTCTTGTGGGTCAAAAGTCAGGAGATAATTCCAGGCCGATTGTGCCAAAGGCCTTTACTTTGAGATCCATCTTGACTGAGGGGTGCGTGTACACCCAGAGGAGGGTGCCAGGGTAGGTCAGGTATAGAAAAAGAAACCAGATAATTGGCCTGAAGGAAGGCAAAAACCAGGAAGAACTGACCAGTAGAATGACCTAATAACCTCTGTACTGCCCTCCCCCTCACTAGGAGGGCAGTATACCCTTTCTTTCCATGTGTGCGTCTCTGCCTTGCTTCTGTCTTAACTAAACAAACTGTTTCTCTATGTCCTCAGCCACTTGCTGTTGTGTTATGTCTCTAATAATAAAGTTTATACCTGCCTTCAGTTTCTACCTCCATAATAAATGCATTTTTCACTGGGGGCAAAGATCCAGGGAAAAACAGTTTCTAGCCTCTAGATTTACTAGTCTGGTGGCTAGGATTCCTGGTTCTCATCCAGGCCACCCAGGTTCAATTCCTTGGCAAGGAATTAAGATCTTGCTTCATGCCAACATTCACTGCTTCCCTGTCAAGATCACTAGGACAGCCTAGGAGCCAGAAGGACTACAAAGGGTGACGGGTGGGTGGGATACTTGAGGCCTAGACCTTCAGCAGCCTCAGTTTCCCTCGGTTTAAGATTCCAGTCTTGGTGCAGTGTTGTCCTTTTGTTTGGAGACTTGATACCTGCTTTACAGCAAAATATTTTTTTGCACTTTAGGCAGTAGAATGCAGCTGGTTGTGTCTTCTTTTGTCTTTCAATCTGTAGCCAAATTCTATGCTGAGATCAGGAACCCCTGCCTGGTTCTGCTGTCACCAGTGTCTTTCATGTTCTGAGTTTCTTAGGAGCTCCAGGTCAGTGGGCCTGCTATTCTTAGGGATTACTTCCCCAGCAACACAACCACCACTCTCCAAGCCAACATCAGAGACATACCAGGGGTACTAAGCTATTCAACATAGAAAGAGATCAAGTGTTAATTTCTTCCTGAAACTCTGTTTTACAGAGGCACAAATAAAACTTCTAGGATGTACAATGGCAACAGCTTTCAATGATTTTCAGAGCTAGTTTTCACTCAGGTCATTTATTATTATTGATATTCTCTTTCTTTTTACAAATAGTCCAGCTCTATTAAGGAAATCAGAAACGTCATCAGCATTGTTGGTGGTTGGTTTTTAACTCAGCTACATCTTCTGTAGCCCAATGGATGTCAATTACATAATTAGAATTAGTTGTATCATTTAATTAGTTAGAACATTTACTATTCCCCCAACTGTTTAAGTCATTTGAACTTAAATGGAACTCTACTGAAGAATAAAAGATCTCCATAAATATTGCAATAAAAAGTATAATTACATTTCAATTGTTCCATGGATTTGCTTGGATTAGTTGGGAAGTTCTCCTATTCTAGAATGCCTGTCTCCGCCTCTCAGCTCTTTTATAGACCAACAATTAGCCAAATAACCATCTTGCAACTTGACAGGCTTTGGATTCTAGTTTGATAGAAACCTACAATGTCCAGGGAGACTGGCCAAGCTGGAGAGGGAGCATCACACAGCCTGTCCTGGCTGAGCTGGACTGTCTTCTCTTCTCACCATACCTGCTATGAAGTAATAAGAAGAAGAAGACAGAGGAGGAGAAATAACCAGATATGAGGATTTATAACTTACCAGAAAATGTTCTGAGTGCCTTATATATATTATCTGGTTTCTTTCTTGCATCAACTCTGGGAGGCATGTAAATTTTCCCAGTTTTACTGGTGAGCAATCTGAAAACAGAAATATTATGTAACCTACCCAAAGATACACTATGAGTAAATTTCAGAGCTTGGATTCAAACACAGATTTGTCTTGTTTCAAAGTTTATTTATTCCACTAGTAACCTTCCATTTTGCTTTCCAATCTGTACCACTAAACAGGCCTATAAAGGACTATACTGGATCAGGCCCTTGTCTTTCCCAAATGATTTCAAGATCATTTGGGAGAAATGATCTGGATATCACCCTATTGGTTATTGTCTGCAGAAGCCACTCTCATGAAAGATATTCTCTAAACTGTGTCTGACATCACCTACATCGTTTATCAGCCACCCTGGCCCCTCTGATTATCTCTCTCTACCACAGACTCTTAGAGTTGAAAGCCCCTTAAACATTATGCAGTTAACATCCTCAGTTTGCAAAGAAGGAAACTAGAGTCTAAGTCACTTAATTGAGTTCACAGAGCAAGTTAAGGTCAGAGCAGGTTATGGTACCCAGATCTGATCATTTTTATCGAATAAGTGGGGTCCTTCTCCCACCAGCTGACTCAGAACAATATCCCTTTAGCTACTTCACCTCCCGTGTGCAATTCATCTGATCTCTAATTATGTCCAGAAGGCCCACTCAGGTTTAAGATTCTGGGACTTTGACTATATCCTCACCTTCCACAAAAATCACAGTGACAAGATCCACTTGTTCTGAGTCACTGCATAAAATAGGATTTCCTCTGCTGCCCCTTCATTGAGAGGCAAAGGGTGCCCTCCAGACCCAAGATCAAATCCATACCATGTCAGACTCTGTTCTGACACTAGACCCCTCCTCATTGCTGAGTCACCTTTCTCCACCTCTTTTCTATCTTTGGGATGTCTTATTAGGGTTGTTGTTGTTTAGTCACCTAGTCATGTCCAGCTGTTTGCAACCCCATGGATTCCAGCACATCAGGCATCCCTGTCCCTCACCATCTCCTGGAGTTTGGCCAGGTTCACGTTCATTGTATCACTGATGCCATCCAGCCATCTCATCCTCTGAATCCCTCTTCTCCTTCTGCCCTCAATCTTTCTTAGCATCAGGGACTTTTCCAATGAGTCATCTGTTCACATCAGATGACCAAAGAACTGGAGCTTCAGCTTCAGCATCAGTCCTTCCAGTGAATATTCAGGATTGATCTCCCTAAGATTGACTGGTTTGATCTCCCTGCTGTCCAAGGGACTTTCAGGAGTCTTCTCCAGCACCACAGTTTGAAGGCATCAGTTCTTTGGCATTCTGCTTCTTTATGGCCCAGCTCTTAAAAGCATAGGTGACCACTGCGAAGACCATAGCCCCTCCTTTGTTGGCAGAGTAATGTCTCTGCTTTTCAACACACTGTCTAGGTTTGTTATCACTTTCCTGCCGAGAAACAATCGTCTTATGATTTCATGGCTAGAGTCATCAGCAGTGATTTTGGAGCACAAGAAAAGGAAATCTGTCACTACTTCCACCTTTTCCCCTTCTATTTGCCATGCAGTAATGGGACCGGATGCCATGATCTTAGTTTTTTAATATTTAGTCTTAAGCCAGCTTTTCTACTCTCCTCCTTCACCCTTATCAAGAGGCTCTTTTGTTCCTCTTCACTTTCTACCATTAGAGTGGTATCATCTGCATATCTGAGGCTGTTGATGTTTCTCCTGCCTATCTTGATTCCAGCTTGTAATTCACCCAGCCTGGCATTTCTCATGATGTGCTTAGTGTATAGGTTAAACAAACAGGGTGACAGCAGACAGCCCTGTTCTACTCCTTTCTTGATCTTGAACCAATCAGTTGTTCCATACAGGGTTCTAACTATTGCTTCTTGACTGCACACAGGTTTCTCAGGAGACAGGTAAAATATTCTAGCATTCCCATCCCTGTAAGAGCTTTCCACAGTTTGTCATGATCCACACAGCCAAAGGCTTCAGTGTAGTCGATGAAGCAGAGAAAGATGTTTTTCTGAAATTCCCTTGCTTTCTGTATAATTCAGTGAATGATGGCATTTTGATCTCTAGATCCTCATTCTTTTCTAAACCCAGCCTGGACATCTGTAAGTTCTTGGTTCGCATAATGCTGAAGCCTATCATGCAAGATTTTAAGCATGGCCAGTCTGCCTGGAAAATCCCATGGACGGAGGATCCTGGTAGGCTCCAGTCCATGGGGTCGCTGAGAGTCGGACACGACTGAGCGACTTCACTTTCACTTTTCACTTTCATGCATTGGAGAAGGAAATGGCAACCCACTCCAGTGTTCTTGCCTGGAGAATCCCAGGGACGGGGGAGCCTGGTGAGCTTCCGTCTATGGGGTCGCACAGAGTCAGACACGACTGAAGCGACTTAGCAGCAGTAAGGGTTCAGTTCAGTTAAGTTCAGTCACTCAGTCTTATCTGACTCTTTGTGACCCCATGTACTACAGCACACCAGGCTTTCCTGTCTATCACCCTTGAAGCTTGCTGAAACTCATGTCCATTAAGTCGGTGATGCCATCCAGCTAGCATGGGAGATGAGTGAAATTGTCCAATGGTTAGCACATTCTTTGGTACTACCCTTCTTGGGAATTGGGATGAGGATTGACCTTTTCCAGTCCTATGGCCACTGCTGAGTCTTCCAGATTTGCTGACATAATGAATGCAAAACCTTGATGGCATCATCCTTCAGGGATTTGAATAGTTCTGCTGGAATTTCATCACATCCACTAGCTTTATTAACAGCAGTGCTTCTTAAGGCCCACTTGACTTCATACTCCAGGTGACTAACCACATCATTGTAGTAATCTGGTTCATTAAGGTCTGTTTTATACAGTTCTTCCATATATTCTTTCCATCTCATCTTAATATCTTCAGTGTCTACCCAATCTCTATCATTTTTATCCTTTATTGTGCCCATCTTTGGATGGAATGCTCCCTTGATGTTTCCATTTTTCCTGAATAGATTTCTAATCTTTCCCCTTTTGTTGTTTTCTTCTATTATTCAGTTCAGTTCAGTCGCTTAGTCATGTCCAACTCTTTGCGACCCCATGAGCTGCAGCATGCCAGGCCTCCCTGTCCAACACCAACTCCCGGAGCCCACCCAAACTCATGTCCATTGAGTCAGAGATGCCATCCAACCATTTCATCCTCCGTCGTCCCCTTCTCCTCCTGCCCTCAATCTTTCCCAGAATCAGGGTCTTTTCAAATAAGTCAGCTCTTCGCATCAAGTGGCCAAAGTATTGGAATTTCAGCTTCAACATCAGACCTTCTAATGAACACCCAGGACTGATCTCTTTTAGGATGTACTGGTTGGATCTCCTTGCAGTCCAAACAAGGGACTCTCAAGAGTCTTCTCCAACACCACAGTTCAAAAGCATCAATAATTCTTCGGTGCTCAGCTTTCTTTATAGTCCAACTCTCACATCCATATATGACTACTGGAAAAACCATAGCCTTGACTAGATGGACCTCTATTGACAAAGTAATGTCCTCTGCTTTTGAATATGCTGTCTAGGTTGGTCATAACCTTCCTTCCAAGGAGTAAGCGTCTTTTAATTTCATGGCTGCAATCACCATCTGCAGTGATTTTGGAGCCCCCCAAAATAAAGTCTCTCACTATTTCCATAGTTTGCCCATCTATTTGCCATGAAGTGATGGTACCAGATGCTATGATCTTCGTTTTCTGAATGTTGAGCTTTAAGCCAATTTTTTCACTCTCCTCTTTGACTTTCATCAAGAGGCTCTTTAGTTCCTCTTCACTTTCTGCCATAAGTGTGGTGTCATCTGCATATCTGAGGTTATTGATATTTCTCCCCACAATCTTGATTCCAGTTTGTGCTTTCTCCAGCTCAGCATTTCTCATTATTAAGCACTGCTCATTGAAGAAGTCCTTCTTGTCTCTTCTAGCTATTCTTTGAAACTCTGCTTTAATTGGAAGTACCTTTCCCTCTTTCCCTTGCTTTTCACTTCTTTTCATTCTTCCACTATTTGTAAAGCCTCCTCTGATAACCACTTTGCTGTCTTGCTTGTTTTTTTCTTTGGGATGGTTTTGTTCACTGCTTCCTGTACAAAGGAACCTCTGTCCATAGTTCTTCAGGCACACTGTTAACTAACTGGATTTAGAAAAGGCAGAGGAACCAGAGATCAAATTGCCAACATCTGTTGGATCATAGAAAAAGCAAGAGAATTCCAGAAAAACATCTACTTCTGCTTTATTGACTATGCCAAAGCCTTTGACTGTGTAGATCACAACAAACTGTGGAAAATTCTGAAAGAGATGGGAATACCAGACCACCTTATCTTCCTCCTGAGAAATCTATATGCAAGTCAAGAGGCAACAGTTAGAACCAGACATGGAACAACAGACTGGTTACAAACTGAGAAAAGAGTATGTCAAGGCTGTATATTGTCACCCTGCTTATTTAACTTATATGCAGAGTACATTATGCAAAATGCTGGGCTGGATGAAGCACAAACTGGAATCAAGATTTCCAGGAGAAATATCAATAACCTCAGATATGCAGATGACCCTTATGACACCACCCTTATGACAGAAAGTAAAGAGGAACTATAGAGCCTCTTGATAAAAGATTAAGAGGAGAGTGGAAAAAGTTGGCCTAAAACTCAACATTCAAAAAACGAAGATCATGGTATCCAGTCCTATCATTCCATGCAAATAGATGGGGAAACAGTGGAAACAGTGACAGACTTTATTTTCTTGGGCTCCAAAATCACTACAGATGATGACTGCAGCCATGAAATTAAAAGATGCTTGCTCCTTGGAAGAAAAGCTATGACTAACCTAGATAGCATATTCAAAAGCAGAGACATTACTTTGCTGACAAAGGTCTATCTAGTCAAAGCTATGGTTTTTCTAGTAGTCATGTATGGATGTGAGAGTTGGACTGTAAAGAAAGCTGAGTGCCAAAGAATTGATGCTTTTGAACTGTGGTGTTGGAGAAGACTCTTGAGAGTCCCTCGGACTGCAAAAAGATGAAACCAGTCAATCCTAATGGAAATCAGTCCTGAATATTCATTGGAAAGACTGATGCTGAAGCAGAAACTCCAATATTTTGGCCACCTGATGCAAAGAACTGAATCATTGAAAAAGACCCTGATGCTGGGAAAGATTGAAGGCAGGAGGAGAAGAGGATGACAGAGGATGAGATGGTTGGGATGGCATCACCGACTTGATGGACATGAGTTTGAGTAAGCTCCAGGAGTTGGTGATGGACTGGCATGCTGCAGTCCATGGGTCTGCAAAGAGTCAGACACGACTGAGTGACTGAAGTGAGTCCCTTGAATCTATTCATTACCTCTACTGTGAATTCATATGGGATTTGATTTAATTCATACCTGACTGGCCTAGTGTTTTTCCCAGTTTTCTTTAGTTTAAGCCTAAACCTTGCTATGAGAAGCTGATGATCTGAGCCACAGTCAACTCCAGGTCTTGTTTTTGCTGACTGTATACATCTTCTCCATCTTTGGCTACAAAGAATATAATCAATTTTATTTCAGTATTGACCATTTGATGATGTCCATGTGTAAAGTTGTCTCTTGTGTTGTTGAAAAAGGGTCTTTGCTATGACTAGTGCATTCTCTTGGCAGAATTCAGTTAGCCTTTGCCCTTCATTTTGTTCTCCAAGGCTGAACTTGCCTGTTACTCCAGGTATATCTTGACTTCCTACTTTTGAATCCCAGTCCCCAATGATGAATAAAACATCTTTTTTAGATGTTAGTTCTAGGAGGTCTTCTAGGTCTTCAAAGAACTGATCAACTTCATTGATCAGTTGATCAATGGATCAACTTGGATTGGATTGGATTATTGGATTGGGGCAAGGCTTGGATTATTCTGATGTTGAATGACTTGCCTTGGAAATGAACTGAGATCATTCTGTCAGTTTTGAGGTTGCACCCAAGTACTATATTTCAGACTCTTTTGTTGATTATGAGGGCTACTCATACCCTTATTAGGGTGCAGCACCCTAAAACTTTCTTCATGCACCCTTTGTAATTCTTCCTTCTTCTGCCTCCACCAGCACTGATGTGTTCTATGTCACTACACAATAGTTTCCTTTTTCTAGAATTTTATATGAATGAAATTATTGAGTATGTGTTCAGAATCAGTAGTTTGTTTCTCTAATTATTGAGTATCATCCAACACCACAATTATATGGATATTCCACATTTTGTTTATCCATTCACCTATTGATGGCCATTGGGTTGTTTTTAATTTTTGGTGACCACAGAAATTGAGATATAAAAGACATATAAAGCTGCCACGAACACCTACTGGAGTGTATAAAACTAGGCCAGTCTTTGACTCTTCTTTGACCAAGTCAGGGATGATTTCTTCCATCCAAGACATCTGTAAAAACCTTATCTCTGCAAGGCTTTTGCATTCTCAAGGTCTCACTGGCATGACCTCATTAGATATCCAATACAACCCTGTAAGGCAGGTAAGGTGGGTTTTAGGCACCATTCAAATAGGTGAGAACATGCTGATCACTTGCTAGGTCCAGGCCCCCTGCTAAGTACTGTAAGACAGACCCTGAGGATCTTACATTCTAGTATTCTGTAGACAAGGAGACTGAAGTTCCTGCCAAAGGATACACTGAGAGGTGACAGAGTGGGAAACAGAACTCAGGTCGTCACACTCCCCTCCAGTGTCCCCTCCACACACACCCTGTTCCCAAAGAGTCACAGGCTCTTGGGAGCTCTGTCTAAAGGGATATCGACTGGGAGGCAAAAGAGGGAAGAGTGAGGAAAGAATGAAGAGCAGGTAAGCATGTCGCTTTGACCCTCGGCTAGACTTTATGGTGAGGAGGATTCTGGCACAAGCTGTGCCAGGACTTCCCTTTCCTTAGGTGTTTTGTGGACACGATTGCTAAACTTCTTTAAGGACCTAAGTTCTGTTGGAGGAGGACTCTTGCTGTTACTGTACCGACTATATTGTGGTAGACATTATAGGCGGCCAAGTCAGGAGCGATTTCCCTAGTGACTGGCTCTTGTCCCCCAGACTTCATGGACAGAAAAGCTGGTAATAGAAGGGAAACACAGACAGAGAAGTCTCAGGCCCTGCTCTTGGGGCTCTTACAGTAGGGATGAAATGCACTGTCCCCACACATGAATCGATATTTCATTCCTTTTTGTGGTTGAAGAATATTCCATTTTATGAGTGTGCTGGATTTTGTTTATCCATTCAACAGTTGATGGATATCTGGGTTGTTCCCACTTACGAATAACACTGCTTTGAACAGTCACATTTGGATGTGCACAGGAGTACTATGACAGAGACCATATGTTTATTTCATAGCCCTGCAACAGGCACGGCAGGACTGACAGGCAGCTAGGGGACCAGGGAGTTTAGGGGGATCAGTCTGGGAAGACTTCTTGGAGGAGTCAACATTTGTGCTACTTTTAAAAGCTGTTTGGATAAAGGGAGGAAAGAAGCAAAGTGAGAAGGGCTGATGGGTAGAAGGTAAGAAACAAAGAGAAGGTATTCCCGACTGACTGAAAAAGATCAAACTTGCCTTATCTATACTTGCTTGAATATAGACTGGACTGTCAGGATAGGGTGAGCAGTTTTGTGCTTCAAGCATGATTTCTGCACAGGCCTCACAAGCTCACCTTACTCCACAAGGGGGCTTTTTATGGAAAAAGCTCAAGATCTAAAGTCAAACAGTCCTAGCTCCTCTGCTTAGAATCCATGTGATTTTAAGATTTCTGAGTCTCAGCTTTCTCATATAAAAGGAGACTGTGATAGTCACCATCTAAGAAATCATTCATTTGTTCAATATATATGTACCTACTCTATGACATGCCATGATACTCAAGGCATGTTTTAAAAAGAAGCTTGGAGGGACTTCCCTAGTTGTACCATCAATAAGAATCTGCCTGCCAGTGCAGGGGAGGCAGGTTCGATTGCTGGTCCAGGAAGATTCCTCATGCCATGGAGCAACTAAGCCCATAGGCCACAACTACTGAGCCCGTGCCCGAGAGCCCGCGAACCACAACTGCTTAAGTCCACGTGCCTAGAGACTGCGCTCAGCAGCAAGAGAAGCCACACCAATGAAAAGCCCGCGCACCACACTAAAGAATGCCCGAATGCAGCAAGAAAGACCCAGCACAAACAAAAATTAATTTTTTAAAAAAAACCAGAAGAATAGACACAAAAGGACCCACTAGCACCCCTTCTCCAGGACTCTACTCTCCTCCAGCTCTGCCCTGCACTTTCAGGTGTTTTCAAGATAATCCATTAAAAGGAAGCCCTCCTGAAACTCCCACTCGCCCAGGAGAAGCTGGTAGGTGTTAAAAAAAACACACTCTGCCAAAAGGAAATAGATTGATTGTGCTTAGCAGAAGAGTTCCTTTGGCAAATCAGAGGAAAAACCTTGGCCGCAGATCATTCAGAGACTTACTCAGACTGGAAAAAAAAGGAAAGTGGTGCCTTTTCAGGGTTGAAATACAGCCTGCAGCAGAATTACTGTGGCCCTGGGGCACCTGCTGCTCCTGTCGCAGCACCACTTGAGCTGTTGGCAAAGACCCCTTGCCCACACCAGGTATCCCAGACACTGCCGTTGGACCCTAAGTACAGGAGGCAGAGGGACCTGAGGGCACAGTATTTCCAGTCTCTAGCTGTAATCACAGCTAATTGAATCACTGCAGATTCAAAATTGGCTCCTGATTGAATGCAGAACTTTTGTTTAATTAATTATAATTCCCCTGAAAACTACTGCTTCCCTCCGACTAAGTGGTTAACCATTTCCTCCCCACTGAGACTCTTGGCTTCCCTGAGCCATGAAACTTGAAAAAAACCTCCTTTCAGGGAGATTCCTAGTTAAGTTTCAAAGAGCACAAGGCAAAATATCAAGGCATGGAGGATGTGAAAAGACAACTCAGGATGGGAGAAAATGTTTGCAAATCTGCTAAGAGTCTAGCACCTTGAATATATAAAGAGCTCTTACAACGCAAAGAAAAAAGTTTTTTTTAATATGAATAGACATCAGTATATGTTTTCTTTCAAAAGTGTTTCTAAATGACTGCTACCTTTATTAAAAGACTATCATCTTGTATCTAATCTTTTGGGATTTGTTTTTAACTTATATTTAAAAAGACATTCATATTAATGTGTTGTTGGTAGTTAACATTAAATTTAATTCATAGGCATTTTTGTCCCAGTAAATGTTTAACCTTTGTTGGCCAACAAAGGTGTCTCTAGTCAAAGCTATTGTTTTTCCAGTAGTCTGTGAGAGTTGAACCATAAAGCTGAGTGCCAAAGAATTGATGCTTTTGAACTGTGGTGTTCGAGAAGACTCTTGAGAGTCCCTTGGACTTCAAGAAGATCAAAACAGTCAATTCTAAAGGAAATCAGTCCTGAATATTCATTGGAAGGACTGATGCTGAAGCTGAAGCTCCAATATTTGGGCCATCTGATGTGAAGAACTGACTCATTGGAAAAGACCCTGATGCTGCGGAGGATTGAAGGCAGGAGGAGAAGGGGACAACAGAAGATGAGATGGCTGGATGGCATCACTGACTAGAAGGACATGAGTTTGAGTAAGCTCCGGTGAGGGACAGGGAAGCCTAGCAAGCTGCCGTCCATGGGGTCGCAGAGTTGGACACAACTGAGCATAACTTAAATATTTAGCAATCAGCTTTCTAGAAAACAAAATATATACATTAAATAAGTTCTGGTCACCAATTCAGACCAGTAGTGAGGTTCTTCCAACCAAGCAATTCTCCAACACCAGTTGTGCGTCCTACCATTCAATTAATTCTGATAACATCTACCTGGAGATAGCATCTGATTCCAAGGTTAAGGACTCAGTTCTGCAAGATTGTCCTCAACTTCAGAGGCCCGTAGGAAGTCCAGGTTCTCACTTGTGTTTCTAACCAACTGACTATAGATTGGCAGTGCCAGTGATCCCCTTCTTGAGTTACAACTTAAGGGCTTAGTCCTATAAGACTGCCCCTCACCCCCTTCACAAGCCAACTGCAAGTCTAGATTATCACTGGTGCTTCATGCTGAGTGGCTATAAATCAGAGGTTTCTATAACCCCCTCTTAAGTTTGATTAATCTGCCAGAGTGGCTGGCAGAACTCAGAGAAACATTTTACTTACTAGATTACAGTTTATTTTTATAAAAGGATATAACTAAGGAACAGCCAGATGGAAGAGATGTACAGGGTGAGTTATATGGGGAAGGCTTGGAGCTTCCATGCTGACTCTGAGCACACCAGTCTTCCCAAATCTCCACGTGCTCACCAGCCCAGAAGCTCTTCAAACCTTGTCCTTTTGGGGGTTTATGGAAGCTTTATTATACAGAAATGATTGATTTAATAATTGGTCACTGGCCAACCCCCAGATCCTCTCCCTTGCCCCAGAGTCAGGGAATAAGAGTGAAAGTTCCATTCCGGTAATTACATGGTTGATTTTCCTGGCAATCAGCCTCCATTCTTAGGTGCTTCCCAAAAGTCATCTTCTTCTCTGCAAAACCTATTTTTGCCCTGTAGGCCTTCAAGTAATAGTCAGGTACAAATGTGAGAGTTGAACGATAAAGAAGGCTGAGCACCAAAAAACTGATGCTTTTGAATTGTGGTGCTGGAGAAGACTCTTGAGAGTCCCTTGTACTGCAAAGAGATCAAACCAGTCAACCCTAAAGGAAATCAACCCTGAATATTCATTGGAAGGACTGATGCTAAAGTTACAGTATTTTGGCCCCCTGATGTGAAGAGCCGACTCATTGGAAAAGACTCTAATGCTGGGAAAGATTGAAGGCAAAAGGGGAAGAAGGGGGCGACAGAGGATGAGATGGTTAGATAACATCACCAACTCAATGGACATGAATTTGAGCAAACTCCGGGAGATAGTGAAACCTGGCATGCTACAGTCCATGGGGTCACAAAGAGTCAGACATGACTTAGCAGCTGAATAATAACAACCTACCTGCTAGGTGATCCTGGGTAAGAGGAATGGATTATCTTCACATCTTAGTTTTTTCACTCATAAAGTGGAGATAATGCCTACCTCACAGGCTTTTTGTGAGGCTTATATGGCCTGGAAGGATAATGCTAAGACGAAGCAAAAAAAGTAGTTATGAAAAGGGATCAAATAGAAACACTGGATGTGAAAATTCAAACACTGAAATAAAGAATTTGATAAATGACATATATAATAAAAATGAATTAAATTGGAGCAGAGACAAGTGAGATGAATAATCAGATTGATGGGGTCTCCCAGAAGGCATTGAGAAGTAATGAAAAGTAGTAAAATATAATTTGAAGCTAATGAAAATAAAAATAAGCTAAGAAAAGTACCAGTATAACCATCTGTACAATAAGAAGCCTTGAAGGAAAGAAAGAAATGAAAAAAAAAAAAAAAAAAAAAGAGTATTTCCTTTAGGATTGACTGGTTTGATCTCTTTGAAGTACAAGGGACTCTCAAGTACAGGAGAGTCTTCTCCAGCACCACAATTCAAAAGCTTCAATTCTTTAGTGCTCAATCTTCTTTATGGTCCAACTCTCACCAAAAATAGTCTTCAAAATTGACTATCAATTGAAGGTCTGAAAAAAAACATGGGTTTTCCAAAATTAAAGAAAGATGAAAGATAGACTAAAATGGCTCATGGCTAATAAGATAGAATTAATAAGAAAAACTAAATATCAATACGGAGAAGGCAATGGCACCCCACTCCAATACTCTTGCCTGGAAAATCCCATGGACAGAGGAGCCCATGGGGTCGCTGAGGGTCGGACATGCCTGAGCGACTTCACTTTTACTTTTCACTTTTATGCACTGGAGAAGGAAATGGCAACCCACCCCAGTGTTCTTGTCTGGAGAATCCCAGGGACGGGGGAACCTGGTGGGCTGCCATCTATGTGGTCGCACAGAGTCAGACACGACTGAAGTGACTTAGCAGCAGCAGCAAACATAAATATGATTTTTAATAAGTTAAATATAACTACTAAAAAGCACAGAAGTAGAATTCAGAATTTTCAAACCAGTAGAACATTCTATTCAATGAAAGACAAGAAAGGAAAAAAGAGGAAAGTAATATATGGTAAGCAAAAATTATAAATAAGATGACTAAATACATGTGTGCTCAGTCATGTGACTCCTTGCCACTCCATGGACTATAGCCCACCAGGCTCCTCTGTCCATGGGACTTCCCAGGCAAGAATACTGGAGTGGGTTGCCATTGCCTACTTCAGGGGATCTTCCCAACCCCAGGGATCAAACCTGAGTCTTTTGCATCTCCTTTGATGGCAAGTGGATTCTTTATCACTGAGCCACAGGGGAAGCCCCAAGATTACTGAAATAAATACTAAATATAAAATTAATTACATAATTTGTGTTATAGATTGAATTGTGTCCCTCCAAAAAGATATATTAAATTTCTAAATCCCAGTTCCTCTCAATGTAACCTTATTTGGAAATAGGGCTATTGTAGATGTAACTAGCTAAATTAAGATGAGGTCATACTGAAGTATGGTAGGACCCTAATCCAATAAAACTAATGTCCTTATAAAAAGACATCCATGGGAACACAGAGACACATGGGGATAATGCCACATAACAACAAAGGCAGAGACTAGCGTTATCCAGCTACAAGCCAAGAAAAGTCGAAGATTGCCAGCAAACCACCAGAAGCTAGGAAGAGACTAGAAAGGATTTGCCCACAGATTTCAGAGAGTTCATGGCCCTGCTGACAGCTTAATTTTGTGCCTCTAGCCACCAATAAACTGTGGAAAATTCTGAATGAGATGGGAATACCAGACCACCTGACCTGCCTCTTGAGAAACCTATATGCAGGTCAGGAAGCAACAGTTAGAACTGGACATGGAACAACAGACTGGTTCCAAATAGGAAAAGGAGTATGTCAAGGCTGTATATCGTCACCCTGCTTATTTAACTTCTATGCAGAGTACATCATGAGAAACGCTGGACTGGAAGAAGCACAAGCTGGAATCAAGATTGCCAAGAGAAATATCAATAACCTCAGATATGCAGATGACACCACGCTTATGGCAGAAAGTGAAGAGGAACTAAAGAGCCTCTTGATGAAAGTGAAAGAGGAGAGTGAAAAAGTTGGCTTAAAGCTCAACATTCGGAAAACGAAGATCATGGCATCTGGTCCCATCACTTCATGGGAAATCGATAGGGAAACAGTGGAAACAGTGTCAGACTATTTTGGGGGGCTCCAAAATCACTACAGATGGTGACGGCAGCCATGAAATTAAAAGACACTTACTCCTTGGAAGGAAAGTTATGACCAACCTAGATAGCATATTCAAAAGCAGAGACACTACTTTGCCAACAAAGGTCCGTCTAGTCAAGGCTGTGGTTTTTCCAGTAGTCATGTATGGATGTAGGATTTGGACTGTGAAGAAAGCTGAGCACCGAAGAATCGATGCTTTTGAACTATGGTGTTGAAGAAGACTGTTGAGAGTCCCTTGGACTGCAAGGAGATCCAACCAGTCCATCCTAAAGGAGATCAGTCTTGGATGTTCTTTGGAAGGTATGATGTTGAAGCTGAAACTCCAATACTTCGGCCACCTCATATGAAGAGTTGACTCACTGGAAAAAGACTCTGATGCTGGGAGGGATTGGGGGCAGGAGGAGAAGGGGATGACAGAGGATGAGATGGCTGGATGGCATCACCGACTCAATGGACATGAGTTTGGGTAAACTCTGGGAGTTGGTGATGGACAGGGAGGCCTGGCGTGCTGCGATTCATGGGGTTGCAAAGAGTGGGACACTACTGAGTGACTGAACTGAACTGAACTGAGCCACCAATACCATGAAAAAACATATTTCTGTTGTTTCCAGCCGTCCCGTTTGTGGTACTTTGTTATGAGAGTCTTCAAAAACGAATACAATTTGTAAAGAATTAAACTTACTAATCAAAAGATAAACACTCACAAATTGGATTTTTAAACAATATTCTAAAAAGAATATTTGTAAAACAAACAGTCATAGGAAAGTCACCAATAAAAGGATGGAAATGTTTATGAGGCAATTTTGTTCTGGGGAGCAAATAACAAAATTGAATTCAAGGAAAAAATTTTTAAAGAGAGATGTTTTTATACAAAACAAAATCAGAAAGATCTAACAACTGTGGACTTACATGCCCTTCAAACCATCAGATCAGATCAGATCAGATCAGTCGCTCAGTCGTGTCTGACTCTTCGCGACCCCATGAATCAAAGCACGCCAGGCCTCCCTGTCCTTCACCAACTCCCAGAGTTCACTCAGACTCATGTCCATCGAGTCAGTGATGCCATCCACCCATCTCATCCTCTGTCGTCCCCTTCTCCTCTTGCCCCCAATCCCTCCCAGCATCAGAGTCTTTTCCAATGAGTCAACTCTTCGCATGAGGTGGCCAAAGTACTGGAGTTTCAGCTTCAGCATCATTTCTTCCAAAGAAATTCCAGGGCTAATCTCCTTCAGGACTGGTTGGATCTCCTTGCAATCCAAGGGACTCTCAAGAGTCTTCTCCAACACCACAGTTCAAAAGCATCAATTCTTGGGCACTCAGCCTTCTTCACAATAGCTTCAAGATATAAAACTCAACAACATAACTATAGAGAAAAACACAGGAATTGTAATTAGAAACTTTTTTGAATAGGAGCTCTTGACAGTCATCTGATTACTTTCTGGCAGAACAAAGCAGAGTTTGTGCAATAATTAACACATCCTGTTGTACTTGGATCAATGCGAAAGGACATGTCAAAGTTAATATCAAGGAAATATATGCCCATACAGAGTGGCTTCGTGATTTTGGCAAGGACGATAGATATCACCTCCCTTGTCTGGTCAACAGTTAAGGAAGCCCAAAGTTAACCTGGTTCTTTCCCTTTCTAAGCCCTTTAATGACCATTGTCGTTCTCTTTTTAGCCCCTGTTTGTTTAGTCTTTGAGTTATGTTTGTATCTTTTAGGATCCAACATTTGAAGTAAGGCTAATGATTTCAGCCCATTCCATTGAAAAGTGGCCCAGGTCCCTACAGGTTCTTGGAACAGCCAGTGAGGGACTTTTACACCTCTAGGGTAGGCTAGGCTCTAGAGCCCCTGTGCAGAAGGAAAAAGTTTCATGAGACCTTCAGCCCCTTACCCCTTAAGAACAAGGATGTATAGTCTCTCACAGGGGAATGAGACAGGCTGGGATCTGGGACCTTTTGCAGTGCTTCAATGCTTGCACCTGGACATACCTCTCCTTGAGCAATAGAATACAGAGAAACTGTATGGGACTAAGGATAGCTGTGTGCATGAACAGTTGGGGCAAATTCTGGACAAAAGATACAAAGAGACCAAAACATCTGCCATTTTGAGGAGCCTGAAGCAAAAGCAGTGGGTCAGGAGCGAAAACAGGGCACTGCACACACCTCTGCACTCAACACCATCTAGGGATCGGCCAAACACCTAAACCACCCCTCTGACCCAACCCCTGGACACACACCTACCCTCACCTCATATGAGGAACAAGCTCCCTGCACTTCATGGAGTGGGCAAGCAAGAGAACTTGTTTATTCTTGCTCCTGCCAATGCAGCAGGGTCCCCGATAAAGCCTTGCCTGAAAAAGAAACTTTTCTGTTTGAAAAGTGAGTAATATCAGTCACTATCATCTGAGTAACTGATAGAACAAGCAGATAATAAGCAATCATAGGAAATATTCAAATAAAATGATTCATAAATTTGAAATAATTACATGGGAAGTGGGAAGAACTTTACAACATCAACCAAGTGAAGAAAGCACGTTTTTGAGCACACATGAAACATTTAAATAATATACCGTTTACAAGACCGTAAAGAGAGAAAGTCTCTAAGCAAGAGTTTAGAAAATAACCAAATACAAAGAAACAATCAAAAAGAAAAAAGGTCAGAATTCAATAAACAACTGGACCATAGCAACAATAGCAACTATAAAATAGATAAGAATAACCAAATCAAAAGCTGGACCTTTGAAAGATTCCTCAATGTACTGCTGCTGCTGCTGCTGCTAAGTCACTTCAGTCGTGTCCGACCCTGTGCAAACGCATAGACAGCAGCCCATCAGGCTCCTCCGTCCCTGGGATTCTCCAGGCAAGAACACTGGAGTGGGTTGCCATTTCCTTCTCCAACGCATGAAAGTGAAAAGTGAAAGTGAAGTCACTCAGCTGTGTCTGACTCTTAGCAACCTCATGGACTGCAGCCTACCAGGCTCCTCCGTCCATGGGATTTTCCAGGCAAGAGTACTGGAATGGGGTGCCATTGCCTTCCCCGCCTCAATGTACTAACCTCCATCAATAGTTTATCAAGGGGACTTATGTATGAGAGAGAAACAGACTCACACAGAGAACAGATTGTGGTTGCAAAGAGGAGGAGGAGTGAGAGAGAGATGGATTGGGATTTGGGGATCAGCAGATGAAAGCTATTGTATATAAAATAGGTAAACAACAGGTCCAACTGTAGAGCACAGGAAACTATATTCAATATCCTGTGATGAACCATAATGGACAAAATATGAAAAAGTGTGTATATATACACATAACTGAAGCACTTTGCTGTACAGCAGAAATTAGCACAACATTGTATATCAATGATGCTTCAATAAAATAAATGTTTAAAGAAAGCTTATCAAGGGGGAAAAAGACATAGATATGTAAATTCTCAAAAATGACCGAATGATCTCTGTTCGTTTCCAAGGCAAACCATTCAATGTCACAGTAATCCAAATCTATGCCCCAACCAGTAACGCTGAAGAAGCTGAAGTTGAATGGTTCTATGAAGACCTACAAGACCTTTTAGAACTAACACCCAAAAAAGATGTCCTTTTCATTATAGGGGACTGGAATGCAAAAGTAGGAAGTCAAGAAACACCTGGAGTAACAGGCAAATTTGGCCTTGGAATACGGAATGAAGCAGGGCAAAGACTAATAGAGTTTTGCCAAGAAAATGCACTGGTCATAGCAAATACCCTCTTCCAACAACACAAGAGAAGACTCTATACATGGACATCACCAGATGGTCAACACCGAAATCAGATCAATTATATTCTTTGCAGCCAAAGATGGAGAAGCTCTATACAATCAGCAAAAACAAGACCAGGAGCTGACTGTGGCTCGGACCATGAACTCCTTATTGCCAAATTCAGACTGAAATTGAAAAAAGTAGGGAAAACTACTAGACCATTCAGGTATGACCTAAATCAAATCCCTTATGATTATACAGTGGAAGTGAGAAATAGATTTAAGGGCCTAGATCTGATAGATAGAGTGCCTGATGAACTATGGAATGAGGTTCGTGACATTGTACAGGAGACAGGGATCAAGACCATCCCCATGGAAAAGAAATGCAAAAAAGCAAAATGGCTGTCTGGGGAGGCCTTGCAAATAGCTGTGAAAAGAAGAGAAGCGAAAAGCAAAGGAGAAAAGGAAAGATATAAACATCTAAATGCAGAGTTCCAAAGAATAGCAAGAAGAGATAAGAAAGCCTCCTTCAGCGATCAATGCAAAGAAATAGAGGAAAACAACAGAATGGGAAAGACTAGGGATCTCTTCAAGAAAATCAGAGATACCAAGGGAACATTTCATGCAAAGATGGGCACGATAAAGGACAGAGATGGTGTGGACCTAACAGAAGCAGAAGATATTAAGAAGAGGTGGCAAGAATACACAGAAGAACTGTACAAAAAAGAGCTTCAAGACCTAGACAATCATGATGATGTGATCACTGACCTAGAGCCAGACATCTTGGAATGTGAAGTCAAATGGGCCTTAGAAAGCATCACTACGAACAAAGCTAGTGGAGGTGATGGAATTCCAGTGGAGCTATTCCAAGTCCTGAAAGATGATGCTGTGAAAGTGCTGCACTCAATATGCCAGCAAATTTGGAAAACTCAGCAGTGGCCACAAGATTGGAAAAGGTCAGTTTTCATCCCAATCCCAAAGAAAGGCAATGCCAAAGATTGCTCAAACTACCGAACAATTGCACTCATCTCACACGCTAGTAAAGTAATGCTCAAAATTCTCCAAGCCAGGCTTCAGCAATATGTGAACCGTGAACTTCCTGATGTTCAAGCTGGTTTTAGAAAAGGCAGAGGAACCAGAGATCAAATTGCCAACATCCGCTGGATCATGGAAAAAGCAAGAGAGTTCCAGAAAAACATCTATTTCTGCTTTATTGACTATGCCAAAGCCTTTGACTGTGTGGATCACAATAAACTATGGAAAATTCTGAAAGAGATGGGAATACCAGACCACCTGATCTGCCTCTTGAGAAATCTGTATGCAGGTCAGGAAGCAACAGTTAGAACTGGTCATGGAACAACAGACTGGTTCCAAATAGGAAAAGGAGTACGTCAAGGCTGCATATTGTCACCATGTTTATTTAACTTATATGCAGAGTACATCATGAGAAATGCTGGACTGGAAGAAACAGACGTTGGAATCAAGATTGCCGGGAGAAATATCAATAACCTCAGATATGCAGATGACACCACTCTTATGGCAGAAAGTGAAGAGAGGCTAAAAAGCCTCTTGATGAAAGTGAAAGTGGAGAGTGAAAAGGTTGGCTTAAAGCTCAACATTCAGAAAACGAAGATCATGGCAACTGGTCCCATCACTACGTGGGAAATAGATGGGGAAACAGTGGAAACAGTGTCAGACTTTGTTTTTCTGGGCTCCAAAATCACTGCAGATGGTGACTGCAGCCATGAAATTAAAAGACGCTTACTCCTTGGAAGGAAAGTTATGACCAACCTAGATAGCATATTCAAAAGCAGAGACATTACTTTGCCAACAAAGGTTCGCCTAGTCAAGGCTATGGTCTTTCCTGTGGTCATGTATGGATGTGAGAGCTGGACTGTGAAGAAGGCTGAGCGCCGAAGAATTGATGCTTTTGAACTGTGGTGTTGGAGAAGACTCTTGAGAGTCCCTTGGACTGCAAGAAGATCCAACCGGTCCATTCTGAAGGAGATCAATCCTGGAATTTCTTTAGAAGGAATGATGCTAAAGCTGAAACTCCAGTATTTTGGCCACCTCATGCGAAGAGCTGACTCATTGGAGAAGACTCTGATGCTGGGAGGGATTGAGGGCAGGAGGAGAAGGGGACGACAGAGGATGAGATGGCTGGATGGCATCACTGACTCGATGGATGCGAGTCTGGGTGACCTCCGGGAGCTGGTGATGGACAGGGAGGCCTGGCGTGCTGCAGTTCATGGGGTCGCAAAGAGTCGGACACGACTGAGCGACTGATCTGATCTGATGTAAAATTCAGAATTAAATACTTAGAGACTGGAGTGGGTAGCCTTTCCCTTCTCCAGGGGATCTTCCCAACCCAGGGATCGAACCCAGGTCTCCTGCATTGCTGGCAGATTCTTTACCAGCTGAGCCACAAGGGAATCCCCTGCAGATACATAAAATTCAGAATTAAATAAAATACTTATAGACACAAAAGAGATGAAAATATCCATAAAATAATATTATTAACAGTCATTCACTAAGAAAGTAATAATCAAGATAGAATATATTAAGCTAAATATTTTAAATGCATATAAAATATAAAACTGGCCCAGTAAAAATCAGGAAGTTTGAACAAATCAGTAACAAGCAAAGATATTGCAAAGAAGTTTCCATAGAGTTACCTGAAATTAACTCTTTCCACCTTCTGGGCTTTAACCAGTCATCTAAATTTTCAATAAAAAGGTTTAAACGCCCCCCCCCCCAAAAAAAGATCAACAACAACAAATAAAGGATACCCTATCTATAAAGGGAAAAAAAGGCCTTAGGACAGATGTGTACCTGTTTTTTGAAATTTCAAAAATATCTGGAACAACTTGCTTCATAAAGTAGAAAAGTACTGAAATCTACCCAGTTAATTCTATTAAGGTATGTGTGTCCATGCTCAGTTGCTCAGTCTTGTCCAGCTCTTTGCGATCCTATGGACTGTAGCCCGGCAGGCTCCTCTATCTTGGATTCTCCAGGGAAGTATACCAGAGTGGGCTGCCATTTCCTCTGCCAGGGGATCTTTCCAACCCAGGAATCAAACCAGGGTCTTCTGCATTGGCAGGTAGATTCTTTATCATTGAGCCACCTGGGAAGCCCCTCTTCCAGCATTAATGTAATAGAAGAAAATAAAAGAACAGCTCTTCTTCAAGTATACATCCCAAAATATTAAATAAAATATAAAAAGTAATAGATCATGATTAAGTAAGGTTTATTCCAGTGATGTAAAAATCATTTGACAACATTAATCATTGAATATATTTACATACTAAAGAAAAAAATCAAATGATATCTCAACAGATAGGAAAAATATTTAATAAAAATTACACATATATATTTATGATTAAATATCCTCAGGAAAAAATAGGAATAAAAGGGAACTGTCTTACTTTAATAAAAGATCTAAATCCAAAATATACAGAAAACATCACACTCAGTGGAGAAGATCAGATATTAGACAGTGTTTACTATCTCTGTTTGTGGGTATTCTGGCTAAGGCTTTTGTAAGATGTTCAATAATCATAATAACAGCAACAATAATAAGAATTTGTGAGAATCAAACGGGAAGTGATAAAACGGCAAATATTGCGAACTGTGTGCACAACCTGGAGGAATGCCAATAGATCCAAAGACAGACTGAGATCAGATAAGAGTTCAGTATGGGGGCTGGATACAAAATCAATCTTAAAAATCACTAGCATTTCTGAAGACTGATAATAACTATCTGGAAAATAAAAAATAAGATTTTGTTCACAATAGCAACACAATCTCTAACAGCTAAGAAATAAATCAATAAAAAAATGTGCACACTTCTATGGACTTAAGTTTCAAATGCTATTAAATTTTTTAATGCTTATTTAAAATATACAAAAAAGAGGAATACATGGAGAGCTCTATTTTTCCCAAATTAATCTATAAAGTCAATGCAATCCAATTAAAATGTCAGTTGAATTTGTTTTGAGGAATTGAAAAATAATTCTATAACTTATTTGGAAAACACAAGGATGCCAGCCAGACAAATCAATTAAAAATACAGTATATCACATCACTGGTCAGTAGGGGAGAGCAAATCCAAGCCACCATAAGATGCCATTTTACACCCACTAGGATGGCTATCTTTACTTTTTTAATGGAAAACAATATTGGCAAGGATATGCAGGAAATGGAACCCTGTGCGTTGCTGGTGGGAATGTAAAATGGTACATCTGCTATGGAAAACATTTTGGCATTTCCTCAAAAAGTTAAACTTAAGATTATCATACGAACCAACAATTCGACTTCTAGATATACACGCAGGAATACTGAAAGTTCAGACTGTAACAGATATTTATATACCTATGTTTATAACAGTATTATTCCTAATAGCCAAAGGTGATAAAATTTTCAGATATGGTTATTTATTAGAAAAGAGAAAACACCTTGGGCAAGAAAAACTTTTTCCATTATTTCTCAAATTGATGACAGCTAGCGGAGAAGACTCTTGAGAGTCCCTTGGACTGCAAGGAGATCCAACCAGTCCATTCTAAAGGAGATCAGTCCTGGGTGTTCTTTGGAAGAAATGATGCTAAAGCTGAAACTCCAGTACTTTGGCCACCTCATGCAAAGAGTTGACTCAGTGGAAAAGATTCTGATGCTGGGAGGGATTGGGGGCAGGAGGAGAAGGGGATGACAGAGGATGAGATGGCTGGATGGCATCACTGACTCGATGGACATGAGTCTGAGTGAACTCTGGGAGTTGATGATGGACAGGGAGGCCTGGCGTGCTGCGATTCATGGGGTCGCAAAGAGTCAGACACGACTGAGCAACTGAACTGAACTGAACTGAGCATGGTAGCTAAAACAAATGTCTCCAAAAGACATCTTCTTATTTCATTACCTAAAGCAGTGATCTCCATAGTGAGAATGTGCCAGAAGACCTATATGTGGTACAATAGAAGAATACAACAACTTCTAATCCATTAGCAATATCTCAGTCTATAAATTTCCTATTTTCTACATAAGCTTTATAACAGGTACACATATAATTATAAATGTATACATATAGTATTTATGAGTGGATACACAAGCAAAGCAAGCATGTGTTTAAAAATGTTTTACTATTAGGAAAGCATGGTGAAAAATTTGGAGACCCTGATGTAACATGTAGTCCTTTATGTTACGCTTAAAATGAGTCTTGGTAGCGACAGTCTTAGGAGGTATATGAAACATCAGGATCTGTGTCCACAGACCAGAACCCAGCTCAGTTAACTCTGGGTCATCTCATCCCAGTCCCATAGACAGAGGCAAATTCTGGTAGAAAAATGAAGGGAAATGAGGGAGTCAGAAACAGAGACTAGAGGGATAATTGGCTCTTCCAGGTCACTGGCTCCATGGGCAATGCACCAGGATCTAAAAATAGAAGAACCATCTGCAGTTACCTCCTGGATCTGGGGCTTGGAAAAGCCCCAGGACAGGCCCTCCCAGACTGGTGGCCCATGACAGCACTGGCCTCCTCAGGTGACCTCAGCAAATAATGGCCAAGAGCCAAAGAGATATGTTTCCAAAGCCAGGGTCCTCACAGTAGAACAAGAGAACCAGGAATCATCAGGGACTGGAGTTCTTTCACCAGAGAGCTGGCTCTTGCTTTTGGGTTCAGAGACTGGCTGCAGTATGGGGTAAAGAATGGACAAGGATGGAAGTGGAGCTCAGAAATCAGAGAGAGTCTCCCCTGATTATTCTCAAGGAAGGATTCTCAACCATTGTCAAGGATGACTTCTGGATTAGGTGATGGCTCAACAGCCTTTTTTGTTTCTTTTCTATGAATTTCCTTTGGGCTTTCTAAGCCTGGCACATATTTTGTATTTAAAACACTGCAGGACAGAAAAAAGGAAAAGTTCATCAATGCAAGTGCTTGCTCTAGGTTCTGAGGAGAATTTGATTTCTGACCAGTGTCTCAACGTAGAGATCATTATTCAGGAACAAAGGGAAGGAACTGGCTGAGTCCTGTAAGCATCTTTCAGTCTCTTCTTTGTGAAAATCCAGGAGGAAAGGAAGAGGAATAAATCACAATCTTCCACCTCCCTTTCTTGGAAGAAAGAGGAGAAGATGAGCAGATAGAAAAAGCGTGAGAGCAAGGAGAAGAGCTCTTGCCCACACTGAAGAAAACGGACGGAATTCCTGATGCCAACAGAAAAGCAGGTGCTCACAAACAAGACTTCCTCTTCCTCCCTTCATCTCTTCTTTCCCCATCTCCCAAGCTTCCAAGTCTCCAATTCCTTCACTTTATCTGGATCTGCCCTCCACTTTCATCTTGTCCTTTTCCCAAAGAGATTTTAAAATTAGGCGTTACAAAAACTGGGGTTAATTGGTAACCATTTAGATGAACAGTGTATCTTTTACCATCCTCTCTTTTCCTTCATTCTCCAAGAAAAGGGATGAAATATGTCTAGTCAAAATAGGCACCGAGTTCATGCTTGATAAATTCCACTGCTCCAAACATAGAGCAATGAAGTAAAACATGAAAACAGGCAAAAAAACAACAAAACACAAACCAGGCTCAAATATATAAGATGCGCATCTCTGTTGCTCAGATACAATAATGAAAAGTTTAGCTTAGATGGAGCTGTGAGCTTGCTGTGCTCTGGGCCAGGAGCAGGGATTGAAAGCTAGGAGTTCAGCTCCTGGGATAAAGAAGCTTAAAATACTTCACACAAAGCAGAGAACTGGATCCAGGAGTTTTTGCCACCCACTCCTCTCCCAGATGAAAAAAAAAAAAAAGGAGGTGAGAAACTATTACTGAGAAATGCTGTCCAGGTTTATATAAGCTACAGCCTCATCCCAGGTCCTAGGACCTGTGACAATCCACTATTACCTGGGGGAGAACTCTCAGCTATTTATAAGACCTACTTTTGAAATAGAGACCAAGTAAGCTGGGAGGAAGTAAGTGCAAATCACTGGCCAACAAGGGGTGAGGAGAGAGAGAAGAAGAAGGGGAAGAAAAGTGAAAGGGATTAAAATTTTCCCTCAAAATATCTTGTTCACAGAAAACCTGCAGATATTTTGATTAATTTATGTATAGATATCTTACAGTTCCTTTGGTATTATGAATGAGGCTTTTTTCTCATTGCATTTCTATTTACATTGGTCATTGTTTTTTTTACAGGAAAACTGTTGACTTTGTATACTAATTATGGCACCCCACTCCAGTACTCTTGCCTGGAAAATTCCATGGACAGAGGGGCCTGGTGGGCTGCAGTCCATGGGGTCACTAGGAGTCAGACACGACTGAGCGACTTCACTTTATTTTTTTACTTTCATGCATTGGAGAAGGAAATGGCAACCCACTCCAGTGTTCTTGCCTGGAGAATCCTAGGGATGGGGGAGCCTGGTGGGCTGCCATCTATGGGATTGCACAGAGTCGGACACGACTGAAGCGACTTAGCAGCAGCAGCAGCAGCAACAATGCTAAAGCTTGTATTAGCATTAATAGTTCATAGATTGTCTTAGAATTTTGATGTAGACAACTATATCACTTAGAAATAAGGAGAGGCTTATATATTTTTTTCATTTACCTCTTATTTCGTTTTCTTGTTATGTTACATTGGCTGTAGAATCAACCACAGTGGTCCTTTGGTCTTATTCCTATTTTTAGTGGGACTACTTCTACAACCTCACGATTAAATACGATCTTTATGATAGAGACCTTTTAGAAGTATCCTTGATCAGGCTAAGAAATATCTGTCTGTTCTCCAGTAATTTCTTACAGGAAGAGTTGGGGTTTGTTTTAATCTTGAAAGAGTGTTGAATTTTATCAAATGCATTTTCTGTATCTATTTCAATTGTCAAATTTTCCTTTAATCTCTCAAAATGAGTGAATATAACAAAAAAGAAATAGACTCACAGATATAGAGAACAAACTTGCGGTTACCAATAGAAAGCAACATAATAGAGGTAAGGGATTAAGAGTTATAAACTACTATGTATAAAACAATAAGTTATAAGGATATATGATACAACACAGGGAAGGCAGGCTATATTTTATAATAACTATAAATGGAATACAACCTTTAAAAGTTGAGAATCATTATGTTGTACATATGAAACATATAATACTGTATATCAACTATATCTCAAAAAGATAAAATTCAAAAAAAATTTTTAAGATCTTATATGTACCATAACTAAATAAAAAGAAACAGTAAAAAAAAAAAAAAAAAGTAAAGAGTTTGGTAAAATTGCATGGTACTGACACAAAAACAGACACATAGATGAAAAGAAAAGAATACAGTGCCCAGAAATAAACCCACACACTTATGGTCAATTAACCTATGACAAAAGGGGCATGAATATACAATGCAGAAAACGCAGTATCTTCAGTCAGTGGTTCTGGGAAAACTGAATAGCTATATATAAACATTACCTCATTCCATATAGAAAAATAAACTCGAAACAGATTAAAGACCTATACGTAAGACCAGAAACCATCAAACTCCTAGAAGACAACATAAGCAGGATACTCTTTGGCATAAATCGAGGCATTGTTTTTGGTCATGTGTCTCCTCAAGAGGGAATGATGCTGAAGCTGAAACTCCAGTACTTTGGCCACCTGATGCGAAGAGTTTCATTGGAAAAGACTCTGATGCTGGGAGGGATTAGGGGCAGGAGGAGAAGGGGACGACAGAGGATGAGATGGCTGGATGACATCACTGACTCAATGGACGTGAGTCTGAGTGAACTCTGGGAGTTGGTGATGGACAGGGAGGCCTGGCGTGCTGTGATTCATGGGGTCGTAAAGAGTCGGACGTGACTGAGCGACTGATCTGAACTGAACCGAACTGAGGGGTGGGAGAGACAAGAGTGAAGATTTTATGAAATGAGATTGGCTTCAAGTTAATGATTAATAAAGAAGGGTGATGGGTCTATGGGTACTTGTTATACTATTCTCTCATTTCTTGAGTGTGTTTAAAAGTCCCCATAATAAAAATATAAAAAAAATTAAAAAGTAATAGAACTCAATATTAAAAGTATAATTTTTTAAAAATAATTAAATTAGAGAAAGAATCAGTCATTTTACCATTCTAATATGAACAGGGTAAATGATTTGTTGTATTTCCTTCTGGAAGTCTTCCTACATATTTTATATGTATACCATTTTTCATTCTGTTCTGTTTGCTTAATATTTTATTCATTTAGCAAATAGCAAATATTTGGCAATAAATATTTACTGAATAAATTATATTTTTATTCCACTGTGTAGTCTTTGCATCCATCTTCTTTACCACAAAACTGTAAAAAACTGAATTATATAATTAACTCAAGTGAGCCCTCCTTGAGTTTAGTTTTTGTATAGTAGTTAAGAAATTAAGAGCTCAGATCCTAACATGTAACTGACTAGCTACATGCGCCTGTTCAAAATACTTAAACCCATAAACGGTAGCTTTCTATTTTCTAAAACATGAGTATAATTTTCCCTATGATTTGGGTTATTATCTTAGGCTGCAATACTTGAAAAAGAATTGTTAAATCAGACAACATAGATGAACACTTCTATAGTATTTGTCACTCTTGCCAAATTGTTTCCCTAAAAGATTACACCAATTTTCAATATCATGTGCTTCACCATCCTTTCCAGCCATAGACAATATTTTAATGTTAATTCAGTGGAAGCCCTCTATATTTTAGGAATTTTGCTTTTTTAACATTGTAGGGTTCATGAGAACATTTAATTTTTATGCAGTCCATTTTATTGCTTTTGTCAGGCATTTGCAGGGGTACTTGCTTCAGTTTCCTTTTGGCTTCGGTGATTGGGTGCATTGGGGTATCCACCAGTAAGAGGAATACCAGGAGGAAAAACAGGTTTAGGATGAAGCTTGAAAATTCAGATTTAGACAAGTTGGGTTGGAGGTACCTGTGGGATTTCTAGATGGAGATGACCAAAGAGACATGAATATATAGTTATAGAGCTCAGTAGACACATCCAGGTATAAATTCTGAAGTTAGCATTAGTCATGGTGGAAACTGTGATTCTAGATGAGATTGCCTAGGAGGTCCATTTTTAGTGAAGAGAAACAAAGGGCAGAACAAACCCTTACATTCAGAGCAAACACTTTTAGGGGTCTGCAGAATTTCAGACTACAAAAGCTTGTCTTACAAATTGAGGGGAGAGGGAATTCTCTGGTGGTCCAGTGGTTAGGACTCTGCTTTCACTTTCAGGGCCTAGATTCGAATCCTGGTCGGGGAACTAAGATCTTGCAAGCTGTGCAGCATAGCAAAAAAAAAAAAAAAAAAAATTGAAGGGAGAGGAGTGGCTACCCTGGCAGAGTAGGAAGAGCCTGAGCTCACCTCCCTCCACGGACACACCAAAACAACTATTTACAAAGAAACTACTGATGGGAAAAGCTACAAGACAAGCAGAGAAAAGACCTGCAGCTAAAGATACACAGAAGGAACCACATCAATACAGACAGGAGGGGAGGAGTAGTGACACGACACAGAGTCAAGAACTGTACCCCTGGGTGGGTGACTCAAAATGGGAAGATAATTACAATTGCAGAGGTCTTCCCAAGGAGCAAGGGATCTGAGCCCCACATAAGGACCCCCAGCCCAGCATCCTGCCCTGGAAAGACAAGCCCCTCTACCATTTGACTTTGAAGGCCAAAGTGGGGCTTATTTTCAAGGGAGCCAGGGGTCCGTGGGAAATAGAGAATTCATCCCCAAATTGTGCACACAAAACTCACAAGCTCTGGAACCCAAGACAGAAGCAAGATTTTGAAAGGAGCCTGGTTCAGACCCACTGCTTGATCTTAGAGAGCCTCCTGGAGAGGCAGAAAGCAGCTGGGGCTCACCCTGGAGACACCAGTTGGCAGCAGCTGTTTTGCGGAACGCGTTCTATCACATAGACACTAAAAGTACTGATGATCGCCATTTTGGAATCCACATGCTAGCTTATTAGTACCAGGACCCAGGCCTCCCCACCATCCTGTCAGCTATACCATCCCTGGGACAGCTTAGGCTAAGGAACTAGCTGGGGAGAGACCCAGTCCCACCCACGGGGACACCTCCTGTCCTAAGACTCCCTGAACCGACAGCTGCCCCAGAACCTGGCCACATCCACCAGAGAGTCCAGGACTCAGACAGACACACCAGTGTGCCAGCAGTAGCCCTGGGAACAGCCTCACCCACCAGTGGGTAGGCACCAGCCTCAGGACCCCCTGGCCCTAGCTTTGCCCACCAACAGAATGAAACATCAACCCCAGGACTCCCAGGGTCTTATAGCCAGGGATCTGGCTCTGCCCACCGGTGGGCCAGTACTAGCACTGGCACCCAGGGGGCTTGATCCAGCCCACTTACTTACAGACATCAGCCCTAGGACCATCACAGCCCCTCAGTCAGCCACAGCAGGATCTGGCCCCACATCAGTATGCCTCAGGACATGCTGGACCCCACAGCCAGCTGTGTCAGGAACTACCCCAACCACCAGCAGGCCATCACCAGCTACAGTATCCTGAGGACCCTGAAACCAGAGACCTGAGAACCCAGCTCCACCTACCAATGAGCTGTTACTAGCCCCGGGGTCCACCACTGCAGTGCCCCATGGCCAGCAGTCTTATGACCCAGTCTCACGTACCAGCAGCCTGCAGCCTCTACATAAGGCAGAGCCTATCAACTAACCAGACCAGCCTACCCCTGATAGAATGCCCACAATAGTTAGCCTACCACGAAGAAAGGACTCTGCAGCCAGAATACAGGGCAGCCCTACAGCCCTGAGTTAGAAAGGTCCCCTGGAGGAGGGCAAGGCAACCCACTCCAGTATTCTCATCTGAAAAATCCCATGGACAGAGAAGCTACAGTCCATGGGGTCTCAAAGACTTGGATAGCATTTTGCTCTAGTGACCAGAAAAGAGTGGAGATTCACAGGTGTCTTATGAAATGTCACTCATCCAAGGTCAGGAGACATGACCAACCCACCAAACACATAGAAATAAAAACCGCAAACTAGGCAAAATGAGGCCCCAAAGGAAGGGACAAGATAAAACCCCAGAAGAAGAACTAAGTGAAGTAGAGATCGTCAGTCTACTCACTAAAGAGTTTAAGGTAATATTTGGAAAGATGCTTAAAGAATTTAAGAGAAGATAGGATGAACACAGAAAGAAGTTTAACAAAGGCTAGGAAGATATAGCACTGAAGGATACAATAACTGAAATTTTTTAAATACTCTAGAAGGAACCAACAGTAGATCTGGTGACACACAGAAATGGACCAGTGAGCTGGAAGACAGAGTACTGGGAATCACTAAAGCAGAGCAGAAAAGAGAAAAAAAGACATGAGGACAGTTTAAGGGACCTCTGGAACGACACCAAGCATACTACTACCCATAATATAGGATCCTGGAAGTGCAAGAAAGAGTCAAGGAGACAGACAACATACTTGAAGATGTGTGTGAGAGCAAGTGAGTGCTCAGTCATGATCAGCTCTTTGCAACCCCACAGACTGAGCTCAACAGGCTCCTCTGTCCATGGGATTTCCTAGGCCAGAACACTGGAGTAGGTTGCCGTTTCCTACTCCAGGGGATCTTCCTGACCCAGGGATCAAACCCAAGTCTTCTTCATCGCCTGCACGGGCAGACAGAATCTTTACCACTGTGCCACCTGGGAAGCACAGAGAGTCCCAAAAAAGATCAACTCGAAAGGGATCACACCACTGACAAAACAAAAAGACAACCTACTTAATGGGAGAAAATATTCGCAAATAATTTTTCAGATAAGGGGTTAGTAGTCAAAATATATGAACAAGGGCTTTCCTGGTGGTCTAGTGGTTAAGAATCCACCAGCCAATGCAGCGGACGTGGATTCGATCCCTGGTCCGATAAGATCCCCTATGCCACGGAGCAAGTAAGTCCTTGCACCACAACCACTGAGCCAGCCAGCACTCTAGAGACTGTGAGTCACAAACAAGAGAAGCCACGACAATGGGAAGCCCATGAACCACAACAAAGAGTAGACCCTGCTCATCACAACTAGAGAAAGCCCATGTGCAGCAACAGAGACCCAGCACAGGCAACGTTAATAAATAAATCTTTTAAATATATATATATATATATGTATGTATGTATATGTATATATATATATAAAAACAGCACTTACAACTCAATATCAAAAATACAAACAAGCAAATCAAAAAAATGGGCAGAAAACCTAAATAGATACTTTTCCAAAGAACAGGCACATGAAGAGATGCTCAACATTACTAATCATCAGGGGAATGCAAATCAAAACCACAATGAGATATCACCTCACACCTGTCAGAATGGTTATTAAAGAAAGTACAATGAATAGCAAATGTTGTTAAGGATGTAGAAAAGAGAACCCTCATAAAATGTTGCTGCTGCTGCTGCTAAGTCGCTTCAGTCGTGTCCGACTCTATGCAACCCCATAGATGGCAGCCCACCAGGCTCCCCCGTCCCTGGGATTCTCCAGGCAAGAACACTGGAGTGGGTTGCCATTTCCTGCTCCAATGCATGGAAGTGAAAAGTGAAAGTGAAGTCGCTCAGTAGTGTCCAACTCTTAGTGACTCCATGGACTGTAGCCCACCAGGGTCCTCTGTCCATGGGATTTTCCAGGCAAGAGCACTGGAGTGGGGTGCCATTGTCTTCTCCAACCATAAAATGTTGATGAGAACGTAAATTGGAGCAGACACAACCCACTTCTGGGTATATACTCAAAGGAAATGAAAACAAGATGCTGAAGAGATATCTGCAATCCCATATTCATTGCAGTGTTAGTCATAGAACCAAAGATATGGAAGCCACTCAGGTGACCATCGATAGATGAATGGATAAAGATTTGGTATAAACATATATACAATGGAAAATTCTTGTTATTCAGTCGCTAAGTCGTGACAGACTGTTTGAGACCCCCATGGACTGTAGCATATCAGATTTCTCTGTCCTTCAGTACTTCCGGAGTTTGCTCAAATTCATGTCCTTTGAATCAGTGATGCTATCTAACCATCTCATCTTCTGCCTGCTTCTCCTCCTGCCCTCAGTCTTTCCAAGCATCAGGGGCTTTTCCAAAGAGTCGGCTCTTCCCATCAGGGGGCCAAAATATTGGAGTATCAGCTTCAGCAACAGTCCTTTCAATGAATACTCAGGGTTGATTTTCTTTTGGATTGACTGGTTTGATCTCCTTGCAGTCCAAGAGACTCTCAAGCATCTTCTCCAGCACCACAATTTGAAAGCATCAATTCTTCGGTGCTCAGCCTTGATGGTCCAATTTTCTCTCACAAATGTACATGACTACTGGGAAAACCATAGCTTCAACTGTACACCCTATGTTTGCTGTGATCCCCACAGTCAAAGGCTTTCACGTAGTCAATAAAGCAGAAGTAGATGTTTTACTGGAATTCCTTTGTTTTCTCCATGATCCAAAGAATGTCAGAAATTTGATATCTGGTTCCTCTGTCTCTCTGAAACCCAGCTTGTCCATCTGGAAGTTCTAGGATCACATACTGCTGAAGCCTAGCCTGAAGGATTTTGAGCATAACCTTGCTAGTATGGTAAATGAGTGCAGTTGTACAGGTACCTTGAGCATTCTTTGGCATTGCCTTTCTTTAGGATTGAAATGAAAACTGACCTTTTCCAGTCCTGTGGCCACTGCTGTGTTTTTCAAATTTGCTGACATGCTGAGTGCAGCACTTTAACAGCATCACCTTTTAGGATTTTAAATAGCTGATTTAAAATCAGCTGAATTTCCATCACCTCCACTAGCTTTGTTCGCATAATGTTTCCTAAGACCCTCCTGACTTCACATTCCAGGATATCTTCTTCTAGGTGAGTGACCACACCATGGCGATTATCCAGGTTATTAAGACCTCTGTTGTATAGTTTTTCTTTGTATTCTTGCCACCTCTTCTTAATCTCTTCTGTTCTGTTAGGTCCCCACCATTTCTGTCCTTTATAGTACCCATTCTCACGTGAGATGTTCCCTTGATATCTCCAATTTTCTTGATAAGATCTCTAGTCTTCCCCAGTCTACCGTTATCTTCTATTTCTTTACATTGTTCATTTAAGAAGGCCTTCTTATATATCTTTGCTGTTCTCGGGAACTCTGCATCCAGTTGGGTATATCTTTCCCTTTCTCCCTTGCCTTTGCCTTCTCTTCTCTCCCCAGTTATTTATAAAGCTTTTCAGACAACCACTTTGCCTTCTTGCATTTCTTTTTCTTTGGGGTGATTTAGTCACTGCCTATTGTACAATGTTACAAACCTCCACACATAGTTCTTCAGGCACTTTGTCTACCAGATCAAATCCCTTAAATCTATTTGTCATCTCCACTGTTTAAGGGATTTGATTTAGTTCATACCTGAATGGCCTAGTGATCTTTCTTAATTTCTTCAGTTTAAGCCTGAATTTTGCAATAAGGAGCTCATGATCTGAGCCACTGTCAGCTCCAGGTCTTGACCAAACAGAGCTTCTCCATCTTTGGCTCCAAAGAACATAATCAATCTGATTTGATTTGAGCACTGATCATCTAGTGATGTCCACGTGTACAGCTGTCTTGGCAAAGGATGTTTGCTGTGACCAGCGTGTTCTTTTGGCAAAACTCTGTTAGCCTTTGCCCTACTTCATTTTGTACTCCAAGGCCAAACTTGCCTATTATTCTGGATATCTTGTGAATTCCTACTTTTGCATTCCAATCCCCTATAATGAAAAGGACATCTTCTTTTGGTATTAGTTCTAGAAGGTGTTGTAGGTCTTCATCTTCTTTGGCATCAGTGGTTGGGGCACAGACTTGGATTACTGTGATGTTGGTTTGCCTTACAAATGAACCAAAATCATTCTATTGTTTTTAAGATTGCACCAAACTACTGCATTTTAGACTCTTTGTTGACTATGAGGGTTACTCCATTTCTTCTAAGGGATTCTTGCCCAGAGTAGTAGATATAATAGCCATCTGATTTAAATTTGTCTATTCCTGACCATTTTAGTTCACTGATGTCTGAGATGTTGATGTTCAATCTTGCCGTCTCCTGCTTGACCGCATACCTTGATTCATGGACCTAACATTCCAGGTTCCTAAGCAATATTGTTCTTTATAACATCTTTACTTTCACCACCAGTCACATCCACAACTGAGTGTCATTTCAACTTTGGCCCAGCCACTTCATTCTTTCCGGAGTTATTAGCAATTGCCCTCTGCTCTTCCCCAGTAGCATACTGGACACCTTCTGACCTGCAAGGGGCTCATCTTCCAGTGTCAGTGGAATATTACTTAGCCATAAAAAAGAATGAAACCTTGCCATTTGCAACAGCATGGATGGACTTAGAGGGCATAAAGCAAAGTGAAATAAGTCACAGAGAAAAAGACAAATACTGTATAACTGCACTTTTATACGAAGAAGGCAATGGCACCCCACTCCAGTACTCCTGCCTGGAAAATCCCATGGATGGAGGAGCCTGGTAGGCTGCAGTCCATGGGGTCGCTATGAGTCGGACATGACTGAGCGACTTCACTTTCACTTTTCACTTTCATGCATTGGAGAAGGAAATGGCAACCCCCTCCAGTGTTCTTGCCTGGAGAATCCCAGGGACAGGGGAGCCTGGTGGGCTGTCATCTATGGGGTCTCACAGAGCCGGACACGACTGAACTGACTTAGCAGCAGCAGCAGTAGAAATTGTGGTTGAGGGCTTCTCTGGTGTCTCAGTGGAAAAGAATCCACCTGCCAATGTGGGAGACCTAGGTTCAATCCCTGGGTCAGGAAGATCCCCTGGAGAAGGAAATGGCAACCCACTCCCGTTTTCTTGCCTGGAGAATCCCAGGGACCGGGGAGCCTGGTGGGCTGCTGTCTATGGGGTCACACAGAGTCGGACATGACTGAAGTGACTTAGCAGCAGCAGCAGCACTTTTATAAGGAACCTAAAAAAAAAAAAAAACTAGTGAACAAACATAACAAGAGATAGAGTTATAGATACAAAGAACAAACTGATGATTGTCATAAGAGAGGGAAGTGGGAAGAGGAAAGAAATAGGTGAGGGAAATTAACAGGTACAAATTTCCACTTGCAAAATAAATGAGTTACAGGTATGAAATGTACAGTGTTGGGAATATGGTCAATGATTCCTGAATACCTTTGTATGATGACATATTTGTAACTAGACTTATCATGATGATCACTTTGAAATATATAGAAAAAAATCACTATGTTGTGTGACAGGAACAAACCCAGAGTTGTAGGTCAATTATACTCAAAAACAAACATGTTTATATTGACAAGCTCATATAAAAAGAAGTTATGTCTGTGGTTACCAGAGGTGAGGGTAGGAGGAAGAGGGATTGGATAAAAGAAGTCAAAAGTGACCACAAACTTTCAGTTATAAGATTAGAAAGTACTAGTGATGACACAACATGATAAATATAATTAACACTACCACATACTATATGTAAAAATCATTAAGAGATTAAATCATAAGAGTTCTCATCTCACACACAAAAAAATGTCCTATTTCTTCAACTGTATCTATATGAGAAAATTAATATTCACTAAACTTAGTGTGATAATCCTTTCATGATATAAGTCAAATCATTATGATGTACATCTAAAACTTATGCAGTGCTGTATGTCAATAAAAATGAAATCTAAAATATTGAGAAGAGAGAGGTCAGACTCATAACCCCAGTTCCTTTAGGGGAGAAGCACGTGGGATGAAAAAACTGGTTGAAAGAGCCTTTAGCCTTTTCAGAAATATTCTTGGGGGGGGTGGTGTTGGTAAGAAAAATATGTATTTGTATTAGTTAAAAAGTCAAAAATGAAATTTTAAATTGGACAAGTGGGTTATAAAACCCAAGGGGTGAGTATATGGAGACTTGCATAAAAAGCAGTAAACTTGTAACTTGTGGTCCCAAAAAGGAGACTCAAGGACTATTCTCAGAGGCACAACTGTCAGTCAAATACTGTCTATGAAAGATTAATTTTAATGTGATTCAGGCTGAAAGAAGCAAAGCCCAGAAGTTCTGGATGCTTCAATCAAAATCTCTCCCAGAATTCCAAACAGAATCTTGCATTCTGGGGATGGGAAAAGTTGACTCAGGTATGAACGCCCAGAAAGACCAAAAAACATTATGATCAGGCACATGATGGGTTTAATTTTTTTTTTTTTCACCTAGGGCAAGGATCAGAACATTTTCTGCATGCCGGGCGTGTAACTGTTTTGTTGACATCAAAGATGAGCTGAGATTAATAATCTCACTAGTTCATTGCCAATTCTGTGCCAGAGATTCTACCAAGACTTTCATGTAAATCTCACAACAATTACTTAACCCCATATTGTTCATCACTCTTCATGGAGGAGTTCAAAACTCAGGGAGTTCAGTGACTCAGGTTCACAGGGCCAGTAAGTGTGCCAGGATTTACACCCAAATCTTACCAATTCCAAAGCACTTATTTTTATACAGTTAGGCTATTAGCATGTACATATGAACTACAGTGGAACATGACTCAAGAGTGAGTCAGGAACATTCATAACTACTTTTTTTTATCAATGAACTCTTACAAAACCCTGTTCCACGTTCTACTTTGGTGCCTTGTTTCTTAGTGCTTTCCTCCAATCAGCAACATAGGCATGACATAAATATGCAAAACCTACAGGAAGCTGCTTGTAACACAGGGACCCCAGCCTGGCGCTCTGTGACAACCTAGAGGGTGGAAGGGCAGAGAAGGGAGGCTCCAGAGGGTGGGAAAATGTATTACATATATATTATTATAACTGATTAGCATTGCTATACAGCAGAGACACAGCATTGTAAAGTAATTATCCTTCAATTTAAAAAAAATGTAGACCCTCAGACCCTCAGAATCCACTTTAACAAGATACCCATGTGATTGTTATGTACATTAAATTTATAGAGAAGGACAGTTTAGCAGATTGAAAACATGAGGAGTTCAAAATGGCATAATTGTTGTATTCAATTTTAAATAAATACATTTTAAAATTATTGATATAAGTCTCTTAGCATAAACAGTATGCCTTATTTTCCTGTTCAGGAGTTTTGCATTAGTTAATTAACATTTTTTTTTAAGTTTGTCAAAAATCTTTAGGTAGATCTCATCTGGACCTGGGCTTCCCAGGTAGCTCAGTGGGTAAAATCTGCCTGCAATGCCGGAGATGCAGGTCATGCGGGTTCAATCCCTGGGTCAAGAAGGTCCCCTGGAGGAGGGCATGGCAACCCATTCCTGTATTCTTGCCTGGAGAATCCCTTGAACTACAGTCCATGGAGTTGCAAAGAGTAAGACACGACTGAGCAATTGAGCACACACACACACACACACACACACACACACACACACACACGCACCTGGACCCACAGGCTGCCAGCTAAACAAAAAATCCCGCTCTGACCTCCTCTTGAACCTTCAGGGAATTCAATCCTCTAAGACTCAGAAAGTGATTCTGAGTCTTACTGAGTCTTACTTAGCTTCCCACCTTAGATTCCACAGCTTCCTGATTCTATGATGTCCAACTCTTCCAATCCACCCAAGGTGAACTTGTTTGCCCTATTTCAGAAGCTGGTAGGCTTTTAATTTGTGTCCGCCTCATCATGTCCTAGACCCCTTGCTGTAGATCAGCCAGGTGACAGAGTTCCCGCCAGCAGGGTGTGGGAGGAAGTGATGTGTGCCAATTCCAGACTCAGCCCCCAGCAAACCCCACACCAAATATGCCACCCGGTGGAACCACAAAACAGAAGGAGCTTGGCTGGGTTCCTGAGTCACCACCTGGAGGGGAGCTGCACAAGAGCAAACTCAACCCCATCAACATAAATTTTTTGTTGCGAGCCTCTGAGACTTGAGGGTTGTAGTTCCAGTGGCTAGTCCTAGTTCCAGTGGCTGTTACTAGTTAAAGTGGCTAGATAGCTCTAACTAACATACAATCCAAGCTAGAATCCAGTCCAAGAAGCAAAAAAGGTGAGATTTTCTCACTTGACACAAGAGTAAGTGAATGTCATTGCTTGTATATTATTCAGGGTCACTCCATGAACAGAAGAACTTTCTGCCAGAAAATAATACTTCATGTCATGATTCTATGTTATGTGCAGAAACTAGTTTCACAACTGCTGAATTAAAGTTCTGCATTACAATAGAGAAGAAAATTGAATCTGAGATTAGAGAATTGTCACTGTAATCCAATAAGTAATTATTTGCAAGCGTTGGTGGGAGGGGTAATGATGTATTCAGTATTCAGACACTTCCTGAAACAGCCAAAGATTTTTTTTAATATAAATGCTGATTATAGATTGTTGTTAGAATTAATGCCCCTATTTTATATCCTTACTAAATACCATTGTACTAGGTTGGAAATCTTATCTCAAGTGGAATATAAAGTGAAAAGCAACCATTTCTTGAAATAGCAAAGACTGAATATGAAAGACACTTGTGAGAGCTGAATATTGAACATTACAAAAGCTAGAATTACACAGAAAAAAAAAATTGGTTACTAAGAAAAGAAACTGAATAAATATTAAAGTGTTGTGTTATATGAAATTTAGGGAAGTGTTTATGTCCAAATTCACTCTGGTTTTTATCAACATCGACATTATGTTGGAAGCAATCTGTTAAAGTGTCAGTAAGAGTCCAAATATTGAACAGAATGTCCAAATAGCTTAGTCACTTGTTTGCGCAGTGATTTTTAAACACAAATGGGTTTGTTATCATTTATTATTTTAACAAAACTATGGGCTCAGTGGCGTTCCCATTGGCAGGACTTAGCAGGAGCAATTTGGGCTCCATTGGGCTTTAGAGCTTGAAGTGACAGCAAAATTATTTTTGGAGGATAAAGCCCTTACTGAGTGCATGGTAGATGTACTGGAACAACTTCAGTCCTTTCCTTCTGAGAAGAGGAAAACCCAGTTCTCCTGTGAATTTCTCCTTTACTCTCACATTACTTCTACAATTTTTTTATTTTACAGTTTAATGACGCCAGATGTGTGGGGTTTCCCCTGACCAAGCAACTTAATTCAACTCTGACACTATCTGCCTGGATATGGAGTCAGACCCTACAGCTGAAGACTCATCTCTCTCCCCACTTCAGATACCAATCACGAGTTCAGGTTATGTATATATATAGCACAAGGAAATCTACTCAATACTCCATAATGACCTATATGGGAAAAGAATCTAAAAATGAGTGGATATGTGTATATGTATAACTGGTTCACTTTGCTGTATGCCTGAAACTAACACAACTTTGTAGATCAATTATCCTTTAATTACAATTCAAAAAAAAGTCCAGATTATCCCTTGAGCTTCTGATAGATCTGTTAGAAGTCAGAGGTACCCAAGAGTCCCTCTTCAACTTTGAATAATTTGCTAAAATGGCTCACAGAACTCAGGGAAACATTAATATACAGCAGTTTATTAAATGCTGATAAAGGATACAGATGAACAGTCAGATGAAGAGATACAGAGGGAGGGGTCTGGGAGGCTCCCGAATGCAGGAGCTTTGGAATCCCAAGGGGTTATGAAGAGTCGTCTCCCCAACATGTGTGACCTTGGAAGTTCTCTAAAACCCATAATATTGGGACTTCATGCTGGCTTCTTCACATAGGTGTGATCTATTATTAACTCCATTTCCATTTCCATCCACTCTCTAGAAAGGTGGGTGGGGGGCAGTGCAGGGCTGAAAATGCCAAGCTTCTAACCACCAGCTTGGTCTGTCTGGTGATCAGCTCCCATTCAGGAGCCATCAGCCCACTGAGACTCTTCTCATTAGGACAAAAGATGTTCCTGTTGATCATATCACTTAGGAATTTACAAAGGTTTTAGGAGTTTTGTGCCAGGAACCAGGGGCAGAGACCAATATACATATTCTCTAGAATCTCTCAGTAGGTGACATGAGGAAGAAAATGAAAGTGTCACTAAGGTAGTTTCACAGATTTACAAGGATTCAGAGAGTGTGAGGGAGAAGGCAATGGCACCCCACTCCAGTACTCTTGCCTGGAAAATCCCATGGACAGAGGAGCCTGGTAGGCTGCGGTCCATGGTGTCGCTGGAGTCGGACACGGCTAAGTGACTTCACATTCACTTTTCACTTTTATGCATTGGAGAAGGAAATGGCAACCCACTCCAGTGTTTTTGCCTGGAGAACCCCAGGGACGGGGGAGCCTGGTGGGCTGCTGTCTATGGGGTCGCACAGAGTCGGATACGACTGAAGCGACTTAGCAGCAGCAGCAGAGAGTGTGAAGACCTGGAAAAATAGCTGCGGAATTGGAGAAAGAAGAAAGAAATTTGTTGGGGGCAATATAGACAAAAGGTGATAACTGGGTAGAGCTAAAGGAGAAAAATATTATAGTCTTACACTCAGGTGTCAGGGAGAAGGACAGAGCCTGACAAGGGTGTTGGGAGGCACAGATGGAGGGGGAAGGAAGATGACGATCGTGAGATGCCTGCTCATAAAGGCTAGGATAGCAGAGAGGTCATTCTCAGATGGGAACCTGTGTCTCCATAGCTGCACAGACAGAAACATAAACAGAATGTGTCTAAAACAAAGAAACACCCAGGCCAGCATGAGATAATCTTCCGGAGACAATCCTGGTATGCAGGAAAGAGCATGGGATGGGGTGTATCTGCTTCTGAATCCTGATTCTGCCCTTGTGAGCTATGTGATCTTCAGCAATTTACTTGACATTTCTGGCCTTCAGTTTCCTCCTCTATAAAATGGGATAAACAATAGATCATTCAATAGAAGTCATTCTTTTTTTTTTTTTTTTTTTAATTTAATTTTATTTTATTTTTTACAATATTGTATTACTTTTACTTTACATCGAGATGGATCCGCCACCAGAATACCCGTGCTCCCCATCCTGAACCCTCCTCCCTCCCCCCTCCCACACCATCCCTCCAGGTCATCCCAGTGCTCCAGTCCCAGGCATCTGTTATCGGGCATCGTACCTGGACTGACTCGTTTCAGATATGATATTATACATATTCCAATGCTATTCTCCCCAATCGTCCCACCCTCTCCCAGTCCCAGAGTCCAAAAGTCTGTTCTATACATCAGTGTCTCTTTTGCTGTCTCATAAGCAGGGTGATTGTTACTATCTTTCTAAATTCCATATATATGCGTTAGTATACTGTATTTGTGTTTTTCTTTCTGGCTTACTTCACTCTGTATAATAGGCTCCAGTTCCATCCACCTCAATAGAACTGATTCAAATGTATTCTTTTTAATGGCTGAGTAATACTCCATCGTGTATATGTACCACAGCTTGCTTATCCATTCATCTGTGGATGGGCATCTAGGTTGCTTCCACGTCCTGGCTATTGTAAACAGTGCTGCTATGAACATTGGGGTACACGTGCCTCTTTCAATTCTGGTTTTCTCAGTGTGTATGCCCAGCAGTGGGATTGCTGGGTCATAAGGCAGTTCTATTCCCAGTTTTTTGAGGAATCTCCATACTGTTCTCCATAATGGCTGTACTAGTTTGCATTCCCACCAACAGTGTAAGAGGGTACCCTTCTCTCCGCACCCTCTCCAGCATTTATTGCTTGTGGATTTTTGAATCGCAGCCATTCTGACTGGCGTGTAATGGTATCTCATAGTGGTTTTGATTTGCATTTCTCTGATAATGAGCGATGTTGAGCATCTTTTCATGTGTTTGTTAGCCATCTGTATGTCTTCTTTGGAGAAATGTCTATTAAGTTCTTTGGCCCATTTTTTGATTGGGTCGTTTATTTTCCTGGAATTGAGCTGTAGAAGTTGCTTGTATATTTTTGAGATTAGTTGTTTGTCTGTTGCTTCATTTGCTATTATTTTCTCCCATTCTGAGGGCTGTCTTTTCAGCAGAAGTCATTCTTTATTCTTGATTTTTTAAGAGTATTTCCCAAACTCATCTCAGATGCAAGCATTCCTGGGATCATGGGAAATTGTTACTTAATCCCCTCTCCCCTGGTCTAGCTCTAAAACAAGGTTAACATGGTCTACATCTGTAGTGCTTGAATATTATATATGTGATAAAATCACCTATGGAATAGTTTTAACATATAGATTCCTGAGCCCCGTCCTAGAATTTCCGAATCAATTCTACTGGGCTAGAGTCCAAGCATCAATATCTTCTAGCTGAGAACCACTAATCCATATCAAACGCTACAGTGGTGATGGAATACAGCAATGTTGACCAACCCACATGGCACAGTTCAGGGCACAGAGTGCTTGCTTCATAAGTAGTGCTGGTTGAGATGGTAGGTTAGTGATGGAGCTGAGTAGTGGGAGTGGGGCAGGATAGTGGTGGGTGATGGTGAGGGAAGGTGGGCTGTCCCAGTGGAGGTGGTGGATGATGATAGTGGTGGGTGGATTGTGGGAGCCAAGTTCTTGGAGGCCCCTAATTCAGCAAGATTTAGATTTTCCTAGGAGAGGAAAAGGAGGCAGTGGATGGAGGCTTCCAATAGGGATGAACATTCATTTTCACTTTCATTAGGCATTTCTTTCTGGACTGAATCAAAAATGAGACAGGTCTTTGAAAATCACATTCCCCTGTCCTCAGAGGTAAGAACTAAAACGGAAATCACAAACTTCAAAACTGTACTGTGACTTGCAAAATAAATCAATTCCATCAACTTATGGCTTACAGTACAAAATAAGATGAAAATATTTTAACACACGCTCATACGGAACCACAAGCTTCATAATAAGATCATGAGGGGAAAGATTAAACAGTAATTCCATAGGCATTCAAGTTCTAAAGACAAAGCCACTGATTATTCCCACAGTTCACTTAGTTTACTATGCTATGCTATGCTATGCTATGCTAAGTCACTTCAGTCGTGTCCGACTCTATGTGACCCCATAGACCCGTCCCTGGGATTCTCCAGGCAAGAACACTGGAGTGAGCTGCCATTTCCTTCAATGCATGAAAGTGAAAAGTGAAAGTGAAGTTGCTCAGTCTTGTCCGACTCTTAGCGACCCCATGGACTGCAGCCTACCAGGCTCCTCTGTCCATGGGATTTTCCAGGCAAGAGTACTGGAGTGGGGTGCCATTGCCTTCTCCGACTTAGTTTACTAATTCTGACCAATTCTTGCCCAGAACTTACTAACTTCTCCACTAAAACCATCCTATCACAAAAGCCCACTAACTTCTCCCTTTGGAGCCACTATAGAGACTGTCATGATAAAGCTCCTCTTTCTCAGCACAATTAAAAAGCCCAGTTTTGCATAATCACTAGGTTTCCTTGTGGTCCTTGTAAAGGGGTTTCAACAAGGAAGGCAGGGACCCATGGCCCTCTGCTCTTCGAAACAACCTGTGCAGGCCCAGGACCTCCTGAATATGGGAAATATAAAGGGTTTATTGGGGACCAAGCACTTGGAAGAGGTCAGGGAGCTACCTTCACTCAGAATCAAAATTCTGAGATGTTGAGACAAATCCTTGAAGTTAAATGTATGAGTCTTTTCATATTCATTTTGAAAAGGAATCCGGGGCTGGAGGAATCATCAATAGGACATTTGACTTTCAACACTCAGAGTTCTCTGGGTATTTCCTGCTGAGGGAAAGCGCTTCTGGAAAAGCAAAGGGCAGGGTATCTGCCTGACTGGCCCAAGGCTGGAGGACAGGCCATCCCTGAAAACTGTCCATATCCTTCCTGTGGCTGAGCCAGTGTGTGGAGGCGTGGGGTGAGGGTGTTCCGAGGACAACCCCACTCATACTTGCACAGATAGCACTCTGGGGCTCCACTTCCTGCTGTAGACTGCCTCATGCTCTGATTACCCCCAATGTCTCCCCCATGCTGTTTGTTCACAGGCATTAAGGTTACGGTGGCTTAACACTGAGTAGACAGGAGTAAACCAGATGTGCAAATGGGAACTCTCTCACCTTTCAGTTTGGACATTTTCTTATTTCCTTACAGAAGAACGGCTTGAATGGCCAAATATATGCACATATATTTTTCGTTGGTTTATTTTTCTTCCAGGTAGTTGTTTTTAAAAGATCCCAGTGAGTCATCCACATGCTTCTTGACTAAAGCCCTTCATAATAGGCTTCCTGATAGGATAAGAGTCTGAAACTGTAACCTATATCCTGATCTGAAAAACAGTCTCACAGGGTGACTACATCTCCTTGCTCTCCCTGGGAGTCTGTTCCTGATGTAATTATTAATACATTTTTTTCACTCTTAAACTGGTTCAGTTTGAGCAGTAAATTATTTGGTCACACCACCTATCTGACATTTTCAAAGGGGAACTATATGCTGTGAGGCTTCCCAGGTGGCTCAGTGGTAAAGAATCCACCTGCCAGGGCAGGAGACACGGGTTCAGTCTCTGGGTCAGGAAGATCCCCTGGAGAAGGGAATGGCTACCCACTCCAGTATTCTTGCCTGGAGAACCCCATGGACAGAGGAGCCTGGCAGGCTGCATCCATGGGGTTGCAAAGAGTCGGACACGACTGAGTGGCTGAGCATGCATGCATGCTATATGCTGCTGCTGCTGCTAAGTCGCTTCAGTCATGTCCGACTCTGTGTGACCCCATAGATGGCAGCCTACCAGGCTCCCCCGTCCCTGGGATTCTCCAGGCAAGAACACTGGAGTGGGTTGCCATTTCCTTCTCCAACTATATGCTGCACATGATTGTAAATATATATGTTTAGATTCTAAACATATAAATTTCTTCAACCCTCACCAACTCTCTATATTATTAAATAAAATTACCGTTCCCATTTAACATACGAGAAATCAAGGCACAGGATTAAATAACTTCCTCAAGATTATACAATCTGACTTAGAACTCGTACTCTTAACCACTGCTGATTGCTGCCCCCTGAGCTGCTGAATCTTTCTAGAAGATCTGCTGATTTAGACTTGGTGGTGCTGAAGTCTACAGAAATGAAAAGAGATTAAGGCCTCAGAAGGAATGAATAAATCAGACAGTATCCACCCACCCCATCACCCTAAATTAGTTTCCAAAGACTCATTGGAAAAGACCCTGATGCTGGGAAAGATTGAGGGCAAGAGAAGGGGCGACAGATGATGAGATGGTTGGATGGCATCACTGACTTGATGAACATGAGTTTGAGCAAACTCCAGGAGATGGTGAAGGACAGGCATGCTGCACTTGGGGGCGTCACAAAGAGTCCGACACGACTCAGTGACTCAGCAAAGTCTGCTATAAGAAATTTGTGACAACAGAAATTAATTCTTTGACAGTCAGGAGGCCAGATGTCTGAAATCAAAGTGTCAGCAGGGCCATGCCCCCTCTGCTCTAGGGGACAACTCTTCCTTAACCCTTTAGCATCTGATGGTTCCAGGTGTTCTTTGTCAAATGGTAACATCACTGGGATCTCTGTTCTGTCTTGATAAGAAGCCTCCTGTATGCCTCTGTTTCTCAAATCTCCCTCTTCCTTCTCTTAAAAGGATCCTTTTCATTGGATTTAGGGCCCTTTAAATCCAAGATGATCGCCCGCGACCGGCGCGCCATTTAGGAGCGCCCTCGCCTGCCCGCGACCGGCGCGCCATTTAGGGAGCGCCCCGCCGGCTGCGTCGCGCACTAAGAGCGCCCCGCCGGCTGCGTCGCGCACTAAGAGCGCGGCGGAGAGGAGCTACCCCACGACCGAGGAAGGACGGCGGTGAGGGCCAGCGCACTAAGCACGGCCGAGAAGAGCTACCCCACGACCGAGGTCAGGAAGGGCGGCGGTGAGGAGAGACCCCTCGTCCAAGGTAAGGTGCGATGGCTGTGCTTCGCTGGCCGGGAGCAGCCAGGAGCAGCCGGGATGAGATACCCCACGCCCAAGGTAAGAGAAACCCAAGTAAGACAGTAGGTCTTGAAAGAGGGCATCAGAGGGCAAATACACTAAAACCATTCTCACAGATAACTAGTCAATCTAATCACACAAGGACCACACCCTTGTCTAACTCAATGAGATTAAGCCATGCCCGAGGGGCAACCTGGGATGGGCGGGTCATGGTGGAGAGATATGACAGGGTGTGGTCCGCTGGAGAAGGGAATGGCAAACCACTTCAGTATTCTTGCCTTGAGAACCCCATGAACAGTATGAAAAGACAAAATGATAGGATACTGAAAGAGAAACTCCCCAGGTCAGTAGGGGCCCAATATTCTACTGGAGATCAGTGGAGAAATAACTCCAGGAAGAATGAAAGGATGGAGCCAAAACAAAAAGAATACCCAGCTGTGGATGTGTCTGGTGATAGAAGCAAAGTCCGATGCTGTAAAGAGCAATATTGCATAGGAACCTGGAATGTCAGGTCCATGAATCAAGGCAAAATGGAAGTGGTCAAACAAGAGATGGCAAGAGTGAATGTTGACATTCTAGGAATTAGCGAACTAAAATGGACTGGAATGGGTGAATTTAACTCGGATGACCATTATGTCTACTACTGTGGGCAGGAATCCCTCAGAAGAAATGGAGTGGCCATCATGGTCAACCAAAGAGTCCGAAATGCAGTACTTGGATGCAATCTCAAAAACAATAGAATGATCTCTGTTCGTTTCCAAGGCAAACCATTCAATGTCACAGTATCCAAGTCTATGCCCCAACCAGTAACGCCGAAGAAGCTGAAGTTGAAAGGTTCTATGAAGACCTACAAGACCTTTTAGAACTAACACCCAAAAAAGATGTCCTTTTCATTATAGGGGACTGGAATGCAAAAGTAGGAAGTCAAGAAACACTTGGAGTAACAGGCAAATTTGGCCTTGGAATACGGAATGAAGCAGGGCAAAGACTAATAGAGTTTTGCCAAGAAAATGCACTGGTCATAGCAAATACCCTCTTCCAACAACACAAGAGAAGACTCTATACATGGACATCACCAGATGGTCAACACCGAAATCAGATCGATTATATTCTTTGCAGCCAAAGATGGAGAAGCTCTATACAATCAGCAAAAACAAGACCAGGAGCTGACTGTGGCTCGGACCATGAACTCCTTATTGCCAAATTCAGACTGAAATTGAAGAAAGTAGGGAAAACTACTAGACCATTCAGGTATGACCTAAATCAAATCCCTTATGATTATACAGTGGAAGTGAGAAATAGATTTAAGGGCCTAGATCTGATAGATAGAGTGCCTGATGAACTGTGGAATGAGGTTCGTGACATTGTACAGGAGACAGGGATCAAGACCATCCCCATGGAAAAGAAATGCAAAAAAGCAAAATGGCTGTCTGGGGAGGCCTTACAAATAGCTGTGAAAAGAAGAGAAGCGAAAAGCAAAGGAGAAAAGGAAAGATATAAACATTTAAATGCAGAGTTCCAAAGAATAGCAAGAAGAGATAAGAAAGCCTTCTTCAGTGATCAATGCAAAGAAATAGAGGAAAACAACAGAATGGGAAAGACTAGGGATCTCTTCAAGAAAATCAGAGATACCCAAGGAACATTTCATGCAAAGATGGGCACAATAAAGGACAGAGATGGTGTGGACCTAACAGAAGCAGAAGATATTAAGAAGAGGTGGCAAGAATACACAGAAGAACTGTACAAAAAAGAGCTTCAAGACCCAGATAATCATGATGATGTGATCACTGACCTAGAGCCAGACATCTTGGAATGTGAAGTCAAATGGGCCTTAGAAAGCATCACTACGAACAAAGCTAGTGGAGGCGATGGAATTCCAGTGGAGCTATTCCAAGTCCTGAATGATGATGCTGTGAAAGTGCTACACTCAATATGCCAGCAAATTTGGAAAACTCAGCAGTGGCCACAAGATTGGAAAAGGTCAGTTTTCATCCCAATCCTAAAGAAAGGCAATGCCAAGGAGTGCTCAAACTACCGAACAATTGCACTCATCTCACACACTAGTAAAGTAATGCTCAAAATTCTCCAAGCCAGGCTTCAGCAATATGTGAACCGTGAACTTCCTGATGTTCAAGCTGGTTTTCGAAAAGGCAGAGGAACCAGAGATCAAATTGCCAACATCCGCTGGATCATGGAAAAAGCAAGAGAGTTCCAGAAAAACATCTATTTCTGCTTTATTGACTATGCCAAAGCCTTTGACTGTGTGGATCACAATAAACTATGGAAAATTCTGAAAGAGATGGGAATACCAGACCACCTGATCTGCCTCTTAAGAAATCTGTATGCAGGTCAGGAAGCAACAGTTAGAACTGGTCATGGAACAACAGACTGGTTCCAAATAGGAAAAGGAGTACGTCAAGGCTGCATATTGTCACCATGTTTATTTAACTTATATGCAGAGTACATCATGAGAAATGCTGGACTGGAAGAAACACAAGTTGGAATCAAGATTGCCGGGAGAAATATCAATAACCTCAGATATGCAGATGACACCACTCTTATGGCAGAAAGTGAAGAGGGGCTAAAAAGCCTCTTGATGAAAGTGAAAGTGGAGAGTGAAAAGGTTGGCTTAAAGCTCAACATTCAGAAAACGAAGATCATGGCATCTGGTCCCATCACTTCATGGGAAATAGATGGGGAAACAGTGGAAACAGTGTCAGACTTTGTTTTTCTGGGCTCCAAAATCACTGCAGATGGTGACTGCTTTTTTTTTTTTTTATTATTCTTTTTATAAGATGATCGTCTCAAGCTCTTGAACTTAATCACATCTACAAGGACCATTTTTCCACAGGCTCAAATTCACAGGTTCCAGGGATTAGAACACTGATAAATTGGGAGCTGGGGGCACCATTCAACCCACTATACCTCCTGACATGCATTGTGAGAGAAAGAGGTATAGTTCCTATAATCTGTATAAACCTAATACATTGAGTTGATGTATTCCTTTAAGCCTGTCTTAAGTCATGTTAGCCATGAAATTAAAAGACGCTTACTCCTTGGAAGGAAAGTTATGACCAACCTAGATAGCATATTCAAAAGCAGAGACATCACTTTGCCAACAAAGGTTTGCCTAGTCAAGGCTATGGTCTTTCCTGTGGTCATGTATGGATGTGAGAGCTGGACTGTGAAGAAGGCTGAGCGCCGAAGAATTGATGCTTTTGAACTGTGGTGTTGGAGAAGACTCTTGAGAGTCCCTTGGACTGCAAGAAGATCCAACCAGTCCATTCTGAAGGAGATCAATCCTGGAATTTCTTTAGAAGGAATGATGCTAAAGCTGAAACTCCAGTATTTTGGCCACCTCATGCGAAGAGCTGACTCATTGGAGAAGACTCTGATGCTGGGAGGGATTGAGGGCAGGAGGAGAAGGGGACGACAGAGGATGAGATGGCTGGATGGCATCACTGACTCGATGGATGCGAGTCTGGGTGACCTCCGGGAGCTGGTGATGGACAGGGAGGCCTGGCGTGCTGCGGTTCATGGGGTCGCAAAGAGTCGGACACGACTGAGCGACTGATCTGATCTGATCTAAGTCATGTTATTCTTCCCTGAGGAGTTCCTTAATTGTACTCTTGCCTGGAGAATCCCATGGACAGAGGAGTCTGCTGGGCTACAGTCCACGAGGTCACAAAGAGTCGGACATGACTGAGCAAGAGACTTAAGAAAACGTTCCAAGTTTTAATCAACAACAACAATAAAAGAGTGTTTTTATCTTTTCTAGAAACTCGCTAGCACTTAACAGAGACCACGATGATGAAAAAAAAAAAAGCCACACATTTTCACATCCAGCGAACCTTGCTCTTCTCTGCCTGCCTGGGGATCCTCACCAAGCCCAGTGCCATTCTGAGGCCCCCTTTAAATCACTTTCTCATTCACCCCTACTCACAATCCCACCAAGGTGCAGTTGACCTTCTATCAGCCTTGATTAGCTATGTGACTTCAGGCTATTCATTTCAACTCTCTAGCCTCTTTTCCTCCTCCATGTGAGGGGAAAGAAGACAGACAGTTTGACCTTGAAGGTCCCTAAATTCTAACCACAGAATTGAAGTTGTTCAGCCTGGAAACCACCATCTCTGCTGCAAAGCCTCCATCTGGTCCACTCTGTTCAGAGACTAGTATTTCATCTTTCTCAGTTCAAGCCAAGTTTGTCCTATTCTCCTGCCTCCAAAGGGCTCTCTCCAAGACTGATCTTATTCATCTTCTCCACCAAAAATCTCTACTGCCTCAAATAGATCTTTATCTCCAGTCAGGATCCCTCTCTTCTTCTTTCTCTCCCTCCCAGAGTTCTTCCATCTCCTCTGAAGATGTTGGAGCAGAATCCTTAACTCTTTACTCAGTTCCTGTTTCCTCCCCAGTAACAGACCTTATTATTATTACTTGATAAAGATACACAGAGCACTCGGGCACTCTGGGCAAAGCACCATGAAAACTTGGTTGCAAATACTAACATTTGAAATTTACCACATCACATTACTTGCCAGAAAGTGAGTATCAGAGAAAGAACTTGCTGTGGGGTTTCTACGCCTCCTTGTGAGAGTTGGCAGGTGGTTCCCAACCAACAATAAATATCTAGTCACGCTGGTAAGAAAAAGTGCCCATTAAACCAAAAAGACAGAGATGGAGAGGAGATTGACAACCATTACTCCTGTAACTTACGTTTTGCCTTCATAGGCACTGGTTGTGTGTACTCAGATCACATCATGCCATAATGAAATTCATACTAAATCTGATTAAAAAGCAGACAAACTTATACATGCCCAGTATTTTCTCCACCAGACATGAAGCTCAAACACTAGACTGACTGTTAAGCTCAAAATCAAGCATGGTGTAAGCCTGCTGCCTGCAGGGGACTGAGACCAAGATATAGTCAGATTGTTATCCTAGAGGATAAGTCCAGGGGCAAGGCCAGCACTGTGAATTTGGGGGGATCAAGTGCTTCAAATAACTATCATCCTGTGACTACCTTCCCTACTTCCCTCTTGGGCTGGTTTTGAAATTTCTGCAGTGGCCTGTTACCTTAGTCTTCACCAGAATGTCAACGGTGTTTTCTTTTCCAACCACTCTCAGGGGAATAGCTGTTTTACCCCCACCACAGTGGCAGGACTGAGAGCTACAGAATCAATCCTGAGTCTCCTCTCAGCCCACCCCTTTCCTGCTCAAAAGCTCAGCCAGCAGGGCAATCCTAGGGGAAGAGACAGGACCACTTTCCCACTGCAGCTTGCAGCAGAATTCAAAAGATTTCATCAACTGGTAAGAAGCAGAAAAATATCAAATGGGGGAGGAAAAAAAATCAAGGAGCTATTCTGTTCTGCCCTGGGGAATCTCTGCAAGTCATTATTCTGAAGCCTAAAAGCAATGCCCTCCCAAGGGGTGCCTTGCTTCCACAAATTATAAAAGGCCAAATGAAAAGAATACTCCACTTCAGAGCTCCCAAGAACCCCTGAAGAGGCTCCAGTGCCAGAAGAGATGGCAGGTCAATGGCAGAGGAAGGGAGGTGAAATCTACAAACAATGCCACCCGGAAGTACGGATATTAGTCAACATCATCTCTTGGGTTTCTTAAAAGCTGGTTAGCTCTGGACTGGACAAGTTTGCACTCATTTACTCATTCATTCTTTCTTTCAGAACCTAGGATATGTCAAGTGTTACAGCGGTCCTTGTCATATTAGAACTATTTTTTTTATTTAATTTTATTTAACTTTACAATATTGTATTGGTTTTGCCATATATCAAAATGAATCTGCCACAGGTATACATGTGTTTCCCATCCTGAACTCTCCTCCTTTCTCCCTCCCCATACCATCCCTCTGGGTCGTCCCAGTGCACCAGCCCCAAGCATCCAGTATCGTGCATTGAACCTGGACTGGCGACTCATTTCACATACGATATTATACATATTTCAATGCCATTCTCCCAAATCATCCCACCCTCTCTCTCTCCCAGAGTCCAAAAGACTGTTCTATATATCAGTGTCTCTTTTGCTATCTCATATAAGGGTTATTGTTACCATCTTTCTAAATTCCATATATATGCGTTAGTATGGCACCCCACTCCAGTACTTTTGCCTGGAGAATCCCATGGACAGAGAATCTCAGTCCATGGGGTCGCTGAGAGTTGGACACGACTGAGCGACTTCACTTTCACTTTTCACTTTCATACATTGGAGAAGGAAATGGCAACCCACTCCAGTGTTCTTGCCTGGAGAATCCCAGGGACAGGGGAGCCTGGTGAGCTTCCGTCTACGGGGTCGCACAGAGTCGGACACGACTGAAGTGACTTAGCAGCAGCATACTATATTGGTGTTTTTCTTTCTGGCTTACTTCACTCTGTATAATAGGCTCCAGTTTCATCCACTTCATTAGAACTGATTCAAATGTATTCTTTTTAATGGCTGAGTAATACTCCATTGTGTATATGTACCACAGCTTTCTTATCCATTCATCTGCTGATGGACATCTAGGTTGCTTCCATGTCCTGGCTATTATAAACAGTGCTGCAATGAACATTGGGGTACATGTGTCTCTTTCAATTCTGGTTTCCTGTTTTAATGGGGAAATACTGTTGCATGTGATCGTGAAACATTTGCTGTGTTATTTCAAAGACATGCAGGTTGAGGTGTGGAGTGCACATAAGAGGAGGAAGACTTAAGGCCCAAGGCAGGAGGTGGTCATGAAGAAAGTGGAGAAAGTCAGGTCTAAACTGAATGCTGAAGGAGGAGAAGGAAAGCAGGAAGTGGTGGGGGAAAGCAGGAAGAGTGGATGCCCCCCACAACTTGTCCTGAGGCCTGGGGGTAACAAGATTCTTCCCATATCCTGTGACATGGAAAGAAACTCATGTTAGCCTGGGAAGAAAGGAAGGGGGAAGCAGGCTGATGAGAGATGAGTCTAGAGAAGGAAGCAGAAGTTGGGCAGGGGTCATAATGAGAGGGTAACAGACAGCAAGGCCAGGGGTCTCCAAACAGGAAATAGGCTGCAAGTGCCAGATATTTTTCTCTCTCTTAAAGGAGCAGGAGGAAACAAACTAGTCTTATACTTTTTCCCCTTCTCTATACTAATTTAAAAAGAGGTTTCTCTTAAAATTTTGTGTTGCCATAATGACATCCCGTTCCACCTGAACTTAACTTTTCGCAACCGTTGATCTACCGCATGCATTTTTCTTATGGAAATGTTTGTCTTAAGCTATGTTAATGAACTATGTACTTACCCTAGACTCTGACTTGAAGTTGGTTCTGCCTAAAGGCTCAGAACTGACTTGATAAACCAGTATGTTATACGCATACGTTGTTCTCCTAATCTATCTATGTCAATGAAACTATATATTTGTTTAGAAATCTGCCTTTCTTCAAGATTCATGTCAGTTGTTTTATGGCCTGGGATGACTCACTTGGTGCCAATGTTATCTCAATGCATGTTGTGGGTGAGGGGCCTGGTGCCAGTCTCTGAGTTTTGAGACATTTCTCTTCTCTAATTAGCAGACTGCTGTCATGTATGGATGTGAGAGTTGGACTGTGAAGAAAGCTGACCACCAAAGAACTGATGCTTTTGAACTGTGGTGTTGGAGAAGACTCTTGAGAGTCCCTTGGACTGCAAGGAGATCCAACCAGTCCATTCTAAATGAGGTCAGTCCTGGGTGTTCTTTGGAAGGAATGATGCTAAAGCTGAAACTCCAGTACTTTGGCCACCTCATGCAAAGAGTTGACTCACTGGAAAAGACTGTGATGCTGGGAGGGATTAGGGGCAGGAGGAGAAGGGGACGACAGAGGATGAGATGGCTGGATGGCATCACCAACTCAATGGACATGAGTTTGAGTGAACTCTGGGAGTTGGTGATGGACAGGGAGGCCTGGTGTGCTGCAATTCATGGGGTCGCAAAGAATCAGACACAACTGAGCGACTGAACTGAACTGAGCAGCTATGTAACATCGGCTAAAGACTAGCAGGGGGGCACTCTTTTTGCCCCCTTTGGATGTCTATGTCAGAAGCTTTCTCTATCTCTTTTATACTTTAATAAAACTTTATTACACAAAAGCTGTAAACAATCAAGCCTCATCCCTGGCCCAAGACTGAATTCTTCTCCTCCGAAGGCCAAGAATCCCGATGTCTATCATGGTTCAGCAACAACCCTTCAATAGGGGCATGACAGAGTCTGGACCTTTTCCTAAAGGGATCTGGAGAGCATGAGGTGGGAAGAAGATGAAATTGAGCAACAAATGATACGATCAGACCTGCAGTTTAGATCATTTCTCTTAGGAACATCACCTTGACTTTGGACCCTTTGTTATCTCTGGCTTACAGCACTGATATCATGGAAATTGATAAAATATAAAAATTTAAAAAAAGAAAAAACCAAAGGTAAGAGTCTGTCAACAGGAAAGTTCTTTCGTATTCTCTGAGTGTCACTGTAGAAGCCGGCTGAAGGTCTGCAAGGCCCAAGGCTCCCTAAACTCCACATGTGAAGGGAATGCCCTCACCTCCTCCAATTCCAGGGTGAGGCCCAGCTTCCAAGTCTTCCCTGGAAAGAAGGGGCGACCTGCACACAGGTCAGGATCCCTCCTGCAGCTGCCCCCAGGCTGAGCCTTTGTCAAACTGAACCCCATCAGCTAAGGTTGAGTTTGGGTTTACAAAAGATGACAAGAATCCCTCTCTCCACACTGCTCCACCACCATGGCCCTCATCCCAAGAAGCCAGCCCACCTCTCCTGCCCTCAGTCGGCACAGGGCCAGAGTAAGGGGGCCGGGGTGCTCTAGGCATCCCTGGGGAGCAAATGCATGAATTGCTGTCAATACCTTTCCTGCAGGACTTCTCTCCTGTCCACTCTGCCAACCAGGAAAGGCAAGGACCTGCCACTATGCCCAGAGGGGTTTCTACCCTGAGGCTAAGACATCTCAAGAAGCCAGCTCCAGGTCAGGCCCAACTTAAGGACTTCTGGTCAACCTCCAGCACATTTCAGCACCTGCAGGCTGAGGCTGCCTACTCTCATGGCAAAAATGTGGAATTGAGGGGTTGGGATCATTGAGCCTGAAGGAAAGATTGAAGAGTTTGGAGGTGCCTATAGTGGTGAGACAAGAGGAGACTAAAACACTACACATGAAGGCAAATAATCCACTTAACTAGAAATGATCCATGCCTCAGGCACCAGGAGAAATCAAGAAGTAACCTTTGGCTCCCTCAGAGCAAAGGCATTTTCTTGTGCAATTCAGAAATTCTGGAGTCTGAAAAGCTGTAAGACATTCCTCATTTTAGATAAAAACAGATGCTAAATAAGGCTCCTTAGACTCATGTATTGGAGAAGGCAATGGCACCCCACTCCAGTACTCTTGCCTGGGAAATCCCATGGATGGAGGAGCCTGGTAAGCTATAGTCCATGGGGTCGCTAAGAGTCAGACATGACTGAGCGACTTCACTTTCACTTTTCACTTTCATGCATTGGAGAAGGAAATGGCAACTCACTCCAGTGTTCTTGCCTGGAGAATCCCAGGGACAGAGGAGCCTGGTGGGCTTCTGTCTATGGGATCGCACAGAGTCGGACATGACTGACGCGACTTAGCAGCAGCAGACTCATGTAAAAGTATAGTAACTCATACTCATATAGAGCTTCATCTTTTACCAACTTCTGGATGAAGTTGGCTTCCTGTATAGACCTACCAGAAAAGAGAAAAAAAAAATACTGCCAATATAAATATTTGGGCTCAGGTTGTATTTCATATTCATACATGTTAGTTTATAAGCAGCTGCTATAACAGATAAACCTGGACATTTCAACAATTTTATGCAACAGAAGATTTTCTTGTTCAAACACTACAGAAAAGCAAGAGGAAAATGATAAGAGTATTGTGCTCTAGACATGCTGGGGTCCAGACCTTCTTCAAAGGGACTTTGAAGGCAATTTGGGGCATCAACACTCAGCCTGGAGATGATGGAAGAGAAAGAAGAGGATTGAGAGAGAAGTTTACTGGGCCAAGTCTAGGAGTAGGGCACCTTACTTCTGCCCACAGTTACATGCCACACATAATAACTGCAAGGAATTCTGGGGAAAATGGGCCCCCGGAAAGGGAAAATAAGTGTGTGGACAGTGGCAGTCTCTGCTACAGAGGCTTCCTAACATCATCTGGCTGCCTTCTCTGCTACCAGTCAGCTTCACCCTCTATCCCATTTGAATTGCCAAAGAGAGAAAAAATAACAGGAGAGAGAATGGAACTCTGGAGAACAACAAAATTTAATCTGAGAGCCAAGGAGAAAAACAGCAATGAAGAAGACTGAGAAGGGAAATCAGAGAACAAAAGACAAAAGCCAGGAGTGTGGAGACATTGAGATCAAAGGAAGTAGGTCCAAAAAGGAGGCAAGGACACCTAATTCATTTTCTTGTTTCATCGGATGGTGCTGGAGGTTGAACGAGCTGGGGAAAATGGAAGCATTTTCACAATGGTAAGCCATGTAAGAGGTGCCTGCCCATAATCTATCTGCAAGCCTAGTTTTGCCTGCAACATTCACAGTCCCTGGAATTGCCAGGTCCCATCTTATTCCCTCCTTTCCTGTACTTCCCACAGATGGAATAGTAAGGAAGGGCCTGAAAAAAAATGCCCCCACTCACAACCTCAGGTAAACTTTCAACGTCAGGTGTTATTCCTAAACCCCCATGAGGTCATGAAGGTTTTCACCCCCAGGATACCATGTCCCTGCACCCTCCTGGGGAATATCCACCCCCTGTTTTATACCAGACTGGACTGGGCTGCCCTTGTTCTTGAAGAAGAGAAAGAAGAGAGAGAGAAAAAATACAAGAAATCTTTGTACGGGAGGGTGGGGTGGGAGGGTAGGAGGAGGGTTTCAAAAGCTTTTCTAAATTTAATTATATGTCATTTTCTAATTGTACTTCATAATTGTGTAATTATCCCCAAGTATTTTTCTTTAAGCAATAGAACTCATAATTACATACTAATTGAAATGTGTAATCTCATCATTAGGATATGTAAATATATAATAGTGTGAAGATAAGGTAATTAAAATTCCAGGGATGACTCTCATAAAAACTGGTGACATATCCCTGCTTCTGTCCCAGGATTCTCTGCTCCAGGGGGCTTTGAAATTCCACCTGGACAGAGACTATAAGCCCTGCCTTTACCAGCAAACAGGCTACCTGAGAGTGGGATTATCTGCCCCACCTCATCCTACCCAAAATACCTCCTTGGGATTTCCCACTTTCACATTCTTCCCCATCTGAAAGGAATTTCAAGTTGCTGGATGGCTGAATAAAGGCTGTATTGTAACTCTCTCCCTATCACCCTTGCTCAATGCAGGGCTCAGAGTGGATTGGACTGCCCTTGACATCAGACCCAAAACATACACAAAAGGATGAATATATATATATTTTCTGCCTCTTAAGAAATCTGTATGCAGGTCAGGAAGCAACAGTTAGAACTGGTCATGGAACAACAGACTGGTTCCAAATAGGAAAAGGAGTACGTCAAGGCTGCATATTGTCACCATGTTTATTCAACTTATATGCAGAGTACATCATGAGAAATGCTGGACTGGAAGAAACAGAAGTTGGAATCAAGATTGCTGGGAGAAATATCAATAACCTCAGATATGCAGATGACACCACCCTTATGGCAGAAAGTGAAGAGGGGCTAAAAAGCCTCTTGATGAAAGTGAAAGTGGAGAGTGAAAAGGTTGGCTTAAAGCTCAACATTCAGAAAACGAAGATCATGGCATCTGGTCCCATCACTGCATGGGAAATAGATGGGGAAACAGTGGAAACAGTGTCAGACTTTATTTTTCTGGGCTCCAAAATCACTGCAGATGGTGACTGCAGCCATGAAATTAAAAGACGCTTACTCCTTGGAAGGAAAGTTATGACCAACCTAGATAGCATATTCAAAAGCAGAGACATTACTTTACCAACAAAGGTTCACCTAGTCAAGGCTATGGTCTTTCCTGTGGTCATGTATGGATGTGAGAGCTGGACTGTGAAGAAGGCTGAGCGCTGAAGAATTGATGCTTTTGAACTGTGGTGTTGGAGAAGACTCTTGAGAGTCCCTTGGACTGCAAGAAGATCCAACCAGTCCATTCTGAAGGAGATCAATCCTGGAATTTCTTTAGAAGGAATGATGCTAAAGCTGAAACTCCAGTATTTTGGCCACCTCATGCGAAGAGTTGACTTATTGGAGAAGACTCTGATGCTGGGAGGGATTGAGGGCAGGAGGAGAAGGGGACGACAGAGGATGAGATGGCTGGATGGCATCACTGACTTGATGGGTGTGAGTCTGGGTGACCTCCGGGAGCTGGTGATGGACAGGGAGGCCTGGCGTGCTGCGGTTCATGGGGTCGCAAAGAGTCGGACACGACTGAGCAACTGATCTGATCTGATATAATATATCTTCTGCCTTAGTCAGAGTTCTCCAGAGGAACAGAACTAGTGGGAGATGATGGATACATAGATTAATAGATAGATAATAGATGACAGATAGATATTGTTGTTATTCATTTGCTAAGTTGTGTCTGACTCTTTCTGACCTCATGGACTGTAGCATGTTAGATAGATATCGAGAGAGATTGAGATTTATTGAGCCATACTGAGGTTGGCTCACTCAATTATGGAGGCCGAGAAGTCCTACGATCTGCCATCTGTAAACAGGAGAGCTAGGGAAGTTAGGGGTGCAATTCAGGCCACATCTGAAGGCCTGAGAACTGGGGGCATTGATACTATAATCCTGCTCTGAGTCTGAAAGCCTGAGGACCAGGAGCAGTGATGTCCGAGGGCAGAAGACAGATGGCTGAGTTCAAACAGAGAGTGAATTTGCCCTTTCACTGTCTTTTTGTTCCGTTCAGGCCCTCAACAGATTGGATGATGCTTACTTGCGTAGATGAGTGCAATCTTCTTTAGTCAATCTAAATTCAAAATCCAATCTCTTGGCATTCTCACAGACAGACCCAGAAAAAATGTTCTACCAGCTCTCTGGGTTTGTGCGTGCTTAGTCACTCAATTGTGTCTGACTCTTGGCCACCCCATGCCATCCCTTCAGGCTCCTCTGTCCATGGAATTTTCCAGGGAAGAATTCTGGAGTGGGTTGCCATTTTCTCCTCCAGGGGATCTTCCCAATCTAGGAATCGAATCTGCATCTCTTGCATCTCCTGCCCTGGCAGGTGGATTCTTTATCACTGCACCATCTGACTCTCTGGGCTCCCTGGCCCAATCAAGTTGATACATAAAATTAATCATCACCCCTCCCCTTGCCCCTAATCCCCTAGCCCCTGTGATACTCAGGACCAACCTCAGATTAAAATCTAAGGGTCTCTTCATGACTAGAAGCTGCTTTTCTAGGGAGACCCCCTGATGAGGACCACTCTGTGAGGTTTCAGTCACCTGGACGACCCCAAGGTGGAAGCCAAGAACCAGCCTCGGCCACATCTACCAGCTTCCTGCCCCTGGGCTAAAACCCAGAGACACAGACCATCAATAGATCTGTCCACCTTGAGATGATATGCATGACCTCCCCTAGAGGTGACAGGTGTCCTCATGGGGAAGCACAGATGAGGAGGGATATTTACCCAGATGAGAGCAATAGGGCAGATGGGAGGGAAGATTTCCTGGAAGAAGAGACATGTGAACTCAAGTCTGAAGGGTAGAAAATGAGGTGGAGGGGACAAAATGTGCCATAGATGGGAGGTGAGAGTGTGACCAGTTCAGTAGGGTGCAGAGACCGTGTGTAGAGAGTCAGGAGGGACAAAGTTGGAGGGTAGACAGGGGCCAGGCTGAAGAGCCCTGTAAACTTCATTGAAGTTTGGAATCTCCTGAAAAAGATGTTTTTGACTAATTTGGCAATAAGGCTGGAAAGATGGACACACTGATAGATTGATGGAGTGGTGATGGGTGGGTAGGTCTTGGATATCACAGCCAGATCTCCGGCAAAACTGCAACGCAGGCTCCACCAGGGTGATGAGGTTTTGTTCTACTTCTGATTCCCAAGTCCCGGAAAAGCACGGCTGGTAAAGCAGAGACTAAATCCAAGACCCAGTGCTCTCCCCACTCCGTGTACCAGTCCTGGGAACACAGAGAGGCGCTCCTTGTCCACGCAACACTTCTCACCTGGTCTAGTCACTTCACACAGATACACACACCCCCAAAGGCCCCATGTCACCCAGTGGCACTAAAAGCCCTTGACCCCCAAAACCCCCAAGAGGAAGGACCTCTCCAAGCTGCCATCCTCAAACAGAGAGTTTCTCAACATTGGATAGCACAGATTACTTTGCTCTCAGCATCATATTAAATGATGCGTATTCCAAACAAGCTGCTTTGAAATTCAGTTTGCGGCCCTCAGAAATCTCAGAAGCACACGGGGCTGCAGCCTGGGTGTGACGAGGCAGACATTTCCCCAGGAAGTGGGTCATGGGCCCTTGAAACTTACCTCCGGAGCAGGAGTATTGAAGTGTGTCTTGAGTGACAGAGAGGATGACGGAGGGTGGCTTCCTGCAGGGAGCCCAGCGGAACCCCACGGTGGCCGCGGCTTTGGTGTGGGAGGAAAGGGGAGGGGCGATTCATGTCAGAAATCAGAAGGGAGGTAAGCGGAGTCCCTATCTCAGTATATTTCAAGCATTTTCTTTGTATACCAGTCAGACGAGCATTGAATTGTGACTTGACTCAATGTCCCCAGATGCTGACAACCTGACTACGTCTGATCACTTAACCTGAAGAACATGTATTACAAGTCCTTTTCCCTTTCTTCTGAGATGCCTTTTTATTCACATGAAGCCTTCAGCCCACATGCACACAAAAATCCCCATGCAGGTATTGGCAGCCTTGTTCCATCATGATGGGCTGGGCGTGTGTGGGTGGCGTGGGCATCAGCCCAGGTATCTATGCCACTCTGGAGGGGATCAAGCCTGGGATCTCAAATACAGTTACTGAGGCCACAAATGTCAGTGCTTGGCCAGCTGGCTGAAACTCTGTCCCATTTGCTCAGAAAAGTAACAGTTGCCTCAGCTTATACATTCTCTTCTGTAAGTTTCTATAATTGGCTGCCTCAGAGACACACACAATGGGGCTTACAGTGGTAACAATACAGCAGTGCATTAAGTTCAAATTGCATTTTGAAAGCCATTATCTCCCTCAGAAGTGTCTCCTACTAGGTCTGGAAGTTGGGGCTGGACAGCTCCCAGCTGAGTCAATGCCAGGGTCTCTGGGAAGAAATCAGCAATGGGGCAGGAGCAGAGTGAGCCCCTGGCAACCTGGAAAGGGGAGCTGAGATCCTTGGGCACAGCTTGGGGCCTGAGACCCGCCTGTCCTGCAGCGGTCCCTCTGCCTTGGACTCCATCTCGGCACGCCTATGTCAGAGGTCACAGGCACGGCAGATGGAGCCTGGACTCCTGAGTCACCCAGATATGAATTCCAGTCCTGGCTTTGCAACCATGAGTTGAGGGACCTAGGGAAATTTACCTCTCTGAACTTCAGTTTATTTAAGCAAAATGGAAATAGAGACAAATTCATAGGATTTTGTCCTGAGGGTGAAATCCAATGATATCTCTAAGTAGCTGTTATGTACTAGGTATGAAATAATGGTCCTTCCTGGCCTCATCCTGACATAAGATATAATAAACTCTACCCTCAGGCTCTTTCTTCGCCCAAGTAATTATCTCTACTGCTTGTCTTATTCCTCCTCACCCTAATAAGAATATGGCAAAATTGGGCAATTACTAACAAGGAATCCGTAAATGGTGAGTGATAAGCCTGGAGGAATTGGGTAGGGGGGTGTGTGGTCAGAGAATGATGCCCTGGTGCTTCATAAATGGAACCACTCACCATCTAGCTGACGTTAGATGCAAAAGTTGAGTGACGGGGTGAGTGAGATTATTGAATCCAAGAGATCAAAGATTCCAGAAGCCATGCATTAACCACTATTCCATACTGCCCCTTAAAGTTTAGAGAAAACCAAAGAGAGAAGATGCGTATACATACCAACTAGGTTTAGCCACAAGATTATGAGGTTATGATTATCTAGGGACCATATAAAGCCATATGGAGGAGATGATGGTGAAGATGGGCATTAAAGAATATGTGGGCAATGTTTGGCAATGCAGAGATTAGAGGAAACAGGTTCAAGAAAATGATATGATGACTCAATCTTTGCAAAGTTCTTCTAACTTGGTACTGGTTCTCCCACAAATGAAAATGGAGTCAGAAATGTGGATTGTAATCCCATCTATTCTGCTTAAAAGCTGGTGACGCTGGACACATCACAACCCTTTTGAGCCTCAATCTTCTCACCTGTAAAATGTGGATAAGAATGTTGTTTTCAGTTGCAAGATTAAGTGAGAAAGTGACCTGTACACAGTATAGATCAATGATTCCCAGACCCACTAGAACATTCGAGTTACCCGGGGTGAATGCTAAAAATACAGATTTCTGGAGGGACACAGCTGGACCAGCAGGACAGAGCAGAGATGTTTTCTGACCTCTCTCTCTTCCCACACTTGGATCTATTGCCAGGGCCCCACTGACCAAGCCTAACAGAAGCTGGCCAGCAGTGGAGCTGGGTGATACAGCTTATGGGAATCCTTCTCCTGGTACATACAGATTAGGGAAGAAACAGAAAAATTAGCAGTCTCCCCTCTCAAAACTTCCAGTGGCTCCCCACTGCCTGCTAAATAAAGCCTAATCTCCCCAAATGGCCATTCAAGTCCTCTACAATCTACACCATCTTTCCAGACTCTTCTTCACTCATGCACCGAAGCCTAAAATGGCACCACTGGTTTCCCAGCCCATTGCACCTTCTCATGCCATTCCACTTCTCCCCAGCCCCGCCTCTGGCTTAGGAGATTCCACTCAGCCTCAATTCATGGTCTGTCTTAAACACTGAATCCTCCATACTCTCATTTCTGATTATCTCCAACTGGTGGGATGTCTTCTTTTCCTCTGCTGCCCTAACAACTTAATTTGGACCACCTGTCTGATTCATCACATACCACCTCACACTTGTCGTCCATTCCCACCAATTGTGTGCTGAAATTGTGTCTGTGTACCACTTCTCCTCGGAGAAGGCAATGGCACTCCACTCCAGTACTCTTGCCTGGAAAATCCCATGGACGGAGGACCCTGGTGGGCTGCAGTCCTTGGGGTCGCTGAGAGTCAGACACGACATGACTGAGTGACTTCACTTTCACTTTTCACTTTCATGCATTGGAGAAGGAAATGGCAACCCACTCCAGTGTTCTTGCCTGGAGAATCCCAGGGACGGGGGAGCCTGGTGGGCTTCCATCTATGGGGTCGCATAGAGTCAGACACGACTGAAGCGACTTAGCAGCAGCAGCAGCAACCACTTTTCCTATTACACTGAAGGTACCACAGCAGAAACTGTCTTCGTGTGTTTGCATTCTCCAGTTCTCAACACTGTCCTATTCAGGATGTCTCTCCCTTCCCCAGGCTCATGGACTCCTTTGAGATACAGGTCAGGGAATTCCTGGCAGTCCAGGGGTTAGGACTCTGCACTCTCATTGCTGAGGTCCCAGGTTCAATCCCTATCGGGAAACTAAGATTTCAGAAGCCACCTGGCTGGGCGAAAATATCCAGATCAAATGCCAATGCCTCTGTTTCCTCCAGACAGAGCCAATTCATCTTCTCTTTCTCCTGCATAAGATGTACAATATATATCTTACCCCACATGTATACCCTACCCAGGAGCCTGGGTTCAAACTCTGAAACTCCATCCCTCAAAAGTTGTGTAACATTGAGAAATTGATTTAAATTCTCTATGCCCTTTTCTTCATGGTGCCTAGCACCACAAATAAGATAGTATATGTAAATCATTCAGCACAGTGCCAGGCATATATAGTAAATGATGAAAAAATGTCAGCTATTAATATTATTACTTGACTCTAAGCTCACTGAAGGCAGGACCCCTTGTCTTGATCTTTGTTTCCCTAGTGTCTGCACAACGCCCAGGAAATAGTATGTGCTCATTGTGTTTGTGGATTGTTTCCCTAGTGTCTACACAATGTCAGGTTACAGTACATGCTCAGTGTATGAACGAATAGGCATTCAATAAATATTGGTTGGGTGGTTGATGGGTGGGTAGACAGATGGGTGGTCAAACAGGTCTAGTGTAGCCAACTGGTTACATAAATAAGTGAATCAGTAGGTATTCAATATGTGTTGGCTGGTTAGTTCTTTGCTTAAAACAAATGAGTGAATGAGGAATGAATAATAGTATTTAATAAGAAGGTTGCCTATTTGCATGGTTGAATGAGCAAACAGATTTTCCACAAATAGCAGATGTTCCATAAATGCTGCCTGGGTAAGTGAGAGAACAAACATCCTAAAATATAACATTAGCTTAGAGTCAAAGCCAGAGAGGACACAGCTAAAGCAGTGGTGGGGGGTAGATGGGTGATGAAGCCGGCCACGCAGTGACTATCTCAGAGACTCCGCTTGTCCCTGCCATTTCTAGAGGCTTCCCCACCGCAGCTGCTTCTGCAGACTTCCTGGGCTGCAACATGGGTGACATGGGAAGCTGGGGCTGGGTAAGGGGCTGGAGATGGGCAAGCCGCCCCCACCTTCTCCCCACTCAGCTGAGGAGCAACCTGCCCAGGCCCCCACCTAGAGCTGACTTTCCTGTCCCACCCCGGAAAAGGAGGGAGCTCCACCTCCGAGCACATTAGGAACAAATTCTGTATTCCTCCATCCCAGGGGCAGAGATGTTAGCTCATCAGATCCTCAGCCCTATTCCTTGGCTTTTCCCCCAAGAAAGCCCCAGCAACTCACATCTCCCAGTTTATGAATTATTTTGCAACATGTCTGCAGATGTGTGAACTAGAAATCTTATACATGTTGGAGGATTTTGCCATTTCTATTAAATATGCCATTCATTTGGTAGGTAATTAAATGTGCAATAATGGGCTCTAATTTCCATCTTAAATGACTTCCTAGGAGCAGCAGAAAGAGAGATGCAGGGTGTAATTTTCTAGAAGAGGCTTTTTTTCCCCCTAAAGCTTTTTAGCACCTAGAAGAAGGGGGGAATTAAGTAAAATAAAGTTGGTTTTGGCACTGCTCCACATGAGCGTCGTGAGCAATTACCCCCCACTTAGGGAAGGAGACTAGAGCCTGCCACGCAACACCAAAACCCTGCGGCAGCCTGGGGACCTCGGTCCTGGCAGTCTGAGCTTGGGAAGGAGAAGAGCCAGTGGGCAGCAACAGGAGCTGTGGGGGGTAGGGGGGCTGAAAGGCATCTCTGCAGACCTCCACAGACACTACATTTGGGCAGAATCTGCAAATCTGAGAAGGATAAGCCTTCCTCCTCTTCTCTGTACTTCCCACACCATCCATGTCCATATGAGAAGACACATGTGCACGCACACACACACACACACACACACACACACACACACACATTCACAGAAGCATGGAGTTCGCCTCCAACCCTAGAAGTGCCCATCTGAGCCAATTGCAGGGAGGCAGCCAGGAAGCCTCAGATCCACCAATGGCTGTGAAAATATGGTTGAGTTACTTAGCCTCTCTGGGCCTCAGTTTCCTCATCTGTAAGATGGGAATCGTCAAACCCAACCCAGAAGATCATCGTAAGTGTCAAAGGGGAGACCATGCGGAAAGACACTAGCATAGTCTGGGCTCCCAGGAGCAAGCTCTCAATGGATGTATTCCCTCTCGCCTTTCTCCCCCTCAGTCGGCATTGAGGGCCCTCTTGTGAGATTCCAGGGCCCAGGAAGCCTGCTCACCCTCCGGGAGTTGCCCCGATTCTCCCCACTCTCCGGCATCATCCCTCGGGGCAGCCAGCCCTCTCCTTCCCTCCCCTGCCATCTCCGGGCAGCCCCTGCATTCCAGTGGGAGCCAGACCGTCAGCCTTTCCTGAGCCAGGGCTGACACCACAGGGAGGCTGAGGGGCCCAAGGGCAGGCTTCTGATAGGAACACAAAGGAAGCACAAGGGCTGAGCAAGGGCAGAGGATGCCCCGGCCGGCCCCAGGGCTCGTGGTGAGGTCAGACTTCTTGGCCAGCCCTCAGGGGCATTCCCCGCTCCCTGACTCTCCAGGGACTGACACCACAAATGTGGAGGCCCAGTGGCAGGGCCGTCACCAGCCGGTGACTCCCAGCCTCTGGGCATCTCTCAGCTCCGCAGTCTCTGAATGTGGACAAGGGTGCTGAGGGCAATAAATCAGGCTGTCTCCTGGCTCCTCTGGCCGGTCTCCATCCTGGGCACCCAGGAAGGAGATAAGGGAAGAACCCTGAGAGCACATCCCAGGATATCTCGGGATCTCAGGCCAGGACTACATCACATAACAGCCCAGCTGAAAGTAGGCCTGGGCAGAAGTGGGAGTGAAGACAGCGTGGAAAGGAGTCATCTGAGGGACCCAGAGCACAGGCTGCCCTCAAATAAAAACATAAATATGGGTGAGTATCCGTTGGGAGTCAGGGTGGGTCCTTCACAAGGCAAGAGCGGGTGAGAACTAAAAGGGACTCAGAGCCCATTCATTGGTGGCAGGGCCTGGGCCCCATTCACTGAAGTGGAGGGGGCGGCATGGAACACCCCAAGCCGCTCGGGCTGCACTGCAAAGCTTTCCACTTATTTGTTCTTCCAAGGTCCCACTCTTCTCTGATTAATCATAGATACAAATATCCAAGCGATATTTGTAGATTGTCAACTTCACACCAAGCAGACTGTTCATACAATAAATATCATGGGTTTTAGAGGCAGGCCACCTGATTGGAGCCCCTATGCTGTCATTACTGGTTATACGACTTTGACTAGTTACTTGAAGTCTCTGGGCCTCAGTTTCCACATCTCTAGAATGGGAAAATAACTACATAGTGCTTAGCATGATGGCTATCGAATATTTTTTGCATTAACCAAAAAAAGTTAGTCACTGCTGTGATTACAAGGTCAGCATGCTGAGACTTTAAGATGTTCAAAACGTACAATTATACTCTTAGATAATCAATAAATAGCATATACTACATGTCCCCCCAAAAGAGACTGTTCTGTCCTTTTTGTTGCCTATAGCATCAGTGATTTTGCACATGATAGGAGGTCAGTAGCTTTTTGAAAAATGGAGGTAAGTTCCTTAATGACCAAGGGTAAACTATTTCAGCAATAACTGATATTGGAGACTATTACCTTATACCAGGTTTGGGGCTTGGAGAGGTGACAATTTAAGCTTGGAAATGACAAAGACACAAATTTAGACTAGTCATAAAATTTACAATCAGACAGTCTCCAGAGCTCACCTCTATGGTGTTCCCTTTTCATTCTTTTTAAGGGAGGACATACCACATTACATGTGGGCTGCTGGGTAGGGTATTCATATTGCAATACTGATCTCTGATCTGTGCATAATACTGAGTCACTTCTGGTGGGATGCTGATGTGCACAGAAATACCAGCTTGTGAGGAGGAGAAAGGTACCTGCAGAGAGGCAGACAGAAGTTATAAAATCAGAGGGCATGAAACAAGCTTGGAGGCTCCTCCTACAATTCCAGACTATGAAAGCAGCAAGGGCCTTTAGGGGTCACCCCCATCCTTCCCACCCGTCCGACAGAAGAGAACTCAAGGTACAAGGAGGCTCTGTGACTGGACCAAGGCCACCAGCTAGTTAGTGACAGGGCTGGGACCAAGAGCATTCTCCTGACTCCACTTTAATGATCTTCCCACTACACCTGGCTGTCACCTTCTCTGAACATGAATTCATCAGAGGCAAGCAGATGACTGCCTTTCATCCCAAGCAGGCCAGAGAGGCCCCAAGAGCGTCACGTTAGTGAGAGAGGCCCAGACATGGCTCCTTATTAGAAGCCGACCATGGGGGCATGTTTTTTATCCCACACCCACCCCTGCGGTGAGGGTAAGCATGTTATGTCTGCAATTAAGTTGGTTGTACAGAGGAATCAGTCCTCAAGGCAACTAGAACTGACACCTGCTTTTGATATTGAAAACAATCTGAGAAATAATTATATGAGTTACAGTTCAGCTGTCATATTTAAAAAAAAGGTAGGGGCCTGATGGATAGCCCTGAGGGAGGGATCATGGCCTGTGAGGCAAGGCTGTCCAAAGGGGCCTCTTGCAGATGAAGCCCAACTCAGAGGAATCCACAGAGACCCACCTCCTCTCCGCTCCTTGGCCCAGCCCACTGGGAAGACACAAGGCAGCCACGTCCTATAGCAAAACTGAGGACTGCACTGGGGCCCTTGGGGGCAGGAAGAAAGGAAGGTGAAGGTCTTAGGGAGCTGCCTGTGAACTGGTGCCATTTCAACTGGTCCCTGCCAGCCTGTCAGGGTCCTAGTCCTCCTATTCCTCCCTCCTGCCCTCACACACAGTGTCTGCCCACTTGTTCAAAGAGCTATCCTGCAGTCCCACTCCTGGGCATATATCAGGAGAAAACGGAAATTCAAAAAGACACATGCACGTCAGTGCTCACTGCAGCACTATTTACAACAGCCAAGACATGGAAGCGGCCTAAGTGTTGACTTCAGATGCGTGGACAAAGAAGATGTGGTGTATATACACACAGGAATATTGCTCAGCCATAAAATGGAATGAAATAATGCCATTTGCAGCAACATGGATGAACCTAGAGATTATCATGCAAAGTGAAGTAAGTCAGGGGCTTCCCCAGTGGCTCAGAGGTAAAGAATCTGCCTGCAATACAGGATGAGCAGGAGACGCAGGTTTGATCCCTGGGTTGGGAGGATCCCCTGGAGGAGGGTATGGCAGCCCACTCCAGTATTCTCACCTGGCGAATCCCATGGACACGGGGGCCTGGCGGTCACAGTCCATAATAGTTGGACTACTGATTGGGTTGCAGAGTCAAACACGACTGAAGTACCTGAGCACATACACACACACGCACGAAGTACAGACAGAGAAAGGAAAGTATTATATCCTATCACTTATATGTGGAATTTTTTTTAAAAAAAGATACAAATGAACTTATTTACAAAACAGAAATAGACCTACAGACCTAGAAAGCAAACTTCTGGTTACCAAAGGAGAAGAGGGGGGACAGGGAAGAATAGGAGATTAGGATTAACATATACACACTGCCATATATAAAATAGATAAACAGCAAGGATCTTCTGTATAGCACAGGGAACTATACTCAATATTTTGTAACAACTATAAAGGAGAAAACTCAGAAAAATATGTATTTTATATAAATATATGTAGGTGTCTGAATCACTGTGCTGTATGCCTGAACACAACATTGTAAGTCAAATGAAAGAGAAAGTCGCCCAGTCACGTCTGACTCTTTGCAACCCCATGAACTATACAGTCCATGGGATTCTCCAGGCCAGAATGCAGGAGTGGGTAGCCTTTTTCTTCTCCAGGGGATCTTCCCAAACCAGGGATTGAACCCAGGTCTCCCGCATTTCAGGGGGTTTCTTTACCAGCTGGGCCACCAGGGAAGCCTATAAGTCAACTATACTTCAATTTTTAAGATAGCTAAATTCTAATTACACTGCAAATAATTAATTTATAAGAGCTATCTAGCTCTGCCTTGTTCTCCCTGATAATTGTTCCAAAGTCTCAAGTGATAATTAAGGGAGATCTTTCACCATGCTCGGGGAAGGCAATGGCACCCCACCCCAGTACTCTTGCCTGGAAAATCCCATCGACGGAGGATCCTGGTAGGCTCCAGTCCATGGGGTCGCTAAGAGTCGGACACGACTGAGCGACTTCACTTTCACTTTTCACTTTCATGCATTGGAGAAGGAAATGGCAACCCACTCCAGTATTCTTGCCTGGAGAATCCCAGGGATGGGGGAGCCTGGTGGGCTGCCGTCCATGGAGTCACACAGAGTCGGACACGACTGAAGCGACTTAGCAGTAGCAGTAGCAGTTTCACCATGCTACAACCAGGACCTGACGCACGTCCTAACGTGTAGTAAACATTTTATACGTATATAATAAATAACTGATAACTCTTTTCATTATTAGCACTCATTTCTTTGGTAGTTTTATAGTTTCATTCTTCCATATCCATTCTTTCCTTAGGTATTTATGACCCTTTGGATGTGGGTGGCTGTGGGCATCGTGTCAAAGATGAGAAAACTGAAGTCAGAATGAATGAGGAGGGCTTGTCCAGGATTATGCAGCCAGAAGAGCCAGGAATCCAAGAGGCCTTTTGCCCTGGGTTCTTTCAGCCACAGGAGGTGTCTGCCTTGGGATGTGAATGCGCCACATTCACATGAAATGTGAAAGTGAAAGTTGCCCAGTCATGTCTAACTCTTTGCCACCCCATGAACTAAACAGTCCATGGAATTCTCCAGGCTAGAATACTGGAATGGGTAGCCATTCCCTTCTCCAGAGGATCTTCCCAACCCGGGATCGAACCCAGGTATCCCACATTGCAGGTGGATTTTTTACCAGCTGAGCCACCAGGGAAGTTCAAGAAATACTGGAGTGGGTAGCCTATCCCTTCTCCAGTGGGTCTTCTGGACCCAGGAATCAAACTGGGGTCTCCTGCATTGCAGGCAAATTCTTTACCAGCCTAGCTATGAGGGAACTCTCTCTCCAACAGTCCAGGTTCTACCTTGGGGCCTTGCATGTAGTAGGAGCACATTAACAAAGACAAACCAATTTAGAGGTACTTGACCTTGGACACTCTTCTCTCCCAGGGGCCCTGGGTGGGAGGAGCAGTGATTTAAGACTACTGGTAGAGGCAAGGGCTGAGGCCTAGGTGGTCATGATAGGAAGCAGCAAGAAAGAAGAAGAATAAAGCAATTTCAGGCAGTGATTAGGGCTGCAAAAGATGGTCACAAATGGAGAATCTTAGGAGAAAAATACAGACAAAATGCATCAGCGGAATCAAGGTTTAGACTATATGAGTCAGACTCTAAGTTCTCAGAGATTCAGGGAAGGGAGAAACTAGAGATGTCTGAAATGGTTCGTGAAAATGGAACCCAGCATCAGGCTTTGAAAAAAAGGTTAGAATTTGATTGGATGGAAGGCACAGAAGATGGATCCTCCAAATGTGTGACAAGTAAAAAAGGTGCACAAGAGAGCTGTGACTAAAGTTTTATTTGGGGCAAAATGAAGATTGCAGCCCAGGAGACAGCACCTAGGATCACTCTGAGACTGCTCCCAAGCAGCAGTGGGGGAAGGTCAGTACATAAGATTCTGGTGAAGGGGGAGCTCAGTGCAATCAAGCACTTGTTTTACAAAAGTCTCGTGCTAATCACAAGGAGGTGACATCACTATGAAGGAAGTTAGTGCTTTTCTAGATATGAAGAGATGCAAGGATTGGAATCATGAAATCAGTTCCTGAAAATACCTAATTGTCTAAAGACTGGTTCCACCAGTTTCCCTGGAACACAGAGTGCCTCACTCTCCACTCTGAATCCCCCTCAGGGGGTACTGAAGGTCAGGAGCTGTAGCAGCACAGGGTTCAGTCTCTGTAGAGGCAGATGGCAAAAGCCCTTGGCAAGTGCCAATTTTGGCTGACGTGTGAAATCCAGAACAAAGAAATGGAAGCAAGGTCACATTTATAAAACGACTACTATGTGTCAGACACCATGCCAGAGGCCGTCACACCCATGCGGAAGAGGGAATAAGCACCAAGAAAGACGGCAGATGACAGTGAAGAGGAAAAGTTAAAATTTTACATAACCTCCTCCTTCTGCCTCTGTAACTCACCTTGCCCCTTGCAAAGTCTAGATCACGTAGCCACGTAGTCTCAGAAAGCGGGGACTTGCAATACTAGGAACTGGAGTTTATCTCACTCACCCTTGTCCTGCTCTTTGCAGTCACCCAGCCCCTGCAAACCTCCTTAATCATGCCTGGCCAGGCCAGGCCAGGCATCCCCCTTCCCATCTTGACTGCAGTTCCTGCAAGCGTGAAACCCCTTAGTTTAAACCAGCCTATTAACAGCTAGTGTTGCCCACTACAGTCTGTCTATAAAAACTCTGCAATCCCTTTGTTCGGGGCTCAGAGCTTGGAGTGTTAACACCTCTGAGCATGCAGGCGTAATAAACCTGGTTCTCCAACTCTCTGAGTGTGGTGCTTGGTTTCTTGAGTATTGGTTTCTGCAACAATAGCAGAGGGCCCAAGCAGGAAGGGAAAGATAAGGAGCAAGAAGGAGAGCCAGAGGAGCTCAGGCTGAGGCAGACCTTAAATGCAGGGCCCGGAAACCTCCCCAGACCTCTCTCTGTGCTTGCTATGGGACTGTTTCATGATTGCCTAATAATTTAAGCTGGGCAATGAGCAACTCGAGAATGGAGACTATTTCATCCACCATTGCAACGTTTCCTGGATTTTAGTGTGCTTTAGAATCATTGGGAGTGCTTATTAAAACACCATTTGGGGACTTCTCTGGTGATCCAGTGGTTAAGATTTCACCTTCCAATGCAGGGGAAGGTTCAGTCTCTGGTCGGGGAGCTAGGATCCCACATGCCTCAGGGCAAAAAACCCCACCAAAACAAAACATAAAAACAGAAGCAATGTTGTAACAAATTCAATAAAGACTTTAAAGAAACTAGTCCACATCAAAAAAATCTTAAAAAAAGAAAACAACCCACCAGTTATAGGTCCCTCTTCCATGAGTGTCTGATTCCATAGGTCTTAGGTTAGGCCTGAGAATTTGCATTCTTTTTTATTTAATATTTATTTCTTATTTATTTGGCTGCACCAGGTCTTAGTTGTACCATCCAAACTGTTACGACGTGTGGGGCACATGGGATCTAGTTTCCCAATCAAGGATCGAACTCGGGCCCGCTGCATTGGGACCTCAGAGGCTTAGCCATTGGACCACAGGGAAGCCCTGAGAATTTTCATTTCTAACAAGTCTCCAGTCTCACAAATGACCCTTGAGATTCTTGCTTCCTGAGAAACCTGCAGCCATGAAATTAAAAGACGCTTACTCCTTGGAAGGAAAGTTATGACCAACCTAGATAGCATATTCAGAAGCAGAGACATCACTTTGCCAACAAAGGTTCGCCTAGTCAAGGCTATGGTCTTTCCTGCGGTCACCTATGGATGTGAGAGCTGGACTGTGAAGAAGGCTGAGCGCCGAAGAATTGATGCTTTTGAACTGTGGTGTTGGAGAAGACTCTTGAGAGTCTCTTGGACTGCAAGGAGATCCAACCGGTCCATTCTGAAGGAGATCAGCCCTGGGATTTCTTTGGAAGGAATGATGCTAAAGCTGAAACTCCAGTATTTTGGCCACCTCATGTGAAGAGTTGACTCATTGGAGAAGACTCTGATGCTGGGAGGGATTGGGGGCAGGAGGAGAAGGGGACGACAGAGGATGAGATGGCTGGATGGCATCACTGACTCGATGAATGTGAGTCTGAGTGACCTCCGGGAGCTGGTGATGGACAGGGAGGCCTGGCGTGCTGCAGTTCATGGGGTCGCAAAGAGTCAGACACGACTGAGCGACTGATCTGATCTGATCTGAGAAACCTGCATGGGGTTTCCTCCCACATTGAATAGAGTTGACTTGTGTGAAGCAAGAGCATCTTGTGGAAGCAATGGTGTATGACTTCTAAGACGAGGTTGCAATCATCCCACCCTCTCTCAATGTCTGTGTCTCCTTTGCTGCCCTGCACATAGGATCACGGAATCTATCTTCCTAGATTCTGTACATATGCATTAATATATGATATTTGCTTTTCTCTTTCTGGCTTACTGCACTTTGTATAATACACTCTAGTTTCATCCACCTCATTAGAACTGACTCAAATGTGTTCCTTTTTATAGTTGAGTAATATTCCATTGTGTATATGTACCACAACTGTCTTATCCAAAGATATATATTACTATATGTAATACAGATATCCAGTGGGAGTTTGATGTATGATGCAGGGAACCCAAAGCCAGTGCTCTATGATAACCTGGAAGGATGGGGTGGGGAGGGTGGTGGGAGGGGTCTTCAGGAAGAGGGGACACATGTATGCCTATGGCCAATTCTTGTTGATGTATGGCAGAGGCCATCACAATATTGTAAAGGAATTATCCTCCAATTAAAATAAATTCAGTTCAGTTCAGTCTCTCAGTTGTGTCCAACTTTTGCGACCCCATGGACTACAGCACACCAGGCTTTGCTATCCATCACCAACTCCCAGAGCTTGCTCAAACTCATGTCCTTTGAGTTGGTGATGCCATCCAACCATCTCATCAAATTAACTAACTTAAAAAAAAAAAAAAAAAAAAGATGAGGTTATAGAAAACATTGCAGCTTGCCACTCACTGTCTTAGATTGCCCAGGGGACGCCAGCCACCATGTTCTGAGGACACTCAGGTAGCCTTGTGGAGAGGGTCACAGGGTTTGAAACTGAAGCCTCCAACAAAAAATCAACACCAACTTACCAGTCATGTGAATGAGTCACCATGGGAGCTGATCCGCCAGTCCTGGTCAAGCCTTCAGATGATTGCAGCTTCAGCCAATATTTTGACTGCTACTTCACAATGAACCCTAAGTCAGAACCTACAGAAGCTATGAGGGACAGCAAATTGTTATTGTTGTCTTAGGCCACTAAGTCTTGAGTGACTTGTTAGGCAGCCACAGATAACTAATACACCAGATGATGCTGATGAGGCTGGTCCAGGAACTACACTTTGAGAATGACTGCACTATTTTAACCCTTGTGCCCAGTGTGTACCTGGCATAAAGGAGGCACTCAATAAATATTTTTGAATTAATTAATGAGTAAATGGATAGGAGATGAGGAATAAAGGTGAGACTTAAAGCTGCAAGCATTGGGGAGCCACTGAGTTGATAAATGACATGACAATGATATTGGGGGAAATTTTCTGAGAAAGGGCATTAGAACCACAGTTTGCTCAGTGGTCTTGCTGGCAAAGTGGCCCACTTAGCGTACAGTCTCTGCTCTAGTTTCCATGGCCTCCATCCAAAGACTTGGATGGAGCCTAGGCCAAGGAGCTCCTAGGCCTGGGAACTGCTATATCTACTTGCTCTGGCCTGCAGAAGTCCTGCCAGGACCTCCATCTGTCTCTGAATTTTGATCTCCATCAGCAATCTTTCATCTTTTCCTTTGCTCTCCTTTGTCAGCCCTTGTCCCCTCGTTCTGTCTGTCCTCTCTCCCTTTAATCCTTCTAATAGCCTCACCTTCCACAACAAGTCCTCTGGGGATATTCCGGCCTCCTCCACTGCTGGCTCCATGCAGACTCTTCCTCCTCCCAGGCTGGAGTGTTTCATCCCCTCCACTTTATTTCCATAAAGCAGTTCACACTATAATGCCTCAAATATTTACCAAGTACTAGCAGTTCATGGTGGAGAAGGCAATGGCACCCCACTCCAGTACTCTTGCCTGGAAAATCCCATGGATGGAGGAGCCTGGTGGGCTGCAGTCCATGGGGTCACTAAGAGTCGGACACGACTGAGCGACTTCACTTTCACTTTTTCGCTTTCATGCATTGGAGAAGGAAATGGCAACGCACTCCACTATTCTTGCCTGGAGAATCCCAGGAGCAGGAGAGCCTGGTGGCCTGACGTCTATGGGGTCACGCAGAGTCGGACACGACTGAAGTGACTTAGCAGTAGCAGCAGCAGCAGCAGTTCATGGGGTCGCTAAGAGTCAGACATGACTGAGCGACTTCACTTTCACTTTTCACTTTCATGCATTGGAGAAGGAAATGGCAACCCACTCCAGTGTTCTTGCCTGGAGAATCCCAGGGACAGGGGAGCCTGGTGGGCTGCCGTCTGTGGGGTCACACAGAGTCGGACATGACTGATGCGACTTAGCAGCAGCAGCTGCCTGCACCAGCCAGCATTAGGCTGAGTATATGGAGACAAATAAGACCCATTTACACACTAAAGATTTCCATTAAGAACATCTAAGTGCCCATAGCCCAGCATATCTGCTTCAGCTAAGATCCCTCCACTGTTGCTTAGTCACTAACTCGTGACTAATTCTTTGAGACCCCATTGACTGTAGCCCACCAGGCTCCTCTGTCCATGGGAATTTCCAGGCAAGAATACTGGCAGGGATTGCCATTTCCTTCTCCAGGAAATCTTCCCAACCCAGGGATCAAACCCACATCTCCTGAGTCTCCTGCATTGGCAGGCAGATTCTTTACTGCTGAGCTACCTCGGAAGCCACACTCCAAGCTCACTCCCATCCCCCAATCTACCCCTACATCACTGCCCTCTCTTTAGGGCTGGTTTGGGCTTGGGTGTTTTGACCACTGGCCTAAGCTAGACACCACCTCACCGAGCTTCGGAAACATTGGAAGAGGGTTAAACAAGATCACATGTATCAGCGGGAACCTCCCATCACAACCTCAGCCCAGGACAAATTCTCTGCTTCTCCAGATATTTGATTACTGCCTTTGGAACAATCCTTGAGTTGCAGAAGAAAACTGGCTTTACTTTGATGTTTTGCCAGCTCTCTCTCTCCTGCTCTAACGGTCTCAGCTGTTCTGCCAAAGCTTTAGACTTATTTGTCTTTCCTTGTGTTTTGGCTCGGGGTGTTTGAGCAGTAATACTCAGGCTTTGGTTGGGATTTCTGAAAAACACTGTATCTGATATGAAAAACAGGAGATTTGGGGGTGGGCTGGGATCTATCTCACTTCTAAGCAGAGTCTAGGATGCTGAGTCATTTGTTTTTAGCATTGTTATGGTTAGATGAAATGGGTCTATCCAAGTTCCCTTCTCCTCTCTGAGTCCTTCCAGGATGCACAGAACCTCCAAAGAGGTGTAGTCAGCCTGAGGGGAGGGAGTTGAGCCCATTCCCTACTGCCAAGCCCTCCCCAGCCTTCCCCATAGAATCTCTGGAGTCGCTGGATGATACTAATAAACTTTTGGAGAAACTCTTAATGCACACAAGGAAGCAGCCCCCATAGTCCTGCAAAGAGTACAGACCACTAAGGTCTGCTCAGGGAGTGCAACCTCACACCAGAAACATTTCAGCCTTACTTACTTGGGCTCCCAGAGTCTGATGTCCAGCTACTCCACCAAGGCTGTTTCCTATAATGAAAACACTCACCCCTAGCAACTCCAAATCAGAAAGTGTCAATTTCCCTTCCAATCTCCTCTTCTCATGGTCTGCCCAACCTAAGAATGATGTTCCCATTCTCCAGGTGCTCAAGTTAGAAACCCAGCATATCTCAGGGTTTGTATACATTGCCACCCATCCTTCCACATCCTTCCCCCTCATCAATTCTTTCACCAAGCCTAGAATATTCTATCTCCAAAATATATCTCTCTGAAAAAAACAAAAACACTAATTTGAAAAGATACATGCACCCCAATAATGTTCACAGCACCATTATTATTTACAATAGCAAATACACAGAAGCAGCTTAAGTGTCCATCAACAGATGAACAGATAAAGAGGATGTGGTGTACATGTCTGTGTTAAGTCACTTCAGTCGTGTCCAACTCTCTGCAGCCCTATGGACAATAGCTTGCTAGCCTCTTCTGTCCATGGGATTGTCCAGGTGAGAATACTGGAGTGTGTTGCCATGCCCTTTTCCTGGGGATCTTCCCGACTCAGGGGTCGAACTTGAGTCTCTTACATCTCCTGCATTGGCAGGGGAGTTCTTTACCTTTAGTGCCACCTGGGAAGGCCAAAGAAGTGGTACATATATACCATGGAATACCATTCAGCCATAAAAAGAATGAAATTTTTCCCATTTGCACCAACCTGGATGGACTTGGAGGGCATCATGCTACTTGAAGTCGGACAGAGAAAGACAAACACTATGTGATATCACTTATATGTGGAATCTAAAAAATACAACAAACTAGTGTATATAACCAAAAAGCAGCACACACAGAGAGAACACACTAGTGGTTACCAGTGGGGAAAGCGAAGGGGGAAGGGGCAATATAAGGATAGTGGAGTCAGAGGTACAAACTATAGGTCTAAGGCATAACTATAAGGTTATAAACTAAAGTGTAATGATAAGATACAGCTACAAGCTCCAAGGACATATTGTACAGAACGAGTAATATACTTTACGTGTGCTCAGTTGCTTCAGTCATTTCCAACTGTTTGAGACTACATGGACTGTAGCCTGCCAGGCTCCTCTGTCCATGGGATTCTCCAGGCAAGAATGTTGGAGTGAGCTGCCATGCTCTTCTCCAGGGGATCTTCCTGACCCAGGGATCAAACCCAAGTCTCCTGTGTCTCCTGCATTGCAGGCATATTCTTTACTTCTGAGCCACTGGGGAAGCCCAATATATTTTATTGGGCTTTCTATTTAACTCTAAATAGATTATAGCCTCTTAAAAATATGAATCACTATATTATGCACCTGTAACTTATATTCTACAGCAACTATACTTTTATACTTATACATGTGTATATATATATATATATATATATATATAATCTATAGTGTCCCAATGACCCCTCCAGAGTCAGTGAGGCCCAGAGGTTAAAATACCAGAAAATGAAAAGGTATGATTAATACAAGTGCCAATTTATTTATCCACATCCTGGGTGCCTGGCACAGAGCAGTATTTCAGTGGATGCTCACAGAAAATAAAGAAGAACAGCACAATAAAAGCCCTTAAGTCTCTGGAGGATCAAAACTGGGAGCAGGAGGTGTTGATCAGATTGTGTCTGTTCTGGACAATCTGCAAAGAATAAGCTGAGGGACAGGTGGCAAGAAAGGGAGTGGTCTGGGAAGGGATGAAGTCTCTTTAGGGCCAGTGTTTTAAGAGAGGGGCAATTTCAGTGGACAACTTCAATTTCAGGTGGCACAGCGGTAAAGACTGTGCTTGCCCATGCAGGAGACACAGGAGAAGCAGGTTCAATCCCTGGGGCGGGAAGATCCCCTGGAGAAGGAATGGCAACCCACTCCAGTAAACTTGTCTGGGAAACTCCATGGACAGAGGAGCCTGGCAGACAGCAGTCCATGGGGTTGCAAAGAGGCAGACACAACCGGGCACACACGCTCGCAGCTTAGGGACCTTAAGTTCCTTAGGGACCTCACCATTAGGAAATAAATGGGACAGCCAGGGACCTGGGAGGGCTCCTTCACAACAGCAAGGAGCCAAGCCCACTGAGCAGAGTCAATAGGGCCTCCCAAGGTCCCCATGGACCCTTCATCTCCTCCTGCATTTACCAATACCACCTCCCTTCTCCAACTAACACCTGAGATTCTGGCTGGAGCTGCCAGAATCTCAGTTCACCCCAGAGAACTGACCCATGCCCTGCCCTCCTCTTGAGCCAGAGTGTCTTCCATTGTTCCCTGGAGGTTGGCAGGCTGCCCAGGCCTTCAGTGTAAAAATTACTTCTTTTCTTGTGCTGGCACAAAAGTTTTGCCTCTTAGATGGATTTTTCCTCACTCTTTGCCACAACAACCAGAGCAGACTCTGAAAGGAACTGTCAATGACTTTCTTCTTGGTTGAATAGTGAGATCTTCATTGTTCAAGCCCAGAATGTCTACACATCACCAACATTCTCCCCAAGATCCCCAGGGGTGCAAGTTCCAGAAGAAAGGAATGACCGCACAGGGCAGTTTAACGCTGATAATTCTGTCATCCTAAAGATCCATGTGCAAACCTGTCCCTGACAGTGGCAAAGGGCTTCTGTCCACCTGTTCTCATCTTATATGCATAGTCCTACAAGGGAACGGGGAGTGCCATGCGGGAAACTGAGGCCCAGAACAGTCAGAAGACTTGTCCAAGGTCAGAGCAAGGACTGAGAGCATCTGAGCCCTGAGGGGACCACTCTGGCCCATGCCCTGCTGGGAGGTACCATGCCACCTGCTCCCAGGCTTCAGGAAAGAGATGAGCTTCTGGCCTTCTGCTCAGCAGGCAGGGGTAAGGCAAAGAACACATTGCATTTGGGGGTTTGAGACCACCCCCCACACACGAAATGTGTACTTGAACCGTGTCCCTACACCTCACCAGCTGTGTGATCTTGGATATGCTGCTTGGCCTCTCTGAGCCTATTTTCCCATTCACACAAAAAAGAACGGATGGTCCCCGGGCAGGGTTTTTGTAAGGATTCAGTGAACCAATGTAGTTAACATGTTCCCAAAGATCTGGTTTCCCTCCTTGCTCTTCTGGGCCAGGGTAGACAGTCTGGCCACATGGAAAAGGGGCCACACTCTCAATTCACAGAGCCGTGGTTAGATTGGAACCAGTTCCTTGCTTGTAGAGAAGCCTGCTCTCAGCGTGACTTAGGGAACTGTCCCCTTGAGTTTTCTGGGCTCCGAGTCAGGGGTGCTCAACCTCTGAACACGATGCTCAGACTAAGCCCAGGAGTGGGTACCACACACAGGAAACTGTGCAGAAGCCCTCAAGGGTCACTTAGCATCATGACTTGTATCCACTTGGGTGAGCAGGGGCACCAGGTGGCAGAGGGGCTGCTGACCTTCACAGCGACAATCCCAGGAGCTAAGTCAGCTTCCCCGCACCTTCCTGACCCCCTTAACAGCCCTTTCCCCCTCCACTCCCCAAGAATTCATTAAGCCCTTCCTTGATGCTATTCTCCTCCTCTGGCGTGAACACGAGAGATAACAAGCTCCATAAAATTGCTCCCAGCAGGAGATTCCTTTTGTTAATCTTGTAATAAACTATTTCCAACTTCAAGGTGTGGTGGCCACTCTGAGACCTTGGCAGACAGGTCAGCTGCCACCTGGACCGTGACCTGATTCCAGAAGGCGCTGGTCCTGCTGATTGGTGCAGCTCTGTGTTTACTTGGTGTCTTCATTTACTCAGTCTGCTCAGCTTAGCTTTCATTCTTGAGAAAATCCAGCCTGGCCTCATGGGATCTTCCCATAATAGACTGAGCTTGCAATGGCTGCCCCCACCCCCCAACACACACACGTTCTGCTGCTTCCTATCAATTTAGTTGCTTTGTCTATTCGCTTTCATTCCAGGCTCCTCTAGAGCGTTTCAACCCCCTATCTTTGGTGGAAGTTTAATGGGCTGTTTCTCATTACTTGGAAGGACCAAGACCAGAAAAAAAAAAGGCAGTGCAGAGGATCCAGGTGGAGAAGGCAATGGCACCCCACTCCAGTATTCTTGCCTGGAAAATCCCATGGATGGCGGAGCCTGGTAGGCTGCAGTCCATGGGGTCGCTAATAGTCGGACACGACTGAGTGACTTCCTTTTCACTTTTCATTTTCATGCACTGGAGAAGGAAATGGCAACCCACTCCAATGTTCTTGCCTGGAGAATCCCAGGGACAGGAGAGCCTGGTGGGCTTCTGTCTATGGGATCGCACGGAGTCAGACACGACTGAAGAGACTTAGCAGCAGCAGCAGCAGCAGAGGATCCAGGAGCCAGGGCCACGTTGCACCCACAGCCTCAGGATCCCACCAGTTCTCTGCACCGAGTCTGTCCCATCCTTTTGTATCTTGGATCATGCAATTAAAAGAGAAATGGAGACTTCCTGGCTCACAGACCCACTAGGACAGTTTACTGACTTTATGATCCATAATACTTTCTGATAGCCTCGTGAATCCAGACCAGGGAGGGCTCAAGCCCAGCTCCAAAAAACCACACTGGAAAAAAGTTCAGGGCTTCCCTGCTAGTTCAGTGGGAGAGAAAATGCCTGCCAATGCAGGAGACACAGGTTCGATCCCTGATCTGGGAAGATCCCACAAGCCGGGGAGCAATTAAGTCTATGTGCCACAAATATTGAACCTGTGCTCTAGAGCTGGGGAGCCACAGCGCCTGAGCCTGAGTGCCTAGAGCCCACGCTCCACAACAAGAGAAGTCTCTGCAATGAGAAGCCTGTGCCCTGCAACTCTAGGGTGGCCCCCACTCTCCACAACTAAAGAAAAGCCTGCACAGCATGGAAGACTCAGCACAGCCACAGGAAAAAAAAATCGTATTCCATAATAAAAAATAATATCTATACCTTTTTAAAAAGTTCACACATATGTTGAATCCTCCTCTCCAGTTGTAAGGCATGTTGCAAATCATCAGAGGGACACACTTTCTATGACTAACACTGAGGGTATTAGTAGGGAAAATTAAGAAATGCTATATTGATTCCCAATGATAAGATAGTTGACCTCAGAGGTCTCATGTGAATTCTTCTCTTCAAGAGACATTAAGGGGCATGGTGATTCAAATCCCAGCCCCATCACTTACTAACTGTGTGATTTTGGGCAAGAAGATGCTTAACCTCCTGCTGCCTCAATATTCTCATCTGTTAAATGGTGATAATAATAGAAGTTGTCTCACAGGGTTGTTGCAAAGTTTTTAAATGTCAGTGCATACAAAGTGCATCAACCTGTGCCCAGCACACGGTAGGTACTCAGTAACTGGAGCTGCTGCCAGTCACCTGTTGGTGGGCTTTTTGTAGTCCATGGAATCTCCAGGAGTGTACACAGGATGGATACAAGGTCTCTCAATAGCCTGACAGTTTGCTGGGCTCTCCTAAAGTCCCACAGATCAGACAGAGACCAAGGTTATACAAATGCTACATGCTGTCCATGGGAAAGACAGACCCTGTGTGGCCACCCCTACACACGTGCGCACGCACACACACACACACACACACACACATTCCTGCCAGTTTTGAGAGAAGTCTCTCTATGCCCACCCTGAAGAACTGGGTGTTAGTGCAACCCTAAGTGTTCAACTTTGGCCATGGTGAAGGTCACCTTGTGTCCCCCAGGGAATGACCAACACACACACAAGTCAAGCAACATCCTTCACTCTCAAGGGAGGAATAATCTCATGTCTCTTCAGCTTCCATATGTGGCTCAAGATTTCTTAAATTACCGATTTAAATTTCATTTGCATGAATGCCTGCTCAGTCACTTCAGTCATATCTGACTCTTTTCGACCCCATGGACCATAGCCCACCAGGCTCCTCTGTCCATGAGATCCTCCAGGCAAGAATACTGGAGTGGGTTGCCATGCCCTCCTCCAGGGAATGTCCTCAATCCAGGGATCAAACCTGCGTCTCCTGCACTGCAGGCGGATTCTTTACCCACTGAGTCATCTGGGAAGCTCTAAATTTCATTTAAAATCTATTAAAACCATATAAAGCACAATGAGAATGTGATATGCCCAGTTGGGGTACATGGAGAACACCAGCCCATTTACTTAGGATGCCAAAATTTCTCCTTGCTACACGGGCCTTTGAGTTAAGTTTCCCTTCTTAATCAGAGACTGTCCTGAGGCTAAAATTCAAGCTATGGAAAACCTATTGCTATTTACAACTACTGAACTGTGAAAATCAAGATTTCTTGGTGCTATAAGACTGTTATGGACTAAATGTTTGTGTTTCCTCAAAACTTACATGTTGAAGGCCTAATCCCCAATGTGATGGCCTTTGGGAGGTGTTTAGGTTTAGACAAAGTAACAAGGATAGGGCCTCATGATGGAACATGTGTCTTTGCTATTAAGTGGCTAAGTCTTATACAACTCGTTGTGACCCCATGGACTGCAGCACACCAGGCTCCTCTGTCCTCCATTGTCTCCTGGAGTTTTTTCAAATTCATGTCCATTGAGTCAGTGATGCTATCTAATCATCTCATCCTCTGCTGCCCTCGTCTCCTTTTGCCTTCAGCGAGAGGCATGCAAACTCTTAGTTGCAGCCTGTGGGATCTAGTTCCTTGACCAGGGATCAAACCCAGGCCCCCTGCAATGGAATCATGGAGCCTTAGCCTTCTTACCGCCAGGGAAGTCCCTTGGTGTCCTCAGAAGAAGAGAAACTAGAGCTTTCTCTCTCTCTCCATCATGTGAGGACACAGTGAGAAGATGGACATTTGAAATCCAGGATGAGAGATCTCACTGGAAACCAAACCCTTCTAGGCCTCAGTCTTGGGACTTTCCATCCAGAAGTGTGAGAAAATTAATTTACGTCATTTAAGCCACCTAGTCTATAGTATTTTGTTATGGTAGCCTAAGTTAACAATTTTAATGAATTAAATCATAACTAAAGTGTGTTTTATACCATTTTAGGCACATGGAGACCATCAGCCTATTAACTTAGAATACAAAATTAACACATTTTTAAGCAAGTCTCTGAGCGAAGTTTTCCCCTTTTAATTAAAGAGTCTACTGAGACTAAAAGTCAAGTTGTGAAAAACCCATTGCTATTATCCACTACTTAAATGTGTAAGACTGGAGAAGGAAATGGCAACCCACTCCAGTATTCTTGCCTGACAAATCCCACAGACAGGGGAGCTTGATGGGCTACAGTCCAAAAGGTCACAAAGAGTCATACGTGACTGAACGACTAAGCATGCACAGAAACGTGTAAGTCAGGACTTCCTGGTGCTTTGCAACCGAACCAAACCCTAGGAGTAAACTGAGCCTGGAAACTGACATCACTCTGCAGTCTGATGCACGGTCCCTGACTAAAAATTCCCATGCTCATCAAAATGACATTATCGGTCACTCTGATTTTAAACTAAGTAGGTATCACCAGTTTGGGACTATAAATGCATACTAACAAAACACTGCTTTTGCCTCATATATTTAAGGGTTCCAAATAAAGATTTTATCTTTAGAAGAAGTTTGGAGTCCAACTCAGTTGGTTATAATGGGGTGCCAGTGCACCCTCAGAGCCCCCATGGATGCCTCTTCCAGAGAAACCTCTCCATTATACATTCACAGGTTCTCATGAGATTTGACTACAAGTCACCCCAGCTTTAACACTTCCAGGCTCCTCCCCATTTCCCATAGAACAAAGTGAGGACGCCCTGGCTCATCTCCACGTAGTGTTCACTGGCATCAGACCTGCTTCCGCTCCATCACCGTAGGACCACTTGCACAGAACTACTTGGCATTGCCCAGTAACATCAGGTATTTCACGTGCTTCCCTTGTCCCAAGATGCCCTCATTCTCTCTTCCCTTCCCAGTCACATTCCCTCAGTCCTGCCCCAGTTCAGCCAACATCTCTTCAGTCCAGGTCCAACTCAAGAGGAATCCCCTACCCAACGCCAAACCCAATCCAGGCTTCTTATTTCTGACCCTGCCCTGAAAGGACTGGTGCACATCTCCAAGTGCCCACATGACTCTGAGCTTCTATTGGAATAGTGAGATATTTATCTTTATTACATCCAGCACACAACAGGTATTCAATAACAGTGAAGGAAAGGAAGACAGGGAGGGAAGAGGAAAGGGAAGAGGTGAGAAGGGAGAGAGGAAGGCATGGTCAGAAGCCAGCAGGGGAGATGCTGTGACAAGCCAGGCACAGAGCTAAAGGCAGGCGTCAAACTCCAGGCAGCCTCCAGAGCCTTGCTGGCCTGGCTCCTACAGGCATGGGAAAGCCCTTCCCCGCTGAGCTGTGTTCTGGACTGCGATCTGTGTGACTACAATGCTACTCACTCTTTCAAGATAATAATACCTTTGATATCATTTCAGGTATAAGACAATCAATCTTTTAAGGCAGTATTATTCCTATCATACAGACGAGGAAACTGAGACTCAGGGACATAAAGTGATGGGCCAGACACCCAGGATTCCAAGAAGAGCCTGATCTGGCCCCCCAGCTGCTGCTGCTGCTGTTAAATTGCTTCAGTCGTGTCTGACCCTGTGCGACCCCGTAGATGGCAGCCCACCAGGCTTCCCAGTCCCTGAGATTCTCCAGGCAAGAACACTGGAGTGGGTTGCCATTTCCTTCTCCAGTGCACGAAAGTAAAAAGTGAAAGTGAAGTCGCTCAGTCATGTCCAACTCTTAGCGACCCCATGGACTACAGCCCACCAGGCTCCTCCATCCATGGATTTTCCAGGCAAGAGTACTGGAGTGGGGTGCCATTGCCTTCTCCAGAGACCCCCCTTTACCCACCATTGTGTTTATGTGTACATTGGGAGCACACACCCTACGGCCAGGCACAGGCATTGGGGGTGAGGGGGACAGGGAGAGAGCTCACCTTTTCTATGGAAAATATGACTCAGCCACAGTGAGCTAGCCATACTGTGATTTCTGAGGCAGTATTTTGTCTTGAGCTTTTCATTCTCACAAATACGTTGGCATGGAAACCACACTTCTGTGGTTACAATCAAAACACTGTTAGCCTCCACTGGTTTTCTTAAAAGCTTACATGCTAATATAGTAGGTGGAAAATTTCTACATTTACCATATCATTTCTTTCTTGGCAATAAGCATCTATCTATAAAGGTTGTAAGGTAGTTATAGCAAATTCTTTCCAAATATTCCATATTTGTGCTGTTCAGCAGATAATAATTATGACCTGTTTTTAGTGACTGTCTCCAACTAGATCACAAACCCCTTGAAGGTAGTGCTTCTTTATTCAGTTCTGGGTACTCTAGGCTTAGAGGGGACATAGTACCAAGATGACCTTCAATAAATGGGGTTTGACTGAATGGATGTGACTTCTGGCAGCTTCGCCACTACAGGTTGGGAACAGTAACATTTCACATTTGCCTAGCTCTTCCCAATCTCCAGAGCATTCTCATTATTTTGTTTTACTGGTATTCCCATTTGCCCTGTGAGTTTCACAGGACACATATTATTAGTCCCATTACTTAGAGGAGAAAATAGAAACTCAGCAAGGACCAGTGACAGCTGGGCTTGGTTAACAAGCCACAGATTAGGATCCAGACTTCAGGGCTCCGGGGCCAGCATGCTTCTCCCCTCCCATCCAGCCTCCTCTAAATGCTTCCCACACATGGTAAGAGGGATGCCAGGGCCACAGGCTCCATGGCAGGCTGGAATGCCCCGGGCTGCTCCAGTGTTGATTACATTGGTCTATGAGTGTGCCCCGTGGTGATTTAGTTTTCTATTAGTCTGCCTGTGTTCCTGCTCTGTCGTGTCCAACTCTTTGCAACTCCATGGACCACAGCCCATCAGGCTCCTCCATCCAGGCAAGAATACTTGGTTGCCATCCCCTTCTCCAGGGGATCTTCTTGACCCAGAGATCAAACTCATGTCTCCTGCATTGGCAGACAGATTCTTTAACCGCTGAGCCACCCAGGCTCCCCATGAGTCTGCTGGGGTGCCATAACAGAAAACCAAGACTGGGTGGCTCAAAGAACAAATCTATTTCTCACAGTCCTGGAGCCTGGAAGTCCAAGATCAAGATGCCATCAACAGGGTGGGTTTCTGGTGGGAACTCCCCTCCTGGAGGGCGGATGGCCACCTTCTTGCTGTGTCCTCACATGGCCTCTTCTCCAATTGAATAAGAAAAGCAGAGACAGCTCCAGTGTCTCTTCCTCTTCTTCTAAGGACACTGAGGGATCTAAGGATCCTATGGGATCAGGGCCCCACCCTTAAGACCTCATTTAACCTAAATCACCTCCCTAAAGGCCCTTCTCCAAATACAGTCACACAGAGGCTTAGGGCTTCAACACATTGGGAACAGGGAAATGACACAATTCAGTCCAGGGCTGGTTTAATTCAGATCTCTCCAAAGCACATGCAGATCCATATCCCCGTTCCTCTCCCACTGCCTTTCCTTGACCCTATACATCTATTTTTCCTAATTAGCTTTGACTCTCCTCAGTTTTTATTGAATTCTGTAAGAGAGTTCTGGAGCACAAGCTATTTGTACACTAGTCTTTTTCTCCAGGTTTATCTCAACTAATTTCTGAGAGACCTCGTGAATGGGAATCCTGAAGAATCACTCTGGATATTTTTCCACCAGGTAGGAGGAGCCCAGGGACCACCATGGGGACTAGGCTGATGAAAGTGGGGCTCCCTGAAATGTGGCTGGGGTGCCCTGCTTCAGTACTTCCGAGGAGTGGGGGTGCACAGGAAGGCCATCCCTTTCTAGTATCTTTTTCCTGCCTCGATTAAAGGACAGGCATGAATTTCAACTCCCATGGAGACTGGACCAGAGAAGTCCTCTCTGACATTGACCATGGAGGGGGCAATAAAGGAGGTGGGGGCCCTTTATTAGGAAACTGCCCAGAATCAGATCTGCTTCTTCAGGGTTAGAGGATTTATCCAGCCAAGGCTTCCCCAGACTCCTCACATTTCTCCTCTTCCCTCTTCTCATCTCAAGTCCCTCCAAGTACACCAGACACACACAGATACACACATACACATTCATAGATGCACATGTGCACACATTCAGAGAAAGAAACAAAGGCACACAGACCTCCAGACATACCACCTCCCAGGGGCCACCCCCAGTCACTCAGACCTTCCTCTCTCTGTTCCCTCCCAACACCAGAGTGACCCATTAAAAGTGACTTGGTTCAAAAAGTGACCCATCTTTTGATGGCCCCAGGAAAGGACAGTGTCATCAAGACACTCTTGTATAGCCATGGACATACATGCAAAGGGCTTCCCTGGTGGCTGAGATGGTAAAGCATCTGCTTGCAATGCAGGAGACCCAGGTTCAATCCCTGGATTGAGAAGATCCCCTGGAAAAGAGAATGGCTACCCTCTCCTGTATTCTTGCCGGGAGAATCCCATAGACAGAGGAGCCTGGTGGGCTACAGTCCATGGGGTCACAAAGAGTCAGATACGACTAACACACACACATACACACAGAGGTGGCAGTGGACCCTGTCCACAGTCACTTTCAGCTGAAAGGTTCTGGATCCCAGTGCCAGGCCAGGCCAGGCCAGAAGGAAAGTCATTTCCTGATTGTGTCATTCCCAGACACAATGTGTGACAGACAAGCCCAGCCTCAGGCCCTTTCCTTCAGGGTCCCCACTTGCAGAAGCCTGTCAGGTCAACACATGCACATGGACTGAGAGACTCAAGGATGCAAGCTGTCTGCTCTGGGTTCCTGCAGGGGGAAGGCTGCAGAGTAGGCAGAGGGGTCTCTCTGGCCCCTGGTAGTTGGAGAGTTGGTCCAAGGAGACCCCTCCCAGCCTCACCTTCATCTTCACCCCAGGGTGCTGGCAGAAAGCCTGACAAGGCTCTGGCTATCTCTGAGTCCCAGCCTCACCCCCACCTGCTCCCGCCTCGGATCCCCTGTACAAATACAGGGCTACTGCCAAGCGGTGGGAACAGTAAATCTTCCTCATTCTTTTATTCATGCCCTCACCTCTGCAAACAGCGTGGAGGAAAAACAAACCCCGCCAAATCCCTGTGGGCTCCCGCAGTCTGGCAGTCTCTTCTCTGCTCCTCCCCAATCCCCTCCGGGAGCCACAGGCCAGCAGCAGAGAGCCACCGTCTTGGATGGGGGTGCCAGCCCCCTCCCCTGACAGCCAGCTCCTGTCACAGGCAGAGCCCCAGCCCAGGCTCTGTGGACCAGACATCAGTGAGACCAAGGGAAACCCGGCCATCAGTGTCCCTGGCTTCTGGGAGCAGTTCTGCTTCTGCCTCACCTTCCCCGCCTCCCCCAGACTGCAGGGCTTCTGGGCCTGGAGGGCGGAGGGGCCAGGCTATTTATTCCAAACACTAAGCCAGCTGAGGTGTGGCTGCCCTGGGTGCCAGCTGAGAGACCACCAAGAGAAAGGAGCGGCAGTCAATTGAACTACAGACCCCATGGAAGGAGGGACTCTCAGGCCGATAGCCTCTGGGCCAACACAGCATCGGCTAATGCGACCATCTTTGTAAAAGAGTCCAGATCTCGAGAAGTCCAAGGAGCCTTCTCCTCCCTGGCTTCTTTTAAGCTCAAACAGACCAAAGAGGGATAGGAGGAGGCTGAAGGGTGCTAGATCTTGCCTTTTATACAGAGAAGAGGTGACGGACTTGGTGTGACTGTCCTGCTTTGCCCAGAAATTGCAGGTTTCTGGAGACACAGAGCGTTAAAACTGGGACAGTCCTGGGCAATCTGGGAAGCTGGGGTTCCCTAACTGAAGGGCTGTGGGAAAGACTCTGCCCTCGGTGTGCCTGGCACACGGCACTGGAAAAAGGATGGCTCAGACCCAGGCTTCCTGGTCATGGTTCTGCAGGCCAAGGACTTTCTTCGCTACTGGGCCACATGGAGGAGGAAAGGCTGGAGAGCAGGGCATCCAGGAGATGCCAAAGGAAAGCAGGCAGAAGGAAAATGTCCACGGTCTTCAGGGCAGGGAGGAAATTCCCTCACTGTCTCTAGGGAGCTGGCACCATGGAACCCCACCCAGAGCCTGGGGTGTTGGGGAGTAAGCTGGGGAGCCCCTGAGAAAACGTGCCCTTGAGCCCTTCACCAGGGCATATGGGACAAGGGGAAAGATGGCTTTAAAATCTTCCACCTGGGGCTTCAGCCTCCCAGGGACCCAGAGGGCAGTCGGAGCACAGCCCTGGCATGAGCCTAAGAAGCCAGAGCAAGCTTGTTCCTTTAGATCTGTCCCAGGCAGAGGGCCCTTCTCCATGGGGGTCCCAAGTGGACGCGGTGGACAGATAGATGTCTCCAGAGGCAACAGAGGTTTGTGTTATAGCCAGCCTGACAAGGCAGATCCCACGGAGACCCCCTTGCCCAGACCCCTTATTTGACAGATGGAAGACCAAACCCCAGGGAGGCTGAGTCACGAGCTCAGGACAGCACATTCTTAAAGGGTTAGAGATGCAGACAGGACTATCCGCCATCAGATGCCAGAGCTTCCGCAGAAGAGAAAATGCTCAGAAGATAAGCCTAGTCCTGTGGAAGCCCCAGCCTTCCAATCACATTAGTGGAAGATGGCCCCTTCTGGAGCCACAACTCCTCTCTCCATGCTGAGTCCCCAGCGTAGTCTATCCCAGTACCAACCCCAGGAGAAGACCTCAGCAGATTTCCCTACATTGCTCAGCCCTGGGTCTTCCATGACACTGGAAAACCTACAGAGAGTGCCTGCAGGTTCCACGTCTCCCTTTCCTGGCCTTGGAATGTGTAAGAAACGCCAGCCTTACCACTCAGTAGGAAGTGGCTCCCCACCTACTAAGATACAACTTAAACAGCCATCAACCACACTGGGCTCCAGTGAGTTTAGCAGGAAGCAGGGCCCCGGGGTGACGCAAACCCAAAGACACATTCTGGAGTGTCTAAGGAGGGAGGTGGAGAGGGATCCAGACCCAGGATTCCGAGGGAGGTGAAAGTGGGAGCAGGTGTAGGTGGGTTCTCTTCTGAGCAGCCAGGAGGGACCTAAGTGTATGGTCAGAAGGCAGAGAAGGGAGACAAGAGGAAACGAGGAAGAGACTCGGGAAAAGCATCTCCTGAGAGCTGATACACCAGATTTTAGCATTTATAACATTTCCAGTTTCCTCCTATTGTGGGTAAACCCAACAATTCCAAAAATAAAATGCAGGAAACAGCCTGAGGAATGTTCCCAAGGAATGACAGGGATGCCCCCTTGTTCACAGCAAGTCTTCCTAGGAGAAGCAGGACTCCACAGAAAGTCTAACAAGAAGAGAGCCTGCACCCCACAGTACCCTCCAGACCCCCAAAGCACAGAGAAGGAGTAGAAAAGAGCAGAGCTCTGCCCTGGTAGCTAGGAGCTCCCCTTCCTGGGAAGCCTCAGGAAGCTGCAAGCTCTCCCCAGGCAGGTGGGAAGCTGAATCCCTGGGGAGAGAGACAGGTTTCCTGCACACAGAACTGCCCTGCCTTAGTCAACAACAGGCTCTTGGAGCTCCCTTAGCAATTACTGCCTCACCACTCAGCTTCGTGGCTGGCCACAAATAATTTATTGCAAATGTCTCACTGCTCCAATAAGGCATCCACTTCTCTACCTCTGAATTCCCTGCAGAGCATAACACAGCTGGGCACCCCAGCTGGTCCTCATTAAAACCCTTCCAGCCCTGAGTCTTCCCACCCTCCCTTTGCTCCCATCTCCAGCCCTGCCCTCTAGCAGCCGGCCCAGGACATTCACTTCTCCTCATTGTTAAGGGCTGGATTGCCAGGTGCCGGTGCCGGAAGGGCAGATGAGAGCCTCTGAGTCTGTAGATCTGACTGGTAGCCTGGTGAAATCTACCAGGGCCATCTATAGGCAAAGAGGGAATTGCTATTAGCAAATTCTCTAACTAGCATTCTCTTTATTGTCCTCCTGTGGAAGATACTCATTTGTAATATTTTGAGTCAGATCATGCAGAACTGACATAAGAACATTGCTCAGGAAGGGACTCTGGCAGGAGCCACTCAGCTTCCCTGGTTTTGATTTCCTCGCGTATAAAAAGTAGAGATAGCTATGCATTACTGTGGACAGGTGACTAAACCAGCCCTGCATTCTACACTTCTGTGCAATATTGGACCATCTCGTTCATCTGTGTGCAAAACAGTGAAAGACTCAAGGTTCCCATCCTGGCTTTGGCACTTATTAGCTGGTTGGTGCTGGGAAGTCACTTAAATCTTTCTGAATATTCTCACCTGTGAAACGGGAAAAATAATATCTTCATCACATAGGTGGTGTGAGATTTAAATGAGATACCACGTGTGAGCAGGATTGCTAAACTGTAAGTTCAGTTCAGTTGCTCAGTGGTGTCTGACTCTTTGTGACCCCATGAATCACAGCACAGTCAGCGTGTCCGACTCTTTGTGACCCCATGAATCACAGCACGCAAGGCCTCCCTGTCCATCACCAACTCCCAGAGTTCACCCAGACTCACATCCATCGAGTCAATGATGCCATCCAGCCATCTCATCCTCTGTCATCCCCTTCTCCTCCTGCCCCCAATCCCTCCCAGCATCAGAGTCTTTTCCAATGAGTCAACTCTTCGCATGAGGTGGCCAAAGTACTGGAGTTTCAGCTTCAGCATCATTCCTTCCAAAGAAATCCCAAGGCTGATCTCCTTTAGAATGGACTGGTTGGATCTCCTTGCAGTCCAAGGGACTCTCAAGAGTTTTCTCCAACACCACTGTTCAAAAGCATAAACTCTTCTGCGCTTAGCTTTCTTCACAGTCCAACTCTCACATCCATACATGACCACTGGAAAAACCATAGCCTTGACTAGATGCACCTTTGTTGGCAAAGTAACTCTGCTTTTCAATATGCTATCTAGGTTGGTCATAACTTTTCTTCCAAGGAGTAAGTGTCTTTTAATTTCATGGCTGTAGTCACCATTGCTAAACTGTAAAGTAGTATCCAAATGTTACTGATTATTAACAGATCAAAATGACTATGGTAAATAAAAACCTTCTAAATAAGCAAATATAGGGGACAACATAAACACAAAAAAGACCATTGCTGATGGATTTGCTGGTAACTCTTGCCTGCCCGGGGAGATAGGCTGCCCTGGAATTGCCTCTTGAAGTGGAGACTTAAAGCAGAGGAGTAAATGCTGATCTCAGGATGGAGGCTGGAGATTAGGGCTCTCAGAACACAGGGTGAGACTGCCTCCCACCTGCTGGGGCCCCTCCCACGTTGCTTCTGCAATTTGGCAGCAGACTCCCAGCAACCACTTTCCCAGGTGATGATACCCCAGTAAATCGTGGCCCTTATTTTTTAAGCACTTCCTGCAAAGGAAGCAGACCCTCCAGAAATGAATCTTCATTTGTACTACCCCTCAAAAAATGCTAATAAACTCATGAAAAAAAGTTGTGTTATTGCTAAATGCTAATTGCATTTCCTTGGGTAAGCACCATAAAAAATTCATTGCAGTTTTTAGAAACAAGATGCCAACTGCATTTTAATTGCTAGAGAGGAGAGAGTCAGGGAGAAGCTTAACCAGGAAAATGCTAACTGGGCAGAAATTCAGAAAGACATCACCCTAAGCCAGAAAACCCAGTCCTGAAACAAGAGCTGAGGAGAGAGAGGTCTTGTGGGCCTCCAGACCTTCCCTGAGGGAGCACTGACTCTGTGGCCCTCAGACATGCAGCATCAGAGCACCTGGATATCTGGAGTGTTCTGTTTGTTGCCAATCATGACATGTAGATTTAACAAATGTAGTCGCTCAGTCATGTCCAACTCTTTGTGACCCCATGGACTGTAGCCCTCCGGGCTCCTCTGTTCATGGAATTTTCCAGGCAAGAATACTGGAGTGGATTGCTATTCTCTTCGCCAGGGGATCTTCCCAACCCAAGGACCGAACCTGGGTCTCCTGCATTGGAGCCAGATTCTTTACCTTTGAAGCTACTAGGGAAGTCCTGACAAATGTAAAGAAGAAGTACATAAATAAGCACTAGAGAGACGAGCAGGAGTCAGCTCCAGAGCTTTAAGAAACTTGCATGGGAGGAAATTATTCTACTACCACCTTCCTATGGGCGTGTGAGAGAGAGAAGGCGGGAATGCGACGAGGAGACGGAGACCGTATTTTGCTTTAATACCAGAAGTCCTGGACCAGTTCACAGAACTGTCATTTTAAAACCTCCCCACTATTCCAATGCCACCCAGAGTTCTTACAGTGGTCTCCTGCCTTACCGCAGCAGAGCCAGCCAGAGCCAAGTGAGAGCAGGAAGTAGGTGAGATCTACAGGGAGTGGGGAGGATCCTGACTCCATGGGCTGAACCTGGGCTGACCCAGTCTTGACCCCATCTGCCCAGGAACTTCCCAGTCTGGGTCTCTGGGGAGGCACTTCCCTGACCTGAGAGTTCAGAGAAGGCAGGCCCAGGGCAGGCTTGGGTGCCCCCTCAAGGATGCGCACAGGAGCGCAGAGGGGATGGGACAGAAGGGCAGGCTCCTCGCTGCCACCAACAGCCTCTTCCTCTCCAGCTGCTCCCCGTGCCCCAGCCCTCTGCTCCCCCATCTTCCCAGCCCCGTCCCAGCTCTTCTCCCGTCCTTGAGGCGCTCCGCTGAGATAGAGAGACTGGAAATCAGGGCCCACAGAGACAGGCACAGTGGCCTGGAGGCTGGCCGGCAGGTGGTGACTGTTTCCTGTGCACTGAAAAGAGATCCATCTGGGGCTGCTTCTTCTCCATCTAGTGGACCTGCCAGAGAGCCCAGGAAACATGAGGCTGGTGTGTAGTGAGATGGAGTAAACCAATCAGTAGGACAGGGGAAGGGTGTCCTGGGCTGAAGGAGAAAGGAGCTGATCCACAGCATGGCTCCTCCCTCCATGAGCCAAGCGGCTAGCATTCTAATAGATCGCTTATTTTATACATGCTGCTGCTGCTGCTAAGTCGCTTCAGTCGTGTCCGACTCTGTGCGACCCCATAGACAGAAGCTCACCAGGCTCCCCTGTCCCTGGGATTCTCCAGGCAAGAACACTGGAGTGGGTTGCCATTTCCTTCTCCAATGCATGAAAGTGAAAAGTGAAAGTGAAGTCGCTCAGTCGTGTCCGACTCTTAGCGACCCCACGGACTGGAGCCTACCAGGATCCTCCATCCATGGGATTTTCCAGGCAAGAGTACTGGGGTGGGGTGCCATTGCCTTCTACATAGCTGTGTGTATATGTCCAAAAGAATCTTAAAAAGAATGAAATATATGTCTGTATAACAGATTCACTTTGTTGTACACTCGAAAGCAACACACTACTGTAAATAACTATACTCCAAAAACAAATTTTTTTAAACATCACTTAACCACTCAGCTCCTTCATTTCCACTTCTATCAAACAGGACTAGCATATCCGTTTCTCTCGGGTTTTTGTAAGGTTTGAATGAGAAGAAGGATACGTAGGTGTCCTGTAAACTCTACAAAGTGTATTATCCACTACCTGCCCTGAGCCCAGCTTTGCAGAAAGACGCACGCTCTGCATTTGTAAAGGACTTTATACAAATCACATGCTCTTGTTCTCTCACTTGCCTCTCCCATTGTAAGGATGAAGTGGAGAGGTCTGCTCAGGACCACACAGAATGAATTAGTTGCTGAAACCAGACTGCTAGATGCTGGGCTCTCTCCCTAGTACAGGAAGGGCAGGCGGGACCAGGGGAGAGTAATGGACATAGATAAATGCATCATAACACTTGGGTCACTCACTCCAAGCCTAGAGCTGGGCAGGCCTTATTTCTTGTAATCTTCACATATCACAGCATATAAGATAGACTGGATGGTTATAACCAGGACACTGAAGTTTACCAAGTTTAGGAATCTGAGCTACAGACTCGGGTCGATTTTTCCCGAGTGAATGCTTAAACTGATAGAATGGAGTCAGCTGTCATAAGCATCACTTCCTCCTCGCAGTCCGAAACCTTCCCCCACCCGCAGCAGGGTCCAGGCCTAAGGGGCGAGGGTCATGGTTTCCGAGGGTTGAGTCTTTCACAAACCGGTCTTCTCCACTAGCCCCCACTCACCTGAGCCGCCGTGTCCTGAATCCAGTCCAGGAACTCGGCAACCTTGGCGTAGACTCCGGGGTGGCTGGGTTCTGCGCAGCCGTGTCCCCAGCTGACCACCCCCACCAGGCGCCACGTGCCCTCGTCCAGGCACACCAGGGGACCCCCGCTGTCCCCCTGAGGGATCCAGCCACCGGACACAGAGAAGCAGGCAGTTAAGTCCCTCCTGGTGGAGAGGCGCCAGCGAGCTCCCCGCCCCTACCCCAGGCTGGGCGCGCACCCTGCACTCCAAGCCATCCTGCTTCCAGGATGAATCCCGTCTCGCTTCACCCCTCCTCGACCCTCACTGCGCTACCCACTTGCCTGGGCTCCTCCTCTGCTACCAGAGAAGACATCGGCCAGGCGCCCAGCCCGCAGCCCCTGCCCTGCACCAGGCCCTCGGCCGCACCTGGCACGCATCTGCCCTCCCGTCGAGGTAGCCGGCACACAGCATGCGGGGCGTCAGGGCCCCACTGTACATGCAAGAGCTGTTGCAGAGCTGGGTGCTGAGCAGAGGGACCACGGAGTCCTGGAGCACGTCGGAGCTGTGGGCTACAGGGAGGCAGATGGGAGATGGGTGGGTCACAGACGGAGGCAGGAGAGGCGGCGCTAGAGGGCGGACCCCAGGGACAGGGAAGCCCAGGACTCTGGCCAGGAGGGTCCATCAGACTTGGAGGGGAGGGGTATGCATCACACATACACCCTGAGGCTGAGGCCCTGGCACTCCTGGGAGGCGGGGAGGGAGAAGAAAGGGCCTGGGTTTCGAGGAAAATACCAGTTTGTTCTCCCAAAAGAACCCTGGGGCCCCCCGTCTGACCGAGGATGATGCCAGAGGAGAAGGGGGCTCGTGCTGCCCTGTGGCCAGGGAGGAGGAGGCAGCAGTGCCTCACTTCTGGGGAAAGAGGTCTCCCCTCCCACCCCCCACCCCCCATCCTGTGCACCCAGGGCCCTGGGAGCTGACTCACTGTGGCCGGGGTCAGTGTGGCCCCAGCCAGACACCCAGCACTCCGAGCCCCTCGGAAAATCCCGCTCTTCGGCCGGCAGGCACACGGCGCCCACAGTGTCTGCGAAGAGGCAGTGGTCCTGGGCCCCACTCAGGCTCCGCCTCTCTGCCCCCAAGCCTGGGCACAAGGACCAAGGCTGGCCAGTCCTCCTCGCCCCTTTCTTCAAGCAGTCCTAGTTCCAGCTTCCCGCGTGGCTGTGCGGGCCAGGCTCTGTACCACCTGGGAGTCACCATTCACGCAGAGGACCGTGTGGAAACTGCTGTGTACCTGGCGTCCTAGGCTGGGCTGGGTACACGTGATACCCCCACCTGGGACCAGTGAGGGATGGAAACTCGTGCCGGGCGCTTGTACCTAACCTCTCCTAATGAGGACCCTGTTTGGATTTTCCCAGGGTGTCTAGATCCTCTTGGGACCTGGTTCCAAAACTATGGGACCCTTTCTATGGGTGAGTGCGAACCTGATTTTACAGAGTGTATAGACCTGGGTGAGTGCGAACCTGATTTTACAGAGTATATAGACCTGCCATTAGATAAACACCACTTCACTGGGAGAAAGTATTTCCTCTTCGTTTCTCTTTCAGCCCCTCTGCAATGAGGAGAGAGAGACTGTCTGGGCCACTCTGTGCCTCTCTGGGCTTCCACCCTCCCCTTCTAAGCACAGTCCTCTTCGTTTCTCTTTCAGCCCCTCTGCAGAGAGGAGAGAGAGACTGTCTGGGCCGCTCTGTGCCTCTCTGGGCTTCCACCCTCCCCTTCTAAGCACAGAGCGAGCAGCCTCAGTCAGTAGTTCTGCAGAGCACAGTGCCAAGCTGGGACTTGAGCACTGTTTTGCTTCCAGTCTGTACGTTTTTGTGGTTGTTATATTCACTCTAAGTCATAAGGTCTCCAGTCTGGTGGAAGCCTCAAATTTTCCTTTAAGTATATTTAAGTCAATTTAGAAGCATTAGCTGTTGAACAACAGTGCAGAGAGCACGCACTTATGGCAGACTCTGTAAACAGTATAGAGCAACGTGTGTTGCTGGGGATACGCCAACAGGAACCAATGGAAGAGAGGAGTGCTGAGTGTGGATGAGTGTGTGTGTGTGGTGTGAGAGTAAGCATGCACAGGTGTAGGTGTGCCTGTGTACTCGTGAGCCTTGCACGAGTGTGTGAGGGCATGCACAGGTGTGTGTGCGTGCTTGGCACATGCATGCGAAAGAGAGAGCTGGCCTTCGAGGGCAGACATTGTGGAGGAGACGCCCTGCCCGGGAACTGTTTGCCTCCTGAACTGGAAGAGAGTCACTTCCCTCATCTGTACACACCTGCCTCAGCTCCCTAACAGGCTTGTTATGAGGATGGGGAGGTGAAAGGGTTGTTACAAGGATGGGGGGTTGGGTGAAAGGATATTTGGTAAAATAACATGGTGCTACTTATTAACTATTATCCTATTAACTACACGTGCTGTGTGCTAAGTCGCTTCAGTCGTGTCCAACTCTTCGCAACCCTATGGACTGTAGCCCACCAGGCTCCTCTGTCCATGGGATTCTCTGGGCAAGAATACTGGAGTGGGTAGCCATTCCCTCCTCCAGGGGATCTTCCCTACCCAGGAATCAAACCTGTGTCTCCTACATCTCCTGCATTGGCAGGCGGGTTCTTTACTACTAGGGCCACGTAAGAAGCCCAGTAACTATATAGTTAACTATATCCATCCTAACCCAGCTGGGACCTGGCACCAGGCTGGGAACTGAGTGGAGAAGCCTGCTGGAGATGGAGTCACTGGGAAGCTCTTCTGGGGACCTTGAGGCAAATCCCACCTGCCACCCAGGGATATGAAAAGGGCCAGACCCTTTGTCCCCAAAAGAGCATGTGGAAGAGTTGGTGCAATCCAAGGCCCCAGAGTCCATGACGGTCCTCAAGTGAAGAGACCATTGTAAGATTCACAGCACGGGGGGCTCTTAGGAACCCTTGTGGCTCCCACCCTCCACCCCCTCACCGCAGCCTCACCTGAGAAGTGCAGTGGGGTGCGGAGCTGCAGGAGGGCCATGTCATAGTCATGGTTCTGGGCGCTGTACAGAGGGTGGGTGATGATCCGCTCCACCACAGCCCCCTGGTGTGGCCTGACCGTGCTGTGGCTGACCAGCCCCGCATGGACCCGCCAGCTGGACAGGCGGGACAGCCTGAAACTGCACATGGAGGCCGCGCTGAGCCCGGGGGAAGTAGGGGCAGGAGACGCTGACGTAGGTGAGGTGGCAGGTGGAAGAAGCCACCAGAAAGGCTGTTAGTGGGGCCCCATCACCAGGCCGCAAGTTCCCAGGACCCAGGCCTTTTTGAATCTACCCCAGCATTTGGTAAGACACCGGGCATGCAGTAGGTGCTTAATAAATGCTCAGGCCCTGATGGATTAAGAAATGAGACACTATGGTCATCGGCCACTACTGCCTCCCTCCAGTGTAACCCCCTCCAGGTTTTTCAAGAGATAAGGAAGAGCCTCATGTGGTATGAGAGCTCTAAGCTGACTCAGCAAGGCTGCGCTCAGCACCGTCTCCCCGCTTCCTAGGTGTGGTCTCCCCACTTCCTAGGTGTGATCACAAGGGAGCCACTTCACCTCTCCTGGCCTTGGCTTCCTCGCTATAACATGAGGGTTGCAAGACCTGCCCTGCCTTCCGTCAAAGAAGACGGGCAGAGAATTCTTCCTTCCTTCCAACCAGTATTAAGTACCTACTGTATTTCAGGACTGTTCTAGGTCATGGGAACAAGGCAAGGGAAATCCACAAAGGGATTCAGTGGTAAATAAGACTCTTGCCTGCCCCCATGGAGCTCCCAGCCTGAAGGGGAGGAAGGACATAAAGAATCACATGGAAGCTGATTTAACTACGGTGCTGATAAACATTAAGAAGTACAGAGGGCTATGAGTGGGAAAGCATTTTAAAACCTAAAAAACCAAATGAAGCCGAAGAACCAATGTTTGTATTATTACAGCCATTCCGGCAGGACTTGAACAGGGAGAATTTCACAAACACCCCGGGGCCCACTCGCACCGGACATGGCAGGCAGACTGTTGGACATCTTATACAGGACATACCAACGGCTGACAGAAAAGGCCCCAGAGGCGCCCTCATCCCGTTTTGGGGGGCCCCAGACTTGCCTGTGCGTGCAGTGCGCTGCGGTCACCACCCAGCGCGGGCCCAGCACAGAGGCCCCACATGTGTGCCGGGAGCCCAGGGTCACGCTGGCCTGCCAGGGCCAGCGCCTGGGAGCCGCTGCCTGCCCGCCTACGATCCGGGAAGCCAGGGGCCTGGCCCCACACTCTGCAAACAGAGAAGCATCCGTGAGATGGACACAGAGGTGGCTGTCAGCACAGTGCTATCTGCTGGGGAATGTGGACGGCTCCCGTTTATCATTCCTGGTCCTAAGCATGGAGCAGAAAGGCCGTCTCTCTAAGGGAGGGACTGTGACTGCATCGTCCATGGAGCCACAGGACCTAAGAAAATGCCTGGGCCATAGGAGAGGTCAAATGGGGGCCTGTCGTGTGGGAAGATGACACGTGAAGATGGCTAGATGACTGGGAAGACAGGAGAAGGGAACTCCAAGCACTGTCTCCCACTTGGCCCCTAGTTCTTTGCCCTCCTTAGATTCTGGAAGCTGCTGGTCCCCCTTTGGGGCACTCCGGAAAAAGGGGAGGAGGTGTCAGAGGCCGGGGTGGGGAGTGAGGCCAGGAGGTTGCCAGCCCAGGTGAGCAGCTGGTGGGGGACAGAACAGAGGCATCCATGGGGCTCTGTTCTGACAAAACTGTGTCTGCAGGAAGGGCCTGGTGGGTGGGTGGGCAAGACATCCCCCCAGACCCAGGCAAGCCTCCCACCAGGGCTCTCCCACCCTAGGGGAATGGGGGAGACTCCCTTCTCCCACCGCCTCCTTCCCAGACCCGGGAGGGGACTCACCAGAGCACTTGAGGGAGACGATCTGACCAGAAGCACAGCGGTCCCTGCAAAACAAAGGCAGCACCAGCAAGGAGCTGGACACGGGCCCGGCCCAGCCCAACACCCCTCGGGGCCTGGAGGAGGGGGTGTTGTTGGGGGACAACAGACAGGGCCACTCTGGGGCCACAGCTGTCTGCTTCCCGCCCCCAGCCAAGCCTTCAGACCCCTCCTCATAGCAGGTCTCCCAGGCAGTAAGCAGGCTCTGCCTGACCATTCAGGGGGTTGATGTGGGCAGAGCCCAGAACTGTAGCATTGATGGATGTAAAAATTCAGTTGTTTCCACTGAAGCCCCAGGTATGCTCAGAGTGGATAGGCGAGTGAGTGAACGGACATGATCCTTCACCTCCTGTTCCAGCCCAAGACGACTCCACTTAATCCAAGCCCTCTGCCCAGCGCTGTGTACTCACAACCCACCCTTCTCTCCCGTCCTCTTTCTTAGCATAAACCTCCACTCCTTTTGGACCAAAGCTCTCTTCTCTTTGCTCATCTCTTGCCCCCAGCATCCAATGCCTGGATCCTCGGTTTCTACTGGTTTCCCAAACCCACAGCCCTCCGGCTTTCCTGGCCGAGTCTGTCCACGGCTGTTTCCTTTGCCTGTTCAGATATCTAAAGCAGGAGCGCTGTGTTCCCTGATGGAGCATCAGGGGGCAGGAGCTGGATCAGAGGGGCCAAGGTTCAGAGCGAGCAGGAACAGTGGCTGCAGAGGTGAGAAGGCTTCAGAGCAGGGTTGAGAGGACCTGCTGGAAAGCTTGAGGACGCCCACCCACAGGATTGGGGGAAGGTCCGTTCCAGAACCCTCTCTTCTCTGGAGAGTCTCTGGGTTCCAAGCAGTCCACTATCTCTCTCCTGAGATACCAGAATCATCCGAATAAAGTGTGTCAGGGGTAAGGGGGACTAGTTTCGAGGCAAGAGCCTGGTTTCAAGGCATGGTTTGGCCGATTATTAGTTCTGTGACCTTACACAAGGCCCTTTACCTCACTGAGTCTCAGTTTCCCCATCTGTGAAATGGGAATAAGAGTACCATTTCAAATCCTCTGACAATAACACCCAATTCTGCCATTTTTGTGAGGGGCAAATAAATTATGTATATGGGCAGAACTTGTATGAAATGAAATATTCCTCTCTGTCGTCCTATCTTACGCCTCCGGTGCCCTCACCACTAGGCTCCCATGATAGGAAGATTTTTGTTGGGTTATTCATGGAAGTGAGGGGCACCACTCAGTCCCACCCCTTCCAGAGAAGCCCTACCTAGGCTGCCACACCTCCTCCGGGAAGCCTTCCAGTCTAGGAGAGAGCTGAGCAAACTCCCTGGAACTGTTGAGCCTGACATCAGACAGGTTCACTGCCTTGTGGTGAGTGAGTCTTATTAAGAAAGGGGAATAAAATGGGAAGAAATTGCCTTTAAATGACAATATGAGAGAAGAGGGGTTAGTATACCAGAATGTACAGAAGAAACTGCACCAGGGTAGTGACTAAAGGAGAGAAACAGGCTGGGGCACCATCACGCCCAGAGGCCAGGAGACGACCACAATGACCTCTTGTCATTTCCTGAGTACTCTGAGGGTAGCAGGCAGGGTCTCCAAAGCCCCTCCCGGACCCGTCCACCCTCCACCTTCCCCAGGCCCCAGATCCGGCCCCAGTTACCGAAGATGTCCTAGGCTCCTGCAGACCCGCGCCCCCAGGACAGAGCTCCAGCCCTCGTAGCACACCAGCAGCCAGTCTGGCCGGGCCCTCAGCTGTACTTCCAGCAAGAAGTCCTCAGAAGTGTTTATTCTGAAAGATACTGAGACCACGGCATGAAAGCCACTTCCCATCTGCAGCGGGATGGAGGAGCTGGACCCCTCGCCGTGGGGCCTGAAGAGACCTTCATGATCGCCTGGGTCATCCAGTGTCGGGCTCCCTGTTCCCCCAGGAGCCAGCCAATGCTGAGAACAAAAGAACCCCTCTCTGTGCTGCCCTTCAGGTTTATGTTTAACCAAGCGCTTTCACACGTGGTCCATCACAAGGGTCACAGCCGCCCAATGGCATGAGAATGCCCATCCTCCCCATTCTGCAGCAGGAAGTAAGGCACGAAGGTCAAGCGACCTGCCCTAGGTCACAGGATCTGTAAGTGATGGAGCCAAGTCATCTGATTTCTGGAGAAGGCAATGGTACCCCACTCCAGTACTCTTGCCTGGAAAATCCCATGGACGGAGGACCCTGGTGGGTTGCAGTCCATGGGGTCGCTAAGAGTCAGACATGACTGAGCGACTACACTTTCACTTTTCACTTTCATGCATTGGAGAAGAAAATGGCAACCCACTCCAGTGTTCTTGCCTGGAGAATCCCGGGGACCGGGGAGCCTGGTGGGCTGCCATCTCTGTGGTCACATAGAGTCGGACACGACTGAAGCAACTTAGCAGCAGCAGCAGCAGCATCCGATTTCAAATCTTGTGACGGTACTGGTGATGGTGCCCACTTATTGAGCACCTGCTTTTTCTGGGCTCTATGGTAAGCTCCTTTACTTTATGGTCTTATTATGCTTACAGCTTCATGCAGTAAATATTTTTATCTCCACTTCATGGAGAAGGACATGGAAGCTCAAAGAAGTAATGTATTCAGAGGCACACACAGCTAGCAAAGGCAGGGAAGCCGATCCTAAATAATTTCTGTAACTGATTCTAACCCCAGCCTTGGCAGCACTGTATCTTCTAACCCTCCACCCTTACCTGGAGGGGAGGGGAGAAAATTGGGGTGGGAGATGGGGAGATAGTGTGGTGTAATGTTTCCAGCCCTCTACACCTTCTTTGCCACTGGGTCAAGACCCGTGTCCACCACGCACTGGCCCCCAACACACACCTGGCTCCTCTTGCCCTGCATGGCAGGCTCCCTCGGTCCAAATGGCAAGTTGCCACCTCTCCTGGCAGCCTGGGTTTTTAACTGTGCCCCTGCTAGGGAATCAAAACAGTCCCTGGGGAGTGGTGAAAGCCCTGAATCAGAGATCAGCTCCTGGAGGCTGGACCAGGGCCTCACCCTCACAGCACAGGAGATGCAGATGGATGACAGCTAACTGGAAGGATCCCAGGGCTGTGCAGAGGCCCTGGGCCTGGGGGGTGGGGAGGGCAGTCTCCCCACCTTGGGGGTGTGCCTCACCTGTTCTGGGCATCGAGGGGAGCAGGGCTTCCTCACTGCTAGCCTCGGAGCAGTTCAAAGTCATCTCATCCTGCAGGGTTCCGGGAGTGGGCTGAGAGGCAGCTGGCCACAGATACAGCACTTCAGAAGACAAAGACAAGGAGAGGATCACAGAGAAGAGGCTGGGAAAGGAAGGGATTCCCCCAGGAGGGGGCCCAGGGGCAGAACAAGACACCTGCTGCAGAGGGAGGCAAGGCAGCCTCCGGGGACTCCTCGTTACCACCCTGCTTTAGGCAGGTCCCTCCCAACATACGGAGAGGCATCGTGCTCTCTGTCTCGTCTCTGTCTGTTTGTCTGTCTGTCTCTCTCGCACTGGGAAAGATCTCCCGGTGCATCTTGACCGTGGCCTCCCTGGATCACTTGCTCAAGCACATTTCTCACTATAGGACAAAAATGTTCATCTGCATAGAGCCCGAGGCCCTCCGGCTGGACCTGCATCCCGTCTCCACTTGCTATCAGAGTAGATGGAAAAGGCAGTCATCCCACCTGCCCTAGACACCCGCTCACTTCCTGCTCCTCTCTCCCAGCACCCCCAGAGTCCGTTCTTTGTCCCTCCCCCAGCCACTGAAGGTCCCAGCACTGACCTAGAAGCCAGGAGCCAATGCCTGCACCAGCCAGCAGCCCCAGGGCTCCCAGTACTGCCCAGCAGCACCGCCCGGCACACCAGCGCCCTGCCCCAGAGACTGTGGGGAGGGCAGATGAGTGTCTGAGGGCCCTGCCCCTGCCCACCAGCCCACTGCACCCCGAGGGCCAGACAGCCACCAAGCGGCGGCAGGAGCTTGCCCCACTGCACCTGCCCACCTCCCCCGACCCCTTATCATGGGATGGTTAGAGGGGCAGAGCTCCAATCACTGGAGCCTCAGAGCCCACTCAAGCCCCCAGATGGGAAACAGAGAAAGCAGGTCTAGGACAGATAGTGATAAAGCCTCTGGCCATCAGACATTTAAGGCTGACCGAGGAAGATCTGGGGAGAAGGAAGCTGGGGGATGTGGGAAGATCGTCCCTTCACTGCCCCACCCTGTCATTCCCCCGTGGCCCAGTCTGGCCTACTGGGTTGCTGCTGGGTCTCAGGCCTCTGTAGCAGGTCTCCTGGCTCTGTGGATCCTGGCCCCTCCTCTGCATCCTGAGCCTCTGTGGGGGCTTGGCCATCCAGCATCGGGTTCTGCGGAAACAGCTGTCAGTCACTCATCAAGAAGAAAACCTCCACTCAGCACAAGTCCCCACTTTCTAACTCCAGCCTCTCTCTCACCGCCACCTGTAAGTCTTTTTCCACCCTGGGGACTCGGTGTACATCGCCATACAGGCCCCTCAGGCTTCCCAGCTCTCATGGAACCCCTTGCCCTACCCACCTTACTCTCACCCACCCAGTAAGTGGCACAGCAGACACCCGAGCCTCGACTGGGCTGACTCCAAAGCCCACACTTTTCACTGCCCTCTCACCAGCATGGAGGGCATCCACTGAGTCCCTCAAAATCCCTCATCAGATCCTAAGATCCCACCTTCATCGTTCCCTCCCATCTCAGAGGAAGAAGAGCCTCTTCCCAGTGAACCATGCAGTCACTCACCCAGTAAATAATATTTAGCCCAAGTGGACAGGCCACAATGGGGGTGCTGTAAGGAGTTCAAGATCAATGAAATGTGGACCTCCACCACCACCAACCCAAAGAATCTGTGTGTGAGTCCTTGAAGGTAAGTTGTGTTCAGCGACAAATGGGAAGTTCTGTTCAGCTACCACTGGGATTTAAAAGGACAGCTTTCTTCTTATTGGGAAGATCAAGAAAGGCTCCCTGGAAGACGCAGCCTTTGAGACAGGCCCTCATAGATGAATAGGGTTTGAAATGACATATATGGGCATTGGGTGTTCCAGGAAAAGGGTACTGAGGAAGCAAAGGAATGGGAGTAAAAAAGCTTAGAGGAGGGTAGGTCAGACATTTGTCTGAAGTTCATAGTTCAAAGCCAGGTCTACAGCCTACTGTGTGAACATGATAACTCATCAGCCCTCCAAATTTTAATTTTCTCATTTATGAAATAAGAGTGACAAATCCTGCTTCCTGTTGAGTAGCCTCCCCTCTCTAGCCTTGTCTCCTTTCCTTCTCCAAGCCAGAGTGATCTTTCTAAAATGCAAACATGAGCAAGCTAACCTCATCTTCATAGCACCCAGTAGGTCTCTGTAGCCTTCAGGAGAAGCACCCTGGCATGACTCGCAGCATCTTCTGTGATCTCACCCTCCTCAGCTCTCCATCCTCACCTGCCAGCGCTTACTCCTCCATAGCAGGACTCGGGGTCATGTTAACACACATGCCCATCTTCACGCCTTCACACACTCTCACTCCATGAAGGCATGGCAACTGCTCTCCCCTTTCACACACTGACCCCTAGGACACTTCAAGACTCAGCTTAAGTGCCATCTTTTCAGGAAGCTTTCTTCAACCCTCAGGGTACCTATTGTGACCCTATATTATGCTCCTTGACTTGTCTTTCTCTCGCCCCTTTCTCTCTGGTCTAGGGTCTGGCTCAAGTCCTAGCACAAAGTGGGAATTCAGTAAATGCACAATGAATAGAAGGAAGGAAAGAAAGAAGAAAGGAAGACAGAAAGAAAGAGGAAGGAAAGGAGGAAGGAAGAAACTAAACAGATTATGTGGCTGAAAGGGTTTTATAAAGTAAAACACAAATATCAAGTAGAATAATATATTAATAGTGTGTTAGTTGCTCAGTGATGTCTGACTCTTGTGACACCATGGACAGTAGCCCATCAGGCTCCTCTGTCCATGGAATTCTCCAGGCAAGAATACTGGAGTGGGTTGCCATTTCCTTCTGCAGGGGATCTTCCCAACCCAGGGATCGAATACAGGTCTCCTGCACTGCAGGTGGATTCTTTACCATCAGAGCCACCAGAGAAGCCCAATGTGTCAATTAGAAATATGTAAAAGCTATGGATCCTTTCTTCAATTAAATTATACTGCAGTCAAGTTGAAAGAGTCCCTAAAGTTGAAGTGACGCCCATCACCCCTGCAGACCACCTTTCCATGTCAATAGGCTTGGTCTGGAGAGAATTCCAGGGCATGCTCAGCCTTTTTTCCTGTCTCAGATCAAGGGAGCCTGGCTTGACATTCGGCCTCTGCACAAACTGGCCTCACCTGGGACACTGCCCCAACTCAACACTCACCTGTTCTGGCTCCTGTGGTAGCCTGCAAAAATGGTCTTTAATGACACAGGTCCTCCTTTTGAGTAATAATGATTTACTAAGAGTCACCAATGGGCAAAGCGTCTGGCTTAGCCATATGGGGGATGAGAGAGGGAAATAAATGTCAGCCCCCAGGGAAAATGAAACCAGAAGGCTGGCCCCACAGGGCCCCCTCTAGGATCCAGCCTGTGCACCAGAGCTGCCAGAGGCAAAAGGAAAAGAGGGTGGCAGCGGACGAGATGGTTGGATGGCATCACTGATTCGACGGACATGAAATTGGGCAAACTCTGGGAGATGGTGAGGGACAGGGAGGCCTGGCGTGCTGCGGTCCATGGGGTTGCAAGAAGTTAGACTCGACTTGGCCACTGAACAACAAAGAAGCCCAAGGGTGGGGTCAAGGGTGGGGTTGAAAGAGAGAGAGGCCAGAACAGGGTTTGGCCTTACCATGTGGGTCAGTGGCACCGATGGAAGCCTGGGGGTCTGCTAGGCAATGTCCTGGCTCTGTTCTTGGATCAGCATTGATTAAATAGCCTGGCCAGCTTGGTTGGAGGCTGAGGTCTCCCTACTTCACACATGGCTCCTCCCTTCATCTCCCTACACACACACACACACACACACACACAAGAGAAACAATGAACCATGCTCAGGCATGAATAGACCCCTTGTTGCAGGAAAGGGGGCCAAAGGCTAGGCTGGGCTGGGCAGCCCCAGCCCCTCCCATCTGCTAACTGGAAGCTTAGAAACAGAGAAAAAGGTTACAAGGAGGAGGGGAAGCCAGCTCCTGTTGCTTAGCAACCAGGTCCCTTGTGCCAAAAAGTGTGCCCCATGCATGCTGGCATAATACACCCCCTCCCCCTTCCTGCTGACAGGGCTGTATTCAGGAGACTGACATCAGCATTTACTGAAATGTTTCTGAGCCCTGCGGATGAGATCTCACCTCTGTGTGGGTTGGCTTCCCCAGCAGTCTGGGGCTGTCTCCGTGCTGCAGTTGGGAGGATGACTGGGAATCTGCCATCTCTCTTCTCCGGGCTGCGCTTGTCACCCCAATGCCAGGGAAATGGGCCCTCTCCGCCTCACTGCCCTGGGAACCAGCTGCTAGAAGAGACTTCAGTGCCATGTTGCTTCAAAGCACGAGGATGGGCTAAACACACCTGGCAGCCACATCTGTTTAGCCAAGGAGGCAGAAGAGGTGCCAGGGAAGGGAAAGGCTAGTGCGGCTCCTCCTCCTCTAACGCCTCTCAAAGATTCCTCAGATGGGACAGCTAAGAAGACGGGGTTACAGTCAGCCTTCATCCAACCCTCGTTCTGCTCCTTCCCTTACCCAGCCTCGCCTGTGAAGTTATGATCTTAGTACCTGCCTCATAGAGCTGATGCTGAAATTAAATGAGTTACTGGGTATCAAACTCTTAGCTATTGAAGATAAAACTTTTAGCAGACTTTGCTGGTGGTGCAGGGGATGAGAATCCGGTCTGCCAATGCAGGTGACATGGGTTCAATCCCTGGACAGGGAAGATCCCATGTGCCGCGGAATAACTAAGCCCACGTGCCTCAACTACTGAAGCCTTGCAGCCAGAGCCTGTGTTCCACAACAAGAGAAGCCATCCCACAATGAGAAGCCTATGCACCACAATCACTGCAACGAGAAGGCCCAGGAGTAGCAAGGAAGACCCGGTACAACCAAAATACATAAATACTTGATCTTTTAAATATATTTTTAAAAATCTTGTAGCTTTATATCTAGTGTCTAACATAGACTCTGTGTAAATATTAGGTGCTATTACAGTATCATCATTCGCATCATCACACAGAAATCTCCACACACAATACAATGAAGAGACAGAGCTCAGCTATGAGTCAGTCCCAGAAGCAGGAGGAGAACACGATGGCTGGAGCTGAGAAGCCCTTGGCCAGGCACTGAGGTCTCTGGACACTACTCTTCAGCCTACATACATGAATACTTACTGTGTGTCAGGAACTAATCTGGGCCTGGGGAATGATAAGCCATAGTTAGGAGCATGCCGGCTGGGAGGAGAGATGGGAACAGATATAAAGAATTGTTTTTGTGAAAAGTGAAATAATGGAGGCATGAACACAGAGGTACAGGACAATGAAGGGACAGCTTACTCCTTACCCAGAGGACCCAGAGAGAGCTTCACAATGGAGGAGATATTTGAGCTGAATTTCTGAGAAATGAAAAGGCTGCTGCTAAGTTGCTTCAGTCATGTCTGACTCTGTGCGACCCCATAGACGGCAGCCCACCAGGCTCCGCCGTCCCTGGGATTCTCCAGGCAAGAACACTGGAGTGGGTTGCCATTTCCTTCTCCAATGCATGAAAGTGAAAAGTGAAAGTGAAGTCGCTCAGTTGTGCCCGACTCTTAGTGACCCCATGGACTGCAGCCTACCAGACTTCTCCATCCATGGGATTTTCCAGGCAAGAGTACTGGAGTGGGGTGCTATTGCCTTATATAGAAAAGCATTTCAAGTATAGTCCAAGGGATACCAGTGAAACGGCAGAGTAAAGGCTCTCAAAAATTTTCTCCTCCATAACAATGAGAAAACTGGCCAAAAATTTGCAAGAATCAACTTTTTTTAGAACTCGAAAATAATCAAAGGCAGAAGCTATGACCAACCTAAACAGCATATTAGAAAGCAGAGACATGACTTTGCCAATGAAGGTCCGTCTAGTCAAAGCTTTGATTTTTCCAGTAGTCACATATGGATGTGAGAGTTGGACCATAAAGAAGGCTGAGCGCCAAAGAATTGATGCTTTTGAACTGTAGTGTTGGAGAAGACTGTTGAGAGTCCCTTGGCTTGCAAGGAGATCAAACCAGTCAATCCTAAAGGAAATCAGTCCTGAATATTCATTGGAAGGACTGATGTTGAAGCTGAAGCTCCAATACTTTGGCCACCTGATGCGAAGAACTGATTCATTTCAAAAGACCCTGATGCTGGGAAAGACTGAAGGCAGGAGGAGAAGGGGATAACAGAGGACGAAATGGTTGGATGGCATCACTGACTCAATGGACATGAGTTTGAGCAAGCTCCGGGAGGTGGTGATGGACAGGGAGGCCTGGCGTGCTGCAGTCAGTCCATGGGGTTGCAGAGAGTCAGACATGACTGAGCAACTGAACTGAACTATATCAACATGGGAAGAGATTACTAGAGAAAAATGAGAGACCACAGCTAACAGCATACTCAGTGGTGCAAAGCTAAACACTTTCTTCCAAGATGAGGAACAAGACAAGGATGCCCACAATTGCCATGTTTATTCAACATAATATTGGATATCAAATCATATTAGGCAAGAAAAAAATAATAAAAGGCATCCAAATTGAAAAGGAAGAAGCAAAACTCTCCTTATTTGCAGATAACACGATATCATATCTAGAAAATCCTAAAGACTATTAGAACAAAAAATAGTGACATGGGTGTGCAGTTAGGGCAAATTCTAGAAACCAAAAACTCAACTGCCACTTCTGAAGAGCTGCCCCCTGCACACATCACAGCCCTAAGGGGTAAGCAAAACACCTAAGCCACCCCTCCAACCCAACCCCTGGACACACCCCTACCCTGACCCCATATAAGAAACACTGCCACTCGGGGAGAAGCAAGCTTGGGAACCTGTTATTTGTTCCTGCTCCCCGCTGCTGCAGCAAGAGCCCCAATAAAGCCTTGCCTGGAAACAAGTGAATTTAGTAAAGTTTGAGTATACAAACAAAAATCATTAAACAAAAATCTATTGTGTTTCCATATACTAATAATTAACTATCAGAAAGATAAATTAGGAAAATTATTCCATTTACAGTTGCATCAAAAAGAATAAAATGCCTAGGAATAAACTGAACCAAGGAGATGAAATATTTGTATACTGGAAAGCCATAAGACATTGATTTAAAAAATTGCAAAAACACAAAATTTGTGTTCATGGATTGGAAGAATTAATATTGTTAAAATCTTCATACTACCCGAATCAATCCAGAGTCAACATAATCCCTATCAAAATTTCAATGGCATTTTTCACAGAAATAGAACAAACAATCCTAAAAATTGTATGGAACCACAAGGACTCTCAAATAGTCAAAACAATCTTCAGAAAGAGGAATAAAAGTGGAAGCATCACACACCCTGATTTCACACTATTTTACAAAGTTATAGTAATCAAAACAGTATCAGATCAGATCAGATCAGATCAGTCGCTCAGTCGTGTCCGACTCTTTGCGACCCCATGAACCGCACAGCACGCCAGGCCTCCCTATCCATCACCAACTCCCGGAGGTCACTCAGACTCACATTCATCGAGTCAGTGATGCCATCCAGCCATCTCATCCTCTGTCGTCCCCTTCTCCTCTTGCCCCCAATCCCTCCCAGCATCAGAGTCTTCTCCAATGAGTCAACTCTTCGCATGAGGTGGCCAAAATACTGGAGTTTCAGCTTTAGCATCATTCCTTCCAAAGAAATCCCAGGGTTGATCTCCTTCAGAATGGACTGGTTGGATCTCCTTGCACTCCAAGGGACTCTCAAGAGTCTTCTCCAACACCACAATTCAAAAGCATCAATTCTTCGGCACTCAGCCTTCTTCACAGTCCAACTCTCACATCCATACATGACCACAGGAAAGACCATAGCCTTGACTAGGCGAACCTTTGTTGGCAAAGTGATGTCTCTGCTTTTGAATATGCTATCTAGGTTGGTCATAACTTTCCTTCCAAGGAGCAAGCGTCTTTTAATTTCATGGCTGCAGTCACCATCTGCAGTGATTTTGGAGCCCAGAAAAACAAAGTCTGACACTGTTTCCACTGTTTCTCCATCTATTTCCCATGTAGTGATGGGACCAGATGCCATGATCTTCGTTTTCTGAATGTTGAGCTTTAAGCCAACCTTTTCACTCTCCACTTTCACTTTCATCAAGAGGCTTTATAGCATTGGTATAAAAACAGACACACAGATCACTGAAACAGAATACACAGCCCAGAAATAAACCCATTGTCAATTCATTTGTGACAAAGGAGGCAAGAATATACAATGGGGAAGAATAATCTCTTTGGGCTTTCCTGGTGGCTCAGTGGGCAAAGAGTCTGCCTGCAATGCAGGAAACCCAGGTTTCATCCCTGGGTCAGGAAGATCCCCTGGAAAAGGAAATGGCAACCCACTCCAGTATTCTTGCCCATGAAATCCCATGGACAGAGGAGCCTGGCGAGCAATAGTCCAAGGGATTGCAAAGTCAGATATGACCTAGCAACTAAACAACAACATAACATAGTCTTTTCAATAAATAGAGCTGGGAAAACTGAATAGGCACGTGTAAAAAATGAAACCCGGAGAAGGCAATGGCACCCCACTCCAGTACTCTTGCCTGGAAAATCCCATGAACAGAGGAACCTGGTAGGCTGCAGTCCATGGAGTCACGAAGAGTCAGACATGACTGAAGCGACTCAGCAGCAGCATCAGCAGCAGCAAAAAATGAAACCAGATGCCTATGTTAAACCATACCCGAAAATCAACTCTAAATTGATCATAGATTTATATGTAAGATCTGTTCCAAGAAGAAACAGGGAGTGAGCTCCTTGACATTGGTCTTGGCAATGATTTCTTGTATTTGACACCCAAACTAAAGGCAACAAAAGCAAAAAGGAAAAAATGGGACTACATAAAAGACTGCACGACAAAATAAAACCATCAGTAAAGTAAAAAGGCAACATGTAGAATGGGAGAAAATTTTGCAAATCGTATATTTGATATACGATCAGATCAGATCAGATCAGTCGCTCAGTCGTGCCCGACTCTTTGCGACCCCATGAACCGCAGCACGCCAGGCCTCCCTGTCCATCACCAGCTCCCGGAGGTCACTCAGGCTCGCATCCATCGAGTCAGTGATGCCATCCAGCCATCTCATCCTCTGTCGTCCCCTTCTCCTCCTGCCCTCAATCCCTCCCAGCATCAGAGTCTTCTCCAATGAGTCAACTCTTCGCATGAGGTGGCCAAAATACTGGAGTTTCAGCTTTAGCATCATTCCTTCTAAAGAAATTCCAGGATTGATCTCCTTCAGAATGGACTGGTTGGATCTTCTTGCAGTCCAAGGGACTCTCAAGAGTCTTCTCCAACACCACAGTTCAAAAGCATCAATTCTTCGGCGCTCAGCCTTCTTCACAGTCCAGCTCTCACATCCATACATGACCACAGGAAAGACCATAGCCTTGACTAGGCGAACCTTTGTTGGTAAAGTAATGTCTCTGCTTTTGAATATGCTATCTAGGTTGGTCATAACTTTCCTTCCAAGGAGCAAGCGTCTTTTAATTTCATGGCTGCAGTCACCATCTGCAGTGATTTTGGAGCCCAGAAAAACAAAGTCTGACACTGTTTCCACTGTTTCCCTATCTATTTCCCATGCAGTGATGGGACCAGATGCCATGATCTTCGTTTTCTGAATGTTGAGCTTTAAGCCAACCTTTTCACTCTCCACTTTCACCTTCATCAAGAGGCTTTTTAGCCCCTCTTCACTTTCTGCCATAAGAGTGGTGTCATCTGCATATCTGAGGTTATTGATATTTCTCCCGGCAATCTTGATTCCAACTTGTGTTTCTTCCAGTCCAGCATTTCTCATGATGTACTCTGCATATAAGTTAAATAAACATGGTGACAATATGCAGCCTTGACGTACTCCTTTTCCTATTTGGAACCAGTCTGTTGTTCCATGACCAGTTCTAACTGTTGCTTCCTGACCTGCATACAAATTTCTCAAGAGGCAGATCAGGTGGTCTGGTATTCCCATCTCTTTCAGAATTTTCCATAGTTTATTGTGATCCACACAGTCAAAGGCTTTGGCATAGTCAATAAAGCAGAAATAGATGTTTTTCTGGAACTCTCTTGCTTTTTCCATGATCCAGCGGATGTTGGCAATTTGATCTCTGGTTCCTCTGCCTTTTCTAAAACCAGCTTGAACATCAGGAAGTTCATGGTTCACATATTGCTGAAGTCTGGCTTGGAGAATTTTGAGCATTACTTTACTAGCGTGTGAGATGAGTGCAATTGTTCGGTAGTTTGAGCACTCCTTGGCATTGCCTTTCTTTGGGATTGGGATGAAAACTGACCTTTTCCAATCTTGTGGCCACTGCTGAGTTTTCCAAATTTGCTGGCATATTGAGTGCAGCACTTTCACAGCATCATCTTTCAGGACTTGGAATAGCTCCACTGGAATTCCACCACCTCCACTAGCTTTGTTCGTAGTGATGCTTTCTAAGGCCCATTTGACTTCACATTCCAAGATGTCTGGCTCTAGGTCAGTGATCACATCATCATGATTATCTGGGTCTTGAAGCTCTTTTTTGTACAGTTCTTCTGTGTATTCTTGCCACCTCTTCTTAATATCTTCTGCTTCTGTTAGGTCCACACCATCTCTGTCCTTTAATGTGCCCATCTTTGCATGAAATGTTCTTTTGGTATCTCTGATTTTCTTGAAGAGATCCCTAGTCTTTCCCATTCTGTTGTTTTCCTCTATTTCTTTGCATTGATCACTGAAGAAGGCTTTCTTATCTCTTCTTGCTATTCTTTGGAACTCTGCATTTAAATGTTTATATCTTTCCTTTTCTCCTTTGCTTTTCGCTTCTCTTCTTTTCACAGCTATTTGTAAGGCCTCCCCAGACAGCCATTTTGCTTTTTTGCATTTCTTTTCCATGGGGATGGTCTTGATCCCTGTCTCCTGTACAATGTCACGAACCTCATTCCATAGTTCATCAGGCACTCTATCAGATCTAGGCCCTTAAATCTATTTCTCACTTCCACTGTATAATCATAAGGGATTTGATTTAGGTCATACCTGAATGGTCTAGTAGTTTTCCCTACTTTCTTCAATTTCAGTCTGAATTTGGCAATAAGGAGTTCATGGTCTGAGCCACAGTCAGCTCCTGGTCTTGTTTTTGCTGATTGTATAGAGCTTCTCCATCTTTGGCTGCAAAGAATATAATCGATCTGATTTCGGTGTTGACCATCTGGTGATGTCCATGTATAGAGTCTTCTCTTGTGTTGTTGGAAGAGGGTATTTGCTATGACCAGTGCATTTTATGGCAAAACTCTGTTAGTCTTTGCCCTGCTTCATTCCGTATTCCAAGGCCAAATTTGCCTGTTACTCCAGGTGTTTCTTGACTTCCTACTTTTGCATTCCAGTCCCCTATAATGAAAAGGACATCTTTTTTGGGTGTTAGTTCTAAAAGGTCTTGTAGGTCTTCATAGAACCTTTCAACTTCAGCTTCTTCGGCGTTACTGGTTGGGGCATAGACTTGGATTACTGTGACATTAAATGGTTTGCCTTGGAAACGAACAGAGATCATTCTATCGTTTTTGAGATTGCATCCAAGTACTGCATTTCGGACTCTTTTGTTGACCATGATGGCCACTCCATTTCTTCTGAGGGATTCCTGCCCACAGTAGTAGATATAATGGTCATCCGAGTTAAATTCACCCATTCCAGTCCATTTTAGTTCGCTAATTCCTAGAATGTCAACATTCACTCTTGCCATCTCTTGTTTGACCACTTCCAATTTGCCTTGTTTGGGAGTGGGGAAGACCCTGGGCCAGATGTCAGGAGACCTGGGCTTGGACGGCCTCCAATGTGCTATGACTTACTCACCTTTCAGAGCATCAGCTGTCTCCCTTGATAAGAGAGATGGTAGATTCAGTGGTCTCTTTTAAAAAACTTTATACATATGAGAATTCCATATAACTTGAACTTGGATATTTCCCTTTGGGTTGGGGAGAAAGATCACAGTGCTCTCTCTCTGGAGGTCCCAGGTCCCAGCTGAAGGGTGGTTGCAAAAGGCCCTTGTTTCTGTTTTTGGTTTTTTTGAGAGTAGAAAGTGATGGAGGAGAGAAAGCACGAAAGCAAGGCTCAAGAGGAGGCTAATCTGTAGAGGTGGTCCGTGGAGTCAGGGAATATCAGTGCGGGGAGACCAAGGAGCAAGGCCAGGACTAGGGTGAGACTACATTTGAATCTTCGGGGTGAAATTACAGTGGGGTTATGCTTCTGTGGGTTTCGGATACAGCACACTGGGGCACCTGATTTAAGATGGCATCGTTCACGTTGTTCAGGTGCTGACACTCGATCTGCCAGTGAGTGCCTTCTTAAATTCTGAACCCTACACTCCCACTACCTCACTCTAGAGGTAGGTATCCTGTCCAAACCAGCGGAATGGCCAGAGCGACCCAGAGTGGCTCATCTTGGATGCAAGGAGTATCAGAGAGATAGAGAAGAGAGACTTCTTGGACAGCCAGGCAGAGAGAATGGCCAGGAAGAGGCCACGTCCTCTGCCCATTTATCATGATATATGATAAAATATACAAAGAACTAGTACAACTCAATGGCAAAAAAAAAAAAAAAAAAGCTTAAAAATGGGCAGAGGAAATGGCCTCTTCCTGGCCATTCTCTCTGCCTGGCTGTCCAAGAAGTCTCTCTTCTCTATCTCTCTGATACTCCTTGCATCCAAGATGAGCCACTCTGGGTCGCTCTGGCCATTCCGCTGGTTTGGACAGGATACCTACCTCTAGAGTGAGGTAGTGGGAGTGTAGGGTTCAGAATTTAAGAAGGCACTCACTGGCAGATCGAGTGTCAGCACCTGAACAACGTGAACGATGCCATCTTAAATCAGGTGCCCCAGTGTGCTGTATCCGAAACCCACAGAAGCATAACCCCACTGTAATTTCACCCCGAAGATTCAAATGTAGTCTCACCCTAGTCCTGGCCCTGCTCCTTGGTCTCCCCGCACTGATATTCCCTGACTCCACGGACCACCTCTACAGATTAGCCTCCTCTTGAGCCTTGCTTTCGTGCTTTCTCTCCTCCATCACTTTCTACTCTCAAAAAAACCAAAAACAGAAACAAGGGCCTTTTGCAACCACCCTTCAGCTGGGACCTGGGACCTCCAGAGAGAGAGCACTGTGATCTTTCTCCCCAACCCAAAGGGAAATATCCAAGTTCAAGTTATATGGAATTCTCATATGTATAAAGTTTTTTAAAAGAGACCACTGAATCTACCATCTCTCTTATCAAGGGAGACAGCTGATGCTCTGAAAGGTGAGTAAGTCATAGCACATTGGAGGCCGTCCAAGCCCAGGTCTCCTGACATCTGGCCCAGGGTCTTCCCCACTCCCAAACATGCCCCACAAGCCACATATTCACTGCATGGGCAGGCTCCAAGAGAAGAAATCCCGCCTGTGACTGCAGCTCCAGCCAGTGCTGATGGAGCTCCAGCTTGATCATTATCTCCCCTTCACGTCTGCCAGTGAATGACAGCTTCAGCCTTTGTGGATTTAAGCCTGCCCATGATCTTCTCTGACTGCCTCCTCTGTGGATTTCCAACTTGCTTAGACAGCCTCCATAATTGCTCTCACTTTATCCTCCAGAGAGGGAAAGGTTGGTGCTCCAGGAGGAAAGTATGTCTGGTGTAATGCCGGCTTGAGATTCTGGAACACTCTATATATCCCCCTTAGTCCCATCTATCCCCCCTCTTTAGCTTCATCTATCAGCAATGAGTCCATCAACCTTACAGAGTCTCCATCTGTAGCATGGTCCACCTACACCCACAGTATCCCCACATTCCCTCAAATAGCCCTGCCTCCTTCAAGTTCTGTTTGGATCATCTCACTGAGGTTAGTTCAAGCCACCAGACCCTCTACTGCCATCCCACAGTCTAATGAGCCCCAAGCACATCCCCTTCCATCCAACTCTCTGGATAGTGTTTATCTCGATGAAGAAATTAAATGAATGACTCATAAGTCTAATAAGAAGGATGCTTTAATGAGTGAAAATTGGGAAAAATGCTAGATTCAGTTAAGTTATTCCAGGCCATTATTGCACATCAATAAAGAGTGAAGAAACCCCAAGTGTCTGTTGCAGTATTGCTTGCTTTGAATACAAAGAAATGGATAAACGTGTATTTAGAAGGAAAAGAAATCTATGTGGTCTCATACAATAATGAGTTGCTTTCTTTCATCAGCATATTGTCTCAGAGCACTCCCTTCTGTCTTGTTATTTTGCCTGAAGTCTAGAATAGGGGGTACCCAAGCATTTCCAAGAGGGGAGGGCAGCCCCTCAGAAGGGTCCTGCAGGCCCTGGCATGTGTGTGTGCTAAGTCTCTTCAGTCGTGTCCAACTCTGTGCAACCCTATGGACTGCAGCCTGCCAGGCTCCTCTGTCCATGCGATTCTCCAGGTAAGAATACTGGAGAGGGAGGTGACTCCTACTCACTAGCCCCCTCACTAGTCTTCTCCCTTCACTAGCCCCTTTACTTCCCAGCAAGAAATTTGACTTTTCTTTGGCAAATGGAAATCAGGAATATCTTGGGATCATCTTTGCCTGCTCCCAACTCCTTACCTTCCATCAGTCATTCAAGTTGGTCACCTCTCAAGTCTACCCCTTCTTCCAACTACCCACAGCTACCCCACTGATCATCCACCAGCATCTTCCCCAGAATGACTCTAACACCCACCCAATTTGTCTACTGCTTCTAATCTATTCCATTCTAATCAGTCTGCACCTTTACTCCTTCCTTTTTAGGAAATCTAGATGCTCAAGTATCAACATGAAAGGATAAAATAAAATAAATGAAAATGTACCCTTCTTTTTTCTACCATGCTGCCAAAGCAGCATTTCCTAGAGCAAATCTAAACAGATTAAAAGCCTACCATGGCTCTCAAGCTCCCATGATAAAAAGCATTCATTCATTTACTCACTCATTCTTTCAGCAAGTTTTTGTTGCTTCCTACCAAGTACCAGATACACCATTCTAGATTATGGAGTTACATTAACGAATGAGTCAGGCAGAGCCCCTGCCCTCAAGGAGTTTATAGTCTAGTTGGGTCAAGCCAACAATTAGAGGGCCATCTCTGACAGGGAGGAACAGGATGTAATGGGAGCACCTAATGTGAATCCAGGGTGTTCTTAGCAGGGCACAGATGGTTTATTCCAAGTATATCCAACATACTTTTCTAGCCTAATTTTTTCTTCGCTTAACCCCTTTCGCATAAGCCAGTCTCCAGTCCTTCTTACACTAAACCACAGCACCTGTGTTCCTGTTGTCCTCTATTCCTGAAAGACCATCCCCCCTTTTACTAATTATTTTAGTCCCCAGTCAGCCAATATATATTTGTTGAGAAGGTACTATGTGCCAAGCACTGTGCAAGCACCAAAGATACAATGCTGAGCAAAAATCACACTCAATCCCTGCTCCAAAGATCTTGCCCTGGTTAATGGGAAGAAACACACATGAACCAAAGGACCACAGAAGGTGCTCAGTTACATCTGTGAGGAAGTGCTCTGAGAAGTACCAGGTGCAAAAAGAGCTTGTAACAGACATAAGACGGAATCTGAACCTGTGTCCTCTGCATTGGCAAGTGGATTCCCATTAGGCCACCAGTGAAGTCCTCGGCAGAGCCTTGAGAGGCAAGGTAAAGACTGGGCCTTATCCCTAGAGCAATGGCAATCATTTTTTAAATGCAGCCCAGGAAGACTCGTCCTTTGGCTTGTACACAGAGACGGAGCTATCGATATCCAACCATGGGGTGTAAAGTGTTTGTGAGGGGCCTGGCCAAGAAAGAGGCCCTCAAGATTCCCAGTGGTGTCCGTGACTTTGGAGTGGAGCCTCAGTGTCCAGTCCTACAGCACCTGGTGCTGCGACTATTGCGATGTCCACACCTGATGATCATCCTGCTGACCTCGGAGGTAACACAACCAAACTCAATGCCAGCTCTCAACATTCAGTATGAAGTCACTGGCAATTACTGTTCGTCCCGGAGAATGGCTGATAATGCCTGTGTTCTTTTTTCTGTGTCTGTTCTTATGTTTACAATCAGTTTAATGCTGGTATACGGAGGAATTTCTTATCATTTGGGTTGGTTGATTCCACTCGTCTGCTGCTGGCTTTTTGACTTTTTTCTCAGCTCTCTGGTTGCTATCAGTTCTCTCTCTCACTTATTTGCCAAGAATCAAAGACTATCTGGATCAATTATCTGATTGTCCCTATAAAGATGACCTCCTGACATTGGACTCCAGCTGCTTCCTATTCATTGTTCTTGTGTTCTTTGCCTTGTTCATCACTTTAAGGCTTATCTGATCAACTGTGTTTGGGACTGTTATAAATTCATCAGCAGCAACATGCCATAGATTGCTGTGTATCCGGCCTTTGAAGCACCTCCCCAGTATGTTTTGCCAGCCTATGAAATGGCAGTGAAGATGCCGACGAAAGAACTGATACCTCATTATATACCTGCCTGAAGAAATTCTGCCTTTGTCAATAAACCTGGTACCAGCTTTTCATCCTGATACATGTTTGATCAGATCAGATCAGTCGCTCAGTCGTGTCCGACTCTTCCCAACCCCACGAATTGCAGCATGCCAGGCGTCCCTGTTCATCACCAACTCCCGGAGTTCACTGAGACTCATGTCCATCGAGTCAGTGATGCCATCCAGCCATCTCATCCTTCTCCTCCTGCCCCCAATCCCTCCCAGCATCAGAGTCTTCTCCAATGAGTCAACTCTTCGCATGAGGTGGCCAAAGTACTGGAGTTTCAGCTTTAGCATCATTCTTTCCAAAGAAATCCCAGGGCTGACCTCCTTCAGAATGGACTGGTTGGATCTCCTTGCAGTCCAAGGGACTCTCAAGAGTCTTCTCCAACACCACAGTTCAAAAGCATCAATTCTTCGGCGCTCAGCCTTCTTCACAGTCCAGCTCTCACATCCATACACAACCACAGGAAAACCCATAGCCTTGACTAGACGAACATGTTTGATACAAAGTACATTTTCCTTTGTTCAAGTATTTATTTTCAAACACTGACAAGCTATTTGGATATCAGATTGTGTTGCTGCTGTTGTTAAGAGTATTACATTTTAGTCGTTTTTGAAGATTATCTAGGTTAAGCAAGAGCAAAATGCCATTGTTTGCCTTTGATGGGTTGGAAAGTGGGTATTCTCTACACCTATTCTTTTTTAACTTTGCACTTTCTTTTTATAATAGTTTGCTTTTTGGTTATTTGCTGTCCTGGATACTTTCAGGAAGAATGAATTAAATATTCAAGGTGAATGAGTTCAGTGTAAGATCTGATGTTTTCAGCTATGAAAACAGGAAAAATATGTCACATTTTAATTTGACTGTGGAAGATGACGGTTGCATGTTTCTAATGTGTATGTGCTTCCATTTTTGAGATAAGATGCTTTAATAAAGCTCTTAAATATACATTTTTTTAAAGCATCCCAGGGATGTGATGAGCTTGCCACCTTCCTTTAAGACCCAAGTCAAATGTCCCTCTGTCTTCCCAATACCCCAGACAGTCCCCGTCCTGGAGAGCTCCTTCCAGCAGCCCAGGCACCCTGCACAGGGGTGACAAGCGAGGTGACAGGTAGGTCCTCAACAGCAGAGACTCTGTCCTCTCAGTGGCACACAGTGTGGCACACGGTAAGTGCCCAGTAAAGAGTTTTCCAGCTGCCAATCACTCAGTCAACACTTGCAGCTGTCAGCTTTGCTTCCTCCCCACCACCCTGCCCAGTCATGAAAGGTCCACCCTACTGGGTTGGTTCAGACTCCTATCACATCTTGGCTTCTAAGCAATCCCTCGGCCTCCCTCTTTTTTTCTAAATTTATTTTTAATTGGAAGATAATTGCTTTACAATATTGTGTTGGTTTCTGCCATATATCAACATGAATCATCCATAGGTATACAGATGTCCCTTCCCTCTTGGACCTCCTGCCCATCCCACCCTATCCCACCCCTCTAGGGTATCACAGGCCACCAGCTTTGAGTTCCTTGCATCATACAGCAAATTTTCACCGGCCATCTAATTTTACATACGGTAGTGTGTGTACGTTTTGGTGCGACTCTCCCAATGCGTTCCACCCTCTCCTTCCCCCACTGCATCCACAAGTCTCTGTCTTCTCTGTGTCTTCATCTCCATTGCTGCCCTGCAAGTAGGCTCATCAGTCCCATCTTTCTAGATCCCGTGTTGTGCCTCCTTCTTTCCCCTCGTAATCCATGCTCCACATGCCTGCCAGGGTTCCTTCCTCAACAAAGGTCCGACCAGGCCACTCTGCTGCTTACATAAGCTTTCACCTACTCCCCAAAGTAGGTGGGGATCAAACACACATTCTTCAGGCTAATTATTCAATGCCCTTCACAATCCAATCTCAAACTAATCTTTCTGGCCTCGGGTTTCACTGGATCCTTCCTTCCCTGGACCCTTTGTTCCATCTACAGTCAACGCCCTAGAATATTACTCAAGCAGACCCCCACTGCCACCCCCATGCCTCTACCGAGGCATGTTTCACAACATGTCCCTTGTGTTTTCACAATTGGAAGACTTCTGGTGCTTCAAAATATAGCTCAATTGTTAACCAATCACAAAACGTCTCCTCTCAGCCCTCAAATACAAAATTAGTAACATCTTTTCTTTATATTAATACATAGTCATTCCTAGCACCTTGCCCAGTAGCCAGCACATTCTAGTCCCATCCCATCCCTGCCCTGCACTGTCCCTCACCAGCCACTGAGGCAGCCATAAAAAGTAGAATGTATGACAGAACCCAGCACAACACTGTAAGGCAATTACCCTCTAATTAAAAAATAAACTGCTACTGCTAAGTCACTTCAGTCGTGTCCGACTCTGTGCGACCCCATAGACAGAAGCTCACCAGGCTCCCCCGTCCCTGGGATTCTCCAGGCAAGAATACTGGAGTGGGTTGCCATTTCCTTCTCCAATGCATGAAAGCGAAAAGTGAAAGTGAAGCCACTCAGTCGTGTCCGACTCTTAGCGACCCCATGGACTGGAGCCTACCAGGATCCTCCATCCATGGGATTTTCCAGGCAAAAGTACTGGGGTGGGGTGCCATTGCCTTCCCCGAAAAATAAACTAATTAATAATAAAAAAAAAAAAAAAAGAGTGGGAGGGACGGGAAAGCAGCCCCCTCTCCCCACGTGGGAGCCTGCATTCCCAGGAGGAAAGAGAAACCAAGCCACGCTTGTTCAGATCTTCAGACAAAGAAACGACCTGACCCATATTCTAGGAAACGGCTTCTAAGCCTGCAAAGAAGCAGCCATTGTTTCTGGACAATTTCTTAAGCTCAAAAATAAAATATCAAGTCTGTGATTTACATACTATAAATAAAAGTGACCTCCCCAGATTGCTCATTTTGTTCATCAAAGACCTCTTTTTCACTGTGCTTAAAAGCCATTTGCTTTGGGAACCATTCAGATTTATATCTCAAGATGTAACCGTAGGGAATGCTCGGTGGAATATGAACTCTAGGATGAATTCCTCACGTGTGGGGTCAGCGGTGTCACTGTGCGACACAAGGGGCATTTTTCAGCTGCCTTAATCAAGACACAACGGAGTGGCAAAATAAATCAACCATGTGTGTGATTAAAAGTATCTTCCTAAACATCTGCTCCAGGTCAGCAATAGCAAACACCTTAAATCAATGTTAAATGACTGATGTGACTGTAACAGCTTTGTCTCTCGGAGAAAGTCCGTCAGTCTCTCCATGTACAAATTTTTTTGATATCCACTTTGGCACTCCCTGGGCTTCCCTGTTAGCTCAAACAGTAAAGAATCTGCCTGCAACGCTGGAGATCCAGGTTCAGTCTCTGGGTCGGGAGGATCCCCTGGAGAATGAAATGGCAACCCACTCCAGTATTCTTGCCTGGAGAATTCCATGGATAAAGAAGCCTGGCAGGCTACAGTCCATGGGGTCGCAAACAGTCACACGACTGAGCAACTGAATTTCATTTTTTTGGTCACTCACTGGTCTCTTCTTTCTTCTCCGAGACCAGCTTTCATCAGTTATCCAAAGCACATCAGTAGCTGATTGCAAATGGTGGGGTTGGGGCACTGCACAAAGTCCTCTGCTGTCTTGGAATTCATAGTCCAACTCACACACACACCCACGCAAAACAGAGGCAGCAAAATGGCCCCAGTAGTATGTGACGTGGTACATACAACATAAGCAAAATCAGATTTCTCTTCACGTTCACATCATCCTGTGTGGAGACAGCTCTTTTGAAGTTTACTCTGTTTTCATGCCCACCCTGGGAGGGACCCGAGGCAGGAGACGTCTATCTCCATTTGATTAATGATCACACTGAGCGCAGAGGGGCTAAATGCTATGCCCAGGTTCACCCTGGTGAGTCCAGTGACAAGGGCAAAACATGCATCTGCATCTTCTGACTTTAAATCAAGAGCTCGCTCCCCCTCTCCAGGGCTGCCTTCCACAGACCTGAGAAGATCAGAGAAAGACGGACAACGTTGGTGCCCTTGGAGGAAGAGAGAGATCCAGAGCCCATGTTTGGGTGGGGGAGACAGGAAGAGGCTTGAGGAACTAAGCCAGCTTGGACAGGTGGGATGCAAGAAGCTGACAAATCCAGCTGAGGGCGATTTTTAGAAACCTTTTTCTCTTTTAGTGGCCGTGCTGGGTCTTTGTTGCTGGGTGGGCTTCTTCTCTAGCTGCCGCCAGTGGGGGCTACTCTCGAGTGGTATGTGTGGACTTGTCACTGCAGTGGCTTCTCTTGCGGCGCAGCACGGGCTCCAGACTGTGTGGACTTCACTAGCTGCAGCGCGTGGGCTCAGCAGTTGCAGTTCCCAGGCTCTAGAGCACAGGCTAGTAGTTGGGATATGTCTTTAGATGCTCCGCAGCGTGTGGGATCTCCCCAGACCAGGGATCAAACCTGGGTCTCCTGCACTGGCAGGCAGACTCTCTACCACTGAGCCACAGGGAACCTTTTAAAATGATGGGAGAGAACTGACTTGATCCGCAGCGAGATGAGAAAAGAGGTAGATGAAAATGCAGGGCTTTGATGTTTACGGTGGTTCCCATATACTCTTTTTTTTTTTTTTTGCCTATAGGAATTTTTTAATTTATTTATTTTTTATTGAAGGATAATTGCTTTACAGAATTTTGCTGTTTTCTGTCAAACCTCAACATGAATCAGCCATAGGAATATATCCCCTCTTGAAGCTCCCTCCCATCTCCCTCCCCATTGCACCCCTCTAGGTTGATACAGAGCCCCTGTTTGAGTTGCCTGAGCCACACAGCAAATTCCTGTTGGCTATCTATTCTACATGTGGTAATGTAAGTTTCCACGTTACTCTTTCTATACATCTCACCCGCTTCTTGGAGAAGGCAATGGCACCCCACTCCAATACTCTTGCCTGGAAAATCCCATGGACGGAGGAGCCTGGTAGGCTGCAGTCCATGGGGTCGCTAAGAGTCGGACATGACTGAGCGACTTCACTTTCACTTTTCACTTTCATGCATTGGAGAAGGAAATGGCAACCCACTCCAGTGTTCTTGCCTGGAGAATCCCAGGGACTGGGGAGCCTGGTGGGCTGCCATCTCTGGGGTCGCACAGAGTCAGACATGACCGAAGCGACTTAGCAGCAGCAGCAGCACCCTCTTCTCCCTCCCATATACTTTTGAAAGACATATTGAGGGTAGGAAATTCTAGATGGCAGTTCAGCTTCCCTGTCTTTTCCTGACAAAACAGGAGCAAAGTTCCCCAGGGCTTGAGGCTGCATCAGGAATGCCTGGGATCAGCAGTGAGCTCTGGCAGTCTGTAAACCAGAGTTACACAGCAGCTGTCCCAGTAACTTGGTTAATTAAATTAGAGCCCACTGAATGCTTTATTGACCTAAAGCTCACTCCAGTGAGCAGGCCCACTTAGAAGGTGACTATGTTCACTGGTTAACAGATTAAATAGAATGGCCACGGAAAATAAGGAGTGATGGGAAAAGTCCCCTTGCTGCAAACAAATCATCTGAAGCACAGCTGCTAGAGAATGACCTGTAGGTGATTTATCTGATGTTACGGCTTGAATTAGGACTTCCCTGTAGCTCACGTGGTAAAGAATTTGCCTGCAATGCAGGAGACCAGGGTTCAATCCCTGGGTCAGGAAGATCATCTGGCGAAGGGAATGGCGAAGGGAGTGGTCCAGTATTCTTGCCTGGTGAATTCCATGGACAGAGAAGCCTGGTGGGCTACAGTTCATGGGGTCACAGAGTTAGACGCGACCTAGTGACTCACACACACACCTGGGTTGAATTGCCCTCCCTCCACAAAATTCATGTGTTGAGATCCAGTGACTCAGACAGTGACCTTATTTGGAGATAGTGTCTTGATGGAGGTTAAAATGAGGTCATTATGATAGGCTCCGATCCAATATGACTGACCAGTGTCCTTAAAAGAGGGGGAATTTGAACAGAGGGAAGATGATATGAAGAGACACAGAGAGAAGATGGACAGGAGAGAGACCTGGAACAGATCCTTCAGAAGGTACCAATTCTCCCAACACTTTAATTTTAGATTTCTAGCCTTCAGAACTGTGAGATGATACATTTCTGTTACTTAAGTCACCCAATTTCTGGTGCTTTGTTACAGCTGCTGCTAAGTCGCTTCAGTCATGCCCAACTCTGTGCAACCCCATAGAAGGCAGCCCACCAGGCTCCCCCGTCCCTGGGATTCTCCAGGCAAGAACCCTGGAGTGGGTTGCCATTTCCTTCTCCAACGCATAAAGTGAAAAGTCAAAGTGAAGTCATTCAGTCGTGTCCGACTCTTAGCGACCTCATGGAATGCAGCCTACCAGGCTCATCCGTCCAGGCAACCTCACCAATTAACATATCTGGGGACACACGAGAGCCAGAAAGACCCCTGGGTGAGAAGGCATTTTCATGAGAACAATGAAAAGAGCACCAGCTCTGGAGTCAAACCAACCTGGGATGGAACCCTGACTTTGTATTATCCATTGTGTGACCCTGGGCAAGACACTTCATCTCTCTGTGCCTTGATTCCTCATCTGCAAAACTGGGGTAGTAATATCCTTCTTTCTCAAAAGAGTGTTCTTAGGATTAAACGTGAAAACATAGTCTTTGGCTTCTGTTGATCCAGGTCACATATGACCCCTCAGCAACTAGGCGCAGTCATCAATTATGAGTATGTTAAATTATGACCATTTAACAACACTGATGTAATGGACATGACTCATTTTTCTAAAATAACTACAAAGTGCAAGAGAGTCTGAGGTTACCACACACCTTCCATGGGGTTCTGTGAACATTATGACAATTGTATCCCTTCTCCGTTCTTTTGGCCCCACTGAATTTATCACACATTTGCTCTTTCTCCCTCTGTCAGACTGGCGACTTTAGCTTTTCTTGTTTTCCCCTCAGCTGCGCTGGGTCTTTGCTGCGGTACATAGGGCTCCAGAACATGCAGGCTCGGTAGTTGCAGCAAATGAGTTTATTTGCCCTGTAGCGTATGGGATCTTAGTTCCCCAACCAGGGATCAAACCATGAGGTCACCAGTCAAGTCCTGAGATTTCAGCTTAATGCTCAGAAGTTCTCCTTCATTTGTCTTGCCAGACTTGGGCCAGAGGGGAGAGTTCCTTTAGCAGTCTCCAGGACCTGCCTCTCACCGTGTCACTCTGGAGCTCACACCTGGAGACACCCAAATAGACTTTGAGAAAAAGAAATGCACTTTGATTCGTCTTTTTTGTTGCCTGCTTTAAAAAAAAAAAATCTTATCACTTAAACCCTTCAACCTCCACCCCAAAATAATTATTATCATAACAAAACCAAATGGAAAGTCACTTCCTGTAACAATAAGGTCATATCTGCTAAGTCACTTCAGTCGTGTCCGACTCTGTGCGACCCCATAGACAGCAGCCCACCAGGCTCCCCGGTCCCTGGGATTCTCCAGGCAAGAACACTGGAGTGGGTTGCCATTGTCTTCTCCAATGCATGAAAATGAAAAGTGAAAGTGAAGTCACTCAGTCGTGTCCGACCCTCAGTGACCCCATGGACTGCAGCCTTCCAGGCTCCTCCACCCATGGGATTTTCCAGGCAGAAGTACTAGAGTGGGGTGCCATTACCTTCTCCGATAAGGTCATATAGTAAAGCTCTATTTGTCCAGGTTTGTTGGGAGATTGACTATTTTGGTTAACTTTCCATTCTACTTGTAAGTTATCTTATCAGGATTTCCCTGGTGGCACAATGGATTAGAATCTTCCTGCCAATACAGGGGACACGGAGTCAATCCTTGGTCCACAAAGACTCCACATGCCTCAGAGCAGCTAAGCCTGTGTGTCACAACCACAGAGCCCATGCTCTAGAGCCTGAGAGCCCCAACCGCTGAGCCCACGAGCTACAGCTACTGAAACCTGTACACCTCGAGTCTGTGCTCCAAAGTAAGAAAAGCCTTGCAGTGACAAACCCGAGGACTGCAAGGAACGGTAGCCCCTGCTCCTTGAAGCTACAGAAAGCCCTTGCACAGCAACGAAGACCCAGTGCAACCACAAATAAAATAATAACAATTAAAAAAATGAAGATCAAAAGTTAGCCTATCAAAGCTAGAGAACAACTTCCAAAGAATTAGAATATAAATCAAATATGCTAAATTCCAAGTGCACTGGGATGGTTTACTCCTTCCTGGTTCAGAAGCCTTATAGAATTTGTCGGTGTTTCAGGGACAACGTTAGGCGTTCAGTTAGTGCTGAAGAGTCCTGATAACAAGAGCTGAAGTTATCAATAACTTGCACCTCCAGGTGGCATGAATTCTAAACAAATGGGTTTGTATGCATCTGCATAAACATATACATATGTACCTATACATATATACATACATAAGTACAAATATCTGCACACAGTCAAGGAAAACAATGTCAAACCCTTCCCACATGAGAGGTCACAAGGACTACATACAAGGACACCCCAGGTCACGCCACAAACATGCCCTGCTTTTTATCTGGGCCAAGCTGTCACACATTGTGTGGGGCTGACCTCAAATCAATCCATGATTATCTATTAAGTATACTCTGTCCCAGAAGAGCATTAGACACCATTCTCGACCACAAAGAGTTCGAGTTTAGCTGGAGAAACCCCTACATAACTAAACTCTAAGTTGAGTTCATTGAGGTTGAAGTGCTAAAGCTAACGTCTGTGTGGTCATCACTCCGTGGCAGGCCCTGTGCCGTGCATTTTACATAAATCATCTCATTGAATCTTCTCAGCAAACCCATGACCTCAGTCATTAACTTCATTTTACAAATTAAGATTCTGAGTCTTAGAATAAAAAACTTGCCCAAGGTCACAGAACTAAGTAAATGTAGACTCAGATATGAAACCCAGGTCAGTGTGACTCCACAGCCGATTCTGGCGCTTTACCCACCCACCCCTAACCCTGCCTCTTCTGCCCTTCCTTGTACGCAAGTCTGGGTAGACCAGCTGGCCGCCACAATGATCCTCCAAAAAGTCAAAGCTCTTTCTTTTTGTTCCTCCTTTTTCATTCCCACCTACTCATCCACAGCTTCTACTCTTTCCCAGAAAACAAAACAAAGAAACAAACAAAAAATAGAAAACTAGGATTCGGGCTTTTCAGGAGCCTTTTTCTTCTATTCTAAAGCAAACTCCAAGGGGAAATATAATTCAGTACAAAGCAAAAAACATTTTTACTGTCTTTGCTTCATGGAAAAATATTACTTTCTTAATGAGACCATAACTTTATAAAAAAAAATTAGTTGTCATATAGGTCTGCTTCTGCTCTAACTGAACTACTCTTTGTTCCTTACTGATTTGTTGGCAGAAATTAGCCAAAAACAAACACCAGAGAGTTAAGATTGTACTTTCTCAAGGAACCCCAAGTTAAGTTCTCATAGGTTGAAAAAGTGAATGCTAAACAACTAGATACTTGGGGCAAAGAGAAACAGAAAATTAGAAATAATACTCCCCAAGCATCTATTGCAGCACCACCCAGCCAGATGGAAAAAGCGGCTGATTTTTTGTTTTTTAATAAACAAGAAGTTGACACAGAGACATAGGGAATTTCTGCTTTCCATAAGTCTGCTAGAGTTTCCATTCTACTAAAAACCAGGATGTCTAATGTGTTTTTTAATTGCTTTGCTAATGATCGCTTTTCAGAAAGCCAAAGAAGCAAAGTGAGGAACTTTTTATTCAAACCATCAGTTAGAGAACAATTGCAAATTTCATAATAGGCGAGGAAGAAATGATTCGGTCAAGGCACAATTCCCGGCTTCAGGAAAGCATATTTCAAAGAGCACAGAAAAGGAATTCCCTGACAGCCCAGTGCTTAGGATTATGAACTTCCACTGCAGAGCACAGGTTCAATCCTTCCTCAGGGAACTAAGATCTCACAAACCACATGGAGAAGCCAAAAAGAAAAAAGAGCACAGAAAGTTGCCAGAAATAATTTCAAGGCTATAGACTTTTTAAAAAAAGACATAATGTTTATATGTAGAATTTTTTTAATGCAACTTATAAAAAAATTAACTTACTTACAAAATAGAAACTCACAGGCATAGAAAACAAATTTACTATTACCAAAGAAGACAAGGGAAGGGGAGGGATTAAATTAGTAGTATGGGATTAGTAGATACGTACCACTGTATATAAAATAGATAAATAACAGGGATTCACTTTATAGCATAGGGAACTATATTCAATATCTTATAATAAATCATAATGGAAAAGAATCTGAAGCTGTACACTTGAAATTAATACATTATAGATCAATTATAGCTTCAGTTCAGTTCAGTCGCTCAGTCATGTCCGACTCTTTGTGACCCCATGAGCTGCAGCACGCCAGGCCTCCCTGTCCATCACCAACTCCCGGAGTTCACTCAAACTCACGTCCATCGAGTCGGTGATGCCATCCAGCCATATCATCCTCTGTCGTCCCCTTCGCCTCCTGCCCCCAATCCTTCCCAGCATCAGAGTCTTTTCCAATGAGTCAACTCTTCACATGAGGTGGCCAAAGTATTGGAGTTTCAGCTTCAGCATCAGTCCTTCCAATGAACACCCAGGACTAATCTCCTTTAGGGTGGACTGGTTGGATCTCCTTGCAGTCCAAGGGACTCTCAAGAGTCTTCTCCAACACCACAGTTCAAAAGCATCAATTCTTTGGTGGTCAGCTTTCTTCACAGTCCAACTCTCACATCCATACGTGACTACTGGAAAAACCATAGCCTTGACTAGACGGACCTTTGTTGGCAAAGTAATGTCTCTGCTTTTGAATATGCTATCTAGGTTGGTCAAAACTTTCCTTCCAAGGAGTAAGTGTCTTTTAATTTCTTGGCTGCAGTCACCATCTGCAATGATTTTGGAGCCCAGAAAAATAAAGTCTGACACTGTTTCCACTGTTTCCCCATCTATTTCCCATGAAGTGATAGGACCAGATGCCATAATCTTAGTTTCCTGAATGTTGAGCTCTAAGCCAACTTTTTCACTCTCCTCTTTCACTTTCATCAAGAGGCTTTTTAGTTTCTCTTCACTTTCTGCCATAAGGGTGGTGTCATCTGCATATCTGAGGTTATTGATATTTCTCCCCGCAATCTTGATTCCAGCTTTTGTTTCTTCCAGCCCAGAGTTTCTCATGATGTATTCTGCATAGAAGTTAAATAAGCAGGGTGACAATATACAGCCTTGATGTACTCCTTTTCCTATTTGGAACCAGTCTGTTGTTCCATGTCCAGTTCTAACTGTTGCTTCCTGACCTGCATATAGGTTTCTCAAGAGGCAGGTCAGGTGGTCTGGTATTCCCATCTCTTTCAGAATTTTCAGCAGTTTATTGTGATTCACACAGTCAAAGGCTTTGACATAGTCAATAAAGTAGAAATAGATATTTTTCTAGAACTCTCTTGCTTTTTTCAATGATCCAGTGGATGTTGGCAATTTGATCTCTGGTTCCTCTGCCTTTTCTAAAACCAGCTTGAACAACTGTAAGTTCACAGTTCACGTATTGCTGAAGCCTGGCTTGGAGAATTTTGAGCATTAATTATAGCTTAATAAGTAAAATTAAAAATATTTCATACTCTGAGCGAACGAGGAGGAGAAGGACTTCCCTGGTGGTCCAGGGGTTAAGACTCCATGCTTGCACTATAGGGCACAGGTTCTGTTCCTGGCTGGGGAACTAAGATCCCTCATGCCTTGAGGTGTGGCCAAAATTTTTTTAAAAAAGAAAGAGGAGAAGGTATTTCAAAACCAAAAATCTGACTGCATAAGTATGACAATAAAAACAGGAGTCTACAAATGAAAACCCAGTGATGAGTTCAACAAAACAGCAACAAAAACAGGCCCTTTATAAGCAAACATAGAAGAATGGCCTGGACATGAAAAGATAGTGTCAGCAAGATCAAAATCAAAAATATGCTGAAGTTTATGAAAAACATTATTTTAAGACAGTGGATGGAGGGCAGCAAAAGAGGATGGTCACTGAAAGAAAAGGAAAAAAGGGTTCTGCTATACTTGATAATGGAGCTTCCCCAGTGGCTCAGCAGTAAAGACCCCCCTCCCCGCCCACCGCAATGCAGGAGACGCAGGAGACTAGGGTTTGATCCCTGAGTCGGGAAGACCCCCTGGAGGACGGCATGACAACTGGATACAGCACTCTTGCCTGGGAAATTCCACGCACAGAGGAGCCTGGCAAGGTACAGTCCATGGGATGGCAAAGAGTCAGACAGGACTGAAAGGCCTGAGCGTGCAGGCCTGCATATGTGATCACATGATGTTAAAAAAGTGACACAAAGAGAATTGAACGACTCAAACACTATTTTGCTCCCCAGTTCCTATCAAGGAGAACCATCTTCAACCTGGGAAGGCTAGAACAAATGCACTTGAGAGGAAATGAAGCCTAAGTTAGGTGGAAAGATGGAAAAAGAAAACCTGGGTTTTTCACAGTTCCAGACTCAGGTGAATTATGGGACTTAAAAGAAACTTCAGATGTAATCACAAATCCAGGTTACATCGTCCTTGAAATGAGAAAGTGCCCCAATTTTCAAAAAGGGGGCAAAAGACCTACTGCGATTAGAGTCAATTTTACAAAAGAAAAGATGACTAAAGAGAAGGTGAGCAAGAAGCCCTAATTTTTTAGTTTTAAGTAATAATAAGGTAGATACAGATATGGCAAACTATTTAGACTATGCCTCTAGGAACAGAACTTAGCATGGAAATTAAATGAAATGTATAACAAGGTTAATCTGAGATATTTAAAGCTGTGCATATTTTTTATCATGCTGCATCAAGCATAAATGGAGCCCTTCATGCACATGAAAACAATTAATACTCTTTCAGGCAGCATTTCTGAAGTCAGAGAATGGGAATGGGAGACAGAAGCCAGCCAGCAGCTGCTCCACTCCTGACGCCACTCCACCCAGACAGGCCGGAGGGAAAGGAGTCACTGCCTGAAATCAGGCCAGTCCGAGTGCAGCCAACACGGGAGAGCTGGAGCTGGGACACCGAGTCTCCTGGGATTGTCTGTGAGAGGAAGCCAGGAGACCCTGGTTCTAAGGGATCGCTGTCATCAGGAGCTTTCCTCTGATGAGATGATCAGCAAGAAGACTCTTTTCTGGGCAACCTTTGAACACGCAGAAACCATGGAACTGGGTTAACTGGAGCAAGTGGCTAGGCAGAGAGGAGGAGGATCCAAAGGTCAAGTGGTGGCGAGTCAGCCGTCAATGGCACTTGAGGCGTTTGTTATTTAACAGCCAGTGCTCAGGGAAAGGGAGTAGGGTGGATACAGGCTCAACCTGAGTGAGGAACTGAAGCTGGGATAAAAGGGAGAGGCTGCCAGCTAGAAGACACTTCCTGTGGGCAGAGCAGAGAAACGACAGGGGCGGAGAGACGGAAAAAGAGAAAGCTTCGTTCAGACTTCTCACAAGAATGAGCCCTGGGTTTAAAGTGATAATGCTGTCTGGCATTTGCCTCAACAATTCAGTGTGTGTTTTCAAGAGCAATGGGGTGGGGGTGGGGGTGGCAGGGCACAGATGAAACAAGATTGGCTGTATGATCACAATTGCCGAAGACGGATGGTAGCTAACTAGGGGTTCACCACACTATTTTCTCTACTTTTATACATATTTTCTCTTTTTCTGGAAGCTGCTAAAAGTTTCCGATTTGACTCTGTTTAAAAAAAATTAAAAACCCAAATCATTTTAGCGACCTGCACAATCTTCGCCCTCCCCCCACCCCCATTACTTCTGTAAGCACCTTTCCTTCCCCTCTTTCCCTTACTCTCTGCTGTTTCTTCACTAGACACACTCCTCCCACCTTAGGGCTTTGCAACTCTGCTCAGAGTTGTCTGCACTCAGACATCCACATAGCTTGCCCACCTCCTCGGGGAGGCGTCCCCTAACCATCCTATTCAGAATATCAGCTCTCTCCCCTTTCCTCCAGCCCTGGAAGGACAAAGGATTTCGGATTTATCACCCCATGTTTATTTTTCCCACACATTTAAAATCTTCAAACATATTACCTAATTTACTTATTTCATGTGTTTATTTTCTCTTTTCTTCAGTTCAGTTCAGTCACTCAGTCATGTCCGACTCCTTGGGACCCCATGGACTGCAGCAGGCCAGGCTTCCCTGTCCATCACCAACTCCTGGAGCTTGCTCAAACTCATGTCCATTAAGTCGGTGATGCCATCCAACCATCTCGTCCTCTGTCATCCCTTCTCATTCCTTCAATCTTCCCCCGCATCAGGGTCTTTTCTAAGGAGTCAGTTCTTCCCATCAGGTGGCCAAAGTATTGGAGCTTCAGCTTCAGCATCAGTCCTTCCAATGAATATTCAAGACTGATTTCCTTTAGGATGGATTGGTTTAATCTCCTTGCAGGCCAAGGGACTTTCAACAGTCTTCTCCAACACCACAATTCAAAAGCATCAATTCTTCAGAGCTCAGCTTTCTTTATGGTCCAACTCTCAATCCATACAAGACTACTGGAGAAACAATATCTTTGACTAGATGAACCTTTGTTGGCAAAGTTATGTCTCTGCTTTTTAACATGTTGTCTAGGTTGGTCACAGCTTTTCTTCTAAGGAGTAAGCATCTTTTAATTTCATGATTGCAGTCACCATCTGCAGTGATTTTGGAGCCCCCAAAAATAAAGTCTGACACTGTTTCCACTGTTTCACCATCTATTTGCCATGAAGTGATGGGACCAGATGCCATGATCTTTGTTTTCTGAATGTTGAGCTTTAAGCCAACTTTTTCACTCTTCTCTTTCACTTTTATCAAGAGGCTTTTTCCTCTTCACTTTCTGCCATAAGGGTGGTGTCATCTGCATATCAGAGGTTATTAATATTTCTCCTAGCAATCTTGATTCCGGCTTGTGCTTCTTCCAGCCCAGCATTTCACATGATGTACTCTGCATATAAGTTAAATAAGCAGAGTGACAATATACAGCCTTGACATCTTCCTTTCCCAATTTGGAACCAGTCCATTGTTCCATGTCCGGTTCTAACTTTTGCTTCTCGACCTGCACAGAGATTTCTCAGGAGGCAGGTAACGTGGTCTGGTATTCCCATCTATTTAAGAATTTTCCACAGTTTGTTGTGATCCACATAATCAAAGGCTTTGCTGTAATGAATAAAGCAGAAGTCAATGTTTTTCTGGAACCCTTTTGCTTTTTCTATGATCCAACAGATGTTGGCAATTTGATCTCTGGTTCCTCTGCCTTTTCTAAACCAAGCTTGAACATCTGGAAGTTCTTGGTTCACGTACTGTTGAAGCCTGGTTTGGAGAATTTTGAGCATAACTTTGCTGGTGTGTGATATGAGTGCAATTGTGCGATAGTTTGAACATTCTTTGGCATTGCCTTTCTTACAGATTGGAATGAAAACTGACCTTTTACAGTCCTGTGTCCACTGCTCAGTTTTCCAATTTTTCTGGCATACTGAATGCACCGCTTTCACAGCATCATCTTTTAGGATTTGAGCTAGCTCAGCTGGAATTCCATCACCTCCACTAGCTTTGTTCGTAGTGATGCTTCCTAAGGCATCACTAAGAATAAATCTCTCTCTTTAGCACCAGAATTTGAAACACCAGAGAAACAGGGAATTTTTGTGGGGTTTTTCTGAGGGGGTCATTGTTCGGCGGCTTGAGTAATGCCTGCACCCATTAAGTGTAAGGAGTTTTAGGACCACTTGTAAAGCTGAGGCAAGGGAGGGAGTAGGTGTCTTCAGCCCTGGTACTAGTGTCTTCTTCAAGAGCAGGTGTAGCTAAGACCTGTCCACTCCCACCCTGCTCTCTCACACTACACAAGAAATCTGGGGCACTCTGATTCCTGAGGAGGAGTGCAGAACTTATACATAGCTCATCAGCATCATTGCCCTCCTCCCCAAACTCAAGGCAGAGATTTCATAACATGGTTTCGAGACATCTAAGGCTAGCTCCAGTTATATTACGTGACATCACACAACTTCTTAACCAAACTCCTCATGACAAGGAGGAATGTCTGTCTAAACCATATAATTGAAAAACTTCTCAAAATTGGGGCTTTGTAACTTTCAGGAAATTTTAGGCTTTAGCAAAAGGTCTATTTTTAGGAGGAAGTTGTCGCAAAACCAAAACCCAATTTAAAAAGACTACTTTGTGCCATGACATTTTGTGTGTGAGGCAATTTTCAATAGCCTTATTCCTTCCTGAATTTACAGCTACCTCCCTTTTCTAAGAAGTCACTCCTATACATGCCTTCATTTTTATATGGCACGAGCTAGTTATGGAACTTGGGCAAATTACTTCTTTGGGCCAGTTTTCTTACAACAAAAACATCCCCAGAGGATGTATGTGTAGCTCTCAGAACTTTCAGAAGATAGACTTAATCATAGGAAATCAAATAAATAATAGAATGCATGCATGCTCCCTCAGTCACGTCTGACTCTTTGCAATCCCCTGGACTGAAGCCCACTGGGCTCTTCTGTCTGTGGGATTTTTCTAGGCAAGAATACTGGAGTGGGCTGCCATTTCCTCCTCCAGGGGATCTTCCAGACCCACAGATGAAAGCCACCTCTCCTGCATTGCAGGCAGATTCTTTACCACTGAGCCACTAGGGAAGCCCACCTTTTTTTAACAATGTTATTAATCAAAGAAAATACCTTCTGATCTATTCACAAGTGATTGTTCAGCGGTATGTCACCATTCATAATACAGATGCATATACAGTCTGGACCACCTTGCTGCGCTGACCAAGGCCAGAAAGTAAGCCCAGGGCGGAATGGACAAGCTCCTCGGCCTCGGTTCCCACGGACCAGGCCTAGCTTCCTTGTGCTGCTCCGAGGCCTGAGCAGAGAGTGCCATCTGGAGGATCCCCATTTCAGAGAGAATCCAGTGCAAAAGTGACCATGCATGGGTCACCAACCATTCAGAATCCACACTGCAACAGAACCACTATTGAGTTACCTCAGGGGTTTGCCTTTTTAACAAAAACTTTCCATGTTACTAAAACCTTGGAGACCCTTTGTGGAATTTCATTTCCCTGTCATCGGTATAGTTCTAGGTGTAATCTGGGAAGAGGCTTCTTCTCAACCTACAGATACAAGAGTCAAGCCTCTTAAAGTTCCTTTACCCTCGGGACTTCCCTGGCAGTCCAGTGGTTAAGACTTTTCCTTTCAATGCAGCGGGTGTTGCAGGTTTGATTCCTGGTAGGGGAACTAAGATCCCTCATGCCTCTTGGCCAAAAAAAACTCCAAAACATAAAACAGAAGTTTAACACTGTAACAAGTTCAATAAAGACTTTGAAAGTGGTCCACATCAAAAAAAAAAAAAAAAAAAAAATCCCCTTACTCCCATAATCCACACTCTTTCTAGAGGAAGAAGGTTCCCCTCCCAGTCCATCTTAGGTTCCCGGTCAGAATAGTTACCTCAAGGTCTCAGTGAGAGCTGCAAGACCCTACTCCCATGTTGCTCAGTCAGATGGCTCATCTCTGACCAGAACGAATATTCACTTAAACACCAGTTGTTCATTGCTTTGGCAATTGGAGTCTGCCCACTCTGTGTGCTATAATATAGAGTATTCATCAGAGGAACAAATGCTGAGGGATGGAGTCTACCCAGCCTCAGAATTGTGATGCAGTTTTTTGTGCTAATGGAGGGGGAGGGAAGGGATGAGGAGCACGCTATTCAGTTATGAGACCCCACCCCTCAATTGCTACACCTGTCAAGCAACAGGAATAGCTTCTATGAACAAAAGAAATCTGCTATTGTGTGTTAACAGTCCTGTAATTCATGTATTTCACTTCTGTCCTTAGCTCCCTATTCTCTCCATCACTAAAAAAAAAAAGAATGCTACCTCAAATTGTGTGGATTTTCAAAAACAGTTATTTTCTTCATCTGTGAAAATGGTCCCCTCTCCCTCTCTCAAGGAAGACAACTTCTTTGTTCTCAAAAAAACTGAAGTTGGTTCAGGCGTCTTTTTTTCTGTGCGTTGTCATAATAGGGTATGTTGAGTATAAATAAATAGGTTGTCATTAACCACAGCTGAGTTCTCTGATAAAAAAAAAAAAAAACACCAGCCTTCTTTCTAATCCATTCTTCTATGACCTCTAAATAGGAAAAAGGAAAACTAAGCAACCAGAATGTCTAGCGGCTGAGCCTGAACCAAGAACAAGGGGAAGCGGGAATAATTGAAGGCAGTTTATCCTATGCAAGCCGGGGACTGGGGGCTGAAGCCTGAGGAAGCAGGCCACTGCACTGAAATCTTCCTCCAGATGGCACTTTCTCCGAGGCACACACACGTGACACTCTTCTCCCTCTTTTCACGAGAGGAAACCATAGTTCTGCAAGAAGAGATACAATCCAGAGTTCTACAGAGAATGACTTCAATCTAATATAAACCTCCAATGGCTGCACAGTTACAAACACAGAAAGTTGAGCTGTAGGATTAACCACGTTCACCAAATAAAGGATTAGGCTGTAGAACCCAGAGTTCGCGCCTCACAGCACGTACAGACCGAAGGCACACTGCAATTTAAAACCTTTGCCATCTGATAGGTACAGAAACAGTGGAATTTGAGAAGACAGAAAAAAAGAAGAAGAAAAGAAAATCCAATTAAAAAAAGTAGAATTTAGTCTGGGAATTCCCTGGAAGTCCACAGGTTAGGACTCTGCACTTTCACTGCCTAGGGCCTGGGTTCAATCCCTGGTCAGGGAACTAAGATCCTATGAGCCGTGTGCAAGGTCAGAAAGAAAAAAGCATTTAGTTGAAACAGCAAAAAGTGCCAAAAATTTATACTAAAAGAAAGTCTTAGGGGTCCTAAGAATGTTGAGAAATTATCAGAGAGTATCATGAAGAAGGAAGATAAGTCAGTGATTCCTCTGTGAGGATCATAAATGTCAATAAAAAATATGGCACAAAAGATAGGAAAACGTGATGGCCTCCTTTGTTAAGCTCCCATATTAAAGACACTCACCCATAACTCCGAAAATCATTATTTATTGGAAAGAAAAATTAAAAGCAGTCTCTTTAATTCCCACGAGACCAAATATAGTTCCCTTGCCCTCCAAAATAAATCTCTCATCCTTCACAAATTCTTTATCCTGACTCTTGGAATGTCCTGGATTCCTTGATCCAAGGCCAGGGCTTATATTTTCAATGGATACAGTCCCCAGACCCTGGGAGCAACATGAAATAAAGTCACCCTAGAGTTTCTTATCATGGCAGGGTGGCTGATAAGTCCACAACTTGAGGTACTTCATTTGCTATCTTAGCTTACAGGCCAGGAGGTAAGGCGTTCTTGGGTGAAATCAAACTTCCACAACCTATCAGTGATTCCAAGAAGTCTTTAAAGGAGTGATGACGCCAAGAGGAATCCTCCTGGCCAAGACATGGCCTTCCCAGGAAGAGGGAGCTATTTAATCTTAGCAAGGGTGGCTGCTCTTCTTTCTGTGTTCTGGAACAAGGCACGGATTAAAGCTTTCACTTCACTGGAAGAGAATGCAGTTGCCAAGGGCCCTTTTCCATCTGCCCACCTGCAAAATAAAAATTAAAAAAAATTTCTATTTCCTATTAAGTATAAGCAAAGTTTTTAAATCGCTTACTTGATTCCAAACATGTATTTGTTTAACTCATTATTGACCAGGGGATTTTTGCAGAAACTACTTGCCTGTGGCCGGTGACTTGTTATATAAATGACACTGATTCAATAATGTGTGAAAATGGAAATAAAACAAGTTCTGGCATTTTGCCCCTTCTTTATGAGTCTACCACTCAGTATCTTTAACATCTGCTTCTTGGCTGCATTGTGATATCAGCAAAGACAGATGAAGAGACCAAGTTAGAAAGATAAAAACTCTTCTCCCTTATTCTACATTCACTAAGCCTGTTTAAACTTGACAATTATGACCACATGCTCACAGGGTTATATAGAGAAACGGGATTTGTAACTACTTTAAAAAGTGAACCACAGGCAGCACATTTTAACTGACAAAGAATAGGCACAAAATAATATGTACAAAATCACACACAAAAAAATCAATAGAATAAAGGGTAAAAAATATGAACGACAGAAAGAGCAAAAACTAATTGTTACCAGTGGGGAGAGGGAATTTAGAGGTAGGGGACTAAGAGGTATAAACTAATAAGATAAATTACAAGGATATGTTGTACAACACAGGGAATATAGCCAATAATAACTATAAAGGAAGTATAACCTTTAAAACCTGAATCACCATATTGTGCACCTATAACTTAATAATAGTATGCATTAAAATGCTTTTGTCCACAAAAAAGCACAGATTTTTCAATATAAAAAAAATGAACAGGCACTTTACAATGGAAAAAAAAATGATCACTAAAAAGATGCTCAATGTCATTAGAATTTAGGGAAATATAAACTGAAAGGACAACGAGCTACCATTTCATAGCAACTAACCTAGGAAAAAATTTCAAGTCTGATAATACCAAATACTGGTGAAAATGTGAAACAACAGAATAAATAAACTATGAAATATGCAGCTATAAGATAAGTAAGTCACAGGGATGTAGCATACCCATAAGGAATACAAGCAATATTGTAACAACTTTGGTGATGGATGGTAACTGCTATTACTGTGGTGATCATTTCATAATGCATAAAAATATCAAATCACTGTGTTTTAAACATGAAAGCAGTATGTTAATTATAACTCTTTTTTTTAAACTATGACTATTATCAGAATATGATATAGCAGTGCATATGAACTGTAGCTACACATACTTTCATGAATGAATTTTCTAATCAAAAGAAGCAAGTTATAGAAGATTCCATTAACAGGAAGTTCAAAAACAGGCAAGTCTAAAATTTATATTTAGGGATATGTACGAATGTAGTAAGACTATAAAGAAAAGCAAGGAGATAACAGAAGGCAGTGGCACCCCACTCCAGTACTCTTGCCTGGAAAATCCCACAGATGGAGGAGCCTGGTATGCTGCAGTCCATGGGGTCGCTAGGAGTCAGACACGACTGAGTGACTTCACTTTCACTTTTCACTTTCATGCTTTGGAGAAGGAAATGGCAACCCACTCCAGTATTCTTGCCTGGAGAATTCCAGGGACAGAGGAGCCTAGTGGGCTGCCATCTATGGGGTCACACAGAGTCGGACACGACTGAAGCGACTTAGCAGCAGCAGCAGCAACACAAAATTCAAGACAGTTACCTCTGGAGGTAGGGGTACCATTTGGGGAACAGCACATAAGGGTCTTCAAAGGTAATAATATTTTTCTTAAGTTGGGTAATAGGTATACAAACATTTATTTTACTCTTTTTTTTTCTTTAGACCTGTGAACATGTTATATATACTGTACTCCTTCAAAGGTATATTTTTTAATTTTTAAATGTTTAAACTACACAACTGGAGATAGTTACTTTGGTAAAAAAAAAATTTTCTCAATTAGTTTTTATCTTTATATCTGCTCAAATCTCTGGGAGGAAAAACATCTTCCAAAGAAAAGAAGCTGAGATATATCAGTATTATAACTGTTCTTATAACAAAGAATTAATGATCATTCTTGAGCTGCATGAGGGCCCTTTTAACAGCAGAAACAAAATTTCTCATCTGCTGCCCTCTGGAGTCTTATCTGAAGACAGAACCCACCAAGGACTTGTAAATAACAGATGAATCAACTGAAGTTTGTACTAAGTGCAGTTAGGGGTCTTCTGACGTGATTTTGTTTTTTCGAGCAAAATTCTCATTTACCTTGTTTAAGAATGAATAGTATTTGCTGGGAACAACTCAGATACATCGAGGATAGCTAGTCTAATACACTTGGGCATCTGTAATAAACCAACCTAAATCAGCTAGACAAGTAGCTATAGAGATGGATATGGACCTCAACGCCTATTCAGTGCGTTCTCTATGCAAGGTTATGTGTGCTTGTTAATCATACACCGAGACAATAATTAAAGCATCCATGGATATGCAACTAGCCAACATCTATCCTGTTTTGCACAGTATCAACGACCTTCACACACTCAACAGGATATAACAAAGCACGCAACTGCAGAGCATAGCAGTGTTAACTGATGGTGCTGAGAGAAAACAATATCCACTGTATTTAAGAAAAGAGGAATCCTTTCTATGTGTGTGGTATTAAATCCCTGTAGAAAAACTGCTGCTCGATCAAACTATCGTTTGATGCTGACTATTCTTACAGGTAAAAGTCACTTTTCTACTAACATATAAAAATCGATCTTAAAATGCATCCCCTGTTGGTAAAAATGGGCAAGAATTCCATCTAGGTGTCAGAAGGTTGTACTTCTTGTAAGTGCAAGTAGTACAAGATCATCTATCTGTAAAGCATGACAAAACAACATGCTCAAGACAAAAATAATAGAAGCAAGAAGTCCTTACATTATCAAATATGAACAGTGGTCATGAGATCCACACTACGACAGGCGGTGCAAAGGCCCCAGTTACTGCTACTCGATATGAAACTTTCCTGAGTAACATTAAGAAACAGAGAAAAGCACTGCCTTCAATGGCACTAATATTCTTTTATAGTTGTGAAGACATAAATCAGTCCTACAGAAGGGTTTTACCCACCGATCCCCAATTTCTTGCAAACTGGCTTGTAGCATCATCATCAGTTCTTTGAATGGCATCCATTTTGACACGTAGACTGGAACCTCTTCTTGGTATTTCTTATTCTTGTTTTCTTCAGACAGAGGTGCAAATACTTGAGGTCCTTCATCTACCACTGTTTTGCACAAGGAATATAATCTGTCAGCGTCTTCGGTAGAGATGTCCTGATTGTGCACAAAGGGAACACGACAGAACAGAATTGGACCAGTTTAGTGGTAAGAAAACAGATCTTTGGTGCAAGCTATTCAGGGGGGTCAGTGGCAGCAAGATGTTTTCCTACCAATTTAGCAGATCTTACTGATCTCATCAGCTCTGACAATACTCCCCAAACTAGAATGACATGCAATAGGTTTCAACAGATTGTCGGTAATTTCATTTGCCTGCATGAAAGAATCTGTTTCTCCAGTAGAAAATGGTGCAGCGTGCTGGAAAGCAGGGAATCTTATTACAGGGGTTTAGCCAATCTATACTTTAGAGGAATCAGCTCTCAGAGTCCAGGCAACTTTCCTGCAGGACCACACATATAGTCCCAATGTCAACAGGGTGCTGGTAAAGCGGTGCCTGCACAAGGCTGCATTCTATCTTACTAAGTTAGAGTATTCGATCCACTTACTCATTAAGTATACAACCTCACACTCTGTATTTCGGGAGCACTGCCCCATTTCCAGGCTCCTCACTCATAATTTACACAGATGCCAGGTGGCATCAGCCATATAATCCTACTTTCTTAGATAGGTATGAAGGACAGAGATTAGCAAGACTCCAGCAAAACAGAATTAAGACAAAAGTGAGAAAATAACAGTATAATGACTTAGACATGAAACACGAAAAATTTCTTCTGCCTTCTGTGTTGACTAAAAATGAGGCATCAACATCATCGGAAGAACAACTGCAGCTCAAGTCTGCAGAGGCAGCTAGTGGCCCTTACCTCCAGGGCAGTGATCCTGCCAATGATCTCGGAGACCGCTGTGTTGAGTAAAGTCCCCATAGCCTTGCAATATATGTTCACCGGCAGGACATCCTGCCACACAACTCCGAGTCTCTTTAGCTGGTGCAGCACCTGTCAGAAAAACACAGATCTTTACATGGAACAGAGGTGGTTACAACTCACATTTTCCTAGACTTACATTTACCATTTCTGTGTGTGTGGAAGAAGAGGTGTTATATAAAAGTGATGTAAAGCCATTCAGAACACATGTTTCTCGAATATTTCACCCTAGTGATATCCTTACTTGATGAAAAATACTTACCCTGTGGACGGGAAAACTGGAGTAAAAATGTACGTCACTTAAGAGAGAGAAGCATTTTTTTAAGATGAAAGCTAGTAATTCAAACTTCTCAAAGTTCATGGGTTAAAACACTGGGTTGGAAAAAAGCTCATTTGGGTTTTTTGCAACATCTTATGGGAAAACCCAAATGAACTTTTTGGCCAACCCAATACTTGCGATGGGAGACTTATTAGATAACTAGGCGCACTACTGGCTTGATGGGAAGACAGCTTCCTATTGATTTGGTGGGGCAGGGGAAAGGAAAGGAAAGGCCATCAACGTGACTAGAAAGGTAGCCACATTTCCACAGGGAGTTGTGGGGAATCAACTGAGCTACCTGCCACGTACACTTTGCTGCTTAAAAACAAGCAGGAGGCATCTAAAGAAAGAGCACGGACTGCAGAGCTAACAACAGCTGCCCACCTGCCGCACCGCTTTACTTGCTGCAGAGTAATTGTCCTCATCGTCCATGTTTGAAAAGTTTCTAGCACTTGATAATCTTTCCAGGAGTTCTCCTTTCTGTGCCCGCATCTGGGCCAGAAAACACTCTGTCCCTATGACGAGAAGAGAGAATAAAGAATTCTGAGCGTTGTTCAGTTACACACAGGGTGGAAGAGGAGGGACAGGATGGAACCTAACATCTGTTTTTGCCTATTTGAAAACAACTGCTTGTTAGTTAATGTAAGGTGGCCCTAAGGTTATGATGAATAAAAACACCACTTCTAATACATCAGCCAGTCCCTCTAAGCCCATCCTCAGAATAGTGAGCTTTCTTCAAAAGTCTATCCAGAATCAGATAAGAAAGACTACACATACAGTAGAAGCCACTGCTTATTTTTCTGATGTATCTACACTACCTCAGGGGAAAGTCAGGAATTGAAAAGCTAAGTAAATGATACAGATTCTCTGCTTTTCCTAGGCTATCATTATAGTAAACATACTAATATCCCATATTTCTTTTGATTTTTAATAATCAGAAGTAAAGCTAAGGGAGGTAGAATAGAAGGGAGCCGGTTTGAGGTTTTGCAAACAAATAAGCACTGACATTAGGGACTCTGACGAACAATGCTAACAGGACTGTCACACTCTACACCTCTTAGGACACGTCACTCTACTGACAGAACTCTAATTTGGTGAATTCACCACACACCAGCAATGCAGTTTGGAATTCTAATGTACCACAGAATCATGTCATGAAAAATTAATGCTTTCAAAAGACTGCATTCACTTCATAAAGCTAAATAACTGGGAACACCTGGGAATTAAATGCCCCCCTCTCTTCCAATATAGCTCAGGGACAACCATCTAATTTCAAACAGGTCTCATTTGTAAATTACACAGATACTAGTCTGACAAGCTGCATTATCAAAATGCTTTCCTACATTTAAGGCATCATTACCAAGTCTCCGGAAGCCAGGTACAAGGTCCACAAAAGTAGTAGTGCCATCGCACAGAATGGGGGCAAGACGCAATCTGAACTGATGCCCGAGGGTTAGCAAGTGGTGGGCGATATACATACAGTTGTTGTGGTGAATGGCAGCCAACTGTGGCAGTTTTTGAAGGTTCTCCCTACATCAGGAGGAAGCGAAGGAAAAGAAAGAAATCATCTGTTACTGAAGTTGACTCGTCTAATGACTTTCTCGGGATTAATCATTGCCTACTGTATAAATGCTATAGGTAACAAGATGTAAACTCATCGCTCCTACTCCCATGCAGTGAGTTTGTTCTGCCCGCATGAAACCTTATTCAATAAAACTAGCCCAGTGATTAACAAGAAAGAAAGAGCAAGGGAATGGATGTTTACCTGTGTCAACTCTTTGTACTAAAAGGCTAGAATCGCTATACATAATTCCCTTAAAATTTAACACTGTAAGTCTGTGCAAATACAGGTTTGCTTCCTCTTTCTCCAAACTCCTATTTCATTTATACAATGAAGCACTTAACTATTTTCCAATTCACTAGTTTTCAAAGATGGCTGCAGATTAGAGTCATCTGAGAAAGTTTAAATATATAGATGCTTAGACTTCACTCTCCAAACAGAACACAATCTCTGAGTGAAATCAGGGCATTTATATATTTTAAAATCCCCCCAGGTGATTTTAAATTTTTCTATAAGATTAAAAATCACTGTTTTCATTGGTCCACACATATTAGTCTACCTGCCTAGCTTGGGAAGAGAGCTTGTCTTAAACCTCTGCTACATATCCACTTGCAGTCATTCAATTAAGACCTCCTGGTTTTCAATTAAAACTTCCATTCCATGTCAGGCTAGAATATGCAAAGCTGGAAACTAACATTCTAAGACGGTTGTCCTCACTTTGGGCTACATGTCAGAATCATCACAGGGCTTTAGAAAACAGAGATATCTGAGTCTTTTTTTTTTTTTTTTTTTAATTTTATTTTTTTTTTTTTTGCAGGGGAAAATGGACAAAGGAAAGGATCAATGAGGGTGGGAGGGAAATGGGAAGAAAGGGGAGTGATGGTGGGGAGGAGTATATGTAATTTCTTAACCAATAGCTTTCTGTTTTTAATCACAAAGAACACTTAAAAAAAAATCATGGTGAATTCATCTTATATTAGGAGGTTTGTTCTCGAAATGAAAAGTTCAGGAAACAAAAAGTCCAGTTTGGGTGTCCTCATCTTTAGGCACATCTTGGTATTTTGTATTGGTAAGTCTATCTTTACCACAATATATTATTTAGGACAGGATCACATTTGTCACCTCTTCCTCCCTACTACCCAAAGTGGTACCAAACCCACAAAATAGTCAATAAACCTCTACAGAGTGAACAAATAAGTCTTTTTTTTTTTTTTTTTTAAACTCTCCTGAGTGAACTGAATTTTTTGAGGCTCATAAGTAAATATGTTTTCCTCTTTACTTTGTCTATTACAGCCAGATTATATGAGTGGAGTATTAAAGTCTCCCACTATTATTGTATTGCTCTAGAGAATGTCCTTTAGTTTTTGTTGGAGAAATGGTTTAGTGGTGCAAAATTCTCTCAACTTTTGCTTATCTGTGAAGCTTTTGATTTCTCCTTCATATTTGAATGAGATCCTTGCTGGATACAATAATCTAGGCTGTAAGTTATTTTCCTTCATCACTTTAATTACGTCTTGCCATTCCCTCCTGGCTTGGAGAGTTTCTATTGAAAGATCAGCTGTTATCCTTATGGGAATTCCCTTGTGAGTTATTTGATGTTTTTCCCTTGCTGCTTTTAATATTTGTTCTTTATATTTAATCTTTGTTAATTTGATTAATATGTGTCTTGGGGTGTTTCGCCTTGGGTTTATCCTGTTAGGGACTCTCTGGATTTCTTGAACTTGAGTGGTTATTTCCTTCTCCATTTTAGGGAAATTTTCAACTATTATCTCCTCAAGTATTTCCTCATGATCTTTCTTTTTATCTTCTTCTTCTGGAACTCCTATGATTCGAATGTTGTAGCGTTTGATGTTATCCTGGAGGTTTCTGAAATTGTCCTCATTTCTTTTGATACGTTTTTCTTTTTTCTCGTCTGATTCATTTATTTCTAGGATTCTATCTTCTAGTTCACTAATCCTATCTTCTGCCTCTGTTATTCTACTATTTGTTGCCTCCAGGGTGTTTTGGATCTCATTTATTGCATTATTCATTATGTGTTGACTCTTTTTTATTTCTTCTAGATCCTTGTTAAACCTTTCTTGCATCTTCTCAATCCTTGTCTCCAGACTCTTTAACTGTGATTCTATTTTGATTTCGAGATTTTGAATTAATTTCGCTATCATTATTCGGAATTCTTTATCAGGTAGATTCCCTATCTCTTCCTCTTTGGTTTGGTTTGGTGGGCATCTATCCTGTTCCTTTAGCTGCTGGGTATTCTTTTGTCTCTTCATTTTGTTAAAATTGCCAAATTTAGAGTGTCCTTACTATATTCTGGTAGTTTGCTGAATTCTCTTTATTGAGGCGGTTTACAGGTCTTTTCAATATCTGATCTCTGCCTTGTTACAGAGGGGGCGGAGATGAACACCCAAATCTAAACCGGCCAGGTTCAGGCACTCAGATAATCCTCAGAAGCACAGACTTGGTTGAGTCTGCGTTTTATGCCCTTCCCAGATCCGAGTAGCGCAGGTGATGAAATGTTCAGCGAGCGCAGGTGCTGCGTCTTATCGCCTCTCCGCCGCTCAGTTTTCTGGGTATACAAACAGCGCACTTTCTCAGGCAGATGTTGACCATCCAGAGCCCCAAGAAGCGTGAGTCAGCACAGAAACCTACTCACAGTTCCGTTAGACAGTGTCTCTCTAGGGCTATAATTGCCCGCCTCTGGCCCTGGCTGCCTGTCACCGGAGTGGGACGGTCTGCAGCCGGCCAACTCTGTGCAGCCCTTTGTTCCGTAGGTAGTCCTTGTGGTGTCTTAAGTTAGGGCTGGCTTTTGATGTAGTAGATAACCGACAGTCTGGTTATTTCGCTCTGATAGCGCCCGAGATAGCCAGGCCAAATCCTTTCTCAAAGCAATGCAGGCCTCGCCGCTCCTCCTAGCCCAGCCCCCACTTGCCAATAGCAAATGCTGGTGTCCGCGCCAGTTCTCCGCAAAAGGAGTTACCGCAGGGCTCGTTTTCTCGTTTTGAAGACAATGAGCTGTCTTTCTAAGTGCCTGATGTCCTCTGCCAGCATTCAGAAGTTGTTTTATCGAGTTTATTCAGCATTCAAATGTTCTTTTAATGGATTTGTGGAGGAGAAAGTATTCTCCCCGTCTTACTCGTCTGCCATCTTAGCTCCTCCCCCCTATCTGAGTCTTAAATCACACCTATACATCAAAATCTCTAGAATTAGGGCCTAAGCAAATATATATATTCTCAAAGGTCCATGAAAGAGTCTAAAATACTGCCAAAGCTGAGAACACTAATCTAGAACAGTGGTTCTCAAAGTGTGGTCCCCTGGCAAGAAAATAGCAGCATCACCTGGAAATCTGTTAAAAAGTCTAGGCTTTATCCCAACCCTGCTGCTGAAGCTTAAGTTCCAATACTTTGGCCACCTGATGTGCAGAGTCGATTCACTGGAAAAGACCCTGACTAATGCTGGGAAAGATTGAGGGCAGGAGGAGAAGGGTGTGGCAGAGGATGAGATGGCTGGACAGCACCACTGACTCAATGGACATGAATTTGAACAAACTCTGGGAGACAGTGAAGGACCATGAAGCCTGGCATGCTGCCGTCCATGGGGTCTCAAAGAGTTGGACATAACTTAACGACCAAACAACGTTACTCCAGCCCTACTGAATCAGGTATCTGTGGGGCATGAAATCTGGTCATTTGTATTTTACCAAAGTTTCCTGGTGATTCTGAAACACACTAAAGTTTGTAAACCACTGGTCTAGCATAAAGTTCTCAGATCATACAAAGGGGGGAAACAACAAATCTAACTCCACCCCAGTGTGAAAAATGTTTCTAAGCACAAAAAGCCCTAAGCCAACTGTCTTTGAATCCCCAAGGTCATGGCTATCAACTGACCTGAAGAGGTTTTCTCTTTTCCTTTACCTAACTAAGTAGAAAAGGAGTACGTCAAGGCTGCATATTGTCACCATGTTTATTTAACTTATATGCAGAGTACATCATGAGAAATGCTGGACTGGAAGAAACACAAGTTGGAATCAAGATTGCCGGGAGAAATATCAATAACCTCAGATATGCAGATGACACCACTCTTATGGCAGAAAGTGAAGAGGGGCTAAAAAGCCTCTTGATGAAAGTGAAAGTGGAGAGTGAAAAGGTTGGCTTAAAGCTCAACATTCAGAAAACGAAGATCATGGCATCTGGTCCCATCACTGCATGGGAAATAGATGGGGAAACAGTGGAAACAGTGTCAGACTTTGTTTTTCTGGGCTCCAAAATCACTGCAGATGGTGACTGCAGCCATGAAATTAAAAGACGCTTGCTCCTTGGAAGGAAAGTTATGACCAACCTAGACAGCATATTCAAAAGCAGAGACATTACTTTACCAACAAAGGTTCAGCCTAGTCAAGGCTATGGTCTTTCCTGTGGTCATGTATGGATGTGAGAGCTGGACTGTGAAGAAGGCTGAGCGCCGAAGAATTGATGCTTTTGAACTGTGGTGTTGGAGAAGACTCTTGAGAGTCCCTTGGACTGCAAGAAGATCCAACCAGTCCATTCTGAAGGAGATCAATCCTGGAATTTCTTTAGAAGGAATGATGCTAAAGCTGAAACTCCAGTATTTTGGCCACCTCATGCGAAGAGCTGACTCATTGGAAAAGACTCTGATGCTGGGAGGGATTGAGGGCAGGAGGAGAAGGGGACGACAGAGGATGAGATGGCTGGATGGCATCACTGACTCGATGGATGCGAGTCTGAGTGACCTCCGGGAGCTGGTGATGGACAGGGAGGCCTGGCGTGCTGCGGTTCATGGGGTCGCAAAGAGTCGGACACGACTGAGTGACTGATCTGATCTGATCTGATCTGAACTAAGTAGAAAGTGAAATAAAAGTTTTAAGCCACAGCAAAGAGAATACAAATAAAAATAATAAGTTTGCAATAAATAAGTGGTCTTTTAGAATAAAATAACTGGGCCTACTTAAAAACATCTCAATTGTTCAAAAATCTATAAACATTAAACTGACCTTTTCTTTGAAACCAGAGTTCTTGACTTAAGGAATAGCTTGGCTGACATATTACTTAAAATATTTATTAAGTCATCCAAAACACTTTATTTGGATGATAGAACTCCTGGAGGCTTAAATATTAACTTATCAGATTAATATCAAAAGGAACTTTAAAAATCGAAGATGTGAGGTAAATACAGCCTAAGATCACTAAGAAGAGCCCTGTGTGTGTGTGCTAAGTCACATGCAGTCTCTCCTAGAAATGCTGATTCATGTCCTTGCGGTGGGGTGAGAAGGAGAAAAGGTGGAGGAAGATGGAGTAACTTCAGTTATGTCCAACTCTCTGCAATCCTATGGACCATAGCCCACCGGCTCCTCTGTCTATGGGATTCTCCAGGCAGGAATACTGGGGTGGAGTTGCTATGCCCTCCTCTAGGGGATCTTCCCGACCCAGGATCAAACCAGCATCTCTTAAGTATCCTGAATTAGCAGGCATGTTCTTTATCACTAGTGCCACCTGGTATTAAGTCTGCAAAGCTATGAATGCCAAGGAAAAAATGTGGGATGTTTACTAGATAGCAATATGGAGCGATGGATGACCTTTTTGTTTTGCAACCAAGTAAAGTGAGACAGTTTTGAAAATACCTACCATTACTAATAGGGTAAAAGTTCTCTTGAGTTTTCAAATCTGTCTTACCTACTATACTACAGATGAAATGGCAACCCACTCCAGTGTTCTTGCCTGGAGAATCCCAGGGACGGGGGAGCCTGGTGGGCTGCCGTCTATGGGATCACGCAGAGGCAGACACGACTGAAGTGACTTAGCAGCAACAGCAGCAGCATAGTACCCCTATTAATTTATTATTAAATGACTGATGTTCTTTAAACATGTATTGTAAATGGTTTATCGCACTTTATTGTCAGCCAATTATCTTATGTGGGAATATAAAGTTACGGTTTTAACCTGACTCAAACATTTCAAGCCTACAATATTATACAGAAGTCAGACACAGTGGCACTTACTTGTGATATGTTGGTACAACGTCATGGAACAAATGGAAGATATTCCTCACTGAGTAGAAAAGTTGAACAGCACTAAAAAGAAAACACAGTTTCAAGAGAAATGCGTAAGGATATAAAGGCAATGAGAAAAAAAAATTCAAAGTCAGTGCACCTTAAGTGAGAGTCCCCCACTAAGATTACAGCTGGAGAGACTAAGCTAAGTTTACAGCTAAGACTACAGCTGCCTTGGTCACTGCTGAAAACACCACTCCTCTGGATGGAATGAATTCTCAGCTAGGAGTTACCAACTGAACTGCAGGTCTGAAAACCTGGGCCCATTCACAGCGTTAAGAACAGTGACGTTCAACCCAAAGCCTCTTTTCCATTTATCAATTTGTGCTCTGCCAGGACCCCGAGTATCCCTTCAGTAATGAATGGAGCTAAGCCTCAGCAAATGTCATCTGCTCACTGGCGCACTCTGCAAAGGGCAAGGCATCAATAACGGCACTCACTGGTGCTGTCAGGGCCAGTCTGCCTTCAGCCTCCACCTTTTCTCCTTCTCACCCCAACGCAAGGACATGAATCAACATTTCTAGGAGAGAATCCAACCTCAAGATTTCTTGCCCTTTAAGTCTGGTCTTAGAACACATGAAGATTATTATTAAAAAGCTCTCAGAGCAAATAAAAGGCTCATGGAGCTTACTTCTACATAAGACTGACTAAAACTATGTACCCTGACTAAGTCACAGGAATTCCACCAATATTATTAAAAATAAGTCATAGTTCACTATACCCCAAAACACTGTTAAAACTTGATGACTACGATACCTGACTAAATTATTACATTGTATTTTCATTGCATTGTTGCTGTTTGAAGTTTGGTAATAGGAAAGTGAGTTGTTGTAGCTGTGTTTTTGTTTGTCCTATTAAAACTAATTTTTTGGTGAGAAAGACGTCTGTAGACATTCAGTACACAAAACTGTTGTTTGGTGGGACTTCCCTGGTGGTTCAGTGGCTAAGTCTGCACTCCCAATGCAGGGGACGTGGGTAAGATCCCTGGTCAGAGAACCAGATCCCACAGTCCGAAACTAAGAGTTCGCATGCTGCAATTAAAGACCCAACAGGCTGCAACTAAGACCTGGTGCAGCCACATAAGTAAATTTAAAAATACACACACACACACACACACACACACACACATATATATATATATATATATAGTTTGGTATTATCTTATGAAAAATTGCCTTGCATCCCTAACTTCTGCTTGAGTATATTTCAGGTGAATGCCATGTAAAAATGCCTGCAGGCATGCTCAGTCACTCAGTCATGTCCAGCTCTTTGTGACACCATGGACTGTAGTCTGCCAGGCTCCTCTGTCCACTGAAGTTTCCAGGCAAAAATACTGGAGTGGGTTGCCATTTCCTACTCCAGGGGAGCTTCTAGACCCAGGGATCAAACCTGCGTCTCCTGTGTCTTATGCATTGGTAAGTGGATTCTTTACCACTGGGCCACCTAGGAAGCCCTATTCACTCCTATATTTATTCTGCCAAGTGAAAGGGAAAGTCACTCGGTGTCTGACTCTTGTGACCCCATGCACTATAGAGTCCATGGAATTCTCCAGGCCAGAACACTGGAGTGGGTAGCCTTTCCCTTCTCCAGGGGATCTTCCCAACCCAGGGATCGAATCTAGATCTCCTACATTGCAGGTGGATTCTTTACCAGCTGAGCCAAAGGTAAGCTCTTATTCTGCCAAAAGAGTATATAATTGCCTTCACATGTATTACATTTTTCTTTTTCCTTATATTTAAAACCAGACTGACTTGTGAATATAATGATTCATTGAAGTCATGGAAGTATTTTAGTATGCATGTTCTTTCTGGAACAGAATAAAGGGGTTTGTTTATACATGGGGATTAAAACTTCAGAAGCCCCTTGGAAGATGCAATTTGATTAGGTCAAGCTCTAACTGAAACTGTTTTCCTATGAGAATGTGAAACTATGATACACAGATTCAAACTATAGAGGCTTTGGAAAACCCACTCTACGATCAACTTGGGCTACAGCCTACCGTCGTCTCCTCAGTCTGGTTCTGGAGTAGGGGAAGGAGCGTATTAAACAAAAAGAGATTCAAATATGGAAGTATGTGGGATGGAGTTTAGGTATCTTGAATATAATGTTGATTAGAAGAAATCTTCTGGAGAGGGAGAAATCAGAACTTTGGTGCATTTCATTCTTTTCCTTCTACCTTTGGCTGCCCAACAAACTATTACTGCTTAAAATTAGTATTTAAAATATAAATTAATTAGGAACTAGATTTCAAAAGGTAAAATGAATGTTAGGCTAAAGAGCCAGAGCATGCTGAAACAGATGGTACAACTACCACTATGGCCACCACCACCAATACTAATTAACATCTGAGTATTAATTATGTCCCAGGGAGCATTCTATGTTCTTCACGAGAGCTTTCTCATGTAATACCATTCAAGTCAAAAAAAAAAGTTGAGAGTAAAAAATTAAAGAGCTTTTTGTTAAAAAGTGATTAACAATTTTTAATGTCAAATCCATTTGTCCATCACATATATGATTTTATTTCTCATACTTTGATGTAAGACTATATGTTGTTATAAGTAAAAGTTAATTACCAATACATATCTGTGTGCTATACTGATTCTTTAGGGAAAAAAATATTAACTAATAGGGTAAGAAAACCCAAAGAATTCCAGTTAATTTTCTTAATAAATGTCTAGTTTAGATACACATTTAACCAAGTCATTGCCATTTTCAGATAACTCGGAACTCATACCATTGATCACTGCTGGTTGTTGCCTCCAGTAAAGTCTGATAGGCAAGTTCCATTAATTTCTTCACAGATTCACTGATGCGACATGTGGGCAAAGAAAAGGAATGTTGGTCCAATGTATTCTCAGGCTCTAAATTCGCCACTTCATTGTACTGAGCGGTGGACACTTTCTGTACTTGTAGCTGGTCGTCCTCGTTAGGATGAAGTAAGTCTGGCACGCTTATCTGAGAAGCAGGAGTGATCTAAGAGTCAAACACAGAAAACACACTGTCCTCAGAACAATCCAGATGCATGCAGATGGTGAGGAATAAGATACTGACTGCTTCCATCACAATTAAGCTGTGGATCTACTGAACAATTACAAGATACAAGTGAACGTGGCAGTACTTTAACGACTGCTCAACCTTGGGTGAAAGGATGTCATAAGGAATAAGCAATACTCTTTACTGGGCCATTCTTTTCATTCCGTGCATTCTTACTCTTGGTGGAAACAACAAAGCTGCGAAACTGACCCAAGATTTTAGGTAAATTAAAGGACCTTCAAAAAATCCTCTTTCTCAGATTAGACTCTTGGATTAACGCACACCACTATGGCTTTGTGTTCCACTGTCATTAAGTTATTTCCCATCAGAAACATGTCTCGGCTTGGCCAAAGAAACAACACATTCAAGCTAGCTTATGTTGCTCTTAAAAACAAAATTCCAAACAAAATCCAAAAACGTTCCCTCCATTTACACTGAATGAGAATTCCCAGATTTGGTGAAATATAGAGAAGCACAGGGCTTCCCTGGTGGCTCAGCAGTAAAGAATATGGCCTGCAATACAGGGGCACTGGTTTGATTCCTGGGCTGCGAAGACCCGCTGGAGGAGGGCATGGGAACCCATTCCAGTATTCTTGCCTGGAGAATCCCATGGACAAAGAAGACTCCACAGGGTCGCAGAGTTGGGCACGACTAAGGCGTGTGAGCACACACACACAAAGGGAAGAATACTAGGCCTCTACTCTGGAAACATCAGTGATATTTTCTACCCTAACTTTAAACAAAGTCATTTAACCTCTCTTGATCTCAATTTTCTCATTGCAATGTGAAGAAACTGCACTAAAATAATGGTTTTCAAATCTTGCTTATTAAAGATGCCTCAGGAGCCAAAAAAAAGTTGGGGGGAGATTAAGCAGGTGGAAGCAGCAGGTTCCTACCTCAAGAAGAGCTGCTCTGCTCAGCACATACTGGACCTCTATGGATGATTTCTGATAGAAAAAGTTTAAGTTTTTTTCAAGTCTTAAAAAAACATTAAAGTCATGAGACTTGCCATCTATATGTGAAGTTTGTATAATAACATCTATTTTGTAGGGCTGTTATAATGTTTCAATGAGAATACAAATACTACAACCAGGGGAGATGCCACTGGCATCAAGTGGGTAGAGGCTAGCGATGCTATTGAACATCCTTCAGGACAGGCCCCAGAGCAAAGAATTATCTGGTCCCAAATGTCAACAGTGGCGTTGCTGAGAAACTCTGATCTAGAGGAAGTGCCATCATTAGGATCTGGATATTTGGGAGGAAAATACAGTCTTACAGAATGTCAGAACTAGTTGAATAGGGAGCTCAGAGATTATCTAGTTCAATTCTGTCATGTTACATAAAAGGAAACTGAGGTCGAACAAGGCTAAAAGATTTAGCCCAGAGTCACAAAGCAACCTAGTAACAATCTTATTTATAACAAGGAGTTAGACAGAGCTATTGGGATATATATTAATTCATTCACCAAATATTTACTGAGCACTAAGTACACAGTAGTGGGCACCAGGTACATTCTTGATGCTAGAGGTACACAAAACTTTAAAGAACAAAACATACTGGAAAAAGAGAAACCAACCCTCCCCACATAGAGCATGTTTTCTAGCAGGGAAAAACAGTAATTCAGACAAAATATTTATTGACAGTAAGTAACATGAAATGAAAGTCACTCAGTCATGTCCAACCAACTCTTTGGGACCCCTCAGACTATACAGTCCATGGAATTCTCCAGGCCAGAATACTGGAATGTGTAGCCTTTCCCTTCTCCAAGGGATCTTCCCAACCCAGGGATCGAACCCAGGTCTCCTGCATTATAGGTGGATTCGTTACCAGTTGAGCCACAAGAGAAGCCCAAGAATACTGGAGTGGGTAGCCTATCCCTTCTCTAGAGAATCTTCCCAACTCAGGAATCGAACCTGAGTCTCCTGCATTGCAGGCAGATTCTTTATCAACTGAGCCATCAGGGAAGAAAATCAAAGCAAGGAAAGAGTATAAGAAACAGGGGAAGGTTTCCCTGATGGCTCAGATGGTAAAGAATCTGCCCACAATGTGGGAGACCCTGGTTCAATCCCTTGGTCAGCAAGATCACTTGGAGAAGGGAATGGCTACCCAATCCAGTATTCTTGTCTGAAGAATTCCACAGACAGAGGAGCCCCGTGAGCTATAGTTTATGGGGTCACAAAGAGTCAGATACAACTGAGTGACTCTCAGTGGTAAAGAATCCGCCTGCCAGTGCAGGAGACACGGGTTCGATCCCTGATCCACAAAGATCCCACATGCTGCAGAGCAACTAAGCCTATGCACCACAAGTATTGAGTCTGGACTCTAGAGCCTGGGAGCCACAACTACTGAAGTCTGCAGGCCTAGAGCCTGTGCTCTGAAACAACAGAAGCCACTGCAATGAGAAGCCTGCACACTATAACTAGACAGCAGTCCCCACTCACTGCAACCAGAGAAAAGCCTGTCACACAGCAAAGACCTAGCACAGCCAAAAATAAATATATAAATAATTAAAAAAAAAAAAAAAGAAATAGGGGTAGGTTACAATTTTATCAGTGGTCAGGTAACTTCCCTGGTGGTCCAGTGGTTAAGACTCTGTGCTTCCAATGCAAAGGTGGGGCGTGTGTTTGATCCCTGGCTGGGGAACTAAGATCCTACATGCTGAGTGGTGCAGCCAAGGAAATATTTTTAAAAATAATGAATTTTTTTTTTAAAAGCAAAATAGTGATCAGGAAAGGGAGCAAGTCTATAGCAATATTCTAAGCAGAGGGGGAAAGAGGTTTCAGAGTTCTGCAGCCAAGCTGTCCTGGCAAATGAAGAGAGTGACTGAAGTGGAATGCCGTACGAGATGCAGTCAGAGCAGCAATAGGGGGCACATCACCCAGGGCCTTGCAGGCCACGGTAAGCCGACTGGGTCCTTTTCTGAGTGAGACAGGAAGCCACTGGGCTTTGTGCATGAGAGTGACATAACTGACTTTCATGTAAAAACCCTGCAGCCCAGTTCCCAGTACTGAGTGCATTTCAGTTCCCCTCATATCCCAGATTACACCAGAATGTGTTAATATCTGTGGAGCTCTAATGGCTAATTACATATTTTACTAAAACGGACACTACAACAGGGTAACCCCAGGAGAAAGGGGCGTGCAGACAGCACAGAGGGGAGAAGAGCATGGTCCTCTCAGTGGTCACAGAAAAGCGGCTGAGGAATTTTCTACGGGATTAGCTTAGTCTATGTCTTCTTTAAATCTAAATAACACTTATGTTTGCTGCTGCTGCTGCTGCTAAGTCGCTTCGGTCCTGTCCGACTCTGTGCGACCCCACAGACAGAAGCCCACCAGGCTCCCCTGTCCCTGGGATTCTCCAGGCAAGAATACTGGAGTGGGTTGCCATTTCCTTCTCCAACGTATGAAAGTGGAAAGCGAAAGTGAAGTCGCTCAGTCGTGTCCGACTCTTAGTGACCCCATGGACTAGAGCCTACCAGGCTCCTCTGTCCATGGGATTTTCCAGGCAAAAGTACTGGGGTGGGCTAAATACTATTTTATATATGCAAGATATTTTTAAAAAACAGAAAAAATACACAATTATCTAAGGTCAAAGGAGTAAATTACTCTCAATGCAAATTATAATTTGGCCATGGATTTTACAGATAATTGTTTATACCAAACAAAGATTGTATGTTATTGTTTCCTTTTATTAACTTCAAAACTAGCACCTCTATTAGCCTAAGCAATGAAGTCAACATTTGCACAACAGGATATAATCTCTGGATATAACAGTACCTGTCACAAAATTGCATACTAAAAATTCAAGTGATAAAGTCAAGAAAACTATAGGTTGATATACTCTATGATTTCAACAACAGTAATCCATTAAATTTATGTACACTTTTTCAATTTATACAACGCTTTTATGTGTGTTATCTTATCTGGATCCCACAATACCCTATGAAAGAGGTAGATCTTAGGACCCCTTTCAAAATGAGAAAACTAATGTTTAAAAAAATTAATAACTCACCTCAATGACCTCAGCAAATGTCACGTGCTCTTCCACTCTACCACAGTCATCTCAAAAATAAGCTGCTTCCTAACTCAATGTAATAAACTATAACCATCCCCCCCATACCTTCACAGTGTTGTGAATTTCAGAGGTCATTAGGTTTCTAGCTGCCACAATCACATCCTGACACTTCTTGTTAGCAAAATGAGAATTGATATTACGGGCATATTTCAGCAAATCAGTAGTATCTCCTTTTAAAAACCTCATCTCCTTTAAGGCATTTTCAAATTCTTCAGTGGATTGTATGATCTAAGAAAGAAATGCAAGGAAAAGAAAGAAAGTAAAGAATTATATACATATATTCCTTTTCAATATTAAAATTTCAAATCCAATGTACAGAAAAGAATAAGGAGCAGATGGTTAAGTTTTAGAACAGACCATCCACTGCTAGGCAGAAAATATTACACATTTAAATTCATCAGGAAGACCATCTTCATTAGGAGTTTCTGACTCTGCTTAGTAAAAGTGCAACGCATTTTTTAGTAAATATACAGTAATCCCCCCTCCCTTATCCTCAATTTCAGTTACCCACAGTCAGCTATGGTCTGAAAATACTAAATGAAAAATTCCAGAAACAAACAATTCCTAAGTTTTAAATTGTGCGCTATTCTGAGCAGCATGATGAAATATCACCCTGTCCTGCTGTATTTTACACAGGACATGAATCATCCTTTTGTACAGCATATCTGTGTTATATACAATACCTGCCCATTAGTATAGAAAAAACACTTCACATACATCTACAGTTCAATACTAACCACAGGTTCACATCTTCATGGAGGGTCTTAAAACATACCCCAAACATAAGAGGGGGACTTCTGTACTTATTTTAGTGTTTGAGGAAACACTAGAAAGAAGCCAAAAAGTAAAGAATCACCTAGTAGCTACTAGACATGATACAAATATAAAAACAATTGTTTTTCAAAAGTACCTAATGAAAACATATTAATACTGAATAAGAAAGCAAGCATACTTCCCAATTAAAAGGCAGCAAGCCAGAAGAGAAATGAAGTTATAGGGAATTTGCATCCACACCTTATCAATCATTTTCTTAAAGAACAAACAATCTCTAAGATAAACAAAGAACAGTGACAAGAACCTGTGGTCTCCCCAAACCTTCGGTGACACCTCTGCTCTTACCTCTTCATACTGTTCTAACTTGCTGCTATTTGTCGGGATAGAATAAACCAAACAATCTTTAATAAGGCACTCAGATAGGTCCTCCCAGATCATGTCACCAAGCATCTCAGCCAGTGTGATCTTAGATGTCTTTAAATTTTCTAGGTCAGCATCAAGAGGTAAATCTGAAATCAAAAGAAAAAGTTTTAAACAAGAAGCTATTCACACACTAGATATATTCTCAAATTCCCTACTTTTCTAGAACTCTTCAATTTTAAGATGACAGGGAAGAAAACAGCACAAGTAATTCTACCCTACTTCAACTAACTATGTGGGAAAATCATGACACACAATTATTATTACATTTTCACTGCTCAGATGAATCATCTGCAGTATAAGACTGCCTGCCTGTTCTCTGTAACAATTAGGTAGTAAGCTGCTGCTACTGCTGCTAAGTCGCTTCAGTCGTGTCCAACTCTGTGCGACCCCACAGACAGAAGGCCACCAGGCTCCCCTGTCCCTGGGATTCTCCAGGCAAGAATACTGGAGTGGGTTGCCATTTCCTTCTCCAACGCATGAAAGTGAGAAGCGAAAGTGAAGTCGCTCAGTCGTGTCCGACCCCTAGCGACCCCATGGACTGGAGCCTACCAGGCTCCTCCGTCCATGGGATTTTCCAGGCAAAAGTACTGGGGTGGGGTGCCATTGCCTTCCCCGAGGTAGTAAGCTATCTACATTATAATCATCCACTGCTAATCCACGGATCTGATTATATGACAAGCACTCAGAAGTTCTGCACACCAAGTTGAAACTAGTTTAGAATAAAATCCCATTTCTCCAATAATAAATAAACATACTTTTTCATCTCTGCAAAGGATCAGAGTGTTTATTCTAAGCAAAATATCAATAAATACCTTACGTTATCACATAATACCTAGTCTGTCAAACAGAATACTTCAATATATCTTTCACGGTATATTTTATGGTGGCTTTTTCTAACACATTTTGAGGAAGTTAATTAATTAACTGCTTCCCTTGTGGCTCAGCTGGTAAAGAATTCACCTGCAATGTGGAAGACCTGGGTTCAATCCCTGGGTTGGGAAGATCCCCTGGAGAAGGGAAAGGCAACCCACTCCAGTATTCTGGCCTGGAGAATTCCAGGGACCGTATAGGCCATGGAGTTGCAAAGAAGTGGACACGACTGTGCAACTTTCATTATTAATTAACTAAATAGTATAAGAGAACCTTAAAAGAAAGTGACCATACTACCTTAAAGCCTTGAGCTATCTTATAATATCACAAGTCTAGGCCCGCACTGGTTGATATGATGGCAATCAGCCACATTTTGCTACTGAGCACATGACATGGGGCTAGTGTGACTGACGAACTCAATTTTTTTTAATTTTAAGTAATTTCAAAAACTGGAAGCAAAGGTGTGTGGTTATAATGGGTAGCATAAGGGAGCCTTGTGGTGATAGGCTGGTTTTGTATCTCGATCGTAGTGGTAGGTACATGAATCTATACAGGTCATAAAATTGCACAGAACTATTCACACACACAAATGAGTGCAAGGAAAACTGGAGAGATCTGAATAAGCTCTGTGAATCACACCACAGTCCATTTCCTGGTTTTGATCCTATACTATGGTTACACAAGATGCTAATATTGGGGAAAACTGGGTGAACAGTATATGGGATCTGTATATTGTCATCATGTTTATTTAACTTATATGCAGAGTACATCATGAGAAATGCTGGACTGGAAGAAACACAAGTTGGAATCAAGATTGCCGGGAGAAATATCAATAACCTCAGATATGCAGATGACACCACCCTTATGGCAGAAAGTGAAGAGGGGCTAAAAAGCCTCTTGATGAAAGTGAAAGTGGAGAGTGAAAAGGTTGGCTTAAAGCTCAACATTCAGAAAACGAAGATCACGGCATCTGGTCCCATCACTGCATGGGAAATAGATGGGGAAACAGTGGAAACAGTGTCAGACTTTGTTTTTCTGGGCTCCAAAATCACTGCAGATGGTGACTGCAGCCATGAAATTAAAAGACGCTTACTCCTTGGAAGGAAAGTTATGACCAACCTTGATAGCATATTCAAAAGCAGAGACATTACTTTACCAACAAAGGTTCGCCTAGTCAAGGCTATGGTCTTTCCTGTGGTCATGTATGGATGTGAGAGCTGGACTGTGAAGAAGGCTGAGCGCCGAAGAATTGATGCTTTTGAACTGTGGTGTTGGAGAAGACTCTTGAGAGTCCCTTGGACTGCAAGAAGATCCAACCAGTCCATTCTGAAGGAGATCAATCCTGGAATTTCTTTAGAAGGAATGATGCTAAAGCTGAAACTCCAGTATTTTGGCCACCTCATGCGAAGAGTTGACTCATTGGAGAAGACTCTGATGCTGGGAGGGATTGAGGGCAGGAGGAGAAGGGGACGACAGAGGATGAGATGGCTGGATGGCATCACTGACTCGATGGATGCGAGTCTGAGTGACCTCCGGGAGCTGGTGATGGATAGGGAGGCCTGGCGTGCTGCGGTTCATGGGGTCGCAAAGAGTCGGACACGACTGAGCGACTGATCTGATCTGATCTGATCTGATACATTTTTTGAATAAAAATTTTAAACTAAAAAAAAACAAAGAAGTAGTGTAAAATACTTTTCTATTAAACACAATTTTGTTGCTTTGATAAGAGCACATCTCACTTTAACCACAGCATCACGTATGTGTACTGTAGTGCTCATTTCAGGTATGTGTATTACTTCTTGTATTTCATATAAACACATTTTCGATGTAGTCAGAGTAAAGAGATTTATTCTACTCCAATGACTTTGTTTTCCAATGCATCAATGTAAAACTGTAATGTGTGTACTTGAATATTCTGTGCATACAGCACAGGTTATAGTAATAACTATATAAACTGAAAAAAGCAGTTAATTGAAGTGCTTATTATCTTCATTATGATATATTTTTCTCATTTAAGAAAATAACTATACACAAAGCTTCAAATTTAAAACTAAAATATACTATTGATGCAGAATCAAGTGAAGATGCAAAAGTTGGAGGAACTGGTAGAAACAGTAAAGGAAAAAAAGAGACTGGAAGAAAATATATCACAAATTTTACAACAAACAACAGTGCAACTTGCTAAAATAAAGCAAGGCAAAATTTTGCTATGCAAAAAAAATTTTAAGAGGATAAGCAAACAATATTAGGAGACATCTTCAGCAAATATATTAGGAATTTGTCAAGCTTCCTCTCAAAAAAGAATTGACAAAATTAGTCGCCTGAAATCAAAATTAAACATCCAATCAAAAATGTGATTTTAATGGGATCTGTCACCCTGCTTATTCAACTTATATGCAGGGTAGATAGATCATGAGAAATGCTGGGCTGGAAGAAGCACAAGCTGGAATCAAGATTGCCGGGAGAAATATCAATAACCTCAGATATGCAGATGATACCACCCTTATAGCAGAAAGTGAAGAAGAACTAAAAAGCTTCTTGATGAAAGTGAAAGAGGAGAGTGAAAAAGTTGGCTTAAAGCTCAACATCAGAAAACAAAAATCATGGCATCTGGTCCCATGACTTCATGGAAATAGATAGGGAAACAGTAGTGGAAACAGTGTCAGACTTTATTTTTGGGGCTCCAAAATCACTGCAGATGGTGACTGCAGCCATGAAATTAAAAGATGCTTACTCCTTGGAAGGAAAGTTATGACAAACTTAGCATATACAAAAGCAGAGACATTACTTTGCCAACAAAGGTCCGTCTAGTCAAGGCTATGGTTTTTCCAGTGGTCATGTATGGATGTGAGAGTTGGACTGTGAAGAAGGCTGAGCGCCGAAGAATTGATGCTTTTGAACTGTGGTATTGGAGAAGACTCTTGAGAGCCCCTTGGACTGCAAGGAGATTCAACCAGTCCATTGTGAAGGAGATCAGCCCTGGGATTTCTTTGGAAGGAATGATGCTAAAGCTGAAACTCCAGTACTTTGGCCACCTCATGCGAAGAGTTGACTCATTGGAGAAGACTCTGATGCTGGGAGGGGTTGGGGGCAGGAGGAGAAGGGGACGACAGAGGATGAGATGGCTGGATGGCATCACCGACTTGATGGATGTGAGTATGAGTGAACTCCAGGAGTTGGTGATGGACAGGGAGGCCTGGTGTGCTGCAATTTATGGGGTCGCAAAGAGTCGGACCAGGGAAGGCAATGGCACCCCACCCCAGTACTTTTGCCTGGAAAATCCCATGGACGGAGGATCCTGGTAGGCTCCAGTCCATGGGGTCGCTAAGAGTCGGACCCGACTAAGCGACTTCACTTTCACTTTTCACTTTCATTCATTGGAGAAGGAAATGGCAGCCCACTCCAGTATTCTTGCCTGGAGAATCCCAGGGACGGGGGAGCCTGGTGAGCTTCTGTCTATGGGGTCGCACAGAGTCGGACACGACTGAAGCGACTTAGCAGCAGCGGCAGCAGCAGCAGCAAAGAGTCGGACACAACTGAAGCGACTTAGCAGCAGCAGCAGCAAAGAGTCGGACATGACTGAGCGACTGAACTGAATTGAGCTCATGGAAAAGACCCTGATGCCGGGAAAGACTGAAGGCAAGAGAAGGGGATGACAGAGGATGAGATGGATGGAATCACTGACACAATGGACATGAGTTTGACTAAGCTCTGGGAGTTGGTGATGGACAGGGGAGCCTGGCGTGCTGCAATCCATGGGGTCGCAGAGTCAGACACAACTGAGCAACTCAACTGAACTGAACTGAGCTTGTAAATTTAGCTAGTGATAAAATGACTTGATAAAATCATACTATGTTTTCTCTGTGTGTACATTTTGATATCAAATTTATGCTTGTTTTTAAAAAATTAATCAGGATACTTATCCATCCTTTTCTATTGACCAAAAGAGCTTGATTATCACAAAGGATTATGTGTAATTTGAAGGGTACCTAGAATTTAGCCATAAACTTTATGTGCCTAATGGTGACCTTTTAAAGAGGAAATCTTTAACAACCTTTCAAATTTCTTCTACAACTATTTGTATGTTCGGAGTCTCTACTTCTCAGTAAATTTTAGTAACTTATACTTTCTAGAAAATCAACACCACTAACGTTTCTAAAGAAAAAGGATAATTTTCCCTCTCCATATCCACAAGTTTCTCTGTCTCTCTGTGCCCAAGTAACCAATGTTGAGTTTGGTTTGTATTCTTCCTCCCTTACATTTATATACACACTTGATATAGATCAAACTGTGTCCCTCACAATTCATATGTTGAAGCCCTAGTCCCCAATGTAACTGCATCTGGAGACAGGACTCACCTTTAAATAGGTCATAAGAGTGGAGCCCTGACCTTAATCCACTATGACTAGTGTTCCTCTAAGAAAAGGAAAGACATCAAGAATAAGCATACAGAGAGGAAAGGCCATGTGAGGACAGTGAGAAGACTGTCTGCTAAGTAAGGAGAGAGGGCTCAGGAGAAACCAAATCTACCAACACTTTGATCTTGGACTTCCAGCCTCCAAAACTGAGAAAATAAATTTCTGCTTTTTAAGTCACACAGCCTGTGGTATTTTGTTATGGAAGCCCTAGTAAACTAATATAATACTCAAATAAGGGGCTACACTTTCATTTTTATAAAATGAGTTCATGCCATAGATTTTACACTTAACTTTTTATAACTTAAAAATAGATTGTGGCCATCTCTGAGGTATCTAGCTCTACTTCTTTTTAATAGCTGCATAGTACTCCATACTGTGGCTCAACTGTAAATTATACAACCATTCTTCAGATGATACCCATTCCAGTATGCAAGTATATACAGTACTACACGTGCAAACATACATACTGTTGATATGACATCTGTAAGGAATTAAAAAGTGGGCTACCTGCGCCAAAGGGATGAATATCTTAGCATAACTATAGTGCCTCAGATTACTTGCTAAAAAACACTCACAAAAGCAATGAAGGAGCCTACCTTTCCATTTTCTTACCAAAAGTGTCTTATACAGATCTCTGAATTTTGTCAACCTTAAGGGTGGAAATTTCTACTCTGATGGTATGATTTCCATTCCATTATTAGGGAGATTAAGCAACACATATTTTTATGTTTATTAATAATTTGAACCTTTTCTTCCATAAATTACCTATTCATATTTGTTACCCTTTTTCTGTTACTCTGTTCTTTCTTTGGAAAAAAATCTAAAAATCAACTCCTTGTCTGTCAAACACACTGCAGGTATTTTCTCCCAGTATAAGATTATCTTTGTTTATAGTACTGTTTACCATACAGAATTTGACATTTATACACAGTCAAATTTGTCAATCATTTTCTTTATGTATTCAGAGCTTTCTGATAATATTTAAGTATTCTTGTGAATTTTCTTCCAACATTTTTATTGTTCTACTTTTTGCATATAAGGCTTTAATCCATCTGGAATGTATCTCTGAAGTACGAAGCAGGAATCTAACTTTGTCTCATTCCACATAGCCAGTTTTGCTAGCACTATTATTTAATAAACTGTCTGCCCCACTAAACTAAAATGTGACTGATCAAATGGTAAATTCTCTTTTATTCCTGGGTCTTTTATTCCTCTTTTATTTCTGGACTCTTTTTCATTCCACTAAGCTTATGTCAAAAACATAGTTTTAATTATAAAATTCTCCAACTAGTATTTTTCAAATCTTTACTGGCAAGTCTCATATTTTTTGATGTAAGCTCTAGAGTAATTCATTTGTCCGATTCAAAAAATATATAACAAGCAACTGATTGGAAATGTATTAAGTTTATATGTTATTTTGGAATGAGTTGACAACTTTTTGAGATTGTCTTCTAATTCATGATAGCTTCCTTTCCCTTTATGCCCTCAATAAGTTTTATGCTTTCCTTTACATATATTCTTCCTATTAAATTTATCTTTAAGAATTTAATAGATTATGTTACCATTGTAAATAAGATATCTTTATATTTTATAACTGATTGTTGCTAGAGAGAAGAAATCTGATTTTTATAGATTTATACTGTACCTAGACAACTTAGTAAATTTCTTACTAATTATAAAAGTTTTAGTAGTCTTTTGGTTTTTTAGGTATACAATCACATCATTTACAAGTAAATTCTTCTCTTTAATATTCATACTTATTTTCTCTTCTTTGCATCAGCAATAACACCTAAAACAATGTTAACAAATATTAATGCCAGTGTGCATTCCTGACTTAAAACTCATTTTAATGGAAATAAATGGGGCTTTTTTTTTTTTAATGGTTTCATATATTTAAGATTATTTCTTCTGGGCAGATTCCTAGAAGTTGAAATCTTGGTTTAAAGATACAAACATTTTAAGACTTTTTATACATTTTGCCAAATTATTTCCAAAAGAATTTTTTATCTTCTTTTTAAAAATTCTTTCGCTGTTGGTACAATGATGCTTGGTAATAAAGAAAACTTAGAAGTAAAAAACACATATTTAAAAGATAATAGGAGCATATAACCAAAGACAAACATAAGAGAGAAGGTAAAAACCTTTATGAAGTTTCAGAATAACTAAAATGCAAAGAAAGTAGAAGACTCCAAAAAGAATTAAGGCTACAAAGTATGATCCTCGGGTTATATTTAGGGGAAGAAGAAACCATTAAAAAAAAAAGAGCCTCATTTATTTCCATTAAAATCAGTTTTAAGTCAGGAATGCACACTGGCATTAATATTTATTAACATTGTTTTAGGTGTTATTGCTGATGCAAAGAAGAGAAACTAAGTATGAAGGAAGGGAATATTGACTGAAAGATACTGAAGAGATGAGAAGAGAACCTAACAACAGTGAGTGAGTCATCTTCTGCTCTGAATATCCTAGGTACAAAAAAAATTTACAAACACAGTGGACTGAGCACTTAAAGGCCCAATGTCAACCTGAACAGACATTTCAGTGTGCTCCTAGAGCACCCTCCAATTTAGCCCTATCCTAGGGTAACAGTACCATCACTGACAAGCTACAAGAAAACATGATTATCAAATCTGCATTCAACATAAAGTAGAAAGGAGAGTTAACTCACTGCAAAATCCTATCAAGTAAAATCTAACAAAGATCAATGTTAACTGTAAAAAGTCAAGTGTAAGACAGGAAAGCAGCCATTTGCACTGAGTATAATGTGGGATTTTCATTTACATCAAGCTCAGTAAGTTACCTGTGTAAAACAGCCTTTGGCTATACTAACAGAAACCTGAAACTGAGACCAAAGGAGTGAATAATCCTCCCGTACAAATCTGAATTGGTTCAGACTATATCTAGAATACTTTGTTCTGTTTTGAACACCATACTGTAATAAAAAAGACTGTGGATTTTCATTTACATCAAGCTCTAGAATACTAGACTTGTTCAGACTATCTAGAATACTAGACTGGTTCAGACTATACCTAGAATAAAATTTGTTCCGTTTTGAACACCATACTGTAATAAAAAAGACTATGGATTTTCATTTACATCAAGCTCTAGAATACTAAACTTATTCAGACTATCTAGAATACTAGACTGGTTCAGACTATATCTAGAATAAAATTTGTTCTGTTTTGAACACCATACTGTAATAAAAAAGACTATGGATTTTCATTTACATCAAGCTCAATAAGTTACCTGTGTAATAACAGCCTTTGGCTACACTAACAGAAGCCTGAAACTGAGACCGAAGGAGTGAATAATCCTCCCGTACAAATCTGAATTGGTTCGGACTATATCTAGAATACTTTGTTCTATTTTGAACACCATACTATAATAAAAAAGACTGCGGAAGAAATGGAATATATCCACAGAAGATCACTGAAGATAAGAAGATCTAACATTATTTCATCTTAAAAAAATTAAAGATGGTGGTAAGACATAGGGGACATAATAACAGAGATTGGAAAGAACTTCAAAGACCAATTTCAAAGAATTAGACTTCTATACAGCTCCACATAGTAGAAACAGCATCAGTAAAACAGATATTACAGCGCGATCTATTTTGAACATATCTTTTAAACAACTACCCTAAAGATTTAAAAGGGCAGTTTGGCAAGAGTATTTAATACAGAAAAGAGACACAATTTTGAAAAAAAAAACAAACAAAAACTTGACAGTACTCAGAGCTGCTCAGAGGTAGGACAGACTCTCAAAAGGTGCTCAGGCTTGTTGTCACCAGTTGGTGGGAGTGTTACAGAGGAGACTCAAGCATCAGAGATATCTGGATTGATTACCTTTCTAGTTCCTTCCAATCCTTGGATTCTTTGTTTACGACCTTTTGTTACATCTAATAAAAACAAGAGTGTATTATCTCCCTAAGTAAAGGAACAAGAAGAAAACTACCTCGGATTTTTGCAGTTCATGCAAATCTTGAAAGTTTTTATTCTCTGCTATCAAAACTAGAAAGAATTCCTTGCTTTACCTATGAATTATTTATATATATAAATAAAGAATGTCTATATGTATACAATTGAGTCACTTTGCTACACAGCAGAGATTGGCACAACACTGTAAATGAACTATACTTTAATAAAAAATAATAAAGTATTTATATATAAATTATGTGACTGCCAGGAAGGCTTACAAACAATAGCAGCATTTCTTTTTTTATTTTTTTCCACAGCAAGAGTGCTTAATTTGACTATTCAATAAGACAACTGAAAAAAGCAAAAAGATGGTAAGCCAAATAGACTAAAATGATAGTATTTTAATAAAAAAAAAAAACAGAAGAAATTTTACTGTTAATAGTGTGACAGCCAAAAAATGATTCAAGCAACACAGAAACTGGTTGTTTCAAGGGTGAACATATAAAGATCTAACCAGTGGGCTGAGTTGGAATGAAATTCATGTCCTATGTTAAACTCAGTTTGTTTATATCAACTAGGTTGATGGGGATTTTCCCACTTAAATATGTAAAACAGTTCATTTCTGCTTTTCCTATAATTAACCAAAAGTCCCAAAATATGATGTCCCTAGAAGTCCCATGAGAGAAATGCATCCCAAAATCCAACTATATATTACAAACAAAGAATATGGGGTACCACTGATGACCTTACCTGTCAACACTAGGCAGAGAAGGAAAGCAAAACAGAGCAAGAAATAGAAAGGTAACTACTTTTCCCCCAAGACATAATTTACTCACCTCCATCCTCCATTCACTCAGAATGGTGGCATTTTTGTCCACTTTTAAAAATAATATTTTTAAAAGTGTGGTATTTCAAATACCACATCAACTTTTCCAAAATATGAAAGCATGGCCTTGGGAATACACACCTAAAAGTTGTTTCTGGACCACTTCCAGTACCAGTCTGATCTTGGCAAAAACTTCAGATGGTGATGGATGTTCCAAGTCAGTCATCACAGATTCAAAACGAATGATGGTGATGTTAGGTTGGCTTTCTATCACGGCAAGAAGGGATGGGCAAGATGCCAGAGGCTTAAGGATATACTTCAGCAGCATCTGACCTGAAAGTTATATCAACACTAATAAAGAAAAAATCACTTGAAGACACTTGAGAAAAAACAAAAGATCTTTGAGCCTAACAACAAAAAAACATGTACCATGACATTACACAACACCCATATGCACTGCAAGTTTTCCCACTGAAGTTTCCCAGATTGTCTACAGATTTTTATTTATATTATTAAAAAATAAAAAACACCAGCAGCTAGTTTGAGGAAAAAGAGAGAGAAAAGAAAAAAGCAAAGGATCTAAGCCCTTAATGAAAAGGATAATATTTATAACAATTCTACTTAATGAATCATGAAGCCAAACCTTACGATCCATCATCAATATCATTCAGAGAATATCTGTTAATTTTTCCTGTTATTTCTTTAACATTGGACTTTCTGAAGATGTCATGTAAATGAAACAAAGTAAGATGTCTTACCAAATGACTTAAGCTTGGTATGTAGCTCTCCAAGAAGAGAAAATGCCAAGAGGACAGAACTGATTGGTGGCACAGGGTTCTTCTCTTCCTTCTGAGATTGTTCGGTGCATAAATGAAGCTCTGTTTGCAGGCAAGATTCCAAGTTGCTGATATCTATGGAGAAGGGAAAAAATATCAGCTGTCTCAGCAATACAAGATGTTCCCATTTCTATTCCTGAGAGCCCACTGTCTACCAAGAGTCGTAAAAACGTGGTTTCAGTACAAAACACTTCTAATGCAAGCAAGTACGAATTACTGCATACAAGTCCTTGGCATCACTTTAAAACAAGAAAATTATTTCTTTTGGTATGCTCAAAGAATCAAACTGAGTGCAAAAGATGATGTACCTACAATAACTGCATATTAAATATGTGTTGAAAACATATAAACAACAAGGTCCTACTGTACAGCACAGGGAACTATATGTAATATCCTATGATAAATCATAACAGAAAAGAAAATTTTAAAATGTGTGTGTGTATATATATGTGTGTGTGTGTATATATTGTGTGTGTGTGTGTGTATATATATAACTGCATCACTTTGCTGTCCAGAGGAAATTAAGATACCACTGTAAATCAACTATATCTCAACAACAAAAAATACACTGAATGACTGAATGAGGGCAAAGAATAAAAAGTGAGATCCTAGTTTCAGTTAAGGCCTCGTCTTCTATGTTCCCTCTTATGAAGGAAAGAGAACAGCCTGCCAAACAAGTTTAACAAGAAGGGTGTGTTACAACAAAGAATTGCCATCTTCTCTTAATTTTATAACCTGCTTGGAAATAGAATCAAAAACTTCTGGATGACTTCCTTGAAAATACACATGGGGTGTGTGTGAGGGGGCGGAGTGTCTATGTACATACAAACATATACACTGTATTTGAAGGTCAAAGTGGATAAGGGGAAGGAAGAAAGGGGAGACTCTGAGGTTTCCTCTGAAACAGACTAAATTTCAAGGTTAAATGTTGGAAAATATACTGGATTTAATGGCATGTCTTTCAATGTACCCTCAAAGATTTTACTTTGTATAAACAAGATATCAAAGAGGGTTCACACCCAGAGGTGGGCAAAGGGGCTGAGAGTCAAGTAGTATAAATAAAAGCCGGGCCAGAGTTATCCCATTTCTCATGCTTCTGTCACCGATTTTCCCCAAGGACTGAAAAAATTGGGTCAAACTCCTATCCCATCGATCCCCTGTCTTCCTTAGCAAGAGAGAGAAAGGTCGAACAGTTTCTTTAAGCTTTTTAGAAAAGATATACTGTTGGGATGAGGGCTCTGGGAATGAGCACACTCTACAATGGAGTGGAACTGTGGGCTTAAAGTGCTTCCACCTCCTCTAGCACACCTCACCTCACGGACCCCTCCCAATCATCTCCCCCTTCTCTCTCCTTCCTAGCGAAAGGGACAGAAAGAGAAGTGTGAAGGAAGTAACAAGCATTTTGGTCCTAACAGCATATCTGCTTAAATGAGAACTCAATACAGAACTGGGAGATTAATAAACAAAGCCTTCTTCTCTCCTAGTATAAAATATTTGGAATACATTCAGAAGCCAAACTGGCTCAGGCAGATTAAGCAAAGCAGTTCACTGAGGTCAGCATCACCTTTCGATGGCGGGAACTTCCATACAATCAGCTTTTGCCACTCCTCTCCAAGGTGATAAAGTATGTTCTGTTTCTGTATTGTCAGCTCCATGCTGAGAGATTTCAATATTTTTAAGTCAAAGCATTTTCTGGATTTTAATAACTTCAAGCATTTCTGGGCCTGGCAGTGAAATGGAATCACTGTTAAACCTTTCATCTGTACTCTAGGCAATTTGAACATATTTGTGTAACAATAAGGAATACATGTGACACGGAATTTACTTAAAACAAGAGTAGAATTACTTGTTCATGCTTTAGAGAAAGTGTTTAATACCTCTTCTAGATGCTGAGCAGCAGAAATATACTTCTTTCCTGCTAATGCACAATTATATTCCTCAATAGCAGTGGAAAACTGAAAAGATAAGTATAGTTATTAGGTATTTTATCTGATACATATTATTTCAAGTCTGTCTGCTTGTTTATTTTTAAAATATGAAAAAAAATAGCACATAGTCAAGGGATACTCATTAAACGATAAGACCAAGTGGGAAAGAAAAAAAAACTTTCTCACCACTAAAGCGCTAAAGTTTGGTTTGAATTTACTGACCTCTTGTAGCTGTCTAAGCAAACAGAGGACCATTGAGTCTCTTTCCAACTGTTGCTTCAAGTCTGTAAATTCAGCAGTTGATACATGAAGATCCCGGCGGACCTAATTCATAATATCAAAGACAAGTACTTTTTAGCTATACTATACCTAAGAAATAAAACACTTATTATAATCCATAAGCCTTATCAGCTGAATGTAACTCATAATTAAATTTAAATGCTGGTTAAGAATGGAATAAAAATCATAGAATGTAGTAGGAAGAGAGCTGAAGTGGTCCAAATGGCCCAAATCCTTGTCTTATGCAGAAACACCCATTGTCATCAACATAGTATCCTCTTGCCAGCAACGAGTCTTAGTTTAAGCAGTTACCTCACATCAGAGAACTCACCCACCTGGATTTCTAGAAGGGTGTCCCCATGGCCAAGCGATAATTCACTCTAGAGTTGAACAGTTCTAACCAATAGGAAGGTTTTCTTAGGTTAAGTGAGGATCCACCTGCTATTCTGTCCTACCTTTTCAGGGGCTTCGCACTATCAATTACTTCCTCTTTTCTCTATCTTTTACCTCTTACTAATTCATTCTTCATTCATGAATTACATACTGATTCAATATCTACTAGAAGATGGCTCCTCTTGTCAGATTTAAATACGTTAAAAGTTTCCCCAGCTTTAAGAAAAAAGTATCAATCAAATCCTTGTTGCTATGTCTAAAGCATGTATCACCAATACTTAACCATTCATCGGTACACTGTTATTCTCCTTCCCTTAGATCTAGGACACCAATTTCTACTCATTTTTCTCCTGGTTCTTTGGCCATTTCTTTTCATTTTCTTTTGGGACCTTCATTTTCCCTCTAATCACTTCACACATACTGATATTCCTTCTCCCTGGCCCTCTTATTACTCTGAACCCATGGTTCTCAAAAAATCAAACATTTTTTGCTCACCCCCATCCAGGGACATGTGGCAATGTCTAGAGACATTCTGGCTTGTCACAAGTCAGCGAGTTCTACTGGCATCTAGTGAGTAGAGGCCAGGGATACTCAACATCTAAACATCTTACAATGTACGGGATCGCCCCCCACAACAAAGAATAATATCCAGCCCCAATCTAGGCATCCAACAGTGCCTAGACTGAAAAACCCTGCTCTATATACTCTCTCCATTCTCACAGTTTCAATTTCTAAGTGCGGATCTCTCAAGTCCACACCATTTTCCTAAAATCCAAGTATGTATATGGAGGGGGTGATGTGCAAATTGTCCTCTAAAATCCACTCTCTCATAGGAACAGCACGTGGCTACCCAATTACACTATCTGTTTTCACTGTCCCTCTCAGTCACCTGTGACCATGTGACTAAGATCCCACCAGTGGAATATAAGCAGAAGTGATGTCTACCATTTCCAAATCTGGGTCTTAAGAAAATAGATGCATCTTCTCTATGCCCTCTATTTTCTCTGAACCTCCAGCTATCACTGGACTTGGGGAGAGACCAACTGCAACCACATAAACAACACAAAATTCTAACACAGTGCTTCTCAAACTATAACATGCACATATACATATTGCTTGGTGAATCTTATTAAAATGCAGCCTCAAATTCAGTAGGCCTGAGATGAGGTCTGAAATCCTCTGTGTCAAACTACCAACTGCTCCCAGTTCCAGTGCTCTACAGACTGCCGGAAGACAAATATTTAGGATTTTTCTCACACTTCAGCACCATCTTGCAAGTGAAGCAATGGACTGTCTTTTGTTCTGAACTATCTTTTCAAAAATGTTTGTGTAGTACACAAACATTTGAAAAACAGAAATAGTATTTCCCTTCATGACAAAAATCCAGCATACTTACTACCCATTAGAGGACATTTATGCTCTCTAAGCTCAGGAGTTTTCTTCTATCATGCAGCCCACCGCACACTGCCCTGTAGAAACTGGGGCTCAGGGTGCTGTGCAAAAACATTCGTCCACTGGCTACTACTGTAGGGAACAGACTATCCGCCACAGTTCTTGACTCAGAATGCACTAGAACAGCCAGGCCCTGGGTTGTAGAATCAGCCTGCTAGCCTGGAGACCATGATTAAAAAAATAGGTATCTTGCTTGAGCCACTGCATTTCAAGCTTCTGGCCCTGCCCCATCTTTCTTTACAATAGTCTAGCCTCCATCTTCATACAAGCCAACTGTGCAGCTTCATTTGGATCTCATACAGGCAGCCCATATTTAAACTCAACCAAAACCTACTCCTCCTCAAGATTCCCTATTTCAATGGATGGCACATCAATAACCTAGTTCCACAGTTACCGGTGACTCCTCCATCTTTGACTCCTCACATCAGCAACTCCCAAAGATCCTATATCTTTTGAAAGTCCCCAGGATTGATCCACTTTTCTCTATGCCCATTGCCACTGACTGTGGTGAAGGTCGCAGCTTGTCTTGCCTGATTACTTTAACTGCCTCCTGATGCTTCAGCTGCCTTCTCATTTCCCAGTCTCTTTTCCCTCAAGTCTTTTCTTCAAACTGCAAGCAGAATGGGATTCCTAAAATTCAAATCTGACATCACTCCCCTACTTAAAACTCCTCTATGGCTTCTACTGGGCAATCAAGAAAATCCTTACTACTTAAACTAATACACATGGTTCTGGCTTAACTTTTTAATCTCATCTCCTGGCCCCTCCCACCACATTCTATCAACATCTGTCATATAGAATACGTGCAGCTTTCCAAAAGTGTTATCTCTCCACTACCTCCGTGTTTCCACCATGCTGTCCCCTGTGCCTGCCTAAACATTCCTCCTTCTTCTTTTGCTTAATTACCTGTCACTTCAGACTTTGGTTTGGACCCCAATTCGTACAGGAAGACATCTTTAGCAACATCTCCTCTCTTTAACTGAATTATTCCTATTTAGTGTGTACCACATTATTTTATTCCTCTATAGCAGGCATGAGATTCATATTTTGAAATAAAAAACTATCTAGTTCACCAACTACCATAGTATCTGGCACCTTACAGACGCTCAGTAAATATATCAAATGACTGAATAAACCCTTTAGACCACCTATTGAATCGAATTCCCCCTCTCTAGCCATACATTTGAATCTTTCTCTCAAATGATAAGACTCCAAATATTGAAAGTGTTTCTCACAGCTAAATACCCCCAGTTTCTTCACTGTTCTTCAGATGGTATGGTGGTCAGGTCTGGACCTTCTCATCAAGACCAGTCATCTTTAAAAATACAACAATCAGAACTGAATAAATCTTGGCCAGTCATAACCTGGCGAGGAAAACATACATAGTCCATTGCTCTCCTGTTCCAGATACTTCATTTCTAATAACACAGTCTATGATTGCACTACTGACTTATTTGTCTGACAAATACCCTTTGAATATATTATTTGAACTGTGCCAGAGTTATAGAGTAATGGATTTATTTTTATTAAAACCTCTAACCAAAACGACAGGTAAACTCACTGTTAAACAGATTTTCCAAATAGCTAGTGGTTTCCCCACTTGCGATTCAAATTTTATACAGAACTTTTAAAAACACATCTGTTCCCTCTCCTTCTTTAGGAACTGTCACACAGAGAAGAGACTTGATGTCTTTCCTTTAGGACCTTGAGAATATCTCAACACTTTGATTTTGGATATCAATGCACTCTGAGTGAAAATTTAGAAATAGATGTACAAGACACCTACTCAATTTTAACCTCTAATATCAGCTCGATTTTTTTCAACTGCTTATTTTTCCTAAAAGAAAACTGTAAGGGAAAAATCCTGGTGAGATAATATATATATAAAGTATTTTTTCAATTATGAAGTGGATATTCCTGTTTCAACACTGGCTTACTGCTTTGTGATGACAGTACTCTGGCAAACATGGTGAACATTCTTAAAAACTGCCAGACTTTCCATAAGAAGTACAGTAAGCACTAGCCCCATAACGTGTAAACTGACACAGTACACGATGGTCAGAGATTCCCCGCATGTCCAAGGAAAATGGCCTTACAACAGGAAGTAGAGTGGTTGTGACTGGCAATCCAAGTCAATTTTCCATAAGAAAGCCAAAAGACAAAGATTGTGCTGAAGCTTTAATATGTTGAGGTCAGCTGCAGATATAAGAGAATGTGTGCCATTAAGAGATACAAGCATTTTAAAGTAGGAGATGATAAGAGACAAGGCCAAATGATTCACTTATATGCTTTATCTGTTTTTATTATGAAGACATTAAAATCTTGAGGCTATTTTTTTTAACTTATAAAGTGAACTAAAATGCAAGACATTATTAGTATAGCTTAAAACTTTTTACCATAAAAAAGAAATTATTCATAGTTTTGGAAAACATTTGTATTTTAAAACTGGAAGTTACCTTAAGGTCATCTAATTCAACTTCAATTCACCAATAAGGAAAGTGAGGTCTTTAAAAGTTATATTAAGGATGTCCCTGGTGATGGCTTCCCTGGTGGTGGCTTTCCTGGTGGACTTGCCCTGGCTAAAAGGGCCAGTGCAGAGGGCCAGGCTTCAATCCTTGGTCAGGGAACTAGATCCCACATGCCATAATTAAGACCTGGTGCAGCCAAATAAATAAATAATTTTTCTTTTTTAGAAAAAAATGAAGATTAAAAAAAATGTAAACTGAGTTGTCCTTGGAATCAGGAAGCTGAACTTTCTCCCTACAAACCTATCCCACATAACAAACTGTTCTTACCTCACTCTCTATCCTAGATTTCAGCAAGCCAATGTCATCAGATAGCTTATCCACTTGGGTAACCAGGTCCTGTGCGCTCTGCATGCTAGGCAGGAATTCGCTGTACTTCTTGCTGATCATACTGCACACCTCGCCCTATTATAAAAGAGAACAGTTACAATGAGATGAGTAGGGAACTCTTACAATATATAGCTTGTCTTCTGTTAAGTATCTTCCAAGTCAGGGCCTTTTTGCCCAGTTGCTGCTAAGTCACTTCAGTCGTGTCCGACTCTGTGTGACCCCATAGACGGCAGCCCACCAGGCTCCCTTGTCCCTGGGATTCTCCAGGCAAGAACACTGTAGTGGGTTGCTGTTTCCTTCTCCAGTGCATGAAAGTGAAAAGTGAAAGTGAAGTCGCTCAGTCGTGTCCAACTCTTAGTGACCCCATGGACTGCAGCCTACCAAGGTCCTCTGTCCATGGGGTTTTCCAGGCAAGAGTACTGGAGTGGGGTGCCATTGCCTTCCTACCCATTCACCTTCCCTTTCAAGCCAATGGGTTTCTCTGAAAAAAACACTTCTACTACTGTTAAGAGTCCCATAACACAAGGGTACAAGAAGACAATGATCCACAAATCCCAACTGTGCCCAAGAATTGTACAAACACTGAAAAAGAGAAAGGCAGAGCCAGAAATTCTCATTTTGAATCAAATCAGTTCAGACTATAGTCACTAATTTTAATCATATATCTAATAGGAAAAAAAGTAAATGAATAAATTAAGACCATAATCCGTACACTTCAATTGATTTATGAATTTCTATTTTCTTGCTTATAAAATTACAAGACCTAATCTTAAATAATTCAGGCTTCCCAGGTGGCACTAGTGGTAAAGGATCCTCCTGCCAATGCAGGAGACACAAGAGATGCAGGTTCGATCCCTGGGTTGGGAAGATCCCCTAGAGTAGGAAATGGCAGCCTGCTCTAGTATTCCCACCTGGAGAATTCCCTAGACAAAGGAGCCTAGCAGGCTACAGTCCACAGGGCTATGGACTTGGACACAAAAGAGTGACTGAGCACACACAATCTTAAAACCCTAAATTGATCTGAGTTCCATTATTTCCTTTAACGCAAAATAATTTAATAAATTACTGAATATTTTTCACTGAATTAGTCAATGTTTGGGAGACAAGAATAAACGATGCTTGCATGCATGCTCAGTTGCTCAGTCATGTCTGACTCTTTTGAACCCCACAGAGCATAGACCACCAGGCTCTTCTGTCCATGGGATTTTTCTGGCAAGAATACTGGAGTGAGTTGCCGTTTCGTCCTTCAGGGGAGCTTCACAATCCAGGGATCGAACCCACGTTTCCTGTGTCTCCTACACTGCAGGCAGATTCTTTACCACTGAACCAAGCAAAGTATGCTTGTCGCAAATAAATTCCTTTTATGTAGGAAAGATAGTATACACTTAAGTAATCAGAATACAGAAATACAATATAACAAGAGTTCAGGTACTCTAGAAGCACAACTGAGAAACAGAGCGCCTCTGCCTGAGGGTAAATGGGGATATTTTTCATACATGGAACTACATTTGAGAGGGAACTTGAAGAATGAGTAGAAATACTAACAAGTAAAAGATGAAGAGACGGCAACATAAATAAATTCTGGGAACTAGGGGAAAAGTGGGTCTGCTTGGAGAATAGAAAGTAATTTTCATCAGTCTGGATGGGAAAATAAACCAAGGAAAGGCAAGTTAGTTCCAGAACAGGGAGGAGCCTGTAGGTTAACAGGCTTCTCTTTTCATCATATAAAAAAGCAATGAAAAATCCTAAAGCCATATTCCAGGAGATGCCAGTGACATGAATACTTAACACTTAGAAAATCATTTTGGTAAAATAAAACCATTTTTGTGCCTTTATGGTTCAGTGCCAAACTTGCTCTCTTAAATCCACAGGGTACACATCTTTTTAAGATGTTTAAGAAAGCAACAAAGATGTGGCAAATAACAAATGTACGGTAATGACAGTAGCACAAAGTGAAACTGCGTGTGGTTAGGTGTCTTTTGTTTTTGTATCAATTGCAAGACCGCAAGGTCCAGAGAAGTGCAATTCACGTGTTTTATAACCCGGCATAGTCTCAAAGGCCTGGGGGTGAAGAGAGTTGAGTTTAATAAAGTAGTGACACGTTTTTAAAAACAAAAATTCAGGGAGGAGAACGGTACAATCCTCCCAAAGCTATCACATTCATCCACGAATCATACAGAGGAGGAAACTACACACCGAAGAGGGGTGGGGTGACCCTGCCCTCGTTTCTATCCAGCTGCTATCCCCCCCTCCCTAGACGCCTCGGGCTTCCAGTCTCAAATTCCCTGCTCTGCCGGTCTCCACCGCCGTCCCCTCGTCCCCCTATCCCATACCTCCCCAGCCTCACCCCACTCCCAACACTGCCCCAGCCACCGCCTCTTCCCACCGTCCCAGCCTCCTCGGCTCCGCAGTCCCAGTCCCAGTCTGGGCTCCCCTCTAAGCCCCCTTCTCGCCCCACATACTTGCACCCACTCTGGCTCCTCCCTCCTCCCTTTACAGTCAGCCGCTCGCGGCTCCGGCTTCACCTTGATTTCTTCCACCCGCTGGGTCAGGCGACTGATCCGAGTGCCCAGATCCTCCTTCTCCAGCCTCCCGGAGTGTGCCAGGACTTCCGTCACGAACGAGGCCATCGCCACCACAAGAACCAAACCTGACAGGGTCACTCGCAACCAGCGCGGCAGCTCCCGTCCCGCCGGCTGCCTTGGCGCGCGGCCTGCCGGGAAACGAAGTCTCGCGGGGCCCAGATCTCCTAACGAAAAGCGATGGCTGCACTACAGCTCCCAGCAGGCACCGCGGCTATCCTGGCGGGGATTTTCCACGGTGTCCCGTAGTTGGCAAACTGTGCATAGACGCGTTTACTAGCTCCTTTTGAAATAGTTGGTCTTTTCCCGCCGGTTTTTCACTAGAAGTGAAATGGTCTTATTTAGTAACCAGTCCCGAGTGAACCTTTCTCAATTGCAAAACGCTTTCCTGTGAAATGTATGTAGCCTGAAGACCCAAGGAGCGCATCTTGATCTTTTTTCGTTAAGGATTCATTCTCATGGACTGCAGTGACCATCAGAATTTATGTGAATGGTACCTTCTGCAGTTGTTCAAGGACGTGGCATCACCTCATAAATAAAAGTATGCCCATAATCGCACTCCTTTCATATTGCATAGTTTATATGTATGTGTGTATATTTATTTATGTGTGTGTGAGTGTGCATGCTAAATCGCTTCAGCCTTGTCCGATTCTTAGCGACCCTATGGACCGTACCCCACCAGGCTCCTCTGTCCATGGAATTCTCCAAACAAGAATACCGAAGTGGGTTGCCATGCTCTCTAGGGGCTCTTCCTGACCCAGGGATGGAACCTGAATCCTCTGTCTCTCCTGCACTGGCAAGCGGGTTCTTCACCACTAGCGCCACCTAGGAAGCCCCATACGTATGTGTAACATTTATTAAATATACATTTATATTATTTATATTACCTAAGTAGAAAAGGCAGACGAACCAGAGATCAAATTGCCAACATCCGCTGGATCATGGAAAAAGCAAAAGAGTTCCAGAAAAACATCTATTTCTGCTTTATTGACTATGCCAAAGCCTTTGACTGTGTGCATCACAATAAACTGGAATATTCTGAACAAGATGGGAATGCCAGACCATCTGACCTGCCTCTTGAGAAACCTGTATGCAGGTCAGGAAGCAACAGTTTGAACTGGACATGGAACAACAAACTGGTTCCAAATAGGAAAAGGAATACGTCGAGGCTGTATATTGTCACCCTGCTTATTTAACTTCTATGCAAAGTACATCATGAGAAACACTGGGCTGGAAAAAGCACAAACTGGAATCAAGATTGCTGGGAGAAATATCAATAACCTCAGATATGCAGATGACACCACCCTTGTGGCAGAAAGTGAACTAAAGAGCCTCTTGATGAAATTGGAAGAGGAGAGTGAAAAAGGTGGCTTAAAACTCAACATTCAGAAAACTGAGATCATGGCATCCATTCCCATCACTTCATGGCAAATAGATGGGGAAACAGTGGAAACAGTGGCTGACTTTATTTTTCTGGGCTCCAAAATCACTGCAGATGGTGACTGCAGCCATGAAATTAAAAGATGCTTACTCCTTGGAAGGAAAGTTATGACCAATCTAGATAGCATATTAAAAAGCAGAGACATTACTTTGTCAACAAAGGTCTGTCTAGTCAAGGCTATGGTTTTTCCATTAGTCATGAATGGATGTGAGAGTTGGACTATAAAGAAAGTTGAGTGCAGAAGAATTGGTGCTTTTGAACTGTGGTGTTGGAGAAGACTCTTGAGAGTCGCAAGGAGACTGCAAGGAGATCCAACCAGTCCATCCTAAAGGAGATCGGTCCTGGGTGTTCATTGGAAGGACTAATGTTGAAGCTGAAACTCCAGTACTTTGGCCACCTGATGCGAAGAGCTGACACATTTGAAAAGACCCTGATGCTGGGAAAGATTGAGGGCAGGAAGAGAAGGGGACGACAGAGAATGAGATGATTGGATGGCATTACTGACTCAGTGGACATGAGTTTGGGTATACTCCGGGAATTGGTGATGGACAGGGAGGCCTGGTGTGCTGCAGTTCATGGGGTTGCAAAGAGTCAGACAGGACTGAGTGACTGAACTGAACGGAAGTATAAATAACATTAGTACTGAATGGAGTGGAACATGATACTTAGCACTTTCTGTCAGAGGTTACAAATCAATTTTATCAAAACTTTAAAAAATCTGTTTCACTTTTCAAGTGTGTTACATACTAAAAGATGTTCACAATATACTATGTATGTATGTGCCTTCGTGCTGTCATTTCAGTCATATCCAACTCTTTGCCACCCCGTGGACTGTAACCCACCTGGCTCCTCTGTCTATAGGGATTCTTCAGGTAAGAATGTTGGAGTGGGTTGCCATTTCTTTCTCCAAGGAATCTTCTCGACCCACGGATCTGGCCACAGGGTTAATTATAAAGCTTTATAAGCTATAAAGCTCTAAAAAAAAATGAACATACATGTAAACTTTGTTCAAACAAAAACTTTGTTCCTTATTGGGAAAGGTGTAGAAGAGTAATTAATTTGGGAGGTGTTCTCAGAACAAGTACACAGTGTCAAGTATGACATGACCTAATTAAAATTGCCAGCACTCAGCTGCCACATACGAAGTTGATGAGAGTAGTATCTCCCACTTGTAACCACAAAGTGCTACCATGTGAATATGTGTGACCTGCCTACTCTAGTTTGTGACCAACTGCAAGGATTCCTGATAGTCTCATTTCTCCTCATGCTTATAAACTTACAGTATTAAAAATAATAAATAGATACAAATACATATATAAAGTATGTATACCAAATTAACTTTTAGTGATGAATTGATGGTATTTATCTCTTCTTTCCCCTGATTTTTATATTTTTCTACAATAAACATATATTGCATTGATTAAAATGCTTTTTTAAAAAAATTTAAAGGTACATTGTGAGGGTAGACCCCAAGTGGATGCTGACCTGAAGGTCCTTGTCATTTTTAAGTGTCCATGGAACAATCTGCTTATACTAGTGAGGCAGGGGAATATTCCTGTGACATAAGCAAAGGAAATGAATTTGGGGTTGAGACAGGAAGCCATAATATCTTGAGAAGTGCCTCCCTCTAGAAGATTAATCAATTTTTGTTTGGTGGACCTGTCAGCCTCTCCTTGAAATCTAAATATTTATACTAACAAACGCCAAGTGAGGAAAGAAGGACCTGCAGATGAAATTCCTGAAAACTTGTAATAATATTTATTGAGCAACTACTATATGACAGACACTGCTAGGCTGGGAATCCTAAATATATGAATAAATAATCTCAGGAGAATATGGTCATTACTATCTTGGAGGTAGTTAAGAGATTGATCCAGATGTTGTGGGACCTAAATCTTACACAATTGTCAGGAGGGGGGTACTCTTTAAGGAAAAGAATGTAAAATAAAAAATACAAAACCAAGTTCAGCCCTTGGAAGGGATCTGTACAAGTAACAGCCCTGGAAGCTTAATCTACCTCTAAGGAAGATACAAAGGGCAGAAGGAATATTGGAGGAGTACCCAGTTTCAGATTGAATTAGCGAGGTTTCACAGTAAGAAGGAATCTGAACTAAGAATGCAAAAGAGTTATCAGGTTGAAGTTCTGGAATCTTCTTCTAAGAAACTAAACTATAGAAGTTCCACCTCTCCCTGAGCACTGGATAAGCTAAAGACTGTTCTTCAAATTTCCAACAAAAGACAAGGAAGAGTCAGACAGGAAGAACAGGAAAGAGCATAGGGAATGGAATGGGATTGCTACACACAGACAATGTACCCAAGTACAAATGAACACTTGAGTTAAGAAAAAGAAATTAACAGCTCTCAGATTAGAAGAATCAATATTGTTAAAAGGGCCATACTACCTAAAGCAATCTATAGACTTAATGAAATTTCTTTCCAATTACCCATGAAATTTTTTCACAGAACTAGAACAAATAATGCTCAAGTTTATATGGAACAATAAAAGACCCAGAATTGCCAAAGCAATACTGTTGAAAAAGAGAAAACTGGAGGCATAACCCTCCCAGACCTCAGACAGTACTACAGAGCTACAGTAAACAAAACAGCATGGTACTGGCACAAAAACAGACATGGATTAATGGAACAAAATAGAGAGCCCATAAGTAAACCCACACACCTACCATCAGTAAATCTTCCACAAAGAAGGCAAGAATATACAGCGTGGCAGGGGCCAGGGGGGTGGTGTATATCTTCAGCAAGTGATGTTGTGAAAGCTGGACTGCCATGTAAATGAAGGCATTCGAACACTCTGTCATACCATACACAAAAATAAACTCAAAATGGCTTAAAGACTTAAGTGTAAAACGTGATGCCCTAAAATTTCTAGATGAAACATAGGCAAAACATTCTCTGACATAAATCATAACAATGTCTTTTTAGGTCAGTCTCCCAAAGCAATAGAAACAAAAGCAAAAATATGCAAATAGGACCTAATCAAACTTATAAGTTTTTACACAGCAAAGTAAACCACAAACTAAACGAAAAGACAACCTACAAACTGAGAGAAAATATTTGCAAATGATACAACCAACAGGGGCTAATTTTAAAAATATACAGACAACTCATACAACTCAATAACCAAAAAATCACTCAACCCTATCAAAAAAATTGGCAGAAGACATAGATATTTCTCCAAAGAAGGCATACAGATAGCCAAAAAGTAGGTCAAAAGGTGCTCAAAATTACTAATTATTAGAGAAATGCAAATCAACAGTAGTGCAATGAGGTTTGACCTCATACCACTTAAAATGGCCATCATCAAAAAGGCTACAAATAAGAAATCCTGGAGAGGGTGTGGAGAAAAGGGAACCCTTCTGTACTCTTGATGGGAATGTAAATTGATACAGCCACTATGGAAAACAGTATGGAAATTTCTTTAAAAACTAAAAATAGAGTTACCATATGATCTACCAATCCCTCTCCTAGTCATGTGTGAGTGAGTGAGTGAAGTGGCTCAGTCGTGTCCGACCCTTTGCAACTCCATGGATTGTTGCCTACCAGCCTCCTCTGTCCATGGGCTTTTTCAGGCAAGAATACTGGAGTGGGTTTCCATTTCCTTCTGCAGGGGATCTTCCCAACCCAGGGATTGAACCTGAGTCTTGGATAGAACCCGGGTCTCCCACATTGCAGGCAGATGCTTTACCCTCTAAGCCACCAGAGAAGCCCCAAGGCATATATCTGAAGAAAACTAATTTGAAAATATACATGCACCTCAATATTGACAGCAGCACTATTTACAATAACCAAGACATGGAAGCAACCTAAATGTCTATTGACAGATGAGTGGATTAAAAAAGATGTGGTATATATACAATGCGACATTCAGATCAGATCAGATCAGTCGCTCAGTCGTGTCCGACTCTTTGCCACCCCATGAACCGCAGCACGCCAAGCCTCCCTGTCCATCACCAACTCCAAGAGGTTACTCAGACTCACATCCATCGAGTCAGTGATGCCATCCAGCCATCTCATCCTCTGTCGTCCCCTTCTCCTCCTGCCCCCAATCCCTCCCAGCATCGGAGTCTTCTCCAATGAGTCAACTCTTCGCATGAAGTGGCCAAAGTACTGGAGTTTCAGCTGTAGCATCATTCCTTCCAAAGAAATCCCAGGGCTGATCTCCTTCAGAATGGACTGGTTGGATCTCCTTGCAGTCCAAGGGACTCTCAAGAGTCTTCTCCAACACCACAGTTCAAAAGCATCAATTCTTCGGCGCTCAGCCTTCTTCACAGTCCAGCTCTCACATCCATACATGACCACAGGAAAGACCATAGCCTTGACTAGGCGAACCTTTGTTGGCAAAGTAATGTCTCTGCTGAAGTTGAACGGTTCTATGAAGACCTACAAGACCTTTTAGAACTAACACCCAAAAAAGATGTCCTTTTCATCATAGGGGACTGGAATGCAGAAGTAGGAAGTCAAGAAACACCTGGAGTAACAGGCAAATTTGGCCTTGGAATACGGAATGAAGCAGGGCAAAGACTAACAGAGTTTTGCCAAGAAAATGCGACATTACTGAGCCATAAAAAGGGATGAAATAATGACATTTGCAGCAATACAAATAGACCTATCAGAGAAAGACAAATATATAGTATCACTTATATGTGAAATCTAAAAAAAAAAATGATTTGAATGAATTTATTGACAAGATAGAAATAGACTCACAGACAGAAAACAAACCTGGGTTACCAAAGGGCAAAGGAGGAGAGGGATAAATTAGAAGTTTGGGTTTAGCAGATACACGTTACTACATACAAAACAGATAAATAACAAGGTCCTACTGTATAGCACAGAGAACTATATTTAGTATCTTACAATAAATAAGAATCTGAAAAAGAATTTATATGTGTGTATATATTTTTTATATAACTAAATCACTTTGCTGTACACCAGAAACTAACACAACATTGTAAATCAGCTATACTTCAATAAAAAATAAATTTTAAAAAAAATTGTAAAGAAATTAGGGGACTTCCCTGGTGGTCCAGTGGCTAAGATTCCATGCCCCCAATGCAGGGAACTAGATGGACAGGGAGCCATCTTAGCCACTAGCAGTGGCTAAGAACTCCATGCCCCCTGGTCAGGGAACTATATCACACATGCCACAGCTAAGACCTGGTGCAGCCAAATATTTATTTTAAATTTTTTTAAAGAAATTAACAAATGAATGGGTTCTGTTTTCCCTTACCTGACCTCTTTTATAATTCACTCTTATCCTGTTTTTGTATATCTCCTAACTCACAGATTTTCACAAAGGGCTCTGAAGAAAAGCCAAAGAAGTAAGGAACAGTGTCTGAAAGAATTCCTCCTGACCTAACATGTCTCACACACATGTGGCATGCCTGGATTCAGGAAGCAAAGTGTCAAACACAAATCTGGATGGATATAGTACAAGCAGACAGAGTTTCCAGGGAAGCATAATATTTTGCCATCGCTTTGATGAGAACATGTGGTTGCTATAAAAGCAGCAGAAGGAGACTACAATTTAAAAGCGCATCCCATTTGTCTCAAGGCAGGATTAAAGGAGGGACGGGGAGCTGTGGCTGAAGGTACAGATGAAACAAGATTGCCATCAGTGAATTTCTGAAGCTGAGTGAGAGTACACGAGATTTCTTTATGCCATCTGCTCTATTTTTATATATGTTTGAAATTTTCCATAATAAAACATGAAAGAAAAGGAGACATTCCAGAAGATTCTGCTCACTTCTGTCCACCCCTACAAGACTGGTATGTTAATCAGGCTGCTTAAGCGTTGAGGTGTCATTCAGGTTAAGTCAAGGTACTGTTTTTTCAGATGCTTCCCCCTTACTATCCCACACCCCCTTTTCACTTCCTAGTGTACTACCGGGCACTCAGATTAAGATGTAAATAGGGGAATACGTTGGTCAACACTTACCTCTTCAATATAATAAATCTCAGTTTTCTTTCGTATTTTGCCACAAAGATGAGCCCACAGCGGCATGCTGTGTCACCAGTGCGCAGGCGCAGCGCAGGAAGCGTCTCTGTGCGGGCGGGAGACCGCACAGGAAACATCAGAGTCCCAGCCGCGGGCTCAGGACTTGGATCTCTTGCTTACCAGCTGGGGGAGCTTGGCAAGCTCCCTAACCTGTATCTCACAGCGCAGGTATGAACATTAAATAAGGAGGAAGAATCTGGCCAAAAGTCTGGTTTTTAGCCACACTCAGTAAATGCGAATTATTTCCTTTCCTGTCGGAACCTGCCTCTTGTCAGCAGCAACAAATAGGAATGAAAGCTGGTGTGTCTACCATCTATTTATAGCTGCTGTCAGCCGGAGACGGAGGTGGAAGCGCGTACCTCCTGCTATATTCTGGGTCTGAATAAACTCCTTGGATAGGAGATTTTTTTTTTCTTTCTGCCTACGAAATCACTAAATGATTAAATCTGTAAAATGTATAAAATGTTGGGCCGGCCGAAAAGTTCATTTGGGCTTTTCCATTATATGTTATGGAAAGCCCCGAATGAGTTTTTTGGCCAACTCAATACATAGGCACAAATAAAGAAAAAACTATCCATGCTCTTTCCACTAAAAATAACTATGGTTAACATGTTGTGGTATATTATATATATATACACACATATATATGTATATATATACACACACATATATATACACATACATATTAATACATATATACATACAAACACACATATATATTAATACATATAGACACAGATATATGCACTTTTTTGTGAAAGTGAAACTATATATTGTTTGGTCACTGTTTTTGTCACTCAACATATCAAAAACATTTTTCACCTCATTAAAATTTCTTCTACATCAATTTAAAACAGCTGCCTAAACTGTACATAATAATACACAATGATCAACACTAGTTCAGAGGATATTTTCATACATCTTTGTATATATTCACAATAAGGTAAATTCTTGGAGGTAGGGTGTTGGGACAAAGTATGCATATATTTCCTGGAGAAGGGCATGGCAACCCACTCCAGTATTCTTTCCTGGAGAATCTCATGGACAGAGGAGCCTGACAGGTGACGGTCCATAAGGCCCCAAAGAGTCAGACATGATTGAAGCAACTGAGCACGCATGTACCTATGTATATATTTTAAAGTGTAAAAGGCTTCCCTGGTGACTCAGAGGTAAAAAATCTGCCTGCCAATGCAGGAGATGCAGGAGACATGGGTTCCATCCCTGGGTCAGGAAGATGCCCTGGAGAAGGAAATGACAACCCACTCCAGTATTCTTGCCTGGAAAATCCCATGGATAGAGAAGCCTGATGGGCTACAGTCCATGCGGTCACAGAGTCAGACACAACTTAGCAACTAACCAAAAACAACAAAAAGTGTAAAACATGACATCATGCTACCCTCCAGAAAGATTACATAAGTGTGTATTCCCAGAACATCATTCTTGTCTTCTTAGACCTGGGGAGTAATTTTTTGAATGTACTCATCAAATATGTATTGATGGTTTACTATCTGACTATTTTGCCTCTCATGGGCCCCTCCCCCAGGATCCACCCCCACATCCAATATTGGGCACACCCCCTAAACCCAAACACTGCCAAGTTCCTGGCACCAGCTGCCTAGAAAACTGAAACAGGAACCCTCTCCAAACGTGGAAGACCTGCTCAACTTCCCAAAAGTACTGCCTGACGCAGTCACTGAGCCGCCTCTCCTCCTTTGCTTTCTAGAAGCCTTTATTCTCTGGTGGGAACAACCATGTCCTGGAGTTTCCACGGGAAAATCCAGCTAGGGGGACTGCTCCTTTCTCTCCTTGGCTGTGCCTGCTTATGCGTCACCACTGTCCTTCCCCAGTGGAAGACTCTCAGTCTGGAGCTGAACGAAATGGAGACCTGGACCATGGGGCTTTGGGAGGTCTGCGTGGATCAAGAGGAAGTTGCCACCGTGTGCAAAGCCTTTGAGTCCTTCCTATCTCTGCCCCGGGAGCTCCAGGCATCCCGCATCCTCATGGTGGCCTCCCATGGGCTCGGACTAATGGGGCTTCTGCTTTCTGGCTTTGGGTCTGAATGCTTCCAGTTTAATTGGATCAGACAGGTGCTTAAAAGGAGGCTTTGCCTCCTGGGAGGGACTTTGGAGGCATCAGCTGCGGCCACTACCCTCCTTCCCGTCTCCTGGGTGGCCTATGCCACAATCCAAGACTTCTGGGATGACAGCATCCCTGAGATTGTGCCTCGGTGGGAGTTTGGAGATGCCCTCTACCTGGGTTGGGCTTCTGGTGTTTTCCTGGCCCTTGGTGGGTTACTCCTCGTCTTCTCAGCCTGCCTGGGAAAAGAAGATGTGACGTCTCCCCACATGGCTGTTCCTACAACAGCCCCACCATCCTGTGCTCCAGCAGAGGTATCTGATGGCTCGTTCTACCTAATGCCAAGACCCAGGACCCTGCTCATCTAGGACAAGCTTCTGCCAAGGAATCTCTGGGACAGAGGAATGTCAGTAGAATCCTTTTTCTTCCGTATCCTCTTCACCTCTATATTTGTTTGCCTCATTTTAGGGGTGGTGGTCACTGTCCTGTTTGTTCAGGAATTTGACTGTCTTAGTGATGTGATGATCCTAATTTCAGAATGAAAAATCAAAACCAGTTTCTAAAAGCTTATTTATTTGATTCAGATTTGATTTACATAACATGCTTTTAAACTTATGAATTATATACTTGATTCTTCTATTACCAAGGAAAACATTACAAAATTGCATCCATCCTAGAAAAACTAGTCTACTCTACATGTAGATAGAAAAGTTTAAGAATATACCTTGGCAATTGAAAATAAAATATTGGCCTAGAATAACACCTCAGGATAGGAACCCTCCTTTCCTTCATTTTCAGCTTCAGGTGCATAATTTGAAAGGGAGCGTCACAACATATCTTTGCTGTTTTGTAGATTCTTAATATTCCAAAGGGAAGACACATTCTTATTTCTGCTATGTTAGAAGGCTGTATGTGGTCTGCTTTGTCTCCCCAACATGAAGGTAAGAAATGGTGTGAGTGAGTGATAGGGTGACCAACAATCCTGGTTTGCCCAGAACAGGGTACTTTCAGCACTGACACTATGAAGATCCCTGGCGTGGCTGTGCCCAAGGACTGCCCAACATGGGCATATACTTGGAAAGAATTGTTAGCTTCCTGGAAATACCTTTTACCATATGCAGACTCACATCATAAATCCCTTACATTTTAATCCAAATGTCAGATGACCTACCTAGGCTGTAGCTACCAATAAAGTTCCTTTCACAACAATGACCCCAGTTCCTTTGCTTGTCCCCCTTTCCTGACCATCAGCCCCAAATCTTCCCTAGGAATTTCTGCAGGTCCTCAAGAGGAAGCCTCCTGCTTGCTCGTAAACCCGCTCATCAGCTGAAATTACCCTGCAAACCTGCCCTCTTCCTTTCACCACCATCTGCCTTCCACTCCCCTAATCGGCTGAGAGTCACCACTGTCCCCGTCGACAGTTCCCACAGGAGAACAACTAAGGGTGATGGTTCTAATGTCCTCAGATAGATCGCTTCTCCAAGTTCAAAGGCACCTTTGCTTGCAGGACCGAGGAGACCCTCCCTCCACACGCTCGTGGTGCACTTTGCCCAGAGGCTGTACTGCTTGTGGTCAGATGCTTTTCCTTCTTGACTGAAGAGCCCTGGCCTAGCCCTGGCATCTTGAGGTAGCCATCACTCAAGCAAGAATATGCACATACCAACACAATAATAAACCATTTGCCAGCATATTCCGTATCAGTTCCCTTCATTTTTTCTGAGGAAATGAGTCTGCCCAGGTGCAACTTTGTCTGCAGTACCTGACTCACTTACCTTCCCACCCAGAATAGCATCCTGTAGGGATCGGTTTCTCCAGAAAGCTCTTCTCCCTTTTACATATATCCTTTTGTATATGTTCACTTCACATACGCAGATCCAAAAGCCTTAGGTAAATGAATTTTTGAGTATAAAAGGAAATTGCATCAAATTTGTATTCTGGCCTTCTCTGGTTTTGATGCCCATTTTATCAACTATCCTTTCTTGATTACATTTCAAAGATCTTGAGGCCAAGTTTCAATCAGGAGTGAAGCTCAAATATCCAAGAGTTTTCCTTGGATCCCATAGGATCTACAAGAAGGACCCATGTCATCATTCATCCATCTCTTTGAACAAGTATTACTGTCCACCTACCACATGCCAGGCATTGTGCTAGCAACCAGGAGTAAGACAAAATTTGTCCCTTCCCCTCATCTAGGCAATTAGGGGAGACAAATATTGACAGGGAGTCACATCAGTGCAAATTGTAATTGTGACAGACTTTACAAACTTGGAAAGGTACATGGTTCCATGGGCTTCCCTGGTAGCTTGGTGATAAAGAATCCACCTGCCAATGCAGGAGACATGGGTTTGATCCCTGGGTGGGGAAGATCCCCTAGAGAAGGAAATGGCAACCCACTCTAGTATTCTTGTCTGGGAAATCCCATGGACAGAGGAGCCCGGCGGGCCACAGTCTGTGGTGTTACGAGAGAGTCGGACATGACCGAGTGATTAAACGCCACCACCACATAGTTCTATAAGATCATGCAATAGGAGGAATTTAACCTAGTCAGGTTCCATGAGTGGGTACCCTAAGGAAATGGTAACTGGCTAAAAGCTAAAGGGCGGACAGCAGTTCTAGATGGAGAGAGAAGAGTGTAAGGCAAGGCTGGTGAAGTAGGAAGGAATCAGACCTTGCAGGGCCTGTAAGGCCTGAAGAACGTTATCTGTGTTCTTAGAACCACAGGAAGCCAAGCATGGGGCTGGGAATAGGAGCTCAGCTGACCTGCAGCAGGAGCCCACTCCACTTTCCTAACACCTAAGGCTATAGTTTTTCCAGTGGTCATGTATGGATGTGAGAGTTGGACTGTGAAGAAAGCTGAGTGCCAAAGAATTGATGCTTTTGAACTGTGGTGTTGGAGAAGACTCTTGAGAGTCCCTTGGACTGCAAGGAGATCCAACCAATCCATTCTGAAGGAGATCAGCCCTGGGATTTCTTTGGAAGGAATGATGCTAAGCTGAAACTCCAGTACTGTGGCCACCTCATGCGAAGAGTTGACTCATTGGAAAAGAATCTGATGCTGGGAGGGACTGGGGACAGGAGGAGAAGGGGACGACAGAAGATGAGATGGCTGGATGGTATCACTGACTCGATGGATGTGAGTCTGAGTGAAGTCTGGGAGTTGGTGATGGACAGGGAGGCCTGGTGTGCTGCGATTCATGGGGTCGCAAAGAGTCGGACACGACTGAGCGACTGATCTGATCTGTCCCTGTGCCATATCCCAGCCACACGACTGGGTGGGGTTTAAGAAAGACAATGCACTTTCACGTATCTTGTGCTTTATTTACTGTTATTTTGAGGGTTGGTTTTTCATTTTTTGAGCTGGGGAGGACAGATATTATTTGTTTTCCTAATGAGGAAATGAAGAATTTAGGCAACATGCCCACAGTAATTAGCTGGCAGAGACTTGAATCCAAGGTTTGGATGCTGTGGCATTCTTTCATCACCCCAACCGGTTGCTTCATGAGGGTGGGCTGCCGACAATCCACCAGAACAAAGGAAAAACTAGCACCCCAGCAGAAGAGGGAAAAAAAAAAGACCTATAAAAAAAATCTCGTTCTCTGTGCATTTGTTGGGGTCTAAACAGGGTCTTTGTTGTCAGATAGCTCACCTGCTCCTGCTGGTGGCTTGCAGCCCTCACCCTAATCCCCAGGGTGCAGGTGCTGACGATGTTTTCCATCAGCATGTGATTATGGCTTCCTCTGCAAAGAAAGGGCATAAACTAAACATCTGTTAGAAAAAAAAAAAAAAAGTCTGTTTTTCTAACTCTCTTTTAAAAAGGACACAATGGCATTAAAAACAAACAAACAAAAAAAAAAACAAAAAAATTCCGGAGTGGAGCAGGCCCTGTTGATTGATTCCCAAGCAGTCAATAGCATGTCATCCCCTGAAGGAAGTGATCTGCATTCTGGACAGAATCTACTTTTCGAGAAAGAATCTGAGGAAGAAGATGCTTTTCACCTAAAACTGCCACCGTGCTTATCTACCTGCTATTTTGTGGGGAAAATAATGAGAAATAAAAATAGAACTCATTAAATCTTAGCTTCAGCTCCGTCTTTTCTCATACATTTGTGGCAAATTAGCATTAAAAACATTTCTTTGTTGTGGTTACACATGGAGAAGTGTTGTCATATGTATGAGAAACAGAAAGGGACATCAATCAATTAAGGTTTCAAGCCAAAAGCTTTTATTATGTGCAAGGCATTGTAAGAAAACTCAGGGACTTGTCAAACCTGATGCAGTTAGAATTTGATGAGTTCCGTGCTATCTTCTCCACTGGCCTTCCTTTGAATCTGAACACTTCACCATTTGCAAAAAAGGCATTCCAGGAAGTTCCTGTTAAAATAGTCATCTGTTACCCTTCTGAGCCTCTGGGACTAGCTCTAAGGGGAAAGTCGCAAGGGTGAGACACATTCTGGAATGGGAGGAAACTCAGAAATAGATTCATGGGCTTCTGGACTGGAGGTGTGTCTTAGCAGCCAGGGTTAGGGTAATACAAAACTCAGAGGTTGGAAAATGTTTGCAGTCACTGGCCTCTGATATAGAACTGAAAGAAACTGGAATCACATTCCACTCTACTAATTGATGGATTTATTTTTAAAGCCAGGTGTTCTTGCAACCTCGTCCGTATTTATAGTTGCTCAGAATTTTGAATAGTACCTCAAAGCTAAATCCAATGGGTGACATATGCCTTGGGTTCTTCAGGAAGCCCTGTATTCTGGACAGAGGAGCCTGGTGGGCTACAGTCCTTAAGGCCTGCAAAGAGCTGGACACGAGTGCATTGACTTAGTACTAGTACTAAGGCTGACCACCAGTTTACTTCCTAGCAGGAAGTGGTCAGCCTTCACATAGCCCGCCTAAGAGAAGCACCCAGACTCATTAGGGAGGATTCCTGGAAGGGAATTCACAACAGTTGGTAGCACTGTGATGTCTCCACCCTTCCTTGTGAGGGGGGCAGCAGGGAGATGGGCCACAGGAGAACCACTCACACATGCAGCTGCTCCCAGCAGGAAAGACAGTATCTGAAACGTACCCATCCCACCCTGCTGAGCGGCAGAAACTCCTGGTGACAGAGGCACAGAGGAAGGTGCCTGACTACCACTGGAGCAGCCCGCGGCAGAGGGCTGGCTGGCTTGGGTGGGGCGAGGCAGCAGCACCAGTCCCCGTGCCTTTGACTGGTGCATGGATGGCTAAGTTTTCTTTAATCTGAATGGGTGCCGGGGAAGGCAGGCTGGGTGGCACTGTCCAGAGCACTGCTCGAAGGTGGGAGTGGCGACAGCAGGAGCTGAGAGGATTGGGAGAGGTCGGTCAGAAAGTCCCAAAGCTGCACCAGGGAATGATGCAGAGGTTTTGCACAGGGTTCTCTGAAGAATTATACAACACCCCACACAAGAGCTAGTAATTGGATTCCTGCCATAAAAAAGAACCAAGAGATTATTTTTTAAAATATTGATTGATTGATTTGCTGTAGTGGGTCTTGGTTGTGGCATGTGGCCTCTCATTGTCCAACCCAATCAGGGAATTGGTAGTTTCAAACTTTGGCACTGGAGAAGACTGTAGAGAGTCCCTTGGACTGCACGGAGATCAAACCAGTCCATCCTAAAGGAAATCAACCCTGAATATTCATTGGGAGAACTGATGCTGAAGCTGAAGCTTCAATACTTTGGCCACCTGATGCGAAGAGCCGACTCATTGGAAAAGACCCTGATGCTGGGAAAGATTGAAGGCAGGAGGAGATGACAGAAGATGAGATGGTTGGACTGCATCCCCAACTCAATGGACATGAGTTTGAGCAAACTCCGGGAGATCATGAAGGACACGGAAGCCTGATGTGCTATAGTCCTTGGGGTCGCAGAGTCAGACACGACTGACTGAACAATAGTTCTTAAAAGAGCTAACAAACCCCAACAGAAAAGGATTGCAATGCCAGTTAATCAGGCAGAGGCAAATCCCAGTCTCCAGGGAAGTCATGGAGAAGTCATGTAACCTGCCCAAACTTGAATCATTTCAGGTCAAGGGTCAGGTGGGTTCTTTTCCCACCTTGTCCCCAACATCCCTTCCACTCATCCTTCTTTTTCACAACCCTTGAAATAAGTAAAACCATTCTTAGCCTGAGGCACTTTACTGACCCTAAAAGAAATCAAGCAGTACCTAAGGCAGCCCCAGCACCCTGCTGGGTGGTCTGAGCAGATCCACCACTACAGATGTCCAGCTGTTCCTTTCTTCACCAACTGTAGATTTTCAAAAACTGATCAGAAAATAACTAACGTGAAAAGGCACAAAGCAAAAGATCTTACAAGACTTCCAAGGGCAGTCGAGTAGTTGTTAATAACACAGGTTATGATGTGAGACAAACAAAGGCCAAGTGTCCTGGCTCCACTACCTAGGACACCTGTGACCTTGGGCAAGCCAACAGTCCTCATTATCATACCAGGGTTGCTACATAACTGTGCACAGCACTCAGTAATGACAGGGATTTAAAAGCAAAAGGCAAATGGTAAATAGTAAAAGGCTTCCCAGGTGGCACTAATGGTAAAGAACCCACCTGCCAATGCCAAGAGACATGGGTTTGCTCCCGGTATTGGGAAGATCCCCTGGAGGAGGAAAGGGCAACCCACTCCAGTATTCTTGCCTAGAGAATCCCATGGATAGAGGAGTCTGGAGGGTTACAGTCCATGGTGTCACAAAGAGTCAGACATGACTGAAGCGACAGCACACACACAATCAATGAGTAAGAAAATTAATCAATTCCCCATGAAAAAAATCGTTGCAGTGCGCTTTAAAACACAAAAGCACCTCTGAATATCTGTAAAAGATGGCTTAACCATTCATTTGACCAAAATATAAAATATTCAGTTTCAAGAAAATAACTTTTTTGCATTCTAAATCAAATTACGATGTGAATACACTTACATGCAATGCAACAGCAAATGAGATGAAATCAGACACCACTAGGCGCTGCTCAAGAAGTGACTTGCCTTTGTGAAATGGAGTATCCCCTGCCATATCTAGAAAGGAGGTCACAGCCATCTGTGATTCAGGCCCTCCAAATGTTCATTTTTGAGCCCAAAGGGCCCGAAAAGGGAGAACAATGCCCCCAGATAGCTGAGATGCATATGAAAGGAATGAGTTCAGTGAGCCCAGATGCTTGCATCTTCCCATAGAGAAGAGCGCTAAACTCCTTGTGATAGCTGATTTTCCTTAATTAACAGTCATCTTTGATATTCAGACTATCTACCTCTCTTTGGTACAAACTTCTATATAACCTGACTTCTTTCCCCATTGCCTCCTTGGAGCAGTTTCTTAGGGCTACTTGAGAGGCTGCCTCCTAGGCTTGAAGTTCTAAAAATTCCCACAGAATAAAACCACTCTCTGCTTTCAGGTTGTAACTATTTTTAGTTGACACTTTTCATTCCCATCAAGCTTCTTAACCCTTTAATCTGCCCTTTTCTCTGTAAGAAGAAAAACTGAAACATGAGAAATGCTTACTGAGTCCATCCGTTTCCAAAATAGAACATATATAAACAAAGGCCATACTGCATACCAAAGGTAAAACAAATACTTTTATTGCACATTTATAAAATCTGCATAGTTGTAGCAAGTCTTTGACCCTCCCACAATTCCCCTGGTAATCTTTAAAATTTGGTTAAAACACAATACCCAATCTGGAGCCTTTTAAAAATGGTCAATGGGATATTTCTCTCTCTACATATACATATATATATATTCTTTTTCTTTTTACAAACCCACATCCCCTATTTCTTAAAAGGAAAAAAGGGGGTGGGGTGTCAAAATGTTTTTCTGGACCAGCAGCAGCCTTAGCCATGTGTTTTAGCCATTTTCAGACGCTAAAAAATTTTACCTTTAAATAGTTAACAACTCTGAAAATGTAATCTTTAGTCAAGTTTCACAATGCTGCTATTCCATCTGATGTCCTTAATGCTTTCTCCTTTCTTTCACTCAGGACTGAGTATGAGGTTTTCTGGTTTATTTAAAAATATAAAATAAAACAGAAGGAAGAAAGGAGAGACCGCTTTCTTTTGACTTTTCAGCATCTTACTGCCACATGACCTTATGTTCTACCCACATGTGAAAGGGTGGTGGCTCACCAACACCTGTTTTTTCATCTCCTGTCAAGAGCCAGGCAACAACCCATTTTTTCATCTCCTCCCTTGCACTTAATTTTTTTAAATGTCATCTGTATGTCATAAAATAACGAGTAGCTGTTCATACAGTTCAGGTCCTGATGAATCACCCTTTTAGTCTGCTGTCAAAAATACTTATGCCTGAAGCATAGTCTGAGGCTCAGAGAAACCCAGGCTGTCTTGCAGGGACAAGAGACATTTCAGGGCTTCTGCCACAAATCAACGCCTTAATACACCGGTTCCTGCCTTTTTTCGTGAAATCGCTTCTATGATTCTGTACCTAAAAAGTGCAGTTTTATTTTCAACCCTTCTTTATACACACAGCGTAGTTAGGATCTGATCTGAGTATCACTTTCCCACTTAATCCCTTTCCCAGGGTAAACACTGTGACAACAGACTTCTCTGCAACAGACGGTCAACCAAAGACCAGGCTGGGTCTTGAACACGTGGGGGCTTATTTCACTGTCACAGCTGACACTCCTTGAATGGACTCCATGACAGCTGCAAATCGGCTACAAAGGTCATAGGGAGAATTGGGCCGAATAGTTGGAGGCTCCTTTAAGACAATGATTTCTGCAGAAGGATCTAGAAGTCTGGGTAGAAACTCCCCTAAGCACAGCTGCAAATTTTCTGTGGAGGGAAAATGGATGGTTAGTATACAGCTAAATAAATCTCTTGAGTTAAAACTAGTAAGTCTGCAACAACCTCCAAGTTCAAAGCATTGTTCTGGCCAGCTAACGACAAATGACGATTCCTTCAGACGAAATCAAGAGCAAAGACCTATTTGCCGACTATAGCAAAGTTTTAGGTCATTGTTTTAAGTCATCTGACATGCGGCAGGATAACTATATATTCACTTCATTATGGACATGTCTTCTCATCAATCATCCTTTAAAATTTGAGAAAGTACCATAAATATAATGTGCTGTGAACATACTACTGCCATAAAGATAACGCTGGTCTTATCCTTCAATTAAAATATACCAGTGTGTAGACGGTATTAAGTAAAGCTATGCTATGCTATGCTATGCTAAGTCACTTCAGTCGTGTCCGACTCTGTGTGACCCCATAGATGGCAGCCCACCAGGCTCCCCTGTCCCTGGGATTCTCCAGGCAAGAACACTGGAGTGGGTTGCCATTGCCTTCTCCAATGCATGAAAGTGAAAAGAGAAAGTGAAGTCGCTCAGTCATGTCTGACTCTTAGCAACCCCATGGACTGCAGCCTACCAGGCTCCTCCGTCCGTGGGATTTTCCAGGCAAGAGTACTGGAGTGGGGTGCCATTGCCTTCTCCTAAGTAAAGCTATAACATCACACATAGTTTAAACAAAAACTGAAGACATTAAAATGAAATTCTTAGCTACTAATTATTATAATTTTTTCAATAAATATCATAAACTTGAACACTTTGACAAATCAACAGAATATCTTTACATCAGTGAGCAACAAAGAGGCTTTATATTAGGATACATAACAACTTTCTAAGTCAACTAAACTTGCCTAAAAATATCTAGTTTTAGGCTCCCTCTCCAAAGTGCTTTGGACAGGCACAAACATCCCATTTACTAATTTATTAACCTTGAAGGCATCACAGTTAATAAAATGTTTATGTCTTGCAACTTCAAGTCACAGGAAAATTTAATTATGGCACCGACAGGTAATCAAGCAGCATAAACAGATTTTTTTTATATTTAAACCACAAAGTTCAAGTTCAGATTTTGACAGATGGAAAAGTAATAGCAGTCTAACATTGCTGGAGAGCAGTGATTTTTTTTTTTCAAATAGCGCTGTGTGGCTGGCTGTGGAGGTGATTCAGCAACCACAGAGGAGGTAAGGGGAGGCTAAGGACAGGGGTTCAGGGTCCTATTCCTTGTTTCAATACAACAGATGTAATTTTCACGCGTTTATATGCTTGGGGATTGCAATCCCTTAAAAAGGTTTGACACCAGTGCTACAGAGTGAGTCCAACTGTCATTTCTAGAACTCTCAAGGGTCTTAGAAATTATTGGCAATGGCAACAAACAACAAACCTGCAATATCTTGCCCAAGGTAAGAGCACCAGTGGTTTCTCATGACCTCAATGGCATCCAGGTCATCCTTGGAGATGTCATTATTAATGATAAGGTGAATACAGGGAATGATCAACTCATTCATCACATTAATACCCTCTGTTACAGAGTGCTCATCGTTTGTTTCAAAGAGAGAAGCTGCTTTGGCATTCAGCTCCTATGGATAAAAAACAGTGGGGGAAAAAAGTCTGAAAAAGAAGACAAATATTTAAACAAGTAGTTCCCAAACTTCACTGTACACTGGAATTGCCTGGGATCCTTAAAAACCAGATACCCTAACCCACTCATACTGATTTGATTGGTATTTGGCTGATGTAGGTACTGGGATTTTTTTTTCTTTAAATGCCCCCAAGGTGATCTGAATGCAGCAAAGCCTCTTACCATGTGGCCTAAACTTATAAGTCAAGGTCATATTTAACACCTACTTCTATCAGAAGACCTATTTGATGGTTCTCAGTCTTCACCAGAAATCAAAAATCACCTGCAGAAGACAAGGCGGTGCCCAGGCCCCTCACCAGGAGACTGGTTTAACCATCTGGGGGAGGCCTGAGCACCAACATGTGAAAGCCCCTTAGGTGATTCTGACACAAACCGGGAGCTAAGAGCCAGAGACGGAAAGAAGCCAAATCCTTATTACTGCCTTCCTGTGGCAGCTGAGCAGGACGTTCAAAATGTAATCTCTATTTGGTGATTTAAAAAATAAAAGCATTTGCAGTCCATCAAATCTACAAGGCTCCCTTTTCAGCTTCAAAGTGCCCTGCCATATCTACAACTGACACAGGAATCCAAGTTTAATGAAAATGAAGCTTTTGAGATACATACATGTCACAACTTAATCTCTTCCATTTGGCATTAACAAGAGGTAGAGGCAGAAATGCGGGCCTGACTCCTCCTTGGTGGAGGGTGATCCTGCTGGGAGGCAGGGAGGCCGAATGCAAGCTGAGTCTGAGGTTAAGCTGCCTCTGCAGTTTTCTGAAGACAAGCACCTGGAGGGACCCCTGGGGAGGCAGACAGACTATGGGTGCGCCTTCCCACGCAGCAGCCAAGTGCAAAACGACCGGGCTAGATCTCCTGGGGTTTATGACAAGGATGTTAACAGAACAGCAGGACCAATCCTTATGGTTCCAATCTTTTAAAAACTGGAGTCTCTTTAGACATCACTAAAGCTTCTCATCTACTAGCTTGTTAGTTAAGGAACATGGAAAACACATGTTTATTAGATGCTTACTATGTGCCAGGTACAGAAAAAAAGGCCAAGAAGAGGATCTATGCTCAAGGAACTCACAATCTAGCAGAGAGGCGTGTGATATAAGCTGTGATGCGGCACACATGAAGAGCACCAAAAAGGGGAGATGCGGTTCTCACCTAACTTCTATCAGGGGCGGGAGAAGAATTATGTTCACTGAAGTAACTTAATCTGTTTCAATGTAAAACTACTCTTGAGGGTTTAAAACAATCTAAAACCTGCAGGAGGGTTTTTTTTGTTTGTTTTTTATTTCTTCCTGACTTCTAGGAAGAGGTAAATAGATAAAACACAAAGGTAAATAAATAAAACACAAAAATCATCAGGCTTTATAAAGAGTACACACCAGAAGGCATTTTCTTCGGTATAAAGCGATCACCGACTCCTTCACACCCCGCTGGGGCCCCTTCATCAGCAGAGTGGCATTACTTTGGTAGGCGTACACCAGGTAGGAAAGCGCCTCTTGGTACCTGAGAAAGTTATTGATGAAAAACAGCTCAGTGCTCCTTTCCCAAACCCAGGGCTTAGTCCCCATCGTTTTCTAATACAAGAATGGAACCGGCTGCAGGGATGGAAAAGTCTTAAGCATGGAGGCAGCATGGTGCAGGTGGAAAAGCCTGAGGGCCAAAGACCACAGAACGCCTCAGCTCCTCTGCAAACTGGCTGAGAAGCTCAAGGCAAATCATGCTCCCAACTCTACAACAAGGAAATGGACAAGAGGCTCACTATGGTCCACACTGACTCTAAAATTCATTTTCTGAGTTCATTTTCATTTATCACAAAGAAAATTGGCCATTATCTCTCTCAACCAAGAAATCTATCATTATATAAAAGATGAAGACACACGTGTGATGTTCAGTGCAAACGTGAAGCAGAACACTGAAAACGGTAGAGACACGGGGCTGTGGTCCTTAGAGCTCCTGGTGGGCATCCACAACCAGTATGCTCGGTAACATGAGACGCCACTTACTTTCCTTTCTGATAGAGTTCCAGGCCTGTCAGGAGATAAACAGACACCTTTCGGAACAAACTGTAATCTTCATGCCACTTCTGAAAAGGAATGACAGCCATTCATGATTATGACCGAAACTACTTCTACCCTTTTCCCCACAGCAAGCTTCAAACTCAGTACTAATACTTACAGAGCTCATATTGGCCCAGCACAAAAACAGGAGACACAAAAGCTTTCAGATAATAAAGTATTGGACATTTATGATAAAAGTCTACTGCTGACCTTAATTTTCCATGTCCTGTTCCTGCCACCGAGTAACAGAAATATTCATTTCATACAAGCTTTAGAATTTCGGATCTTAACTTCCAACACCCACACCAAAGTCATTCAGGTCTGGTCTGAATGAATGGCCTCCTGAGTTCTGAGGAAGCCATTCAGACGAGGGAAGACAGAAGGTCAGGGCCACTTCAATCTCAGGAACAACACTAAGCTTGCCTGGGAGGGGTAGGGCACACCGAGGTGGCACACAACAGTGTCATACCTACCGGATGTGTTTCGTTTTTGGAAATTTGTAGTCACACATGCATTTTAATGCATAAAAATTTAGTTTTGAATACAGAAATATTAGAAAACTGTATTATTTAAAGCAAACCAAACCGTGGAGTCACGAATTGTATTGCCTAGGACAAGGCTGCTGCTGTTGCTAAGTCACTTTAGTCATGTCCGACCCTGTTCGACCCCACAGACAACAGCCCACCAGGCTCCCCTGTCCCTGGGATTCTCAAGGCAGGAACACTGGAGTGGGCTGCCATTTCCTTCTCCAATGCATGAAAGTGTAAAGTGAAAGTGAAGTCACTCAGTTGTGTCCAACTCTTAGTGACCCCATGGACTGCAGCCCACCAGGCTCCTCTGTCCATGGGATTTTCCAGGCAAGAGTACTGGAGTCGGTTGCCATTGCTTTCTCTAAAGTGAGTATTTAAGGGGAATGAAGTGCTGATCAGCTGAAGAGAAGAATGACATAAAGAAACTGGCCATTCAAAGGGTTAAGAAACGATCATTCATTCTGACTCAGCTTTTTTTGAGAGGGGGTGGGAGTCACTTGGTGATAATATAAAATTGTTTGCTTTATAGCTTATATATAAAGTTTATTAATATTACTACAAGTTGTACAAATTGGATTATAAATATATTTGTGCATATGTATAATTTACTATACGAGGAGGAACATACTGGAGAAGGAAACGGCAACCCACTCCAGTATTCTTGCCTGCAGAATTCCATGGACAGAGGAGTTTGGCAGGCTACAGTCCATACAGTCACAAAGAGTTGGACACAACTGAAGTGACTTAGCACGCACGAGAACACATAAATGACAGCCCCAAATGTTTCAACAGCTTGGCCTCCTTACATCTTTATTTGTTTTTTAATTGTTAGGGTTGCCTTAGAACTTAATGTGTTTGCTTGCTTTGCAGATGTAAAGAGAAGGCCTCACCTTGTACTCGTCCATATTCATGTCATCGGGACCGATCTCCTTCAGCTTTGCTTGGGCCACCTTCATAATACTGATGGATCTGTGGACAAAGTTCAGAAAGCAATGACCATTTCCCCTCCAGAGGACTCAGTAAAGATAGAAGGAAGGGTGGTTCACCGAGGTGCTCCCTTCTCACCTTTCATCATAGCTAAGATTTTTATCGGCAAATTGTTCCAGAAGCGTCCGCTCTACTACCCTTTTAGGTGCTTCATTTTGGAAGAAGTAGACGAGCACGTGCTGAAGCCGAGGATCGCTGTGAGAGGTGGGGGTCTCCTTGGCGAGCTGATAGAGCCTGGAGTACTCTTCATGGAATGCCTATTGAAGACAGAATTGGTAGTCAGAAAAGGGGGCATAGTGGGCTTGTACACACAGAAACCGCTGCCTAAGGGGGTTTTCATCACTCTAAGAAGACTTCTAAGAAGTTCTTATTGAGGAATGACACAGCCTATAATTTCTTTGCCTTTCAAAAAGGACAAAATTCCTCTGGCACCAGAGATATCCTGTACTCACAAGAAAATCATTTTCCTCATACAGTGCTCAGAAAAACAAAAGTTTTAATTGTTTCAAGCGTATCTTTGAGTACCAAGGACCTGAAATTTAAAAATCCAAATAAATGTATTTCTTTTAAGAATCTTAAATTTTATTCAAGCACCTTAAAAAGCATGGCCTACTTTCTTATATTATGGCCTCCAAATTACAAAGGCAAGGTCTCATTGACAGCTGTATTAATAGGCACCTCCTAAGAACCCAGAGGTCACTCTAGCCAGGTGTGACCTGAGCGCCGAGGCCGTGTTACTGCCGCGAGAGGAGGAGCCATCAGTGCTGTGGGACGGCCGTGCTGTTAGCTGGGCAGCGAAGGGAGTTCTACTTCAATGAAAAACACTTTTTTAGCATCTAATATAATCACTGCCCCATGATTATGATCCCTGTGGTATAAGGATTAGAATTTAATCCTAATTAAATTAGAATTTAAAAAACAAGACAAAACAGAGATACCTTAATAAGCCCTGCTTCAGACCCATCTCGGTCAAAGGTCTGACGGGCTTTAGCTATGGCCAGGATGACCCCTTGCATGGCAGGGCTCAGCATCACCTACCACAAGAGGGCACAAAACACAGAGAGAAAGCAGAGAAGAAGGGTTCAGAAGAAGACTGTGAAAGAAAGGTGAACAGACTGCTGCAGGGAAGCAGGGCGGCATGCTCCCCGGCCAGCAGCCACCGCAGGGGCAGGCTCGCACACCCCGTTCAACACTAGCGGCCCCTGGCCCTCTGCATGACCACAAGACCTTGCCCATGACAAGCTATTTCTATCAGATCAGATCAGTCGCTCAGTCGCGTCTGACTCTTTGCGACCCCATGAATCACAGCACGCCAGGCCTCCCTGTCCATCACCAACTCCCGGAGGCCACTCAGACTCACATCTATCGAGTCAGTGATGCCATCCAGCCATCTCATCCTCTGTCGTCCCCTTCTCCTCCTGCCCCCAATCCCTCCCAGCATCAGAGTCTTCTCCAATGAGTTAACTCTTCGCATGAGGTGGCCAAAATACTGGAGTTTCAGCTTTAGCATCATTCATATTCCTATAGACTCTCTCTAATTTAGCAGATGAATAAAGAGGTATGTCTAAAAATACCTACAACATGGCACTGCTACACAATCAAGGTAAATTACAGCTCTCAGAGGGGAAAGGTCTGAGGTGAGAATTCCACCTGAGTTCTGAGGTTTGGGTGTCCATCCTAAATACACCAGTCTTTCAGAGTTTTACCTGGGTGAACAGCACATCTGAAACAGTCTGAAACTAGCAGGTACACAAATAGGACTTTATAAAGTGAAAACCTGGCAATGATTAAAAAAAAACACCATCCCACAGAAACCTGAGGACAGGATTCAGGACTGTTAGCGTGTGGTGACAGCTGCAAAGGAGGCAGACAGCGAACAACCCGGAAATCTGCAGCTCCTCCCCAGAGCTTCAGAGTTAAAACCAGGTCAACTCACATTCGACCTGCTCACTAGACAACTGAAATTTTCATATTTGGAGGAAATGCAATGGACTAATATTACCAAAGACTCCTAATTTAAAAGGCAATTTTGTGTTCAGGCTATGACACATGGAACTAAATTCTACCTTTCCGAGCCACCTGGACTCCACAGTGGCCTCGTAAGGACAGGTCTGAGAGGAGACCTGCTGGCAGCGGAGTGACTAAGGCCCTCTCGCCCACCACCTGCGTCTAGGAGAAAACACTGTTGCCAAACACCTGACACAGCTATGCTCAGTCACGTGAGAAGGAAATACAAGACTGACGACAGACAGCTGGACCCTGACTCATCTCTGTACCTCCTCATCATATCCATCTGCATCAGATCTAACCAGAATCCTTCCCACACTGGGGATCTCGACTTCAGAGACCTCAGCGTTAGGCTGGGCAGCAGACTCTGCGTCACGAGCCTGGGGGGGCTGCTCTGACTGCTCTGCAAGGTCTGTTTCCGGGGGCATGGGCTTCTTGGGTTCAGCTTCCTTAAGCTGTGGCAGCAGAATGGAGAGAAAGAGTAAGAAAAAAACAGAAATAAAGAGGGAATGGTTAAACACAGCAGACACAGAATAATAGAAATGTGAGAAAACTGTGGCAATTATTGCCGAAAGCCCACCCCTCCGGATTTCGAGCTTCTAGGCCCTTCTCACCTCACTCAGTGCAGCTTCTACGCCACTGTTCTCATAGGCATGCGCTGTGTTTGCAATCGCCTGGGCAGTCTGCTCCTTCACGATCACAGCGTGCTCAGAGGACAGGCATCGAGCCCCGTGGGAAGAGGCTACTGAAGATTCTGAGAGAGAACAGCAGGTACTAGTCAGCATCTGGTAATAAAACCACTAGAGCACTCTACAAGGCAAGCAGGACTGGATACAAAGTTTAATGTGCACACCTTCTAACTAACCTTTTGAAAAAAATTATGTAAATTTCCCCTAGAAACTAGTAGCTAAAAGAAACAGCTACTTCAGCAAGGAGTCACTGATGACTCTGTAAAGTTTAATGTGCTCCCAATGTTGTCGTATTTCTTCATGGCAAAAAGGCTTCCTATAAACAACTATCCGTTAGGAAGATCACCCTTACAGAATAGTTTTCATAAAATCTACCTATCAATCTTACCATAGTTTCTCCTGCAACCTGGGAAATAAGCAAGCACTAAACAGAGTGAAAGTACAGGTAGCTATCTGCTAATCTTTCTGCTATTACTTCTGCTCAGCAGAACTGACTATCTAGAGCCACAAGCTAGGTTGTCAGGTTGCGCAACACCAACTCTGATCCCACTGTGCAGAGCGTGGCATGGCTCACTCAGAGGATGTGCACGGGGCCGGCTACAGGAGTGCAGCATGAACACCCCCAAATCACTGGCATAACCGCCCTGCTCAGATACCTTGTGATGGAGAGAAGTCCTGTGATGCTGAATTGGTGGGAGATTCCATCTGAGGAATTTTGCAAGACTGCTCTTCTTCCCATTCCTCCACTTCCTGCTCAAACCTCCAGTTATCTTCCTGAATGTAATGCTTAAGTTCAACAGACAGGGCTTCCACTTCTCCTGACATCTGATCTAATTCATTAGGGGCCGCCTCTGAGGAAGAACAAAGACACAGTTAAAACAGAATCCCACCAAGCAAAAGGTCTCAAGGAAACCAAAGCTCCTTTCCAGAAAAAAAGAAAGTTAAGACATTTTGTCTTTTTTCTTACTTTTAATGAAAAATACATACATAATCCATCCACTGTCCGAAGTACTGACAGTATCAGGCCAATAGTCACGGTACCCCAGTAATAGTGGCTGGCATATTGGAAGGGAGGGACATTGAATATTTGTTAAATGAATCAATCAATGGTAACAAGTGAGGATTTGGAATAGAGGCCAGTCACAGACAAAGTAGCAAGAACAAACCAAACATTTATTGGGAATTCAGAAAATCATTAGAATCAATGGAAATTTCAAGATAAACAGTTTTATCAGTGTAAATAATGCCCCTATTACTGATAAGAATATCCTTCTCCAGGACTTCCTCGTGGTGCAGTTGTTGGGACTCCGAGCTTCCACTGTAGGGGACATGGGTTTAATCTCTGGTCAGGGAAATAAGATCTCACATGCAATATAGTGTGGTCAAAAAATAATAATAATAAATTGAATTAAATAACAAAGTATATCCATCTCAAGATGGTTGAAGATGAAAACCAAGACATTTATACTGCCTTCAGTTTCACATAATCAAGTGCTACCACAAAGCAAAGGGATACAAAGGTTAGATCAATAGGTCAATAATACCTGGGGTTCACTAAAGGCTATGATGAAAAATGCCAGGGCTATCAATGACATATTCAATCTCATTTCCAACCCTACAACCGAAACAAATCATAAAAACCTATAGAAGAGTACACATCCACATACTGGTTGCTGTTAACTAGTCTTTTCACTAAAGGACAGTTCCCACTTTTTGTCTATTTCTATAGATGAGCCATACTCGTTATAACAAGGCCCCTATATACCACCCACAGCCAGCACAATCGTTTGTACAGAAACTCCCACGAGCAGATGTTCCTGCCCTCACACTGCAAACATGCAATTAGGACGACCAGTTACTGTGGACTGAACATTCTCTCCATCCCCTACCCACCAAGCACACGAGAAAGATCACCTGCTGCCCAGACAAAATGCCTTATGTTTCCTTACTTATGCAACACAGTGAAGTCTGAACATTAAAAGAAGATGCCTTGTATGATCTCAGATGTGAAAGAAGAAAGAAAGAGTAATACACATGGAAAATAGCACAGAATCTGGAACCAGAATATTTACTGGCTGTATGACAAGTACAGAGCCTCAGCTGGAAAATGTGGGGGATAAGAATTTCTGCCCTGCCTCCTCCACGTTAACAGTTAATAAGTTATTAGAGAAATAAAGCTTGAAAGCATGCAGTAAGGAGGAAAGTACCAGCATAAATGATAATTATGATTACTGTTAGCATTAGTAGCAGTATTAGAAGTCTGAAACCACTGAGGCAAATCCACTTGTAAAATCTAGCTATTCTCCAAAAGATGCAAAAAATACACGCACAAGAATGCCACTCAAAAAGGGAAAAACCAGAGACAGCTTAAAAGTCTATCAACAGGAGGCTGGTTTAATAAATCATATATACATTCCATGCAATGGAAGTATTTTATAGTTGTTAATAGGAATAACTTGGTTCTGTTTATAAAAATAGATTGCCAGAAAAACTGAAAAAGATGCCAAACAGAATGGAAAAATATCCCATTTGGTGGGAAAAAATGGAGTGTAGGTGAAATATCAATAAATAAAACCTAGCATCTGCACAGAACATTTCTAGAAGACTACCTTAGGAGCCTAAGAATGGATACTTGTTGGGCTCAAGAAGGTAGGAAAGCAAACTTATTTTTCCTTTTTCTTCTCTTTTATACGATTTGTATTTCTTAAACACATCATTACTTTCTAATAAATCCAAGTCGTTTTTTTTTTAAACTACAGGACTGTTCCCTTCCCTGAGAAGTACACCATCTCCCCAAGCCTGGCCTCTGCTTACAGTGTTTTTACCTGCATTGAAGTGGGGCAGCTTGTCATTTATGTACATCAGGCAGTAAGCACTAACATTTCTCTGGCCCCCATAGGAATCTCTTTCAAGTTCTTCCCAGGAAGACTCGGTAACAGAGATGTCGTTGTACTTGAGCCAGACTTGTCGCGGCTGATTATAGACGTAGGCCCAGTAGTGCCCCGCGTTTGCCTGTCCTTCGTGAACAAGGACTGCATGCAAGCGATAAGGCACCTGCAAGTCAGAAGGCGTTCCCCACGTTAGGTTAAAGCAAAGTCACCCGACAGGGCTTTACGTGACGAAAATTCCAACGTGTACCCAACCATAAGACCTAAGAAAACTGCCCATTTACATGTGTGTTTGATGTAGGGTTCACATCAACAAAACATCTTGTTGATTCAAGATGAACTAAAAAAAACACAGTAAATTTTTTTAAAGAATAGAAAAGAGAAAACGGTCAACACCTAAGATTCACATGGCGCATTCTTGCTATGCAACACAACTATGATTTCCCGTGACCCGAGAAACAGGGCTCTCCTCCCACGGTCACTCGTTTACACAGAAGCCCGTGGAGGGCAGGCCCCTAAATGCAGCCTCTTTCCTGTTTATGCCCAGAATGTTATTCTAAATAAAAACATACGTGGAAAGTACGAATTTCTGCCCTGCCTACCCCTCTTTTGGAATTAATAGAGACATAAAGGTTAAACATCATACTGCTAAATGAAGGATCATGAAGGACCACGGTACTTTGCAAAGGATGGGGAACTGGTCCCTGGTCAGGTTTCCTCCACTATACTGCTTAATTACCATTCTATGAGAAATTTTATTAATATTTAACAACAAACCTTCCCAATACATGGAAAAAATACCATGTGGCAGACTCAAGACAAATACGTTTTACATCCTGTTGGTGGTAGAAGGAAGATATACTGCTTTTTTTAGCCTAAAATATAGAATAATACATATTTCTTTCCAAAATTAATTTTTACATCTTAGGGAAGTTTCCATTCAGTTTCAAAGAAAACCATCAACTTCTCTGTCCGTATCCCATTAGCACCATTAGAACATGCCTTGACTACTTCCCCATCAATTTTCATTCTACCTGACGGAGGAGAGGATCACAGTACATCTGCTCAATAGTCTGAGTAGTGCTTGCAATACCGTTCTTTAAGTCTGTTAAAAAAAAGAACACTCGGTTTTAATGATTTCATCCCACGTCACACATGCAGCTTTAGCTCTGCAAAGACTACAGCTTCTCTGTACCTGAGGTTTTCACCCTTTCAGCTTCTATGAACCATAAGGAAGCATGCAGTTTTAAAGCAGCTAGTGCTTTAGGTTACAAAGGCTTATAGTTTAATATAACTACATTAAGAGTTTTAAAAAAAACTAGGGAGGAATCTAGATTTGTATCATTTACTTATTTATTGCTCCTAGATAAAAGGAGAAAGAAGGGGAGGACAAGAAACAAGACAAGACCAAAGGATTTTAGGAACAAAATACTGAATAAATTGATTTTACATTTCATGCATTAATCGAATATTCTTTGCCTCCTTAACTGTCAATAAAGCATACTGTATGTAGAAAAAATTTTTAAAGTGTAAATTTAGGAAACTGCAATTCTAAGTTTGGGTCAACTGAAGTCAGAGTTCAGATAAACTACAGGAAAAGAAATCCAGCAGATGCAGAAAATTCTCTAAGGTGAGGGGCACTGTGTATCCAAGATACCCAGGAATTCCCAGAAAATTTGAGGACGGAATCTAGGGAAGAACTTTTCATGGTTATATTACTAAAGCAAAGTGTCTGACACTCATTGTAATTTGTAAATACTGTAATCTCACAGGGAACAAAAAGTACCAAAGAGGTCAAATTCCTCAATTCAACAGAATCCATGGCCATGACAGGATGTCTCCAGGTGCCTAATTTCCCTGTATTCACACAAACAGAAAAGGCAAAGAGTAACCCTCTGATGAGCAGAAAGCGCCAACCTTGTATATCCTGTTCAATCTCGTTCCTCCACCTCTGCAGGCAGGTCTTAACAAAGTTTATCTCCTCATCTGTGACTGTTCGAGGAGCTGGGTGTGCGGGCATTTCCATGGAAGAACGGGGAGGTGTAAGGGGCTGCTCTGCCATCCTAGACTTGGTTACAGAATCTTCACAGGAAGAAAAGGTTCCTTCAGCTTCCTGAGACGTGCTCTCTTCACTTGTACTGAAGGAAGAATAAAAAAAAAAAAAGCTCAGATAACAATTTCCAAACTACGTGTGTGTGCTCAGTCGCTAAATCATGTCCGACTCTTTGGGACCTCATGGACTACAGCTCTGTAGGAGGGCATGGCAACCCACTCCAGTATTCCTGCCTGGAGCATCCCATGGACAGAGGAGCCTGGCGGGCTACAGTCTATATAGTCACAAAGAATTGGTCGGATATGACTGAGGCAACTTAGCATACATGCATGGACTGTAGCCTGCCTGGCTCCTCTGCCTGGGTTTCCCAGGCAAGAATGCAGGAGCAGGTTGCCATTTTCTCCTCCATTTCCAAAATACGTCTTTGCCTAAATTAATGCACTCTGTAAATACATGGACATCACCAGATGGTCAACACCGAAATCAGATGGATTATATTCTTTGCAGCCAAAGATGGAGAAGCTGTGTACAGTCAGCAAAAACAAGACCAGGAGCTGACTGTGGCTCAGACCATGAACTCCTTATTGCCAAATTCAGACTGAAATTGAAGAAAGTAGGGAAAACTACTAGACCATTCAGGTATGATCTAAATCAAATCCCTTATGATTATAAAGTGGAAGTGAGAAATAGATTTAAGGGCCTAGATCTGATAGATAGAGTGCCTGATGAACTATGGAATGAGGTTCGTGACATTGTACAGGAGACAGGGATCAAGACCATCCCCTTGAAAAAGAAATGCAAAAAAGCAAAATGGCTGTCTGGGGAGGCCTTACAAATAGCTGTGAAAAGAAGAGAGGCGAAAAGCAAAGGAGAAAAGGAAAGATATAAGCATCTGAATGCAGAGTTCCAAAGAATAGCAAGAAGAGATAAGAAAGCCTTCTTCAGCGATCAATGCAAAGAAATAGAGGAAAACAACAGAATGGGAAAGACTAGGGATCTCTTCAAGAAAATCAGAGATACCAAAGGAACATTTCATGCAAAGATGGGCTCGAGAAAGGACAGAAATGGTATGGACCTAACAGAAGCAGAAGATATTAAGAAGAGATGGCAAGAATACACAGAAGAACTGTACAAAAAAGAGCTTCACGACCCAGATAATCACGATGGTGTGATCACTGACTTAGAGCCAGACATCCTGGAATGTGAAGTCAAGTGGGCCTTAGAAAGCATCACTACGAACAAAGCTAGTGGAGGTGATGGAATTCCAGTGGAGCTATTCCAAACCCTGAAAGATGATGCTGTGAAAGTGCTGTACTCAATATGCCAGCAAATTTGAAAAACTCAGCAGTGGCCACAGGACTGGAAAAGGTCAGTTTTCATTCCAATCCCAAAGAAAGGCAATGCCAAAGAATGCTCAAACAACCGCACAATTGCACTCATCTCACACACTAGTAAAGTAATGCCCAAAATTCTCCAAGCCAGGCTTCAGCAATATGTGAACCGTGAACTTCCTGATGTTCAAGCTGGTTTTAGAAAAGGCAGAGGAACTAGAGATCAAATTGCCAACATCCGCTAGATCATGGAAAAAGCAAGAGAGTTGCAGAAAAACATCTATTTCTGCTTTATTGACCATGCCAAAGCCTTTGACTGTGTGGATCACAATCAATTGTGGAAAATTTTGAAAGAGATAGGAATACCAGACCATCTGATCTGCCTCTTGAGAAATTTGTATGCAGGTCAGGAAGCAACAGTTAAAACTGGTCATGGAACAACAGACTGGTTCCAAATAGGAAAAGGAGTACATCAAGGCTGTATATTGTCACCCTTTATTTAACTTATATGCAGATTACATCATGAGAAACACTGGACTGGAGGAAACACAAGTTGGAATCAAGATTGCCGGGAGAAATATCAATAACCTCAGATATGCAGATGACACCACCCTTATGGCAGAAAGTGAAGAGGAACTCAAAAGCCTCTTGATGAAAGTGAAAGTGGAGAGTGAAAAAGTTGGCTTAAAGCTCAACATTCAGAAAACAAAGATCATGGCATCTGGTCCCATCACTACATGGGAAATAGATGGGGTAACAGTGGAAACAGTGTCAGACTTTATTTTTCTGGGCTCCAAAATCACTGCAGATGGTGACTGCAGCCATGAAATCAAAAGACGCTTACTCCTTGGAAGGAAAGTTATGACCAACCTAGATAGCATATTCAAAAGCAGAGACATCACTTTGCCAACAAAGGTTCGCCTAGTCAAGGCTATGGTTTTTCCTGTGGTCATGTATGGATGTGAGAGCTGGACTGTAAAGAAGGCTGAGCGCCGAAGAATTGATGCTTTTGAACTGTGGTATTGGAGAAGACTCTTGAGAGTCCCTTGGACTGCAAGAAGATCCAACCAGTCCATTCTGAAGGAGATCAACCCTGGGATTTCTTTGGAAGGAATGATGCTAAAGCTGAAACTCCAGTACTTTGGCCACCTCATGCGAAGAGTTGACTCATTGGAAAAGTCCCTGATGCTGGGAGGGATTGGGGGCAAGAGAAGGGGACGACAGAGGATGAGATGGCTGGATGGCATCACTGACTCGATGGACGTGAGTCTGAGTGAGTTGGTGATGGACAAGGAGGCCTGGCGTGCTGCGATTCATGGGGTCGCAAAGAGTGGAACACGACTGAGCGACTGATCTGATCTGATCTGAAAGCAAGCTGCTCTGCGGCAAAGCACAGCTACAACTTAGTGTTTACTCTATAAAGTTACTGAGCCAAACCTTTCCTTTACAGGCATCATGTCCTTTAACACAGCTTGCTGATGAGGCAGGTACTATCACCATTCCTATTTTACCAACTTTCAAACCTAAGATTCAGAGAAATAAAGCAGTGTTCCCAAGTTCACCCAGCTAGTAAAGGACAGGGAGGGATTACACTCACATCCGCCTAAGCTTACGAGTCTATGGTACCTGCTCTCTAACCACTTGTAACAATGAACCTTCTTCTCTAGCAGAAAGGATGAGAAGGAACATGGAAAGGAGGAGATAAGGAGTGGAATAGTTAAGGGATCAACTATTGTGTTTCCAAGAGGTAAGTGACCACTGTGAGATGGACAGGTGGATCCAGGAACAAAATACACAGAAGAATAATAATATCAGCTGTATGTATACCCAACACACAGGAACACAAACTAGGTGGCACTCTGGAAAAGCACAGGGTGCAGAACTTACAGGCAGACAACTCCAGCTCCACCACATCTCAGCTAAACACCCAAGGAGACGGGAACAGCCTTGGTAAGGAATCTAACACCTCAGCTGAAAGAGGTGGATGTCAACCACTTTACATCATTGTTATAAACTGAGAATAATATATGCAAAGTAACAGTTAATTTATCTACTAATTACCACCAAAAAAACTGCACACAGACAAATCAGCAGGAACACAAACAAACCTAACTGTACTTAGCTTTCTGTTTCACACCAAAACTGAAGAATATAACTTCCCAGTTCTGACTTAAACTCTCACTCCCCTTCCTCCCTGCCTCTCTCCCACATGTAAAATAACGGAGCAAACCTCTTTTCCCTGAGGACCTGTACATATGGGAAAACAAAGCCAATGTAAGCAAAAGAGATGTCTCAATCTCAAAAAAGATTACACACACACACAGATCAACTTTAAAATCTAGTATCAGTCAGTATCATTTCATATTATTAAACAGATAAAACCACTTTTTAAAAATTAAAATCATTTATATTTTACAACGGACATGAAAACAGTCTACAAAAATCCAAACACACACACATAGGTAGAGTATAATAGTAAAGGAGCCCTCCCTCCACCCTGTGCCTCGCGCCATCCCCTAGAGATAAGTGCTATTACCATTTGGTATGTTCTATCCAAATAGGCACTCTGCACACACAAGAATGAATGAATAGTAACACGTGTGTGGGAGGGGCGGTGAAGGAATGATTGGGTTTCTTTTAAAAACATAAAAAAGTCTAAACTCTTATATAAGCGCTAGTGCTTTTGCTAGCCAGGACACACAGATCACATTTGATCCAAGCTGGCCCCAACGGCTCCTCCAGACCACAAAGGCTGTTGCACACAGCTGAGCCAGAAGAGAATCTAGGCTCGTGTGCCACGGCCTCTCTGTCTCTTTGCTGGATAAGCCGCTGGAGGTTGTCCTCTTCAATTTCTAGCCAGCTCTTTCTCTTATTCTAATTTTCTACTTGTAAATAAGTTTCCCTTTGCCTGATGTTTACTTAGATGTGCCGACTCCTTCAGCAGACGAGTGAATGCCATGTTTTAGAAAATCAGCAGCTGACTTTTCCTCTGGGGAAGGCCTTTCACGGCAGTTAGCTTACAGCGACCTCCGAGCCAGGTGGGCCTGGCAGAGAATGAACACTGTTCCAGACAGTTCAAGACATCTCTGTAATAATCCCAACTATCCCCTGGGTGAGACGAATGCATGGGTGGGAATTATGAACAATTCACTTAAGTGGCAAAACCCTTCCCTGTAATTTACGACAAAGAGCTCATGGCCCATGAGCTCTCACGGGGCGAGTGTTCATCAGGTGGAAACATGGCATACAGCTCAGATTAAGCCAAAAACCCCAATATATACTATTTTAAAACTTGTTTCTGTTACCTTTCCTTGGATGTCAGGTCAGAAGTCAGGCGGTGTGCTGAAGAAAGTGGTTCTGTCATGCACGCATCACTTTGAGATGCAGAGCTCTCTGAGGCAGGTTTTGTACTAGCAAATTCAATTACGTATTTCAACATGTCCGGAAGCGGGAAGCGGGCTGGGCCCGAGCCATACTTCACATACCTACAAGGCAGAGAAAATGGTACTCTAGTGCCAAAGCATCTTGTTCTTTCAGGCTCACTGCATTATTATATGGAGAGTCAACGGAAAGGCTTATCCCTTAAGGCTATACAATATTTAATACATTAATCTACAGAGCAAAAATTTTCTAACTACAAAAGTGAAAACTGACAACAATCTGAATCTTTACACTTGACAGAAAGCATTTCAGGTGGGCTCCTATTCAAAGTCACACCAATGGTACTTTCTCTTAATTCAAATCACATTTAGGCTCTACTCATAAAAGTAAACTCTATTTTTTAAAGGAAGAGAGATTTATTATCATTATTCAAATCTGAAAATAATGCTGTTGAACTATCAGGTTGGTGCAAAAGTAATTGCAGTTTTGCATTGCTGAAATTTGCCATTTGATTTTGAAATATATTCTTAAATAAACGTGGTTAATGTTATACATTTTAATGTGCATTTCTTGCTTTATGTTTTTTTGCTAATGGCTTATTACTTATTATTTTATATGTGTTTTAGACTACAGAAATGAAATTATTCAGAAAGCAAATTCAAGTGATTTTCTTATTAGAGTTCAAAATGGGTCATAAAGCAGCTGAGACAACTCACAACATCAACAATGCATTTGGCCCAGGAACTTCTAATGACTGTACAGTGCAGTGGTGGTTCTAGAAGTTTGGCAAAGGACACTAGAGTCTAAAAGATGAAGGACATAGTGGCCGGTCACCAGAAGTTGGCAATGACCAAATGAGAGGATCACTGAAGCTGATCCTCTTACAACTACAGGATAAGTTGCCCAAGAACTCAGTGCTGACCATTCTATGATTGTTTGGCATTTGAAGCAAATTAAAAAGGTGAAAAAGCTCAGAAAGTGGGTACCCTTATGAGCTGACTGAAAATCAAAAAACTTGTCACTCTCAAGTGTCGTCATCTCTTATTCTGTACAACAAACCATTTCCTATGGTTTGTGATGTGCAACAAAAAGTGGATTATACATGACAACCAGCGACAACCAGCTCAGTGGCTGGTTGTCAACCAGACAAGCAGCTACAAAGCACTTTCCAATCTTGCACCAAAAGAGGTCATGGTCACTGGTGGTGTGCTGCCGGTCTGATCCACTATAGCGTTCTGAATACCAGTGAAACCATTACATCTGAGAAGTATGTTCAGCAAATGGATGAGATGCACTGAAAACTGCACTGTCTGCAGCCGGCAGTGATCAACAGAATGGGCCCAATTCTTCTCCATGACAACGCCCAGCCAAACGTCACAAACAATGCGTCAAAGGCTGAACAAACTGGGCTACAAAGTTGTGCCTCATCTGCCATACTCACCTAACCTCTCGCCAACCGACTACCACTTCTTTAAGCATTTCAACAACATTTTGCAGGGAAAAACGCTTCCACAACCAGCAGGATGCAGAAAATGCTTTCCAAGAGTTCATCGAATCTCAAGGTACAGATTTTTATGTTACGGGAATAAGCATACTTTTTTCTCGTTGGCAAATGTGTTGATTGTAATGGTTCGTACTTTGATTAATAAAGATGTGCTTGAGTCTAGTTATACTGATTTAAAATTCAGGGTCTGAAACCACAAATACTTTTATACCAATCCAATGTACCCAAGGTTTTTTTCTTTGCTGCATTTTATATCAAGTAATCTTCAATTAGAAAAAAATGAAAGAAAGCTGAAAATGGGAAGTAGATGTTGACAAAGGTCAGAGTTTAAGTCCTATGTACACTATGATTCATGTACTCATTTAACAGTGCAGGCCAGGCATAAATTACTGAAGATTTCTTTGGAATCAGTAAATAATAAATGTCTTCAATATATAATCAAATAACTAATTATTTTAGTAATACCCAATGTTCTGCCATTACTAACACATGTTACACTAAGAAAAGAGATTTACTTTAGTGAATTCTACAGTTCACTGCAGTAGAGAGTCTAAATGGTACATAAGTTGACTCACTGGTACAGGTAAACTATAATTCTGGGATTCCATTTACAAAAGTAGAGAGTCACTTCACATTTTTCTTCTCTGAATAAAGAGAAAGAAACAGCCACAGAACTAGGGAGAAGTAAAATTGTTTCTATATCAAAAAGGATATTATGAAATGAAAAATAAAATATAATGCAACTCAAAATCAACCACATATTAGAGGATATGTAGCAAAGACACTTCATCCTCTCTAATTTAAAAGAGAAACAGAATGATTTCTCCTGTGGCTCTGCCTACCACAGAGAGTTTTGGCTTTCAAAGAAAATGATGTTAAATACATACAGCTAGAGAACTTTAAATAACTGTTTCTGGTCCTTATATCTTTATCTTTGGCTTACTTTCAGCTATCAACTCATCTAAACTTGACTGATCTTTCAAGATCTATTTTCTCCATGGTCTTCTTTCAGCATGTTATTCCCTTGAACACTGAAGGAACATCTCCCATCTCTTAACTTCTTGTCTATCCCACAGACATGGTAAACGTCTTCCTAAGCACTGTTTGTTGAAAGAACTTATTAATACATGACAGCCTTGGACCAAAGGAAACATCTTTCTAGTAGAATTGCAGCACTGATAATCTGTCATAAGATTTTAAGCCATCATTTTACATCTGTAACTCTTCCCAGGTTTGTTGTATTTTAACCTGACATTTATACAAAACTTCAGGAACAAATTTTCTTTGAGAAACTTGTCTTCAATTCTATGACATAATCATTTTCCTGTTCTTCTAATGAATTCCTTTAGACCAACTACTTCATACAATGTATTAATTTAGTAGAATTAGAATGAAAGTGGTTTCAAAAACGATGTCTACACTGTACACAAGAAACCTTATTTTTAATATGATATCAAGATACTTTTACAGAAGAAATGGTGAACTTTTTAAAAAAATAATAAAAGTAATACATATATACCTGGTAAGAAAACTCAAATTCAAACAAGGGTAAAACAAACCATAAAAGCCATTCATTCCCACCTCAGTTCTACTACCTAATGGTATCCATTAGCAACTTCCTTGCAAAGATTCCCAGAACTGTGTTACATACAGACAAGCAATTTTTCAAAAATAATTACTCAAGTAAAATTATCCAAAATTTAAGTCACTTTATTTTAAAAAGAAAGTCGTATTCATACTACAGAAAATACTCTTGTACGTTATTTAAAATCTAAATAAGTCAGAATGCCTAGCTGGTTACTGGCAAATTGAGTATTTTTCAGCTAAAATACATCAGATATACCAGGTACGTTGTATGAAAACAATTATGACTTTCCAATCTTATAAAGTATCACTCAAACTTTTAAAGTAAAATATTACCATAGGTATAAAGTCCTGTAAATCACTTCCAAGAGTATCTGAGGACTCAATTTCCAGCTTAAGCCTATATTAAGACAACGAGACAATGGATCATAACAAGTCTTGGGTAAATTCTTTCTAAGTGAGAGGGAGTGGCACCCAGAGGTGCAGGGTCTTTCTTAGGCTGGTATAGCGGGGTTTGCCTCTCAGGGAAATTACTGAGCTAGCAATGAAGCAGTCAGAGGTAGAGTAGTGGTAGCAGCAAAAATAGTAAGTAGATAAAGGCAAAAAAAAAAAAAGCCACTGACATTGTATGGAATCTCCTTCCTAAAGACTAAATTAATAGTCTCTGACTAGAGAGAAGTTACACTGATTCCTTCTTAGGAAGCCATTGGGTGACTTCACAAAAGCAGTCAGCAAGAATAGATGAACAATGATTTTTCTACAGGAGAAAGGACTTCATATGTGTCAAAAATACAAGCCCTCTCTTCGAGGCAGCACTGCTGATTTGTTTTACCTTTACCAGACACTTCAAAAACTACTTTCTCAAGACAAAGGGATTGGAGTTTTGTGATAGTTACCTCTCCTGTGTTTGTGAACAAGATGGCAAGGAGAGTAGAAAAAGAGAAGAGCTATGAAATCAGCTATGAACTTGGCTTCTCTTCAGTATACTGTCAATAACTCACCATGTGACTTGGGTCAAAGCTGTCCTGGAACCACCGCTGCCCATCTTAAAGACTGCTCCACATTTTCCTTACCCATTTTATAATATATATTAGTTAATACTTAAACTCTGAATTAATTTTTAGATAAAAGCAAATTATCCAATTTTAATACCCCATTCTAAGTACAAAGGTGTCTACGACTCACCTTTCCAGTTTTTGCTGCAGAATTTTTATTTCTTCTTTGAGTTTTCGAATACACTCTCGCTTACTTCGAACAAGCTCTTTGCTCCTGTACATATACCTAAGCAAATAATAATCCCACAAACACAATTTATATTTAAAAACATTAATAACACAAAGTTTCAGCAAACTTTGGATACAAGGAAACTACCTTCATCAGACACAGGGTTAGTTCTATGTTAGCTCTGTGAAAATACAGAGCTAACATCATATTTAATGAGGAAAGACTAAAAGTCTTCCCCCCTAAGATCAGGAACAATCCAAGAAGGACCACTCTTGCCTCTTCTATTCAATGTTTTTACTGGAGGCATAGTCAGTGCAATAAGGTGAAAAAAAAAGAAATAAAAGTCATATAGATAAAAAAGGAAGTAAAACTGCCTTCATTTGAAGATAACAGGATCATGTACATAGGAAATCTCAAGGAATCTACAAAAATGTATCACAACTAATAACTGAATTTATTAGTAATGTCAAAAGACACAAAGTCAATTAAAAAAGAAAGAGGGAAAAAAATCTACTGCATTTCTATATACCTGTAAAGGACAAATGAAAAGTAAATTTTTTTCCCAAAGCCTTATAACATCAAAGACAATAATTATTTAAGAATAAACATCCAGATATGTGTAAGAACTGTACACAAAACAATTATAAATCACTGCTGAGAGAAATTAACAAAGAGTTGAATAAAAGAAGCTATACCATGCTCATGGACTAGAGGACTAAAAATTGCTAAAATGTCAATTTCCCCAAATTGATCTATACATTCAACGCAGTCCCAATTAGAATCCCAGTAGATACCAGGGGTTTGGACAAGATGATTTTAATACTTAGTAGAAATGAACTGAGAATAGCCAACACATTAAAAAAAAAAAAAAAAACAGTAACACAATAGGAGATTCATACTATCTGATGTCAAGATTTATAATAAAATCACAGTAGTTATGAGAGTGTGGCACTGGCATAAGATTACACAACAGATAGAATAAAACCTCCAGAAAAAGACCCACAAATGTAAGTCCAACTAATTTTTTAAAAAAAGTATCAAGGTAATTCAGTGGGGAAAAGGGAGCTGTTTAAACAAATGACGCTGACATATCTGGATATCCACATGCCGCCTGACTGCCTCTTGCAAAAATATCCCCTTACCTCATACCATATATGAAAATAAACTCTAAATGGTCATAGACATGAACATAAGATTAAAAGGTCACAACATTTCTAGAAAAAAAATATCAAAGACCTTTGTGACCACGGGTTGGAAGATTTCTTAATTAGAATACAAAAAGGGCAACTGATAGGTTAGACTTCATCGAAACTAAAAAGTCCTGCTCTTCTAAAAACACTAGTAAAGAAATGAGAGAGACAAAGACAGATTTATATTCATATCTAAAATACATAAAGAAGTTTTACAACTCAGTATAAACACAATCAACCAAACTAAAAAGTGTACAGAAGACACCTCCCCTAAGAAAACATAAATGACCATTATTTACGCACACAAAAAGATGCTCAGTGTCATTACCATGGAAATACAAGTCAAAAGAAAAATAAAGATATTCCTATAAGCCCAATGAACAGTGAAAACGAAAGCTGCTCAGTCACGTCTGACCCTGTGCGAGCCCATGGACCAGCCCGCTGGGCTCCTTTGTGCATAGAGTTCTCCAGGCCAGAACACTGGAGTGGGTGCTAGCCATTCCCTTCTTCAGGGGATCTTCCCAACCCAGGGACTGAATCCACGTCTCTCGCATTGCAGCTGGATTCTTTACCATCTGAGCCACCAAGAAAAGCCCCAATAAACTCAACAGAATGGCTAAAATTTAAAAGACTGATAATCCCAAATACTGGTGAGAACTTAGAGCAGATGTAGCTTTCATATCCTGCTGACAGGAACACAAAATTGTACAGCCACTTTAGAGAACAGTTTAGAAATTTCTTATAAAGTTAAAAACATACTTTTCATACAACAACCAGGAATCTCACTCCCAGGTATCTTACCAGAAGCACTAAAAGCCACACCAAAACTTTTATATGAAAATTCATATTCATAATAGCCTAAAACTGGATACATCTGAAATGTCCCTAAACTAGTTAACAGAAAAAATATTGTGGTACATCCATACAATGCAATACTACTCAATATTAAGAAAGAAATCACTGATACATGCAACAACACACATGAATTCCAAAAGTATTATTCTAAGTGAAAGACGATGACCACAAGAGGGTACATAATGAATATTAATGTCCCGAATTGTAACACTTTATAAATGACAAAACTAGAGGGCCAGAGAGTAAGTCAGTGGTTGTCTGAGGGCAGAGGGAAGGGACTGACTGTAAAGGGCATGGGTGATGGAAACATTCTATATCTTGACTGTGGTAGTGGTTACTTGACTGTATATATTCATCAAAACTCACTGGCTGTACACTTAAGAATGGTAACATTTCTTTGTATGTAAATTGTATGTTGATAAAACAGACTTAAAATTCTGTCAGTCTGTCTAGTATTTTTTTCAGGAATACAAATAGTATTCAGATGAGAAAGAAATACACAGCAGCTACTCCACATACTGTTCATCATCGCAGAGAGCAGAGCTTTCACCTAAAGCCTAGCTATTCAAATTGTGGTCCAGAGATCAGAAAACAGCATCACCCTGAGAACTTCTAAGAAAGGCAAACTCTTGGGCCCCCACCTAGACCCACTGAATCCAAATTTGCATGTTATCAAGACCTCCAGCAGAGTACTACGGACACTACACTTAGTGCGAGCTTACTTCTGCTACAGCACATCAAGACGACAATCAACCGCAGAACTCACCTGTCCATATAAATGATCTGAGGAAATTCAAGCTTATTGTGAATTTTCTCCGGCTGACCCAGGGACTGATTGAACTCAAATCTTGAGAGTTCAAAGGTCAACACTGGAGGTAGCTTTGTAAACCAACGCTAAATCAAGAGAAGAAATACAGGAGAGAAAAGTTAAGTTTAGGAAACAGCAATAGCCAGATTTAAACTATCCCTCATTAGACTCTCTTTCAGTATAGAATTTATATTCAAATTAAACTCATACTGAATTTTTTTTTTAATCCCAAATAGTTAAAACGCCACACAGAATCATGCCTTCTTACAGAATATGGTTAAATGCTCCTCAAGAGTCCGAACTTACAAGCCAGTGAAAAAAATTTTAATTCAACTATCATCGTCAGAAATAATGACCTTTAAATACGTGAACTGCACCAAAAATCTACATATCATTCACTACATCATCAGCATTTAAGAGGCTTAAAACCTAGAGAAAATAGCTAGCCCAACCAACGAATTCAAAATTGTCTAAAAAGACTAATACGTGTACACATCCTCTATACTACTTATTCACACACAGTTTGAATCCCCTTTACTACTAAAAACAAAATTTGAAATAGCCTCATGATTCTGAGGGTTCTGAAAAAAATCTCTGAATTCCAAGAATTTATGGATATCACAAAGTACTTTGTCAAATCAACCTATTAAGTTACCTTGAGTTTCAAGAAAAGTACTGAGTTATTAAAAAAAGATCTCAACTGTCACTGATCATACATGAGGAAAGACTAAACCAGGAAAGGTATTTCTGTTCAATTCACCTGTGTGGCAGAGGTTCATACCAATAACTTTAAAACGTTCCCTTTACGAAAGATGCAAACAGCTATATTCCCTCCACATACCCTTGTCAGCATGAGGTGAACCAGACAGTCTGCCTGACCTCCTCAGAGCTAAATCTAAATAGGCAATGCTGCTAAGTCACTTCAGTCGTGTCCGACTCTGTGCGACCCCATAGACAGCAGCCCACCAGGCTCCCCCGTCCCTGGGATTCTCCAGGCAAGAACACTGATCAGATCAGATCAGTCGCAGTGGTTGCCATTTCCTTCTCCAATGCATGAAAGTGACAAGTGAAAGTGAAGTCGCTCAGTCGTGTCCGACTCTTAGTGAACCCATGGACTGCAGCCTACCAGGCTCCTCCGTCCATGGGATTTTCCAGGCAAGAGTACTGGAGTGGGGTGCCATTGCCTTCTCCATCTATTTTTTTTACGAGAGGTCTGATTCTTGAATAAGTCTCCAGAGGTCCAAGTTGTGAATAAACACCCTTTCTCTTTTGTAAGAGCGTGCGTCAGCTCTGTACAGATGACACAGACGTTATGCTTCCCAATCAGGAATCAACACTCTCCTTTGAAAAGCCAGGGAGGCAATAGTTCTCTCCCTGTTCTAACACTGCTCTACAGCTAATGTACTTTGACAAGGCTCATGTCAGGCTCCCTGTTAAATTCAAGAAAGATTTTCTTCCTCTTGTAAGTAATTACTGGACTGGACTCATAAAAAGCACAATTCTGTTTCAAAATGTATAATGAAAGGAGAATAATTCAAGTTGTGTGGTGCTGGCAATTATGCTACAACATAACTCACTAATTATTAACCCAATGGGAATGTTGAGATATTAATTACCCTTACTCATCCTTCACCTTCCCCCTTTCTTTCCAACCCACAAAAACAAATAAATGAATCTTAAATTTTAAAAAATTTAAAGCAAAGGCAGAATTTACAACTGAGAACAGTAAATACTATAATAGGGAAGATATTCTAAATGGCATACCATAGGAATTAATCACTGTACTTTTACCCTCCGAAAATATGGAGGCAGTGGGTTCTCCCTACTCAGGTACAGGTAGGCTTCAACAGAAAGAGAGAAACTTGATCATACTTAAAACATCAGAGGCAGCACACAACCTTTATATGATTAACTCAAATTATACAAGAATTTAATTATCAAACACTAAGACTCACTACTCTTACCAACTCATGAGACACTTCAGACTAGTACAAGTCCTGCTAAGTGTAAAAAGTTATTTAATACAAGATGTGAAAACAGTCTGCCCAAAAGCTCAGTCCTATTTAACTGGCTTTGTCATTGGCAAAAGCAAAAATATCCAACTCACCTCTTGTCCGTACTTCACTGAATGATCGGAAGGAAGCAGCTCAATGTCACCCTCCACCATGGCCCCTTCTAAACATTCGTCTAAGTTACGATAACCGTTTACCTGAAGGGGATACTGGCCGAAGGTCTCATTGTTACAAAAGGGCTTTCCTAGGCAAAGAGACAGATTGCTTTTTTAAAGGCATCACTACTGCTTCCTAAAGCTTTTTTCCTGGCACCACAGAAACAGTATCTTCTTAATTCAGCAATTTGCTGAAATCAGGTTAGAAGTATACATGGCCTTGATGAACCAGTGGCTCCATTCACAGATCACTGACAACTGCTAACCTCACAAAAAAGAAAGACAACCAGAGGTAACATGCCTCCTAATCAAAGACTGTCCCGCCATCTACAGATTAGTCTCGACTAATTAAAAAGCCTTACCTGAATCTGGCCAAATTCTAGATCCAACTATCAATTTATGAAATGATGAGCAGAGAGGAATATGTTAAACCATATCACAGATAAGTGAGGAGCAAAATTTTAGACTATAGAGAATATAAGAGAACAACCTAATTTCTTTAAAACAGACAAACAAAAAAATGTATTTCAACGAAGAAAATATGGGAGGGTGGGATAGTCTGCAGGTTCTGGAAAAAACTGAAAAGACATATATCAACCAGTCACAAATGAACAACATTTGATCCTGATTAACACAAACCGTAAAAAAGTATACACATAGGGGAGTGCACGTACCTTTACATACGTAAAATTATTTATTTATATACACAAAAAATTATAAAACAAATAGGGTATTTGAACACTTGGCTAGTTGTATACAACAGTAAGAAATGCTGTTTTGGGGACATGATAGTCGATTAGATTGTTTTAAGGAGGCTATCAGAAGGGTAAAAGATGACAAGGGTTTTGATGCGGAATGACTGGCCATGTGTCCAATGCACAGCTAGATAAGCCACTGGAAGAGATGCACATTTTTTGGCAGTCTGACTCAATGGAACTTTGAGTTTAGATATTATGTCTGAAAAAAGCAGAGAAAACTGATAAATATCAGTGTACGTCTGATATTAATACCAGGTTTGGGCTGGGCAATACTATACAATTCAATACAACATCTCTGCAACAAACACTGTGCCCATTTTGCAGATGAAGAGACTGAGGATTCATGATCCAGGATCATGGAGCTTGTCCATGGTCACACAAAGAGGCAGAACTAGTATTCAGATCTGCATATGTCTGACTCGCAAGCCTCTTCACAGTAAATACACATGCGGTCACAAGTTGAGAATTAACATTTAGAGTAGAGGATTTACCTTCACGAATCCCTTCAGTGAGGAAAGTACCATAGAACAGCCGCACCATTGGATTTTCAGATTTGTTCCTGGGATTGCTACTTTTAAAACAAGGAAACAATTCTGTATCATTTGGATGAGGTAAGCAATATACTAAACCAAACAATCATTCAAAAGCAAAAATAAAACATTTTCATTAAGAGCCAGGTATGGTGTAAAGTAAAGGATTAGTTACTCACTGAACAAGTTTAGTTCAAAAACTCACTGATCAAGTATATGCCCAGCACTGTACTAAATTCTGGAGACACAAAGGCAACAGGCATGACTGCTGGTCTTAAGGAGCTGAAAGTCTAATAAGGAAGTCATACATGCAAATACATGTATGTGTGTTTATTCAATAGATAACATCCATATCCAGTGACAGAAGTATATAAGGTATAGAAGTTGGACAAAAGCAAGAATGAGCCCTCTTGTGCAGTTTTTCAAATGAAAAAGTTTTCCTGGTGGCACAATAGAAATGGAAAGAAAAGTTTATTTCTATAATCCTTCTTAAATGTATTGGAAAGCTGTTTTATGATACATACTTCTTCCATGTGGAGTTAAAAAAAAAAAAAAAAAAAGGCAGTAAACAAATATCTCTGCATCTATATTTGGTAAGAGGTATTCATATTCTTTGCCTTGAATTTTACTTCTGTCAGTGATTGAAACAATTAAATTCAATGTATTCATATTATACCTCCATTCTCACATCAAGGATTGATTTGACCTTTCAATACATTTTATAGCAGAGGTATTGAGTTTTGAAAGTTAATAGCTATGGCCCTTTTAGTAAAGTGTTACAAGTTAATGTGATTATCTATAGAGGGGAAAACCAAAGGCAAGGAGGATAAATAATGACAAATATGAGTGGTTACCCCATGGGGTTTGGTAAAAATCAGTAATTTCTACTTGAGAAGAATAATCTTCTCCTGTATCATCACTCTCAGTGAACTGCTATGAGTAGGAGAATGCACAAATCCGCCGCACTCACTTAACATTAACAGCTAGCTGGAAGGCGTCCTCCAGCCAATCCAGGAGCTTGTGTGTGAACTCACTCACATCTTGCTGTAAGAGAGGCACAAAGTGCAGAAGAGTTAGACTCAACACTGTATGTGGGCAAATGAAACTCTGCCCTTACCCCACCGATGAGTAAGGCTCTATTACTGTGCAAGATCTCTTGTTCAGGTCCAAATACCACGAATATACAAGGAACACTGCTGCCCAAGGCTGCAGACAGCACACAAGGTACGCTAGGATCTCTGACTAGGAGGAAATGGAACGCGGCCACATCTATTTGTAACAAACTATCAAACACTTCCAGCTAGGCCTTTTAGAAAGGTTCAAAGGACAGACTGTGGTCCTCTAGAATGGGAGATCTGTGGGGAGAAAGGAAACATTTTTAAATGTTCTGAGAATTCTGTAGAACTGTAGGACCTTTAGACAAACAGAGGGGAAAAAAAATGATTGTATGAACAGTGCTAGTTTCGATTTTAATAGGAGATAGGGCAAGGAAGAGACATCTGACTAGACAAGAAAGACTGCTCAGAAAAGCTACTGAACTCGGGTTTAGACAGTTTTAAAATTAGGATTTCGATTTGGGCCATTCCAAGACAAAGGTGCAGAAAAAGGACGGACTCTCTTTTCCTTGGTGACCCTTTGCCATGATTCACTGAGGTATCTTCCAAACTTCTCCTTTCTAATTCAACAGTCCCTGAAAAACTCTGTTCTTTCTCCTACTTCTTTCATTTAGCACTGCCGGCCTCCTCCATACAACACACACGTGCACGTACATTCTTTTTACCACCTGTTCCTTAAGCATTATAAAGGGCAAAAGCAGGCACTAAAGTCCCACACCATCACGTTCACAGCTTATTCTACAGCTGAGACAAAGCAGCATCACAGTGATGATCACGAAGCGTCACTGCAAGCTCCAGGACTAGAGCCTTCCTGTACCTGCTGTTCCTCAGGAGATCGGAACGCTCCCTTTAAGAGGTCCAGGGCTGCTGAAGGGTCGACAAACTTTCGATTTGATCCCATCATCAGAGCAAACAAATATTGAAGTTCCTGCATAAACACGATATTTCTCTTTTCCTGCAGGAAAGATAGCCATACATACTTATAACCTCATATGTGGAAAAGCAAAACGCATAAAGAGAAAAGTTGTTAACAATCACTCCCTAATTTACATTTATGAAGATCTGGATCAGAGTCAGGTCTCAAATTGTTACCGGCATTCTGACAAGGGCTGTGGTGGGGACTGCCCTAAACTCAAGACTACCTGTGTACTGACAGAAGCCAGAGACAGAATACTGTCAGAACTCCCTTTCTAAAGCCAATGCCCTCCCTGCTGCTGGGAACAGCATCACCATGGTGCAATCTTGGCAGGGCAGGGTTGATCTGGGCAGGAGGCTACCCTCTTTGGCAAGAATGAGCTGAAATCTCTTCTATGATGGTCCAGGCCTCCAGCGTCATGTCATCCACTCTGCACCCTCAGTGTAAATGGCTGAAGGAGGCCCAGTGGCAGAAAAGCTGAGGCCACCGGAGTGACTCGCTTCTTTCTTAGAACTATTTTTCTCATTTTATTCCCCCTTAACTTCACTTTCTTGTCACAAAGAAATAAAAGGGGTCATTAGGAAATGGAAACAAATGTTGCAGAAGCCAGAGAACATCACAGTCACCAGCTTTAACCAAAATCTAAAGGCCTTTGGGATGAAAGGGGCTGAACAGTGAAGACTCCTCAACACCAATTTACCGTGTGACTTGGACAATTTTCAAGTACGTTCTGTGGTAGACTATAGCTGAGGACAAGTCTTCGGAATTCAGGCAATTGAAACAGAGACTGAAATAAAGAAGGAAATGGATTAATAGCCTTTCTTTCAAGATAACTGCAGCAAAAAAATATTTTTTTATATTAAAAATATGTGTATAACCATTAACTTGGTAATTCTAAGGAAATAATGGCTGTGTATAAAAATTTAGCAGGAAGAATATTAATCCTTTTTAGAGAAAAAATAGAAGCAACCTAATGGCTAGTAGGAAAAATTAAATAAACTATAGTGCACCTGTACAGCAGATTATTATACAGTCATTAATACTGTAGAAACAATGTTTTCATAAAACGGACAAGTACACAGAAAAAAACGAAGGCTCCAAAGTTACATATATCAACATGGATGCATCTCAGAAACATTCAGTGTAGAAAAGTAAGAGTACTATGCTGTGTACATGAAGTTTAATCATATAAAACAACACGGTACACTGTTTGAGGTTACATGGGCACAACAGGGACTCAATAGTACAGGGATTTGAAACATTTCTTTCTAAAATTGGGTGGTGAGTACAGCTGTGTTCATTATTCTCCACTCTGTCGTAAGTACTGTATTTTAAGAAATTATAATAGTAGGTATCTTGGACTGGCAGAATTAGGGAACGGAATTCCTTTTTATTGCTTGTAAATTACACATTTTTCCAACTATGACTAACTCTCTTTTGAAAGTTGATGTTTTAAAAAACCTCTTGTATGACCCTAACTCCTCATCCCAACATACTCCTCCAGTGAAAAAGCCTTCCAGCCTATAGACCGGAACTCTTGAAGGGGCAGCCTGGGTGGACAACAGGCCTCCAACCTCCCACACTCCATCACATGCTCTACAGGTTTCAGCCAATAGTACACCTGGACTGGGAGCACCACAAGCTCTACTGGGATTCAGCCAACAGGAGGAACGGACACCTGGCCTGGCAACTTCAGTCAGGGGAGGCTGGGATAGCAAAGTTCTGTCTGGAGCCAGGGCTTGGGAACGCTCAGCTCTGCCTGCCACCTGCTCTCTTCTCTTCCCACCTCCCCTGTCTACCTAGCCCATTGCCACTCCTCTCAGTTTCATCCCTGTTCTGCTAACAGGAAAGTTCCAGGACTTCTCTTTCACCATGAGAAAAATGGTTTTACATTCCCAAGTCTCCTCACTGCACCTCTGCAGCTTCACCAAAGTCTGGTGTCCCCCAAATATGCTGTGATTCTTAAAAACGACAACAGTGTGAGTTAACGTTACTCACATTTCCCAGTCCAATACTGACTGGCCGTCCACCATCTACTGCTTCTCCTGAAGTCTTTCTAGCACTAATTACATCCTCCTCCTCCAGGCATCAGAGTTTAGAACTTCAGAATAATCTTTTAACTCCTTTCCTTTTACTAACCATTGACATCCAATAAGAAGGCCGTTGCACTCTGCCTCTGGGGCACTATTTTATTCATAACCACCTCCTCTCCCTCAGTCCCAAGCACCTAATCCAACTCCCTGCTCTGCACACATCGTCTCCCTGCCTCCAGAACCTCCTCTCTACCAGCCCACTCTCCACACAGGTCCTTCTCACTATCTTTCTAATATGTGTGACCAAAACAGAGCTCCCAAGTCACTGAAGACTGTCACGTGGTGAGAGGTCTTCTGACTACCCCAAGTCCGCCATCCTTCCTAGGTGACTTTGGTCAACATCCAACCCATGGGACACCCTCTCAGCTCTGCCTTGGGAATAAATCAAGGTTCCAACCTCTCCTCCACTCCCACGGCCACCAGCCTGGCCCCAGCCAGCACGCCTCGTGGTGACGACTGTGGCAGCCCCCTTCACACGTCTCAACACTTGCATCCTCACCCCTCCATTCTGCTCTCCTCAAGGGCCAAAGGGAGCCTTCGAAAACTCAAGCCAGAGTCCATCACTCCTTCGCTCAGAACCCGCATGACGATGCCCCATGTCACTCAGAACAAAAGTCAAGTTACCTCTCCAACAACACCTCCAATGACTCTCACCTCCACTCCGAGCATTCCAGCCACTCAGGACTCTGAAGTCCCCCAAACATGCCAAGCTCGCGCCCATGCTGGGGCCCTATAAGGAAGGTCCCATAGCCTGGAACACCCCCAACCCCTGCCCCCGCCCCCGGCAGCTATGGGCTCTCTCCTCTGCCTGCTGCCCAGGCATGTGCTCCAGTCTCAGCCCCTCAAGAGTCCTGATCTGACCTTGCAGTGGATGTGGGAAACTCCTCCCGCCCTCCCGAGGCAGCTCCAGTCTCCCTCACCCTCCTGTCTTTTCCACCACACCGACCACAGTTTAACATAGTATAGAAACTTAGCTATCTAGTTACCTAACTAAGTTTTCCAACTATTTATCATTTTCTATTTACTGTTCCTTGTCCATCTTGCCTCATAAGAATCTACCTTCCTAAGGGCAAGGCTCAGTCTGGGTTTGGTTCAATTCTGTATCTCTAGGGCTCAGAATAGCACTAGGCACACAGCAGCCGTCTGTCTTATATTCATGGAGGGAATACAGGTACTTTTGTTCAGCCCGGGGACCTCCAGCTGGCTCCCTGAGTATCTTACCTCTCGTGACCTACTCCTCAGCTCCATCTCTACACCCTCATCCACACCCAGGATATGTCAGTACCTGAAACAACTGCCAGAGGTCAGACCACAAATTCAGAACACGCCCCTCCGGAACCATAATCTGTCCTCTGGCTCACGTATTCAGTGGCCCACAGGACATCTGTGCTTTGACATCATCAGGAACCCAAGCAAATGAGTATCTTCCTTGTCTCCCAGTCATTACCTCTGTCCTGTCATCATTCTGCCCTCTCCCCAGCTTTGATCCCATGAGCTCTAACCACCCTTCATTAAATTCTCAAACTGCCCTTTCGTTCTTTCATCTAACCCAGCAAATCCTCCAACTTAGATGAACTTAATTTTTCACTTAAGCAGTGTGGAGCACTGCCAAGAGAAAAAGTCTCGATAAAGCAGGGCACACTGATACCACTATGCATTTAAGTCTGTAAGCTCAAGCAGAGATTCATATTTTTAGAAATTCTACTACTGTGGTCTGGTGCCAACTGGTTTCCCGCTGTTGACAACTCTTTTAAACTTTCACCCTCTTAAAGAGATTCTGTCAACTTTTCCACACTGTCTCAGAAATTGGTGCTTATTTCAGAGGAAAAAATGACTATTTAGGAACCATTTCAACTTGGGTTAGCAGTCATCACTTCTTCCTTGTCCTCTGCTGTTACTCTGCTGCCCTCTTGCTACTGGAGGCCAAGCCCTCCCCACACGCTCCTTGTCCCATCCTCCCGTGCTTTCTCTGAAACTTTTCTCAGTTGTCTCCTCATCATCATCTCTCACAGGAGGGACGTCAACTCAGGGCGAGGTCTCAGTCTTGGTCAATCTCTCTCCCTCTCTCTCAAAAGGAAAGAACTGACTGGCGTCCCTAATTCCCAATGAACACCCTACAGCCTATTCTCGACACAGAAGCCAGTGAGCCGTTTAAAGTGGAAGCAGACTCACAGGACTTGTCTGCTCCAAACCTTCCAACACTTACCACATCTCTCATAATTCCTGAATCCTCGGCATGACCCCCAGGTCCCCCGTCCCCCCACCGCCGCTGTCGTCACTGCTGTCTGCTCCGCCCCCTTGGTCACACTCAGTCCCAGCTTTCTCCCTATTTCTCAACATACTAAGCTCCTGACCCTGAGTCTTTGTACTTGCCGTCCGCTCCGTCTGCAGCATTCTTTACGTGATCATAAGAAACGTTCTTCATGTAACTACATGGCCCATCAAATGCCTTGCCCAAGTCCAGCCTCTGCTCAGATGCTCACCGTGGCAGAAAGGCCGTACCCAACCCCCTTGAATGAACAGCACCCGTTTGCTCTCTACTCCCTCTTACTCTCATTCATCTTTATAGTCCTTAGCACCACCTGATATGTAATTTGTATCCTGTATGTCCCACTCTTTTCAAACTCCCTGGGAGTGTGGGCCTTATCTACTGCTGTTTCCCCAGCGCTAAAACAGTGCCAGGCAAGGAGTCAGTTGAAGGAATCCATGGGTTTTATGCGTGGAAGCAGAGGATTCAGTTTTTGGCTAAGCAGTTGGGTTGTTGTCAAGTACCATGAAGGAGGAGTTTGCAGGATGGGATCAAGTGCTGCACTGCAGCCACGTTAAGTGGCAACACGCTCCCCAGGGTAATTCATCCACCCATCCACGGGGCTTGATCACCAACTACAGGCTACTGATTCCCAGAATTTTATCTGCAGCCCAGGTCTTTTTACTGAACAGCAGATTCACAAAGATAACTGCCTAACTGCCTACCCAGTAGTTTCATGTGGACCCTACAACTCAGCATGTTTTAAAACTAACCAAACCCCATGTTTAACACACATGCAAATTATTCCTCCTCTGGTGTCAAATGGCACTGCTGCCCACGTGGTAGCTCAAGTCAGAAATCTGGTCTTCTGCAGCCCTTCCTGCACACATCCCTCCTAGGCTGCCTGCCATGCCCTATACATCTGATCTCCCGAACACCTTGAGAATGTTTTTACTCCCACCTTCCACAGTTTATGCCACTTTTCCATTCCAGGCCACGACCATTTCCTTCCTGCTTGGTCCCTTACAATAGCTTCTCAAAGACTGGTTTCTCCTTGTTAATTAACTCGTGCTCTGCTGTAATACACCACTCACTCAGCCTATTTAAAAGCACAGAAGACTTTGTTTCAGTACTGCCCGCTTTAGACACGAGAGCGTCTAAGTCCGAAACATAAGAAAGTAACTGAAATACAATCATACCGTGGGGAAAACACTCCAGTTTTATTTATCTGTCTCCATTTTTTTCAAAGCTGTGTTTCTCATATTTCAGCTTAATACATTACAAAACTGTCTCCAGAAGACATGGTTATCTCTTAAAAATTTCATACCTGAATAACAGCACTAAACCAACATGTATTGCCAACATTTTTCAGCCCAACTGGCCAACCATCAACTCGTCTCCAGTCATTGGGATTGGGATTTTCTCCCCAGACTTCACAGCGTTTTCTCTTTGAGCGCTTAGTTTCTGCAGAGGTTGCCTCGTGCATCCTACATTGTGCCAACATACCACACATCAAAAAAGAAAAGAGTTAGACAACAAAATACTATAAGGAGGCTGTAGATAACCTGTCATAGTAAATTCAAAATGTCAGGTACACTACTAACTGGGTTATCACTGGGCATATGGTAACTTTAGTTTTAACATAAATGAAAACTAAGGTTTAAACATAAAGTTGTTAAAATCCTTCCTAGCAGAGATTATTACCAGTAAGGCCCCGATGGAACTGAGTTGAGACTCAAGACTATTAAAAGTTTTACATTTCAATGAAAGTGCCTTATTTCAGACTTGCCATTGAAAGAGGCAAGAGAGACACTCTGAGAAAGCTAAGCGCCTCCAAATTGTTTAACACACATAGAATTAGCGAACTAAAATGGACTGGAATGGGTGAATTTAACTCAGAGGACTATTATATCTACTACTGCGGGCAGGAATCCCTCAGAAGAAATGGAGTGGCCATCATGGTCAACGAGAGTCCAAAATGCAGTACTTGGATGCAATCTCAAAAACGACACAATGATCTCTGTTCGTTTCCAAGGCAAATCATTCAATGTCACAGTAATCCAAGTCTATGCCCCAACCAGTAACACTTAAGAAGCTGAAGTTGAACGGTTCTATGAAGACCTACAAGACCTTTTAGAACTAACACCCAAAAAAGATGTCCTTTTCATTATAGGGGATTGGAATGCAAAAGTAGGAAGTCAAGAAACACCTAGAGTAACAGGCAAATTTGGCCTTGGAATATGGAATGAAGCAGGGCAAAGACTAACAGAGTTCTGCCAAGAAAATGCACTGGTCATAGCAAATACCCTCTTCCAACAACACAAGAGAAGACTCTATACATGGACATCACCAGATGGTCAACACCGAAATCAGATCGATTATATTCTTTGCAGTCAAAGATGGAGAAGCTCTATACAATCAGCAAAAACAAGACCAGGAGCTGACTGTAGCTCAGACCATGAACTCCTTATTGCCAAATTCAGACTGAAATTGAAGAAAGTAGGGAAAATCACTAGACCATTCAGGTATGACCTAAATCAAATCCCTTATGATTATACAGTGGAAGTGAGAAATAGATTTAAGGGCCTAGATCTGATAGATAGAGTGCCTGATGAACTATGGAATGAGGTTCGTGACATTGTACAGGAGACAGGAATCAAGACCATCCCCTTGAAAAAGAAATGCAAAAAAGCAAAATGGCTGTCTGGGGAGGCCTTGCAAATAGCTGTGAAAAGAAGAGAAGCAAAAAGCAAAGGAGAAAAGGAAAGATATAAGCATCTGAATGCAGAGTTCCAAAGAATAGCAAGAAGAGATAAGAAAGCCTTCTTCAGCGATAATGCAAAGAAATAGAGAAAAACAACAGAATGGGAAAGACTAAGGATCTATTCAAGAAAGTCAGAGATACCAAAGGAACATATCATGCAAAAATGGGCACGATAAAGGACAGAAATGGTATGGACCTAACAGAAGCAGAAGATATTAAGAAGAGGTGGCAAGAATACACAGAAGAACTGTACAAAAAAGATCTTCACGACCCAGATAATCATGATGGTGTGATCACTGACCTAGAGCCAGACATCCTGGAATGTGAAGTCAAGTGGACCTTAGAAAGCATCACTATGAACAAAGCTAGTGGAGGTGATGGAATTCCAGTGGAGCTACTCCAAATCCTGAAAGGTGATGCTGTGAAAGTGCTGCACTCAATATGCCAGCAAATCTGGAAAACTCAGCAGTGGCCACAAGATTGGAAAAGGTCAGTTTTCATCCCAATCCCAAAGAAAGGCAATGCCAAAGAGTGCTCAAACTACCGCACAATTGCACTCATCTCACACGCTAGTAAAGTAATGCTCAAAATTCTCCAAGCCAGGCTTCAGCAATATGTGAACCGTGAACTTCCTGATGTTCAAGCTGGATTTAGAAAAGGCAGAGGAACCAGAGATCAAATTGCCAACATCCTCTGGATCATCAAAAAAGCAAGAGAGTTCCAGAAAAACATCTATTTCTGCTTTATTGACTATGCCAAAGCCTTTGACTGTGTAGATCACAATAAACTGTGGAAAATTCTGAGAGAGATGGGAATACCAGACCACCTGATCTGCCTCTTGAGAAATCTGTATGCAGGTCAGGAAGCAACAGTTAGAACTGGTCATGGAACAACAGACTGGTTCCAAATAGGAAAAGGAGTACGTCAAGGCTGTATATTGTCACCATGTTTATTTAACTTATATGCAGAGTACATCATGAGAAATGCTGGACTGGAAGAAACACAAGTTGGAATCAAGATTGCCGGGAGAAATATCAATAACCTCAGATATGCAGATGACACCACCCTTATGGCAGAAAGTGAAGAGGAACTCAAAAGCCTCTTGATGAAAGTGAAAGTGGAGAGTGAAAAGGTTGGCTTAAAGCTCAACATTCAGAAAATGAAGATCATGCCATCTGGTCCCATCACTACATGGGAAATAGATGGAGAAACAGTGGAAACAGTGTCAGACTTTATTTTTCTGGGCTCCAAAATCACTACAGATGGTGACTGCAGCCATGAAATTAAAAGACGCTTACTCCTTGGAAGGAAAGTTATGACCAACCTAGATAGCATATTCAAAAGCAGAGACATCACTTTGCCAACAAAGGTTCGCCGAGTCAAGGCTATGGTCTTTCCTGTGGTCATGTATGGATGTGAGAGCTGGACTGTGAAGAAGGCTGAGTGCCAAATTGATGCTTTTGAACTGTGGTGTTGGAGAAGACTCTTGAGAGTCCCTTGGACTGCAAGGAGATCCAACCAGTCCATTCTGAAGGAGATCAGCCCTGGGATTTCTTTGGAAGGAATGATGCTAAAGCTGAAACTCCAGTATTTTTGCCACCTCATGCGAAGAGTTGACTCATTGGAGAAGACTGATGCTGGGAGGGATTGGGGGCAGGAGGAGAAGGGGATGACAGAGGATGAGATGGCTGGATGGCATCACTGACTTGACAGATGTGAGTCTGAGTGACCTCCGGGAGTTGGTGATGGACAGGGAGGCCTGGCGTGCTGCGGTTCATGGGGTCGCAAAGAGTCGGACACGACTGAGCGACTGATCTGATTTGAAGCAACTCAGCAATAGGAGGGGACCAATGTGTCTACAAACTAACATGCCACCCCTGGAACTGGGTATTTGTGAACAATATCAATCACTATATCAGTACCAATTCAAAAAATATATTCCTCTAGTCACTTCTGAGACAGGGGAATAATGATATCTTTCATTTTCAAATAGCCAACAATGTATCTCTCAAAGTTTACAAAGGTTCAAGGTTTATAAACAGAATACAAACTCATAAACATCTTAAAAAAAAAAAGAAAACATATTTATCAGATATTTGCACTAGTTTGGTTTCCATCCTATCAACTGAAAACTACAAAACCTTGCAGTTTCTACTCAACTCAAAGATAGCAGGCTGCAATAAGACTCTTATATTTAGCTTCTTCAAAAGTGAACCAAAGAGTAAGTAAGCTAACATGAATTTAAATTTTCTCATAAAAGAAGTTTCATTTAGGTGCAATTAAAGAAGCCTGGCAGAACTGTCTTTGACCTACACACTAAGGTGTGGAGCAAATATTGTAAATTAAGTCAATAACCTGTTAAGGTCTCTTCCATCAGCTTGAATTTTAGGGGACTCCAGCAGACTCAAAGCAATGGCAGCCTGAAGATCATCCTTGCTATCGTGAGTAAGGTCTATCACTTCTGTAAAATAAACAGAAATTTAATTAGTCTACATGCAGGAAACACTGCCTTTCTGTCTATATTGAAGGCAAAAAGGTAAAAGCAGTCACAAAATTAGGTCTCACTACAACAGCTCATCTGTGAAAAAACAACTTTATTACTCCATGCCAGAGTCAAAGTAATAACTTACTGCCACACTGTAACCTTAAAATTAGCTAACAGTACAGTAATAACAAGCTGCTAAAGTGCAATGAACCAAATACCCCCCTTTGCAGCCTTACTTCACAGGGTCAGAAATATATCCCATACCTATACGTTAAATAGTATCCTTGTTGTAAATTAGCAGCTAAAAGTTAAACATTCAAAAAATGGGTACTTTCAATCTCACACCAACTACTCTAGAGAATAGGGAATATACTCCTTAACCCACTTTACACAGTCAGCATAACACCTTGTTACATCCCAAGCCAATCAAGGACAGTAAGAGAAAGGCAAAATGACAAGCTCACGCATGATCACAGATGTAAAAAGCCTAAATACAGGCAAACAGAATCCTGCTAACATGCCACAAAAGATTATATATTAAGACCAAGCTGAATTCACTGTAGAAATGAAATACTGAGCTAATATTAGAAAAGAGACCAGTAAAATTCATTATCTAAACAGTTAAAGGAAAAAATGATCATCTCGACAGATACAGAAAAAAGTATTTGATAACATTCAACCTCTATCAAGGAATAACAACTCCAAACCAAGCAGGAAGAGAAAAAGTATTTTTAGACTGAGAAAGAATTATCCATGGAAAACCCACAGCAGACTTTATACTGAATTGTGAAATTTCCTTTAAAACCAAGAATAAGATGAAGATGTCTCTTATGAGGGCTTTTACTCACCATGGCTCTCAAAGTTCCAGGCAGTATGATAAGAAAATAAAAGTTCAAAAAATAAAGAATGCAAAGTAAGAAACAAAACTCGTAATTCACATATACAATGAAGCCCAAAATAATCTATGGAAAATGGGCATAATGAATAATAAGAGGTGGTTAGATAAGCAATCAATGAACAAAAGTTAAATGAATTTCTATACACGAGCAATGAAATAATTTATAAAGAAAAAATCACAAAGAACACAAAACTAATCATCAAGACCTTGTCTACCAGCCTAAGAATAAATGTATGGATCAATAGAACAGAATTAGTGGAACTGAACTGACGGTCCAGGAATAAACCTCAAGGTTGTAGTCAACTGATTTTCAACACAGGTACCAAGGCAATTCAACAGAGAAAAAATATCTTTTCAACAAAAGGCGCTGGGACAATTGGATATCCACAGGCAAAAAAATGACTTTTAACTCTTTCCTCACATCATTTACAAAAATGAACTCAAGGAGTGGATCAAGCCCTCAAGATAAGAGGTAAAACAAAAGTCTTAAAATAGGTAAATCTTCATGACCTTGGATTGGACAATGGCATCTTCCAGATGACACTAAAAGTACAAGAGTTAAAGAAAAAACTAATAAACTTGACATCATCAAATAAATATCTTTGGGCTTCAAAGGATACCATCAGGATAGTGAAAAGACAACCCACAAAATGAGAGAAAAATTTTGCAAATCGTCTATCTGGTAAGGGAACTATGTACAGAATACATTAATTCCTGCAACTGAAAAACAAAAAGACCAACTTCAATATAATAAAATACATAATTTAAAAAAACTTTAAAAATGGGCAAAGAATTTCAATGGACGATTCTCCAAAGGAGATACACAAATGGCAATAAGCACATGAAAAGATGTCTCACATCATTAGCCATCAGGGAAATTCAAATCAAAACCACAATGAGATTAACACTTCACACCCACGTGAAAGGCTAAGTAACCAGTGTCAGTGAGGATGTGGAGAAGTTAGAACCTTGTGTAGTGCTAGTGGGAATGTAAAGTCGTGAAGCTGCCGGGGAAGCTAGAGGAATGGAGTTTGGCAGTTCTTCAAAATGTTAAACACAAAGTTTCATGACATTGATTTTTTTGGATACGACACCAAAAGCATAGACAAAAACAAAAATCAACAAACAGAGCCAAATCAAGCTTTATAAAAAACTTTAAAAGCATGAAAGGACACAATCAAAAGAGTGAAAAGACAATCTACAGAATGGAAGAAAATATCTTCCTATCATATATCTCATTAAGAGTTAATATCCAGAATATATTCAGAACTTCTACAACTCGACAACAATAAAAACTCAACTAATCTGATTGTAAAATAGGCAAAAGACTTGAATAGACGTTTTTCCAAAGATGATGTAACATGGCTAACAGGCATATGAAAACATGCTTAGTGTCACTATCGTCACAGAAAGTGTACAGTAAAACCTCAATGTGCTGTTATCGCCGCACGTCCATTAGAATGGCCATCAAAAAACCAACCAAAAACCGGAAAATAACAAGTATTAGCGAGAATCCCAGGGACGGGGCATCCTAGTGGGCGCCGTCTATGGGGTCGCACAGAGTCAGACAGGACTGAAGTGACTGAGCAGCAGCAGCGAGGATTTGGAGAAGCTGGAACTCTTCTGCATTGCCGTCAGGATTATAAAACGGTGCAAATGCTACGGCAAACAGTACGGAGGCTCCTCAAACAATTAAAAGTCAACTCCCATATGGTCTAGCAATCTCACTTCTGGGTACACATCAGGGTCTCAGAGCTATCTGCACATCCAAGTTCAAATGGCTCTACTCACAAGAGTCAAGAGGTGGAGCAGCCCCAATATCCATTGGCAGATAAGTGGATACACAAAATTTGGTATACACATACAATGGAGTATTATTCAACCTAAAACAGAAGGGAAATTCTAACATGCTACAATCTGAATGAGCATTAAAGACCTTATACTAAGTGAAACAAGCCAGGCACAAAAGGACAAATACTCTACGATCCCACTTATAAAAGGTACTTAGAGTAGTCAAAATAATGGACAACAGAAAGAATAGAGGTTGCTAGGAGAGGGAGTAATAGGGAATTACTGTTTAATGGGTACAGGTTTCAGTCTCATAAGACAAAGAGTTCTGGAGATGGATGGTGATGATAGTTGCACAATGACATGAATGTACATAATATCAGTGAATTGTATGCTTAAAAATGGTTATGATAATAACTTTCATGTTATGTGTAATTTACCATAAGGAAAAAAACATTGGAAAGAAAATAAAGGAAATCCTGTCACATGCCACTGCATCAATGAACATTGAGGACATTATGTTAAATGAGATAAGCTAGTCATGAAAACATAAATACTATATGATTCCACTTATATGAAATATTTAAAGCAGTCAAATTCATAGAAGTAGAAAGCAAAAGGCTGTTACCAGGGGTAGGGTAGAGAGAGAAAAGGGTTGCTTAATGGGAATGAAGTGTCAGATTTTCAAGATAGCTCTGGAGATCTTTTACACAATAATGTGAATATACTTAACACTACTGAAATATACACTTAAAAATAGTTAAAATGTAAATTTCGCTAAGGTGTTTTTACCACAACTGAAAAAAAGAATTCCAGCTAAAAAATTACAAGGTAATGATATATAAAATATTATCATTTTGAAATCTCCAATACAATAAAGAATCTAAGCAATAATCAACAATGGTGGCTGGAAACACTAGGTGGGGAATTTTATGATCAACAAATCAAGCTGACAACCTGAACACACTAACAATTTTAACAACACAAAAGGGGGGTGACCAGACATTATTTGCTTCTTGATATGACAAAACAGGAGAAATATACACAATACTACCTATGACACTGTCATGCCAGATAAGCACCTAAATTAACAGGAAAGACAGAACATAAAACTTCATTAAAGTATACCACAGGAATGCAAACAGCAAATTCCAGAATGTATGAAACACGACAGAAAAAGAGATGGGGAATTTATAGATAAAAGAAATCTTAAAAACATTTCAAACACATTTTTTAACATATATTTTTTTATTGAAGTATAGTTGACTTACAATGTTTCAGGTGCACAGCAAGATGATTCAGTTATACAAATACACATGTATTATTTCTGAAATTATTTTCCATCATAGGTTACTACAAGATATTAACTATAGTCCCCTGTGCCATACAGTAAACCTTTGTTGCTTCAATGCATTATCTGTTTTTTAATTAGAAATCAAGCATTCTATTCATACTAAGTCAAACTAGTGGAATCAAAATGTCATAATTTTTTTAGTTAGGCAAAAATTCATCAGTTTTTTAAAAAATATATATGTTTATATATATGTATACAACAGCTGTTCTACTACACCTGATAAAGGCTTGAGAAAGAAAATTTTAAAAAGAGATGGAAAAGTTGGAGAACATAAACTAAATGAAATGGGAGTACTGAATATGAAATAGAAAAAGTGAAACAAACTAGATATAAGGTCATCATATATCCAGTTGTTTTTAAACATGACTGCTCATTAGAAACATATCTGGAGCTCGGGAGAAAATAAGCAATACCTGAGCATTTGAATTTTTCAAAAAATTTCAAGATAATTCTGGTATGCACCTGGATTTTAAAAACTGATTTTTTTTCAAAGGTTTTTCGATTATATCCTAGCTTTGGTGATATAGAGCTCTACTATTTTTCTGTTGCCCATCAGGATACAATGGTATTAAATGAATGATAGTTACATAATCACAATAGTAAAAGATGTTCATCTGTTTTCACAATCAATAGCCAGAAAAAAAAAAGATAATTACAATTGCAAGCTTTAATGGGAACATGATTAACTGAATAATATAAAATAATTACATACAATTTGGGAGGGGGGTTCAAGCAGAGTGATGTGGTAAATGGAAGGGCACACATGCACATGTTTTCATCTCCCCAGCAAGTCTGTGTCTTTTGGTTGATGCATTTAATCCATTTACATTTAAGGTAATTATCGATATGTCTGATCCTATATTAGCGTTTTCTTAATTGTTTTGGGTTTATTTTCTGTAGGTCTTTTCCTTCTCTTGTGTTTCCTGCCTAGAGAAGTTCCTTTAGCATTTGTTGTAAAGCTGGTTTGGTGGTGTTGAATTCTCTTAACTTTTGCTTATTTGGAAAGCTTTTGATTTCTCCATTCAATCTGAAGGACAGTCTTGCTGAGTAGAGTATATTCTTGGTTGTAGGTTCTTCCCTTTCATCACTTTAAATTTATCATGCCATTCCCTTCTGGCTTGCAGAGCTTCTGTTGAGAAATCAGCTGACAGCCTGATGAGAGTTCCTTTGTAATATTTTATTTGTCTTTAATTTTTGTCAGTTTGATTACTATGTGTCTTGGTGTATTCCTTCCTCCTTGGGTTTATCCTACCTGGGACACTCTGTGCTTCCTGGGCTTAGCCATTTCCTTTCCCATGGTCAGGAAGTTTTCAGCTATTATCTCTTTAAGTATTTTCTCAGATCCTTTCTCTTTTTTCTCCTTCGGGACCCCTATACTGTGAATGCTGGTGTGTTTAACATTGTCCCAGAGGTCTCTTAGGCTGTCTTCATTTCTTTTCTTTCTTTTTTCTATATTCTGTTCTGTGGCAGTGGTTTCCATGACTCTGTCCTCCAGGTCTTTTATCCATTCTTCTGCCTCAGTTATTCTGCTGCTGATTCCTTCTAGTGTATTATTCATCTATTTGTCTGCTCTTTTAATTCTTCTAGGTCTCTGGTAAACATTTCTCGCATCTTCTCAATCTTTGTGTCCACTCTCTTCTGAGATCCTGGATCATCTTCATTATCATTATTCTGAATTCTTTTTCTGGAAGGTTGCCTATCTCCACTTCATTTAGTCATTTTTCTGGGATTTTATCTTGTCCCTTCACCTAAGACATAACTTTCTGCTTTTTCATCGTGATTAACTTCCTGTAATACGGTTTTTGTTTTAGACATCTGTGAGATTGTGCTACTTCTTGCTTCTTCTGTCCCTCCTCTGATGGCTAAGAGGCTTATGTAAGCTTCTTGATGGGAGAGTCTGGTGAAAAACTTGAAGGAAAAACTGGGTCTTGTTCTATTGGGCAGGGCCTTGCTCAGTAAAGCTTTAATCCAATTATCTGCTGATGGCTGGGGTTGCACTCCCTCCCTTGTAGTCGTGTGGCCTGAGGCGACCCAGCCTTGGGGTCTACGGGCTCTACAGTAGGGTTAATGGCAACCTCCAAGAGGGTTTACGCCAAGGGGGACCATCCAGTGACCCTGTCCCTGTGGTGAGACCCTGTTGACTCACGCCTCCAAAGCAGGCCCTCCAACCCTAGTAGGTAGTTTTGGTTCAGCCTCTGGTGGGATCATTGCTCCTCTCCTCTGGTCTTGGTGTGCACAAAATTTTATTTATGTCCTCCAAGACTGGAGTCTTTTTTCCCCTCAGTCCTCTGGAAGTCCTATAATCAAATCCTGCTGGCCTTCAGGGTCAGATTCCCTGGCCTTCCAGTCCCTTTGTCGGATCCCAAGGCTGGGAGAGAACTTCTTTGGCATTATTGTTCTCCAGCCTGTGGGTCACCCACCCAGAAGATATGGGATTTGATTTTTTTCATGACTGTATGCCTCCTGCTGTCTAACCTTGGCTTCTTCTTTTTCTTCGGATGTGGGGTATCTTCTTTTGGTGAGTTCCAGTGTCATCCTGTCTGGCTGCAAATTTTTGCAGGTTGTCCTCCTGCAAAGCTAGTTGCAATTTTGGTCCTCTCGCAGGAGGAGATGAGTGCACATCCTTCTATTATCTGCCATCTTGAACCAGACTTCAAACACAGCTTAACGTTTTATTTTACTTGGGTCATTATACTCTCAAACCAACTCCCAACATATTGTTCATGAGACAAGCAGGGAAATTTCTACAATAGTATTTGATGAGATTAAGAAATTGTTATTAATTTTTAAGTGTGATAATGTAGTAGTCATGGAAAAAAGGTATTCTAGAATTTTTTTTAACTTAAGTACAAATTGTTATATGATCTAGCAATTCTACTCCTAGGTATATACCTCAAAGAATTAAAAACAGAAATGAAGTAAAATGGAAAACACGAAAATAATGTACAGAGCTAATACTGCAGATCAGTGTTAAGTACTACCTTTTCAATAAAAGGTCCTGGGTAGTGAGGGGAGTTGCTGGGGAGCAGTGATAGATCTAACTATATTTCTATCTTATTTCTTACCAAAATAATCCATTTTAGATGAATTAAATATTTAAATGTGAAAAGCAAAACATTACAATTTTAGAAGAAAATATAACAGAATATCCTATGACGTCATGGTATAGGAGGTCTTAAACAAAAAGCATAAACCACAACAGAAGATTAATAAATGAAAGCTATTTATTAGCTCATCACCATAGAGGAAAAACACAGGTCATCAACAAGAAGGTATTTGCAAAGCCCAAGTCGAGAAAGATAGATTCATATCAAGAAAATAAGGTCACTCAGTAAGAATATCAAGAATCAATACAAAGAAACAAACAGAAAAACCAGAAGATACTAAGAGAAATGTCACATGAAGAAACATGAATGGTCAAAAGGGAAAAGATGACCAGTATCATTATTTAAGTTTTTAAAACTCTAGTTAATAACAAGAGAATCATTTTATATCAAAAACACAAGCAACAATTTTACAATCTAACAATCGTAAGAGCAAGAGTTACCCTCAAACTCTACTCGTGGGAGTATACATAGGTTAAAAAATCATTTTGGAAACTAATGTCACTAACGCTGTATGCTTGGTTGCTCAGAGCTCAGTCATGTCCGACCCTTTGTGTCCCCACAGACTGTAGCCTATCAGGCCCCTCTGTCCACCGGGATTCTCCAGGCAAGAATACTGGAGTGCGTAGCCTTTCCCTCCAGGGGATCTTCCCAACTCAGGGGTCAAACCCAGGATTTCCGCATTACAGGCAGATTCCTTACCATCTAAGACACCTAACACCTACTAAGATGAAGACAGGCATGTTTCAGTACTCACAGATTACATCGCCAGTTTTTAAACACTAAAGAAACTCCTGCATACATGCACGAAAAAACGCGAATCAGAAAAGCTCACAATAGACTTGTTCATAATGGCAAAAAAATTCAAAACAACTCCCAAGTCAATCAACAAATACATCAATCCTCTTGTGTATTTAGACCAAGAAATACTACACATGAAAAGAAATAACTACAGGTATAGCCAACATGGATGTATCTCAACAAGAAAACTATGGATTGAAATAAGTCACTGTGTATTAAAAGACATATAGAAGAATATTCACAGCAGCAGCACTCAGAATAGCTCGAAACTGCCCAAATATCCATTAATACCACCGGACCCAGCTGGCAGATCCTCCTCCCAGAAGCCTCTCTGGTCTCCAGAGTACCACTCTCTGGGTCTTCCTGCTATGCCCCCATATACTTTTCACTGCCCCCTCCACCTTCCCCAGACATCTCAACATCGGAAGTACCTACTGCTGAGACACGAAACCCTTTCTCTTTTCTATATCCGTTCCCTAGGAGAGCTCATCCTTTCCCATAACTTTATGTACCATTTATAAGTTTATGATTTCAAATTTTATCCAGGTCCAGCCCAGCTCTCTCCTGAAAGGCACACTTGGATCTCCACTGTCTTTCTGACACTCCACCTTGATGTCTAACAGGCCTCTCAAATTTAATATTGCCAAAATGGATCTTCTCATTTTCCACCCCAAATCTGCTTCATTGGTAATTATTCCCATGTCAGTTAAGTACAACTCCACCCTTTCAGCTGCTTAGGAAAAAAACCTGGAGTCATCTTTAACCCTTCTCTTTTTTGTCACAGCCCTCATCTCCTTTGTAAGCAGATCCTGTGCAGCAAGCACTTGTCACCCTTCCACCACTGCATACTGGCCCACACTGCCCTCATTAGCAACAGCTTCCTGAATGGTGCTGGGCTCCCTTCTCTGCCCCATGTGCACTACTCCCTCCCACAGTTCTGTTCTCAACACAGCAGCCAGAATGATCCTAAGGGAGTGGAAACCAGTTTACAGCATTCCTCTGCAGCAAACTCTCCAATGGCTGGTCCTCCAGCTCAGAGTACTAGCCAAGCAGCTATGAAGCCTCTGCATAATCTGCCTCCCGTTCACTCCCTCCATGGCCTCATCTCTCACAAGGCAGCAATTCTTGTTCCTTTTGTTCATCTCCAGTGCCTAAAAGAGTGCTTGGCACCTAAGAGGGGCTCATTAAATAACTGCTGAATGAATGGAACCATTTAAGTGCTGAGAATTGTGCCTGGCACCTCATTATGGCTCAGTAATTAGCCATGATTACCATTATTTCCGAAGGGTTGATGTGATGGAAAGGACACTCACAGAAACTCATCTCTTAATTTCTGCTAGTTCAGAAAAGGGCTCAGCCAGGATATACCTACTTGCTAACTCCTCTTTGCTGGCAGCACTCCCCTCTTCTTCAGATGGTTCTGCAGCAGTCTCTTGGCTGGGCTCTTTAACTCTTTCATCAGTGAGAAGGCTGACGGCCTGGGTGATGTCACCATTACTGGCCTAAGAGGAGGGAAAAAAACAAATTTCAAAAGTCAAACATCACGGCATTTAAAATAAACAGCAACTGAGTTTGGGGGTTATAACTCCTTACTACCTGGGTGTCATACTAAATCTAGGTATAATTCTAGGATATACGGTAGGAAACGTGAAGCGATGCTATCACACTCCCAGGTACAGGAAGGGAGTGCCATGCATCGATTTCCCACAACCTGCAAACAAGAATGAAACCTCACTGCCTTGGATACTCCTCCTCCCAATGGCACAATGGCTGAGGCATGATGTATCAGACTCCAAATGAAGTCAGCCCCCACAATAAAGGTGCCCAACAGTCATCATACTCTCTACTGGTGACCATATTTCTATTTCGTTTTAACTTTTTAAACTTTCCTTAGCGAAAAATTCTAATGTATACAACAGAAGTGGGAACGTATAACTGAATCCCAAGTGCTCATCACTTGATTTCGATAGTCACTGAGCCACAGTCAACCTTATTTTATCTCTTCTGCCTCCCCTCCCCCAGATATTCTGAAGCAAATCCTAAGCATCTTATTACATCATCATTCAACATTTCAGAACGTACCTTTAAAAATATATACAACCCACAGTGCTGTCCTCACACAAATAACCAGTTTAAAGTACCCTGACTCATTTATTTTTTAGTTTGAATCAGGATCCATAAAAGGTCCATACAGGGCAGTTAGTTGACATGTATCTTAAATCTCTACAGAGTTCCCTGCACTGTCTCTTTCATCCTCAACTTTTTCCTGCTCTTATAATTTATAGGTTGAAGATACTAGGTCATTTGACCTCTAGAACTTCTGTCCCTATACATATGCACTTTCATTTTGGCATAAAAATAGCTTGGACTGACATAACTATGATATGAACAACTGTTCTAAAACCTGTTGACTCAAAGAGGCCTTGAAACTAACCTTCAGAGCTTCATGAAGAAAAGAAGGGTCCTGAATGCCTGTGATTTCTCTCAGTTGATTTAACAGCATTTGGCAGCTCTGTATTTCAGAAACAAAATGAACACAAGACATGTGTCAATCAGACAGTAAACCTGGATACATGTAACGAAGAGACATGAACATCTAGGTTAAACAGGCTTGAGAACTGCATTTCTTACTTTAAAAAACCAACAAGCTCCAAGCAACAAGGTACTGACTGTCAGACACACTGTGAAACGTCAAATGTATTACTCTTTTAAAAGCTTAATCAGAGGCAAGGGGCGGGGTGGGGCGGGGCCGGGAAGGGGGGCGGGTAAGGAAAAAAAAAAAAAAGATAAAAGCTTAATCACAGAAAATGCTTTTGATACTTGTGGAAGAAATACAAGTAACGAGTACAACTACAAATGCATAAAACATTTAAATATAATTTCTAGGCTTAATGGACACTTAAAGTGCCTCCTGTTTCTGTCTGTGAGCACTGCGTAAGTAGGTCACTATAAGGAGTCCAGGGAATTTGCATGGATGTGAAGATGTGCTATTTTAAGCTTCACTGCACATGCCATTTGTGTGTGTCATTTTTCACTGACAATAAGTTTCCGATCATGTAATTAACCACAACGCCAACAATGTCACATTTGAACTTTAGGTCTGATTGATTAAAAAGAAGTATAGATAAAGCTGGAATTTTCTGAATTACAAATAAAATTCCAGAGAGAATAAAGTATGGAGTGTTTTCTCTTCATTAATCTGAATCATGGTAAAACCTTCCGTACTACAAGATCAATTTATAACCCCTTTCGGCTGCGAAGTCTTCACTAAGCATTTGGTCCTGTTTTGCACAAAGACAAAAGTTAACATAAAACACCTATTTACAAGTAAGCTCAACTTAAACAGTCGGTTGGCCCAAGTGAAGACATAGTGATCTTTCAGATGAATACTGAAAACCAAATAGTTCAAATTTAGTCCAGCCAGCAGAAATCTAATTTATACTATTCTTAAGGTTATCCTAGAATGAAGCCCCGAATCAACAGCTGATGTTGACCACTAACTATCTTTCAGTTAGTGCTGTGTCTCCAAGAGGCAGTCTAGTTCCCTGCCAGCTGTAAGAGAAACAGTATCCTCTGTTCTTCAACAGCTGAGGGCCCAATGCAACACTCAAGTATCACGCACTAGAAAAAACGAACTTAAACACCCCTGTGCAGTCCTCAGAAAAGCATCAACAGTCTTTCTGTTCTAGTCACAGGCCGTGGTCATAGGCTCGAAATGGAACCCTACCATGCTGAGCTCAGCAGTTCTGGAGGCTGGGCATCTGTCTCAGGCAGTCACTGCCTGGGTACTGGGAGAAGGACTTTCGCACTAACAAGTGTCCAGAGCTAACCTTGGAAAACACTGAAAACACCCAGCATGTAATGTTTAGAAAGTAAAGCATCCCAAAGTCTGTTTCCAAATGAATCCTAATTCCGTTGATCATATCGTGTAAAACTGTGCAAATCTATATAGCTCAATCATACCCAATTTTCTAAAAAGTCCAAAATGACATACCCAAAAAAGGAGGGAATAACAATTGGGAAGGGGAAATGGGTAGAGTATCAGCCTTGAACTGGAACCAAGAAGGGAAGAGTGGAATAGACAGACACACTTTCATCTCAGACCCCTCGGTGTTTCAACAAAAGACAATGCCAGGTGGAATAACAGCTCACACACACTGCTTACTTCCCACCTGGTGCTGTTGAAAGCACTTCAGAGATATTAACTCATTTACCTCTCAGAACAAACCTGTGAGAGAGACACTGCGCCCATCTGACAGAAGACTGAGGCACAGAGAGGTTGAGTAACTTACTGAAAGTTACTGCTAGTAAGGGCTGGAGCTGGGACTGGACCCCAGGCTGCCCGACTCCAGAGTCTGCACCCTAACCTCTATGCCATGCTGTATCTGAGAAGATGAAGAAAACAGGCAAAAATGCCTACTTTATGCAAAACAGTGCAAATATTTTATTCTTAGATTTTGACCTTGATCTTAGTCAGTTTCCTATCTTTATGTTAGCTGCCTTTATAGAAGCACAGTTTTGATTATTTAGAACAATCAGTTCCAAATTAGCTCCCATCAAGAGCTAGAGATGTAAACACTGCTGCTGCTGCTGCTAAATTGCTTCAGTCGTGTCCGACTCTGTGCGACCCCATAGACGGAAGCTCACCAGGCTCCCCCGTCCCTGGGATTCTCCAGGCAAGAACACTGGAATGGGTTGCCATTTCCTTCTCCAATGCATGAAAGTGAAAAATGAAAGTGAAGTCGCTCAGTCATGTCCGACTCTTAGCGACCCCATGGACTGGAGCCTACCAGGCTCCTCTGTCCATGGGATTTTCCAGGCAAAAGTACTGGGGTGGGGTGCCATTGCCTTCCCTGGATGTAAACACTAGAAGAGCCTGAATCTAAGGTGCCTTAAGTTATAAAATGGTGCCACCAAAGAGAAAAACTGCTGCTAAACTATGACACAATACCTTCACGACAGTCCTAGGAGACACATGAACTGGTCACATCAGCTTCTTGTAGCTCCAAAATGTCTCATTTATGTTGAGAAACACAACAAGTCACCCTGCTTCCAGGTGCATAGCCTGGCATGCATTAGGTAATTCTTTTGCATATTTCTCACCAACAACATCAAAAAAGGCTTAAAACACCTACAGTATCTTCCTTTCTGAGGTCCCACGACACATTTGATTGTAGTTTTGCAAGAAAATCTGAAATTGCAATCATTCCTCCAAAGACAAATATTTCACTTCACATAAAATCAAATCTGTACCCTGCTGTTCTGTTTCTATGCTTTTCTTCATAGTTTTTGTTTGTTTCATTGTTGAATCATAGTGTGATCTTTTTAAAGTCATTTTAGACAGCAAGTAAACTAACCAAGCAGTACCAACAGGGCATGTAACTTGGCTGCCACGGGGGCAGGAACAGCTATGACCAAGCCCACATGTGTGTAGACCAAGATAACTACACCACATGTGCTACATGGAGGATAGTAAATTAAGGAACATCTCAATTTCAGAGATCTCAGAATGCCAAGTAAGTGCTAATCAACGAAATATGGTATTCAAATGATAAGTAACTTACTAACCATTACATGTGGCCACAGGTTAAAGTCCCACTCCCCTGTCTCCACGCTGTAACAGGTAGCAGCAGACATTAACACATCTAGAATACACTCAGGAAAGGAAACTCAGGTTCCCTTTTTTTTTTTTTAAAGCTATTGGGCAGAGATGACAACGACATCAAATCATTCTGTGCAACTCCAAGAACAGTGTTATACTCATCTCATTTCCCTCAAGAACTCTGTGTGTGTGTGCTAAGTCACTTCAGTCTGACTCTGTGTGACCCTATGGACTGTAGCCTGCCAGGCTCCTCTGTCCTTGGGGATTCTCCAGGCAAGAATATCGGAGTGGGCTGCTCTGCCTCCACCAGGGGATCTTCCTGATCCAGGGATCAACCCGCGTCTCCCACATCTCCTGCAGTGGCAGACAGGTTCTTGACCACCAGTGCCACATGGGAAGCCCCATACTATTCAAGGACTCCAGCCCCTTACTATTCTCTGCCCTTTCTAACCTCCCATGCTGACAGAACCACCGAGCCGGTAAAAGAATGGGACTTCGTATCTTTATCGGATATTTCTCACCATGTGGATCTCTGTTTAAATGTGAAATTCCTGCCTCCATAAAGACAAGAATCACACAACACACTACCTAATGTGAATTACCCACAGGACAGTGCTGTTCACAATTGTAACTAACATTTATTGAACTCTTTCTGTCAGGAACTTTGGATGCCTCATACATCATGTAATCCCTGGAACAAGCCTAAAATAGTCAAGGATCATCTTCATTCTGCAAATTAGAAAACTAAGGTTTATAAAATCAATTTTGCCATAAAATATCTTAATTAAATGATTACTCAAAAATAACCACTGAGAGTCTGAACAACACATTTCACAAGGAACAAGCTATGCTATTGGCACACATGAACAACTGCTATTACATGACTCAGTCCTATAAATATTTACCTAAATCTAACAGAAGCAGAAGATATTAAGAAGAGGTGGCAAGAATACACAGAAGAACTGTACAAAAAAGAGCTTCACGACCCAGATAATCATGATGGTGTGATCACTGACCTAGAGCCAGACATACTGGAATGTGAAGTCAAGTGGGCCTTAGAAAGCATCACTACGAACAAAGCTAGTGGAGGTGATGGAATTCCAGTGGAGCTATTCCAAATCCTGAAAGATGATGCTGTGAAAGTGCTGCACTCAATATGCCAGCAAATCTGGAAAACTCAGCAGTGGCTACAGGACTGGAAAAGGTCAGTTTTCATTCCAATCCCAAAGAAAGGCAATGCCAAAGAATGCTCAAACTACCACACAATTGCACTCATCTCACACGCTAGTAAAGTAATGCTCAAAATTCTCCAAGCCAGGCTTCGGCAATATGTGAACCGTGAACTTCCTGATGTTCAAGCTGGTTTTAGAAAAGGCAGAGGAACCAGAGATCAAATTGCCAACATCCGCTGGATCATGGAAAAAGCAAGAGAGTTCCAGAAAAATATCTATTTCTGCTTTATTGACTATGCCAAAGCCTTTGACTGTGTGGATCACAATCAATTGTGGAAAATTCTGAAAGAAATGGGAATACCAGACCACCTGATCTGCCTCTTGAGAAATCTGTATGCAGGTCAGGAAGCAACAGTTAGAACTGGTCATGGAACAACAGACTGGTTCCAAATAGGAAAAGGAGTACGTCAAGGCTGTATATTGTCACCATGTTTATTTAACTTATATGCAGAGTACATCATGAGAAATGCTGGACTGGAAGAAACACAAGTTGGAATCAAGATTGCTGGGAGAAATATCAATAGCCTCAGATATGCAGATGACACCACCCTTATGACAGAAAGTGAAGAGGAACTAAAAAGCCTCTTGATGAAAGTGAAAGTGGAGAGTGAAAAAGTTGGCTTAAAGCTCAACATTCAGAAAACGAAGATCATGGCATCTGGTCCCATCACTACATGGGAAATAGATGGAGAAACAGTGGAAACAGTGTCAGACTTTATTTTTCTGGGCTCCAAAATCACTGCAGATGGTGACTGCAGCCATGAAATTAAAAGACGCTTACTCCTTGGAAGGAAAGTTATGACCAACCTAGATAGCATATTCAAAAGCAGAGACATTACTTTGCCAACAAAGGTTCGCCTAGTCAAGGCTATGGTTTTTCCTGTGGTCATGTATGGATGTGAGAGCTGGACTGTGAAGAAGGCTGAGCGCCGAAGAATTGATGCTTTTGAACTGTGGTGTTGGAGAAGACTTTTGAGAGTCCCTTGGACTGCAAGGAGATCCAAGCAGTCCATTCTGAAGGAGATCAGCCCTGGAATTTCTTTGGAAGGAATGATGCTGAAGCTGAAACTCCAGTACTTTGGCCACCTCATGTGAAGAGTTGACTCATTGGAAAAGACTCTGATGCTGGGAGGGATTGAGGGCAAGAGGAGAAGGGGATGACAGAGGATGAGATGGCTGGTTGGCATCACTGACTCGATGGATGTGAGTCTCAGTGAACTCTGCGAGTTGGTGATGGACAGGGAGGCCTGGTGTGCTGCGATTCATGGGGTGGCAAAGAGTCGGACACGACTGAGCGACTGATCTGATCTGAAACTCTAAGTAGCACCCACAACCCAAATCCTGATCAGGGCTTCCCTGGTACAGACAATAAGGAATCCACCTGCAATGCAGGAGACTCAGGTGCAATCCCTGGGCCAGGAAGATCCCCTGGAGTAGGAAAAGGCAACCCACTCCAGTATTCTTACCTGCAGAATTCCATGGACAGAGGAGCCTGGTGGGTATACCTGACATGTTAATTTTACAACAACAGACAAGCTAAGCTCATTAGGCTCTTAGTGTATCGCTAACTCACAGTTTCTCAACTTCACACAAAATTGATTTAAATATTAACTTCACCATAACTATGATGCTACAAATAAAGTACACACCCAACAAGAAACAAGACAAAACCTGTGCTCTAGTCATAATGAAGTCAAATAACTGGCAAGAGCCAACAGGTTTGCATTTCCTTAACTAAATACACATTATTTTCATAAAACAAAGAGCACTCTCTTTTCTTGCCCAGAGGCAGTAAAGAAAGACAGGCATACACAAATCTCTAGAAAGAGCTCAGCTACTCCATGGTTATGGTGCAAAGCTTCTCTGTACTGAGGTTCTCTTACAGCAAAGACAGCAACTCACCTCATCATAAACAATGAACAGGATTATTTGCAAGGTAAAAACATTAAGTTATCAAGTTTTTGTAATAAACAACTGGCCTAATCATACTGCAACTAAATTAAAACTCCTTGATGAGCAAACTACTGCGATTACTAATCTCACAATCTTCAAAATACCCAGTTTAGCACTGTGACAAGGGTGCTTTCTAGATGATTCCATTCCTTCAAACAGGAATGCTATTTTCACCATTCTGATGCACACATTTACTGATCTCGATTATCTATTTTTACAAGGACATTTCTAAATTTAAAACTAAGTAATTGATAAATGCTACTTTACTCCAAAGAAATACCAAGGTATGCCTAATAAAATTCTCTCCAAAGTCAAAGATCTGGTTTTCTAATTTTAAAATAAACCTTAAATATCCAAGGAAAGCAAAGGGTAACTCTAGGAGTCAAAGAAAATACCCAGCAGCAATTCCAGAAACCCAGGCTATATAACAGAGTCTTAACACAGTCTGAGACTACCGCTAACCTTTCCAACCTCCACGGAAAAAGTCCGCAAAAGCCCTGCTATTTTTTCAGTTTTTATTCCAGTAACAACTCTATGTTGGTACAACTTACTCATAATATGGAAACCTAAAGTGCCTTATGACTCCACAAATGACAAACAGCCATTTTTTTCTGGATAAAACTGAATCCCCTGACATTGATAACTTATTTTAATGGTGCAAAACTTAGGTACATGATGAAAATCACTGTTTCAGTTCATCAACTGGCTTAACGTTTTTAAAAAGCATTAAAAGCTTTTAAAAGTTAGTCAATCCTAAATGGTGTAGAGGGGTCTGAACTAATATTAAAAGCAAGGAAAAAGAACTAATCATTATTTGCTCAAACTTTTTCATCTCTTTTGTCCACATTCACTGAGTAGAAAATTCTAACAGCACAAAACAATACAAAATGAAAGGGAAATTTCCCTGGTCCTTCCATCCAGTTCCATGTCCCAGGAGTAATCACTATTAGCACTTTCTGACATCTTTCAGAAATGGTCTATGCACACGAATGTCTTCTTTCATACTGTACACGAAGTCCTGCACCTTGTTTTTTCCTTACTTTAGAATACACTAAGACAATATTTCTTCATTTCTTTAAATACACATATGCCTCAACCAAATACAAGAAACAGGTCCAGGAAACTAATGACAAGGTCTTATGAAATGCATCTTCAAAAATTTAAGAAAATGCCATTTAGCAATCTATTTGCTAAATGAGAAACTAAGAAAATACAGGAAAAGATAAAGAAACCAAGTTTACACGCTTATAGTTCTAGAAACAAAATTCTGTTATTATTAGATGGGCCTCAGTGTGTAGTTTTCATCTTTTATAAATAACAGGGACCAGAGAGGTGATGTGGGATGGGATTATGAACAGTTCTAAATGTCAGGATGAGTTTAGACTTGATCTAATGAACAACATAAAATCATTACAGGCTCTTCAGTAGGGAAGAAATGTGAGGGGCAAAAAAGGCATTTTAAAGGGATTAATCTAGCACATGTTAACAACTAGTTTAACAGTGGTTAAATCTAGGAAAAGAAAGCTTAACCATGAGTTACAGAGCTACTGAATAAACCAAAGATGATGAAAGCAGTTGGACGCTGGTAGGAAAAATGGAATGGTAGAATACAGTCTATGGGTTTTTCCAGCGGCTCAGTGAGTAAAGAATACACCTGCAATGCTGGAGACAAAGGAGATGCAGGTTCGATCCCTGGGTTGGGAAGATCCACTGGAGGAGGAAATGGCATCCCACTCCAGAATTCTTGCTGAAAAATCCAATGGACAGATGAGTCTGGCAGGCTACAGGCCATGGGGTCACAGGGCTAGACACAGCTGAGCGACCAGGCATGCAGAGTACACTCTGCACGTCTCAAAGAACGAAGAGACGACGCTTAGGCACGGATTTGAAAATGGATGCCTGAGAGAAGGTGACTGACAAAGACAGAAAAAGAAACCATAAAAAAAATAATGTAGTACACCATACTAACAGAATGAAGGGGGCGGGGGGGAGTCATCCTGATCAATGCAGAAAAAATACAACACATTTGATGATATAAATAATTGGGGAACTAGGAAAAGGACAGCATTTCCTCAAAGTGATGAAGGACCTGTATTTAAAAAAGAAACTCACAGTTAACATCGTACACAGTAGTGCAAGACTGAAAGAGTTCCCCTTAAAATCAGTATTAATACAAAGAAGCCCATTTTCACTAATGTTATTCAACATTATACTAGAAGTTCTAGCCAGAACAATTAGGCAAGAAAAATAAATAAAAGACACCTACGTTGGAAAGGAAAAAGCACAACTATCTCTACTTACAGATGACATGATATATAAAACACCAAAAAAATCCACCAGAACTAATAAATAAATTCAGCAAAGTTGAAGAGCATAGGATCAATAGAAAAAAATTAGCTGTGTTTCTATATAGTAACAGTGTACAATCTAAACAGGAAATTAACAATTCCACTCCTAATAGTTTCCAAAAGAATAACATACTTTGGAATAAATTTAACCAAGAAGGTGAAAGATCTGTATACTAAAAACTACATAACACTGAGAAAAAAACGTAAAGGAAACTTTCATAAATGGAAAAACATCCAAGTTCATCGACGGGAAGACCGTACTAAGGTTCTCCAGAAAAACAGAACCCACAGGGCGTGCATGTGTGTGTGTGTGAAGAAATCCTGTATTCATAGTTTCCAGCATATGTGAATTAAGAAATGTATTATTACAAAGTGGCTCTTGAGATTTTGGAAGCTGAAAGTTCCTGGCTGGAGAACTAGCCAATGGGGTCATTTTAATCTGAGTTGGAAGCCTGAGAACCAGGAAAGCTGATGACATAACTTTCAGTCTGAGGGTAAGAGAAGACCTGCACCCAATTAGGTAGGTAATGTTTCCTCTTTATCAGCCTTTTCTGTTTAGGCTTTCGGTAGTTGGGATGAGGTCCAAAGATATCAGAGAGAGCAATCAGCTTTATTCACCCTACCGATTCAAATGCTAATCTCATCCAGAAGCACCCTCACAGACTTAACCAGAATGTTTGACAAAATGTCTGGACACCTCCTGGTCTAGTCAAGCTGACACATAAAATGAACCATCACACTTAATATTAATATGCCAATACTACCCAAAGTGATCTACAGATTCAATGCAATGGATAAAAGATCAATTCCAATGATCATTTTTACAGAAATGAAACTGCTGACCCTCAAATCCATATGGAATTTCACAAGATGCTGAATAGCCAAAACAATATTGAACAAAGAGGACTCACATTCTAAGATTTCAAAAGTTACTGTGAAACTAGAGTAATCACGACAGTATAGTACTGGCATAAGGACAAGCAGATAGACAGGCAAATGAACTGGAATTGGGAGTCCAGAAGAGAGTCATAATCTCTGGTCAACCGATTTTTGATTTTTTAAAAAATTCTATTATCTGTTTATTGATTTAACTTCTGGCTGTGCTGGGTCTTCACTGCTGCACACAGGCCTTCTCTAGTTGCGGCACGTGGGGGCTACTCTTCATTGCAGCGTGCAGGTTTCTCTCTGTGGTGGCTTCTCTTGCTGAGAGGCATGGGCTCTAGGTGCGGGGCCTCCGTAGTTGTGGCGATGGGCTTAGTTGCCCTGTGATATACGGGCTCTTCCAGGACCACAGATGGGACCTGCGCCCCTGCACTGGCAGGCAGACTGTTAACTGGACAACCAGGTAAGTCCTGGTCAACTAATTTTTGATAAGGATGTCAACACTATTTGATGGGGGAAAAAAAAGTCTCTTCAAAAAATGGTTTTTGGGATGGTGTAAGGATAAGATTGACAGTATTTAAGAGCAAATTTTGCAACAAGTACTAAAATAGCCATAGAGGTTTAATGTAAGGTTTACAGAACATAGTAATACACTATGTGATGTGATAAATATCAAAAGAGCAAACATATTGTAATATATACACTTACCAAAGGAACATGATGTACACTTTAAATTTACACACTTCACAAACAAAAATGGTGGTAGAACAACTAGATACACATTTGCAAAAGAATAAAGTTTGACCCCCTATTGTGTGAAACAATATTCAAAAACTAACTCAAAATGGATCAAGATCTAAAGTATAAAACTCTAACAAGAAAGTTAGAGGTAAATCTTCAGTATCTTGAATTTGACAATGGATTCTTTTTATATTATCCCCAAAGCACAAGTGACAGAAGAAAAAATAGGTAAGTGGCATTTCCTCAAAATTAAAAACTTTTATGCAACAAAGGACATTATCAAGAAAGTGAAAGTCATTTCACTTTCTTGATAATAACTCCCAACCTACAGGATGGGAGTAAATATTTTCAAAACATAAATCTGATAAGGGTCTAGTATTTCAGGTTATATTAAAATTCTTACAATTCAAAAACCAAAGACAAATAAACCCGATTCAAAAATGGGAAAAGGACTGAAACAGACATTTCCCCAAAGAAGAGATACAAATGATCAGTAAGCATAAGAAAAGATGCTTAACAACAACTGCCATTAGGAAAATACAAATCAAAACTAAATAAGATACCACTTCATAGGCAAAGATGACTCCTATAAAACAAAATAAAGCAGAAATGGGAAATTACAAGTTTGGGGAGAATATGGAGAAACTGGAATCTTTGTGTGCTGCTGGTGGGAATGTAAAACAGTAAAGATGCTGTGGAAAAGTCTGACGGTTCTTCAAAATGTTATATATAGAATTACCCTATGATCCAGCACCCAAAATAATTGTAAGTAGGTATTCAAATATTTAGGGCTTCACAAGTGGCTCAGTGGTAAAGAATCCACCTGCAATGCAGGAGACACAGGTTTGATCCCTGGGTCAGGGAGATGCCCTGGAGGAGAGCACGGCAACCCGCTCCAGTATTCTTGGCTGGAGAATCCCAAGGACAGAGAAGCCTGGTGGCTACAGACCACAGAGTCGCAAAGAGTCAAATATGACTGAAGTGACTTAGCATACACTCAAATATTTGGACATGAATGTTCACAGAAGTACTATTTGCAAAAGCCAAAAGGTGAGAAAAACTCAAATGTCCACCAATGGAAAAATTACATCTTACATCAGGTAAGATGTAATAGATACATGTTATTCAGTCACTCAGATCAGATCAGATCAGATCAGTCGCTCAGTCGTGTCTGACTCTTTGCAACCCCAAGGACTGCAGCATGCCAGGCTCCCCTGTCCTTCATTATCTCCTGGAATTCACTCAAACTCATGTCTATTGCGTTGGTGATACCATCCAAGCCATCTCATTCTCTGCCAACCCCTTCTCCTCCTGCTTTCAATCTTTCCCAGCATCACAGTCTTTTCCAATGAGTCAGCTATTCGCATCAGGTGGACAAAGTATTAGAGCTTCAGCATCAGTCCTTCCAATGAATATTCAGGGTTGATTTCCTTTAGGACTGACTGGTTTGATCTCTATGCTATCCGAGGGACCCTCAAGATCTTCTCCAGCACCACAGTTCAAAAGCATCAATTCTATCCAAGGGACTCTCAAGAGTCTTCTCTGGTACCACGGTGCAGAAGCATCAATCCTTCAGTGCTCAGTCTTTTTTATGGTCCAACTCTCACATCCGTACATGACTACTGAGGTTATTGATATTACTCCCAGTACTCTTGGTCCCGGTCTGTGCTTCATCCAGTCTGGCATTTCACATGATGTACTCTTCATATAAGTTAAATAAGCAGGGTGACAATATACAGCTTTGATATACTCCTTTCCCAATTTGGAACCAGTCCATTGTTCCATGTTTGGTTCTAGAGCTGAGTATCAGCCATTATTGAAAGGAATGAAGTACTGATACATGCCATAACTTGGATAAACATCAATAAACTAAGTGAAAGACACAAGACACAAAAGGTCACATATTATATGATTCAATTTACATGAACTATCCAGAACAGGTGAAACGCAGAGACAGAAAGCAGATCAGTGTGGCCAGCGGGGAGAGGGGGAGGGGAAATGGGTAGGGACTGCTTAGTAGAATTTGGTTTTCTTTTGGGGTGATAAAAATATTTTGGACCCAGACAGAAGTGGTGGTTGTGCAATGTTGTGAATATACTAAATGTGTACTTTAAAATATGTAATTTATATTATATGAATTTCACCTCAACTGAATAAAAACTGAGCTTTGCATATGTACATGCATATACACAATAAATCAGAAAAAAGACACCAGAAAAGTACTAATTTGAGCAGGAATATTGGAAAAAGGAAATATTTTCTTAGGATATCTCAAATTTAACCTACCAACCATCATGTAGCAGCTGCTAGCATCTATTCACACAGATCTTTAATCTGGCTATGAACATCTGGCATTTTGACCTCTGTTTTTACTAGAAAGCCTTGATGGTAGAAATAGTACCAGGTAGCCCTGACTGCACCACACATTAGCCTCTGGGCAAATTTCCACTTTCTTGAGCATCAATTTCTACAGCTGGAAAATAAAGTATACCCTAAGCTTTGACAGCACAGGTGTGACTGTGAAATGAAGTAATGCAATACAGGTATTGTTATTAAAATGAAAAAAATATTTTTTAAATGTAAAATACTGTGATCTGTCCATCTTAACAAAATTCACCTACAGATTGTAGTAAAAATACTGATATCCTAGAAAAATAATTGCCAGGGTTTTAGTTTTCTTACTTACTAGTTGGGTCACTTTGCAAATTCTGCTTCACACTAAATTTTATTTCATAGGGTTGCTATATGGGTTCAATGAGAAATATATGTTAAAGTGCTCCATAAATTGTCAAGGTAGTCAAAAAGTTTGGTTCTAGAAAGGCATGTACTGCAGCAGGAAAAGTCAAAATGGCATCAAGTCTCACCTGTCCTAGGCTGTGTGTGCTCAGCTGCTAAGCCATCTGACTCTCTGCCACCCTATGGACCGCAGCCTGTAGTCCTGTCAGGCTTCTCTGTCTACAAGACTTTTCAGGCAAGAACACTGGAGTGCGTAGCCATCACCTTCTTCAGGGGATCTTCCCGACCCAAGGCAGGAACCCTGCTTCTTCTGCCCTCATCTCCTGCATTCACAGGTGAATTCTTTACCATTTGAGCCACCTGGGAAGCCCTTCAACTGTGCTACTTAGAATTTATTCTTGAGTAAGTCATTTTTTCAAATGCAATACAGAGACAGACTTTGTTTTAAAAATTTCTTATTAGGACCTTGTAAGCTATATTAATATCTGAGGCTGAGTTTTCCCACAGTAATAAGACATAATAATTCACACCTTGTAGGGTTTTTATAAAGATTAAAAGTGTACCCAAAACTGCCATAGGCAGATGCTATGATTACAAGTATGTATTTGCAGGGCTGGTATAGTAACTGTGGGGAAAGGAGTGAGGCCGCAAATGTTTATCTCAAGTAGAAATGCTCAAAAAGCATTTGGAAAAAGAGGAGTTGAAGTCATCTGCAATTTGGGATCAGACATGCAGATCTGGAAGCAGTTAATAAAAGGACAGTAACAACAAAGAAAGCAAAGGTTCACCCCTAGCAGAGAAGAAATGTAGAAAAGCCAGAAAAATAAAGGCCTCAGGGCCTTCCTTGGTGGTGCAGTGACTGGGACTCTGAGCTTACCAATGCAAGTGGCCCAGGTTCTACCCTTGGTCAGAGAACTAGATCCCACATGTTGCAACTAAGAATTTGCATGTCACAACTAAAGATCCTGCATGCGGCAGCCAAATATACACACACATACATACAAACAAACATACATAAAGCACAGGCCCCAAAGGTCCCGGGGAGAGGGCTCAGGAAGTACAGTAGCAGCAACACTGGGCACACTTAACAGGACACGAAACCAAAGTCTGAGGCCAGGGTTCTGCCACAGACTGTGATCATGAATAAATCAACTCCCTAAACCAGTTACTATATTTGCAAAACCAAGAAAGCTGTAGTAGGGGATTTCCCTGGTGATGCAGTGGATAAAAATCACCTGCCAATGCAGGGGGCAGAGGTTTGATCCCTGGCTCAACAATATCCCACATGCCACCGAGTAGCTAAGCCCTAGTGCCACAACTACGGAAGCCCTCGCACTCTAGGGCAAAGGTGCAGTATGGAATTCCTTGGTGGTCCAATGATGAGGACTTGGCACTTTCACGGTTAAGGGCACAGATTCAATCCTTGGTTGGGAACTAAGATCCTACAAACTTGTGCAGCACGACTCCATCCCTCCACGCAAAGAAAAGAAAGCTGTAGTACATAAATTCAAACATCTTTTCCAGGGCTAGTTTTCATAAGAAAGTTGTAAAATGATGTCATCAGTTCAGAAGTGAGGGCTTATTGTGGTACATCTGTGATGAGACCATGGTGAATGATTCAAGAAAACAGGCTGGATTTTTTTTTTTTTTTTAAACCAGAACAGTTGATAATAACTAGCAACAAGATCAAAAGCCAAAATAACTATCAACCAAAAAGTGGCCATGAAAAATCATCACAAATCAAAACATGAAAATGGGACTTGAGAAAGAATTTGAATAAGCAAGGATGTAGAAAGAACTAGTACTGAAAGGTCACTGACCTGACCAGAAGGTGATTAGTCATTGGTCACCTCCAAGAGATCCATTTCACTTGCTACAAATACTAAAAGCCTACTGCTGGCAAGGCTCTCGTTGGGTGCCCTCGGAGATGCTGATCACATAAAGCCACTCACTGCCCTACAATCTAATCTTCTGTTGCCTGGTCAGCCTCTCCGTAGGTCTGTGGGCAATCAGCCTCATCTTGCTGGAGCCTAAGTGATCCCCAGAGTTACCTCCTAACTGGGTTTTTGCAAAGTTGCTGCTGCACCTCAAGTAAAATCTGGGAACCAACTCACTTCTACCTGGGGAGGGGGCCTCCTACCAGCCAAGAGCTAAACCTTGCCTGGGTCTGTATTTTTCAAATTTTACATAAGGAGCTAGAATTACATTGTAACTGAAAAACTGTTTTAGAGAAGAAACAGGTGGACTTACAAGAAAGTAAACAAAATGAAAGGAAAGACAAAATTAAAGAACAAGGCAGAGACGATTTTGCTATTGTTGCGATTTTGTTTGAGGAGAAGAGTGCATAGCTGAAGGGAAAATGGGAATCCTTTGGAGCAGAAAATTGATCATTTTTGCAAAGTTTATCACCCAGGGATCTTGTCAAAAGGCGATTCTGATTCTGCAGGTCCAGGGTGGGGGCCCAGACAGTGGTATGTTGATTTGTCCAGCCTACTTACTGCCTCAGCAGAAATATTTCAACTGAGATTTCAAGCTACTAACATGAGGTCACTGAACAGAGAGTTGGGAAGAAATGTATACAGTCACCTGGAAAGGCAATACAAGTACAAGCTGGCTCCAGCATACACAAATTTCTACATTTCTAACAAACTCTTAGGTGGTATGGATGCTACTGGTCCATGGACCATATCCTGAGTTTCAAGCGAGCAGAAGGCAGTGAAGGTACCTGGGAATTAGGCTAGGATAAAGAAGATGAAAGAAAACTTAGGCAAATGAGGAGAAATATCATCTGAACCAGGGTTTCTTAAGCCCCATTGACATTTTGGGCCAGACAACTTCTTGTTTTGAGGAAGGGGAAGCTCTCTGTACACTGCAGGATATTTAGCAGCATTCTTGGCTTCTACCCACTAGATGACAGGAGTATTTTTCTCTAGGAGTCACAATCAAAAAGGTTTCTAGACACCACTGATTAGATTCATCTCTAAAAGAGGGGAGAATGGAAGAGTACATCTTCCACTAAGAGAAAAAAGATTCTGAAGAGGGGAGGACCCCAAGCATGAGACAGAGAGCTCTTTAGGTATCAGTTAGCTCATTCAAGTAGAAAGGAAGGTAATCTATTGAGAAAGACTGCAATGAGGACTGAAAATTTAAAAAATCAGGAATAGAGTTCTACAGAGTAATAGGTTCTGACCCAAGACCATGGGTCCATCAACTAAGAAGTAGGATCAGAGATTTCTTGAGCTCTTGGGAGTTAGAAGTCCCTGGGTTCAACCCTGGCTGTACCCTTTACTAGGTAAGTAACCTTGTGCAAATTATTTAACAAGAAATAAGAAAACTTTCTGAAGCTGTCCTAAGTACTGAGATAATACGTTAAGTTGTGAGCACAGTCTGGCATATAGTTACATGATCAATCAAGGTTATCTACTACTATTATCAGCATCATTATTCTCCTTGAAAAATACATTTCACTTGGCCATTGCTTTAAATTTCCTTGATGAAAGAAAACACATGGCAAGATCTTGCCTGGTGAGGTGTTACTTGTCAATGTGTTTTATAAATTTACTAAAAGTACTGTGTGAGTAGGAACTGTTTGTAGCTGGAGGCATGAGAGCTGTGGATGTCAACCAAGCACTAACTCACTGATGTTCCAAAAATTACCAGTAATGAGATAAGATAAAAGAAAGTGTAAAACCAATAAATCAAAAGAAGGCACTAAATTTTCTCAGAGACAGGTTTTCATAGGGCTTCCGTTAGCAGGATGTGTGATGAGCCTTAGTACAGCTGCCAAGGTTGACAGGTTGTTAAGAGCCAGTCTGACTTCAAATTGCTTGTCCTACAGAGGTAGGAGACAGTGGGTCTCTGGGCCGGACACCTGGTGGTTGTCAAGTGGAGTAAAACTAAGCCTTTGTTCTCAGCCAGACACTCTTAAGGACAAAGCTAGTGGTAAAAGCTGGGCGCTGCTAAAGCAAAGAGATAAGGTGCCCACTCTTGAGGTCAAGGAAGACTTCCCTGTCTGCACATGCGAAGGAATGCTTTTAGGGGTTGAAAAGGGAGGGGACCCCACTCCATAGTAAAAGTGGACATGCACCCACAGGCCTCTACACTGGGAACCGTCTCAGCAAAAAGTTGCACACGCATCTTGGGCAAGATCCATGGGCCAGTCAGGCATGAAGAGAGAAACAAGATAATCGGTCAGAGGTAAACAAAGACCTGGAAGGACAGTCCTCCATAAATGATTTACATCACCTCCTTACTGCTCCTCATCCCGGACGACCGCACATCTCTCTGGGCGTGTCTCTGAACGCCTGCACTCCTCTCCAGGTGTGTGTCGCTGCCTGACTTCTGACTTACGGCACCATCCTAGAGAGGATGCCCACATGCTGTCCAGTGTGTATCTCAGCCCTGATTCTGAGCTGGATAAACAAGCTGTTTTCCTGTGTGCTCTCCCATATATTGTGCGGTGTCTCTAATAATAAACTTTGTATCTGTTTTTATATGTTTTGCCTCCTTGAAATATTCTTGCTTCAAACAGGGGCAAGAGCCAGGGCGACTTTGCCTCTAGCCTCTAGCCCTTGGTGGTCCAGTGGCTAGGACTCGGGTTTTCATCCAGGTTGCTGCTGCTGATAAGTCACTTTAGTCGTGTCCGACTCTGTGTGACCCCATAGACGGCAGCCCACCAGGCTCACCCGTCCCTGGGATTCTCCAGGCAAGAACACTGGAGTGGGTTGCCATTTCCTTCTCCAATGCATAAAAGTGAAAAGTGAAAGTGAAGTCGCTCAGTCGTGTCCGACCCTCAGCGACCCCATGGACTGCAGCCTTCCAGGCTCCTCCACCCATGGGATTTTCCAGGCAGAAGTACTGGAGTGGGGTGCCATTGCCTCATCCAGGTTACCCAGGTCTAATTGCTAAGCAGAGAACTAAGATCTCTCTTCAGGACTGCTCAATGCTCTCCCTCCGAGAGCACTACAATAACAGTAAACACTGCTGCTGGGTTTTTATCTCAGTCAAGAACTGATTTAAATGGTGCATGCTAAGTCGCTTCAGTCTCGTCCGACTCTTTGCGATCCCATGGACTGTAGCCTGCTGGGCTCCTCTGTCCATGAGATTCTCCAAGCAAGAATACTGGAGTGGGCTGCCACGCCCTCCTCCAAGGAATTTTCCCAGCCCAGGGATTGAACCTGCGTCTCTCATGTCTCCTGCATTAGCAGGTGGATTCTTTACCACTAGCGCCACCTGGGAAGCTGCGATTTAAATGGTACCTACCTCTTTTAGCAGAGAAGGCAATGGCAAGCCACTCCAGTACTCTTGCCTGGAAAATCCCATGGTCGGAGGAGCCTGGTGGGCTGCAGTCCATGGGGTCGCTACGAGTCGGCCGTGACTGAGCGACTTCACTTTCACTTTTCACTTTCACACAATGGAGAAGGCAATGGCAACCCACTCCAGTGTTCTTGCCTGGAGAATCCCAGGGACGGCAGAGCCTGGTGGGCTGCCGTCTATGGGGTCGCACAGAGTCGGACACGACTGAAGTGACTTAGCTTAGCTTAGCTTAGGTTACCTCTTTTAGACTCAAGTGCAGACTGAGAACAGATTTCAAGAGTACTGCGTTTTCATCCCACTCAAGTTCTTTGAGGCTATAACAGATTCTGCCTGTACCATGTACGCTGACCAATAAGGGAAAGGAAGCACTCTAAGTTTTAAATAGCTGCTGAGTGTCAGGGGAGGAGAGCTCCCCTCAATTAGAACAATTCAAGATCCTTTAAGGACAATGAAGAATTGCTTCAGAGAATTTAAAATAGAGTTCATTCTAACATGAAACTTAAGATGAAGGAAATACCAAAATTTTTCCTCTAAGATGGGAAAGGTACTTCTCATATAAGACTCCTTCATTCTAGCCTGCTAACTTCAGGCATTTTACATTAGAAAAAACCAAAAGGGCAAACATTATCAAGCATTCCAAGCTTATCATCTGTCTGTATGGGGCGAATTGCTGGGAAGAACAGTAAATGTCATCACTCTGCAGGTTGCCAGGAATCAGGTCCTCCAGCCAGCCACAGCCACTGGAGTTCCAAAGCTTTCCAAAAATAGCTATGACTTATATACAAGTGTTCATCAAACACCTCACACATGAACGCTTAAACCGAGAAGGCTGAGACAGTGGTCATCTCTCAAACTGCGGCAGAGGTAAATGCAGTTGCTGCTGACCAAAAGGCACATGGTCTCGACCAACAAATTTAAATATGACTTGCTCTCCCTTAAAATAGTCTCTTCCCTAAATCAACATGACAATCTCAAAACTAAGACTTTCCCACCTGCTTTTAAGTCACTGTCCTTTAAACAAACACAACTGATTTGTCAAACGAGAGAAAATCCTGACTCACATTCCAAGGGTCATTTGTAAATACCTAACAATATTTCTATTAGAAATCAGCACATGAAACACCATTTGCCTACTTTCATTTTAGAGCCCAGGACCTGGAGGTATCTTTTACTACAGGAATTTAAAAAGAAAGTGCGGTCACTTTATTCTCTATTGGTCTCTTGAGGGTCCGAAGAGGAGGGAAAAATGGGGCGTAAAAGGTTTCCCACATGGAGCTATCTGACAGCTCTGTACTGTAAATAGATAGTTGATGAAATTCCTCACTTCCAAACTCGCATTTAAATACTTGGTACAGGTTTCCCATTCTGTCTTGAAAAAGTGCACCACTCGAGGGGGTGACGGGGTAGTGTTAAGTTAGAACATTCCAAAGTAACATTAGAAGACATTCTCAAATTGCCCACTTCCCAAAGTTTTTTTTTTTTCCACAGACATTAGCCTTTTTTCTCTCAAACCAGTGTTCTTTTCCTCTCACCTTCTTAGCCCAGAAATCCCTGTATTGATTTCAATCTTCTTAGATACCAGAACTAGGAAAGCATTATCAGCATACCTTCTATTCATCACGGTGTTCCTCCCCCTTCCTTAAAAATCTACAGTGATGAATGCAGTAATGGGGAGGCTGCTTTCTGCTTAAAAATATGGGGGGTGGGGAGGGAAATGTAGAAGGTAGGAAGTGGTAACAAGGACCCTTGGTCTTTCACAAGGCGTAGATAAAATCCTCGCTTTAACTTAGATAACTTCGGTCTGCTTTAGACTCTTAAAACAGCACTGCCCTAAAACGGATTCGGAGAAAAAAAAAAAAAAAAAAATCCAGCAAAGCTGCCCCTTTCCGAAGTTTCGCGGGGGCCAGGACCACTCTCTTTAGAGATTCCCTGATGCAGAGAGCAGCCCACGTCCAGCCCTTTATTTTTGATATCCCAAATTAGCTATTCTCCCTCGAACTTCAGCCCGTCTCCGGACCCCAAGAAGAGTCCTCAATCTCTGCGAGCGAGCCTTGCAGAGACTTCAGCTTCCTCCCGGAGCCCCGGTGCTCACCCCGGCCGGAGCGCTGCCCTCGCCCCCGCCGGGCCCGGGCGCCCTCCGCAGCCCCGCGCCCCATCTCCGCAGGCCCGCCCGCCCGCGCCCCGCGCGGCTCCCGCCTGGGCCCCGCACCCCTACCCCCTGGGACCCGGAGCCCGCCCCCCGGTTCGCGCTCGCCGCCGCGAGGCCCACCGAGCCGTGGCGGTCGGTCGCTCCGGCCGCGTCGTCCTGCTGCAGCTCCGCAGTCATGGCCGAGACGCCCCTCCGTGGGTCACCCTCCTGCCGCCGCCGGCCCAGCCTCGCCGGGAGGAGGAGGAGGAGGAGGAGGAGGTGAAGGAGGAGGCCCCGCCTCCGCCCTCCACCCCGCTCGAGCCCCGCCTCCGCCCCGCCGCGCGCCGGAGGCTCAGCCCACACGCTCTGCCCCCGGCCTGCGCGCGCACGCGAGGCGCGCGGCCGCTGGCCGAGCCGCTCTGCGTGCTCCCGCGTACGCCGGGCTCTGACCCCGCGCAGGCCACGTGACCCCGGCCCCGCCCGCGCCTAACGGTCAGCTTGTACGTCTGTCGGGCGGTCTGCGGCCCGGAAGTGGTGTTGCCGAGCTGGGACCCTGCTTTCTCAAGTCTTTTTCTCCGGTGTCGGCCCTCAAAACCTTCTCATTTTTCGGACTCACCGCCGGCTCAAGACTCCTCACAGACGAGTTAAAGCTACTTCTTGTTTTGGGAACTTGTCTTATGGAACGGGTAATAGAGGGTGTCCCACCTCACGGTGGAGTCGTTTCCAAGTACAGTGACGCGAAAAATGTTTCCGTCCTGAAGAAAAGGGAAGACTGAGACTCGACGGAGTGGGCAGACGTCTAAAGTTAACCGAAAGGACCAGAACTTGTGTTCACTGATGATTGGGGAGGTACCCTGACACCGACCTGGGCGTGGGAGCAAGAATCGCCACATTGTCCCATTTTAGATTTTCTGACGTTCAAACTAAAATGTCATAGTATTTTGTTAAGCTGAGCCGGATACATATGATGGCATATAAAGAGCTATGCTATGCTATGCTAAGTCACATCAGTCGTGTCCGACTCTGTGTGATCACATAGACGGCAGCCCACTAGGCTCCGCCGTTCCTGTGATTCTCCAGGCAAGAACACTGGAGTGGGTTGCCATGCCCTTATCCAATGCGTAAAAGTGAAAAGAGAAAGTGAAGTCGCTCAGTCATGTCCGACCCTCAGCGACCCCTTGGACTGCAGCCTTCCAGGCTCCTCTGTCCATGGGATTTTCCAGGCAAGAGTACTGGAGTGGGGTGCCATTGCCTTCTCCGTATAAAGAGCTAAGGTGCCCTCAATTTATTTTCAACAATTTGGTGGAAATGGTAACTGCTAAACCCTACTTCACATTCAAATGTACCGCTTGGCTGTTCCAAATCAGTGTGGAGGCTGGGTAGGGAAAGATCTCTTGTAGGGCGTACAGCTTATATCGTTGCCCTGGTCAAAGCCCTTGGGCAGCCCTTCAGTGTGAATTTTATGTGGATGGTGGCCTTTCCTGTGCTCCTGGCATTGTTGTCCATGTGATTGTGATGTTTCACCTGTAGGCCTTCCTAGTCTGCATGTGAGCACTTTGAGGCAAAAGGAAACAGGTACAGATCAGGTGCGTCTCCCATGGGAGACCCGATTATTCTCAGGATCCTGGGCCATGACTGCTGCTGCTTCCTTCACCTGGAGATTCAGGGGGTGCCCTTGCCTGGCAGGTAAAAACTTGAAGCGTAATCGTAATCTTCCACATAAAACGGGTGTGTATTTATGTCTGATGGTTGTAGGACTTTTTATGCTTGTGGCTTTGTCTTTTTTTTTTCCTCATGTGTAATCCTGTGTTCCTGGCCTCAACTTGGAAAGGAGGGGGTCACTGCAAAACAAACTGGTTTCTCAGTCCAGTTTATTTGCAGCATTGTGTACTTATACATTGCTCCTACAGCAGCTCCTATGTGCCTTTGCAATTTTAGGAAATTGCTTATTTAATGTGTTTAAATGAGCTGGAAACTTATAAATCTTGTTAATGAAAATGTCCTTAAAAGACCACCAGAGATTTATACTCCTATATCTGAAAGATATATGTACAACCGTTTGGTAAATAGGGGTCTTTTTATATTATATTTTTAATTTTTTAATTATATTTTTGAGTTTTGAGTAAACATCTTTCTGCTATATGGTTCTAAACAGTGCTCCAAATGTAATAAATTTGATAGAATCTGAGAGGTGTATATGTGGTAAATCCTCTTAGCCCCCTTGGGTTTAACTACCACCTGATCCCAGACATGGTAATCGGCTAGAGACACCCTGTCCAACCAGAATATTTAATCACCACTGTATATCATTGCTTTGCCATGAGTTGTCAATCTTTATGGTGATCATATATCAAAAGTAGGTATCTTGGAAAGTGCTGTCACTACAGAAAACCCCCTGTCATTTTCCCTTAAACCCATACTCGAAGCTCCAGATTAATTGCATTATTAGTTGATAATCCTCAAGAATATTCAGGAAAAAAAGAAATAATAACAAGGAATAGCAAATACTTGTTTAAAAAAGGAATCATTTCCAGAGTATTTTCCCAAAGGAAAAAATTGAAAAAAAATTGTTCCTTTCCTGGAAAAGCTTTTGTCCCAATGCTGAATTGTTTTCTGAATCAGTGGATTTATACTTCTGCTTCTGATTTACCTCAATTCCAAGGTATAGTTTCTTTTAATAAAATGATCGCACTTCGGTGTTACTGACTACTAGTTTGGAGCTTGTGTAGGCTAAATGAGAATGAAGGGGAAATGTTAGAAAAGAAAAGCAAAAAGGAAACAAATATGTTTACATATATTTCGTCTCTGCTTACCCTGTGAATAGTTTTGCCACTGGCTTCAGAGCAACTGGATTTGAAAGCTGCTGGCTGAGGCTGACTGACAGGTGTGAATGTTTTTTGAGCTATGAATTCCTTTCCAGGAATGATCTGGTTGGGAATGTCCTTAAGAACCAGCTTCTCAGCAGTTAGGAAATGGTCTTTCTTACTATGGAGGAAAGAATATGGATATTTCTGTTACAACCCCTAGATAAAAGAGTTGGATGATATATAAGGTTAAATATAGATGTTAAAAAATATTTGAGGAAAGGCTTTCATTTTGCCAGTCAATAAATGGGATTCCAACCTTTGTGAAATGTATACTGTAGGCAGTGTAGTTTGTGGAGAAGTGAAACAACTTTCAGTGAAATTAATGAGTTCATTTTATAATAATTTGAGAAGTATTTGGTCTTGGTATTCAAAATAACGTCAAATTTCTCTCTTTTTGTATCTCTAGAAAAGACAGAAACACTTTTAAAAAAGCTTCTAAAATCTATTTTCATGAAATTTATGAAAACCTTAAACTCTTGGGATTCATTTTTTCTTTTATAAGAAACTTTAGCCTCCAGATAAAAAGATAAAAATAGACAACTAGAAATAAGCCCATTTTTGCAAACTTCAGTTTAGACAGCATTGTAACCCAGTGGGGATAAGATGGATTTTAAATAGCCCTCATTTCTTCATATAAAAGTTAGTTTTGGACTCTTAGGTTATAAACAAATGTAATCAAAGGCTTAAATATAAAAAAGCAAAATTTGAAACTTATGAAACATTTCATTGGAAAATCTCTATCCTTAAGGCATGGGGAACTTTCTTAAATCAGAGACAAAAGCATAGTCCATAAAAGAAAGAGTGATAGCTTAAATAGATTAAAATTAAGAATTTCTTATCATCAAAAAATACCACAGGAAAAATGAAGATACCAACAAACTGGGAAAAATACTTACAACACATACAATTGATTACATATTAGTACCTAGGACAACTCTCTAGTTTCATTTGACATGATTAACATATTGGGCCCGATAATTCTTTACTGTGGAGGCTGTGCTTTATAGGATGTTTTAGCATCATCTCTGATCTCAACCTGTTACATGCTTCCCCCGCCAAGTTGTGTGACCATTAAAAATGTCTCCAGACATTGCCAAATGTTTCCTAAGGGGCAATTTCTCCTCCATTTGAGAATCACATATTTAAACTACGTGAAAAATGATATGTCAGACAAAGACAAATATTCTACATAATGTGGAATCTAAAAGAATGAATATGACCAAACCAACAGATTCAGATATAGAGAATAAATCTAGTGTTGCCAGTGGAGAGGAAAGAAAAGAGGGACAAGATAGGGGTAGGAGATTAAGAGAGAACACTATGTATAAAATAAATAAGCAACAAGGATATATTATACAACAGGGAAATATAGCCATTATTTTGTAATGACTTTTTTATAGTTTTTTAATTATATTTTTTATTAGAGGATAATTACAATATTGTGTTTCTGCCATACACCGACATGAATCAGTCATAGGTGTACAGATGTCTCCTCCCTCTTGAACCTCCTTTCCACCTCTCATCCCATTCCAGCCCTCTAGGTTGTCACAGAACACCAGGTGTGAGATCGCTGCATCATATGCAAGTTCCCATGGCTATTTTACATGTGGTGATGTATTTGTTTCACTATTACTCTGTCAATTCGTCCTGTCCTTCCCTCTTGTTCCCCAACAGTGTCCACAAGTCTTCTCTATGTCTGTGTCTCCCTTGCTGCCCTGCAAATAGGTTCATCAGTACCATCTTTCTAGATTCCATGTATATGTCTTTATAGACATTTGTGTCTCTGAATTAATTCACACTGTATATAGGTTCATCTACCTTATTAGAACTGACTCAAATATGTTCCTTTTTATGGCTAAGTAATATTCCATTGTATATAAGCATCACAACTTCTTTATTTATTCATCTGTTGATGGACATCTAAGTTGCTTCCATGTCCTAGCTATTGTAAATAGTGCTGCAGTGAACATTGGGGTACATATGTCTTTTTCATTTATGGTTTCCTCAAGGTATATGCCTAGTAGTGGGATTGTTGGATCATATGGTGGTTTTCTTCCTGGTTTCTTAAGGAATCTCCATAGTGTTCTCTGCAGTGGCTGTGTCAATTTACATTCCCACCAACAGTGCAAGAGAGTTGCCTTTATTCCACACCCTCTCCCGCATTTATTGTTTGTAGATTTTTTGATGATGACCATTCTGACCAGTGTGAGGTGACAGCACTGTAGTTTAGATTTGCATTTCTCTAATAATGAGTGATATTGAGCACTTTTCCGTGTGTGTTAGCCATTTGTATGTCTTTGGAGAAAAGTCTGTTCAGGTCTTCTGCCCACCTTTTGATTGGATGACCTGCTTGTATATTTTGGAGATTAATCCTTTGTTGTAATAACTTTAAATAGAGTGAAGTCTATTAAAATACTGAATTACTATGCTGTAAACCTGAAAGTAATATAATATTGTAAATCAACTATATTTTAATTAAAGATAAGTAAATTAAGTGAAAAACTCTTACAAATTAAAAGACAGTGCAATAGAAAAAAAAAATGCTAAAGGCCTAAGCAAGGCATTTCACAGAAAAGGAAATACAAGCATACAAAAAGGAGCTGAGGACTTCCCTGGTGGGTGCTTCTGCAGGGGGCGGAAATTCCATCTCTGGCTGAGTAAGTAAGATTCTGCATGCCATGCAGAGCGTGACCAAAAATAAATTTTTAAAGGTGCTAAACTCAATGGTAATCAGGAGCACATGAATTAAAACCATAAATACATCATTTCATGCATTCAACTGAAAAAATACTTTTAAGTCCACATTAACAAGTGTTGGTGAGAATGCAGAGCAATGGAAGAACACGTTACACTGTTTAGTAGTGTAAAGTAGCACAACTGCTTTGGAAAACACTTTGACATTAGCTACTAAAATTGGACTTCCCTAGGGCCACAAGATTGGAAAAGGTCAGTTTTCATCCCAATCCCAAAGAAAGGCAATGCCAAAGAGTGCTCAAACTACCGCACAATTGCACTCATCTCACACGCTAGTAAAGTAATGCTCAAAATTCTCCAAGCCAGGCTTCAGCAATATGTGAACCGTGAACTTCCTGATGTTCAAGCTGGATTTAGAAAAGGCAGAGGAACCAGAGATCAAATTGCCAACATCCGCTGGATCATGGAAAAAGCAAGAGAGTTCCAGAAAAACATCTATTTCTGCTTTATTGACTATGCCAAAGCCTTTGACTGTGTAGATCACAATAAACTGTGGAAAATTCTGAGAGAGATGGGAATACCAGACCACCTGATCTGCCTCTTGAGAAATCTGTATGCAGGTCAGGAAGCAACAGTTAGAACTGGTCATGGAACAACAGACTGGTTCCAAATAGGAAAAGGAGTACGTCAAGGCTGTATATTGTCACCATGTTTATTTAACTTATATGCAGAGTACATCATGAGAAATGCTGGACTGGAGGAAACACAAGCTGGAATCAAGATTGCTGGGAGAAATATCAACAACCTCAGATATGCAGATGATACCACCCTTATGGCAGAAAGTGAAGAGGAACTCAAAAGCCTCTTGATGAAAGTGAAAGTGAAGAGTGAAAAGGTTGGCTTAAAGCTCAACATTCAGAAAATGAAGATCATGCCATCTGGTCCCATCACTACATGGGAAATAGATGGAGAAACAGTGGAAACAGTGTCAGACTTTATTTTTCTGGGCTCCAAAATCACTGCAGATGGTGACTGCAGCCATGAAATTAAAAGACGCTTACTCCTTGGAAGGAAGGTTATGGCCAACCTAGATAGCATATTCAAAAGCAGAGACATCACTTTGCCAACAAAGGTTTGCCTAGTCAAGGCTATGGTCTTTCCTGTGGTCATGTATGGATGTGAGAGCTGGACTGTGAAGAAGGCTGAGCGCCGAAGAATTGATGCTTTTGAACTGTGGTGTTGGAGAAGACTCTTGAGAGTCCCTTGGACTGCAAGGAGATCCAACCGGTCCATTCTGAAGGAGATCAGCCCTGGGATTTCTTTGGAAGGAATGATGCTCAAGCTGAAACTCCAGTATTTTGGCCACCTCATGCGAAGAGTTGACCCATTGGAGAAGACTCTGATGCTGGGAGGGATTGGGGGCAGGAGGAGAAGGGGACGACAGAGGATGAGATGGCTGGATGGCATCACTGACTCGATGAATGTGAGTCTGGGTGACCTCCGAGAGCTGGTAATGGATAGGGAGGCCTGGCGTGCTGCAGTTCATGGGGTCGCAAAGAGTCGGACATGACTGAGCGACTGATCTGATCTGATCTGAGGGGCTCAGTGGTAAAGAATCCATCTGCCGATGCAGGAGTCACAGGTTTGATTTCTGGGTCAGAAAGATCCCTTGGGGAAGAAAACATCATCCCACTCCAGTATTCTTGCCTGGGAAATCCCATGGACAGAGGGGCCTGGCGGGCTGCAGTCCATGGGGTGGCAGAGAGTTGGACACAACTTATCAATTAAACAACAACAATTAAACTTTGAAGTCATGCGTGGCTCATGGCCAACAATTCCTCCCCTAAGTATCCTAGAAAGATTCTTGAACATTTTTACCAAAACATATGTACAAAAATGTTCATAACACTTTCAACAGCAGACAACAGCAGTAAACAGCCTAAATAAATCAACAGTATATAAGTATATAAATTGCTCAGATCTTGTATATACATTCAGTGGAACGTCATACAACATCAAAAAGGAATGAATGATAGCCATGCAATAACATGAATGAAGCTCAGGATCATAGTCTTGTGGGATGAAAAGCAAAGGCATATGATGACATACAATATGACTCCATTTTACAAATTTTTTAAATGTTAATATTTTGTCTATGGAGACAAACATGATTAAACTACAAATAAAAGCAAGAACACTATAAACCCAAAATTCAGAATAGAAGCTGTGACAGAAGTGATGGGATGGGAAGGAGTCATAAGGGCCTTCAAAGATACTGATAATGTTTTATTTTCATAAGTCAGGTGGTAGATACATGAGTATTCATTAAATCATTTTATATGTGTTCTATGACCAACCTAGATAGCATATTGAAAAGCAGAGACATTACTTTGCCAACAAAGGTTCATCTAGTCAAGGCTATGGTTTTTCCTGTGGTCATGTATGAATGTGAGAGCTGGACTGTGAAGAAGGCTGAGCACCAAAGAATTGATGCTTTTGAACTGTGGTGTTGGAGAAGACTCTTGAGAGTCCCTTGGACTGCAAGGAGATCCAAGCAGTCCATTCTGAAGGAGATCAGCCCTGGGATTTCTTTGGAAGGACTGATGCTAAAGCTGAAACTCCAGTACTTTGGCCACCTCATGCGAAGAGTTGACTCATTGGAGAAGACTCTGATGCTGGGAGGGATTGGGGGCAAGAGGAGAAGGGGACGACAGAGGATGAGATGGCTGGATGGCATCACTGACTCGCTGGACGTGAGTCTGAGTGAACTCCGGGAGTTGGTGATGGACAGGGAGGCCTGGCGTGCTGTGATTCATGGGGTCAAAAAGAGTCGGACATGACTGAGCGACTGATCTGATAACAACGAAAAATCAGAAGTACACTAATCAAAAAGCTTAAAACCAAACCATCTTCATTCTCTAATAGCATTTCTGTGGTCCTCACAAAACTGACAAAAATCTCAAATTTACAGAAAAAACTATTATGTGATTGATAAGGCAGTCTTTCCTAAAAAGTAGAAATTGTAAGTTGACTGTCTTCAAGATAAACAAACAAAAATTACCATTCCGTTTTATGTAGGATGTACCAAAAATCCAGATTATAGATTTTAGCAAGTCTACATTGTAAAATATTTTCCCTTTTAGCTCCCAGCTCTTTGCAAAAAAGACTTCTGTGGGTTGACTGAAAAACAAAACACACAGGTGCAGTTGAGGATTGTGTTTAATTCTGTAGCTTTAATGAGGGCTATAGCCTAGGATACAGCCATGTTCTGAGGAATTGTTCCAAGGACGTAAGGGAAAAGGATATATAGGAGTTTTTGCAAAAAGGAAAAAGTAGTCAAGCATTGAAAGATTACTCCTAATCACAAAAAAAGACACCTCAAGATGATTTTAGTATTTTTCTATGTAGGAAAGACATAAGAGTCCAGGGTACTGAAATTATTCCTTTGATATACATCGTATCGGCAATCTCAGATATGCAGATGATACCGGTCTAATGGCAGAAAGTGAAGTACTAAATTGCCCCTTGATGAGGGTGAAAGAGGAGAGTGAAAAAGCTGGCTTGAAAGTCAACATTCAAAAAACTAAGATCATGGCACCCAGTCCCATCACTTCATGGCAAATAGAAGAGGAAAAAGTGGAAGCAGTGACATTTATTTTCTTCAGCTCCAGAATCATTGTGGATAATGACTACGGCCATGAAATTAAGATTCTTGCTCCTTGGAAGGAAAGCTATGACAAGCCTGAAAAGTGAAAGTGAAGTCGCTCAGTCGTGTCCAACTCTTTGCAACCCCATGGACTGTATCCTGTGATGCTCCTCCATCCATGGGATTATCCAGGCAAGAGTACTGGAGTGGGTTGCCATTTTATAAAAGCAGAGACATCACTTTGCTGACAAATGTCCATATATTCAAAGCTATGGTTTTTCCATAGTGAGAGTCATGTACAGATATGAAAGTTGGACCATGACAACTGATGCTTTCCAATTATGGTGCTGTAGAAGACTCTTTTAAAAGAGTCCCTTGGACTGTAAGGAGATCAAACCAGTCAATCTTAAAGGAAATCAACCCTGAATATTCTTTGGAAGGACTGGTGCTAGAGCTGAAGCACCAATACTTTGGCCACCTGATGCGAAGAGCCAACTCATTGGAAAAGACCCTAGGAAAAGATGCCAGGAAAGATTGAAGGCAGAAAGAGAAGGGGGCGGCAGAGCTCGAGATGGTTAGCGTCACCGACTCAGTGGACATGAATCTGAGCAAACTCTGGAAATAGTGGAGGAGTGAGGAGCCTGGTGTGCTACACAGTCCTTGGGGTCACAAGTCGGACACCACTTAGTCACTGAACAACAACATGTGTGCTATCGAGGGTCAGAATCTTTTCTCTGCCCAAAATTCCCCTCAGAGCACAACAGGTGGCTTTATGGCTACTACACACGTTGTTTACTGAAATGGCAGGCGGGACCTACTTTGTCCACATGTGTCGTAGTTGGGACCTTGCTACAAAAACAAAAACATGACTTCGGATAAAAACCAGAAAGCTGCCACCCAGGAAAAACAAATAGAAACTTCTATAATGCAGCAAGTCCTGTGACATAAATTTGGGCTCCAGGTGACTTAATTTTTTTTCATTCAGGATCACTATTAAAGTAAAAAATATTCCTCCTCAAAATATCAGAATGGAAAGAATGGATGAGGCAGAAGTGACATACACAATTTTGCCTTTTTTTTTTTTTTTTAATAATCAGATACTTGACTCTTGAAGTGGGGGGCGTTTTTAGAGGAAGTGATAGCTAACTTTACTGAGCACTATGGACTAGGTGATGTTCTGAGTGCTTTGCATGTGTTACTCATTTCATCCTCCCAAGTAAGTTCGATTGTTTTTTTTTTTTTTTTTTAATACCTGCTTCACAAGTGAGTAAACCACCACAGAAAGGTTTATTTGCCCAAAGACTCTACTAATAAAGGTAGAGACAGGATACTAAGCTAAGCAATCTGTTTCTCTTTCTATAGCCTGAGGTGAGATATAAGAAGATCCTGGTTTAGAGAAACCCTAGCTGCGAAAGATGAACAATTGAGAGAACAATAAGCCTTCAAAGACTTCTCTGAGGAGGTGCTATTTGAGTTGAGAAAGACAATGGGGATCTTGGCACGCAGAAGACCATTTACTGTTGGGGTAACCACAGGTCCCAGATTGCTGGTGCAATTCTGCTGCTGCTACTGCTAAGTCGCTTCAGTCGTGTCCGACTCTGTGCGACCCCATAGACGGAAGCTCACCAAGCTCCCCTGTCCCTGGGATTCTCCAGGCAAGAACACTGGAGTCGGTTGCCATTTCCTTCTCCAATGTATGAAAGTGAAAAGTGAAAGTGAAGTCGCTCAGTCGTGTCCAACTCTCAGCGACCCCATGGACTGAGATTCTCCGTCCATGGGATTCTCCAGGCAAAAGTACTGGGGTGGGGTGCCATTGCCTTCCAAGCATGATTGTTAGTAGCTCCACCTGTCTCAAATGTATAGGTTTGGGTGATAAAGTATATATTCTGTCTACTTATGGAGCATTTTAACCTGAACTTAATTTAAGCAGTGATCCTAGAGAATCTTAACCATAGTATTTCCCGAAGTATTTCTGAGTGTGTATCATTCACAGCTAGAAGGAATAGAGGGTAGCCTGCTGCTGCTGCTGCCGCTAAGTCGCTTCAGTCGTGTCCGACTCTGTGCGACCCCATAGACGGAGCCCACCAGGCTCCCCCGTCCCTGGGATTCCCCAGGCAAGAACACTGGAGTGGGTTGCCATTTCCTTCTCCAATGCATGAAAGTGAAAAGTGAAAGTGAAGTCGCTCAGTCGTGTCTGACTCTTAGCGACCCCATGGACTGGAGCCTACCAGGATCCTCTGTCCATGGGATTTTCCAGGCAAAAGTACTGGGGTGGGGTGCCATTGCCTTCCCCGAGAGGGTAGCCTAGAGTGAGTGAATTCCCTGCCTGGAGTCCCATGCCCTTAAAGGGCTGTAACTCTTTGACTTTTGTAAGCTAACCTTTATTGGCAAGGCCTAGATGGCCTGAAGGCCAGCCCTGAAGAGATGGAGATATTGTGGAGTTAGGGGGAGGGTAGATAAATAAATGGTCTCTGCCTCAGGGGTAAAAGCTAAGAGAAGAAATTAAATGGGGCTTTCAGCCCCAGGGGTTCACTGGTGGCTCAGACAGTAAGGAATCTGCCTGCAATGCAGAAGACCTTGGTTTGATCCCTGTGTCAGGACAATCCCCTGGAGGAGGGCATGACAACCTGTTCCAGTATTCTTGCCTGGAGAATCCATTGGACTGAGGAGGCTGGAGGGCTACAGTTCATAGGGTTGCAAAGAGTTGGACACAAGTGAGCGACTAACACTTTTTAGCTCCCATTGGAGAGGAAAGTTTAGAATTTCAGGCCTGAGGAGGCAAAGATGAGAACACTGGAAGCTCTGAAACAATTATTTGTTGTACTTATTGTCTCTAACACCTCCAGAGTAATCTCTAGCAAGCAGCTTAAAACCCAAGGAACAGGGTGCTGAATAGACTGGAACCCAGCCGTTTTTGTGAGGAACTGCAGCACTCTTGCCTGGAATATCCCCTGGATGGAGAAGTCTGGTGGGCTACAGTCCATGGGGTCGCTAAGAGTCGGACACGACTGAGCAACTTCCCTTTCACTTTTCACTTTCATGCATTGGAGAAGGAAATGGCAACCCACTCCAGTGTTCTTGCCTGGAGAATCCCAGGGACGGTGGAGCCTGGTGGGCTGCCGTCTATGGGGTCACACAGAGTCCGACACGACTAAGCAACTTAGCAGCAGCAGCACTATAGAATGGGTGTCAGTGGCTTCAGAGACTTCATGTATTGTCTTCCTGGGGCCGCCAGATTAGAGAGATGGTCTCTGCAAATCAAGGAGCTCTTGTACCAAGGAGTAAAAAGCTTTGGGAAAGTATTTCGGCTTAAAATTGTTAGTCATGTTGGGACTTTAATGGTCCTCAGGTTAAGAATCTGCCTTCCAGTGCAGGGGATGCAAGTTCAGTCCCTTGTCGGAGAACTAAGATCCCACATGCCAGGGGGTAACTAGGCTAGTGTGCCAGAATTAGACAGCCCACCCATGCAGGCAAAATTAAAATTGTCAGTCTTGTTACTTGAAGAAGAGGATTCTGAATTTTTGTTCCCTCAACTTCATGAAAAGATGAGCAGTGATCCTAGTAACTTATTTTATGCTAAATCATTATTTTGATGGCAAGTCAAGGAGAATGGGCAGAGGGAAAACCAACGCTGTGATTTGTTTCTCAATGAGCTGGTTCTGAGCTCATCTGATGAACGTGAAAATACTGTGACATGAACTGACTCTTGAAAAAGTTTTTATTTTTACAAATGCTACATATGCATTGTTCAAACTAGATAGGGTAAAGAGCCCCTACTCCATTAGCCTGCAGACATTACTGAGTAAGTCTGCACATTCAGAGCAGATTCTAGAGATTTCCTGAAGCAGAAGTTTGTTAAGAGTGACATTTGTGTTTCCTTTCTTGGTTAGCTGTATTTAGTCATGCTAGAAAAACTATGGTACGTCTTTTGCCTTTTCCATTCTCGTTCATGTGTTAGTTGGGAATCTCTATTGGTAAAATCTAAAAACCTGAACCATTCAAGGATAAGATATCTTTATCTTAAACTAACCTACTAGAGCTATTGTCTCTTTTATAAATGACATTAAAAGTCGTTTTATTTTTCTCACCAAAGAATTTGTATTTAAAATTTTTACTTATTATAGTTCTTATGTATTTTTACTTTCAGGTTTGAAAAATTAATGAATCATTATTTTATGATTGTATTCAGTTCACAGCAAGTGATACTTTCCTCCTGTATTACTGATACAGCGCTGACTTTTCTTTTTGGCTCCACTGGGTCCTCGTTGCTGCCTGCAGGCTTTCTCTGGCTGCAGTGAACCGGGGCCACTCTCCAGTTGCAGTGCATCAGCTGCTCACTGTGGTTGTTTCCGGTGTTAGGGAGAACAGACTCTAGGCTTTAGGAACACAGTCTCTGGAGTTGTGCTGCATGACTTAGTTGCCCTATGGCACGTGGGATCTTCCTGGACCAGAGATCCAACCTGTGTCTCTTGAATTGGCAGATGGATTCTTAACCACTGAACCAGTAGGGAAGTCCTTGACTTTTAAAATAAATGTAAATAAAAGTGTAGCAATCAAGAGTACTGCTTTTGACAGTACTCTTAATAAAGTAGGAATAAAATCTTAACAAACCTACCCTCCAACAGATAACAACTATAAACTCTGGACAAAAAACAACCACTTGAAGGATCTGAGCATTAAATATGGGTCTTAAAAGGGAATCAAAAACGTGAAAGAAAGTTCTGAGAAAGGGTGTGTGCCCCATTAGGCAGCATTATCCTAACAATAGGCTATAATTTCAGCATGACACAGGGTGCTTGAAGCACTTACAGAAAACCAATCAGATTTCTGGACTGATGAACCATAAACAGAGCTTGGGATATTTAAATACAGCCATTCAAAAGAGAGAAAGGGAATTGTGAGAAGGAGAAAAGTAGAGTATTCTTGGGTTCTTGTGCAGAGTCTGTCCAAGTCTCTGGCTGACTCTTCTCCCATAGACACAAAGCACCTCAAAAAGGACCAAAAAAAAAATCAGCTGAGCTTTGAGCTGTTACCCACCCTAGAAGAAATAGTTTAAAGTTTGAATATAACCAAATCAATTTCACTGCTAAAACAAAGACGTTAACACACATACACATCTTTTCTTCCTTTTAGATGTAACAGAATCTAGTCTGAACAAAATAACAATGTGCAGCATACAATAAAGTACTAGATACATAAAGAACCAGGAAAATGTGACCCATTCTCAAAAGACAGTCAGTTCAGATCAAGATGTTAGAATTATCAGATAAATGTTCAATGAAGTAAAGGAAAATAAATGTAATATATTAAAAATTAGAAAACCCCAACAGATAACAAAATATAAACAAGACCAAAATGAAAAATTTAGAATTTAAAACATTCAGTATTTGAAATAAAAGAGTAATTGAATTGGCTTTATAACATGCTACATATTTATGTAAAGGAAAAGCATAATATTTTAATATAGTGTATATGTGTAGATCGAATACATATGACAATAAATGTAGATATCTATGTGGCTAGATGGGGAAAGCAATGGCACCCCACCCCAGTACTTTTGCCTGGAAAATCCCATGGACGGAGGATCCTGGTAGGCTCCAGTCCATGGGTCACTAAGAGTCGGACACGACTGAGCGACTTCCCTTTCACTTTTCGCTTTCATGCATTGGAGAAGGAAATGGCAACCCACCCCAATGTTCTTGCCTGGAGAATCCCAGGGACGGGGGAGCCTGGTGAGCTTCCGTCTGTGGGGTGACACAGAGTCGGACACGACTGAAGCGACTTAGCAGCAGGAGCATGTAGATAGAATCAGATCAGATCAGTCGCTCAGTCATGTCTGACTCTTTGCGACCCCATGAATCACAGCACGCCAGGCCTCCCTGTCCATCACCAGCACCCGGAGGTCACTCAGACTCACATCCATCGAGTCAGTGATGCCATCCAGCTATCTGATCCTCTGTCATCCCCTTCTCCTCCTGCCCTCAATCCCTCCCAGCATCAGAGTCTTCTCCAATGAGTCAGCTCTTTGCATGAGGTGGCCAAAGTACTGGAGTTTCAGCTTTAGCATCAGTCCTTCCAAAGAAATTCCAGGGCTGATCTCCTTCAGAATGGACTGCTTGGATCTCCTTGCAGTCCAAGGGACTCTCAAGAGTCTTCTCCAACACCACAGTTCAAAAGCATCAATTCTTCGATGCTCAGCCTTCTTCACAGTCCAACTCTCACATCCATACATGACCACAGGAAAAACCATAGCCTTGACTAGATGAACCTTTGTTGGCAAAGTAATGTCTCTGCTTTTCAGTATGCTATCTAGGTTGGTCATAACCTTCCTTCCAAGGAGTAAGCGTCTTTTAATTTCATGGCTGCAGCTACCATCTGCAGTGATTTTGGAGCCCAGAAAAATAAAGTCTGACACTGTTTCCACTGTTCCCCACCTATTTCCCATGAAGTGATGGGACCAGATGCCATGATCTTCGTTTTCTGAATGTTGAGCTTTAAGCCAACTTTTTCACTCTCCACTTTCACTTTCATCAAGAGGCTTTTGAGTTCCTCTTCACTCTCTGCCATAAGGGTGGTGTCATCTGCATATCTGAGGTTATTGATATTTCTCCCAGCAATCTTGATTCCAACTTGTGTTTCTTCCAGTCCAGTGTTTCTCATGATGTACTCTGCATAGAAGTTAAATAAACAGGGTGATGACAATATACAGCCTTGACGTACTCCTTTTCCTATTTGGAACCAGTCTGTTGTTCCATGTCCAGTTCTAACTGTTGCTTCCTGACCTGCATACAGATTTCTCAAGAGGCAGATCAGGTGGTCTGGTATTCTCATCTCTTGAAGAATTTTCCACAGTTTATTGTGATGCACACAGTCAAAGGCTTTGGCATAGTCAATAAAGCAGAAATAGATGTTTTTCTGGAACTCTCTTGCTTTTCCATGATCCAGTGGACGTTGGCAATTTGATCTCTGGTTCCTCTGCCTTTTCTAAAACCAGCTTGAACATCAAGAAGTAGATAGAATACATGTGAGCTAATAAATTGAACTAAGTGATTACAAAGTTACTACATTTCATGGGAAGAAACAGTCCTAACTCTAAAAGTGGACTGTGGAAAGTTAAGAATGGATATTTTAATCCCTAGTGCAATCACTAAGAAAATTAAGTAAAAGGCATAACTAAAATGTCAGTTATTCAGTTGCTCAGTCATGTCCCACTCTGTGACCCCATGGACTGCAGCATGCCAGGCCTCCCTGTCCCTCACCATCTCCCGGAGTTTGCACAAATTCATGTCCACTGCATTGGTGATACCAACCAGCCATCTCATCCTCTGATGCCCTCTTCTGCCCTCAGTCTTTCCCAGCATCAGGGACTTTTCCAATGAGTTGGCTGTTCAAATCAGGAGACCAAAATGCTGGAGCTTCAGCTTCAGCATCAGTCCTTCCAATGAGTATTCAGGGAAGATTTCCTTTAAGACTGACTGGTTTGATCTTGTTGTCCAAGGTACTTTTAGTAGTCTTCTCCAGCACCACATTTCAAAGGCATCAGTTCTTTGGTGCTCTGCCTTCTTTATGGTCCAGTTCTCACAACCGTACATGACAACTGGGAAGACCATAGCCTTGACTACACGGACCTTTGTTGGCAGAGTGATGTCTCTGCTTTTCAACACACTGTCCAGGTTTGTCACAGCTTTCCTGCCAAGAAGCAATTGTCTTCTGATTTTATGGCTGCAGTCACCATCCACAGTGATTTCAGAGCCCAAGAAGAGGAAATCTGTCACCGCTTCCACTTTTTCCCCTTCTATTTGCCATGAAGTAGTGGTGAAGATGAGTATTTAAAAACTTGCACCGGGCTAGAAATAACCTCATGCTCCTTCTGCAACTCAGCTAACTCCTTGCAAAGTCATGTAAGTTACATAGTTTTAGGAAAACAAACTTACAACAATACTAGGAGCTGAACCTGACCTCACTCACCCTTGTCAATTACCCAGCCCCTGTAATCCTGCTTAACAAGGTTTATTTGTGTAAAGGTCAGGCATCCCCTCTGCTCTGTCCTAACCTGCTCTTCCCACCTGCATGAAACCCTAGTTTGAACTAGTGTATTAACAGTCAACACTGCCCACTAAAGTTTGGTATCATGCACTATTAAAACTCTGTAACTCCTTTGTCCTGGCCTCAGAGCTGGAAGTGTTAACTCCTCTGGGCCCACTGGTGTAATAAACCTGAGTTCTCCAACTCTCCAAGTGCAATGTGCTTGGTTTCTAGATGAACTCTGCAAGAGTGAGGCTGGATGCTGGGATCTTAGCTTTTTTAATATTCAATTTTAAGCCATTTTTTTTTCCACTCTCCTCTTTCACCCTCATCAAGAGGTTATTTCTTGTTTGCTTTCTGCCACTAGAGTGGTTATCATCTGCATATCTGAGGTTGTTGATGTTTCTCCCACCTATCTTGATTCCAGTTTGTAGCACATCTAGCCTGGGATTTCTCATGATGTGTTCAGCATACAGGTTAAATAAACAGGATAACAATAGACAGCCCTGTCATACCCCTTTATCAATCCTAAACCAATCAGTTGTTTTATACAGGGTTCTAACTGCTGCATCTTGACCCTCATACAGGTTTCTCAGGAGACAAGTGAGATGGTCTGGTATTCTCATCTCTTTAGGAGCTTTCCACAGTTTGTTATGATCCATGCCATCAAAGGCTTTAGCGTAGTCAATGAAACAGAGGTAGATGTTTTTCTTCAGTTCCCTTGCTTCCTCTATGATTCAACAAGTGCTGGCAATTTGATCTCTGATTCCTCTGCCTTTTCTAAACCCAGCTTTAATACCTGGAAGGTCTTGGTTCATGTAACACTGAAGCCTAGAATGCAAAATTTTAAGCATGAACTTACTAGCATGGGAGATGAGAGCAATTGTCTAATTGTTTGAACATTCTTATGTTTCCCTGTTGCTGCTGCTGCTAAGTCGCTTCAGTTGTGTCCGACTCTGTGCGACCCCATAGATGGAAGCCCACCAGGCTCCCCCGTCCCTGGGATTCTCCAAGCAAGAACGCTGGAGTGGGTTGCCATTTCCTTCTCCAATGCGTGAAAGTGAAAAGTGAAAGTGAAGTCGCTCAGTTGTGTCTGACTCTTAGCGACCCCATGGACTACAGCCTACCAGGCTCCTCCGTCTATGGGATTTTCCAGGCAAGAGTACTGGAGTGGGGTGCCATTGCCTTCTCCGTATGCTTCCCTGGTAGCTCAAAAAGCCAACAGGTAATCTTAAACAGGAGTTTTGAAGGTAAAAAACTGAAAAAAAAAAAAAAAAAGGGGGCAGAAAAGGAGGAACAATAAATGAGACAAATATAGAAAGCAAATCATAAAATGGGAGACCTAAATCCAACCGAATCAATGATTACTTAAAATGTTAATGGAACAAACATAACCAAAGACATAAATTAACAAAATGTAATTAAAAGCAAGACCCAACTAAGCTTTACACAAGAGATGTACTTTAAATATAAAAACATATGTAAATGGATGGAAAAAGAAGAGTTATACCAATATACCATGTGCAATGGACTAAATGTTTTTGTCCCCTTTAAAATTCATATGCTGTTAACCCCCAGTGTAATGGTATTGGGAAGTGGGACCTCTGGGAAAGTAATTAAGTCATGAGGGTAGTGCTGACATGAATGAAATTAGTACCCTTATAAAAGAGGCTGTAGAGCACTTTCTAGTCCTCTTTCAACTATATAAGGATACAAATAGTCTGCCACCCAGAAGAGGGCCTTCATCAAAGCTTGGCCACGATGGCACCCTGATCTGGACATTGATCCTTTAAAACTGAGAAATAGGTTTCTGTTGTTTATAAGCCACCTAGTCTGTGGTATTCTATTATAGCAGCCCAAAATGATGAAAGACATCCTGCAACGTAACCATAGGCAGGCTAGAGTGGCTATTAATATTGGACAAAATAGATCTTATAACACAGAGGGTCATTTTATACTGGTGAAAGCATCAACTAATCAGGAAGCGGTGAAAGTGAAAGTGTGAGTTGCTCAGTCGTGTCTGAGTCTTTGCCACCCCTGGACTGTAACCCGCTGGGCTCCTCTGTCCATTCCAGGCAAGAATACCAGGGTGGGTAGCCATTCCCTTCTGCAGAGGATCTTCCCAACCCAGGGATTGAACCCAGGTTTCCTGCATTGCAGGCAGATTCCTTGCCATCTAGTCATCAGGGAAACATATAATAATCATAAATGGGTATGTGCCTAATAACAGAACTTCAGAAATACATGAAACAAAAATTGAAAGAACAAAAGGGTGGAGAAACATACAATCCTATAATAGTGGTAGGAGATTTTAACATCTTGTAGGAAGAGGTAGAACAAGAGACTCCCCCCAAAAAATCAGCAAAAATATAATATGACCATACTGTCAACCACCTTGATCTAATTGATGTTCATAGAGTGCTACATCCAACAAGAGAATACACATTCCTTTCTAGAGGTGCTTTCACAACAATAAATCATATGCTATGCATTTAAAAAACTCTCAAAATGAAATTATTATAATCATATAAGGTGTGTTCTTTGACCAAAACAAGAACTAGAAATCAAAAGCAGTAAGAAGCTTAGAAAACATCCAAAAATTTTAAACCAACAACTCATTTATTTTTTATTTTTATGTATTTTTTAATACAGCAACTCATTTTAAATGATACATGTCTCAAGAAATAAATCACAAGAGAAATTAGAAAATATTTAAAACTGAAAAATAGTAAATCCACAGTATATCAAAATTTGTACGATGCCAATTTATTCTGTGCGAAGAGGAAATGTATGGTTTTAAATGCTCATGTTAGAGAAAGGAAAAAGGTCTTAAATCAATGACCTAATGTTCCACTATAAGACTGTGAGACAGTCAAAAAAGAAGAGCAAAATAAAGTCAAAGTAAGCGTAAGGAAGGAAATAATAAAGATAAGAGGATAAGACAATGAAATAGAAAACAGACAAAAGAAAGAAAATAGCAAAGCCAAAACTCTGGCTCATTGAAGGCATAGAAGGAACGTACCTCAACATAATAAAAGCCATATATGACAAACCACAGCAAACAGTATCCTCAATAGTGAAAAATTGAAAGCATTTCCTCTAAAATCAGGAACAAGACAAGGATGCCCATGCTCACCACTACTATTAAACATAGTTTTGGAAGTCCTAGCCACAGAAATCAGAGAAGAAAAAAATAAAAGGAATTCAGAGTGGAAAAGAAGTAAAACTCTCACTGTTTGCAGATGACATGATCTTAATCTAGAAAGAAAACCCCAAAGACACCACCAGAAAATTACTGGAGCTAATCAATGATATAGTAAAGTTGCAGGATATAAAATTGACACATAGAAATCCCTTGCATTCCTATACACTAGCAATGAGAAAACAGAAGGAGAAATTAAGGAAACAATCCAATTCACTATTGCAATGAAAAGAATATACTACTTAGGAATAAATTTACCTAAAGAAATAAAAGACCTATATATAAAAAACTATAAAACACTGATGAAAGAAATCAAAGATGACACAATTATATGGAGAAATATACCATGTTTGTGGATTGGAAGAATCAATACAGTGAAAATGAATATATCACCCAAAGCAATGTATAGATTCAATGCAATCCCTATAAAGCCACCAATAGTATTTTTCACAGAACTAGAATGACTATTTTCACAGTTTGTATGGAAACACAAAAAACCTTGACTAGCCAAACAATCTTGAGAAAAAAAGAATGGAACTGGGGGAATCAACCTGCCTGACTACAGACTATACTACACAGTTATAGTCATCAAGACAGTATGGTACTGGCACAAAGACAGAAATCTAGATCAATGGAACAAAATAGAAAGTCCAGAGATAAATCCACAAACCTAAAGATACTTTATCTTTGACAAAGGAGGCAAAAATATACAATGGAGACAACTGGTCAACCACGAATAAAAGAATGAAACTAGAACACTTTCATACACAAAAATAAACTCAGAATGGATGGAAGATCTAAATGTAAGACAAGAAACTCTTAAAGGAAAATATAGGCAGAACACTCTTTGACAGAAATCACAGCAAGATCCTCTATGACACACCTCCCAAGGTAATGGAAATAAAGACAAAAATAAATAAATGGGACCTAATTAAACTTAAGCTTTTGCACAACGAAGGAAACTATAAGCAAGGTGAAAAGGCAGTCGTGAGAATGGGAGAAAATAATAGCAAATGAAACAACTGATAAAGAGTTAATCTCCAGGCAGCTCCAATGAATTAATCTCCAATTAATATACAAGTAGCTCATGACAGGGATCAAGGCCATCCCCATGGAAAAGAAATGCAAAAAAGCAAAATGGCTGTCTGGGGAGGCCTTACAAATAGCTGTGAAAAGAAGAGAAGCGAAAAGCAAAGGAGAAAAAGATATAAACATCTGAATGCAGAGTTCCAAAGAATAGCAAGAAGAGATAAGAAAGCCTTCTTCAGCGATCAATGCAAAGAAATAGAGGAAAACAACAGAATGGGAAAGACTAGGGATCTCTTCAAGAAAATCAGAGATACCAAAGGAACATTTCATGCAAAGATGGGCTCAATAAAGGACAGAAATGGTATGGACCTAACAGAAGCAGAAGATATTAAGAAGAGGTGGCAAGAATACACAGAAGAACAGTACAAAAAAGAGCTTCATGACCCAGATAATCATGATGGTGTGATCACTGACCTAGAGCCAGACATCCTGGAATGTGAAGTCAAGTGGGCCTTAGAAAGCATCACTATGAACAAAGCTAGTGGAGGTGATGGAATTCCAGTTGAGCTATTCCAAATCCTGAAAGATGATGCTGTGAAAGTGCTGCACTCAATATGCCAGCAAATCTGGAAAACTCAGCAGTGGCCACAAGATTGGAAAAGGTCAGTTTTCATCCCAATCCCCAAGAAAGGCAATGCCAAAGAATGCTCAAACTACCGCACAATTGCACTCATCTCACACGCTAGTAAAGTAATGCTCAAAATTCTCCAAGCCAGGCTTCAGCAATATGTGAACCGTGAACTTCCTGATGTTCAAGCTGGTTTTCGAAAAGGCAGAGGAACCAGAGATCAAATTGCCAACATCCGCTGGATCATCAAAAAAGCAAGAGAGTTCCAGAAAATCATCTATTTCTGCTTTATTGACTATGCCAAAGCCTTTGACTGTGTAGATCACAATAAACTGTGGAAAATTCTGAAAGAGATGGGAATACCAGACCACCTGATCTGCCTCTTGAGAAATCTGTATGCAGGTCAGGAAGCAACAGTTAGAACTGGACATGGAACAACAGACTGGTTCCATATAGGAAAAGGAGTACATCAAGGCTGTATATTGTCACCATGTTTATTTAACTTATATGCAGAGTACATCATGAGAAACACTGGACTGGAAGAAACAGAAGTTGGAATCAAGATTGCTGGGAGAAATATCAATAACCTCAGATATGCAGATGACACCACCCTTATGGCAGAAAGTGAAGAGGAACTAAAAAGCCTCTTGATTAAGGTGAAAGAGAAGAGTGAAAAAGTTGACTTAAAGCTCAACATTCAGAAAACGAAGATCATGGCATCTGGTCCCATCACTTCATGGGAAATAGATGGGGAAACAGTGGAAACAGTGTCAGATTTTATTTTTCTGGGCTCCAAAATCACTGCAGATGGTGACTGCAGCCATGAAATTAAAAGATGCTTACTCCTTGGAAGGAAAATTATGACCAACCTAGATAGCATGTAAAAAACCAGAGATGTTACCTTGCCAACAAAGGTCAATCTAGTCAAGGCTATGGTTTTTCCAGTGGTCACGTATGGATGTGAGAGCTGGACTGTGAAGAAGGCTGAGCGCCGAAGAATTGATGCTTTTGAACTGTGGTGTTGGAGAAGACTCTTGAGAGTCCCTTGGACTGCAAGGAGATCCAACCAGTCCATTCTGAAGGAGATCTGCCCTGGGGTTTCTTTGGAAGGACTGATGCTAAAGCTGAAACTCCAGTACTTTGGCCACCTCATGAGAAGAGTAGACTCATTGGAGAAGACTCTGATGCTGGGAGGGATTGGGGGCAAGAGGAGAAGGGGACGACAGAGGATGAGATGGCTGGATGGCATCACTGACTCGATGGATGTGAGTCTTGAGTGACCTCCGGGAGTTGGTGATGGGCAGGAAGGCCTGGCGTGCTGCAGTTCATGGGGTCGCAGAGTCGGACACGACTGAGCGACTGATCTGATCTGATAATGAGTGATGTTGAGAGTCTTTTCATGTGTTTGTTAGCCATCTGTATGTCTTCTTTGGAGAAATGTTTGTTTAGTTTTTGGCCCATTTTTTGATTGGATCATTTATTTTCCTGGTATTAAGCTGCATGAGCTCAGATCAGATCAGATCAGTCGCTCAGTCGTGTCCGACTCTTTGCGACCCCATGAACTGCAGCACGCCAGGCCTCCCTATCCATCACCAGCTCTTGGAGGTCACTCAGACTCACATCCATCGAGTCAGTGACGCCATCCAGCCATCTCATCCTCTGTCGTCCCCTTCTCCTCCTGCCCCCAATCCCTCCCAGCATCAGAGTCTTCTCCAATGAGTCAACTCTTCGCATGAGGTGGCCAAAATACTGGAGTTTCAGCTTTAGCATCATTCCTTCCAAAGAAATCCCAAGACTGATCTCCTTCAGAATGGACCGGTTGGATCTCCTTGCAGTCCAAGGGACTCCCAAGAGTCTTCTCCAACACCACAGTTCAAAAGCATCAATTCTTCGGCGCTCAGCTTTCTTCACAGTCTAACTCTCACATCCATACTTGACCACTGGAAAAACCACAGTCTTCACTAGACAGACCTTTGTTGGTAAAGTAATGTCTCTGTTTTTGAATATGCTGTCTAGGTTGATCATAACCTTCCTTCCAAGGAGTAAGCATCTTTTAATTTCATGGCTGCAGTCACCATCTGCAGTGATTTTGGAGCCCAGAAAAATAAAGTCTGACACTGTTTCCACTGTTTCCCCATCTATTTGCCATGAAGTGATGGGACCAGATGTCATGATCTTCGTTTTCTGAGTGTTGAGCTTTAAGCCAACTTTTTCAATCTTCTCTTTCACTTTCATCAAGAGGCTTTTTAGTTCCTCTTCACTTTCTGCCATAAGGGAGGTGTCATCTGCATACTGATATTTCTCCCGGCAATCTTGATTCCAGATTGTGCTTCTTCCAGCCCAGACTTTCTCATGATGTACTCTGCATATAAGTTAAATAAACAGGGGACAATATACAGCTTTGACATACTCCTTTTCCTATTTGGAACCCGTCTGTTGTTCCATGTCCAGTTCTAACTGTTGCTTCCTGACCTGCATATAGGTTTCTCAAGAAACAGGTCAGGTGGTTTGGTATTCCCATCTCTTTCAGAATTTTCCACAGTTTATTGTGATCTACACAGTCAAAGGCTTTGGCATAGTCAATAAAGCAGAAATAGATATTTTTCTGGAACTCTCTTGCTTTTTCCAAGATCCAGAGGATGTTGGCAATTTGATCTCTGGTTCCTCTGCCTTTTCTAAATCCAGCTTGAGCATCTGGAAGTTCACGGTTCACGTATTGCTGAAGCCTGGCTTGGAGAATTTTGAGCATTACTTTACTAGCGTGTGAGATGAGTGCAATTGTGCGGTAGTTTGAGCATTCTTTGGCATTGCCTTTCTTTGGGATTGGAATGAAAACTGACCTTTTCCAGTCCTGTGGCCACTGCTGAGTTTTCCAAATTTGCTGGCATATTGAGTGTAACACTTTCACAGCATCATCTTTCAGGATTTGGAATAGCTCCACTGGAATTCCATCACCTCCACTAGCTTTGTTCGTAGTGATGCTTTCTAAGGCCCACTTGACTTCACATTCCAGGATGTCTGGCTCTAGGTCAGTGATCACATCATTGTGATTATCTGGGTCATGAAGATCTTTTTTGTACAGTTCTTTTGTGTATTCTTGCCACCTCTTCTTAATATCCTCTGCTTCTGTTGGGTCCATACCATTTCTGTCCTTTATCGAGTCCATCGTTGCATGAAATGTTCCCTTTGTACCATGCAGAAGTGCCTGGGCTATGATGGACCGCACAGAAACATGGCCAAGAGGAGCTACCCCTCGCCCAAGGTCAGGGGTGGCAGCTGAGAGGAGCTACCCCACGCCTGAGGTCAGGGGCGGCTGCCGAGAGGAGCAACCCCATGTCCAAGGAGCGGTGACTGGGTGGGCGCAGGAAGGCTGAGAAGAGCTACTCCACGTTCAAGGTCAGGAGGGGCGGCCATGAGAAGATACCCCTTGTTCAAGACAAGGAGCAGCGGCTGTGCTTTGCTGGAGCAGCCATGAAGAGATACCCCATGTCCAAGGTAAGAGAAACCCAAGTAAGACAGTAGGTGTTACGAGAGGGCATCAGAGGGCAGACACACTGAAACCATAATCACAGAAAACTAGCCAATCTGATCACATGGACCACAGCCTTGTCTAACTCATTGAAACTAAGCCATGGGCCACCCAAGATAGGCGTGACCTCATGGTGGAGAGGTCTGACAGACTGTGGTCCACTGGAGAAGGGAATGGCAAACCACTTCAGTATTCTTGCCTTGAGAACCCCATGAACAGTATGAAAAGGCAAAATGATACTGAAAGAGGAACTCCCCATGTCGGTAGGTGCCCAGTATGCTACTGGAGATCAGTGGAGAAATAACTCCAGAAAGAATGAAGGGATGGAGCCAAAGCAAAAACAATACCCAGTTGTGGATGTGACTGGTAATAGAAGCAAAGTCCAATGCTGTAAAGAGCAATATTGCATAGGAACCTGGAATATTAGGTCCATGAATCCAGGCAAATTGGAAGTGGTCAAACAGGAGATGGCAAGGGTGAATGTCGACATTCTAGGAATCAGCGAACTAAGAGGGACTGGAATGGGTGAATTTAACTCAGATGACCGTTATATCTACTACTGTGGGCAGGAATCCCTTAGGAGAAATGGAGTAGCCATCATGATCAACAAAAAAGTCTTAAATCCAGTAGTTGGATGCAATCTCAAAAACAACAGAATGATCTCTGTTCGTTTCCAAGGCAAAGCATTCAATATCCAAGCCTATGCCCCAACCAGTAATTCTGAAGAAGCTGAGGTTGAACGGTTCTATGAAGACCTACAAGACCTTTTAGAACTAACACCAAAAAAAGATGTCCTTTTTATTATAGGAGGCTGGAATGCAAAAGTAGGAAGTCAAGAAACACCTGGAGTAACAAGCAAATTTGGCCTTGGAGTACGGAATTAAGCAGGGCAAAGGCTAATAGAGTTTTGCCAAGAGAACACACTGGTCATAGCAAACACCCTCTTCCAACAACACAAGAGAAGACTCTACACATGGACATCACCAGATGGTCAATACCGAAATCAGACTGATTGTATTTTTTGCAGCCAAAGATGGAGAAGCTCTATACAGTCAGCAAAAACAAGACTGGGAGCTGACTGTGGCTCAGATCATGAACTCCTTATTGCCAAATTCACACTTAAATTGAATGGCACCCCACTCCAGTACTCTTGCCTGGAAAATCCCATGGACGGAGAAGCCTGGAAGGCTGCAGTCCATGGGGTCACTGAGGGTCAGACACGACTGAGCAACTTCACTTTCACTTTTCACTTTCATGCATTGAAGAAGGAAAATGGCAACCCACTCCAGTGTCCTTGCCTGGAGAATCCCAGGGATGGCGGAGCCTGGTGGGCTGCCATCTCTGGGGTCGCACAGAGTCGGACACAACTGAAGTGCCTTAGTAGTAGTAGTAGGGAAAATCACTAGATCATTCAGGTATGACCTAAATCAAATCCCTTATTTTATCTTAATGAATTTAAATTTAAATAGCAATGTTAGTTAGTGGCTGCCATAGGGGATAGTGCAAGTCTATGCAGAGAACTGAATGGGTGGGTAAGGAGTAGGAAAACACTGGCACGTAAGTTGGGCAAAAATTACAAGTCCCTTTTGTGTGGGGTAGATTACTTTATAAAACATTTTCCCTCATAGTGAGAGCCAGGCTCTCTGAGCTGTGGCTTCTTGAGACCTGGCACTGTGGAGGAGTGGTTGGAGGGGGAGTCAGGTGGGTGATGCAGGGGTAAAGAATCTGCCTGCCATTGCAAGAGATATAAGAGATGTGGGTTTGATCCCTGGGTTGGGAAAATCCCCTGGAGTAGGAAATGGCAACCCGCTCCAGTATTCTTGCCCAGAAAATTCCATGACAGAGGAACCTGGCAGGTCCATGGGGTCGCAGAGAGTCAGACACATCAGAAGGGACTTAGCATGCATGCATAATGCACAGGACAACAAACCTCTCCACAAGAAAGAATTATTTGGCTCATGACATCAACAGTGCTGAAACTGAGAGGCCTTGTGAAACTGAGAAGCCTTGTGATAGACAAATATATCAGTGCAACAGTGCAAAAGAGCCCAGAAATAAATTTGCAGAGTCAATCAATTTTCAGAAAAGTGCTGATCCAATTCACTGAAAAAGCATTTTCAATAAATGATGATTAAAAATGGATATTTGTATAAAAACAATGGATATTATTTACATTATATTATAGTATTATACTTAATATTATAGTATTATGCTATATATTATATACAACAACTAATTCCATATTGGTCAAAGATCTAAATGTAAAACCACTGTGGTGGCTCAGTGGTAAAGGATCTCCTTGCCAATGCAGGAGACATGGGTTTGATCCTTGGTCCGGGAAGGTCCCACATGCTGTGGAATAATTTAGCCTGTGCACCACAACTATTGAATCTGTGATCTAGAGCTGGGAAACTGCAACTGCTGAGCCTATGTGCCTAACTACTGAAGCCTGTGCTCTACGACAAGAGAAGCCATCGCAGTGAGAAGCCTGCGCAGCAACAAAGACTCAGCATAGCCAGAAATAAATAAATAAAATTATTTTTAATGTAAAACTAAAATTTCAATGCTTCTAGAGACAAGACAAAATAAGAGAGTATCTTTTCTACCTAGACGTAGGCAAATATTTGTTTGACAGAACATAAAGAATGCTCAAACTACCACACAACTGCACTCATCTCACACGCTAGTAAAGTAATGCTCAAAATTCTCCAAGCCAGACTTCAGCAATACGTGAACCATGAACTTCCAGATGTTCAAGCTGGTTTTAGAAAAGGCAGAGGAACCAGAGATCAAATTGCCAACATCCGCTGGATCATCAAAAAAGCAAGAGAGTTCCAGAAAAACATCTATTTCTGCTTTATTGACTATGCCAAAGCCTTTGACTGTGTGGATCACAATCAACTGTGGAAAATTTTGAAAGAGATGGGAATACCAGATCACCTGATCTGCCTCTTGAGAAATCTGTATGCAGGTCAGGAAGCAACAGTTAGAACTGGACATGGAACAACAGACTGGTTCCAAATAGGAAAAGGAGTATGTCAAGGCTATATATTGCCCCCCTGCTTATTTAGCTTCTATGCAGAGTACATCATGGGAAACGCTGGACTGGAAGAAACACAGTCTGGAATCAAGATTGCTGGGAGAAATATCAATAACGTCAGATATGCAGATGACACCTCCCTTATGGCAGAAAGTAAAGAGGAACTAAAAAGCCTCTTGATGAAAGTGAAAGAGAAGAGTGAAAAAGTTGGCTTAAAGTTCAACATTCAGAAAACGAAGATCATGGCATCTGGTCCCATCACTTCATGGCAAATAGATGGGGAAACAGTGGAAACAGTGTCAGACTTTATTTTTCTGGGCTCCAAAATCACTGCAGATGGTGACTGCAGCCATGAAATTAAAAGACGCTTACTCCTTGGAAGGAAGGTTATGACCAACCTAGATAGCATATTCAAAAACAGAGACATCACTTTACCAACAAAGGTCTGTCTAGTCAAGGCTATGGTTTTTCCTGTGGTCATGTATGGATGTGAGAGTTGGACTGTGAAGAAAGCTGAGCGCCGAAGAATTGATGCTTTTGAACTGTGTGTTGGAGAAGACTCTTGAGAGTCCCTTGGACTACAAGGAGGTCCAACCAGTCCATCCTAAAGGAGATCAGTCCTGAATATTCCTTGGAAGGAGTGATGCTGAAGCTGAAACTCCAATACTTTGGCCACCTCATACGAAGAGTTGACTTGTTGGAAAAGACCCTGTTGCTGGGAGGGATTGGGGACAAGAGGAGAAGGGGACGACAGAGAATGAGATTGCTGGTGGCATCACCGACTCGATGGACATGAGTTTGGGTAAACTCCGGGAGCTGGTGATGGACAGGGAGGCCTGGCGTGCTGGGATTCATGGGGTCGCAAAGAGTCAAACACGACTGAGCAACTGAACTGAACTGAAAGTACATTTAACATAAAAGAAGAAATTGATATATTGGCTTCATCAAAATGAAAATTTTCTGTTCCTCAAAAAACTATTAAGAAAAGCTACAAAGTTGGATAACATGTTTACAATACATGTATCTTATAAAATTGTTTATAACATGATATATAAGGAATGCCTACAGATTATTAAGAAAAAGACAGCTCAGTTTTAAAATGGGCAAGATACTTGAACACATACTTTACAAAGTAAGATATATGAATGACCAATACATCAGTAGTCACCAGGGAAATACAAATTAAAACTACAATATGATATTACTACCCACCCACTAGAATGACTAAAATTTAAAAGACTTTATAAAGCTTTGGAAAAGATATGAAGCTCAAACTCATATACATTACTGGTGGAAGTAAAAGGTGGTAAAACCACATTGGAACATTGAGAATTTCTTCTGTTTTAAACATACACATATTCTAAATAATTAGCAATCCATTCCCAGGTTTTTACCTGGGAGAAATAAACAGTGTGCATCCATAAAAAGACTTGAATAAGAATGTCCATAGTATCTTTATTCATAATAGTCCCAAATTGGAAATAACTGAAATGTTTATCGATAGGAGATTAGATAAACAAATTGTGTCATATCCAGGTAATAAAATATTGCTCAGCAATAAAAATCAAGGAATTATTGTTATACATAACAACATTTATAAATATAAAACAATATATTTGAATTTCAAAAACAAAAACAGTGTAATTGAATTTGAAAAACATTTAACTGCAAAAAAGAAGACTGGCACAAAAGAATACACTGTATGATTCTAATTATATAAAATTCTGAAGGTAAAGATGTGTTAAACAGAGTAGAAAAAGAACATGAAGAAAAATTCTGGAAATGTGCTTGATTGGGATATTGGTTGCTGCTGCTGCTGCTAAGTTGCTTCAGTCGTGTCTGACTCTGTGCGACCCCATAGACAGCAGGCCACCAGGCTCCCCCGTCCCTGGGATTCTCCACGCAAGAACACTGGAGTGGGTTGCCATTTCCTTCTCCAATGCATGAAAGTGAAGTTGCTCAGTCGTGTCTGACTCTTCGAGACCCCATGGACTGCAGCCTACCAGGCTCCTCCATCCGTGGGATTCTCTAGGCAAGAGTACTGGAGTGGGGTGCCATTGCCTTCTCCGGGGATATTCATTACGTACTGGGAAAGACTGAAGGCATGATTGGAGGGGGCAAGAGAGGATGAGATGGTTGGATGACTTCATCATCTCAATGGACATGATTCTAGAAGAAACTCCTAGAAGAAAACATAGGCAAACACTTTTGATAGGATAATGCAAATCAAATGTCATAGCAAATTTCAATGCAAATGCAAATCAAAATTCATAACAATTTTTTGTTTGGATCTGACTCCTCAGGCAAAGGGAGAAAAAAGGAAACATAAAATAGGACGTAATTAAACTTAAAACCTGTTGCACAGCAAAGGATGTCATCAGCAAAATTAAAAGACAATCTACTAAATGGGAGAAATATTTTCAAATGATATGTCTGATAAGGGGTAAATATCCAAAATATATAAACAGCTTAGATAATTCAATAATAAAAAACTAAGAACATGATCAGCAAATAGAAGACCTGAATATGTATTTTTCCAAAGAAGACATACATATGGCCAACAAGCAAAAGAAAAATTGTTCAGTGTTACCAGTTACTGGGTAAATGCAAATCAAAATTACAATGAGATATCGCTTCACATCTGTCAGAATGACTATTATCAAAAAGACCACAAATAACAAATGTTGGTGAGGATGTGGAGAAAAAGGAGCTCTCATAAACCATTGGTGGGTATATAAATTGATGCAGTCTCTTTGAAAAACAGTATGGTGGCTCCTCTAAAACCTGAAAATAGAACTACCATATGACCCAGCAGTTTCACTCCTGGGTGTATATCCAAAAGAACGAAAACTAATTCAAAAAGATACATGCATCCCTGTGTTCATAACAGCATTATTTACAATAGCCAAGATATGGAAACCACCTAAATGCCCATCAACATATGAATAGATAAAGACACGTAGAATGGAATACTACCCAGCTACAAAAAAGAGGGAAAATTTGCCATCTGCAACAACATGGAGGGACCTGTAGAATATTATGCTTAGTTCCAATGCAGGGAGAATGGGTTGGGTCCCTGGATGGAAAGCTAAGATTCCACATGCCTTGCAACCAAAAAAGACAAAACATAAAAAACAGAAGCAATACTGCAACAAATTCAATAAAGACTTTAAAAGTGGTCTACATAAAAAAACTTTAAAAAAACTTTTATAAAACCAAAAAACCCAACCTGAATCCATACTTATTTTAGTAAATAAGATTTTTTGTTAGGAACTTACCAATTTTTCTGAAGTTTGTAGCTTTAGATTTCTTCTGAGGGCTAATTATATAATCTGGAGCACATTCAATCTCTAAGAGTCTTTGAAAGTTACAGACTAAGGATATGAAGGGTTGGCATATTTAGCAGTGATGGAGCATCCAAGAATTTTAATTTGAAGGATCATACTAGGCTTGTTTTATTAAAATCAATAAAAGCAAGCTGAATAAATAAATAAAGGAGCAGACATTGTTATGAGCTGACTTGTGTACACCCCCCGCCCCCCACCAAATTTGCATGTAGGGGCCCTAACCCGCAGTACCTCAGAATGCTACTACGTGGAGAATATGTGGAGCCAGGGCCTTTCAAGAGGTAATTAAGTTAAAATAGTACTCTTGCCTGGCAAATCCATGGGCAGAGGAGCCTGGTAGGCTGCAGTCCATGGAGTCACGAAGAGTCCAGTCCAGACACGACTAGGCGACTTCACTTTAACTTTTCTCTTTCATGCAATGGAGAAGGAAATGGCAACCCACTCCAGTGTTCTTGCCTGGAGAATCCCAGGGACGGCGGAGCCTGGTGGGCTGCCGTCTATGGGGTTGCACAGAGTCAGACACGACTGAAGCGACTTAGCAGGGTCATTAGGGTGGCTGTTAGTCCAATACGACTGGAATCCTTATAAAAAGAGAAGATCAGGACACAGAAAAAAAGGCCAAGGGTCAGCAATGTGAAGACACAGTGAGAATGTTGCTCCCTGCAAGCCACGGAGAGAGGACTCAGAAGAAACCAACACTACTGACATGTTGACCTTGGGCTTCCAACCTCTAGAACTCCGAGAAAATAAATTTATATTGTTTAAGCGCTCCCCCCACCCAGTCTGTAGTATTGTATTATGACAGCCCTTGCAGACTGTACATGTATTATTTGACAAGCCTCAGAGTTGAATCCAACATTCATTTATTGAACATCCACTGTACCATTTGATTATGCCCGGTGCCGGCTGGATGATGAGGGCACGGCCTCTCTCCCTTAAGGGGCCTCTAGTTCAGCGAGGCAGACAATCATGGTGGTGAAGAATAATTTCACACAGATTCAGCAATGTATATGCACCATCAGCTCACATCCTTTACCTAACTGAAAGATATTTGGGGCATAAACTTAGCACCTTGCCAAACTAACGTGGGTTGGTCTGTTTGTTTGTTTTTTCTATTTTCTGCGCCAGACCTTTAGTTGCGGCATGTGGGATCTAGTTCCTGACCAAGGATCAAACCTCAGCCCTCTGCACTGCGAGTGCGGAGTCTTAGCCACTGGACTACCAAAGAAGTCCCTACCATAGTTTTAACAAAGGGTTTTGACTTCCCTGGTGGCTCAGACGGTAGAGCGTCTGACCACAATATGCGAGACCTGGGTTTGATCCCTGAGTCAGAAAGATCCCCTGGAGAAGGAAATAGCAACCCACACCAGTACTCTTGCATGGAAAATCCCATGGACAGAGGAGCCTGGTAGGCTACAGTCCATGGGGTCGCAAAGAGTCGGATACGACTGAGCGACTTCATTTTCACTTTTTAGTTGCAAGCAAGAGAAACCAGCACAAAACAGCTCCCAGTGAAAAGGAGCAGCAAGGGCTTTTTTTTGAACCACAGGCAACAACCTCTTGGTGGCATAGCTGGGCCACACAAGCACTGAAGCCAGTTCTTGGAGACATGTCAGCAATCAAGGTCAATTCTCTACTTACTGCACACTGGCTTCTCATCCTTGACCTCTCTACAGGTCTGTTTTCTTCTCAGTCTCATTGTTCATCATTCCTTCCTTCTCTGTGGAAATGGACATCCAACCCCCACCCCCACTAACCTAGCCCTGAGTCCATGACACTTTTCCAGTCCCAGCACTACTAACCAATTCACTGGTAACTTATTGCCCAAGTTCTGGGAGAGAGTCTAGTGGTCCACTGGGACCATCCCTTGTCCTATTGGCTCAGATCAGGGTGGGTGGGAGAACAGTCCACACATGGCCATTGGAACCGGAGAAGAAGGCCATCCTCGAAGGGAAGTGAGACAGGGCAAACACCTCAACAGTTTCTGTTTACAAGAATCAGAGTAGAATTCAATAATATTGAATGAAGGGAAATTCATTCCATCCATCTGTAAGTGAATCTATTTGCTTCTATTTAAACATGTGATTTTCAGACCTGATTGCACATGTCACCTGTGGAGTTTCAAAAACATGCCAGTGCCTGGTCCCACCTTTTACCATAATATCGGAATCTGTGAAGGTGGGGCCCATGTAATTTTTTTTTTTTAAGTTTTTAAATACTCCAGTGATTCCCAACGTGCTTCCAGGATTGCAAGCTTCTTGTTTAGGCTTCATGCCATTATAGTTTAGACTTCAGATTTTGGATTTCATATCTTATTCTTAAATGATGTGATCAAGTTAGAAATCACGTACCTCTGCTAAAATATCTGATGACAGATATGCAGATGACACCACCCTTATGGCAGAAAGCAAAGAGAAGCTAAAGAGCCTCTTGGTGAAAGTGAAAGAGGAGAGTGAAAAGCTGGCTTAAAACTCAACATTCAAAAAACTAAGATCATGGCATCCAGTCCCATCACTTCATGGCATATAGATGGGAAAATAATGGAAACAGTCAGAGACTTTATTTTCTTGGGCTCCAAAATCAATCACTGTGGACAGTGACTGCAGCCATGAAATTAAAAGACGTTTACTCCTTGGAAGAGAAGCTATGACAAACCTAAACAGCATATTAAAAAGCAAGACATTACTTTGCCAACAAAAGTCCGTCTAGTCAAAGCTATGGTTTTTCCACTAGTCATGTATGGATGTGAGAGCTGGACCATAAAGAAAGCTGAGCACCAAAGAACTGATGCTTGTGAATTGTGGTGTTGGAGAAGACTCTTGAGAATCCCTTGGACTGCAAGCAGATCAAACCAGTCAATCCTAAAGGAAATCAACCCTGAATATTCATTGGAAGGACTGATGCTGAAGCTGAAGCTCCAGTACTTTGGCCACCTGATGCAAAGTGCCAATTCAATGAAAAAGACTGATACTGGGAAAGATTGAAGGCAGGAGAAGGGGACAGCAGAGGATGAGAGAGTTGGATGGCATCACTGACTCGATGGACATGAGTTTGAGCAGTTCTGGGAGATGGTGAAGGACACATAAGTCTGGCGTGCTGCAGTCCATGGGGTCACAAACAATCAGACACGATTGAGCGACTGAGCAACAATTGCTAAAATTTATAGCAAAATCATCATTGAGTATTTTGGGGCAAGAAGAGCGTTGTTTGGCAGAGGCTAGTAGCTCAGTTGGTAAAGAATCTGCATGCAATGCAGGAGACCTGGGTTCAATTCCTTGGTCAGGAAGATCCCCTGGAGAAGGAAATGGCAACCCACTGCACTATTCTTGCCTGGAGAATCCCATGAACAGAGGAGCCTGGTGGGCTACAGTCCATGGGGTCTCAAGAACTGGACACAACTTAGCGACTAAACCACCACCAGTATTAATTTGAAGGTAACTTTTTATATTTCTATACTATTTGTTGTTATTTTTTAATTGCTGAGTTGTGTCTGACTCTTTTGTGACCCCATGGATTGTAGCCTGCCAGGCTTAGGCTCTGGAAAAGTTGATTATCAGTTTCTTTGGAATGTAATAGTCTTCTGGAGAAATAATAAAATTAATGCCTCCCACAAATCTTCGCGGACTCTGCAGTGGAAACCTCCAGCAGTCTTCCTAGATCTCAGATTTCTCTTCACTGTTTCTGTGCTCCCTTCTCTCAACTTCTGTGTGCTCCTGCTTCCAAATGCTAATACCTGGAACTTTCATAGGCTTCCCAAGTGACACTGGTGGCAAAGAATCCACCTGCCAATGCAGGAGACACTAGAAGCGTGGGTTCAATCCCTGGTCGAAAAGACCCCTGGCAGTAGACAATGGCAACCTACTCCTGTCTTCTTGCCTGGGAAATCCCGTGAATAGAGGAGCCTGGTGGCCTACAGTCCATGGATCACAAGGAGTCATATGGGACTGAGCATACACACATGTAAACATTTAATTAAAGGGGGCTTCCCAGCTGACTCAGTGGTAAAGAATCTGACTGTCAATGCAGAAGCCATAGAGGACTGGGGTTCGATCCCTGGCTCAGGAAAATGCCCCGGAGGAGGCAATGGCAACCTATTCCAGTATTCCTGCATGGGGAATCCCAAGGACAGAGGAGCCTGGCGGGCTACAGTCCATGGAGTCGCAAAGAGTCAGACACAACTGAGCAGGCAGGCAGGCAGTCAGTCAGAACTTTCATAGAGCTTCCCTTGGACTATTGAAGTTTGTCTGCCCAAGAAAAGAGCAGGAAATGCCTGGGAGTTCACCCCTGACCACCCCACCCCACCCCCACTCCCCCCACCCCCACTCAAAGCCAGCCACTGACAGGTGTGGTATGCCAGGAGCCAGGCTCCCTTACTAAGGAACAGTGTTTCAGTATCCTTTTCACTGCCATGTCAAGCTAAATTTAGCCATTGTTTCTCCCTAGTTATTTCTATTGTGAGTACTTCTATAATAAATGAGTTCACAAATTCTTATCTCGGATATATTAATAAAAAAAATTTAAGACAGTCAACTTTAAGTAATTGTATTCTTTCTGTGTAATATTATCCCCTTCACGGATCGCAGTCTTGTCGTGGCGAAGGGGGTTGCATAACTCAATGAAGCTGTGAGCGATACTGTGCGGACAGTATCCACCCAGGACAGACGGGTCATAGTGAAGAGTTCTGACAAAACGTCGTCCGCTGGAGGAGGGAGAGGCAAAGCACTCCAGTATTCCTGCCTCGAGAACCCCACGGACAGTATGAAAGACAAAAAGGTAGGACGTCGAAAGATGAGCCCCTGGATCGGAAGGCGTCCAATGTGCTGCTGGAAAAGAGTGGAGGGCAGTTACTGATATGCATTCAGTAACACTATTTATAACCTTCCACATAAAGAGCATCAAGGCTTTACGTCTTCCTGCTCTTAGAAACAGAGTAGGGAAGTAACCCCTTGAGAAGTCACGAGTCACTGGGAAATTCCCAGGAACAAAGCCTTCGGAGGAAGGAGAGTAAGTAAAGGAGCAGGGAGGGATTGGTTGACATTTGTAAACAGAGTGGAAGTAGATTAGATAGGTTGGTGTGAGTTGATGTTGGGGAATATAAAGAGGGATATTCAGAACAAAGAAAAAAGAGTGGTAACACGAATAGAGGCCAGATGGGACTTGAAAATCACTTAAAAGGGCACCGTGTAATAAAGAAGACAGCTTGGCGTTTCCTAGGGCTGCAGTTATGACTGCTGCCACAAGGAGGCGCGCTCTGACCACACTCACTGTGCTCTCCTGCGAGCGTTCCACTTTGCCACTCTGCAGTCTTCAAGGGCTCTAACTAGAGGTCTGTCACACTCCAGCCATAGTCAGCCAGCCTATTATTAGTGCCAAGTCTTCCTCCTGGAGCAATGACAGTGTAAATTTCAGCAGTGGCAGAAAGGGGACAAATACAGCTGTTGTGAGTTTTAGGATAATTGCTGCAAGCCATTTGGAGACAGCTTTATAATAACAGCACTTAACATCAACTTATACAATATTTTACTTTTCTATTTTATTTTCCCCCTTGACACTTTTTAACACGAACTTATTAATTCACTCAATTCATGTGAATCTGGAATTTTCTGCCCCCTAGTTTTACAAAGTGAGGCTTGCAGCCCCCTGAAAAGTATGTGCTTTTTTTTTCTTCTCTTTAAAAAAAAATTTTTTTTTATTGGAGTATAGTTGATTTACAGTGTTGTGTTTGTATGTATGCATTTTAGGATTCTTTTCCCATATAGCTTATTACAGAGTATTGAGTAGATTTCCCGGTGCCATACACTAGGTTCTTATTATCTACTTTATATATATGTGTGTGCATGCTTAGTCCCTCAGTTGTGTTCGACTCTTTTCGACCCTGTGGACTGTAGCTCACCAGGCTCCTCTGTCCATGAGATTCTTCCAGGCAAGAATACTAGAGTGCATTGCCATGCCTTCCTCCAGGGGATCTTCCCCACCCAGGGATTCAAGCCCATGTCTCTCATGGATCCTGCATTGACAGGTGGGTTCTTTGCTACCAGCCCACCTGTATAGCAGTGTGTATATGTGGAAGAAACACACAAGTTGGAATCAAGATTGCCGGGAGAAATATCAATAACCTCAGATATGCAGATGACACCACCCTTATGGCAGAAAGTGAAGAGGAACTAAAAAGCCTCTTGATGAAAGTGAAAGTGGAGAGTGAAAAAGTTGACTTAAAGCTCAACATTCAGAAAACGAAGATCATGGCATCCGGTCCCATCACTTCATGGGAAATGGATGGGGAAACAGTGGAAACAGTGTCAGACTTTATTTTTCTGGGTTCCAAAATCACTGCAGATGGTGACTGCAGCCATGAAATTAAAAGACACTTACTCCTTGGAAGGAAAGTTATGACCAACCTAGATAGCATATTCAAAAGCAGACACATTACATTGCCTACAAAGGTTCGCCTAGTCAAGGCTATGGTCTTTCCTGTGGTCACGTATGGATGTGAGAGCTGGACTGTGAAGAAGGCTGAGCACCGAAGAATTGATGCTTTTGAACTGTGGTGTTGGAGAAGACTCTTGAGAGTCCCTTGGACTGCAAGAAGATCCAACCAGTCCATTCTGAAGGAGATCAATCCTGGAATTTCTTTAGAAGGAATGATGCTAAAGCTGAAACTCCAGTATTTTGGCCACCTCATGCGAAGAGTTGACTCATTGGAGAAGACTCTGATGCTGGGAGGGATTGGGGGCAGGAGGAGAAGGGGACGACAGAGGATGAGATGGCTGGATGGCATCACTGACTCGATGGACATGAGTCTGAGTGATCTCCGGGAGTTGGTGATGGACAGGGAGGCCTGGCGTGCTGCAGTTCATGGGGTCGCAAAGAGTCGGACACGACTGAGCGACTGATCTGATCTGATATGTCAGTTCCAAACTCCCAGTTTATCCCTCTTCCTCCTTTCCCCTTTGGTAACCATAAGTTTGTTTTCTATGTCTTTGAGTCTATTTCTGTTTTGTGAATAAGTTCATTTGTATCATTTTTTTTTTTAGCTTACACATTTAAGCAGTATCATATGATATTTGTCTTTCTCTGTCTTACTTCACTTAGCGTGATAATCCCTAGGTCCATCCAAGTTGCTATGCATGCTGTTATTTAGCGCTACCATCCTCTTTCCTCTCACTGTCCAGCCTTTTCGTGCACTATTCCTTCTGCTCTCCAAGGTCTCTCCTCCCCTAGCTGACTATGATCATCACCCAGAACAAATGCCATTTGTGAAAAATCCTCTCCTCGCCTCCCGCACATCCAGGCTCTTCCCCCATCCTCCCCACCCGCCCCTCCCTGAACCAAAGGGCATGTGGGATCTTACTTCCTGATCAGGGATCAAACCTGTGGCCCCCTGCAGTGGAAGCATGGGGTCTTTACTGGACCACCAGAGAAGTCCTCTTTTTATTCCATCTTCCCCGGTTCACCCGTCTGCTGGCATTTATCTCACTGTATTCTAGGTTTTTCTTATCTATTACCTCCACCCCAAGATCCTTGAACTCTCTTGTCTTTAGGTCTCCAGTGTCTACCACAGTTCTCCATACAGTGAATGAATAAACAGGTAAAACAAGCTCTAGCAGGTCAAATCCCTTGCCCATCTTGAGTCCAAAGCAGAGACTGAAATATCCGTAAGTTTAGACTCAAACCAGAAAAATCTTACTGGCCGCTATTATTGACCATTTATTTCCAGGCCTCTCCACTCCTGAATGAACCTAAACAGGAAGTCCTGGGCTCTGTGTTGAGCCACAGGTCACAGGAGACTCCCCAGTGTGGGCACAGCAAGACTTCCAGGCTCATGACCTGTGCATAAGGCCTGGCCAGCACACTGAGCAAGGCTCTTGGGCTGACTGTGCAGCCTAAGCAGTTTCCTGGAACTGCTCTTGTGCAGAGCATACACAGAAACAGCCAGCGCACCATTCTACATTCCTGTCTTTGGGGGGTACATCTCACTCCTGATGACCACAAGACCCCTGAATTTTAAGCCGCCTCTGAGAGAGTCAAAGAGAGGCATGAACTTCCTGCATTTGTGTCCCACGTCTATCCTTTGTGTGACTTGCTGGCAGGTTCTGGAGCAAACCAAATAAAAGCAATCTTGATCTAAACCCAAATCATCTTTTCCCCCCATCCTTCACAAGGTGGATGGTGAAAGAAGAGCGTATTGGATGTGGTTGTGAAAAAGCTAGGCCCTTCTTGGTACCATCTTTCTTGCATAAACCAAAATTCTTTTCTGGCTATTTATTAATTCCTTCCTCCCTCTCCTCTTTCCATCCTTCTCAAGTGTTTAATGAGCACTCACTAGGTACCAAGCTCTGTGCTAGAGACAGAAAGATGAATAAGATACAGTGCTTTGTCTACAAGGAATCCACAAAATCCTGAAAGAGATAGGAGAGTAAACAAGTAATGAGAATACACGAATAAGTGCTGTAATGGAGGGGTCTGTGAGGCCTCGTAAGTTCAAGGCATTTGGCCCTAGTGTGTTAGTGGGTGTATAGTAACCAGCTGGTGGGAGGGATCCTGATTTTTTAGTGTTTGCTGGTTCCCATGTGGCAAATCGGAGAAGGAAATGGCAGCCCACTCCAGTATTCTTGCCTGGAGAATCCCAGGGACGGGGTCGCACAGAGTCGGACACGACTGAAGTGACTTAGCTAGCTAGCTAGCTAGCTATGTGGCACATACTCCCAGCATGGCTGATTTCAAGCTACTAACTAATATCATTGAACGCAGAGTTTGGAAGGGATGTACACAGTTCCACACAACCCCCCCTTTTTTTTGTCACTCTGGATGCTTTCAGGATCTTAGTTCCCCAGCCAGGAATCGAACCCATGGCCCCTGCAGTGGGAGCATGGAGCCCTAACCGCTGGACCACCAGGGAAGTCCCCACTGTTGGCCCTTTTGGTAAAGTAAGAGCCCGTTTCAGTACACCACCATGATTTCTGCCTTGTGAGATTCTGAGCAGAGAATTTTATTCCTTGCTATGCCGGGGCTTCTGACCTAGAGAACTTTGAGGTCACAAATGAGCTTTGTTTTAAGTTGCTAAGTGTGTGGTAATTTCTTGTGCAACCGTAGAAAACTAAAGAGAGCCTCTTATACCCTTTTTACAGATATGAAGAATGAAGCTTAGAAGCAAGCAGTTTGACCAAGGCCATGAGCAGCTAACAAATGATGGAGTTGGGAGGCAAAATAAGGTATGTTTGACTCCAAAGTCTGGAACTTTAGCTCCTATGTTCTCATGGAAAACCATGTCACATAACCACAAAAGGTTGGGTCATGAGGGGTCACCCTACTTGTTTATTTTGAGGGACCAGAAAATGCACATTAGTATTAAAAAATGAAATCCTGTGTGGGGAAAAAAAATCAAATGTTGAATGTAGCCTTGAACTTGAAGTGGAACCCAAGTAGTTACCTTGATATTTATTTCAGAGGACAATGCTATGGAACAGAAGAAATTTCATATGGGACTCTACTCATTAAATATTTGAGTTTGGCTTCAGTGACCATTTCTGCTTTCCTCCTCCAGCCTGACCAGATGTGCTCAGAAAATTTGGTTCCCCCTGAATATGTACATCTGTCAAAATTCCTGTCAATTTTCACACAACTGCCAAGGGAGTGAACAAAGAGAGTTAGCGATTAACTTCAAAGAACTTTGTTGGAGAGGAATAAAGATATTTAAGGCCTATTTTGTGAACTAATTGCATTTGCATATTTATGGGATTTACTGATATAGCAGTAATTAAAAACTATTTAGTAGTCTTAAAGGACACATAACTCAGTTGCTGTTTGCATAATAAACACTTCCTTATTATGTTTGCATAATAAACCGTCTCCCCCTGCTTCTTCAAAAGACTGGCCCATCTAAAGGGTGTCATATCTTACTTGGAAATAATGGAAAACAAAGTGTGCAAGGGCTCATGGGAATGTGGAGAGGGGACCTCTGAAATAAATATATTTCTAGGTGCTCTCTTAATGGTTGACCTGGCCTGAACTGCTATTAGAGAATGGCAGATTTAAACCTCAAATTGTCTTTCTTTTTCCCTGGTCATATTTAAGAAGCCTTACTGCGTATCCCCTGACAATTCCACTTTTTTTTTACTTTAATACCCTGATTTGTTTGAAGTGCCTGAACAGGGTTCACCTTGTACTCATCCTTCCTAAAGAGATGTCTTTGTGTGTGCTCAGTCGTGTCTGACTCTTTGTGACCCCAGGGACTGTAGCCCACCAGGCTTCTCTGTGCATGGTGTTTTCCAGATGAGAATACTGGAGTGGATTGCCATTTCCTCCTCCAGGGAATCTTCCTGACCTAGGGATTGAACCTGTGTCTCCTGCATTGGCAAGCAGATTCTTTACCACTTGAGTTGCCTGGGAAGCCCCCTAAAGATACGTCTAAGGATGCTTTTGAACTGTGGTGTTGGTGAAGACTCTTCAGAGTCCCTTGAAATGCAAGGAGATCAAACCAGTCAGTCCTAAAGGAAATCAGTCCTGAATATTCATTGGAAGGACTGATGCTGAAGCTGAAACTCCAATACTTTGGCCACCTCATGCGAAGGGCTGACTTATTGGAAAAGACTCTGATGCTGGGAAAGATTGAAAGCAAGAGGAGAAGGGGATGACAGAGGACGAAATGGTTGGATGGCATCATGATGGACATGAGTTTGAGCAAGCTCTGGGAGTTGGAGTTGGTGATGGACAGGGAAGCCTGGTGTGCTGCAGTCCATGGGGTCGCAGAGTTGGACATGACTGAGTGACTGATTTGAACTTAAGGAGAGTAAAATCTTTGACTGATGGGTGGTAAGAAACAATGTGAGTAAAAGTGCTGAATTTAGTCAGTGAGAAGAGATAGTTTCCATGGAAAATTAAAGGTTGAGCAAGGGACAGACACCAAATGTAAAGGCACTGAATATATAAACTAAACTCAGATGGGACAGTAAGGTTGGGAAAAGAAAGCTCTGAGCCATCTGGTGGTGCAGAGCAGGGAGATCAAGTGAAGATCAAGAAGGATTTGGATGCAAACTACTTCGAAGACAAGTCACTCATACAAACCTTTCCTGTCTCAGCAGAATTCATCATCCAGTAAAAAGCTGTATAAAGCTGTAATAGGCAGGATCACCAGACTGTTGTTAAATTAGCTAATGAAGGTCATAATGTACCTGTATTACACATCATTAGCAATGGCCTTCCAGTAACAGATGGGTATATGAGAAGGCGAGACAGAGGGAGGACAAGCATGTCCCGGAGGGGTTGACTTAGAGCCGTGGCTTACTAAAGTGTGTGGCAGGATGATAATGTTGATTACCGTCTCAATTAAACCTTTGCATAAAGGCAGGCTTCTGTGTCCCCTGCCAATGACAAAGCGCACTGCTGCATGCAGCTTGCCTTTCTCCTGTGCTAATTCATCTCTTAGGTGGGGACCAACAATTCAGAGCATTTGTGGAAAGTTATGGGACTTTGAAGCCCTGACCAGTCCTCAGTGGTCATACCTCTTGTGCAGTCCTGCTCAGTCTCTCAGTTGTGTCTGACTCTTTGTGACCCCCTTGGACGCTAGCCCTCCAGACTCTGTCCATGGGATGCTCCAGGCAAGAATACTGGAGTGGGTTGTCATTTCCTCCTCCAGGGGATCTTCCCAACCCAAGGATCAAACCCGAGTCTCCTGCATTGCAGGCAGATTCTTCACCTCTGCACCACTTTCTCTCAAGGTTATTTCTGAAACTTTCCTTAACTTTATATTCTGTTTCCTTTGCTAGGTTACATTTCCTTTTTTTTTTCCCCCTGAAATATGTTCAAATGCACAGCAAAATTGGCACCCCACCCCAGTATTTTTGCCTGAAAAATCCCATGGACGGAGAATCCTGGTAGGCTCCAGTCCATGGGGTCGCTAAGAGTCGGACATGACTGAGCGACTTCACTTTCACTTTTCACTTTCATGCATTGGAGAAGGAAATGGCAACCCACTCCAGTGTTCTTGCCTGGAGAATCCCAGGGATGGGGGAGACTGGTGGGCTTCCGTCTATGGGGTCGCACAGAGTCGGACACGACTGAAGCGACTTAGCAGCAGCAGCAGCAGCAGCAGCAGAAATAACTCACTGTCCTCTCCCTGCTAGCCATTTGAGAGTTCTTTGCAAACATGATAACCTTTCACCTGTGAATACTTAGAGAGTTATTTTTAGGAGCAAGGACATTAATTTACATAATCTCAATACAATCAAAATCAGGAAATTAACATCACTATGTCACTACAGACCCTGTTGAGTTTCACAGTTCACCCCAAAATGTTCTTTATAACAAAAGTATCCACTCGAGAACCACACGGGGCATTGAACTGTCGGGTCTCTTTAATCTTTTGTTTGCTACTCTTTCTCAGTCTTTCTTTAATGTTCATAACCTTGACTCTTTTGAAGATTACATGCCTGCTGTTTTGTAGAATGTCCCTCAATATGGAGTTTCCTCCAGGATACATTCAAGTTGTGAATGTTTGGCAGGATGGAGACAGAAGGGCTGTTGTATCTTCTCAGATCCTATCTCCTGGTACACAACTCATAACTGGTGATGCTAATTTTCATTATTTGATTGAGGTGTTGTCTGCCAGGCTTCTCCACTAGTAGATTTTTTTAAATCTCTGTAATTAATAAGTATTTTGTGTCAATGTCCTATTCCTCATCAAACTTGCACCAACTGGCTTTCATCACCCATTGATGTTTCTTCTGTAAATTAGTTATCACTATAAAGATTCCATTCTTTCTTCTACATTTATTAGCTGGCATTCTGATTTAAAGGAAAAGCTTTCCCTTCTTCACGTTCATCTATTTAAATCAGGATAGACTTGTGGAATATTTGATACCCTATTTTGTAGCTTATAATTCTTTGCCATCATTATTGGTTTTGAAGCTCCAGTCATCAAGGATTGGGCCAGAGAGAGCCCCTTCAAGCTGGCTATGTCCATGTATCCCATTCCCATAATTTCTTTAGCACTTCTTTATTATACAAGGAGGTGTTCTAGGCTCTTATATTATACTTTCCTGTCCCATCCCTGAATCACACATTTCTCCATTTCTTCCTTGTAGGTATTAGAGACCAAGTTCTGGGTGTTAGGTGTGCTCACTGCTGTTGGAGTGTCCTTGCTCCCAGGCCCTGTAGTGGACAGAGCTAGGAACATATGCATTTATGAACAGAGGCACACACACACCTTTACATTTGTGTTTATTTCTGTATTTAGCTACACATGTTGAAAACCAAGGGCTCACTCTGATACTTCCAAAACCAGCTCAACACTACAGGATTCATCCTGGTTTTATCCCTTTCCGTGTTTGCAGCTTCTTTCACCAACAACAGGAAACTAATCAGGCTACTCTGAGAGAGAGCTTCGTGATTCTAAACAAAGGGATCAAATAATTAGGAGAACAGGGATCAGGTATATATTTCCCCTCTCAATTTGTTCCGTGAAAACTCATCTCAAAACAGTGGGCTATACATTTGATCTAGAGTAAAAAGCAGGCAGATGCTGGAAATGCTATGAAATTTAATTTTTGTTTCTAGAGCATCTAGGAGTCTACTAATGGAAAATAAATTTATGTGGAATGATGCATCTTTTTTTCCTTAATAATTAACAGTGAATGGGGCTCAATCAAAAACTAAAAAAAAAAAAAAAAAAAAGCTTTTTAATGAACATTAAACTTTTGTAGTTTCATCTTTAATAAGCCTATACACATGCTTTCTTATGTAGTTACTTTCTGAATTGTGGGTAGTGAGAATTTAAGAAGCATTTCTGTTTATCAAAAAAAATCAATGTTTCTTTTAATGAAAGAGGATTAGGAAAAACAAAACACACCCTTCCCACTGTACTGTCTGCAGTTGCTGTTCATTTGGTGATACCAGGTTTCCATTGCTATGCTATGCTATGCTAAGTCGTTTCCATTAGCTTAGTGTAATTCTAGAGTCCAATAATCATTGTCAAATGCTGAAGATGTTCTGCATAAGTCTGATTTAGAAGAGCTATTTGGATCTCAATTATTAATGAAATTAGTGTCCTGAATGTCAGCAAGAGCATTGCCTTAGGTAAAGGCTGTAAAGGAAATCATATTAGTGTGGAATTTCCCCTCCTTAGGGGCTCCTCTTAGATTACATTATTCACTTAGCTATCTCCTGTCAGGGAAATTGAAATGTTGGCCATGATCTGATCCCGGGGCAGAACCAAATGGAGAAGTTAAGGGGTATTGCAATGGCATCAGTTCCAAAACCTTTGTGTGGTGTTGGTATTGCCTTTGGTCCCCTTCAGTGTTTACAAAACAGCATCACCAAGGAGGGCATAAACCGGCAAACAGAGAAGAATGGAGCAGAAAGGAGCTCTTTTAGGAAACACTGAGTGACGTTCTATCCAGTAGGCAAGCCGTGTTTCTCGTCTTCAGGACGTGCCTGGGGAATACTGGCAGGTATAATGGCTCCTCTGTGGCCCTTCATCCTGGCAGCTGCCTTGGGTGAGTACGTTAGTGGTTTTACTAGGCGTCGAGTATTAGCACCTAGAGCCCAGAGACAAGCCTTTCTGTGTTGTGCTGTGTGACTCCTTACAAGTGTTTGCTTTTATTTACCATCTGTAAAATGCCAGGCCTGTGAATCGACAAGGAGACCAACACTTTGCTGTGACTTTGCTCCTACAATTATAGGTGCGTATATCCATAGGGCCACACACAGTGGGGCTTTCCACAAAGTTAAAAGTATGCTCAGAAATGTTACAATTTCTCCTTCCTGAGAAATCAAGCTCTCTTTACAACAATTGATGTTGAGAGTTTGGGGCATTCTTTTTCAGATTTACTTTTATGTCGGAAGAGTATATTTTTATTATCCAAAATAGTCTTGGTCTTTAGAAGCCCATGGAGAGAGTCCCTTGGATCCATCATAGCTACAGACACCTGAGTGTCATTTTGGTGTTAGGGTTTATATCTAGTCCTACAAAGTCTGTATAGACGTGGAGTGTTTCTCTAAAGATGAGCTGTAGAAACTTGCATGTTTTGAATGTACAGTTCCCCTAAAAAAAAAAACTTAAGAAACAAATATATATATGTTGTGTGTGTGTGTATATATATATATATATATATATATATATAAAATAATTTCACCCCCTACATTTCTGGAATTAAACTTCCATGGTGCCAGTATTAACTCTACTGTATTGAGCCATTTGAGTTAGGATACAATTGGTTCCTAGAAAACATACACAAATCAAAAATTTGTGTTCATGCTAGTGTTTCCCAACACCCCTTGTTCCTGAGGGTTCTCCTAGAGCTCATATCTGAATTTACATGTTTTAAAATATAACTGAAAGTAGAATGAGTCAATTACAGAGATGAGGAAGGAATTTGGTGGCCAGGCAGCTGGAAATGTTTTTTTTTTTTTTATTGGATAGAGAAGAAAAATAGCCACTTATCATTAAAGTTTAAAAATCTTGGATGTTGAACTTAAAGGATAAAAGCATCTTAATTATAAAAATGAAAACAGAGGAAATTTCATTAAATGCCAAATGGGTTTCTTAGCAGAAAATAATTGTCAACATTAAACAAAGCAAGATAAAATAGAAAAATGAAGGTTTGAAAATAGAAGAAATTCTTCTTAATGATTTCTCTTTTTAATGTTTTGTATTACACTTGATTTTTATTCTAAATGTGGCAGAGAAAGTGTTTTAATAGTGTCTCATAGTCAGCACTTGACCACAAATCATACTGAGAACGTTCGTTGCAGAAAAATTTACTCTTTGAAAATTTTACTGGATTAATATCAGGTTGATTTATAAATATAAGCGCACTTAACAAACCACCAATTTAGAGCTGAACCCAGAGGCAGTGTGCTGGAATAGGATAGGAGGCCTGAATTAGAACCACGTGGTCCTACCACACTGCTCACCAGCCATGTGACCCTGGGTGAGTCCATGTACCTCTCAGAGATTCTGGTTCCCTGTAAGTTAACTTTTTATTTTGCATATTTATGAAGGCCAAATAAGAAAGCATTATGAAATTGTCAGGTGCAATGCAAATTTAAGATATTGTTGACCCCAAAACACATAAACCCAGAAAATAACAATGAGCTGTTTCTTTCCAAAAATTTACACCATGGAACTCTTCCTTTTTGTTTTAAATTTGATTTATTTATTTTTTGGAGTATAATTGCTTTACAAGGTTGTGTTAGTTTCTGCTGTAGAACAAAGTGAATCAGCCATGTGTGTACATAAATCCCCTCCCTCTTAGTCTTCCCTCCCAGCACCATCCCACCCCTCTAGGTCATCACAGGGCTTGGAGCTGGGCTCCCCATGCTCTACAGCAGGGTCCCACTGGCTGGCTGTTTTACATCTGGTAGTGTATGTATGCAAGTCTTCCTTTCAAAGGGCTACTCACTTCTGTTCCCAGTATTCTCAGGGAGCCAGGTTGGTGCAGTATCAGACTAAGAGCTTGGTCTTTGGATCCAGATCCGCCTTGTTTAAATTCCATCCTCTTTGCTTGCAAGCTGTGTGATCTTCAGCAGTACTAACCTCACCAAGCCTAGAGTCCCTCACCTGTAAGTGAGTCCTAACAGGGTTGTAGAGTACCTATCTTATAAAGCTCTTGTAGAAGTTAAGTGAGATAATTTACATAAAGGGCTCTTAGCCCAGTGCCTGGTACACAGCAAGTCATTTAATCAGTATTAGGTATGTAATAATACCACAAACCTAAACCTTGTAACCTCTCAGATATATGTATTGTTATCTATTGTTCAATAGAAATTGATCAGAGACTACACAGGAAATTCAGGCCAGTCTTTACTGGGGCCCCTGCTGCATCAGGAAGAAGTTACACAAGTAACAGTTTCCCTAGCTCACACTTAGAGCTGAGCTGGCTCTTTACATGGGATGAGGGTAGGGGTGGGTCTGTGATCAAGCCAGAGGCGTGGCTTAAGTGTTTTGCCCACCACTTTGGTAGTGTTGTATGCAGGGGGCAAACACAGTACCCTGCTTTTGCTCCCCACTCTTCAGAAGTGGCATTTGGGATTTTGGTCTTTTTGTATCTTGTTCATAATTTGCCCCAACTACACATGCACATGGTTATTTTTATTCCCGTATAGCTTCTCTGTATTCTGTTTCCCCAGGAGACGTTTGCCCAGGTACAAACACTATAGCAAAGGACCCTAGGTCCCAGGTCCCAGCCTGCTGCAGTACTAGTCTCTTATAATCCTAAAGGTGGTATACTCATAAACCAGAAACAGCTCTTTTCATCAAAGTGCCCAGAACACTTTAAGATATGTATGTATGTAACTCATTGAAATAAGGAAAGCAGAGGAATAATTCTATTACATTCTTATCTTTTTAAAACCTCTCTTTACCTAGAAGTGCTTCACAACTCAGTTCGTAACACATTCTACTTTTCAGAAATCTTACAAGTGCATTATTTGATGCTGATTATTAGCATTCAAGGAGGCAGTGCTAGTGTGGTATCTTTTCTGGGTCTGTTGATAGCTTCCACCAGCGTCTGTTGAAACATCACTGAACTGTGAGTCATTTAGTGCTTGTGTGAATGTCACATTAGCTTTCAAGGGGCATAATTTACTGTTAATTAATGGTCACTTAAATCCTTAATCTCTCTCCTGTAATTGATCTTTCTCCTCAGGCAAATTTGCATTCATAGTAGAAATGTAATTTATTATTTCTTCCCATTTTAAACAAAGAACTATTTCCCCCTGTAGTTTATTTAAGCACGCTTCCCTTTGCTTCTTATTTTTCTCCTATCACTCCCAGTTTATCTTTTGTTCTTATTTCCAGCTTCCAGAACTTTCTCTTTTTACCCAACGACTTTGACTCATTCTTGAAAATATGCTTATCCGCTAGGGACCTATATCCACAGGAAAGATAGCAGAGGGGAATTTGAGGCCCTATGAGCAGAGGGTGTAGAGAACATTCATTTCTCAGAATTATTAACTCTGTCTCGGGTGGTTTCCTGTATTGAACCATGCACATTTCAGGGTTTTCCCAGCTGGGACTTGGGAGATTCCAAGCCAGGTAAAACTGAAATTGCCCTAAGTGAAATTCACGGGAAAAACACCAGACGAATTTTGCTTTGGGGTCCAGAATTCTCTCCCATGGGGTCAGCCAGCAAGAAACGTCCCAAGCAGAGAGATTGAAAGAGAAGGGGGCAGAAGATAAGATGGTTGGATGGCATCACCAACTCAGTGGACAGGAGTTTGGGCAAACTCCAGGAGATAGTGAAGGACTGACAAGCCTGGCGTGCTGCAGTCCATGAGGTCACAGACAGCCAGACACAGCCAGGGAACAACAACAAAACGGAGATTCATACCGCATCTTTGACCATCGCAGTTCACAAAAACTAAAGACGATGCGCGATGTGAGCCACCCGCCTTAGTTCCTGCATGCCTGAAGAGCGGCTGCCTCTTCTGGCGTCTTGTTGGATGAATAGTTAGGGAGTTTAAAACGCTCATTAGATTCCCAGCTCGGATGGTAATGAAAGTGAATATTCCACTGCCCACAATGAGTCTGGAACGTCCCCTCCAGCACCGTCGTTAGCATTTTGGTCACACTGACATTGATAAATCATAGAAATTGCTGCCTGTGGCGGCAAGTGACACGGCATCATTCATAAAGAGATGGGTATAAACAGGATTGTCGCACAGGGGGAAGGTACCTCATTTCCAGTTTCCTGCTGGAGCCTGCGTACCTTCAGCAGCTCATCAAAATAACCATCAAAACCGCTGAGAGTCGCGGTGAATTCACGCGCAGGACACCATGGATATCGCTGTGGCGGGGGGTGTGCAATTTGCCTCAGTCCAATGACTGAGGGAAGCTTTGAATCCCCCAGGGGCCGGCAAAGCTGGTGAACAAAATATCTTTTTGCAATTTCGAGAAAGCCCTCACAGATTTGTCACTTCCAATTGCTGGTGCTCATTTCTCTTGCTTGCTTCCCCCTGGCCTCTCCAGCCTTGACACTCATCACGGCTCCTCCACAAATCAAGATTCCTGGGTCACAGGAAATGGTTGTTCCCTGGAACCGCAGAGAATTTTCCCAAAATGAAGATCTCATTTTCTGACGAGTGCATTTTAAGAAAGACTGCGTGAGAGAACAAATATGATTTTTGAGGAGAAAAATATGACTTGGATTTTCCTTGATCCATTATTTAGAAATCCACACAGCTCTTTGGATTCAAGTGGTTTGTCCATGTTTCTGCTTAGGTTTTTTATGTGATTTTTGAATTATAAATGGAAAAATCGAAAAAAAAAAATCCAAGGAGGAGGCTGGTTAAGTGCATCGGAAGCTTTCTCCTGTGTGCCAGGAGGGGGTGATGCAGGAATAAAGAAAGGAGGCTGTCATCAAGATGCAAGATAGCTGTAAAAATGGAAACGTAGAGCAAGTTTGCATCCTCAGAGATGAAGTTGATTTATTTATCTTTACAATGAGATTTCTCCATTGGGCATTTAGGCCATCAGCTGACTTAATGTTTTTATTCTTTATTGAAGTATAGTTGATTTACAGTGTTCAAGTGTGCAATAAAGTGACACATTTACACACACACACACACACACATGTACGAGTTTCCCAAGTGGTGCTAGTGGTAAGAATCCACCTGTCACTGCAGTGGACACAAGAGATTTGATCCCTGGGTTGGGAAGATCCCCTGGAGTAGGGAATAGCAACCCACTCCAGTATTCTTGCCTAGAAAATTCCGTGGACAGAGGAGCCTAGCAGGCTACAGTCCATGAAGCTGTAAAAAGTTGGACACTTTTACTTACACATATATATTCTTTTTCAGTTTCTTTTCCATTGTAAGTTATGATAAGATGTTGAATATAGTTCCCTGTGCTGTATAGTAGGTCCTCGGGTTTTTTTTTTTTTAACCTATTTTATATACTGTGTATCTGTTAATCCCTAATTCCCAATTTATCCCAACCCCCTCTTTCCTCAGAGAAGGCGATGGCACCCCACTCCAGTACTTTTGCTTGGAAAATCCCATGAACGGAGAAGCCTGGTAGGCTGTAGTCCATGGGGTCGCGAAGGGTCAGACATGACTGAGCGACTTCACTTTCACTTTTCACTTTCATGCCTTGGAGAAGGAAATGGCAACCCACTCCAGTGTTCTTGCCTGAAGAATCCCAGGAATAGGGGAGCCTGGTGGGCTGCCGTCTATGGGATCGCACAGAGTCGGACATGACTGAAGCGACTTAGCAGCAGCCTCTTTCCCATTTGGTCACTGTAAATTTGTTTTCTGTATCATCAGCGTATTTTAAATGTGTCTGACAAAATGCCCATGAGTTGATTTTGAACTTCAGCAGATTGGGGTGAGCTAAAAACTGTATTCTTCCAGGAGCGACCAAGCCCTGGGCAGTCTGAAGTCTCCTGAAGATGCTAAGTTCTTATTTTCACCCTCACAGTGATAGCTTTCTTTTTCAGGAATCCTGGCCATAGATACGCCTCATTCCAGGAGTCCTGCTCTGCATCATCTCACCAAGCAGCTATTACAGACGTATCGGAAGGAAGTAAGGCCAGTTCACAACTGGACCCAGGCCACCACTGTATACTTGGACGTGTCTGTTCACGCCGTGCTGGATGTGGTAAGGGCCATCCTACTGTCTCCTAGTCCCATGATTCTTTTGTAAAACTACCAGCTATTTATGCAAGAGAAGTTTTTCTCTTGAGACTCTCATTGAGCCGATAGAGATAGATTCATCTTAGCAGTGAGACTGGGGTACCTATTTATTAGGCAAATCATGCTAACTTGTCCCCAGCTTACACTGTGAGGGGCAGATAGTCTAGAAATGGGAATTTCACAGAACTAAGATGCTTTCAGAATTGTGGGCATAGGTCATACACATATTTTATGAGTATTGCTGCAACCAGAAATGGTAATAGATATTATTTTCTGTGGTTCGCATTTCTTACTGGTAACAGTAGGTTTATTAAACAACTTCTACAACTTACTGCTTGCAATTTTAAAATGAAAAAAAAAAAAGTCTTGGGTTCCTAAGTTTTTAAGGGACTTTATACCTAAGACATTTGCTAAGGGTGGTAGAAAGATTTGTTTATTAAAGCGTGTCTTTCCTACTATGGCTAAAAAATGGGTTGTTGTGGGAATTAAATGAGAAGAAGCATGTAGTTACTAGAGATCTTAGTAAACCCCTAGTAGATGATAGCCTGTATAATTATCCCTGCTTCTTCTTTCTCCTTTTTCTTCACTACAAAATCTTCAATATTAATAGATTATAGATTTACTTTGATTTCTTCTAAAATCAGACTTTACAGAGCTTGTTTGTTAACATAGTTTAAAATTTTTTTCAATTTACTTTTCAAAACCTTTTTCTAGTTGAGAAATAATATACAGATATTGAAATGCACAGATGTTAAGTGTATATTCATATACACTTATTTAGTATACCAACATAATTCATATCCCTATCCATATATCAAACATTTCCATCACCTTACAAAGATCCCCCATTTCTTTGCCAATCACCATCCCCTCCATCCACAGGGAAAACTGCCATTCTGATATCTATCATCATAGATTATTTTTGCCAATTCTGGAACTTCATAGGAATGAAAATTTACTGTATGTACTTTCTTGTGTCTTGATTTTTCACTCAACATAATTTTTTTCCCTGTGTTTATTTATTTTTTAATATTTTTATTGTGGTAGAAGCTAAGTAATATAAAATACACTATTTTAATGATATTTAACTGTACAGTTCAGTAGCACTAAGGACATTCACACTATTATGCAACTTTCATCATCATCCATCTCTGAAATTTTTCACCTTCCTAAACTGGAACTCTGTCCCCATCAAATACTAACTCTCCATATACCTTCTCCACCCCACCCCACCCCCTGGCCCCTAGCATCTACCAGTGTACTTTTTGATTCTCTGAATTTGGCAATTCTGGGTACCTCATATAAGTGGAATCAAACGGTATTTGTCTGAACCTAATGTATATTGAAATGTTTTTCGAGGTTCATTCATGTTGTACATAGTAGCTTTTCTTTTTTATTGATAGGTAGTATGTGGTTGGAGAAGGCAATGGCACCCCATTCCAGTACTCTTGCCTAGAAAATCCCATGGACAGAGGAGCCTGGTGGGCTGCAGTCCATGGGGTCGCTAAGAGTCGGACACGACTGAGCAACTTCACTTTCACTTTTCACTTTCATACATTGGAGAAGGAAATGGCAACCCACTCCAGTGTTCTTGCCTGGAGAATCCCAGGGATGGGGGAGCCTGGTGGGCTGCCATCTATGGGGTCACACAGAGTCGGACACGACTGAAGCGACTTAGCAGCAGCAGCAGCAGTAGCAGCAGTATTTGGGTATGGCTATACCATGATTTGTTTATCCACTCTCCTGTTGATAGCATTTGTGTTGTTTCCAGTTTTAGTATATTATGAATAAAGCTACGAACGTTTCTGTACAAGTATTTTGCTGTACATATGTAAAACCGAGACGTGGAATAACCACGACTTCTCATAGAATAAATATATATTTAATGAGAAACTGCCAGATTGCTTTAGAAAGTGATTGTACATTATAACTCCCACCCATCAGCTATGAGAGTTCCCATTTCCCCACAATTCACCAACATCAGCTATTACTGGTTTTATTTAATTTTAGCCATTACAGTAAACACGTAGGAGTATTTCACTGTGGTCTTTTTTTTATACACCCCATGACTAATAAATAGGGACTCTTTTCTAATGTGCTTACTGACCACTTGTGTATCTTTCCTTGTGAAGTATCTGTTTAAGTCTTTTCCTATTTTTTATAGTGTTTTTTTTTTTTTATTATAGATGAATAGGAATTGCTTGTATATTCTGAATACAAGTCCTTTGTCATCTATGTATTGCGAATGTTTATTCTCACTCTGGCTTGCCTACACATTTCCCTAATGGAGCTTATGATGAACAAAATTTTAAAATTTAAAGAAGTCCAATTTTACCAGTTCCTTTATTTATGGTAGTGTTTTCTGGATATTGTCTTAAGAAATCTACTCCACGTTCATCAAAACATTTCCTATATTTTCTTTCAGAAGATTTATGATTTTTAATTCCTTATATTTAATTCTATGATATGTTGAGAATTAATATTTATAATGGTGTGAAGTATAGGTCATTTTTCATCCCAATCCCAAAGAAAGGCAATGCCAAAGAATGCTCAAACTACCAAACAATTGCACTCATCTCACACGCTAGTAAAGTAATGCTCAAAATTCTCCAAGCCAGGCTTCAGCAATATGTGAACCGTGAACTTCCTGATGTTCAAGCTGGTTTTAGAAAAGGCAGAGGAACCAGAGATCAAATTGCCAACATCCGCTGGATCATGGAAAAAGCAAGAGAGTTCCAGAAAAACATCTATTTCTGCTTTATTGACTATGCCAAAGCCTTTGACTGTGTAGATCACAATAAACTATGGAAAATTCTGAAAGAGATGGGAATACCAGATCACCTGATCTGCCTGTTGAGAAATCTGTATGCAGGTCAGGAAGCAACGGTTAGAACTGGTCATGGAACAACAGACTGGTTCCAAATAAGAAAAGGAGTATGTCAAGGCTGCATATTGTCACCATGTTTATTTAACTTATATGCAGAGTACATCATGAGAAATGCTGGACTGGAAGAAACAGACGTTGGAATCAAGATTGCTGGGAGAAATATCAGTAACCTCAGATATGCAGATGACACCACTCTTATGGCAGAAAGTGAAGAGGGGCTAAAAAGCCTCTTGATGAGAGTGAAAGTGGAGAGTGAAAAGGTTGGCTTAAACCTCAACATTCAGAAAACGAGATCATGGCATCTGGTCCCATCACTACATGGGAAATAGATGGAGAAACAGTGGAAACAGTGTCAGAATTTATTTTTCTGGGCTCCAAAATCACTGCAGATGGTGACTGCAGCCATGAAATTAAAAGATGCTTACTCCTTGGAAGGAAAGTTATGACCAACCTAGATAGCATATTCAAAAGCAGAGACATCACTTTGCCAACAAAGTTTCGCCTAGTCAAGGCTATGGTCTTTCCTGTGGTCATGTATGGATGTGAGAGCTGGACTGTGAAGAAGGCTGAGAGCCGAAGAATTGATGCTTTTGAACTGTGGTGTTGGAGAAGACTCTTGAGAGTCCCTTGGACTGCAAGAAGATCCAACCAGTCCATTCTGAAGGAGATCAATCCTGAAATTTCTTTGGAAGGAATGATGCTAAAGCTGAAACTCCAATATTTTGGCCACCTCATGCGAAGAGTTGACTCATTGGAGAAGACTCTGATGCTGGGAGGGATTGAGGGCAGGAGGAGAAGGAGACGACAGAGGATGAGATGGCTGGATGGCATCACTGACTTGATGGATGTGAGTATGAGTGACCTCCGGGAGTTGGTGATGGACAGGGTGGCCTGGCGTGCTATGGTTCATGGGGTCGCAAAGAGTTGAACACAACTGAGCGACTGATCTGATCTGATCTGATCTGATAGGTCATTGCTTTGATATCTTGACTGAAAATTAAGTTAACTGAGAAGTGTCAGACTATTTGTTATCTTGAAATCAAATAGTATGTGTCTTTGAACTTTATTCTTCATTTTTAAGATAGTTTGACTTCTTAGGACCTTTGTACTTCCAAATAAATTTTATATTCAACTTATCACATTTTACTTAAAAAAACCTGCTGGGAGTTTGTTTGGAATGCTGTGAGATGCACAGAGAAATTTAAGGAGAAAATTGATATTTTAACAATATTGAGTTTTCCAATTGTTGAATATGGTATTTCTCTCCATTTAATTGGCACTTCAGCAGTGTATTATTTTTAATGTAGATGTTTCGTACATGTTTCTATTAAACTTATTCCATAGTATTTTTGATGCTGTTATAAATATTACTTAAAATTTTAAATGTTCTATTATTTGTTGCTATTATAAACTGGATTAATTTTGTATGTTGACTTTGTATCCTGGGACTTTGCAAAATTCACTTACTAATCCGGTAGTTCTTTTAAAATTAATATTTTCTATATATGCAATCATTTCATTTGCAAATAGTTTTACTACTTCCTTTTTTAATCTGTGTGCCCTTTACTCTTCTTATCTTGTCTTATTGCATTGTCTAAGACCTCTACCAGTGTTAATGGGAGTGACAAGAGCAGATATCTGTACCCGTTCCATTCTCAGGGAAAAATCTTTCACCATTAAATATGGTGTTAGCTATAGATTTTTCATAAATGATCTTTATCAAGTTGAAGAAGTCCCCTCCTATTTTTGTACACTGAGAGATATTTTTAAAATCATGAATGTTATGAATTACACCAATATTTTTCTCAATCAATTTGAATGGTCATATGATTTTTGTTTTATGCAGTTAATATGGTAAATTACTTTTGATTGATTTTCAAATGTTAAACCACTCCGGCATTCCTAGAATAAACTCTACTTGATACTGATATGTTAACCTTTTTATATATTTCTGACTTTGAATTCCTACTTATGATAGGTTGCTGCTGCTGCTGCTAAGTTGCTTCAGTCATGTTTGACTCTGTGCGACCCCTATGTTAATGAGGAGTATTGGGCTATGGTATTATTTCTTGTAATGAAGTTGTCTGTTTTGGGTGTTGGTTTTATAAGACCAGATGAAAAATGTTCCCTCCTCAATTTCCTGAAGGAATTGTGTTAATACGGATAATTTTTTTCCCTAATGTTTGATGGAATTCACCAGTAAAACCATCTAGGGCTGGAGTTTTCTTTGTGGGGAGGTTTTTAAATATAAATTCAATTTCACTAATAATATACAATTTTTCAAATTTTCTATTCTCGTGTCACTTTTGGAATTTATAGTTTTCAAGGAATTTGTTTTATTGAGTTGCAAATTTATTTTTTCATAATATTCCCTTTTAATTCGTTTAATGTCCAAAGGATCATCAGTGATGCCACTTCTTTCATTCTTCATAATAGTAATTTGCAGAGAAGGCAATGGTACCCCACTCCAGGACTCTTGCCTGGAAAATCCCATGGACAGAGGAGCCTGGTAGGCTGCAGTCCGTGGGGTCGCTAAGAGTCAGACATGACTGAGAGACTTCACTTTCACTTTTCACTTTCATGCATTGGAGAAGGAAATGGCAACCCACTCCAGTGTTCTTGCCTGGAGAATCCCAGGGACGGGGGAGCCTGGTGGGCTGTTGTCTATGGGGTCACACAGAGTCAGACACGACTGAAGTGACTTAGCATAGCATCAGATCAGATCAGATCAGATCAGTCGCTCAGTCGTGTCCGACTCTTTGCAACCCCATGAACTGCAGCACGCCAGGCCTCCCTGTCCATCACCAACTCCCGGAGGTCACTCAGACTCACGTCCATCGAGTCAGTGATGCCATCCAGCCATCTCATCCTCTGTCGTCCCCTTCTCCTCCTGCCCCCAATCCCTCCCAGCATCAGAGTCTTCTCCAATGAGTCAACTCTTCGCATGAGGTGGCCAAAATACTGGAGTTTCAGCTTTAACATCATTCCTTCCAAAGAAATCCCAGGGCTGATCTCCTTCAGAATGGACTGGTTGAATCTCCTTTCAGTCCAAGGGACTCTAAAGAGTCTTCTCCAACACCACAGTTCAAAAGCATCAATTTTTCGGCGCTCAGCCTTCTTCACAGTCCAGCTCTCACATCCATACATGACCACAGGAAGGACCATAGCATTGACTAGGCGAACCTTCGTTGGCAAAGTAATGTCTCTGCTTTTCAATATGCTATCTAGGTTGGTCATAACTTTCCTTCCAAGGAGTAAGCATCTTTTAATTTCATGGCTGCAGTCACCATCTGCAGTGATTTTGGAGCCCAGAAAAATAAAGTCTGTTTCCACTGTTTCTCCATCTATTTCCCATGTAGTGATGGGACCAGATGCCATGATCTTCGTTTTCTGAATGTTGAGCTTTAAGCCAACCTTTTCACTCTCCACTTTCACTTTCATCAAGAGGCTTTTTAGTTCCTCTTCACTTTCTGCCATAAGGGTGGTGTCATCTGCATATCTGAGGTGATTGATATTTCTCCCGGCAATCTTGATTCCAACTTGTGTTTCTTCCAGTCCAGCATTTCTCATGATGTACTCTGCATATAAGTTAAATAAACATGGTGACAATATACAGCCTTGACGTACTCCTTTTTCTATTTGGAACCAGTCTGTTGTTCCATGTTCAGTTCTAACCGTTGCTTCCTGACCTGCATACAGATTTCTCAAGAGGTAGATCAGGTGGTCTGGTATTCCCATCTCTTTCAGAATTTTCCACAGTTGATTGTGATCCACGCAGTCGAAGGCTTTGGCATAGTCAATAAAGCAGAAATAGATGTTTTTCTGGAACTCTCTTGCTTTTTTCACGATCCAGCGGATGTTGGCAATTTGATGTCTGATTACTCTGCCTTTTCTAAAACCAGCTTGAACATCAGGAAGTTCATGGTTCACATATTGCTGAAGCCTGGCTTGGAGAATTTTGAGCATTACTTTACTAGTGTGTGAGATGAGTGCAATTGTTTGGTAGTTTGAGCATTCTTTGGCATTGCCTTTCTTTGGGATTGGGATGAAAACTGACCTTTTCCAATCTTGTGGCCACTGCTGAGTTTTCCAAATTTGCTGGCATATTGAGTGCAGCACTTTCACAGCATCATCTCTCAGGATTTGGAATAGCTCCACTGGAATTCCATCACCTCCATTACCTTTGTTCGTAGTGATGCTTTCTAAGGCCCACTTGACTTCACATTCCAGGATGTCTGGCTCTAGGTCAGTGATCACACCATCATGATTATCTGGGTCGTGAAGCTCTTTTTTGTACAGTTCTTCTGTGTATTCTTGCCATCTATTCTTAATATCTTCTGCTTCTGTTAGGTCCATACCATTTCTGTCCTTTCTCGAGCCCATCTTTGCATGAAATGTTCCTTTGGTATCTCTGATTTTCTTGAAGAGATCCCTAGTCTTTCCCATTCTGTTGTTTTCCTCTATTTCTTTGCATTGATCGCTGAAGAAGGCTTTCTTATCTCTTGCTATTCTTTGGAACTCTGCATTTAGATGTTTATATCTTTCCTTTTCTCCTTTGCTTTTGGCTTCTCTTCTTTTCACAGCTATTTGTAAGGCCTCCACAGACAGCCATTTAGCTTTTTTTGCATTTCTTTTCCATTGGGATGGTCTTGATCCCTGTCTCCTGTACAATGTCAAGAACCTCATTCCATAGTTCATCAGGCACTCTATCTATCAGATCTAGGCCCTTAAATCTATTTCTCACTTCCACTGTATAATCATAAGGGATTTGATTTAGGTCATACCTGAATGGTCTAGTGGTTTTCCCTACTTTCTTCAATTTCAGTCTGAATTTGGCAATAAGGAGTTGATGGTCTGAGCCACAGTCAGCTCCTGGTCTTGTTTTTGCTGATTGTATAGAGCTTCTCCATCTTTGGCTGCAAAGAATGTAATCGATCTGATTTCGGTGTTGACCATCTGGTGATGTCCATGTATAGAGTCTTCTCTTGTGTTGTTGGAAGAGGGTATTTGCTATGACGAGTGCATTTTCTTGGCAAAACTCTGTTAGTCTTTGCCCTGCTTCATTCCATATTCCAAGGCCAAATTTGCCTGTTACTCCAGGTGTTTCTTGACTTCCTACTTTTGCATTGTGTTTTCTCTTATTTCCCTTGACCAATATTGCCAAACTGTTTATCCATTTGTTTCTTTAAAGAAACAAATGTTGCTTTTGAATTTTCCTTTCAGTTTCTATTTCACTTTTATCTACTCTTATGTTTATTTCCTTTCTTCTGCTTACTGTGCACTTAATCTGTCCTTCTTTGTCTAGTTTCTTAAAATGGAAAGTTGTATTATTGAGTTTAAACCTATTTTCGTTCCTACTTTTAGCATTTAAAGTTATAAATTTTCCTCCAAATACGAATTTAACTGCATCCTATGAAATTGTGATGCATTTCAAAATTTGAGGTATAAATTATACAGACTGAAACTCATCTTTTTAAAGCCAATCCCTTCCCCCGCTGACCCCAGTCTCTGGCAACCACAGGTTTTATTTTTCTCCCTATGTTTTTGCCTTTCTCATATAAATGGAATCATTGTATTTTCCTCTTTGTTCTTTGGCTTCTTTCCCGTAGAATAACGCCTTTGAGATCCATCCACATTGTGTTATTGCATGTATCAGTGGTAGAATTCCATTGTGCAAATGGACTACAATTTGTTCATGTGTTTACCATGTGAGACATGTGAGTTATTTCTGAGCTCGAGCAATTTTGAATAAAATCACTATAAATATTTGCGTATGTTTTTACTTCTGTTGGATACATACTTGAGAGTGGGATTGTTGAGTTGTATAAGGCAATTTTAACTTTACAAGAAACTGCCAAATTGCTTTCCACAGTGGCTGGATCATTGTACATTCCGCCTGCAAATTATGAGCATTTCAGTTCCTCCACATGATTACCACACTTGATATTGTCCATCTGTTTAAATGTTAACCATTCCGCTAGGTTTGTGGTGGTATCTCAATGTGGTTTTAAACTCGTTTCACTAAAGACTGATGATGTTGAACATCTCTCTGTGTGCTTATTTGTCAACTATCTTTTAAAATGAAGTATGCACTCAAATATTTTACCTTTTTTTCAAATCTTTTACTTTTTAAAAAATAGGGTTGTTTGGTATCTTATTATTGAGTTGCAAGAGTTCTTTGTACAGTTTTAGTCTATTTCTGGATTCTATTCTGTCCAGCTAGTCAATATATGTCTCCTTACATCAATATATTGTGTCAATTATTACACACTACAGAAGTCTTGAAGTCAGGTGGTGTGAGTCTTACAAACATAATTTTCTGTTTTAAAATTGTTTTGACTCTTCAAGGTACTTCGCATTTCCATATACACTTAAGAATTAGTTCACTCATTTCTATTTTTAAGACTGACGTATTTTTTATTGAGGTTACATGAAATCTATAGATCAATTAAAGGAGAGTCAAAATCTTCACTTCTAATCCATGACAGCACTGTGTCTCTCCATTTGTTTAGTTCTTTAATTCTTTGTGTAATGTTTAGCATTTTTCAGTTTTGTACATACCTGGTTAAATTTAATCTCTAAGTAATGCACATTTTTGATGGTATTTTAATTTTAGGTTTCTGTTTCTTGCTAGCATACAAAATATAAATGAGTTGTATATATTGGCCTTGACCCTGCCATTACATTAATTTTTGAGCCTTTTTGTAGACTTTTTTCAGATTTCCTATGTAGAAGATCATGTTGCCTGTAGATAATTAAAGTTGTACTTCTTTCTTTCCAATCTTTATATCTTTTCTTTTATTGCTTATTGCACTGGCTCAAACCTCTAGTACAATGTTGAATAGAAGGGTATACTGTTCTATAAATATAAATTTAATAAACATGTTTATAGTATTGCTAAGAGTTCTTACAACTTCAGTCTTCAATGTTTTTTGTTGTTGTTCTATTAATTCATGGAGAGGTGTATAAAAATCCCCAACTATAATTGTGGTTTGTCTCTTTCTCTGTCGTGTTATTAGATGCATATACATTTAAGATATATGTCTTGTTGACAAATAGAACCTTTTACCATTATGAAATACCCTTCTTTACCTCTGGTAATACTTTTTTTCTTGAACCTTTTTTTTTAATGCTTATTTTTTGCATGGTATATATTTTGCCTTCCTTTTATTTTCAGTATCTGTGGCATTGACTTTAAAGTCATTTATTAGAGCAAGTAGTTTGGTCTTGCTTTTTCTCAACTTTTTATTTTTAAATAATTATAAATTTGTTGGAAGTTGCAAGTAAATTTATAGAGAGGTTCTGTTCACCCTTCACCCAGTGCCCCCTGTATTTATCTTGCATAAATTTGGTATAGCAGCAATACTAGAAAATTGACATTGGTGCTTATTCTGATTTCTCTAGTCTTACATATACTTATTTGTGTGTCTGTGTATTTGTGTGTGTTTCTCTGTAATTTTATTATACATGTAGCTTTGTGTAACCTCCATACCACCACATGGATCTACACAGTCTTCACCACAGGGTTCCCTGATACCGCTCACTTATAGACACAATCCTTTCTTCTGACAACTCCTGGCAACCATGGATCTCTTCTCCATCTTTATAATTGTTTTATTTGAAGACTATTATATAAGTGGAACCATATAGTATGTTACCTTTGAGGTTGCCTTCTTTCATTCAGTAGAATTCCCTTCAGGTTCACCCAGGTCGCTGTATCAATTGTCCACTCCTTTTTGTTACTGAGTTCCAGGGTACTGCTGTTTTAACCTGTCAATCTGTGCATTTTAATTGGAGTGTTTTATCCATTTATGAATGCCATCTTGCTATTTGTTTTCTAGCTGTCTCATCTGTTTTCTGCTCCTCTTATTCTGCCCTTTTTGGGATAAGCTAAATATTTTTAAATATTTGATTTTAGTTCCTCTAAAATCAAATTGTCTTTTTGCGGTCCCTCTGTGTATAATTTTTAGATATTATTTTAGGGGTTTCCATACCCATCATTAACTTAATATAATGTACTTAGAATTAATGTTATTATAGTTCATATAAAATATACAAAACTTACAACAGTAAAATTCCACATACCTGTTCCCTTTACATTTGCATACATAATGTATCCTACAATACAATGTTATTATTTTAATGTGCTTTGTTAAAATAATTCAATAATTTCTCTTTATTTTAATGGAGTAGGTTTTCTACGTTAATATTTGAGTGCTATGCGATGAATTACAGACTCTGATTTTTTGACTGAGATTCAGGTATTGAAATTGATGGAAAATAGTTTAAAGTAAAAGTATAAATTATCTGTTATAACAGGGTTCAAATTATTTTTTATCTGCTGTAAGTTATTTTAGCATAATTTTTCTCTAGCTTAGATAAACCCCTACTCATTAGTTCCTTATAAGCAGGTGCATTTAAATAGAGCACACACAAAAAATCCCCCATTCAGCAAACAGTTTCACTTTATCCAGCTTTACTTTCCCACTCACACTAGTAAAAGCACTATATCCAGGATCCTAGAAAATACTTTTTAATCAAATGGCAGAAAATGCCCACTCTTACTCTCCACAATGTAGTCTTACACAATGCTCCAATAGAAAACTTCTTTAAGTCTCTTTTCTATTTTGATCTAGAATTTTAGAGACAATTTTCTGGGGCTGCATTTTCACCTACTTAAGAGATATTCAGTTCAGTTCAGTTGCTCAGTCATGTCCAACTCTTTGCGACCCCATGAATTGCAGCACGCCAGGCCTCCCTGTCCATCACCAGTTCCTGGAGTTCACTCAAACTCATCTCCATCGAGTTGGTGATACCGTCCAGCCATCTCATCCTCTGTTGTCCCCTTCTCCTCCTGCCCCCAATCCCTCCCAGCATCAGGGTGTTTTCCAACAAGTCAACTGTTTGCATGAGGTGCCCAAAGTATTGGAGTTTCAGCTTCAGCATCATTCCTTCCAATGAGCAGCCAGGACTGATCTCCTTTAGGATGGACTGGTTGGACCTCCTTGTAGTCCAAGGGACTCTCAAGAGTCTTCTCCAACATCACAGTTCAAAAGCATCAATTCTTCGGCACTCAGCTTTCTTCACAATCCAACTCTCACATCCATACATGACCACTGGAAAAACCATACATAGCCTTGACTAGATGGACCTTTGTTGGCAAGGTAACATCTCTGCTTTTGAATATGCTATCTAGATTGCATAACTTTCCTTCCAAGGAGTAAGCATCTTTTAATTTCATGGCTGTAATCACCATCTTCAATGATTTTGGAGCCCCAAAAAATAAAATCAGCCACTGTTTCCACTGTTTCCCCATCTATTTCCCATGAAGTGATGGGACCAGATGCCATGATCTTCGTTTTCTGAATGTTGAGCTTTAAGCCAACTTTTTCACTCTCCTCTTTCACTTTCATCAAGAGGCTTTTTAGTTCCTCTTCACTTTCTGCCATAAGGGTGGTATCATCTGCATATCTGATGTTATTGATATTTCTCCCAGCAATCTTGATTCCAGCTTGCGCTTCTTCCAGCCAAGCATTTCTTATGATGTACTCTGCATATAAGTTAAATAAGCCGGGTGACAATATACAGCCTTGATGTACTCCTTTTCCTATTTGGAACCAGTCTGTTGTTCCATGTCCACTTCTAACTGTTGCTTCCTGACCTGCATACAAATTTCTCAAGAGGCAGGTCAAGTGGTCTGGTATTCCCATCTCTTTCAGAATTTTGCACAGTTTATTGTGATCCACACAGTCAAAGGCTTTGGTGTATTTCATTAGTCCTCGCTATTTAGTTGTCAATAGGTTATTATGTCTGTATTGTTTATTGGACATTGTCCAATGGGAAAAGCGTGATTTGAAAAAGACATGATATGAACCATGTTACATGAAACTCCAACACAGGGATAACATCAGCTTTGAGTAAGAGACAAAGACAGGTTTCTAAGTCTCTCCTCATCCTTCTACTTTCTGACTTCATATTGATGAAGGTAAAGTAGAACTGCTCAGACTTTCCTTTACAGGCTTATTTGGAGATAAGGGAAAGGAGTAAAGTCTTTATATTAATATTTTCCCTTGGAACAACCATATCAAATTGAGTTTTGTTTTTTTTTTTAGTTTAGCGTTTATTAGAAAAAAACAATAATCACCAAAAGAATTACTGAAAACCAGAGCAAATTAGTTAACATTCACCAAATAATTTGACACCCTTAAAGCCTGAGATTATCATTGCTGTAAACTATAAAAAAACTAGGCCTCTGCAAGAACTCAATGCATCACTCCATCAATGACAGCGAACTTGGAGCTTCTGGTCTGGCAGTGCTTAGTTGCCCACATGACATCTGAAATCCAAATCTGTCCACATAAGTGCAAAGAAATGCCCTGTAGGCCAAAGCTTCAAGAATAATACAATTCATGCCACTCCAGTCCTTGTTACCTACCCAATACCTCAGGGCAACTGACAATTTTAGATCGCTTACATGACAATCACATCAAGAGATGAGAATTATTAATATCTTTTGAAATAGTGGGTTTTTTTTAATGTTTCACTTGTCTGAACTAGTTGACAATATCAAATTGGAATTTTTGGTCTAACTCTTCCTACCCTAATAAGAGAAAACAAATCATATCCATTATGATAGGTAAGGAGAACACTATTATTTTTCAAAGATAATGCTTTACTCCACTGTTGTGAAATATACTATTTTTTTACAAGAATACGTTAGACATATCATTTTATTGGATATGGAAAACTTGTCTTCTGAAATATGGAAAAATCTTACATTCCATCCCTCTAGTCTCATCCCTATCTCCTATCTTGACTTTATCTTCTACGTGTACTCAATATTACAATGAACCCGAACTTCTTGGGTCCTGCCTGTATGCTGTTCATTCTGCTGTTTTCTCAACTGAATGTGTCTTCCTTATCATTCTCCATCTACAAAAGATATAGCCCTCAAATCTCAGCTCCTAAAAGAGATTTTACTCAGTTCTCCAATCTGGCAGCAATGTCTCCTTCCTTTGAATACAATGAAGTACGTATATTTCTTCATGCACATGGTTGACTGTTAAAATGACACATGCTATCCTGCTGTGGTTTCATCACTAAGTTGCGTCCAACTGTTGGCGACACCACGAACTGCAGCCCGCCAGCCTCCTCTGTCCACGGAATTTTCCAGGCAAGAACACTAGAGTGGGTGCCATCTCCTTCTCCAGGGGATCTTATCAACCCAGGGATTGAACCACCATCTCCTGCGTGGCAGGCAGATTCTTTACCACTGAGCCATCTGGCAAGCCCAAAATATCTCACACCCTAATGTATTAATAGCTACTTGAGGGACTTCCCTGGTGATCCAGTGGTTAAGACGTCACCTTCCAATGCAGGGGGTGCCAGTTCAATACCTGGGGGAGCTAAGATCCACGTGCCTCGTGGCCAAAAAAAGACGTAAAACAGAAGCAATATTGTAGCAAATTCAATAAAGATTTAAACATAACCTATATCAACAGTAATAATAATAAAAACACTATTTAAAAATAGCTTCTGGAGGGAAGGGTTTTCAAACTCATGATCCTATTTACCACAATATTCAGGACAATATATCTTACTTCGGGCTTCCCAGGTAGCTCAGTGGAAAAGAGCCTGCCTGCCAAGACAGGAGACATAAGAGATGCCAGTTCAATCCCTGGGTCAGGAAGATCCCCTGGAGAAGGGCATGGCAACCCCCTCTAGTATTCTTGCCTGGAGAATCCCATGGACAGAGGAGCCTGGTGGGCTACAGTCCATAGGGTTACAAAGAGTTGGAAATGACTGAAGTGACTTCCACACACACACACACACACACACACACACACACACACATCTTCCTTCAAAGCTAGCTGTGTAGATATTTGCCTAATCTGTTAATTAGGATATGTGAATTCAATTCTAGAATCATCTTTATGAATGACTTAGTCTAATACACTTTGCAAGTGTCTATATTACATTCAGGTGGGCTGATCCTAAGGTTCATTCCAGAGGCATGACTGGTTTGAAGAACTTGATGAAAATTGCTCACAGATTCTGCTCAGGCAAGGACATTCCCAATGTAAATAGATAGCTTGCTGGATGCATCTGCCAGCAGCTGAACTGCTGGCAACTTTTGTTTAGAGTGAAGAGTTTTCAGCCCAGCTTCATCACTGCACCTCGCTTCCATTATAATGTTTTGCCTCCTGTTTTATTTACATGAAAGACTACAGTCTCGTCTTAGAATTTCTGGGTATTATGAGTACCTTAGGGAAATCTGATTATAGAGATAATCTACTCAACAGTGAAGAGTTTCCATTTGTTTCTATTGAGTTTTGTCAATTCCGAATCACAGATACCTTTGTATTCCAGTCCATTGACTAGAGCCTCCCAGCCAGACGTTGAGGCATCTGTTTCTATAGTCTTCAGAACTGGGAAAGATAAATAAGAATGTGTGGGAATTATCTGTATATTTGCTAACCACCAATTTAGATCTAAATAGACTCCCTCTGTTAGGAAGACTAATGAATTCCAATTCTCTGAAATATCCTTTGCTTTTAACAAGCAGGATGGAAGGTATCTAAAGAAAAAAAAAAAGAGAGAGAGAGATACACAGAGGGAAAAGCTGTGAATAATGCCACCAGAGAACCAATTATGTTCACCAGCTGGCATTGAGAAACTTGTTTCTCTTGACAAAAAAAAAAAAAAAAGACTTCAGTTTTAGCCTCAAACTTCTTTTTGACATTGTGTTCTTTAGGGCTGAATAACCAGTCCTCTCAGACACCCCCTCTAAGATGTTAGGGAAAAAAATGCTTAACACTATTATTATGTGTAACATGACAAAGGGCTGGGCAGGAAGAGAAAAACAAGCAAAGGCATCAACATGGCAGTTACTAAGAACCAAACTGGGTACAATGACATTGGAAAGGATACATTAGGATATAGAGACCTTCCTCTCCAGCCATGTGACTGAGTCAACAAGACACACCGTGGGGAAGAAACTGGTCCTGACACTTCCTAGATGTAAAGGGCTATTTGTTAGGAGAGAGTAGTGAAAAGCTGTATTACTTGGTAATGGAAACTACATTTCGGACTTTTTCTCCCTATGACGAGGGGACCCTCACTGATTGGAACTAAGCCTATTCAGACACTCAGTTGTGTCCACCTCTTTGAGACTCCCTCGGCAACAGTACTGCAGTGGGGTGCCATTTTTCTCCTCCAGGGGATCTTCCCGACCCAGGGATCAAACCCCAGTCTCCTGGATTGGCAAGAGGATTCCTTACCCTTGAGCCACCTGGGAAGCAACTAAGCCTAGAACAGAGTCTTTTTGTGCTTTCATGGGTGAGACATGATCTATTTCAGGCTGTCTCAGCCAGTGAAACTTGGAAGAAAGAGGTGTGCCCAACCTGGAGCTCTCACTAGACGTTTTATTTTTTTAAGTCTTTATTGAATTTGTTTCAATGTTGCTCCTGTTTTATGTTTTGATTCTTTGGCCACAGGTAAGCTCTCTGCCCTGAGCCCCCACAGAGCTGATATTGGCTGGGAGACCCCTCTGTCCCTCTTCCAAGCTGTTTCTTGGGGAAATGCTGTGAATTCAGTGTTTTCACTTTGTACAATCAGTCCTCCATATCTTTTGGAGATTGCAGATATTTGCGGATTGAACCAACTCTGCATCAAAAATATATTTATTTATTTAGCCATTCTCAGCAGCTTGTGGCGTCTTAGTTCCCTGACAGGGATTGAATGTGGGTCCTCCAAAGTGAAAACATGGAGTCCTAACCATTAGACCAAAAATATACATATTTTTTAAATTCCAGAAAGTTCCAACAAATAAAACTTGAATTTGCCTGCCATGCATTTATATTGTATTGGGTAATTATGGGTATTCTAGAGATGATTTGGGCTTCCCAGGTGGTGCTAGTGGTAAAGAACCCATCTGCCAGTGCAAGAGACACAAGAGATGTGAGTTCAATCCCTGGGTCAGGAAGATCCCCTGGAGGAGGGCATGGCAACCCATGCCAGTATTCTTGCCTGGAGAATCTCATGGACAGAGGAGCCTGGTGAGCTGCAGCCCATGGGGTCACAAAGAGTCGGACGCAACCAAAGCAAATAAGCAGTTACAGCACAGAGATGATTTAAAGTATACAGGAGAATGTGTGTAGGTTATATGAAAATACTTCTCCATTTTGTACATAAGGAACTTGAGTATCTGTAGATCTTGGTAACCAAGAAGTTTTTGGAGCCTCTGGAGCCAATCCCCCATGGATACTGAGGGACAACTGTATACCATTTTAAAACCTGCCTTTCCCAAGTATCTGTTTGAAGTTCATAAAAATCTGTATAGCAAGTTCACTCAGGCTAGCCTTTGTTGAACAACTATACCAGGGTTACCGTATCTGTGAACCATCCTTTTTTTCTAAAGGTACCTAGAAATATTTACGCAATAACAACTTGCTTTCTTGATTGCAGAAAGGGGGAATTATACATCAGTGTCTCTTTTGCTGTCTCGTATACAGGGTTATCGTTACCATCTTTCTAAATTCCATATATATGCGTTAGTATACTGTATTGGTCTTTTTCTTTCTGGCTTGCTTCTCTCTGTATAATAGGCTCCAGTTTCATCCACCTCATTAGAACTGATTCAAATGTATTCTTTTTAATGGCTGAGTAATACTCCATTGTGTATATGTGCCACAGCTTTCTTATCCATTCATCTGCTAATGGACATCTAGGTTGCTTCCAAGTCCTGGCTATTATAAGCAGTGCTGCGATGAACATTGGGGTACACGTGTCTCTTCCAATTCTGGTTTCCTCAGTGTGTATGCCCAGAAGTGGAATTGCTGGGTCATAAGGCAGTTCTATTTCCAGTTTTTTAAGGAATCTCCACACTATTCTCCATAGTGGCTGGACTAGTTTGCATTCCCACCAACAGTGTAAGAGGGTTCCCTTTTCTCCACACCCTCTCCAGCATTTATTGCTTGTATAGAACAGTCTTTTGGACTCTGTGGGAGAGGGAGACGGTGGGATGATTTGGGAGAATGTCATTGAAACATGTATAATATCATATATGAAACAAGTCGCCAGTTCAGGTTCAATGCACGATACTGGATGCTTGGGGCTGGTGCACTGGGATGACCCAGAGGGATGGTATGGGGAGGGAGGTGGGAGGAGGCTTCAGGATGGGGAACACATGTATACCTGTGGCAGATTCATTTTGATATATGGCAAAACCAATACAATATTGTAAAGTTAAAAAATAAAATAAAATTAAAACAAAACAAAACAAAAAAAGAATGCAAACTGTAGCAAATTCAGAAATAGCAGGTGCATTTGGAGAACAGGGGGAGGAAAAGAAGTAAAGTTACCCAGAGGACCACAGCTTTACCTCTACTTTTTTGCTTAAAAAAAAAAATGGTAACGTTACATATGAAAAATCTGGGTGTGGTTACATGTGTATTTATGCTAATATTTCTATATTTTTCTTTGTGTGTTTGAGATTTCATTAAAAAAAAGCTTTAAAGAATTGAGTTAACCTATAAACCTGAGTTGGTCTTGAGAAAAGAGCAAACCTTTAGAAGAAGGGAATGAATTACCTGTGCAAAAAAAATAAAATAAAACTTTGAGAGTGAAAAAAAAGAAGAAAGGGGGAACTTTAAAAGTTTATTGTTTGTCTTTCAAACTATGTCACCCCCCTGTGCACACCTATATAGTCTTGAGTATTGCACAATTCCAGGTGCACCCCCTCCAAAGAGCAAATATCAATAGCACCTCCCTAGCCCCACCCAACCTGGATGGAGGACAATGGTAGTCTTGACCTTATGCACAAACATCATATATCTTTGATGTGGCTGGATAATTCACTAAATAATTAATGTATCTTGTTCTAGGGAAGAAGATGGACCTGTTATTTGCTTTCATGTCATAACTCCCCAGCTCTGTTGTTTTACTGAAATTGATATTATACTTAATATTACAGAAGTACAAATGTTACTTAAATGACTCTTTACCTCCGAACCAAAATCGTGCAGGAGGAGCATTTCACATTTTATTTTACATATTTTCATCTTCGATTTTCTATATCTCTATTCTCTTTGAATGATGCAACTTTTAATGATGGATTATGAAAGTGATTAAGTTGCTCAGTCATGCCCAACTCTTTGTGACCCCATGGACTATACAGTTCATGGAATTCTCCATGCCAGAATGCTGGAGTGGGTAGCCTTTCCCTTCTCCAGGGGATCTTCCTGACCCAGGGATCAAACCCAGGTCTCCTGCATTGCAGAAGACTTCTTTACCAGCACAAGGGAAGCCCAAGAATACTGGAGTGTGTACCCTATCCCGTCTCCAGGGGATCTACCTGACCCAGGAATTGAACTGGGGTCTCCTGCATTGCAGGCAGATTCTTTACCAACTGAGCTATCAGGGAAGCCCATGGGAAGAAATGGATTTATCTGTAGTCTGTATCAGCCTTCTTACTTACACATTCCCTGGAAATGTTTTCAAAAATGGCTTCCTTTTTCTCTATTCATACATTTTTAAAATGGCAGCTCTATTGATGTATACAAGTCAGTGGTTTTAGTATATTCACAGAGTTGTGCAACCATCGCCACTATCTAACTTAAGAGCATTTTGTCACTTCACGAAGAGCCTTCATACTGTTAGCAGTCACCTCCTGCATCCCATCCCCACCAGCCCTAGGCAAACACTAATCTAATTTTTACTTCTATAGATCTGCCCATTCTAGACATTTCCTATAAATGGTATCTTACAATAAATGGCCTCTTGTGACCGAATTCTTTAATTCAGCATGATGTCTTCAAGGTTCATCTATATCGTAGCATATATCATATTTCATTACTTTTTAGTGCTGGAAAATATTCTGTTGAATAGATATATACTAATTTTGTTTATCCATTCATCAGTTGATGGGCATTGGCTTGTTTTTACTTTTTAACTGCTGTGAACATTCTTGTACAGGTTTGCTTTTTTTTTTATCTGTACAGGTTGTTTTGAGTGTGTAGACTTGCTCTCAAGTCTCTTGATTTTTCACTTAGGAGTGGAATTGCTAGGTCGTATGGTACTACTGTGTGGATCACAATAAACTATGGAAAATTCTGAAAGAGATGGGAATACCAGACCACCTGATCTGCCTCTTAAGAAATCTGTATGCAGGTCAGGAAGCAACAGTTAGAACTGGTCATGGAACAACAGACTGGTTCCAAATAGGAAAAGGAGTACATCAAGGCTGTATATTGTCACCATGTTTATTTAACTTATATGCAGAGTACATCATGAGAAATGCTGGACTGGAAGAAACACAAGTTGGAATCAAGATTGCCGGGAGAAATATCAATAACCTCAGATATGCAGATGACACCACCCTTATGGCAGAAAGTGAAGAGGGGCTAAAAAGCCTCTTGATGAAAGTGAAAGTGGAGAGTGAAAAGGTTGGCTTAAAGCTCAACATTCAGAAAACGAAAATCATGGCATCTGGTCCCATCACTGCATGGGAAATAGATGGGGAAACAGTGGAAACAGTGTCAGACTTTGTTTTTCTGGGCTCCAAGATCACTGCAGATGGTGACTGCAGCCATGAAATTAAAAGACGCTTACTCCTTGGAAGGAAAGTTATGACCAACCTAGATAGCATATTCAAAAGCAGAGACATTACTTTACCAACAAAGGTTCGCCTAGTCAAGGCTATGGTCTTTCCTGTGGTCATGTATGGATGTGAGAGCTGGACTGTGAAGAAGGCTGAGCGCTGAAGAATTGATGCTTTTGAGCTGTGGTGTTGGAGAAGACTCTTGAGAGTCCCTTGGACTGCAAGAAGATCCAACCAGTCCATTCTGAAGGAGATCAATCCTGGAATTTCTTTGGAAGGAATGATGCTAAAGCTGAAACTCCAGTATTTTGGCCACCTCATGCTAAGAGTTGACTCATTGGAGAAGACTCTGATGCTGGGAGGGATTGAGGGCAGGAGGAGAAGGGGACGACAGAGGATGAGATGGCTGGATGGCATCACTGACTCGATGGATGCGAGTCTGAGTGACCTCCGGGAGCTGGTGATGGACAGGGAGGCCTGGCGTGCTACGGTTCATGGGGTCGCAAAGAGTCGGACACGACTGAGCGACTGATCTGATCTGATCTGATGGTAACTCTAACATTTTAAGGAACTACCATATTATTTTGCAAAGTGGCTGCACAGCTTTAAAATCCCACTAACAATGTATGAGGGCTCCAGTTTTCAACATTCTTCCTAACACTTGTTATTTTAATTTTATTCCTCCTAGTGGGGTAGAGTGGTATCTCATTGTGGTTTTGATTTGCATTTCCCTAATAACTAATGATGTTGAGCATCTTTTCAAGTGCTAATTGGCCACATTTGTATATCTCTTTTGGAGAAATATCTATTCAAGTCCTTTGCTCATTTTTTTTTTCAAATTTGTATTGGAGTATAGTTGATTTACAATATTGTATTCGTTTCAGGTATACAGCAAAACGATTCAGTTATACATATACATACCTATTCTTTTTCAGATGCTTTTCCCATTTAGATTATTACAGAATATTGAGTAGTCATTTGAAAAAGTTTTTTGGCTGCACAGCATGTGGGATCTGAGTTCCCTGATCATTCAAACCCATACCTCCTGCATTGGAAGTTCAGCATCTTAATCACTAGACTGCTAGAGAAGTCCCTCAATTATTATTTTTGTTGTCGTAAAATACACATAATATAAAATTGACCACCCTAACCATTTTTTTAAGTGTACAGTTCAATGGCACTAAAGACATGCTCGTTGTTGTGCAATCATCACCACCATCCATCTCCAGAACTCTTCCTCTTCCAAAACTGAAACTCTATACCCATTAAACACTAACTCCCCATTTCCCAGCCCCTGGCAACCATCATTCCACTTTCTGTCTCTCTGAATTTGACTGGTTTAAGTACCTAGTGTAATGTGGAATCACCTTGTCCTTCTGTGACTAGCTTACTTTGTGACTCAGCATCAAGTCTTCAAGTTTCATCCATATTGTAGCATGTGTCAGAATTTCCTTTCTTTTTAAAGACTGAGTAAATATTACATTGTATGTATGTACTACATTTTGTTCATTCATTCCTCCATTGATGGACACTCGTGTTGCTTCCACCTCTTGGCAACTGTGAATAATGCTGCTGTGAACATGGATGTGCAAATATCTGTCCTAGTTCTTGTTTTCAGTTCTTTTGGGTAAACGCCAAGGAGTGGAATTGCTGGACCATGTAGTAGTTCTATTTTTAAGTTTTTACGAACTGCACACTGTTTTCCATAGCAGCTGCACCATTTTACATTCCCAACAATAGTGCACAAGAATTCCAGTTGTCCTCACCAACACTTACTTTCTGCTTAAAAAACAAAGTAACCATCCTAATGAGAGTGAAATGGTATTTCATTGTGGGTTTCGATTTGTATTTCCCTAGTGGCACCCCACCCCAGTACTTTTGCCTGGAAAATCCCATGGACGGAGGAGCCTGGTAGGCTCCAGTCCATGGGGTCGCTAAGAGTCGGACACGACTGAGTGGCTTCACTTTCACTTTTCGCTTTCATGCATTGGAGAAGGAAATGGCAACCCACTCCAGTGTTCTTGCCTGGAGAATCCCAGGGACAGGGGAGCCTGGTGAGCTTCTGTCTATGGGGTCGCACAGAGTCGGACACGACTGAAGCGACTTAGCAGCAGCAGCAGCAGCAGTGATTAGAGATTATATAAGCCAGCTCTGACTCTGACTGCCATAACAAATATCATAGATATGGTGACTGAAACAACAGAAATTTATTTCTCACAGTTTGGGAATCTGGGAAGTTCAAGATCAGAGTTCTGGCCAATTTGGTTCCTAGTAAAAGTTGTCTTTCCAGCTTGCAGATGGCTGCCTTCTCACTGTGTCTTCATATGGAGGAGAAAGAGATCATTCTCTCTTCCTCTTTTTCTAAGGCCACCAAGCCTCTTGGAAGAGGGCCCACCCTTGTGACCTCATGTTACCTTAGTTATCTCCTAAAAGTCCTATCTCCAAATACAGCCACGTATGAATTTTGGGAGAACACAGTTTCGTCCATAGCCATGATGCTGAGCATATTTTCCTGTGGTTATTGGCATTTGAATATCTACTTTGGACAAATGTCTGTTCAAGTCTTTTGTCCATTCTTAAATAAGGACTTTGGTTTTGAGTTGTAACAGTTCTTTAATATTTGGGATAATAACCCTTTATCATCTATATGATTCACAAATATTTTCTCACATTCCATGAGTTTCCTTCTCACTATATTATGATCTTTGATGCTCATTTTAAATTTTGGTTGCTTATCTTTATTGTTGAGTTGTAAGAGTTCTTTATATATTCTAGATACAAACCTCTTTCTAGCTGTGTGATTTGCAAGTATTTTCTCCCATACTGTGGGTTGTCATCGACTTCCTGTCATTTGACTTTAAAGCACAAAAGTTCTAAATTTTGATGAAGTCCCATTTACTTCTTCTTTTGTTGCTTGTGCTTATGGTGTCTTATCTAAGAAATTATTGCCTAATTCAAAGTCATGAGTATTTACTCTTATGTTTTGTTCTAAGAGTTTTGTAGTTTTAGTGCTTATGTTTAGGTTTATGATCCATTTTGAGTTAATGTTTGAATGTAGTATGAAATATTCCTTTTCTTTTAATCCCTAAGAACATAGCATGTTTTTGTTTTTTTACTAGATTCAATATGAAAAAAATTTAATGAAGAGGATTTTTTGTTTGTTTGGGGGGGGGTCTTTGCTTTTTTAATCGCTGATTCATTGCAGAATGGGGAATCACGTCTATTTATATCATCAAAAATATACCTCACTTGGATTAAGCTCATTCAATCTGTTATATAAGCAGAGAAATCCAAACATAAGATAACAGCAGGAAAGGCTGCCAATGGCAATTGAAATATTGATAATACTCATTCAAAGATTAGGAATAACATCTTAATTACAGATAAGAGCTTGGTCTCATCTTTTTAGTCCAGAATTGGCTATGACTATATATCATCTTTTAGTCTGATTAATGGCAGAGTAACTATTAAAGTAGGAAAGAGATTAGCAAATCATTTAACATGTCAAGTGCAGTTAAAGCATCATTTTGTCATAGATAATACAGTAAAGCTTATAGCAACAGGTGTATGTAATAGATAACTGGGAATACTCAGATCTTAAAGAGTCAAGGTAATGTTTTTAAAATCAGCATTATTTACCTGGATGCAATTTTCTTCCTCTGAATTGTCATACTGTTGAATTGGGCTTTGATTTACTGACTCTCTAAGATTTGGTGTTTAATTTTTGCTTTGCAGGATACACAGAATCAAAAATTAAAGACAAGCATATGGTATCGTGAGGTAAATGATTATTTTTTTTTCCTTCTATGCATGCTGGACTCCTGAAATGGATGTGCTGAAAAATGTAAATATTTGAAAGAATAGATATTCTCTTTTTTTTTCTTTTTTTGGCTGCACCATGTGGCATGTGGGGTCTTATTTCCCTGACCAGGGATCAAACTCATGCTCCCTGCAGTGAAAGCTCTAAGTCTTAACCACTGGATTGCCAGGGAAGTCCCAGGAATAGATATTATCTTTCCTTTTAAAGTTCCTTATATCTGCAGCAGACCTGATTTATTAGAATCTGAGTAAGATATATGGCTGTTGTTTCTGATTAGGGCAAACATCTTTAGGAGTTGGATGAGAAGTCCTCTCCCCTAACAGATAGTAGCAACAGGCTGATCAATTGAGTTATTCATCCAAATTCCTCTTCAGTTCTTTGATGGGGCTGACATTGCCTCTTTGTAACCTTTTCTTTTTGGCTACAGGTTTGGGATGATGAGTTTTTATCCTGGAACTCCAGCATGTTTGATGAGATTAGAGAGATCTCTCTACCTCTAAGTGCCATCTGGGCCCCTGATATCATCATAAATGAGTAGTAAGTGTGTTGGGGTGTGTTTCTGTGGGGTGTAGACTGCTTAGAATACTCAAGCCAGTTGCCGCTTCCTTTCAGACATCATTACTATTTTTTGTTTCTCAACTTGAAGAGGAGCTGTATTGTTGGGAGCATTCAGGTTAGCAGTATCAAAGCCATGAGTTGACATCATTTAAGATACAGTGTGTGGGTGCATGCTAAGTCCCTTCAGTCGTGTCCAACTCTTTGGAATCCCATGCACTGTAGCCCACCAGGCTCCTCTGTCCACGGAATTCTCCATATAAGAGTACTGGAGTGGGTTGCCATGCCCTCCTCCAGGGGATCTTCCCAACCCAGAGATTGAACCTGCATCTCTTCCATCTCCTGCATTGGCAAGCAGGTTCTTTACCAATAGCGCCACCTGGGAAGCCCTTTAAGATAAAGATTTGATTGCTGCTGCTGCTGCTAAGTTGCTTCAGTCGTGCCCGACTCTGTGCAACCCCATAGACAGCAGCCCACCGCTCTTCTGTCCATGGGATTCTCCAGGCAAGAATACTGGAGTGGGTTGCCATTTCCTTCTCCAATGCATGCATGCATACTAAGTCGCTTCAGTCGTCTCTGACTCTGTGCGACCCTATGGACAGCAGCCCACCAGGCCCCTCTGTCCTTGGGATTCTCTAGGCAAGAATACTGGAGTGGGTTGCCATAGCGCCACCTGGGAAACCCTTTAAGATAAAGATTTGATTGCTAATGCTTGATGTTACCCATGGATTATGTCTGTGTTTTAACAGTAGCAAGTGAGTTGGCCCATGAGGCTGTCATCACTGAACCCACGTTTGCCAGGTGACTGCCTCATGGTCAATGTGATTCAGTCTTTGCATTTCTGGGTTAGTCTGGGATGATATATGGTCACTACCATCTCATAATCAGTTCTGTTTATGTATTAGAATGATGAAAGCTCACTCTGTAACCACAAGATCTCTTGTGTTTCTCACAGTGTGGACATTGAAAGATCACCTGACCTTCCCTATGTCTATGTGAACTCATCTGGGACCATTAAACACTCCAAGCCCATCCAGGTGGTCTCTGCATGCAATTTGGAGACATATGCTTTTCCATTTGATGTCCAGAATTGCAGCCTAACCTTCAGTAGCATTCTGCACACAGGTAAGTCATGAGAGGTGTAGTCTGCTAGTGGGCAAACACACTTGTGCTGGGTGGGCACACAAAGGTGAAATTATGTTATGTGGTCCCTCAATTGATTTTATTTTTGCACATAACTGACTTTTTATAAATCTAAAATCTTCTTGCAGTTATTTGGCTCCTGGTGCAATTCAGACTAACCACAGTATTGTGGCCAGAAATAGGGCCCTTTGCTGCTGTTGATTTGAAAACACAATATATTAGGCCTCCATTGCCATTGTGAACGTTACAGAATTCTCATTCTATAGACAATGGAGTGCAAACCCTAAGTTCATAGCTGCTTTTTTTTTTTTCACGACCAGAAAGTTTTTGTTCCTCATCATTACCCCTAACTCAAAATGGTATATTGAACCCCATCTCAGTAAGACTGTCCATATGGGAGCAAGAATTAAAAGGAAGGGTTTTAATTGGGAATTAGAAAAGTGGGTTGTCTTTGGTGCCTGTTTCTATGGGAAATCAACTATTTCTGTTATTTTCAGTGGAAGATGTAGACCTGGCCTTCCTGAGAAGCACAGAAGACATTACACATGACCAAAAGGCATTTCTGAATGACAGTGAGTGGGAACTTCTTTCTGTGTCCTCAACCTACAGCATCCTGCAGAACAGTGCTGGAGATTTTGCACAGATTCAGTTCAATGTAGGTTCTACCCCTCTTCCTGTCCCCGTTGCCCACTTCTCTGCAGTCTTTCACCTTCCCTATCAGGCTGACCGATCTCTGCTCTCCTGCATCTTCTCATTCGTATCCCCTAAGCACAGCTGATTCGGATGGCTCCAGACATCCGTTTGTATCTGAGACCAGAGGTTCAGCCGTAGATCCTGGAGTGGTTCCATACATGAACATAAAGAGGATGGTCTTCAGACACAGAGCCCCAAACCAGGCACTGCAGCAGGAGTCCTCACGCCTTTCAGCACATATAACATTCTCACTTCTAATTGCTACTGAGAAGGAAAAAGAAAGAAAGAAGAAATACACACACAGCAACCAAAATCAGGAGAAAAACGTCTCTTCAATGTCCTGTGTGACATTAAGTAAATTATTAATTATTCCAGATGCAAATACATAAAATTATCATATTATTAACTTAAGTATCTTGAGGGATTAGCTAACCTGGCACCAGCAGGATCCTCAGAGACCACTGGTGGTTTCCAGATCTGAGAAGTACAACTGCTCAGCAAGGACCTGATAAGGACCCAGACTTCTCAGATGCTTTTGGCTGCATTGTTCCTGGGAAAATGTGTCCACTAGGTGCCTGGAGCAGGCAGTGGGGAGCAGGACAGTGAAGCCTGCTGCTTTGCAGTCCAGGGGCACCGTTCCTCCTTCCCTCCCTGCAAACCATCCTGACGTGTGGTCTGCAGCAAGTTTCTGCAGCCAGTAGACTTGTCATTCGTGTTCAACCCTGGTTTTCTGCACAAAGTTCAGCTAGTGATGGTGGTAGCTGGGGGGTGGGAGGGTCCTTCAGACCAGGTAATCTGACTGAGAGCTAGAGACGATAGACAGGTCAGGATTAAGCACGGCTGAATTCTCCTAGAAACAAACCTTTTTGAACAAGAAGGGGAAAATTAGACTACACTAAGGTGCTATGCTTACAATGGATAGTTACCTGCTAGGGAGGATGGTGGTGGTGAAATAAGCGATTACTGAGGACATAGAAACACTCCACTGGTTAAAAGGTGTGGTATACAGTTTTCTAGTAAAGCACTTGTTAAAACAAGGCCTCTTAAATACAGCTGTGATTTGAACCTGACTGATGTATAATGCTGGGCACCAGCTAATCCCAATTCACGCCTTCCTTGCGGTAGGGCTTGAGTCCTTGCCTCTTCTACTTGGTTTTTTTAGCAAAGCTTACATTGTGGCTTGTTTGTCCACTTTTTTACCGAGGGAAAGAGGGGGTGCGGAAAAGAAAGCTTTTTTAATTTCAATGAGTTTCTTGGCTCAGAGTAAACACCTCATTAATTTTAAAGATATCAGCCTGCAAACATTATTAATGCAGCCCGAATAATGGAGAGCATTAAAGGGAAATGTGAGGGAGTAGCACGTGCAAGGTGGAACACAGTCACCTACCAAGCACTCCGGAGAAGGCTGCACACACCATTACCTACACTGCACGGAGGAGAAAAACAAAGGCGGGAGAAGAGGCAGGTAAGCCAGAGTGTGGGAGGACGCACACACACTCGCTCCCCCTCTCTCCATAGCGCAGCGGCTGTTTGTAGTTACACGCCACCCTCTACCCTAAATATCGTCTTCTCAACGGTGGTCAAGTTTTTCTGTGTCCTAGCTCCATTTTAAATATGATGAGCACAGGCATAAAATATTGTTAAAGGGAGGAGAGGCTTCCCTGAATCACAGGGAACAGGTCTTTGCTGTCTTCCCTGGCATGCTTCTTCTCCATTCAGGGTTTCCGCTGAGGGCAGCCGGAGAGGGCAGTGAACTGATTTCTTGCTCTGGGAACTTTTCCCAGGGTTCTGTTGCCGTGGGGGCTACGGTGGGTTGTTTGGGTGGGCGGGGGTGGGGGGGTGGGATTTGCCTTCCACCCTGGCCCTCGGGAGCAGAATCCTGAGAAGAGTTGCAGATCGTGCTTGGTGAGGCAGGGAGCCGAGCTCAGGAACAGTTCTGCAACTCTGGAGGACAAAGTAAACGAGTGACTCTCCAGGTCAGTTCTTCGTCCCCTTGACCTCTCTCAGCCTCCACGACTCCCCCGTTCCCACTACGTGCACAGTGATGGCTCATATTCTCTTACTCCGTGCCTGATATCCAACTCTGCATTGAGCAGTCAAGTCACCTTGGTGTCCTTCAACAACCTTTAGGCAATGATGTAAAATTCAGAGCCCAGTTTCCTGCCCACATTAGCCTCGCCAGGGTCCTGACAGCAAAAGGCCAGCTTCCTCTTAATCTAATCACCTGCTGTGTCCCCATCCCAGCTGCCCAGCACGGGGTTGGGGGCAGATACGGCAGAAGGAGGAACAAAGATCTAAATACATGTTCCACCTGGGCCTGATGTACACGCTGCCACTGACACTGAATCAAATGCTTTGGGTGCTGGTTGGTTCCTGCTAACGTGCAATCTATCTGTGGCTCCAGGACATGTATTGTTGATCAGAGAGCACCGCTGACACCTCGGAGTCAGGCTGCATTCCACAGGGAGCCCAGAGCAGAGGCACATCTGTGTGCAGCCTGGTGCCCGAGCCAGTGGCCACGGGAGGGGAGGCTTCCTTCAATACACTGTTGGAGGCGCTGGTTCCCAGAAACAGGATGAGCATTCAATTTCTGTACGGCAGTGCTTTTTTAAAAGTAATTTTATCTATTTATTTATGGCTGTGCTGGATCTTCGTTGCTGCGTGGCTTCTACTCTCTGGTTGGTGTGCGCTCGGGCTTCTCATTGCTGTGGCTTCTCTTGTGGAGCACGGGCTCTAGGGTGCTCGGGCTTCCGAAGTTGCAGCTCAGGGGCTTAGAGCGCAGTTTCAATAGTTGTGGTGAATGGGCTTCGTTACTCTGTGGCACGTGGGATCCTCCCAGACTGGGGATCAAACCTGTGTCTCCTGCGTTGGCAGGCAGATTCTTTACCACTGAGCCACCAGGGAAGCCCATGTCTGGCAGTGTTTTGTTTCCTTTCTGTTTTCTAAAGCATGACGGTAGACGTGTGAGGAGGTAGAAATGATACTTGAGAACTCTTATTGGGTGCAAGGGCTTCCCAAGTGGTGCTAGTGGTAAAGAAGCCGTCTGGCAGTGCAGGAGACATAAGAGAGGCCAGTTTGGTCCCTGAGTTAGGAAGATCCCCTGGAGGAGGGCATGGCAACCCACTCCAGTATTCTTGGACATAGGACTCTGCAAGCTGCAGTTGATGGTGTTGCAAAGAGTTGGACATGACTGAAGTGACTTAGCACACATGCATTGGATGCAAATTGGCAGACAGTTGTGGGAACTATAGTCAGCCCTGACCCCAGATATCCTCTCACGGAGTAAATGCTCATGCAAGCAGGAATTGGGAGACCTACAGGGGACTCCTACAAAAATGAAGAGGGGCATTTGTGAAAGGAATATGCCTCATGTATCCTATTTTTCAGATGTAATTTTCCTTTCTAGATTAGATTAATTTTGTTGAGATATCGATTGAATGCAGCTCATAAACTTGATAGAAGATCCTTCCAAGCTCTACAGTTCACTCCAGAGAGAGAGAGAAAGAGAATTTGGACCCCTAGAAACCGTCCAGGGTGAAGCATGGACTTTCTGCTAAACCAACTCAACCCATGGTCTAGATCCAAGAAGCTCTCACTCTTGCGCAAGGATCTTACTTAAATGGCAGCAACTTTCCCGTTCTTTCTGAATTGGGAATGTTGGGAGGGGCTTGGGAGAGGAGGAAAATGGGCTTCTGTATGAAGCGTGAGTCTGGGCGTCAAAATTCCAACTATGTCATAAAGACGGTCATGCAAAATTGAGTACTGGTGGGGTCTATCATCAAGGAGGCAATTAGAGGCTAACCTTGGGGCCTATTCCATCTCCAAGGAGCTCTCCACACACACATTCTGAATTAGATTGATCTCTTTCATTAACATCAATAGGCTCCAAATACCTTTGTGTACTTATTATTACCTGGCTTTAATGGATAATGAAATTGTGGCATAATATTGCTAACACCTGAAGGGTGTCTAATGGAGAACACGGACTGAAACTAAAGTGCTTTTTCTTCCCTTTCTGTGGAATTTAAAGGCACCAGCTCCTTTAGTCCATTAGAAATGATGGGCTCTAGGTAGGGGCAGTTCTGCAGAGAGTAGTGTCTTGCCGAGCTGGTGATGTACCATCCCCCTGGCATACGGGGGTCACTGCCTCTGACATGAGCTGCAGAGAAGTGGCCCCCAGAAGACTGACTTCAAGAGGGGAGCCCCACTTTGGGCTCACTCCACTCTCTCACCCATTGGAACTAAAAGAACCATTATTAGCCGACTCTAATACAACTCAACGCACCTCTTTTGAATTCTTATCCTGTGCCAAGCTCATTGCTAAGCACCGAGGACACCAGCATGGATAAAACAAGACTCTAGGTTCCTATCACGGGCCTCAAAATCTGCCCAAGGAGGCATGATAACAGTGATCACAAAACCAAGCATTGAGTCTATATGAGGCACCACTTTAAAAGTTTCTGTATTTAATCCTTACATCTCTATGAGATGGGGACTCCACATATCCACATTTTTACAGGTGGTTGAATTGGGGTGCAGAGAAGTTAAGCAACTTAACCAAGGTTAACAGGTGCCTGGTGGAACCAGGACTTGACTGACACACAGCTGAAGAGAAGCAGAATGTTCCAGTCCATTCTGTAGCGTTTTCCCACTGTGTGTTCCTGGCCAAGTCGCCTGTATCCATTTTTTTTAAAAAATTATTTGTTTATTTTATTTGGCTGCACCGGGTCTTAGCTGCAGCAGGCAGGATCCTTTAGTTATAGCATGCCAGAACTAGTTTCCTGGCCAGGGATCAATCCTGGGCCCCCTGCATTGGGAGCCTGGCCTCTTAACCACTGGACCACCAGGGAAGTCCCCACCTGATTAGTTTCTTCGGGTTGCCACAACCAAGTACCACTTTAAGACAATAGAACTGTCTTCTCTCATGGTTCTGGAGGTCAGAAGCCTGTAATCAAAGTGTAGGCAGGGTTGGTTCCTTCTGGGCACTCTGAGGGATAGTCTGCTTCTTGCTTCCCCCTTAACTTTTGGTGGTTGCTAACAATCTTGGCTTCCCTGGGCTTGTAGGATGTATCATGCCAATGCCTGCCTCCATCTTCACATGCCTACAAAGTTATTATCCTTTGTAGATCTCTTCTCTTCTTCTTACAGGGACACTTCATTTGCAATGATCTCATTTCCAAATAACGTTGTATTCTGAGCTTCTGGAAGGACATGAATTTTGGGGAGCATTATTCAACCCAGTGGAGCTTCCCAGGAGGCTCAGTGGTAAAGAATCCACCTGCCAATGCAGGAGATGCAGGTTCCATCCCTGGGTTGGGAAGATCCCCTTGAGAAGGAAATGGCAACCCGTTCCAATATTCTTCCCTGGAAAATCCCATGGACAGAGGAGCCTGGTGGGCTATAGTCCATGGGGGTCACAAAAGAGCTGGACAGAACCGGTGATAAACAGCAACGTTCAACCCAGTAGAGTCTGCCACCTTCTGACTCCCCCAAATTCATGTCTGTCCCAAGTGCAGAGTATAGTCACCCTATCCCAACATCCCCAAATATCTTAACCCATTTGAGTACTGATTCTAAGACCAAAAAGTAGTGAAAGTGTTAGTCACCCAGTTATCTCTGACTCTTTGTGACCCCATGGAGTGCAGCCCACTAGGCCCCTCTGTTTATGGGATTTCCCAGGCACGAATACTGGAGTGCATAGCCATTCCCTCCTCCTGCGGATCTTCCTGATCCAAGGATCAAGCCTGGGTCTCCTGCATTGCAGGCAGATTCTTTACAGTCTGAGCCACCAGGGAAGCCCTCTAAGATGAAAATATCATCTAAACATAAACTCAGAAAGTCCCAAATGTTATCATCAAATCAAGCATAGACTCTGGGTATGGTCCATTCCGGGGCAAACTTCTGTCTACAGACCTGTGAAACATCTAACTGTCAGAATCTGGTTCCTGATCCCGTAAGACATGGGGTCACGAGTCAGGGGCAAGAGCAGGGACCTGTCCTGTCAGCAATTCTAACTCTAGTATTTAGGATTGTGCCTGACCTCTGTTCATGCTCAGTTCATGTTTATTGAACATGAGCATAAAGGGCTTTGAGGATCAAATGAGATAATTGGGAACAAAACACTTCTCAAAACTGTGGGATAAAATTAGAGTTTCTTTAGGCTGCACTGGGCTTGTAGAGAAAAGTAGACTAGTCCATAGGTAGTATTGCTCCCAAATCATCCTAAATAAAAAGGTGGGTCCTTTGTTCGCGAAGAAAAGCAAAACTACAGGTACTGTTTGATCCAACTTAAGAACTGGCTCATCCTCGCTAAAAGGCAGAAGAATGGATGAAGTGGTTTTGGAAGGCCTGTCTAAGTTTATGATTTTATGTCAGCTTGTAACTTATGCAATTTTTTGAGTTGGAGAACTTTCTGCTTTATGTCACAGCCCAAAGCTAATTGTCTACCCTTGTACCTACTTTCAACTACTCTCGATATCCAGTGAGGAATATCCTCACAATGAGACTGGCTACATAAATTTGTGGGGCCTCATGCAAAGTGGAAATGCAGGGTCTCTTGCTTAAAAATTATTGAGAACGTCAAAATGACACCAGGCCAAGCATGGAGCCCTTCTAAGTGCAGGACTCCCTATGACTGCATAAAGCCAGCCTGCCTCCCAGCCTCTCCGTTCTTGCCATGCCTCTGCCCTGACACCTTGCAGAACATGAGGTTTGGTGAAGTTGCACTTTCTTGGGAACCAGGGACCCTAAGGAGCCACACTGCTCCTCTTTGGTTCTGACCCAGATTTCTATTCACTCTCAGCATCAGCCTCTCGATGGAAAGGAATCGTCTCAGCATGTGCTATTTACGTGGGAACTTTATTTAAAGAGTACAGCAGCTGATCTCAATTGTACCCAAGATGCTTGGCGAGGCAAAAGTAAACTGTTCTTTAAAAATGGGGGGAAAATCAAGGCTTGGAGAGGTCTGATACCATCCAGAGTCCCTTAAACCAGCACATGGAATGGAGGGGCTCAGGCCCTCTGCTGTTCCTTTGACTCTAAATCTGGGTTCTCTCTGCTTAACCAACATGCCTGCTTGTGTCACCAGCAAGGTGACATCTCATTTCACCCAGCCAAGCTGCTCTCCCACCACCTCTCCCACCGTGAAGTCTCGGGGGTCTTCTTGCTTCTATCCTCGAGACAGCAGACTTGGTCGCTCCCCCATCCCCACAGCCCAGGTGGGGCCCACAAGACAAGACCTTGTGTGGACTCTGGCCCTGAACTCCCTTTCTCTCCAACCCACCTACGGCAGCCACGCATGTCACAGCGCGACAAAGCAAGGAAAGAGATGCAGGGTTTTGACAGCCCATGGTTTTTCTTGTTGACTGCACTTTGGTAAATATGTATTTTAACCAAATGATAGCAAAACAGTGAGTGTCACTCTGGTTTAGATGTTTGCAGGCAATTAAGTTTAATGTGAAAGACCACAGTCAGACTACAATTGGCCAAATGGCCTTGGTCTACTGAGCTTCACTGAGTCAGGAATGCTTCCAGACCCAAAGGCTGAGCAGCCCTGACTCCCACCAGCAAGGTGACATCTCATCTCACCCAGCCAGGCTCCTCCCCTACCACCTTCTGCTCCGTCTTCTGTCTATCCAATTCTTTTCCAGGCAGGGAGGCCGAGGTGAGAGAGAAGACCCTGAATTCAGCTCAGAGGTCTGATCAAACTGAGAGGAGGCTGTCTGGGAAAGAGCACAGAGCTTGGAACCAGGCACATCCCACTTACTCAGCTTACTTACGGGGCTGAACTTTATTTTCAAAAATCTACAGAGTGGGATGCCATACTACCTGCCAACAAACTCACACTGAGTATTAAATAAATCACATCCCATGTGAAAAAGGGTCTAGCACACTTTCTGACATGCAGAAATCATTGAGTTGTTTGGTGAATCAGAGAAATGGGAGGCTTCAGACATTGGTTGTTTTTTTATTTTTTTCAAATCTAGCAGCACAGGGCCCAGAACGTTCATTTGTTTAGTGAACATTTATTGAATGTGTGTGTGTGTGTGGTGTGTTTTCAGTTCCAGTCATGTCCAACTCTTTGTGACCCCAGGGAATATAGCCTGCCAGGCTCCTCTGTCCATTGTGTTCTCCAGCCGATTACTGGACTGCGTTGCCATTTCCTTTAGGGGATCTTCCCGAATGCAGGATCAAACCTATGTTTCCTGCACTGGCAGTTGATTCTTTACCACTGAGCTACTAATCAGTTCAGTACAATCGCTCAGTCGTGTCTGCCTCTTTGCGACCCCATGGGCTGCAGCACGCCAGTCTTCCCTGTCCATCACCAACTCCCAGGGCTTGCTCAGACTCATGTCCATCAAGTAAATGATGCCATCCAACCATCCCATCCTCTGTCATAAAATAGGCATTCTTTTTGACCCCATGAGGGATTAAAAATTACTATTCTCACCCTCAAAGGGTCCATAGTCTGATGGGGGAAGCAGCCCTGTCATACCCTGTTTCTCTCCAGGAAGGATGAGAATAGATTTTGTGTTCATTATAGGCACGTCCTATGACCATCCCAGAGAAGCATGGAATAACAAAATGGCAGCAGCTCTCACTGTAATTTTATGAGACTTAAAATAAGTCTCATAAAGCTATAAGACTTCTCTCACTGCCCAGTGGTTAAGAATCCGCCTGCCAATGCAGGGGACATAGGTTTGTTTCCTTGCCTAGGAAGATCCCACATGCCACAGGGCAACTGAGCCCCTGCACCACAACCACTGAGCCTGCGCTCTAGAGCCCGCACGCTGCAACTAGCGAAGCTCACTCACCCTAGAACCTGTGCTCTGCCACGAGAAGCCACCGCAATGAGAAGCCCGCACACCGTGACTGGAGAGGAGCCCACACTCGCCGCAACTACAGAAAGCCTGTGGGCAGCAACGAAAACCCAGCACAGCCAATAAATAAATTAATTAATTTTTTTTAAAAAAAGAAAAAAAACAATTCCCGGCTACCGGACCAGCTCTCTGCCCAGCCTTGCTGCGGGCCCTGGTGGATCTCTGCAGTTGCCCCATTTCACAGCTACTTTTGCTCTCAGAGGCTGGACTGTGGCCTGCAGAGATGGGAGCCCTGGTCCAGTTTGGGAGTAGCGGGCAGGGGGAGCAATGGCCGGAGGTTAGTGGGAGGGAGAGACTGAGTGAGGTGTTTATCTTTCCATTTCTCCCCACTCCAAGGAGCCTCCACCCGCGGGCCGGGCTCCTAAGAGGACGCCCCAGCTTCCTCTCCCCTCAGGTTCAACCACATTGCTGGCCCTGGGCCCCTTCAGGCCTACACGTAGGAACAGCTCAGACAGCGCCCCAGTCCCTGGGGACCGCCCTCCTCCTGTGATCGCCTCATGTCCTGCCCACCTCTTGTCAAGCCCGCCTAGGCTTTCCTAGTTTCATTGTGCTATTTGCTCCTAGCCAGTCTCTGACACATGAATAGGTACTAAAGTGTGTGCATTCCAAGTAAGAAGAGAGACTAAACCAAAACCAGTGTAATACTTTGCAAACTAAGTGGTTTAGGAAGAAAGATTTTGGGTGTGAGACCTGATTTTAAAATAGTTTCTCACTCTCCAGCTATGTGAACTTGGACAAGCCATTTAGTCTCTAGGATCCTCTGTCTCCTGTTAAAATGGAGGTTATAATACTCAGCCCCCAGAGTTGCTGTGAGGACTAAAGAAGACAAATCATATGAAATGCTTAGGCCAGTGTCTGGCACACAGCAGGTGCTAAATAAATGGTGGCTGCTTCTTCTTATAATTATGAATAATATTATCAATATTAGTTATACAGAAAAGCTTAAAGGATTCCCTTCATATTTTCTAAACCACAAAATAACCTATTTCTAAACAACATAGAGGGACTTCCCTGATGGGCCAGTGGTCAAGAATCTGCCTTGTAATGCAGGGGAACACAGGTTCAGACCCTGATGGAGCAACTAAGCCCATACACCTCCACTACTGAACCCGTGCTCTCTGGAACCAGTGGGCTGCAAATACTGACCCTACGCACCACAACTAGAGACTTCTTGTGCTACAGTGAAAGATCACGCATGATGTAACGAAGATCACATGTGCTGCAGCTAAGACCCGACATGGCTAAATAAGTTTAAAAAAAATAAAAATAAATTATGTAGACTTTTCATATTATGTAAAAATGCTGGGACAGCAGTGTTCTTGGCTAGTCCATTAGTTTGGACCCTCTTGTCAACAGACTGCTTGTCCCTGCCCAGGTGGTGATTCGCAGGCACCCTCTGGTCTACGTGGTAAGCCTGCTGATCCCCAGCATCTTCCTGATGCTCGTGGACCTGGGCAGCTTCTACCTCCCGCCCACCTGCCAAGCCAGGATTCTGTTCAAGACCAGCGTGCTGGTGGGCTACACCGTCTTCAGGGTCAACATGTATGACGAGGTGCCAAGGAGTGCAGGGAGCACCCCTCTGATTGGTGAGCAGCCCCGGGGTCACCAGGCCTTTTAAAAAATTATTCATTTATTTTTCACTGTGCTGGACATTCATTGCTGTACATGGTCTCTCCTTAGTTGAGGGGAGCAGGGGCTACTCTCTAGCTGCAGAGCATAGGCTCTAAGCTGGTGGGTTCAGTAGCTGTAGCTCTGGGCTTAGTTGCCCTGGGGCATATAGGATCATCCCAGACCAGGGATGGAACCCGTGTCCCCTGCGTTGGGAGGTGGATTCTTAACAACCACCAGGGAAGTCCGGGTGCCCGTCTGGCATTACTTCTGTCCAAGATCTGATGTTGCCTTTCAGACAGGGAAGCAAGGGGCCCAGAGACTCCTGCTAACCCCACCTCCTCCGTCTCCTTCCCTCAGGGGTCTTCTTCACGGTCTGCATGGCCTTCTTGGTTCTCAGCTTATCCAAGTCCATCCTGCTGGTCAAATTCCTCTATGATGAGCAGTGCAGCCAGCAGGAGCAGACCCTCCTGTGTCTTCGAGGGGACACAGATACCACCCAGCCTCAAATGGATCCTGGGGCCCAGCTTGCTGGGGTAACAGGTTTGTGAGAAGCCTTGAGGTCCCTGTTTGTCTCCTTGATCACTTAGCCCCAGTGCCCACAGGTGGAGCCGTAGGCCAAGCATCGCTGTGTGAAAAAATGGAAACATCTGCTTCTTAGCCTCTGCCCTGCATTTTACACCAACTCTCTGGAGAAAAGACAGTCTTCTGGCTGGCTCTTTGGAGAGCCTAGAGATCAGCCCCTCAGTCCCCTTAGCTAGTTTTATTTACCAGTTTGGAGCCACCGACCTCAGAATAGCAGAATGCCTGCACACACACACACATGTGCACACACATGCACAAATAGTTTGTATACATTTGGGTTCTAGTTGCCAAATGTGCAGAAATATACAGGTCATCCCAGTGCCCCCTTCGGCAGCACTTACGTTAAAATTGGAGTGATACAAAGGTGAGCATGGCCCCTGGGCAAGGATGACATGCAAAGTCATGAAGTGGTACATATTTTTACTGTGTTGTTTTTAATTATTTATTTTTAAGGAGAATAATTGCTTTACAATGTTGTGTTGGTTTCTGCCGTACAACAATGTCAATCAGCCATAAGTATACATGTGTCCCCTCCCTCTTGAATCTCCCTCCCACCTCCCACCCCATCCCACCCCTCAAGGTTGTCACAGAGCACCAGGTTGAGCTCCCTGTTATACAGCAACTTCCCAATAACTTTATTCTTGAAAGTCAACAAGACACTATATTCCAAAAGTTCTCATCGCAAGAACAAAAATCTGTAACTGTGTGAGATGATGGATGTTACCTAGGCTTATGATTATCATCTCACAGTATATACAAATATTGAATCATTATGTTGTATGCTTGAAACTAATATAATGATACATATCAATTATATCTCAATTTAAAGAAGAACCATTCCTGCCCTAAAGCTTTAAGTCAATGAGGGCTGTGCTACCTCAGAAAAATCTCCCAGAAGGATGTAACCTAGACTCCTCCCCCTGCTTGCCATATTCTCTGGGGTTCCTTCAGCACAGCCTTGCCTCCCCTCAGTGGGTAGGGAGAGAATCTCCAATCTTCCAGCTCACTGGCCACTTTTGCCCACAACTTTCCTTGAAGGATAAGGCCATTGGCTTCAGTGGGAAGGCAGGGGAGGCCATGGTGTCCCCTGGCTCACCTACAGTGTCTTCCTCTCGTGCAGAGTCCCCCGTCTGTCAGGAGGCCCAGGCCCCATCAGGGACCCTGAAGGAAGTCTGGTCCCAGCTTCGATCCATCAGCAGCTACTTCCAAACCCAGGACCAAGTGGACCGACAGGCGCTTGGGTGGCTGGCCCTCCTGGAACGCTTTGACCGCCTGCTCTTCCAAAGCTACCTCGTCGTCCTGGGGCTCTATGCCGTCACCCTGTGCTCCCTCTGGGTGTCGTGGAGTGGCTAGGAAGACCCAGGGTTGCTAGTGTCCATCCATGGGCTCTCCTGGCACTTGGGGAAGGCTGAACATTTTTTCAGGAGATATTGGAAGGAGAGGAATGGTGAGTTAAAAAGCTCTCCAGCCCGTTTCTTCTTTTCACTTACTCCAGTACACACATCATCTAATAAGCTATTGAATGACCCAGGAGTAATACGCTCATAATGAAAATGCATAAACAGTGTGAGGTATCCAGGGAAAAGTAAGCCTGCCTTCTTTCCCAGTTCACTCCCCAGAAGGGACCACCATGAGTAGCCTCTTTCAGAAAATTTCTAAGCACATACAAACATATGTGTATGTTTAAACTGGTTTTTAAAAGGTGTTAAGAATGCACTCCATCTCCCAGTCCTGTCGTGGTTACTTACTCAGTCATTCAGCAAAACTTGTACTGAGTGGCCATGAAGCCCCAGGCATTATGTTAGGCATACCAGAGAATACAGAATAAGTCAATTTCAGATCATTCTTCACTTGACTTGCTTCCTGAAGAACCTTGTTCCAACCAGAACACAAAGTTCTGTATCCTGGAGCCATGTCTGTCTCCTGAAGCTCTGGTTCCCACCAGCCCAGGTGAGCCTATCTCCCCTGTGCCTTTTCAGCAGTGCGTTCCTATTGGAAGGGATCCAGACCTAGCACACACACCACGCATGAGGTGCTGAGCTGGGGGGGCGGCAAGCTTAATGCATAGCCCTTGGGAGTTTCAAGGAGTTTATAATCCACTATCCTTGCATTAGTCTGCTCTAACTATCATAGCAAAATACCACAGACCCATGGGGGCTTAAACAGATGGATTTTCTCACACTTCTGGAGGCTACAAGTCCAAGGTCGAGGTGTTGACAGGGTTAGTGTCTTCTGAGGCCTCTTCCTGGGCTTGTAGATGGCTGCCTTCTCCCTGGGTTCTCATACGGTCTTTCTTCTGTGTGTGCACATATATGTCCAACCTTCCTCTTCTAAGGACACCAGTCATATTGCAGTGGCCCATCCTAATGAACTCATTTAATCCTAACTACTTCTTTAAAAGCCCCTTTTTTCTATATGCATTCCCATTTGTGAGGTGCTGGGAATTAGGACTTCAACACATGGATCTGAGTGAGACACAGTTTAGCCCATAACCCTCACTTGACTGTGGAGACTTGCCAGGTCCATAATCCAGAGGGTATTCTGGCAGGCTAGAGACACAAGCAAGAATTGCAGTTGGAGTCCCAAGCTGGTCTTCTAGCAGGATTCTCTCTGCTTCTGGGGAGGTTGGTCTTTCTCTATAAGGCTTTCAAGCGACTGCATGAAGCCCATTCATATTCAGAAGGTTAATCTGTTTTACTCCATGTCTACTGGTTTAAGACTTTAAACATCTAAGAAACACCTTCAAAGAAACATCAAGAATAATCTTTGAACAAATGTCTGTGGCCCAGCTAAGGTGACACTTAAAACTAGCCATCAGAGTCTTGACGGCCCCTTGGCTTCCCATCTGTGCCCACAGCCACTTGTCTAGATAGAAGAGCCCTGATCACCTTGCACTTGGGTAACTAACCAACTTCTGGTTCATTCTCCTCAGTAGTCAATTATGGATTGATGAACCGATCTTATGCCATTTCCTATGACCTCATAACCTGAAGACTAAGATTAGAACTCAAGCCTTCCACAGTGTTTGACTTTCTTCATTTCTCATTGCTTTCTTTTTTTTTTAAGAATTTTTATTATTTTTGGGCCACATCACATGGCGTGTGGGACCTTTGTTCCCGAGCTAGGGATCAAACACGTGCCCCCTGCAGTGGATGCATGGAGTCTTGATCACTGGACAGCTGCCAGTCCCTCTTGTTGTTTTCTATCAGAGTCTTCAATCTAGCCAAGCCAGCCTGCCTGCCAGCCTCCTCAGGAGGGCATTTACTGCCCTCTAAGCCTGTACTTCTAGTCTTCTGTTTCATCCATCTGTATGTCCCTGTGTGAAGACGCTGCTCAAATTCCAGCCTCCTTCTCCTCCCCTTCCCACCTGATCACCCTATGACTCTGTCCACTCTTCTCTAACTTTGTTGTTGCTAAGTCACTTCAGTCGTGTCCGACTCTGTGTGACCCCATAGACGGCAGCCCACCAGGCTCCCCCGTCTCTGGGATTCTCCAGGCAAGAACACTGGAGTGGGTTGCCATTTCCTTCTCCAGTGCATGAAAGTGAAAAGTGAAAGTGAAGTCGCTCAGTCATGTCTGACTTAGCGATCCCATGGACTGCAGCCCACCAGGCTCCTCCGTCCATGGAATTTTCCAGGCAAGAGTACTTGAGTAGGGTGCCATTGCCTTCTCCGTCTCTAACTTTAGACGTACCTAATCTCATCCTCCTCTCCTTAGATATTTCATGGCCTTGTGTGTGTGCGTGTGTGTGTGTGCACATGCATCACTTGTCGGATCAATCACACAGTCCTAGAACAGAAATCTTGTTTTCTATTTCTAACTCATTCCCATCTTGGCCCAGGTCCATACAGAATTTTTTTTTCATGGTAATTCTGCCATAACTATTGCAGAGATACGCATTCTAGCTCACCGCTGATGGTGGACAGATTTCTAGTGTGTTTCCGCAAGTCTGAAGGACTGAGTCTGCCAAGGGTCAGACACCCAGGCCCTCAGCCCCCCTCACTCGGAACAGCCACTGGGAGCTGGTGGGTAGAACACAGAAGACTGAGAGACAGGCATCCAACACTATCCCCAACACTGCTTACAGAGGACTGCTGTTTGCTTGGAACTTTTTCCAGCACTGAAATTGCCTTAAAAAAAAAAAAAAAAAAACCTGCCCCCCCATCCCCCCCGAAGAAAGAGAATTTAAATTCAAACAGCCTTTACCTGCCTCCTCCCTCTCTCATTACCTCCCAGTTAGTGCTCAACGCCAATTGTCCATGAAATTCCACTGCTGCTGTTAATGAAATGGGAGCAGAAGAAGTTTGTGAACAGGAAGTGTCCATGCAAACCTCCACCTGTTTCTCTCCTTGCTTCCTACTTCCTGTTCTGGCCTCCTCTGCCTTGACCTGCTCTGTTAGCCTCTAAATTGATCCCTAAATCTCTCTTCACTTCCTTGGTTATTAGAGGAGGCAAAGGCTTGCAGTAAGTCCCCACTACAGGGTCTCCATCCTTTCCACCTGTCTTGGAGAAAGCACCTGACTTTGCTCCTGGCTCCATCACTACCTAGCCAGAGGACCTTGAGAATGACCTCTCAGAGCTTCAGCCTACCCTGTTTGACATCAGGACTGCATATATTTATTCTGCCCATATCACAGAATTTTGAGGATGAGAATGAAGCAATGTACTTAAGCACACTTTGAAAGATAAATCATATATTATGAAATAAAAAGCCTGCCTGCTATCAGCAGATGGATTCCAATCTTGAATCTTCGGCGTGAGGTTCTCTTCTAACAGTCTCTATCAGAATACAGTTATAGGCTGGATTCCACAGAAGTGTCCTTGTTCCAGAATCCAAAGGCGAAGGGCTGAAGCCACTATATGCCTCCTTGTTGGCAATTCGGGTTGGCGGGGGGGGGGGCGCTGCCCAAGGGATTTCCCATTTCATTTCCTATGCAGTTCGCCTTGGCTTCCCCTGCCCAGGGAATAGCTCCCAGGTTCTCAAGGTCAGCCTCTAAGAAGCAGCCCTTCGAGAGTGAAGCCTGGATGCTAAGCATGGCCCCAGTGTGTGGATCTCCTCTGTCCAATTGCCAAGTGGCCCTGATTGCAACATGGCAGCTAGGGATGCATTCTAAACCCTGGGTCAGGTCAGCATCCTGAAGCAAAGCCATCATTAGCAAATGGCACTAGAGCCCCCCTCCTGGAAGAGGGCCCCTCTGCAGTGGGAGGAAGACGGCACCAGCAGCCCTTACTTATAAAGCACTGTTAGCTCAGCCTCTCCAAATGTTTATCAATTTCATGATTCCTGTTTCACAGAGGAAGGAAACTGAGGAACAGAGCAAAAATGGGATTTTCCCAGCTGTGATTGCTCCTACCATCTGCTGTTTCCCAGAATCTCAAGTCTTTTCAGCACTCACCAAGAAATCACAGCTCCAGCTCTTGGAGACTTCACTGATGTCTAGAATAAAGAGTTGGTGGAGCACAGCCCCTGGCTAGGCAGGCAGCCCTCCGTTTGTCATTCTATCTCAGGAGAACTTCCAGGGCTTCAGCTATGATCTCCCACAGCTTCCACAGGGGTCTCACTCCCCACCTCCAGGACATCCCCACCTCTCCCCCCAGTTGTCCTACAGGAGAGGAGCCCTGTAGTTAAGGATGCTAAGCCCTTGGCCTCTTATATCTCCATGACTCAGCCAGTCTCCCAGGGGCCAGCTTGAAGCTGGATGGTTTAGGTCCTCAAGTGAACCAAAGAGCCCCCCTGTGAGCCACCAGCACAAAGCTGCCCCCGAAGGCATCAGCCCTCCCCTGGGTACAGCCCTAAGGGGTCCCAGGCCCTCTCACTTCTCAGGGATCTAATTATACATCTAAAGGCAAGATTAGTAGAAAGGGACAGGGTTTAAATTTTCACCCTAGTCTGTGGTTCTGAGGTTCCAGGAAACTTCAGGTCTTCGGGTTTAAGGTAAAGAGCTTCTCTGCCAACTCTCACCCCAGGGCAGAGACCCAACTTACTGTGTCCCCTCCAAGAAGGCAATGCCTGTCTCCCTGCCACAGGCCCATCCCAGGCTTCTCTCTGTCCCCTTTCCCGGCTCACACGCCATCTCAGCAGCTGGAAGCTCTCAGTCCTGAGTTATTCACCTGCAAGACAGTAAGCGCTTCACAATTAGCTGAGCACCAGCATGGAGGCTTTTATGAGCTGCCACGCCCCCAGCGCACTCCGGTGTGCGGAATTGAAATGACCCACACCGGTGATTAGATTAGGGGCTGAAGCAGCCAGCATGCCACTCCAGCCCCTCCCCATCCTATCAGGGTTGGAGAGGGGTGATGTAGTTAAGTTCGTGCCTCATTTAGCAGAGACCGTAAAGTGGGGATTGCAGCCTGGCTTTCTGCTGGCTGGGAAGCGACTGCTGGGCAGTGGGCGGGCTGGGTGGCAGGCAACAGAATCCAGAGCCGGGGTGGGGGAGCCCCTTATTCACCCCTTATCCTGCCTTCTACTTCTCCCCGAGCCTAGTACCAGGCTCCCAAGACCTGGGGCCCACTTGAGCCTTGTTGGATTTTCAGTCCTAATTGGTGCCACAAGGGACAGACCTCAGTAGATGGCCAGCCCGTGATCAGAGTCCACCCCCGTCACCCTGCTCATCCTCTTTGGAGAGCTCCAGGCCAAGAACCAGGGATTGAGGGTTGTGGGCCATTCTTTTTACCCCCCACCCTGGTCAGTCTTGGCCTCTGTGCTCTTCCCCATATGCGCCTCCCTGACTATCACTGTCCTAACTGTCTCCTCCTGGTGCTGACACCACGGGCTTTGGGGGCAGAAACGCTCATTTGTCCCACTGCAGCACAGTGACTCAGAACTGACATAGCTTTGGTCTCAGCGCAAACCTGAGGGTTAGGCAGAGGCTGCCTGGAGGGCTGTCTTGAGACAGATTTTTGGGCCACAGGCCAGCTCTGCGGGAAAGAATCACAGCTGTACTGTGATCAATTAGTGATGTCTGCCACAGGCAAGAAAGGAGGCAGAGAACAAGCAGAGCTGATTCTGCCACGTGCCAATCACTATGCTGAGTGCTCAGTGGGTATTATTCTAGGACCCCTAGAACGTCAGTCCTGGGAGAGCAGGGGGGTTAATGTGTTCACTGCTGTATTTTCAGTGCTTGATACATTGGAAACACTCAATCACTGTCAAGATGTGTTGTGTGAACCCCATTGGGTTCAAATTCCAGCTCCATCACTTATTAGCTGTGTGATTTGGGGCAAGTCGTGAAAGCTCTGGGCCTCAGTTTTCTCTTCTATACAGTGTGATGAATATTACACCTAGATTATAGAGTTATTATGAGAATTAAATTAGTCACTACATTAAGATGCTTAGAAAATGTCTGACACAAGCTAAGGCCATGATTAAATGATAGTTTTTATCCTTAGTATCCATATCACCGTTTTATAAGTAATTAATATCACTGATTTCAGTGCCAGACACTTCTCTAAGTGCTCTCTCTCTCTGTAATCTCTTTAGATAGATAATATAAACATTAATAAACAGGAACCTCAATTAAAATAGGGAAGTCAGAAGGGGGAGTGCTCACACCCAAGATGACAGCAGTGTCCAACAGGAAGGAGGAAAAACATTCTCTTCTAGCCTGGCAAGAGTTCAACCCATGAAAAGCCACTCTGCTTAGACTTCTCAATTCCCGAAGTGGACTCTTGGTTTACCATAGCCCCTGCAGCTTCCTTTTCCTCTCTGTAAAAGAGTTCTTTTCTCCTTGCTGCACGAGATTTGCACTCGCCATGGTTGCAGACCCCAGATTGCAATTCTTTGCTGATCCTGAATAAACCCATCACTGCCGAAGAAGTAACTATCTATTTAAGGTCAACAATAGGTAGATAATACTGTGGTTATTACAAAGATTATACATATATATGAGATATCATGGTATATACAGTTGTCCCATGGTATCTGAAGAGGATTGGCTTCAGGACCCCTCCCTCATGGATACCAAAATCTGTAAATACTCAAGATTCTTAACCTCCATATCTGCAGGTTCCACACCCACAGAGACAGAAAGCTGACTGCATAACCCTCATAATAACTCTAGAATTATCATCCCCATTTCAGTGAAAGAAACAGGCGCAGAGAGGTTAAGTAGGTTGCCTAAAATCACCAAGCTAGCAAGTAACAAAGAAAAAAGTGAGTGTTAGTCACTCAGCCATGTCCAGCTCTTTGTTACTCCGTGGATTATGGTCCACCAGGCTCCTCTGTCCATGGAATTCTCTAGGTGAGAATACTGGAGTGGGTAGCCTTTCCTTTCTCCAGGGAATCATCCCAACCCAGGAATCAAACCCAGCCCTCCCGCACCGCAGGCTGATTCTCTACTGTCTGAGCCACCAGAGCAGCAAGTAACAAAGCTAGCATTCAAATCTGAGTTGGGTCCAGACTCTTGGGATCTTTGCTAAAAACAGGCACACTGGCTCCAGAGCTTACATCCTTGACCATTAGTTTTTAAAAGAAGCTTAAACTTGCCAACATTATATATAATTAGAGGACGGACCCAGCATTAGAAAATGGGAATTTGAATTGTAATTCTACCCCTCATGGGCTTTATGATTCTGGATAAGTTACTGAATTATCTCAAAACATCAGTTTTTTTCACATCTGCAAATTCTGAGAAAGAACCCTTTTGCTGAGGTGCTGTAAGGACTGAGATAGGGTTTGTGAAGTGCTGAGTTCAGTGCTGTGCATTAGAGGCATTGATAATGATATCAATTAATAAATATTATCACCATCTTTCCACAGGGTTGTTAGGTGAGCCCAGAGATCATTTACATAAAAAAGCTGTGTAAACTCTAAAGATTTCTACTCAAAACGTGGTACCTGGATCAGCAGCAGCAGGGGCATGGGGAAACTAGCTAGAAATACAAAATCTTTGGCTCTAAACTGGAATCTGAATTCTAACCAGATCCCAGACCATTCACTTGCACTTGACAGTTGGAGAAGCCTGGGTCTAAAGAACCATGAAGGTAAAGCGGGCCAGTCTGTGTTTTGGGAAGGAGATGCACAGGAGTCCTGGGAGCTGGGGCTTCTCGGGCTGTACAGTGTCACGTGTAGCCCGTTTTTGCTACCAGGACAGCTGGGCCCCCGGGCACCTGCCAATCATTTCGCTCCACTCGGTAATCTGCCCTCCCCACAATCAGAGCAGTGCAGCTGGGTGGCTGAATTATAGGCTGTGGGCAGATGGCGGAGATGGCTCTGTGTGTGCCGTCCAAAGAGAGAGGGGAGTGAAGCCCCTGCCACTGTCCTTCCCCTGACAGCAGACATCCTCGTTTTTGGAGAACCAGTCTGCCAGCACCAGCCATCAGGTGCCCCCCTTTTCCTCCAGAGCACACTGGAGCAAACTCAGTGCAGCAAACTCCTGAGCCCTCCCGCCAGCCAGGTCATGGTCACTGTCTCCATGCACCTCCATCGTGCGAATCCCTTCCCTCATGGGAGGGGCTTCCTCTAAGGGACTGGCCTTCTGACGTAGGTAGCAAGGTTGTTCACCCACATCCTCGCCACTCCCCAGAATTTGGCGCAGCAGAACATCCGCTGGCGGCACACCTGAGAGCGAGCTTGGGTGGGGGCTTGCAGCTCAAGCGTGCACAGAGCATGTGCACTCCGAGATCGGGATGAGGGCGCTAATCTGCGCTCCAGTTTCCCCAGAAGGCCGCCCTCCAAGCTTCAGTGGGACAAGCGCTTTGCTCCCACCCCTGATCAAAGCTCTGGGTATTGGGGTTGGGGTGCAGAAGAACCCTGGGTGAGAGGGTACGCCGTGCCACCGTCGCCCCATCACTGCCTGCCTTCCAGAGGTGCCAGTGCTGGGAGGAGGCACTTAAGTGGAGGCGACACTCTGTCTCCCCTCCTGCGTCTCGCGCCACCATGTCTCTGGCCCAGTCCCGGGAGAGATGAGAGCTCTCTTGTCTCCCGACTTTCTCTGACATCAAACATCCATTCGGTTTTATGGGGCACTGCTTCTGGGGCTGCAGGAGATGGCTCTGGGACTGCGATCCAGGCCTTCAGGGCTCCCAACAGCCTGCTCATCCTTTTGATCATTTGGCCTGTCTCCCCTACCCCCTCTGCCCTGTTGTCTATCAGCTGCCTCTCCCTGCTCCCTGAACTTAGAGAACTGAAGGTCACTGAGTAGAACTCGGGCTTTTAGCTATGTGGGTCTGGGGTCACCTGTGCCACTTCTTTTGAATAGTAGAGGGTATGTATGTGTGTGTGTGTGTGTTTGAGGGGGAGGTCACTCAAATTGTGGATGGTTGACTACAGCCATGAAATTAAAAGACGCTCCTTGGAAGAAAAGCTGTGACAAACCTGAACAGTATATTAAAAAGCAGAGACATTACTTTGCCTATAAAAGTCCCTATAGTCAAAGCTATGGTTTTTTTAGTGGTCATGTACGGATGTGAGAGTTGGGTCATAAAAAAAGCTGAGCGCCAAAGAATTGATGTTTTCAAACTGTGGTGTTGGAGAAGACTCTTAAGAGTCTCTTGGACTGCAAGGAAATCCAACCAGTCCATCCTAAAGGAAATCAGTCCCGAACATTCATTGGAAGGACTGATGCTGAAGCTCCAATACTTTGACCACCTGATGTGAAGAACTGACTCATTGGTTGTTACAAGTGCCCAGAAAAGGAGACAGTTGGAATATTTGGACTGTAGTGTGAATGGTCACTATATCCAGTTTCTAATCACATTCCACAGTATCCTGAACCTCAGTTTGCTCATCTGTAAGGAGGGAATAATAATTCTACCTTTCAGGACTGTTGTGCTGACTACTGTATAAAAAGCCCTATCCTGGGAACTCTGCATCATGGTGATCTGTGTCCATGAGGGAATCAATACTCAGGGGCTGGTCAGCTCAACCTTGGTTTGGTGAAATAACAAGTGGAGCTTTAGAATTTGGGAGGTTCCCAGGAAATGAGGGGACATGCTATGGAAAGTGCTTCTGCTCTCAGTGTGCCTGAAATCACCTATGGGGACCCAGAGGGGAGGAAGGTTTCCAGGCCGACAACCACCAGCAACAGCAAGCGTATAAATTATATCAGTGATTATATCAGCAAATATGCAAAGTGCTGTACATTTTTGGAAGACTCTTCATTTAGAACTAATTAGATACTTGAAGCAGGAAGATGGAGAGGGTCTTCTCAGGGAAGCTACTCCAGAGCAGCAAATCCTTTGGAAAGCATTTGTAAAGCTCCAGAGGAGGAGAGAGAAAGAAGGGATGAGATGGATCAACTGGGAGCAACACAAGGCCACCAGGGCTGCCATCACCCAGGACATTGCAGCATCCTCCTGCCCAAATGTGAGTCTGTGAGAGTCTGAGGTTCTATGTGTTGTGAGAAAACATACCTGTGCTAGTGGTTGTGAAGGGAAACTGCCTGTGGACTGAGCTGCAGTAGCTTCCCATGGCTGTTGTAACAAGTTACCAAAAATGTAGTGGCTTAAGACCATGCAGGTATGTGCTCTTACAGCTCTGGAGGTCAGAAATCCAAAATCAGTTTCACAGGGTTAAAGTCAAGGTGTCTGGGCAAGACTGGCTCCTCTAGAGGCTCTGAGGGAAGAATCTGTTTCCTCGCCTTTTTCAGCTTCTCATGGCGGCCTGCATTCCTCAGCTTGCATCCCTTTCCTCCTCCTTCAAGGCTCACCACTCTGGTTTCTGCCTCTGACATCACACGGCCTTCTCCTTTTCTGTCCTGGCATCTCCTTCTGCCTCCCTCTTACAAGGACACTTGTAATTACATTTAAGGCAGACTGGGATGATCTAGGAGAATCTCACCCTCTCAAGATCTTTAATCATACCTGCAAACTTCCTTTGCCATATAAAGACATTCAAAAGATACAGGGATTAATCCCTGAGTATCTTTGGGGCCATTATTCAGTTTGCCACGTGGAGCATGTGAGATGGGTTGGAAAGCAAAGAGGGCAACCATGAACCCAGTTGTACTGCACAGATCTGCTTGGGATTGGCACAGGGGGCACCCATGGCCATGGAGGCAACCTCTGTGGTGACTGCAGGACAGCCTGTGTACACATGTCTTGCTTCAGCTGCCTACCCAGTACACATACTATTGGAGCAGCAAGGCTATGTCATGTAATCAATCAATCCAACTATTAAGAAATATGTACTCAGCCCCTATTGTGCCGTATGGTAGATAATTCAGACCTGGGGCCTTGCTGGGTTCTCTGAGTAGGAGATTCATCCAACAAATATTTAATTAGCCCTTATTAGGTGTCAGGCACTGTTGTGGGTATTTTGGACATTTCAGCTGACAAAGCCCCCAAAGTTCCCTCCCTTCAAGGAGGTAACAGTCTATCAGTGGAGACAGAACATAAAGAATCAACATGAGTCAGTCCTGTAGAATATTAGGTGAAGGGTCTATGGGAAAAGAGAAAGAAAAAGTACAGCAGGGTAAAAGGGATCAGGTGTGCCAGGGCAGGATGGGAGCAGGTGAAGGTATTCAATGAAGTAGTCATGATTGGTCTCACCAAGCAGGTTAGACTAAGCCAAAAGCTTGAAGGAAGGAAGGAGGAATTAGCCAAGTGGGCATGTTGGGGGAGAGAGCCCTGGGCAGAGGGAACTAGAGCAAAGGGTCTAAGGCAGGGTGGACAGAATGATCGGGGAGGCGGTCACAGGAAGAGGGACAGAGAAGTAAGGACAGAGGGGACAGGGGCCAGATGGGCTTGAGGACAAACCCAGAAAGAAGAGAGAAGACAAACTGAAGCAAGTTCTCTAAACCTTCTGATAAGGGACTCCGGAGAAAATCCCCTCAACTAGCTCTAGTTCTGGTGTGAATGATTGTTGGCCTTGCTGATGTCACATTCTCGCTGAGATGCATTTCCTTGCTCTTACATTTAGACACTTGCACCGATTTTTTGGTTCATCCACTTGTTCAATGGACACTGTCAAGTACCCATGGGGCCCCAGGCACACGGCATGCCACGGTGCTGCAGACTCTAAGCTGGGTCACACACGGCCTCAGCCCTCCCTGTGCTGGGTCCTTCCTGCTCTACACTCTGCTGAAAGAAGTGAGGGGAGGGGTCTAGAGGCGTGATGAAAGGACGACTCTGACCTTGAAATGGAGTTTGGTTTCCTCTGAGTAGTCCCAAAGGAAGGCACTGGATGGGTGGAAGGTTTTGCGAAACAGATCTGGGAGACAAGAGAAGGAAGGCTTCCGCAAAAATGATGGGCTCTGCTCATTGGATGTCTTCAAGCAAAGTCTGGAAGACCATTTGCTGGAGATGTCATAGAGATTAGGGTGCTGGATGGAGGCTGGATTCGATGGTTTTTAAGGCCTGAGGGAATTTTCTCAGGTATCTGCCACGCTGGAAGACGTTGGTACAAAGGCAGGTTGAGGCTGTTGGGTTGTGTTGAGAGTCTTGCTTTGGTCTGAGGGTCAGACTGCACTCCCATGAACACTGAGGTGAATCAGACGGTGGCCTCTGAAGCAGGGGGGCATGCAGGCTTCTCGGTGGGCCTTACCTCTCCACCAGGTGCTGTAGGCAGAATGTTCCTTAACTGAGTTCGCTTCAAGGCCTCACTGCCTCCCCTTGTCAGGGGTGAGGCTGGGGTTGCTCTGGGCCTGGCCTCACCCCACTGTCCACCTCCCTGTGTTCTCACACAGGACTCCAGGCTTTGGGGCCCAAAGTGTTTCCTTCTTCCAGGTAATGGCAGCTCAGGGGGCCCAAATTGTTCTCCATTCCAAGAAATGCATTATTGTGTCAATACAAGCTGCTAAGTAGCCAGTGGAGTCCCATGTGTCCAAGGGAGGAGCAGACCAGAGTCGTGGCAATAGTTAGACCATGACAGTCTGCACAGAACATCCCCAGAACCAGAGGAGGCCGCCAAGACCCCAGCTCCAGGGCTGGTGACACACTCCTACCTCAGCTGGCAAGCTCCCCCACCCTCCCATCCAAGGCCAGGAGGGCTAATGAGCACTGGAGGAGTTTCCTAGATAGTCATTCACCCAACAAATATTTATTGAGCATCTACTATGTCCCAGGCAGCCTTCCAGGTTCTGAGAATTCAACAACTAACAGAACAGATGGAAAAAAAAATCTCTGCCTGTAAAGATTGTTATTTAGTCGCTCAGTCATGTCCAACTTTTGTGACCCCATAGACTGTAGCCCACCAGGCTCTTCTGTCCATGGGATTTCCCAGGCAAGAATACTGGAGTGGGTGGGTTGCCATTTCCTCCTCCAGGGGATCCTCCTGACCCAGGGGTCGAACCTCGGTCTCCTGCATTATTAGCAGGTGTGTTTTTTACCACTGGGCCACTGGGAAGTCAGTCACCTGGGAAGCGCCTGTAAAAGATAGTATCTTCAATAAATGGTGTTGGGAAAACTGGATGTTTACATGCAAAATGATGAAATTGGACTCCTATCTCATACCACTCACAAAAATTAACCTAAAATTAAAGACTTAAATATAAGGCTTGAAACCATAAAACTCCCAGGACAAAAGCTCCTTGACGTTGGACTTGGTGATGATTTTTTTTTTTTTTTTTTGATATGACACCAAAAGCACAATAACAAAAGCAGAAATGAACAAGTGGGACTACATCAAAGTAAAAATATCCTGCACAGCAAAGGAAACAACAAAATGAAAAGGCAACCTATGAAATGGAAGAGAACATGTGCAAGCCACATATCTGATATGGGATTCACATCTAAAACATGAGAAACAGAACTTGGTAAAACAACAAATAATTTGATGACAAATGGGAAAAGGTCTTGAGTGGACATTTTTCTAAAGAATCTATACAAATGGCCAACAGGTCCATGAAAAGGGGCTCAACCTGACTAACCATCAAGGAAATGCAAATCAAAACCACAATGAGACATCACTTCACAACATACCTGTTAAGATGGCTACTATCAAAAGATAAGAATGCAGTGTTGGTGAGGATGTAGAAAGAAGGGAACCTTTGTACACTGTTACAGTCACTGTAGAAAACATTATGGAGATTCTTTTAAAAATTAGAACAGCTTGCTCAAACTCATGTCCATGGCATCATGGACTCAATGAACATGAGATTGAGCAAGCTCTGGGAGATGGTGAAGGACAGGGAAGCCTGGCATGTTACAGTCCATGAGGGGAAAAAAACAACTACAGTAAACCTTGGACTGCAAGGAGATCCAACCAGTCCATCCTAAAGGATATCAGTCCTGAATATTCATTGGAAGGACTGATGCTGAAGCTGAAACTCCAATACTTTGGCCTCCTGATGCGAAGAACTGACACATTGGAAAAGACCCTGATGCTGGGAAAGATTGAAGGCAGGAGGAGAAGGGGATGACAGAGGATGAGATGGTTGGATGGCATCACTGACTCAATGGACATGAGTTTGAGTAAGCTCCAGGAATTGGTGATGGACAGGGAAGCCTGGTGTGCTGCAGTCTATGGGATTGCAAAGAATTGGACATGACTGAGCAACTGAACTGAACTGAATGGTAAGATCTGGGGCTTCACAGGTGGCACTAATAGTAAAGAACCTGCCAGCCAATGCAGGAGAACTAAGAGACGCAGCTTTGATCCCTGGGTCGGGAAGATCCCTTGGAGGAGGGCATGGCAACCCACTCCGGTATTCTTGCCTGGAGAGTCCCATGGACAGAGGGGCCTGGTGGGCTACGGTCCATAGGGTCACAAAGAATTAGACATGACTGAAATGACTTAGCACGCACACACACGTGGTAAGATCTAGCTATCCCACTTCTGAGTTATGTATCCAAAGAAAATGAAATCAGACTCTCAGAAAGATATCTGCACTCCCACGTCTAATAACCAAGATATGGTAACAGCCAACATGTAAACAATATGTGCCATATAGAAACCCATGTCTAATAACCAAGATATGGAAACAGCCAACATGTAAACAATATGTGGCATATAGACACATGGAGTATTTATTGTTCACCCATAAATGAGGACATCCTGCCATTTGTGGCAACATGGATGAACTTGAAACCATCATGCAGAGTGAAATAAGCCATAAGAGAAAGATAAATACTGTATGGTATCACCTGTAGGTAGAATCGTCTTTTTTAAAAAGTTGAACTCATAAACAGAGAGTAGAATGGATGGTGGCTATTAATTCTATTGATTCCTTTTATTTGTAATCAGAAGGAAACTGTACAGCTTTAGAGTACATACAAGTTCCTGGGCACTGTGCAACATGCGTTACATCCATCATCTCGTTTAATGCTCACAACAGCCTATGAGGACAAGTGTGGTTGTGCCTAAGTTAGAATGAGAAAAATGAGGATTAGGTATCTTGGCCAGGATCATACAACTAGTCAGCTGAGCAACTGACATCTGAGCTCAAGATTAGCCTGCCTTCAGCATCCGTGGTTTTTCTAACTCAGACTGGTTATAAATTATGGTTTTCCTGGTTGTGTAATGGTGAAGGAAGAGTAGGTATCAGAATATCTGGGAGAGGAGGCAGGCACAGTTTCAGCCAGGTGATGCTGATACTGCCTTTCCCATTCCAGATTAATAGTTACTGAACTCTGTTATTTTCCAAACAAGTCCTGTGTGGACATGGAACAACTAAATGTCCATCAAGAGAGGAATGGGTAAAGAAGATGTGGCACATATGTACAGTGAAATATTGCTCAGCCATAAGAAGGAACAAAATTGTGTCATTTAGAGAGGCAGATGGACCTAGAGACTGTCGCATGGAATGAAGTAAGTCAGAAAGAAAAAAATGTTATGAATTAATGCATATATGTGGAATCTAGAAAAACCGTACAGATGAACTTATTTGCAAAGCAGAAATAGAGTCACATTCATACAGAACCAAGGCAGGGGAAAGGGGAGTGGGATGGATTGGGAGGTTGGGAATGACGTGTATGCACTACTGGGTATAAAATAGATAGCTAGTGAGGACCTTCTCTATAACGCAGGAAACTCTACTCAGTGCTCAGTGGTGATCTAAATGGGAAGGAAATCCAAGGAAGAGGGGATATATGTATGCGTGTGGCTGATTCCCTTTGCTGTACAGCAGAAACTAGTGCAATGTTGTAAAGCAACTATCCTCCAATAAAAAAGCCTGTGAACTTGATAGACTGGTGAATGTAGTAGTCAGGACCATTCTTCCTTATCCTCATTGATAGGTGCTGAAACTGAAGTATAGACAGTTTAGCTGGCTTACCCAAGGTCACACAGATAGGTTATGATGGAGCCATGACTACCCAGCTTATATTCCATTCTTCCCATAGCTTCTTTTTAAAACCACATTTTTAAATAGGTAATATATTTACATAGTACAAAATTTAATGGCATAACAGGTAGATACAGAAAAATCTACCACCCCACCCAGCCTATCCTATTTCTAGATCCACATTCCGCTTGCCCTAGAGGCGACAAGCATTACAGTGTGTTAGGGCTCTTTCTTTGCTTCTTACTTCAGTAGAAAAGGTACAAGACAGCATCCATTTTTCATGAGTGTCACCCTAGCTTGGCTTAGGTTCCCAAGCAGGACTGGCTACCTATTAGCTGAGTGATCTTGGACAAATTACTAAATATCTAGGTATGGTAGTTCTCCATTTATTAAATGGGGATAATGTCACCTATTTCAAAGAGATCGAGTGCATTTCGAAGGGAACGAGACTGTGCATCAGAGTGCATTGTAATCCACACAGTGTGGTACAATGGTTGGTATTCTCTGCCTCTGCTTTCTTTTCTCTGGAAGAGTCCGGAAATGACCACTGTGTTCTCATCACCTCTCAGAGGCAATGGAGAGGATGGAAAGAGATGCAACTCATTTCTACAGGATGGGAGGAAATGATACAAACTGTACAAAGTGCAATTAAAGTAAGATATTGGAAGAAACTAAGTTTCGGAATCCCAAAGGGGTTTGTGAGATTTCTTTGAAAATTTCTCAGAAAATGCTAATAACAACATATTAAGACTCTAATTTTCCAAAAACAAAGGCATGGATAAAAAGGCCACTCCTGGCCAATCTTATCAAATTCCTTCCTGGATAGGAATTCAGATCAGATCAGTCGCTGAGTCGTGTCCGACTCTTCGCGACCCAATGAATCGCAGCATGCCAGGCCTCCCTGTCCATCACCAACTCCCGGAGGTCACTCAGACTCACATCCATTGAGTCAGTGATGCCATCCAGCCATCTCATCCTCTGTCGTCCCCTTCTCCTCCTGCCCCCAATCCCTCCCAGCATCAGAGTCTTCTCCAATGAGTCAACTCTTCGCATGAGGTGGCCAAAATACTGGAGTTTCAGCTTTAGCATCATTCCTTCCAAAGAAATCCCAGGGTTGATCTCCTTCAGAATGGACTGGTTGGATCTCCTTGCAGTCCAAGGGACTCTCAAGAGTCTTCTCCAACACCACAGTTCAAAAGCATCAATTCTTCGGCGCTCAGCCTTCTTCACAGTCCAGCTCTCACATCCATACATGACCACAGGAAAGACCATAGCCTTGACTAGGCGAACCTTTGTTAGCAAAGTGATGTCTCTGCTTTTGAATATGCCATCTAGGTTGGTCATAACTTTCCTTCCAAGGAGTAAGCGTCTTTTAATTTCGTGGCTGCAGTCACCATCTGCAGTGATTTTGGAACCCAGAAAAAGAAAGTCTGACACTGTTTCCACTGTTTCCCCATCTATTTCCCATGAAGTGATGGGACTGGATGCCATGATCTTCGTTTTCTGAATGTTGAGCTTTAAGCCAGCTTTTTCACTCTCCACTTTCACCTTCATCAAGAGGCTTTTTAGTTCCTCTTCACTTTCTGCCATAAGGGTGGTGTCATCTGCATATCTGAGATTCAAGTAAGGAATTCAAGTAAGGGAGAAACTTAAGCCAAATCATCTTTTGTCCCCATGCCCAGCTCTGGGGTGGCCAGATGGATGAATGGCCATTCACTAGGAATAAGATGTGCTCTCTGGTTCCTTTCTCCCTGGAATTATTCCTTCTTTCGAGTGAGAGAGAAATTGAAGCCAAACTTAAGCCTCTGTCCCAGGTCTGGTTCTGGGGTGGCCAGGTGGACTAATGACCCATCACCATCTCCATTAAGGCTTGCCTTTGCTATCAGCTTGCTAATTCTAGATGCCCTTTTCAGGATGACCTTCTACCCTGGAGACCACCCTAGAAATGACTTTATTTGCGGGGGGGTGGCAGGGGGGTGGATACATAAGATGAGCTTTGAGTTCAAGGAAGTAAAAAGGCTGGAATTTGATGGAGGTTTGGGGAGAGGAGAAGTGGGAAAGTTTCATCTTTAGGTAGGAGACATATTCAAGAGGCTGGGCCATCCCCTTCTTGGATCCTCGCAAGGACTTGAGTGAGACCTCCATCCTTCTGTGCCAGACGATGCTGCCTGCTCTGCTGTTTCTCACACCCACGACCCACTCCCCCACCAAGGCTTGTGGGAAAGGTTACCAGCTCCCTTGTGAAAATGAGTCACTGATCTCCAAAGATGAGAAGCAGAAAGGTCTCCAGACAGGGGACTCAAGCAGTCCATTGTGGTCCCTTGGGCTTCACTGCACTGGGTGCTTCTTTCTCAGGCCATTGCTGCTGCCACCATGCACATGGAGCAAAGTCCCTTCCTTCTCCTCCTCTTAGCGTGGAGGAGTTCCAAATGAGTGCGTATTAAGGGAAGAGAGGAGGGAGGTGAGCAAAGGGGTGTATGAAGACTGAGACACTTTGCTTTGGGCACAGGGTGCTCAGTCCTCCCAGACCTAGTGTCCTGCAGTAGCTTCACAGAGTCCCAGAGAAACACTAAACTTCATAGGCCTCTTGCATGATTTCTGCATGTGGAAGGTGGCAAATATAAGCAGCCACCTCCTAGGAACAAACCCTTGTTCATCTTGACCTTTGGGGATCAAGACAGAAAAGATCCCCAGTGTGCATTTACTTCAATATCTCCATCCTGTCTGATTGGAGGGCTACAAAAAGCCTCTTCCCCAGGTGGCAGGACCCAAGTAATAACCACATCCTTCTAATGAAGCCTCACTCCCATGTGCCCATACTCCACAGAATAACATTAGACTCTAAGAATTCTAGAGACTTCCCTGGAAGCCCAGTGGTTATGAATCTGTGCTTCTACTGAAGGGGCACAGGTTTGACCCCTAGTCAGGGAACTAAACTCCCCCATGCCATATGGCTTGACCAAATAAATAAGTAAAAATAAATTTAAAAACTCTAGCATTGGGCTTCCTGGGAGGCTCACTGGTAAAGAATCCACCTGCCAGTGCAGGAGACATGGGTTCAATCCCTAACCTGGGAAGATTCCCCCATGCTGCAGAGCAACTAAGCCCATGCACCACAACCGTTGAGCCGGTGCTCCAGAGCTAGGGAGCTGCAGGTACTGAGACCGTGTGCCCCAGCTACTGAACCCCACAAGCCCCAGAGCCCTTGCTCCAAAACAAGAGAAGCCACCACAATGAGAAACCCACACACTGCAACTAGAGAGTAGCCCCGGCTCTCCACAACTGGAGAAAAGCCCGAGCAGCAATGAAGACCCAGCACAGCCAAAATAACTAAAACTATACACATGTACAATTCTCTAGCATCACATTCATACCGTGAGGAGAGACTGCAGAAGTCACTAGTCCCACATTCCCTGTGAAGCCCATACCTGACATTTGCAGAAATGGGCTTTGCCGAGACCTGAATGGTAGAGTGTGATATTTCTGAATCCATTTTGTAGGGGGGAAAATGGTACACTTCACAGTCCATTAAGTCATCATATATTCTTACTTATGATCAGATCAGATCAGTCGCTCAGTCGTGTCTGACTCTTTGCGACCCTATGAATCGCAGCACACCAGGCCTCCCTGTCCATCACCAACTCCCGGAGGTCACTCAGACTCACATCCATCGAGTCAGTGATGCCATCCAGCCATCTCATCCTCTGTCATCCTCTTCTCCTCCTGCCCCCAATCCCTCCTAGCATCAGAGTCTTTTCCAATGAGTCAACTCTTCTTATGATACTCCTCAATAAAAATATCTTTAATTAGTAGACTCTGGAGCTTAGCTTCTCAACAAAACTCATCAAGGTAAGAATGAGGATCCCCATCCATTCCAGGGATTGGAGCCAGAGTCCCATCAGCCTGGATCTCAAAGAGATGCTCTGGGACCCTGTGCAAGCAGGTGGTTAAACGCTCAGGCTTTTGTCTATAAGACTTAATACCACACTCTCCACTTAATCGCTATGTAAGGTTGCTTAACTTCTCTGTGCCTCAGTTTCCTCACCTGCAGTACAGGAGTAATATCTTCTTCACAGGAAGTAAGGATTAAATATGATAAAGAGCTTAGCACAGTGCCTAGCATATAGACTGCTTGATAAATAGCAGGTATTGTTGCTGACGGCCAGGCCCAGGCCATTCCAAGGATCAGATCCGGTCCTTATTAGGGAACAGGTCATGGCGGGATGGGATGGGACATCAAGGAAAGAAAGACCAAGACAGGAGAGACCCTCCAGTGTCTGAGGATCCGATTCCTCTACTCTGCTCCCTATAAAGGCCACTGCTGCCTCTTTGGGCAGGGGGACTAGGGAAACTGAGGCAGGCATCTTCCCATCCTCCTGGCTTCCACCCTTCCCATGAGCAGACAACCCCTCAGTGGCCCAGTCTCCATGCCAAAGTATGTCAGGGCCCCAGAACTGGGTAGTAGAAAGGCTTCCCCCATGCTATAACCAAAAGTGGGATCCAGCTGTTCACTGCTCAAAAGCCAATAAAGAGGCAAGAGTGGTGGAGAGGACAGTTTGCTTTATTTTGGATGTGGCACCTGGGGAGAAGGGCAGACTTCTGTTCAAAGGCTGACCAGCCCCTCCCCAGCCACCACAACAACGGGCAAGAGTTTTTATAGGCTGGGGTGGGGCTACATGTAGAAACCGCACAGCCAGCTCTGACAGTCTTCTTGAAATTAGTCACCGGTAGTCTGACCAGCATCATCTTGATTGTTTTAAGTGCAATGTCTAGGGTCTGTTTGTTCCCATTTCCTTGAGGCCAGTTCTCAGAGTTGTGGCAGTTCAGCTAGCAGTCTGGCCATCGTGTAGTTAACTTCTTCCACCTGGTGGGGGTTTCAGTATCTATAAGACAGCTCATGGATATGGCTCAGGACATTATCTGTAGCCCTTGTTATTGTTGCTGGTGTTCTGTTGCTATAGCTCTTGAGGAGGAACGAAAGGTCATTGACTATGCTTAACGACTAAGCTATGATTACTTAGTCTTGGACTATTTTCCCTTGGTTCTGCATTTTCTCCCTTTTTTGATTAAATTTAGTCTCTGGCTGAAGCTTTTTCACAGTCAAAACGCAGCCTGAGGACATGGTGGGCAAGGCCCACAGGGTGCCACTCGTTTCGATGCTCCCCCAGAGGAGAGAGGGGGTGGGTCTCGCAGGGACTCGGTGAGCAAGTGCCAAGCCTGAGTGTCCAACCAACCTCGGGGCTTCCTGAATCTCTCTCCTCAAGGCTATGGGGAGGAAGAAGCTGTGTCTCCCACTTAGGACGATGGTAAGAAGCCACACGATTCCCCCAGCCCTTCTCTAGCAAGTGGGCCCCAAATGGGGCCAGATGTTATGGTGGGTTGCAGAATTTTTATAGGTTTATAGGTGTTAAAAGATCAGGCTCTTTGGTGGTAAAAGTTTTACAGACCAGTAAAAAATCTACTGGGGAAGATGGGAAACATGTAGCTGTAATGGGAAAAGCTGAATCTCAGCTCCATCCGTGACTAGCTTTAGAAGCTGAGGCAAGTCCTGGAGGTGCTCTGGGCTCTGGAGTGTTTGAACCTGGAAACTGAGAGCAAGAAAAGCAATCAGGGTTATGTCATGAGACAGTACCACAAAGGGTGGGAAGCTCCAGACACGTGTGCAAACAGTCCTCCTTCCCATGCTGCATGGAGCTGCCAGACTCAAAGGAAGCCCAGGGCTTTGGCCCTGCAGCCTTCGAGCTTTTCATGACCCACGCTGGCCGGCTGCCATCTGCGTGTCTGCCTCCACTCCCTGGGAGGAGTCTGGCCGTCTACTGGCAGAGCTCAGGAATCAAATTAGCCAGGCCTCTGTTTTTCCCTCATCCCCACTGGCCAAGGAGAGTTCATCAAGGCCTCACACTAATTCTTATCTTGTTTCAAAGGGGCAAAAGTGACTCCACGGTTTCATCGGAGGCAATTTACACCCCGCCACTGGCCACGGCTCCAACTCCCTTTGTCTGGTGCGCCATCAAATCCATTAATAGGAAATTTCTTCAGGGGAAACCTGATTGCTGCTCCATCAGAGAGAGACTCATGGGCAATACATCTCCATCGGAGGCTGTGGCCTGCCCAGCTCGCTCTAATCCTGTTACCTAAGAAGCTAATTTTCAAATGCACACGCTGTGCCTATGACATGCTCTCCCCCGCTCCCAACACAATAGGGCAGTCTCAGAGGGTCCCACGAGCTCACTGCAGCAATGTGGGCTCGTGGGACGGGGTCTCCAGCCTTCTTCACTGTCCCGAGGTGATCCACACCCAAACCCCAAGACCCAGGGTCCCATTCCGGAAGGAACAGCCACACTCAGGCCCCCGTGGGCTCAGGGCTCAGCATCTTCCTGCTGCGTCTGATTCCTCCTCCTCCTCCTTTTTTTCTTTTCCTCTTTTTGTCCCCCTCCTTCTTGCCTTTTATTTCTATTTTCCTCTTCCTTCTGTGTCCTACAAATTTCCCCATCTTTTCCTTTTCTCCTTCCTTTTCCCCCTTCTCCAGGTCTTTTCTACAGTTTTCCCTTCTGCTTCTTTTCATCTTCCTCTTGCCGTATTTTCCCTCCAGCTTTGGCACTGCCCCTTGTAGAACAAGTTTAATGTTTGATGCTCCTACCTTCCCGGCTCTGTCTCCGGGGGCGGGCGGCGGGGGTGCCTGGCTTGGTGGAAGGCACGGGTCCCCAGGACACACAGACCAGGACTTGGAGCAAGAAACAGGGGAGCGGGGGTGCCTCACTGATTCATACAGGGAGCCCCAGGGACACAGAATGGGACATTTAGGGACGATGGTTAGGTGTGTCTGGGAAGCAGTTAAATGTGTATTTGGTCTTTACTGATGATGCGCAGTCACCTGTTTAGCTGGGGACACGGTGTCACCTGTGGAGGAAGAGCATGGTCCTCCTGCTTCTCTTACCTCACCCCATTCAGTCCCAGTTCAATGCTGCTGCTGCTAAGTCGCTTCAGTCGTGTCTGACTCTGTGCGACCCTATGGACTGTAGCCCACCAGGCTTCTCTGTCCATGGGATTTCCCAGGCAAGAACACTGGAGTGGGTTGCCATGCCCTCCTCCAGGGGAATCTTCCTGACTCAGGAATCGACCCCGGGTCTCCTGCATTGTAGGTGGATTCTTTACAGCTGAGCCACCAGAAAAGCCCCAGCTCAATGCTATTGAGGGGCATAAGCTAAGGCAGCAGCCCAGAGCACCTCTCAACAGACAGGCTGCCCCCTTGCTCCAGGGGCTCCTGCAGCCCTCTGTCCCCAAGTTACTCATTGGGGAACTTGGCCAGGCCACCTGGCTGAACGGGAGGACTAAGCTCCATTGGCCCTGTGACATCAGCCTGGAGGGCTTCCTCCCCTGCCCTCCCCACTCTGAAACCTGATCCAGCGGAAGGATTGATTGCAGGAAAACTTGGCGGCTTCCCAGCCCTGGTGGCCAGGGGCAGTGTGAGGCTGCAGCCTCAGGAGGTGTGGGAGGCTGGCTGATATGAGGCTGGTGGAGCGCAGCGGGCAGGCTGGTCCTCCGCAGCGCTCACCCTGAAGGCCACTCCGAGAGAAGCGACTATGCTGCCCTGGGTGCCACGGGCGCTGCTCGGCTTGCTTCTGCCCATGCTGCTGGCACCACGGGGAGAAGGTAAGGAGCCGATGGGACAGCACGCAGCACCTGGGAGGCAGCGGACAGAGGTGGGGCAGGGGGTGCTTGGCGCCTCCAAAACTTGAAGGAAGGAGGGTTTTGGAGTGGGTGAGGCAACAGGAAAGTCAGGGACCTTACCGCATGTGGGCAAGAGGGAATTTCCACGCCCTGGGGATACAGCTAGAAAGTTGGGCATCTCGAGTGAAGGGTGAGAGCAGAGCTTGCAGAGTGGGGCGTGGCACAGCCTGCTGTGTGGGAAATGCTTAGCGGGCTCCTCTCCTCTTTGCTCCGGCCCCCAGACTCATCGAAGGGCAGCTGTAAGGAAAATTGGAGCTGTCTTGATCCCCTCTCTCTTGTCATAAACGGGAACGCTGCAGTCCAGGGTGGGTAGATTTTACCCAGGGTCACACAGCTCCGCAGCAGTAGAGACCAGGACAGATGTCATCTTCCCTGACTTCACTGCTTTCATTGCATGAGCTCTCTGGGCCTTTGTCTTCTAGAAAAGTTCCTTCCAGGGCTCAGTTCAGATAGCACCAAACTTCTCTCTGCATTCCCTCACCCATCCTTTCCTGCCTCCTGGGGATACGAGGAGTTTTAGCCACAAAAGAATCTATTTCCTTTGTTTCAGACAATAGTCATCCCCCACCTCCACCCTACATGGGAAGGTTTTCTCTCCAGCCAGAGCTCTTTGAAGCCAGGGCGGGCACAGTGTAGGATGTGGTTAAATGGACAGCTCTGAAGGGCTTAGGGGCACGATGGTTTTCCTCGTGTCATTGGGGGTAGCTCAGTGGGACGAGCAGGCCTGGGCTGTGAGTTAAGACTGTGATCTGGGGCTTCTCTGGTTGAGGGGGAGCTCTGTCTCTCCCAGCACTGGTCCTTGGCCCTGAGGTCTGGGGCACCCAGTCTGGTCAGAATTCCAGACAATAAGACCTGGGCTATTGCTGGTGCAGTGAAGATACGCAGGGACTTGAGTCTGAATCCCAGCTCCCTTGCCTGCAGGGCACAGTACTTGCCTGTCTGAGCCTTGGGATCTTTATCAGTAACATGGGCTCTGGTAGCAGCCAGCCCAGGGGGCTGATACTGAAATGAACGATGTGCTCATTGGTATTATTCCCAAAGGGGACGCTCAGTAAACATTCTCTCATCTTCCCCTCTCTCTCTGCTGTTGTTTTTCTGAAAGTTTATTGGGGAGCGGGGGCGGGGGCAGGAAAGGGAACCTGCAAGACCAATTTGCTGTAGGGATTGCAAGCACGGTAGATGAGGTGGGAGAAGAGGCAGGCTTGTCTAGGGAAAGCCTGGCCTCCAGGCCCTGGGCTGTGAAAGGCCCAGCCCCCCGCCGCCCCCAGCAGCGTCCTGTGTACTCCAGGGTGCCTGCCCACCCCGTCTTTCCCCTTTATGTTTCTGGTATCTTTCAGGAAATGTTCTTACTGTCTCCCAGAAAGACAGCTGAGGCTCTTCTGTGAAATCCCCACAGAGTGGGGCGAGGGCCTAGGTGTGGGGTTTCATGATTTTATCCTTGCAGGCCTCTGGCTCTGGGAGCAGCTTGGTTTCTACTGGTTTCCTCCACACCCCACTCTAGCCCTCTTCCCAACCCCATCAAACCAGCCCAGAAAGCTAGACTGAGAAGGAGGCCTGGCAAGGACTCCTCAGGAGTTTGCGTGAGTGTGGAGACAGGGTGGGCTCTCCCTGGGGTGGGCTTTGCAGGTCGGAGAGGGAATGTCCGCGTTTGCTGGGTGCCCACCCTTCTCTCCTCGTCAGCTGAGGGCTGGGGTCTTGGGGACCGTGAGCTGTGCAGACACTGATCTCTGACCTCCGCTGAGGCTGACACCCTGCAGACCGCTGGGCTTAGAATCTGTGCACTTGAGGCCACACTCTCTAGGATCTCCTGCCAGGGCCAGCTTCCCTCGGCTCTCAGAGCCCCTCATCCAGGCCCCAGAGGCCCACCTCCTCTGGGCGGGCAGCAACTCTCAAACCTTCTCATCCTTGGCCGACTTGAGACCTCACCTGCCTCGTGCCACCTGCTCTCAAAGCCCAGCTTCCTTTCTCATATAAACAGGGGCTGGGGCTACCCTTATGAATACTTTTGGGTTTTGGCAGGAACCTCTGTAGGCAAAAAATGCTCCAGAGAAGGGAATTTCAGTCTGTGGGGGTATCTTGGAGTTCTGGGAGGTGGGATTAAGTGGGGACACATTTACTAGCTTTGAAACCAGGGCTAGAGATCTGGGGCAGACTCAGGCTGCGCTGTCTGTCCTTCCCAGCCAAGCACAGGGGGGACCCCCAGCCCCCCAACGCCTCCAGGCCAGCTCTGCTGCGGCTGTCAGATCACCTGCTGGCCAACTACAAGAAGGGCGTGCGGCCCGTGCGGGACTGGAGGACACCGACCACCGTGTCCATCGACGTCATTGTCTACGCCATCCTCAGCGTGGTGAGCGCCCGGCCCCACTGCCCTGCTCCAGGGTGGACCTTCTGAGTGGGAGACCATGTGAGACCCAGTCCATGGTGGGCTTTTGGGTGCCCATAGCCCCTGAGCCCTGAGACCACAGCTCAGGATGCTCCCCAAACTGAAAACTGGGGTCACCTGCATGGCTGCCTCTCCTACACCCTACGGCCCGCGGGTTGTGCGTACGTGTGGTTCTTCACACATCACACCTCCCTGGGTGAGCTGGGTGAGGATGCAGACCATCCTATTCACCTCTACACCCTCACTGTCTTTCACACGTCCCAGGTACATGGAGGGTGTTACTAGATCGTGGTTGAAGAATTAATCATAAATAAAGCAGTTAATCAATTGCTGAAGTAGGGTGCGGTGCACTGCCCAGCAGAGGGGGTTGGATGCTGGGCTGAGATAAAGAAGGCAACTGCAGAGATGCAGGTACTGCCCTGGGGTAGGGTGGGCAGAACTGACTTCTCTGGCCATCTCTACTGGAATCAGCTGGCTGTTTCCGGAAGGGAGATTGGGAATTGGATGGAAGGGAGGGAGAGTGATGAATTCTTCATTTTATGTGGGTCTGTACCTTTTGACTTCATGCTAACATAGGAAATAGGTGTAAATACATACACACAGATATAATTGTACAGACATACATATATATGATGTTGTTATGTTGCTGTTTAGTTGCTAAGTTGTGTCTGACTCTGCAACCCCCTGGACTGCAGCACACCAGGCTTCCCGGTCCTTCACCACCTCCCAGAGTTTGCTCAAACTCATGTCTGTTGAGTCGGTGATGCCATCCAACCATCTCATCTTCGGTCATCCCCCTCTCTTGCCCTCAATCTTTCCCAGCATCAGAGTATTTTCCAATGAGTCAGCTATTTGCATCAGGTGGCCACAGTATTGGAGTTTCAGCTTCAGCATCAGTCCTTCCAGTGAATATTTAGGGTTGATATCCTTTAAGATTGACTTCTTTGATCTCCTTGCAGTCCAAGGGACTCTCAGAAGTCTTCTCCAGCATCACAATTCAAAAGCATTGATTCCTTGGTGCCCAGCCTTCTTCATGGTTGTTATATATGTCTTCTATTATTATCTTTTATTATGTTATTATATTATATATGTTTATGTGAAATATACACAACTGAATAGAAGATAATAGAAGACATATATGTGTGAACACACACACACATATGGTAAAAAAGAAATCCTTGAACTTCTTCCTAGGTGTCTCCTAGTAAAAGGCTGATTTTTCCCGGCTGGCCTCTTTCCCCACCCCATTTCCTCATTCTCAGGGGAGCAGTGCACAGAGCTGCAGCCCCTGGTGGGGTTGGCGTGTGCAAGGCGGGCTCCCAGCCCACAGGGCCGCCTTTGCCGAGCTCCCGTTCCTTCCGCAGGATGAGAAGAATCAGGTCCTGACCACCTACATCTGGTATCGGCAGGTGAGCTAACCAGCCCCTCCCCCATCCCCATTTTCTGGGACTGGGGGGCGGGCAACCCTTCCCTGAGGGACCTCCTCGGTCTCAGAGGAGCTGGGAATCTCAGAGGCCTTGGGCAAGGGAAGGAGGGGAAGAAAGGGGAGGGGAGAGGCATGCTCATGAGATCTGGGGTCTCCTGGATTTGGGCCCTTCTAACCTCAGGACTGAGAATGGGAGGCGGCTTAAAGATCAGGGGAGGAGAAATCCTCCAACCTCCCTGGTTTCCAGGGCTTTTCAGCACAGCCTCTCCAGCAAGCGCTTGTCCTGCTTCTGCTGATCAAACACCTCGGTGATTGGCAGCTCAGAAGGCAGCCACTTCACTTTCAAACAGCTCTGATTGCTAGAAAGTTCTTCCCTCTATGAAAGCCAAATTGGATGATGACCAAACCGGATGATTGAAACAGGATGATTCCATCACTTAGTCTTCCTACCCCCAGCCATTTCCCCACTCCTCCAGCTTCTGATGGGCGCCGCTCAGGCAACGTGCAAGGACTCAGAAGCAAAGGAGCAACGTGTTGGCATTTACATTTTAGACCAGTTATTCTGGCAAGAGAGTGGGGGAGGCATTGATCAAAATTTAGCCATACCTTACCCTGTGAGCTGCATACCATTATCCCTGTCCATATATGTGCACATCAAGACCCAAGAAGGGATTTGACTAAGGGAAAATGATAACCCACTCCAGTATTCTTGCCTGGAAAACCCCATGATCAGAGGAGTCTGGTGGGCTACAGTCCATAGGGTTGCAAGGAGTCGGACATGACTGAAACGACTTAGCACACATACCTCAGTTGATGGCTAGGTGGTTCATAACATTAGAAATGACTGGATACCTTTCCCGGGGAGAGGCTACATCTGCCTGTGTTGTATATATTCGCAACAGGGGAGCCTGGTGGGCTGCCATCTATGGGGTCGCAGAGTCGGACATGACTGCAGTGACTTAGCAGCAGCAGCAGGGATGTGTGAGTGCAGAGGGGAAGGGATTCTTGGGTACCACTGAGTAACCTGGGTGTCACTGGCACCCAGATTCTCCCAAGAAGATGCCCCCCTTGTTGCTTGGGCTCTGAGTGGTGAAGTTGGCCTGAGTTGTAGACCCCCCTGCCCATGATGAACTGGGTTACCTGTGATCATTCCTGCTCCTCTCCTAGTACTGGACCGATGAGTTTCTCCAGTGGAACCCTGAGGACTTTGACAACATCACCAAATTGTCCATCCCCACAGACAGCATCTGGGTCCCAGACATCCTTATCAATGAGTTGTGAGTACTGTCATCAGACGCGTGGTAGCCAGGGCCGGGGGGCTGGGGACGGCAGCGGGGCAGGAGATAAGATCACTGCTGTTGTATTTGAGAGGCTCCTCCAGACCTGCAGAAATGGTGGTAAAGTTGCATTGGGCCCTCATTCCCCTTAATCTTTTTCTCCCTTTCTTTTCTTTTAAAAACTCCCCTTTTTCTATGTCTGATGCTGAAACTTTCCTCTTCTCCTTGACCCAAGGATCCCTTTCCAGGGAGAAAGGAGGCCAGTGAATGAATCCACACTGTCATAATAGTCTAGTGAGAAACAGTGTTTTTAAAGGGGACAGGAATATTTCTGAAAGGAATAAAGTGCCAGCGATGGTTGGCAGAGGAGACTTGGGGTCAGGAGACACTCAAACTTTCAAGCCACACATATGCCTGAGTGGGCACAGATTGCACCCCGGGATGAAGTGGGTCCCACCAGCCTTTATTCCCAGCAGCCAACATTCCTTCTCCCCATCCTCCAGGCTCCACTGCCTGGGCTTCTGAATCCAAGGGCTGGGAAGATGGCTGGGGAGATAGATGGAAGGAGAAGGTGATGGGGGCCAGCTGTCCTCCACCCAGTACCCACTGCATCGCCCATGTCCAGGGGGTGCCACTCAAAATTCAGGGAGGCAGCTGACTGAGAGCCTCACTCCCTGCAGAGCTGAGGCTGGAGAGACTGGGAATCTCGTTTCAGGCTTGATCTCCATTTTCAACACTGAAGTAGCCTTGGCCTTGACTTCTTGTCTCTCAGCCTGATCCCACAGAAGGCCACAGGCTCAGGATCCCAGGCTTAGCTCCAGGGCTCCCTTGGGGGAGCTCAGCCTGGGGTCTGCCAAAAGAGAGTGGAATGAGCTCTTATAGGACTTCGTCACTTGCCCTAATTCTTCTCAATGATTTCTCTGGTTCTGTTCCCACCCCCCACCCCTGGAAATGATTGTTTTCATTTCAAGGATTCCTAGGGATGGAGCCCAAGGGTCTGCTCTCCCACCAAGCCTGCCCGTTGCCACCAGGCTGTCGATCCTGGGAGCTGAGCTCTGCCCAGCCCGGGTGGGCGGCACGTGGGGGACAGCTGGGTGTTCTCCTTATGGCCCGGGGCTTTGAGGTCCATGGACTCCTGGCTTGCATTTTGTAGCTAGATTGCCAGGGGAATAAAGGAGAAATGCTCTTTAACTGCTTGAAAAGTGGCCTTGGCGATGGCAGGTAAGGAAGCCTAAGATAAGAAGCTTGGACACGCCGAGGCCAGAAAAAACTGCCAGGTTGTCCTATTGTCTGGACCCTCTCTGCATCTCTTCCCCTGCCGAACTGCTCAGAGACCTTCTGACATCCAGGGCTTGGCCTGCTTCTTGAGCCCCACACCCACCCCTCTTCCCTGGCCAGTGTGGACGTGGGGAAGTCTCCAAACATCCCGTATGTCTATGTCCGGCATCACGGCGAGGTCCAGAACTACAAGCCCCTCCAGGTGATGACTGCCTGTACCCTGGACATCTACAACTTCCCCTTCGACGTACAGAACTGCTCGCTGACCTTCACCAGCTGGCTGCACACCAGTGAGTCCAGGGGCTTTGGGAGGCGGGAGAACAGGTGGGGGCCCAGGGATGCCTGCATGAGGAGCACCCCCAGGGATGTAGTCTCCCTTCTCCAATTTGCTCACCACTTGTTTGCTCAGCCTCTGTTTCTTCATCCTCTAAATGTCACTGACCGTGGAACCCTCGTCGCCTCCCTCAGCTGTCCTAAGGATGGAATGAGACCAGGCAAGATGCTCGGTCAGGGATGATGCTCTTCCCAAGTCACAAGTAGGATCTGGCAGGAAGTGTCTTTCAAATCTACCCACTTCTTCACTGATGGACCCTCCCTCACAGTGCCAGCTACCCTCATCTCCCACCCAGGTTACTGCAGTAGCTCCCAGCAGTCGGTCCCCATTCATTCTCATCCCCTCCAATCCCCACCCCCACACCAATTCATGCTCCTCACAGCAGCCAGAGAGATCTTATGCAAACGCAAATCTGGGGACTTCCCTGGCAGTCCAGTGGTTAAAGCTCAGAGCTTCCAATGCAGGGAACTCAGGTTCCATCCCTTCTTGGGGAAGTAATATCCCATATGTGTGCTCGCCCCCCAATTTTTTTAATTGAAAAGTCATGCAAATCTGATCATGTCTGTATTGACTTAAAACTCTCAGAGTTTCACCAGCCCTCCTGAGATACGATCTAGCTCTCTTACCTGGTCTACAGGCCTCTGTGCACAGACACCACTCGGGCTTCCCCTGCCACTCAGTCCCCAGCCCAGCTGCCTGCCTTCCCGGCCCCAGCATCCCTTGTTTTTTCTTTTACCCACATGCTGCTGCTTCTCCGTGGACACCTTGCCCCTCCCTCTCCTTTTCTCCTTCTGGCATTCCTCTTACCCTCTGACACCTGAGGCAGGACTAGGGGTGGTTCCCCAACTAGGGATGGAACTCATGGCCCCTGCATTGGAAGCGTGGCATTGTAACCACTGGACCTCCAGTGAAGTCTCTCAGTGAAAGAAAGTGAAAGTGAAGTTGCTCAGTCATGTCTGACTCTTTGCAACCCCATGAACTGCAGCCAACCAGGCTCCTCTGACCATGGAATTCTCCAGGCAAGAGTCCTGGAGTGGGTAACCATTCCCTTCTGTCCATTCCTTTCTCCAGAGGATCTTCCCAGTTCAGGGATTGAACCCAGGTCTCCCGCATTATAGGCAGATTCTTCACCATCTGAACCACAGAGAAGCCCAAAGTCCCTCTGTCTCTGCTGCTGCTGCTGCTGCTAAGTCACTCTACACAACTTCTAATCACAGTGTCCGTGTCAGTTACTCAGTAAACCCCCATTCGTTCCCCAAACAAGGCACCTCCATCACCCCATTTTATAGGCTCTTGTTTTCTCTCTACTTCTGTTCATTTGTAAAGACTTATCTCAACATCTACTCCTCCACCAGATGGAAACTTAGAGAGGGCAGGGACAGGATTTCTGGCCATGATGAGCTCCCCAGGGCAGTGCCTAGCACAAAGGAAGATGCTTGGCAAACTTCCACTGAGTGGACACATGCTAGGTGCCTACAGGGTCTAGTGAAGTGAGCCTCTCTCTGCTGCATGAAGGCATTCTCCAGTGCTATCCTGATTTTATTAACTGTAAATGACAAACATAATACACAACTCCCTTGAACAAAAGTCATATTTGCAAATAATCTTTGACTTTTGACCTCTACTCTCAATCCCAAACTCTTACCAACAACTCCCTACACTGAGACTTAATTTTTATCAGTATCATGATATACATATATTATATATTTTATATAATATGTTCTTCTAGATCCTTCTCCAGCCTTTGAATACATACACATACATACACATCTATGGGAAGTGTCCAGAAATGTTTTATGGGTTTTTATTTTACATAAATGTAAAATGTTTTGTGTTCCAATATATACTTGTACCTGAGTATTTTTACTTTACAAACAGTCTTGGGTATTTTTCCAGTTAGTGGAGATTTAGCTCTTCCTCATCAATGTTGACTGCTGTAGAATAGTTCAAGGTTTGGACTGCATAAACTTTATTAAGCATTTCCTTGATTGGTGGGAATTTAGATCTTTCACAGCATTTTGCTGCAACGGATACTGCTGTCTTAGGCTGCACATGTATATCTGCTTCACTAGTATAGATGCGGAGCAATGTAACTGCTGTTCTGTAAGGGAAGATTTTGCTTATTTTCCTAATTTACCTTTAAAGACAGGCAGCTCAGGGACTTCTCTGGCGGGCCAGTGGCTAAGACTTCACACTCCCAAAGCAGGAGGCCTGGGTGCGATCCCTGATCAGGGAACTAGATCCTGCATGCCACAACCATGTGTAAGATCTCTCACATGCCAAAACAAAGACACGGCATAGCTGCATAAATAAATAAATATGAAGGCAGGCAGCTCTATCAAGGCAAGGATGAGGAAAGCTGCCTCTTGCTCATTGCCTACATGAGAAATTCGAACAGGTAACCTAGAGGAGTGCTTGAAGGTATGAGTGTGTGTGTGTGAGAGAGAGAGAGAGAGACAGAGAGAGAGAGGGAGAGGGAGAGGGAGACAGAAACAGAAAGAGGAGAAGGCATTCTGATAAACAGCTTGCCCAGCTGTTTGCATTTTGCTGTGTCTCCATCCAAGACCCGTCCCCTCTGTACAGCCCCCCTGCACAGACAAGTACAGGATGCACTGTGACCTCATCTTACAGCCAAGAAACAGGCTGAAGATTACGAGTTGAGACTTGAGCCAGGCCACGTGGGTGCTGCCCCACGCTCACAGGCTCTGGCATGCCCCTGACCTGGGCTCCGAAGCTGCCCCGTTTCTCCTGTCTCAGTCCAGGACATCAACATCTCCCTGTGGCGCCTGCCTGAAAAGGTGAAGTTCGACAGGAGCGTCTTCATGAACCAGGGCGAGTGGGAGCTGCTGGGGGTGCTGACCCAGTTTCAGGAGTTCAGTATAGAAAGCAGCCACAGCTACGCAGAGATGAAGTTCTATGTGAGTGGGGCACACCCCGGCAGACTTCAGGAGGCGTATGGGGGAGAACCTCCGTAGCCCTTTCCCAACTCCAGGGTGCCCTGCAGCCTCAACGAAGTGGTTGGGGAAACACAGCTGCGTTGTCTCCTAACTTTTCCTGAAGAGCCACGGGCTTTGATCCAAAGACAGTATATGGGGTTTGTCTACATCTTTCAGCAGTCCAGGCTGAAAGCTCCATGAAGCAAGAGTATATGGGATGGGGAGGGGGGTTCCTGGGCCCAGAACCTGTCCGCCCCCACTCCCCTGAGCTCCTCTCTCAATCCAGGTGGTCATCCGCCGACGGCCCCTCTTCTATGCGGTCAGCCTGCTTCTGCCCAGTATCTTCCTCATGGTCGTGGACATCGTGGGCTTCTATCTGCCTCCAGACAGTGGTGAGAGAGTTTCCTTCAAGATCACGCTCCTCCTGGGCTACTCGGTCTTCCTGATCATCGTGTCCGACACACTGCCCGCCACGGCCATCGGCACGCCGCTCATCGGTAAGGCCCGCTCCTGGGGGACAGGTCCCTGGGGCCGTGGGACCTGCACCTCTCCTACCTCCTGTGTGTGTCCCCCGCCCCGCCCCGTCCCGGGGTGCATAGGTGTCTACTTCGTTGTGTGCATGGCTCTCCTGGTGATCAGCTTGGCCGAGACGATCCTCATCGTGCGGCTGGTACACAAACAGGACCTGCAGCAGCCAGTGCCCGCCTGGCTGCGCCACCTGGTTCTTGAGAGAGTCACCCTGCTCCTCTGCCTAGGGGAGCAGTCGACGGCCCGGAGGCCCGCAGCCACCTGCCAAGCCGCCAAGACCGATGACTGCTCAGGTGAGACAGGAACGGGAGAGTCCCGTGTGGAGGGGAACTTCTGACCTGAAGGCAGGGACTTGGTGGTGGGGGAGGCTCTGGAGGGCTCGCCAGGCCAGAGAGCCTGGGCAGGGCCTGCCAACTGGATACCGTCCTGCACCGAGAATTCATGGCAGACTTCAGCCAAAGGCATCAGTCAAACCCCTTCCTCACTTTGTATTCATGCATCAGCCTGGGTGGAGAAGGCACTGGCGACCCACTCTAGAACTCTTGCCTGGAAAGTCCCATGGACAGAGGAGCCTGGTGGACTGTAGTCCATGGAGTTGCTAAGAGTCAGACACAACTGTGCGACTTCACTTTCACTTTTCACTTTCATGATTTGGAGAAGGAAATGGCAACCTACTCCAGTGATCTTGCCTGGAGAATCCCAGGGACAGGGGAGCCTGGTGGGCTGCCGTCTATGGGGTCGCACAGAGTCGGACACGACTGATGTGACTTAACAGCAGCAGCCACAGCCTGGGTAGAGGGGAAGAGGGTTTAGGAGTTCCAGAGACTGAGCATGTCAGGACCTAAGACCTCTGGGCTGAGGGTGACCTCACCTGAGATGGATCCCAAGGGAGGTCAAGTGGATGCCCCTCAGGCACTTATAGGGCTTTCCTGGTGGCTCAGCAGTAAAGAATCTACCTTCAATGCAGGAGACACAAGTCTGATCCCTGGGTCGGGAAGATTCCCTGGAGAAGGAAATGGCAACCCCCTCAAGTATTCTTACCTGGGATATTCCATGGGGTCTACAGAGGATGCTGGTGGGCTACAGTCCTTCGGGTACCAAAAGAGTTGGACATGACTTAGCAACTAAACAATGACAACAACAAGCACTTACGGGACAACTGCCCTCCTGCAGTTCAACTCTGCAGCCTGGTTCCTAACGCTCTCTCATTAGAATCAGCCAAAGACCAGGCCCTTTAGAATTTCAAACACCTATGAGGGCACAGAGGGATACTAAATTCCTCATGCTTCTGTCGGTGGTGGTGGTAGTGATTGGTTTGTTGATTTCTTGAGCACTTTACCAGATGTGTGCAAAGCATTTTCTGTGCATTATCACAGGTCATTCTCACAGTGACCCAATAGGATCCTCATTTTCATTTTTCAAATGAGGAAACAGAAGCATAGAGAGGCCAAAGAGCTTGCCCTAAGTCACAGAGCCAGGACCTGGTGAAGGCATGATTTGAACCCAGGCTCATCTGACTCCAAGCTGGTGTTTTAAACCCTCCACCTTTCTCCCCTCCTTTGGGTCCTCCTCCTGGGTGGGGCCTGGCCTTTTGTAGAAGATGTTTGGTTAACCTAAGACCATCTCATCATGAGCTCATGCAGTAAACTAATGCCTAATTCTACTCTTATCTGGTGAAGGCAGTGATCCGAAGGTGTATTTTCTGGACCAGAAGGATTCAAAGTCATGGAGAGGAGTGCAGGGAGGTGATATGATGTAGTGGACAAAACAGTGGATTTGGAGTCCAGATACCTGGACCTCGGTGGCCTCACCGTTAAACGATGCTCTGGCTGTGTCACCGCAGGCTAGTCACTTAACCTCTCTGAGCTTTCACATCTTCATGTGAAGAGTGTGGTTAGTAATCACTCTAAGTCTGCCTCTCCATGGGGCTGCCAGGAGGTTCAAATGATATAACAGATATCAGATGGCTGGGGAAAGCCCTTGGGTTTAAAAAAAAAAAAATGCATGCATGAAGGATAAACATCAAATTCACGATCTTGCTGACCTGGGGAGGGATGAAGGATGTGACTAAGGAGGAAGGATATACAGTGATCTTCAACTGCATTGGCTTTCTTTATTTGCTTAAGTTGGACGGTGGGTACCCAAAGATGTAAGTTATTCTCCATACTCTTTAGGTCTGAAATCACACATTGTAAAAATGTCTGAGGCCTTAGAAATGTAAAGGCCAGTGTTCACACGATCCTGCCAGGCCTCCCTCCTTTGCCAATGCTCTGTCCTTCTTCTAGACATGGGAAACCACTGCAGCCATCTGGGGGGACCCCGGGACTTGGAGAAGACCCCGAGGGGCAGAGGCAGCCCCTCCCCCCGCCGCCTCGGGAGGCCTCCCTGGCGGTGCGAGGGCTGCTGCAGGAGCTAACCTCCATCCGGCACTTCCTGGAAAAGCGGGAGGGGAGCCGAGAGGTGGCCCGGGACTGGCTGCGTGTGGGCTCCGTGCTGGACCGGCTGCTCTTCCGCATCTACCTGCTGGCGGTGCTGGCCTACAGCGTCACCCTGATCACACTCTGGTCCATTTGGCAGTATTCCTGAGTGGGTCCAGCCCAGTGCCCGGCCACAGGGGGAGTGGGGGATGATGGCACTTGTTAGGATGGGGATGGGGGAATTTCAGGGCCAAGGGGCACCAGTGATGTTCTCAAGGCACATATACAGTTCCTGCCTATTTCCAGTGCCAATGCATCTCAGTAGTCCCAAAGCAAGGCCTTCACTCTCCCTCTCCCAAACTTGGTGTTTAAGTCTTCCATCCTCATCCGCTCCCATACAGGCCCATTATGGCTTTAAAACACACTCTTGGATCAGAAGAAACACACACATGGCCTGACTTCACTCTGTCTAAACATCAAGCCTCAGTTTCCCCACGGGCATTTCCCTGAACTGGCACTTTGGAATTCTGCTCACCCCCTCAGCCTTGTTTTGAGGTAGAAGGTAAGCCAGCTCTCTGCCACATGGGCCTTATTACTCTGCATTAGGTTCATCCAACCCTAAGGTCTCCCTGCTCACTGGTGGCCACTTCCCTGAACACCCATCAGATGAAGGAGATAATAAAATGTGATGAATCCCTAAATTCTCTGATTGACCCTTTGTCAGCATCTAGGTGAATGGAAGATGAGGTCTGAAGTTAACGATGGTAATGAGGTTGGGGAATTATCTGTGGTTTCAGATGTTTGGTGCTTCCTGGCCCAAGGAATTAAGAGGTGACCAAGTGGTGGCTGTTCTGAAGGAGACAGTTGGAGGTGGGGTTCAAGGTGTGGGGATCAGAACCAGGAACACTTAGCACTGGGGAGGCGGGGAGAGTGAGGCTCAGTTCTGTAATCCCCTGGAAAGATGATGGAAGGGTCTACACAGTCCTGTTATCATTGTGGGCTCCTGGCTTCTTGGGGAAGCTGGGAGCCGCTCTCCTCCAGCAAGAACATCAGCACCACGGCCAGCACCCACTGGTTTGGTGTTGGAAAGCAGAGAATGCGGTCTTGCACTTACCTAGCTCCTTTGGGAACTCTCAGCAGCCAGCCCCTGGCATAGCCACCAGAAAGCAGGACCGTGAGGGAGGGGGAGTCCAAGGCATGGTCTCTGATCTTACATATCAGATCCTGGCCCCTCTCTCACACATCAGGGTTTAAAGATACGCTAAGGAACATCACAGGCTTCCTCAGTGGCTCAGCAGTAAAGGAACTCCTGTAATGCGGGAGACACGGGTTCGATCACTGGGTGAGGAAGATACCCTGGAGAAGGGCATGGTAACCCTCTCCAGTATTCTTGCCTGGAGAATACCATGGACCGAGGAGCCTGGAGGGCTACAGTCCATTGGGCCGCAAAGAGGCGGACACGACTGAAGCAGCTGAGCGTGCAGGCATGCACAAGAAACTTCCAAACTCCATCACCCCCTCCACCTAACAAGTATTCAGAGGAGAGGAACGCTAGAAACCACTAAGAATGATGGCTTAGAGGCTGCTGTGTTTGCCTTAGACTGTCTCTGGTTCTTCCTTTCTCATTCCAGTCTTATCAGTCTCCCTGTCTTGGACTGCCTGTCTCTTAGGAACTGAAGTCTTCCAGGCTAAATGAAAAGGACTTCTTAAAATATCTAGGATGAGCTGTTCCAGGCTGCCCAACTATAAGGGGTTCATGGCAGAATACCTGAGCCGACACCTTCCCTTGACCCCAAGCTCTTGCATCTCCAATTTTCAGACCATCCAAGGAGGCTGGATGGAAGGCAGAGCCTTGAGAACTTCCTGTCTGAAAAAGCCTAGAGGCTGAGGAAGCTGGCTTATCTGGTTTAGATTTCTGGAGCTGCTTCTCACCCAGCTTCCCCAGCAGAAGGAACTCATGAAATATTACCTAACCGATTGCTGGTTCCTAATATAAGCTGGGATGAGTTTCATCTGCTACTTCCACCTCAGACATATGTGCTCTTGATATGGTAAAGGATTTTACTTTGTTCTGTTGAAGCGTAGGTTTTCCAGGAAAAAAAGGGGGAGACTGTGGGGCTAGAGAATGGCTCTCATTCACGATGGGCTTCCCAGGTGACACAGTGGTAAAGAATCTGCCTGCCAATGCAGGAGACGTAAGACGCTGGTTGGATCCCTGGGTCGGGAAGATCCCCTGCAGGAGGAAATGACGACCCGCTCCAATATTCTTGCCTGGAGAATTCCATGGGCAGAGAAGCCTGGTGGGCTACAGTCCAAGGGGTCGCAAAGAGTGGGACATGACTGACCAACTAAACACACACACAAGCACACAATAGTCGCCTTCTGCTGAGCAAAGATTGGGCTAAAGATGTTTATCTCGATCCTGCTTATCCTGGCTTTCTCAGGATGGTCCTGGCAGCCTATGCTTGGGAGCCTGATCTTGGGATCAAAGCTGTTCCACTCCACTTTCCACTTGGACTTGCTGGGCCAAGTCATGCAATCATGGGCCAGTCATGGGTCTCATGTCTCAGGCCAGAGAGACAGAGAAAGAAAGCTGGACAGTCCGGCACTGTCCATGCACCGCTGATCAGTAAGTGGGTGGCTATTGACAAAGTGTCCAACCAAACAGCTACTAAGACATTCATCAACCTATTGATTCCCCATCTCCCCCTCCCCACTCTTCACCCACAATCAATGGAGCAACAGAGCCCAGCACTGAGGCAGCCAATTAACCACCTGGAGAATGAGCCGCCACGTGTAACATCCCCCGCTCCACTGGCCACAGCCAATCAGCTCATCGATCCAGCAATCAGGCTGTGCTACCCAGGGATGGGAAACTGAGGCCTGGGGCCAAGAATCCCCTGGTTTACTCACTCCTGTCCATCAGTATCGATCTTGGGCACCGCCCAAGCAGACCTTTACCCTGCCTGGGATATGAGAACACGCGGAAGCTCCCTCCACCTGTGTATCTCCCAGAACTTCCTTTTTCCTTCCTCAGCCACTTCTGCTCCTTCCCTCTTTTTCTGTCCTAGGCAGAGAGAGAAAACCAGAAACTACCCATGTCTTTTTTTTTTCCTCCTATCTTTTTATTTTTATCTTTTTCTTATTTAAGCCAATTGTCTCTTTTTTTAAACTTTTAATTTTATATGGGAGTACAGTCAACAATGGTGTGATAGTTTCAGGTGGACAGCAAGGGGACTCAGCCATACATATACATGTATCCATTCTCCCCCAAACTCTCCTCCCATCCAGGCTACCGCATAACATTGAGCAGAGTTCCCTGTGCTATTCAGTAGGTCCCTGGTATTTATCCATTTTTAAATACAGCAACATGTACATGTCCCTCCCCAAATCCCTAATTGTCTCTGCCCCCGGTAACCACAATGTTCCTTCTCTTAAGTCTGCGCATCTGTTTCTATTTTATAAATAAGTTCCTTTGTATCATTTCTTTCTAGATTCCACATATAAGCGATATCATATGGTATTTCTCATTCTCCACCCAAGTCTTTAAAAACAAGTGCTTCTGAGAAGAGCCCAATTCAGTTCAGTTGCTCAGTTGTGTCCGACTCTGCGACCCCAAGGACTGTAGCATGCCAGGCCTCCCTGTCCATCACCAACTCCCAGAGATTATTCAACTCGTGTCCATTGAGTCAGTGATGTCATTCAACCATCCCCTTCTCCTGCCTTCAATCTTTCCCAGCATCAGGGTCTTTTCAAATGAGTCAGTTCTCCGAATCAGGTGGCCAAAGTATTGGAGTTTCAGCTTCAGCATCAGTCCTTTCAATGAATATTCAGGACTGATTTCCTTTAGGATGGACTGGTTGGATCTCCTTGCAGTCCAAGGGACTCTCAAATCTCCTTCAACACCACAGTTCAAAAGCATCAGTACTTCCGCGCTCAGCTTTCTTTATAGTCCAACTCTCACATCCATACATGACTACTGGAAAAACCATAGCCTTGACTAGACAGGTTCTCTATAGCTGTCTCCACTTCTCTGCTGCAGCCTTCTCCACTCACCTACCAAGTTGCAGTTCTCACCTCCTTTCCCATCCGCACTGCTTTCCAAATCTGTCATTTCTACTCAAAAGATTGCCTTAAAGGACTTGAAAGCGCCCAGCCTGGGCGACCCAGCCCTGTCTAGGGCTCCCAGCTGTGGAGCTCACCGCCTGCTTCTCAGCAAGGCTGCCTTTCCCGAGCGGCGGGATTCATCTGCGCTCCACGACCCCAGCCCCCCTCCCACCACCCACCCCCGCAAGAGTGGACATTCCGCAGCTCTGGCGAGGGTCCAGGCGAGCCCCGGAACTCAGAGTCAGGGTTTGGGCTTAGGGGAGATTCCGCTCAGAGACCGGGAGGGAGAGTTGCCTGCTGCGGGGAGGGGCAGGGGGAGGGCGCGCCCTCGGAGAGGTGTGGTTCCGCACTCCGCAGCCACATCCCCGTCCTCCGCCCCGCACCCCCACCAGACTCTGAATCAATACATTTTGAATCTAATCTAATAACAGAGATTTAACGAGGGGATAATGCTTGTGGAGCGGCCGGGCGCTTTGTCTCTTCTTGCAAGCGGCAGCTGGGGCCCATTATCTGGGGACAATGCCCCACGCTAATCACTCCCTCTCGCCTCCCAGGGTTTGCGGGGAGGGTGTTGGGCAAGAGAGGGCAGCTCCTCCCCTGATTGGAGGGGAGTGGAGGAGTGGGAGAGGGGGGAAGACGTCGATAAGGGTCTGGCCCGGGCCCCTCTCAATTGTCTTGGCCTGATACCAACCCAATGGCCTGGTCCCCACACTGTCCATCCCGAGTAGTCAAGGCTGGAGCTCGAACAGCGCGCACAAACAGCGGATAATTACGTATCAGCTGCAGTACTAGGGGCTGGGAGCTGGGTGGGTTTTGTTGATTTTTTTTTTTTTTTTTTTCTTTCCTCTAACTTGGTCCTCTATAATTTAAGCTCTCCCATTAAGGCCTGTGATTGGCCGGCCCTGACTGTCAGGGTTAGAGAATTAAACCCTGCTTTTAGAGACCAAGAATACCCTTCTCTGAGACAGAAGCCTGTCCACATGCTCGCTCTCTCTCCTATCTGGGACCTTCTATCTGGACTTGTTCTGAAGCAAGATGGGTGAAGGTTAGACTGCAGGAGAAACTTCCTGAGAACCATATTCCTGACATGCATGAGACTGGGAGGCTGAAAGGGAAGAATGGAACCTCGTTTCCTAGAAGCCTTTGAAGAGAGCCCTTTATCTAGGTAGGGAAGGGGCAAACCAGAGAGAAAACTGCATCATTTTCCGGTCACAGCTCAAGTTGGGAGAGACCCAGAGCTAGGATACCAGAAGTGTGGTCTCCCAGTTCCTTTTGCAATATATTTATTTGGTACAGTATGAGCATGCTGTGTGGAGTGGACTCCCCCACACTGGAATTTTGGCCCCATCACATGCTCACTGTGAAACCTTGGACAAGCACGTCAGTCCTCCGTGCCTCAATCTTCTCATCTGAAAAATGGGCACACATTAGTACCAGCTCATAGGGGCTGCAGAGAAAGCTGATTTTCACACTCCCAGCTTCATGAAAAAGCCTAAGGAGGTCGTGAGGCTGGAGTAGAGGGATGTTGAGTGGCATATGGACCCTTCCTTGATCTGCTCACATCACATTCTGAATGGGTGAGAACTTCTCCCATTTCCTGTTGTCTCCATTTTAGAAATGGGCAGGAGAAAGTGAGCTGGTCACTCACTCACTATAAGGCCAGCTCTGTCCACACCAGGCTGAATCCACATCTCTATGTCCTGTTCCTTCCTGTCCTTTTTTCTCCTACTATTACCCCCTCTGCCTTGCCCTTGAGCACTCCCAGGCTCCTTTGTTCAGAGTTCCTTCCTAAAACCACAACTTCAAGTTCTCTGGGAAAGCCTGTGGATACTGGGCAACACTTGGGTGGATTATCCTGATTTGAGTTGGATCTCTTGTTTTCAATTCCACGTCCTGTGCCCCTGTCTGCAAAGATAACTAGATTCTTGGCAGAGGGACACAACATGAGTAAGACATTCGGAATCATGGGAACCTAGGATTCACTTCCATGTGCCCTGAAGGACCCCCGACTCAAAGCTCACAAAGAAGTACCGTCCTACAGGGCCTGGCATGAGACTTCAGCCAAGGGCAGCCACAACCCTGTCCTTCTAGACTCTGTCCACAAGGTGGCGGCAAAGTCCAGAAGTTCTATGGAGGGGCCTACGAAACACTTTTTGCCCCCACCTCACTCCACTTCCCCCCAAATGCCCCCTCTCCTTGGGAGTCTCTGAGTCATCTCTTCTGAAGGCAAGCCCATTCTTTTTGACCAGCATCAAGGATCATGTTTCAGAGAGCTCGGTGCCCTCTTCTGATGCTCTGGGCAGAGGCTGTGCCCATACTGATCCCTCAGCAGCAGCCTCTTTTGTTTCTGTGCTCGGGCCTCGAGCCCACACCAAGCTGCGCACCGAGCTTATTTCCCCCTTTTTGCTTGTGTGATGAAGATATCAATGCCTAATGGTGAAAGGAGCCGTTTTAGCTAAAACCTGTACACACACAGGTCCATGGAGGACTCTCCACGTTTCTCTTCTGCCCGTGTCTCTAGGGCCCCAACTCCAGCCCACATCACACAGGCTCTGAGATGATCCTCGATGGTCCTAGGAGGAGAAAAGTGAGAGTGAGGGGCTGCCCAGAGCAGGAGCCAGGAAGGTGTGGGTGGGGGTGGAGGTCAGTAGAGAAGGTGCACCCTGCGAGACACTCATCCAATGGCTCTGGGGTAAGAACCAGAGGTGATATTGGTCCTAAGCAGAGTTAATGGCATGATTTCTTCACCCATCCCAGGGCAACAACCATAGCTTTTTGCTCTTGCAGCATGCTAGCTGTATGTATTAGTCTGCTGCTGCTGCTGTAACAAATTACCAATTTATTTATTCATTTCCCCTGTTGATTCTTTTTAAAATTAATTTTTATTGTAATATAGTTGCTTTACAATGCTGTGTTAGTTTCTGCCATACAGCAAAGTGGATCCTTTACACATGTACATATATCCCTTCTTTTTTTGGATTTCCTTTCCATTTAGGTCACCACAGAGCACTGGAGTTCCCTGAGCTATACCATAGGTTCCCATTAGTTACCTAGTTTATACACAGTATCAATAGTGTATAGCGCTGTTTCTGTTTTGCAAATAACAAATTGCCAACTTAAAAACACAAATTCCTTCTCTTGCAGTCCAATGTGGATTGGCAGGGCTCTGCTCTTTCTGGAAGTTCCAGGAGAGACTGTGTTTCCTTGCCTTTTCTGTAGTCTAGAGGTTGCCTCTATTCCTTGGCTCATGGCCCCTTCCCCCAGTCTCAAAGCCAGGAGTATATCTTTCAGATCTCTCTTTCTTACATGTCTCTCTCTGTTTTGCCTCCCTCTTCACTTATCATGAGCTTTCTGAATCTGATGGGCTCACCCAGATGATCCAGAATTAAGTCCCACCTCAAGATCTTTAAATTAATCACATCTGCAAAGACCCTTTGACTTGTTATGCAACATAATCACAGGTTCTGGGTGTTAGGAAGAAGTTATCTGCGGGTGGGGGGAGGGGCATCATTCTGCCATTTTTAGTCTTTATTGAATCTGTTACAATATTGTTTCTGTTTTATGTTTTGGTTTTATGGCCGAGAAACATGTGGGATCTTAATTCTGTGACCAGGAATCGAACCTACACCCCCAGCATTGGAAGGCGAAGTCTTAACCATTGGACCACCAAGGTAGTCACCTTAGGGCTTCTTGAGGCAACAGGTGTTAAACATAGAATGGGGTGCAAAATTACCTCCCTACTAAGACTTTCATAGAGACAAACACCCCCTTCTCCTGATCTGCCCTCTTTGAGAGTGTACTACAGGCAGGGGGTGGATAGAACAACCCCTGGAGGACCTTCCGAGGTTAGGGGCCAGGAAATGGTGCCTTTCTCTTGGTGACACTTCATCACGGCCCGAGGTGCCAGTTCTGTGCTCTCTCCTTTTCTCTTTGCTGGCATATCCACCCCCTGCCCTTTCCACCCAAGGACTCATCTTTCTGCTCTCACTCGTGAAACTGGAATCTAGCCACCAGATGGGTGTGTCACCGGGCTTCAAATTCCCACGAGAAGGTCCCCCTTCTAAAGTCACGTGAAGGTGAGCGGTGTGTTTCTCTCCCTGCTTTGGCCTCACTCAGCATGTCTCTTTCGACACCCACCCTGTTTCTGTACTCTCTCCAGGACTGTAGTTCATTTATTTATTGTCGGGTGATTTCTTTAGCATTTATCCTGACTCCCAGCCCATAAGGTCCCCAAGGCAGGTTATTTCTCATTTTGTGCGCCACTCACCCAGGGCTGGCACATAGTCCACGCTTGGCATTTAGTGGGCAAATGAGTGAATGAGCTATGGTTGGAGAAAGAGACACCTGGTGTGCAAAAGGGAGCCCCTATCTGCAACCCCTTCTCTAATCTACTCTTCACCTCCCCGTCAATGCCACTTGGGGTAAGGAGCAGGGAGTAAGGTAGAAGAGAGACCCAAGCAGCCAAAACAGCACTGGGGAATCTGGAGGTGGGAAATGAAGAGAGTGAAGCACTTTCCCCCAGCACCTCCACGCTGTGCCATAGTCGGTTTGGGGCTGTAGCAGCAAAAATCTGTGAGCTCCCATAGCCGGGACTCAGGTAGAAGGCGGATGGGCCCCCCTAGGGTAAAGCTGTTGGAGATTCATTCCCTATGGACCGAAAAACTCCAAGATGAGAAGAGCAAGACAATTAAGGGAGGAGGCTGGGCCCTGCCCAGACCACGTATTTCTCATTCTCAAAGTCAGGAGACCTCTCTGACCACGCATGTGTGGAAAGGCTCCTTGGAGGTGAAAGGTGAGCTACCCACAGACCTTAGCGGTAGGCTGCATCTTGGCTAAGAGATGGGCGCACACAATTGGAAGGATCCTGAGATATACCAAATATGGACTGTGACCCAGGGAAATAAAAATGATTAGCCAAAGAAAAACCAGAAGAAATGCCTCATATAAGTGATTTAAACTACCATTAGGGCGCGACGCAGGGACTCTCCGTCTGAGTCTGCCTGTGTGCCTATCCACACGTACTGTACTCTTTTTTCCTCTTAATAAATACTTTGTTTGCTTCACTACTTTCCATTTTTGTGGAAATTCTTTTTTGCAAAGCCAAAGGGCCAAGCCCTTGTCACTGACCACTGGTCTAGGGGCTAGGATCTGGTGCTTTCACCACCGTTAACTGGGCCTCAATCTCCGGATGGGAACCCAAACCCTGCTCCAAGCTGTTGCAGGGCGAGGGCACCCAAGATCAGGACTGTCTGCCTGTTACTCAGCTCTGTGTCTCCAGGACCAGACCTGTGCCATTGAAGGGGCTGGTGATGCGGATTCCATGTGAGTCCCCTTCTGCCAGGATGATCTTGTAATTACCAGCCAGACCAGAGCATGTCTGTACTGGAAATGGAGGCACAATTAATTATGGAGCCCCTGGTGGGCTACAGTCCGTGGGGTCACAAAGAGCTGGACACGACTGAGCGACTAAACACAGCACGCGTATCAAGGTCACAGATGTGGAGCCCGGTACCAAGGTCACAGGATAAAAGTCTCTGGAACTGACCAAGCCCCATAGCAACTGTTGCCATGAGCCTTGGATCTAAACCAGCCAGTTCCCTGACCCCATATTAGGTAATATGCCCACCCTATAGCATCCTAACCACCACTTAATGCCACTGTTCCAGTAGGAATTGTCTCTGTCTTGAAGCTATAAAAATTGGCTACTAGCCTGTGAAAGGGTTTGGCTCTCCCTTGAGCCAGCCCACTATTCTAACAGCATCTCCCTCTCTAATAAACTTTATCCTCTTCTCATTCTGCCTCATGTGTGGGAATTCTTTTCCAACCCGCACGCAGACCATGACATTAATAATTACATATGGGCTGTCCCGAGCAGGCGGCGTGCAGGCAACTAACTCCCCTTTTCTGGGTCCCCTGGTCCCCTGCCAAGGCTGAGACCTAAGCGGGCTGGTTGGCTGGGGGAGCCTCCATGCCTGCAGTTTCGAGAGTTGAGCCATCGTGGGCTGGGGGAGGGGAGGAGAGGCCTCTGCACTGACCTCTGTCCATTCCGGGGTCATGGTTTCCCTCCTGAGGTTGGTCTCAGAGGTTGGAAGGATTTCCTGTGGGGGTCACAGGTCAAATGCCGCATGTCCTCCGTAGAGCTAGCTGCACGGAGTCCTCCCTGGACCTCTGCCCTCCTGCCCCCAGGAAGAAGGATGGGCTGATTCTGGAGCAGGAAGTGGGAGGGGTGGGGCGGGGAGGCAGGCAGGGAGGGGCTCTAAGGCTCCCATTCCCTGCACCCCCTCATCCGAAGGACATGGTCCTGGGGGGGTCCCTCCCCCTCAGAGATGCTTGAGCTTGAACGTGGGGGTGGGGTGCACTGTGGAGCGGGCACTGCTAGCAGGAGATGTGCCCCATGGGGTTGAAAGTTGGGGCTGGATTGACAAGGAATCCCAAGGTAAACCATTGTCTTAAAAGTTTACTTTTTGTTAATAATCCCTTTTGTGGAGGAGGAAACACATATGCCCTCCTGCAGAGTAGAGAGAAAGGGCAATTGTATTGCTAAAGGGGAAAATGGATTTGGGCCTCTCCCTAGCTTCCTGACAGTTCCCTGGGGCTTCCCCAGAGTTTGGGAGTAAAGCAGAAATCCCCTGGGGCCAGTCCACATTTAAGCAGTAGCACCTGTAAGGGGCCTGATATAAGGGAACTGGTGGGAAATGGGGGTGGAGGTGACAGGTCCAACCCGGAAGGTCTGCTGTGGTGCATGCGGGGTTTGGGACCAGCCTGACCATCCCCTGCAGGCACCTGGGCCCCAGCTTCATGGGGTGGCTGTGTTAGGCTGCACGGATTGTGCACTGTACAACACCAGAAGGAACATTTACACAGACCTCAAGAACCACTCAGGAAGCTCTGATCCTGGGCCTTTTACACATCCTAGTCCCCCTGCCTAGGATGTCATTCTGGCAAGTCCCTACCCATCCCAAGATGCAGCTCAGATGTCATCTTCTCTGAGAGTTCTGAGTGTCCATAACACCCACCATACTCTTGTTCCACAGCATATTACATGGGAATGGCAGTGATCACCACCATTCCCAGAATCTTAACCTTCCTCCCTCCACCTTCCTAACACAGTGCCTGGAATGTAGGGGCACTGGTGGACAGTACTGGAGCTGGGAGGACCCGGGACATCACTACGAACTCTTTCCCTTCTGAAAAACATGCTGTGGTCCAGGGTGGCGAAATGACTCAAGTTCTCTGCAGCAGTGAGTGAGCAGCGACCAGTCCCTTAGTACTGGGGGCAGGGCCACCTTGCAGGAATGTCAATGGTCCTTCCTCTGAGACCACTTGGGGCCCCAACCCTCTTTCTGGCAGAGCACTCCCTCCTGTCCTTGACCCCTCTCCCTCTCACTTTCCAATGATGGCTATTTTAAAGGTTATTTTGACTCTCTCCGCTGTAATAAGAAACTAGCAATTAACTATTATAAGGATGCTTTACAATTGCATGGAAGCCCCTTTCATCCACTTTGCTTTAAATGGTTATATCTTTTATCCCTAGTTTTCAGGAATATAAAACTTTACAGCATTTGCTGCAAACCTTCATACTTTGCTTCGCAGTTTATTGCTCCCTCTATAGATATATCTTTCACATAAATAAGACTTTCATCTGTACAGTACTGGGCTTGGGCCACTGTGGCTCTGCACTTTCATCAATGGGACCCAGCCTTGGAAGCAAGGTGATTCACGCCACTTCACTGGCCTGGTTGGCCTCCCCTGGTCCCTTGTCCTCTAATCAGGGCTGGATGGGCAGCCTGGCCTCAAAGGAGGGCATGGACCCCAGGGAGAGGGAGACATGATGGGAATCCCTTAGGGGGTGCTACCCATTCCCCCTGTTCTTGATGTGAGGTTTGGGTCCTGGAAGAAACCACCCAAGAGTGGCCTGGCCTCTGCCCTGGGTAAGGAATCTTCCCTGAAGGCAGTCAGGAAGCAGCAGAGGTAGCTCAGTCAGAGCTCCCCAAGGCACGCCTGGAGCAGAGCACAAACCTAGTTCTTGGACAGCCCTGGCCCTCCAGAGGCCAGCCTGAAGAGCCTCTCTGAGCAGAGGCTCCATCTAGAAAAGCCATGGTGGCAGAGAGGACCACACAGCCGGTACTGTCCCCAGGTGAATTCTCCACGTTTGAACTGTTTAATCTGCTTTTTTATTCTAGAGTGTTTGGATCAACTGCAAAAATAAACGGCACCTCCTAGGGTGGCCGTGAGAATGCCCTGTCCCTGGGCTGCACCGAAGGTAATTGATCAAGGGCTCCAGATGCAGCTCTGAAATCCCCAGGCGGGGGTTGGGGGAGGAGGAGGCTGGTGTCGAGGCCACACCTCCCAAGGACTGCTCCAGACCAGGGACAGATCCTGGCAGGGATGCTAAGAAAGACCTGTTCCTGGGAGACGGGGACCCCTCTGAAGAGCGACCAGCTATAGGACTCCCCGACAGGCTTGCCAAAGCTTTTCTCCACTGCATGGCAGTCCAGGAAGACTCCTTCCCTCGTTCCTTCTCTCTCCTTCACTTCAGACCAAACTTTCCACCTAGCAGTCTGATAGCTTTCCTTACCTTCCCTCTCTCCCTCTCCAGACCCCATCACAGGCATTCCTCTTAGTAAAATGCTTGCCCATTTACTCCCACATGGGCATCTGATTCTCAGAGGCCCAGGACTGGCACACCCCTCATTTACATAAGAAGAGAAAGTTGTATATATCAGTGTCGCTGATGGAGATTCTGTGCAGAGCCTGTTGTTTATGCAGTAGCTGCTAGAAAGACAGGTAGACAAGTGGAAAGATGTGTGTATGTTTATATGCAATGCTAGAAGCAAGTGTTTCTCTAGGTATAGACATATGTAGGTGGGTATAAGTTGAAGGCTATAAATATACTTTTTTTTAAGACATTTTAGAGCAGTTTTAGATTCATGGTGAAATTAAGTGGAAGGCACAGATTTTCCATGTACCCCTCTAACCACCCCCAGACATAGCCTTCCCCATGATCAACATCCCCCATCAGATTGGTATGTTTGTTACAAATGATGAACTCACACTGGCACATCCCACACCCATAGCCCGTAGTTTGCATCAGGCTTCACTCTTGCTGTTGTACTTTCTATGGGTTTGGACAGATGTATCCATCACTAAATGTCCTACAGAGTAGTTTCACTGTTCTAAAAACCCTCAGCGTTCTGCCTGTTCATCCCCAACACCCCCATTACTCCACAAGCCCTGGCAACCACTGATCTTTTAATGTGTCCATATTTTTGCCTTTTCCAGAATGTCATATAGATAGAATCATACAATATAAATATACCTTTGTACTCATGCAATATACTCATCCAATATACCGTTGTACTCATCCAACACTTGGGAATCAACTGTCAGTTGGCCGACAATGTGATGTGTAGAGAGAGTGTAGCCATAATAACAATTCCATACGCCCGTTTTTATTTATACAATGATCTCAGGTCTCACAACAATCCTGTGAGAGGTGCAACTGCTATTTCTGTTTCATGGCTGTGACAATGGGGGCCGAGAGAGGTCTTCCTGTAGCAAACGCCAGAATGTGGACTGTTTCTAGATCGCTATGTGTATACGTGAAGCTACATAATAAATGTGCAGAGAGAGAAGTAGGTGGAAAGGGATGGCCTATAGGCACATCTGAACATATGGGAAGACAGATGTGTGGACCAGCAAATACATGAGGATGTACTAAGCTTTCCCCCAAAGTCACAACCTCTTATCTGTAACTCAGAGCTCAGGATGTGGCTGGGTTTGAATTTGAGCTCGGAACACTGAGTTCTGTCTCGGTAAACCTGTTTTCACTGCTCAGCAGTAAATCAAAACCCACTGCCCCCTCTTATCACTCACCTAGTTACCTGGATTCCAGGAAAACCAGCCAATTCTAGGAACTGACTCTTGTGCTGGAGGTGGGGCCTGGGACTGTCGTTGACAGGTTTGATCGTGAGGAGAGCAGACTCAAGCCAAGCCAGTAGGTTGAGAAAGGCAGAGCAGAAAGATGGAAAGGGTCTGTCATGGGCTGCAGATGTGATTAGTTAAGGTCATACTCAAGTAGGATGCGCCCTTAATCCAATCTGACTGGTGTCCTTGTAAGAAGAGGAGGCACAGAAAGAAGACGGCCATGTGACGATGGAGGCAGAGACTGGTGTCTCTCCTGTGGCCTCAGCGGGAACGTGGCCCTGCTGACAACTGGTTTTGGACTTCTAGCCTCCAGAACTATAAGACAATAAGTTTCTATTCTTTGGAGCCATCCAATGGGTGTAATTTTTTTCATGACAGCCCTAGGAAATGAATCCAGGTCCTTTCCACCTATCCATCAACACTACCTTGAGACCACTTGTTATGCATTATACATAATTGCATTTTTTTCTTTACCATTCCACCTAGTTGGAGAGGGCTTTTTGTTTTGTTTTCGGCCTTTTACATTTTATTTATTTATTTTTGGTTGCTCTGGGTCTTCACTGCTGTGCGCGGGCTTTCTCTAGCTGTGGTGCACAGGAGTTGCTCTCTAGTTGCAGCGCACAGGCTTCTCATTACAGAGTCTCCTCTTGCAGAGCACAGGCTCAGAAGTTCTGGTGCACTGGCTCAGTTGCCACGAGGCAGGTGGAATTTCCCCAGCCCAGGGATTGTCCTCTACACTGGCAGGTGGATAATTATCCTCTGCCCCACCTGGGAAGTCCTGGCTTTGTTTTTTAATTGCAATAGTTTCTGGACTGACAACCATTAGGTCTTTATATTCCTCAGGCTGCTGTCCTTAACCTCTTCTCCGGACAACACTCCTTCCTGGGGAGATCTCAGCCACTCTCACAGCTCCAAATATCACACAGTGGGCTCCTAACTCTGTATCCCCCAACCCACACTACACGCCTGAACTACATATCCACTATCTAGCTAACTTCCATCCTCGAACATTCCCCTCAAACTCACTGGGTCAAATTTTGATCCTTACGACCCCCTCCTTCAGCTGGGCCTCCCATGTTCTCTGTTTCAGAGAATGTTACAACTATTGACTCAGATGTCCAAGCAAGACACCTGAGCAAGGATGTCAGTCCATCATCTTTCTTTCATGTCTGGAACATCCACAAATTCTGTTGAGTCTGCCTTTTCTCCCTAAAATCTCTTCTATCCATCCTGTCTTTGCCATCCCATTTTCACTGAAAGAATGTTAAGTCTCCATCATTTTCTCCTGGGATCTTATAACATCTATTTATGACGTTGGCCAATTCTCCACATTACCGAGGGTTTAAAATTGCATCTTTGAAAGTTTGGTTAAAATCCCTAGTGAAGTCATCTGGGGCTACAGTTTTTGTGTGTGTGTGTGGAGGAAAGTTTTTTAAATTACAGATTCAATTTCTTTAATAGATATGAGGATTTCAAAATATTTATTTCTTTTTTTTATCAATTTTCCAAGTGTGTTTTCCTAGGTATTTGTCTATTTCATGTAAATTTTTGAATGTATTAGAATAAAATTGTCTGTTATAACATCTTTGTATTAGTTTCCTGGGGCTGCTCTACCAAAATCTCACAAACTGAGTGGCTTAAAATAACAGAAATTTACTGTCTCGCAGTCTGGAGGCTGGAAGTTGGAAATCAAGATGTCAACAGGTCCCTGCTCCTCTGAAACCCATAGAGGAGACTCCTTTCCTACTCTTCCTAGTTTATGGTGGTGGTCATGGCCCTTTCGTATCCCTTGATTTGCCACCGCATCACTCTAGTCTCTGCCTCCATTGTCACATGACCATCTCTTTCTATGTGTCTGATTTCTCCTCTTCTTATAAGAACTCTATTCATATTGGAATCGAACCCCACCCAACATATTGGCGCACCCTACTCCAATGTAACCTTATCTTAACCTGATTACATCTGCAAAGACCCTATTTCTAAATGAGGTCAGATTCTGAGGCACTGGGAGTTAGAACTTCTACATATAATTGGTGGAGGGCATAATTCAATCCACAGCAGACTAATTATCCTTTTATTATTTTTATTTTACTTTTAAAAAAAATTTCTGGCTAAGCTGCATGGCATGTGGGATCTTCAGTTCCCAAGAACTGAACCTCTGCCCCCTGTTCTGGCAGCAACAGAGTGTTATTGGATCACCAGGGAAGTCCCTATCCTTCATTATCTGATTATATTTTAATGCACTTGTAAAAATGCTAAAAGCGAAGAAAATCTTATAAGAATAACAAAATTGGAAGATTTGCAATACTGTTTCTTTTTTCAAAATTGCTTACATAATTATAGTAATAAAGACAGATTGGAATGGGGCAACCATAGGTACATAGACTAACGGAACAACATAGAAACTCCAGAAATAAACACAAATAAATATGGATACTTGGTTTATGACAACGATGACACTGCAAAGCAACGGTAAAAGAAGGATCTTTGTGGTTGTCAAGGGGAAGGGAGGGGAGGAGTGGATTGGAACTTTGGGATTAGCAAAAGCAAACCTATATTATATGCAGGATGGATAAACAACAAGAGCCTACTGTGTAGCACAGGGAACTATAGTCAACATCCTGTGATAAATCATAATGGAAAAATATGAAAAAGAATGTATGCATACATGTATAGCTGAATCATTTTGCTGTAGAGCAGAAATTAACACAACATTATAAATCAACTTTGAACTGTGGTGCTGGAGAAGAGCCCTGAAAGTCCCTTGGACAGCAAGGAGATCAACCAGTCAATCTTAAGGGAGATCAACCCTGAATATTCACTGGAAGGACTGATGCTGAAGCTGAAGCTCCAGTATTTTGGTCATCTGATGTGAACAGATGATTCATTGGAAAGGTCCTTGATGCTGGGAAAGATTGAGGGCAGAGGAGAAGAGGGTGTGAGGGGATGAGATGGCTGGACCACATCACTGATGCAATGAACACGAACTTGGGCAAACTCCAGGATATGGTGAGGGACAGGGAGGCCTGGCATGCTGCAGTCCACGGGGTCGCAAAGAGTGGGACATGACTGGGCAACTGAACAGCAACAATAAATCAACTATACATCAATAAAACAAATTTTTAAAAAACCACAATGAAATGCCATGTTACCTCCACCCGCATGGCTAAAATAAAAGAAAGATAGTAACAAGTTACGGTGAGGATGTGACAAAATTAGAGCCTTCAGACAGTGTTGGTGAGGATATAAAATGGTTCAGCCACTTTGGAAAACAGTTTGGAAGCTTCTCAAGATGTTAAACATAGTATGACTTAGGTTTAACATGACCTAGAAATTCCACCCTAGGTATATACCCAAGAGAGATGAAAATATATGTTCATAGAAAAATCAGTACACAATGTTCACAGCAGCCTTATTTATAATAGCTAAAAAGTGGAAACAATCCAAATTTCAACCAACAGATACATGATCAGTAAAGGTGGCATATCCATACAAGTGAATAATATGAATGTTCGTCATAAAAGGAATGATATATGGAGGACTTCCCTGGTGGTCCAGTGGTTAAGACCATTGTGCTTCCACTGAAGAAGGCACTGGTTCGATCCCTGGTCAGGAAACTAAGATCCCATATGCTTCATGGGGCTGCCAAAAAAAAAAGAAATGAAGTACTGGCACATGCTACAACATAGATGAAACTTACACTAAGTGAAACAAACAAAGACCACATTTGTTTGATTCCATTTACGTGAAATATCCAGAACGGACAGATCTATAAACAGAAAGCAGATTAGTTGCTGCTTGGAGTTAGGATTGGGGAGCGGGTAGGAAGGGGAAAGAAAAGCGACTGCCAACAGGTATGATGCAAGTGTTCAAAAATTAGACCATGGTGGTGGTTGCTCCATTCTCTGACTATAGGAAAAATCTGTACTGTGTACTTAAAATGGGACAATTTCTGTGGCATGCGAATGGTATTCATTAAAAACCATATTGTCAGGGACTTCTCTGGCAGTTCAGTGGTTAAGACTCCACCTGGTCAAGGAACTAAAGGTCCCGCATGCTACAAAACCTATTGCCAGCCTTCAAGCTGCCAATTCCAAAGGCCGCTGTTCCCTCTCCCACTCTGGCTTGGCTTCTCAGCAGCCTGACAGCTGCCCATTCCCTCCATCTTGCCTTTCATGACATCACCCGCTCCAGCTTCTCTCATGTCACTCGCCACGCCTGTTCAGTCTCCTTTGCTGGCTCCTCCACCAGCCTCTGAATGCTGGAGGGCCCAAGGCTTTGCGTAGGGCCTTCTTACCACCTCTCCTTTTGGAGTTTATTCAATCCTCTCCCTTAAATTTATTTTATTAATTTTTACTTTTTGGTCAAGCCTCGTGGCATGTGGGATCTTAGTTCCCAGACCTGAGATGGAGCCTGAGACCCCTGCCTTGGAAGCACAGAATCTTAACCACTGCACACTAGGGAGGTCTCTCCCATGACTTTAAATGACCATGGTATGACTTTAAATGCCATCTCATTGGCTGATGACTCCAAATAAATCAGAACCTCTCCCCAGATTTCTCTATCTGCTCATTCACTATTTCCCTTTGGTGATCTGAAGCTATCTCAAACTTAGTATGTTGAGATATAAGCTTCATATTCTCAGTTTCCCACTCCACCACCAACCCTATTTCCTCCCAGGTTTTCTAGTCCCAGTAAATGACACCACCAGTCACACAATTGCCCAAGTCAACCTTAATATATGTATTTTCCTCCTGCCCTATACCTGATCATTCAGCATCTTCCACTTCCAAAGGGCACCCAAACCCACCCACTCTTTTTCACCTATTCACCCTACAAGTCATCATAATCTTTCCATGGCAACAGCTTCCTAACTTCTCTGCGTGCTCACTCAATGTCACTTTCCCGATTAAGATCCCTCACTGACTTCCCAACACACGGCAAACCCTGACCTGCCTCAGGACCTTTGGACATGCTGTCGTTCCGCCTGAAATGCTCTTCCCTCAACTCTCCATATGGACCATCCATTATCTACCTATCTCCCTCAGCTCATGTCATCTCCTCAGAGGAGATTTCCTTACCCTATCTGTGTTCTTCCCTTAGTCCAATTATTCTCCAGTATTCATGATGTCTTTTACTTCATGGCACTTACCACAACCAGTATCAACTTCTGTATTCTACTTACACTGGTTCACCAGTGCAATAAATACCTATCATGTCTCCTCTGTACCAGGCACGGTTGCTGTTGATTAGTCACTCAGTCATGTCCAACTCTTTGGGACTCCATGGACTGTAGCCCACCAGACTCCTCTGTCCATGGAGTTTTCTAGGGACAAATACTGGAATGGCTTGCCATTTCCTTATCCAGGAGATCTTCCCAACCCAGGGATTGAACCTGCGTCTCCTGCATTGGCAGGTGGATTGTTTACTACTGAGCCACTGAGGAAACCCCACCAGCTACTGTGGTACGGCTAAAGATAAAGCCATCATCAAATAGACAGGGTTCCAGTCCCAAGGCAGCATGCAATTTAGTAGAAGATATAGATATTAATCAAAGAATCCTACAAATGACAACATAACCACAAACTCTGATAAGGGATCGGATGAGAAACTGTTAGATCACGTTCCTAACATTTCCTGGATGCTTATGTGCCAGATACAGAGCTAAGTTACAACCTGTCCAAGTAGGGACTTGTCATACCCACTTGACTTGTGGGGAAACCAAGGCTGAGTGCATATGAGAAAACCAAAGTCGTATAACTAGTTGGTGGCTGAGCTGAGGTCAAAGTCAAGTGTGTCTGCCCTCAGAGCCAGAGTTCCAGGCCACCATGACACCCTGTCTCACGACACCCCATCACCATGACTCCCCATCTCATTTTCTGCCTTCCCTCCTTCCTCTGTGACCACTTTGGTCACAGTCTCCACCATCATATCCACCCCCTCTGCTCACTCCCCAAATTCTGGTGCTTCTTTGGTTTCTGTTCTCAGCATTCTGTCCCCAGGGGCGTCCCAGCTGGGCTGGAGCTGAAATGCGTACGTCAGTCACGAAGAGCCAGGCAAATTTTGGAAGGCAATCTGGTACTACTTACTTAAATAACAACCTGGCAATTCTGTCCCTGAGATCCCAAAGTAATTCTCCTAGCAGCCCTTGAGGTTTCCTGAATGAGGGGAATCATGACGGTATGTCTTGTGATGGGGTGAGGCTGGGCACCTGGGCGTCCATCACCAGATATGTGCATGGGTACCTGTGGAGGCTGCACAACACGGAGGATTATTGCATTCACTAGAAGCAACAGTGTTGAGGTAGACAGGAATGGTGCTCAGTGAAAAAGGTAAGAAACAGAAATAGATCTATCAAAAAGTATGTTATGTAAATTAAAGATGCGTGCTCACAAAACAAAAATACACAATTGTATAGAAACATATCAAAGCAAACACAAATTAAACAAAATAAAATGGTTGTTAGAGGGATACAAGAATGGACACAGGAATGAGCATGGGCCGCATGTCCTGGTTTGCGCACAGCCATCCTGGTTTACCCCTGAGGTCCCAGCGTAATGATTTTTAAAGTCCCTCTTTTTCTTCTCGAAAGTGTTCTTGCTTGTGTGACAAACGGTCACTCTAGGTATGGAAATAAGGGGAAGAAATAAAGAGTGAGATTGTATGCAGATTTGGTGGTGATGACACAGAATGAGGATTGTGGTTGCCTCGAGCCCCCACATCTAAGATCCCAAAGCAAAATCAAAGGGTAAACAAGCACAACAAAGCAAGCAAGCAAACAAAAAGTCCAGACCCCAAAAGTACCACCCTAAGATTTGAACAAGACTCGTGTCTTTGAGCATCTCCCTCCGTGCACTGACCCACTCGGTGTGTGGACAGAGAATCCATCCACATTTGGATTCCAACCACATAAAGGCATGTCAGGTGCAGTGGGTGGGGCGGGGTGGGAGGTTGGGGGTAGCTGCTGCTGCTAAGTCGCTTCAGTCATGTCCGACTCTGTGCGACCCCATAGATGGCAGCCTACCAGGCTCCCCCGTCCCTGGGATTCTCCAGGCAAGAACACTGGAGTGGGTTGCCATTTCCTTCTCCAATGCATGAAAGTGAAAACTGCAAGTGAAGTCGCTCAGTCATGTCCGACTCTTAGCAACCTCATGGACTGCAGCCTACCAGGCTCCTCCGTCCATGGGATTTTCCAGGCAAGAGTACTGGAGTGGGGTGCCATTGCCTTCTCCATGAGGGCAGCTAGCAGAGGCCAAGTTAGAAGAACTTCTGGGCCTCTGGGAGAGAATTCATCACATATGGAGACACCTAGTACTATGTCAAAAGTGGGACATCTGGCAAAAGTGCCCAGTGGTCATAGGAAGGGAGTGATCTAGGTACTGATCTGGGTGCTGCAGGGCAGCTGGTTTGGAGGAGCCCCCAGAAGCTAGAGGATGGTTTACCCGGGAACAAGGGCTCCCAGGGTGACATTATTATTTTTCTCAGGGTATAACATACACCAAGTACGTAAAATTCTCTAATCTTCAGGCACAGCTTGAATTGTTAACCATGTAATCACCAACCAGACTAAGATACACAGACTTTTTCTAGCATCCCAGAAAAGTCTCTCTTTCTCCTTTCCATCTCTTTGCCCCCTGACCCAGGTGACTACTATTCTGATTTCTAGAACCATAAGTTAGTCTTGCTTGCCCTTGAAACTTCTATGAATGGAATCATACAATATGAGCTGTCTGGACTCATTTAGTCCACATACCATATATGACTGTAGTCTATAGCATCACGTGTGTCAGCTACTGGTACTTTTTTTTTCCTTATGCCGCTAGCACCACACGGCTAGCAGGATCTCAGATCCCCGACTAGGGATTGAACTCAGGCCATGGCAGTGAAAGCCTGGAATCTTAACCACTAGACTCCCAGGGACTCCCAGCAATTTGTATTTTTGTATGTAAAACATTGTATTCCATTGGAAGGACATGCCGTTATTTGCTTCTCCATTCTTCTGGTGATGAACATTGGGCTATATCTACTCTGAGCTATGAATAAATCTGCTATGGAAGTCCTTTTTTAAAAAAAGAATCTCACTGTGAAAGCTGTATGGTCTATGACAGTCTCATTGTCAAAGGGGCAGGAGCTCTCCCCTCTGACCTCCCAGCAGGGGACCACATGGCTGTGAACCCCCTACAGTTTCTGCATACCTGGGCAGAGCTCCATGAGGCTGCTGGTGCCAATGAGAGGGCGGGCACAATGGATCTCTGTCCTGCAGAGGTAACGTCCATGTCTAATGACAGATGGATTCATGAATGTGGGTCAGACTTTTTAAGATGCCAGGAGTTCTTTGGGAAAACTTTGCAACCATCTGTAGATGGGGCTTTGAGTTAGTGAAATTGATAGTTATCCTGTTAATGTGATAGCATTTGTCCCCATGACCTGGTGAAGCTAAGGGTCAACCAGATGACATTATCATAGTAAAAAGAACTACCTTTCACTTGGGCTCCCTAAACCAAAACCCAGGTGTTATCACAGACCCTCTCCTCCATCTTTCAAAACTAATTGGCCACCAAATCCCATTCAACTTGTTAACAATGTTCTGATCCATAATTTCCTCTGTATGGCTGTAGCCACTGTTCTCATTCAAGCCTATTTCATTTCTCTTTGTGTGATGATTAATTTTATGTGTCAATGAACTGGATCACAGACCGCCTATGAAAGTGAAAGTGAAGTCGCTCAGTCGTGTCCGACTCTTTGCGACCCCATAGACTGTAGCCTACCAGGCTCCTCTGTCCATGGGATTTTCCAGGCAATAGTACTGGAGTGGGTTGCCATTTCCTTCTCCAGGGGATCTTCCCAACCCCGGGCTTGAACCCGGGTCTCCCGCATTGTAGACAGAGGCTTTACCATCTGAGCCATTTGGGCAAATACTATTTTGGGTGTGTCTGTGAAGGCACTTCTGAATGAGATTAACTTTTGAATTGTTAGATCTGAGTAAAGTGGATTGCCCTCCCTATCGTGGGTGAGCCTCATCCAATCCGTTGAAGGTTTGAATAGACCAAAAGGCTGACACTTCCACGGGTAAAGGGGAACTCCTCCTGCCTGAGTGCATGAGCTGGGATATTGTTTTGTCTGGTCTTCAGAATGCAGACTGAAACATCAGCTCTTCCTGGATCTTAAGTCTGCTGGCTTTCCAATCAGATCTGCACACTGACTCTTCTCGATCTCCAGCAGGGCACCTGTAGATGTTAGAAATTCTCAGCATTTCTAATTCTATCAACCAACACTGTAAGATAAACCTCTTTACACAGAAAGAGTTTATAGATAGAGGGAGAGTTATCTGGAGAACTTTGATTACTTCCTTGACCTTCCATAAAACTTTCTGAGTCATTTTCCAAAAACATAATCTGAGTATGTCTTTTACATGTTTAGCTTTCTTCAATAACTTCCCATTGTCTTCAGGATAAAATTAAAACTCTTTAGTATTTATTCAAAGTCCTTTACAATTAACCCCTCCACTACTTTGTCATACCTTCTCTTAACCTCTTTGCCCTGGTTGTCCTTCAAAAGGACTGTGCCACCACCTCCCTAGGTCTTTGCACAAACTTCCCCAAAGGCCCTGCAGGTCTAAGGCTTGCTAGCTCATTCAGGGCCTGCTAGGTAACTACTATTGTTCCAGTTCCATGCACAGAGCCCAGGAATACACATGACCAGGCTATGCTCGAGACTCTGAATCAAGTGTAGGCTGTGCCTCAGTGTACTGTGTACATGTAGTAGCTACTGTCTGAGATGCACTTGGCCCAGGCAAAGGGAATCTCCTGTGAGAATGCTGTGTAGGTTACAAGTCGATGCTCTAGTTTTGGGTCTAGATACGGACATGTGACTTACTGGAAGCTGAATTCCAGGACTTCATTTTTGCACAAGAACCAGGCAAAGATTAATGTTTGCTTAATATGCTAGCTTTTTAAAATGCATAATTTTCTCTGATTTTTTTCATTCTAATATTCACTGTGCACCTAATCATGTATTTATAATTGCATTATTTTTCTCAAAGAAAGCCCTTCCAAACTTCCACGTTTCAAACGCATAAAACCTAGAGATATGTACTTGTCTGGAAGGAGACAGGCTTCCAGAAAATCCAGTGGAACCCTTATTTACACAGAAGTCCTCCCCTGCAACTCTGGGCCACTGTCCTACGGAAGGTTTTTGGTGTCTCTGCCATGTGTCCTGACTTCTTTCCTAGCTGATGAGTAAGGACACCCTGTTTGATTTACCTACCCAAGTGGGGTCTGCACCTGGTCTTCCTCTCAGTCCAAACCTAACATAGACACAGTTGTCACCCGCTTCTTTCATCTGGCTTCCTCCTTCTTGTTCTTTCAGGTTCAGATCAGGAGCCGCTGTCTCCTGGGAGCCTTCCCTGATGCTCTCAGGGTAGGCTGGGTGCCCACTTGCTGTAGACCTTCAATAATGGTTAGTTGAATGAATGAATGAAGCTGATCGATCAAATGATCCCTCTCTGGCCCTAGAAAAATCAGTCCTTTTTGGTTGGCTCCTACGGAATCCAGGCCTTCCATGTCCAGCAATGCCCCTATTCCTCTGCTTCCTGGATTTCTCCTTGCCCAGCATCCTGAATCTCCCATTCCTGATGCCTCCAGATAAAGGTGGTTTCTTTTTCTGTTTTCATACTTGACCTCCTCTCTTACAGCTCCTGACCTGGGCATTTACTGTGGCAAGAGACTTCACTTCTGGTCTGCCATCCAGGTCGCCCAGCACCTCCATGAGGTGCTTTTATTTTTTTTGCTAGAGCTGTGTTTGTTTGCTGGAGCTGCCAGAACCAAGTGCCACAGATAGGGTGACCCAAGCAACTGAGGTTTATTTACAGTTCTGGAGACTAGAAGTTCAAGGTCAAGGTTAATTTCTTCTGAGGCCTCTGTCCTTGGCTTACAGATGGCGAATTCTCCTCCCCATGTCTTCACGTGTTCCTCCCTCTGTGCATGTCCGTGTCTTAATCTCTCTTCTTATAAAGATACCAATCATACTGGCTTAGGGCTCATTTTACTATAGTTATCTCTTTAAAGGCCCCCATTTACAAACCCATCAAGTGAAGTAACATTCTGAGGTACCAGGGATTAGGAATTCAACATATGACTTTGGTGGGAGGGGCATTATTCAGCCACGTAACAGAGTTTTCTTCATTTTATGTATGAGGAAACTGATACCCAAAGGGATTAAGTAACTCTCTGTCACTGTGCGAGCTGCTATAACAGAGCTAGCATAGACTGGGTGGTTTCAACAACAATAATTCATTTTTCAGAGTTCTGGAAGCTTGGGAAGTTCAGGATCAAGTCATCTGCAGATACATGTCTGAAGAGAGCTGCTTTCTCAAAGTCCTCACAGGACCAAGAGGGGGGCCGTGTCTCACGTTTCTTCTTATGAGGGCACTAGTCCCATTCATAAGACCTCCACCCTCTACCATCTAATTACCTCCCAAAGGCCCCGCTTCCAAAAAGCAAACTAGGCTTCAACATATGACTTTGGGGGTCACAGTCTAAAGCACTTGTCATGGTCACTCAGGCAGCAGGTTGAGGAGTAAGGTCTTCTGACCCCAAGTCCTACTGATTTCTGTTCCACCCACAGCCTCTGTTCCCTGGCTTCTCTAAAAGCCCTCTGTTCCCTCTGTCATTTTCCCACTGTTTCATTTCCTACAAAGTGACGTATCTCTATGTGCCACGTGAACACGGGCGGTCAGGGCCGCATAACTGGAGGACCCGGGACCTGGAGTTCTGAGGCCAGTCTAGGCAGCTGCAGTGGTTGGCAGGGGCGGAGGTGAGGGTGCAGGATCCAGGAGAGGCCAAGGGTCCGGATCTTGGAGCCAAACCACCTAGGTTCAAACCCAGGTTCACTCATTCTCTGACCCTGTGGTCTCGGCCAAGTTACTCAATCCCTCAGTGCCTCATTTTTCCCATCTGTAAAATGGTGATAACAACCGTACCCACATCATCGTTTACTGAGTCAGTTAGATGAGTCGGTACATGAACAGCAGCCAGCACTTAGTATGCTGTGGATGAGTGACAGTTATGATGGTGGTGACTATCATTTTCTAGGGATGAGGCTTCCCCAGACTGTATTCTTCGTGTTCTGTTGAGTGACATTGCTCTGAGGTAGGAGTGGGCCTGGCTTCCTGTTGGAGGCTTGTGGGAGGGAAAGCAGAGGCTGAGATGGGTGGGCGTCTGGATTACGCCCTGATCTCAGACGTAATGACACTTGCCCTCACCTTAGAGCCAGGAGACACAAGGGCCTTGGGGTTTCCAGCTGGCAGTGTCTGCAGAGATCTCTCTGGCCATCCTTCTGCCTCCAGGCAGCCCCTTTGTATATCCTCTGCTAGGACGAGGTCTTGAAGAACTGGGTGACAGCGTGTGGCTGCCAAGAAGCTTTATGGTGCCTCACACTAGCTGTGACTTCTATTTCAGGACCCACAAAGGTCAAAGTCAATCCCTGCCTGCAGAAATGACAAAACGCGTGTGGGAAGCAGCTGGGTTCCCCAGCCTCCTGGGTCCCACTAACCGCGAGGCACGAACCTCAAACCCATCAAGCACAGGGCTTGACATAAACTCCAGGGCTGAGCCCCAAGGCGCTGCTCTGTGTGGAATCCCCAGTGAGCCCCAAATGGAGAGAAATACAACTTCTCACAGCTCATTCTGGGCCCTGCCCGCCTCCCCCTTCTCCATCACTCAGCCAATGGAAAAGCGTAGCTAACAGTTAAATACAGTAGCAGTTTAAAACCAGCTCGCCTGCCTGCCCAGGCTGCTGTTGGCGCTGGCGGGCCTGGGCTCCCCACCCAGCCTGATACTGGCACTGGAAACTGACTCACAAAACACCCTGTAAAAGAAGCCCCAGGGGCCAGTGGGCCAAGACCACGACCGGGGCCGCGTCCTACCCCCACACCTTCTCGCTTTCACCGGAGCTTGCTTTTGCTTCACCCCATTTCCCGGGAGCCTTGAAGATTTATGGCGGCCCAGCTGACCTACCTGACTTTCAGGTAGAGCGATCTCAGGGTGCTGATGGGGATCCTACCCAGACACTGGGCAGAGAGAAGCCAGCTGAGGTGGACAGAAAAGGACACCCTTGGGATCAGAAGCCTCGGGTTTCAATCCTGGGCCTCCTGCCTCCTGGCCGCGAAATGAATGGTCCTCAAACTCTGGTGCCTGAGCAGCAGCATCTGCATCGCTTAGGAACTTTTTGAAACACCAGTCAACAGGCCCCACTCCAGACCCACTGAGTCAGAAACTTAAGCTGGAGCCCTGCCATCTGAGTTTGAACAAGCCCTCCAAATGATGCTGGTACTTGCTGAAGCTCCAACCACTCTCTTAACTCATTTCCCTTGTCTGAGACTCACTTTCCTAGTCTGGAAAATGGAAAGAAGACATATGTTTTCCAGATGTTGTAGTTAATGAGATTATAGTACATGACAGATAAGCATCTCCTTGTCACAGAGAAGACGCCCACAAGCGTCGCTGCTGGAAGGCTGGGGATGCAGGATATTGCTGGCATCTGAGCCCCCATCCACACTCAATGCAGGAGGCTGCCTCTCACTTGGCCTTGGCTCTGAGGGATTCTCAAGTCAGACCTCATCTCACAAACCATCAGTGGGACTGAGTGAGCAGGTGACACCAAAGGTCTAGCAAAGTTACAGGCTGGAAAGAACAAGAAGGCAGAAGAAGAGACACAATGGAGTTAGAGATCAAAAGAGAACAAGAGAAGGTGTGAGTAAAACAGAGAAGCTGTGCTGGTAACTGAGATGTCACACTCATTTGGTTGCCTTTGGTGCCGATGGTCACTCATTTGGAAAAATACTTGTGGGAACTTCCCTGGTGGTCCAATGGCTAAGACTCTGCACTCCCAATGCAGGTGCCCCATGTTCGATCCCTGGTCAGGGAACTGGATCCCACATGCCACAATTAAAGCTCCTGAATGCTGCAATGACCATCGATGATCCCGTGTGCTGCAATGAAGACCTGGCTCAGCTAATAAAAAAATTTTAGGAAAGAAAAAGAAAAACACTTGTGGTCCTAGAGTGGTCACCAAGGAGAAAGACCTCGTGTGTCATTGCTTCCACACAACCCAGCGTGTACCCCATCCTGCCACAGTCTCCCATGTTGCCTGCCGCAGGGTTAAAATACCCTGCTCCCCATCTTTGTCATCAAGAAAGTGCTTACTAAGCATCTTCTCTATGTGGGATGCCAACGAGGTATTTTTAAAGGGAGGTGACATGTTCTCTGCCCTCTAAGGGATTACTTGGCTGGTAACTTTGAAAGAAAAATATGTTCTGGCATCTAAGACAACCCATAGCCCTTACCAGAAGCTGCACTGGCCACAGAGTGTCTGTTGGGTTGGGTGTGGTCCTGTGTCTTTATATGTCTGTGAGAAACAAAGTGAGAGAGAGGAGGAGAGAAGGGAGTGGGCTGCAGACCCCACCTCTCCTGGCAGACCGTGTGACATGTCTGCTTCTCTTATGCTTCAGCAGCTGATGCTAGTGGTAAGGAACCCGCCTGCCAGTGCAGGAGACGCAAGAGCTGCAGGTTTGATCCCTGGGTCAGGAAGACCCCCCACCCCCCGAGGAGGGCATGGCAACCCACTCCAGTACTCTTCTTGCCTGGAGAATCCCAGAGATGGAGGTGCCTGGTGGGCTACAGTCCATGGGGTCGCAAAGAGTCGGACACGACTGAAGCAACTTAGCACACACCTGGCTCTCCCAGACATCAGGTAACAACCACATTTCAGAGACAGTGGGAATCCAGAATCCTAGGATCCCAGGGCAGGCAGGCAACTTACATCTTTGTCTCCCCATCCTTTTGCCTCTAGGCAGGACAGTCATCAGATGATCCTAAGAGAGAATTGTCCATTCTTTTTGATAATGTTCTCCATAACCTTCTGAGTTTGAGTGGTCCATGTTACCAAAAAATAATCATAAAAGTTGCTACTATTTTTAATCCACTGAGCTATGTGTATGGTCTTGCATACACATAATCTCTTGTTTTCACCATTGCACTGAAGAGCGGAGCTATTCATCTTTGTTTTTCTTAGTGAAAAAAACTAAAGCTGAGAGGGGTCACATTACCTGCCCAGGGGCACATGAGAAGGAGTAGGTTCAGAGTTTGAACCTGGTTCTCTTTAATTCCAATGCTCTTTCCACAGTATTGCCCAACTGTAAAACTTTCCCTGTCTTATCACTCATTAATTCATTCAGTTAACAAATGCCTTTGAGCACCTGCTTTATGCCAAGCATTGTGCCAGCAGAACAGCTAAATGGAATTACTTCTATTTTTATATAAACTATTTCTTATTTACCCTTGTTATTAGGGAAAAAGATGCAGCTTGATCAACGAGTGATTATTTGGGGGGGGGGGAGTCAAACATGCTGGCGTTGTTCAGTCGCTAAGTCCTGTCCAAGTCTTTGTGACCCCATGGACTGCAGCACACCAGGCTCATCTGTCCTCTACTATCTCCCAGAGTTGGCTCAAATCCATGTCCATTGAGTTGGTGATGCTATCTAACCATTTCATCCTCTGCCACCCCCTTCTCCTTTTGCCTTCAATCTTCCCCAACAAACATGGGAACACGACAAATCCAAATAAGGTGCTTTAGGCCCTTAATTCTCTCTTGCTTGTAGTTCCCAAACAGCTTTCCACCAGCTTGAGGGGCAAATCAGAGTTATTTATGAAGAGAAAGGGGAACCATGGAAGTCTTCAAGGGCAAGGATGAGAGGGTGCTGTACCGGGCACACTCCTAGTGTTTGGAAGTGAGATGGTTATCTCAGTTCAGTCAGTTCAGTTACTCAATCGTGTCCGACTCCTTGCGACCCCACGGACTGTAGCAGGCCAGGCTTCCCTGTCCATCACCAACTCCCGGAGCTTGCTCAAACTCATGTCCTTTCAGTAGATGATGCCATCCAACCATCTCATCCTCTGTCAACCCCTTCTCTTGTCTTCAATCTTTCCCAGCATCAGGGTCTTTTCAAATGAGTCAGTTCTTCGCATCAGGTGGCCAAAATATTGGAGCTTCAGCTTCAGCATCAGTCCTTCCAATGAATATTCAGAACCAATTTTCTTTAGGATTGACTGGTTGGATCACCTTGCTCTCCAAGGGACTCTCAAGTGTCTTCTCCAACACCACAGTTTAAAAGCATCAATTATTCGGCGCTCAACTTTCTTTATGGTCCAACTTTCACATCCATACATGACTATTAGAAAAACCATAGCTTTGACTAGATAGACCTTTGTTGGCAAAGTAATGTCTCTGCTTTTTAATATGCTGTGTAGGTTGGTCATAGCTTTTTTTTTCCAAGGAGCAAGTGTCTTTTAATTTCATGGCTGCAGTCACCATCTGCAGTGATTTTGGAGCCCCACAAAATAAAGCCTGTCATTGTTTCCATTGTTTCCCCATCTATTTGCCATGAAGTTATGGGACCAGATGCCATGATCTTAGTTTTCTGAATGTTGAGTTTTAAGCCAGTTTTTCACTCACCTCTTTCACTTTCATCAAGAGGCTCTTTAGTTCTTCTTCACTTTCTGCCATAAAGGTGGTGATCTGTGATTCTGAGGTTATTGATATTTCTCCTGGCAGTCTTGATTCCAGCTTGTGCTTCATCCAGTCTGGCATTTCACATGATGTATTCTGCATGTAAGTTAAATAAGCAGGGTGACAATACCCAGCCCAGATGTACTCCTTTCCCAATGTGGAACCAGTCTGTTGTTCCATGTCCAGTTCTAACTGTTGCTTCTTGACCTGCATACAGATTTCTCAAGAGGCAGGTCAGGTGGTCTGGTATTCCCATCTCTTGAGGAATTTTCCACAGTTTGTTGTGATTCACACAGTCAAAGGCTTTGGCGTAGTTAATAAAGCAGAAGTAGATGTTTTTCTGGAACTCTCTTGCTTTTTCTATGATCCAGTGGATGGTGGCAATTTGAGCTCTTGTTCTTCTGCCTTTTCTAAATCCAGCTTGAACATGTGGAACATTTGGATGGTTATCCAAGTTTATCTAAATATTCCTCAGCTAACAGGTGTTCCCAGTCCCTTCCCTTTCTAGATCCTGAAAAAGAAAGAAAGAGAGACAATGGGGAGAGTTTGTTCTGAGATGGACTGGAACTTCCACAAGGGCCATCAATATCTGCCTGCAGTCAGTGTTCTCTTGGTGCTGGAGACAAGTGGCAGCTTTCCCTGATACCTGCTGCCAATCCAAGCTTTGCACTTCCCTGGCATCACTCAATAAGGATTGTCCTTGACCTTCGAGAGACTCTAAGTTCTTCTCAGTCACCTCGGGTAAAAATAAGTAAATCAAGAGGAGACAGCATGGCAGATTTGTCCCCTTTAATGCAAAAAGAACTACAGCAATAGGCCTTGTAGCGAAGACTTCAAATATGCTGTTGTTATGGAACAGGCTGCTTGGGCATGGGCAGTTTCACAGGCTTTTGGAGTTGGTGGAGAAGAGGGTCCTGGGAGCCCCATTTGGGTTGCCATTTCATACAGCTGCTGTCTGCTGAAGCTGGCTTCCCTCCATGTCTGAGGAGCCCAGGAGTGGAGAACCTTCTGGTGATTGGCAGCCACCCATCCCTAGGCCGCCTGACTCGGGTGATTTTACTTTGGACCCCAGTGAAGGGTAAAAGACTCCTTTCTTTGCTCCATAACAGTAATAAACTTCCCTAAGCCCCTAAGTTCAAAAGGAACAGGATTGAGATCCTGGGTGTCATGATTGTGCGCCAGTGGAAGCATTTAAGGAAAGAGATGAGCAGAGGGAATTAGTCGAGGAACCTCTCTCTGGAGGGTGAAGCTAGGAGCCTGACATCAGAAGAAGCCCTCAGCATTTGGCCCCTTAAAAATGCCTATGGTGGAAGCCACAGATCCTGATCACTGCAGAAACTTCAAAAAGACCGAGGACTGGTTGCTTGTGTGAATAGTTGTTGCAATGACTGGTCTGCGCCTAGGGCACTTGAATCCCTTCATTAACCAACTACTTATGAGGCACCAAATACAGGTCCCTAAGATAGTCCATGCCTCTGCGATCTGATGGGGCCACCTCTAAACTTTCTCTAGGAAGAGGACCTTGGGTTCTTTTGCCTAAACCCATCTCTCTCTCTGGTTCTGTGGTTTATGCTTCTCCCTCTCCAGAAATCACTAGGAAATTGGCAAAATTCCAATAAAGTCTACAGTTTAGCAATTAACATTGTACCAGTGTCAAGTCCGTACTTTGGCCACCTGATTCGAAAAGCCGAATATTTGGAAAAGACCCTGGTGCTGGGAAAGGCTGAGGGCAGGAGGAGAAGTGGGCAACAGAGATGAGATGGCTGGATGGCATCATTGACTCAGTGGACTTGAGTTGGAGCAAACTCAGGAGATAGTGAAGGACAGGGAAGCCTGAAGTGCTGCAGTCCATGGGGTCCCAAAGAGGTGAACATGACTGAGTGACTGAACAACAATGTTAAGTAGCAACAACAACAGTGTTAAGTCCCGTCCTGGATAGCTGTGCCATGGTTGTGTAAAAGTTTAACATCAGGGGAAGCTGGTATATGGGGAAGCTGGTATATGGGAATTCTCTGTACTATTTTTTTCCACCTTTTCTGTAAGTCTAACGTTGGTTGGAAATAAGTTTAGAAAAGAAGGAAGTCTTATTAAGAGTTTCACTGATTGCTTCTTTTCCATCTCTCTTTTGGCCTCTGTCATTTTCTGTCTTTCTGTGGTCTTTTTTTTTTTTTTTACTATCTCTTTGCCTTTCCTCTCTGCCCATTTCCCTTTCTTAGTCTCTGTTTCTGCCCTTCATTTCTCCTTCCCACAAAAAATCTGCTCTCCTTCCAGATTTCTGCTCCCCACATGTAAACACCTAATCAGTCACTGAATTCTCTTAATTAAACTTCCTGAATATCCGTCAGCAATTCCCTCCTCTCCGGTGTGGCTTCCAAGGCTCCTGGGTTGCACCATCATCACCCACACCCTGATTATTCCAAGGGCTCCCTCGCTGGATTTGCCACCTCAGGGATGGGCTCTGGCTGGTTCATTCTCCTCACTAGGCAGCTCTGATTCACTCCAGCCCCTGATTCACACCATCACTGTATCTGCATCACCTACTGAAAAAAGCCCAACTAAAGTATCATCGTACTCTTGTCCCTATTTCCTCAATTTCAGTTCCTCTCCAGTGGTTTCACTGAGTCCCAATTCAAAGTCTGACAAGTGCTTCTGCACACAACGGAAAGAACAGTGATGCTTTATCCTGAGTGCTGCTGCTGCTGCTGCTGCGTCTCTTCAGTCGTGTCTGATTCTGTGCGACCCCGTAGATGGTTCTCTTGTCCCTGGGATTTTCCAGGCAAGAACACTGGAGTGAGGTGCCATTGCCTTCTCCTTATCCTGAGTAAAAGAGGGCTATTACATGTGAAGTTGAGATTCCTGGGCTGGTTGTACAGAGACATGAGGGGAGGGAGGAGGGAGAAGAGAGAGGTTTTCCCATTTCAGTGTCGGTAGAGGACTCTGAGGCAGGAGGGAAGGGAGGTGTCTCAAACCTTCTCAGAATCATGGTCTTGATGGGCTTGGCTAGGGCTGTGCTGAGATTCCCAGAGACACCAGAGCAGCCTGTCTTCATACGGATGAAGAAATGGACTGGGATGCAAGCAAAGACCACGACCACATCCTTCCATGTCTGTATATTGTCCCTTTCATTCACAAGCTTTCAGCAAAAGCCACCTCCAACCCATTGGAACCAGCTCAACACACAATTTAAAAGTCCACAGATCCTGCAAGTATATGCAGGATGATGGTGAAAGTCACTTGCCTGTGTCCGACTCTTTGTGACCCCACAGACTGTAGCCCACCAAGCTCCTCTGTCCAGGGAATTCTCCAGGCAAGAATACTAGAGTGGGTAACCATGCCCTTCTCCAGGGGATCTTCTTGACCCAGGGACTGAAGTCAGATCTCCTGCATGGTAGGCTGATCCTTTACTGTCTGAACGACTAGAGAAGCACCAAATACGCACATATTCCTGGCTTTGTAGCGACCTCCTCTCTTCTCAAGGTTTTATTTTTCAGCACCACCAAACACACGGCAATGCAGTAGCCGCTGGAAGCAGGGAAGCCAGAGGGCTCATGGGTTTGTGTCCACCAGTCATAGGTTAAGGGCTACCCCTCCTGGGGTCTGAGTCCGCTACCAAAGGGGGGCCCCTGTATTACATGAAAAGCCCAGGGATGACTTCACTGATGACCTTTGAATCACATCCTTCAGGAAGAGCAAGCAAACTACCCAGGTGGCCCTAATGTCCATCACAACACCCGGCAGAAAGCAGACCCTCCGTACGCTTTGCTGAATAGATGAATGGACGGATGGACAGTGAACGACGCTCAGCGCTCCTCTTTCCCTGCATGGGAAGGGTGCTGGACTCCAGGCCCCCACCCTGAGGTCCAGATCTGATGTTGCAGCATCCACGTGCAAGCCTCTTTCGGCTGTCTCTCCTGCTGACCGCCGAGAGCCGGAAGAGGAATGAGCACCCCGGGTCCCCGAGCATCCTCGTGAGGAAAGCACTCCAAGTGGTGGAGAGTTGCAAACTTGCTGGGTGCGTGTGGGCTGCCTCGGGAGCAACAAATGAGCCTGTGCAGATGGCGCTGAGATAAACGGCGCCATCTTTTTACTGTAGCAGTACAGTCGTAATTTTCCAGAGACATTTATTAGGTGGCGTCTCCCTTCTGTGGGCCTGTGCTGTGGCTGGCGCACAGACCGCTGCCAGCAAGGTGGAGTGAGGTACCCAGCGCTGATGGCGTGATGGGAACCCGGAGCGCTCACATTCCTTTCCTCCCATCCTTGCTTCTGACAATTTATAGGTTAGTCTGATTCTTGCATAGCTGTGTCTCTCTAGTCATCTGTATTCTTTGCGAGTATTCCCTGCTGTGGCATATCCTAAGAGAACTCCATCAAATAATTATCTTCCCCTTTATTTATTCTCCTTCTTTTCACTGGATCTGCATCACTATAAAATATTCGATGGCCTCCTCAGAAAGCCTTCCCTGTGATTGTAAAGTCTATTTATGTACAGTAGTAAATCTGGACCCGACAGCTCTTCCTCAGCACTTGCTGGGTCAGACAGGGCTCAGGGCCCCAGGTGGGTTTCCACCACCTTCTGTTGGGAGAAGACCTGGGCTCTGCCTACCTGCCGCAGTGGTATGGAGAAGCCAGGTCAAGAGCTTATATCCAGGGACTTCCCTGGTGGTCCAGTGGCTAAGATTCCACGCTCCAATGGCAGGAATGGCCCAGGTTCAATCCCTGGTCAGGGAACTAGACCCCACAAGCTGCAGCTAAGGGTTCACATGCTCGTTCTTAAGATCCCCCAGGGTGCAATGAAAATCGAGGATCCTGCATGCTGCAGCTACACCCTGGCACAGCCAAATAAGTAAATAAATGGACAGATATATTTTTTTTAAATGAGTCTATGTTCAGCTGCAACCCCTGACCTGAAGGAGGCAGCCCTTCCCCCAGGGCCTGTGGCTCTTTGCCCAGGGCCCCTAGGGAGCCCCCTTTGCCACTGGGAATCTTGGTCCAACTTTCCCCACTTCTCAGAGTCTGGAGAAAGCGAGGCTCACTGGGGGACCACTATAGCTGAGTGTCTGGGTCCCCTGCTGGGCTCAGGGGCCTGCTTGCCCTGGGGATTCTCCATGCCTCTCAGGTGCACACCGCTTCTTTAACTCAACTGACTGCTCCCTTCGGGCAGACACAGTATCCTTGTTCTCCCCCCAAGCCTCTAGCGCACAGCTGGGTGATTGTCTAATAATTAACAGGAAGCACTTATTGCTTCTAGTCCTTTTCTAGGAAACATCCTCTGATAAGGGCCTTTCTTCTATGAATCTTATGCTGTAATAACTTTAATAAATGGCTTTATAACTTTGTGAGACTATCTCCAACAAGATGGCAAGCTCCTGTAGTATCTTATTCCTTCAAAACTGTGAGTCTCCTCCTGGGCCCCCCAGCCCCTTCGTATCCAGTATATGAACACAAATCCTAGATCTTCTTTTGCTCTTGTTTTATCTTCCCAGTGCCCAGAATATATAACTTGAAAATTTTTTAAAAAGTTCTCTCTAGAAAGAGTACATGGAGCCAAGACACCTGGGGTCCAGTCAGTTTTGACACCACCCTTCTGAGGAAGACTCACAGAACCTTTCTGGCCTTCAATTTCCTCATCCGTAAATATGGAAATGCCATCACGTTACAGAAACGAAAGATCGGAAGGCCACTGTCATCTCTCTGCCTCCAGATGTGTATCTAACTGAAGAGGCCACCAGAGATGGAAATAAAACAGCCTTACTTGGGCCCTTGACCCAGGAGTTGGTTACCCACCCCAGAGCGAAGAATACCTTCCTTCTGCTTCTCCATCTTGCTCACTGTTTAAGCAGATTCTCAAGTGTTTTGTCGACTGCTTACCAAGGACAGTGTGGGTATTTCTCCTTCCACAGTCTGGAGCCGAGTGGGGAGGTTAGAGCAAGCATGAAGTCAGGGTGCAGAGCCATCCAGGGAAACAGTTTTCTACTCACTGCTGTGCCAGGATCCCCTCGCACAACTTCAACACCTACTCTTAGATTGGCCAGATTAGGGTCTTTATGGTGGGGTCTCCCTAGTTGATTCTGAAGTTCCATCAAGGTTAGAGAAGGCCTGCGGGGTTCCTGTGGCCCTTCCTGAATTCCTTACCCTCACAGGGGAAAGCCTCTGGGGGTTCAGCTTCTATCACTGACCCTGGGAGGCAGGATTCATAGGTAAGGCAGCTGACAGCATCCACTTCAGGACCACAACCATGGCTGAGCATCACAGACCTGAGACAGGCCGGGGCAGTACAGAAGGGCTGCACCAGGAGAAGGGCTGCACATGAGGCTGGTCCTGCCCTCTCCAGCAGATCGTGAGGGTCTCAGACCCTACCAGTGCTGCCCGGAGGACCTGTCACCCAGACTGACCGCCTGGCTGGTGGATGGACACTTGTACTTTGTCTCCCGGTCACTTGAGCAGTTTACTCCTCTGAGAATCAATTCACTCAGCTTCCTACGTGTGTGCAGGGTGCTGCGAAGATCAGTTTCCTTGCCCTCCAGAAACTTAACCCTGATGGTAACGTCTCATCCTCCATGTCACCCACAAGCCATAAACTCTGCAGCGTGCATGGAATTTCCTGAAGCCACAGCTCAGGAGACTTGTCCCATAAGCCCTACTTCTGGGATTCCAGAGCCCGTCCAACAACCCAGAGGAGGCTGAAGCTAGTTTAGTCCACAGCAGGAAAATGGGCTTTGTACTAAGTTCTTTGGGAAGGATCCGCATGGCTATCCATGGTCATCGTGTCAGAGGTCTCACCTCTGAGGCCAGGCCTGCCTCTGTCTCCTGGTTGGTCTTAATGACCTTCCAGATTCTTTGGTACAGTTTTGGTTTTCCCAGCTTCACTGTCCCAAGCTTCTTCCATCGTTTTCTTATTTATTTATTTTTGGCTGTGCTGGATCTTCATTTCTGTGCCTGGGCTTTCTCTAGTTGCAGCGAGTGAGGGCTACTCCCTAGATGTGGTGTGCGGGCTTCTCATTGCAGTGGCTTGTCTTGGTCCTAGGGTGGGGGGCTTCAGTAGTTGTGGCACACAGGCTGAGTTGCCCTGTGGCGTGAGGGATCTTCCCGGACCAGGCATCGAACACACGTCCCTAGCACTGGCAGGTAGATTCTTAACCATTGGACCTCCAAGGAAGTCCTCCACTGTCTTCTTGATTTATGGGCAGACTCCTTATTCCTAATACTGACTCCTACCTCTCAGCCTGCCACGTTCACTCTCTCTGAGCACAGGAGGCCCGGGCACACAGAGCTGTGCTAGGTTTCTCCTGGCAGAGTGCTCTCCTGGAAAGGACCTTTCTGAGCTACTCTGCAAACCATAGCCTGGGCATCTGCAGTGGGATGTAGGCTCTGGATGGGAGGACCGCAGCCTCGCAGCGTTCTCTCCCCACACACCTGGCTTGACCTGCTCTGGGAGACTCTTTCTATGTCTGATCCTTCTCCTCCATCCTGGCCAGGGTGGGTGGGCGGGCGAGATTGTTGCAAGCTCCGAAAAGCGGGGGTGGGTGAGGGGGGCTTTGGAGGGGTGGGCGCCTCTCCTCCGGCTCCTCTCCTGTTGCCGGGTGCCTCTCTCGCCCAGGGACCAGACACCACTGAAAGTTCAGCGGCAGCTGTTTGGCATTTACATTTCCACAATGCAAGGTTATTTGACTGCCACGATTTGATCTTTTCTAGTTAATAACCTTGACTTATGGAATAACAGCAGCAATGGTTCAGTTCCTTTTCCTGCCAGGATTCCCGCTGCTGGTGAGCACAGACCCCTCTCTCCACGACCCTCTGTCTTCTTGTCCCACAGGGAAGGGGACCCTGCCAGACTGGAGAGTTCCAACACCCTGCGCCTGTGCCCAGGTCTCCTCACAGCATCTCCCCAGCTTCCTGTCTTTGTGGACCAGGATCTTTGGCTCTGGTCCCTTTCTTTGGGTACCACCCCTTTCCTGCCTCTCGCCGTCTTCCTCCATCCAGAGCCACAGGTAGAATGGGTTGCAATCTTGATCCCTCTCCTTCCTGTGCATCCTTCCTGGCAAGGGTTAACTGTGTGTATAAAATTGATTGCGATTTTAGTAATTCAGTATAATCACAGTCTACCAGCAGGTTGCTCTTCCAGCAGGAGGGTTTGGAATTATTTTCTGGAGTTTGCAATATAGAACTTAAATTAAGCCTCAGAAGTCAGGGGAGCTCCGTAGCATCCCTAATGTGGTGCTAAATTCTCAGCAGCACAGTCTCTGTATTAAAGCCTTTGCTGGCAATTAGGTTCATTAACTATCACAATACCTTATTTATTACTCGTCGTGCCATATGGTTTCCCAGCTAAAGAATGGTGCCCGTTCTCCTACAGACCATTTGGCATCATAAAAATGTTAACAAATAATATTATGACTCTTGGGGGCACGAGGCCTCGCTGGGTTGTGGGTCTGAGCAGCGGGAGAGAATATGAAAACATTTTTCTTCTATGGCGAAATAAAAAATTCCTCCAGACAGAAGTATTCAAAGAATATAGCACTTGCATAACATAAATGGGAGTTTTATTTACTTCCGTAATGGTTAAGTCAATATTTGCCTTGGCTAGAACTTTCACTCATCTTCGTCTCCACTCTCTTTTGGGGCTGTTTTCCCTTCTGTGGTTCCCCTTCTTTCTTCTCTACTTCCACGGCATGAAGCCATCTCTGGCCTGCACCCCCCAAGGTGAGGTGGTGAGCTGCCCGAGCCTCGAGGGTTGCACACGGGATTCTCCCATGACTCACGTGAGTTCACGCTCCATCGAAGCTCAGCCACCTGGATGTAGCTAGCTGCCTTTTCTGCTCGAACCCCATCTCGGGGCTTCAGCTTCCACTTCGATCTTGGGCGAGTGTTTTCAGCAGAAATAAGGAAGTTGACACATGTGCCAGTGTTGGCCCCTTATGCAAAAACATTCTGCAGCCGAGGTCTTGCCAGTCATCCCCCTGGGGAAGGTGGGCGGGCATGGGGGTGGCCAGACCAGGAAGTGAAACCTCAGGAAGATAGGAGAAAGGTGCCTCAGAGAGCAAAGCATTCTGCTGTTCCTTATACTCTGGATGTGGAAGTACAAGGCAGATGCCTGCAGGCGACTAGCAAAAATCAGAATGGACACTTCCTGCCCAATCTTCAGTGTGCACAAAGCAGGCGCTCAGCGGTCTGGGCTCCCTCTTCCTGGCCTTGGTCTGTCTCTGAAGTGGGCAGTATCCAACCAGGGTACCAGAGATGACTTGTTGATTTACCTTCTCCCCAAAGGCTCCTTCATCCTGGATGAAGATGTTCTTTGGGAAGCAATATAATATAATGACTAATATTATAAACACTGGAGCCAGATTCCCTAAGTCTTGAATCCTAGTGTTGCTATCAACCAGCTGCGTAAACCTTTAGGGGCTCAGTGCCTTTATCTGTAAAATAGGGGTTATATTAGTACCCACCCCAACAGTGTTGCTCCAAAAACCTCAATGAGTTGGTTTCTCGAAGGGTCAGGACAGTGGCTGGCACTGAAGTGCCATGCAGGGGCAGCTGTGATTCGGAACCATTCTCTTGGGTTATCTATCCTCATTTTTTGTTCTCATATTTCCTTTTACTCCTTTGAGGTATTGGAAAGAAAATAACTCCACAGTCATACTGTATTATTCCCAAACCCTGATTCTGACCCTGAGATCAAGCCACGTGGACAGGAGCATTGCCAGGATGGCATTTGCTCCCATTCACACACCATTTCCTCTGCTGTGATGACACAATGTCCTCTGAGGCTCACAAATGCAGTGACCTCCCTGAACACCCTGCTCATGTTACCCGCTACCAACCACAGTGGACCACGGCTGATGGACACCTGATTAGAATCTTATTAGATTGAGAATGTCAGGCCGGATGGGACTTTAGAGAGCTGACCAGAGAAGGTAACGACATGGACACAGTTGTACAGCTAGAAAAGGGTGCAAGCAAGTCCCTAATCTCAGTCCCCACCCCCAGCTCCATGCCGCAGACCAGTGAGGAAGGGACCAGAGTGCAGCAGAGGAGAACTTGAAATGGAACAAATTCCATTAAGTGTCAATTGCATGCAAAGCGCAGAAAGAATCAGGCCCCCTGTTGGAATGAGTGGATGAAGCTCACTCTGGGATGAGCTCACTGCAGCATGGCATTGCCATGAGCGCTGTCCCTCAAAGAGCTGGGCCCCAGAGTCCCTGGAAAGAAGCAGGCTTATCTGGGCAAGGATTCACAGGAAGCCTGGTTCTGTTCCCATGAGTTGGTTTCAGAATCTGAGGTGTGGGTGGCCCAGTTGGTTCCTGGATAATCTCTCCCTCTGTCCAAAGGCACTTGGCTTCCTTTCCTGCTAGTTTTCTCCTTCTAACTCCAGTGGCTAGCTGGTTTTCCCTTTACTTCTCCAAGAGGTGGCCCCCTGAGGGAAACTCCTTCTAGAAAGAATGGTGCAGGGTCTCTGGTTATGCAGTGGCAACGTACAAAGACGTGTGTATGTGTGCATGTGCGTATACATGATGCACACATGTGCACATGAATGTGTTACATGTTTATATACATGGGTGCATGTATTACATTGTGTGCGTGTGTATTGTGTTTGCCTATGTGTGGGTGTGCATGTGTCTGTGTTCATGTGTAGGGGTGTGCACACACTCTCACATGCAGAGACAAGCAAGCAATGTCTTCAGATTTCCAGGGCTCACATTTCATGTTCCAAGTCCCCCAGTTACTGTGTGCCTTTGGGCACATCTCCCAATACCTTCTAACCTCATTTTCCTCATTTGTAAATGGAGATAATAAAAGGATTTGCCTCAGCACATCGCTGTGATGGTTAAATGATACATGCAAAAAGCTTGGAACACGATCCTGTAATGCGCCTTCAAGAAACACTATTTATTATGTATTTATACAGCTATTACTATAATCATTAACATTATGTACGATCATCTAATGGTTCTATCCATTTTATATCTACATGTCATAAACATATTTTTGTCTACGTATTATCTCATTTAGTCTTCCCAACAACCTGGAGAACAGTCTCTTCTCCATTTTACAGAAGACACGACTAAGGCTCGGAGGGAGACGAGCTGGTGAATGCAAGCACAGCGTGTGAGCGCACACCCTCCACCCCGTCTGGTGCCTGTTCTAAGCAAGGGTTTGCCTTTCCTCGGCTCCCTGGAAGGACAGGCACGGGACATGCAAGGTTCCACTTCCTGGGAACTCCGTGAGGGCTGAGCCACCCCCACAGCCTGTCCAACTTCTGAGGGTCACACCGTACCCCCGAGGTCACCCCAGCACAGCTCCCTGGGCAAGTCCGGGAAGGGATGGGTCTCCTGGCGGCTGTGTCCTCCAGTCACACCTACAGGGTTGAAGGACAGAAGACCAGGAGTAATTTACCAAAAGCTGAGACCATGAAGAAGAAAAAAAAGTAGAAGTGGAGGATCAGGAGATCGTTTTCAGGAACATTAGACAGAGACCAGCGAGAAGTGGGTAATTTTAATCCCATGCAGCTGCTGGAAATTAATTTTGCTGAGGCTGGCTCTTCTCCCTTCTAACCCATTTCACGGAGGGCCTGATGGAGTTTGGAGCCTGGAGAAAACCACTCGCCATCCAGGCAGCCGCAAGCTCTGCAGCCTCAGGCCGACTCCCTACGCTGCAGCTGCTACCAGAACTGATGGGTAAACTGGCATTTTTTTTTTTTTTCATTCGATACTTTTTTCTTCTTAAGAGGGGACAAGGTGAGACCACAGGAAGAACCTCCCAAAAGCAAAGAATGTGAACTGTGTGACTACAGGAAAGGCTGTAAATCATCTTCACAAGGACAAACTGACATGACCCTTCGCTTCTTGAGTCTTTTCCTAGGGTCTGAGTCCCACCCAGATCTCTCACTGCATGTGGCCACACGCTCACGCACAGGGACCCCCACGGGATATTTTCAAAGGTTCCAAGTCTACCGCGCAAAGTAAGGATGAGAAGGCCTAGGTTGAAAACAAAACCTCTGCTGCCCACTCTGACCCAGCGTCCTGTCAGTTCCACCATGTGACCACTAGAGGTCAGCAGGGCTTGGAGGAAGCGGCCGCGGGGGCCGGCCAAGCCCCGCCCGGCTCTGGACTCTCGGGGCGCGGGGGATGGGAAGGGGGCGCCGTCCAGCCTTCTCGCCCTCGCGGCCTGCAGCTAATGGAGGTCGGGTCCCCAGCTGAGAGCGGACACCGCGAGGGAGCGGAGGCGGCCTGCTGGCAGGATCAAGGCCTGTGAGCCAGGGAAGGTCAACTTCACTTACAAGATTTTTTTAAAAAGTGTTCCGATTAAAAGCTCTCAATCCCGGAGCAAGCACCTCTCCTCTTGGTCGCCAGCGAGCTCTAGTGCAGGTGGGCGTGCACGGCACACCGAGAGAGCCTCTATCAATTAAGAGAAACTATTTTGCTTTTTTTGGGGCGGGGGGGGAAGGCAATGGCACCCCACCCCAGTACTCTTGCCTGGAAAATCCCATGGACGGAGGAGCCTGGTGGGCTCCAGTCCATGGGGTCGCCAAGAGTCGGACACGACTGGGCGACTTCGCTTTCACTTTTCGCTTTCATGCATTGGAGAAGGAAATGGCAACCCACTCCAGTATTCTTGCCTGGAGAATCCCAGGGACAGAGGAGCCTGGTGGGCTGCCGTCTATGGGATCGCACAGAGTCGGACACGACTGAAGCGACTCAGCAGCAGCAGCATTTTGCTTTTTTGGTAGGAGGAGTCAGCGTTTGGATTCCAGAGGTTGTTTATTTTGACTCACAGTTGCTTTTGCTGGAGAAGAGCAAAGCCGAAAGTCCCTTTTCTTTGGCTTAAGATGTGGCACGCAGAACCGCACAGAGCCTAAATTTCAGATGAACAACCGGCCGTAAACCTGTGGTTCAATTTCTTTTATCATGTCCAAGGGTAATGTCAAGGATGGACACATGTCCCCCTAAGAGAAGAGAAAGCTACGGTATTACCGCCTTCTGTTGACAATATTACGTCTCAGAAATCAAAAATTCGGAGATCCCCTTGCTCTACTTCCAGTTCCTCCTTCCTGCTCCGGCTCCTGGACACCCGCTGGCACACTGCTCACGCCTGCTCCTGGGCTCCTACCGCAAGTCCCTGTGGTAATAACTCTTTACGAAGTCCACTTGAGGGCAGAATGCATTCCTGGCACAGAGCAGGTGTACAGTAAACATTTGTCGGATCCTAATGCTTGTTGCCAGTCTTGTCTTCAGTCTAACTTGCATTGCATTTAAAAATCAATCCACAGGGAAAATGTTCTAGATCTTTTTTCTGTTCAACTCTAAAATCCTGAAACCTTGTGCGAAGTTTTAAGTACACAGGTTTCTAAGTCTCACACTCCTAAGAAACCATGACTGGGTAGGTTTTAGAGTAGAGTTCAGGGACGCGCGTTTTTGGCGAAAGCCTCAGGTGATTCTGAAATTGTCAGGCCTGTGAGCTCTTCCCTCTCCCATCCCTCCAGTTCCTGGCTGGGCTCTTTACCCAACCTTGACTTCAGGCTGATCCAGAATGGGTTTTATGATCCCACAGTTGATTTGAACATTCAAAAAACTAAGATCATGGCATCTAGTCCCATCACTTCATGGCAAATAGATAGGGAAACAATGGAAACAGTGACAGACTTTATTTTATTGGGCTCCAAAATCACTATGGACAGTGACTGCAGCCATAAAATTAAAAGACACTTGCTAGCTTGAAAGAAAAGTTGTGACAAACCTAGACAGCATATTAAAAAGCAGAGACATCATTTTGCTGACAAAGGTCTGTATAGTCACAGCTATGGTTATAAACAGGAGAGTTGGACCATAAAGAAAGCTGAGTGCCAAAGAATTGATGTTTTCAAACTGTGGTGCTGGATAAGGCCCTTTAGAGTCCCTTGGACTTCAAGGAGATCAAACCAGTCAGTCCTAAAAGAAATCAACACTGAATATTCATTGGAAGGACTGATGCGGAAGCTGAAGCTCCAATACTTTGCTGCTGCTAAGTCACTTCAATCGTGTCCGACTCAGTGTGACCCCATAGACGGCAGCCCACCAGGCTCCCCGGTCCCTGGGATTCTCCAGGCAAGAACACTGGGGTGAGTTGCCATTTCCTTCTCCAATGCATGAAAGTGAAAGGTGAAAGTGAAGTCTCTCAGTTGTGTCCGACCCTCAGCAACCTCATGGACTGCAGCCTACCAGCCTCCTCTCTGTCCATGGGATTTTCCAGGCAGAAGTAACTGGAGTCGGGTGCCATTGCCTTCTCCACCAGTACTTTGCTACCTGATGCTAAAAGCCAACTCATTGGAAAAGATCATGATGCTGGGAAAGATTGAGGGCAGGAGAAGTGGGCGACAGAGGATGAGATGGTTGGTTGGCATCACTGACTCAATGGACATGAGTTTGAGTAAACTCCGGGAGACAGTGAAGGACAGGAAAGCCTGGTGTGCTGCGGTTCATGGATTCACGGAGAGCTGGAGATGACTGAGCTATCGAACAACAGGGATTTCAGCCTTCCATTCAGCCGGCAGGGAGAACTGTGGCGTGCCATCCTCATTAGCAAAGAGAACCTCAGCTTCCGGTTTCTCTTCCACCTGGTCTGTTCACTTTCACCAGCACAGTTTCTTTCTTTAGTCCTCCTCCTGTATCCTGCCCCTTTCCTTGATCCATTTATCAACCCCAGCAGCTGGGGAGGGACTAACATGCCGGGCCTCCATCCCAGCATGGGGTAACTGTTGGGGGGTCCTGGAAAACTACACTTGGGACCCTTGTATACTTAGGAACTTGTATTCTTATGTTCTGCGTCTTAACCTGGTCCCTAATGGAATGAAAGAATTTAGAGCAGTCAGAGGATAAAGGGGCCTGAGGGACTAGATCAACCTGGTTCCTACCTGGTCACTGCTTGGACCTCCACCAAGACCCTATTCATGATGGCTCAAGAGGCTTGATTAGGATGAGTTATACAGTCCACTCTGTCTTCTCACAAGGACACTGTCAGAAGGGTCACTTTGCAGGGAGCCATTTCCATGAGTCCAAGTAGGTTGGAGAGAAAGAAACTATAGTCAAAACAGCCACAGTATTGGGCAGTGACTGCACTGGACTAGACATCTTGCTGGACATTAGCTGCTAAGTCGCTTCAGTCGTATCTGACTGTGCGACCCCATGGACTGCAGCCCACCAGGCTTCTCCGTCCATGGGATTCTCCAGGCAAGAACACTGGAGTGGGTTGCCGTTTCCTTCTCCAACTAGACATTAGAGTGAAACTCATATGACAACTTTCCATTTTATAGATGACACTGAGAGTTAAAATAACTTGCCCAGGACACAGCTAGTAAGTAAGTGGCAGAGACCAGATCTAAACTCTGATGTGTCTGGTCAAAGCTATACTAAAAAAAAAAAAAAAAAAAAGGCAGGGAAGGGGAGAGGTAGCTCCTCTGGTTACTCTGCCCAGGCTGTTTGTGCAGAGGTTTCCAGGCTAAGTGCTCGGGGCCACAAAACTCAGCAACTGCTTGACACCCCGAAACCTGCACTGACTCCAAAACACAAAAGGAGAAGGTCAAACTTTAAGTGCTTACAAAACACTATTTTAAGGACAACAAACCAACAGGAGTTAACCACAGCTCGCATCAGGTAGAGTTTTATGCAAATGATGCTGATGAGGGGCCTGTGCACATTCTGATGTCCTCAAGGAGGAAAACCCAGGGGCTGCCCTCTGTCCCCACTGCCAAAACCTCCCCCACACCTGCAGGGCCCTCCTCATCTGCCAGTACTGTCACCTGCCCAGGACCCTGGAACAGAAAAGGAGGGAACTCAAAGATGACCAGAGTAGATGGCAGGAGCTCCTGCTCTGACCGTCTCCTGACAGCCACTCTGATTGCCGTTTTCCTGCACGCAGAAGGGGGATATATATCTGTCCTGCCTAACTCCCCAGTAGTCATCGGGCTCAAATAAGACCATCTTTTGAAAAGCATGAAGTCCCACAGTCTGTTCAAAGAGCCTGGATGGTAATGGATGATCACCTTTCAAAATAGAAGACACAGTTTCCAATCACAATAAGAAACAGAAAAAAAAAATCTTTCATATGTGAAAAACAATTCCCAGTAATTTTGTTCGATCCCAGATCTCAGGGGGGGTCTCAGAGTTCATAAAGATAATTACTAACCCTTACATAGCACCTACATTGCTTATCCCATTCAACTATCCTAACTGGCTTGTAAGGTAAGGAGGACCACCCCTCCTTATTTCTTTGTCACAGATGCAATTTAACTGAGATGCAAAGAGGTGAAGTGATGTGTTCAGCGTCTCCCAGTTAGTAAAGACCTAAAGTCTTTGGGGTCAGTCTAGACATTAGCATTCCTTACTGTTTGACCCTGGGTTAACTGTATGTGAGCTTCTCTAGTGATTCACATGGTAAAGAATCTGCATGCAATGCAGCAGAACCTGAGCAGACTCAGGTTCGATTCCTGGTTCAGGAAGAGCCCCTGGAGAAGGGAATGGCTACTCACTTCAGTATTCTTGCCTGGGAAATCTCATGGACATAGGAGCCTGGCAGGCTACAGTCCATGAGGTCACAAAGAGTTAGACATGACTAAGCGACTAACACCTGAACTTTATGTAACTGAGGCTCGACTTTCTCATTTAGAAATGGGTACAATAGGAACCATCATTTTTATATTTATTTAGTTGGCTGCATCAGATCTTAGTTGCAGTACACAGAATCTGCCTTGTGTCATGCAAGATCTTTCATTGTGGCATGCAGGCTCTTAAGTTGTGGCACGTGGTTTTAGTTGGCCTGTGGCTGCGGGACCTTATTTCCCCAACCAGTGGTTGAACCCATGTCCGATACATTGCAAGGCAGATTCTTAACCACTGGACCACCAAGGAAGTCCCACGAACCATTTTTAAAATGGGTACACAGCAGTCACACCTAGGAGGTTGAATGAGAAAAAGCATAAAAAAATCACTCAACCCAGTTACTATGTAGTTAGTGCTCAGCAAATATAGGTATCATTATTATTTATTATTACTGCCATTATTATTATCCAGCCTACATGGATATCCTTTCTTCTCTAGGCCTCTTCCAAACTAACACATACATTAATTTTCTTTCCAGGAGAAAAAGTTCTCAGATCTGAACTCCTTGGGGAAATTGGGCCAAAATGTCAGCCTGACTTTGGATTGATTCTCAAGATCATGCAAAACAAACAGAAGAGTTAGACATGGAGGAGGAAGGAAAACAGATGAAAACTTAGAAAGTGGAGGTGAGGGGAGCCAGGCAGAAGCTGGGCTCTGCAGTGCCTGTGTGTTAAAGCTACAAACCTGTTAAACATCCTTGACCCTGACAGCTTGGGAAGCTGATGCCAAAGGGCAAAGTCTAAAAATAGGCTCTGAGTGAATGAGGAGTGTGAAAAAGTTGGCTTAAAGCTCAACATTCAGAAAACTAAGATCATGGCATCCGGTCCCATCACTTCATGGCAAATAGATGGAGAAACAGTGGAAACAGTGGCAGACTTTATTTTGGGGGGCTCCAAAATCACTGCAGATGGTGACTGTAGCCATGAAATTAAAAGATGCTTACTCCTTGGAAGAAAAGTTATGACCAACCTAGACAGCATATTAAAAAGCAGAGACATTACTTTGCCAACAAAGGTCTGTCTAGTCAAGGCTATGGTTTTTCCAGTGGTCGTGTATGGATGTGAGAGTTGGACTATAAAGAAAGCTGAGTGCCAAAGAATTGATGCTTTTGAACAGTGGTGCTGGAGAAGACTCTTGAGAGTCCCTTGGACTGCAAGGAGATCCAACCAGTCCATCCTAAAGGAAATCAGTCCTGCGTGTTCATTGGAAGGACTGATGCTGAAACTCCAATACTTTGGCCACCTGATGTAAAGATTTGATTCATTTGAAAAGATCCTGATGCTGGGAAAGATTGAAGGTGAGAGGAGAAGGGGATGACAGAGAATGAGATGGTTGGATGGCATCACCAACTCAACGGACATGAGTTTGAGTAAACTCTGGGAGTTGGTGATGGACAGGGAGGCCTGGCGTGCTGCAGTCCATGGGGTCGCAAAGAGTTGGACACAACTGAGCGACTGAACTGAACTGAACTGAACTGAATGAGGAGTTTCCAGGGTACCTGAGAGCCTACTTTCTTTTCATTGCCAACAACTAGGATCCACATTATCAAAGGAAAATATAGTTAGTTCAAAGACTGGAGTCACGCCGAGCCTGTCTATAAAGTCAGCACTGCCTAGGCTGAGTGCTGGGGGTAACCTTCCTGGCACGACCCCATCTGTGCAGAGAATGTGGGAAGGAGACCTCAGAGGCCCTGACTCCCTGGCTTGTTGGGTCTCAACCCTCTGCCTGTCACTCACCTTGTAGATTAGGTACTCCTCTGTTCATCCCTGGCGTGCTGGCTTCACATCAGCTTTGCTCTATGTCTTGAGCCTTCCTGAATGTTGTAGTAACTTCCGAGGTAGACTTTGAAGGGCAAATGATTCCGACCCAGATAGGGTGGGGGTCCCCTGGGCAGAAGGCAGAGCCTATCTAAAGTTGTGGAAGCATGATAATGTTCTGGAGGCAGGAAGGTGCCAATGTGTCAAAATCTTAAAGGCCATTGTTTAGGTCTTAAAACAATGTAGACACGGGAAGAGGCACTGAAGGGTTTGCAGCGGGGCAATGGCAGGCCAGTCCTGTAGATAAATAATTCCAATGGCCATTTGGAGGGAAGGTAGCCAAGAGGTGGCTAGAAGCTAGCTGGCAATGAGAACCAAGTCCTTCCCAAGAGCCATATAGTCATTTTGATGATATTTCTAGACAAAGAAGGATCGTATGACATGAGAGAAAAGGACAGACAAAAACTCCAATGAGCAGGACCAGGATGAGGTGAGGCAAGCCTGGTGCCTGGGATACAAAATTTAACCAGGCATTTCTCAGAATCATGCAAGGGCCTGGAGAGGATGCCTCCTTCCACTCTGTCCCTGTCTTCCATGCCTTACCTGCCCCCCAGTCCTGGCCCTTCCGAGGAGCCTATTACTACCAGCGCCATCTGTGGCTAGGCACTTGTGATCTCTCCTAGGGTGGGCATGCGGAGCCAGCCAGCCTGTGTTCATTTATAGACGCTGAAACGCAGAGGCCAGAGCATCTGGTGCAGGGAGACCTGGGTTCAGGTCCTGACTCTAGACGTGATCTTCCTCAGAAGGATGAGCCTCATGAACTTGGGTGTCTTTATGAATCAGTCAAAAGAGACTTCCCTGGCGGTCCGGTGGTTAAGAATCCACACTTCCATTGCAGGGAGCAGGGTTCCGTCCCTGGTTGGGGAACTAAGATCTCATGCCCTGAGATGCTCGCATATGTGCACAGGCGTTGCAGCCAAAATAAAAGAGAGAGAAGGAACCGGTCAAATGATGTGAAAGTTCTGAGGACACTGCTGTCCACAACGCAGGTGCTGTCGCTCAGCCTGCCTTCTCCTTGGCTGGCACAGCCTCGGAGAACGGGGACATAGTGATGCGTGAGGAGGTTTCTTTTGCAAACAGTATAAGTAAAAATAACCAGCCTCATCAGCCTTGTTACCTCAGAGTCCGTGGAAGGACACAGTCCTCCTACTTCCCTGGCTGGTAAGAATTTGGGCCCGAGTCTCTTGGTCTCAAGAACATGCTGCCTTTTGGTTAAAAAAAAAAAAAAAAAAAAGTCTTCCTGGGGAGAGGAAAAAAAGCGCCCCACATTTCTTGCTTTGTTCTTTCACTTTTTGAACAAGTGTTTATGAGAAGCCTACTATGTGCTAGCATTGTCCCGGCGCGCTGGATGCGGAGGTGGTGGTTTTTAGCCGCTAAGTCTAGCTCTGCACACAACAATCTGCAGGAGAGTCCAGCCCTCTGCCCTCACAGAGCTTACTTTAGGTAGGAGGGAGCACCAGGGAGGCTCTGGGAGGGAAGCCAGGAAATAAACAAGCAGTCCTATAAACACAGGAAACAATTTCCGGTAGTAACAAGTGCTACAAAAACAATAAAAGCAGGGCAGAGGGCCTGGGGGCAGGACGCAGCTCCAGATAAGGCAGTTGTTGAATTCCGAACTTGGCAACAAGTGTGTTGGGTGGTGGGAGGAAGGTATGCCCCGAGGGCTGGGACGGGGGTGGTGGCGGATGGAAGGGAGACCTTACGTGCAAAGGCCCTGAGGTGGCAACTAGCAGCTTTTAGTTATGTCATCTGCTTTGAGTCAGGTGTATGAGGTTTGGGGCATGATTTCTGAACAAGGGGCTTCCCAGGTGGCGCTAGCGGTAAGGAACCCAGCGGCCAACGCAGGAGACGTAAGAGACACGGGTTCGATCCCTGAGTTGGGAACAAGGGAAGACGAAAAAAAAAAAAAGTGTTTCTAGACCTGATTCAAAGTGGTGTATCTGTATTTCTATCTAGTTCTCCATCCCCCTCTCTGTACCAAGCACACCTTATTTGGGTCACAGCTGCACACTCTCTTAACTAGAGCTGCCCTGCCCCCCTCCTTCCTCTATGACCTGGCGTATGGCTTCACCACTGATATTTCCTTCCCTTTCTAGAACCACAGGCAGCCATCACTGTCAGAAGCATTTCCTGCACAAGCCGAAGCCCAGCTCGCCCTCCTGTGTTTTGTCTGCTTCTGTGTACAGGTGGACGGCTCCCCAGCACCTGGGTCCCTTCATGCTGGGAATCAAAGTTATGATTAGGAAAGACCTCTTCCCTTAAAGACACCCTCATCGTTCCTTCTCTCCATCAGAAGGGGCTGGCACCTGATTTCCCTGTATCTGAGAGAGTTCACAGAGTATTATGGGATTCCATAGCTCCATTTGGCGATTTTCATGTTATCCACAAGGAAACATGCCCCAAGGAGGGGGCAGTAACTTGCTCAAAGGCAGACAGTAAATTAAGGACAGGTCTTAGGGCTCTTCTCAGAGAACTGGGCAGCACTTTTAAATGCTCACAGACATTTCCCATAAATATCTCTGTTCTTATAGAGGAAAATATTGAAGCACAAAGAAAGTACCTTGCGTAAGGTGACCCAGGAGGTGTTTGGCAAAGCTGGCATTGAATTCAGGTCTTGAAATCATAGTTATAATTTCACTATGCTCTCTCCAATCTGCTTAACTAAAAAAATCAATAAGTAAACATTCCAGAATGTTCCAAAGAAATGTTAGGGGAGAAAAAAATTGCCATCATTTACAATTACTTTTTTCTTTGTTACTAAAGGCACTCAATAGGCAGGAAACTCAAAAGAAGGGACATTCTCTTTCTCTCTTTTTGGGAAACATGACTGTCCTATCAAAGATAGGATGTAAAGTCTTTGATGAGAAGTTGCACACAGTCAAATATCAGTGCTTGTTTATTTGAATGATTCTCCTTGAAAGGAGGTCCTGCAGAACGAATGGGGCTTCAATAAACCAGAGAAATCCATGCCTTGCAGTACACTCTGCAGTCAATTTATAGTCTTTCCTGCTTTTTCACCAAACTTCTTTTCCTGGTAGTATTTTTGGCATTTTAATTTTAGACACGGGTGAGGGAGTGGGAGAGGCTTTTTTTCTTTTTAAACTTGTCTAACATATATTGGGTTGGCCAGAAAGTTCATTCTGGGTTTTTCCATACACTCGTACAGAAAAATCCAAACTCTAACTTTTTGGCCAACCCAATACATCGCTAGAATCATGTTTGATCTTAACCTACCAGCTTCTTTCATGCAGGGCGTAAGAGATAGCTTTGAAAAGACTGGGCAGAGTACAGACCTCCCCTCCAATCTCTCTGGCTGGTTTCCTCTTGGGGATTCACCCTCTGCTTCCCTAAGCATGGGGAGCAGGCAGAGCAGAGTCCAGGACGGAGGCAGTTTGGGAAATCTAATAAACCAAGGTTTCTGTCCCAGCTCTGTCCCTTACAAACTGTGTGATCATGGCCAAACTCTTTAACTTCTTTAAGGTTAGAGAGATCTTAGACAGCCTCAATATACAGAGGAGGAAACCGAGACTTGAGTCAAGAAATATGACACATTTTATATCACTATTTACAGATCTGGCTTTGAGACCCATGGGGTCTGATTTTACAGCCAAGACGGTATGGCCTGCTGCTTCTCCGTAAGATCCTCACCATTGCTCACCCCCAAAGGAACGCATTCATGGATTGTGCACATAGGAAGCATGACTATCAAATAACAGACTCAATTTTAAGCTTATATGTCAGAATGGATATATATGCATGTACATATATGTACACAGATATAGATAGATAATGTGTCTCCAAATATATATTACACTCTTTTAACTTATCATGTTAGGAAAGATGACTTTCTTTTTATAATTGGTATGGCTATTATTGGTGGATCTGGATCCACAGAAGAATCTCAGCCTCGCTGCTCTCCAGTCCCTCAAATGTTCTTCTGACCTCAAATTTTCTTCTCCAACTTCACCTTCTTAAACGTTTTAAAAAGTCAAATCTTCCCTCTTATGGGCAAGTTATGCTACAACCAAAAACTCAGAAAATTACTGCTATGAATTCCCATGAGGTGGGTACCATTGCTATTCCCCTTACAGCTAAAGAAACCGAAAGAGAGACTTTGAAGGTAATTTCACAAAATTTCCAGGAAGGATTGAATGGCTCCGATGACATTTCTCGTGATGGCCCCCAAAAGAGCTCTGGCCCCAAGTCTTGGCTCTAATTGACCACATGACTTTGGGAACATTGTCCGGCCTCTCAGCTCCGTTTCCTCTCTTGTAAAATGGTGAGATTGGACGAGATGGTGTTTTCAGTCTGTTTCAGGTTTGAGTCGATCAGGTCGTCTAAGCCCTAGCATGCTCATCAAAAAGTGGACTTCCTTGCCTTCTTGTCATGCCTAATGGCCCTAATGAATGGTTGGGAGGACCTCATAGAGCTCATTTAGAAGTAAATGTAACAGCTCTACCAGCCTATTCATTTTTTCATATTAGCCCATTGCCTCCTTTCCTCCCTTCACCCTACAGGATACAGGGTGCAAAAGAAAAATATTAGATATACCATCTCCCTACAGCCAGCATCTTCAGAGTCCATTCACTACTTGCTTCAGACATCTGGGCTCCCTTCTCTTGACTCCGGCAGTGTTACTCTAGCACCGAGAATATCTGTCCCCGAATTCTCTCACTAGTAAGGATGCTCCTTGGTAGGATCTTCCCCAATGTTTCCTCTTCTGCTTCCCCAATCGTTTATGCTGGAAGATTGCTTTTCCCTCATTGTTTATAGAGAATTGTGAAGAAACTCAGAACAGCTTGTTGTTAATAACAGACCTGCCCTCTTGCTCCCCAGCAAATGGGTGAGGGTCCCTGAGAAGCAGAAGCGTCTCATGGCCTCGTGGTTAGGATGGGAAAGCTCGGTGCTTTGCAGGTTGGTTCGGTCCCCCTCCTTCCCTTCTGTTGATGAAGGACCAAAAGACCCTGCCACTGGGAATGGGAATTAACCAGAGAGGAGGAGAACACCGAAGTGGTTCCATAGGCGGCTTTGGGAGGCTGGGAGCTGGCTGTTTCCTCCTGTTAGCTGTGTGACTGAAGGGAGGCTGTTTTCTCTCTCCACCTTAGTGTCTTTAGCTGTAGAATGGGAATAATAGCAGTACCACCTCAAAGGATTATCTAGGGGAGTAAAGGAAATGACCTGTGTCAAGGGTCAGTGTGCTTGCTTATAAGCCATGGTTATTACCTTGGAAGCAGTATTCGATGCATATCGTGGAAAAAAATAAATTGAAGGCATGACTTAAATTTGTTTAAGCTTATCAAATAATACTCATTCTACATAAACTATAGCGTTTATCATCCTGTTGGCAGCCTTGCTGCCCCTCACCCCACCCCCACAAGAAACTGTGGGAAGGGGCTTAACAAACTCAGAGGAAATGAGAGGTCAGATTCATGCTTCTTTGGCTACTGTTATCTTCATTCACAAGAAGGTCCTATTCGGTGCCTGTCTGGTCAAATGCCTCCCCCCAACCATTCTTTTTTTTTTTTTTTTTTTCCCGGCCATGCCTCTGGCATGTGGGATCTTAGTTCCCTGACCAGGGATCAAACTCTTGCCTGCTGCATTGGAAGCGCAGTCTTAACCACTGGATGGCCCGGGAAGTCCCATTCACTTTTATTTTGAAAGGAAAAATAAAAGAAGCAACACTACAACACCCTACCCCGCCCCCTACCACCTGTCCTATTTGACTCCAGCCTTACTTATTAGACTGAAACTTTCTGAGGGCAGAATTGTTTTTTCTTTGACTGCATCCTTCACCCAGTAAGGGATCACAGATACGCTTGGATTTTTAACAAAGAAGCAACACAGACACCCCAAGGCTCCAGGGTGGCCTCCTTTCTTCTTAGAGATTTTGCAGAGACGAAATTGTTCAGAAAAGCAAAATAAGCTGCCCCACGCTCAGGGATCTGCCATCCCTGCCAATTCCTGATTAATCAACAAGGAAGGAGTTTCCTTTAAGGAAAAGTAATATGGACCGGAAGAGAGAGCGAGCTTGCTTATCACTCTCCTCCAGCCCTGCCACCCTCTGTAACTTGGTCTCCAGTACAATTATGGCTAAACAGACCTGGTCCAGACTAACTAGCTAGCAATGGACCTGGCAGGGAACAGCTGGATAACTTAGTCTCTGACTAATAAATACATGGCCAAGAGAAAAAAAAAATATCTGAATTTCAAGGTTAAGAATCTGTCTGCCAATCCAGGGGGCAAGGGTTCGCTCCCTGGTCCAGGAAGATTCCACATGCCATGGGGCCACTAAGCCCACACACCCCAACTACTGAAATCTGAGTGCCCTAGAGCCACGGCACGGAGAAGCCCGAGCACCGCAACTGGAGAGTAGCTCCTGCTTTCCACAACTACAGCACGCCTGTGCACAGCAATGAAGACCCAGGGCAGCCAAAAATACATAACTGAATTTAAAAAAAATTTAAAGACACCTCTAGAACAACTCTTTCCCCTCTTTTACAATTTTCCCACAATCCCTGGCCAGATGCAACAGAAAACACTGAACATTTCACCATTTTCCCCAGTACAAGGGGCTTCCCAGGTGGCGCTAGTGGAAAAGAACTTGCCTGCCAGTGCAGGAAACATAAGAGACGTGGATTCGATCCCTGGGTGGGGAAGATCCCCTGGAGGAGGGCATGGCAACCCACTCCAGTTCTTTCCTGGAGAATCCCATGGACAGAGGAGCCTGGCAGGCTACAGTCTGTAGGGTTGCAAAGACTGGGACACTATTCAAGCATGTTAGCACGCATGCACTCAGCACCAGAGGTTACTCACCGCCCCCTCACCCCCACCCCCAGGCTGATGGACAGCAGCCTCTTTGTAAGGAAAGTGAACAACGGTGTGCAGACTGGGTGGAGGTGAGTGGGTGTCTGCAGTCCGTGCCCTGCCTCGTCCTGGTCTTGCGAACGCAATCCTAAAGGTTAATAATAATCACAACAGGCAGCCCATCATTGCCTCCTTGTCTGGCTGAGAGGTTTACAACTTAAACTCATGGCAGAGGGAGAAATTGGCTCAATCACTTGGAGTAATGGTACATGGAGAGCCAGTTGGGCATGACTGCTATTTAACTCAAGGAAACTGGGCTGCTGCGGCGGAGTCTAGGTACACGTTAATAAACATGTCATGCTCCGAGGTGAAAATTAACACTGCCCCCTGCACTTTATACTTTATATCTGCACTCCCCACTCAGCTCTCCATTTGCCCGCTTGCCTCATCCCAGCCAGATAAATGGGACAAGACTGGGAGAACGGGCCTGCAAACCGATGCTTACAGCTATCATTATGTCAGTAATCACAGGTCAGCCTTCATTCTTTCAAAGAGCTTTTATTTCTCATAAGACCTTACCCCAAATATTTATAATCAGGCATTTTGTAGGGGGAAGGGAGAAAAGAGAGTATCTGACATCATCGCTAATAATAGCTAGCATTTTCAGAACTTTCATTGTGGCCAAGCACCCCAGTGCTTGTTCCTAGCCACTCAATCAGATGGGTATCATTATTTGTCCTCGATTTAGCTGGTGAGGACAGTACAAGAGTTCAAATAACAGACCCCAAATTACCCAAGATCTAGGAAATGGGAATGTGGTATTTGAATGCAGACCCATGTTGAGTAAATGAGAGCCCAAGTTCTCAGCCTTTTTGCTACACTAGCGGGGAAGGCAATGGCACCCCACCCCAGTACTCTTGCCTGGAAAATCCCATGAACGGAGGAGCATGGTAAGCTCCAGTTCATGGAGTCGCTAAGAGTTGGACACGACTGAGCGACTTCACTTTCACTTTTCACTTTCATGCATTGGAGAAGGAAATGGCAACCCACTCCAGTATTCTTGCCTGGAGAATCCCAGGGACAGCTGTCTATGGGGTCGCACGGAGTCGGACACAACTGAAGCGACTTAGCAGCAGCAGCTGTTTAAGGGACAAAAGAGAAAGTGGAGGAAGACACAGTGATTGGCTTAACAGTGTTCTCAACTAGTTCTAGTTTTAGCCCTCAAAAGCTCAGATAGGTCCACATGATGCCCTCCCATCCGCCCTTCCCCAGCAGGCATGTTGCTCTTCCACCACAAATTAAGGACTCAACTTTACCATGTGCCAAGTGTGGCAGATACAGAGGTGAAACTCACAACCATCTTTGTCCCCAGGCTTACAGTCTAGGAGAGAGGCAGTTAAGTATGTTCATAGGAAAAAGGGTGAACTAAAAGCTGTTGGACTCTTTCTTGGTTTTCCCCTTGACCCTGTCCATACAAGATGCTCCATTCTCAACGGATCTGCTCTACGTGTAACCTAAGTTGTCAAGAGGGCCTGGGGTCAACCCCTTGTCCCAGGCCAGGATCCCAGCTCAAGTGCCATGGCCCTGCTGCTCTGACAAATGAAACTAGGTGTATGTAATAAGGTAATGCTGCTGCTGCTGCTAAGTCACTTCAGTCGTGTCCGACTCTGTGCAACCCCATAGACGGCAGTCCACCAGGCTCCCCTGTCCCTGGGATTCTCCAGGCAAGAACACTGGAATGGGTTGCCATTTCCTTCTCCAATGCATAAAAGTGAAAAGTGAAAGTGAAGTCACTCAATCGTGTCTGACTCTTAGTGACCCCATGGACTGCAGCCCACCAGGCTCCGTCCATGGGATTTTCTAGGCAAGAGTACTGGAGTAGGGTGCCATTGCCTTCTCCTAGTTACTATAATAAACAAACTGTAAAATACATAATACCTGAAAGACATAAATTTAAATTTGAATTTCAAATGGTTTTAGCATTCTATGTGCTGTGCAATATTTGGGATACATGTATATTAAAAATTGTTCATTATTTATCTGAAATGCAAATTTAACTGAGTGTCCTGCATTTTCTTTGCCAAGCCTACTCAAGACATCAAAGGTTTTTGGGCTTGTTTGTTTTTTTATATTTATTTATTTATTTGGCTGTGCCAAGTCTTAGTTGCAGTATTTGGGTTCAAGTTCCCAGGCCAGAGATTGAACCCCAGCCTCCTGCCTTGGGAATGGGGAGTTCTAGCCTCTGGACATGGGAAGTTGCTGACATCAAAGGTTTTTTTTCTTGTTTATATAAAGCCCACATTGGGAGTTCTCAGTAGACAGGTAGCCGCCCTCCAAGGCTCCTTCCATCTTGGCTCTGTCATTTTCATCACTGAGTTTTCAAGGTATCTGTAGGCTCATGCGGCCAAGTCACAGAAAGAGGAAAGGCCTGGAGTATTCCACATGGGAGTCTTTACGGGTCGGTCCAGGTAGCGGCACAATGGACTTCTGATCACAATCCATTCACTGGCCAAAACTCAGTCACATGACCTGTACCTGGCAGCAGGGTAAGCTGAAAAATGTAATCCAGTGTGTGCTCAGGAAGATATTTGGAAAACAGCTAGCCAGTCTCTGCCACCCTGGGTAATAGCAGAACTAACCTGTCCGTGCTGGTGCCTAATCTCCTGTGCTAGTTTCAGGCTTAGTCAGCAGTCCTCCACCCACTGAGGTCCCCAGCAGGAGATCAGATGCTTGTTCTCAGCCCTGGACTAGTTAACTAATAGCCACAGGGATTAGGGGTAATAAGTGTTACCATGAATTGATATCAGTTCATTTTGATCCAATGCAATTTAATAAATATTTATTAATGCTCTTAGGATACTGAGAAAAGCTTGGTTCTAGGCCCCCAAGGGAGACATAAACTGATCTAGAACCCAGTTATATCCTCAAGAAGCTATATACAATTAAATTCAACAGCTATCCTCCACCCTTATCTATATCCTTTGGATTTTTCAAAAGCTGATGAAAAACCCATAGGTACAAAGAATTCTGCCCTAAATGTTAGGGTACAGAATGGTTCCTCTTCTGAGTTCCTGAAACTTTTGGTGTCTATGTCCATTTATTCATTCATTCATCCATGCGTATATGCATTCATTCAGTGAGTTCATTCGTGAACACTGATTGAGACCTCCTCTGCTTGACAGTGTGCAGGCTCTGAGGACGGGGATGGGGAATCTAAGTTGAACAAGACTGAGACCCAGCCTTCCAGAAACTCTCAAAAGAAGGAGTGATCAGAATGCACATAATTCAGCCAGATACAAGGCAGATGGTGGTCAACATGGAGAGGAAGGAGAAGTTAATTCTAACTGGAGGGTGGAGTGGAGAACACTGCATCAAGGATCCAACAAGGGAGACTTAACTGGGGGTCCAATGGTTAAGACTCCGTGCTTGCAGCGCAGGAGGCTCATGCTTGATCCCACAGGCCACGTGGCAGGGGCAAAAAAAAAAAAAAAAAAAGCCCGAAGATCCAACAATGAACTTCCCAGAGACAAACCAACCTGCCCTGCAGACAGGGCCTCAGGCAAAGTGCCCACAACTCCCTTCACAGGCATCCGGCTGTCTCCCACCCACTCAGGTCCAATGGGAGAAAAGGCAGTGAGCTCTCCTCGAGGGAGAACTCCAACGCAGTCTCTCATTTTAGCTTAAAAATTCACACAAAATTTGAATTCCACTCCACAGGATACTAACGTTTGTTTTGCTGTGATAATTTTAACATAATTGGCTTAAATTACCTGTCATTGAGTAAAATCATTTCATCTTGTGGCTTATGTACCCTCAACATACCACTTCTGTTTGAAGAGTACCTTTTCGGGAAATTTGGCTTTCCAGGTGGTTCAGTGGTAAAGAATTTGCCTGCCAGTGCAGGAGACACAGGAGATGCAGGTTCAATTCCTGGGAGAGGAAGTTCCCTTGGAGAAGGAAATAGCAAACCACTTCAGTATTCTTGCCTGGGAAACCCCATGGACAGAGGAGCCTGGTGGGTTACAGTCCATGGGATCACAAAGAGAGACTGAGCATGAATGCATGCATTTCTAGAAATTTAGCTTCTGCAAGCATAGGACTGGAAATTCAGTTTTCACTTATTTTATCTCTTCTTTTTCTCCCTCAGGATATAGGAAAGATTCTGCTTTAAGGATTCTGAGACTAGCCATATGCTTTGTGAACACATAACACAATAACCATTGATGAATTTTGTATTAAACAGTCTAGTTTTCATACACTTCTCTCACATCTGGTAAGAAATATACAAAATAATACAACTCCATACCAGTTGTTATTTCTGGATTGTGGTGCTTCTGGGGACACCTTTAAGGAGCATGACCCTCCTCCTACAGGTCCTTCTAGATGGTGCAGGTTGCTCCTGCTGTAAAACAGCTGCCCGGGATTCCAGTGTGCAAAGTTAAACCCCTCAGAATGTAAACAACTGACTAAAGTTTAAAAGCACAAGAAAATGTTACATATTTCCCTTCTTCCTGACCTCCCCACAAACAAACACCAAAGTGTTAAAAAAAAAAAAAATCCTGTTTCTGATGAAGACTCAGGGGTTCATTTTCAGCATGGTGCCTGGGGATTGCAGGCTTCCCTTGTGGCTCAGCTGGTAAAGAATCCGCCTGCAATGCGAGAGACCTGGGTTTGATCCCTGGGTTCGGAAGATCCCGTGGAGGTAGGGCGTGGCAACCCATTCCAGCACTCTTGCCTGGAGAATCCTCATAGACAGAGGAGGCTGGCGGGCTGCCGTCCACGGGGCTGCAAAGAGTTGGACATGACTGAGCGACTAAGCACAGCACTGGGGATTTCACCGTGGGACTCCCGTCACTTGTCATGGGAGTCTTGCTGCTTCATTTCATGCATACGGTATGCGCCCCTTGACAGCCACAAAATTTTAGTTTTGAAATTGAGGCTGTCTTTTTCAGAACAAATCAGATTACAAGAAAACACCAAAACTACTCTTTGTTGGCCTGGGGCCAGGGTTTGTGCTTGTGTGTATCTGAAGGGGAGGACTGCCTTTCCCTGGCGTGCAAATGTCCCTTTCAGAGACAACAACATTAAAACATGATGCCCAAGAGCTGACAGCCATGGTTGTGTCCCTCATCCCAAAGCTTTGTTTGGAACCCCATAAAACCTGGCACATGGTTTGTGACACTCAGTGAAACACAGGGCCTCTCCCTAGTAACTGGAGCTCTGCTGCCTGTCATTAAGGGACCTCTCTTATTAAGCGTCTCTTTTTTAAATGGCTGTCATCATCTGGTTCCAGTGTACATTAAATCCCATTATAATTATAAGCACACTTCCCCATAGCATCCGTTGCAGATTTCATCCACACTGCCTACCCCCTCAGGGCATCTTTGCACTAATAACAACTCAGATTTGCTATTCGAGTTGACAACATTAGGTCCCAACACCATTTGCAATAAGCTGGTGGGAGAGAGAGAAGAAAAAGCTTTCTCTTCCTCAGTCACAAAATCTTGGGGTCACAATGACCCAAGGCCTCTGGGGCTAAGAGAAATAACCCCTCATCTCCTCCCTTTGAAACACTCTCTGCCTTACAGAAAAGGAGGACATTCGTAGTACCTGGAAGAGAAGCCTAGGTGTAAATATCACTAACCAGACGTCCACTGGGAAAAGATGACAATTACCAGTCAAAGAAACTATCTTCTTATTTTCTTTTCTAGACTTCAAATAACCAGAAGCTACACCTCACCTGATTTTTTTTCCCTCTGCTTTTTAGAGGGAGGATGAAAGGAAGTGGGATGAAATAATTAAATTAAGAAAACAAACAAAAGAAAACTATCAACATATGCACTGAGGGCAAATATGACTCTGCTTAGCTTTCTTTTTTTTTTTTTTTTGGTTGAGTCTCATGGCTTTCGGGATCTTAGTTCCCTGACCAGGGATTGAACCTGGGCCTCCTGCAGTAGAAGTGTGGAGTTCTAACCACTGGATGGTCAGAGAATTCCCGACTCTGCTTAGTTTTTGGCATTATTGGTATCTATCTAGAGGATATCTCAGTGATGGCCATGAAGCATCATAAGATCATTTGACTCCAAAAATGGACATAATAGGCTTACTGTGTTTTTTCTCTCAAGGGTCCCTGGTGGGGTAAAGATTTGAGAGTACGTGTGACAGCCTAAAGATCTCATTTGCCAATACAGGAGACCTGGGTTCAATTCCTGGGTCGGGAAGATCCCCTGGAGGAGGACATGGCAACCCACTCCAGTATTCTGTTCTAGAGAATCCTATGGACAGAGAAGCTGGCTGGTTCCGGTCCATAGGGTTGCAGAGTCTGACTCAACTGAAGTGACCTAGCACGCACTCATGACTGCCTGATGCATCTTCTGGTGGCAACCTGGAATTCTCCATTGTAGAGGAGACTGTTTACATTTTTAATTTTTTTCCATTCAGGGCCTTCAATGCCAGCATCTCTCCCTGAATAGTCTTCATTCTGTATTACAAGGTTTTGGAGAAATATGAAGTGGCTGCTTCTCCCCCAAAGACAGGAGTCTTTGATTTCATTTTCATGATAGGAAATTTTACCTTTCAATTTTAAGACTATTTTCCAACGAAGGAGCTGGCACAAAATGGTTTGGAACATTTTGTTAACCCTCAAGCAGAATACTCAAAACAACACAATCACCTTCTTCCTGGGCATCTACTTAATTGGAATTTTATTGTAATTCCAAACTCGCTTCTCAACTTTTGCTGAGATTTTTTTTCCCCCTAGTACTGCGCCACTCAGCTTTCGGCTTGCAGTTCTGACTGGGGAGTGAACCTGGGCTCATCGGCAGCGAAAGTGTAGAGTCCTCCCCACTGGATCTCCAGGGACTTCCTTGACTGAGATTTCTGAGGAGGAAAGAAAGTGCAGAGATCTGGGCATCCAAGTCTGCCTTCTTGGTGGCCCGATTGAATGCCGGACTGTTCAGTTCCCAGCTTGGCTGGCTGTTGCGGAGGCCTTGGTTTTTGAGGAGTAAGAGGAGAAGGGAAATTAAAAGCCCTTGTTTCCTTTTTTTCATCCCACTAGAGGCTATACAGGAGCTTCCCTGGTAGCTCAGTTGGTAAAGAATTCGCCTGCAATGCGGGAGACCTGGGTTCGATCCCTGGGTGGGGAAGATCCCTTAGAGGAACGTATGGCAATCAGTCCAGTATTCTTGCCTGGAGAGTCCCCATGGACAGAGGTGCCTGGCAGGCTATGGTCCATGGGGTCGCAAAGAGGTGGACACGACTGAGTGACTAAGCACAGCACAGCACAGAGGCTATATAATCTAGAAAGTATGATCATGAGCTTTGAAGTTGGAATGGTCTGATTTAAGTCTTGGCTTTGATATTTAACAGCTTGGGTAGTAGTAGTCTTGGGTAAAGTGCTTAATCTCTCTGAGCCTCAGGTTTCCCATCCATAGAAATGGGGGAAAGAACAATACTTGCATTATGAGAGTTGTTGCTGTTGCTGCTACTGCTAAGTCGCTTCAGTCGTGTCCGACTCTGTGCGACCCATAGACAGAAGTCCACCAGGCTCCCCCGTCCCTGGGATTCTCCAGGCAAGAACACTGGAGTGGGTTGCCATTTCCTTCTCCAATGAATGAAAGTGAAAAGTGAAAGTGAAGTCGCTTAGTCGTGTCCAACTCTTAGCGACCCCATGGTCTGGAGCCTACCAGGATCCTCTGTCCATGGGATTTTCCAGGCAAAAGTACTGGATTAATAAAACAATACAGGTAATGTGTTAAGATTCACAGACAGTGCTCAGAATGAGGTATAATCCCCACTGTCTCCCTCCTGTAAGATCATTTACACCTGATGTGCCCTTCTCTTACACAACCTGAGTTCTGAAGGGCTGCTACCAGAGGGAGGTACATGAGTAAAGGAGGAGATGAAGGGATAAGATGTTTTAGCAATGGAATTCCACCCAAAGGTCAGCTCATCTGTTTCTCTGTTTCCAGCAGGATGATGTCCCTGGAAGATTGAAGTCTCTCCTATTTTTAGGATCTGTCAAAACTGATGTCCCAGTTTCTCTTACCACACCCAAGAAAAAAAAAAGTTAAAAAAAAAATCTACTACAGATACTTGAACAAGAGAGAGAGAGAGAGAGAGAGAGAGAGAGAGAGAGAGAGAGAGAGAGAGAGAGAGAGAGAGAGAGAGAGAATGAGAGTTTTCTGCTGTAATTTTCCATCCTGCTGGTTTTTAGGTTCTGCCATATGAAATCTCTGAACTGGAGATTCTCATCAGCCTTCCCGGGGCCCAAGGACACACAGTTCTGGCTATAAATGGTGCCAGTTTTGGTGGGGGAGCTGCTGCCACTTTATCTGGGCCCAATAAACCTTATCAAACTGCTGTGCAGCCAGCCTTCAGCACTAAGTGGAAATGCTTGGAGCCCAATGCTGGCACTCAGCCCAAAGCCTCGCCTGCCTGCCTCCTTTTTTGTTACCTTCACCACCTCTTAAATTCGGGCATTAATCTCTCTTTAACACTTACTAACAAGGGCCGGGCTTTTTAATGGGTCGAGTTTATGAAGCAAGGGAGATTTTCACATAGCATGAGTATGGCATGGAGGTTGGGGGGAGGGGTCCAGGGCCACAGAGGATTTCTTCTTTCCCATTGTTTCCCCAGAGAGACTCCCTGGCTCTGATTGAGGATTAATAGGAGATTAGATCAGGGGTTAATTGTGTGCTTCGCCTCTTACTGCACTCAGGAGCGGCTGGTAGGTGGACGTCGAGAGAGGGAGCAACCTTCGGAAGGTACTATCTAGGCAGAAGCTAAATGCTTCAGTTAAATGCTTCCTTGTATTTCCCTGGTAAAGCACTAGGACCATCCTCTCTTCTTCCATCTCTCTCCTCTTGTTCTCCTTGCGGATCAGTTCTTTTTTTTAAAATTGAATCATAGTTGATTTACAATATTCTGTTAGCTTCAGGTGCATAGCAAAGTGATGCAGTTATAATATATTTAGATTTTTTCCATTTCAGGTCATTACAAGATACTTAATATAGTTCCGTGTGTGTCTGTGTGTGTGTGTGTATTAGTCTCTCTCTCAGTTGTATCCAACTCTGCAACCCCATGGACTGTAGCCCACCAGGCTCCTCTGTCCATAGAATTCTCCAGGCAAGAATACTGGGGTGGGGAGCCATTCCCTTCTCTAGGGGACCTCCCCCACCCTGGGATTGAACCTGGGTCTCCTGCACTGCAGGCAGATTCTTTACCGTCTGAGCCAACCAGGAAGCCTATAGTTACCTGTTGTTCGCGTCGTCGTCGTGGTCATGAAGTCGCTCAGTCGTGTCCGACTCTTTGCGACCCCATGGATTGTAGCATACTAGGCCCCTCCCTCCATGGGATACTCCAGGCAAGAGTACTGGAGTGGGTTGCCATTTCCTTCTCCAGGGGATCTTCTCAACTCAGGGATCGAACCCGGGTCTCCTGCATTCCAGGCAGACGCTTTAACCTCTGAGTCATTTGTACTACACAGTAAATCCTTGTTGTTTATCACACCAGTTCTTTCTCAACTTCCCTTAAATTTCTTTCTTCTTACAGACTGTAGACCTTAGCTAGAAAAGTAGATCATAGATTGCTCTTTATTGTTCATCAGAATACCCAGGGACTGGCTTTTCCCTGGCATCCATCAGACACTGCGATGTTGTCTGCTCAGAGGAAAACTAACTCCCTTTCTTCACTTCCAAGTGGCTTTTCTCCGGTCTTCTCTCCCGACTCCTGCAGGCAGGTCTGAGCACTTTTCCTGCGAGCAGGAGACAGGGGCGGGCTTGCTGGGATGGAGCTGCCTGTTCTCGGGACTGGTCCATTAGCAGCTCTTGTGAACCCGGATCAGTTCTGATGGAAACTCTGGCCAGCAGGCCTTGCCAGGCCGGAAGTGGATTTTTGCCTCTAGCGGGCCTCTGCCATCTTCCAAGACGCTTCAATTCTTGGGGCCTGACCCTCGGTTTGGGGCAGTGCCAGAGGGCGCATCGGGATATGCTCATGCGTGAGTCCGGTGGGAAACCTTTGACCCATCCCCTTGTCAGGGACAGAGTGTGGGGACTCCGGATTCAGTGATTGAAGCCCCGCGTTGCGAAGATCGTATGACCTCCAGGGACGACTGTCTGGAGACCCAGCGAGGGCGCTCTCCACCACTACCCTCTTCCTAGCCGGAAGTCAAGCTGTGTGCCCAGAAAAAGGGCGTTTTCCACCTCTCGCCCACCACCTTCGCCAAGTTCCAAGGAAAGGATGAAGACTGGGGCTCTCCGCAGCCCGCGGAAGGGCGCATGTCTTCTGGTTGTTCTACGGCTTCCTGACCTCAGCTCCGCCCTCTAAAGTGGAGCGGTCAGCAGAGAGGATACACTTTGGGGAACCTGGAGAAGCTCCAGGCTCTCACTCGCCGCCCCCTAAAGACTTTATCCCGAACTGAGGGCAGTTCTTGCGGAACTGCTTCCAGCCAAGGTTCCCTGGGGGACGAGGGTTGGGGGAAGGCGGGGGCGGCGGCGCAAGGGAGGGTTGGCGGGGAGGTGGGGGGAAAGTCTAGGGGATGGTCAAGACTGGGAAGAAAAGTTTCCCTCGCGCCTCGATCTTGGCCTCCAGAGGTCGCGACAGCTAAAATGCGGGCGTCTCCCCTCGACGACAGATCCCCGCGGGAGCCTCTGGCACTCGGTTCACCCGGGCCCGAGAACTCTGCGCCTGGAGGCGAATCGCAGTCTGGATGCTCAGAAGGCCTGGAGGCCCGAAAGCGCTGGGCTTGGGTACCATGAAAACGAGCTTCTAAAGACGACGCCGGGGTCCAAGGGTGCCGTCCCGAGCCCCGAGTAAAAAGTGAAAGGAGAGATGACACGCACTCATGGGGCAAACGTTGGGAGAAAAAAATTCCGAGCCTGGAAGCAGCAGGGAAACACAAAACCTGTTCCCACTGGAGATTAAAATTCTGGGGGTTGAAGATGGGGGCAGCGCCCCTCATCTCCACTGCCCTCACCGAGGCGCCCAAATCCCTGGTGCGCCTCTCTACGAGCTCCTCCTTTTTTCCTCTCCGCCTGGCCGAGGAGCGGCGGCCGCCAGCGCCCCAGCAGCAGCTAGATGTCAGGCGAAGCCCGGAGCGCGGCGCGCGGGGAAGGGAGGGGACTGCAGGGGGAGGGGAGGGGTGGGGCGGAGAGCGCGCGCGGGCTCGGCCAGTGCGGGGGGTGGGCGGGCTGAGCGGGGGGACGGCGCGGGAGGGGGAGGGAAGGGGGGCAGCTGTGGGCAGGGAGCCGGGCTCGGCCGCCAGCACTAAAGATGGAGAGGCGCCGGGGCCTCGCAGGGGAGGGGGCTCGGCGTTGACGTGGGACGCGGCGGAGGCGCCGCAGCCGGTGGTGATTTGCTAACCTCGCAGCACAGAGGAGTTGAGGGCGATGAGAGCGGGTACTGCGAACTGCCGGGCGATGCCGCCGCTACCGCCGTGATACCGAGAGCAACAGTTCCCCAGCAACACCCCTCCCAGACAGAGGCACACACCCCCAAGAGGCACGCACACCTACCCCACGGCACCCGGCTCGGCAGTGGTGAGTTGGGGGCCAGGGAAAGGCGCACCGCCCAGAGATAGCTGTGCGCCCGGGCGCCCCAGGGCTGGAGAGGTCTGGGGGGGCGCGCTCGCTTCGGCCACTCGACCGCTGGGCTTCTGCCTTATTTTATTCGGCTTGTTCCCTTCCTGCTGCTGCAGCCGTCGCCGCCGGCGGTTGGGGGTCGGCTGGAAGGGGGAGCCCTGGCTGTCAGCTTGGAAGCAGTTGCCTCCCCAACCCTTCCACTCCAGGGCACAGTCGGGGTGAGAGGTGGGGGCCAGAGCGGTCTGCGGGGCCGGGGGGCACAAACGGAGGGGGTGGGGATAGGAGGCTTTGTACCACCAGGGGCCGGCGGAGGAGCCGGGAGCCTGTGGGTGCTCATATGTATGCCGACCGGTGCGCGGGCGCGAGATAGGGCTGTGGTTTATTTGTGTGTTTATTTGCCCGCCAGCTGGGAAGCTAGGATCGGAGGAGTGGTTTTGGGGGCGGAGGGGAGCCGGACTGGGACTCACTTGGGTTTTGTTTCTCTTTGGAAAACGTGGTGGGCTCCTTTTTCTTGATTGGACTTGATCCCCCCGGGTTTTGGGGGGAGGGGCTCCGTGGTGGAGCGCTGGAGTGTCTCCAGCGCTCCGGGCCCTCCTCGGCTCTCGGCGGGACCGGCCGTGGCGCCGGAGCTCGCTGTGCGCTCCCGGCCGCGCTCGGTGGGTGCTCCGCTCTGCACCTGATGCGTTCGGGATGCCTTTCCCACCCCGGCGCGCCGGCAGCTCGCTCTCACAGCCCCTCGAACACTCCCGCACGCGTTCGAAATGCGCAAGATCTCGCCGGCCCGCGGACCCGCTGGAACGCACAGACGCGCTCAGCACCGACTCGCTGGCCGCTCCCCGGAACGCTCGCAACGTGCCTGGGCCGGGCGCGCCTGCTGCTGGCGCCACCCGCCCGAGGCCGGGGACCTTGCCCGTCGCTCACGGGGATCCCCGCCCTGGGTCGGAGAGAGAGGGCCCTCAGATCCCTTCTCGCCTTTCCTCCCACAACTCGTTGTCGGGCTTTTGTGCTTCCCCTTCGCCTCAAGGCGAGTCCGCCTTCTCGCCTCTCTCGCCCCGGCGTTCGGCCCGCCTGAACTCTTGCCTTTCGCCCGGGTCTCTTTCGCTTTTCTTCTTTCCTAATCCGGCTCCCTTTCTCGTTGCCATCTGGCTTCCCCGGAAAAGTTGCTTCCCCAAGTTTGCTGAAGTCGTCTCCAAGTCTCCGTAGGGGGTGGCTGGAAACGGGGTGGGGGTGAGGGGCGGGAAGGTGTGAGAGCGCGATCGATCCCCGGAGCTCGTGACGAGGGGCACGGCGCTGCAGCCAGCACCAGCCGGCTCCCGGGCGCCGAGCCGCGGGTTTCGGGGATGGCTGATCAGGGCACCCTGATTTCCTTCAGAACCTACGGTGCTTGCTGTGGGGAAGGAATTCGGGTAGACCAGCTTCGATTCTTGCGATTCCTACCCCCTAGTTCTCTGAAACCCAAAGTCTGCGGGGAAAGCGCATGGTGGCAAGGCGCTTGTGAATGGTCACCGCCCCCCCCACCATGGCCTCCGGTCTCACCCCAGGGTGGGGAGCAAAAGTGTCTTCTTGATCGACTGGGTCCTGTTAACCCTTTCTAAGTAAGATTTGTGGCTCTGGAGTCAATAGGGTTCTTTTTGGGGTCGGAGGCCAGCAGTGTTCCAAGAGAAGAGCCCTTGCTCTGCGTTGCTCCCGATTGATTTCACAGCAATATTGGCCACAGCAAGGCCGAGGCTGGGAGGGACCTGGGCCTGTGAGATCTTTCAGACACGCTGTAGACAGGTTTGGGAGACCCAGAGCCCTGTTGCTGATCCCAAACAGCACTTGGAGAGAGGCCTTTGTCTCCAGCTCAGTCCTCCCTTCATGCTGGTAACTCACACCATAGATGCTGGTGCCAATATCACCTCTCACCCCACTGAGCCAGGTCTAGCAGTCCAGCATCAATTCCTCTTCAGGTCATGGGACTTGCCCATTCCCGGGAGCCTGTGGGAGACACTGGGAGTTTGGATTCCCAGCACATGCACTCCTGGGTTTAGGGGTGCATGTTTCCTAGGATCTCTCTGTAGGTCCTTCAATACCTAGCCTACAGATTATAGATCCTCCTCACTACTGGGCACTTGTGGGCAGGAGATAAGTGCAGCATATTATATAAGTGTGGCACATTATATAAGTGTGGACATGTGTGCTTGGGGCTTCCCAGGTAGTGCAGTGGTAAAGAATTGCCTGCAGATGCAGGAGATTCAGGAGACATGGGTTCAACCCCTGGGTGGGGAAGATACGCTGGAGGAGAAAATGGCAACGCACTCCAGTAGTCTTGCCTGGAAAACTCATTGGTCAGGAGCCTGGCAGGCTACAGTCATGGGGTCGCAAAGAGTTGGACACGACCGAGCATGCATGCACGCACGTGTGTTAACTGTTTCTACTTCTCTGGCTGGTGCATGCACACATACATGCTTGAGATTTTGGATTACTTATACAATCACTTTGAGGTACCCATGATTGGGAGTGAGCCAAGCTAGTACATAGACTATGTGTGTGTATTTCTCTTAGGGCCCAAGGAGAGGGTCAGGGCATGGGTTCATCAGCCCTTTGCAACCCTGAGAAGAGTGGAAGGGCAGAGGCCCAGGAAGGCATTAACTGAGGGTGAAAAGGTGGGCTGGAGGAGGAGAAACTTGCCTGTAGATTTCTCTGAGCTGCTACTCTAGGCTGCTGGCCCCAGCTAGGCTGGGTGTTGTTCCTGGGGCTACCACAATGAGGCAGGATTTAGAGAAACTTCGTTTTGAAGATGAGATTTGTTGCACAGGGAGTTGAAAGTTGAAATTGAGTGCTTACACTGACTACAAGAGGGGGTTAAATTCTTACTCATTTAAATTACGCACTGGGCATCTTCTCACAATCAATGTTGACTTTGCACAGGAGCCCCCCACACTCAGATTTAAAGAAAGCTCAGGATTTACAAGACTCCATTGTAATTTTCATTTTACTTTTTCTAACAGATGTCATAGACCAGTGAATTAGGCATGTGCTACATAGCAGCACCTTCTCTTTACTCCCATCATCCTTGGGCCTGTAAAGACAGTCATGTAGATTTCTAGGAAGCCCTTTCCCTTTATTAAAATCTCCAGGACTGTCTTGCTGCAGGTTTGGGTCAGGGGCTATTGATTGAATTCTTATTTTTAGGGACAGTAACTAATCTATCTTTTGTTCTTGCATCTCTTTTGCCTCTTTCCCCATTTCTCTCCTCTAGCCCTTGCCATTGGCCCAGGAAACACACCCTGCCCTGCCACGCAGAGCCAGGAAGGAAAGAAAGCCTCATGCCTAAGCCTCGGGGAGCACCATGGATCTGACAAAGATGGGCATGATCCAGCTGCAGAACCCCAGCCACCCCACGGGGCTCCTGTGCAAGGCCAACCAGATGCGGCTGGCCGGGACGCTGTGCGATGTGGTCATCATGGTGGACAGCCAGGAGTTCCACGCCCACCGGACTGTGCTGGCCTGCACCAGCAAGATGTTTGAGATCCTCTTCCACCGCAACAGCCAGCACTATACTCTGGACTTCCTGTCTCCCAAGACCTTCCAGCAGATTCTGGAGTATGCATACACGGCCACCCTGCAAGCCAAGGCGGAGGACTTGGATGACCTGCTGTACGCCGCCGAGATCCTGGAGATCGAGTACCTGGAGGAGCAGTGCCTGAAGATCCTGGAGACCATCCAGGCCTCAGATGACAATGACACGGAGGCCACCATGGTGGAGGGCGGGGCCGAGGAGGAAGAGGACCGCAAGGCGCGCTACCTGAAGAACATCTTCATCTCGAAGCATTCCAGCGAGGAGAGTGGCTATGCCAGCGTGGCGGCCCAGAGCCTCCCTGGGCCCATGGTGGACCAGAGCCCTTCCGTCTCCACCTCATTTGGCCTTTCAGCCATGAGTCCCACCAAGGCGGCGGTGGACAGTCTGATGACCATAGGACAGTCTCTCCTGCAGGGGGCTCTTCAGCCGCCAGCCGGGCCCGAGGAGCCGACCCTGGCTGGGGGTGGGCGGCACCCCACGGTGGCCGAGGTGAAGCCGGAGATGATGCAGGTGGATGAGGTGCCTGGCCAGGAAAGCCCTGGGACCGCGGAGTCTAGCATCTCAGCTGGTCTGGGGGACAAGGTGGAAGAAAGGGGCAAGGAAGGGCCCGGGACCCCTACTCGGAGCAGCGTCATCACCAGCGCCAGGGAGCTGCACTACGGACGTGAGGAGAGTGCTGAGCAGCTTCCGCCTCCGGTCGAGGCCGGCCAGGGGCCCCCGGCCGACTGGAGCCCCCGGCACCCCCAGCTGAGAAGCACCTGGGCCTCTACTCCGTGTTGCCCAACCACAAGGCCGATGCAGTGCTTAGCATGCCGTCCTCGGTGACCTCAGGCCTCCACGTGCAGCCCGCTCTGGCTGTCTCCATGGACTTCAGCACCTACGGGGGTCTGCTGCCCCAGGGCTTCATCCAGCGGGAGCTGTTCAGCAAGCTGGGGGAGCTGGCTGTGGGCATGAAGGCCGAGAGCCGCACTGTTGGGGAGCAGTGCAGTGTGTGTGGCGTAGAGCTTCCTGACAACGAGGCTGTGGAACAGCACAGGTAGGCCCCTCTGCGCCCGTCACACCCTCCCCGAATTTCTAGCCTCGGCCCCGCCTTTGTGCCCAGCTGTCCCCTAGTCCTGGGGCCTGGCTCCCTTGTTCTCTTTGCTATTTGTGAAAAGCCACCTGGGGGGATCACTTTTCAGGTCTGTTGAGAGAGCTTTGGGTCTTCCCTGAACACGGGGGAACTTACATGCCCAGTTCCTTTTTTAAAAAAAAAATTTGATTTTTATCTGTTAATTTTTAGATCATGTCAAGTGGCTTACAGAATCTTAGTTCCGTGACGGAGGATTGAACTTTTGCCTTCAGTAGTAGGACTGCCAGGGAATTCCTTTCGCCCAGTCTTTACTAAGCTCTTTGCACTCTTTTTGCATTTGGGCCTCTGTTTTGCTTTTCCTGCTGTTGGGTCTTTTCTCCTCTGCCTGGAGAGACTCCTAAAGTAAAGGGAGGGAAAGGTGTGGTGAGGAGGAAGGGCCCACGGCCGGGGTCTGGCCACTCTACCAGGTTTCAGGTACCTGAGTTCCCCTGCGGTGGTTCCTGCCACGGCCGGCAGCTCAGGAGGAGGGGAGGGCTGGAGTCTGCTTAGACCCAAGAACAGCTGCAGGTTTCGAACGTTGTTCCTGGTGAACCTTCATCACCAGGAATGTTGCCTCCTCTCCCTTTTCATTCTCTGACCCTGTAAACACGTTTTGGGGGAGCTGATTTAAATTCAAGGGAGAAGGATGGGTATGAGAAACATTGGTTTTGCAGCTTGCAGTCTTATTCTTAACCCATCCCTACTCACATTGAATTAGATACCACTTTGGTCCAGCATCGGCTTCCCTCTGGCTTCTGTTTCCTTCTCTGTGAAATAGCCTTTATGACATGCCTGCTTCAAGTGCTTTTCGTGGATTCATATTTTTGTTAAGGGCAGTTTTCCCAGGTAGATGATGTTCTTGTTCATAGGGAGATAATAAGACCTTTTCCCAGGGTCATGTAGATACCAAGAGGCAGAGCTGGATTCAAATTCAGGTCTTAACCTTCTTGCACTTTGCTGCCTCTCGGAGTTATTCAGTCCGAAAGAGTGTCTTGTCTGCACAACGAAGGGTTTTGAAATTGCTCATCAGAAGTGGAGTAAACACAGAGGGAATCTGCAGTGGGTTTGATGTGCCCATCACATTACCCTCCAGTTCCTGGGTCAGGCGAGGGGTGTCAAGAAATCCAGTTTCTCTTTGTCATCTGTGATAACATTTCCCTGCATACTCTCTTGCCTGTTGTGCTGCAGATCTTGGGTGGATTCTTCACTTTTGCACTCCTCTCCTCGCTGCGCCACCCCCCCGCCCCAATTCTTCTGTTGACCATTCAGGAGGGGGTGTGGGGGAGAGGAGGTGGGGGCATGAAGTTGGAGGCACCTGGAGGTCATCTGATTCCACCAAGCTGAGTCAGAACTTCCTCCAACACCGCTTAATCAGGTCTTCTGAGACTTACCTTTTGGAAAGTGCCGCTGAGCTCCACGTAGCCGATTCTCTTCCGGTCGGGTATGAAAAATAACCGCCACTAAGGTGTGTCTTAGTGATGCTTGTACTGCTCAGAAACAGGCTGAGGTTGTGTTTGGTTTTGCTCACACTTTCCTAAAGAGGAAACCCGCTCCCCAGACTTGACCAGATACATTGATCGCCTTCTCCGGATGTGAATTATTTCAGTTATGTGCTATGAGAAACGGGGTATAGTGGAAAGTAATTTTAAAATGGAGATTTCATTGACGTATAACGGTTTCAGATATATAATGATTCGGTATTTGAATATTTTATGAAATGATCACTATGGTAAGTTGACTTAGTTAAAATCCATCACTTTAGATAGAGAATTTTTTTAAGCACTTCTAAGATCTACTCTTTTAGCAACTTTCATTATGTAATGCAGTGTTGTTAAATATAGTGATCATGTTGTGTGTTATAACCCCAGGACTCATTTATTTTTTGACTACCTTTAACTACCTTTTCCCATTTTCCACAACCCCAGTGCCCTGGAAAGTAGGTTTTTTGTTTTGTTTTCCCCTGGCTTCTTCCTGGGTCCTTTTTGCTTCTCTTTACCTGAGAGGGCTGCAAAAGATATTACTTTCCCAGGAGTTTTCTGTGGGGACCCTTGTTCTTCTGGGGAGAGCTGGAGGGTTGGCTGTGTTCTACACCCCCCTCCCCACCAGAGCATGGGTAACAGAACTAGCGTGTCTAGCACTGAGAGCTTGGCAATGTTATGTAACCTTTCTGAGTCTTGCTTTACTTTCTTTATCATGGAGGTGTTCTGCAGGGTGGGGTGGCGGATTAACGAAGTAACATCCAGAAATCCCTGGAGCCGTGACTGGCACTTAGTAACCAAGTGGGTGAGGGCTGGACCCTCAGTCCCCCTCCTGGCTTGGGTCTCATCACTGCTTCGCCCCCGCAGCTCTCAGTTCTACGGTGTGGTGTCCACGGCCCTGCCATCAAGGGGTTGAGTTGGCTGGGAGGTGGTGCAAAGGATGTCACCGTCTTTCTGAGCTTGTGATGGTGAGCCGCCGGTCCTGGCATCCTTGGCATCGTGCCCTGGGCTGCTGACACGGGAGAATGTGCTATTGACTGAGGGTGGAAAGTGGGCTGCCGCCGCCCCAGAGGCTGGAGCCTGGGGCTGTGCCCTGGGTGGAAAGCTGTGGGGTCCGAGGAGATCAGGGACGGAGAGAATGTTCCCGCATGCTTTCCTCCCTCGCTCTCACTGGCAGCCCCTGGCTCCTGATCTGACGCGCTCTCAGGAGGCTTCACCTCTCTCCCTGTCTCTCAGACCTCCAGGATGAAGGTGCTGCTTCCCGATTTCCTACTATTCTCTTGTGTAAAGCTGCCAGCATAACACAAACAAAAAAGTCAAGACAAAACAATCAGAGTGGGAGATTCTGATGTCAGGAGGCTGTGAATGTGATAGTGATGAACGTGATGAAATAACAGACCACAGGATTTATTTTATTTTGTTGGTAAGCCAGTAGGCTAGAGTGTTGGTAAAGGTTAGGTACCTGCTGGTGGTAGTCGCTTTTCTTCTTGCGGGGTGGGGGCGGCAGGTGATGGGCAGAAGGGCACGGAGAGGAAGGAGGGGGAGAGTGCAGGGAAGGGAGGCAGGCAGGAAGGTGTGTGATATAATCACATCAGTGTGCTTTGCTTGTGACTTGGTTCCAAGCTGGGGAGAGGGGAGCCTGTTGGGGTGACAGACAGTTGGAGTGAAACTTTGTAAAGTTATGGTCCCTGCAGTGCATGGTGAGATGTAAAAGCAGTGTCAGATGTAGCCTGATGGATTGATGGAAAGCCCACACAGAGATGCTACCTGGGTAAATCAAATGGGGCTTACCTGCCTAAAGGATCCGGAAGGAAGTCAGAACAATCAGAGGGCCTGCTGGATAAGCAGATTTGTCTCCAGGCAGATGCAGGAGCAAGTGCTGGGTTCTAAAACCTCCCCAGCAGGCTCACATCACAGAAGATAATGTCTGAGGGAGGGAAGGTCTCTTTGGGAAGGTTGGACTCTCCTTCTCTAAATTTCCCTGGTGGCTTAGAGGATAAAGAATCTGCCTGCAGTGCAGGAGACCTGGGTTCAGTCTCGGGGCTAGGAAGATCCCCTGGAGAAGGGAATGGCAACCCACTCCAGTATTCTTGCCTGGAGGATTCTGTGGACAGAGGAGCCTGGAGAGCCCCAGTCCATGGGGTCTCAAGAGTCGGACATGACTGAGTGAACTACCACTTTGTTGAAGCTTAATCTCTGTTGTCTCCTTCTCTCCCTGAAAGGCTGGGCCTGTTCTGCATGTTACCTTGTCTGGATCTGATCTGGGGACCAGCTGAACTAGGCCAGGTGCACAGTCTCCTTCTCAGAGCCACGTACATGTGATAAGATTATCGGGAATAATGTGATTCACTTAGAAGTCAACACAGCCCTCCTGGGCCTCAGTCTCCCCAGGCTCATGAGCCTAAGTCTTTTTTTCTTTTTTATGGCCATGCTGTGTGGCTTGAGGTATCTTAGTTCCCTGACCATGGATTGAACCCTCGTGCCTCCTACAGTGGAAGTGAGTAGTCCTGACTCGCTGGACTGCCAGGGAATTCCCAGCCTGGTCTTCATATGTTTCTGAATTAAAGTGCCACAGAATCAGGGTGGGATCTGGCTTCCCAGGAACCTCTGGATCTCCTACAGACAAGCCCTTGGATCAGCACTGTGTGTCCTGAATACACACAGGAGGAGCTCTTGTCTGGTTCTTGCAAGCATGCTCAGAAACCCCAGAGGTGGTCCCAGCCCTGTCTCTGCACTCAGGACTGCAGCCCTGTTCAGAGGCTCCCCAGGCCAGGTCTAGAGTGCATGACCGTGTCGCAGAGCCATCAGGTCCTGTCTGGCCCTTGCCTTGGCCTCTTTCAGGTGGCCAGGTGCACGGTTTTGGGTGGTTGACCATGTAGAGGGCCGCTAACTGTAGACCTTGGTTTAGGCCACTTGGAGAATTTAGTTGTTGCCCTGAATTCTTGGTCCCTTCTCATCATTCTGCCAACTTAAGGCACCGCTGAGGTCATACCAGATTCTATTTGGAAAAGAGCGTTCAGTGGGATAATGATAGCCACAGTAGTAATATTTTTTTTTAATGTACTTAAATTTATTTTTATTTATTTATTTTTTGACCACGCCGTGTGGTATGCAGGATTTTAGTTCCCCAACCAGGGACTGAACTCACGCCCTCTGCAATGGAAGCGCAGATTCTTAACCACTGGACCACCCGGGAAGTCCCAGCGGGAATATTAATAATGCCTTTTATCAGTTGTCCCACTTTTTCCTTTGCAAAGCACCTGTTTTAAAAATATTTATTTGTTTTTGGCTATACTGGGTCTTTGATGCTGTGTGGACTCTTCTCTAGTTATGGTGCTCAGGAGCTGCTCTTCGTTGCAGTGCACAGGCTTCTCGTTGTGGTGGCTTGTCTAGTCGTGGGGCATGGTCTATAGGGCTCACGGGCTTCAGTAGTTGGAGCACGTGGGCTTGGTAGTTGTGGTTCCCGGGCTCCAGAGCGCAGGCTCAGTAGTTGTGGTGTGTGGGCTTAGTTTCTGTGCCGCCTGTGGGATCTTCCTGTACCAGGCCTCGAACCTGTGTCTACTGCATCGGCAGGCGGATCCTTAACTCCTGAGCCACCAGGGAAACCCCTGCAAAGCACCTTTAATGACTTTGTCTCTCTTAACCTGCCAGCTTCCCCTCAGGGGGTGCAGATCTCTCATTCCATACCGCTGATGGTGAAGTCTGAGAACCTCTGAAAGCTAGAAAGCCTTTGTGTAAGTTTGCAGCAGCACTCATTTAGTGGCAAAACCTGATCTGAACTGATGTGAGGCTATATTTATCTCGCCTATTTTGAATATTCATATGTTTTGCTGCAAAAATATTAATATGTTTGATTACGGAGTGGTTCCCTAGACTTCTCTGGGCCTGGTGAACACTCAAAGCCCCATAGTACCTTTTTAAAATCCGAACAGTTCGGATTTCCAAAGCACCAAGGATTTGGGTAAGGGATTGTCACCGTCATCAGCTCCAACTTACAGATGAGGAAAATGGGCTTTGAATGAGTAAGTGACATGCCCAAGGTCACATAGCTGTCTATAAATGGCTAGAGACAGGAGCTCGGCTCGCCTTCTAATTCGCAGTCCCGGGTGCTCCAGGCCAGGCCATATAAGCACAGGGGCATTGCCATTCTAGGTCAGATCCATCTGACCTAGTCTTTGGGCGCCAGTACCATCCCTAAGATACCACCGTTGGAGCCTGCAACTCTCCTCCTTGACGTCAATCCTAAAGGTCAGGTGGAGCCCGGCTTCTCTTAATAGCTATTTATGGCTGCTCTGTCATTCACAGATTTGCCCAAATCCTTTCTGAAACCATTTCTGTTTCCAGGAAGTATCCTTTGGGGGATGATGAATGACTTCAGTGTATAAGCTCCTGGAAATCTAGTCTGTTCAAGAGGTCACTGGCTGTGAAGATGGGAAGATGGCTTTGTGGTGCTGTGTCCTGCCGTTTTGGAGGCCCGGTTCTGTATTTTTTGTTTTTCAGTTCTGTCTGTCACTCCTGTCTCTTTTTGTAATCTGGAGTTTAACATCTTAATTTGTAAAACCAGGCCCTTGGATGAGCTATTTCTGGTTTGTTGAACTCTTTGAAAAAAAAAAAAACTTCTCCTCTGGCACTCACTTATATCTTCATGAAGTCATTATGGTTATTTGAATTTTGCTCTGTTTTGAAATCTGGTTTGGCAGTCAGCCAGCTGAAATAGGGGGTCAGTTTGATTTGATTATGTCTGCTCCGACTTTGTTTTTTAGTGCTTCAACCTGCTAAGGGTTACTGAGTCATCTGGAATATAGACTGAACTCTTGGGAAGTTTGAAGATGAGTTCTTTTAGTATTTTCTTTCTCGTGGAAGAAAGTTGCCTACTCTTTCATCTCAGTGAAAAGTCCCGTTTTAACTCGCTGTCACTATTGGTTGGAGCTGCTAATTGCTAGAAGGAGAGGGGAAGAAAGCTTTAGTTCAGCAGTACTTTTCCCTCCTGCTTGTTCTAGGAAAGCTATTTATGACTCTTTAAAATAGTGATTATCCTAAACTGTTAAAATCAAACCTCCATTCACAGCTCGGATTTCTTGCTAATTCAGGGGAAAAACATTTCCAGTTATTTTAATTCAAAAAAATTAATGACTTTAAAACAAGTCCAACCGAAAGCCCACGTGTGAAACATAAAAAGTCTTGCTAAGTGAATACAGGCGTGCCTCAATTTGCCCATTGGAAGGTTCTGGAATTTTCCATGATAAGTAAAGGTTTTTGTAGTCAAATTCTGTTTTGGTGGTTTTAAGTGAAAACTCTGACCCAGCGGCATTTATTTTGTTAGTAAGGAAAATCTACCAGCGCATCCCCGCTCCCCAGCCTCCAGCACCACATTTTTCACTTGCTGCTGCTAAGTCGCTTCAGTCATGTCCGACTCTGTGCGACCCCATAGACGGAAGCTCACCAGGCTCCCCCGTCCCTGGGATTCTCCAGGCAAGAACACTGGAGTGGGTTGCCATTTCCTTCCCCAATGCATGAAAGTGAAAAGTGAAAGTGAAGTCGCTCAGTCGTGTCCGACTCTTAGCGACCCCATGGACTGGAGCCTACCAGGACCCTCCGTCCATGGGATTTTCCAGGCAAAAGTACTGGGGTGGGGTGCCATTGCCTTCCCCGACATTTTTCACTTAGTGATGGGCATTTTGAGCAACTTATACTATCTGGATCAGAATCTCGATTTCACCACTCACCCGCTGTGTGACTATGGTTACATTACTTAACCTCTCTTTGCTTGTTTTGTCTGTAAGATGGGAATAATAACCCAGCACCTACTCACTGGGTTTTTGCAGGAATTAATCCCTAAGTATTTGTCATGAGCATAGAAGAAAGGCAGAGAGCCAGCATTTGCTGTTGTATTTTTGCGGCCCTTGTTGGTGTGAAGCTGGTGGTGCAGGATTAAATCTGTGTTCCTGTTGGTGGAGGCCCTGCTTGCCCTCAGAGGTGTCCATTTATCCAGCACCTGAGAACCGCTGGTGTTTTTGCAGCTGGTTCACAGTGAGCACCCGCATTCCCCCCCAAAAAAACCGATCTCTTGAGGCACTGTGGCCAGGGTCCTCTTTGTCCCATTGACCTGAAGCCTGATGGGTCATTTGCAGGCTTCTTTTACATTTAGCTGGGCAGCCCTCCACTGTCATCAGTTATGAATGCTGAGGCCACTCACCAACGCCGGGTCCTATCACGTGTGCACGTGGCCAGGCCAGCAAATCACTGTGACGGGAGCACCGATGCCTCCTCACCTAGGGAAGTCTGGACTTTGAGGGTGGCATGCTGCAGAGCCCCTTCCCATCCCCACCCTACAGTGCAGGGTGCTTCTAAGGGCCGATTCAGCAAATAGCACCTTGAGTGCTTGATACACATGCTAAGTGCGTTCATAGTCAATATCTGCTCAGAACCTCTAGCCATCCGCTGGGGTTAGATATTTGTTTCCCATTCCCTGATGGGCAGAGGGAAGCCTGAGAGGTTAACGGAGTGTTCCCTGGTGAGACGGTGAAGGGTGGCACCAGGGCTTGTGCCCAGGTCTTCTGGCTTCATGTTCATGCTTGTTTCCACAATGTCCCGCTTGGATCTTCAGCCCCTCATGGAATCAGAAGGGAAGGGGGGATACAGAAAGGACCAGCTCCATGTCCCTGAAGTTGCTAACCAGGAGGCTCACCGCTTGGCAAGTTCTGGCCTCCTGGCTTTGTCCGGTGGCTTGAGAAGACGGAGGGAGAGTACTGATTACCTGGAAGGGTTTGTGTCTTAGGGGGCTGGGGTCACAGGAGTCCATCGTCTCTTACAGACACAGGCGGAGGCCAGCTTCTAGCGATAAAGGGGGTTTATGCTGACTTCAAAAACAGAAAAAAAGAGAGAGAAAAAGAAACCCACTTACAAAAATAAAAATCCCGTGCCGTTAATTTCATGCCAGCATAATCAGAAATACCCCTTTCTACTGTTTCCCCTTAAAAACCCCCGTGTCCTTATTATGCTGGCTCAGTCTGGAAAAACTCTGGTTGGGTTTTGCCTATGTGAGGCTTATCTCTGCAGCTGCCAAGAGGGAATCCAGTACTTGATCGTCAGCATGGAAACTTCGGCTAACAACTCACAGAAACCTGCTTGGTTCTAAATTTCTTGCCCTCTTTCAACTCTTGTCCTCAAGACATGACATTCTTCGGCAGGGACAGAATGTGTCCAGCTTTGTAGTGGGAAGAATCCAGGTTAGATGAGAGAAAGAACTCCCTGAAACAGTAGGGGCATTACTGGCGATTTTATTAGAGTATGCAGTCACAGAAATTTTGATGGAAGGAGGAGGAGTCGTGGGCCAGTTGGAAGGAGTGTTTCGAGGTCTCCCCTCTTTAGGGTCATTTAGATTCTCCGAGGTGATAAGTAAGGGTGTGCTAAGAATGAGACAGACACTCCACCACCCCTGACTCTGCAGGCAGTCAAGGTGTGTAGGGCAGGGGCATAAAGACTGATCTCAAACTTTGGTTTGAATGTCCGAGCCTCATGGTGGATCTGGGCAGATGGCTTCACCTGTCTCAACGGTCAGGTGCCCCTTCTTTGAAGTGAGGTTGTAGCCCCTTACCTCTCAATGTGGTGCAAACATGTTAAATGGGGTGCCATGTAACATGAAGCACCCAGCCGGGACTCACATGTGAGGCTGCCCCCCCCCATGCTTCCCACTTCTCCTGTGACCCCAGCCTGACAAGGGAGCCTCTCACTCCAAGCCCCCAGCCACCCTCTCCTCCCGTTGGTCTCTAAGTGGATTAGCCGAGTGTTGTGATCTTAATGCCATTAGGCCTGTTGGCACAACTCTCCTTGCCATAGTGAGAAGCAGATGTGGCTGAGTGTAATGGCCCTCGGTGATCCATCAGGCCTGGAGTGCTGGGGGAAACATTATGAGTGTTAATTTGGGGGAGTCTTTTTATGGTAGCTGGGGGAAATGTGGAGGGATTGTTGGAAATGTATTTATTTAAGCCGTTCAGCAGGTTAGATGCTGCCGGGGGTCTACAGTGGCTGAGGCTCCCACCTCCCTCCACCCACCCGCCCCGAACCCCTCCTTTAAAGAAGGCCCCTCCCCAGCCCTGCAGCCCAGGCCTGATTGCTTCCAGAGTTGGAGAGACAGCTTAGCAGGCTCTTGTTTCTTGCCGATGTACCTTATTAGTAGCACCTGGCATCATAACCCGCTAATGGGAACCAGCGCTCTCCTCCTGCGTGGCCAGTGACAAGTAGCCCTGTCAGCCGGAGCTCGCCGTGCGAGGAAGTTCCTATTAGCTTTATGGTCAGGAGAACTTGTCCTGTTCAGGAAATGAATGTTGCCGCTAAAGGTCCTCGGCCCTGACCCTGGCGGCGTAACCTGTGCGGGCTGGGGAGACCCCGCTCAGGATGCTTGGGATTTCAGCCCCTCTCTGGTTCTTGTCATATGTAAAGAGGGAATCATTGTGGTATGTTGCAGCCTTGAACTTTTGATTTATGCAGCGAGGGCGACTTAACCGTTTCCATGCCTGGGCGGCCGTGTGGTGACAGAGCTCAGGGTGCGCGCCTAGGTGTTGGGGGGCGGAGGACGGAGCCCTCGTGCTGGCTGGCGGAGTGGCTGCTAGAACGTCAGGAGGATACTCTGCTTGCTTTTCCTTCCCGGGACATCTGGATGTTCAGGGGCGCTTGTTGCCTGCGGAAGGGTGGGAACCTGGGACACTTTGCGTCTGTGATTGAACCTGGGTTTGAATCCATTCTCTGCCTGTTTGGAGCTCCCCGATAGATACCCAGCCACCCGCTTCCTCATCTGTGCCAGGAAGTTAATAATGTCAATTTCATGCATGATGACATTCCTAGGACGGTGCACACGGGACCCCCAGGCCAGGCACGTGGCCTGGTCTCAGGGCACAGTGTTGGGAGGGATGTGTGTGTTTCCTTTTTGCTCATCGTAACATGGCTTGAAAAACGGAAGAGAATGGCAGAGCACTTTTTTCGAGTATCAGGACCGTTTCTCTCCCTCATCACAGGCTAAAATCTTTACGGAAAGACTGCTTAGGTGGCTTCTCCTTCTGTCTTTTCAACCTGTGAGTAACATTTGTAAATGTGACATTTGTGGAGAACAGCAGTGTTTGACCTCATTCTCGAGGTGAACTCTGGCCTGACTCTTTGAGAAGAGGCGTTTGTGAGTTGTCTGGTGAAAGGATAGGTCGTCACTTTTGCTGCGGCTGCTGCCTTGCTAAAGGCCCCTGGTGACAAAGGGGTGAACTGCAACAGGGTCGCCAGGAAAGGGTGGGCCTGGCGGGGGAGGGAGGGCTGGCACGGGACGCCTCCGGAACTGCGAAACAGACCTGTCCCTCCGTCTCTGGCATTTATGGCATCATTGACACTAGTTCAGGGAAAAATAAAAATTAAGTTCTTACTGACTGTGTGGTTGGGTGCAAAGAGTGAAGGACAGGTGTGGTCAGTGGTGGCGCCAACTGATGACCGTGGTAACTCTCTGTTACCCAGAGTTTTGGGGAGTGGGACCCTGGGTCGTTGCAGGGCACACACACTCTGAGAGGACGTTCTTACTCCCCTCAACCTTCTCTCCATCCTTTTACGTAAACAGTGGCTCCTGCCCCTCTTGGAGCAGGTGAAAGCTGCTTTGAGGGCGTTCGCAGAGCAGGGATTGGAAATGTTCGATGCAAAAGTGAAATCGTGACAGTTGTCCCCTCGATTCTCTGCTAAATTAAGGATCCGCTAACATTTCTGAGTCTACCTCCTTATATACCCCCACCCCCGTCCCCTTGGCAGAAGGGATAAAGCCGGTACCTAAAAACAATGTGAAGCCGCTGCTAAATCGAGTGACTCTAAAAACATTTTTCTTTCCTTGAAGTTGAGCGTGGAAAACCAGGGCTGGACTCTCGAGCACTGCAGACCCATTTAGGGCCCGGGGCTGGCCCCTTCCTCAATTCCTAGCACAATGGTTTTCATTGCCACTGGTGCCCCCCGCCCTCCTCCCCCCTTCATAATTATCCACTATTTTACTTTTTGTGTCCTGACAGCTACAGAGTGGGTTTTGTGTTTTGAGCTGAGTAGCTGCTAAATATTCCCCAGAAGCCAGATTCAATGGCTCGAGGGAGGGGATAGGCCAAATCTTGGCATCTCCTGTTGCAAAAAGTGAAAAATATTTCTGTTTGCAGTTAATTTTAGTGGCAAGCAGATCATGTTAACTGGATGTAATTGCTTCCAGATATGGCGGAGGGTTTTGTGTGTTGAGATGAAGGGTCTGGTAAGTGCTTACTTCCTGTGTAAATTAGCCTATTCCATTCAGGCTTTCATTCTGGCCAGCCCTGGATTCTGTCACTCTCCCGTTTCCCCCTCCCAAGCCCACAGCCTGTTGTGAGAAGCAGCTTGCTCTGTCTGTCCATCCGTCCGAGTACAATTCTTTTGTCACTTGGAGCCACTCACCTCTTGGTACTTGATGCAAATTTGCCCTTAAAATAATGAGAAGGGTCTGAAAAGATGCCAGCCGGGCCTGCTTCTTTCTGGGCAAAGGCATATCTGCCAAACCCAGGGGCAGGTAGTCTGTATCTGCTGGTCCCATGGATGGTGTCCAGAACCCACAACTACTGGTTTTCCTTGGATTTTTTTTTTTTTTTTCCCTGCTGCCTGCTGACCCCTCCTCTCACCTTGGAGAATACCTTTTTTTCAAACTTTTTGAACAAAGCACACTCCAGTGGTTCTGAATCCCAGAAAAATGAAATGGCTGTTGCAAGGAGGAGAAAGTTTGGGCCGTGGATTCCAGCCATGGAAGGTTCTCTTTCTCTTAGATATGAAGCCACCACTCTTGCAAAGCAGGTTTTGGACCAACACACACACACACACACACACCCACACACACACACGCCACACACACACACGCCACACACACACACACCACACACACACACACCACACACACACACACACCACACACACACACACACACACACACACACACACACACACACACACACACACACACACACACACACACACACACACACACACACACACACACACACACACACACACACACACACCTGCCTCCACATTCCTGTGGGTCTAGGGTTGGAATCAAGGGAACAGTGTTAAGATTCATGTTTTCCTAAATTCCAATTTTGTCCTGTGGCTGGTCCTACGTTCTTAGTGCTATTTGCATAAGAGATTGCTGTTTATCTTCCTGTATCAACTCCACTGATAACCCCTGTGGTCTGTTTAACAATCTATGAGGAGTAGATTACTTGATAAATGCCAGTTTTTCCAATATGCAAAGATAGACTGTTGGGGTCCGGGTGAGGGGTGGAATGAGGAAGGAGAGACCGGGTGGGGAGCTCGGACCCTCTTTCAGATCAGAGTGGAAGCGTGTGAGGGCATCTGACAGCAGAAAACAGGTATGTTGTAAAGCACAGCCGCCGCGTTTATCACTGTTCATCAGCTTCCTGCCCTCCTCTGCCTTTCTCCCCCTCCGTGTGGACAGGCAGCCTCTTAGAACGTTTCACTGAGTGGGCTGTCGAGGCCCGTGTTCATACAAGGTGGGAGAGGGTGTAGGTAATCTTTGCTTCTTTAGTTCCTGTCTTTTTCTCCATCCTCTCCCCCTCCCACAAGTTGTAGGCTGATAAGTAATGCGTGCTTACTAAAAATATGTAAATCTGAAATCTTCAAGGGATGGACTTTTCCTACCTGCCCTGAATTTGCTGCTTTAAGCAGAGTGCCTGGTTGGGGATGAAGCGAGGTGAAAACTTCTGACCCCATCGCCTCGTCAATAAGCTGTCTGAGAATCAAACAAAAGAGTTTGGACTGGCTGCTAAGGCTTGGAACCCAACTGATAGCTTTGTTTTGATGTCCTTGTAATGTTTGCAGATCACAGAGGGTGCTATTTAGAGCAGGGGTATCTACGGGGACAGACTTACTGGGAAGTTGAAACAGTGAGCGCAAAGTCCAGGAGATGCTGAAGATAGTTAAATACAGCCCAGGAATTGGGGTGGGGGTGGCAGGAAAGAGGCTCTCTGGGAGGTGATGGAAGTGGTAATCTCTAGGAACGATTCGCAGTGATGGGAAGAATGCAAAGTTCAGAGTAAGACATCCTGGATGAAAACCCAGACTCCAGATTTAGTAGCTGGATGCCTCGAACAAGTTACTTGTGCCCTTATTTCCTTGTTCTCTTAAAAAAAAAATGTGGCCAGTATACCTTTTAGGTGGTTATTTGGATAATATAATGTTTAAAGAGGAAATTCCCTGGCGGGTCAGTGGATAAGACTTGATGCTTTTACTGCTGTGGGCCTGGGTTCCATCCCTGGTCAGGGAACAAAGATCCTACAAGCTGCATAGTATGGCCAAAAAAAAAAAAGGTGTAACAGAGAGAAGGCACTGTATAAATAGGTACTAGTAGTATTAGCCTTAGAACTAGGCCCTTAGAAGCCTTCTATTTTGGCCCAAAGGAGCAACGATGAAAGAAACCAGTGAAATCATTTGTTTTGGGCACTGCTAAGTGGAAGGTAGTACTGACTGATCTTGTGCTAGCAGTCAGCAGGTGAAATAATAGATGAATAATTTGGGTGCTTCCCAGGTGGCTCAGTGGTAAAGAATCCCCCTGCCAATGCAGGAGATGCAGGTTTGATCCCTGGGTCGGGAAGAACCCCGGGAGAAGGAAATGGTAACCCACTCCGGCATCATTCCCTGGGAAATCCCACGGACGGAGGAGCGTCGTGGGCTGCAGTCCAGGGGGTCGCAAAGGAGTTGAACGTGACTTAGTAATTAAGCAAACAAACAAATTTGAACACATAGTGAAGATGAAGGTCTCCATTTGTGAAGTCCTACTTGCTGTTGTAAAGAAGCTTCTGTATCTAAAGTGATCACTTAATCCTCTGATGTGGCCCAGCTCCCCAAGCATTTTGGAAATCTTTCGGAATCCTTTCTGAAGCCTGTGCCACATTCTTTTGTCTTGTCTTCTGGGAGGGTAGATTTGACTTTTGGAAATGGTCGAAATAATTCAGTGATAAATCTGGTGAATATAATATGTGATGACATGGTTGACTGTGGCTGACTTTGAAGGCAGATTTTTGGAGAGAGTGTGTAGAGAGGGCATGTCAGCTTAGCCCAGGGTGCATGGGGCCTTACTTCTTGGGTGGGAGGTGAACAGGGCCAAGGGACTTGTGACTTCCAGCCAACGACCCTGGAGTCGCTGCCACTGACTGCGCCCCCACTGGGGGAGACTCATCTCATTGCTGGAGTGTTTCTGCATTTGTGGTTTGGCCTCCTGTGAGTTTGGGCTCCCAAGAGGCACTTCTGGTGTTAAAAAAAAATCTAGCCCATCACGAGTCAGTGTTGCTGGGAGTCAGGAAGAATGGATTGAGTTTGCACATACATTCTCCAAGGGGATGGGCACAGAAGGCTTTAGGGGCCCCAGTGAATCCTGACTTCCATCTCTTGGGAAGGTTAAAGGAGCTCGTGTGTTAAAATTCTGTCCTGGTGCCTGGCCCATCCTCAGTGTGGCTGGTCCCCTTTTCTGACATCCTTACTTGTCCTCAACACCGCGAGGCTGGAGGGAGGAATATTTGACTTGCCTCTCCGTGGGAACCACCACTGGCTGTCAGTCAGTCTCGTTCACCTTGGGATTGTCCATCAGACCTGGATCTTTTGGCTGTGCAGGGGGTTGGAGAGGGGGGCAACGCTCAAACCCTCTCCTCCTCTCTCCTCGCTTTCTACATTATTTATAGTAAAACATATTAGGACCGAGTGTTAAAGAGGAAGGATGAGTCATTGCATTGAAACCATTGATGACATAAATAAAAGCAAAATGCTTACTATGTGTTTTGCACAGTATTTGAGGCCAGGTGGTGCTAATTTGAACGCTCCCCGACTGATCTGTGAAAGTATAATATGTGGGAAAAAACTCAGGTTTAACCAGAGGGAAGTTAGTTATTGAAAATCTATTTCGGTATGTGCTTTCTCCCTTTTATTTACTTCCGATCCATATTCAAATCCTGGTTGTCATCCTTCCTAATGAGAGAGACTGGCTTATTCTCTCACTGGGATTGGCTTATCTTTGGAAGGTTGGGGAATGGTGCAAGGGGGGTTCTGTGCACCCCTCTTCTCACCTCCTGTGGAGGGAAAGCTCTCAGAACCCTCACCTGCCTCCCAGCTGTGGGTTCTCAAGGTGACCAGTAATCATAGACCAATAGACCGGGAAGGACCAATACATTGTTTATTTTGGCATGCTCATTTAGGATGTAAAATACGGAGGTTCAGAGAGGCTCTGTGATTCACTCAAGGTCACGTAGCACATTAGTAAGGACTAGAATCCATATCCCTGCCTACTTTAATTCCTTCTTCACAAACCTGCCTGTGACTGCAGGGGTCTACGCCCTGCTTCTACCCTCAAGGAGGAGTTAAAGTAGGGTAAGAATAGAATCTGACTTAAGGGCAGTTTCGGATCTTTGGCTGTGTGGGGTGGATTTTTGGCATGGTGACTGGCCTTATGGGGTGCTCATTAACCTCTCTCCTGCTCAGGCCGAGTGGACTAGTGTGCACTGAATTCTTTAGATTTGCAGGTGGTGCACTGCTTTGGGGTTTTGAGTATTGGTAAGACCTGGGACTTGCCCTTGAGGAGCTTATAACTTGAGCAGTTGAGTTAAAATACTGCAAATGTGTATGAGTAGGTTGATAACTATGAGAGAAAGTAGAAAATGGAAAGATTATGGCAGATATACAGGAAAAAAAAAAAACATAAGGCAATTCAGAGATGAAATGCCTTCCACCTGGAGGGATTCATTTTTAATTAAAAAAAAATTTTTTTTTGGTTGCATACTTACTGTGTGAGGGCCCCCAGATTAGGCCCCTGGAATTCAGTGGTGCACAAGACAAGAGTGTCTGGCCTTGTGTGGCTTTCTGGATGGGGGAGAAATGTAGCTAGTGTTCTTCGGAAAAACTGTGGGGTTGCAATTGCGGTAAATGCTGCGATCCTGGATAATACAACTCTCTTTGGCTGGAGTGAGGGTGGTTAATACTGGAATGGTAGGCTGGGGTCAGGTGGGGGTACCAGAGAGTGCCAGGCCAGGGAGGGGACAAGGCAGAGTGGAAGGGTGGGGAGAACACCGGCGGCCTGAGGACAGATTGTCACGCTGCCGCGTGTAGACTCCGATCTTGGCCACACACCTGAAACACCGTCAGCTGTGGTTTCCTCATCCTACGGTGGGGTTATCATGCGGGATATCATGGGGGCTCGCCTGAGGATTTCAGATAATGCAGTTAACACATTCTTCATGGGACCTGGACCAAGGTAGTTGCTCAACAAACCTAACTGTTGTTACTTCGGGGACTGTAACCTGGGGCAGTTGGGATCCCCTGAAGGTGTTTGAGCAGGAAAGTGGCAAGGTCCGAGCTGTCCTGGCTGGTCGTCTTGTCCCCCGGTGTCCTGGCTCCCAAGCTACCCCAGCTCTGCTTCTGCCTTCAGGTCTGCAAAGGAGTTTGTTTAGCGGTTAATCATCAGCCCCTCTCCCTGCGTCTTGCACCCAGCATCTACCAAGATGGAATGACGTGACATGAAATGGACCGTTGCCACCTCTTCTTGGTGGGCGGAGGGGCTGGGAGAGGCCCTGGGGAGAGGGGACTGCAGCCCTGGGATCAGAGGAAACGACACCACGAAAAGCTGGCCAGCCGGACTGTTACCGGCTGTCTGATGCTCTTTTAATAGAAACCTGAAGGTCTGAGCTCAGCCTAACCGTCCGTCGCCCCGCTTGCCTGCCTGATAGCAAGCGGAGGGCCGGTATCTCCCGTGGGCCAGTCTGGGCTGTGGTTGCAGCCGAAGCCCGTGTCTGCAGAGCGACAGCGGCTGGGGGAGATAAGGGCTGCGTTGTGTAAGAGGGGCTCGGTCTGTTGGCCCCGCGGCTCCTGGCCCCTGGTTAACTGCTAACCTCAACGGAGGAGTGGGCCCTTGCTGGGAAAGGCCGTTCCAGGGCCCCTCGCTGGTTCCACTGATGCCTTTTTGTGGTTGGATAAAGGAAGCTCATGTAGGCCGCCCACAGTGCACACTTGGGCTTGGGCTACGGCTGTTTGCTTGTTTTGTTTTTCTCCTTTGTCTTTCTTAAAAAAGAGAAGCTGAAAGGGGGACAGTCTTGCTTGGCATATACCGCCAATAGCCCGAGACGACAGAAAACAAGCAGTTCCTAAACCAGGCGGGAAAAACATCCTCCTTCCCTGCCTGATATCCCCGGGTCCCCAGAGGCCAGCTTGGAGAATTCGGTTTGGGGGCTTGACTGAAGGGGGCCTTCCCTGGTGGCTCAGTGGTAAAGAATCCAGCTGCCAGTACAGGAGATGCAGGTTCAGTCCCTGGGTCGGGAAGATCCCCTGGAGTAGGAAATGGCAACCCACCCCAGTATTCTTGCCTGGGAAGTCCCATGGATAGAGGAACCCAGTGGGCTACCGTCCATGGGGTCGCGGAAGAATAGGACCCGACTTGGCAACTGAACAACAATGACAACTTGACTAGAAGCCCCCGTCCTGGAACCTCAATCCCAGGCCAGCTTTTCTACTATCCCAGTGGCTGGGTCCATGGAGCCGTGGTAGAAAATTCATTGTACTTTGCTTGCCTTCTTCTTTCCGTCTTCCCCAGCCACTTTCAAGATGGATAAGCGAGCCATAGCGTGTGTCCTCTGCTCTTGAAAGGATGATGGGGTCTAGCGTCCTGGCTTCTGGTGTTGCCCTGTTGTGATGGGTGATAGGCCAGAAGGGACTTTGGTGGCCAGCCCCCATTCTGAGGCTCTCATGTGTTCCATGCCCTGGAGTCTCTCCATGGACCCCTCAGGACAGGGATGTTGCTATTCCCTGAGCAGCCAATGCTTCTTCCAGAGAGTTCTTATAGCCCCACCACTACTTCTGCTCTTTGGAGTCACAGAGACTCTGGGCCACAGCCTTTGAGATCTTTATAGGATAGCTACGTGTCTTCCTTAGTTAGGCAGTGGTTTACCATATGCCATGATTTTAGTTCACTGCACCATTCTCATAACACTGTTTCAGGTGCTTCTGGATTTGTCACTTTTATATTGCTGCAGACCTCAGAAGGGTCGTATGCACTGACATGAGCAGGTGAAGAACCAGACACTCACCTCCGTTGTTTGAGATGTTATACTTCTATTAATGGGTCTTCCGAGTGTCTGCCTTCTGTTCTTTCCTCTGGCTGCCCTGAGGTTATTTCCCTTGTTCTTGGCTGTCTGATTGCTCCCAGAGACTGCAGTGATTTTTCTTTTTGTAGGGAAGGTCACTGGGGGTAGCAGGAACGCGGGGTTGGATGGGAGATGATCTCTCTGAATATTAGCTAGAATGGACGGTCATTTGCAGGCTTGGTGGTTGCTGCGTGCCCACTGCAGGGGTCTGGCTCAGGGATAGTCAGGGGAGGGCAGGTGGTGATTTAAAAGATTCGAGGTGGTGGCTTATATTGATTTTAGCTTATCTGACCCTTTAGCTAGAGGCTGCTCTTCCCTCAAAGTGTCTTACTAGCTGTAAGTTAAAGCAACAGAGAAATGTATATCATCCCTTTCTTTGCATTAATTAGGACTGGGAAATTCATTATTTAGAGGGATAAGCGCTTCTGAGGAGGGAGACTTTTGAACCAGTTTAGAGATCTGTGGCTAGACTGCGGGATTCCCAGGTAGCAAGTGGAGATGAGGGTCAGAGAGTTGATGAGACATAAGTGGGGAGAAGCAGGGGTGAAGGGTCAGGAAGGGGAGGCATCCAGAGCCCTGTGCAGCCTAGCAGGGATCAGACGCCCTTTTCCAAGGGGGCCCAAGTTAGCAATCCTGGGAGCAGACTGATCCTGGGTCTTCTAGAAATGTTGCTTTCTAAGTTTAAAATGCAGTGTTTAGTTTAACTGCAGCTCGGGCATGTGGTCTGATTAGCCAAGGGTTAAATTGTACATTTCTCCCTTTTAGTCATAATGCCAGTGACAGATCTGCCCTGGAACTGGGTCCTCCTGCCTTGGTAGGTGAGTCTAGAGGACCTACCAGAATGATCAGTGACTCTTGTCTGAATTCCAAAACCCTAACTTATATGCACAGTACATCATGAGAAACACTGGACTGGAAGAAGCACAAGCTGAAATCAGGATTGCCGGGAGAAATATCAATAACCTGAGATGACACCACCCTTATGGCAGAAAGTGAAGAGGAAATAAAAAGTCTCTTGATGAAAGTGAAGGAGGAGAATGAAAAAGTTGGCTTAAAGCTCAACATTCAGAAAACGAAGATCATGGCATCTGGTCCCATCACCACATGGGAAATAGATGGGGAAACAGTGGAAACAGTGTCAGACTTTATTTTTTGGGACTCCAAAATCACTGCAGATGGTGGCTGCAGCCATGAAATGAAAAGACGCTTACTCCTTGGAAGGAAAGTTATGACCAACCTAGATAGCATATTCAAAAGCAGAGACATTACTTTACCGATAAAGGTCCGTCTAGTCAAGGATATGGTTTTTCCAGTGGTCATGAATAGATGTGAGAGCTGGACTGTGAAGAAAGCTGAGCACTGAAGAATTGATGCTTTTGAACTGTGGTGTTGGAGAAGACTCTTGAGAGTCCCTTGGACTGCAAGGAGATCCAGCCAGTCCATTCTAAAGGAGATCAGCCCTGGGTGTTCTTTGGAAGGACTGATGCTAAAGCTGCAACTCCAGTACTTTGGCCACCTCATGTGAAGAGTTGACTCATTGGAAAAGACTCTGATGCTGGGAGAGATTGGGGGCAAGAGGAGAAGGGAACGACAGAGGATGAGATGGCTGGATGGCATCACTGACTCGATGGATGTGAGTCTGAGTGAACTCTGGGAATTGGTGATGGACGGGGAGGACTGGCGTGCGGCAATTCATGGGGTCGCAAAGAGTCGGACACGACTGAGCGACTGAACTGAACTGAACTGAACCATGATGATTCTGTTCTGAAGCTGTGGAGTCAAGGGCAAGTGAATGGGTAGTCACCCCTTTCCCCCCAGGATTTCTCTGGAAGTTATGTTTTGGATGAAACCTGTGATAACTAGCTTTTTTCCTTGCTGGTTTATCCTAGAATGGAGGCTGTGGCGCACAGAACAGTACATTTTTCATCTAGGCCCAGGCCTTACCACAAGTATACCTGAAACTGAAGATTCAGCCGAACTTTATCTATCTGTATTATATGTTATGGGCTCTGATATTTTCTCTTCTGTTTATCTTTCCTGTTTCATTTAACATTTGTTAATCAAGACCCACTAATGGATTGTTACCCATCGTTTAAAGAACTCCCTAATAAAGTGAGGATTTAGCCATGGGTATTCAATTCAAAAGACATTTACTGAGCACCTGCTGTGTGCTGGGTGCTTACCAAGTGCTCTGAGGTAGCACACAGCTGTTAATAAAGCCTCTTAAGAGCTCACAGTAAAACATATGATAGCCACACACATGTATATAGCTCTGTGTGTGTGTGTTTATCAGACATATGCTCATTTATTGTATTAGTGAGATACTAGAGGAGCACAGGAGAGGAATTGAACAATTCTGATTGAAGCTTCAGGAGGGATTCATGGAGGAGGTGTCATTTGGCTGGTCTTGGATGATGGCAAGGATTTGGAGAAGTAGAGATAGATGTTGCCATTTCTAGCTGGGAAGTGAGAAAAGGTGACCAACTGTGTTTGTATTTGGGCACGTGGCCCACAGACAGCTCAGTGAGCTGGAGTGGGGGATGGACGTGGGATGAATGGGAGAGCAGGCAGAAAAAATGGATCAGGGCCAGGTCTTGGAGCTCTTTGAATGCCAGGCTAGCAGTTCTGGGCAAGGCTGAGTTGGTTGGAGGTTGGGTAACTGAGATTTTCGTAGAAGACACACCTGGGAGAGGAGAGGCCATGAAGTCGCTCAGAATACTGACCCCACTCTGTTGCCCTCCAGCCTTCTCTTGAGTATTTGGGAGTGGGATGAAAGTGGTGTAGAGCTTTACAAGCAGCCTTGATTGGATGCTGGCTTTTCCCCACAGTTCTTTTCCATCCTAACTCCTTCCCACAGTCCACACCCCACTTTGGGAGAGAGAACTGTCTCTTTGGGGCTTCTCTGGTGGCTCAGACAGTTAAGAATTTGCCTACGATTTAGGAGATCTGGGCTCGATCCCTGGGTCAGGAAGATCACCTGGAGAAGGGAATAGCTACCCACTCCAGTGTTCTTGCCTGGAGGGTCCCATGGACAGAGGGGTTGCAGAGAGTCAGACACGACTGAGCAACACCCACTGCCTCGTGGAGCCGCCTGGTCGGTGACACTGAACGGGCCGCCTTAGACCTGGCGCACACCTGTCCTTTCTCACATTCAATCTCTGCTCTTGGCAAACATGACGCAGCAGCTCAAACTCAGCCCTGGGCCTTCCAGGAGAGCAGGGTTTGGAATGAAAGTGCTTTTGTTTGGGGCGTTTTCTACTCCCCCCACCCCCATCCCCACCCCTGCCGGACCTGAGTTGTCCTTCTCTTTCTCTGTGGTCTCCAACCCAGGCCTCTGTGGAAGCTCCTTCTCACTGTTTGCCACCCCCACCCTCCCAGCTTGCCCCGACAAGTGTTTCTAAGCGTTTTTAAATATATGCTATTTCTCGATAAGCTCCACGGCCTTCTTACCAGGCTGTTTGGGCTCGCATTTCGTCTCCCCAGCTACCACACAGGTTCTGTGAAGGTGGTGATCGTGGTTTATCCATCCTCTCTCCCTCAACTACCTGTTGCCTTGCTGAACACGCAGCAGCGATTCTGTAAATTGTAGCTAAGCGGGCACCTGCTCTGGAGTAAGCCCTTCGTGAGTGTGAATATACTTCATCCTCACAACCACCCATGGGGAGTGGGTGTTGGGGTTTTTAAGAAATAATTTTATTTATTTATTTTTGGTGGTGCTGGGTCTTCCTTGCTGCTCGGGGGCTTTTCTCTAGTTGGGGTGAGCAGGGGGCTACTCTTGGTTGTGGTGCATGGGCTTCTCTTGTGGAAAGTGGGCTGTGAGTGCGGGGGCTTCAGTAGGTGAGGTTCACCGGTTCAGTTGCTTCTCAGCATGTGGAATCTTCCTGCACCAGGGGTCAAACTCACGTCCCCTGCTTTGACAGGTGGATTCTTGTCCAGTGTGCTACCACGGAAGTCCCAGGTGCTGTTGCAGAAATCCTTGGGCTTCCAGGTTCCCTCTCCTCAGCTTTGGACTTAGGTTCTCCCCCAGGATGTTCCTTGGTTTATCTCCATCCAGCTTTCACCAGGGTGACTGTGTTGATGCTCTTATTTCAAAGGCTGCCTGTGACCTCCTCGTTCTCGAAAGCAGTGTACCTTCCTGGACTCTGTAACATCAACCTCCCTGCCCATCTGCCTCAAAATTCCTGAAGCTCCCTCCCTAGAGGCAGTGTGATCTACTACATGACTTCTGCAGGATCTCTGCTTGCCTTTATTTAAAATCTTCATTGGTGAACTTTTTTATTAAAAATTTTTTTTTTTGAGAACACTAAAGTGTAGTTGATTTACAGTGTTGTGTTACTTTCAGGCGTACAGCAAAGTAATTCACTTCACACACACACACACACACACACACACACAGTCTTTTTCAGATTCTTTCCAGTTGTAGATTGTTACGTGATACTGAATACAGTTCCCTGTGGTGTACGGTAGGTCCTTGTTGGTTATCTGTTTTCTACATGTCTTTGCCTCTTGCTGAGGGGCAGATACTTTGGTCCCCATGTCCTGCTTCCTCATCTGCCAAGTGCTGGTAGCATCTCCTCTTCATAGAGGGTGGGGGCTGTCACTGTGTGTCCGTGGTGACTGAAGGTGGCCCTGTCACGCCACAGTGGAGGTGTTTCCTGAGATGATGTCCCTGCTGCTTCTCCTCTCTCCAGTCTCCTCCTTGGCCATCTCATGGTTTCTGTGGTCTGCTCTCTGTGGAAGACTTCCGGATCTCTGTCGTTAGTATTTTTGACTTCCCTGTGTTGCACACAAGCCTTTCTAGCTGCCTGCTGGGTATACCACCAGTCCTGCCAGAAACTAGAACTTGGTGTGCACGGGTTGAGTTCAGCACTGTCCCTCTGGGATCTTCTCCTCTGTGTTCTCAAGTTCTGCCAGAGGCTCTGCCCGCTTCTTCCCAGACCGTGGCATTGTCTATGTCCCCTGCCTTCCCTTTGCCTCTCTGGCTCATCTCCTCCCTCTCAATCGGATGGATATCCCAGCCTCCCAACCGGCCTTCCTGCAGTGCCCCTGACCATGGCTTATCACCACATCCTCCCGATCAGGACTCGGAGCATGCTGCTGCCCTGCTCAAAACCCACAGTGGCCATTACCTCTTTCTGAAGCAGCTGGAGAATTCTTAGCTTGGTGTTCAGAGCCATCAGGGATCCTAGATTCCAGCTACATTTCTATGCTTCTTCCCCTTCTCAGCACGTGCCTTAGGACATACGCCCCTCAAGCGGAGGGACCATGTTTTTCATGTCTGAGTTATAACCTTTTAGGCTCCAGTCCATGGGGTCGCTAAGAGTTGGACACGACTGAGCGACTTCACTTTCACTTTTCACTTTCATGCATTGGAGAAGGAAAAGGCAACCCACTCCAGTGTTCTTTCCTGGAGAATCCCAGGGACAGGGGATCCTGGTGAGCTTCCGTCTATGGGGTCGCACAGAGTCGGACACGACTGAAGCGACTTAGCAGCAGCAGCAGCAGCAGCCCATCATCCAGCACATGGAGGCTCAGTACACGTTACTATTGTATCAGACTCGTTCCTTCAATTGCTATAACTTCTCCACTCATTGCAGCAGGGCCAGAGATTTCAAGTTCAATCACAAATGCTATCTCCTCCAAGCCTTTCTTGGTGCGTCCTCCCCTTGGCTGCCAGTGGGAAATAAGATGCCCTCGGAAACCTCCCGTGCAAAGGGGTATAGTTAAAACTTGATGCTCATTATCACCACTTTTGTTCATTTCTTCCCTCCGACACCCTTTCTGATTACCATCTGGGTGCTCTTCAGTTCCATAGCCATCCCTCCTCCTCTCCTCTTTCCCTCAAGTCCAGTGCCATGCCCTGGATATTGTAAGTGTTCCACGAATCTTGTTGCATAGTGAACTGGAGGTTGTCTGATGGATGGTGGCATTATTATGAAACGGGTGGGCTGAGCTTTCTGAATATCTGAAGTGTAGTACTAAGGGTTTATTTCAGTTCAGTTCAGTCGCTCAGTCATGTCTGACTTGTTGCAACCCCATGGACTGCAGCACGCCAGGCTTCCCTGTCTATCACCAACTCCCAGAGTTTACTCAAACTCATGTCCACTGAGTCAGTGATGCCATCTAACCATCTCATCCTCTGTTGTCCCCTTCTCCTCCTGCCCTCAATCTTTCCCAGCATCAGAGTCTTTTCAGATGAGTCAGTTCTTCGCATCAGGTGGCCAAAGTATTGGAGCTTCAGCTTCACCATCAGTCCTTCCAGTGAATATTCAGGACTGGTCTCCTTTAGGATGAACTGGTTGGATCTCCTTGCTGTCCAAGGGACTCTCAAGAGTCTTCTCCAACACCACAGTTCAAAAACATCCATTTTTTAGTGCTCAGATTTCTTTAAAGTCCAACTCTCACATCCGTACATGACCACTGGAAAAACCATAGGAGTTCGAGATAGTTAAATAGCGTGTCGATCACTCCGTGGAGATGAATTTGAACAAACTCCGGGAGATAGAGGAGGACCGAGGAGCCTGGCATGCTGCAGCCCATGAGCTCGCAAAGAGTTGGACACGATTTAGTGACTAAATAATCACAACAGCACCTAAGGGTTAGCCATCAAGGCAAAGCTGGTAGTAAAAAGAAAACCCAGAAAGTGGGCCCAGGCCTGGGGACTGTCGAAGCAAAACTGTCTTTGCTTGGAGCTTTTTCTTTTATCTTTTCTTTTTTCTGTCTGCTTTCCCCCACCCCTTTTTGGATCAGTGCCAAATTTGTCCTAATTGGCATCTTTATTATGGCAGGAATCGGCCAGGCAGCAGCAAGGGCTGGGGTGTGTGAACACTGTGTGAAGGAGGGAGGTGGCTGGGAATGTGGCTACAGTGCCTTGTGCAAGCGCAGGCATACAGTATACAACTGCCTGCCTTTACCCAATAGGTGACAGTGAGCAGGCCCCCCGGGGCCAAGAGCCACGAGCCCCTGCAACTGGATGCTCCTCTTCCCTCCCCTCCAGCACCCCCAAAGGAGACCCACATTCTAGTGAGCAGCAGTCCTTGGAGCAAAGGTGTCAGGGAGAGCTTTGCTGGGAGGGGTGGCAGGGCCCAGGGGGTAGACATTTGCTGGTTCCGCTGGGGATTCCCTGTGGGTTAAGGGAACCTGGAAGGGGCTGATCCTGGAGGGAGGGACTCGTACACGGACTTCTCATCTGCACCTGCTCGCCTGGTGAGCACGCTGGTACCACTGCACTGAATTCCATACCATCGCTCCAGTAAGAGCGCTGGGACTGTGGCTTTTTTTCTTCTCAGTGCCCAGCCTGGCACAAGGTGGTTACCTGTGATGTGTTCAGTGGGTTGAGTTGTAGAGGGTGCCTCTGATCCCCAAGACCTGGGGGTAGGGATCAGTCTGCTCTCAGCTACTAGAAATCGTCCCTATTCCAGACTAGGCATAGACGGGGAGAGGCAGAGGCTGCTGAGCTAGCTGGTGAGGAGGCAGAGGGGAGGACCATCTGGCTCCTGTCCTGAAGGGCTCGGTGGGGAGTGGTCCTTTTGCACCTGAGTTTGCCAGAGTGCTGTGTGTTCTCTGCTGGCCTGGCGAACCTGGTGTAGGTCTGAGCTAGATCTAGAGATGAGAGGGCAAGGAGGCTGGATGGCTCTTTTCCTTTTCTGTCCTTTTCGACTTGGCAAGTAAGTCCCAAAGTGTTTGCATTGTAAAGGTCCATGGGTTTTATAGGCACCAGGATGGCAGGTGCAGGTCTATAACTCCATTTGCGGCCTCCCTGGGGCATCCGGCCAGGCTCAGGGCAGGAAATGGCTGATTCTGGGTCACTTGACAGCTCTTTTTTGCTGCTGAGATTGTTCTTGTAATCAAGATCTTAGATCTGGAAGGGACACGGAGAGATGATCTAGTTCAGCTCGTGGCCTTCGGGCCTGAAAAGCGGTGCTGATAGTCTCGTGCCCATCATGATGGAGTGCCCTTAGGTCATTCAGCACGCTCCCTCCGATCTTCTCTTCCGTCCCCTGCCGTGACATGCTGTGGATGGTGGTGGATGAGGTACTGTCTCCCTGGTGAGGTATATTTTCTGTGGGGTGAAGCCATTCTTGTCATTCGATGCCTGAGAGGGCCAGGAAAAATGCCCTTGCTTTATTTCTAGGGGCCTCATGCAAAGAGCGGGTGGGAAGGCAGGGTGGCCTCTTGAACTTTGGGGTTTCTCTGAGTTGAGGCCTGGCCTCGCTGGCCCTGGGAGGCTGTTGGCGGTTTGGGAAGCGAAGGAGGGAAGCGTGGCCTAGCCAGAGAGCTCCCGGGCTCCTGTCCGCCAGCCCCACATCACAGAAATGCCTGGATTTTCCGGTGGTCAGAAGGTAGTTTTGGAGAGCCTGTGTGGTTGAGGCCTTGTCTGGGGCTTGTCTGAGGTCTGGGTAAGAACTTCCCTGTCCATGGCTTAGAGACTCAGGCTTTATGGTCCCTCCATCCTGGGAAGCTCATTGGCAAACTTAAAAAAGGACTTCTTCATTTTCTTAGATGCTGTGTGGACCAGGCCTGGGCTGTCAGTGAGAAAGGTCTGAGACCTTGGGTTTCTTGGCTGAGATAGGGTGTGTGCCCCATGGCTGTCTGCCCTTTCTCATAAGATAACTAATATTTCTACCAAACTCTCAGATTCCTTCTGCCTTTTTTCCCCCCCTGCAGCATTTTATCTCTGTGGGAAGTTTAAACAAAATGCATCTGACTTTGTTGTTTCCGCTTATTTGTTTTGTCCTCCAAGTTTCTGATTTTATCCCCCGCTCCCTCCCAAAGTAGAGTTAGTGGAAATTACAGTGGGTGTCATGGGGTGGTTAAAGGTCCTTATGTCTTTGTCCTCCTACCTGGCTGCAGGGAAGACAAGCTACAGGCATTTAATAAAGAACCTTTCACCATATTCTCCTGTCTTTCCCCGCCCACCCCTAAGCTCCGTAAAATAGCCAATAGATGTGAATTCTCCTAGCCTGTTTGTGCCAACTTCCGTCAGCACCTTGCTGACCAGCTCTGGGCTGAGTGTCTCCCGTGTGGGGTTTGGCCTCTGTTTCTGGGTATGAGAGTTGGGTTGCTACATCTGTATTTCCTTGTGCCTTTTTCCTTTTTCCTAATCTTATCTTTCTTTGCTTGATGTTTTCTTGTAATTATGTGACTGCACCCAGTGTGATACTGTTCCTTTCTGCTTCTCTAGCTTCCCGGGATGGTGTCCTGTGGCTGTGATCAGGGTGGACTCCAGTCTTTTCACCCACTCCCCTTCTCCTTGCTTTTGTCCAGTTGACTGGACAAAGAGAACAAAACCAAATGGCCTCCCCTCCCCCTCTCCTCAACCAGTCACGCACTGGTGTTCTGAGCTGATCTTCCTGCAGCCATTGAAACACGTGCTTAAATGCCTCAAAGTCACTGAGACTGGCCAGGCCCGTGCACCCCTCCTCCCTGACACCCCCAGACCAGCCAGGGTCTTCCTGCCCCGTGGTACCAGTGGGTGTGGGGCCATGCAGAGCCCCTGAGGCTCTGCTGACCGGCAGCTCTGTTACAGTCGAGGAGCCGGAGGGCCGGGGCTGGGACAGGTCAGCCAGGCCTCTTTTATTTACAGTACTCTCTTTCACGGCCCCAGTGAAACGGGAGCCCCGAGAGGCTGCAGTGAAAGGGCACTGTGTTTGTGCACTCAGGCCTTCCAGGGCTTGCTACAAAAGGTGGGGGCACCCGGAGCTCTGAAGGGCTTTTTGTCACCAGCAGTTTGGCCTGGGCTCGCCGAGGGCGAGAGTGCGAGGGTCGCCACTGGGATTCTGAGCCTGTGCGTGCGGAGACAGCTCTGGGCTGCTCCTTAGGGCTAATTCGGCGGTCTGGGGGGTGGGGGCAGGGGCAGGCACTGCACATCTTGATCCTCTCGATTTTATTGGAGCAAAGCCTTCCTTTCTCCTCAGGGTTTCTCCTAGTGGGCCCCTGGTCTCACAGGAGCTATGGTTGGGAGTAAAGTGTAGAGGGGACCCCAGTCTCCTCCCCCACTCTGCTCTCTCCAAAGAGCAATTTCATGGGCAGCGAGTCAACTTCCATGAGCTCTTGCATTCTTGTAGCTGCCATTTTCTGATTTTGCCTCCCACCATTAATCCCATCTGTAAAATGGGGACAGTGATAGCATCTGCCTGATATATAGGACTGTTGCAACCTCTGGGTCAGATAACACGTGGGGTTGGCTCACATAGGGTTCTTTTCTTTCAAACTAACTAGCCACAGTCCCTTTCTCAGTCTCAGGAGCCAGGTTGGGGACCTCATTTTGTAGTGACCCCAGCCTTCCTTCCACCCTCCCTGGAAGTTCATCATACTTTTTACCCTCTGATCTGCGTTACTTGATCAAGGGAAGAGAAGTTTTCCAGAAGAACATTCAAAGCATTAAGGTTCGAGATTGTGGAACAAATGAAAGCACACCCATGCCACACCCCACCCCCAAATTACCCGTTAAAAGGAGATTAAAAAAAAACCCACAAGTACCTACCCTGCATTGGTAAATTCTGGAAGCCTGACAGTGTTTTCCTCATTGACCTGCTGTGACTCCAGTGGTTGAATCCAGATGGGTGTGGAAGCCTCAGATGTCTTTGCCTTTGCCCTTTAATTCTATCGTTGAATGTCCAGAACCAAAAATCAGGGCCACAGATTAGCAGTGGCACAGAATGGTTAAATTCAAGCCTGTTTAGAGAGCCTCGGGACATTTGGAAGCCCTGGGTGGTCGTGCAGTTGGGGAAGCTGGTGTTCCCCAGCTACAGAGGGGCCATTTTCCTCTCTGCTTTTGTTTTCTGCACCCCTTGCCCCCTTAAACTTACCACCCCGGCTTCTCTTTTGGGGGCAACCCCCTCATCTTCCCAAGAGGCAGTTAATAAACAGCCACAAGCAGAAGCAAGAAGACACCTCGAGGGAGTGAACAAAAGGCCCGGATAAGGGTGGTGGAGCCTTAATACAGAATTATAAAGAGCCTCAGAAAATCTCCTTACTGTATGCTCACCCTTCAGGCCATTTCTATGTCCTGTCCAGCTGAAAGGAGAAAAAGATTGGAAAGACACAGCCAAGAGGGTTTTCCCTCTTAGCCAGCACTGATTTCTCTGCTGCCTGGCTTCTCTGAGGGACTAACCTGTAAGAAACATGGAGAACCTTATTTCTCCCACTTAACCCACATCCATTTTCTAGATGGTTTATAAAAAAGGCCTCACACTAGCTCTTTGGGACTATCTGTCATACATGAGGAATGGTTCTGGATGATTCTTGCATTGTCAAGAGACACTTTTTCCTTTTGTCTTGCTGCATTTGAAATAGTGATGATGTCGTTGATTCAGACTTGAAGCCCTTCTCTGGTTAAATTCTTCCATATTGGCCCCTAAAAGTATATTTTTGGACTTTTCAGGAGAGCATGCCTGATTTGTCTACCAGTAGTCTGAGATGTCGGGGAAGGCAATGGCACCCCACCCCAGTACTTTTGCCTGGAAAATCCCATGGACGGAGGAGCCTGGTAGGCTCCAGTCCGTGAGGTCGCTAAGAGTCGGACACGACTGAGCGACTTCACTTTCACTTTTCACTTTCATGCATTGGAGAAGGAAATGGCAGCCCACTCCAGTGTTCTTGCCTGGAGAATCCCAGGGACAGGGGAGCCTGGTGAGCTTCCGTCTATGGGGTCGCACAGAATCGGACACGACTGAAGCGACTTAGCAGCAGTAGCAGTCTGAGATGTTGGTTCATTCACACAGGCCACTCAGAAAGGTTTAGTTTCCTTTACGGTTGGTGAGGGCACAGGCCACCCCATGAATTGCAGTGTTGTGACCGCTTGGGCACCCAGCTTCTGGGAGTCAGAGGGGGAACTGGGGTGTGCAGACAATGGAAAGGGGCCTCCCGAGAGTCACTGCTGCTCAGGAAGTTTCTGTGTGGGTTCAAACTTGGCTGCCAGCACTCCACACAATGGTTTTCTATGAGTTAGAGAAGGTGCCCTTTTTCCATTGGGTGGAATGGGGTGGGATTTCGCATCTGGTCAGCCCTCAGTCGAGTACGCAAGGCTGCTGGTCCAAGGAGGCTTCTGTGCTTGGAGGGGTCCTGAAATGAAAGCTATTCTAGTGAGATGTTTCAAGCCATCAGCCCATTGAGTGTCAGTGAGTGGGAGCCAGAGTTTCCCAAAGCCAAGGTCTCCCGAGGGTTTCACTGATCCCTCCACCCGTCTGGGTTCCTTCAGCCCAGAGCCAGTCAGGGCCCCACAGCGACGGCACCAGGCTGTGAGCCACGGCGGCTCAACCCCACAGGGGCCAGAGGCCTCTCTGCACCCCCCCCCCCCCCCCCCCCAGCATCCTTAAAGCTGCCAGAAACGTCAGGTGGGGTTTATGGCATCCTTGTGGCATGACTGTCTCTGGTGATCAAGGCCAAGAAAAACAACGGGAAGGGGTAGGAGTGGCCATGCGCATGCACACAGCCCCCGGTCCCTGGTGTTGCCATCTGTGGGGTTAAGTTTGGAAAAGCACAGCATCTTATGCAACCAGTGTCTTTGGCATGGATATGGAGCTGGGAGGGGAGACCTGTTAGCAAGGCAGAGTTCAGCCCTTTGCAGGAAGATCCGATTTGCTTACCTCTTTTCTTGTAGTGTTGCTCATCAAGGCTGGGTCTTTAAAAAGCCACTGCCAGGCCTAGGCCAGTGGTAGGGTAACCCCAGGTCCCTTTGGCCTGAGCACCCTTGGGTGCTGTATTGACAAGACTCCGAAGGGCCCATGGTAAGTAGACCAGGGCCTGAGAATAATTTCCATTTAACTAATTATTATTCTTACTCCGATAGATTTGAAATCTATTTAACTTTTCAGGGTCCCATAGCCTTTTAAATGTTTCAAATGTATTCGCTCTGATAGGTTACCTTTTCTCTCCCTGTAGGCTATAATTAGTGTCCTTTACACAAAATTGGCTTAGAATTGGATTTAGAGAAGATAAGAATCAAATTACCAGTATTTATCTTGTAAATTCCAAAAGATCTACTTAAGACACTGTATTAAAAAAAAGGGGGGGAGTTTAAAAGAAAAGTTTATTCTATGAAAAAGTAAATTCCTCATAGTCTGAACATCCCAGAGCCATTTTAATATTAAAGCTGCGACTTCCCTTGGAGGAACCTAAAATTGCCTTTTCTCTTGTCTCTCGTTTTATCTCCAATGGAGCTGAAATATGTTGCCAGGCTTTGGATGGTGGAAAGCTAATGTCCGGGTTTTCATTAATTTGGAGAGTTTGGATTGTCTATGATTTTTTGATTTGTGTGTATCCTAAAAGATATACGTGTAATTTTTTACCTTGGCGTTTTAAGTTATTAAGCTGTTGGGAGCTGAGAGAACAGACCTCGGAAGTCTCTTGCATGTTTGCATGACCTGAAATGTCAGCATGCTAGTTTTCACATGCTGCTTAGTACAGTAAGTCTCCAGTAGGTTTAAATAAGGTCATGTCAGAAAAATATGCCTGAGTTTTTAACACTGTTAGCTCATAAAGGTGCCAGGCAGTAATGGCATATTCAGATCATTCATTAAGCATTGAGCGACAATCCTCATACCCTACAAATCCTTCCTCTCTTCAGGTGCACTTCTGGTGTTGAATGTGAAACTCTCACCCCTCAAGCGAGGAAGTGAAGGGTTTCAGCTGCAGCTCCCAGTTTGTGGCCCGAGTCACACTTCACTGGCACTTTTGTAACCTCAGGGGCACTCTCTGCATGGCCTTCTGCTTTAGCGACATTGTTGACTGCAGTTTTCCAAATTGATTCTGATCTTTTTTTTGGTTCTGATGAAGGTGTTGGGAGACCAAAACACAAACAACAGATTCCTTTTAAGGGAACAAGGATGTGTTTCATGAGCAGTTGCATTTCTGGGTATGGACCCAAAAGAATGGCAAGCAGGGACTTAAAACAGATAACTGGTACACCCATGTTAGTAGCGGCATTATTCACAATAACAAAAGAGTGGAAGTGTCCATGGACAGATGAATCGATAGATAAAAATGTGGTAAATACATACAATGGAATATTATTCAGCCTTAAAAAGGAGGGAAGTCCTGACACATACACTTGATGTAGCATGGCTGATCCTTGAAGACTTTATTCTACATGAAATAAGCCAGACATAAAAGGTAAGTCTTGTGTGGTTCCATTTCTATAAGTATCTAGGTTTATAAGAAGCACATTCATAGAGACAGCAAGTAGAATAGAGGTTACCAGGGGCTGGTGGGGGTAGGAATAGGGAGTTAGTGTTTAATGGGGACAGAGTTTCAGTTTGGAATGATGAAAACATTCTGTGGATGGGTGATGGTGGTGGTTGCAAGCGCTTAGTGCCACTGATTTATGCACTTAAAAATAGCTAAAATAGTACATTTTAATGTAATGTCTGTTTTACCACGATAAAAAATTACATTAATTGCGATACCTGGCTTTTGAAACAAAATTTCTTGGAAAACACTTAGGTTATCATACTGTTAAAAGCCCTCGGATAAATGAAAAAAACAGGTACCTAGATATAGTATTGATTATCAGCCACTAGCCTGACACCCTTAAACCATCAGCATTGCCATCAGCAGGATAAAATACTTTCATCTACCTCTCAGGTGGTACGATTACTTGCTGAGGCCCTGTGTTGTTATTACTCAATGTGGTTCTAGAAAAGTCTCCCCTTTTTGGCTCTGATACTTTCTCTGGTTGACCTCTTTCCAGAGAGAAGGCTGAGGAAAATCCCCCCCCCCGCCGATTTTTATTCTACGTCAATAATTTTTAAAAATGTCTGTGGTTTTACAAACACAGGGAGGTTTCAGTGAGGAAGGAAATTCATTCTGGGTTTGCAAAATTTCTGAAAATTGTGGAAGAGGTGTTTATGCTTTTTGACTTTGTACCTGTGTGGTCAGGTTTTTAGAAGCTTTCTGTTCCCCATCTGTGGTGAGTCTCGTCCCCCGCCAAGGGTTGCAGACATAGCCAGAGATTTTTGTGAGCTTCTGAGCAGAAACTTTTCAGCTCCTCTTAGTTGGATTTTTAGTTAAATGAAAAATTTAAAACTCCTAAGGAAATTCACAGTGAAAAAATCTATGCCCAAATAAGTTAGCATCTCAAGATGAAAATATCAGTTCTGGAAATGGAAGTTTCCTCTACCCCGTGGTGGCGTTGCAGCCAGCAGCCTCGTTCTGTGCGTCTGAGGGTTTAATGGCCAGCATGTGTAGGTATGGGGCTCGCCGTATATATAGTACCAGGCGTGTGGGCGCCTTGGCGCTGATCTGAAAATGCTTAACTTTGGCATTTCTAGGTTTATTTTAAACCTACAACCTTTAACGCCAGACACAGACTGCTTTCCCACTTAATGTAACCATACATTGATTGCTTTTAATTAGCGTTGGATCTTTTTTGGTGCTTTGCAGCTTGGGATATGTAAGAAGTCTGACTTAAATTAAAAGGGAAAAAAACCCAACTCCGACACTCTCACAAGGCATGGGAGCTTTTGAAATCCGCACCCTGCCGGGGTCCTCTTTATTTTTGTCTTGAGTCAGGTGGGCTGCAAAGCAAGTGAAGGGTCCAGTATAACCCATGTAACAGATAAAAGGTAATTTATTTGTAGTGTTTTGGCAGAAATTAAACGTCTGTATGTAAATAACAGCGGCGGGAAACTAGGTTTTCAGAGCCTGAGCATAGTTGATGAAGATCAGTGGTGCCCGAGTCATGGGTTGTTGGCTAGGACGAGAGGGGTGGGGTCAAGCCTTTTCGTTCAACAGTTTGGAAATTGATAAACTGTGGTTTTCAAGCCAGGATTCATAGTTGCTTGCACGTCGCCACCCCTTGTGGGAAGCCTCCATGCCACCGCCGAATTCTCAAGTAAATATTTCAGACATCCTGGGCCCTGCTGTCCTTCCCCTGCAGTAAATTACATATTAAAGAAGCCTGGTAACTGAGCACTGGTTGCCGTGAGATAAGGACTGGGAAATCAATATGTTTGCCATGTGGCTGCTTGTTTATGACACCTGCCTCTGGAACAGTTGAGCAATGTTTTGTTTGTTAAGGGTGCATTTCAGAAGCTTGTATCCTCCTAAAACAACCACGATCTTACTGAGGGGGAGAGAGAAGTGCGACAACAGATATTGATTTTAGTTTTTCTAAGTATGGAATTGCCCTTCTAAACAGTGGTCTCACAGGCTCCTTTTTTTCTTCCCCCCGTTGAAGAAGGGAGGTAGATAACTCTGACCCCCTGAACATGTAGATCATAAATCTATTTTAGAATGTTTATGATGTGGTCAGTGAAAAGAAGGAGTGTAGCTTATAATAAGGAAGTGTAGGTGTTGTTTAGATGATCTCTTCTCCCGGTACCTGGCTCACACCAGTTCCGTTCTCTCCAGACTCCTGATCCTCCCTGATAAATGCTTTTCCAACAATAAGAGGAAAATGCAACAAGAAACATATCTGTGGCCGACAGTAAATAAGCATTTTAATCTCAGTCTCCAGTGGGGTTGTATTTTAACTAATGGATAATGCTATTGTCTTGTGACCCAGCCTGCTGGTGAGTTAATGGTTCTTAGAGCTGTGCATTGTCGACTCAAGTGAGTGAAAGGTGTGTGTGTGTGTGTGTGTGTGTGTGTGTGCACGTGTGTTAGGGTAAGGGGTCGGCTTTGGAGAGAGTAAGGATGCAGTCCGGATCTTTCCTTTGGTCTTCCATTTTGGAAAAGAGCACCGATGACACAGCTTCTCTCCTTGCCTTAGGGATTCAGCGGTTATAAAATACATTTCAAATACGTTTGGTTGTCAGGGTGTAAAGCATGTATTGTGTTGGTGCAGTTGGGTTGCTAGTGGCACACGCCCTCCTAATGTCCCTACACCTAAGAAACATTCTGTCTCCAGCCCAGTTAGTGTTCTGTGACTTCAAATGCACTTACACGTAAACAGTCAGTTCTGCTTTGTTTGGCCAGAAAGTGAGTTAAAGACCTGAAAGGAAACACCAGCTCCTTATGGAGCACCCCGGAGGCACCACCCGTGAGCTGCTGCCCTGCTCCGAGATCCCGAAGACGGGCGAGATGGTCTCTTAACGACACGGAGATATTCTGAGCCCCGATTTTTGTTTGTTCATGTGTTTTTTAACCCAGATTGTCAGGTCCTCCTTAATCAACAGTGGCAAAGCGTCGCTTTCCTTTCTGTTTTCCACGGGTTGGTAAATGGCTTATCCAGTCATCTCTCTCTCTCTGCTGTGTTCAGCCCAAGGAGACGCTTAACATTAGATGGAAGTGATGGGCAGGAGGGCTTGGTGAGTTGAGTACCAGCTCAAACCTGGAGAAAGTGAATGAAGCTGGACCTGTGCAACTGATTGAAAGGGCCAGGTGTCAAAGTCAAAAAATGATTTCTCCACTGCCCTTAGTGGTAGGCATGATAGGTGACTTATCCTGAGGAGGCTGGAACATATTTGAGATTTATTTCATTTTTGTAGTCCTGGCTTGGCTGGATGACAAAAGTGTTTAAACCAAAACTGATTCTAGGAAGCATTTTATCCTGCTGGTAATGGGATGTGGTCATAGAGCATATGTGCAAATTTGGCGGTGAGGGTGGGGGAGGGGGTTGGGGGTTGGCAAGCTGGCCTCTCTTCTCTTAAATTTGCTCAGCCAGTGATGCAAAGAGAGAAAACTCAACGAGGACCCTTCTAGTTCTTTAGTTTTCCAGGGGTTTTTAATCACTGAGCAGGGCTGGGAACTGAGGTGACTCTGACCTTTCTGATAGATCCTTTTGTGAGAGGTGGCACTTCTAGCTTTATGAAATTATTAACCTTTTATAAGACTGGGATGATATAAATGCAGAGTGAGACCAGACAATGGCTGTTGGATTCCTCCGTTGGAAAGATCAGGTGTTTACTGCCTTCACAAAAGTTAGTGCTGGTTTGGGAATCCAGAAGGACCTTTGGGGTGGGGAGAGACCCTAGATGAGTTTTAATGAGAATGTAGTCACATGGCAAGCTTCTCGGGAGATCCAGAGGGACTTTTAAGGCCAGGAACATTGCAATCTGGGTTTTGGGGTTTTTTGGTGAATGTTTATTTTGGACAGTTACCTCCTGTAAAAAGATTTAGAATATCCACTCAGTTATGACCCAGCCCTCCCCATATCCTCCAGCTCAGCACTGTTGTTTTTTTGAGCTATGGAAGCATATTTTCCTAGGACTGTGTGTAATTCATCTACTTAACCAGATCTATTTGAGGGGTTTTTAGAGTCTTGCATGACTGAAGAGAGAAACATGATATGGTAGAAAGAGCCCAAATTTTAGAATCAAGATAGACCTAGACTGAGAGTTTGTCCACTTTTTAAATTGTGTGTCCTTAGACATGTCATTTACACATTCCTAGCCTCTTGTAAAATGGGGATAATGTCGCCTAGCTTGTAAGGTTATTGTGAGGATCAAATGGAAAAACATGTAGTCCTCCTTGCTATTATTGTAGTGCCCAATAAACGTTAGTTCCCTTGTCTTCCTCTCTCTCCACTGGGAGCAGGGGACCTGCTTGTATTTCTTTGTTTTTTGATGTCATGGTACACAATGGAGATGCTTCCACGCGCTGGGGCTCTGTTTTGTATCCATCATGGTGGTGATAAAGGAACTGGTGGTGTCTCAAGTGGGGAGAGAACAGGCAAGGCTTTCCCAGTGGCTTTTTATTTCTCTTCCATAGGAAATTGGGCCCTGCTCCAAGGAACGAAAGTCCAAGGAACTAAAGTCCAGGGAACGCAAGTCCTGGGGCAGACGTGTTCCCTTTGGCCTCCGCACCTGGGACCTTTTTCGTTTGGTGGTCTGTGTCTGGTTTTGCGGGTCTTGTCTGGTATATTGGGGTTGGCACTAAATGCATCACCGACGGCTGCGTGTCCTTATTCACAGGCCTCTGAGCCATGGGCCTCAGCTGCTTTGCTCTGCAGGTTTGCAATTTCCCTTTCCAGGGGGGAAAAAAAATCCTTAAAAAATGCTTTGGGAAGGCTTTCTTATTGTAGTTGTAAGGTGCTGGGGCTTCGTGGGCAGCCAAGTTTGGGTTTGGATCTGCCTGGGGTTTGAGGATGCTCAGCGGCCGTTCCTGACATGCTCTTGCCTTTTTATGCATAGGCCGAGCTTGGGATCCTCAGTGAACGTTTCACTGTGGGGCTTTCAGGAGAGAGGTTTGTCATTTGTCATCATGCTCCTCATCCATCATGACTGCAGTTAGAGTGGTTCCAGGGACAGGGTGGAATCAGTTGTTCAGATTTTTCCTTCTTCCTGATAAGTCAGTCCCCATCTCCCGCCTCTCCACTCTGCGCCCCCGCCCCGCCCCAATCTTTCTGGAAATGAACCAGTTGGGAAATGCTTGGGCCAGTGTTTCTGGGATGATCCTGGCATACGTAGGAAGAGCGGTGCCTTTTGCAGATAGCCCTGGGATCAGTCCCATATCCCTGAGGTGTGGTTTAGTAAGAGGTAAACAGTTACTTAATTATTTATTAGGTGCCTACAAAACTTTATAGGCAGGACAGCCTAGGGCAATTCTAGAAAAAAGGCCAATCCTGGAGCTTTCTGTGCAGATTCCTCCCTGGCCTTGAAGCTTTTAATGCTTCCCGATATCCATCATAGCCCCCAGTGCCAGCCAAGTGTCAGGTGGGGACAGTAGAGTCAGCCAGAGCTAGGTCGTTTTGTGTGTCCCGAGGAACCAAATCCAATCAAAAGTGAGTGTCCTTCCAAACCGTTATGTCTTGCCCCTCTCAGCTGCTGGGAACATTAGAAGGCTGTGTTTGAATGCAAACATGATTATACCGAGGATGCTGGAACCAGAGGTCTGTAAAACAGCACTTTTTCATTGATGATTATTCCTGCTTTGAGCCCTAATGCTGTGATCAGTGAGGTTAAAATGTAGGGGCTGAGAGAGCCTTGAGGTCACTGAGAGTAGTCTCCTGCCTTTAGGCTGGGTCCTCTTCTGCCTGAAATGAAGGAGACCCAGGTTCGATCCCTGGGCCAGGAAGATCCCCTGGAGGAGGTCATGGCAACCTACCCCAGTGCTCTTGCCTGTAGAATCCCATGGACACAGGAGCCTGGGGGGCTGCAGTCCATTGGGTCACAAATAGTCGGACACGACTGAGCTACTGACACTGTCTGTTGAAGGCAGGGAGGAGGATCAGAAAATAATTGAGGTTCGGGAAGCAGACCTCCTCCCCCAGCCTGGGTCCAAAGCACCATTTAACCCGGAGATGAACTCAGAGGGCAGGGGCTGTACCAGCTCTGAGATGCGGCTGAACGTTCTGCTTAAACACACTTTTAGTTGTTTTTTTTTTTTTTCATTTCTTTTTTAGCATGTACCGTCTGCTAGGACTGAAGAGGTTTGGGTTTTTTTTTTTTTTTTTTTTTTAACTTTGGGACACAGAAGTCTCTGCTTGCATTTGTGTGTTGGTAACCACATGTAACAGCCAGTGGAATCTTTCTTTCCTTTGCTTTCTCTGAACTTTCCAAAGAGTGGGCCCCTGACTCTTGGGGGGTTAACTCCTCGTCGGCCCTCTGTCGTTGGTGCTTCCCCACCCTGTGTCAGCATCTCAAGCTCTGTACACAGGATGTTTTCTCTAGCGCTTATCAGATGGTTTAGGAGATGTGGGGTGGAGATACAGGTAACGTATAACCCATCCTGAATTCCTTTCACAAGTTGGGGCCCAAGACCAACTCAGCCGCAGCACGGAGTCGGGTTTGGCTAGAGTGAATGGTGCTGAGCTTTCTATCTCAGAGGGAGGTGTGGGTGCCTGTGGTGTTACGGCACAAAGGAGCTTCATTTCGGTGGCTTATTTAGCACCCCTCCTGACATCAGTGTGTGGGTTTGGAGCCCGGGGAATCAAAGAGAAATCTAACAAGCTATTCTTTCTTGTGTGTGGGCTGAATAATTGAATTTGTGGGTTATCCGTGCCAGTTTCTTCTCTGGTCTCATCTTCCTTCCTTCCTACTCAGACCAGCGTTTTGGTCAAGGTGCCCAGTTTGAGATCATTGGCCAAAGAGGAACAGGGGAGGGAGCAGAAACCAAAGCAAGCACCTCTGTAGCCATGGAGGCTCTCTTCTGCACAAATGCGTTTGGATTACATAGAGGTTGAGATTTTCTTCTAAGGCTGAACATGCGTGGAAAACTGGCAACTAGCTACGTTATCGTCTTCGGTCTCACAAGAGTTCCTACTTTGGAGGCAGAAAGGATGGAAACAGACTCGGGAGTGGTTTAGCATAGCTCTGTAAGAACCTCGCAAGCGTGTGCCAGCCTGTTGACATGGCCTGCTAGCTGGCGAAGGATACCACTGATGAAAGACATCAGGACTCAATCCTGCCACTCACCTAAGACTGAATATTTCTCACCCTTTCTGGACTTGGCCATCTCTTGGTAGCCTTTTCTTCTAATATACCCCTCTTTTTCCATAGCAGGAAAGGAAAAGAAAGTACCCCTGAATAGCTAGCCATCAACCCTGTTCCTAAAATGCTCTGTAATACTAGGTCGGAGGGTGAGCAGGGATGAGAGAGTGAATTGGCGCCGTTTTGTGGTGGTTTGCACTCATGTTCCAAAATCTTTTGGGGTATGATTTTCAGATTCAGGGAAATTGATGGACCTCCAGGAAGCCATGAAGTAGGAGATCTTGTGGCCTGGGAATCAGAAGACCTGGTCTTTGGAGGCATCTCATCATAGCATTCAGCTCACCCAGCCTCCAAAACAGAGCACATCCATTTAGCTTCTGCAGCATGTTTCCATTGGAAAGCCAGCCATCCTGTTGAATGGATATTAACTCATTCTTGCTTTTTTTCTCGCTGTACAAAAGAGAAAAGTAGCTCCTTTCATCACTGGGACACTCTTGTTAGAGGCACCAAAGTCTTCTCCACCACTCTGATAGCAGGATTGAGTTCATTTGGCCATCAGAAGGGGAGTTTGCCATTCTTGTCTTCCCTGAGGTCAAGGTTGGTCACCAGACTGCAAACCAGACTTGCCTTTTCCTGATCCATATTGGCAGGCAAATTAACAGTTTTACCCATAGAGCTCCAATACTTTGGCTTCCTGATATGAAGAGCTGACTCATTGGAAAAGACTCTGTTATTGGGAAACATTGAGGGCAGGAAGAGAAGGGGACAACGGAGGATGAGATGGTTGGATGAGATGGTTGGATGGCATCACTGACTCCGTGGACATGAGTTTGAACTCTGGGAGACAGTGAAGGACAGATAGTGAAGGCCTGGCATGCTGCCATCTATGGGGTCGCAAAGGGTCAGACCCGACTGAGCAACTGAACAGCAGCAATCCACCCACCTGGGCACAAGACATGTCTGTGTGATCGGAAAATTAGACCCGTTGGTATTTGGCACCTGAGAGGTGGACATAGCAGCACGTGGTAACTGATCTTAGTTTCTCTTTTGATCTGAATATTCTCTGATTCTTGCAACAACCCCATGAGCTGAGGCTAGCCAGGCAGCCTGAAACTCTGAATTAATTCTTCTGGCTGAAACGTTGGGTGTGGCTGTTTTTTTGATGGAGGTGACAAAAGAGAGGTGAGGTATCTTCTAAGGCTTCCTTGGAGGCAGAGAGAGCTGGCCTGTCTCTGGGTTTCCCTGTTTGCTGGCTGTGCTTAGATGATGTTTTTTTTTTTTTTTTTCTCCCCCCTTACTGCTCTTCCCTTCTCCTCTTATCCTAACAGTCTTGTTGGTAAACTTAAAAGGAAGACAAATACTTCTTAAACTGTCACCGAGAGGGCCATAAAAGAGACATTTGAACAGTGGTGTTGGAGACCCTTGTCTTGGCTCCGTGTTAATACAGAGGGATCAGGGTAGCCCAGATCACCAGGGGAAGGCGGTTTTTCTTCATTTAGCTTTTAATTGCTTTCTTTCACTTTTATGTATAAAAGATTGTCCATTTAATTAACTCAAGAATGCAATTTCAAAAACACTAATGCTTTACACATGATGGCTTTTAAAATAAAAGTAGCATTCTAATATTGCATAATGTTTTCCTCTCTCCTTACTCTCTCCCTCCTCCTCCCACCTTCCCTCCAGTCCGTCTTAACCTTTAACAGCCGAGGGTTGTTAGGAAGAAAATGCTGGGTCCTGGCGATGTGTCTGATTCCACTTCACACAGAATAAGTACTCCCATCAGTGACAGGATGGCTGGCCCTTTATGAAGCATTCTGTCTCTTCTGGGAAAAGAAGGCAACTCATCCCTTCTGCCTGGGCTCATTGCAGGGTTGTATTTACCGTCTTTTGAGGTCACAAGAACCTTGCTTCTGTTCCTGACTTAAAAAAAAAAAATCATGGTGGATTATATAGAAAAATGAAAAAGGAAGTAAAATCCTAATGCTTGACCGTGGTTTCTTTAGTCATTTCATTAAAAGAAGCCTGTGAAAATTGGCCTGAGTGTTAACGATTTCAACGCCTTCCGTTCTCTGATTTCTCAAAGAAGGCTAGCTCTTTCTCCTCTCTGACCGTGTGAGTTCCCTGTGCCTTTGGTCTGTCTACTTTTCTGATCCTGGTTCCTCCCAGCCCAGACTTTTCCACTTGGGCCAACCCTTACAGCCTCGTGCCCACACGATGGTGGTTTGAAGGCACATTTGTATTTTCACCAGTTGGCCCTGGGAAGGGTTGGAGTATACATGGGAATTCCGCACATCCGTACGCCCCGAGAAAGACAGTCTTACCTGCTACAGCAAACCAGGCCACGAGGTAGGAGGGATCCTGGTGATCCCTCTGATTTTGTAGCTTAGATAAGAGAGTGGAGCCCCTGAGGGTGCAGTGACCTGTCTGCGGTCTCCTTGTCAATGGGGGTCAAGCCTGAATGAGGTCGCCTTGCTTGGCTGATCGCTCAGTCTGTCTGCCTACAATCTTCTTGAATTTTTCTCTGTTGCGTCATTACGATCCGGATCCTGAAAGGGACCTCGGGTGTCATGTGACTCACCTACCTGGACACCTGCCTGGGTGTCCCTCCTATTTTGGTCCTGATAATGTCCAGAGAAGAGCTCTTTAGACCTTGTAACAGCACCCTACATAAAATACTTTGTGTTTAGATCTAATTGCTTTCTCGTGCTCTGGCCTCCTTGGTGATGAAACGCGTGGTTGTTTAGAATGAATAAATCCAGCGACTGCCAGGCGTAGCAGTGCAGGTCGCTTTGGAGAGAGATCTTTCCTCCTATGGTGTCTCTTTTCTAAAAGAACATGATATTTGAGCCTATTAAAGTAAGGGCAGTGCTAGATTTTCCACCTCAGAAGAACAGTTGTAAAGCTGTACAAGTGACCCAAAGATGGTTTCTTTCCCTGGGGTTAGGTGGGTAGCCCTGACTCCCTCTCCACTGTGTGTTGTAAATGTATACATAGGCATCTTGGGAGACCTATCGGCTCTTGATTTCAGAATCGGTTGGTCAAACTGACCTTAGAGATAGAGGTTTTTCAAAGAGGAACAGTGTGCTGGACCGAAATGGCTAGGGCTTGGCGACAGTGTGCAGTTCCACTTCTTTTTCCTTGTCCTATTTGGGGAGGGAGATTTTCTAATTAACCTGGAGCAAATAGAATACTTTAGCAGGAGATTTGGGACTAAGTTTTTTGTTTTTGTTTTTTTTAAGTTGTCCTTCCTTGTAATGGGATCCCTTTTCCACCTCCTACCTTTATTATTTTACTATTGGTTTGTACTTTGGAAGCATTCATTATAGAAGATACTGGGAGGGTTTGAGTGCTGCTCGGGAGAGGACAGGCAGATAGGGACCATACGGCTTTCTCATTCACTAATTCTAGGGTTTATTCACTGAGTTATTTAAACCTCTGTCTGTAAGCCCCAGATGGTCTTTTGGTGCCAGCTTTAGCTCCAAGACCCCAGGCTCTTGACAAAAGAGGGTACTAAGAACAGCTGATTGTACGAAATATTTGCAGCCCTTAGGAAGTATGTTCTGGAGCTAGCTACACCACCTAGCATCTCCAGCATCTTAGGAATCTTTTTTTTTCCTTTACGTTTTCCATTTTTAAAAAAAGCCCAGCATGAATCAGTGCGCCAGATTTTATTATTACAGAAGTGGTCACAGTACCTCTCTGATTTTTAGAATGGAATTGAGGTCCATGTGTTTATTCACGGATTTCCTCTGTCATAGCTCCTTGCCTTCTGTTCTGGAAGGAGTTCACTTTAACATCATGGTGAACCTTTGAGCTCATCCCCCTCCTTCCCCCTCCGCCCACTCCTTCCCCACTCAGCACTCTGTAGGACACCTCAATGATTAGGAAATGGCCAGTAGGATTGAGGGGGGTAGCTGGTAGTGGTGACTGATTTCCTTAGGCATGATGGAGGCGGCTCCCCTGGGTTGACCCCCTGGGGTGCAGTGGGCTCTGAGGTCAGTGTTGGGTCCACATCACATTACCTCATTCGGTCCCCACGACAGACCTTTGGCATCCTGGTGTTACTGATGAGAAACCTCATGTGTACACATGAGATGTTCAAAGAGATCAGACTGTTTAGCCCATTCTTTTAAGTTGGGTGTCTGAAAATCAAACCCAGGTCTGTCTAACTGCTTAGCCTGTGCTCCTAATGCCTTGGATTTTCTCTGTGAATATTGGGGTAGTCTGGCTTCAGAGTTGATGGTTAGATGTGGGCACCCGGACAGAACTGGCTTTGCCAAACTGCAATTATTCACTTCTGTGTTTTCTTCTCTAGTGAATCTGTCCCCTGTGGGGACTGTGGATGGGGCACATGGTTCATCCTATTCCATGTGGGGCTTCGCTGGTGGCTCAGACGTTACAGAATCCACCTGCAATGCAGGAGACCTGAGTTTGATCCCTGGGTTGGGAAGATCCCCTGGAGGAGGACTTGGCAACCCACTCCAGTATTCTTGCCTGGAGAATCCCATGGGTAGAGGAACCTGGGAGGCCACAGTCCTTGGGTCAAAAAGAGTCAGACATAACTGAGTGACTGAACACACACACACAGGCAGAGGCAGGAAGAGTATGGGGCATGTCCTCATCCTTGGGAAACATTGTCGCTCCTTCTTTAGTGGATTTAGCTTTGTCTTTTCATTAGCTCTCCATTTGAAAGTGGCAGTTTTTTCTAAGGAACTTTGTCCCAGTCCTGAACTGGCCTTCTGGAAAATGCTGTTTTCTCCAGAAATAATGCTGTGGTGAGTGAGATTAGTTCTTTGTGCATTGAGGAAGGACATCTTTGGCTGGGCCAAGTCTTTGCTAGACTGAAAATGTCTGCAGCTTCCCTGGCCTCCCAGGCCCTGACGCCAGGCCCTGTCCCCTGCTGCCCTGGCTGTGGCACTCACTCTTGGGGAGACCTGGAGGTTGATGGAGTGCCCCAAGGCTGGGGTTGGGAGCACAGAGAGGCCCAGATGTTTTGCATAGTTTTTCCATTGCCCCATTAGGAATGTGTTCCCTCAGGACGGGTTATGGCCTGGAAGTGAGCCTAATGTAAACATCCTTGCTGTGGCCAGTCCCCTTAATCGAATAGAAATGGTTCTGGGATAAGCGGGCTTAGGGGAGGGAAGAAAGGGGAAGGAGGGAAGGGGAGAGATTTAGTGACCGAATTCAGAGACAAGACTGTCTGTCAGGGGCTGTTCTCCTAGTGGGTTCCAGGCTGATGCAAAGCAGGACCAGCCTCCCTGGAGCTGGTGCAGGGCAGACCTGGCCAGTTCTCTTAGGCAGTGGGATAAGATGCTGAGGCCACGGTGGTTCAGTTGACCGGCCGGGCGGAGCAGTGAGGCGTATAGAGGTGCACCGGATGAGCCAGGACTAGAGGCAGGAGCTGGCAGGGGCCCCACGAATACTTCTAGGGGAGCCTGTGAATTCAAGTACCTTATTATTCAAAAATTTTTTTTTTTAATTCATTCATTTGGCTGCTTCAGGTCTTAGTTGCCCCATGCCATGTGGGATCTAGTTACCCGACCAGGATCGAACCCATGTCCCCTGCACTGGAAGGTGGATTCTTAACTACTGGACCACCAGGGAAGTCCCTCAAGTACTTTAAAGGTCTGCAACATCATATTCAGAATTGTACTCTTTGAAAGGCTATGCTTTATGGGCACTAGACTCCCGGAGAAGGAGTGTGGAGAGTATGGCAGAGTTAGGTGAACATGTGTGAGCTGAGGGTGGTCTCAGGGCTCTTGGCAGGGAGCCTCCACATCCCAGAGAGGCTGACCCTCTTTACTGCATCCCACGTACCTCTTTTTCCTCTCCCTTTAGGGGGCTCAGGCTTTCTGGGGGATCCTGGTACCTCACTCAGACCTTGAAGTGGAAGATTGGTCACAAAGTAGTTCTCTGTAGCAACCTGTGTGCAGAAACCCCCCAAAGCAGTCATCTGGGGTCCCCAGGGGACATTAGATGTTAGAAATCTGACCTGGATAATTTCCTCTTGTGTGGGAGAGTCTAGGTGCGCTCCGGGCAACGTCACAGCAGCTGTCTCTCCTAGCTGGTAAACTTTTAGGACTTCTGCGTGAGGCTGGTTTTAAACAGTTGGCAGAGATGCCAAGACTGGTGGGTTGGTTTCACTGGTTCAGATTCTAGGAATAAGAATCAGGCAACAGGAGAGACCTCAAGATCTGCGAGGTGGTGGGAAAGTTCCTGTTCTCACACCTTGGAATCTTGGTGCCTGAGTGTGCCAAGGAGACCGGAGATATAAACAATTCAGTTTGCCTTGGGGATGCAGGCTCTAATCTAAACATGATTAAGCTGATTTGATTTTATAGACTAGAATTTCTAAGTGATAGAAACTGATGAGGTTAATGTGAAATATTTACTTAATAAAAAGCCTCATTACCTGATGCTGAAGGGTAGGGGGAAAAACTGATTCTTGGTAACTTGTCTGATTTGTTGGAAATGAAGTTGGGTTAAAGTTTTCTTGGTAAAAACTGAATTCCGTGATCTTGTTTTTACACATGCTGTGCTTAAATATTAACACCAATTGAGCAAATTGCATTTTAACTGCCTTTATTTGCTTTCATTAACAGTATAATTTAAAAGCTCAAGAATTTGCATAGAACCTGTTGTGCATGTTGGGGGAGGGGCTATTCATAAATTAATTAATCATGAGAACGTTATCTTTAAGGAAGGTCATGACACGCGAGCGTGGTTTCTGAAAAGCAATGACATGTTTTGCTGTTTCTTGATGGGACTTGATGTACTTTTGGCTTAGAGATTGTGTGTGTGTGTTTGTGTGTGTGTGCAATAACTTGGCTGGATCAAGAAAAATTGGAATGACTGGACATGTTTTAAGTTAAGTTGAGTGAACCTAATTACACTGTTGTTTCTAGAGAGCTGAAGGCAATACCATTGGTGTTTAAGCACTAGTTTCAAAATTAAAACCAACCTATATAATTGCCTATGCTCCTTAAATTGTTTCTCTCCTCCCCTCTCCATCTCTGAACACTCCCCCGCTCCTTCACTTTGACACCAAAAGAGAAGACAGCAGTTGGCCAGTGCTGTTGACAACATCATTCTTGCGTCCAGTGCATACCATGAACTGCATTGTCTTTTCCTGAAATGACTCTCAACATGTGAAAAGTTTCCAGAATGACTTCACTGAAATCAGTTGCTTCCTTGTTTTTGTGGTTTAGAACCTCAGCCAAGGCAAACATTATGAATGGGACCAAGACCACCGTGTCCTGATGGTCTGAAGTTCCCAAGGAGTTACTGTGCCCAGGCTCTTCTGACACCTCTGTTTTGACAGCGCTCAGCCTCTGCTTCCCCTTTCGTCTCCCTTTCCTGGTGCAGTTGGTTTGTTGTGGGTGGTTTTCCTAATTAATTTAATCTGTAGTCTAGTTTTTCTGGGTCTGCAGATGCTAGAATGCTGAATTTATTTATCTCTAGTGTTTTTGTTGGCTGCTGTTGAGACACATTTTTTCCTCTTCTCTTTACCCTAACTCTCTTTGGAGTCTTCTAGACCCACATCCGAAGAAGGCAATGGCACCCTACTCCAGTACTCTTGCCTGGAAAATCCCATGGACAGAGGAGCCTGCTAGGCTGCAGTCCATGGAGTCATGAAGAGTCAGACATGACTGAGCAACTTCCCTTTCACTTTTCACTTTCATGCATTGGAGAAGGAAATGGGACCTCACTCCAGTGTTCTTGCCTGGAGAATCCCAGGGACGGGGGAGCCTAGCGGGCTGCCGTCTATGGGGTTGCACAGAGTCGGATACAACTGAAGCGACTTAGCAGCAGCAGCAGCAGCAGACCCACATCAGTAAAGAATTTCTGTTTTGTGAGCACTTCTTGGATATGTTTTCTTCAGTGTCGGTGGGGAGTATACATTTTAAATTATATATATATTTAACAGGTCATATACAAAACCCGAGGTATATAGAGTTTTACCTTTATGTACTTGACAACATCAAAATTTAAAACATTCTATGTGTTTTTCTATTGGGTTTTTGTCCTTTCCCTATATATTTGTTGGTTCTTTTTCTATATAAATCAGAAATGTTCATCCTTTATTTGTTGAAGGCGTAGCAGATATTTTTCCAGTTTATCATTTGTCCTATAATTCTGAGTATGGTTCCTTTTATAGCATATACCATTTTTATAATTTATCTAATTTAATTTTTTTAAAAAAATTTATTTATTGGCCACACTGCACAGCATGTGGGATCTTAGCTCCCCAGGGATTGAACCCATGCTCCCTGCATTGAAAGGGCAGAGTTTTAACCACTGGACCACCGGGGAAATCCCTATAATTTATCTAATTTTAAAATGTCACCATGATGTCTATCGAATGGAGAGTATAAAGCCTTTAATGGTCGTGTTTTAAAGTTTGGATCTGTAGAGTATTCAGATACTGAAACAGAGAGGGAGGGAAAGAAGGAAGGGGAAGAAGAAGAGAGGGTGAAGACAAAAGGTTGATTTTTTTTCCTACAAAAATCCATGGTCATCTGAGGCCCCCTTTCTCTAAGGGGAGTGTTGTTCTGGCAATTTCAGCACGTACTTGCCGCACGAAAGTTTCCGTGTGCCGAAGGGACTCCTCCTACGTACGAGTTGCCCGTCCACAGAAGGCAGCCTCGCCCCATTCTCTCTCCTGGTCTTCTCTCCTACTGAGGCTTTTGAAATAAAAACTCCATAAAGCCATCTCTGTTTCCACACACTTTATTTTGACCTCTCAAAGGACCTACTGCTCTCTAGGTTCTGACAGAAATGCTTCTGCATATCTAACCTTTCTTTTTATTTTGGATTCTTGAGGCAGAAGGGCAGGCTGCTTTCTTTTCTTTTTTAACTTTGATTTTTATTATTTTATTTTATTGGCCAAGCCCCGTGGCATATGAGATCTTAGCTCCCTAACCAGAGATCAGACCTACATGCCCTACATTGGCAGTGCAGAGTCTTAACCGCTGGACCACCAGGGAAGTCTCCCTAACCTTCCTTTTTAGGCTTGAGAGCAGAGACCTCGTTTTTCTGTTGTTCTGTCTTGTCTTCAAATTCTTCACTTTCTTCGGCACCACTGTACAATAATTATTTATAAGTAAGCAGTTTACCAGACAGATCAACTTTTATCCATTCCTTTTTCCTACACTCTCTTCTGAGACCAGTATAGCCTTCCCCAAAGGCTTCCAGGGCCTGAAGATTTAACATTGCATGTATTTTGCATAAGTAAGGTTGAGGTGTTGTCTTGGAACTTGGTTGGAGTTTTGGGAAAAGAAAAAGAAGGAGAAGAAGGAATTTCAGAGCTACTCATGTTGACCTCAGGATAGTCCCAATCTCAAACCCATCTAATCGTGACCTTTTATTCTCCCAGATCACCGGACAAGTGTTTTGCTTTGAGTGAAGTGATGGTGGGCAAATAGAAATGTCATGATCTTTGCCCTCATGAAGTATTCTCTAGTTTGAGATCTGTTTGGGAAAAGGGGTCACAAAATGCAGACATTCTATGAAATGGCTCTCCTGAGTTAACCCTCATTCTGCTTTTATTCCCCATCCTTTCATTTCCACTTCCTAAATGAAGTTGATTGGGGGTGTCTTTTTCAGAGCCAACCCTGTTGAGGTTCTTGGGGCAGCCAGAGTTAGCTGTCTTGTCATCCTGATAGTCTTCACTTGAAACCTGGCGTTTATTCTTTTACTTGTATATTCATTTATTCATTCAATTAGTCATTCAACAAAACGTTGTTTAATCGATATTAGATTAGTCTAGTTTTAAGTACTTGAAGCGACTAAGCTCCTACTCTCTTTCTATTAAAAAGCTGATTTATTAGTGGAAGTAATGGATGCTAGGGATAAAATTGTTACTGAAAAACTCTCCCTGTTGGCTGTCTTATAACCTCCAGGTGATTTGGTAGAAAGAATACTATTTCTGTCTCCGTGACATACTTTCAGGAAATAAGTAGAAATACCATGAGTAGAACATACTATAAATACTCTTAAGAGTTTAGAGTAACCTGATATTCTAATTGGAGATGATTTCTGGAGAATGTGTTCCTAATACTTGGCACGATGTTTGTCACAAAGTAGGGAACCAGTAAATGTTTGTTGGAAGACAGAATAATGAAGACTGAAGGCAGGAAATTGATGAGAGAAGTTACTTTGGGTTGTGGGTTTGGGAGGGAAAATCGGATTGGGAAAAGACCCACGGGGGACCTCATTGCATATGGGAGGAGGCTTATTATATCATTCTTTAGACCTTGGAATATTTGGAATATTAAAAAAATATATATTCTCTCATCTGATTAATTTGTGTCTTTGCTGCCAAGTTCCAGCTGTAGTGATATAGAAGGTGCAGGGAGATGAGTTAAGTGATAAGCTAAGTCGCTTCAGTCGTGTCCGACTCTGTGCGACACCATAGACGGCAGTCCACCAGGCTCCCCCGTCCCTGGGATTCTCCAGGCAAGAACACTGGAGTGGGTTGCCATTTCCTTCTCCAGTGCATGAAAGTGAAAAGTGAAAGTGAAGTCACTTAGTCGTGTCCGACTCCTAGCGACCCCATGGACTGCAGCCCACCAGGCTCCTCCATCCATGAGATTTTCCAGGCAGGAGTACTGGAATGGGATGCCATTGCCTGCTCCGGAGTTAAGTGATAGTATTTATAAAAAAACGTTTGCTTCAGTTCTTATCAGAGTTCTCTCCAGAAACAGAACATATGTTATTTTACAGAATATATGCTATTTTTTCAAGACTTGGGATAGAAGTCAGGGTGGATATTAATGTATTCCATAGAATGTTCTGGTCCTGAACTGCGTTTCATAGAAGTCCTGCTGATCATTTCACATTGATGGGCTAGAGGGGCAGAGAAATAAAGATCTCAGGAACACAGATTCACTCGGTCATTTATTCCTCCCTCCCTCCTTTCCTTTCCTTCTTTTGTTAAAGGGGAGGTAGGACCAACCTGTGTAAGGGTATAATATTGCTGAAAGCCTGAAGGGCCCCTTTAATTTCTGTACCCTCACCCAAGGAGCTGAAGCTCTGTATTACTGTCTCTAGAAAAGACCTTCCAGAAAAAGGGATGGTTGAATTTTTATGTAGATGTGACCAGAGTGGAGAGTGGGTGTGCCCTCCAGCCCAGTTGAACGTGTTTGGGGGTCTGCCGCTTCTTGGGAGGTCAAAGGTGAGGTAGACTTTTTGTGAGTCTTGTTCCCTGCCCCGCGCCCCACCCCCTTTCTATTCCCTTTCCCTGTTATCTCAGCTCCGAAGCATCAGCTTTGATGTCTATTGTTGGGACTTCAAGAGGACTCTCAGCACATGGGCAGGTGTTGGTTTTAGTGAGCAGGCGCGAGTCCCACGTTCTTCTGTCGCGGGGAGAGAAGTGGGTCCCGCCCATTCCTTTCGATGCCCTTCCCCAGGGGCAGCCTCAGGCCATGCTCTTGGGAGCTGGAGCTGGGAACGGGGGTCCCGTACCTGATGGGGTGGTGGGTGCACAACGGGACTTTCTCCTCTTATTTTTAAAGCCTGTTGGAAAGGATCTGTCTTCCTTCAAAGCTGCTGAAGAGACGTTGTCTAACAGGCGCGTATTAGGGTTTCATTAATCAAAGACACTTCCACTGCCCCTTTACAGAAACACAACTGCTGTGGCTGTCCTCTACTGACAGGCCACTAATTTATCTTTCCCGGAGGAAGGGGAGGGTGAAAGGCGGGGGAGGCAGGCGGGGGCTGGCCACGCAGGCTCCCAGGGTGCACACGTGCGGGCACATGCTGGCTTTTCATGTGTGCGTGCAGAGCGCTGGGCCTCAGGCCGCATCCCCTCCCTGCCCTGCCCGTGCCACAGGATCACAACTGCAGGGAATATTCTGGAGATGGGTTTACATGGTCTTCTTTTTTTACTTGCCTGGGGCGTTTTCACTTCCAACTTCTGGGTGGTATATGCAAGTGTGTGTTTGCTGTAATTGGGGGCATAAAGACCTAGAAGAAAGAAACAAGAGTCTCCATACATGTGTTTAGGTGAGGGGTAGAGGGAGGTGTTCGTACCTGGGAGCTATTGATCTGCAACGTATAGTTTCCCTTTTCAGCCTTGCTGAATTACTCCTCGTTCTCAGGTTGGAATCTGACCCTGTGTAACCCTCAGCTCGGAAGATGGATATTTGGACCTTTGGAAACCTCTCAGGGCCTCCTAAGTAGGTGATTGAACATTGTGTGTGTATGTGTGTTTAAAGTTACATCTCCACTGGCGAGTTGCTTTGAACTCACTTTATTCAATTCATCAAATATTTACTGAATACCTACTAGATGTGTTTGGCTCTGTTGGAGAGGTAATAGTGAAGCATAAGCCTTTTCCTCACTCATAATTTGGGGTTAGAACTAGTAACAAATGGCTGAAGTAGAAGACAGAGTAAAAACACATTCTCTAAGATAATTAGGAAATGCATTGGAAGCTGCAAGACCAGTGTGGCCCCATCTGACTCATTCTTTGAACAGGTATTTATTGAGTTCTGCTGCATAACAGACGGTGGGGATACAGGCATCCAAAGAAATGGTCCTTGTTGCCGGGAGTCTAGTAAGTTAGTAGGGGGACACATCAATCCCTTAGAGTATAATTGGTGATGAAGTGAAGAGCACAGTATGGGGGATTGGAGGCCCGCCGTGACTGTGCTCTGCAAAAGGCTGCAGGTAAGACTTTGTGAAGGACGTGACATCTGAGTGGAGTTTGGGAAGACGAGAGAAAGATCACTAGTTAGGCAAGAGGGCGGGGCATTCCAGGTAGAAGGAACAGCATTTGCAAAGGCCCAGAGGAGGAAGGACCAGAGAACTGCAGGCCACTGGATTTCACTGGAGCTTGAGATGTGTGATGAGGTAGGTAGAGGCCGTGGTTGCAGGCGAGTCTACTAGGAAGGACTTTGCCAGCAAAAGGACACGCATGCACTTTATTCTGTACATGTGGGCCAAAGTGTTGAAAGCGTTCAATCAGGAGAGTGAAATAATAGGAAATACATTTTAGCAAGAGTCCGCCGAGTGTGGAATTGAGGATGGATCTGGGGGGTTAGTTTAGAGTCAGGGGCACCACTTAGGAGCCTGTTGAGTGGTTTTTGGCAAGGTCATGCAGACTGAATTACGACAGAAGCAAGGGAGGTGGCGGGAACAGGGCAGCTGGCGGGTGAGATGGACAGGTCTTGGTTAGGCAGGATTGTGAGGAGGGAGCGGGGAGAGACCCCTGAGTTTTGGCTTGGATAGCTGGTGGGGATATAAAAGAAATTCTGGGTGGAAAAATGAAGTTGATGTTTTGAATGTGGTATTGGAGGAGATCTTGGGGAAAAACCATGTAGAAGTTGTCTGTGTATTTGCAGTGGATTTTGAAGGAAAGATATTTTGACAAGTTGAAGTTTTCTGTATATGAATTCAGTTGTGTTTATTGACTTTTGATGATGCTTTAGAGTGCATAAGAATCAGAAGTATCTCAATTCCATGGCAGAAAACAGTATTTTTGGAGTCCCGTGAATAATGAGAAGTGTTTTCATCAAAGACCTTTGTTCGTGTGTGTGCTGACATCTGGAGAACAGAGATAGATATTTTCCTTAGGTCTGGATTCCCGAGCCATGGGCTCTTCCCTCGCTCCTAATTAATCCTTTATAGTTAGTGACTGATGAAATCATGACTCTGAAATTCTAATCCTTAGCTATATAGACACATCAGACTTTATCACAGGACCCCAGGTGTGTGTCTGAAATTAGTGTTGAATTATTGCATATTTGATGACTTTATAAAATCCACAGATTCTGGAGAAGACAGACTGACGTTTTGGTAAGGTTTATTATTACTATTATGGTGCTTGTGTGTGCTCAGTCATTTCAGTCGTGTCTGATTCTTTGTGACCCACTGGACCGTAGCCTGCTAGGCACCTCTGTCCATGGGCTTCTCCAGGCAAGAATACTGGAGTGGGTTATCATGCCCTTCTGCAGAGGATCTTCCCAACTCAGGGACTGAACCCATGTCTCCTGTGTCTCCCGCGTGGCAGGTGGATTCTTTACCTCTGAGCCACCGGGGAAGCTATTATTATGGTAATCTTGACTAATTCTTGAATGTGTATCATGGAATCTTAGAACCTGGAGGCCATGCTGTTGTCCTCTCAGAGGAAACTTAGGTCCAGAGATAGGAAGTGAGCAGAAGCTTGGCCTCCTGCTTCATAGTTTCATTGAAGTTCATAGTTCGGACTGAGGAGTCAGTCTTGAGTGAGGGCTTAGGAATAGAATACTGTTTCTTAAAAAAGCAAAGCCTGAGGCATGTGTCTGTACTGTGTTTTTGAGTTCTCATGGTATTGCTTGTCTCCAGGTTGGAGGAGTGAAGGAGAGGGAAGTATGGATCACTTGGACAGTGACTTGGAGTTCACTTTTCAGGTTGACCTCTGTGATGAAGGATGCAGGGGGTCATATATGTGAGTGAATGACAGAGGGTGTGTGTGAGAGAGAGTATATGAGAGTGAGTGTGTGCACGCACATGCACGTTCACGCTCCATCACTGCCTTCTCCTCTGGGAAGCCTGGGCTTGCCTGTAGGATTTCCTGGGGAGAACTCCTACTAGGGACCCGCTAATTCGGTCTCCACTGTGTTTCTGCATGGTGCAGAAGTCTCTCTTCCCGCAAAACCAGAGAGAGCTTGCACAAGGTGCGTGGTGAGGGGTGTGGGGCCACAGAAGTTCCGGGTTAGACAGCGTGATGGGGGGCTTCTGTCAGGCCCACCTGGCTCTCTCCAGTGATGTGGAGTGTGGGTTTCAACAGCAGCCAAAGCACCGCCTCTCCTCTAGTGTTTGCGGCAGTCCCTATGCAGGTACTTTAAAAACCAGACTTTATTAATCGTCACGAGAGGTCTGTGGTAGGTATTGTTATGTCAGGGTACAGATAATAGCGCGAAGCTCAGAGTGGTTACTGCCTGGCCTGACGTCACCCAGCTGGGAGGGTAGGGGCGGGGACCTTGACTGACACCCAGCCTTCCCGCCGCCACGCCTGCTGCTGGTGAGGATTGCTCTTTATCACCTGGACTGTTCCCTCTGGAGTGAGGAGCAGCTCTCCTTGGAGGAGGGATTTCTCAGAAGAAAGACTAGAGTCTTCTGTCACAACGATATGAAGGGTAGAGTCCTGTGGATAGAGCTGGAGGGAGTAGAACGAACTAGGTGGCTTTCCGGGGCCTTTCCAGGAGAGGAGCTCCTGAGAGACCAGCAGAGACTTTCTCTAATTTCCTGGGGACTGGAAAGGCTGTTGGAGCCACCCTCAAACTCCTCTGTTTCCAGAGTCCTCTGAGGACTCTGGGGGTGGAGCCAGCACTTGCTAATGAGTGGGGCTGAGGGGCAGAGCATCTGGTGGGGTGCAGGTAATGGAGAGGCTGTCCCCTCCACCAGACTTCCTTAGAGTCCCTGAAGCTTTGTTCACCTTGAACCTAGATCTCCTATTCCCCTGGGTCACGCTGTCTCCTTTGCGTAGTCCATTCTTGATCTCATCCTTTAAAATGGAATTCTCTTTGTATCTGCAAGTTGCTATACTCTGAAATGGGAGAAAGTTTCCCTTTGGATTTGTCCCACTTTCTTCAACTCCTCTCCCTCTTGGTGTGTTGTTGCTCCATAGCTAAGTTGTTTCTGACTCTTTGCAATCCCATGGACTGCAGTAGTACCCTCTTGATGCCCACTACATATTCACACCTAGAAACCACCAAGTTTGTGTTCCTTGGCATTCTTCCTTGGCATCTCTTTGGATCACTTCTTTATTCATCCTGATCACAAGCTCTAAAGGGTGGCAGTGTCGTGGTAGAAACCAAGTCAGGGCCTTCTCTGGGACCTGAGAACCTTTGACAGAGTGTATGGGTCATGGGGATGGTAATTGGAGCTCTGGTGAAGTGTAGGAATTGAACAAGAAAGATGAGAAAGGGAAGGACCAGCAGGGGTCTAAGAGTCCTTTCTCCTTGTCAGCCCTCATCACTGAATCTTCTGCCCGTCCTTCAGGGCTCTTCTGTGCTTTCCTGAGAACCTTTGTAACCTCAGCCCCTCTGAGATGGTGTCTCATCAGGGAGCCAGTCCCCACAGTCTGATGGGTGGAGGAAAGCTAGATGAAACTAGGGAACTAGGAAAACTAGGTCCCCTCTCAGGGACACCCAGTTGCAGTTCTTGTGTCCTGTGACATCCTGCCTGAGAAACCTTAGGATTGCACAGAATCCTAAGTCCTCAGGGACATCCTTGTCCTCAGGCACAAAATCTCAGATCCCACTTGCCTGGTGAGGGAGATTTTTCATTGACATGCTGGGAAATGTTTAACAACTAATTCTACAAGATGAACAACACCTGATTTGTAGTGTTTCTAACTTTTGTGGTAGAAATACTCCCACTCTGGCTGATTTGAAGCTGCTAATTCCCTCATAGTCTAGTTGGTAAAGAATCTGCCTGCAGTGCAGGAGACCTGAGTTCGATTCCTGGGTCCGATTCCTGGGTCAGGAAGATCCCCTGAAGAAGGAAATGGCAACCCAATCCAGTAATCTTGCCTGGAGAATCCTATAGACAGAGGAGCCTGGCAGGCTACAGTCCATGGGGTCGCAAGAGTCGGACATGACTTAGTGACTAAAGAGAAGAGAAAGAGAGAAAGAAGAGAATGTGGAGTCATGGAGGCAGAGTTGGGAGGAGAGGTACACAGTGGTATGAGCTGGTCCCAGAAGATCACCGCTTCTGATGCAAGCATCCATGTCCTGGCAATCCTGGTCAGCCTCCAGAATGGAAATAAGGTAGGGAGGGTAGTTCCTCACCAAATCAGAACATGAAATCCATGCCTCTGCTCTTTATCTTGATTGTTCATGGGATTGATATAATCCCATGAATTATGGACTTTGTCTTGATTGGTTCTTAATTCTGGCCGGCACCATGGCTATTTAGCAAACATACTGTAGACATTGCCGGGCTGCCTCGGTGACTCAGTGGTAAAAAATCCACCTGCCAATGCAGGAGAGGCAGGAGATGTGGGTTTGATCCCTGGGTTGGGGATATTCCCTGGAGAAGGAAATGGCAACCCACTCCAGTATTCTTGCCTGGGAAATCTCATGGACAGAGGAGCCTGGCGAGCTACAGTTCATAGGGTTGCAAAAAGCTGTACATGACTAAAGCGACTTAGCATGCGTGCACACACACACACACACACACACACACACACATTATCACATTTAATCATAATGATATAATCCCAGGAACTACAGACTGTTCATCCATTCTACAGATGAGGAAAGGCTACGGGGTCTCTAAGTGGTCAAGCCTGAATTTGAAACCAAGACTGTCTGATCCCAGATTCCAATCCTTCACCCACCATATCATATTTCCAGTTTTATAGCATTTCACAGACATCTCTGGATTTGGCTCTACTCCCAAGGGAGGGTCCTTGAACACAGTATCAGCTCCAGTTGGCAACTCTTCATGTTGGGCTGTCAAGATAGATTCTCCGAGACGTGAGGTGTCTTGACCTTGGCTCTGGTCAGTTTGGTGGCAAGGTACTGGCTGTCCTCTAAGACTCTTCTGAGCACCAAGACCACAGATTTCACCGAGGACTGAGATGGCTGCATTCTTCATAGACGCTGGGTTTGCCTGTTCCAAAAATGGTGATTTCTATAGCAACCATTTATTCTAGCAGATGTGTGCCTGGTATGGTTGGCAGAGGGTGGGATCAGAAATGGAAACGGCCTTTTATTCTTCATTTACTGAATGCACACCCTGTGTGTGAGGCACATAAGATGGGAAAATATGGCATCCTTAGAGTCTGTGTAAGATCTGTGGCCGAGCAAAGAGGCAGTTGTTGTTTATGACTGACTTTTGTCTGAAGCTTGCGTTGGGCCACCTTTGGTTTCTGGTTCTTTAAGGAGCGTTTTTCTGGCAGATGAACCTGGTTTTTCAGTTCAATGGAGACTCATCACTTTGGTTTCTGTAGAATGTGGGCATTTACTGTGGGGGTGGGGCAGTTAAATAAACACGTAAAGACCTCAGTGTCTATGTTCGTGTTTATTACTCAGGGCTTTTTTTGGGCTGTAGCTTTAAAAAAAAGATTTGTGCTTAAAATAAACAAGACTATTTGTTGTCATAACACGGGAGTGTTCCATGGTGCCTGAGGGTAGGGATACAGCCCACCTTTGAAAGGCAAGTGAGCAGCGCTGAAAAGTCGCTGTCAGGAAACCTGGGCAGTGTTCTCTTTCTCAGCCTCACTTCAGGCCATCCATGTAGTTGCATTTTTATCTCTCTGGCCCTCAGGGTGGTCTGAAGATGACCATCTCAGGACTCCCACCGGGTTTACCTGTAACAGGACTTAATTGAACTTTCCTGTCTGTCCCAGACTCTAGAGAGGGAATCTGTTGCTGCATCTTGCGTAGGTGTCTGCCCTCGGCTGCTCACTCACCCAAGGCCTTGCAGGAAGGGTCCTGTCTGAGTCTGCTCGGGCCGCCGTAACAGAACACCACAGACTGGGGCGTTTTGATCAGAATTTATTGTCTCACAGTTCTGGAGGCTGAAAAGTCCACGGTCCAGCATGGTCAGGTTCTGGTGAAGGCCCTCTTCCCGGCTTTCAGATGACCACCTCCGTGCTGTGTCCTCACTGCAGAGAGAGAGGGAGGGAGAGGAAGAGACAGAGAGGGGAAGGGAGAGGAAGAGAGGGAGAGAGGGAGAGAGAGAAGAGAGAGCAAGAGAGCTGCTGTCTGGTGTTTCATCGTATAAGGGCACTAATCCTGTGGGAGGAAGGCCCCACCTGTATGACCTAATTTAACCTTAATTACCTCCTTAAGGTCCCATCTCCCAATACAGTCAAATTGAGGGCTAGAGCTTCAACATAGGCACTTGGGGTGGAGAGGGAGATACAGTTCAGTCCATGGCAGTCATCTAAGTGTAGTACGGCTTTCAGATTCTACCCTTGAGCCCAGCAGATTGGAAGGGAGCTTTATCAGGCTCTTAGAAGCAGACTGCTATAGATGGAAGGGCTGAATACATTGTGAAGTCAACCCCACATGCCGTATTAGAATCTGAACCTCATTGTCAGTATACTGCCTTTGGGGTGGATGACTCTGCTGTCTGTGTATATGCGTGCATGGATGTACTTGTGTGTGTGCATATGTATGCACACGTATATGTCTCTCTATAAAGCTAGAGAGGACTTTCTGGAGAAGGAATGCAGGGATGTTTGAGGATGGCTCTGGGTCCCTGTCATCCCTCATCACACTGTAATCAGCTGCTGTCCGTACTGCTTTACACACAGAGTTTGAATGAAGGATAAATCCCCATTTCTCACGCTCGTGGGTTCTCTGTCCCTCAGAGGAGCTGTGAAGAAAGAGCTGGGTTTACAGTTTGCCAGCCTCTTGGCTCTATGATCCAGAAGCATTCAGACTCTTATTGACAGTGGCCTTAAAATAAGAACTTTTAATAAAATAAAAAGAGTGACATGGGGCCACACATTCTTGTCACCTATGGCTAAACAGATCTGAGGTTGCAGGACCAGTGCAGGGAGCCTCCCAATCCAGTGAGATAACATGCTTCTGCAGAGACCAGATGATGAATATATTTTTAAACTTGGAACCCAGAACCACTGATTATTTCTGAATTAGGAATCGCAAAACATACGAATAATCTCAACAGGGTTTCTGCAGATGTATTCTGCCTTTAAGGTCACTTATTTTTGGGGGGATGGTTGGGGCTGACAAGGGAGTGAGGTCTGGCTTGGTTCTGTCTGTGACTCCCAGGAATCCATGTCATGCGTGGTCAGTTTCCCAGTCACCGTGAGTATTAGGTGAGGCACATTGCTGCGGGGTCAGGTAGCGCTGAGAAGCATACAGCCTTCTTTATTTTTTAATACATCAGTGTCTCCAGCGCTTACAGCGGAGTTGGGAGAAGGTGGGCTTTGGCGGCTGTGTGTTCATGGCTGTGATGATTGAGGAGGCAGCAGCCTGCAACAGAATTCTCAGGCTTGTCCCCCAGTGCCTCTCCCCTCCCTCCCTGCATCTCTCCCCCAGCCTCCGACCAAACAAGGTCCGGAACTGAGGTGTTCTGGAATGCCGCCCTTGCTAAGCTCTGGGATTAGGGCCGGTCATTTGGGAAAGGGGATGGAGGGAGAGGAAAGAATACCCAAACATTAACCCCTTGAGCCCACAGCGCTGAGAGGCCTCACCATTTCAGCCACGGGCAAATCTGCGTGTCTTGGCCACATCCCTGAAACCTGAGATGCGTGCACCAGAAGGAGACAGTTAAGCCAAGCCAGGCTGATGAAAATCTCTCTGTCCTTAATGACTCTGCTGGGCACACCTGCTCCAGCCTCTCACTTGCTCTCATTGTCAGATGGACCCAGGTATTGAATGACCACCCCAGTGCAGAGTGTGGCTCGAGGGGCCGTGGTGGAGGGGGGTCGTGAGCGAGAGGGAGGCTGAGTCTCTTGTCCTCAGGGAGCTTGCGCGTGTCTGGGGGCGTGTTCAGGCTCATCCAGTGCCCAGGGGGTGGCCAAGGGGAGGGGACCACAGGGCACTAACCCTTCCTGATCGGCTCTGCACCAGGCGCAAGTCCTGAACCCTCTCCCTCCCTATCTGCCTATTTCCCTTGAAAACTTTGTTCAAGTTAAAAAAAAAAAAAAAAAGATAACAGGAACACACACACTCTTTTTAAGAAAATGAAGCAATACAAAGATATATAAAGAGTTCCTCCTCTAAGGAAACTAATCTGTGTTTTATTTTTATGAAATAATTTCAAACTTACAGACGAGTTTCAAGAATGACACAGAGAACTTCCATATTGCCTGTTCCAATTTGGAGTTTACTGGTTTTTAACTTTTTGCCCCTAGGTTTCTTTCCTGATCTCATGCTTTTGGCAGCTGGAGGTAGGTGGGATTACTGTTTTTGGACGTGAGGAAGCCATGGCCCAAAGTCGTTGAGCAATGCCCCCAAGGTCGCATAGCTGTCAGATGGCACCGCCAGGATTCCCACCATTCCCCCATGATGTCACCTGTGTTTTCATTTTTGTCGTTCCTCCTGGGACTTTGTTTTCAGTCAAGACTGCAGAAAGTGGATCCATTTGCTTTGCAGGAAGGAGATGGTAGGGAAGTAGGAGGTGAAAAACCCTTCCTTCCTTGGTCCTGCCTTCCCCTGTTCTGGTTTTGGGTGGTGGGAAGGGTGCAGGGTGCGCGTTGCTGAAGTGGCTCCTTGCTTTGAACCCTTTGGGCTCAGACAGCTAAATGAGGTCTTTCAAGGCCAAACCTGAGATCAAGGAAGTTCACTCCACACATGCGTTTGTTTCTCATGAAGAAGCAACAGAAGAACAAAATGAACGAGGTATCCCTTTTCATGGAGAGAGGTTTTGCCATTGCCTTTGGGGTGGACCCGGGTTCACACAAACACTCGTCCTTTGGGTGAAAGGATTGGACTGCAGTGCGCCGCCGTCCCGCCCCCGCCCCTGCTCCCGTGTCCTCACAGTGAGATGGAAGGCTTGCACAGGCTGCACCCCGAGCTTCTGCTGTTTCGAGGATCTTTCTGGCTCCGAACTGTTGCTTCTGTAAGGTCTCGTGGGAATCCCTCCCTTCTGCCCAGGTGTGGATGGTGTCTTCATCTAACACTAGCTCTGCCTCAGCTGCTCTTAAAACGAGGTGAATCCACTGCTCTGCCCTGAAATCCCTAGAAGGGGGCCACAAACCAGCAGCTTCGTGACCCCAGTCTCCCTGGTCCGATATCCACGTGGAGTTTTCCTGGCAGCTGTCCCCCTGTCCTCGCTCCTCCCCACGGGGACAGGTCAGGTTACTGGGGTGGTGGCCATGGGTGTCAACATAGGTCTTTGCAGGGTCAAGGCCTTCTCAGGATGAGGGCCGGCCAACTCAGCTGGGTCCTGTGTGGATGGTCCCAGAATCCTGCTCACAGAGCAGTTAGTGAGGCCCTTCCTGTCTGATTCAGAGAGCTCAGTGTTATTGCTGAGAGTGGTCCTGGCTTTGTCTTCGTAAAGAGTGGGGTTGGAGGACTTCCCTGGTGGTCTGGTGTCTAAGACTCTGTCCTCCCAATGTAGGGAGCCCAGGTTTGATTCCTGGTCAGGGAACGAGATCCCACATGCCACAACTAAGACCTGGTTCAGCCAAAAAAAAAAAAAAAGTGGGGTTGTGCCCTTGTGCCCCTGCGCTGCAGTTAGCACGGGGATGAGAGCTGGGGCAGTGGGCAGACACTCCTGCCTTGTGAGGGAAGGTCGAGAGCTCATGCCCCAAAGATGCTCACAGATGGGAGCAGGCCCTCTCTGTGTCCTCAGCGGCAGCAGGGAAGCCACTCCTGGCCGGTCAGCGCCTGTGCCTGTGAGAGGCTGCCATAGTCTCTCTACCTTCCAGTCCCCAGCAGAGTCCCGGCTCCATAAAACCACACTCACTTTACCACCAGCTGTGGCATCCTCCACGGTTCCGGGTATGACAGCTTCATCTCCCCCAGCGGGTTGTAAGCATCCCAAAGGCCAAGACCTTGTCTCTCTTCTTCTGGTGGGACAGAGGTGGGGAGGGCTGGCTCTTGGACCCCACCTGGGCTCCTGGCTCTGGGTTGCACTGCGTTTGGTTCCCTGCCCGCTTCCCTGCAACCTGCCACCTGGCAGTCACACACCCTGGTGACAGCAGCATCTTCCCGGGGTCAGGGCTTTCCTGGGATGAGGGGATATTGATGCGTTCTCCTGGTGCAGCTCCTCTCATGAGCATACCTGCCCGAGGTGGTCCTTCTCCTCCACTGCAGCCTGTAGATCACGGGCTTCTCAGGGTGACCCGTTGACCCACCTGTTCTGGAAGCCCACAGGGCAGGTGTTAAAGCCTTTTGGCCCACAGAGATGGCCTGGAATCAGAACCCTGGAGTGGGGGTAGAAATCTGTATTCAATAAGTTCCCCATGGACTGGAGTTAGAGAACTGTGGGAGTGGTCTGAAGCCCCCACGCCCCGCCCCTGTCATCACGGACACAGACAGACAGGTATGTGGGTGGCTCAGTGCCTGAGCATGGGGTCAGGAGGGTTCTTCAGTCGTATTCATGTCAGGGGTTAGAGGAAGGAAGGGTCGGAAAGGCGGATGTCAGAATGGGGTTCTTTGGGGTTGCTGGGGAGCCAGGAGGGCTCAGGGAGGGGCCTGCTCCATCCCTGCAGAAGTCTGGAGCTGCCACCCACGTGGCCACCCCTTGGACACACAGAAGTCTGACTCTCTCATCAGGTGTCACGGCACCCCGCCTTAGCAGTCCTGAAATGGAGTTGGGGAAGGGTTATGTGATTAATCTTGAGCCCTGGACGAGGCAGCTGAGCACATGTCTTAGAGTTGCAGAATCTCTGTGCTGTCACCTCTCTAAAGCCTGGAGACTAGATGCTGAGGGTCCTCCCTTCATCCTCTGCCTCAGCTATCACTAGTGATGTGAGGCAAGTTCATAAAGATCCGACTGCAAGTGTGCAGGAGTGGGACTTATACCTGCCTGGATCTAAGTCTTTCTTGCTTAGTTCTCATAGGACTTTGGACAGTTTCTTTCCCTTTCTGGGAGCTTAATTTCCTGTCCCCTGTTTCCACCCCATCTGGCCTCTTGCTTTTTTAGCTCAGTGTCCATGGCTGCAGCAAGGAGTGAGACACTTCTAGAGCCGCATGCCTTTCTTAGGAAGGCTGGAGGATCTCGAGATGTTAGTGATTTGGAGGCACAGTGCTCCTGCGAGCTGTGGCGTCAGCTTGCCCTCATGCCTGCCCTATGCCAGCAGGAACACCCAGAAACATCTCTTTGGGAGTGGGGGAGGGCGGCCCCTCCCAGGCTGAGGCTGGGCAGTCTGCAGCTTAGCTTGTGCTTGTCTTATTAGCAGGCAAGCTGGATGCCCAGACCCCCAGCTGCTTCTGCGGAGGCCACGTGAATGGTGACAGAGTCCTGGTTCTGGGAAAGGGGGACACCATCTACAAGGTCGCAGTGGGAGGGATGATGATGCCAGCCTCTGGACTCAGTCCTGGCTTTGAATCTCAGCTCCAGTGCTTTTAGCTGTGGAATCTCGGGCAGATGAGTCAAACTCCTGACCCTTAGTTTTCTCACCTATAAAAAGGGAGGAAGGTACCACAGCTAGTTCCTAGGATGTGTGATGTTATGAGGGTTTGGTGAGGTGAAGCCATGAAACCCTTCTTAGCACCTGGCCCACAGTCAGCCTTCAGTGAGGGTTAGCAGCAGTTGGGGCCCTGGGTGTGTTCCAGAGACACTTATGGGCTTGTAACATGAAGCTCAGTTCCTCAAGAATAACCAGCATCTGGTTTGGGGTTCTGGCCGGTGGAACCTTGGGCTGCTTTAGAAGGTGCCTGAGTTAGTGCAGTTTGCCTTCCCCAGGAATGGGCATGCACCTGCCGTCTGCCCTTGATGTGCCATTTGCCCTGTACTGGTGCCGAGAATCTGTCCTGCAGCCTTGATTTTGAGCCTGGGGTCTGCTCGGGAGGTGTTGCTCCGCACCCCCCAGCCCGTTTGGACCAGGTCTATCTGTACCGTTCACTCTGCGGCTCTGGGACCGCTCACGTCTCTCTTCTTTACTTCACTTTGAAGAGAGTCAGCAAAATCCTTATTTCCATAAGCATTTTTCTGGCTGTAAAAAGCTGAATCCCAAACCTGTTATTATAGCTGTTCATGCTATTTTAATCTGCTCTGTTTAGAGGTAAGAGGGTAGCAGTGACTCTGCAATTACAGAGTACATTTGATCCAGGGCACAGCTACCGGAGCCGGCAGAGAGAGCCCTCCGAGTGGGATGGTGCCGTGTGTGGCAAATCACTTTCAAATTTACTAAAAATATGCCCCTTTGCAGCCATGCAGATATCATAATTTTCCTCCCTGAGGCTTATTGAAATTCCTGTTCGCTTCCTGCCATTCGCTCGTGCCCAGCACGTGTCCCGTGGCCCTCCTGCCTGCTCCCTTTCATTCTTTGTCTTGGCCCTCTTGGCCAGATTCTGTCTGGTCTCCCTCGCTCCCCGCCCCACCCCCCATCCTCCCACCTGCTTTTTCTTCCTCCCTCTTCATTTCCTGCTCACAAATATTTTATATTCTACTGACTGGCACGCCCATGAAATCATTTGCGTTTGCCACGGTCAGAAGAAAAATTACTCAGAATTCGAAATCTCCCAACTATTTCACATTTAAACAAGCTGGCCCCGGTGCTGCGCCTCCTCCATACAGTAATTGTTGCATCCCCAGGCTCCCTGTTGTATCTCTGTTCCTATTTCATTCACTTTTCTATTTGCAGCCGGCGCGGAGTGTGGGGCCGCCCCCTTCCTGCAGCCGGCTTTCTAGCCAGTGACCTTGGCCTTCCCGAGGGCTGCACTGTAAATGAAATGTGGCATCGCCACATGTATCTTGATAAAATATATCAGTGGATGAATTGATTTTCATATTGATTTCCTTGGACGAGCAAGGTGTGTGTGGAAATCATGTCTCTTAAGGGTAGTCCTGGAGAGAGGCAGGATGCCGCAGAAAGGGCAGGCTTTGTTTTTCTCTCACTTAGGAAAAGTTTCTGCTTGTTAGCTTGGGAGAGAGGCCTCTTGGCTTTGTCAGCTCACCCCTTTGTTGGGGTGAAAAAGTAAATGTCACCAGGGCGTGGCCAGATCCCAGAGAGAACCGTGCTGTCTTAGTGACTGCCTGGGTCCTTGGGGTGAGCAAGCATCTGGATGTCCCCAGCTGGTTTGTCACTGAAGAGAGCTGAGTAACTGTCCAGCCCTATCGGAGGCCCAGCAGGATGGAAGGTCTTGGATGGGCCAATGGACTCGTATGTGATCTTTATACTCGCCCCCCTGGCCACTTCCGTTTTCATTTGTCAGGTTAGTTGAGATGTGGCCCTTTTGAATCCAGGACTGATGCTATGGCCCAAAGGAGCCATGAGGTTGTGCTTGACCAGGTGTGATTCATATGTCTCAGCATCAGTGCATGGGTCTGTGCTTTCATGTATATGCGTATAAAGAGCTGTGTGAGCCTTGTGTGGGGGCTGAGTGTGAACTCAGATAGACAACAGTCTCCAGGCCTGCAGTGGCTTTTATTAGTGAGCTCTGGACACCCGAAAGGACAGTATCCAGTGAGGTGACCAAAACTTCATTTTCTCTTCTCTGCAATTGCCTTCCCAATTCTGGCTCCTAAATAAAATAGATGCGTTCAGGCCCTCTATTCAGTCCTAGAAGTGAGCCGGTAGTTGAATCCCTTTATGAGGCTAAATAAGCATAGCTTAAGGTGCAGAGTTCCAAAGAATAGCAAGAAGAGATAAGAAAGCCTTCTTCAGCGATCAATGCAAAGAAATAGAGGAAAACAACAGAATGGGAAAGACTAGGGATCTCTTCAAGAAAATCAGACATACCAAAGGAACATTTCATGCAAAGATGGGCTCGATAAAGGACAGAAATGGTGTGGACCTAACAGAAGCAGAAGATATTAAGAAGAGGTGGCAAGAATACACAGAAGAACTGTACAAAAAAGAGCTTCACAACCCAGATAATCATGATGGTGGGATCACTGACCTAGAGCCAGACATCCTGGAATGTGAAGTCAAGTGGGCCTTAGAAAGCATCACTAGGAACAAAGCTAGTGGAGGTGACGAAATTCCAGTGGAGCTGTTCCAAATCCTGAAAGATGATGCTGTGAAAGTGCTGCACTCAATATGCCAGCAAATTTGGAAAACTCAGCAGTGGCCACAGGACTGGAAAAGGTCAGTTTTCATCCCAATCCCAAAGAAAGGCAATGCCAAGGAGTGCTCAAACTACCGAACAATTGCACTCATCTCACACTCTAGTAAAGTAATGCTCAAAATTCTCCAAGCCAGGCTTCAGCAATATGTGAACCGTGAACTTCCTGATGTTCAAGCTGGATTTAGAAAAGGCAGAGGAACCAGAGATCAAATTGCTAACATCCGCTGGATCATGGAAAAAGCAAGAGAGTTCCAGAAAAACATCTATTTCTGCTTTATTGACTATGCCAAAGCCTTTGACTGGGTGCATCACAATAAACTGTGGAAAATTCTGAGAGAGATGGGAATACCAGACCACCTGATCTGCCTCTTGAGAAATCTGTATGCAGGTCAGGAAGCAACAGTTAGAACTGGTCATGGAACAACAGACTGGTTCCAAATAGGAAAAGGAGTACGTCAGGGCTGCATATTGTCACCATGTTTATTTAACTTATATGCAGAGTACATCATGAGAAATGCTGGACTGGAGGAAACACAAGCTGGAATCAAGATTGCCGGGAGAAATATCAATAACCTCATATGCAGATGATACCACCCTTATGGCAGAAAGTGAAGAGGAACTAAAAAGCCTCTTGATGAAAGTGAAAGTGGAGAGTGAAAAGGTTGGCTTAAAGCTCAACATTCAGAAAACGAAGATCATGGCATCTGGTCCCATCACTACATGGGAAATAGATGGGGAAACAGTGGAAACAGTGTCAGACTTTATTTTTCTGGGCTCCAAAATCACTGCAGATGGTGACTGCAGCCATGAAATTAAAAGACGCTTACTCCTTGGAAGGAAGGTTATGGCCAACCTAGACAGCATATTCAAAAGCAGAGACATCACTTTGCCAACAAAGGTTCGCCTAGTCAAGGCTATGGTCTTTCCTGTGGTCATGTATGGATGTGAGAGCTGGACTGTGAAGAAGGCTGAGTGCCGAAGAATTGATGCTTTTGAACTGTGGTGTTGGAGAAGACTCTTGAGAGTCCCTTGGACTGCAAGGAGATCCAACCGGTCCATTCTGAAGGAGATCAGACCTGGGATTTCTTTGGAAGGAATGATGCTCAAGCTGAAACTCCAGTATTTTGGCCACCTCATGCGAAGAGTTGACTCATTGGAGAAGACTCTGATGCTGGGAGGGATTGAGGGCAGGAGGAGAAGGGGACGACAGAGGATGAGATGGCTGGATGGCATCACTGACTCGATGAATGTGAGTCTGGGTGACCTCCGAGAGCTGGTGATGGATAGGGAGGCCTGGTGTGCTGCAGTTCATGGGGTCGCAAAGAGTCGGACACGACTGAGCGACTGATCTGATCTGATCTGATCTGAAGGTGATACTGTGCATGTGTGTGTATACTCATGTAACAAAACAGAGTTAACTGGAGTATTTTAGGATGAAGCTATGGTAATTCATTACATTTTTTGGCTAACTGAGGCTTAACTAGAAAATCCTTATGGTTATAAGCACTGCTGAAATGGTTATAAGCTTTGCAAAACTGAAGTAGTACATTTTCTTTTGTAAGTACCGTGTAGCGAGATATTTAAATCCTTTGATGGCATATGAGAGCTAGCCTTTGGTTATTATCTACCTACATGTCATATGGAAGGTGTAGATCTGATTTGGATTAACATGGACTCCAAGAAGGTGGTTCCTACCCAGGGACAATTTTGTCTCCCAGGGCACACCAGGCAATATATGGAGACATTTTTGGTTCTCGCAACTGAGGGAGGCTGTTACTGGTATGTAAGTGGGTAGAGATCATGGCCACTTCTGAGCTCCCTACAACCATCAGGGCAGTCTTCCTCCTCACCCCCACTCCATAAATACAAGTAATTATTTGGTCTAAAATGTCCATAATGCTGAGATTGAGAGGTGCCAATTTAAGATATATCTTTAAACACTTTTGTCCAATAAGTCTTACTAACTTCTTGCACACAAAATATTTTGTTTTCATGGGTCTGGTTTTTCCGAAGAATCAGGTGCTAGAAATGTACTGAATTATTGAAGCCTCTAATTCATTGACATTTATTGTTCCACAGAACAAATAGGGAAGCCTGCCAGTTTGCAGATAGGCAGGCCTGTCCCCAGATGGCCTGCCAGTGAATGCCCAGATTCATTGAATCATTTAGGACCATTAAAAACCATTAGGGCCACACTAGCTTTAGATTGAACTAAGCAGAATAAATAATCCCAGAGGAGGCCATAGTTTACCTCTTTCTCTTTGTCTTTACAACCCAAACTAAATTCGCAGAGACTTTCCAGAACTTTCTGTCGAGGCAGAATTTATTATACTCATTGCAGGTCACGGATGATCTGGCTTTGGAACACATTAAAGTGCTTCTGAAGTAGGCAGACATGTTCATTGGTTTTGAATGGCCCCGAGCGAGCCTTTGGCAGTGTCTGTCGGGTGTGGGTTTGGTGGGTGTACCCAAGGGCGAATGATGGGGATTTTGCATACTCTGCATCTTTGACTCTCTGAGGACATCCCTGGAAGTCAATGGATTCATATACTAAAAAGTCTTTTGAGCAAAATCCAACTCGTTTTGGGGAGTCAAGAAGACTGGGGCCTGTCTTATTAGAATAAATTTATTTACTGTGAACTTAAGCTCAACTCAAACGTTGATGTCAAATGCTCTGAAATTGTTACATGTCATTTTATTAAGCCACACCCTTTATGTCTGGAATGCTGTAAGAATCTAGTTAAATGAAGTCTGTGTGTTGTATGTCTGGTGAATGCACATGAGTAGCTGAAGAAAAGATGTTCATTGCTTGGTTTAATGTGCAATTTACCAGTCCATGGCAATCTCTGGCAGGGGTTCATTATTTAATATAAACTAGAAAGGAAAAAGTTGTCCCTGTAAGACACAGGGGGTGAAGTCGTGCAGCTGAAGCATGGGGTCATCAAATGGAATTTTTAGAGTTTTGCCTTCCAGTGTGGCACCCCACTCCAGTACTCTTGCCTGGAAAATCCCATGGATGGAGGAGCCTGGTAGGCTGCAGTCCATGGGGTCACGAAGAGTCGGACGTGACTGAGCGACTTCACTTTCACTTTTCACTTTCCTGCATTGGAGAAGGAAATGGCAACCCACTCCAGTGTTCTTGCCTGGAGAATCCCAGGGATGGGGGAGCCTGGTGGCTGCCGTCTATCGGGTCGCACAGAGTCGGACACGACTGAAATGACTTAGCAGCAGCAGCAGTCCATCAGAAGGGGTGACTGCAGAAAAGAGAGCTGGAGATGGAGCTAGGCGCTCGGCATCTCATCAGGGTTTGTTACCTTCTAGCTGTGTGACCTTGGACAAGTTGCTTAACCTTCCTGAGGCTCATAGAGACAACAGCGCCCATACTGCTCTGTGTAGGCTTGTTTGGAGGGATCAAGGGATGGGAAAGCACTCTGCAAATTACAAAGAGCTGAGTAAACATCAGGCATTTGGGACATTGTTCCGTTGTTAAGCAAGAGCAGTGCCATATTTAACCCAGGTTTTCAGTACATCCCAAGCATTTTTTTGTGAGAGGAGTCCAAGTTTCTCTGCACATACTCCTTTAAGGAGGATGGGTACCACAGATCTGTCCATCTGACGTATTCTAGCTGAGATGCTCATTGGAATCGTGGGTATACCTGGGGTCTTTCTCATTCCAGTGCATCCTCTGTGGGGGGCTAGCTGTGTCTCCTCTCCTCCCTCTCAGATGGAACTGTATTTATAGCCTGGTATAAATACAATCAGAAGGTTCCTATAAAACTCTGTTATTACTGCAGCACAAAGTTAGACATGCTTGAGGTTTCGGCTTCTTGGCTCTTCCATGTGGCAATGAATATTTTATGGGAAAGGAAATACTTAGTGTCTGACTCTTTTTATAGTGCAGCTACGCACAGGGCTGGTAACCTTCCAGATCTCTCCAAAATCAAAAGCGTTGCCTGTCCATCTCTCGTCTCCTTTCTTCACAAAGCCCATCGCTGCCCTGCCTTGCCGAGGTGTTCGTGCTCTCTTGGTGAATGGGTCCATTTACACGATGTGTGGGGTACACTTTCCGATCCTAATTAATGCCCTGAACCGGAGGGGTTGGCTGCTCACCAGCTCCGCCCCACCCCTCCTGGCACTGGGTCGCTCTGGTCAGCCCCCGGGGAGGTGTGCTGGCAGGGTGCCCTCTGGGCTCTCCACTTGAAGGCCTCCATCTCTATTTCCTGCCATGCTGCCTTTACTGAGCACCCACCAGAGGATGTGGCCCAGTCTCTCCAAAAGGCTATTCTCATCTTGGATTTCAAAATGCAATCATGAGTTTGAGGTCCAGCACAGAGCCCCAGGAGCTCTTGCCTTTCAAGGCTTGAGCTTGGGGCTGAAGGTCTTACTGTGCGGAGCCATCAGGTTGATGGTATTTTCTCCCAGGCCCTCTTACTGAGGTCCCTTCAGTGACCCCAAGTGTAAGGCTGGAAAATGGGGCCTGGATGGTCTTGGCCCTGGCTTGTTAGGTCCAAGCCTCTAAGAAGGAGACATGGGTCTCCTGGCAGGTCAGCGTCCATGGAAATTGCTCCTCTGGCACAGGTATTCAGCTGGATTGGCCTGGTGGTCCTCAGACACGTGTCATGACTCCAGTAGCATCGCAGACCAGATTTCTGGCCATATTGTTATGGTGCCTGGGGTAGTTGGCCCATGGAACTCTCCCCAGAGGCCCCCACAAGCTGGCAAAGTACTTAGGTCTCCCATGGGTGTCGGGAGGGTACCATGGGTCTTTTTGCCAGTGCCCAGAGAGCCCTGGTGTGGAGAGCATGATTGGGTTGTGTGCAGCTTCTGAGACACAGGAGCAGGCCTGGCTGGGCCCCACCATGGGCTCAGGACAGCTTTCCCGTGGCTGGGGTGGACCTGTGAAAGTCGCTTCCCGTAATCTGTTCTTGGACCCCACGCTTCATCAGCAGGGCTCAGGGACGATGGATGGCAGTTCACTGTATCTGCCTTCTGCTCTGTGCCTGATGTTTGGTCTTGGTGCCACAGGAGGTCCAGGGAGAGAGTGATTTGCAAACCTCCAGTGGCTTTGATTTGTTCTCCCAGCTCTGGTTGCATTACCACCAAACAGAGCTGTATTTCCTCATGACAGCTTTGCATTGGGTCTTCCTCTGTCCTCCTTTCCCCCTCATCTTTCCTCTTTTTCCATCTTCAGACTGTGTGGTGGCACAGGGTGGGCAAAGTGTAGAGGGCTTCTGGGCTTCCACAAGCTCAGCTGTGTCTTCAGTCATGAAGATGAGGAAAGGATTATTTCTTATTTTTAACAGATGGGAATGGGGCCAGCTGATGGCCCTCCAGAGACACTGAGCGCAGCCTTTTCTACCTGGAATTGGCTGCACGGCGAAGGTATTTAACATGTCAGCATTTACAGCTCACCAGATTGTTGGGTGGGATGGATTTAGGCAAGGCCAGAAGAACTGAAATCCTCAAATGTTCTTAAAGCATCATTATGGGTTTTTACTCGTATTTTGATTAGCCCTCCCCTGGCTCAAATGGTGAAGAACCTGCCTGCAGTGCAAGATACCTGGGTTCTGTCCCTGAGTCGGAAAGATCCCCTGGAGAAGTGAATAGCAGCCGACTCCAGTATTCTTTCCTGGAGAATCCCATGGACAGAGGACCCTGGCGGGCTACAGTCCATGGGGTCGCCAAGAGTCAGACACAACTGAGCTGCTAACACTTCCCCCATCTGGGAAGTAAACAACGATGTTGGATAAAAGAAATGTAACCAGAGAGAGAATTAAGAGGGAAAACTTTTACTAAGTATTTGTTTTATAATAAATACTGCCTTGTGTTTTTAAATAACTACCTTGCAGGTTAATTCTAAAGCTTAAGATTTAGAAGTTCCCTGATTCTGGGATTTGAGTAATCCACATTACTCATGGGATCATTGGTCCAGGGGTCAGATAAGGACCAGTATTGAGTGTCTTTTTCTGTATCTAGATATGTGCTGGATACTGTGAAAGATTCAAAGATGTATATGCTCTAATCCCTTCTCTCAGGGGTTAAGGCCACACACACACACACACACACGTACATGCACACACGTGTATACACAGAGGTGGGTGTAGCCTGTGGATCCTGTTAGTGCAGCTTGGATTTCAGTGCTCCAGAAATTCACCAGGTGTTGTCTGGGGGTATCAATAAGGTGATATGAGACACTCCTCCTCCTCTTTAGCAAAGCCTTATGGGCTGGTGAGATGGCAAGTGTGGACACCAGCAGAAGATCATGGTGTCAGACAAAAACTCACTCCTGAAGTCGTATGGTTAATGAATGTGGCAGGCAGGATGGGGCCTCCCGCCCTCCGAGATGTCTGTGTCCTCCTTGGGAACTGTGAAGATGTTACTGGCAGTGGGGAACTGAGACAGCTAATCAGCTGACTTTGAGACAGAGAGGCATCTTGGATTATCCAAGTGGGTCCAAGATAATCAGTGTAATCACAAAGGCCTTAAGATGTCGGAAAGGGAGGCAGAAGAGTCAGAGTCAGAAAAGGGAACATGGGGACGGAAGCAGAGAGCCAGAGAGATGGCAGCCTGGGAGAGACAGCTTGGAGTTGCTGGCCTGGAGGATGGAGGAAGGGGCCATGGGCCAGGGAGTGAGAGCTGCCCCTGGAACTGAGAAAGATGAGGGAACAGACTCTCCCCTAGACTCCCCAGGAGGAACACTGGCCAGCCCACACCGTGATTTTAGCCCAGGGGGACCCACTCTGAACTCCCTGCCTGTAGAACTGTGAGATTATACATTTTGCTTTATTTTAAGCTGCTAATGTGGTGGTAATTTGTTATAGCAGCAAAAAGAAGCTAATGCAGCCAGGTGGAGGGAATGTGAATGACTAGGGAGAGGGAACAGTGCTCTTTACTGTTCTCAGGAGTTCCTGCAAACACAAGTGATTTTTTTCATCCCTTTCTGGAGAGCCAGACAGGACTGACCCTTATCCCACCCAGATTCTCAAAGCAAAACAAGCCCACCCTTGTCTGTACCTCCCTTCCTTCTGTGGGATGTCTCCTCTCTCCCCTGCTCTGTACTCACTGACCAGGTACAGATTCTTGAGGTGGGGTGCTGGCTAAAGATGGGAAGAGGGTTGCGTGAAATTAGGTTGACATTTTTATGCCTTGAGGGATAGGCTTGGATCCTGGCCAGCGTGGTACCTGGGATTCTGATGCCTTACTCCACCTTCCTGCACTCAGGTTCTCTTTTGAGCTTATCTTCCTTGTGTGAACAACCTGAAGTTTTTTAAAAAAATAAGTAGGTTCTCCCAGGAAGGGCTAAAAATAGCATTTGTTTTCAAGTCTTGGCATTTTGTGAAAGTTATTGACTGCCATTTGGAGGGTAAGGTGCTGTCTAGGAGCAGCTGTGGAAATGAGGTCCTGCCCCCGTAGGTGAGAGGGTCTCATGAGCTCATCAACCATAGATTTGTCCAGAGGCTGTCAGAGTTGCGGGAGGCGGAGCATCCTCCTTTTACAGAATGGGGAAACTGAGGCTTAGAGAGCTTATATGACCCATGGAAAATCTTTGAAGCTTGTGGCCATCTGAGAGCTTTTCCTTTTTCTGGCTCTGCTGTGTTTTAAGGTTTTTGCCTTCTGATATTGCCAGTCTGGGGGCAGTGGGTGAATTGCAGTGGTAGAGACAGAGCTCAGCTTCTCAGTGTTCCCCCAAGAGATGAATGAAACTAATCAAATAGAATATTGCCTCCCAAAGGGTTTGGTTGGTGAGGTATTACTCTCCATCATGGAACCTGAGAATAACGTCTACTGAGGATGACTTTGTCTTGGGTGTTTCAGTTTTATTTTTAAGATTCTAGCGTAGGTTTAAGTGAAGGGCATCAGCTTCCTTGAAGGTCATAACGTACCGTCTCTGGGGTTTGTGACTTAGCTCTTTTTGCTGGATGATATGTTTAGTACTGTCTCTTATTGTCCCGTTCTCCTGCCTCCAAATTTCCACAGTGGTCCCATGTTCTCTCAGACATTTCTTTCCTGGAAGTCTTTAAAAATATTCTAGGTTTTCTGTCTGTAATGCTTAAGTTCCTTTATTCCTGGGTACAGAGAAGGCCCAAAGACCTCCCAGGCTGTCTAAGCCCTCTGATTCTTGGAAGGTTAAACTATTATGGAAACTGCCTCTGTGTCTTCTCTTATTTCTTGCATGCAGGGGTGACCTTTGGGGGCACATTGTTCAGACCAACCATTATCTCTCCCATTTGAAGTCTGCTTCTCTTCATCTCTCTACCAAAAGAGAAACTAAACCTTATTGTCATGATTAAGGTCACAGCTGACAGCCAGGTAAAGAAGTCAATGCTCCCCCACTCACAGTGCTTCCCCATTCCCCAGCTCTCCCGTCCTCTCCAAGATGCAAGTGTCTTGGGAAAGAAAGAAAGTGGAGAGTAGGCAAGAAAGATGAAAAGGCTATCTGTGGTTCTTTCCCTCTCAGCCTCGCTGGAGAAGGAACTTGGCCACACACTTGTTGGCTATAGGGAGGTGACATGATGTGGATGTTCAGATGGCAGTTAAGTATTTATATGACCAGACCCAAGGATTTCCAGGCGCTTCCAAATCCTTCCAGCCTCCTCACAGTGAGAGTCCTGGAGGCTTCCAGCAAGACAATTAGCACATGAATTAAATTATGTCTCCTGGAAGGGAGCCAGAGTTCCCTGCCCACTGTGGTATAGTTGATTTCATTAAGATTGACCATGTCCTTCTCTTTGGGCAGAGAGAGTGAAGATAGGTTCCATGGAGAAGACAATGAAGCAGTAGCGTTGGAGAATGACTCTATGGATGGTAGGGGACTTTCTGAGACCCTGATGGAGTCTCCCTCCTCCCCAAGTGGATGGTGCAGAGCTGGGGACAAACCCTACCTGGCTGCTCTGATCACATCCCCGTGTCTGGGTGATGAATGCAGCAGGCCCTGTGGTCTGCATGGGATAGGTGCAGAGGGAACCACTCAGGTGAGCACTGACCTCCTGGTTGAGCCACAGAGAAGGCAGCATTGAGGAGTGGCTTGTGGGGCCCTGGAGAGGAGCTTGGCGAGGACCAGGATGAAAGGGTGCTCAGGGGCTGTTGACAGGCCCACCTACAAGTCCTCTGTTCCTAAGCTGGAAAGAAAAGCAAGTGGCAGGGAGAGCAGGAGGCAACTCTTAGAGCCGTCATAGGGTCTAACCCTGGGAGCTGCCCATCTAGAGCATAGCAGGCCTGAAGAGTGGCCAGGGTCAGTATCCCTATCTGGACAGACCACAGAATCTGGAGCCAGGAGAGGATGTAAGAACTGAGGGAGGGATGCATGGGGGTTTAGATGTGGCTGTGGTATTTCCAGACAGCAATCAACCTTGGACAGAGAAGGAGCGCTCTCTTTTGCCTTGTTGTTTGGAGCCTAAATGTGAAACTTGGAGTACCCTCCATCTGATGTTCAGCCTTGCATCTCCTCTCCCCTGTTCCTGTCCTGTGTTGTAAACTTTTTACACGCTTATGTTCCCCACTATGTTTTAAGGTCCTTGAGGGTGTAGCCTGTGTATTACGTTTCTTTGAACCTTTCCACAGTGGCTGACACCACGCTTTTCATTTAGTGGGCAGTAAATATCTGTCCCCTTCGAGTGAACGGGACTGTCCCTCCCTGTTCCCTTCCTCCTAGAGGGGCTAGTTACTCATATTCCCATGGTCTCAGTCGTCACCTGCCCAGCTTTCTGTCTCAAAAAGAAGCTGATGCCAGCCTCTTCCTCCTGCAGAGGTGCTTTTGTGAGAGTTTGTAAGACAAATGTCGTGTGATGCAAATGCCAGCCACCAAACAGAGGGGTCCCTAGAATCGTACTTCTGAAACCTGATGGAGACCCTTCTCCAGACTGTTGGTGTTGATGTGTGAATCTCTCAGCTCATCAATCAAACTGATCCTCTCTCCTGAAGGGGTAAGGGGGCGGCCTGTGATTCCCTGACCTCTCCAGTTATTATTTTTACTGTCCTTCCTTCCTGCTCCTCTCCAAGCTCCTTTATCCGCCAGCTCTGCCAGTGTGTTCAGTGTGATTGTTTCAGCTTTATTTGGAAACGGGAAGCCTCATTTTACTATAATAGTTCCTTAATGATTTTCTAAATGAAACTTGCATACTTCATCTGCTCCCTCACTTTTCAGATATTAAACAAATAATCTCTAAGAGGCTTCCTTTATTTTTTTACCTTTTTTTTTTTTTTTCCTCAGAGACCAGCAGTTTGCTCAGCCAGATGGTGAGAGATGGAGTGTGTTGTGAGGACGTGCCCGCTTGTGTGTGCCCTGTAGTAGGGGATTCTTGAGGAAGGTGTGGTTTCTGCTCACTCTTTGCTTGTCTCTCTGGCATCCAGCTAGGGAGCAAGACAGAGCACCCTTGGCAAGTGACCAAGACAGAGTGGGCGGCAAGAAGGCCCCGTCACCCTGATATTCCTGTGAGGAATCCACTTGTCTGCAAAAGGGCAGCTGTGCAGGAGGTTGCAGAGCAAGTGTCTGGCCAGTCTCCAAGGCCAGATGTGCTTTAGTGCCGCGTGTCATGGTGGGAGGGCTTCTGGGGCACGGCAGACCTCTGCTGTGGCACCACCCTCATCCTGTGCCCCCTCCCCATGCCAGGGGTCTCCGATGGTGCCCTATGTGCTTGCTCCCCAGTTCCACCTTGGTCCCTTTGAGCATCTGGTCTACACGCCTCCCATGCTGCTCTACAACTCTCAGCTCCCCCTCGCCTGGCTTCTGGCTGGCCGCCCTTTGCTTGGGAACCATGCGATTCTCAGGCTTGCTTTGCCCTCATCTGAAATGCCTTTCCTTTTCTCTGCCTACTACGCATCCTTGTTGCCTTCTAGGAAGTCCATCCTTGGGGGAGTCCTTGAGTTTTTGATTCCTGCTGAATCTGGGTGTGGCGGTTGAAGTGAGGACCTGATGCCTAAGCATGGGAGTAAGAACTGGTTTACATTCTTCTGTGAATGGTCTTCTCAACTGGACGGCAAGCTTCCGGGAGGCAGGTGTTGTCCTGTGCTTTGGTTGTATCTTTCATTGTGTCCATACCTGATTGATTCTCAACCTGTCTGGGCTGCTGAGAGAGGAAAGCCACTTGGATGTTTTTGCTTCCCGCCACACTGAGTTGGTGACCAGCCCAAGGTGACTAAGAGGAAGTAGCTCAGTGTAGCTCCTCTGTTGCACGTTTTCGTTCTACATTCCCATCAGGAGATGATGATCTGTTTAATTGCATGGACGCTGCTGTCGGGTAAAAGAAGCAGTGGCTCTGCTGAGTTCCCTGCCTTGGTAACATGGACTCCATGGAGCCAGGTGCCTGGCATTGAGACAGGTGGTTTATTCTGATTTCTCTTGTCTTGTGCCTTCTTGTGGGACTGAAGTGTCTTTGAGACAGGTGGTTTATTCTAATCTCTCTCTTCTTGTACCTTCTTAGGGGGCTGAAGTATCTTACACATGCATAGCTGGGATGCCGTGTTGGCATTTTGTTCTGGGAGGCTGATCTAACTACCATCTTTGGAAATATCCTCCTTCTCAATACAGAATTTGGGTACTTCTTTCTGTCCCTCTCCTTCCGTGGTTCCTGCCCACACCAAGCCTTCCACTCCAAGCCAGCTCCATTGTTTTGTTTCAGGGAGGGTTTTGGTGGCTGGTCAACGACTGCAGTGCTCAAATCAAAGTCTGCCTCTGTCTTAGGACTCTGCACAATCCAGCCCTTGCTATGACCTCTGCAATCCACTTCTTTACCTGACCCCTCTGGATAGCCAGCCAGACTCCCAGAGGCTGGTCCAGCATGACTTGGCAAGTCTTGGATCATGTGATGCCACTTATCACATGGACCTTTCTCCCTTATCCGAGGCTGTTCCATTCTGAATAGTCCCTAGCATGGGTTGGTAGAGCTTCAGAGCTTACAAAGCCCCTCAAAGGACCAGCTCAGTCTCACCATGCCCTCAAGCCATCTCTAGCCACACCACTCACCTTTTAAGCTGCTCCTTTTCTGCACATCTGAAACATGGATTATTTGTCAGCATTCTGTTCATAACCACATCTTCCACTTGGGATTCTTTGTCTCTTTCTCAGCAGCTACGTGATGAACCAACTGGAGGAGCTGGGTCTGTCTTTCTTCTTCTTCAGCCTTCTACTAGCTGATTTATTTAGCACATGTCCTCAACTCTTTGTTGTGTCTTTTTATATGCACAGTCTCATTTTTCTGTCCTTTGGGGCGATGATGTCATTATCCCACTTGGCAGATGAGAAAACCAAGGCTTAGAGAATCACAGCATCTTAAAGCTAATCAGTTGTCACCCTGAAACCACCCTGTCACTCTGATACCACCCTGATACCTGAGGGCTGGTATCAGAGTCTTGAGTTTTTAAGGTGTTTGCTCTGCCAACTAGAAATGTAACAGGCTCTGCCACCTACCAACTTGATAGCCTCAGACAAGCTGATTACTTCCTGTGTCTCAGTTTCCTCATGACAGAACAGAAATGCAAATACCCTTGCCCAGCGGAGTTGTTCTGAGGGTTGAATGAGACTGTGCACATAGCAAGTGCTCAAATATGTCTTGGATACCATCTTCCTAATCCTCCTTCATTACCAACATCATCTTAGTATTGTTGTCTGTGTTACATCATCACCTCTCAGGTCTCAGGTATCCCCTTAGCACCTAACACAAGGTTATGTGTGTGGCTTGTGCTCAGGAAATGCTTAATTAATGAATGAGAAGAGCCTTCGGTTTCCAGAGGTGACTTAGTGACAAATACTCAGTGTGATGTTGTCTTCATGACAGATACTGATTACAAGGTTGTCTTTGCCAGTGTTCAATCTTGGCAGGTTGTTGTAGTGGTGGTGGTTGGGGGTGGGGGATGTGGGTGGTGGTGGTGTGATGGACGCTGTAGCGAGAACCTTCCTGCAGCCTGAAAACTTTTTCTCCTTCCCACCCCCTTCCCCAGTAGCTCTGAGCCCTGCCAAGTCTGTGCACAAGCCTTGAAATGACAAAGTACCCTTTAGTTAATTGCACAACGGATTGCCTAGAGTTAAAAGTTCTGATTTATATGACTATAGCTCTAACTGCTCAATAACACAGGCCTGTAATCTACTTTCATTTCAAACAGAACGGTGATTTATAGGGCAGCATGCCGCTTTAGCTCAGAAATGAGGTGTTCAACATATGCTCTGTTGACATAAATTTGGAATTTATCGCTCTTGTCAAAACTGCCTGTTGGACAAAGGTGGGTATTAAGGCAATAAATGGCTCAGAATAGTTTTCTGTCACATTTCCTAACCATTGTATTCAGTCTATTTGAGGGGAAAATATATACTTAAAAGTAATCAAATGTCCAAAATCCATGCATCTTGTTTTGAGTGGTGAGAAGGGGGAGGGTGGCGGGGTGTAGGGGCTGGGAGAGGGTTGGGGGTGTGTCGGGGGTGTTGTCCAGGAGAAGCCTTTTGGTGAAGTTATAGCCTATTTTAAAAAGATTCCACTTGGCTTCCTCTCCCTCATCCCCATTAGGAGGTGGACTTTCCTTTCTCATTTACAAAGAAGGGGAGGAAAATGAAAGCTCATTAAATAAAAATAGTAAAGGACATTTTTATGTGTGGGCTTAAAACCAGTGATGTCAGGGAGGAGTTAGTGAGTGGGACCAGGAGGGAGGCAGAGTGCGATTTTGTTTATGGGGAAATAAAGCCACCGGCTCGCGTCAGCCTCCGTTTCCCTGCCACCCCGGCGAGCACCGGCTTGCTGTCACCTTCCTTCCGTGGGCTCCAGGGCTTCTGCGGGCCACGTAACCCCTCAACCGCCTGATGCAGGTTAAGAAGAGTTGGGTACCAAGCTCTGCACACTATGCTGTATGTACCCCATCCCTCTTCTGCTTATTTATTGCCCATGGGCTGGCCAAGATGCTTCTGCCCACTTACTCCTCCCCAGAACATGTCCTGAGCAGCCACAGATCCAGCCCCTTTGTGAGGCTGGAGATTACGGATAAGTGAGGCTGTGTATGTCTTCGGGTCGTTTTCCATCTAGTAGGAGAGTCAGACAAGCGAGTGATGCAGCCCCAAGTGCTACTGGTGCCATAGTGGGTGCACAGGCAGAGGATGGGGCGAAATGGATGCTCGTCAGCTTTGGGAGTGGGAGGACCATGGAAGCACCCTAGAGGTGATGCTAGCTTTCCTATGAGGAGAAATGTCCCTTTGTGGCTATTTGATCCTGTAGGGAGAATACGGGAAAAATAATACCCTAGTGATAGGCTTTTTAAAAATGGTGATGATGCTGTGGCCAGGTGATCTCTGAGGTGTGTCGGTGTGGGTTTTCTGTGCTGTGTACTATAAAAGTGAGGCCAGGGTCCCTGCGCATTGAGGCTGCCACCTCCCTTGTCATGTGCATTGGTTCCATGCCACGGACTGGTCACCGCATCCCCTGGGTACGGGGCTACCAGGCAGGTAACGCAGAAGATTTAGCGAATGTGGTCAGCGTCATGACGACATGACTCTTTTTAAGAATCTCTTTTCTCCATCCTCTGTTTTATGATAACATAGCTTGTGGTCTGCGGTCCTGAGTGCGTGTTTGTGAGATGGAAAGTATGAGGATGCCCAGAGAGCGGGCTGTGTGGTGGCTGCCGGCCGTGCCCAGCATCCTGGGTATTACGCATTTCCTGCACACCTAGCTGGGCAGGCTTAACAGGTTAGGAGCTGGTGGAGCAAGCAGGCTGCCTGGTACTCCTCCCTGTGAAATGAGGCCCAGCACGGGGAGAGGATGCATTATTGCTTTTATTTTGTTTTCCACGTGCTTGGACTGTCTCAGTGTCGATAAATGTGCACTCTTACACACATACAGAACCCTCCTTTCTCGTGCATCTTGTGACGCCCAGATGCACGCTCGCACACACAGTCCTGCACACACCCGGTGTGGATGCTGTTGTCAGCCTCCTCTGTGTGGCTCGCCCTCCCTTTGCCACCAACCCTTGTCCTTTTCACACAAAGCTCCCCATTGGGAAAACTCATAATTTTTACACCACACGGTCTTGACTGGCCATTGCTGGAATTACTGTCTCTTTGAAGTGCTTTCTGCTGGGGCATTTACAGGCCGTTTTAATTACCTGCAGCTTGCAAGGGGCCTTGCTCTGTCCCAGCCTTTGTTTGTTTGTTCTTTGCAAGGAGTCTGTGCAGCAAGCATAGGGCTGCCTTCTTTTACAAAGAGAGACAACGGGAGCAAAAGAAGTTTGAGGAGCCCTTCTCGAAGCTTCTCCCCCAACTCCCACACTTGGGGAAGAGAGGCCAACCTTGCTCTTGGCTTGCCTGTGTCCTCATCTCTGTGGGTCTCTCTCCTAGCCTTTTCCTGGGATAGTTTTGTTTGTATGTGTTGATTTTAAGTATATTTTCAAACTTCCCGTCTTAGATGAGCAGGGCTATCAAATAAAACTGCTCTCCTTGCTGACCAAATCAGAGTCAGCTGCAGTTGAGCTGGGATCCTGGGCATATTTTTTTCAACTAAATCTGTTTAAGGCGTGTGTGTTATTAAATTATTGAGTCTGGACGTGTGGTGGAGAGTGGGGGTTGAAATCATATGCGAAGGTAGAACCCACTTTGAGCTGTCTGGAGTTTTATTTTCCGTGTCTTCATTTTTTCATTTGATTCTCTCTCTAGAATGAGCTAAATATAAATAGCCTTCTTTGGGGTTTCTGTTAAACACGAGTGTGGCATGTCATGTCTGCAGATGAAGATGCGAGCTTAGTGCTGGAGCCTTGGAAATGTATCCCCTTCTCCGCAGGCTTTTAGAGCAGAAAGAATCTTCATTCATTTATTCATTTAGCCCAAAAATGTACTGAGAAATTGGAAACCTCATACATTGTTGATGGGAATGTAAAATGGTGCAGCTGCCTTGCAAGAGTCTGGCCTTGGAAGGGTCCTCAGAAGGTTACACAAAGAGGTACCAGCAAGTCTATTCCTAGGTGAACACCCAGAAGCAGTGAAAGCAGATGTCCACAGATAAAACTTGTACAAACATGGACATACTGAAGCATTATTTATAATAGTCAAAAGGGGGAAACAACCAGAAGTTCATCCACTGATGAGTGGATAAATTAGATGTGTAAATTAGCCCTATATATGTATATACATACAGGGCTTCCCTGGTGGCTCAGACAGTAAAGAATCTGCCTGCAGTGTGGGAGACCCAGGTTCAATCCCTGGGTTGGGAAGATCCCCTGGAGAAGGAAATGGCAACCCACTCCAGTATTCTTGCCTGGAGAATTCATGGACAGAGGAGCCTGGCGGGCTACAGTGCATGGGATCATAGAAGAGTCAGACATGACTGAGTGATTGAAACTTCACTTTCACATACATACGTAACAGGCGGCACTAGTGGTAAAGAACCCAGCTGCCAATGCAGGAGACTTAAGAGACCGAGGTTCGTTCCCTGGGTCAGGAAGATCCCCTGCAGGAGGGCACAGTGACCCACTCCAGTATTCTTGCCTGGAGAATCCCATGGACAGAGGAGCCTGGAGGGGCTAGTCCATGGGGTCACAAAGAGTCGGTCATGAACATGCATACACATATCATCCCATGGAATCAAAAGGAATGAAATACTGATGCATGCTACTGAATGGATGAACCTTGAAAACATTATGCCACGTGAAAGAAGGCAGACAAAAGAGGCTTTCTGTATGATTCCATTTCATGAATGTTCAGAACAGGCAAATCCGTTGAAAAGATAGATTGGTGGTTGCCAGAGACTGGGGGACAGGAGAACAGGGAATGACTGCTAGGGAGTTTCTTCTGGGTGTGATAGAAATGTTCTGGGAATGGAAATAATGGTGATAGTTGCACAGCTCAGTGAATATGCTGCTGCTAAGTCGCTTCAGTTGTGTCCAACTCTGTGCGACCCCATGGATGGCAGCTCACCAGGCTAAAAACCATCAGAGTAACTTTAAAGGGGTAAATTTTATGGTATGTATGTAAATAATCTCAATAAAGCCGTCACTTAAAAAATGTATTGAATGCTTACTCTGTACCAGGCACTGCGCCAGACTCCAGAGCTACAGCAGATAGTTTCTGCTTTCAGGGAGCTTACAGTCTAGTAGAGATAAGGAATAGCAGAAAAACACAGTGTATAGCTGTCAGTCATGGCAAGCGCAGGAATGGATATGCAGGAAATCTGTGGAGTGCAGTGATGGAGAATAATGCTGATGCAGAACCTATCCACATGGACTTCGGCTCCAGTGCAGTCTAAACTTTCCCAGAACTGGGCATCCAGAAGGTGCTTAACAGATATTAGATAGCCATCGGGGGTGAGGCTGCAAGTATTCCCTGAGGTCTTCCCGGTAGGAGGTGATGAAGTCCTTTCAGGAGCCAGCCTGCTGTGGGCGCTGGGTGTCATCATCGGACTCACCTGTGCGCTCAGTGGCCCTGTTTGCTTCCCAGTTCACATTGGGTGAGTCCCGGGCGTGTGCTTCTGTCTCCTCTCTTGCTGGTTGTTTTCTGGTGCCTCTAGGGGTGTGAGGGGACGTTACGGGTGGAGTGCGTACTCTCTCAGGTGGGCAAGTGTGCATGTGGAGCGGGAGGTGGGCGATCTGGAGACTCCTGCCTGCTTTACGGGAAGATCAGTGACTCACCGCCCGTGTCCTCTTCCACGGAAAGCAGACTGTGCTCCCTTCCCCAGACACGAGGTGGCTGAGACCGTCCTCAGCAAACCCTTTCGGACTCGGATGTGATTTATAAACACACTAGCCGTATTATTATGAAGTCTCTGTGGACTAGATTTTTTTTTTTTTGCACTTTTCTTGAAGGAAATGGCAACCCACTCCAGTGTTCTTGCCTGGAGAATCCCAGGGACAGGGGAGCCTGGTGGGCTTCTGTCTGTGGGGTCGCACAGAGTTGGACACGACTGAAGCGACTTAGCAGAAGGAAGAAAGAACTAGCAGAGAAATGATTATCTATTGGGGCTTTGCCTTTTTCCTTCATTAAAATGACAGTGACTTTTGCAGTGTGATTGGATGTCCGTACAGGTTCATCTGTGCACTCCCCTTACCTTGTGGTTCGAGACTGATGTTCAGAATGATGGCTCCAAAAGCTCAGCATCCTCATAGAGAAGTAATTCAATTTTCGGTGTGCTAAAGCAGAAAGAATGAGGCAATATACATTAAGAAGATTTTCAGAAGGGTTTAATTCCACAGGAACTTTCTCTTCAGGCCCTTAATAAACCTCAGTTATTTTCAATAGTCTCTAAGGATCCATGGCTGGTCTGTGGGATGGGAAGGCGGTAGAATTTTGGCTGCCTGGTTAATGGGAGAGCATGTCGGAATAAGCCTAGATAACTACAAGAATGACATTTCCTCCGCACACCCAGGCAGAGCAGGAAGATTAAGGGGGAATCTGTATCTTTTTGAAAGGGTTTTCCTAGAAATTGGCTATTTGTACTGGTTGAAAGCTTCATATAGGAGTGACAGAGCAAAAGCGCTGCTCATCTGTAATCGTAGTTCAGTTCCCTTATAGGGCCTTTTGGGATCTGGAGAGAATATTTTGGGTTTATTTTTGTTTCCCTTGGGCTGACATCATCAAGCAAGCCTCATGGTGCTCTGTTTTGGGTTTGGAAAAAAGCTCCGAAAAGCTATAAATCTTAAGGCATTTTACTTTTTTTCCTCTTCCCTTTTCTGAAAGCACAACTTTTCTGGTTTCTTTAAAATTAAAAAAAAATTAAAAAAAAAAAAAAAAAGAAAAGAAAACTACAAAAGTGTGTATTGATCTCTTTCCCTCAGATCTTAACTGGCCTGGCTGTAATACCTTGCTTACATCTGCCAGGTTTTTGTGCAGTTTTGCAACATCTCCTTAATCCAGTGAGCATAAATAGAACATTTCAATCATATTTGGCTACCAGGAACTTCGCAGATAAGCACGCTAAGACCTTGTTGAAAGAAGACTGTATGAGATTGTGTGCGATAAGATCACCCTATAGCCTGGTGCACAAATGAAAAACTTTTGTTCTTGGTGAAATTTGTTGATAGAGATATTTCAAATAAATGACTTGGGAGAACTTGGTGCTTTAAAACAAAGGGCCGGTTACATAACAGCCAGAAGCCTGGGCCTCCCCGGTGCTGGGCCGCCACGAAGATCCTTCTTTGAGCAGTTGCTGTGGGGAGATTAGCATGGCCCTTTGTCATTTTTGACGTTGTGTTTTAACACTCTGGGGCAGCCTTATCTGCAGGCACTGTACTTTGTGTGGTTATGCTGTGGGGAATGACATTGTTCCTCCTCATATTTTCAAGGCTCCGGACAGCCCCTGCCACTCTTCACTCAGCTCCAGATTGGCCTTGATCCCGGGCCGAGGCAGAATGCAGGGTTTTCTTTCCAAGAAGCCCAGGGAGGTCTTCTCTTTTGGACAACAGGGACAACTGTTCTATTTTAAAAATTTGTCTTCCTGAAATATAGTTGATTTACAACGTTGTGTTAACTTCCGTATAGGAAAATGAATCAGTTATACATACATTCTTTGACATACTTGTTTTCATTATGCTTTATCACAGGGCTTTGAATAGAGTTCTCCGTGCTGTGCAGTAGGACCTTCTTGTTTATCCATTCTCTATATAATAGATTGCATCTGCAAATCCCAAACTCCCGGTTCACCCGTCCCGCTCCTCCCCCTTGGCAGCCGCACGTCTGTTCTCTGTGTCTGCGTGTCTGTTTCTGTCTTATAGGTGAGTTCATTTATGTCATATTTTGGATTCCACATGTAACTGATATCACATGGTATTTGTTTTCCTCTTTCTTCACTTAGTGTGATCATCTCTAGGTCCATTCATGTTGCTGCAAATGGCATTATCTCATTCTTTCTTATGTCTGAGTGGTATTCCGTTGTGTGTGTATATCTTTATCTGCATCTATATGTCACATCTTCTTTATCCATTCATCTGTTGATGGTCACTTAGGTATCTAGGTTGTTTGCATGCCTTGGCTATTAGGAATAGCGCTGCTTTGAACATTGGGTTGCATGTATCTTTTCAAATTATAATGTTCTCTGGATATATGCCCACGAGTGGTACTGCTCATTCCTATGGTGATTCTGTTTTAAATTTTCTGAAAACAAAATATTGTTTTCCACAGTGGCTGCTACCAGTTCACATTCCCACTAACAGTGTAGGAGAGTTTCTCTTCTTTGCTCCACACCTTCTCTAGCATCTGTTAATTGTAGACTTTTTAATGATGATCATTCTGACTTTTTTGAGGTGATACCTCATTGTAGTTTTGATGTGCATTTCTCTAATAATTACTGATGTTGAGCATCTTTTTATGTGCCTGTTGGCCATCTAAAGGGACAACTGTTTTTTACTGGTGTGTGTGTGTGTATGTGTGCGCACGTGCGTGCGTGTGTAGAAAGCAGTGGGGTTTTTTAACCTCTACATTTTTTCTCTTTGAATTGCCTTTCATATTTGTCTGTTCATTCAGCAAAGATGCACTGAGTTCCTCCTATGTTCTGGGCTCAATGACAGAGATTGAGGGGATGTTACCAGTGTGGACTCTTCACAAAGAAGATTGTAGTCTGGCTAGCACAGGCCCCTGTCAACCCCACAGCCTTTTAATGTCATAAACCCGGTTGGAAAAGGAAGTCATCCAACTCAATTCTTGCTTGGTTCCAAAGCTTCAGAGTGAAATCTGGAGAGGGTAAGTGATTTGACCAAGGTTGTTGGGACGGTTCCCGGAAGAGCTAGAGTGAACACTGTGTCCCCCACCCCCAGTCCAGTTTTTTGGTCAATATGTGTGTTAGTTGCTCAGTCATGTCCACCTCTCTGTGACCCCGTGGACTATGGCCCACCAGGCTCCTCAGTCCATGAAATTCTCCAGGCAGGAACACTGGAGTGGGTTGCAGTTTCCTTCTCCAGGGGATCTTCCTGACCCAGGAATCAAACCTGTGTCTCATTATGTCTCCTGCACTGGCAGGCGGTTCTTTACCACTAGTGGTCAAAATACCATGCTTCTAATCTAGACTTTTGAGAAAACATGCCTCTTTAAGGGGCTCTGAGGCAACCAAATGGCCTCCATCTTCCATGGCCCATGGGCCTGGATCCCCAGCAGAGGGACGCTTGCTGTCGGCCTGCCCCCAGTTTAGCAGCACGGAAGGTGTTAACTAGCACTCTGTTAGTTCTCGGTTGCTTTTTTTAGTCTGTTGTTTGAAATCCTTGCTTTTTATTGGTATATTTACTTTATGGCATACATAAAGAGCTGTATTAAAAAATAAATTGTGTTGTAAAAGCATTCGCTAATGTTTATTAATATTGACTAGTCAGAGAGCAACGAACTCTATTGCTGGAAGGATAATTTGCCGTAATACCAGCTAAGCATTCACAGCTTGTCAAATGACTGTCTAATCTCAACATTTAAAAAAAGTGGGTAAAAGGACAATCTCCCTTATTTATGCCTTGAGAAAATGAACATGACCCACTCCCTAGCCAAGATTAGAACTATGCTTTCTTTTTCTCCCTGGGGTTGCCAGGCCTCCTGTCTGAACCCAGGCAGTTCCAGGGCTGGCTTTCAGTGTTGGCTATCCCTTGGTCTTGGGGTGCTTGGCAGCTGCTTCAGGAGCTGTAGCCTCTCATGGGTCTGCTCTGGCTGCCTGTGTCGGTGCGGAGGGATTGGAGGGAGAAATGGAGTCTCGGTTCCTGTCCTCCAGGAGCTTGTAGATTTGAAGAATTTACAAATGGCTTAGTCCAGAATTGTGGACTTGATACTCCAAGAAAGTGTCTAAGGAGGATGACCCTGGATGTGCCTGTTGACCCTTGGTGACTGAAATAGATCACTCATTATTGACAGCATTAAAAGATGTTCCTTGTGGGACTTCCCTCGTGGTCCAGTAGTTAAGACTTTGTATTTCCAAGGCGGTTTCAGTGTGTGGCTGGAGAACTAAGATCTCGCATGCTTGCATGCTGCATGGTATGGACAAAAAAGGAGAGAGAGAGATGTCCCTTGAGAAGATTCCCTGTCACCCTTAGAAAGTAGAGAACATTCCGTGAGCATCCCAGGTATCCTGTGGATGACCTGCTCTGGCTTAGGGTAGAGGCTGCTAGTGGAACAGTTGTGTTCAGAGTATTCTTTCACCTCAGAAAAGCATATGGAGAGAGAACAGGAGGCTGGACCATATACAGAAACACTCTGCGGTCTCCCTAGAAGTTGCTTTTGGGAGTAAATCCCTCGTAACCCAATCGCTTTTCACTCATCTCTTCTTAAAGTTTAAGCCCAGAATGGCGTTGACTGGCCTTCCTATTGGCATTTGAATTGAAGGCAAGTGGACATTGAAGGCACACTGTGAATTTAATGGTCTGGGGAAGAAGTTGCAGAAATGCATAAACTCTTTTCCTCAGTTCTGTTTCCACTCGGAGAGGTAAGGGAGGCCGGGGAGGTTCTCTTACCACTGGGTTTAAGGGCCATTTGCTGCTTTGCAGACTGAGAACCTTGTCAGAGCTCCTGAAGGGACCCAGCTCACAGGGTGCCCATGTGGGCAGACACGGCTGCCAGTCAGGGCCATTGGACAGGTCCTGCTCAAGAGGGGAGCGGGAGGTTTGCATGGGGCCGCCTTCCCGTGATCAGTAGAGAGCCTTAGGCAGTATTGACTCACAGGAGGCAGCAGGCTTTTGAGAGAAAGGAATCATTGAAACCATCACGGGGAGCTGAGTCATAGAACCTTCTGTCTTGTCCTCATCTCTTCTGAGTACCCCTAGAAGCACTGTGTAGGTCAGGTTGATGGTCACGGGATCAGGAAGTGAAAGATCAAGCATTGGGCTGACTTCTGCTCGTGGGGGACCTCAGACCAAGTAGAGGGATGAGTCGGAAGGACCTTCAGAGCTGCTGAAGCTAGAGTGTCGGTGGGAGCAGGGGATGGAGTTGCGTAGGGTGAGAACAAAGAAAGCATCATCTTATAATGGCTTTTCTAGGATGGCTTCCCCACTGCATCTTCTCTCAGACACAGGTGAGTCGGTGGTTCCCACACTCACTTAACCCTCAGGACAGATCTGAGTTTTCAGTGCTGGTGTGGTGTGACCAGCAAAGTCACAGGGCAGGCACTTTCACCTCCCCAGGAGGACAGCAAAGAGGGACAGCCCTTGAGTTACTGGAACAGAATTCCCCTCTTGTTGGTCTCTTCTCACTGCTATTTGTCTTCAGCAGAGGAGCTTGGGAAGAAATGGAATATTGGCAGTGCTGGCCTTGAACCTCTCTCTCTCAGGCAAGCAGTGGTGCTGGCCCGCTTCTAGTGTTCTCTCCTTAGTCCTTGCCTGAGTGGGATGAAGGAGGGCTGAGCTTCTCCTGCAGGGCACAGATGCAGAGGGTGCCCCTTAGGGAGCAGCTGGTATGGACCACTGTCCCTGGAGGCTGGGCGGGTGAGGACGGCATCGAGCATCAGTCTCTCCTGCTCCCACTTATTCTCCTGTTGTGTTCCAGTGGGGAGATGAAGCCTCATCCCGAGGTGAGGTTGGCCTGAAGCTCAGGCTTTGTGCGGCTGTGGTGTCACCATTGGCCTTCCACCCGTGGACTTCAGGGGCACAAGTGAAGGTCCAGCTCTGGGTTGGAGGTGCCCATGAGGCTCTTGTGCTTGGCGCAGTGTTCAGATGAGAGGAGGCTGTCTGGGATTTCTTTGGCAGCACTGAGCAGTCGCTTCTAAACTAGGCCCTACGAAGAAAAGGAAAGTGAAACAGGCCTTCTGCCATTACATAGTCAGAGTCGAAAGCAGATGAGTATGAACATTCAGGCTCACAACAGCACCAAAGTGGTTTGAATGATCGTGCAGCTTGCTGACTTGGTTTTACTGGGCAAGAATTGTGTGGTTGAGAATCAGTGAGGAGTGTGTCGTTCCCTCCAGTTAACTTGTTAAGAAGTTTGTCTTAGCTTACCTCTGATTTCTCATAATGATTCAGCTCTCTTGAGAAAATAGCTAGAAACCTGTTAGAGGTTAAATTTTTTTTTTTTTGTCTTCTTGGACCGAATTGAAAATCTCTTACCTTCAGGGTGAGTTTACCCAATGAGTCAGGTGTGGACGTGCTGGGGCAGAAGCGGAGGTGGGGGAGCATCTGGGCCTGCTCCCCAAGAGTGGGTGGTGGGGCCCCGAAGCCCGTGGGGGAATGGACTCTCCGCCGACTAGAGTGTGGAGATGCTTGGGCTGTCTCGAACTGGGTTACACTCAAAACTGTGCCCAGTGCTCTTGCTTCTCAGAGAAGAGGGTGTGAAAACCAAGGCAGTGGGCGTAGAAAGGTGCAAAGATGTCCCAAGCTGCCCTCCTTGCCTGTGTTACAGTGGAGGCTGAGGACCTCAGATGGCCATGAGCAGTCTGACCTTGTGAGAAGGCATGGCCGGGCTGGGAAAATACAGGTATGTGTGGCTCAGGAGGAAAGAGGCGGACAGACTCTCCATTTTCATCAAATACTTGGCAGCGGCACAGTGAGGGGCGGAGGTGAAGGGGGCTGTGGCCTAGCGCAGGAGTCCCCAGCCTCTGGGCTCTAAGGCCTGATGATCTGAGGTGGAGCTGATGTAACAATAGTAGGCATAAAGTGCATGATAATTGTAGTGCGCTTGAATCATCCCCAAACCATTCCCCCCACCCCACCCTGTGGTCCATGGAAAATTTCTCTTCCAAGAAACAGGTCTCTGGTGCCAAAAATGTTGAGGACCACTGCTTTAGAGACCCTGAGTTCTGACAGTTTGTTCTTTTGGTCTGGAAACCAGTTGGGACTTTGTTTCCGTGTTGATGATTCCCACAGACGGCACCGTTTAGAATCTCTTGGTGACCCTTGAATACACTCAGATTCTTCTCTGCCATTTCCCTTTGCTTTGAATTAGGAGAGGTCACTGCCTCATTACAGCCATCTCCTGGCATCTAAACGGTGGCAAAGGAGATGGGCAAACCGGCTCTGGGCTAAGCTGAGCTGCGGGCCTGTGAGGTGCCTCCTTCTCTCTTCTGGACTCCATCTGCTTTGTCCTACTTTCTCTGCCAGCGAGGCAGGACCCCGGTTCTTGTTCTCCACCTGTGATCGCTTGGACACCACCCTCGGCACCTGTGTGGGGGCGCTGAGTTAGTGGGTCAGGAGCAGGGCAGTTTCCTTACTCCGAGGCTTGGGCAGGAGAGGACACCCATGTCTCTGGAGGCTGGAAAGTGCAGGGCGGCAGAATGGTTCCAAAGAAAGGCTGGTTGTGAGTTCTGGAAGTTTCTTTCACTGAAAGATAGACTGCAAGTGGATAAGGGAGGGAATTTAGGTCATCTGGATTAGGATTTAAAATGAATAGATTTCTGGGAATGGGTGTCAGTTTTTTGCTTGGATTGTCCTAGCCTGACCGCCTAGGTGTTGTGAGACATCAAATAAATGGAATATGGCTTGGGGAGAGAACGTATGTGCCCTCTCACTCAGTCATGTCCAGCTCTTTATGATCCCGTGGACTGTGGTCCACCAGATTCCTCTGTCCATGGGATTCTCCAGGCAGGAATACTGGAGTGGGTTACCATTCCCTTCTCCAGGGGATCTTCCTAACCAAAGAGGTGATAATACCCCTCAGAGGAATCCCTTGGAGGCTGGATAAAAGGGTATGGGTAAGTCTTTTGAATAATAAAAGTTTGACCGTATGAAACTCAGATGGTAAAGAATCCACCTGCAATGTGGGAGACCTGGGTTGGGAAAATATCCTGGAGAAGGGAATGGCAACTTCCTCTGGTATTCTTGCCTGAAGAATTCCATGGACAGAGGAGCCTGGTGGGCTACAGTCCCTGGGGTTGTGAAGAGTGGACACGACCGAGCAACTTAGTCGTGTTAACACAACCCAGTTAGTCAACACAACCGAGTGCTCAACTAGTGGAGCACTAGACATCATCCATCACTTTACAGGTGAAAAAAGAAAAAATGCAGAGAAATCATGAGAGCAGGATTTGGCAAGGTCGTAAGGCAAGTTAATGACCAAGTTAGGACCAGAATCCAGGTCTTCTGGCTGCTCCCCTGCCATCCTTCCCTTCCTCCTGCTCCCCCTGTAGTAGAGGGCAAGAGTGCATCGCCTTACACACCACGCTGTTCGTGTTGGTTAAGAAGGCCACTGATACCCGTGGCCAGGCAAATCCATTGGCACCAAACAAGGTGATGGGGTAACCCTGAAAGTGTTCGTTGGGGTGAGAGACTTGATCTGGAACCTGTAGGAGGAAGAAACAGAAGCCCAAGGGTGGGCTGGGGGTGCTTTCCTGGTGGTAGCTACTGAAACCCAAGGTGCGGACACTCCAGTGTCCTTTGGGAAAGCCAGCCCGAAAGGGTGTTGTCCTCCTCTTCCTCCTGACAGCCACCCAAGAGGTGGGCACTCCTGGAAGCTAAGAAAGCATTAGTGCAGACAAAGGTGGAGATGAATAAGACTGGAACCCATGCTGACCAGACCGTGAGCGTGTGCACCAGAGTCGCCTGTGGGACCACCTGTGAACAAAGCTTTTGCTGCTTCACAGAACAGCTCTTGGGAAAGCAAACCCCTGTCCTGCCTGGACAAGTGACAGGCACAGTCAGCTACCACGTGTGAACATGCATGGGTGCATACACACACATACACACACACACGCTTGGGTGCATATTTTAAAACCCGCTTTGCCCAGAATGCTATTAAGACATGTCCCAGTGCCCAGCATTGTGAAATATTTTTAGAGTTGAGAATGCTCGGTGGAAATGTTCTGTACTGTTAGTTACTATTTCTCAATTGGGATGGATCGGCCTCGGCCACGAATCAGATAACATGGGGGTGGGGTGCACGGCCGTGTCACAGATGAGGGTGTGTGTGTACTTGTGATTGAGAAATCATGTGTTGTCTTTGGCACGCGGGGAAAGGGAAGGCAAGCAAACACCACTGTGATTGAGAAAGAGTTCTGTGAAGGGGCCTGGGCACGATGGCCGACAGAAGCTGGGCACACTGGACCCCAGATACGGCCTTCAAGCCACCAGCCTGGGCTCATACTCACCCCGGGGCCCTCAGGGCGTTGACGGACTCTGGGCTCTCATGGGACTTGAAAGGTGCTGGCAGTGGGTGGCTGGCCTGAGTGTCATGATCTGGGCACCGCTGACTGGAATGTACGATCCTCCCCCTCCCCACCTGCGTTTATCTAGTATCCTGTACCAGCAGCCCTCCAACCTTTGACTGTGGGCCTAACACATCAGCGTCCCAACTCTGATGGGCGGTTCCCCTAAGAGAGCCTGCCTGCCGCCCCACCACCCTCGGCTCCTACCTTTGGCTGCAGTACCTGCCCGGTTCCTTGGGGCTGAGGCCCCTAGGGAGGCGGCGTGCAAGGCGGGGGTGGAGCCTGTATCCGGCAGAGGCACAGAGAGGCCTGAGAACAGGAGTGTGGGTGGGAGGAAAGGCAGAGTTCCGGGCCAAACGGCCCCCCATGCCAGCCCGCAGCCGACTCTCTAGACCTTCCCCGCCAGCCACCCGCCTCCCTGCCTCTCACGGGCTCCATCGCTGTCTTCCGCCTTAGCCGTGGGGTCCGGTGGGCAAGGACCAGGATCACAGGCTGGACCTGTGAACAGTGGTTACCAGGGCCCCTGTCTTCCTGGGGTGACGGGGTGATCGTGGGTGGCTGGCCCACCTCACATGGCAGTGACGGTAGTATGAGATAACGTGCAGGAAAGTACTTAGGAAAGCCAGCACGGATGGCTCCCACCTTCCTTTTATAGAAGGATGTTATCTGGTTTCTTCAAGCCTTTCTTTCCATCTGGGTTCAACCTCTGGTGGGAAGTAGAGGGAAAGCATGTCAAAAGCTGGGCCTTTGGGGAGGTTTTGTGTCTTGGGGAGTGACTGCGGGTCTAAGAACACCTGGATACTCTCAGAGGAGCATCTGATGTCCCTGAAGGCCTCGGTTCACAAGAACGCTTATTCAGAGCCTGCTCTGTGCCCATCGCTGGGTGGACACTGGGCTGTGAAAGACAGAGAAGGTACAGGGCGGCCCTCTGGGATCTGTGGTCTCCTGGGGGAGCTGGGGGTTCTCACAGGGCAGCACAGCGTGGGCCGTGCTGTGAGCCTGGTAAGCAGAGGCACCTCGGCCTGGACGAATGTCCTGTGCTAGTTTGACTGTGAAGGTTGTGTCTGTCTCACTGTCCTGGGGCTTCCTCCTTCCTCTCTCCACAGTTGAATCTGACTTCTTCCCTTGGTCTCTGTGCTACGGGGTGAAGCACTAGGGCACGCCCTATCCTTCTAGCCCTTGGACAGGACCAGGTATAGATGCCGCCTTGGCAGCCGTCCACGGGAAACGGGGCTCTCGGCTGCCTGTGGGATTGTGGATGTGTCAGGGTCCACCTCCAGCTCCCACGCCCTCTGTCTCCCTTCCTCCTGTCCACCTGCTGGAGGGCTGGCTGCAAATTCCCCCGGGTGGTGGGCCTGCTTTCTGTGCAACCAGAGCGGCGGCAACCTGTCTTTTCCTTTCCTGCAGGAAACTGCACAGTGGGATGAAGACGTACGGGTGTGAGCTCTGCGGAAAGCGGTTCCTGGATAGTCTGCGCCTGAGAATGCACTTATTGGCTCACTCAGGTAGGCACGGATGCCCTGACCGGCCCAACTGAGCACGACGCCCACCTCCTGCCTGCCTGCCTTTCCCCCACCCAGTGCGTGAACATCTCTCCTGCCAGCGGGCCTTGTTCTGCCCCGTCCCATGGATGCTCCCTCCAGGCTGCTGGAGTGAGAAGTCCATCCTGACCACATGACTGTCTGGATGGGTCCATCCTCTGCCCTCCCGGGCTTCCTGGGACATCGTGGGTACCCAGTGCCCTGTGTGATCCACCTTCCCAAGTAGACTGCAGTTGCATTAGCAGAACAGTTGTGGAATTAGGTTCTCGCTGTCTAATGAATCTGACTATTGGTTCACATTATACAGGAGCCTTTAATTAAATAGATATAGAAAGGTTGGAACACAAAGCTAGTTACAGCGTGCTGTCTTTTGCAAGTTAATTTTAATCCAATTCTGGTGGGGTCGACTCTGCGGCTGCTGGTGCTTTTGCTTGTGTTTGGGCAAAGCTTCTCTGCCTCACGAGGCGTGAAGGGAGGAGAAGCAAGCAGGCAGTGTGCCCTGGCGTTCTTGGCGGAGGGACGGATACGGCAGGTCAAGGCCAGGGGGGTTGCCTGGGTTCAGTGGGAGAGGCCGCCACACTTCCCTGCCGGGGCCAGTGCTCTTTTCCCTCTAATTTCCTTGTCTTTCGGCTCTGGAGTCACATTTTAGGGGAGAAGAGCCGACTGTCTTCTCATCTGGTCTTAACTCTCCCATCTTGTCCACGGTCAGCATCTGCTGTCCTTTTCCATACTGCCTCCCTCACAGGGCCCTCCAGGCAGTTGGCAGTTCAGTGTTTGTGACGTGAGTCTGGACTTTGGGGTTGGCTAGATCCCTATCTCTGAGACCTCAGGCAGGTTTGTCTTCTGCACCCCAGTTTCTGTATCTGGAAAGGGCAAGCTGTTGCTAACTCCTGTCAGTTGGGTACCAGAATGCATGATGAAGGCATCATGCCCTTCTTAAACTGCAGTTGGTGTTTAGTAGCTGTCGATTGCTTCCACCTTCCCCCCTTTTCCTTGGGTCTGAAGCTGTTGTCCCGGAGCGTTGCCGTTGCCACGCCCCTGGAGGGCAGTCTGAACGTCTGTGGTCTGTCTCACTGTCTTCATCGCCTTGGTTGTGCTGCTGGTAGCTCTACGTGCATCTGCTCGCATTGCCTTCCTGCACAGCCGTGTGCCTCTGCGATGTGTGAGGTGCGGTCCCTCTCACAGGCCTTCATGGCCCTGCGCCAAGTGCTCTAACTCCTTCCCATTCTTCCCTCTTCCAGATCCAGGAACGGGGCCACGCCAGGCAGCTGGGTGTGTCTGTGTCCGCCCTGTCCCTGTGTCTCTGTGTTCCTTTCCTCTTTCCCTTGGGGCCTCCCCTCCCCTACACCGGCCCCAGAGCACCATCCTCACCCCCTACCTGCCCCATGTTGGCCCGGAGTCCTCTGAGTCCAGGCCTTCCTGAGCTTGGCCTCACGCTGGGTACCCGTGCGTGTTCTGGTATGTTTTTTTGTAACTTGCACCTGCAGTCTTCCTGCTCCCCCTTCTCTTTGCGGGTTGTTCGGGGTTTATTTAGTGAGGGGGTCCCGCGAGCTGTCTGCCCACAGTTTGGCCACCCCTCCCCGGGCCTTTGGTTTCATCTTTTCCCCGCTTCTTGACTCCTGTGTTGGTCTCTGCCCCGTGTGCTGTTGGGCACTTCCATGCGGGTGATGCAGCCTGTGGATGAGGCTTCCTCACACACTGTAACTCAGCCCAGTAAGCTCCCTTGGTCCTTACTGTTTCCTGGAGTCTAGTGTGCTAGCCATGCTCGTGTTCTGGTTGGTGTGCTCTGGTGCTGGTGTGCCTACCAGCACAGCTTGCTTGCTGAGCTCTGTGGCTTTGTTTACCCCATCTCTGTGCATGGAATAACCCTTCCCTAGTCTTTTGAGGTCTTCAAGGTCTCTGGAATGATCCCATTCTTGCCTGTCCCCCGCCTCCGGCCAGAAGCGATCAAGCCTTCTTCTCAAGTCCGTATTTCTTTATCTGAAGCTGTCTCTGGGTACCGTCTTTCTTCTCTGTATTATTATTAATGGAATTGCCTTATTTCCTCCTACTTGGGAGTCAGGATTAGGAATTTGGGCATCTTCTTCCTAACCATGTGACCTTGGGCAAGAAATGTAAACCATCTGAACCTCCGAACGCAAGGCTCCATTAGATACTTAGCACTCTGCCCAGCACATGATAGGTTCTCAGGAAATGTAACTTCCCTTCCCCTCAGTTTTCCCCTAATAGACTAGAATAAGCTCCCTAGGGACGGGGTCTGTCCCCATGATGTGCAGCACGTTACCTGGTACAGTGCTGGAGTCTATAGATACTGGTTGAATGGGTTACTACAACCTGGGAAGCCAGGCAACTTAAGAAGGCTCCAATCTCTCACTGGGTCTCTCCTGCAATAGATAGAGTTTAGACGTGTCCCTAGGATTCACTGCAGGGCACTGGCTACATGTGAGTTAGCTGAGGTCTCTGTTGTGAACCCATTTCTTCAGGAGTATGGGTAGGGTGGGTAGAGAGGCAGAAAGAGAAGGAGCTGCTTACACATATTCAGGTGGGTCGAGGGGCCCCAGGTCCGACAAGAGGAGTACGTACCACCCCATGACTGAGGGCTGGTTCAAGGTCCCACAGTCTCGTCTCGTGCATACCCTGGGGCCTGTTTTCCTAGGTTTTCCTCTGGGTCCCTGGAGTCTGTGCAAATGATGTGTCCCTCTGAAATTCACTTGCCACTGCCCTTGTAAAAGAGGATTTGGTGATGGGGGAGGTCACAGAAGGGCCTTAGTTCACCTTTGCGGAGAGCTCAGAGCTTGCTTTGCAGAGCTTGCTTTGACTCTGATTTTTCTCTTCTGATATTTCTTTCTCTGGCCCACATACCTCTCACCCTTGCGTCAGGATGGCTTGAGAAGAAAACAGCGACAAGGGCTTCGTGAGGCTAGATCTCGAATTGTTCGTCTTCCACCCCCTTTAAACAGTGCAGGCCCTGAGGCCTCTAGAGAGACCTGGCCGTGTCGGGGAGGAGGGGTGGGAGGGCTAGGCCGGGGATGCCAGGCCTTCTCCCAGATTCCAGTAGCAGAAATTGTACTTTCCTCATTCCATTTCCTCCCCCCCAGCTGCACGATAACAGAACTATGTGCGGTCTTCGAGGAGACGTTTAATTAGATGACGTGAGATTTTCTTGCCACTCTGTTTTGAAGGCTCCATGCAGGGAGCAGACAGCCAGGATGGCCCCTGAGCATCTGGGGGGCTACCCCCACCGTAGAGGAGTTCACCAGGGGCTGCAGCAGCAGCGCAGAGTGGCACAGGACTAGAGTTGCCCTGGGGACCGTGTTTGCAAAAGGGGGCAGGCGTGGGCAAAGGGGGTCTGGGCTCTGGGTTGAGGTCAAGGAGCTCCTGACTTCCCCTGAAGGCCATCTTTGCCCCGAAAAGGCTCATCCCCAGTGCCTCTGCTCCTGGGAGCTGCACAGGCTCACTTCCTTGCAGGCTCTGCGTGCGCCGCCCCACCCCCTCTTGGCGAGCGTGGCCTGTGTTTGTTATTGTAGTTCTGGCGCTGGGCCAGGCCTGGCTGGGCGCCAGCCTTGTGGGTACAGTGTGTACAGTGAGTGCTGAGCCAAGTTTGTCATCATACACGATTAATTTTTTTTTTTTTTCTCATCTGGTAGGGGTGGGGTGAAGGAGGAGGCAAGAAGGAGTTTCTCCAGTGCTTGAGAACAGGCCTCATTGAATTCTGCGGAGATATTATTTCTGAAAAGATAAAGCGCTCTGGCTCACCCTTCCTCCCCAGCGTTCCTCTTTCTGGAATTATCTTCCTCCTCTCCTCTGTGTTTCCCTACCCGAGGAAATCAGCCTGTGTGAGACTGACACTGTGAGGTCTTATTTCCAGTGACTGGAATACCAAATTTATACTCCTAAATCAGTTTGCATTGTGTTGAAATTGACAATTTGTTTAATTAGAAGTTTGCCCTGTAGGAGGCCCTTCTTAGAGACAATTCTTTCTCTCTCTCTCCGTCTCTTTCTTTTCTCTTTTTTAAGATCCTAAATGGTGGTAGTGAATGTTCAGTTTAATTGAAGTTTTGATTTCGATTTGAATGCGTTAACTAACCAAGTGTTTGTGAGTTATACCTGATGATAACAATAAGTTTAAATTAACAAACAATAACCTAACTCACTCAGTAATGAGATTGATCTGGCAAGACCCTGCATTCTCAGAGGTGGTTTGGAGATCAGGAGGGTTTGAGCCCTGAGAAGGAGATTTGGGGTGAGAAGAGCGACCGCTGGAGAGCTTTGCAAAAGCTGCTCCTTGTGGAACGTGACTCTCAGGTGGAAGGAACAGGGGAAGAGTCCCAGCCCCTGTGTGCACCCAGATCTCTCCAAACTCTCCCACCCAGTCCTTTGCTGCCCTTCCCTTGTGGGGGCATCTGTGACCTGCTGTGTCTTTGCCACTCCTGTTCTCTGTTAAGAGAACATCCTTGCTCTGGGATGTCCGTGCAGAAACCACAGACTCGGGCGATGACTCGAGTTGATCCTGCGATGTGCTGGGGTAAGATTTCCCATTAGGTAGTGTTTCCCACAGCTTGGCCTAATGTCCTGGTGGATTATAACTGAGCACACCCAGCGCTGCTTGCCCCTATTTTTTGCCTTGGCTGCATACTATTTAGAGGCTTGCATATTTCTGTGGCCTGCTTCTATTCTGGGAGTGTCGTTCATTTTTGGAGCCAGCATATGCTTCAGGCTCTGTGTACTTAACCCTGGAGAACAGGCAGCACCCCTGCCCTCTGGGTGCTTATGTCTAGTAGGAAGAATGTCTGATGCTGTGAAGTTATGGTAAAAGAAGGTGATATGTGCAGATCGCTAAGAAAGAGTTCTAGGAGGAATTCAGGAGAGGAAGGGGGCTTCTGGAGAAGGTGGTAGAATGGATTTCTGAGATGACCTGACGGGGGCAGCCCATGCCTCCTGGGGTAATGCGCAGTGTAGCTGGGGAGTACAGGCTGGGCACGGGGCAGCAGAGGGGCAAAATTGCAGGAGCCTCGAGTTGCAAAGTGAGTTGCACTTTACCTAGGGCACTCAGAAACCATTGGAAGATTGGATAAGGCAGGGACACTTCTTTTCCTCTGGAATAGAAAGGACTGTTGGTCTTTTTGATGTACTCTAGACTGGAGTACAGGGTTCATAAGACTCTTAGGGGAAATGGTGCGACTGACAGACGGTCCTGAGGCATGGCTGGTGTGTGGTGTGGCCTGTGCCTCTTACACTGGTTGGGGGCACCCAGCCTTTCTTTGGGAGTCCTGTCTGCATGTTCCCTCCTCCTTGCCCTTCTCCGGGCTCTGTGAGCCATGGCCGTTGAGGACCACCCCGACAGCAGATTCTTCCCCATAGTTAGAAGCACCAGGAAAGAGTGTGGTCTTCGGCTGACAGATTTTTCTGGTTGCATCAGCAGCGTGGTGTGGCCAGGTGTTTCATCCAGGGCTGGCAGGGAAAAGGGCAGATGGGGTTGGGGTCAGAAACGCAGTTGTTTCCTCTCTTGCTTTCCCCTGTCCTGATCGGATGGAAGTCACAAAATTTTACAAGATGTCAAAGATCTGTGGATTGTGTACTTGGCCTCTTTTTTTTTTTTTTCTTTGGGGAACCACTAACGTTTGGGGGTTCTGGGTCCTTCTTTGCAAAGACAGAGAATGTGGGGAGGGGGCAAAGGAGCTGTGACTGTGAGGTGGAGCTTATGAGCCGCTCCCACACTGATGATGGAGAGGCATCTTAGGATGCAAAGATGGCTGCTCGGGACCTGCAGCTTCTCCTGACCTTGCATTCTCTCTCCTGTCTTTCTCTTCTTTCCTCCCAGATTACCCATCTGCTAGGAACACGAGAACGGGGTTGTCTAGGCGGCTCTGAACCCAGGGTCCATTTGCTCCCTCTCAGCTCACTCCCTTCTGCTCTTGGCTTTCTGCCATCGGGGTAAAAGCAGGAGATAACCAAGAAGAGACTTCCCGGGTCCTGGATCTGCAGAGGTGGGCCCGATCGAGGGTTAAGCTGGGGTGTGAGTGGCTCAGAGACCGCCTTCACCTTCCCTTTGGTCTAGGGGGCGCGGGGACGAGGAGAAGCCACTGTCCCTGGCTCTGTCTCCTGCACGCTCCTCTCTCTCCCTCCCTGCTCTGAATCTGGCCTGCTTCCCGAACTTTTTCCCAGAGTGGTGTCGTCACTGGCCTGCCGGCAGGTCTGGATGTTCTGCCAGCATTCCAGAGAGTTTATGATCACTTGCAGATGTGCCTCCAAGAACACACTGTACCCAAAGCAGAAATTAATGCAGGCTTGACTGCCGTCCAAGCCCATACACGGGAGAGAGGAAAAAGAAAACAAAAACTGTTTAATGCTGTTTATAAATTATACACTGGCTGATGAAAAATACATTTCTTTCCCCCCTCCTCCTCGCTGCCCCTTGCTGCCCCCCGCCCCCACCCCTTCTCCCTTTCTGCCTCAAGAGCCTAAACGGAGACCAGAAGAATATGGTTTTGCCTTTTAGCTCCTGTTTTGGCTGGGATCCGAAACCCCACTGCTGATTCACAGCCAGGGTATTTTTCCCCTTTACCTGATGAAATATACTGATTTTTCCAGCCCAGATGGGGTGTTTTGGGTTTTGTTTTTTTTTTTTTTTTTTTTCTCTTTTGGCCAGGGATCTTGTTTACAGCAAGTGGCAGGTCCTGAGGTGGCATTGGGTGCGATGGGGGCCCCGGGGTAGATAAAGACCCCCCACCTCCCCACCGTAGTGCTGCTGGAGGTGTGTGCCAGGGTCCCCCAGATGTCACGTTGGGCCAGCTAAACAGAGAAAGTTCAGAAAGTTCATGGCAGGTCATTGTATTAAACAGTGTTTTCACCACTTCCCTCCCGCCCCTTCACCTGCAGCCCCTGTGTGAAAAAGGGGTTCACATAGCGCCCCCCCTCAAACACACACACGTCTCTCCCTCCATATGGTGCCTTAGCAGGGGTTTGGGAAGCGCATGCATCTACCCCTCTGGAGCCCAGCCTCTCCCCCTATGCTCGAGTCCCTCCTGTCCCAATTTATTCTATAAATTCGTTTCCACATTATGTCTATCCATTTACATGGCTTTTGTGTTTTTTAATACCGCTAATGTTTATCATTTGCCCAACAGGCTCGACAGATTTTGCTTCCTGTAGAGCATCGAGGCTTTAGAGCCCCCTCGTTGCTAAGTAGCAGTCTCCCTGTACTGTAATGGGTTGATTTTGTATTCTGTTCAGCGCTGTATCTTATTTTTGTATGCAAGACAAAGTGTTTTGATGGAGGACGATTGCAGCAGTGTCTGGAGGCTGTTTGGAGTTTTATGGGCTGTACAGTACACTGTGTGCTCTCCGAACAGAACACAGGCTGTTGAATTTTGGATTGGATTTGTCATTTTTCCCCCTCGGAGAGGAGCCTGTCAGATAGAACATTACTTTAAGGGTGGAGGGAAGAAAGTGGAAATTATGTAATAACCTTCTTTCTCTCTCTGTTTCACTGCATGTATGTATCTCTCTCTCTGATTTTTCTGTCCCAAAATAGGGTGGTTTCTAGCCCCCTCCCCCCAACACACACTCCCTTTCGTGCCATCTGATTCTGTTGAGTGAGATAATGATGTGTGTATCAGGAAATGATGACCCTTGAGAGATGGATGCCGGGACATCTCGTCTGTCTGTCTGTCTGTTCGCCTGTTCTGTCCTTCCCCCTCCCTTGCTCCCACCTCCCTGCTGCCTTCTGGGCTGCCTTGCTGGCCCTTGTTTTTGTCTGGGGCTGGCTGGCTGGTGGGGTGGCAGGGAAGGATGTTGGTGAAGAATCTGCCCAAAGGCGATGCCATGTTCTTACTTCCGGGGTTCTTTTCACCTTCCTGGGTGTGCACCCTGCCAGGATTGCTGGGTGGTCCTCCGCTGCCCTCTTGAGCCCTTGCGCCTTGCTCTCTTCCCGGTCTGTCCTGGGTCCCAGTGTCCAGGGTTGTACCCAAGAGACCAGCTGCCCCCAGACCAAGGTGTGATGGTTCTCTCTGCTGGCTGTCCTTCTCCATGTGGGCTTCTGAGCTCTCGCTGGTAGCAGGTGTTTATTTTTCAGTTCTGCCCTTCTCCTTGCTTCCATTTCTTCCCCCGTCTCCTTTCATCGCACTTCACCTCTTTGTCTCTGTTTTTCCATCTGTGTCCGGCTCAGCCTTTTCTCAGTGCTCCTGTGCATCTCCTAGCTTCTTTCTTATGTCTTCATTAGACTTGGTCTCCTGCCATGCAGGGGAGGCCTTTGCTGTCTCGCAAAGTTTGGAGGTTTTTCATTGGGAAGTAGAGGGTGGTTGGGGTGTGGAATAAATTGTTCCTCTGGCCTGGAAGGCCTGGGGAGGACTCCAGAATGCTCCCGGCACCTTAACCTTGTGTGTTCTGCCCCATACCTCTCAGGGACCAGAGTGGGGCTTCTCTGGCTTGGTTCCTGCTTTTCCTAGGTCCTTGGATGTGTCCTTATGTTGAACTGAGTGTGGGCGAGTGGATGAGCAGGGTTAGGTCTGGTCAGATCCTTGTTGGACTTTGCTGCTAAAAAAGTGCATCTTGCTGGCACCATGCTCCCAGAGGTCTGTACCATGCCCCTGAATGCAGAGCCCACTGGGCACCTGGGAGTGTGCTTAGCCTCACGTCCCTGTGGCCTGGCAGAATACCCAGCACACAGAAGGCTTTTGATGAGGGTTTGTTGAATAAGGGATAATACCCTGTTACTAAAGAGTTTGTACTTCAGGGCACAGATCTGGGTTTGGTGAAGCTTCTACAATTTGGGCTACCCTCTCTCGGAAAAAGATGATGAATATCAAACGTTAGAGGGGGGGCCCCCCTGCCCTGCCCAAGGAATGGACTCATGCAGTGGAGGTGGGGAGTTGTTGCTGAAACTTCTGCTTTTTGAACTTCAGAAAGAAGGGGCCTCCCTACATACCATGAGGAGCTACCAGTTGGGGTCCCCAGAGTTGGAGCGACTGAGTAGGGAGATTCAAGTTTAAGGATAGGATGGTGACATCTGCTGTGCTCTGGGGACCCTGGGCTTCCCAGGTGGTGCTAGGGGTAAAGAACCTGCTGGCTAGTGCAGGATTCATAAGAGATGCAGGTTCAATTCCTGGGTTGGAAAGATTGCCTGGAAAAGGAAATAGCAACCCACTCCAGTGTTCTTGCCTGGAGAATCTCCATGGACAGAGGAGCCTGGTGAGCTACGGTCCATGGGGTTGCAAAGAGTCGGACACGACTGAAGTGACTTAGCATGCATGCTGGGGACCCTCAGAACGTGGGGGCAGCCATGTTTGCAGGCCTCAGGCTTGCATTCTGCAAGGGGCAGGACAGAGTCTCCTGCCTTTGGTGAGCTGCCGTTGGTCCCAGTGGACCTGGTGGCCACCTCTGTATTTCAGGGCCCTCTTCTCAGTGAGCCTGGTTGGGAGCTGCAGATGGACCCTAAGTCCCGCCTCACCCAGAGCTGCCAGGTCCGTCAGTGCACGCGGCAGTCTCCTGCCTCCACCCTGGGCTTCAGTGACTCTCAATGAAAGAGCGTGGCAGCCACCCCTTTCTTAGGTGCTCCATCTGCCTGGGCCACGTCTGACTGGAGCAGAGCACTGGTCCTTTCACGGTCTGTGCGTGTATGTGTGTGTGTGTGTGTCTTGGAGAGGAACCAGGAAGGTGAGTGGCCCTGGAGGTGATGAACAGTGTACCTAGAGGTCTAGGGGGTCTATTCTGCTGTGCTTCCAGACTCATCCATTAATTAGGGTTGGGGCAGAAGTAGGATTGTCCTCCTTACTTGAGGAAGGACACTCCTTACTTCTTGGAAGATGTGGAAAAGCTGCAGTTATGTTCCCAGTCATGAGGACAGCTCTGTGTGTGTGTGCATGTACATACTTGTGTGTGTGCACACGTAAGAAAAAAGAGATTAAGAAGAAGCGTTTACATGAAATACTCAAAATTGTTCCTTTGTTGTAATGGTTCCGCACAGACCATTACCTTGCAGATTTAAAAACTAAATGAGCTCATCATATCTAGTGACTTCCCTCGACATTCATGCCTGATTGCAAAGCCTGCGTTACCTTTGAATTTCGACTTCAAGGTAATTTTATTATTACCTTGTTTGTTATTAATTCTTAGATATGGGTGGTATGTTTCCCTCTTCTTGGATTCTACCATGGATGTGTTGGTTTGGTGTGATGAATGGAAATGTTTCTCAACAGGATCCCACTCAAGAACCTTTTCGTTTACAAAAATGGTGTTGGAGTATAGTTGCATTACAGTGTTAACACTGCTTTTTGCTATACAGCAAAGTGAATCAGCCATACATATCCAGCAGTCTTCAACCTTTTTGGCTTCAGGGACCCATTGGGTGAGAGGGATGGTTTCAGGATGATTCAGGTGTGTTACATTTATTCTGAACTTTATTTTTGTTATTATTACATCAGCTCCACCTCAGATCATCAAGCCTTCGATCCCAGAGGTTGGGGGCCCCTCCATACATATGTCCACTCTTTTTTTGGATTTCCTTCTCATTTAAGTCACCGCAGAAGCACCACCAAACAGAGTTCCTTGTGCTATGCGGTAGGTTCTCAAGAAGCTTTTCACTTAAAAAATAGCCCCGTGATCTCTAGGATGGCGTCTAGAGTTTCCGAGGAATCCAGTGGGCTGAGGTGGTACTTTGGGCTGAGGGGTTGACTTTGGAGGGGGCAGAAGTTTTCACATGTTTTAATTTAATAACTTGGGTTTCCTGTGAATGGTTCTGCGTTCCATGCAGTCCTCTTGCATTTTCATAACTGTCTCTTCCACTTTGGGCAGAGGAAGGGAGGGAAGAAATAACAGCAGCAGTATTCTGTGGGCAAAGGAAGAAAACAAGAGAATGGGGCAGAGAACAGGCTAAATTTAAAATTGTAATTGGCTGACTTCCACTGGCTTGCGGGTGTTTTAATGACTCATAATAACTTCATTTAAAACCAGCTGAGCAGAAAATAGATTGGAGAGGAGCCTCGGGCCATTATGGATTTGTTTTTTTTGACAAGCTCGGTGTTCGGCAGCCAGGAAGGCTCTCAGAGAGGGCTTGGCTGTGTTCGCTCCCTCTCTCTCTCTGAGGGTTGGTGGTCTGCCCGGGAGAGATTGTATAGAAACCCAGGACTGCTTTTTTTTTTTTTTTCACCGTCCCTATTTTTTTTTAACTGATTAAAAATAGACGCCTTGAGGTATTATTTTAGCATCAGTACGTTTTTTTTTTTTTTTAAACTTTTGATGTGGTAAATGGAACATAAATAAAATTGTTTTTGAAATTACCGAATTAATTAGGTAGTAAAGCCACTACAATGCATACATTTCCTTTGCCGGTTGCCCTGATCCATATTTGGGGGGCATTCCCCCTTTTTCTCAATCCCCCACTTTTTTCTCCCTGCCCGCCCAGCCCCACCTTCCTCCCCACGCTGACCCTCCCTTTGAATGGCAGGGCTCTTCTATCATCCCGGCTGCGACAGCTAAATGATTTTTCTTTTTTAAGATCTGTAGGATTTTGACAGGATTGGTTCCGTCCCGCTAGCCAGTCAGCTTGAGGAAGCACGAATTTTGGGAATTGCCAGAAAAGGCGCTAACCTGCCTCTAGCCGTTTTTAAATAGATCCTGCCTGCTTCCCGTGCGAGGAACAGTGCCAGTGGGCCAGTAATCTTTTTCCTCTTCTCTTTTTAAAGTCAGCCGCTTAGCCATGGGCTGCGTCGGTCTGGGCAGGACGTGAGGCCGCCCCACCCCACCCCACCCCGATCTAATTGCTCATGGCCCTTTATCTGTCCCCTCTTATGGCACCTGTCACCTTGTTTGTATCATCGCTATGTATTTGGTTGTCCTTTTTCACCTACCAGACTCTTGAGCTTCTTCAGAACACGTGATTTATTTGCATGTCTCCCATCCTACCTAGCAGAGCAGCCTGCAAGGTGGGTACACCTCAGTTGCTTGTTGAATGAACTAGTGGGTGAGTGGACGTGTGCGTGTGGCGAGGTGGGGCACACCCCCGAAGTGCTGCCCTGCATCCTGCCAGCCCTGAGGGTCAGCCGTCTGGATGGGGAGACAGGAGCGGAGGCAGGACCTTATCCGGGGCGTGCTCCATGGCCTCTCCACAGCCCAACAGCCAGCAGACCCTCAGGAAATCCTGTAGAATAAATGAATGGCTCCAGGTGCACCGCTGGGCGGAGGGGAGGAGAGAAAAATCCCTCCAGAACATGTATCGGATGCCTCCTGTGTTCCAGACCTGGTGCTTGGCGTTCTGCATGTCTGAACTCACTTATCTAACACTGACCTTGGAGGGTGGTTATTCTGATGCTGTTTTACAGGTGAGGACACTAGAGTGTCCTTAAGGAGCCGGAGTGACTCATGGAAGGTCACACAGCCAGGAGTGGTGAAGCTAGATTCCTCGCCAGGGCTTTCTGCCCTGTATACCCCCATACCTCACTGCGGTGCTGGCCCAAGGGCTTGCTTTCCTGTTTATAAAGATAACCAGGGTCTCAGTGACTGGGGGGCCGAGACAGGAAGAGCCAGTAAGGCCCTGACCCCGGGGGTCCTGGGGGTGGCAGGGGGTCACCGGCTCTTGCTTGGGGGCCTCGCCCCTGGGCCACCAGGAGCGGGGGTGTGGCTCATGCGCCTCTTCCTGCTCTTCCTGAGTCTCGAGTCTCTTGTGTTCCTATGTGGATGCTGCAGTGGCCCCTGGCCATCCCCCTGCAGGGCAGTGGACAGGGTGATTCTGGGAGCCTTGCTAGGGGGTCTGTGGGTGAGGATGTGGTCCTCCCACCCAGGTGCGAGCTTGGCAGTGCCTTTGCCCATTCCTTCTTCCCACTGCTTTCTCATGGAGAGGGGAGCGGCAGGTCCAGAGAGCTGTCGCCAGTGGTCTCCCTTGCGAGGAGACCCAGCGGGGTGCTCTGCTGCTGAGCGGAGGCCCTCTGCTCTGTGTTGCTGAATCAAGAGTGAAGGGGGCAGCTGGCCATCCCCGCACCTGGGAGCTGTGATGACTCCGGGCTCCTCAGACTTTCCGTCTTGGGAGTGAGACTTGCTGCAGGCCTCCCCGGTCTTGCGGATTCTGTCCAGTGGAGCTGGACCACTTGGCATAAGGCTCCTTCTGTCTGTTCTCCAGCAACCTCGTCTTCCCCAGGCACGCGCTGGGGATGCTGGAGCCTTCTCTGGGGACCAAAGCATCAACCAAATGGGAACCAGATGGTGAAGCTTGGGGCAGCAGAGAAGCCTCAGTGACTATTCTGGGTCACTAGAAGTGGCTCTCTTTGCAGGGGGGATGGGTGGGGTGGGTGGAAATCGTCTGTGAATGAGTTCATTAGTTAAGCTGATGGCCAGGGAGGGCCCATCGATGCCGCGCCTGGCAGGACAGACAGATGAGCTGCAGTCAGGGTCCTCGCCTGCCAGAAGCTGTTGGTCTGGCAGAGCAGGTACCGTGAGACCCCAGCGAGGCTGGGTGTGCTCCCATCCCCGCAAACGGGAAAGAGTGAGCGTGGCAGTTTACAAGGACCAGGGTGATGAGAGAGGAGGTTCCTGGGATTTTGATGGACTGTCTCCTGCTGGAGCATCCACGTGGAGCCACGAGGTGGGCAGTGGATTTGTGTCTCTGGACAAGAGAAGCAAGAGCTTCTGTGAGTAACAGCCGGCTGGGTAGGTGTCTTCCTCCTCCTCCTCCTCCTCCTGTCCTGTCTCCTCCTTCTCTTCATAGCAGTCTTGAAGAGACTTTGAAGTCCAGCTTCTCATACTGGAGAATCCTCAAGCGTTCTAAGGATGTTATGGACACCTTGGGCTGCAGGTTGAGAATGACTGCATTAAAAACGAAAAGCTGGCACTTCATGCAGTCTCTCTGTTGCACGGTGTCCATGGAATAAGCACACGTGTGAACGTGGGCTTTCAGATCGGACACAGATCCGGAGTGTTCTGTGTTTCTCATGCAAGATTAGATGACCCCTAGAATATATCGTGAGTGTCCAGGCTTCACCAAGCCCAGGCTGAGAACACATACTGTAGAGGGCTGCGCCTCTGAGTTGGAGAACAGACTCGGAGCCCTGGAGGGTACAGGGGAAGGGAGAGGAATTCCTTAGGCTGAGGTCCCCAGGCCCCAGCCTCCTTCCCGGACCCCTGCCTATGTGCCTCTTGGTGGTGAAGGTCGGTGCTTCTTCCCTGGGGCCCTCTCCTCATTCATCCTGACAGAGACATCTTCTAGACTTCTCCCTGGCCTTTAACACGATCCTTCCTCCTCCCTACTAACCATCCTGTTTTGATTGGAGTTCTTGATTGGAATTCTTTTGCTTGCCAGGGAAAGGAGGAAAAAAAAAAAAACCCACTAAGTTCTAAACTTTTCATTAGGTAGTTGGGATAAGAAGTCTTCTGGGGTAGTCAGAAAAGATTACAGCTTGGTGGCTCTCACTGACTATTACAAGCTAATTGAGTGCCAGGAGCTCATTGGCGGTTGCAGTGAGCATTTTGCTGGAGTAATTATGCAAAGGCCATGGTCGTCAGTAACAAGGTAACTTCAGGTAAGGAGAGAATTCCCTGAAACTTTTGATTTGCTGGAATCCTCCTCATTTTATTTCTTCATTAAGATGAGCCCAGGAGAGAGAGAGGCCCAGAGATGAGCTCTTCTGAGAGGTTGCTGCTCACTGGGGATTTCTGCGTGAACGTCCCTGCCCTGATGGCATGGTCACTTTGTGAGGGCCTGTTAGGAGCCATCCTGCACACCTGGCCCCTGATGGGCCGGGTGTACGTGGATTGAGATTTGGGGTCCAGAGTCAGATGCTCTGGAATACAGGCTGGAGAGGAATGAGGGCAAGCATTGGGAGCCGGGGGACAGCTGACCAGGGTCAGGGAACCTCACAGGCCAGCATCTTGTTTGCTGATGTGTGTGCTGAGAACATGCCTGACCACAGGTAACGAGGCTGCCCTCTGTCTCAACTGGAATCTGTCTGTCTTGGGTGGGTGAGGTGTGGGCCTGCATAAATGTTGTCTTTTCTGTCCCAGAGAATTCTTTATGGTAGAACTTTCTTAGATAAGCTATACACTTCCTGGTGCCGCATCCCCGGCCAGAGTTGTAATCAGGAGGTTGCGGCCTGAATCTGCCACCTTCAGGTCTGGGCTAAGTGGCTGGGGGAGGACATGTCAGCACCCTTTGGCAGGGGGCCTGGGGCCTTGCCAAGCCGACCTTGTCCTCTGGGTGGCCCTGCCCAGCCTCTGGCCGGCCGTCCACCTGCACTGAGTCATGCCCCTCAGAGGACAGTGTGTAGCTCTGCTTCCAGATATAGCCCCCGCCCTCCAGGGGGACAGGGAGGGTCATTGTTATGGAGCTCTCCATCTTTCTGATGCTGCAGGACCCATGTGGCTTTCTTCCCTCCCTTCTCAGCCTGGCGTAGCCTAGAATTCCACTCTCCGAGCAAACGTAGAGCTATTTTTTTTTTTTTTTTAAGTATGTGGTCCATCTATTTTCTTCTCTTTTCCATCTCCCACTTCAGTTTTCAGGACACTGCCTTCACTCTCTGGCCTGAACTGTCTTCTTCCTCCATCTCACAGTTATAAATTTGTCCCAGTCAGAGGCTGGCTGCATTGAGGCAGGAATGTGTTGTTTGGTTAAATTGTAAAATTAGCTAGGAAAGTTAATGAGGCATTCTGCCTCTGCCTTCCGAAGAGCAGAAAGTTTATGGAGGTACCTCGAGTCCCTTGCCTAGGAGGGAGAGAAAGAAAGGAGGGAGTGGGCCAGGAATGTGGAAAAGCCTTGTCCAGGTGAGCCTGCAGGCCTGGGACTGGGCTGTGGCCTGTTTTGCTGGGAGGGGCCTGAGGAGTCGTCCCTCCAAGCTTCAGCTTTGGGATAGCCTCCATCAGCCGCTGTGGACCACAGGGACGCCCTCCCTCCTGTCTGAGAACTCCAAGGCCACACAGCTGCCTATGGTTAGCTATTTTAGTGCCATGTTCCTTTTTTGTGGTTGTGCAAGGCTGAAGAGACAGAGACCAAACACCTGTCTTCGAGGGTGTCCACGGCAGAAGGGGGGAGGCCAAAAGTGACAGTTACAATGGTGACTGACATTTACTGAGACCCAACAGGTGCCCGTTACTATGCCAGACGCTTTATTCGTCATCTTCTGTGATCCCCACAAGAGCCCTAGGACAGTCTCTGTTATTATGTCCACGTTATGGATGAGGAAACTGAATTTACTTGCCCAGGATCGGTCAGCGAGGAAGAGGCAGCGTGGGGCCGTAAATGCAGGCCTGCCTGCCTCCCACGCCCCTGGTCTTAACCCTGGGGGCAAAAATCATTTGCAGTTCCTTTCCGGGCTGCCCGCTTCTCCCAGCCCCTAGCTCCCCTGGCACAGACTGCAAGCTTGCAAAAACTCCCCCTGAAATTTTGGAAGTCACGGTCTCAACAGTGCCTGCAGAGGAGCTGCCCACAGCCTATACTCTGCACTCACCAAATTCTCAGGTCCTCTGATGACACCAGAGAAACCCGACAAACCCTCCAGTTTTGAGGTGGCAGCTCTCTGTTGCTTTAGTTGTCGGGTGCATCTTCATAAGTGTTAGCATGAGACACAGTTACCCTGCTTGCACCTTTTGCATGAGGTCAGCCAGAGAAGGAGAGGGTTGTTCTTGTTTTTTTTTTTTTTTTCTTGGCTGGTATGGAGGGTGATGGTTCACACTAAGAATGGGCATTAAGTATGACAAGCCATATTTCCGTTTGGAAAAGTGTGGAGTCTTAAGGCTCCTGAATTTTGAGCCTGGAAATGTCAATGCGGCGGTTGTAATGTAACACCTCAATTATGGTGCAGGGGGTAAGGAAGAAAGACTCTGAAACCTGCAAGCTTCTTTAGATCCACAGCCTGAGCCACAATTAAGGTTTCAGAAACACCAAAGGCAAGCCAGTGAGTGTCATTTTTAACCAGTTTGAACATTTTACTACTTCCTAACATCAGAAGCACTCGGGCTAGAGAGCCTGCTCCTTGCCCTCAATAAAGTGATTAAGCTGAATGGGTGTTGGGGAGTATTATTAGGCTGAGAAGCGCTAAAAATAGAAATGCTCTGTTTTCTGAAAGCCACAGCAGGCCTAGAGAGACTGGCAGCCTGGAGGTGCCACTGAGGGGCCTGAGGAAGGGGAGGGAGGGTGGCAGTCCCCGAGGCCCCCGGACTGAGATGGGGTGGTGGGTATTGTGATGGGCTAGCCGGGCGGTGGGCCTCTTTCCCAGCTGTCATCAAGAACAGAGTGACAGCCAGAGAAAGGAATGAAACTGGGTCATTTGCAGTGATGCGGATGGACCTAGAGTCTATCATACGGAGTGAAGTAAGTCAGAAAGAGAAAAACAAATACCGTATATCATCTTATATATGTGTATGGAGTCTAGAAAAACGGGGTTAGTTGCTCAGTCGTGTCTGACTCTCTGCAGCCCCATGGACTGTAGCCTGCCAGGCCCCTCTGTCCATGGGATTCTCCAGGCAAGAATACTGGCGTGGGTAGCCATTCCTTAACATCTGCAGGGCAGGAATAGAGAGTGGACTTGTGGACACAGAGGTGGGGGAGGGGAGGGGTGGGCTGACATATGTACAGTAGCATGTGTGAAATACACAGCTAGTGAGAAGCTGCTCTGTAACACCGGGAGCTCAGCTCAGTGCTCTGTGGTGACCTGGAGCAGTGGGGTGGAGGTGTGGGAGGGAGGCTCAAGAGAAAGGGGATATACTTATGCATGTAGCTGCTTTGCTTCATTGTGCATCGAAAACTAACACAGCACTGTAAAGCAATTATACTCTAATAAAAAATAGTAAATAAAAAAGAAGAATAGAAAGCTGTGGATTGGTTGCTTCTGCCTTGGTTTTGAAGGCCACCCTCACCCCCCTCCCATATGTGTTTTTGTATTAAAGTAACTGACAATGCTTGAGTCTAGGATGGACACCTTGACCTAAAATTTACATATTTCAGCCCTGAACTAGTCGGATTTACCCGCTGCTATGGTGAGGGGGTGGGGGGTGTGTGGGGATGGGTGAGGAATCTAGTTTGGGCTGTGAGCAAAGGGCAGATTCTAAGGGTTAGTTGCAGACAGAGCTGGGGAAGGGGAGAGAGCACAGAGCGTCTGCTCTGTCAAGCTGGGATTAGCCAGAACGCTCAGGGAAGGTGAGAGAAAGGGACTTTTTGGTTAACGGAAGGTCAGCCTAGAAAGCCTTGTCTGTTTTATTTGTAGTTTACTGTCATTCGTCAATGGGAGAGACCTTTTTTTTTTTTTTCTGCTTTAAATGAATCCAGTTGACTGTTTTTCATGATAAAATATCTTGCTGGTTTAGAAGTCACAAAGAGAAGGCCCAGGAAGAGAGCTAGTCATGAACGGATATTCCCAACTGTGATTTCACTGGAAGTCAGTCTTAAAGATCGGTGGTACCTTCGGTCAGGCCCCACATGTTTTCTCATCTTGAACTCATTCCTCCACAGTTAGGTAGAAGGGTGGGGCTGGGAACATGCTGTCCACCTTAGAGGCGGAGAAATGGAAGCGGAGCACTACAGCGGAGTCCACAGCAGGGCCAGATCAGTCCATGTTGTGCAGTGGGCAAGGTGCATCCCTGGACCCAGAAAGGAGAGCTGTTCTTCAGACAAGAGGATGTAAACTGGGGAGGTGGCCTTGGAGCTTGTGAGAAAGACCTCCCTCCAGGAATGAGCCAGAGTGTGGAGAACAGCAGAGGCCGAGAGCTTGCTGCCTCTGAGTGTCTTTTCTGCTCTGCTTGATGTGAACTTCTTCCTCGATAACCTTTTACATAATCAGAGGCCCTGAAGGTTAGGTTCCCATGCTGTCACTCTGACTGAGTTTGTGTCTTTTTCTCTTCACTTACTGACTGTGAGACCTTGGGCCACAAACCTAAGCTTTTCAGTCTCAATTCTTTTTTTTTAATTAATTAATTTATTTGAATTGGAGTCAGCCTCAGTCCTTACCTCTATAAGACGGGAAGAATCTTAGCATTGATGGCAGAATTAAATGGTATGTGAACTAAGCTTTTCAGACCTCAATTTTCACCTTTATAAAATGGGAGTAATCTTAGAATTGATGGCAGAGTTAAGTGCTCTGTGGCACTTAGAGTAGTTAATATGGTGTTTATCTTGTAATATATATTAAATAATTCAGTTATCAGGGACTTCTCTGGTGATCCAGAGGTTAAGAATCTGCCTTGCAATGCAGCGGGTGGGAATTTGGTCCATGGTCAGGGAACTAAGTAAGATCCCACATTGGGGCAATTAAGCCTGAGCCCAGTGGAAGATCCTGCGTGCTACAACTAAGACCCGATGCAGCCAAATAAATTAAATAAATCCATTATAAAATAATAATGTTATCTGTGTCCTTATTATTATGCTCAAGGCTGCAGCAGCACTGTTGCTTTTCTCTGCAGGGCCGCCCTTGCAGGAAGGACTCCTAGCATCCTGGGAAGGGAAGAGTTAGGTGCAGTTGCCAAGTGCCAGTTCCTGTTGCTGGGCACCTTTATGTGCATCATCTCATCTGAACGTCCTACCAAACTTGTGGCCTTGTTTCTGGCTGAGTGGTGTCCCTGGAGTTGTACACTTGCAGATTGTAGGATACGACGGCTGTATTATTAATATTACCTCTTTAGCCAGTGAGGAAACTGAGGCTCAGGGAGGTTAAACGGCTTCCGCTCTTGATGCAGCTGGTGGGCACCTGAGCTGAAATATGTCAGAGTCAAAGCTAGGGATGGACTTGACAGTGGGTGAATCCTGCCTCTTCCTGGTTATCTGGCAGGCTGTGTTCAGGGGCTGTGGCATGGTGTCCTGGTGGGGCTCTCAGGAGCGGGGAAGTTACTGTCTGCAGGGCTCTTACAGGTCACAACGAAGGGAATAGTCAACAGTTGCTCATATTGCAGACCCCTGCCCACTGGTTTCTTAGAGAGTGCAGTGGTTATTACGCTGTGACAGCATTTGAAGCCCTTTGAAATGCTTTGTTCCTTATAACTTGTCAGCATAGGATTACCTATGGGTGTTTTAGTCTTTCCCAGGGTCTCAGTGGTAAAGAATACTCCTGCCATGCAGGAGACAGTAGACATGGGTTCAATCCCTGGGTCTGGAAGATTCCTCTGGAGGAGGGCATGGCAACCCACTCCAGTACTCTTGCATGGAGAATCCCATGGACAGAGGAGCCTGGTGAGCTATAGTCCATGGGGTTGCAAAGAGTCAGACACGACTGAGCAACTGAACACACATACACACACACACACACACACACACACACACACACACACACACACACACGGGTATTTTAGCTTAAAATCAAAGAACACATGCACGATTGGAGGTGGAATTGGAGAGAGATGCTGGTTGTAGGGGGGAGAGCAGGAGAGTCCGAGAGGAGTGGGGATGAGGGCATTCCCTCTGTAGGAATCTCAAAGAGCTTCCCAGGTTGTGAGAGACCTTGGCGTACTTTGCAGTCAGTGAGAAGGGAGGGAGGAAGGATCTTGCCAGGAGACAGGGAGGGCCAGAGTGCAGTCAGGGATGAGCGAGCCTGCCCTCCTCTTCTCTGAAAGTACCTCAAGGGACAATTTAATTGGAGGGGGTATCAGGGGATGTTGGGGGGCTGGTGCTGGCAACCATCAGCTTGTGATGTTGTGGATGGGTGGTGGGGTTTTGATTCTGGCTGTCTCCCCTGGAGTAGCCTGGTTTTGCTTTTCTCTGTTGTTCAGGTGGCACTAGTGGTAAAGAACCTGCCTGCCGATTCAGGAGACACAGGAAATGCAGGTTTGATCCCTGGGGTGGGAAGATCCCCTGGAGAAGGAAATGACAGCCCACTCTAGTATTCTTGCCTGGAGAATCCCATGGACAGCTGGCGGGATACAGTCTGTGGGGCCGCAGAGCCGGATGTGACTGAACTGACTTAGCACACATTGTCTAGGTAGTACCATGCTCTTCCCCTGGGAGGTGGGTGGGGGGTGGGCCCACGCCATGCCGGATTTTGGGTGCAGACCCCTGACGGGGAACCCCAGTAGAAGGAGCAGAGTGGTTGAGGCTGAGAACAGGAGGCCAGAGGCTCAGATCACAAACAGGGCTTCGAGGCTGCTGGACACCAGCAGAGAACCCTCTGTCCTTTAGGAAATTCTCATCTGAGAATCCCCAAGTGGGAACCAGGGAGGAAGATCCTTGCTAGTGACCAGGGGTTGGTTGAGGGGATGTCCAGTGAAATCATGGCAGAAGTCCCCCCGCCACTAGAGTTTTTGTGGCCTTTTTACCTTGTCCTTTACAAATACCAAGAGGACAGTGCCACCTCTTTTAAGCAGGATGAAGCCGTGGATACCTGAAAGCTTGGGTGTTCCCTGGAACTCGGATCAGCCTCCGCCTTGGCTTCACTGGCTCAGCCCAGCTCTGACTGGTTAATGATTGTCTCAGTGTCTGGACTGTCTGCCCCACTTTGCCTGCCGGATGGAGCAAAGTCTGCCCCTGGGGAAGGAATCCCCTGCTGGAACCAGGGAACCCAGGCCCAACTTGATCCAGCACCACTGTCCCATTGCCAAGGGTTGTAAGCATTTGGGCCCCTTTACAGCCACTTTAAGCCTCCTTTGCCCTGTTTTTCCAGCCTCTTCCCCAGCGACGCCCCTTTGTCTTTTCTTCTCCCTTGGGTCTCCACTTAAAACTAGTCATTTATAGATGGAAGAATGAAGTGATTCACCCATGGCTACACAGCTCAGACAGGGCCAGTTCACCTGCCTCATCCGAGGGTGCCGCTTCTCCCATCCCAAACAGCTGAAGACCATGCATTCAAGGGCCCCAGAGAATGCCGTGTCTCTTCTTTCTGAGCCGCTTGCTCATCACAGGTGGGAACTGTGGGGCTAGAGTATTAGGGACTGGAGTTCCTGAAGACTCTGTCCAAAGGCTGGTCTCCTGGAGCTCATCAACTTGATGAAGTGAAATTATTCTGTAATCATAATAACTATCCAGGTACTTACTATGTGCCTGGTACTTCATACAGGTTCTTGTTCATGCTATCTTATGAGGATAGATAACCCCATTTTAAGGAGGGAAGTAAGGCCTCAAAGTTGATGCCAGGCCCATACCGCCAATAAATGGCAGAACCCCAGAGCCGTGTCTGGCCAGTGACCACTGTAGGGCTGCACCTCAGGGAAATCTCCGAGTTGGCACAGCATTATCTGGAAGGAAGTCTGCTCACAACAAAGGCTGGTGTTTCCATGGTAAGAGAGGTGTTGATGCCATGGCACCAGTTCCCCTATCCCTTGATTAGCCAGACATGGAAGTTGCCCAGGAAAGAAAGGGGTTAAAGGCAGTGGGAAGGTGAACCCCCATATCAGTGCCCTAAGATTTCAGAGACGTTTGCATGTTGTTTTTACTGCAACAGATTTATCATCCCACTTGTATTGTACTCAAAGTAATTCACCTTAAATAGGTATGCACTCATCTCGGTAGGAGGCTGACAGTGCTGTGGCTGGCGGCGTGCCCCGCAGTGTGTAGGGACCAGGGTCTGGTGCAGAGAGCCCTTCGTCCTGGGACGTGGGGGGCGTGGCCGGAAATGTGCGTCGTTGGTTTCTATGGGGGCTTATTAAGAGTACATAATCATCGGTGTCATCTGCCTTTATCTTCCATTCCCCAGAGAAAGTCTCCTAGAGACTGGACCAGAGAGGGAGTCTCTCCTCCTTTGTTTCTCTTGTTCTTTGGTCTGGGGTGGTAAGAATGTTTTAAATGTTATGAGATGTGTATTACATTCATTTGGTGTCTGTGTGGGTCTCAGACATTGACACCAGGGGAAGGGGAGGAAGCAGTGGTAATGATGAGGATGTCAATTTGACAACCAGCTTTTATTGAGCAGTTACTGGATGCTGGGCATGGTGGTAAAGACTTTACATATAGTATTTAAATGAGTCACCAGTCAACCCTGTGAAGTAGATGCTCTGTGCCCAGTTTTACAGGTGAAGAAACAGGTCCAGAGAAGATAGTTAGCTTACTTGGGGGTGGTGGCTAGAAAGGGTAGAACCCAGGACTTGAACCTATGTGTGTTTTGATTCCAGAGCAAGGGTTCTTCCCTGCTATGCAGCTGTGTATTTAGTGTATGTGTTTCTATGGGCCATGGACTGTGTTTCTAAGCCTAGTGGGTTATCTGCTGGTGTTAAAAGTGGTAACAGAGGAGCTTTTCTAAGCCTCTCCGGCTGAGAACTGAGTGATAGGGATGAGGGACACTGTGTTTGGCACTTGGCAGTGCATTGATGGGAAATTGACGTTTAGAGATCAGGAGAGCCCGCTGCCCAGAATCCCCGGTCATTTCGTGATCTCTGTCGCCTGGCCAGGGAGTCTGTCCTGGTGACTTTCTGAGTTCTGCCTTTGATTGAGGCCCAGTGTTATTAGTTCACCCTGCCACCCCCATCTTGCACACCCGGCCAGGCCTAGAGGACCTTTCTCCTACTTGGTCATCACGGAGAACTACCCTTGAACCATTTCCTGAGCCAGTCGATAGGGCTGGTTGTTTTCCAGGCAGCCCACATCTGCCCACCTGCCTTCCCTGTTACCTCTCCCCTAAATCTGTGTTTCTTACAGAGATGCTGGTTCTGTATCAAGTTTTGTTTTGTTGATAAAGGTGAAAGAGAGAGAGAGTGCGCGAGCAAGCTAGAGAGAGAGTGCAGGCTTTCCAGCTCCTCTTAGGGAGTACACATCTCCTTGAGTGAAAGAACACGCAGTGCTGGCCTTTGGAATTGGCAGCCAGCGTACTGTTCTCTGTCAGATAAGAGGTACTGTAAATAAAACTGTACACCATGGCCTGTTGTAAAATGCCCGGAGTCTGTACTCACTGTTCTGACAGCTTATGCTTTTTTTGGGTCTGCTGTTTTGGTACACTCTGTACTTCCTTATGTAAGCAGGCATGCATATCTCATCAGAACAGTCAAGATGTTTATTTTAAAATCTCAAGGAATTAAAAGAAAAAGGACACAGTACTCAACATTAGATGCTGGCAAACGTTAGGTGTTTTTTCACTGGTTCCTCCCTGGCCCTCCCCGCCCCTTCTTGTTAGCATGGGAGTGGGAGAGTTTTGGGAGACAAGGGATTTTGAAATTTTTTTCCTTTTATCATTGGCTTGTGCCTTATTGGCTTCAGAGAGGCTCCAGGCCACATCTGATTGTGTGCAGTGCCTTCTCGTCCCCTCTCTTAGGTGCTCGGGACCCCCAACCCCATTTCTGGGCAAGAAGGTGCTATGCTTTGCCAAGGAGGAGCGGCCCGAGGGGGTGGCAGGAGAGGAGGGGTGGCTGCGGGCAGCCTGCCTGACATGCTTCTACTGGATTGCAGCTCTGTTGTTGTTGGAATGCTGGGCATTGATAGAAAGCTTTATGGTTTTGAAAGTGCTTTTCTGGCATGTCTCGCCTTTGATTCCTGTGAGTCGGGGTGATCCTTAGCCCAGAGTGAAGCAGCTCCCACACACACAGAGGCTGCCTCCACGTGGGCTGTGGCAATGCCTTCTTTTTTTCACCCAGTCTTAACCCGCTGTGAGCCCTCCTCCTTCCTCTGGCCCTTGTTTCACTTTCTGGAGGCATCAGGGAGGAAGGGGAGAATTCAGAATGGTCAGGTAGCTCCTCCCACCCGCAACCCTCCCACCCACCCACCTCCTGTTAGATCCCTGGGTTGGGAAGATCCCCTGGAGAAGGGAATGGCAACCCACTCCAGAATTCTTGCCTGGAGAATCCTGTGGACAGAGGAGCCTGTCAGGCTACAATCTGTGGGACCCCTAAGAGTTGGGCACAACTGAAGGGCTAACATAGCCCCATTTTTCTTAGCTAAACTCAGCATTTAGACTGGGAGTGGGTGTGCTCAGCAGATCTCTGCCAGCCTGTGGAGGGTCCACCTGGGCTGACCGGAGGCTGCCAAGTGGGCTGGAGGGAGGGCTTGCTTGTTTGTTGCAGCGGAGTGAGTCCTGGGCGGCTGGACAGGGAGCCAGAGGGCCGGCAAAGGAGAGGGACATCTTGCTCCAGGGGAAGCAGAAGGCTCCACTTCCTTAGTTTCCCATTCCTTCTCCTCCAGACTGCCTGAGTTCCAGGCGGAGACCGTGTCCTTGAGTTTTGAAAAAGGGACAGCAGACAGCCCAGCACGTGTAGACCAAGGACTCTGCCACCCCCTAGGGGACGGCCTGGCAGTGCCCTGAGTGCCCAGTGCCCCCTTCACAGGCCAGTTCTGCAAACCAGGAACCTGCCTGAGGGTTTCTGTGTTTATGGGGCAATTAGTGAGTGCCACCCACATGTCAGATACTGCGGAGAGAATTGGGGATGGAGTAGGGTGGTGGTCCTCAATGTTTTGGGCACCAGGGACCAGTTTTGGAGGATAATTCAGGGGGGCGGGGAGCTCATTTGGGGATGATTTGAGCAGATTACGTTTACTATGCAGTTTATTTCTGTTATTGTTACATCAGCTCCACCTCAGATCATCAAATGTTAGATCCCAGAGGTTGGGGACCCCTGGAGTAGAGGACAAGCCAGATGCCAGCCCTGCCTGCTCTCATGGACCTTGCAGTCTGCCTTGGGGAGACAGAGAGAGGAAAGGAGTCCAGCAGGCAGCCGGACCTGTGAATGGAGCTCCTCGAGCAGCAATGTAGAAGCTGCAGGGGTGTGTGGGGAAGGGGGCAGGATACAGAGAGCTGTCAATACTGACATGTTGGTCCTCTGATAGATTACTCTGCTCCCTCAACAAGACAATCCCTCACCTTTTAAATTAGCACGACAAGGCATGTGTGTGTGTGTGTGATTATAGTGAAATATGTCGTTACAAATGTGAGCTCACTTTACAAAAGATAAATGGCCCCCAAATAGCTGTACATTGAATTTCAGTAAAATCAATCATACTTTGCACAAAGGAGTTCTTGAAAGGAGTCCTGGCCCCGAGCCGTCTGGGCTGGTGGTCAGTGTCACTGACCGGTTCTGTGGCTCTGCCCCGGCCCGTGGAGCCCAGCACTTTGCCCAGCTTCTTACAGCCCCTTTGAGACTGTCTCTTGCTGTTCCCATTTTACAGAGAGAGTGACAGTCTCACTGAGATTAGGCAACTCACCGAGGGTCACAGCTGGTGATTCGCTTAGCTGGGATTTGAACTCTGATCTGTCCGACCCGAATCCTGTGCTCTTAACCACATTCTGCTGTGCCCCTTCCACCTGCCAAGGTATAAAGAACATCAGTAATCTCCTGTCCACAGAGTGCCTGGTGATTAACCAGAGATTTGTAGTCATTAATTACATGATCTCCTTGGGTTCTCATAGCCTCAAGTGAGGCAGATGGATCCAATCATTCCCATTTTACAAATGGAGATGCAGGTGTGTTGAGGTGTGATGAGGGGTGTGAGGTCCACGGTGGTGCGTGGCTGAGGCGGGCCTGGGACCCGTTCTCACCACTCTGAATCAAGCCATTCTCTCCTCTGGTTCGCCCTGATCTGTAATAGCTGGGGAACAGCGAGGGTCTAGACCGCTTGATCATCGTGTGGCTCTGCCTCTTTGCTATTGAATTTATCCTCCTGTGATCCAAACCCTATCTGTCCCTCTCCGCTCTCTGACACATGCCAGCCAGCCAGCCTCCTCACTGTTCCTTTGTCTGGAATGGACTTTCTTAAGACTGTGGGCTCACCTCCTCAGATGTCAGCTCATCCCATAAAAATAGCCCCCGCCTTCTCTGGCTCTCTTCATGTATTTAGTTCTCTTTTTATGGCTTATTGCCACCTATTTTATATCTACTTGACTTTTAACAGTGTGCTTTCCCCTCTTGAATATAAGCTTCTTGAGGGCCAGGATGTGTTCCTTTCTCCATGTGCTGTAATTCCCCCTCTTGGCAACTACTTAACAGATATCCAGAGAATATCTCCTTTGTGTAGGGAGGGGATGGCAAGGAATGTCTGTCCCTGAGCCCTGCCCTCCATGAGCCCTAAGAAGTTTTTTGGGGGGATGTAAATGCTGCTGTGTCCTTATGTGCCCATTGTGTTCAACTGGCAGGACCTTCCCCCCCCCCACCCCCTTGCCCTGATGCTTTATAAATGTGTTAGTGGCTGGGTGATGTCACCGTAATGCATTTTGGGAATGGCCATGTGGCTTATGCACACTTGAGTTGCTCTGAATGCAAACCTGACATCACACTGGAGGCAGCAGCAAACAACATATGCACAGTAAACAGGCAGAGACTGTCCTATTGATTAACAGATGAGGCCTCTATTATCGATCAAAGCTTGGTGAGGAAATTTATCACTTTTAATTTCAGGGCTGCCAAATATTTCTGCCTCTGAGCCAGCCATTACAGAGACAATTTTAAGGCACACGCCTCCTTGGGAGAGGGGTGCTCTCTGCCTCCCTCTACCTGGTTCTTACGTCCTGTAACTGCCTGTCCTTGCTCCTGGGCTTGGGGTTTGCAGAGGGAGTCTGGGTGGGCATGGGGAGTACAGAGGCTTCATGAATGGAGGCGGGCGTGGGAGCCTATGTCCTTGGATCCACATGGGAGGGGGTCGTCACCCACAGTAACTGAGGATGGGGGACTTTCACACACTCAGCTCAGTTTTGTGACTTCGGCAAGGCAGTGGGTGGAGAGCAGAGGACTTTGAGGGCAGCCAGATGTGGTCAGGCCTGGGCCAAGCTGCTACCCTTGCTAAGATCTTGTGTGGTATCATCTGCTTTATCTTCATCTGGCTTCTACGATGTCACACATCCGGCCCGTGATTGCCTACCTGGCCTCTCCCTGCTTCTCAGTCATTAAAGCAAATGCTCCTGCAGCCACACTGGGGGCTGTTTTCTAAGAATCCTCATCACCACAGCTCTTTGAAGCTGCAGCCCGAGTGGGCTTCTCACCCAGAGGCAGGGCTCCAGCATCATGGCGAGGGTAATGGTGGGCCCTCCCCTTTCCAGCCCCTGCTTCCCTCCTGAGGCCCTCTTTCCCTTTCTTCTTTACGGACCCAGGAGCGGACCTCTCTGGTGGTCTAATAGTTAAGACACTCCACCTGTCCATTGCCGGGAGCACAGGTCCAGTCCCTGGTCAGGGAACTAAGATCCCACATGCCACGTGGCGTGGCCAGCAAAACCTGTAAGTCCTTTAGGGAGCTGTGAGAACTGGTAGGATCAAAGCAAAAATTAGGGTTAAAATCCAGTTCCTTACAGGTCTGCAGAAATTCACTGCTGGCTGATGATTTGGAGCTGGGGGGAGTTTCTCACTATAAGTGGGGATGGTTTCCTCCGCTCCAAGGCTTCCTACCTCTGCCCTTTGAGGTACTTGCTGCATTTCCCGTATGAATGGATGAAAAGTGGCCTGGCTGCCTCCAGGGTGGATGCACATGGTGACTGCTTTGCCATCAAGTTCCCTGGCTCTTTCTTAGAAGCTCTTGAAGCCACTTACAGATAGATGCTTGGCCTTAGGACATCCTGCAACTTGTAGGGATACCCGGAGGGGATCATGGTATTCTCCCTTCCTTGAGGCAAAATTCTACTCCAGCCACTGAAGACAAATGACACTATTTATTTTTGAAACTCTTTAAGGAAAAGTAATTTCATATTTTTACTGGGGCACTTTATCATTCATTTATTTAGTCAGCTGTGTAATACTTATTGGGCCCCTAATAGAGGGTATATCCTGCTCCTTGTCAGGAATGTAGACAAGATCAATGCCCTAAATGTTTATTAGTATTTAAGTCTATACTGGTATAACTTGTATTCTGAATTCTCGCCCTTAGTGTGCTAAATACTCCAAGACAATTATAAGATGCTTGCTCCTTGGAAGAAAAGCTATGACAAACCTAGACAGTATATTAAAAAGCAGAAACATCACTTTGCTGACAGAGATCCATATAGTCAAAGCTCTGGTTTTTCCAGTAGTCATGGATGAATGTGAGAGTTTGTCCATGTGTGAGGACGAACCGTGAGGATCACAAAGAAGGCTGAGCACCAGAGAATTGATGCTTTCTAACTGTGGTGCTGGAGAAGACTCTTAAGAGTTCCTTGAATTGAAAGGAGATCAAACCAGTCAATCCTAAGGAAATCAATCCTAAATATTCATTGGAAGGATTGATGCTGAAACTGAAACTCTAATACTTTGGCCACCTGATACCAGGAGTCGACTCATTGGAAAAGACCCTGATGCTGGGAAATATTGAGGGCAAGAGGAGAAGAGGGTGACAGAGGATGAGATGGTTGGATGGCATCACCAACTCAATGGGCATGAGTTTGAGCAAACTCCAGGAGATAGTGAAGGACAAGGAAGCCGGGCGTGTTGCAGTATATGGAGTGCAAAGAGTTGGACATGGCTTAGTGACTGAATAAAAAAGATTTTAACATTACCTAAAAGCAGTGAAACACCTAGGGTAACAGGCAAATTTGGCCTCCGAATATGGAAGGGCAAAGGCTAATAGAGTTCTGCCAAGATAATGCACTGGTCATAGCAAACACCCTCTTCCAACAACACAAGAGAAGACTCTACACATGGACATCACCAGATGGTCAACACCAAAATCAGACTGATTATATTATTTGCAGCCAAAGATGGAGAAGCTCTATACAATCAGCAAAAACAAGACCAGGAACTGACTGTGGCTCAGACCATGAACTCCTTATTGCCAAATTCAGACCTGAATTGAAGACTAGACCATTCAGGTATAACCTAAATCAAATCCATTATGATTATACAGTGGAAGTGAGAAATAGATTTAAGGGACTAGATCTGATAGAGTGCCTGATGAACTATGGACGGAGGTTCATGACATTGTACAGGAGACAGGGATCAAGACCATCCCCAAGAAAAAGAAATGCAAAAAAGCAAAATGGCTGTCTGAGGAGGCCTTACAAATAGCTGTGAAAAGAAGAGAAGTGAAAAGCAAAGGAGAAAAGGAAAGATATATTCATTTGAATGCAGAGTTTCAAAGAATAGCAAGGAGAGGAAAGAAAGCCTTCCTCAGTGATCGGTGCAAAGAAATAGAGGAAAATAATAGAATGGGAAAGACTAGAGATCTCTTCAAGAAAATTAGAGATACCAAGGGAATATTTCATGCAAAGATGGGCTCAATAAAGGACAAAATGGTATGGACCTAACAGAAGCAGAAGATATTAAGAGGAGGTGGCAAGAATACACAGAAGAACTGCATAAAAAAAAATCTTCATGACCCAGATAATCACTATGGTGTGTTCACTCACCTAGAGCCAGACATCCTGGAGTGTGAAGTCAAGTGGGCCTTAGGAAATATCACTACGGACAAAGCTAGTGGAGGTGATAGAATTCCACTTGAGCTATTCCAAATCCTGAAAGATGATGCTGTGAAAGTGCTGCACTCAATATGCCAGCAAATTTGGAAAACTCAGCAGTGGCCACAAGACTGGAAAAGGTCAGTTTTAATTCCAATTCCAAAGAAAGGCAATGCCAAAGAATGCTAAAACTACCGCACAACTGTTCTCATCTCACACGCTAGTAAAGTAATGCTCAAAATTCTCCTAGCCAGGCTTCAGCAATACATGAATCATGAACTTCCAGATGTTCAAGCTGGTTTTAGAAAAGGCAGAGGAACCAGAGATTAAATTGCCAACATCCACTGGATCATCAAAAAACAAGAGAGTTCCAGAAAAATATCTATTTCTGCTTTATTGACTATGCCAAAGCCTTTGACTGTGTGGATCACAGTAAACTGTGGAAAATTCTGAAAGAGATGGGAGTACCAGACCACCTGACCTGCCTCTTGAGAAATCTATATGCAGGTCAGGAAGCAACAGTTAGAACTGGACATGGAACAAAAGACTGGTTCCAAATAGGAAAAGGAGTACGTCAAGGCTGTATATTGTCACCCTGCTTATTTAACTTCTATGCAGAATACATCATGAGACATGCTGTGCTGGAAGAAGCACAAGCTGGAATCAAGATTGCCAGGAGAAATATCAATAACCTCAGATATGCAAGTGACACCACCTTTTGGCAGAAAGTGGAAAAGAACTAAAGAGCCTCTTGATGAAAGTGAAAGAGGAGAGTGAAAAAGTTGGCTTAAAGCTCAACATTCAGAAAACTAAGATTATGGCATCTGGTCCCATCACTTCATGACAAATAGATGACTTTATTTTGGGGGCTCCAAAATCACTGCAGATGGTGATTATAGCCATGAAATTAAAAGATGCTTACTCCTTGGAAGGAAAGTTATGACCAACCTAGACAGCATATTAAAAAGCAGAGACATTACTTTGTTAACAATGATCTGTCTAGTCAAGGCTATGGTTTTTTCCAGTGGTCATGTATGGATGTGAGAGTTGGACTCTAAAGAAAGCTGAGCACCGAAGAATTGATGCTTTTGAACTGTAGTGTTGGAGAAGACTCTTGAGAGTTCCTTGGACTGCAATAAGATCCAACCAGTCCATCCTAAAGGAGGTCAGTCCTGGGTGTTCATTGGAAGGACTGATGTTGAAGCTGAAACTCCAATACTTTGGCCACCTGATGCGAAGAGCTGACTCATCTGAAAAGACCCTAATGCTGGGAAAGATTGAGGGCAGGAGGAGAAGGGGTTGACAGAGGATGAGATGGTTGGATGGCATCACCTACTCAATGGATATGAGTTTGGGTAAACTCCAGGAGTTAGTGATGGACAGGGAGGTCTGGCGTGCTGTGGTTCATGGGTTTGCAAAGAGTTGGACACGAGTGAGTGACTGAACTGAAAAGCAGTGGAACTTTTTTTTCCTAACTAGAATTTTACGCAAAACTTTGAGGTATAAAAGGGATAAACTGGATTTTTTGTAGGGGGAGAATGTCTTGAGCCCACCTTCATATTCATGAGGCATCTTTGCAGATGAAACCCTGGGGAGGCTGAAGGGTACAGGGGTTCAGAGGAAGGGCTCTGAAGTCGGGCTGCCTGTGTTTGAGTCCACCGCTGCAGTTAGCCGCTGTGTGACATTGAGGAAGCTCCTTGACCTCTCTGGACTTGAGTTGAATCATCCGCTGAATGGGGGTGATCACACTATGTCCTTTAAAAGCTTGTTAGGAGTAAATGAAACGATACCTGCCAAATACTCCGCCTGATGCCTGGTATATGCTCTGTTGTTTAGTTGCTTTAGTCGTGTGTGATTCTTGCAACCCCATGAACTGTAGCCCACCAGGACATCTGAGGTGGTTTGCAAACAGCACTAGACTGCTTTCTGCTATAAATGTGTGAAAGAAATAGTTGTGCCTCTCATGCGACTTGAACACAAACCTAAAACACAGGCACACTTAAAGAAGTGCTCAGACTTGTCGAAAGGAGCAAAGCGCAGCAGCAGATAGCAGATTGGAAAGGGCAGAGCCGTGAGGGGCTGGCGTGTTTGTACTTTGGTCTTGGAAGTGGACTAGGACTGGAATGGACAGAATGAAGAGAGGCGTTGCTTGGTCACCGTGACCCAGGAGGGCCCCGCGGCACCCAGAGAGGGCTGGCAAGGACAGTTCCCAGTGGAGTTGGACAGCTGACCGGGTGAGCTGATGGAACACCTTGAAAGCCAAGTAGAGGAGTTTAGTGAAAGTCTCTCAGTCGTGTCGGACTTTTTGCGACCCCATGGACTGCACAGTCCATGGACTTCTCCAGGCCAGAATACTAGAGTGGGTAACCATTCCCTTCTCCAGGGGATCTTCCCAACCCAGGGATCCAACCCAGGTCTGCTGCATTGCAGGCAGATTCTTTACCAGCTGAGCCACCAGGGATGCCCAAGGAGGAGTTTAGAGTCAGTGCAAATTGTGAGCCGTTGTATATTTTTGAGCAAGTGTGAGGAATCAGGAACCTGCCTCTGTTGGGTGGATCAGAGGGTGGCTGGTGGTGTGGTAGTCCTCCTCGAGTCATCCAGTGTTCTGGGCATGACCCACGAGGGCCTCGGTAGGGGCGGTGGTTATCAACATGCAGGGGGCGAGATGCATCTAGAAGACATTTGGAGGGAAACCTGCCAAAGCTTGTGACGGGTGCCCCCTAGATGAAGTAACAGAGCCTTGAAAGACATTAGCAAGTGGTAGAAAGTCATCGTTACATTGTGGCACTGTTATTTTGATGCTTGTAAAAATGGTTCCAAAAACGCTGATCCGGTTGAATTGTGCTGAACTGATTTTGTTTATTCCACAGATATGTATTCCCACTGGGTGTTAGGCACAGATATTCATTCCCACTGGGTGTTAGGCAGATACAACTGTGCATGCGATGACTTACTTCCTCCCTCTGGGGGCTGGAGACAGGTCCACAGGCATTTAGGAGAGAGCCTGGTAAGACCGCGACCTGGAACAAACAGGGTGCTGTGGGAGTCTGGAGAGGGGCCCCCTCACCAGATCCGGGGCAAGGGTTCGAGCTGAGGTGTGATACTGATGTACTGTGGGGCTGGGGAGAGGGGTGGACTGTCAGAGCCAGAGGCGGTACAGAAGGATGCTCAGAGAGCTCACAGTGCGGAAGTGCAGGGCTCCTCCAGGAGACCAGAGCTTCTCAGGAGGGCTGGAGACCAGGGAACGAGGATGAGGAGCGAGAGAAGCAGGAGAGAGAAGCGCACGAAGGGCTTTGTGAGTTACCCTGTGGACTGTGGACTTTATTCTGAAGGAGAGTCATTCAGAGATTTAAAATTGTTAGCTGCAAGTGGTGCCTGGGGGTAGACAGTTAAATATTTTTAAGTTTATTTTTTGGTAGATGTGGTTTGGTTTGACTTTTTAAAAATACCTACGTTTATTTATTTATTTGGCTGCTCCAGGTCTTAGCTGCAGACCTTTGAACTTCTTTGAGACACTGTCTTAGTTGTGGCATGTGGGATCTAGTTCCTTGACCAGGGATTGAACCTGAGCACCCTGCATTGGAAGCATGGAGCCTTAGACACTGGACCACCAGGAAAGTCCCAACAGTTTGGTTTTAGACACACAGAAAGTGAAAGTGTTAGTTCTCAGATGTGTCCAACTTTTTGCAGTCCACGGACTGTAGCCCACCAGGCCCCTCTGTCCATGAGATTTCCCAGGCAAGAATCCTGGAGTGAGTTGCCATTTCCTTCTCCAGGGGCTCTTCTTGACACAGGGATGGAACCTGGGTCTCCTGCCTTGCAGGCAGATTCTTTAGCATCTGAGCCACCAGGGAAGCCCCCAGGCTTACTCAGTTAGGGACTTATCCAGGTACTGATGTATCAGCAGTTTCTTTTTTCCTGTATAGTCTGGGTAGCAGGGCACATTTCCCCTCACAGTATCAGGGACTCCTTTCCATCCCTCACTGGGTGCCAGCCCCTCAGGATCCCCCTTCTTCTTGCACATCTCTCCCGGATCCCTTCGCTGTTTGTTATGGCTGTTCTGGTTCTGTTCCCTCTTCCGTCTGGGAGAGCCCTCGGTGGGGGCATTTGGGAGCTCAGTTGCATGGGTGGTCACATCTTGGAGGTGGGGCCAGGCTGGCTCTGGGGCCATGGGTTATCCCTGACTTGAGATTTTCACAGGTGTTCAGCCTGCACGATTTTAGCCCAGGACCCCTTTTCCTAATACAATGTCACTCTTAATAATAAGGTAACTGCCTCCCCTTTCTTTCAGCGGGTGCCAAAGCCTTTGTCTGCGATCAGTGTGGTGCCCAGTTCTCGAAGGAGGAAGCCCTGGAGACGCACAGGCAGACCCATACTGGTGAGTGAGTGACCCCATCCTCCAGGTTCTCCATTGTGATGGTGCATGGATGTGAGTATCTTGGCCCTTGTTTCCCTGCGGAGCTGTGAGTGGGGTGGTTTGTGCCATCTTCAGCTACCCTTGCTTGTGGATCTGGGTGGGCAGGAACTTATAAGTGTGACTTTGCCCCAGAAGAACAGCTGCCCTGGATCAGGCCAAGGTCTCTGTCTCTAATAGGCCACTTGGAGCCCATCTCCATGGAGATGCTGGTACTTTCAGAGGCTTTAGAAAGTCAGTGATGTTGTCTAACTCTGAAGCCCTTGTGCGGGCCAGTGGGCTGTCCCTCCGTCTGCAAGAGTCTAGTCATTGTCTAAAAGAAAGCAGTCTGTCCACAGGCGTGCATGTGAACAATGTTATCCAACAGTGATATTGCTGTGATCTCAAATGATTGATTTCGTAGCATCAGCGTCATCTCATCATGGTACTTGGCGTCATCTTCATCATTGTAGCTCACGCATAGTGAGCGTTCACAACATGCCAGGCCCCGTTCTTGGTGCTTTACCTGATCTCAGTTAGCCAATCTTTCCCTAACTGTAAACTAGAACGCTACTCCCGTGTCATTGATAGGGAAACCCAGATTCAAAGGAGGGTAAGTGACTTGCTGAAGTGAGTAGTGGGGATAGGAATGGTACTGGTTTGATCCTGACACTGCCGTATATTGTTCATGGAGCCATGAATCAGTTACTTAAGCTCTCTTAATTTGGGTTTCCAAATCCCATGGAAGGAGAAGCCTGGTGGGCTGCAGTCCATGGGGTCGCGAAGAGTCAGAGACGACTGAGCGACTTCACTTTCTCTTTTCACTTTCATGCATTGGAGAAGGCAATGGCAACCCACTCCAGGGTTCTTGCCTGGAGAATCCCAGGTATGGGGGAGCCTGGTGGGCTGCCGTCTATGGGGTCACACAGAGTCGGAAACGACTGAAGCGACTTAGCAGCAGCAGCAGCAGCACCTGTTGGAAAAGTAGGGTAACACTAGCATCTACCGTGTAGCATAGATTTGTTGGGGGGATTAAATAAGATTTTTTTTTTTTTTTGGAGTGTTTAGGGGAATGGTTGGCTCATGGTAAGTGTTAGATAAATAGTAGTAAATGCATTTAACTTAATAAATATTAATTGAGTTACTGTAATATGCTGGGCACTGTTGGGGTCTTTAAGGTCTAGTAACATATGAGACAGATAGCATTCTTCATGGAGTTGAGATTCCAGTAGGGCAATAGGCACGTGATTGTGTAGTAATAATGCCAGGCTGTAATAAGCACGAATGAGAAAAAATATACCAGGATAAGGGAGGAAAGGGGTATTTTAGATCAGATGGTCAGCCTTCTCTGAGAGGGTGACATCTGAGCCCAGCCGTAAAGTTGGAAAGTGAGTTAGTTACTTAAAGGTTTCAGGGAAGAAGATCTGAGTAAAGGGAACACACACTCCTGCACGTGGGTTGAATTTGATAGGTTCGTGGAAGAGCAGTGTGGTAGTAGGGGGCAGGCAGTGAGGTGCAGAGTAGTGGGAGATGAGGTCAGAAATCAGGTGGGTCTCTCAATCCTGGCACGGAATTTGGATTTTATTCTGCGTGTGCCGAGAGAGAGTCTGTTGTTGGGGTGGGGCGGCGGGAGGAGGGGGGATAGATAAAATATTTGCAAATCAAACGTCTGATTAGAAACCTTCAGTTCAAAAGTATCAGGAACTCTTAGGACTCTAATAAGAATACAAATAACCCAAGCAAAAACTGTGCAGAGGATCTGACTGAATAGACATGTCTCCAAAATAAACAAATAGTCATTGAGCACATGAAAAGATGCTTGACATCATTAGCCATGGGGGAACTACAAATCAAAATCACAATGAGATACTAAATGCTTCACACCCACCAAGATGTAGCTTAATAAAAATGCAGGGAGTGAGAAGTGTTGTTGAGATTGTGGAAAAATCAGACCCCTCATACACTGCTGGTGGGAGTGTAAAATGGTGCAGCCACTTTGGAAAACAGACAGTTCTTCAAAAAGGTAAGCAGATACTGTGACCCAGGAATTCCACTCCTGCGTGTATGAAAACATATTTCTACACAAAAACTTGCACATAAGTGTTCTTAACAACATTTTTATAATAGCCAAAAAGGTAGAGATAACTCAGTGTCTACCTACTGATGCATGGATACACAGAATGTAGTTTATCCATACAATGGAGTATTACCCATCTATAAAAAGGAATGAAATGCTGATACAGTCTATAACATTTTAAAGATGAATCCTAAAAACATTATGCTCAGTGGAAGAATCCAGTCACAAAGGGCATGTGTGGTATGATTCTGCTTATATGAAACATCCAGAATAGGCGAATCTCCAGACAGAAAGTAAATTAGTAAGGGGCTGGGAGATTTGGGGGGAAATGGTAAATGCTAATGGGTGTGGAGTTTCTTTTTGGGGTGATTAAAATGTTCTAAAATGTGGTGATGGTTGTGCATCTCTGAATACATTAAAAAGTACTGACTTTGTCCTTGAAAAGCGTGACTGGTGTATCATGTGGTATACGAATTATGACTCAGTAAACTACATACACACCCACTGTGCACACACACACACCTATGCAGACAAACATTTGTAGAAAATGGGCAAAACAGTCCATTGGAGGGTGTTGAATGGAGGATGACATGACTTGATTTATGGGTTTAAAATATCACCCCAGTTCCGGTGTTGATATTTGACCGCAGGAGTGTCTGTTACCAATTGGTGTGCAAGGAAAACCGCTCTAACAGTAGATTAAAGCCGCACTGTGTTAACATATCACACGTTTCTGTAGGTGACTGTGCTCAGCTGAGGAGTTTTTACTTGGAGTCTCTCGCATGGTTGCATTGGGTGGTGTGTGGGCCTGGGTGTCTACCATGTCACCCTCCCTCTCGTATCTGCCTCCCAGTCCTCCTCCCAGTGGCCTCTCTCTACAGCAGAGCAGCCTGGACCTCTCACTCAGGGCTTCAAGAGTCAGGAAGCAGAAACTGCCAGCCTTCTTAAAAGGCACGCTGGAAACACGTAGCGTCACTTCCACCATACTTCATTGCTCTCAGCAGGCGCAGGTCAACCCCAGGTTCAAAGGATGGAAGAGGAGATTCCCTCTCTTCGTGGAGACTGACGGACACACAGGGAAGGAGGGACTGGTGGCAGCCCCCTGTGGAAGCAGGCCCCTGAGCTGCTACCGGGGCCGGAAGGGAAGAAGGAAGACCAGTCAGCTGCTGCTGCTGTTCTTGATCGCCATCAGTATTTTCTCATCTTCCTGCCCCTCAAAATCAGCCTCTCCACATGGAAGACATATGTCATAGTCCTGGGATCATGTACTCTGGGCTGGTGTTGCCCTGACCTCAAGCAGAACTTTCTAGGTGAGCTGTTAGCCCAGTCAGTGTCTCCCTGGCTCACTTCCAGAGAAGGGGACTTGGTCAGAAGATGTTGCCCAGGATCCCAGAGCTGGTTTTCTTAAAAGCCAGGGAAGGACGCATGTCTCCCAGGTTCCCAGTTATGTCTTGTTGCCTCTGGACCACACTTGTAACTGAGAATCCTGCTCTGAGAATTCCAGTTTGGGGGCTGAGGACACCGAACTCTGAGCCAGCTTTGCAGAGCAGCTTAATTCTGTCCGTCCAGATTAAATTTGCAGCAGCAGAGAGCAAGCTGCCATAACTGCCAGGGCCAGGGCAAGACTGAGTCCCTGCCGGGTGAGCAGATGGGGATGTCGTTCACAGACAGGACCCCCCACACTTACTGAGCACCTTCTGTGTGCCTGGCACCCACTGGGGATACAGCAGTGAGCAACGCAGATGTGCTCCCTGTATTGTTTTTCAGACAACTTTAGTGAGATGTAATTTACATCCTGGTCACATGTTTAAAGGATCCAGTTCTGTAATTTTTGATATATTAGTGTATTTTTAAGACTGTCATAAAAGATATATAAATTTGCCATTTTAACTTTAAAGTGTATAATTCAGTGGTGTAAATGACATTGCAACCTGTTTGTAGAGTTTGGTGTTGACTGGGCTTTGAAAACTAGGAGGTATCTTAGGACTAATGGCCTTCCAGGATTTATTAAGTTAGTGAGGACTTGAAAGTGACTGACATTTTTTAGAAAAGAATATTAGTTCCAAGTACTTTGGCCACCTGATGCAAAAGTTCAACTCATTGGAAAAGACCTTGATGCTGGGAAAAGACTGAGGGCAGGAGGAGAAGGGGGTGACAGAGGATGAGATTTATCGGATGGCATTGTCAACTCAATGGACATGAGTCTGAGCAAACTCCGGGAGATAGTGGAGGACAGGGAGGCCTGGCGCGTCAGATATGACGGAGAGACTGAATAAGAGTGATTGGAAAGAACCTGGAGTTTGAGTCAGAAGCTGGGGAGGGTGTGGAATCTAACTTCGCTGTCTAGCAGGGGGATAACCTTTGTTCCTCATCCTTTCTGCTCTTCAGATCTCCTCACCTGCAAAGGGGTATATTGCCCATCTTTCCTGTAGCAGAGGTGTAGCCCGGCTCCTTTAGACCTGTTTGGGGGCCCGGGACAGTACTGTGGAGCAGGCATGTGGGAATCTGAGTTCCCTGACTGGGGATCAAGCCTGTGCCCCTTACGTTAGAAGTAAGTCTTAACCACCAGAGTCTTAACCCTCATACTTACTTCTGCTTTATCTCCAAGTTGCATCCAAATTGTGCAGAAGAAACCAGGGTGGATGCTTTAAGAAGGGCTCCCTTCCCCCTGGCTGTGAGCTGTGAGCAATGCCATGAGAAGCGTTTGGCCCCTCCTGGTGTTGGGCAGGCTGTCCTCGGCTGGGGACAGAGGTGGTGGTGGATGCATTGTCAGTGTCATGGTGGCAATGGGGCAGTTCTGCTGACAGGCAGAGCTGGGGACAGTACTATAGGGAACACACCTGTAGAACCTGCAGAACCCACATGGGTTCTCAGACTCCCCTAATAATCCATGAAAAAATACTTGACATCTAGATGCCATCTCTGTTCTAAGAAAGGGGGCCTCTGAAGAAGAGAGAGGCCTGGTTATAAGGAATGCTGAAAGTGATGCTAAAGCTGTTGGACTGGGGAAGCCAGTGCGGTACCAGATATCCTTTAAGAGAGCGAACAGGAGAGCAGGGAGGAAGCTCTGAGAAGGAAGAGACCCTAGGAGAGTAAAGTCATGGAATTGCCATCTTATGTTTCTGATACCTATGTTTATCAACACTTTCTTCCACTGTACCCATTTCACAGATGAGACCATGGAGGCCTAGAAGCCCAGCACTAGGAAGCGGAGAGCTTGAACTTGACCCAACTCTGACTTCAGTGCTCTTTCTACCAATCCCCAGCTGCCTGCTCATTGACTTACTGTTGTCCATGGGTTTGTGGCTGAATGGTCTAGGGAGAGCTTGTGTAGCTCATGGCCGTGTCCTGGGAAGAGCTCTTTTGGATCCCTGTGACCTATTTAAGCATCCTCAATACCCCGATGACTGTGTGCCCCCTCGGGAGATAGTATACAATATCCTTGAAATAGATAGGGTCTGGGACTTCCATGCCCAAGGCCGCCCTGCCATGTGGGGAATTCACAGAGCTGACGTGTAGCATGGCATTGGGATGGGTTATCTGGGTGCTTCTCAGATATTCTTGACACTGCAGAATGAATTTAGTAGAAAGTATTTCCAATCCTATTTTCCCCAAACACGTATCATCTTCAGGGCTCACCCTTTCAGCTCCTCCACTTACCCTGGAGGACTTTTGTGCCTGTGAGTGTGACCCTTCCTTTTCCCCGCCCTCCAGGATCTTGGTGGGCTCCAGCTGGTGCTCAGGGATGACACACTTACGCTTGGGCTGGGCTCAGGCTTCGTTGTCACACTTCAGTTTTCTGTTTTGCTACAGCTAAGACTTTGAGGAGATAAACAGAGATCACTTTACACCTTTTATATTATGACAAATACATATTGCAAAACACTGCTGCTTCCAAAATGTTTGGGTTGCAGAGCAGTCAGGAATTAACAGCTCTGCAGCTCCCCAAGATGCCTGTACTTCATTTACACATCAGAATTTTTTTTACACTGTTCAGTAAAATAAAAAGCGAGAAAACACATATACACACACGTACACATGCGCGCCCAGCGCACCACTTGGGTTCTATATCAGGAATGTCTTAAATTAGTAAGTAGTTCTTTAAAAGTCCAGATAAACTGATAAATACCATTAATGGCTTAATTTATACTCCGGGTTTGAAATTTGACACACGGACAGTATCTTGGCTCAGGAAACACAAGTGGTTTTGTGCCAGAGGTTTTAATGACCGATCAGTAATATAAATTGCTGCATCACTGAACAGAAATAGCTTCCCTGTGTCACTTGATCTGGAAACTTCTCCGGCCAGGCTGCAGTTAATAAATTTAAAAATAATTACCCTCTTCATTCAAAGTCAAACTAATTAGGAGTGGGTTTTACAAATCATAATGTTGTCCGAGCCACTGTACATCCCCGTTTGGGACGTGAACAGGCCTGGGGGCAACAGATGGGATCGGGTGGCATTAATTAGAGGGCAGGGGGGATACCTCAGCTGCTGAGCTGAGGGCGAGGGGGCTGGGGCAGTCTGCAGCAGGCCTTGTGGGGGAGGGGGGAGATCTCAGTTCGGCAGCCTTGGAATTGAGCTGAAGGAACCTTCAGCTCTTTTAATTCATATGTAGGAGACTCAGAGGCTTCACAGGTGGCATTAGTGGTAAAGAACCCGCCTGCCAACACAGGAGATGCAGCTTCAATCCCTGGGTTGAGAAGATCTCCTGGAGGAGGGCATGGCAACCCACTCCAGTATTCTTGCCTGAAAAATCCCATGGACAGAGAAGCCTGGCAGGCTGCAGTCCATAGGGTTGCACAGAGTCGGACACGACTGAAGTGTCTTAACCTGTCCGCACGTAGGGGACTCAGAACAGCTCCCTGTGTGCGATCTGAACATAAGAGAGATGGGGCCAATGCTAGTGTTCGGGGGCCAGGCCAGAGAGCCTGTGAGAACCCCCACAGCAGGAAAGGCAGATGTGCAGATGGCTACTCAGGGAGGATGACCTCTCAAGGGCTTTATTCACCAGGCAAGTTGGGACCCTGATAGCGCCGTTCAGGTTTGTCTTGCAAGTTTCAAGGAAGCGGGACCCTTGGACCCCAAAGTCTTGAGTGTGACATTCAGGGTATTTGGAGCACTTGGGATCTGGTGTTAGACGTCTAGATTCAAGTCCTATCTCGTCTCATCACTTCCACGTTTTATGAGCTTGGGCAGGTTGCTTAACTTTGCCTAAGCCCGTTTCCTCCTTGGAAATGGGACAGCAATGATGCTGTCGTACAAGGGATGTTGTGAGGATTTAATTTGATGATCCGTGGAAAGCACTCAGCATAGGCCTTGCATGGAGTAAGTGCTCAGTCAGTGGTGATGGTGGTTACTAATACTGCGCCATCGTGGTCTTCGCCATGCCCTTGGAGGGTATCCTCTCCCCTGACTAGGTAGATGAGAGGGGAAGGGGCAGGCTGATACGGTAAGAAAGGAATAAGAATGGGGTGCAGCTGCTTTGCTGAGCTGATGGGATCTTGAGGATCCCTGATGTGTCCTTTGATCAAGAGGATGTTTCCAGTGTACCTGTAGCGCCAACAGCCTCTGCTGTAGGTGCAGCGGGGACAGGTCAGGGCATAATGGAGTTGTGCATGTGGAGCAGCCTCTCAGCAGATTTCGTGGATTTTATTTAAGGCCCTTGTTCCTAGAATGCCCGAAGCTTCCCGGGGGAACTGCCCTCTTGTTTAAACCGATGTTTAAACCGATGACATATCCAACTAGGCCGGACAGGCTGCAGAGCTAGGGTTAGCACGGAGCACGGTCTTGTGTTCCCCCTTCCAGGAGCTTGAGTCCCCCACTGGTGTCCTGGCCCATGTCTGTTGCCATTAGGAACCTGGGTATTCTGGAAATATAAGTCAGACCTGTGTCATCCCACTTTATGCCCTCGTAGTGCCCTGGTAAAGAAAAGAGACAGAAAGTCATTCCTGAGCTTAGGAGTTCTGGGGCTAGGAAGCTTCATGGACGCCTTAGAGCCCAGGACAGTTGATCTCCAGACTTGCTCCAAAGCATTTCCACTCTCTCCTCCAGCCCACGCCCTGCCCCACCAGGCTGGCCAGCCTAGTGACTTGTGTTCGCTACATACCGGACTAGCCTGTGCGGCTGATTTGTCCCATCCTTCCTTCATTCATTTATCCACTAAGTTTTGAAGTACCTACTGGGTGCAAGGGGTGGTCCCTGCTTTCCTGAAGGCTACAGTGTGTTGTGGAGCAAATGAATAAGTAGGGTGAATTTGCTTTGGTTACAGATAATATCATCTTCCCAGGTGGCGCTAGTGGTAAAACAAACAAACAAACAAAACCTGTCTGCCAGTGCAGGAGACATAGGAGATGTGGGTTCAATCGCTGGCTCAGGAAGATCCCCTGGAGGAGGGTGTGACAACCCAGTCCAGTATTCTTGCCTGGAGAATCCCATGGACAGAGGAGCCTGGCGGACTATAGTCCATGAGGTCGCAAAGAGTCGGACATGACTGAAGCAACTTAGCATGCACGCACAGATAATACAGTAGCTGTACTCTATTGGATATTTTGGAGATGTAATTTTATTAAGTCCTTATTACCATCCTAAAACATAGACATTTTCCTTCTTTCTTCTTTGCTAGAGAAAATTAAAACTTAGAGAAGTTAAGGATGACCTGTCCAGGTTGGCTAGAACATTTGCTTCCGGCTCCTGCACCCTAAAGCCTGTGTTTTAATGCTGCTTCCCCTCCCCGTGCGGGCCTGGGCATCATACCTAATGTGCAGAGCCGGGGGCTCAGCTCTGCCCATTCAACAGCCTAAAAAACTAGGGCTCAGAGGCCTATATTTGCAGAGGGGGGTCAGTTGAGAACAAATAAGCCAAACCAGAATTAGGACCCACGAGTTCTTACTTCCAGGCCAAAGTACTCTCCACTCTTGACTACAAAATAAGGACTTTATTTTGCTGGCCTAGAAAAACTTGCTTCATTTCCACCTTCCTGCGTCACAGAGAAAGCCATTCAAGCAGATGCAAATGCTGAGATGCTCCTTCTCAGCTCCTCCATGTCAGCCTCAGGAGGGTCGTGCGGCCCAGAACAGCTGATGCACCCGGCGGCCAAGGGCAGCAGTGGGAAGCACGGAGCAGGCGCTGGAGGCGCCCTCCCTGGGGCCTCCTCCTCCTCCTCCAGTGTGAAGGAGGCTCGGAGGCACCTTGCTGTGGCTTTGGGAGGAGAAGGCAGTGACAGCACAGAAACACACGCGCGCACACACATGCACACCCTTTGATCGTGCAGAGAGCTGTGCCCCCACCTTGGTGTTGTCGGCTGCCTGCTTGAACTGGCCCCTCTGTCCCTCCTGATATATTAAGGGTGCTTGGAAAGAGCTGCGGGGACTGTCTCTGGCCCTGAACTCCAGAGGAGAAAATGAAGTCCTTGTTTGGAGGACTTTCGGTGGTGGATGAGCAGGCGGGGCAGAGAATCAAAGAGGGTGAGCAGCTACATTCCTTCTCTGGGGGTGGCTGCCGGCCTTCTGGCCCCTGCTCCTGCCCTGGGCCTGGCACGAGGGGTGGTGCTGGGCACGGAGGAGCCCTGTCAGGGTGGCTGGCTCCTGTCCTCCTGCAGTAGAAAAACCAGCAACTGTTCTGGCTCCTCCTCCCAAGGGCAGTCTCTCTGTTCCTCTGGTCCCAAAGAGGATGGGGGAGGGAAAGGGAGAAGGGCCAGCAGATGAGAAAGAACTTCCTCTCCCCAAAACTTGACATGGAAAAAAGGCAGAATGAGCCACCCCAGCCCAGACTGGAGGGCAGTGGGGAGTAGGGGGTCATCAGATGGACACGTGGGCTCCACTTGCATTGGCGTGACCTCCCCCATTGAAAGCATAATAGCTTTTGACTTTTATAAATATCAGGGGTGATTGGTATAGCGTTTCACGTGGTGTGCCAGGGAATTGAACCCGAGAAAGCCTGAGCTCGGGACGGCTGCAGGACGTCATGGGCACTTGGGGAGGGAGAGTCATGTGCTCCTGTTTGTACAGTCAGTGCTCCAGCATAGACTTACTCTTGAGCTCGTTTTGTGCTATTACTATCAAGGCATGTTTGATGCCTAATATAGAGTTTTATTTGCCAAGCCCAGGGCTCTCTGCTCTGTTGGAGCTGCTTGCTGTGGCGTAGGGAATGGCAGCCTGGCCGTCACCTGCTGCCCAGCCACGCCTTCCTTCGGCACCGGTCACCCTAGCGGTGCCCGGGTCCCTCTGGCTCCTTCTGGACTGACCTCCAGTGCTGCTTCTTACGAATAGATTTTGAGGTTTTTTTTTTTTTTTTTTTGAGTGATTTTAGATTTATAGCAAAATAGAGTGGAAAGCATGGGGTATCCTATATACTCTCTACTCCCCACCCCAACACAACTCCTTCCCTGTCAAAATCCCTCATCAGAATGGTGCATTTGTTATCCCTGATGAACCCAGGTTGATACATCATTATCCCGCAAAGTTTATGTTAACGGGTCACTCTCGTTGTTGTAAATTCTCTGGGTTTTGATAAATGTATAATGATGTGTATTCACCATTGTATCATACAGAAAAGTTTTGCTGCCCTACAGAACCTCTGAGCTCTGCCCATCCATCACCCCAGCACTTCATTTTGCATGAAGTGTTAATGCTTTGAGGGGATCAGTGGTGTTTAGCTCTCATGGGATTGGCGAGGAAAATTGAACTGAGATTGATTTGGGTTAGAAGAGGTTAAAGCTCATTCATTCAGAAGATGTCTTGAGCATCTGCTCTGTGCTGGACATTGATGCTGGACCCTGGGATAAGGATACAGCAGTGAGCAGCACTCACTCAGTCCCCACCTCCAACAATCTCCCATCATAGTGGAAATGATGAACATCATTGTCGTGTGGGGGCAGTTTGGTATTAGGGAAAACAAGAATGAATTAAGGGAAAGGAAAACTGAAGTCTTATCCTGGCTCTGTCACAGGCTTGCTTTATGACATGGGACAAATTGCTTTGTTTCTCTGCCTCTCTCAAATATCGGGAGTGGGAATTAGGTAAGAAAAATTGCTGTTTGAGAGGTTGCATGGTTCCGAGCACAGCCTAAAGTTCCGATCTTGGATGGATGGTCTACATTTTTCTCCACTTCAGCACATTTGTATCTATGGCTGTTACAGGGGCTTCCCAGGTGGCCTAGTGGTAAGGAATCTGTCTGCAGATACAGGAGACACAGGTTTGATCCCTAGGTGGGGAAGATCCTTTGAAATAGGAAATAGCAACCCATTCCAGTATTCTTGCCTGGAGAACCCCATGAACAGAGGAGCCTGGCGGTCTACAGTTCATGGGGTCACAAAGAGCCGGACGTAACTAAGCACATTAGACACTTACAGTTTCTGTCTCACCAGTAGACAACCGCTTCTTTCATTTTATTTAGATGTGTATTCAATAAAAATCAAATGCATACTGTGTCTGAAGAAGAAATTAAAGGTGAAGATCTTTTGTCTTTTAAAAACTATTCCAGAAGTTTGAGGGGATTGAAGTGATTTTGATCTTTGAGGACTGTTGTTCAGAGCTTGGACTGTGCCTGGCTCTGGTGCTTTTATATATTATCTGGTAGAGCCCACTAAGAGACAGGTTCACTGCCCCTATCGCTGCTGAGGAGCTTCGGGCTCAGAGCGGTTTAAGTAACATGACTAGCTCAGTGGAAGGACTGGGCTTCAAATTCAGGGCCCCCAGCTGGGAGTCTGATGGGACTTCCAGGGTAAGTGTCATTCTCCTATGGTAGTAAGTCCCTTGCATATGAACAAGTTCTGTTCCACGAGTGGGTTGGTAAGTCCAGTTTGTTCATAAGTCTATTGAAGTTAGCCTAGGTACCCAACTAACACAGTCGGCCCCATAGTACTGTACTGTAATAGGTTTATAATACTTCTCACACACATAATACATAGCAAACATAAAAAATAAAACATCTTACCGTGCAGTACCTTGAAAAGTACAATACAAGAGCTGGCATCGGGGGGCTGGCCTTGAGTGAGCAGGCAAGAAGTGTTCCTGTCTGGAGGCGGGAGAGGAGCTGGGAGATGGTAGAGCTGGTGGATCGTCAGCAGCGGGAGACGAGGGCGAGCTGCAGTTTGACTCACACCTGACGTGGGAGGCTCCGGATCTGGTTCCTCGGTGGAACCAGACACACGCTCACATCTTTGAAAGTTCGCAACTCGAAGGTTCATATGCAGAGAGGATTTAACTGGATTCAGAATTGCCTGTGTTCAGAATGGCCCCTTCCCTTTCATGCGGTCCTTACGCCAGAGTCCGCGTGGTCAGCCTTGGGGCTCCCACTCACCTCTCCAACTCCCGCTCCCGCTGGCCCCATGTATCCCCTCCGTCTTTTCAGCTCCTGCCCCTTCCTCTCTGGCTGGGCTCCCTTCTCCCCCCGTGATGCCACTGCTGCCTGATGACAGAAAGGAGTTAATAAAAACCAATGTGTAACTGAAACTTGAAAAGCCATAAATCGCCTTGTTTTTTTCTAGGATGTTGGTAGCATTTTGATTTAATAGTTGGACAAACACAAGGGCCTATTTTATTCAGAGTTTACAGGCCTCAAGGCTGTTATTCCTCCAAATTTAATAGCATTGAAATTGCAGGGTTTGCTATAATTTGCCTATCGCTTTCTGCTCCACCACTGATGTTTATTGTCAGCGGGATGGAATCTCAATCCGACTCACTTAGATAACATGTCTGTTAAACATTTAGATAATTGTACCATCATTAACTTGTCACATTATTTTAGAGATTCAAAACAGAAGCAGGGTAAGTAGAGGTACTGGGTGGGGGGGAGCTGGGAGGAGGAGGAGGAAGAGGAAATCTCTCCTGAGTTGAACAACCAGGAGATGAGAGAATTGATTTCACACTCCTGACGTTTCGTCAGAGGTGCCTGAGTCGGGGGGCGGGGGGGCACGCAGCAGAGCTGGGCTGGAAACTCAGGGCAGGTCACCCCTACGACAGTGCCACAGATGCTCAGGGACCCTTGGTGGTTCATGCCCAGCTTTGGCCTTTACGTCACAAAGATCGGTTTTTTAGCTTCCCTTAGAGATGCTGATTACAGCATTATATGTAATTACAAAGCCTGAGACCAACCTCCATGTCCAAAGGTAGGGACTCTATTAATTATGGCACCTGCATGGAAAAGAGCCATGATGTTCTGTGCGATAAAAGGTGATTAGAGAAGGTGGTTTCGTGTCGTCTCATTTCATGTAAAATACAGAAGCCATCCTGTAAGATTCCATAAGGCTCTACAATCTACCTATTAACAGTGTTTGTCTTTAGAAAATAGGATTACAGAGCAAAGCGGGTTTTACTTTCTGTATTACCTATTTCTGAATAATAATAAGAACTAGTATTTATTTTTTTATGATTATATAACAGTAATGATTTTTTTGGCATGTTTTACTTATACAATTTTACTTTTTTATTTACTTTTTGGCCATGCTGCATGGCATGTGGGATCTTAGTTCCCCACCCAGGAATCGAACCCATGACCCCTGCAGAGGAAGCACGGAATCTTAGCCACAGACCTCCAGTGAAGTCCCTTGTATGATTTTAAAAATTGAGGTCACATTATAAATAATAAAAAATATCACCTTTGAGCCTCATTCTTTCCATGGAGGAGAATTTCTAAGAAAAGACTGCAAGTGGAAGTAAATGGGTTTTTGAGGCAGATGTAGGACGTGACTGTCTCGACCTCAGTTTCCCACTCTTAAGGCAGGTGACTGCCAGATGGAGAACTCGGGACCTGAGAGGGGCTTGTGCCCACGTTCAGGGGTCACAACCACTGTCTCTGTTCACCATGGCCTGATAGAGGACATGGGTAACAGGGGAGATTTTCCTTAAAATAAAGTGAGGACTGACGTCCCACCTGGAGGGGTGACCCAGGCCAGGGTTCAGTAGGACTGAGCTCTCATTTTTCAGAGAGTAACTGAGTGTCAACACGGGTGGGGTACTGAGCTTGGCATCCAGAACTGCCTCCTTAGGAATTCTATGGTCTATGCCCTCGGGTCCCATGGAGTGACAGGTGTGACCCGTTCTGTCCGTCTAGCTTTGAACACTGTGTTAGCTCCTGCATCCCCAGTGATTGCTCTGCGACTTGGGCCAGAAAACTCACTGATGCCTCTCACGGCTGTGTGCACCCAGTGACACCCAGGAAAACTGCACAGGTCACAAAACAAAGGTTGGAATGGACATGTCCACACAGCCATCTAAAATGGATGCCTTGTAAAGTAGATAACCAACAAGGACCTACTGGATATCACAGGAGACTCTGCTCCACGTTATGTGGCAACCTGGATGGGAGGGGAGTTTGGGGGAGACTGGATACACATATATGTTTGGCTGAGCCCCTCTGCGGTCCATCTGAAACTCTCACAACATTGCTAATTGGCTGAACTCCAAGATAAATTAAAAGTTAAAAGCAACAACAAAAAGCCCTACAAGGGTTAATGTTTCCCTGATTATACTGTAAATAATGCAGATATTTGGGGGTGGGAGGAACAAACAATGTAAATATTTTATAGACTGTAAGCTAAATAATGTATATATTTAGAAAAACAGCTTAAATATTTCATGTGCTGCAGCGCAGATTTTTTCTTAGAGGATGAACTGGACTGGTGAAGCCCACCGGGTAAGGATGGCGACATGGTGGCCCCTGGGGTGGAGGGGCAGAGGAGTTGGAATAAAAATAACGTGTGTGGGATTGGGCAACAACAAGGACCCACAGCTGTCAGTTTCTTGTAACCAAAGTATGTAGTTGAAAGTCTCAGATATTTCAAACTATCTTTTAAATATTCTGTGTTCTTTTTTTTTTTTGATGTGTGAGAAACACAAATGACAACCTAATAACAAGAATTTACTTTTAAAAAGCAACTTCTAGCCCAGGAGAATTGAAAAACATCCATCCACACAAAGACTTGTACATCAGTGTTCATAGCCACTTCATTTATATCCTCAGCGTAGAAACTGGAACCCACATGTCCATCGGCTGAGGAATAGATGAACAAAACATGGTGTATCTGTATCAATATCCAGCCCTAAAAAGAAATAGATACACTTGCATGCTACACCGTGGATGAATGTTAAAACCAACGTGAAAGAAGGTGGGCATTGAAATATGTATAATATCATATATGAAACGAGTCGCCAGTCCAGGTTCGATGCACGATACTGGATGCTTGGGGCTGGTGCACTGGGACCACCCAGAGGGATGGTACGGGGAGGGAGGTGGGAGGAGAGTTCAGGATGGGGAACACGTGTATACCTGTGGCGGATTCATGTTGATATATGGCAAAACCAATACAATATTGTAAAGTTAAAAAATAAAAAAATAAAGGCAATAAGAAAAATTTTAGAAACTTGAAAAAAAAAAGTTGGGCATGAAAGGCTACATAACGTATGATTCCATTCATGTGAAATACTCAGAATAGGCAAATCTGTAGTAACAGAGCAGGTCAGTAGTTGCTGGAGGCTGAGGGGAGGGGAAAATGGGGAGTGAGAACTAATGAGTATGGAGTTTCTTTTGAGGGGTGATGAAAATGTTCTGGAGTTAGTGTTGATGATGGTTGTACAACTTTCTGAGTACATTGAAAACCATTGAATTGTGTGTTTTAAAAGGGTGTGTTTCATGGTTTGTGGATTATATCTTCACTGAAATGAAAAGCAACTTCCAGGTCTTGTTGGTTTTTACACCCTCAGCCCAATCCCCTCTACCTGCTGCATCTCAGGATTTTTTGTTAGATAGCTAACAGTTTGTAGAATGGTGACCAGACAACACAGGAGGCTCTGGTGCCTTCGGGATCGTTCTGTTCTTGGAGGCAGTGGGGAGCAGGATGGCTCAGAGACCTCCTCCTGTCCTTCCTGCGTATCAACTTCCGGGAAGAAAGAAAGAAGGGATCACCAGTAGGAGAAGGATGTCAGTCTGACCGCAGGCAGAGGAGACTGGGCGTTGCCTTGTGTTGTACAGCTTCAGAAGAAGAGCCAGGTCTTTGCATGCCCGAGAGGAGTCACTGACCAGAGGGCGTATGTGAACAGCGTGGACCCAGGCAGCCCGTTTTAAGAAAAGAATCACACAAGTAATATGCGCTCCATGTGGGGAAATTAGAAAATACATGTAAACAAAAGAAATGCGTCTCCTGTAGTTCCACCATCTTTTTCTGTTGTCTTTTAAACAACATTGGGGCGATAATAGGCAGTGCATGCTGTTTTGTAATCTGTTGCTCGCATGCCAGCAAACCTGTATCTTGATGATCATTGTAACGCTTCCCTAGTATTGTCCCCTACTCCCCATATTTTTTTTTTTTTTTCTGTAAGCCTCTGATTGCCTTATTTTGTGCACTGGGATGCCCCCTTTGCTCTCCATGCTTTGGTGGGGGGTGGGGAACCACTCCCACACATGAAGGACCTTCTGGGGGGCTGCAGGCAGGAGAAGTGACCAACAGATACAGCACGTTATCACCTCTTGCCTATCGCTTCTTCTGTCAACAAGATGAACTGGGCTGGCCAGGCACTTCTGCGGCAGCTGTTTACTTGGTCATTCCAGGCAAGCTTGAGATGCTGGGAACACAGCCAGTCCTCAACATTCGATCTTCTTAGAAACTATTTGCCTTTGGTTTTCTCCAGCCTTGCAAATGGCCACTCGCCCTGGGCACGATCTGGGCAGGTAATTTACCTACTCCACTAACATAACGGATGGCGCTGCCTGGGGGCTGGGCAGACCAAGGAAAATATAGGCATCGATTTATTTGCCAAGTTTAAGCCCAGAGTTAAGTAGCAAGGTAAGCATCTCCATATGTTAAGTGTCCCAGGCCCAACTAGAGTAGATTTCCTACCAAAGAAGAACCCCAAACTGGTATTAAGAAAAAGGCTTTTCTTTTGGCATTTCCTTCTCTGAACATTAGCAAAAGTTACCTAACAGGGGGATTACAGGTTTGGGTCAGATGAAGTGTTCCCTGGCCCCGTTCGGAGAAGATCCATTACAGATTGGAAATGACTTTGTCTCTAAGTGCCCATTGTTAGATGGAATACACATTCCCCTCCACCAAACAAATATAAAATGCTTCCAGCCTCTGCCTCAGATTTTCTATTACTGTTTCACAGGACTCCAGAGAGTTTTAAGATAGCAATTTGATTAAGCTTATGGGGAAGATCCCATCAGATAACATTCTTTTCCTGCAGGTAGAGATAATGTGTTCAAGTATTAAGTATGTTTTAAAGGTAATTATCTTTTCCATATTCATTTTAGTTACAGGAATTGAAAAGGGGGAGACTTTGCATCGGAAAGCTGCCCCTTGGGCCCTAGAGTCGCCCTGACTTCTCTCCTCTGGGAAATACACTTGAGGTTTTTGACAAATGAAGGAGCACCAAGTGTTTCTCTGTTTTAAAATGACTTGGGAACCCCTGTCTCTGGGGAGGGGGTCCAGAAGGCAGCATTTTGGCCACGGCTCTCATCTGGCTCCCAAGTTTGGACCCCCTGTCCTGGGATGCCTTCTCGCCTCCCCATCTTAAGCTCAATGGACATGAATTTGAGCAAACTCCATGAGATAGTTGAGGGACAGGGGAGCCTGGCGTGCTACAGTCCATGGGGTCGCAAAGAATCTGAGATGACTTAGAGACTGAACAGCAACAACATCTTAAGCTTCTGGGTGATGGAAGGAGGCCTGGTTGCTTTTCAGAAAGAGAACTTGCCTCATCCAACAGTGAGTCATAATGTTACAGCCCCACCTTCCAAAACAGAGCCTGGAATCACCACTTACATTTATTAGCCCAGCTTTGGGGTGTACTCATATTGGAAGAGGCTAATTCCAGATCTCGAATTCTAACATATTTAGAATCCTAGACTTCAGAATTGGAGCAGGAGGCATTAAGGAGTGGGACCCTGAGCCTCAGAGAGGCTCAGTGATTTGCCCAAGATCACACAGCAAGTTAGAGAGACATACTGTGGTCTAGGGGGCTTCCCAGGTGGCTTAGTGGTAAAGAATCCACGGGCAATGTGAGAGATGTAGAAAATGTGGGTTCGATTCCTGGGTCAAGAAGATACACTGGAGAGGGGAATGGCAACCGACTTTCTTGCCTGGAAAATTGCAGACAGAGGAGCCTGGTGGGTTACAGTCCGTGGAGTCAGAAAGAGTCGGATACAACCTAGCTTTCGTGCATGCACTGTGGTATGTAACCCAGGAATCCTGGTCTTGGACCACTCTTCCTGTCCCTTGGGATTCCCACACTCTTCAATCTGGAAATAATCCTCAGGCCCTTTCCTGGGAATTTCCAGAGTAGGAGATTCTGTCCACATTGCCTTCCTTGGTTATCCATGCATCAGGGTCTGCACTGAGAGCTGCCAGGGCCCCTAGGGGTCTGAGAAGCCCAGAGCAAAAATGGTGCAGATGCTCTGAACTTCTTCAGACCTCACTTGCCCACCAGCTGTAGTGTTTGAATTTCTCTATCAATTTTTTTCAAAACAGAAAAATCAGATTGGAATCCTACCTTCAGAAAGCGAACAATTGCTAGGGAGGAAAAAACACAGACATAGCTGAAAAGGTAATTAGTGATACAAGGCACTTGAATCAGATGCATGCTGTGGGGATCCAGGGGTGGTGATTGGAGTATCTCTCATCCCTTCGTCTGCCTGAAATTCTTTCTGCTGCAGCCAGAAACCCATAGTTCCTGCTCAAGTATCCCCCACAATACATCTCTGCCTGATTGCTCAGGAGCACATGATTAGACTGAAGTCACTGGTCTAAAGGCAGCTGACTCTGGGAAAGGACCCCGGGTGATGGTTTTATCACATAAGACCCAGGATGGTGGCATGGAGAGCCCCACTGTCTTCACATTCCTGCGCAGTTCTGTCAGATGGAGATGACAGTGGAGGATGGGTGTGGAGCTGATGGATCCAGGCTGATTTTAGGGCGTAGCCTCATGCACTTACCTTAGCTAAGGTTGGCTCTGGCATCCTTACTGGTGTTGTCTCTCCATGCAGGAGATGCAAGAGACGTGGGTTTGATCCCTGAATCTGCAGGAGGAAATGGCAGCCCACACCCAGTGTTGTCTCTCCCATGTTCCTCCTTTGGAAGGTCCTCATTGTCTTTTATCAGCTACACATTAAAATCACTTGAAAGGAGCTTTTTTTTTTTTTAAGAACTAGCAAGCAAGGATTCCCACCACAAACCTGCTGAATCGGAGTCTCCAGCATGGGTGCCAGTGAGGGGCTCAGGCATGGATGTTTTCTAAATCTCCCCAGGAGGCTCACATGTAAAACCAGGGTTGAGAACTTCTGGATAAGAAGATCAGACTGTACTGCGTAGCCCAGAAAGTGCCTCCAATCAGAATTTCAGGCCATCTCATGCTACCACCTACAGTGTTCATCCTGAGTCATTTATAATTTCCTATCTCTCTTGGGTGCTTTTCTTCTCCTTGTATCTTCCTCTGACTCCCTCATTTTCCTGTGTCTTGTTTTAGTAGACTTATTTTTCTCAGCTCCATTGTTTATGTTATATAAATTTTGTGTCTGCCTTCCACCCCTGTTCCCTGCCCCGATTCATGTCTTGAAGCCTTTACCTCCAAGGTGAAGGTATTTGGAGGTAGAGCCTTGGCAGGTTTAAATGAGATCATAAGGATGATAGAACCCCCATAATGGGATTAGTGTCCTTATGAGAAGCAGAAGCAAAGACATCACTTTGCCGGCAAAGGTCTGTCTAGTCAAAGCTTTGGTTTTTCCAGTAGTCATGTATGGATGTGAGAGCTGGACCATAAGGGAGGCTGAGTGCCAAAGAATTGATGTTTTCAGATTGTGGTGCTAAAGAAGATGCTTGAGAGTCCCTTGGACTGCAAGGAGATTAAAGCAGTCAATCCTAAAAGGAAATCAACCCTCAATGTTTATTGTAAGGACTGATGTTGTAACTGAAGCTCTAATACTTTGGCCACCTGATGTAAAGAGCTGATTTGTTGGAAAAGACCCTGATGTTAGGAAAGATAGAAGGCAAAAGGAGAAGGGAGCAGCAGAGGACAAGATGGTTAGATAGCATTACCACCTCAATAGACATAAATTTGAGCAAACTCTGGGAGATCGTGATGGACATAGGAGCCTGGCGTGCTGCAGTCCATGGGGTTGCCAAGAGTCGGACATGACTTAGCGACTTACCAACAACAGAAGAAGCAGGAGAGACTAGAGCTCTCACCTCCATGTAAGGACACAGCTCCAAGGTGGCCATCTGCAAGTCAGGAAGAGTCCTCACCAGGAATCCAGCCACGTCAGTACCCTGATCTAGGACTTCCAGCTTCCAGAACTATGAGAAATAAATGATGGTTAAGCCGCCCAGTCATAGCATTTTGCTAGAGCAGCCCAAGCAGATTAAGACAGGGTCGCCCTCTGTCACCCACCTTTCCCCAAATAAGCAGTGGAAAGCATCCCCTCCTTTTCATCTCCTGGGCATAACTCCACTTGTACCATTTGGCCATCTTATTACTCCATGTGTTGGGGATGGGGAGTGTCTGAACCATCTTTGGTCCCTGGATCCTTTGACTATTTTTAGAAGAGTAGCCACCCAATCAGTATTTGTTGTGTGATTAACCAGAAACAATAAGGGGAGCTTCCTGGTGAAAAGCAGGAAAAGGAAATCTGTTCTTGTCCGAATTCAGAATTTTGCTCTTCACTTGCCAGCTGTATGGCCTTGAACAAGTCACTCAACCTTTGTAAGTCTCAGATTCCTTACCTGAAAAACTAGAACTTCATGCTTGCCCCAGTCACACCAAAGATGGATGTGACAACTAGAATAATCTCAGCAGTAACGTCCTTGTGAGGTGAAAAGCAAATTCAAATGTAAGGTATTGTTCTAATTGTACCAGCTCTGGAGACCCTTGGGGGCCTTGGTTTCTGCCCTTCATATACCCAGTCTGTACCGTCTGCCCCACACCCCTCCCAGCTCTTCCTGGCCCTTTCCTTCCCTGGCTTGCTCTATTGCACCTACCATCCTGCACGTATGAATGCTGCATGAAAAAAAAAAAGTCAAATTCTATTATCATATTTTGAATTACACAGAAAGTAAGGGGGGAAGCAGGCTGGTCCATCCGGAAATTAACTATTTAGTGTAACATGATGGACAGACGTTAGAGGGAGAGGTGTCCTGGGGTGTTTGACTGAATATGATCTGAATAGGTCAGATCCCGCATGCCATCCATTCCAGATCCATAATTTCTAGTGTGGAGAAAGTTCCAGAAGGAACCTGAGCTCAGTCATCCCTTGCTCATCTGCCCTGTGTGATTGGAGCACCAACCAGGGGCACGCTACAGGTGCCCACCTGCCAGCATCTGAGGGTAGCCTGCCTCACCTGCCCCCCACCCCCACTCAGGAGCTTGCAGATGAGAGGACGGCTATGTCCAATGAGCTCGGGAGCAAGATGGGCTGGTGCCCAGCCGTGATGGGGCCAGGAAGGGCTTGGAGGCAGGAGGAGACCCTCAGGCTGAGTTTTCTTCTCATGCTGCTTTAGGGTAAATTTATCTCATGGGGGTGGTGACTGAGTCGCTCCCTGTATCTTGCAGAGTAAAACCTGTGTGTTTAGGCTTGCAGATGGAGGCTGTCGCTAATCCCTTTCCTTTCTCAGTCTCCTGTTTCTGAGGCTGGCAGTGTCTGGCGTTTGTGCAGGGAGGAAGGATATAAAAGGGCAAGACAGGAGACCCCGGTGCCTGGATTCAGAGCCTCTGCATTCCGGGACCCCCCAGAGGCCTCGCTCCCTGGACCCTTCAGCCCGAGAAAGCCATTGTGCTCCGTCCTGGCCTCTGACCCCAAGGCTCTGAGAAGCAGCAGGTTGTTGACACTTGGACAATCATTTCTCGCAGGACCACTGCTCCCTCGGGAGCTCCCCTGTCTGCCTTGGGGTGGTGACGGCTCCCCCAGCTGGGAAGGGGGTGGCAGAGGAGAAGTTTGCTCCCAGCCGGAGTGGGAGGAGTGGAGGGGGCGCCTCCACGGCAGCCACCCCCCGCCAGATGTGTCCGTGCCTTTCCTCTCTCACCTGCCAGTTCGGTGGCACCCCCTCCCCGGGTGGGGAGAGCTTCAACAAAATGAATCCAAGAGACATTTCCGGCCCACGTTCCCTCTGGCCTTCTTGTCGTGGGTCTCCTGCTTGTGGGGGAGCCCCGTGTTTCTGCGTGAAGGATGTCTGTCTGTCTGTCTCCTGCAGTTACAGCAACAAAGACTGTTTCTGGCCTTGGTGCTGCCGCTTATTAGAAGCAAGACTCTGGACCAGTCAGTTGCTTGCCCTTTTAGAAGCTCAGTTTCTGCATTGGTAGGAAGGGGTCCAAAAGCTCACTTACCTAACAGGCCTGCTGTGAGGCTTAGAGAATAATAGGTATGGAGCGCCCTGCACCCTGTGAAGCCAATATATGGTGGGTTATTAGAGTTTCTTTAAGAACCACAGTTTGCTGCCAGTTCGCATATATGATTCTTACAGTTTCTGTGTGTGGGGGCGAGGTTGCCCAGCATTTTCTCCCCCTTCTTTCTCCGGCATCTCAGAAAACATTATTTAGGAGCGGGTGGTGCTGGACAGAGGGACTCTTACATTTTTTAAGTGCCACTCTGCATTCCTTTCACCTTGGTCTTAATAATAAATAACTCTGACCGAGTGACCAGGGCCTGGGATGGTCTGTCCAAATAAATGCAAGAATGTCTCCAGTAGCCAGGCATCCCCATTCAGTGGGCTTGCTCAGGACCATTTCTCCAGCCATGAGAAAAGCCGTCTTGCTAAGCTACAGAAAAATCTCCCTTGTGCTTTAATTCTGGAAGAAGCGGATTAGTGTGGCCATATTTAACCTTTGACCCTGACACAAAAGCATTATCAAAATTAGTTGCCAAGAGGCTCTGTCTTCCTCTCCCTGCCCCCCATGTCCCTGTTTGCCTGGACTGGTTTAGGACCTTGGTAAACTTCTGAGCAAGAGCAAAGGTTCAGAAGACCATTGTTGCCTTAGAGACGTCTGGGCCTGGTGCTGGCTGTCCGAGCTCCTGGGGTCCAAGGTGAGCTAAAGGGCAGAGCTGAGAGTCTTGTGCTGCAGTGGGGGTCAGAATTTATGGGCTCCCTTTTAACACTTTCTCTCTTGGAACCGGCCTAGTTCTCGGCTAGCTTGGAAACTGGACACTAGTCAGATGGTACGTTGATTTTTAGACCCACATTCGTCAGAACTTTTAATGCCTCCTTCTACCCGGTTGCTATGTGATCTCAAAGTACTGGTTGATCCAAAGGATTGATTTCCAACATTTTCCCCCTCCAGGCAGAAATTCATGGACTTGGAGGATGGTGCAGGGCGGGTATCTGGAATGAGTCATTTCTCTGGATGTAAATCCCTCCTCTGTCATTTGGACACTAAATAGGCAATTTGTGTGAACTCTGAGCCTCACTTCCTCGTCTGTAAGGTGGGCACATTCATGACAAGATATACAATATCATACAATATACAATTACGTATGTCGTATATTGTATTGTGTATCGTACAATATACAATTACGTACAATAGGGTATTGTATGTAATAGGATAGCATGGGAAGAGCCTAGAATGGTGCGTGGCACTTACATCAGTGTACTCACTGTTTAGCAGACGTTAGCTATTGTTATTCTTGTTGTCCTCAGTATCAGTACTGATTCTTTATTACTTCCCCAGATCCTGTGTGTCTTTGGCCACACCCCCCGTCCCTCCCAGTCCCCACCACATTGGCACCCCACAAGTTTTCTGGGTGACTTGCCCCATCTCTGGCTCCTCTAGCCTAGCTTTCTTTGCAGTAATTTCTTGGAGTCCTCTCTTGGACAGGGGGTGGGGGTGGCTGGGTGAGGACTGTCTTCATTTCATACCAGAAAGTCTAGCGTGCAGAGGGGGATTGGGAGGGAAGAGCGCTTTATAAGCTCGCGATGAAAGCTGTAAAACGAGATGGTCAAGGGTCTGGCCGGGCCTGGTTCAGGATTATGGCCGGCCCCTGGAATGCAGAGGGGGCCTCTCTTAAGAAGCCAGCGTCTATTTACAGTGTATCTCTCATAAACCCCAACGCTGGGGCGAGGGCAGGGGGACTCGCCCTCCTGGCATGTGATTGATTATCTGGTATTTATACCATTGAGGACTTGTCAGCAGTTCGGGGTCAAAGGGTCATCTCATGTGTCTTGCCGCCAACCCACCTCCTTTTGTACAGTGTGGACCGGGTGAGCGGTGCACAAAACAGCTTTTTCTTTGCCTTGGGAAAATGGGGAGGGGGTGGGGAGGGAGTGTCAAGGAAAATTTTTTTCAACCTTTTCTCAATAGTGTCCTTTTAATTCTAAAGAACTTTTAATTAAAAGTAGCAGGAAAATTCATCTTGAGAAGGTTTAACTTACCTTAACAGATAACTTTTGTGTCCCGAGAAGCTGGGAGTGACTTTCAATTAAAAAAAAAAAAAGAAAGGAAGGAAGGGGTTCTGTTGTGTCTCTTGCCCCCACCCCAGACATGTTTGAGGATCCCTGGAGGTCCCTGCCCTCCGTCCCTAAGTGTGGCCCCAGCTTGGGAAAGCAGGAAGGACAGAGATGGTCCTTCAACTATGGCATAACCTTAAAACCCTAGCAAGGGTCTCTCCGCTCCAGCGTCCCCCTGTTTTAGATGAAGAAACAGAGCTTTGGCAGGTGGAAGGACTTACTTGGAGTCACACGGCTGGTTGGTTGTAGAGGCAGGCACTGGGTTTTGTTCTCCTGACCACCCCACCCCCCTCCGCCTTCCGCTGCCCCTCTGAGCACATGAAGTTGTTTCTTAAAGTTTTGGATGCCAAGTGGAGATAGAGTAATGGTATCAGGTTGGCCAAAATGTTCGTTCGGGTCTGTTTTGCAAACCGAATGAACTTTTTCGGCCAACCCACTATTTTGTTGCTTTTAAACCCTAGATGTTTGAGACTTGGGGACTTCTCTTAGGTTCCTTGGGCTGGAAGGACCCGGCTCCATCTCTGTATAGACAATGTGTGCTCACATGGCCCAGAGGACTCACTCTGTGCCTCCTTCCTAAACATCTGGGGTTGGCTGGGGGCAGGCTCCATGTCCTCTGCTTGGTAGAAAATAATAGCGTCCCTCTCCCAGGCTTTGTCACTCTGATGGTCTAGGTGTTCTTCTGAACAGTAAGCTTCCCTGGCCTGGAGCTCAGGAGTGGCCTGAGTGGAGGCTGACTCTCTCCATGGGTATGAGAGGGGCCACCCAGAGCCAGGACTTCCCAGGACACCTCATTGTGTATAGTTCTTCTCTGCCGTGGGCTCAGCACCCCAGGGGAAGATTTAACCCCTCAAATCTTACCCAGCTGACTTACCTAGTGATGCCCCAGGATAGCAAAAGGACACCCTGGTCATGCCTCTCAGCTCGTTGAACACCAGTGGAAACCCAGGCAGAGAAAATCTTTGCCTACAGTTATGTGTCTGTGGGAGTCACATGATACTCCTGTTGGCCATATTCCTGATTTTGTCCTTCTTGCTGCCACTTAAGAAGATACAGTACAAGGAATTGTCTTCTCGGGAATTGCTTTAGGAATCCCAATTCTTTCTATTCCCCTCATTCCTATTCCAGTTAAATTAGTGAATGCTAATTTGGGCTGACGGGGCATCACCGTGAGGAAGAGACTGAAGTTGTGTGGGACCTGATTCTTGCTGGTGAGAGAAGAACAGCATTTACCGAGTTCTTAGAGAATTTGCTGAGTGTCAGACACTATTCTAATGCTTAATTGTAATAATTTTATTTAGTGCTTTTATCAGCTTTTCAAAGTGAACATTCTTATCTCCAGAGGAGGGAGGCATGAACCACTTTCCCTGAAGATAAATCTGATAACCATTATAGTGAACGGAGAAGGCAATGGCACCCCACTCCAATATTCTTGTCTGGAAAATCCCATGGACGGAGGAGCCTAGTAGGCTGCAGTCCATGGGGTCACTAAGAGTCAGACACGACTGAGCGACTTCACTGTCACTTTTCACTTTCATGCATTGGAGAAGGAAATGGCAACCCACTCCAGTGTTCTTGCCTGGAGAATCCCAGGGACGGGGGAGCCTGGTGGGCTGCCGTCTATGGTGTCGCACAGAGTCGAACACGACTGAAGCGGCTTAGCAGCAGCAGCAGCAGCATTATAGTGAAAACTGATTGAACATTTGCTTCATGTTGGGTAGTGCTAAACTTTTAAAACACAGGACCTTCCTGAATCTGTACAAAACCCCTGTGAAGTAGGTACTGGTACCATCCTGGATTTACAGAGCCTGAAACAGGCACAGAAGAGTTAGGTAACTTTCCCGAGACCACACAGCAGAAGTAAGTGGCCTAGATGGATTTGGGACTAAGGGTTTCCCTTTAAACTGCATCACCAATCTGTCTCTTTAGGTTTCAGAGCTGGACTGGAACTCACGAGTTTCAGATGTCAGTGCTCATATTGTTCTTTCTCACTATCCTAACATAAATTTGCTGGGAGACACTATATATAGACGTATATAAATCAACCCGAGACCAGCAGAAGGTCCCTGTGTAATCAGATGCCAGCCTGGGTGGTGCATGGAGAGGAATTTAGAGGAGCAATACGTTAACGAGGACATCACCCAGCCCCATCTCTAAGCTCCCGCAGTAAGGGCACTGATCCTCACCTTTGCATCAGTAGACCTCACCCAGGACTGGTACACATTAGCTCTTCTACAAATGCTGATTAAATTACTAGGAAGGATTGCATGGGGGAGGTGGAGTGAAGTGGGTTTGTTTCAGGAAAATGGTGTTTTTAGCTGTCTTCCTTTCATGGCGTGCTGACAAGGTGCCAGTTCCTCTGCCAGGTATGCTATTTATGCTCTATGCGTGTGTGTGTGTGTGCTAAGTCGCTTCAGACGTGTGTGACTCTTTGCAATCCTGTGGACTGTAGCCCAACAGGCTCCTCTGTCCATGGGGATTCTCCAGGCAAGAATACTGGAGTGGGTTGCCGTGCCCTCCTCCAGGGCATCTTCCTGACCCGGGGATTGAACCTGCATCTCTTAGACCTCCTGCACTGGCAGGTGGGTTCTTTACCAGGAATGCCACTTGGGAAGCACCTGTTTATGCTATACTTTAACCTTTATACATCAGCCCTGTGGCTCTTACTATCCCTAGAGTAAACTGAGGCGGAAAAGAAGCTCTGTATCTTGACCAAGAATTCTCCCCATGATTTCAAAATCCATTTCCTTTCCCCAAGGCCAAGAAAAAGGCACAAGTGAAGGGTAAAAAGAATACAAGTGACAGAGGTAGACTGCAGAGAGACCGCTCAGTTGGCACCAGGGACCTGGAAAACCAAGGAGGAGAGCGTGTCTTCTTTTCTTCTGCTTGTGGTTGGGAGTTGCCTCTTTTATATAAGGATATCTGGATCTATGAAGTTAACTGTGACCAGTTAATTGAATTTATAATTCAGCCCCCCAAATGCTGAAAAGAATCGTTTTTTATGTTCCTTAATGAGTGCTATAAAAACAAGTGGTGAATCTAATTTTATGAATGATCCTTTATGACTTACCTGATAACTAGTAGTTGTTCAACACAAAGGACTCATAACTCAGTCTGGGTGTAAGCCTGCAGTAAAAGAACTTGTTTTAAAGTTTCCATCTTGTTCCTCTTGAGCGGCTGAGGCATGCAGCTGTTCCCTCGTCCACGATCAAGCTCCTCATTGGAGGGGGATTGTGGAGAAGGGCCACCTGGCCTGCCAGCCCAGGACAACCGAGAGCTCTTGCCTTTCATAACTGGCTCCCACCCAGAAGCGGAAGGGAAAATGTGGCGGTTCATCCCAGTCTCTCTCTGCTGGAGTCCCACCCAGATGTGCCCAGCTGTGCTAGGGAAGAGAAGAGAAGCACAGAGAAAGAGGTACAAGGGCTGTAAAGGAGTTTTTCTTCTCTATACCCTACGACGAAGACAGTGAGCTTTTGAAAAAAAAAAAAAAAAAAAATAAGGAAAAGAAATCTAGGTGAGATGCTGGTGAGAACTTCCTGAATTGAAGAGCTATTCTTAAGAGAGACTGAGGCATGTCCATCACTAGAGTATGCACACATAGATGTGCTCTTAGCTTTTTATAGTTTTAATTGATTTTCAAAAATCTTTTAGAAGTTGAATTTAAATGGTTTGGTGATCACACACCTTAAAAGTAATAGAGCTTAGCCATACAATTCAAGCATCATTCATGAAGACCATTGAAGAAGGGTTGGCTGAACTCCCCATCTGGAAAGTCAGAGGCAGGGGGCTGGACTTGGTGGCCGGGACCCTGCCCACGGTGCTCACCCAGGACAGGAAGGGCTTTGGGGAGGGGAACCCTTGAACAGAGCAGCCAGAGTGGGGGTGTGGGAGCATCATGAAGGCAGGCCAAGATAAAGCTGTGATTTCCATGGGTTATCACCTTTCCCACTTTATCTGGGATAAGAACAAGATAAGAACAGGCCCTGGGGCCCTGAGTGAACATTTCCTTGGGGCTGCTGAGTGGGGAAGAAGACACCCCGCCCGGTCTCCCCACACCCCTCTCCCTTGTACACACTGCACCGATAAAGGCTGCAGCTTTGGTATGTGGGGTGGGTGGGGACAAATACAAGAAAGTCCCTGATCTGGGTGCTGATGACTTCCTGGCAGAGTAGGGCTGGGCTGGGACCTTTGTGGCCATGATTTGAGTCTTGCCTTAGCTGGCCTTGTGCCCAGACTGTCTGGTGGGCCTTCCTTCCCCTTGTCCCCACCGTCTTTCCTAGTCGCACCCTCACCAGGCTGATGACATGCTCTTGGGATGCACCGAGGCTCTGACTCTGCTGTTATCTTCGATCAGAAGGAGTCTGGGTGAAAAGGACAGGGAGAACTGCTCCAGCATCACGTTTGGAGGCTGATGAACTTTGGCTGGGGAATGCCCACCTAGCTGGTCTGGAAAAACTTGTTTGGGCCCCAGAGAACCTGACAAAACTGGGTGCTATCAGCCTAAAAACATTTATGCTGAAGGCAACTGAGAGCACACACATTCCATCCTCTGATGAACGGCTGGAGACAAAGGATGTATGAGGCCTCACTGCCCCTTCCTTGAACCAAATCCAGATTCTCACTGTGCTGGCATGTTCCTAAGGGACCCCTGCTTCCCGCTAGTATTTTCAGAAGCAAAATAGCCCGACATTCATTCATTCATTCAACATTCATTGAGCGTCTGCATGTTTGTTTGCTAAGTCACTTCAGTCGTGTCTGACTCTTTGCACCCTCTGGACCATAGCCTGCCAGGCTCTTCTGACCATGGGATTCTCCAGGCAAGAATACTGGAGTGGGTTGCCATGCCCTCCTCCAGGGGATCTTCCCAATCCAGGGATAGAACACACTTCTCTTACATCTCCTGCATTGGCAGGCAGGTTCTTTACCATTAGTACCACTTGGGAAGCCCTCATGGAGTGTCTACTATGTGCTAAATGCTAGGGATACCAGGGCCAATAAGTCCTGGTGTCTTGATTCCAGGGACTCAGAGTCGAGAAGACAGTCAGTAAGCAGGTGGTTATAACAGACAGTGCTGGTTAATGGAGACTTTTGTACTTGGTACTGTGGGCATTCAGAGGAAGTGTCCACAGTGGATACTCAGGGGACAGATAAAGACATCCTGGAGAAGACATCATAGGATTGAAAGAAGATGCAGAAGTTAGATAAGATGAAGGGAGAGCTGGACAGAAGGAACAGACCTGTGTGTGCTTAGAAACGGCTGTGGTGTAGCTTAAGCATCATGTCTGAGACCGATGCGTTGGATAAGATTGGAGGGAAAAGCAGGGTCAGACCACAGAGGTCTCACTAGGCCATCTTTTTATTTATTTATTTATTTGTGGTTGTGCTGGGTCTTCGTTGCTGTGCTCAGGCTTTCTCTAGTTGCAGCAAGTCAGGGCTACTTTTTGTTGCAGAGAGTGGGCTTCTCATTGCGATGGCTTCTCTTGTTTCGGAGCATGGACTCCAGGATCCTGGGCTTCAGTAGTTGTGGTAGCTGAGCTTAGTTGCCCTGCAGCATGTGGGATCTTCCAGACCAGGAGTCAAACCCATGTCCCCTGCATTGGTAGGCAGATTCTTAACCCCTGGGCCACCAGAGAGGTCCCTAGACTTAAGGAGCCTAGAAATTCTCTCTAGGTGATGGAGAGTCCTGGAAAGTGAAGTCGCTCAGTCGTGTCTGATTCTTCACGACCCCGTGGACTGTGTAGCCTACCAGGCTCCTCTGTCCATGGAATTTTCCAGGCAGTAGTACTGGAGTGGATTGCCATCTCCTTCTCCAGCGGATCTTCCCGACCCAGTGATGGAACTCAGGTCTCCCGCATTGTGGACAGACGCTTTACCGTCTGAGCCAAAGGAAGCTGCAACTTCAGATCAGTTTCCGAGAGGCCACGTTGGTGGTTGTATGAGGTGCGCTGGGGAAGATGTGCTGTGTTCAGGAGACTCTTGCAGGAATCCTGATGGGGATGCTGGTGGCTGAGTCCGGGCTATGCCTTTCTGGTAGGAGAAGGAAGGGACACGCATGGCAAGGTCTTAGGTCCTAAAACATTAGCCAGATTGGGATGGAGGGGGGCGGGGGTCGAGGGATGACATCCAGGCATTTAGCCTGAGTGACAGCGTAGGTTGACAGTGCTGCCAGTTGAGACAGAGATCCAGGAACAGGGGCGGGATTGGGAGCAGAAGATGTGGGTTTCAGGCTTGGACACGCTGAGTCTAGGGTGCCTGTGGAGCATGCTGGAGCGCTCACATTTATGGGCTTTGCGCTCAGAGGTCTGGGCGAGAGGCGAGATTGTTAGCTTCTGAGGGCCAGTGAGACTGGGAGAGGAGAGTTCACTGGGACAGACCATGGGGCGCGGGGAGCATCGTGAGCTGAACACTGCAGGGCCAAAAGCTGTGAGCAAGGCCTCAGCCCTCATCAGCCTCTGACTTTGCAGAAAGAAGCAAAGGTGTGTTTGTAAGTGGAGGCCTGGGGAGCAAAGGGCTATCTCTGGGGGGCCAGCCCCAGGCGTGGCGTGTGTAGAGACACCCACAGATGAGACTGAGGAGGAGCTCCAGAGTCCCAGCGTCTGGTGTTCTTGAACCCCAGGGAGCTCCTTTGATCAGTGTCCTGGTCTGGGGTGGGAGAGAAGACAGGCTGAAGGAATTATTTCAGAACTGCTGGGGCCTTAAGGGGTGTCAGATCTCCCCTCCTCTTCTGGGATGGAACAGTCAGTCCTCTGGGCCATTCTAGACGGTTCAAATACCTGACCCTGCCCTGAGGCGCGGCCCTTCCTGAGAGTCTCGTCCAGTGAGTCCTTAAGCTGGTCCCGCTTCCCATGGCCCCATCTTTTTGCATGTGTGTGTCTCTTTTGTGAGGTTTATGGTGCTAGGTTATGTCGCATATTCTGGAAGGAATATAAGCACCCCCGCTTCCTTCCAGAGGAAGCTGGATCATGGCCCCATTTGGGTTTGACCTTCTCTTAAACCCCATCCCCCACTTTTCCGCTCTCACCCTGATCCCCAAATGAACACTTCTCTGGGCATGTGGGTCCCACTTTCCCTGATGTCCTTCTCTGGTGGCTTGGCATTTGGGGACTGGCTGCTAGAGTGATTGACATAAAGCCAATCTATAAATAAAGTCTTTTTCTCTTCTCATAAAGACTTTGTGGTTGAGTTTGCCTTCAAGGTCAAGATCAGACCTTTCTAAATAAACACATATCAAAGGATCATTAGCAGAGCAGCACTGTTAAATTGAGATATTAACTTCTGTCAACTGCTTGTTTCTTTTTTGTTCTGTAACTCATGACTGCAGTAGGTTTTTATTATTTTGTCCTTAGGCAGTAGCATCTGGCTTCTGTAGAGACTGTAAAAATTAAAAAGCAACACAAATCATTGCGGGAGAAAAGCAGTAAATCCAATGATAAGAATTTAAAATTAAAATGTTTCAGCGCTTTTATATTCTGCAAAACATGAAATGAATGAGTTTGCTGCCTGTTGCCATAAACCTAACCCAGCTAATCGTCCGCTTGAGTTTTTTCCTGTCTCCTTCACTCATCACTATCAATTCTGCCTTAGCACAAGGCGAGACATCAAGGGAAAGCCATGCATGTGTGTTTGTGTGTGTGTGTGGAGTGGAGTTGGAGCAAGGGGAAGATTGACTGAGACCCCCTCTTCTGAATGGTAGAGACAAGAACAGGGGGTGAATGCGGTGGAAACCAGGGCAGGGGAAGAGGCATGAAGGTTTGCTTGTCCCCATGGGTCAGAATTCTCTTTCTAATGCACTTAACTGTTTCTAGTTATGCACCGTTTCCAGTTAAGCACTTAAGCCAAAATATAGCAAAATCACCACGCCAAAACCCACAGGTCACAGACCTAAGCAGCATCTTGTAGCATCCAAGTGAAATGCTTAAAGGGAGTTTTCTTAGCAGGTATATCATCTTGGATTAGGGAGTCTGAACAAGTTCTGGCTCTTTTCCATCCCGGAGAAACCCAGGCCCTCCCTTGGGTACAGGGCCAGGGTGGGAGATGAGGCTGCATTTGAAACTCTTTAATCTGGCTCGAAGATTCAGGTTTTCTTTGCTGGGGTCATTCATTCTTATTGCAAAATCGGGTTATGAGGCCTGACTTAGCTATTGCTAGGCCATGAGGGAGATCAAAATAGAAGATTGTTGTTGTTTTTTTTTTCTCTGCTCTGGAAGAACTGTAGCTTGAAACAATAATGGAAAAGAGCATTAAAAATAATATATATATACACACACACACACACATATATATATATTTATAACGGAGTCACATTGCTGTGTGCTTCCCTGGAGGCTCAGTGGTAAAGAACCTGCTTGCCAGTGCAGGAGATGCAGGAGACATGGGTTTGATCCCTGGGTCTATCCCTGGGTCTGGAAGATCCCCTCGAGAAGGGAATGGGAACCCACTCCGGTATTCTTGCCTGGAAAATCCCATGGACAGAGTAGTCTTGTGGGCTGCAGTCCATGAGGTCACAAATGGTTGGACATAACTAAGTGAGCACTCACTTTGCTGTACAGCAGAAATTAGCACAACAATAAATCAATTACATTTCAACAAAACTTTAAAAAGAAAAAAATAGATATGACACTGGCCATGTTAAACCGCTAGAGGACAACTTAAGGCAAATGTGATGTAGGTAAGGATGCGACGCTGTTGGACAAGTCACACGTCCACCATCTGGGCAGCGTGTGGATTATCAGAGTGAACTGAGGCCAGTTCAGGGAGAGCTTTTAGGACATGAGTCGCTAACGGAATTGAGAGCTGATTCTCAAGTCCGTCCGGGTCTGGTGCCTGGGAAGCCTCGGGTGAGCATTGTTGGGGGGCTTTATCCCCATATTCAAACAGGAGAGCGGAGGGGGTTGGTTTTCATCCAGCCTGTCCCAGTTTGACTGCTGGACCCACAGGCACGAGGGCAGAGCTCTTTGTCCTGGACGAACTTCTTCAGCCTAGGGAGAGGTGAGAAAAGAGAGCCAGTCCTTGGCCTCCGTCAAAGGGAATGAAGGGAAGTGTGAAGATTAGGGGACGGAGGGGTCGAGTTAAGAGGGTATGACTAATACGGCCGGTCATTCAGATAGGAGAGCACATTGTTCTCTGTGCCCAGATGGTCCTTGGAATAAATCAGCTCAGGCAGAGACAGACTTCCAGTACAAGGACGTTGGAGCAACTGCTTGCCTGCTATTCTCCAGCTACATAACCCAGCCCGGCCCGGAAGAGCAGACGTTTCATATCTGTACTGTGGGTGTTGGAATGGGGAGGGGGCGGTGTATGTATGAGAAAGAGAAAATATGTCCTTTCATAGCCTCTTAAAGAAGAATGTTGGAGAAGGCAATGGCACCCCACTCCAGTACTCTTTTGGGGAAACTCCCATGGATGGAGGAGCCTGGTGGGCTGCAGTCCATGGGGTCACTTAAGAGTCAGGCACGACTGAGCGAACTTCACTCTCACTTTTCACTTTCATGGATTAGAGAAGGAAATGGCAACCCACTCCAGTGTTCTTGCCTGGAGAATCCCAGAGTTGGGGGAGCCTGTGGGCTGCCATCTATGGGGTCGCACAGAGTCGTACATGACTGAAGTGACTTAGCAGCAGCAGCAAAGAAGAGTATATGAGGTCATGTTGTGAGGGGTAGATATCAGGAGATTTCACCTAGAGCCTGACTTGAGATTCCAACCCTTGAGAGTTTTAGAAGTAGTCATGCTGGTTTATCTCCTTCCATAGACAGAAAGCTGTCCAAGGGCAGGGACTGTATGTGTCTGATTCATCAGTGTGTCCCTAAGACCTGCATTGCACAGCAGCTGCTTCCTACAAGGTGCCTAATAAATAGAAACACAGGGAAAGTTCTGGCAGCATTCTCTTTTTTTTTTTTTTGGCTGCACCAAGTCTTTGTTGCATCTCGTGGGATCTTTACTGTGGCATAAGAAGAGGTCTTGATTAGTTATGATGTGTGGGATCTAGTCCCCTGATCAGGAATTGAACCTGGCCTCCTTGCATTGGAAGCAGGGAGTCTTAGCCACTGGACCACCAGGGAAGTCCCATTAGCAGCATTCTTATTTCCCTCTGTTGCTTCATGGTAGCCACCAATTCATTTATTAAACTAATAATTGAAAGTGAAAGTGTTAGTCGCTCAGTTGTGTCCAACCCTTTGTGACCCCTGTGGATTGTAGACCGCCAGGCTGGTCTGCTATGGAATTTTCCATGAGGGAATACTGGAGTGGATAGCCATTTTCTTCTTCAGGGAATCTTCCTGACCTAGAAATCAAACCCAGGTCTCCCACATTGCAGGCAGACTGTTTACCCTCTGCACCACCTAGGAATTGGTGCCCGAGTTTGGTGGCCCAGCACTGATCCTGGCATTCCTCACATGGTTCCCGTCTGGGGACAGTCATGAGCACTGAATGAGATGGGCAGGGCACCCCAGAGCTGTCACTTAGAAGGTTTGGGGTGATGCAGGGCTTCCTGCATAAACGTTCTCTAGGTAGATGTCTCCACAGTTTCCCGTGTTGACGATTTGCAGGCATATACGGATGCAGAATATACGTAAGCGTCCTGATGATTGGTGGCGGCTTTGCCAGCCTGGAGGCCCCCAGGCAGCAGAAAAGTCAACCTGCTCTGATCTCTGGCCGTAGAGTCTCCATCCACAGGCTACACAGATGCCTTTCCTTTCACAGAATCTGTTTAGGCTCCTTAGGATTTAGGGAAGGGAAGAACCATGCGGCAGACTCACTGAGTAAATAAGAATAATCAAACAGATACTCCCTGGAGAGGTTCCTTTCTATGAAGATGTTAATTAATATGAGCATTCTGGTCTCGCGTTCAGAGGCAGTCTTCTGTGCAAATGGTACACGACCGCCCATCCAGCCCTGAGTAAACCGACTCTTCAGGATCTTCGCCTTTTGGAGAATGAACTAGTTTGGGGGAATCAAGCCAGATTCTGTCAGAGATGGAAGTTGCTTTGTCTGAAGTTAAGCACATCATAAAAAAAAAAAAAATCACAGTGGAAAGAGGAAAAGACACCTTAGCCCTCAGTGCAGCTGAGTTAGAAAATGTCGCAGGAGACAGCCAAAGAGACACGGATGTATAGAGCAATCTTTTGGACTCTGTGGGAGAGGGTGAGGGTGGGATGATTTGGGAGAATGGCATTGAAACATGTATATTATCATATATGAAACAGATCACCAGTCCGGGTTCGATGCATGATACAGGGTGCTCGGGGCTGGTGCGCTGGGATGACCCAGAGGGATGGGATGGGGAGGGAGGTGGGAGGGGGGTTCAGGATGGGGGACACATGTACACCCGTGGCAGATTCATCTCAATGTATGGCAAAACAATGCAATATTGTAAAGTAATTAGCCTCCAATTAAAATAAATAAACTTATATTAAAAAATAAATTTATATTAATAAATAAAATTAAAAAATAGAAAATGTTGCAGGGAATCCACATGCATCCCCCAACCTCCTCTCAGCCTGTCCTGCTTGTGCACAGCCCTCAATCTTTCAGAAAGCTCATGAGCTTCCCAGGTTGTTAGAGCTGAAAGATTTGAGGGCTGTGTCTGTGCTGTCCTTGTCTGAGGCCTTGTACAGTCCACACAGCCACCTCCCTACTGCTCTGTTGTCCAGGCCCCTCACATCAAGAGGTGGTGTAAGCTTTCTCTGTGCTGGTATTACTAACGAACTAGTCTTATCTCAATAGGCCGTTGTTTCCAAAAAACAGCTGACGTCCGAGGAGGAGGAAGGGAAGACCAGGGAGAAGGGAGTAGGATGGGTGACCTGGGGAGCATTTGGAGAACGGAGGAGCCAAGGAGGAGTAAGAAACTGGTCTGTCCAAAGAGAAGGCTCAGGCCGTGAAAAGGAGTGGGTGTGACCACACGACGTCCACTGGGGCTTGTCGCTGGTGTTCCCTGCGTGGAAAACCCTCCTGGAACCAGACCATCCTGCGTGAGTGGTGGTGGGGAACCTGTCTTGAAGTCCTTTTAAAGGATAAGGTCTTTCTTGCTGATCTTTGCTGCTGATCCCAGAGGCTTCAAAAAGCTCCACAGTACTTCTGTTCGAGTTCAGATGGGAACATTTTGACAATTCCTCACTCCTTTCAAAGACCTTTGTGAAAATCCTCCAAATGAACAGTTACTCTAAGATGAATAAACAGAAAGCATCCTCAGTATTTGCCAATTCTCAAAGGCCCCTAGCACTAGTCTAAAAAGTCATACGCTTCCCACCTTCTCACCCCCTCAAAAAAAGTTAGGAAAGAGTTATAAAGATGAATGAGTAAACACTGCTTTCTCATTTCCAAGGGTTTTGAGAAGTTGGGGATAGGGAAATAGCTGTGGACAAGCTGGACAAACAAAGGGACCTGAATGGATGTGGGCAATGCCAAGGCCACTTTGCCTGGGCCCCGGTATCTCCCAGGGGCTCCCTGTGTTGGCACATTTGCTTACAAGGACACCGGGTCACCCGTGTGACCACCACTACAGTAGCAGGTCACCCATAGAGCCACAGGAACTGGGTCTTTGACCAGGTCAGAGAGCAACCCTGGACTCAGATCTGCAAAAGCCTGTTGAACTCTTGAAGAAAAATCAATCTTGAGTTTCCAAGCAGGATAGTATTGGAGGTCACAACTTATGTGTGTGATAGTGACACAGCTTTGGGCATTTCCATTAGCAGCTCTGTTTTAGACATTTTCCATCTGCTATAGAGACGGAGTCTCAGAATAGGATAATATACATCATCACCCTCTGAAGAAGGATGAAAGCAGCCCACCCAGAGTGTGATTTGGGGATGCACACTGCCCTAGTGTAGAGGACTCTGTCCTCTGGGCAGCTCAGAGCAAGTCCTACAGGGAGAGCTGAGGGCCTGCTCTGATCTTAGAGGAGGAAGAGGTAGCAAGTGGACACCAGGTGCACGTATAGCCTTGGGTCCATGTCCTGCCAGGGGCCAGGAGGAGTTGCCAGCTTTAACATCAGGTTCCAAACTGTTAGTGACTTGTTGGCTGCCAGCTCACAGCTTTGGCCAGAAAGTAATACCTGTAACCCAGTTCTACAGTCCTTTCATTCAGAGAGCTGGATTCTCCTTTGGTACAGATGACTTTCCATCTTGAAGAGACATCTGGGTAGTTCTGCACTGGGTACCACATGTACCCCCTGGGTAGTTCTGCACAGGAGGGCTTCCAGGTTGGGAGGAGAAGCCAAGCCCAGGAGAGCCCATGCCCAGATTCTGGAGCATACGGATACAACTTCATACTTGTCAGTCATACTATTAAGTATATTAAGTATTGTTATAACAAATATTCAAGCTTTTAAGAGATCCGTTTACAATACACTTTTTGGTAGTTTTTTTTTTTTTTTTTTTAAATCTCAATTTATTAGCTTTCAGATGATCACTAAACCAGAATACACTGTTTCCAGAACACCACGACAAAAAGACTGCAGATGTCTTGCTAAAGATTATTCTACAATCAGGAAAACTAATCACAGAACCAGGCCCAGAAGCCTGCAACTCACAGGGAATCTGGGCTGGTGCTGGAATGGCTAAAGAGGGTAAGGAGGCATGTTTTACTTGAAGTCGGTAAGAATCAAATATTAATGGTGTGGACTTTAGAAATCGTAACTTGCCAAGGACCGTGGATCAAACCCACAGAGATAATAATGGTTTAAATTTTGTGTATTGTTTATTTATCCATTCAGTAAATATTTATCAACACCCGTCATATACCTAATAGTGTATTAGGCTCTGGGAATGCAGTGGTGAATAAACATATTTCCTGTCCTCATAGGGCTCATGTCTTACAGGGAGGCAAGACAGGTAAGTAAGCAAGTCACGTACAGGATAGATATTGTTCCAGTGGAGGCAGAAGATGTTATAAGAGCACGCATGGAGGCCTCCACATGGATGGGGAATCGGGGGAGGCTTCTTGGAGGTGGTGTCTTCTGCAGGATGAGAAGTTATTAAGTAAAGAAGACAGGTTACTGGGAGAGAACGGGAAGAATGCCAGACTGAGGTCAATGCCCAGAGTTGGAGACAAGTTAGGCTGGTGTGTGAACGGAAAAATGGGAGTGGGGAGTAGGGCTGAGGCCTGAGTGTGGAGAGATGATGGACATTAACTGTGAAAGATCCCTAAAAACCTTAAGTAACTGTGTTTTTCCTGAGGGTGATGGGGAGCTGTTAAAAGGTCCTCGGAGAGTGACATCAAATTATGTTTTAGAAAAATGACTTGGACTACACAGTTGTCAATAGACTGGAGGGGTTTACACTGAAGGCAAAGAGATGAGTAAGGAAAGTGTTGCCCTAATCCAGGCAAGAAATTGTGGTAGCTGGAACCAGTGTATTTACAGCGAGGATGGATAAGAAATGGGAAAAGTTCACGGTACTTGGGAGGCTGAAGAAATTTGATAACTGATCTGTTGTAGAAGATGAGAGAGAAAGGAATCAAAGATGATGGCCCCTTTTCTTACTTGGGGCCCAGTGGGTGACAGTGGAAGCCCTTTACTGAAATGGGGGTGAAGGAGAAGAAGGAGAAGAACTTTGTTGTTGCTCTTAAGATGATGAACAGTTTTAGTGTCACAGCAGTGAGGCCTGTGTGACATCCAGTGCGGATCCATTCCAGAGGCATTTGGATTCATTGTTACGTCTGGAATTCGGGGAAAGAGAGAGATTTGCTAGCTATGTATCTCTTATGTCATCAGCATATAAATGATTCTTGAAGCTGGTGAGTTTACAAAACAAGAGAGCCTGGAACAGAATCCAAAGGAACTCCAACATACTGTGCCCTCCAGGGTAGTCACAACCCACCATGGAGATTAAAACAGAGTTGCTAGAGGAAACAGGATGGAGACCAGGAGAGTATGGTGTCATGAAAGAGATTTTTAAAGGGAAAAAGTAGTCATCAGTCTTATGTTGCCGTTAAGCCCCCTAAGAGGGACTAGAAACATCTGTTGGATTTAGTGACATGGGTTCATTGGTTATCAGAGGCGAACAGTCTTGGTCTTCGTGGAATGATGGAAGCAGGGCTGAGATGATGGTGGGCTGGGCACATGGGAAGGAAGGGGAGGCAGCGTGTGCAGGCAGCCCTAGGAATGGAGGAGGCAAGGAGTTAGACTGATCCAAGGGCAGCGTTTGGCGGGGGTGGGGGCGGCACAGTGGGAGGATAATGGGCAGGGGAGTTCAGGAACTGGCCAGGAAGCAGATGGGAGTTGAACCATGGGCCCTGAAGTAGAGGCTGATGGAAAAAGAAGGCAGAAAGGAAGGACATGCTGGGGATCACTGGGGCTCTGAGAACAGTTCTGGTGAGAGTAACTGGATGGGAGAGCTGGGGGTGGGGGAGGTCTCAATGTAATACTTCAGAGGAGTAGCTCTTACTGGTGATGAAAGGCCTGGAATATTCTCTGTCAGCATCTCCTGGAGTGGGCCTGCACAGTTCAGGGTGAAGGTGAAGGTGTTCGTCGTCCCGACTCTTTGCAACCTCATGGTCTGTAGTTCACCAGCCTCCTCTATCCATGGAATTCTCCAGGCAAAAAGAGTGGAGTGGGTTGTCATTTCCTTCTCCAGGAGATCTTCCCGACCCAGGGATTGAACCCGGGTCTCCTGCATTGCAGACAGATTCTTTACCATATGAGCCATCAGGGAAACCCTCAGTTCAGGGTACCTAAGTTCAAACGCCAAATCCGTTATTTACATAGCTGTCTCCCTACAGCCTTCAACCAGGTCCCTGGATCCCTGTTCTAACCAGCTACCAATTCTCCACTCCCTACCGTCTCACGCTGTGGTGGTTGTTATTGGTTTTAGTCACCAAGTCATGTCTGACTTAGTCCATGACCCCATGGACTGTAGCCTGCCGGGCTCCCCTGTTCAAGAGATTCGCCAGGCAAGAATACTGGAGTGGGTTGCCATTTCCTTCTCCAGGGGATCTTCCCAAGCCAGGAATCGAACCTGGGTCTTCTGCGCTGCAGGCACATTCTCTACCGACTGGGCTATGACAGAAGCTCTCACACTGTGGTAGACTCATATATTACCTCCAACCCTCCCAGCGAGCTTGAGTTGCGGATGTTATCACTCTAATAAAGATAAACCAAAACCCAGAGATATTAGGAAATTTGCCTACGATTCTCTAGCTAGGAAGTAAATGGCAGAGCCAGGTTCTATCTGACTTCAGAGTCTAGACTTCTTTCTCTCCATTTCCTGGACTGCAAGCTTAGTGAGGGCAAGAAGTGTCTTCTTAGGGCTAAAGCCTTGGAATTTGATGCCTGTGCAGAATTGGAGCTCAAGAAACGCCAGGTGCCAGGGTGCATGAGAAAATGAGTGAATGATGCTAAGAGTGATGTTCCAATGCTATCTCCCAAGGGAAATAAAAGTACTGCCACCCCAAGAGAGACATGAAGATCACTGGAAAGAAGAAGGAGGGGCAGGTTTGGCAATCAAGTGGCGCTTGTGTTGAATGAATAGAACAGAGGTGTCTTCTCGGGCTCTTTTGTGAGCGGGGTGCTGGGCGCTTGGCTGTGGCATGAGAGAGCCGACTGTCAGCTTTCCCATCTGCGCTGGGGCCAGCCTCAAGTTCCAGTCCTGGCAGGGAGTGGCCTAGAGCCCCCAGAGGCGGAACTGAGAGGGGAGGGACCTAGGAAATAGAACCCTCAGGGGAGAAATGAGAAGCCCCGACCACTCCCTGACATTCTCCTGTGTTTCCTTTTTAGAATGTGAGGCTGGGGCTTCTCTGCAGACCTTTCAGCATGTTGTCAAGGGGCATGTGTGTGTTCACGCGTGCATGTGAGTGCGTGGGCAAGAAAGGCCCAGGTTCTTCACTAGTTGTCTGAAGAGCACCCACATTCCCTGGTGCAGGCTTAAGGCCCTGGCGATGTCTGCTGGGTGGCTACCCCATCGCTTGCCCCTGGGAAAGATTTAGTGAGGCAGGTTCGCAGCCTGCTTGAAGGGAGGGGACTTCCACGTTTGGGGGAAGTGAGGAGGGCTGGTGGACTATGTGGTTTGGTTTTGTTCTTGACCACATACTTCTCTCCCACCCTCCCCGAGTAGCAAAAAGGACAGTTTCCTCCTTCCAGGCTTTAAAGGCCACTGCGTGCCACCTGATGCTACCGCAGGGCCTGGTCCTCAGGCCTCCCTGCCTCCCTCTCGTCGCCTGTCTGTTCAGCAGGTCTATGTGTTCATCGTCTTCTGTCTCCCACCATCATTACGAGCCCATTTCCTTTCCATGGGGCGAGGCCTGGGGTCCAGGGGAGAGTCGTGGGGCCCGGGGGGCAGTGGCCCCTCACCCTCAGTCTCCATGTCAGGCATGCTCCTGCCACAGCCCGTCCCCCGCAACCTGTGTGCACGAACCCCCCATGCCACCCTCTGTCTACTTCCGAGGGCTGCATACTGGAGGCGAGGTGTGGGCAGTAGGCAGGGGCGCCTAGTGAGCAGATGGAGCCCGGCAGGGACTGTCGGCACCTTAAAGGATCACAGAGCCTGTCCTCCTTATGTCGCAGATGAGATTGAGGGTCAGAGAGAGAAAATTCATCTGTTTAATCTTTCATCCACTGGTCTGTCCTTCCCTCTGTCCAATAAAGATTCATCAAACGCCTGTCAGATCCAGGAGACACAGCAACGAGGTCCCCCTGCTCTCAGTCGGCTTTTGTTCTGATGAGGAGGGAGACACCATAAACCTTGAACTTGAAGCAGCTCTACCAAGGCTAGTGGGCGGCCACAGGGCTAAGCCTGGACCTTCTGCAGTGCTCTTTCCGGGACCCGTGCGTGATGACTCCCCACCTTTCTTGGAGCCTGAGCTTCAGTTCTCTCTAAAAAGCAGATGGAAACATCTAGAAGGATTGAAACTGGATTTTAGCCTTGATACTTTGGAGTAGCAGAGGGTCATGGAAGTCCACGTAACTTTTGACCAATTGAGACTGAGGATTCTTTCCGTTATTTTGGTAAAATGTATCGAACATAGGATTTAGCGTTTTAACCATTTTTAAGAGTGCTGTTCAGTGGCATTAAGGAAATGGCAACCCACTCCAGTATTCTTGCCTGGAGAATCCCATGGACAGAGGAGCCTGGTGGGCTACACAGTCCATAGGGTTACAGAGTCAGACACGACTGAGCTCACACGCACAGTACTCAGTGGCATTAAGTACTATCGCATTGTCATGCAGTCATCACCACTGTCCGTCCACAGAACTTTTTCATCTTTCCAGACTGAAACTCTGTCTGCATTGAACAGTAATTCTCCCGAAGTCCCCTGAGCGTAATTCTCCCGAAGTCCCCCGAGCCCCTGGACCAGGAATTCTTCACATTTTGTGCACTGGGCCCCTTGGGAAATCTGGTGAAAGCTAGGAACCCTGCCTCGGAATAATGTCTCTAGTTGCATAGAGTGAAATATCTAAGATTACAAAGGGAAACTTTAAATACAGATAGCATAATATTTTTAAACCATTTGTAATGCAGTTAATATGTGTGATCCTTTGTCATTCTGTTAACAGGCTCAAGCAGTGGTTGGGCATCTGCAGTTGGCATAAATAGTTCGAGGTAACCGCAACATTCCTTCTAATGTGGTGTGCACAGATCCAGCTGACTGTGCGTGAACAGGTCACAAGTAGAGTCCATCTGACTGCTTTGTCGCTTTCATTCCCCCGTTGAAGGAACTGCTGAATTTCAGTTTGTTGTTGTTGTTTTTCGGTCGCTAAGTCATGTCTGACTCTTTGCCGACACAGTGGGCTGCAGGATACCAGCCTCCTCCACTGTCTCCGGGAGTTTGTTCAGTTTCACGTCCATTGAGTCGGTGATGCTATCCGACCATCTCACCCTCTGCCGCCACCTTCTCCTTTCACCTTCGATCTTTGCCACCATTGGTTAGAGGTTGGTAAAAATAAAAAGGGACTATTTTCTCCTCCACAATCACCAGCCTCCTGAATTCTGTCCCTGGGTTGCGTTGGGGTTTCTTGGCCTGGAGGTTCAGAGAGGCCTTGCGCAGCCAGTTTGCCTAACCTTTTCCGCCTGAGAGGGCAGTGCCTGGGGCCAGGAGTGTGCTGATGGGTAGGACGCGTGACAGAAACTCTCCCTGTGCACCGGCTCTCAAGAGAGAGGGATGGCGGGAACATCCCAGGAACCCAGCCAACAGGGGAAGAGGTGCCCCTTCTCCCCAAGCTGCCAGCCTGCTGTCTGGGGTGGGCGGGGCCAGCGCCCTCTGGAAGCGTGCCTTCTGGCAGCTTCCCCGCCCCCTTCTACCCCCTTGTCCAAAGGCTCAATGCAGAAGGGAGCCATATGGTCCTTTGTGGACACATTTTCCCCAGTACAGTATCTTCCTGGTGTGAATGCAAGGGCCTGGCTCCCCAGTGTCAGCTGTCTGTCCCCTCCCCCTGCGATGCCCCATCTCCCATCGCCAGCCCAGAGCATAGCAGGTTGTGGGGGGCAAGCTCACCGAGTTGGGGAGCCCTGCAGACTCAGGGTGAGTGAAGCGTCTTTTTAGTAACACCCAACCGCACGCACTCACACAGAAACTGTTGAAGTCAAATGTCTCAAAGTCAGATCCCTTTTTAGTATGAATTTGCTGTGTCTCATTCTGAGCACTAATTCCAATTTAATTGCAAGTGGCCTGAAGCCTCTTCAATAGGAGTAACAAATGGTTTGATTTTGTAAACTTCATCAGACTGCATTTTAAATGCGACACAGTAGCCCAGCTCGAATGCCAATGAAGCACTGGAGTAGCTCTCTGTTTACTAATTATCCGTTTTTACTCCAAGCCACGCTGGCTGGCTTGTCTGATTAAATCGGATTTGTGGGATAGAGAACAGCTAGCAGAGTTTTCTCTATAGTAAACGAGATTGAAACTATGGGCCGCCTGGCTGCACACTGTAAATTATATTTCCTTTTAAAGGGGACGTGTCTCTTTTATTTCTGTGGCGCCCCTTCTGCATATTAAACCTTGTGGCACACAAGTGTACCTGGCTGCTTCTAAATCCAGCCTCCTCGCGCCCTCCACCAAGTAGCCAGCTCACTTCTGTTGCTTTCCATCTCCCTCTCTGAAGGACTGGAAAGGAAATTGGTGGCTACATCCTTTATTTCCCTCCCACACTCCTTTTCTTTTTTAATCCTTGCGTTTCTCCCCTTTATTCTAGGGGTGAGTTTTCATTATTTTAAAAGGCCCCTGTGATGATATGGGTTCTTTGTGTTATCCAACTCAAAATGAATTCTAAGAACCCGTATCATCACAGGGGCCAGAGTTCTAGCAATAAAATTTGCTGATACCCAGTGTGGACTAGGGTTTAACTTTTCTGAAAGATGTGAATATTGGTGGCGTTGGGTGAGTGGGCCTGAGTTGGTGACAGTGTGGATGATGAAAGAGCCAATTTCTGAAAACTTAAATTTGTTTTTCAGTCCACCCTGGAATGAAAACCTTTCTTCTCACCAGGGTGAAATTCAAATCCCAAGGTTCCTCCCTGTGGTCTAGCAGAGAAGCTGTGGCTCAGGCACTGGAGGAGTGGGTGTTGTGGACCAGTGCTCACTGTGCAGCCTGCGTCAGGCTTTAGCTGGTTTCTTCTACCCACTTACTGGGGTCTGGAGTCTGGCCTTGAGCTCCTGGTCTCTCTTTAATTGTTTATTCCTCTGTCCCCAGAGGGCTTCCCTGGTGGTTCAGATGGTAAAGAATCTGCCTACAATACAGGAGACTCCTTCATCCTTTCTGTCACACACACACACACACACACACACACTCTACATAACCTGAACACAAGTCAGCCCTGAATAAGGTGTAATCAGGTTATGCTTAAAGTCTCTCGTTGCTAAGACTTTACTCCTCAATGGTAAAGAATCTGCCTACAATACCGGAGACGCCTTCATCCTTTTTGTCTCTCTCTCTCTCTCTCTCTCTCTCTCTCTCTCTCACACACACACACACACACACACACACACACACACACACACACACACACTACATAACCTGAACACAAGGCAGCCCTGAATAAGGGGTACACACACACACACACACACACACAGACACACACAAGGCAGCCCTGAATAAGGTGTAATCAGGTTCTGCTTAAACTCTCCCGTTGCTAAGACTTTACTCCTCAAGCTAGACCTGCGCCCTGCCCTCGCTCTGTCTATGCACCAGAAGCTTTTTATCTTTTAATTTGCTTCTGAATGTCCTGCAAAATTAACGGTACGCGGACTTTTCCCTCTTTGGCCATTGTGTGCGGTACAGTACAGGCAGGCCTGGCAGTGCCTCTGATAGCCTGGTTACCGTGGGAATGAATGGCCACCACACTCTCAGGCTCACAGCCCTCCTTCTAATTGTTGACAGTAAAAAGCGTTTAAATGCTGCTTAATTTGTAATCATCTTCTGGGGGGGGTGGTGGGGGGAAGGAGAGGAGCCATTAAAATGTCAGCAAAATGAATACATCCATCTCTCTCTTTCTCTGTCTCTTTGGTTTGGTTTTGTTTATTTATATGGGGTGGTTTTCCTTTGCAGTGCCCAATGTTTGTCTGAAACAACCAGTATTCCATTTGATTTTCAATTCCCATCTCCCCCAGTCCCTGCTCCCCTCCCCACCCTGTTCTGTCCCTGGGTCTTTGTCTGCAGAGGCCTGTCTCCTCCACTGTCCCTTCTCGTCTAGGTGGGCCTTCCTGCTGGCTCGTCCTCATCATCTCTGAAATGCATTGGGATTTACAGGACCATTTAGATAAGACCCCAGCTGAGCTGATATCTTGTTTTCCGTTGATCCCTCTTCTGGGTCCCAATTCTAGCCTGGGGGCCCTCAAAGTGGTTTTGGGGATGCCTGGATCTAGGGAGGTGGGCTCTATTGAAAACATCTTGTACACCTGAAGAAGATGAGAGATGAAAGCTGCCTGGGGATAAGTTATTGTATCACTGCAGTAAGGAAATTGGGTCTCATCTTCAGGTGGAACCGCAACACCCTCCCATGAAGCCTTGGACACACAGCTGAAAACTGAAGTGTCTACTGTGTGTTGGGCAAAATGCTAAGGAAATAAGGCCACTGGAATGAGAGGGTCTGGTTCTCTGACCCACCATCTTGGTTGTGTTTTCTGTCACCCAGTGCTGGGGCCCTGAGAGAGAAAGCCCCTTCTCCCCTCCCCATCAGCCTGGCCCTTGCCCTGTACAGAGAGGCTGGCAGGGACTCTCAGACCCAGCAGCTCAAGAATTGCCCTTGTAGGTGGGGCAATTCTGAGTGAAGTCACTCAGTCATGTCTGACTCTTTGTGACCCCATGGACTGTAGCCTACCAGGCTCCTCCCTCCATGGGATTCTCTAGGCAATTCTCTCTAGGAGTGGGTTGCCATTTCCTTCTCCAGGGGATCTTCCCAACCCAGGGATTGAACCCGGGTCTCCAGCATTCCAGGCAGACGCTTTAACCTCTGAGCCACCAGGGAAGCTAGGAGGTACTAAGTAACTGGTGGCCCCTTGAGAGAAAGGACCTAGCAGGGTCTCTCGAGTCTTGCTTGCCCCGCCTTCCTAAACGCCCGTCTCTCAGGACTGGTGGAGGGTTTGGAGGGAGAGACCTGGATCGCCCAAAGCTGGTGCTCAGTCAAGCTTAGCTATCTTCTATGCCTCTCCTGGGGCTGTCTCTCTGTGAGCCAAAGATGGTGGCTTCCCAGTGAAGCCCCGAGAGTCTCCTTAACCAAAGAAAAACTGTCAAGGGAGACTTTGAAGGAGAAATACCTGGAACGCATCTTACTGGGGGAAAGGGCTTTCAGCTTCCAGCACCCTATTACAGGCTTAGGATTACTGCCTGTTAGAGTGAAGGCAGGAGGAGAAGGGGTCGACAGAGGATGAGATGGTTGGATGGCGTCACTGACTCAGTGGACTTGAGTTTGAGCAAGCTCTGGGAGAGGGTGAAGGACAGGGAGGTCTGGCGTGCTGCAGCCCATGGGGTCACAAAGAGTTGGACACAACCGAGTGACTGAATACACAGAGTGAGGGGAAACTTGAAGATTACTGACTTCTACCTGTATTTTTCTGATGAGGAACTTGAGGCCCAGAGAGGTCCAGGAACCTACCAGAGTGTGCATAGCAAGTGAGCTGCTGAGACAGGACCTAAGGATGGGCCTTCCAGTGCTTTCTACCCTCCTGGTCCTCTTCAACTGGGAGCCGGTAGTGAGAAGTCACTGGAAAGGGAAGGGCAAGAGGACCATGGCAGGACGATTACTCTGGCGTGTCCTTTCGTATGTCATCCTGGCTTCCCATCGCATGTTTCAGGGCTTCTTTGCCAGAAACCTCAGGACCAGGAGGCTCCTGGCTTCTTCCAAGCCAGTTCTCACACAGCCTGGTAGAGAGCGGCAGGCTTCTCGCAGGGGGTTATAGGCCACAGGTGCAGAGCTGAATACATGCCAGGGAGGCTGGATTGAGGAAGGAACCCATTGCAGCTCTGGGTTTATTTGCACCCATCTACCCACCGAAGGAAGGAAGTTGGGAGCCCTTGGGTTTCAGGAACCCTCTGGGCAGACAGGTGCCTTGTCTGTCTCCTTTGATCTTCAGTCCTACAGAAGAGACAGCGTAGAGAAATAGCGGAAGTCGGTCCTTCTCTGCCTCTTGGGAGGAGAAGCGGGGTATTGGTCCTTCTAGACAGCTCAGGCCCCTCCTCGCTCAGGCCCCTCCTCTCCCAGACGGCCTTGTCTCAGAGGCCCGTGTCCCTCCGCCATAGTGGGCAGCTCCCGGGAGCTGCTCCCATTTCCGACCCCTGCTCCTGGGCCAGGCAGGCTCTGCTGGGCTGGGCTAGGTTTAAGGGACTGCCGGCCGTCCCTCTCCACTCAGGGCTGTTGAAGTTGGTCCAATTTTTCAATCGTGGGCCAATTAGTTTCACAAATGGAGGCCCCCGTGGTGCCAGGGCGCATTTGTTCCGGGCCTGCGCACTGGCCGGGCCCCATTGTCCTGCCTCCCACCCCCGTGGGGGCCCATTGTCCTCGCCCCCAGCGGGGGCTGCTTACGGCTGATTTATACGGGCAGGCGTCCTGCGGCACCGCCACAGCTGGCCGAGGTGCTTAAGGCCTCGAACCCTCTGACCTCTGCCCCAGTCCTGCTGTCTTTTTGAAAGTTACAGACCAGAGGGCCGCATACCTCTCCGGATTTACTTTTCTCCCCCCCAACTCCGCACGCACCGTGCCCCTTCCCTTTTTCCTCCCTTTGCTCTTGGCGGTGGCAGTCTGGGCTCCTTCTAGAACGTCTGGAAGGGTCCGGGAGCTGGGCTGGGACGGGATGAGGGGCAGGTTGGAGGTTCCAGGAGAGGCAGCCGGTCTGATGGGGAGGCAGTGGCTGCTGCTTTCTCCGCGGGGGGTGGCGGGGAGGAGGTGCTCCTCGTTCTTGATCCCTTAAGTTCCCTCTCTGATGCGGGGCAGGGAGGGCGTGTTCCCATAGGTACAGCGCTGCCTTGGACCCTGGGACTCGGTTTGACATCTTGCAGTTGAGTTTGCCCTGGCCACCTTTCTGCCTTGGGGCCCGTGCCTCCTGGACAAAGCAGCCCAACATAAGGGAACTGGAGGCGGTCATGTAACCAGGCAGCAGAGCACAGATCTGACTCCCTCTTAACCCGTGGACTTTCTCTTACCAACCAAATTCAACTTTCCTCTTCCTTTTTACTGCTTTTCCTTTCTTTTCCACCCCTCCTCCCCTGTTCTTGTCCCCTTCCCCCAGTTTCTCCCCCTCTTTGGCTCCATTTGTTGGAATGATTGACAAAATTAGTAAATCCATTCATGTTAACTTTTATTGTGCAGGTCTCAATAAATCCCCCCCGTGTCCGGGGTGCACCTTAATGAGCTAGTGAGCTGACAAATTTGTTTACTGTAGCTGGAGGTGCCAAGTAATGAAATGCATTTGTGTCTGCAGCTCACTGCTAAACAAATACACAGTTTTCTGGGAGCCAGCATTGCCTGCTGCTGCTTGAGGATGTGGCCACACTCCCCAAGAGACTGAGAGGGGTGTGTGAGTGAGTGTGTGCCTTCGTGTGTGTGTGTGTGTGTGTGTGTGTGTGTGTGTGTGTGTAGAGCACACACATGCCCTGAGATTTGTACCAATCTCACTAATCCAAGTCTTAGTTCCAAAACAAATTTGAATCAGCAGCTCCAGCTTCTCCCGCTTTGGTTATTCATTGAGAACTCTACTCCCTGGGCTAATGGTAGGAAACCCCAACATTGCCCCTTTCCCTGTGGAAATGGAAGGTTATGTTGGTACATGGATGCCTGCCAAGATTCTAAGCAGATAAGAAATAAAGGAAAATGTGGGTGGGGGGGGCTGGATAACAAGACTGGAATTGACGATACTGAAGTTGACAAGAAGGTTAAGATGCTATGATTTTTAGCTCCTGGCTTGGTTTGGGAAGATGTGACCAAGCCAATGATTAAAGGTGCCCTACAAGTAGGTGACTATATGTAGCAGACAAGCACTGGTGCACAGACTTGTGGCTAATTTGGTTTGAGGCAAGTCTACCAAAGCTGTTTTTTCAGCCTTCCCTACCCTTCCTGGGAGAGAGGCTGTAGGCAGTAAAGGAAACAGTGGGACTTGTCTCCCACTCTCCAGCAGCTGTCACTCCCGGGGCGGGAGTAGAGGGTTGGTGGGCTGACATTTTCTTGGGCTGGGTGGACTGGGCCCTCTTCGTGCACATAGCTAGCCTTCTCAGGAAGGCTGGGAGTTGAGGGTTCATCCCAAATTATGCTTCAGCTTATGCCCAGGAGGAGAGCTAGAGCAGGATTGTTTGAAAGGAAGAAAGGATCTACTTTCTTCAGTAGATCCCTTGAAAAGGAGCCAAGACCTAGTGATGGCTCAGGGGGGTCAAAAGGGAGGCACCCCTGCCCATGTCATGCGCTGGGCTTTTGCTTCCTTTCTGTCTGCTTCCGGTCCTGTCCTCCCCACCCCACACTCACACCTCCAGCCTCTTGAGATGCAGACAGAGCCTTCCTGCCTTCCGTGTGAGTCAGCCCTGGGCTGCTTGTCTCTGTCTGTCTTTTTCTCCTGCACAGTGGATGACGCAGCTCTGCCGCTTTTTTAGCAGTGACCTGGGGTGGGGTGGCGGGGGGTAGGGGGAGGAGAAAGATGGGGAAGAGGGAGAGGTGGCAGTTTCTGTGACAGTTTTGGTGTGTGGTTACAAGGCTTCACAGGACTGGAAATGGTGTCTTAGGAAAGAATACTCCTGAAGGTCAGAGGAAGTAAAGTAGGTAGGCCTGTCTGAGGACTTGGGGATAGGGTGGGGGTGGAGGGGTGGGAGGTGGTTCCAGTTTAAATCAAGATTTTCACACGGTGCGCCCCCCACCCCCCGCCCAAATTTGCTATTTTCTTTCCTCTGGAAAGAAGAAGTTGCAGGGGGTGGGGAAGCAGCTCTTCCTTTCTTGGGTGAAATTGAGTAGAGTTGGACATGAGAAGCCCATCCTTGGCCCATGTGCAAGCACAGGCTTATACACACACACACACACACACACACACACACATGTAACAGTCACAGCCGGCTTACCAAAAAAAGCCCAAATATATTTAGATCCCTCTGCTCTTTTGATTAAGAACCTGCTTATGTCTAGGGATAATAAGAGCCTTGCTCCAAGAGGGTGTAGCACCTGAGCGTCTTCTCCAGCTGTGTGCCCCTCTCATCCTGTTCCTGCCTTTCTATTAAAGAGCTAATTGGTATGGAAATGGCACAGGTGTAAACATGAGGAGTTTTGTGTCTCATAATTTCAGACCCAGTCATCACCGGGGTGAAATAAATACCCTGGGTCGGTGTCACCCCTCATGCCTCCTGTTCCATCCTAGCCTTGGCTTTCTCCCGTTCTTTTTTACTTTTTGGCTAAAATTAAACTTGTTTTAAATTGGGAATCTCTGAGTCATACATGCCCTGCAGCCAGATTGGCTCCGCTGCCCTTGAGAGTGGAAAGCAGGTATGTTGGGGGCCGCCATCTCCAGTAGAATTGATGCTAATGAGGGTACATATATTTACATGCTCTTCCCCACCTTACCTAGGGCCTCTCTCCATCAACCCCACCACACCCATTCACTCCTCCTAGTTCATATTCCCTTCAGACCAGGCAGATACCCTTAGGGTCCAGCCTAAGATGGAGACCCATTCATAAGAGCAGAGGGGGTTCTATTCTTTGACCTGATAAATGATTTCTTTGGGCCAAGCCTAATTTATGTATCTGATTTACATTTGAATTTACAGATTGACTGAAAACAATACCTTTGTAGGATTTACATACTCAATAATTTTTGCCAGTTGCCTATTAACAGCATTATGAAGTTGGTGTTGGAAAGGGCAGCCAAGTCGTGAATACCATTTCCTAGATGAAGAAATGAGGCCAAGGGCAGCAGGTAGCTGGCCCAGGGTCACAGCCAGGAAGGGCTTCACCTTTGGGGGAGAAGCAGGTCTGCTGACTGTATCATTGCATGAGATGGTAAAACTGATCCTTCTGTGGGCTGGGTCTTTGCTTCTGAGCAGCAGAGCTGAGACGTGGAGCCAGAACCAAGGTGTCCTGTTCGGCCCACTAGACAGACATGAGAGGCCCCAAAGATATCAGCTCTTTAGCGATTGTTGGGCATTACTCATTTCCCAGGAGCATCTTATTGGAAGTTCTGCATTCAGTCTGGGCTTTCCCCAGCTTTAGCCATCCATTGCTCTGTACCATGACTTTCCCCATCCTGTGACCCCCTGTGCTCTTTGTGACTGTCCCACAACCCCTTATTTATTCTTTAAAAAAAACAAAAGCTCTTTATTGATTATTATTATTTTATATTTTCTTGGCTATGCTGTGTGGCATGTGGGAATCTTAGTTCCCCGACCAGGGATTGAACCTGCCCCCTTGCATTGGAGTCTTAATCCCTGGACTGCCAGGGATGTCCCTCCTTATTTATTCTTGAATGCAACATGCAGGTATTGAGCACCTACTGTATGCCAGGCCCTGTGATTTATGTTAGGGGATATAATGATGAAGAAAGTGCTTCTTGCTTACCATCTCTTATCATCTCCTGGGCAGAGCTACATGTCAAAAATAAGTACAACAAAGGGTTTAATATTTGTGCTGGGGTCGTTAGCGCTCAGAGGAAGAAGGTATCTTTGGCACTGAGTCCTAAACAGTGTCTCTCATCCAAGATACCTTCTCTAGGGTCAGTTTCCTGGAAGAAGCAGCCCAGAGTCTATAAAACAACATCAACTTGTGTATCCTGTAGAGCGGCCGTGATCTGTATCCAGGCTGTTCACTGCAGGAGGATGCCCAGCTGAGGGAGAAACAGAGGCTGCAGTCCAGCCATCTTTGCGTGCCAGAGCTGTGTGCCCAGGCAAGGATCTGTGTTGGGCTAGAGAAAGAGGCATTATTTTCTAATTCAGACAAAGGCATCCTCTGGGCTGGCATTAGTTCTGCTACCACTTCATAGCTAAGAAGCTTTTCCACTTGGGTATCTCATTGGATGCTCTCAACTGCCACAAGCAGGGTGGCAAAGGATGAGCAGACTCTGGTCCAGAGAAGCAGAGTGACTTGCTCTGGGTTGCAAGGCAAGGGAGTGGCTGAGGCAGGACCCATGTGCTTCTCTGGTCTCCCTCGTGTCCCGCTGGCCCTCTGATTTCTGAAGGTCTTTTGCGACCAGTGGAGGCTCTTTGCGTCTCCCCAGTGTATCAGGCATGAGGTTCCCCCGACAGCAGAGGAAGGGGCAGTGCGCGTCTCAGGGGCTCAGGCATCGCAGGGAACAGGGTTCTAACACTGCCGGGCCCCCTTGCTTCGCCCTACATCTCACGGCAGCTAATGAATTGCTAATACAATTTTCTAGATAATTTTATTTCCATAGTCCCACGTTTTAATGTGTTTCCAAAAGCTAGCATTTATTTGCTTAATCTCCCAGTGTAATAGAATCTGCCCTGACTCATCATACATGCGAATAATCAGCTAGGCAGAAACTACAGCAAATTGTTTAATAAGTCAAATCTAGTCTCTGGATTTTTAACTTACATGCACCAATAGCTTTTCTTGTGCCTCATCCTTTTCTCCCCTTCCCCGCCACCCCCACCCTTTCATTTTTCCCTTAAAGATATTTTCTATCCTCTCAGCTGCTGGTCTCCAAACAGAAGACTGGGGAGTGGACCGGGGGGAGGGGTCCTCCTTTCTTCATCTCTGAGCCTCAGGCAGTGTCATCAGTGACCAGGGGGAACCCCTGTGCCCTGTGGAATGCCTAGGAAGGAGCGGACCACCTTGGGGACACTGTAATAGATCCTTTCCAGGTGGTCAGTACATGACTTCACACTTGTCACCAAGGTGCAGAGCCTATATCCAGAACTTCAGATGCGTGAGTCTTCCTGACTTGAGCCCAGGCTGCGGGTCCTGTCCTGCCATTGCCCTGGGATTCCACTTCTCCAGTCCTCCTCTGTCCTCCCAGCCCCTACCTTAGACCGGTCCCAACACTCCTCCAGTGGTAGCACAAAAGCCATCACCTCTGTCCCTGATTTCTTTGCCAATGCCGTTGGTCCCCACTCAGCCCCCAGGGTCACTGCCTTCACGTACTGGTTGGAACATGCTAGCCCCCACTCCCCGCATCTTTTCCCAGCACCCCTGAAGAATGAAATCTAACCTGTCCTGCCTGGCGATATGGCCCTCTGCCATCCAACCCCCAATAACTGTCTCTGCTTATCTTTATCCTTGCTGGGGGGCGGTGAGTCTGTCCTCTCTTCCTGCCTGCTTTGATATTTGATTGCATTGTTTCTGCTTGGCTCCTGTGCCCGCTCTGGTCCTTAGCTCCTCAGTACACTTTATTTCTTAAAGTCTAAGAAAGAATCTCCAAAGCCCTCTTGGGATCAGCCTGCCTTATCCTCTGGCTGGTGGTTGGCTTGTCTGTGTTCTCCGCTCGGCTGGAACCCTGTGTCTCTGGTTGATCTCAGCATCCCTCTTGTCACCTAGTACAGTGCCTGCACTGGGTGATATTTACAGAGTTGACTGAATGGACACAAAATAGGCTCAGGGGATCCTGAGAAGAAGGAGCCGCACAGTGGGGCAGCTCTGGGGCCCTGGGAAGACCAGACCCGGAGGGTGAGGCTGCCAGGGTTCTCAGTCTTCCCTGGGCTGGGACTGACCCTCAGAACTCCTCCAGGCTTGGCTTTTTAGGCTTGGGATCTCCTACTGGGGATGTCATTCATGTTCCCTCTGACCCAGGCTCCTTCCACACTGGAGATTTTGTGGGATCCGAAAGGACAAACCTGGGCTCTTAAAGGGCATGGCTTGCTCAGGAAGCTTGTTCTCTCTTAGCGATAAAAGGCAGATGTTTGATGTCTGGCTTCATCTGGACTCTCTGTAGGTTGAGCTTCAGGCCACAGATGGAGCTGGTGCTGGGGGCTCATGGCATGAAGCAGCCAGAGCTGCCATGCCCCTGGATGTGTTGCAGATGAACTCCACCCTGGGGAGTGCTGGCCAGGCATGACTGGATTTTGAGGACTCACTGTCAACCCTTGTCTGCGTCTGCTGGGCAGACGACTCCTCTCACTGTGCCCCCTCAATCAAATGGAGCACCTCAGTTCTTCTTGCAGAGGCCTTGCTGGCTCCCAGAGAGGTTGGAAGGCTTCAGAGAGCCGTACCGCGTGACGTCTACTAGGGCACTCCTCCTGGCCTGGGCTGTCTGTTTCTAGGGTGGACCTTGGATGCATGGGGGCTCCTGAGCCAGTTGGGTTGGAACTGGTTCGCTGTGTCATCACTGTGCCTCTTCCCAGAGAAGCCTAGGCAGATAGCGCAGATAGGGAGACATTAACCCAACTCTGTGGTTTCTGAAATCAGACAGACTGAGGCATTTATAAATCCCAGCTCCTCTTCTTTCTGACTGTGTGACCTCAGGCAAGTTATTTAACCACTCTGTTTTGCCATTTGTGAAAGGGGCGTGAGCATCCTGCTGGGTACAGTTGCAAGTTTTAAATGAGATGATGGCATAAATAAAGCGCCTAGCAAGGCCTATGGCGGTTCTCCTCCCTTCTGCTCTTTGAGGCCAGGAGCAAGTTTGTGCCCTGGCTGGTACTCATGTCCCCTGCCCAGCCTTCCCTGGACCTGGGTGCAGGCAGTGCCCATGGGTGGGATGGAGCATGGCTACAAGGGCCTTGAGGGGTGGGGATGTGGGGAAATGAGAAGGCATCCTTGCCTTCCTGCTAGTCCATCACACACCCAGCCATGAGTGGGACTGAGGCAGCCAAAAGAAACCGCCCGTTTGCTGTCTCCACTGATGGACCTGCGAGATAGCAGGCTGTCCGTGCTATCTTTCTCGTACCCTCCTTCCCACTGGGAGCTCCCTGACGCCACACCAAGCAGACCTTGACTTGAAGCAGCCAAACTCTGCCCCATCTTCCACTCTGGACTGACAGGCGCTGCACCTCAGCCCCTTCCCTGCTTGTGTCCTTTACACGGGTGGCGGGGAGGCAGTGCTGGGCTGAGCACGAGTGATCAAGCCCAGAGGCCAGCAAAGAGAGGTGAGCAGACTGGGAGCTTCCAGGGGGAGCTGACATGCTCAGGAAAATGGAACCCAAAATAGTGGCCAAGGTGGCCAAGACCAGCTGGGACTCAGAAGGAGGGCTTAGATGCTTCCACCTTAGATGCTGATCCCTGGAAAGCCATGGCTCCACAGCAGCACCAGAAAGAGGGTTGACGAACAGGAAATGGCAGCCTGTCTTTGTAGGGCTTTCCTGGTGGCTCAGTGGTAAACAATCTGCCTGCCTCTGCAGGAGATGTTGGTTCAATCCTTGGGTCAGGAAAATCCCCTGGAGAAGGAAATGGCAGCCCACTCCAGGATTCTTTCCTGGGAGATCCCATGGACAGAGGAGCCTGGTGGGCTACAGTCCATGGGGTTGCAGTCAGACACGACTTAGCAACTAAACAGCAAGAACAACTTTGTAGGATTTCATGGGATAGCCACCTCTACTTCTGATCAGCATAGGAAACAACCAGAGTTAAATGAAAATCTCATGTCCCTCATTAGCTTAAAATCTCTTGACAGAGGACTTCCCTGGTGGCCCAGTGGTTAAGACTTTGGTTTCCAATGCAGAGAGTATGAGTTCAATCCCTGGTTGGGAGTCTAAGATCCCACACGCCTCGTGGCCAAAATACCAAAACATAAAACAGAAGCAATATTGTAACCAATTCAATAAAGACTTTAAAAATGGTTCACATCAAAAAAGTCTTTAAAAAAAATCCCTTGACAGTTGCACGTTGGTCTTGGGAGGAAGCCTGAAGTTCTCACCCCGATTTTCAAGACGCCCTACAAGCTGGCCCGGCCCACTTCTTTGACTCCCTGCCTGTTTTTTCTCTGCCTCCCTAGCTGCACTGTTCTGTCTGATCCTTCTCCCGGCCATGTTTCTCTCCAGTTCACAGATACTATTTTTTCTTCCTAGAATGCTGTCCCCATGTCCCCAGTGTGCTGGGTAACATCTGTGATGAGGGCAGGCACTTTGTACAGTTCTCCGTGGCTACACCCCCAGGGCCTAAAAGAGAGTCCTACTTGCAGTAGATACTAAAATAGTATTTGTTCAAAGAACGGACCCTTAGGAAGTGTGCATTCATGAGTGGAGATGTGGTTAAGAGAATCGTGTCCGTAGCGTCAGGGGAGGATCAGATCCAGGCTGCCTAGGCTTGAATCCCAGCCCTGTTGGCTTGTGAACTCCGCTACTTTGGACAAATTATTCAATCTCTCTGTGTCTCCTTTTCCTTAGCTGAAGGGTGAGGCTGTAGAGGTCCCATTTTGCAGATGGGATGTTTTAAGTGTTACATTCCAATGATGGCTTTCATCTTCGCTATTGTGGTTCCTCACAGAGGCCCCCAGACACCCCATCTCCTGCCTAGCCTTGGAAAGTCCCTCTGATAGATGGCTTCTTGGTACCCTGCCTTTGACACAGCACTCCAGACAATTGCAGAGTCATTTGCTGCCGTGATGTTCTTGATTAATATCTCTGTTTCTCCCACTAGACTTTAGGTTCCATGAGGATGGGAAGTGAGTGGATTTTGTCCACCGGTGGAGCTATGTACTGGGGGCTCCATCAGCATCACGTGGCCCGCGCTGCCTCTGGGATTGCTGCTGAGTGTGGGGCCGGGGGTGCTGTCCTGACGCTGGCTCGTGCTCCAGCCCAGCTGAGGCTCTGCCCCGTTTCCTGCAGGCACGGACATGGCTGTCTTCTGTCTGCTGTGCGGGAAGCGTTTCCAGGCACAGAGCGCGCTCCAGCAGCACATGGAGGTCCACGCGGGCGTGCGCAGCTACATCTGCAGCGAGTGCAACCGCACCTTCCCCAGCCACACCGCCCTGAAACGCCACCTGCGCTCACACACAGGTAGGCTGGCCACGGGTGGGCGGGTGGGTGGGGTCTCTCCAGTGGGGGAGCCCTCGGCCCTTCTCCGCTCAAGGGTCTGGCGTGCAGGGACTTCTGAGGTGCAGGCCAGCGTGGACAGTTCTTATCCCATCCCACCTTGGGGACGTTTAGTTCTCGATATCTCTGTGCCCAACAGAGATGGCTCTCATTAGAAATGTAGGCTCATGGGTCCCCCTACCCCAAAAACTTCCATTTAGTGGGCATGAGTGGGATCTAAGACTCAACATGCTTAATAAGTATTCCCAAAGATTCTGATGCAGGTGGACCTGAAATGAATTTTTGAGAAAAATCTGCCTACTTGGTCTCTGTTTCCTACCACTGGTCCTACTCCCACACACACACACACACACACACACACACTGTACGGACACACATATACATACCATGCACACATATTGTGCACACACGCATTGTGCAGGCACATGCACTGCACACACGTGCACATACACACATTGTGCATGCGCACACTGTACACACATACTGTATACACACATTGTGCATGCATGCTATGCACACACTTCACACTCTGCACACACAGCATACACACATATATACACACGCTGTGCACATATGTTTCTGAGGTCAGCCTTGGGCTCTTAAGGGAATGTGGCAGAAGTGGTGCTGCTTACCAGTTAACAGAAGCACATGTTCTGTATCGGGCCTTACCCTGCTTAGAGGAGACAGCGCGGGTGTATAAACTGTAAGCCATGCTTAGCCAGTCACTGATGCTGGGGGAGGAGAGTAGCTATGAGTTAGGGGTAGGGGGTGGGGTGCTTACTTCTGAGACCCAAGGGGCATTGGCTTCCTTGCATCATCCCCTATCCCCCAACAATGTCACAGGTGACTTGAAGCCTCCCTTTCTCTGACTGTATGTCGATTAAGGATTGCCCGTTTCTAAGTCTGCATGTGTCTCTGCTTGTGTGTGTTCTGTCCTGGGTTTGGGGTGAGAGGTGGTGATGGGGCCAGGGAGATAGAGAGGCAGATTCTCTTTCTGGGGGCTGTAACAGGGTGTGTTCTCCTGGCTGCTGGAGAGGGTATAAAAAACTCTGCATGCCTCTTGACAGACTTGGCAGGACCCTTTCCTCACTCTTGGGTCTTGTCACAGCCCCAGGATTCAGTGGCAGGCTTTGCTGAACATGGGAGAGGTGGTTATTCATCACAACCTGGCCTGTCCTGCTGGCAGTAGGCATCCTCACCGAGGAGCCTCCCAGGCTCTCACCTCTGGATGCCATTCTGGTCAGGGGAGCATGTTGCCTTAGCATCACCAGATTTGCTTAGAACTTCTCAGATTTGCTGGCTTAGGGCAAGGAGGGGTCCCAGAGGGTACGGTCCGACAAGAAGGCCAAAGGGGGAGAGGATGCTGGCATGAACTTTCTCTGCAGTGACCGCCTAAGCATCCCCGGCAGGTATCAGCACCTTCTGTCAGCACCTGCCCCACTGGGTCCCTAAGCTCAGCTTATCGAAGATGGCCAGTTACCTTTCAGACACTTCTTTTTTATTACTTTTTATTTGTTTATTTTTGGCCATGCTTGCTGCATGTGGGCCTTTCTCTAGTCACAGCAAGCGGAGCCTGCTCTCTAGCTGTGGCTTCTCATTGCAGTGGGGCCTCTCGTCGCAGAGCATGGGCTCCACTGCACGTGGGCTCCGTCATGGTGCACGAGCTCAAATGCCCTCAGCACGTGGGGTCTTCCCAGAAAAGGGATCGAACCCGTGTCCCCTGCATTGGCAGGAGGGTTCTTAACCACTGGACCATCAGGAAAGTCCCCCTTCGGCCACTTCTGAGCATGCCGCTGGGTCCCATCGGCTGGATTCATGGGACTGGGATGATCCCACCCAGGGGCGCCCTGCTCTGCCCATGTTGTCTTCTCAGAGCTCAGATACCGAAATGTCACGGGTCCCTGGGTCAGTCATGGCTCGGATCCATTGGGAGGGACTGTTTCCAGACATCGTTGGGAGAAGTACTTGCTTAATCTAGGAAACATGGGGTGTGTGCACTGCTTGTGCACACACAGACCAACACCCATCAATTTCACACCAGCCAGGGCCTGTGCACACAGCCCTCACAGGCCGAGCACATGCCCACACAATGCCTCATTAATATTCCGTTGTTCTTGGCCCATTTGCTGCTGGGCCGGGTGTTTAGCATCAGCAGCTGTGTTTGGTAGGTTAGTCCAGCCGTGCTGTTGGCATTGATGGATCCCTGATTCACATGGCTCATCATATAATAAACTCTCAGCTGTGTTGGAGGGGTGGCTGAGGGGCTGACGGGATGGGGCTGGGGTGGAGAAGAGGACACTGGGCTTGGCCGGTGCCAGGGAAACCAACCAGGTGAGGACGGACCACTGGGGTCACAGGTGCACTGGGCAGGCCGTAGGGGGCTCTAATTAGTCTCGTTTGTCCTGCACTTAATGTCAAGCTCATTAAAGAGGCTACAGAGTTAATCAACATACCACAAATTGGATTTTGAGTTCTGCAGCCAGTTTTGTGTACATTATGGCAACACTGACATGATTAACTCTCAGGGTGAGGATTTTGGGCCAGGTGCTTCAAAATCCGTGTGTGTGTGTGTGTGTGTGTGTTGGTGTGTGCGTGTTGGTACGTTGCTGTGTTTTTTTTCCTTCCTAAATTTTTTATTCCTTTCCCTGGACTGCCTCTAGAGATTTCCTCTTTAAACTCACTTAATGTGATCCACTTCATGATTAAATTCATAAAAATCTGATCAAACCAACCTCTCTGCCTTAACCCTTTGTTTTTTAAACTCTCCGGGCCCCCTCTGGAGGGGGAAGACGCAGACAGACGGCGGTGCCCCCCACCCACCTGCTGAGTGGCTGCGGATGTACGTTTTAATTACCGGCTCTGGCTGAAGTCTCACGTGGGCCCTGCCTTATTTATTTATTTATATCTTAATGAGAATACTGAATCCTTGATTAAAGTCGTAATCGTTGCCGATTCACTAAGGGGGGTGGGGTTGGATGTCAGACGGCGGTGAGCGCAGACATCTACACACACACAGTGGCCTGCGGGGCCAGGCACACACAGATCACCCCTCACTCTGTTAGACACACAACTAATTAGGACCAGGGTCTGCCTGGGCCTCTTCTCCCCTGGGATTGGATGAGGCTGGAGGCTGGGGGACCGGGCAGTCTGTACAGCCCCGCAGCAAGAGGGCAGGCAGGTGCCGGGAAACCAGACCCCTGCTCACCCCCAGATCTGCATGTGGGGTCCTCTCCTCTGAGCCCAGGGCAGGGCCCCTAGGGTGGTGGGGACTGGCGTGGAAGGATAGCTCTCCTCTTCGAGCTTCTTCCATCCCGCGCCTCAATGGACGTGTTCCCACCCACCCCTCTACACCCTCGGAGCATCTTGCAAGTCTTCCTCCCGTGAGAGAGCCCGCCAGCCAGCGGACCCCAGCGTCCTCTCCCCACAGAGCCTTAAAAACCCTTCAGAGCCATCAGAAGAGATGAGAATTTATGTGGGTACGGAGGCCTGCCTTCGAGAATGGGGAGGTTTGGTTAGAGGCCTGAGGAGGGGAGAGAGAGAAGAGAGTAAAATATCATTTTAAAGAGGAAGTGAGGGCGCAGGCATGCAAGTCTATAACGAGAAGGACAATTTATGCCCAGGCACGAGCGCAGTTTGACATGGGGATAATGAAAAAACGTAGGTCATTGTGGATGACTTAAACCTTCAGCGGCTGAAGAAAATGTATGAAATGCAGAGGACATTACACGGTTGGCAGCCTCGCACATCTGCAGAGGGACAAGTGAAATACAGTGGGCCATTCTTTACCATAAACTGTGGTTGTTGGAGATGCAGCCCAGAGAAATTGTAATTACAGTGACAAGACGAATCAGCGATATTTAAATATTCATGAACAAAGTCTGGGGTGATCAATCTATCTTTATTGTCTGTGCCTTCACTCCTGTAATAAATAAGTAGCTGAAGTCTTCACCTTTCATCCCCCACCCCCACCCCCCCCACCGAAGCCCCCACTTTGGGTACAAAAGGAAGGATGGTTAATCCCCACCCCCCAGCCTCTGACCCAGTTGGGGACTTCAAGGTGCATTACAAACAGGATGCTGATGGGCATAGATGCCAGGCCAGGGAAAGGGAAAGGCCATTCTCCCCCAGCTTCACGTACTGACATTTTCTGAGCACCTTGATTGGATTTGACTGTGTGCTACGTACTGAGGCCACAGGGATGAGCGAGGCTTCCTTCTGGCCCTTGTGGTGCTTCTGTTCTACGGACACAGTGGGTGTCACAACAGATACAACACGGCATGCCAGGTATTAGTCTGCTAACCGACACGAGTATTCCAGTATGTCCAGTAAGTATTACTAGTATTCCAGTGTCCAGACCCTGGAACTGGATCTGAATCCCAACTCAGCTCCTTACCAGTTCTTTGACCTTACGGACCGTGTTTAAGTGTCTTTAAAGATCTCGTGTTTCTCATCTGTAAAATGAGAATGATACTATCTTTCTGGTAAGGTTGTTGAAGTGATTATGTGATATGATCTGTGTGAGGTTCTCAGCACAGTGGTGAGCACTCAACAAACGTGGGCCATTTTAATTAGTGCCATGAAAATTGTATTACTACTACAAAAGGGACAGAATGCTGGACATTTCTTCTCTCCGGAGACAGAGGAGAAAGTGACTCAATTTGCCTGGCTGGGGTGATGGGAGGTAGTGCTAAAGTGAAACTTCTGAACCGTGGTGACACGTGATGTGGGTTTTGATGGGTGATGAGGAGTCCGTTAAGAGAGTATCATATAGAAAGAACAAATGCATGAGACTGTGGAGGAGGGAAAGAGCAGAGTGACTGAGAACACTGGAGGGATTTTTTGAGGGTAGTGGAGTCAGGCTGGAATGGCTTGCACCCTTGACCTAGAAGAAAGGAAGCTGGGAGCGGGGTCCCAAAGCCTCTGGGTCTGCTCTGCCCCCAGGGCGCCTGCTTTCTGGAGGCTCCATCCTCCCTGAGTTAGATAGGCTCTCTTTTCCCGGGACTAGCCCTCAAGGCATGGATGACCGTGGGGCCGTGTGTGCTCCTCGTTAATGCTGAGGGGCCAGCGGCGGGGGTCTCCTCAGTCCTGTCTGCAGGTGGTGAGCACAAGCAGCCTCGTTCTTCTGATGCTCTGATCCTGGCCTCATGTCCCCTAAAGAGAGGGCAGGCGGAGGCAGGGGCCTGATGCAGCCCCTTTTCCCCACAGGTGACCACCCATATGAGTGTGAGTTCTGTGGCAGCTGCTTCCGGGATGAGAGCACACTCAAGAGCCACAAGCGCATCCACACGGGCGAGAAACCCTATGAGTGCAACGGCTGCGGCAAGAAGTTCAGCCTCAAGCACCAGCTGGAGACGCACTATCGCGTGCATACAGGTACTGGGGACAAACAGCCGGCTCCGGGCTGGGGGCGGGGGCAGATGACTCCCCAGAGAAGCCAAGGCAAGGATGGTCCTAGGCTGAACCAGGGTGGAACGGCTCCTTATAAGGCTTAGTATGGCGACCTGAGTGCCACTACCTCCTGGAGAGGGTGAGACAGACATCACTAATCGATCATACTTTCCAGCAGCCCAGAGCAGCCTTCTAGGCAGCCATACCAGTAGCTCCAAGATTATGTCCATTCATGAATCCTTAATTAGAGTTCACTTGGCCCGATTAGCTGAAAATGAAGGCTAGGATGATTTCATGTGACTTGAGGGTTAGAATAAGACCCTAGGGTACATTAAGTTAGGATTTACGATGAGGGTTGGGAAAAATCGTAAGTTCGTTTGAGTTCAAAGATTAGAAAAGCCGATGTTTTTACTAACCCCTCCACGTGTATAATGTTTTACCATTTCAAAGGGCCTTCCCCTTCCTTTTTACGTGAATGTGAGCAACTGTTTTCTTAGGGCCTGAGGACAGAACAGGTGGAAGTAGTCCTGATGTCCAGCACTGCCAGAGCTGGGAGCAGTGGAAAGCTGGAGCCGGCCCCAGCCTGCCTGGGAGAGCCACCATTAACATGTCTTTCCAGCACCACCACCCCCCCGCCCCGCCCGTGTTCATTGTTATCACCTTGTTTGCTTAAAATCAGCCACATGGGATTATTCACGGCATGACCATCTGCAAATGCTACAAAATCAGGGCTTTGTGGAGAGTCCGTTGTTAAACACTTACCACAAGCACACTGCTGGGTTGGAGGTAGATATTCAGAAGGACTTCCTTTGAGGATAAGAAGTGGTGGAAGGCAGTGGAATGTGGCCAAACAGAAAGCCTCCCCTGATCAGGGGAAATAGCTGCCTGAGCAGAGTTAGAAGGGAGAGGTGATTCCTCTGGCACTGGCGGGGAGGGTGTGAATTCCTGGGAGGGGAGGTGGATGGAGGGGGCAGTAAGTACAGGATGTGTGTTGTCACAGGTCTGCATTGAGCCACACGGAGAGGATGGGGTGGTCGTTGCTGACAACTGGAATGACCCCCAGGATTTTGCAGAGCCTCAGGGGCTTCCTTAGCCCCTTGTGGGAGATGTGACCTGGCAGGTGGATCATTAAATGCATTGGCACTGACTATCGTAAATAGCCGGTCGATAGTTAGATCACTTTGGCTGTTCATTACTTCATTATTTGCAGGGGCCTCTGCACGGAGAAGTATCGATAGCGAGATGGCTGGCCAGTTAATTACTGTATCGAAACAAGGTTCTGCTGCGTCCTCTGCTCAGCTCCAGGGGACTGTAACAGAGGGGTGGGTGGTCACAGCTAGGGTGTGGGCCATGGGCTCCCAGGGTCTCCATCCTTCCCCCATTCTAGCTCGAGAGGGAAAGCAGGGTCCAGGGCAGATTCTTCGAGTCTTAGAGGAGGAGGCATCCCCAGGGGTAAACATGCTTGCCGGACTAGGGTCCTCTCCCTCTTACCACCCCCTGCTCCCCACCATCTGTAGCCCTGAAAGAACTCTATCCCCTTGCTCCCCTAGAAGGAGCTGTGTGCTAAAGAGCCATCCCTAAGGACTTCAGAGGCTTCGAGGGCACTTTTCTAGATTTCTGTTTCCTCTCTGAGGAAGGAGAGAGTCTACACACTAGAGAGAGTTAAGACTAAGTCCAGGGGCTGGAGCTGGCCCACCCATGACCACTACCTCCGTGTGGCTATTTATTGGGTTGGCCAAAAAGTTCATACAGGGTCCCAATACCCAAGACTTCCCTTGTGACTCAGCTGATAAAGAATCCGCCTGCAGTGTGGGAGACCTGGGTTGGGAAGATCCCCTGGAGAAAGGAAAGGCTACCCCCCTCCTGTATTCTGGCCTGGAGAAATCCATGGACTGTACAGTCTGGGGGGTTGCAAAAAGTCAGACTTGACTGAGTGACTTTTGCACACACACACACACACGCACACACACACACATACATTAGCTATGGTGAACAAGATTAAGAATGTAATATACTGGAAACTCGGTTGCAGTGGCAACCCACTCCAGTACTCTTGCCTGGAAAATCCCATGGATGGAAGAGCCTGGTAGGCTGCAGTCCATGGGATCACTAAGAGTTGGACATGACTGAGTGACTTCACTTTCACTTTAACCTTTCGTGCATTGGAGAAGGCAATGGCAACCCACTCCAGTACTCTTGCCTGGAGAATCGCAGGGACAGAGGAGCCCAGTGGGCTGCCGTCTATGGGGTCGCACAGAGTCGGACACGGCTGAAGCGACTTAGCAGCAGCAGCATACTGGGAACTAACACACCATTGTAAATCAACTACACTTCAATTAAAAAGAAAAAGAACGTAGGGTTGCAGTTGCACGGGCCACATTTCAGGCACTTGGGAGCCGGATGTGACTTGTAGCCGCCACACTGGGTGGTGCACCCATCACATGGAATAATGCTGGCCTAGAGGGACTGAGCGTCTCCAGCAAGCCTGAGTGGGGGTCCTCACAGCCCCCTCCCTCTCTCCTGGCTTCTCCTGACCCCCCTCCCCCACAGGCGAGAAGCCCTTCGAGTGTAAGCTGTGCCACCAGCGCTCCCGGGACTACTCGGCCATGATCAAGCACCTGCGAACGCACAACGGCGCGTCGCCCTACCAGTGCACCATCTGCAGCGAGTACTGCCCCAGCCTGTCCTCCATGCAGAAACACATGAAGGGCCACAAGCCCGAGGAGATCCCGCCCGACTGGAGGATAGAGAAGACGTACCTCTATCTGTGCTACGTGTGAGGCCGGCCTGAGGCCACCGCGGGGGAGTGAGGAGCAGGAGGAGAAGTGATGGAGCTGGGTGGAGTCCAGGAGGACCGTGCAGGGCAGAAAACACACACACACACACACACACACACACACAGCAAAAAACAAAAAGCAAACGAAAAAAAGCAGAAAGGAAAAAGAGAGAAAGGAGGAAAAGGAAGTCTTGGAGTTGCCTGGCTCTGGTTCTTTCTGGGGCTCCAGGTGACCCGGATGCCTGGCCCAGCCCCTCCACCCAGGCCTCCGTCCCTCCTTTCCTGCCTGGGGGTCGTCAGCCTGCTCTTTTTGGGTGGGAGTGGAGGAGGGCGTTTGTCGAGCTCAGATGGTGGGATGTTTCTCTCTTCCCTCCACCTAGATCCTCCTTTTGTGTCCGGAATTAGAAACTAGGAAAGGGCTGTGGGGTCCTCTGGTCAGAGTCAGACCATCCCTGCCTGCCATCCCCTCACTGACTCCTGGGAAGGTGGGGGGGCTGAGGGATGGGTGGGGGTGTGCAAGGGGGGCCTGCAGAGGTGGGGGCTGGGCTGGGTCACTGGTTGACACTCACAAAGGCAGCTCTAGTTTGCTGGGGGGCACACGGGGGTGGGGAGGGGCCCTCCCGCTCTTCCCACTGCTCAGTTCATCTGTTGCTTCCTTCCTCCGCCACACCCAATACACCCAGGTGTCCCTTCACAGTCTTTTAGGAGCCTCGGGGCTGTTGCCCGCTCCCTGGCTTCCCTTGACCCCTGTCCTCCCAACCCCCCATGGATCGGAGTGTCTCCTGCCTCCTCCGGTTCCCTGATGGAGGTTGCCCCCCACCCAACTTGCACCTTTTGGCTTTCTGAAAAAATGCAGACAGATTCAGTGGAATAGCCATCCCAGTCCAGCCATTCTGAGCAAGACTCCTGCTGAGCTGCTTTTGCTTCCAAAATGGAAAAATGTAACAACTAAATGCATCCTGTCCCACCAAACAAACACAGCCCCTAGGAGGAGGGTTCTGTCTGAGAAAGCGCTCGTGGCCCGTGGAGGGATGTGATGTCCTGCTCCAGAGGTGCCCTACACCGGGAAGGGGGGACCCCTGCCCTGGGAGGGAGTTGGAGAGCCATGCTGGGGACCCTTGGGACTCATGGGACCCCCCAGGCCTGGTGCTCTCTGTGGGGAGACCCACGTCCAGAGGGCTGTGCAGAATTCCTGACTCCCAGGGGCCCCCAGGCCACCGAGAGGAAGCGTTGAAAGCGCTTTGCCTTGTGTTCCGTTTTGCTTCTGTTCTTTGTCCTCTGTTCACCTGTTAGCACATTGTACTTGAATTACCTCAGTTTTTTGTGACCTCATGAGCTTTTTTGACCCCTGTATCTCTGTTTTGGTTGGGGGTTGGAGGAATGGGGAAGAGTGTTCTTTTCAGTTTCTTGTGTAAATTAATAGCTGGTTTAATAGACTTCAGCTGGCCAAGGCCCTCCCCATCCCCTCGGATGAGCCTCCCAGATGGAGGGAGCCGTGCAGAAGGAGCTAAGTACTCAGGATTTGAATGGGAGGCTGGGGCAGGAAGTGGGTGCCCGCTGGGGATGGGGCAGCACCGCAGGACCACAGCTGGCTCCCACCAGGCATGACGTCCCCAGGCCTAAAACGCTCTGGAGCGAATCCCACCTTTCTTACAGTTTGCTGGGTCCTCCAGGTGTGGGGGCCTGTGTTCTTCAAATCCTTTTTCACGCGTGTGGTCCCACCTCCGTGTGCATTATCACTGCCAAAACTGGCCTCTGGTCTCTTTGCAGGGCTGGTTGGGGACGAGACGGCCCGTGTGTTGTTGCAATGGGGCGGGGGTGTTGTTTTTCTCAAAGCTACCTCTTACGTTTGTCCAGTTCTTTTGTTCCCCTACACGCCTCCCATCCTGCTGCTCTGCGTCCCCCACTTCTCCCCAACCTCCCCTCCCTGAATTTTTGGAAAGCACATTTGCAATATTTGTGTTCGCTTTGGGACGGGTCTTCCGTTTCATCTCATGCTTTATTTGTAAGAGTTGTTTGTGGGTTTTTTTTTTTTCTTCTTCTTCTTTCCTTTATCTCTCTGAGAAAATTGTGGCTGCGTTTTTATCTTTAGGTTTTAAAAAGAGGTTTAGGGAAGCGGTTTGGGGGAGAAGGGTTGTTAGGCTTACAGGGAAGTCAGAGGGGTGCGTGTTGCTGTGACCACCCCCTGTTCCTGGGCCCCATCCCTTCCGTTCTCCCCTGCAATCTCGCCCACCAAATCTGAAGGCCTTAAAAGTGGTGTGTTGGGGGGATATGGATTGGGAGGACTGTGTCATTAGACCGTTGACTGGGGGTGATAACGTAGGGAGAATACTGTTTTGCAACTATAATAATGACTTAGTGCTTTGGAAAGGAAAAAAAGTTAAACTTGAAATATGTAACTAGAACAGTTGTGTTTATAATGTGAAAAGAGTGGAATCATTGGGGGAGGGGCAGTCCGTAAGAAATCTTTGTGCACTATTGCGGCCTCCCCAGTCCTGGAAGAAGTGGGGACAGGCTGGCCCTCAGGGGATCTATAAATCCCAGAAAACAGTGTTTGAACAGCAAGATATCATTCACCTTAGGTGGGGAAGGGGAAAAAAAAAATCAAACTATTCCATAGGCCCAGCTGGCCCCTCTCCCTCTCCCCCTACCCTTCCTACATAGCCTGGGTCTCCTCCCCTGTTCATAAAAGCTGAGAGGGTTGAGCTAATATTTACAAATTGTAATATTTTTGTAATATTTGTTAGTTCCTTCATCAGTTCTACCAGACCTTGCCCTTTTCCTTTTGTAATGTGAATAGGAAAAAAAAAAAAGACAAAAAAAATTCACCACCACCACCAAAATGTCCCTTTGTACACGCGTGTGCGTGCGTGTGCTTGTGTGCGGTTGTGTGTTCAGTCATGCAGTATTGTCGTAATCTGGTGTTGCAGCGCTGGATGGTACTTAATCAGCCCCTGCCAGCCCCCATCATCCCCGAGGGATCCTGGTCGAGAGATGGGGAGAGAGAGGCTTTGGGCGTGGGGTCTCTGAAGAATGCTGAGCGGGGAGATCTCTGTACCTGGCTCTCCCTTCCTCTCCCACGAAGCTCCAGACTCCCTGAAGAGACTCCAGCGTGCCTCTTACCCCAGCTTCCTGCTCACAAAGACAAAATGATTCTGACCTTGCCAAGGTGGTCGGGCCTGATGGCCAAGGTGAAGGTCAGAGATGATCTGGAGGCTTTAGACGTGTCTGCACAAAGAGGGCTAAGGAGACGAGGAGGGTGGAGGCCACTCTTTGCCCAGGTGAGACCCCAGTGTTCTTACTTCCCTCTTCTTTGCCACCTGGCTCCTTGGCCACCCCTTGCCTCTGGCTGTGGTACTGCTGACAACCTGACTTGCTACTGCCTTATCCAGCATAGTGAGCTTGTCCAGTCTGGGAAGTCCAAGTTGACTAACAGTCCCTTTCCTGTGTTCAGCTCCTAGAACTGTGCCCCCTTAATGCTTTTGGTGACATTTCCCCCCTCACTCATCTGCTCTCTCCCTGTTCACTCCTTCACTCATTCAAAGCATTAAAGTCCTATGTGTATATAGGATAGACAAATATATAGAGAGATATATATATAGCAAGAGAGAGATATAAAATAGTAAATATCATTGCTGCTTTGGGCTGCTTTGGAGGAGGCCACGAATACGGGGAAGGGAGGTGTGGGGTTTAGGGGTGGGGAGGGAGGCTGGGGGACCCAGTGATTCAGTACAATCCAGGGATGCAACGCGGGCTTGTTTAATCTTTGTGCCTGAACAGTTTTTCCACGTGTAGAAAAGAAAAAAAAAAAAGGAAAAAAAAAAAACTGCTGCAATTTTTCACAAGTGTATGGTACCCTTCTGGATGCTGTTGGTACAACCGGCTGCTGGGGTGTCAAGGCCTTGGAGGGACAGAGCTGACTGGCTCATCTTCTTACAGGGGAGAAAGCAGTGGTGGGGGACAGCCTTCCGACTCTGGGGGGTGCTGGGGGAGATTGGTGGCCAATTCCCTGCAGACCCCATGAGGGCAAAAGCCGGGGGCACTGAACGTTAAGACAGTAAAGTGGAAAGCGAGCAGCCTGTGTTCGTTTTTTCCTCGGCCTACGTCAAATCTGTTTTCCCCCTCCCATCTTTTTTCCCTCCATCTTGGAGCTTCGTTGGTGGCACTTAACCTGATATTTCAGTAGGAGGGGAGAAGGCCAGAGCAGGCCTATACAGTGGGGCTGCTGGGTGGAGCAGAAAGGCACAGCCAACCAGGAGAAGGTGTGCGAGACAGACCAGGGGAGCTGGGTCAGGGGGAGAGGGCCTTCAGGCCCCGCAGCCCTGCCTCCCTGAGCTCTTGGCATCCCACTTTGCAGACAGGGTACCGGCCTCCTGGGGTATGTCATAGGAGTTGTTCACATAGTGTTATGCATGATCTTTGTAAGGTTAAGACGCCGTGGTGGTGCACCATGACATCCGACCCATATATATAAAGATAAATATATATATATATGTATGTAAATTATAGCACTGTGGGCTCTGCTGCCCTGCTGGACCAAGCAGAACTCAGCCTTTTGGTTTGGGTATTTTGTTTTGTTTTGTTACTTGTTTGTTTTTGTGTGTGTGTGTGGCTTGTCTTCTGTCATGACAGCACAAGTGCCAGTCGGATCGCGCTGTATTACAGAGTAGTGTTTTTAATTAATTGATGTTCTAGTTCATGTCTACCTCAGCACCTCCTCTTAGCCTACTTTTAGGAGGTTGCCCAATTTTGTTTCTTCAATTTTACTGGTTACTTTTTGTACAAACCTCTCTCCCTCTCTCCCTCCCTCTCCTCTCCTCCCCACTTCTCTCCCTTCGCTCCCTCCGTCCCTTTTCCCTTCCCTCCCCTCTCACTTCTGTTTGTTTCACTTTCTCTCTCTCCCTCCCCTTCTTGCCCCGCTCTGGCCCCTCCCAGCCCTGCCACCCCCCCACGTTGTTCTTGCCAGCCCATATCTGTTCTAAGCCCGAAGCAGTTCACCCGAACTTGTGCGGTCCTGGTTGCAGCTTGCCGCATCTGCCTTCGTTTCGTGTAGATGGACGCGTTTCTTTGTAATTTCAGTGTTTCTGATGAGATTTAAAAAGAAAAAGGAAAAAAGAAAAAAAAAGAAAAAAAATGAATTTACTGCTGCAGGTTTTTTTCTCTCTCTCCATGTGTCACTAAGTGAAGTTTGTGCCTTCTATAGCAAAGAGAATATTTTTTACACCCTACTAACAGTAGATTTTTTTGTAGTGAACATTTTTTGTATTTTTATTTATAAGTCTCATAAGAAAAATAGCAATGTTCAGTTGTATACCTTGAATCTGCAGTTAGAAGAGAATAAAGTTAATTCAGTTGTCTCTGGCTTGACGTGTTCCCCCTTTTTTAAAATGTGCTTTGCCTTTTCTACCTTTTTCTGGGTGGGGAGGAACTGAGGTTTTTGGGGATAGGAAAGAGAGAGCATTACCCCTCAGCCTCACTTATGTGGCACTTTTATGCATATTTAAGAGGCTCATACCCACCTCATGATATACTTACTTGATGAGTTTTCGTTTAAAAAATAGCATTAAATACACAAATAGCATTTGACCCTTGGTGCAGTATGTGAAGCAGGCTTCCTGGGTGGCTCACTGGGTAAAGAATCTGCTTGCAGTGCTGGAGATGCAGGTTCAATCTCCGGGTCAGGAAGTTGCCCCTGGAGGAGGGCACGGCAACCCACTCCAGTATTCTTGCCTGGAGAATCCCATGCACAGAGGGGCCTGACGGGCTACAGTCCACGGGGTCTCAAAGAGTCAGACACAACTGAAGTGACTGAGCACACAGGATGTGTGAAGCAGATATTTGTCCATTTATCACTTCAGCATAAGTGTTCATCTGGTAATTGGCAGTTATTATCATAAACCTTGGGAATATAGTGAGAAGGGAGCCGACAGACCCCTCCCCTCAGGAGCCGATATTCTAAGCTGCTGGGTTGGAACGTTCTTAGCTTATAACTTGTCCTGATCCCACAGCTGGTAAGTGGCAGGGTCAGAGCCTGCATCTAGAACTCTCCGTTCAGGTTCCTTTATTCCTGACACCAGAAGCAGGGGGGCTCCTGTCTGGTCTTAGAGATGTTTTCTACTTTTTGCTCACAGCCAAGTGCATTTCATCTGTTTCTCAACAAGAAGCTGCCCCCAGTTAAAGGTTCCTAGCCAGGCCTAGGGAAGAAAGGAGTTTGGAGCTGGCGGGGCGGAGGGACGGCAAGCCCAGCATCGTCACTTGCAGAATAAAGCCTTTGTACAAACTGGGAGGGCATGGCTCCTCCCACGCTGCCCTGTCTCAGGATCTGTCTGCTTTCCTCTCCTTGGGGATAGGAGCATTTGCCCCACTGGTAAGTGTAAACCAGAAAGCCAATGTCCCCTAATCCCAGACACACTGGCTCAACACCTCTGCCCGAGGCCACCTACCTGCCTGACGCTGACCAGAATGAGGAGGAGGAGAATCGTCTGGTCACCGAGACCTAGCTAAGAACACAGCAGGCAGGCCGCCTGCCTGGGTGTGAAACCAGTGCCAGGCCTCAGGGGCCGGCCTGGCCTCCAGCGGGGCATCACTGGGAAGCGTCCTCCGCGTGATGCCCTCCCAGCACCAGCTGGGCGGTGGGGCCCGATCTCCGGCCTCACCTGTCAGCTCTGGGCGCCATCCCTTCAGCCCCCCGGTCCGATGTCAGTGCGTCCCTGGGGTTGCGAGCTGCAAACCAGCTGAAGCTACACTCACCTGCCTGGGTGGGTGGCAGCCCCTCTGTGGGTGGCTGCTCTGTCTGTCTGTCCTTTCTCCTCTCTCAGTCTCTGCTTCTCTGGTCGTTTTCTCCCCTCTCCCCTTCTCTCTCTGTCTCTCCTTTCTCTTGAGGTTCCTTTGGGTCCCACACTCTTTTCCTCTCCCCATGTTTCTCATCTTGGAAAACAACCCTTTGCCTCTTGATTCCTAGCCTCTGCCCGGTTCTTCGGAGCCCTTGGGCCGGGCCTTCTCCCGGTCCCTGCTCATTCCCATGCCCCCCCCCCCCCCGCCACCCTGCCCCGGCCTCCCCGCCCCTCCCCCACGCTCCCTCCTCCCCCTTCCCTTCAGGCCTTAGCGTTCTCTTGACAGATGGGAGGGCAGTGAGCGCTCCCTCTTTAAAACAACATTTAATCGCCGTTTTCTCTTCTTGGACATCAAAGCTGGGGCTTAGGCGCTGTGCTGGGGTCGCAGTGCGCGGGCTCTGGGGGAGAGGAGGTGAGTGAATAGGGCCGGACTGAATGGGCTTTGTGTGGCCGCTGGGGTCTGCCTGCTTTACATGCTCTTTGACCCAGATATGATCTCATGGAGAGAGAGGGGCCCTGGCTATGGCCAGCCTGAAAACGCTCCATGGCCTGACTCAACCCACGACCGACCCCCCCCCCCAACGCCCTAGCCTCCCTCCGGAGGGCAGGGGGCCTGCTGCCCGCCTGCCCGCGGCCAGCCCAGGTGCAGCCGCCCTCGGCTCCAGCCTTCAGCCTGGGGCCCCCTCCTCCAGGACTGAGCTTGCCCAGAGGATGCTCCGCTGGGCTCAGAGGAGGGGCTGGGCTGCTGGCAGGGCAGGGCGGAGGCTCCATTTCTCCCGACTTATTTCTCTGGGGACATTAGGTGGGAGCCTGCCCCTCCCCACACACAGGCACACTGTCCCTTCTTGGATGAGGCTGCTGGAGTTCTGGTGGGTGCTGGGGTCACATGGGTCAACCTTAATGGCTCTCCTTTGAGCCGCTCTGAGCGGCCCTTCTCCCGCCAGAGGTCGGAGCGCCAAGCGGCAGGGCCAGCAGAGCCTTGCTGAAGACTCAGGTTGTGGCAGGGGAGCAGACAGAGCTGTCCAGCTGAGTCCGAGGCCAGGGCGTTCCCCACCCAGGTCTACATTGCTGGGGCTTCTGCCTGGTCGCTCCGGGGCCCCTCCTCCCCACCAGGAAGGCAGGGAACTGAGGAGTACTGACCCCACGTGCTCTTCATCTCTCTGTCCACCCTCGAGTTTGCAGCAGCCAGATGGATTTCCCCAAAATGCAAACAGGATCACGTCACTCCTTTAATTAAAGTCCCTCGTTACTCTGCAGATGGAGTTCTGACTCCTTACTTGACCAGGTTTGCAAGACCCTCCATGAGAGAACCCCTGCCGGCCATCGCAGACTCATCTCAGCATTGGGCCCTGCCCTGCCCTTGTCCCCACCTCTCCCACCCCTGTGCTCCAGACTGCAGAGGGCTTGTGGGAGACACTGAGCTCCGTCCCCCGTGGGCCTTTGCTTGTGCTGTGTGCTCTTCTGGGAACTGCCTCGCGCGCACACACACACCGGCCTCCCTTTGGTCTAGGCTCGGGTCCCGGACAAACCCTAGGTTCCCAGGAAAGCTCTGCAAGGGGCCGCTGAGACTGAGTTCAGAGTCACCCTTTCTCTCCCTGGTCCCATGGCCCTCACTCGCTGTGATCACTCACTTCCTTAACTGTCACCATTAGCCCAACGCTAAGTTCCTTGAGAGGGGCATCGTGTGTCTTCATATTCCCAGAGCCTGACACTGTCCAGCACGTAGAAGGCCCCCAGTAAAGCTTTGCCGGATAAACGGATGGGAGAAGAAGGGGGAAGGAGAGGCAGCATCGGGGGTGCACACCCATGCCGCCCAGGCACCTCCATGAGCGTGCGTGTCACCATGTGCAGACTTCAGTGGAGGCGACCGTGCCTCCCCTCACACATGCCCACATCAGTTCAGAGAGACGCCTGAAGAGTCAGCTCATAGCCATGTGCAGGGGAGGAGCAGTCAGCCCAGGACAGTGGTGCACCGCAGCCTGGTCATCGCTCTGGGTGCGTGTGTGCACATGAGCACGTGGGTGTAGACACCTGGTCCCCGGGCACTTTGGGGAGAGGTTATCCCCCAGCACTCGGCCGTGGCTCAGACCCAGGCCTGCCATCCCCCCCCGCCCCCCCCCCCAGCCCCTGCCCCTCGCCTGGGCTGACAGGAGGGCAGGCTCTTCTCTGGGCTGTGTTTGCTCTCCGGGGGGGCGTCTCAGTGAAAGTGAACTCACTCATTTAAACCTGACTCTGCAGCCTTGCAGCCCCCTGCAGCGCTAATTACCCTGTAGCTCTAAACTGATTGCTGTACACTACGCTTAAGCCCTCCTTTATTTACTGACTACATTAATAGTAAAGCTGCTGCTTTCTGCAGCTCACGACTGTACCCGGCTGGCTGCACCCCGTTCCTCTGCCGCTGCCTCTTCTGGGGGGTGGGGGGTGGAGGGAGGGGTTGGTGGTGCAGAGATACAGCCTGGAAAGCCCACCCTCTCCCGGAGATCCAGGACCACAATGTGAAAGTCACGGCCTTCCCCCTCATATTCCCTGACCCAAGCGGGGGGCTGCTTCTCTTGTTCTGGTTCTTCAAAAGAGCAGGAGCACCCAACACCCTGCATCCCTAGGGGGATCTGCTATTTTGGGGACTCTTGGAAGCCTCCCTTTCTTCATAGCTCCTGTGAAGTGCTGAGCGCTGGCTGCATTTTACGGATGGGTAAACTGAGACTATGACTCGTGGTGGCTGGTGAAGGTGAGGCTGGATGCCGAGATCTGTCATTCCATCAACTCCGTCTCTTTTCTCCGCCAGGCCACCTGTCCAGGTGACACCCTCCCACTCCTGGCCCGATCAACCCAGGTTGGATCATTTCCATTTAGTGATATGTTTTCACAGCTTCCACTCCTGTGTTGAATCAAAGCCTTGATCTCCCAGCTTTTTCTGCCTCATTCACATACCTGCCCAGAATTTGCTGGAAACCCGGGCCCTAGTGCCTTTCCTTCACTCTCAGTAGCCTGTCCCAGGGCATACCTAAGGCCAGCCTTAGCCAGAGGACCACATCCCTCCACCGCTCACACCTGGGCGAGTCTGGAGAGCGAGGCCAGCTGTGGGCTCCTGCAGGGTGGTGTCACCAGGCTGCCTGGCACTGTCTGCTTCACCGAGTGCCCTTAGGCCCCATGAGGCAGAGCTGAGCCCGGGCCTTGGGGCCTGGCAGCAACTGAAGCCCAGATGGGTCCCATCAGGGTGCAGCATATGGACCCGTGGAATCAAGCACCCAGCTCCACTCTGACTGATGTTGGAGTGGTGGCTGCTATTCTGGGCTCCCCCCAAGGAACAGGGGCAACAGTCCTGGCTGAAAGAACCTAGTGTCCAGAGTCAAGAGGACATAGGTCTGAGGCCAGTTCTGCCATTTGTCATGTTACCTCGACCTTAACTCCAAGCCACTCTGAAGTTCTATGTCCTCAGCTGTAAAATAGGGTACAGAAATGCCTGCCCTGTCTACCTTCAGGACATTGCCAGCTGAAGCAAGGCATGTGAATCAGCTTTCTAAACACCACGGTGCAATAAAATCAAAGTTATAAAATAGTGGGGGAGGGGGCAGGCTCAGGGCCGGCCTGAGCTGGGGGAGGGGGCAGTGGTGCTAATGGCCTAGGCATTCATTTCCAGAGCTGGAGCCCTGTAGCTAGGACCCAGGAGACTTGGGGTGGGTTCCTGGGCTCTACTGGGATCACTAGGACTCTGTCACCACCTAGTGGACACTGACTGCAGGTGCCTCGACTGGGCAGGCAGGTCTGGAAAGAGACTGGGAAAGCACATCCCCTTGCAAGGAGCTTGGGTTCTTTGGGGGCACCCTATGCTATACCGGGTCTGAGGCAGGCCTTCCCAGGCAGTGCCAGTACTGAACAACCTGCCTGCCAATGCAGGAAATACAAGAGACGCGGGTTCGATCCCCGGGTTGGGAAGAACCCCTGGAGGAGGGCATGGCAACCCACACCAGTGTTCTTGCCTGGAGAATCCCGATGGACAGAGGAGCCTGGCGGGCTACAGTCCATGGACCAGGTTGGGCTTCGTAAGGGGGGAAAGTGGTCCAGTTTTACACCAGAAAGGAAATGCTAAACTACTTGGGAGATGGTACAGTTGGGTTTTCCAGAAATTCGCCCGAGTCAGTATTTCTACCCTGATCCTTTTTCTCCCGGCTGAGCAACTGGCCTTGTCAAATCCAGCCCATCCCGTCCCCAAAGGCTGCCATCAGCCAGCCCACATCCCAGCGATCCACGCAGCCTCATCTGACACTGAAGGAAGATCAGCCTCAAGGGGATCCAGCCCCTCAAAAGCTTTGCTGCTGGGAGAGAAGCAGGCAGGCCAGAGGGCTGCACAGGAGCTCAGAGGTCCCCAGCTCCACGTGCTAGGGCCTGAGAGGTAGCAGCAAAGGGCAAGGGGCGGTGGGACCAACTCTTCCTTCCTGAGAACCTTCAGAGAGCCTAGGAGAGCCATCATGGAAGGTTGCTGAGGTCAGTTCCTGCCTCTAAATAGAACTGCCCTTCTCATTCAGTGGGTTGACCTGTGCCTGTCCCCAAGCCCTCCACAGCCCCTCTCTGGCTGCTTAACACCTGAGTTCCCTGGGAGGTAGTGGACTCTCCTTGGACATTTGGGTCTACAGGGTATTTGATTGGAAGTGATCTTAGGTTGGGTCATTTTGTCTCTCTTCTTGACTCTTGGCACCTCTGACCGTCTCAAACGGATTCAACGGAATGGTTTAGAATATTCTTCCCCACATGGCTCAGATGGTAAAGCGTCTGTCTACAATGTGAGAGACCTGGGTTGGAAGATTTCCTGGAGAAGGAACTAGCAACCCACTCCAGTACTCTTGCCTTGAAAATCCCATGGATGGAGGAGCTTGGTGCTGGCTACTATCAATGGGGTCGCAAAGAGTCGGGCACGACTGAGCGACTTCACTCCCAACGCTAAACTTCTGAGATTCTATGACTCTTGCCAACTATGAAGATCCTCAGAGCAAAGGATACCTCTGGCCCCACATCACCTGTTAGCACTTGTTTCTCCCTCGCCTGGATCAGGTGAGCCTCAGTTTAGAGTGAGCATCTAGTGACACCAGGTGTTGAGAAGGGGGAAACGCACGTTTGATGGTTGGTCTGATGGGCAGAGAAAGGAACGGGGAAGGGAGGGAGTCAAAAGGAGGGGAGCAGGAACCGGTTGGGTTGGACCACGCAAGTTAGATTTGATTGATATCCACCTTATTCTCAGAAATCTCTTGCCATTTAGCATTCCTCCTTAACACCAGTTGTCCCAAGTGGCTGCACTTGACCTTTCCCTTAACTCCCCAGAGCACAGCTGAGACCAGCCTGTAACATTTAAATTAGATTTCTCTGAAGTCTCAAGGACAACAACAGAAAATAAGCACCAAGAACAACATAACATTAGCCCAGCTCTCTGCCTGCCTGCTTTCATGAGACCATGCCATCTTTAATCCCTAGGACCAAGAAACCCAATAAAGTGAGACCCAGAGTGAGGCGTCTAATGGATTACATGTCCATCCTATTGAAGGTCAGCCCCTCCTCCTGGGCTCTGGGTCTCATCCTCCCTGTTTTTTCCAAACCCTTTGCTTGGGTACTTTTCTTTCTGCTGCACCCATTTTCCCCTTTTAACCAGATCATTCCCATCGGCATTACAAATATCTGTTATCAAAACATCCCCTGACCCAAAGTCCCTTTTTAGTTACCAACTGAATCCTCCTTCTTTGATCAGCAAAATTCTAGAGAGAATTTTGCCCATACGCATTGCCTTCTGTCATTTTTCTTACAACATTTTCTGACCTGGGTTTTATCTCGGTTTCAGTTCATTGAAATTGTCTTGTCAAGGTCATCAGTGGCTTCCAAGAGACTAAGACTACTTTGCTATCTCTGTCTTGCTTGAGCTCTCAGCAGCTTTCTAGATCCCTGGCTCCTTTTGGAATCACTTACTCTCCTGGCTTTAGCCTCTACCCCACAGCCTGCTTCTTCTCAGTAGCATTGACTCCTCCTATGGAATTTTGGATATAATAGTAGACTATCTCTACCTGCTCCCCTGACGCTCTTGCCTTAACTATCGACTGTCCCCTGTGGCATCCACTCCTGTCACTTTTATACTTGCTCAGTTCAGTTCAGTCGCTCAGTCGTGTCCGGCTCTTCGCGACCCCATGAATCGTAGGATGCCAGGCCTCCCTGTCCATCACCAACTCCCGGAGTTCACTCAGACTCACGTCCATCGAGTCGGTGAGGCCATCCAGCCATCTCATCCTCTGTCATCCCCTTCTTCTCCTGCCCCAATCCCTCCCAGCATCAGACTGCTGCTACTGCTAAGTCACTTCAGTTGTGTCCGACTCTGTGTGACCCCACAGACGGCAGCCCACCAGGCTCCCTCCTCCCTGAGATTCTCCAGGCAGGAACACTGGAGTGGATTGCCATTTCCTTCTCCAATGCATGAAAGTGAAAAGTGAAAGTGAAGTCGCTCAGTTGTGTCCGATTCAGGCTAATGACTCCCAAATCTTTTTCCCTTGTCTTTAATTTTCCATTAAGTTCCAGACTCAGTTACTTAATTGACACAAATATTTTAATATCAAACAGGCATCTCAAATTTACCGTGTCCTTATCAGAAACCTGTCTGTACGTACCCATGCCTGTTTCTTCCATTGGGTATATATTAAACAGGATGACACTAGCTGCAATAACAGATCCAAAACACACAATGCCTCCAATGTGTCTTTGTGTGCTCACTCAGTCGTGTCCGACTCTTTGTGGCCCCATGGACTGTAGACTGCTAGGCTCCTCTGCCCATGGAATTTTCCAGGCAGGAATGCTGGAGTAGGGTGCTGTTTCCTACTCCAGGGGCCTCCAATATAAGTTTATTTCTCACTCCTTTAGCTATCCGAAGGTGGATGATTGTGGTTGGCAGGTGGCTCTTCTCTACAATCCTGTGGTTCTGCCATCCCTGGAGGTCTTGTCATCATCTTCATCTTCTAGAGGAAGGGAAGACAGAGTCTGAAGGGAGTTTTCCTACTTTTTAAAAACCTTGGCCCAGGAATGATATGCATCTTTCCTGCTTTCGTTCCATTGGACTGTATTCTGTCACATGGCTACATCTAAGGGTAAAGGGAACAGGAAAATGCCTTTCAGCTACGTTCAGAGGGAGGAGAGTGAGTTTTGGTGAAAAGCTAGAGATTCCTTCTGCAATTGTCCTTCTAGTCTGTTTACACTCTTCTTCCCACGTGTGAAACATTCCCAAGGAGAAATAACCCCCAATTCTATCCTACCATTGTACTCATTTCAAAATGCGGGGTCTCTGGTTGCTGTTCAGTGTTCACCATCAGCTCTGTCAACTAAAAGCAAGTTCCGTGTATCCCACCCACATCCACGGGTGCATGGCTAAAATAAATGACAACCGCCCATGCTATGCAGTAATCGTTTCTCTCCCCTTCTTGGTTTAAATCAAGGTTATAGTTCCCCTGCAGTTAGGTGTGGCCGGATGACTGATGTCTAACAATCATGTGGGTAGGAGTCATTTGTATTACTGTTGGGAAGAGGATTTTAAAGGCACTATCTCCTGCTGAAGTTTCTGAAGGCCCTCATGATAAATGGCCACAACTTGATGGCTTAAACCAATAAAGTAGTTTTCCCACAGTTGTGGAAGACAGAAATCCAAGACCAAGGTGTCAGATGGCCACATTCCCTCTTAAGACTCCAGGAGAGAATTTCTTTTGTCTCTTCTAGCTCCTGAGGCTCCTGACATTCCCTGGCTTGTGGCAGCATCCCTGACTCTGTACGTGACCTTTTCCCTTGTGTGTCTGTTTCGTTTCTGTCTCTTTTAAGGACGCTCTCATTGGATTTGGAAAGTGAAAGTCACTCAGTTGTGTCTGACTCTTCGCCACCTGATGGCTTATACAGTCATGGAATTCTCCAGACCAGAATACTGGAGTGGATTGCCATTCCCTTCTCCAGGGGATCTTCCCAACCCAGGGATGGAACCCAGGTCTCCTGCATTGCAGGTGGATTCTTTACCAGCTGAGCCACCAGGGAAGCCCCCAAATTTTGGAGTGGGTAGCCTATTCCTTAGATCTTCCTGACCCAGGAATCAAACCAGAGTCTGCTACATTGTGGACAGATTCTTTACCAGCTGAACTATCACCCCAAATCCAATAGGAACTCATCACCATCCTTATCTTAACCACATTTAAGACCCCATTTCCAGATAAAGTCATATGCTGAGGTTACAGTGGACATTTTTGGGAAGAAACCATCCAATCCACTACAGCCCGCTTTATAATAAAAATCCCCTTCTGCAATGGGAAGCAAGGGGCTCATCCAAGTCTCAAGACCGCAGCGATGGTGGAGGCCCTGTGCACAGGTATGTGTGAAGAACCCCCGCCCCAGCAGTGGGGAATGTTCTGAATCTCTAGCCTGGGAGGAGTCTCCTTGTCCGATGTTCTCAGAAAGCCCTGGCTCCAGCCTCTGAGGAATCATTTCTTGACTGTTATCTGTCCTGGCCCATCTCAAGTGGTCCTGGGAGGTGGGCCTCCCTTAGGACAGCACCTCTTTCACCACCAGCACCACCAGCAGTACAAGTTCAGGGGGACTGAGTGATTTTAAGGTCTGATGAGAACTCAGCCATTTATTGTGTCCTTGTTCTCCTGTGTATAACATGTCATTTTCCTTTGGATGATTTCACAATTTGCACAAGTCTAACAATGATATTTCTGTTTCATTTAACCAGGAAATGGCAACCCACTCCAGTGTTCTTGCCTGGAGAATCCCAGGGATGGGGGAGCCTGGTGGGCTGCCGTCTATGGGGTCGCACAGAGTCTGACACGACTGAAGCGACTTAGCAGCAGAAGCAGCAGCAGTAGTTTAGTTGCTAAGTTGTATCTGGCTCTTTTGCGACTCCATAGACTATAGTCTGCCAGGCTAGAAGAACTGATGCTTTTGAACTGTGGTACTGGAGAAGACTCTTGAGAATCCCTTGGACAGCAAGGTGATCAAACCAGTCAATCCTAAAGGACATCCACCCTGAATATTCATTGGAAAGGCAAATGCTGAAGCTGAAGCTCCAATACTTTGGCCATCCCATGCTAAGACTCGGCTCTTTGGAAAAGACCCTGATGCTGGGAAAGATTGAGGGCAAGAGAAGAGGGCGACAGAGGATTAAATGGTTGAATGGCATCACTGATTCAATGGACATGAATTTGACCAAACTCTGGGAGATAGTGAAGGACAGGGAAGCCTGGTATGCTGCAGTTCATAGGGTTGCAAAGAGTCAGACATGACTTAGCAATGAAAGAAGCAAGCAAGCAAGCAACTATGATATGCCTTGTTGTGACCTGGGAGTTTGCTGAGCTTTTGAATCTGTAGGTTGATGTATTACATCAAATTTAGGGAAGTTTTATCATTTTTATTCATATATCTTTTCCTATACTATTCTCTTCCTCTTTTCCTTCAGGGATTCTAATTATGTAAATGTTAGCTTTATATTTTCCAACAGATTACTGAGGCTCTGTTCATTTTGTTTCAACCTTTTTTTCTCTCTTTTCTTTGAGTTGGGTCATTTTTACAGCTCCTTCTCCAAGTTCAGGGACTCTTATTCCTGCCATCTCCCATCTGCTGTTAAAACAATTCAGTGAATGCTTCACTTTAGATATTCTATTTTCAGTTTAGAATTTCTCTTTAAAAAGTCTTCTCTTTGAGATTCCTTGTTTGCTATTCATCAAGACTATGTTTTCCTTTATCTACTTAAATAAATTTATTAGTGTTTTGCTGAAAGTTTTACTTTTGTTTTAGCCTTGAAAGATTCATTAACAAAAGAAACTACTCAGTACACACATAAATAATTTCAATTTTTTATAGAAGATTGCTGCTGCTGCTGCTGCTAAGTCGCTTCAGTCGTGTCCGACTCTGTGCAACCCCATAGACGACGGCAGCCTACCAGGCTCCTCTGTCCCTGGGATTCTCCAGGCAAGAACACTGGAGTGGGTTGCCATTTCCTTCTCCAATGCTTGAAAGTGAAAAGTGAAAGTGAAGTCGCTCAGTTGTGTCCGACTCCTAGCGACCCCAGGGACTGCAGCCTACCAGGCTCCTCCTTCCATGGGATTTTCCAGGCAAGAGTACTGGAGTGGGGTGCCATTGCCTTCTCCGTTATAGAAGATTACCTGACTCTATTTCAATATACAGCCATTAAAAGAAAAGAAATAGAAATAATAGAGAGAAGTAACAGTGGATACATCACCAAATTGGGCCAAGCTAAATCCAGACTTAGACAGTGGGCTGGGAAGTCCTTTGTTAAAAGCAGTCTGGAGTCCCAATTGGGAAAGTGTCCCGGGCAGTACTTCCACTCCATGACTCACACTTCAAATTGCAGTTTGGGGCTCTGGCTTATTATCCCAAGCCACAAAGTGATATCATCATCAATTCATGTGCAAAATGCAACTTTGGTTTTACTTTAACCATTTTACAATGCTGTTTGTTTCACCTTGTAAGTTACAGAACTTAGTTAGACCCTGGGGGTTAGCCAGACCCTTAGGGGCTCAAGAATTCCAAGACTCACTGCTTTTCTTGTCTAAAGTGCTGCCTGACTTGCTGTGTTTGCAAGCAGGCATGGAATCTGGACAGTATCCAGGCAGATCAGAAGCAGATCAGAGGCTTCTAAAGCCTGAACAAGACTTCCTCCATTTTAATTTCCATATCACAATTGCACTCATCTCACACACTAGTAAAGTAATGCTCAAAATTCTCCAAGCCAGGCTTCAGCAATACGTGAACCATGGACTTCCAGATGTTCAAGCTGGTTTTAGAAAAGGCAGAGAAACCAGAGATCAAATTGCCAATATCTGCTGGATCATGGAAAAAGCAAGAGAGTTCCAGAAAAACATCTATTTCTGCTTTATTGACTATGCCAAAGCCTTTGACTGTGTGGATCAGAATAAACTGTGGAAAATTCTGAAAGAGATGGGAATACCAGACCACCTGACCTGCCTCTTGAGAAACATATATGCAGGTCAGGAAGCAACAGTTAGAAGTGGACATGGACCAACAGACTGGTTCCAAACAGGAAAAGAAGTAGATCAAGGCTGTATATTGTCACCCTGTTTATTTAGAGTACCTCATGAGAAACGCTGGAAGAAGCACAAGCTGGAATCAAGATTGCTGGGAGAAATATCAATAACCTCAGATATGCAGATGATACCACCCTTATGGCAGAAAGTGAGGAGGAACTAAAAAGCCTCTTGATGAAAGTGAAAGAGGAGAGTGAAAAAGTTGGCTTAAAGCTCAACATTCAGAAAACGAAGATCATGGCATCTGGTCCCATCACTTCATGGGAAATAGATAGGAAAACAGTGGAAACAGTGGCTGACTTTATTTTGGGGGGCTCCAAAATCACTGCAGATGGTGATTGCAGCCATGAAATTAAAAGACGCTTACTCCTTGAAAGGAAAGTCATGACCAACCTAGATAGTATATTAAAAAGCAGAGATATTACTTTCCCAACAAAGGTCCGTCTAGGCAAGGCTATGGTCTTGCCAACAAAGGTCCATCTAGTCAAGGCTGTGGTCGTGTATGGATGTGAGAGTTGGACTGTGAAGAAAGCTGAGCGCCAAAGAATTGATGCTTTTGAACTGTGGTGTTGGAGAAGACTCTTGAGAGTCCCTTGGACTGCAAGGAGATCCAACCAGTCCATTCTAAAGGAGATCAGTCCTGGGTGTTCATTGGAAGGACTGATGCTGAAGCTGAAACTCCAATACTTTGGCCACCTGATGCGAAGAGTTGACTCATTGGAAAAGACTCTGATGCTGGGAGGATTGGGGGCAGGAGGAGAAGGGGATGACAGAGGATGAGATGGCTGGATGGCACCACCGACTCGATGGATGCGAGTCTCAGTGAGCTCTGGGAGTTGATGATAGGGGAGGAGAAACACATCCAGAGAGAAAGGGTATGGGCATGCTCTGTAATGAGGAGGAGTATAATAAAGAGGGAATGTAAATCACTTATATAGGACAGTCTTTCCAGGTCTTTGTTTCCCTTTGGCTAATTATCTTGTTTCTTTCTTCACATCTGACTGCTCCTTGGACACTCCTTAAGATATGTGCACAACTTTTTTCTAAGATGGATCTCACCACAGAGGCCTGTGAGTGCATAGCCACACTTATTATGGGATGGGCCCCTCCCATTTTGACCAGCAAGAAGCCTTTCTACTCATGTGTAGACAGGAAAGTCTGTCTTGACCTTGGGAGAAGGCACCTTATCTCTTTGTTTTAGCAGAGCTCAGCTTTCACCACTAGCGTTGTCTTTGGAGTGTCTGGGTGAGAATAAAGCTTGAATTCGACTCCACTTGATAAACAACAGCTGTCTGGCCCAGGGGCCGCCTATCTCCTACATCATGACCTCTAGTATTTCCATTCAGCTCTCAACTCCATGGCAGCCACGTTGTTACAGTCTCAGCCTGTGCATGGGTAGCCCAGTTCTTGACCAAAACTAACAGGGAACCCCTGTTATGGGTGAAATTGTGCTCCCCCCAAAAGATACACTGAAATCTTAGCCCCTAATATTTTAAATGTGACTTCTTTCCAAATAAGTTTTGCAGATGAGGTTTTCATAAAGGTGGTTGTTGTTCAGCTGCTAAGTCATGTCTTTCCAGCCCCATGGACTGCAGCTTGCCAGGCCTCCCTGTCCCTCACTGTCTTCTGGAGCGCCCAAGTTCATGTCCTTTGAATTGGTGATGCTATCCAATTATTTCATCCTTCATAAAGGTAATTAAGCTAAAATGAGGTCATCAAAGTGATTCCTAATCCGACAGAACTAGTGCCCCTTATAAAAAAGTATATTGGGGGCTCCCTTGATGGAGCAGTGGTAAAGAATCCACTTGTCAACATGGGGGACATGGGTTTGATCCCTCGTCTGGGAAGATCCCATGCCTTGGAGCAACGGAGCCGGTGTGCCACAGCTGTTGAGCCCGTGTTCTAGAGCCCGAGGTCTGCAACAAGAGAAGCCACCACAGTGAGAAGCCTGCACACCACAACCAGAGAGGAACCCCCCTCACTGCAGCCAGAGAAAACTCGGCACAGCCAAAAATGAATCAATCAATAAGATGTTTTCAAAAAGGATATCAGACAGACAGACATGTGCACAGTGAGAAAGCCACATGAAGGATGAAGAAAGGAATCAAGGAAGAGATCTTGAAGCCAATGGATGTTAAAGAGTGACCAATGGAAGGTGTGAGAGTTTCTCTCTTGCAACTCTCAGAAGCCACCAACCCTGATGATGCCTTGATTTCAGGCTTCCAGCCTCCAGAATGATTAAAGAATGAATTTCTGTTATTTAAGCCATCCAGTTAGTGGTTCTTTGTTAAGGCAGCCCCAGAAAATGAATATGTGTCCACATAGAATTTGGGAGCCCCCGTTATGTGACTCCCTCCGCACTGGTTGCTAACCCCACAAGTTCCGTTTGCTCCAGCAGCTCCAAACTCTGCTCTTGGCTTCTTCAGCTCAGCAGGACACCTGGACTCTTCCTGGTTCCCACTCCTTCATGCTGCAGTCAGGACATTTGTCCCCAGGCAGTCAGCTCCTGAGAGCTGGGCTCACTTTATGTGTTCTTCTCTGAGGAGTTGCATCTGTGCACTGCCTATAGTCCAGTGCCTGAAAACATGTGTGTTGTTTTGTCTAGCTTTGTAGCTGTTTATGGTGAAAGGCAGCTCCAATATTTGTTACTGGCCAGAAGTGAAATTTCTGTTCTAAGTTCTTTGAATCTATTCATTTAATCTTCTCAACAACTCTGTGGGAGTAAGTTACTGTCCTCATGAGTTCTAGATTAAAAAAAAAAAAAACAGGCAAAAAGAAAAAAGATTAAATAACTTGTCCAAGAGTATATCTTTTAAGTGGTGGAGCTAGATTCTGATTCTAGGCAGTTTGGCTGCCAAGGCTATGCTCAGTGAGTGCACCTATTTTGAATAAGTAAATAGATAGCTGTCTCTTTTACCTTTTATCCATTTGCCTTCTGTTCCACCTGTTTAGGAAAATTCCAACATTACATCAGCCCAGTATCTTCACTTTTCCTGGAACCAGACTTCTAAGAATGCTGGGGGGAAAAAAAAAAAAAACTTCTGGGAAGAATAAACTTTTATCAAGAATAAACTCTTATCCAGTTACCCAGGGCTTTGAAAATACCTAATAATTCTGTATGTCCCCAGTGTTTGCCCTCCTTTTGCTGTTTATTCTCACCTCAAATTTCAAACATCTGTACCTCTGTTATTTTCAAGAAAAATACAATTTCCAGCCGTGAACTCAGCTTCTTACTCATTCCTATCAACCTGACTTGTATTGGCATCCATTCTTGTCTTTTCCTCTACTGTCAAAATATTGGGTGTTTCTATGCCTGTCTAAGGCTTATCCACTTTTAGCTGCTGCCCCACATCTTTCTTCCCCTTCTCAGCCAAGCTCGGGAAGTGTTGTTCACACCCTCTGCCTACATTTTTTCATCTTCCTTTCACCCAGCTCAATCTGGTGGCTGTACTTATAACTTCATCCCTTTATTAATGTCAGCTTTTATTTTTATCAGTTTCACCCTTTTGCTTTCTTTAAATGTGTCGAATCCTTTTTCATTCCTTGATTTGAATGCTTCATTCATTATTTGTCTTATTTATTAATATGAATATTTAGGATCATGAACTAAATTCCTTCCTAAATAGTTTTTTTCCTATAGAGTTTAATATTTTTGTTTTGATTTTCTCATTGATCCAAAAGTGTTTGTCAGATAATTAAAAAAAAATTTTTTTAAAATAATTTTATTTATCTGTTTTTGGTTGTGCTGGATCTTTGTTGCTGTATGGGCTTTTCTCTAATGGTGGTGAACTGGGGCTACACTCTAGCTGCAGTGCACGGGCTTCTCACAGTGGTGGCTTCTCTTATTGTGGACCATGGGCTCTAGGGAGCTTGGGGGTTCAGTAGCTGTGACACACACCCCCCCCCCCCGCCCCCAGCCCTAGAGTGTGCAGGCTCGATAGCTATGGCACAAGAGCTTGGTTGCACCAGAGAATTATAAAATTTCCCCAAAGTAGAAATAATATAAAGTAATATACTCTGTTCAAAACACCATAACATAGATACCAATTATAAAATCAGAAAACAAGAGGCTCTACCACACAGAAGGATCTAAATTTTCTGGGTCTTCCCTGGTGGCTCAGTGGTAAAGACTCTGCCTGCCAATGTAGGGGACACGGGAGGATGGTACATGCCTTGGGGTAAATAAGCCTGTGAGCCCCAACTACTGAGCCCACACAGATGTGATGGCTTCACAGCCCAGAACATCCTGAGGAGCAGAAGAGTGATTTCCCTTGCTCCTGAGTGGGCAATCAGATCAGATCAGATCAGTCGCTCAGTTGTGTCCGACTCTTTGCAACCCCATGAACTGCAGCACGCCAGGCCTCCCTGTCCATCATCAGCTCCCGGAGGTCACTCAGACTCACATCCATTGAGTCAGTGATGCCATCCAGCCATCTCATCCTCTGTCGTCCCCTTCTCCTCCTGCCCCCAATCCCTCCCAGCATCAGAGTCTTCTCCAATGAGTCAACTCTTCACATGAGGTGGCCAAAATACTGGAGTTTCAGCTTTAGCATCATTCCTTCCAAAGAAATCCCAGGGCTGATCTTCTTCAGAATGGACCGGTTGGATCTCCTTGCAGTCCAAGGGACTCTCAAGAGTCTTCTCCAACACCACAGTTCAAAAGCATCAATTCTTCGGCACTCAGCCTTCTTCACAGTCCAGCTCTCACATCCATACATGACCACAGGAAAGACCATAACCTTGACTAGGTGAACCTTTGTTGGCAAAGTAATGTCTCTGCTTTTGAATATGCTATCTAGGTTGGTCATAACTTTCCTTCCAAGAAGTAAGTGTCTTTTAATTTCATGGCTGCAGTCACCATCTGCAGTGATTTTGGAGCCCAGAAAAATAAAGTCTGACACTGTTTCCACTGTTTCTCCATCTATTTCCCATGTAGTGATGGGACCAGATGCCATGATCTTCGTTTTCTGAATGTTGAGCTTTAAGGCAACCTTAAACGGGAAAAAGAGAGAGAGATATACAGGCATGGAGGTTGGGAAAAGATGTTGCAACCCTTGTTAATCAGTGAGCTGGGACCAGATTTTGCAACAAAATCTCATTCGATGCCAACAGTATGGATGAAAAAAGTGTCAGCTCCTATGCCTGGCACCAAGTAAGTTCCCCACTCTCACCCCTGGTAAAGGAAGACTACATAATTGAGATAAAATGTCTACCACCCATTAGCATGGGGCTTCGAGAAGAAATTTACTTCAGTCATAGAACAATTTTGTACACTTGTCCCACAACATCTGTAGCTCCTGCTGAGATCTCTCTGTGAGTTCTGGAACTTTATCCAGGTTAGATTAGATTTTTCAGTTTCAAGTTGAGTATTCTCAAAACAAAACCCATCTCCTCTCATCATCTTACCCTCCTTACTCCCCAACTAAAACCTATTCTTTTTCTTGTCTCCCCTGTTTTACTAAATACTATCAACATTTATTCAGTTGTCTAGGACAGAAACCAGGGTGTTGTGTTGGGGGAGGGGGGGTGTAGTTCAGAAAACACTAAAAATTAAAAGCTAACTAAGAATTCTCATCCAGGGCTATCTTAGTGGATCAGAAGATAATGAATCTGCCTGCAATGCAGGAGACCTGGGTTTGATTCCTGCATTGGGAAGATCCCCTGGAGGAGGGCATGGCAACCCACCCCAGTATTCCTGCCTGGAGAATTCCCATGGACAGAGGAGCCTGGTGGGCTAGAGCCCGTGGCGTCACAAAGAGTCGGACATGCCTGAGCGACTAAGCACAAGACATCTCATCCTAGGATCACTCATCTATACTGGGGCTTTGCTGGAGATTTCGTTTAAAAATTAGGTGTGCTTTTTAAATAGTTTGAAAAACCACTGTAGAAGAGGATGCAATAAATGGAGCAAAAGAGACTAACACTTGCAAACAAGCCAAAGCCACTGAAAAGCCTGGAGGCTGGGGAAGGGACCTGGAGAGGTGAATGGTCAAAGGGAGGCAGGTTCAGGAAACATCCTTCGTTGGTTGCCCTGGTCTTCATCCCAGTGTTTGTTCTGAGGGCTGGAGGGAGGACAAAGTCTGAGCCCCACGAAGAAGGGCCCAGGGAATCAGTTTGCCTGCTGCTCCTTCCTCGGACAAAACTCACTGCTCTCCATGGCTCTTCAGGAACGCAAGGAGCCTGATTTCTACCAGGAGAATTTTGAGCCCACATCCTACCTGAAGTATTACAGGATGAACCAGGATCCCATCGGTGATGATGTCCTCCTTTTCCTGCTAAAACACTACAACGCCACCTTTAAACCAGGTGCTGGTCTCCTTCAGCCCTGGGGGAGGTTTGCGGGAGGAAGGGTGGCCATGCAAATTTTAAATCAGATGCTGGTTTTCTTTCATTGTAGGGCAGTCGTCTAGTGGGAGTGGGAAAGGATGGCCAGACCATTAATAGCAACTTGGGATCTTCAGAGGGTGTGGCTGTGCCCTACAGGAAGATTTTATTTAAAAAAAAAAATGTGTTTTATTTATTATTTATTTTTGGTTGCACTGGTTCTTCCTTGCGGCACATGGGTTTCCTCTAATTACAAGGAGCTGGGGCTACTCTTCGTTGAGGTGCACAGGCTTCTCACTGTGGTGGCTACTCTTGTTGCAGAGCATGGGGTCTAGGCATGTGGGCTCAGCAGTTGCAGCTCGAGGGTTTAGATGCCCCACGGCATCTGGAATCTTCCCTGGTCATAGACTGAACCCGTGTCCCCTGCATTGGCAGGCGGATTCTTAACGACTGGACTAGCAAAGAAGTTAGGAAGAGTTTGGATATACTTGACGTATGGTACATGGTGGTATCCTCTCAAAGTTCCTGAGGTCAGATTTTCTCTTCCCATAAAGCCTGAGAGCTGTGGTCTTTGATGATCCTGAGTAGGCCTGTCTTCTCCCTATCCCTCGCAAGGGAAACCTGAAGGGCATCCGACAGTGTAGGGAAGATTTGCTTCTTGTTTGGGGTGGGCTTTGCCCTTCTGTCTGATCGCCACTGTGGCCCATGCAAGCATCGTAAGTGGTTGCTCTCAGATTTGCACCACCCCCCGTCACTGCCACCCCAGGGAAGTATAGTGCGAGGCTGGCTGGACCACTAAAATCAAATGCTGGGTATCTTTTCATCATTCCTATGGGAAGAAAACATAACCCAGTAGCCAGAATTTCTCCAATTAAAATTTTCTGCCATCAAATTTTCTTAAGCCTTTGATGCTTACTTCAATTTATTTGCTACTGTACCCTACAGATATAACAACGTACAGACAAACAAGTGTGGTAGCAGATTAGCTGGCTCATCTCGGCAGTCAGTCAGGACCAGCTAGTTTTCTGTCCTCTTGGCCTTGTTGTTTATCCTGGAAGCCCCCTGCGTGTGTGCTCAGCCGCTCAGTTGTGTCTGACTCTGTGACCCCATGGACTGTAGCCCACCAGGCTCCTCTGTCCATGGGATTCTCCAGGCAAGAGTACTGGAGTGGGTTGCATGCACTTCTCCAGGGGGATGTTTCAGACCCAAGGATCAAATCCACATCTCTTATGTCTACCTGCATTGGCAGGTGGTTTTTTTTTTTTTTTTTTTTTACCACTAGTGCCACCTGGGAAGCCCCTGGAAGCCCCTTGCCAAAGTCCAAACCCTCTTGATATTCTGTGTCAACCAGTCTCTTGTGGATGGAGAGAAACAAGACAGGAAGGGGAGGCCAAGTATTCTTCACAGGCCCTGTTTCCTCCTTTTAGTTCCCAAACTGCCAAGCAAGTTTCTGGATACAATTGATACTCAATACATGTTTGCTGATTGATCTTTGGAACATTACATATGGTCCCAATGGGGCCATAGGCCACATCAACAAAGAGCGCTTGGGACAGGGAAACCAGTGTACTCAAGAATGGAATCAGACTTCTCCTTTGGACACTTTTTAAAAAATTTAGTTTATTTATTTCATTGCTACGTGTGGGCTTTCTCTAGTTGCAGAGAGCAGGGGCTACTCTCCAGTTGTCGTGTGTGGGCTTCTCTTGTGGTGGGGCACAGAAAATCTTCCGGGACCAGGGATCAAACTGTGTCCCCCGCACTGATAGATGGATTCTTAATTATTGGACCACCAGGGAAGGCCTGGACACTTGGCAGTGGTAAATTGGTAGGTGAAATGTCAACGCTGGTTCTTTAAAACTCTACCCCTAAACAAGCGCCCTTGTTCCTAACACTCCCCTCCTGCAAAAACTCTCCATGCTCAGTGTGCTGGAGCTGTTAGTGCAGCAAAGTTCCCAGTGCTGGAGGTCACATGCTCCGATGGTCAACTCCCTGTGGCCTCTCCCAGTGGAGCAAGAAGAGTAGAACCTTTTGGGAAGTGTGGGCCTTGGAGCCCTCGGTCAGTCAGTCAGTCAGTTCAGTCATTCAGTCCTGTCCGACTCTTTGCGACCCCATGAATCGCAGCACGTCAGGCCTCCCTGTCCATCACCAACTCCCAGAGTTCATTCAAACTCATGTCCATCGAGTTGGTGATGCCATCCAGCCATCTCATCCTCTGTCGTCCCCTTTTCCTCCTGCCCTCAATCCCTCTCAGCATCGGAGTCTTTTCCAATGAGTCAACTCTTCGAATGAGGTGGCCAAAGTGCCCAGGTACTAATGATTCAGAAGGAATATTCCTATTCTGAAACAGGTGGGCTGGAAGGGAAACTCCTGATTGACATCGGCTCTGGGCCCACCATCTACCAGTTCCTCTCTGCCTGTGAGTCTTTCCAAGAGATTGTCGCCACTGACTACACAGACAAGAACCTCCAGGAGCTGGAGAAGTGGCTGAAGAAGATGCCAGGGGCGTTTGACTGGTCTCCAGTGGTGAAATACGTGTGTGAGCTTGAGGGAAACAGGTAAGGGGGTTCTTGCTTGTTTTCAGATCTGCATAATCTTCACTTAGCTCTTAATCAAGAATTTTCCATGGAGTTTGTATACAAATGGCAAGGCAGATGGAGACTAAGAAAGAAGGAAATCAGTGGAACCTGAAGAAGAAAGGAGGAAGAGTGAGATATGAATTCTATAAAGACCAAAAGAGGCAATAGGAAGAGCCGGCTAGAGGCAAACCTGGAGCCGGGAAGAAACATCACCAAGGTCCACAAGGAAGCCAAGGTCTGAGTCCAAGCAGGACAACCCTCCCGGCTGCCTCCTTTCTAATTAGCTGGTGCCCTTTTGTTCCAGTTACAACCTCCAGGGAGCTCTAAACCTGTGGAATCTTTTTGTGGATCCCAGGAGATAAGGGTTAGAATTAAGACAATCTTGCATGGCAAGTGGAACAGAATTTACTTACCTTGTATATTTTCATTTAATTTCAAGGCACCAGGAAGGTCCACCATAGCCCTTCCGCTCCCCAAATACCACCCTCCCTAGTTAAGATGGTTGAAGTTGTGCATTAGTTTCTTATTCCTTCTGCTTAAAACTATGATTTCTTTTTTACTTTTTAAACATTGAGGTATAGTTAATTTACAGTGTTGTTAGTTTCAAGTATATAACAAAGAACTGAAGCTGAAACTCCAATACTTTGGCCGCCCGATGCAAAGAGCCGACTCATTGGAAAAGACCCTGATGCTGGGAAAGATTGAGGGCAGAAGGAGAGGGGCCAACAGAGGATAAGATGATTGGATGGCATCACTAATTCAACAGACAGAGTTTGAGCAAACTCTGGGAGATAGTGAAGGACAGGGAGTCCTGGAGTGCTGCAGTTCGTGAGGTCACAAAAACTCAGACACGACTTGTGACTGAACAAAATTATGATTCCATACACATATACAATATATATATATATATATATATATATATATATATATATATATTCTTTTTCAGATTCTTTTCTATTATGGGTTATTTAGGTTATTAAAAGATACTGAGTATAGTTCCCTGTGCTCTAAGTAGGTCTTTGTTGTTTACCTATTTTATATACAGTAGAGTGTATATGTTAAGACTACGAGTTTTAAAAAATACAGAGCTGGAAAGAGTAGGCCTTTAAGTGCTAGAACTTATTCATACTGCAGAAGGCATGTGGCCCACATCCTGAGAACAGGTAAGAAGGGAATGTGTGAGTCGAGGAGGAGGTTGAATGGAGTGGCCAGAGGCCCCCCACAATGTCCCCCAAGCTCATACAGTAGTTTTGCTCCTCTGAGTCCAGGCAGACATTCTGTTTCTGGGGGCACTTGCTGGGTCATGTGAGATGCGGGCTAGCAGAGAGAGACCCGGCTAACCGCCAGGGGCGCAGGGCGGGAAGGGGGCCCTGACCCGTGACCCCAGGGTGGGCAGGTGCTGGGCTTCACTTTGTCGCCAGCTGGTCTCTCTATGGGACTCAGTTTTCTCATCTGTAGAACTGGCAGCCTGCTGCTCTGGGAGCCGGAACGCCAAGCAGAGAATGGCTGGGAGTGACGTGAGTGGTCCACGTGATGAGCATGCCCCAGCCGGCCTCTTTCTTCCCTCCCATCCAGAGATAAGTGGGCCGAGAAGGAGGAGCGCGTAAGGAGAGCCGTCACGCGGGTGCTCAAGTGCGACGTCCTGAAAGAACGGCCCCTGGAGCCCGCGGTCCTTCCCCTCGCCGACGGCCTCACCTCCTCCCTGTGTCTTGAGGCTGCCTGCCCCACCCCGCAGGCCTGCCGGGATGCCCTGCGCCACCTCAGGACCCTGCTCCGGCCCGGGGGCCATCTGGTGCTGAGCGGGAGCTTCGAGACCACCTTCTTCATGGTGGGGGACAAGAAGTTCCCTGCTCTGCCCCTGAATGAGAAATTCTTGCGGGAGGCCCTGCAGGAGGCCGGCTTCATCATCGAGAAGCTGGATAAGGTCGCTCGGGCCGCTGAGACCCACCTGGATAACCGCACTGACTACACAGGGCTGTTCTTCCTGGTGGCCCGGAGAGGGGACTAGAGGCAGCGGCTTGGAGGGGGTGGGTAGGGAGCGGGCTTGGGACCATCCCTCTGCCACCTTGATTGTATTTCTCTCCATTTCGCCAGCTTCACTTCTAACGCTTGCTGGCAGATGATCACCAGGTCAATCGGGATGCTTCTCCCAGAGAGGTTTATAATGTATTCCACTAATGGCGCTGGGCTGGGAAGAAGAATTGGGCCAGAGAAAGAAAGCTGCGTCTCCTTCCTTCTGGGCTCCTTCAGGGTTGCATGGAATGAAGTGGGAAGGACCCTTCTTGCTCTCTGATTTTAGGCAATTTGGACTGCCCGCCTTCTGAGCTCAGTCTCCACCTCCCTCCCCATGCCTGCTAACCCTGCAGCCCTGCCCCTTGAAATGGAAACCACACGCATGGATTTTGATCCTTGGCTCTCTGATTCAACTTGCTCTTGTGACTTTAGGTGGGCACCTAATATCTCAGAACCTCAGTTTCCCCATCTCTGAAATGGAAATCATCACACCTCTTCCCAGGGTTTCTGTGACACCCAAAAGGTATAACATGAATATCCTTGGTAAATAGCCATGTGAGCAAGCTTGTGTGTTTTTTAAGCTTGGCTGACCTTGTAGAGACCTTGTCACAGGATGTGACAAGATGGCATAAGGAGTTCTGAAGAGAGCTAGAGAAGTTGTTTTCCTTCTCTGTCCAGTGAACCCCACCTTACCCTGTCTGGGGCAGGGATGGGACACATGGGAAAGACTTTTTAAAGGAAGTAGGGAGCAAATTGGTGAAAGGGTGACCAAGAGTAAGCCAAGTGAAGGAGTCGTGGTGAAAGGCAGGAACTTCTGGTACAGGTACTGAGACCCAGAAGGGAGACAACATACTGTGCTGGGTGAACTTCAAGAAAAACTGAAGACAGGGACTTCCTTGGTGGTCCAGTGGCTAAGACTTTGCACTCCCAATGCAGAGGGTCCAGGTTCAATCCCTGGTAAGGGAACTAGATCCCACATGCTCCACCTGAAGATCCTGCATATTGCAATGAAGATTTAAGATCCTACGTCCTGCAACTAAGACCTCAGGCAGCCTAATTAATTAATTAAAAAAAGAAAAATTGAAGATACTTAGGTTCCAAGATTGAGGCTCTGTCCCTTGAGGGACTGCTAATACACGTGGCGTAGTAGCACAGGCCAGTGCTCAGAGTGGGAGGAGGAGTGTCAAATCAGTGACCATGGGTGGCATTGGAGGTGGGCAAGCAAGCAATTTAGTCATTCAACAAATATTTGTTGAGTGCCTGCGTCCAGCTGGACACTGTGTAGTGTCAGAACCTTTGCCTAGGGCTGGTCCTCACACTAAACATAGTTGCAACGTTGAAGCCCTTGATCACATTCTACCCCATGTGTGTGTATCTGGGGTATATTTTTTGTGTATGTGGGCATGTGCACACGTGTGTGTGTGCGCGCGCATGTATGTGTTTGTGTGCTGATCGTGGTAGTAGAGGTGGGTCACATCTATCCATGGAACCACCACAAGAGTGATTATTGAGGTTGACTCCCAGAAGCTGGGTTTAGATCAAGACTAGCTCCTAGAACTCGCCTGCAAGGCGATGGACCCAGAGGCTGAGTGCTAACACCCCATCCAGGGCAAGCTCAAAGTATGCACTGGAGTGTGCAGCCAGAAAGTTCAGCTGGGAAAGCATCAGGCAAAGAGCAGGTGGGTGGGCATATGGGGAGAGTGTCTGGGGTGGGTGTTCTTGGCAGGACTGAGGTGCCCAGTCTCTGCCTCCCTGTAGGAAGTGTGGGCATGTACCTGGGTGATATTCTTCTGGGGCCCTGGTGTTAGTTAACATGAGCTTTCACATCAGGAGCTGTTGGCTTCTTGACTCGACCATCAGGTTACCATGTATGTTTCATGGGCTGCCTGTGAGTGGGCATTTGAGTGGCTTCATGACTTCCCGGGTGGCTCATATGGTAAAAAAAAAATCTGTCTACAAAACAGGAGACCCAGTTCCATCCCTGGGTCAGGAAGATCCCCTGAAGAAGGGAATGGCATCCCACTCCTGAATTCTTACCTGGAGAATTTCATGGACAGAGGAACCAGGTGGGCTACAGTCCATGGGGGTGGCTAAAAGTCAAACACGACTGAGTGACTTAACGCTTTTTACTTAATGTGTGTGAGACATGGCTAGTGACGGGAGGGTTTACAATTAGCTGAGACAACAGGCTTCACACTTCTGCTAGGCACCCATTGAGCTGATACAGGGCCCTAGGACAAGGCAGCATTAACTGGGAAGAGGAATAGTGATGAGAAGCAGAGATGAAGGAAGGATTAGTTCCTGCTCTAGAACTAAGGAAGGTTTCGGGAAGAAGTGAGGCCAAGATGCATTATAAAGGAGGGTGGTGGTTGGAAAGGCATTTCCCCTGGAGGAAACAATCCTGTTACAAAACCTGGCCTTGGGAAGATGCTGGGTGAATGACGTGATGTTTGTGCTGCCAAGGGGTGGGCTCTCTATCGGAGAGCAGAGGGAGGCAAGGCCAGGAGGGCAGTTCCGGGCCTTGGGCTCTGTGAGTCTCTCCAAGGGTAATCAGAGTTCATCAATAAATATTTATTTAGCATCTGCCATCTGCCAGGCACTGAGAGTGTGAGAAGAAATTTGATACAATTCTTGCCCTTGCCGGGCTCACAGACAGTTATGATCCATTACAGGAGGTGAAGGCACACAGAAGGAAGTGCCAAGTTTAGGGGAGACCAGGGAAGCATCATAAAGAGGTAATGTTTATTTTTAAAAAATATTTTTACGGTGGTCCAGTGACGAAGACTCCGTGCTCCCAACGCAGGAGGCTCAGCTTCAGTCCCTGGTCAGGGAACTAGATCCCACATGCTGCAGCTAAGACCCAACACAGCCAAATAAATAAATAAATATTTTTAAAAATGTATTGGAGTATAGTTGCCTTACAATGTTGTGTTCGTTTCTGCTGCACGGCAAAGTGAGTCAGCTACACGTATACATGCGTGCATGCTAAGTTGCTTCAGCTGTGTCCGACTCTTTGCGACCCTATAGGCTGTAGCTTGCTAGGCTTCTCTGTCCGTGGGATTCTCCAGGTGAGAATACTGGAGTGGGTTGCCGTTTCCTCTTCCAGGGGATCTTCCCAATCCAGGGATCGAACCTGCGGTTCTTACATCTCCTGCATTGGCAAGTGAGTTCTTTACCACCAGAGCCACCTGGGAAGCCCAGGAAAAGAACATGAAAGTGAAAGTCGCTCAGTTGTGTCCGACTCTTTGCAACCCCATGGACTATATACAGTCCATGGAATTCTCCAAGGCCAGAATTCTGGAGTGGGTAGCCTTTCTCTTCTCCAGGGGATCTTCCCAACCCAGGGATGAAGCCCAGGTCTCTGACATTGCAGGCAGATTCTTTACCAGCTGAGCCACAAGGGAAGCCCAAGGATACTGGAGTAGGTAGCCTATCCCTTCTGCAGCGGATCTTCCCAACACAGGAATTGAACCGGGGTCTCCTGCATTGCGGGCAGATTCTTTACCAGCTGAGCCACCAGGGAAGCCATACGTTTACATATAGCCCCAGTTTTTCGGATTTACTTCCCATTTAGGTCACCACAGAGCACTGAGCTATACAGTAGGTTCTCATTAGTTATCTACTTTACATATAGTATCAATAGGGTGTATATGTCAACCCCAGTTTCCCAGTTCATCTCATCCTCCCCACCTTCCCACTTGGTGTCCATATGTTTGTCGCAAAGAGGCAATGTTTAAACTGAGCCTTGGACTAACCATAAATACCAGGTTGCCAGGCAGACAGTGAGGTGGAGGGGAGGCGGGCTGGGGTGTTAAAGGCATTTCAGGAGGAGGAGGCAGCTCGGCCCTGATGGGAACCATGGGCGGACATCAGGCGTCTTGGGGAACCTTGATCGGGAAATGCATGCTGCGTGGCTGCTCCCTGCTGGGCCTGTTCTATATCTAGGGATGCAGTGACTGAGTCCAACAAGGCCCTGCCCTCAGGCTCCTTGCCCTTGAGAGGGGTGGGGAAGTGAAAGTGAGGTGTCTCAGTCATGTCCGACTCCTTGCGACCCCATGGACTGTAGCCTACCAGGCTCCTCTGTCCATGGGATTCTCCAGGCAAGGATACTGGAGCAGGTTGCCATTTCCTTCTCCAGGGGAGCTTCCCGACCCAGGGATCAAACCTGGGTCTCCCGCATTGTGGGCAGATGCCTTACCCTCTGAGCCACCAGGGTGGCAGGCAACAAGAGTGGGCCAAAACAACAGTGTGAGAAGCTCCGAGAAGGAAATAAACAGGACGATGCTGTGGAGAGTAACTGGGGCAGAGGGTGTTGGGGAGGACAAGGCTGGTGGTCCTGCTGCATGGGAGTCCCTATGTATGGGGGGGGGTGTGGTGGGGAGAAGGAGGCAGGGGACCAGTCCTAGCCCAGCTTTGGATGAAGTTTCCCTTGTTCTTCACTCTGTGGACACAAGGGGGCAGCCGAGCCTTGAGCTTGGCAGGCAGCAGGGCCAGTGGGGCTGGAGGACGCTTATTTCACTCTTGCTTGTCCACCGCCCGCTCATTGTCTGAGCCTGCTCTCCTGTCCAACTTGACTGCTGAATGGGGCAGTCAGGAAGGGAGGCCACTCCCAAGACACAGCACTCTGACTTTCACTGCCTTCACTTAACCGTATATAATTATGACGGCCCTCCCCCTCCACCCCCACCCCACTGCCCCACCTCACCCAGAGCCAAGGCTAAGGTCCAGGAGAGCTGATCAGATCTGCTGCGTCAGAGCCCGACTAGAGACGCCCCATAAGTAGTCAGGATGACGCACCAAGGATAGGAACCCCAGCTGGCCTCTGGGAGGGAATTATTCTGCGGCGTCGCTGCGGTAATGAAAACCTCCCCAAAGCCCATGAAACTGGGACAGGAGAGCCAAGTTCAGTGGACAGGACATAGTAAGCCAATCAGATCCATCCAACAGCTGTTATTGCATGTGTTAGGTCTCGCTCTAGTGCTAGGAGTACAAAGGGGACCTGGACACAGAATTAGATTCAGGTTCTTCCCAAAAGTTCATGATCACGTAGGCAAACAGCCATTGTAACGTAGTGTGGTAAGTTCAGTGACCGTTGTGCAAGACTCAGAAGTGCATTCACCTGGACCTGGGGGTAGGATGGAGCCTGCCAGAGAAGGCTTCCTGGAAGTAATGCCCAGGTTCAAGATCAGATCAGATCAGTCACTCAGTCGTGTCCGACTCTTTGCGACCCCATGAATCACAGCACGCCAGGCCTCCCTGTCCATCATCAACTCCCGGAATTCACCCAGACTCACGTCCATCGAGTCAGTGATGCCATCCGCCATCTCATCCTCTGTCGTCCCCTTCTCTTCTTGCCCCCAATCCCTCCCAGCATCAGAGTCTTCTCCAATGAGTCAACTCTTCGCATCAGGTAGCCAAAGTATTGGAGTTTCAGCTTCAGCATCACTCTTTCCAAAGAAATCCCAGGGCTGATTTCCTTCAGAATGGACTGGTTGGATCTCCTTGCAGTCCAAGGGATTCTCAAGAATCTTCTCCAACACCACGGTTCAAAAGCATCAATTCTTCAGCGCTCAGCCTTCTTCACAGTCCAGCTCTCACATCCATACATGACCACAGGAAAAACCATAGCCTTGACTGCTGCTGCTGCTAAGTCGCTTCAGTCGTGTCCGACTCTGTGCGACCCCATAGACGGCAGCCCACGAGGCTCCGCCGTCCCTGGGATTCTCCAGGCAAGAACACTGGAGTGGGTTGTCATTTCCTTCTCCAATGCATAAAAGTGAAAAGTGAAAGTGAAGTCGCTCAGTTGTGTCTGACTCTTAGGGACCCCATGGACTGCGGCCCACCAGGGTCCTCCGTCCACGGGATTTTCCAGGCAAGAGTACTGGGGTGGGGTGCCATTGCCTTCCCCGATAGCCTTGACTAGATGAACCTTTGTTGGCAAAGTAATGTCTCTGCTTTTGAATATGCTATCTAGGTTGGTCATAACTTTCCTTCCAAGGAGTAAGCGTCTTTTAATTTCATGGCTGCAGTCACCATCTGCAGTGATTTTGGAGCCCAGAAAAATAAAGTCTGACACTGTTTCCACTGTTTCCCCATCTATTTGCCATGAAGTGATGGCACCAGATGCCATAATCTTAGTTTTCTGAATGTTGAGCTTTAAGCCAACTGTTTTACTCTCCTCTTGCACTTTCATCAAGAGGCTTTTGAGTTCCTCTTCCCTTTCTGCCATAAGGGTGGTGTCATCTGCATATCTGAGGTTATTGATATTTCTCCCAGCAATCCTGATTCCAGCTTGTGTTTCTTCCAGTCCAGCGTTTCTCATGATGTACTCTGCATATAAGTTAAATAAACAGGGTGACAATATACAGCCTTGACAAACTCCTTTTTCTATTTGGAACCAGTCTGTTATTCCATGTCCAGTTCTAACTGTTGCTTCCTGACCTGCATACAAATTTCTCAAGAGGCAGATCAGGTGGTCTGGTATTCCCATCTCTTTCAGAATTTTCTACAGTTGATTGTGATCCACACAGTCAAAGGCTTTGGCATAGTCAATAAAGCAGAAATAGATGTTTTTCTGGAACTCTCTTGCTTCTTCTATGATCCAGCAGATGTTGGCAATTTGATCTCTGGTTCCTCTGCCTTTTCTAAAACCAGCTTGAACATCAGAAAGTTCACGGTTCACATACTGCTGAAGCCTGGCTTGGAGAATTCTGAGCATTACTTTACTAGCGTGTGAGATGAATGCAATTGTGTGGTAGTTTGAGCATTCTTTGGCATTGCCTTTCTTTGGGATTGGAATGAAAACTGACCTTTTCCAGTCCTGTGGCCACTGCTGAGTTTTCCAAATTTGCTGGCATATTTGTGGTTCAGGATAAGAAGGTTTAACCAAGCAAAGGTAGAGAGGGCTTTTCAGGCAAGGGAAAAGGGTGAGCAGGAGACTGAAGTTGAGAAACAACATGGGAGGCATCCCTGGTGGCTCGGTGGTTGAGTGTCGGTCTCCCAGTGTGGTGGACACGACATGGGATCCATCAACGGTTCTGGGGCGAGCCACATGTCTCGGAGCAACTAAGCCCGTGAGCCACAACTATAGAGTCAGTGCCACAGCAAGAAAGTAGCTGCACTTGCCACAACTAGAGAAAGCCCGCACTCAGCAACGAAGACCCAGTGCAGACAAAAATAAATAAAATACTAAAGAAAAAAAAAAAAAGAAATGACATGGGAGCGAGGTTAAAAGAAGTTCTGGTGTGTCTGAGAACGTTCCAACTTCACACCCTTTAACGCTGCAACCATCTTATCAGGCTCAGTCTCCAGACCTGGCTCTTGCCTCCCTCTCCCTCCTCCCTCTCAGCTTCCTGAATGAACTGTTTTGTACATTTCCATAGGCGCTTTAGGGAACTGAGTTTTTCCAGGCCAGAGCCTACAGGATTAGGGAAAACTGGATGCTGGAAAGAGATGAGAAGGCTGGGAAATTAGCCTTTGGGTGAGCCTTTCCCTGGGGGACCTTTTGTGTCCCTGTTCTTAATAGGTAGGTGATGCTTCTGCAAAGTGGGGATGGAGTGGGGAACTGACAAAGAAGGCAGTGACACTGTGCTTTCAAGAGGAACCTGGGCTTCCCAACTGGCTCGGTGGTAAGGATTCTGCTTGCCAGTGCAGGAGCCACAGGTTTGATCCCTGGTCTGGGAAGATCCCACATGCCGCGGAGCAGCTAAGCTCATGCACCACAGCCACTGAGCCTGTGCTCTAGAGCTCGGGAGCTGCAACTACAGAACCCACGTACTGAAACCACAGAAGCCCTCACACCCTAGAGCCCACGCTTTCTGCAACAAGAGGAGCCACCCACACCCCACCCCCTGCTCCCTGCAACTAGAGAAAAACCTGCACAGCAGTGAAGATCCAATACATCCAAAACTAAACAACATTCTTTTAAAAAGGAGAGGAATCCAGATATGGACTAAATAAATAACAAACACACTTGCAAAAATGAAAACTGTAAGGCTAAAAATTGGTTAACTAGGTTACATAAAAATTAGATTCCTGAGTGGTGAAAGACCCCAGTAGCCAAGGTGATCAGGCAGACAGATTGGAAGAAATATTTGCAATGGTCAAACCAACCAGAAACGGATACTTTCTAGAATATACAGATGAACAACAATGTCAAGAAGAAGTCCAAGGGGAAAAAGGACAGGGATGTGATGAGAGAATTTACAGATGAGGAAAGCCGCAGAGTAACAAACATCTTATGGCAGAGATTGTCTAATTTTTCACCAATTTCCACGTCTTCTCTTCTTTGGCACACAGTGCATTGCATTTCCCAGGCCGTTTCCCGTGGCTGAGTTCTGGCCCGAGGAATGTGACTGCATCTGTGCGTGGCACAGCACACCTTGTGTGCTGTTCTCTGAGGGCTCTCTCTTCCAGCCCCCATTGGCTGTATGTAGAGAATCCAGCAGAGGACCCTGAGGCCCTAGAAGATGACAGAGCTATGCAATAGAAGCCTGACCACCTGGTGTAGTACTCTGGCCCTGGCCCTGGCTACACTGCACTGTGATGTGAACAAAAAATAAGCATTTTTGTTAATAAATAATTTTTGTCAATGGTTTTGTTAAGCCACTGAGATCTGAGGTTTGTTATGTTGCTTAGCTTACTTACTCATACACATGTTTAGATGTACTCAAGCTCACCAGAGAAAGGCAAAAAATATATATATTTATATAAATGTCTTCAGAGAAGGCAATGGTACCCCACTCCAGTACTCTTGCCTGGAAAATCCCTTGGATGGAGGAGCCTGGTGGGCTGCAGTCCATGGGGTCGCTAAGAGTCAGACACGACTGAGCGACTTCACTTTCACTTTTCCCTTTCATGCATTGGAGAAGGAAATGGCAACCCACTCCAGTGTTCTTGCTTGGAGAATCCCAGGGATGGGGAAGCCTGGTGGGCTGCCGTCTGTGGGGTTGCACAGAGTTGGACACGACTGAAGCGACTTAGTTTAGCATGTATACCTCTTCACTTATTCTCACGAGACTGGCAAAAACTGGTACAGTAGATCAATCGTTGCAAGAAGTGCAGTAGGGTTTGGAGGCATGCATGCGGGTCTGGTAATACAGCAAAAGCCATGCACTGCTGGTGGAGATATAGACTGGTGCAGCCTTGCTGGAGGCAATCTGGTGATTCTTAGTAAAATTAAATATGTGGTTACCTTATGACTCAGCATTTCTACTCCTGGGAATACACCCCGTGAAAAGGCTCACATGGGTCCATACAGAGTATCTACAGAATGTTGTGCTGGGACTTAGCGGCAACTTGGGTATCCATTACTGGGAGATTTGATAACAAATGAGCGGAAGCAAGTCAGGGAGAGAGCCATGGTCAGAAGTAACAGGCCACATGTGCACGCAGCAATGAGAATGGGCCTTCAAAACAGAGTGGAAATGGCATAAATAAAAATATATGCAGAGACTTCCCCAGTGGTCCAGTGGTTATGAATCCACCTTCCATGCAGCAGACTCAGGTTCGATCCCCGGTTGAGGAACTAAGGTTCCATGTGCCGCCAGGCAACTAAGCCTGGGCCCTGCAGCTACTGAGCCTGAGAGCCGACACAGAAGATCCTGCAGGCCACAGTGAAGACCATGTGGGCTGAAGATCCCACGCTCCACAACAGACCTGCTGCTGCTGCTGCTAAGTCGCTTCAGTCATGTCCGACTCTGTGCGACCCCATAGATGGTAGCCCACCAGGCTCCCCCGTCCCTGGGATTCTCCAGGCAAGAACACTGGAGTGGGTTGCCATTTCCTTCTCCAATGCATGAAAGTGAGAAGTGAAAGTGAAGTCACTCAGTCGTGTCCGACTCTTAGCGACCCCATAGACTGCAGCCCACCAGGCTCCTCCATCCATGGGATTTTCCAGGCAAGAGTACTGGAGTGGGGTGCCATTGCCTTCTCTGACAACAGACCTGACACAGCCATAAATCAGTATTTAAAAAACCATGGATACAGTCCCTGGTGGCTCAGTGGTAAAGAATCCGCCTGCCAATGGTGGACACACGGGTTTGATCTCTGGGTTGGGAAGATCCCTTGGAGAAGGTCATGGCATAACTTAGTGACTAAACAACAATAATAATGGAGCAACAGTACATATTTTACAAAAATGCACATAAAAATACACAATAAACACTTGGGAATAGTTGGAAAATGGGAGGGAGAAAAGAAAATAGAATTGACTGGGTGAATCCACTTGCACCACACAGATTCTTCCTTTCAAAAGCTTTCTAACAAGAGACTTAAGACTGACAATCACAGCTTTTTTTTTTTTTTTTTTCCTGAGACTTGGCTTCCTTTACGGAGTCTGATTTTCATGAAGTTATTGCAGATTTCTTCCATTTTTTAAAAAAGCCCACATTCAGCCTTTGCTGTGCTTTTTCCAATTTCACAAGCATTCTCTCTTAATCTCCTGACCTCATGAGTTTTCCAAAACTAAACAAAGAGAAACAGAATTACTAAATCCAATCATAGTCCAAAGAGCTTTTACTCAGAACATGAAATGATTTGTTTTTTACATCTATAATAAGCAGAGGGAGAAAAGGATGAAATACATCTTGCTTGTATTTGTATAGCATTATTAGTGACAGGACGAGTGTCCTAAATATACTGTAACATTACAGTAATTAGTAGGAAACAAGAAAAAAAAAATCAGTGGAAAAGAGAAGATAGCTCTAGTTAGATCTTAGAAAGTATTATAAGTGCTTCCCCACTGGCTCAAAGGTAAAGAAACCAGACAGGTCTGCAACACAGAAGGTGCAGGTTCAATCCCTGGGTTGTGAAGATCCACCGCAAGAGGGCATGAAAACCCACTCCAGTATTCTTGCCTGGAGAATCCCATGGACAGAGGAGCCTGGCAGGCTTCAGCCCATAGGATCAGGAAGAACTGGACATGGCTGAAGCAACTGAGCGTGCACGCCCGTAAGTATTGCAAGTAGGGACATACCCAAGGAGGAAAGGAAGCAAAGCAAAATAATCCAAAGAACACAGAAGCCACTAAAGGTGTCAGCCTTTGCCAGGTGGGTGTTATGGGAGCAGCACCCTGATCTCTGGCCTCACTGCACTTTGATCAGCATGACCTCTGCTGGGCACACACTGATCTCCAGCTAGCAGGCCCCCCTGCCACAGCCAAGAAGCCCAGAATGCCATCTCCCTAAAGTTCAAACACCTTGCATGCAATGGGGTTGGGCAGGGGCTGGACACCTTTTGGCTGGATGATGACATTGAGGCTGAGGCTCAAGCACTTTATTCTTTCCTGAGCAGCCCTCCCCGACCCCACCAATATCTTTCGTCTACCCTCACCCTTCTTCCTGTGGCCAAGCAGCTCACCACTCACGTCTTCCTCTCCTTCTTGTCCCTGATACCCTTCTAAAAACTTTCTGCAACCTGGGCAATGGGTTCAGTGGCCAGGTTAAAGTGTGGAGATTCATGAGTATACATAACCAGAGAGATAACTAGATAAGCAGTTTCTGGCCAAGCCAGTGTCAGTGCGGCTGTGGGTTTTCAACTCAAGGCTCTGTGGGAGAATGCATTGTTAGAGGCACAGGGAACAAGAGGTAGCTCTCTGCACTCACACTACCCTTCTCGTGGTCTGAGTGGACAGCTGTCCTTTCTTCCCGACAGGTAGGCGGGACTCTCAATCAAAGAGGGAAGCTGAGAGGTTGTGGACTTTAAGAAAAACCTCCCCACTCCCCTGCAATTAAGGCTCAGATTAATCATCCCTGGACTCACCATATGCATTCATTAAACTCTCAAGCAAGCCCTGTGGGACAACATCAAATTTGATGAGTTATCATTTTGCTTGTAATTTTGTTTATTTCTTGTTAATTACCAAGAGCTTGAAAGGCCCCCAGATTGCTGGTTCCTCTGACTGCAGGAGTCGCTTCATTTGGCTCTGCCAGGACTCTGAGCTGGGAGCTCACACCCAGCCTCAGGTTTGGTTTGAGCAAAGAATCTGGAAAGAGGCTCAATAGACCCACTTCTCTGCCGTATTAACGAGCCACCCCCATCCCCTCACCCCGACACACACTGCTACAGCAGGCAGACGCGATGGGAGCAGGCTCCTAATTGCTGCGGCATGCCTGGGCGACCATTGCTTTCTTGGATATCAGCAGAAGCCACGGAGTATAATAGGAGAGATCACTGTTGACTGGGGTCTGATCGTCTCTGGAGCATATCGGGCCGCTGATCTAAAGTAAGCCTTGAAGTCTGAAGCACAGAAGGACTTCTTCCAGAATTGGAAAGAGAAGCTTGGAAGGAAACCCGAATGGCAGCTTCTGTAATGTTCCCCGCCATCCTTGCCCTATTTTTGTTGAGATAGTCCTTTATCCTTTAGTGCCCTTGAGTGATTTAACCCCACTGGATAAAACTGTCGCTGAGGACCTACTTTACAGAGGAAACTTGGGAAAACCTACATGATCAAGTACCCTTGGTCTCTCAATCTGTGCTTGTTTTAAAAGTGGCTCTGCATCTAGACGTGTGGGATTTTTTTTTTTTAATTGTGAGATACAGTATACATAGAAAAATGTTCACAAAACATTTACAAACAGTGTAAAGATTCATATAAAATAAACACCATGGGATCACCCGTGAGTCACGAAGTAGAAGACTGAAGAATCTTCCTTCACCCCAGCACAGTCCCTTTCTTTCCCTCCTGAAGGAACTTCTATCCTGATATCTAAAGCAATCATTTCACTGTTTTTCATGCTTTTAGGCATCACTAAATGATATTGTTTACTGTAGCCTGTTTTGAACTTTGTATAAATCTGATAAAAACATCAGTCTTTTTTTATGACTTGCATCTTTCACTCTGTAGCATTTGAAGAAACATCACTGTTGATACCTGTAGCTGTAGCTATATAGATTTTGTTGTTTAGTTGCTAAGTCCTGTCTGACTCTTTTGTGATCCCCCAGACTGTAGCCTAGAAGGCTCCTCTGTCCATAGGATTTCCCAAGCAAGAATACTGGAGTGAGTTGCCATTTCCTTCTCCAGGGGATCTTCCCAGGAGATCGAACCTGTGTCTCCTGCATTGGCAGGCGGATTCTTTACCAATGAGCCACCAGGGAAGCCCATGTCTATTCTTTATATATAGTTTTTTAATCCACCTGAGTTAGTTTCTCTGTATTATATTGTCAAGAGAGACTCTAATTCCATTTGCTCCCCTATGGATACTCATTTATGTCAGCATCATTTACTGAAAAGTCTATCTTTTTGCTATTGACCTGGGATGTCACCTCTGCAGTTCATCAAATGTCCATAGGAGCATAGGTCCCTTTATGGGTTCTCTACTCTGTTTCATTGGTCTATTTGTCAATCCTCATCCCAACACCACGCTGTCTTAATTACTACAGCTTTATAATAAGCATTACATCTGGTTGAGCAAGTCCTCCTACTTTATTCTTCTTCTTCAAGAGTAGCCACTCTTGGCCCTTGGTGCTGCCATATAAATTTTAGAGCTGGCTTGTCAAGTTCCAACAAAAACCTATTGGGATCTTAATTGCGATTTTACCGAGTCTATAAATCAATTTGGAGAGAAATGACATCTTTACAATATTGAGTCCTCCAATCCATGAACTGGTATATTTCTCCATTTATTTAGGTCTTCTGTTATGTCTCTCAATAAAATTTTATAATTTTCTCCATTAATATCTTGTACATGTTTTGTAGGATTTATTCCTCAGTACTTCACATTTTTTTAATGCCATTGTGAATGAATTCTGTTTTAAATTTCATTTTATAACTGCTGCTGGTTAGAAATTAATTTTTTTGCATTGACTTGGTATCAAGAAACTTTGCTAAACTCTAATCCTAGTAATTTATTCAGATTATTTTTCATTTTCTATATATATCATCATCTGCTTATTTATAATCCTTGTGCACATTTTTCTTACCTACTGTGCTAAGATTCCCTAGTAGAATCTTCAATAAAATTGATAATTGTTAGCAATCTTGTCTCTGTTCTCAAGTCAAAGGGGAAGATTTTAAACTGTCATGATTAAGTATGATATTTGTTGAAGTTTTTGTAGATAATCCTTATCACATTAAGGGAGTTGCATTTTGTTCCCAGTTTGCCAAGAGCTGTTTTTATTGTGAATGAATGTTGAATTTAAGCTTTTTTCCTTCGCTATTGACTGGATTGGAAGTTATATTTCGCTTTGATATGTAAATATAACTATCTACATAAATTTATTTTTTGAACGTTAAATGGACTTGTGTTAGGGGGATAAGCCCACCTGGTTTACAGTATAACTCCTAAAAGAATGCACATTTCAGGCTTCGGATTGAAACCTGGCTGTACCATTATCTGGAATGACCCTGGCATGTTATTTAACTTGTCTCTATCTCTTCATATGGGAAATGGGGATAATAATAGTACCTGACTCACAGAACTATTGTAAAGTTTAGTAATATGTTTAAAATGCTTAAACCAGTGCCTGGAACATAGTATGCATCATCTAAGTATCTGTTGTTTGATTGGCTAGACAATAATTGTGTAGGATTTTTGTACTTGTATTCATGAGTGATTTTAGCTTGTCCATGTTCCCATAAATAACCTTGGTATCATGGTTTTGCTAAAGTTATCAAATTACTCGAGGAGTGTTTTGTTCTTTTTCTGTTCTCTGAGTTTGTGTGAGGTTACAATGTTCCTTGAATAAATGGTAGAACTCATTTGTGAAGCCATCTGCCCTGAAGGTCTTGTATGGGAAAAATTTTTAAGTTCACTGTTGGTTATAAGTCCATTCAAGTTTTGCATGTGCTGTATACTTACTTAAGTGTATATTTACTTAGGCAAATATAAAATTTTAAAATAAGGTTATTCATAATATCTAGTTATTATCTTTGAAAGGTATGTAGCATCTGTCATGACATTCTCCTTTTCATTGCTTATTTATAACCACAAAGGACATTATTTTTTTATATGTTTGTTAGAATTACCCACAAATTGTCATTCTTCATTCTTTCTTGCATCTCAGACCTTCCCTTTGGGTTCACATTCCTTCTCTCTGAAAGCCATTATTTAGGATGTCCATTTGATAGGACCTACTAGTGGCAAACTTCCTTTTTTGTCTGAAAATGTTTGTTTGATTTCCTTAAAGACTTTTTCTTGTTAAAGATTCTAATTGGACAGGGACTCTTTTCAGCCCCATCGACAGTACTATTCTATCTTCAGCCTTCCTTTTGTGCCCTGCAATGTCAGTTCTCAGGGTAACTATCACTCTTTGGAGATAATCTGTGGTTTTTCTCTGGATGTTTTCAGCATCTTCTCATAGTCTTTGGTGTTCGGTAGTTTTAGCAATAAAATGTCTAGTGATAAGTAGCTTTTATATATCTTGCTTGGGAGTCACTGGACTTCTAAATATGGTTCTTCATAGAATCATTACATGGATTAAATGAGTCAATATTTGTAAAGTACATGGAACAGTAGCTGCACAATATAAGTATTTCATAAATATTACAAAGTTAGTGGAGGTGATGGAATTCCAGTGGAGCTATTCCAAATCCTGAAAGATGATGCTGTGAAAGTGCTGCACTCAATATGCCAGCAAATTTGGAAAACTCAGCAGTGGCCACAGGACTGGAAAAGGTCAGTTTTCATCCCAATCCCAAAGAAAGGCAATGCCAAAGATTGCTCAAACTACCACACAATTGCACTCATCTCACACGCTAGTAAAGTAATGCTCAAAATTCTCCAAGCCAGGCTTCAGCAATATGTGAACCGTGAACTTCCTGATGTTCAAGCTGGTTTTAGAAAAGGCAGAGGAACCAGAGATCAAATTGCTAACATCCGCTGGATCATGGAAAAAGCAAGAGAGTTCCAGAAAAACATCTATTTCTGCTTTATTGACTATGCCAAAGCCTTTGACTGTGTAGATCACAATAAACTGTGGAAAATTCTGAAAGAGATAGGAATACCAGACCACCTGACCTGCCTCTTGAGAAATCTGTATGCAGGTCAGGAAGCAACAGTTAGAACTGGTCATGGAACAACAGACTGGTTCCAAATAGGAAAAGGAGTACATCAAAGCTCTATTTTGTCACCATGTTTATTTAACCTATATGCAGAGTACATCATGAGAAACGCTGGGCTGGAAGAAACACAAGTTGGAATCAAGATTGCTGGGAGAAATATCAATAACCTCAGATATGCAGATGACACCACCCTTATGGCAGAAAGTGAAGAGGAACTAAAAAGCCTCTTGATGAAAGTGAAAGTGGAGAGTGAAAAGGTTGGCTTAAAGCTCAACATTCAGAAAACGAAGATCATGGCATCTGGTCCCATCACTACATGGGAAATAGATGGAGAAACAGTGGAAACAGTATCAGACTTTATTTTTCTGGGCTCCAAAATCACTGCAGATGGTGACTGCAGCCATGAAATTAAAAGACGCTTACTCCTTGGAAGGAAAGTTATGACCAACCTAGATGGCATATTCAAAAGCAGAGACATCACTTTGCCAACAAAGGTTCGCCTAGTCAAGGCTATTGTCTTTCCTGTGGTCATGTATGGATGTGAAAGCTGGACTGTGAAGAAGGCTGAGTGCCGAAGAATTGATGCTTTTGAACTGTGGTGTTGGAGAAGACTCTTGAGAGTCCCTTGGACTGCAAAGAGATCCAACCAGTCCTTTCTGAAGGAGATCAATCCTGGAATTTCTTTGGAAGGAATGATGCTAAAGCTGAAACTCTAGTATTTTGGCCACCTCATGCGAAGAGTTGACTCATTGGAGAAGACTGATGCTGGGAGGGATTGGGGGCAGGAGGAGAAGGGGATGACAGAGGATGAGATGGCTGGATGGCGTCATTGATTCGATGGATGTGAGTCTGAGTGACCTCCGGGAGCTGATGATGGACAGGGAGGCCTGGCGTGCTGCGATTCATGGGGTCGCAAAGAGTCAGACACGACTGAGCAACTGATCTAATCTGATCTTATCTGATCTGATTGTTGTTTGTGTGTATTCATATCTGTACCTGTTATTCATTGCTTCACAGCTCTAGCCCACCCTTCTGCATTACGCGATGTAAGAGCTGGATTCTACAAACATAATTGTCCTTTGCCGTGTAAGAGGGGGGTCAAGGGCCATTATGAGGAAGCAGATTTTTATCTCTGTTGTTGTTCAGTTGCTCAGCTGTGTCTGGTTCTTTGTGACCTTATAGACTGTAGCCCACCAGGCTCCTCTGTCCTCCAGTATCTCCCAGAGTTTGCTCAAATTTATGTCCATTGCTACCTAACCATCTCATTCTCTGCCACCCTCTTTTCCTTTTGCCCTCAGTCTGTACTCCTATGTATGTGTTAGTTGCTCATCATGCCTGACTCTTTGCAATTCCATAGACTGTAGCCACCAGGCTCCTCTGCCCATGGAATTCACCAGGCAAGAATACTGGAGTGAGTTGCCATTCTCTTCTCCTGGATCTTCCTGACCCAGGGATCGAACCCTGGTCTCCTGCATTGCAGGCAGACTCTTTACCATCTGAGCCACCAGGGAAGCCTATCTATAATGATATCTTATTCTGACTATAAATCTTGATGGCTTCTGAAAAGGGTGGGAAAAATGAATTATGAGGTGAAGAGAAAAGGAGTACGACAGATTCAAGGCCACATGCAAGCACTCTTTTTAAAGTTCCCCAGTAAAATGATCCATCAGTGGGAATAGTGTGCATTTCCCAAGGTAAGGATTCCATGTAAGGGAAGCTATGATTCAAATTTCTCAATACCTTGAACAGAGAACTTTGAATAGAACAGATATTATCAAAGTAAACCAAAATATATCACCCTTATAATAGGCCACTTTGGCGTATTCATTATTGTGAATTAAAGGCACTTAAGAAACAGCAGGTACAGGGATAATCTGACTCTTCTTTTTCTTCCTGAAAACAGGAGATAAAAATCTCATATGAAAGATACCCTCCCTGTCCCAGGAGGAAAGAAGACATTCCAACCACCGGAGACAGGGAATTTGGGGCTGAGAAATTTGTACCAACAAACCTTGTTGAACCAGGCCCCATCTTCCTAGTTAATTCCTTACCATTTAGTATCCCCAGCCCAAATCCCTTTGTTTTGACAGTTCTTCACAATTTTATTATTTCTTCATCTAAAAGGTCTAAAAGCTTCCTCCTCTGGTCACATCTTCAGGACTTCCTTCTGTTGTGAAGATACCCTTGTATACATAAAAAAAAAAATTAATTAAATGTATATATTTTTTCCTGTTAATCTGTCTTATGTCCATTTAATTCTTAGGTCCAGACAGAGACCTTAAGGGGATAGAGGAGAGCTTTTTCTTTCCCACTATGCCCATTTTACACACCAAAACTGAGGCGTAAGTCTCAGAAGTCGGGCTTCCCTGATGGCTCAGTGGTAAGGAATCCACCTGCCAATGCAGAGGATGGAGGTTTGACCCCTGATCTAGGAAAATCCCACATCCACAGATCAACTAAGCTCCTGCGCCACATCTATTGAGCCTGTGCCCTAGAGCCTGGGAGCCACAGGAGCATGAAGCAAAGACCTCCCAGAGGGGAGCATGGCAACCCAGTCCAGTATTCTTGCTGGAGAATCCCATGGATAGAGGAGCCTGGTGGGCTACAGTCCATAGAATCCCAAAGAGTCGGACATGACCGAAGTGACTTAGCACACACAGGAGTTTTACATTTTGTTCCCAATTAACCTTTTTGGTGTCATGCAGAGTCTCTAAAGTTCCACTGGGTTTAAGCTAGCCTTTTATTCCATTTACCAGGGATATTAAGTCTGAAATCAGATAGATATCAGATAGATAGGAAATCAGATAGTATGGGTATTCCAACTTTGTTCTTTTTCAAGATTATTTTGGCAAACGTAGGATCTTAGATCCTCAATCAGGGCTCAAACCCTCAACCACCTCATTGGAAGGTGGCGTCTTAACCACTGGACCATGAGGGACATCCTCACTTAGTGTTAATATTCTCTCTTTTCAGCTTCTTAAGGTGGAAGCTTAGATCATTTAACTTCACTCTTCAGCATTGTTTTAGCTTCATCCCATGATTTTTGATATGTCATATTTTTATAATCCAATTCAGCATATTTTATAATTTTCTTTATGATTTCTTCTTTGACTATAAATTACTTGTAATTTTTTGGGGGGTTGATTTCCAAGATTGTTGGAATTTTTCCTAGATTTTGTTATGATTTCTAATTAAATTTCATTGCAATCAGATTTATTTTGTGCCCCAGCATATGGTCTATTTGGTGAACATTCTATATGTTTTCTACATTGAATAGACTGCATATTGTCCAGTTGTTGGTGTAGTTTCCATAGATGTTAATTCAGTCAGGTAGATCAATAAAACTGTTCAAACATTCTACATGAGTTTTTGTTTACTTGTTCTATAATTAGTGGGAAAGAGAGGTGTGAAAATCTCAAACTATGATTGTGGATCTACCTCTTGCTCCTCATGGTTCTGTCAACATTTGCTTCATGCATTTTGATGCTTTGTTACTAGCGACATACATTTTTAGGACTGTTATGTCTTTTTGATTAAGAAATATCTCCCTTTACCTCCAGTAATACACTTTGTCTTGAAGTCTACTTTGATATTAATATGGCCACACCAGCCTTCTTATTCTTGAAGTTGGCATAAGGTGGTAGGGACCTTCTAAGATGGTCCCCACTAATCCTCACTCCAAGCATTCATGTGGTTGCTTAGCTCTCTCCCCTTGAGTGTCCACCAGATTTAGTGACTGCTGCTGCTAAGTCACTTTAGTCGTGTCCGACTCTGCGTGACCCCATAGACGTCAGCCCACCAGGCTCTCCTGCCCCTGGGATTCTCCAGGCAAGAAAACTGGAGTGGGTTGCCATTTCCTTCTCCAATGCATGAAAGCTAAAAAGTGAAAGTGAAGTCACTCAGTCGTGTCCGACTCTTAGCGACCCCATGGACTGCAGCCCACCAGGCTCCTCCATCCATGGGATTTTCCAGGCAAGAGTACTGGAGTGGGGTGCCATTGCCTTCTCCGGATTTAGTGACTGGGGTCTAACAAATCTAGCAGCAGAGTGACGGGACATCAATTCCGAGATTAGTTTACAAAGAGACTATTGGGCACTCTCTCTTACACTCACTCGCTTGTCCTGAGGAGTCAGCTTGGAACCAAATTTATCCCCAGGTGGGCCTTCAGACGAGACTGGACAACTCTGAGAGTGGCCAGCACTGCAGTCTCATGAGGGACTTTCCACCAGAGACACTCAGCTAATCTGTACCCAGATATCTGACCTGTAGAAACTGAGATAAATGTTTGTCATTTTAGATTGCTAAGTTTGGGGATAATTTATTATGTAGCAATAGATAAATAACATACAAGATAAATCGTTTTCTACCCTTTTGTTTTCAACCTAAGTTTTTATATTTAAAGTAACTTTTTTTTTCAAATAGCATGTAATAGGTCTTGCTTTTCAATCCAACCTAACAATTTCTGCCTTTTAACTGAATTGTTTAGTCAATTTACACTTAATGTAGTTACTGATAATGTACGGTTGAGTCTAAATATACCATCTTGGTATATATTTTCTGTTTGTACCATCTGTTTGTTGTTCAATTGTGCCTTTCTTTCTGCTTCTTGTTGGTGAATGAAATCATATTTGTTTTTCCATCTAGTATTAAATACATATTTTTATAGTTCTTTTTTATCTCCTTCATGGACTTTTATCTCCTCTATTGACTTCTTTTGTGTGTATGTTTACACATGTGTGATTTTTCTAGAAATTAGATAATACATTTGTAACATCTCATGAGCAATGTAAGATATTACAACAGTTTAATTCCTTTAACCCACTTTCCTGCCCCTTATACAACTGCTGTTGTATATTTATTCTATATATACTATAACACTATAATATATTGTTACCGGGGTTTCCCAGGTGGTGGAATGGTAAAGAGTCCGCCTACCAATGCAAGAGACTTGGGTTCGATCCCTGGGTCAGGAAGATCCCTGGGAAAAGGAAATGGCAACCCACTGCAGTAATCTTGCCTGGAAAATTCCAGGAGCAGAGGAGCTTGGCGTGCTACAGTCCATGGGGTGGCAAAGAGTGGGATATGACTGAGCACACATGCACACACACGTATTGTTACGACTTCTGCTGTAAGCAATCGGCAGTGCCTTTGTTTGTTTTTATTGTTTTATTTTTAATTTAATTATGGTTAAAAAATACATATCATAAAATTTATCACCTTAACTTTTTAAGTGTACAGGATAGTAGTTTTAAGTATATTCACATCAGTCAGCAGTAATTTCAACAAATATAAAGTCTCCTATGTTTATCCACAGATCTGTCCTGTCTAGTATCCTTCACTTATTTCTGAAGATCTAGGCGTCTATCTGCCATCATCTCCCTTCACCTGGAGAACGTCCTTTAGTGTTTTTTATAGGGCATTTCTGTTGGAGATAAATTTGCTCAGCTTATCAACGTCAGGTAGAATAAGCAATTCTTATCTTTCTCATACTATGAGGAATTTAATACTTTTTGACACCCTCAAGCCCTTCTGGCATCTTCCTTCCTGGTGTTTATTGTTAAACTCTTAAGATTTTAAATCCAAATGTTGTCATTGAAAGTATTATTTTTATATTTTCTTTCCAGATTATATGCTCTCAGCTTGGAATCATATTCGCAATTATGTGAATGTATTTTATGCTCATTATATATGATTTTTTTAGCTGTTGACTTTTAAAATTCTGATTCATCTCTTAGTCAACTGAACAGGTTTTTGGACCTTTTTCAGGAACAGAAAAGTGACATGTTTTCTTTTTTTTTTCATGTATATAACAGCTTTATTGAGACGTAATGCATGTATATATCACACAGGTCACTCATTTAAAAGTGTATAGTTTGGTGGGTTTTAGTATATTTAAAGAGCTGTGCAGCCATTACCACAATCTTAGAACATTTTCAATACCCCTGAAAGAAATCCTAAACCCCCTTCTCAACTCTGCTAAGTCACTTCAGTCGTGTCCGACTCTGTGTGACCCTAGACGGCAGCCCACCAGGCTCCCGCGTCCCTGGGATTCTCCAGGCAAGAACACTGGAGTGGGTTGCCATTTCCTTCTCCAATGCATGAAAGGGAAAAGGGAAAGTGAAGTTGCTCAGTCGTGTCTGACTCTTCAAGACCCCGTGGACTGGTGCCTACCAGGCTCCTCCGTCCATGGGATTTTCCAGGCAAGAGTTCTGGAATGGTGTGCCATCACCTTCTCCATTCTAGACAATCCCTAATCTACTTTCTGTCTCTTTGAATTTGCTGCTGCTGCTGCTGCTAAGTCACTTCAGTTGTGTCCGACTCTGTGTGACCCCATAGACGATAGCCCACCAGGCTCCCCTGTCCCTGGGATTCTCCAGGCAAGAACACTGGAGTGGGTTGCCATTTCCTTCTCCAATGCATGAAAAGTGAAAAGTGAAAGTGAAATCGCTCAGTCATGTCTGACTCAAGACCCCATGGACTGCAGCCCACCAGGCTCCTTCATCCATGGGATTTTCCAGGCAAGAGTACTGGAGTGGGGTGCCATTCAGATCAGATTGCCTTCTGCCTATTCTGGAAATGGAATCATTCACTATGTGGCCTTTTGTGTCTGGCTTCTTTCAATGCTGTAGTATTTTCAAGGTTCAATGATGTTGTACTAAAAAGTGATACATTTTCTAAGCCCAGGAATATTTGGAAGGTATTTTTGTTGTCCATACTCATGAGCAACATTGTAAAATTATGTAACAATACTTAAATATTGCTCCATGTTTTTCTCTTGGCATTAAATAAGAAATCAAGAGAAACTATTTTCATATGCCATTTAAACCTGTAAACCCTTTTCTTAGAATTAAGTACTAAAAGCATTACTTACACTGGCTAGAGCCTTCAAACTAAAGTTAGGTTCTTCAAAATAAAAGTAATTTCAAGCTTTTTAACTTGACACTGTGATTTCACAGAATGAAATGGACATTAACTAGAAGAAAACTGTAGCTATGAGGACTTAAACGATATTCAAAATTATTAAATAAATATGGAATTTCCCGGGACTTATAGGATTTCAGGGAAAGTTTATCAAAAAGTTTTTAGTCATTGTCAGACAGTGCACCTTTCCAAAGTCCAAATCATGTGTCAGGAAGGCTTTTAGAACTTTGTTCTCAATTTCCCTAGCTATCACAAGCTTTTCCATCTTATTCAGAAATGAATCCTTAACATCTAGCAGGCTGTTAAAAGCATTACTTATCTCAAACCAGAATCATCAGCTTATAACAACTGCTCCTGAAACACTGTCCCTTCCCAATCACTCTGTTAGACTAAGGAACTGTATTTTTGGCAGTAAAATTCTGCATTCGCACCCTTATCCTTTTGCTAGATCCTAGGCTTCAACCACTTTGAGAATGATAGTGATCCCATTCAACTTAGGTCTTTCTTGCATCTCCAAGGCCCTCTATCAAGCCACAGCCTATTTCCCCTGAGATTATTTCTCCTTTATCTGAAGCTATTTCTTGTGCTGACTGATGCTGAAGACAATTTGAGCTGTCTCTTGTTTCTCTGCCTTTAGAGTGTGACTCAGACACTTAGATGCCACTCATTTTTACAATTATCCTAAAAGTTGTAAGACACTGGTATCAAATTCTTGCCTCACACTATTCATTTATCAAGTCAGAAAGTCAAATACTAACTACTCAAGCATGAACCAAGGAAAATGAGCTTTTTACCTTAAGAAAACCTAGAAACAACCATTAATTAACCTCTGGTTCCTGGAGCTTGGAACATGTGGCTTTGTGGTCCCCAGACTAGCAGCTTTCATATTATTTGGGAACTTACTAGGAATGAAGATTCTCAGGTTTACCTACAGAATCAGACTCTGTATTTCAACAAGATATGCAGGGGGATTGAATGCATTTTACAGCCTGAGAAGCGCCGATGTCCAGAACAGAACTTCCCAGCAGGTATGTCAGGACACGCTGGTGGGTGGGGATAATTTCCAGGTGTGCTCTGGAAACCAGCCCTCAGCCCTCCTCAGCCTTCGGGGCAGCAGGGAGCGGTCTGGAGGCTGGAGCCCCTGTTAGTTGCCTCCGCAGGGAGTAGCTCCTTCACTTACCTCCTTGTACCTGAGAGGAGAAAGCTTGAGCAACTGTAGAGGCGGTGGTTCTCTGAAATAGATGCTCTCCATACAAAGATTTACATATCTATTGAAAAAGATGTTTGTCTATTGCCCCAAATAGACACGGCTGTGCCAGTTTGTTCTGTGAACTAGTCAATGGCCTCTGTGTGTGTGTGTGTAAGTCACTCAGTCGTGTGAACTCTTTGCAACCCTATGGACAGTAGCCCACCAGGCTCCTCTGTCCATGGGGTTCTCCAGGCAAGAATACTGGAGTGGGTTGCGATTTCCTTCTTTAGGGGATCTTGCCAAAACCAGCAATCAAACCTGGGTCTCCCAGATTGCAGGCAGATTCTTTACCATCTGAGCCACCAGGGAAGCCCAAACTGCTTCTATCCATCTCTGTATTTTAATATCTCATAAAAGACTGACATTCTTTTCAAAATCAAGACCTTGATGGTGATGAAAATTGTCTCAGGGATATCTAGGACAAGCTTCTGCCTTTTATAAGTATGTTTTTGTCTTGAATGAGGACTCTCACTGCATTCTCTCTCGGGGGAAATAAATAGGACAGGTTGAAAAACCTTCACCTGGCCATTTCCTTCAAAGGTAAACTATTTCTACTCATGTATGTCAAAATATCCCAAACTCAGTGTGCCCGAATAGAGCTGTGATTATCCCCAAATCTCTTTCATCTCTGGTATTAGCTTTATGAATGGCTCCATCATATAATTAATTGGAGAAGCTAGAAGCCTGGAGGCCAATCCTGTCCTTTTCCCATCAGTCATGTTTCATGACCAGCACCAAGCTCTATCCACTTCACTGCCTGAGTTCCTCTTAGACCAGTACATTTTCCCCCAATATTTTGCAATGCACAGGCTGTTTTCTTGGTCTGTGCTACCATCCTTGTCTTCCTAATTGACCTCCCACCTCTCCTCTTAGGACTTCCCTGGTGGCTCAGACGGTAAAGCGTCTGTCTACAATGCGGGAGACCTGGGTTCAATCCCTGGGTTGGGAAGATCCTCTGGAGAAGGAAATGGTAATCCACTCCAGTACTCTTGCCTGGAAAATTCCATGGACAGAGGAGCCTGGTAGGCTACAGTCCATGGGGTCCCAGAGAGTTGGACACGACTGAGTGACTTCACTTTCTCTCCTCTTGTCCCAAATTGATTGCCTCAAAATGTAAATCTGATCACATCCCTCCCCTCCTTAGCATCCCTTAACATCTCCCCATGGCTTTCAGGATAAAAAGCAAAACTGTTCACATGGTCCATGAAGCCTTGTCTAGTCTGGTGCATGCCTTGTGATTCCCAGACTAGCAGCTCCCGGGTCATCTGGGAGCTCACTGTTAGGCCTCCCTTTCTGCTCTCCTCTGCTTTGTTTGCTGAGGTTCAGCCATTCAGCCGTAACTGGTGGTCTCATCTCTGTGTCTCCTCCCACCCCAGGGCCTTTACACTTGCTATTTCCTCACTGGAATATCCTCCTCCACCCCTACTCTCTTTTGCCCCTTTCATTCCTATTTATTTATCCTCTGTTTCTCTGCTCACCTGATTCCTTCTGGGAAGAGCTCTCCCTGATGCTCCAGACGAGTCAAGCTCCCAGCCCTTCTCTCACTGCCTTGTATCCCTGCTCCCTAGCACTTATCACAGACTGTTTCAGTTTTGTGGAAGATCACTGGATGACTTCTTCCTCCCAGACTGTAATCTCCCTGAGGAAAGAATTTGTTTCTCATTCATTCCACCCTGGGTCCCTTTCCACCCAGAGCTCTTCCTGGCACACAATAGAAGGTCAAAACATATTGATAAATGAAGTGACTGTGTGTATTTTGCTTTCTGGAGGCGTCCTCCTGCCGTGTCATGCAGCTATGGCCTGTACTGAAGGGTTCCCGGTGGTTAGTCCTTGCTCTTACAAGTCTCACATTGACATCTAAGCTGATTTAGCTTTTTATTTCCTTTATACACCTTGATGACTTCCCCTTAGGAGGGCCTGCTGGAATCTCTGGGGATGGGGCTTGGAGAGGTAAATGGAATCGAAAACAGTTTGTCCAGGGCATTCTGATTCACCTCTTGCCTTGCAGAGTCAGGGCAGGAGGAACCTGCTCTAAATCTCAGGATAACTACCTGGGGTCTGGAAAGACATTCTTGGAAAGTGTTCTTCCCAGGAGTCCCCGATTTATCCTTTCTTCCCTGCTTCCTCCCCAATTCCTTCAGGCTTTTATAGGCAGCATACTTACAGAGGAAATTGGTGCTTTTTTTTTTTCTTTGAGTATTGATTCCTTTGAGACTAGATCTTTAGAACTAGAGAAATGGTTACATGGCTGTTAGCTTTCTGTAGAACTGCCTCGCGTTTTCCTGGTGTATGCTTATTCCCCACCCCTTGAGCTTAATGTGAGGCTGAGTGGTAATTGCCTGCATCTTCAGGCGACTCCATTTCACTGCAGGTGGATCGCGGGCCCCGAGAAGCCCCGAGGTGTAATCTTTACATGACTGCCTTGGCAACTGAGTTCAGCAGTGTTTGCAGTACATCCGAGGACAAGCCAGTATCCACGACAGTGGGTGTTCCTAACAAATTTTCCTCTCAAATTGGCACTTTCTCTGTGAGCTTTCCAGACTTCACAGTGTCTCACAGTTTGGGAACAATTTCCATCATCATCTGACTGGCAAGTACTAGTGTTTTGTGGCAACTTGTGTTCTTAAAATAGCTTCATACACAACAGGGCCCAGAGGTCCAACCTGCCTCTGATGTAATCACTTAAATACAAATTACCAAATCATTTCTAATAGACAGCATCATCTTTAGACCCATTCAAAAGAACACTGTGTTGTCACTTCTTTTGGCATACACTTAAGTTATCCATAGGCGCAGTTAGGTTATTTGAATTTTTTCTATTCTAGATTAATCTACCTCTTCAAAGCCATGTTTCACACAGACTTCCATACTTTTGGAATTTTTTTTTTTATTCTTAAAATGCTCTGTCAAATCATCCACATTTTACCAGGTGGGGTGGCAGCTTTGTAACTGGTTTCCTTAGTTTTAGAATGATAAACCTTCCTGGGTTTGCCCAGGACTGAGACAGATTCCCAGGATGTGGGATTTTCAATTAAAAAAAAACAGATAAGTTTAGACTGATTGGGGCAAATTGGTCACCCTAGTACCATTTCTACCCATTGGTAGACCCAATCACAGGTAATTATCATTCCTTGTGTATCTCAGTTTGTTGGCCAGTAGGAATTCCCTGAAAGTAATATCTTGCTAAGGTTCTGTCTTTCTACAATATTTATTTATTTGGTTGTACTGGGTCTTAGTGGTGGCATGTCAGATCTTTTGTTGCAGCTCACAAGCTCTTCCTAAAGGCTCATGGGCTTCTCTCTAGTTGAGGCATGTGGGCTCGGTAGTTATAGCATGTGCACTTAGTTGCCCCTGGCATGTGGGATCTTAGTTCCCAGACCAGGGGTCGAACCAGCATCCCTTGCATTGAAAGGCAGATTCTTAACCATTGGACAACCAGAAGAGTCCTCTCTACTCTCTCTTTTAGTAGAGCAGCTTTATTGAGGTAAAATTCACATAAGATATAATTCACCTTTGTAAAGTGTGCAATTCAATAGTTCTTAGAATGTTTGCAGAATTGCACGATCCTCAGCAAAATTTTGGAACATTTCATTTCCCCAAAGAAATCCTATACACATCAGCAATCGCTGCCCTTTTCCCCGAGTCCTCTCAGTGCCTAGCAAACCCTGGCCTGCTTTCAGTCTCTACATATTCGCCTTTTCTAGAAGTTTCATATAAAAAGAATCGTACAACAGGTAGCCTTTTGTGTCTGACTTCGTCACTGAGCACTGTGTTTTCAAGGCTCTTCCATGTTGTAGCCTGTGTCCGTTATTCATTCCTTTTTATTACTGAATAATATTCCATTTTAAGTGTGTGTGTGTGTGTGTGTGTGTGTGTGTGTGTGTGTGTATATATATGGCTTCAGTACTCTTGCCTGGAAAATCCCATGGATGGAGGAGCCTAGTAGGCTGCAGTCGATGGGGTCGCTAAGAGTCAGACATGACTGAGCTACTTCACTTTCACGCATTAGAGAAGGAAATGGCAACCCACTCCAGTGTTCTTGCCTGGAGAATCCCAGGGACGGGGGAGCCTGGTGGGCTGTCGTCTATGGGGTCGCACAGAGTCGGACACGACTAAAGTGACTTAGCAGCAGCATGGCTTCTCTGGTGGCGCTAGTGGTAAAGAATTCACCCACCAATGCAGGCGGGCAGCTGCCACGGTGCACAGGTGCGGCCAAGACGAGCTACCCCAGTCCTGAGGCCATGGGTGGTGGGCAAGAGGAGCTACCCCACATCTGAGGTCAGGGGTGGCAGCTGCATTTTGATGGAGCAGTCGTGAAGAGAGATCCCACATCCAGGGTGAGAGAAATCCAAGTAAGATGGTAGGTACTGAGAGAGGGCATCAGAGGGGAGACAGACTAAAACCACAATTAGACAACAGGCCAATCTGATCACATGGACCACAGCCTTGTCTAACTCAGTGAAACTAAGCCATGCCACGTGGGGCCACCCAGGACGGACAGGTCATGGTGGAGATCTGACAGAATGTGGTCCACTGGAGAAGGGAATGGCAAACCACTTCAGTATTCTTGCCTTGAGAACCTCATTAACAGTATTAAAAGGCAAAATGATAGGATACTGAAAGAGGAACTCCCCAGGTCAGTAGGTGCCCAATATGCTACTGGAGATCAGTGGAGAAATAACTCCAGAAAGAATGAAGGGATGGAGCCAAAGCTAAAACAACACCCAGTTGTGGATGTGACTGGTGATAGAAGCAAGGTTCGATGTTGTAAAGAGCAATATTGCATAGGAACCTGGAATGTTAGGCCCATGAATCAAGGCAAATTGGAAGCGGTCAAATAGGAGATGGCAAGAGTGAACGTCGACATTCTAGGAATCAGTGAACTAAGAGGGACTGGAATGGGTGAATTTAACTTAGATAACCATTATATCCACTACTGTGGGCAGGAATCCCTTAGAAGAAATGGAGTAGCCATCATGGTCAACAAAAGAGTCTGAAATGCAGTACTTGGGTACAATCTCTAAAACGACAGGATGATCTCTGTTTGTTTCCAAGGCAAACCACTCAATATCACAGTAATCCAAGTCTATGCCCCAACCTGTAACACTGAAGAAGCTGAAGTTGAACAGTTGTAGCTGAAGACCTACAAGACCTTATAGAACTAACAACCAAAAAAGATGTCCTTTTCATTTTAGGGAACTGGAATGCAAAAGTAGGAAGTCAAGAAACACCTAGGGTAACAGGCAAATTTGGCCTTGGAGTACAGAATGAAGCAGGGCAAAGGCTAATAGAGTTCTGCCAAGAGAACGCACTGGTCATAGCAATCACCCTCTTCCAACAACACAAGAGAAGACTCTACACGTGGACATAACGAGATGGTTGACACCGAAATCAGATTGATTATATTCTTTGCAGCCAAAGATGGAGAAACTCTATACAGTCAGCAAAAACAAGACCAAGAGCTGACTACGGCTCAGATCATGAACTCCTTATTGCCAAATTCAGACTGAAATTGAAGAAAGTGGAGAAAACCACTAGACCATTCAGGTATGCCCTAAATCAAATCCCTTATGACTACACAGTGGAAGTGAGAAACAGATTTAAGGGACTAGATCTGATAGACTGCCTGATGAACTATGGAATGAGGTTCATGACATTGTATAGGAGACAGGGATCAAGACTATCCCCATGGAAAACAATGCAAAAAAGCAAAATGGCTGTCTGAAGAGGCCTTACAAATAGCTGTGAAAAGAAGGGAAGTGAAAAGCAAAGGAGAAAAGGAAGGATATACCCATTTGAATGCAGAGTTCCAAAGAATAACAAGGAGAGATAAGAAAGCCTTCCTCAGTGATCAATGCAAAGAAATAGAGGAAAACACTAGAATGGGAAAGACTAGAGATCTCTTCAAGAAAATTAGAGATACCAAGGGAACATTTCACGCAAAGATGGGCTCAATAAAGGACAGAAATGGTATGGACCTAACAGAAGCAGAAGGTATTAAGAAGAGGTGGCAAGAATACACAGAACTGTACAAAAAATATCTTCATGACCCAGATAACCATGATGGTGTATTCACTCACTGAGAGCCAGACATCCTGGAATGTGAAGTCAAGTGGACCTTAGGAGGCTTCACTACGAACAAAGCTAGTGGAGGTGATGGAATTCCAGTGGAGCTATTTCAAATCTTGAAAGATGATGCTGTGAAAGTGCTGCACTCAGTATGCCAGCAAATTTGGAAAACTCAGCAGTGGCCACAGGACTGGAAAAAGTCAGTTTTCATTCCAATCCCAAAGAAAGGCAATGCCAAAGAATGCTCAAACTACCACACAAGTACATTCATCTCACACGCTAGTAAAGTAATGCTCAAAATTCTCCAAGCCAGGCTTTAGCAGTACGTGAACCGTTAACTTCCAGATGTTCAAGCTGGATTTAGAAAAAGCAGAGGAACCAGAGATCAAATTGCCAACATCTGCTGGATCATTGAAAAAGCAAGAGAGTTCCAGAAAAACATCTATTTCTTCTTTATTGACTATGCCAAAGCCTTTGAGTGTGTGGTGGATCACAATAAAATTCTGAAAGAGATGGGAATACCAGACCACCTGACCTGCTTCTTGAGAAACCTGTATGCAGGTCAGGAAGCAACAATTAAAACCGGACATGGACAATGGACTGGTTCCAAATAGGAAAAGGAGTACGTCAAGGCTGTATATTGTCACCCTGCTTATTTAACTTATATGCAGAGTACATCATGAGAAACGCTGGGCTGGAAGAAGCACAAGCTGGAATCAAGATTGCCGGGAGAAATATCAATAACCTCAGATATGCAGATGACACCACCCTTATGGCAGAAAGTGAAGAGGAACTAAAAAGCCTCTTGATGAAAGTGCAAGAGGAGAGTAAAAAAGTTGGCTTAAAGCTCAACATTCAGAAAACTAAGATCATGGCATCTGGTCACATTACTTCATGGCAAATAGATGGGGAAACAGTGGAAGCACTGGCTGACTTTATTTTTTGGGGCTCTAAAATCAGTGCAGATGGTGACTGCAGCCATGAAATTAAAAGACGCTTACTCCTTAGAAGGAAAGTTATGACCAACCTAGAAAGCATATTCAAAAGCAGAGACATTACTTTGTCAACAAAGGTCCATCTAGTCAAGGCTATGGTTTTTCCATTAGTCATGTATGGCTATGAGAGTTGGACTCTAAAGAAAGCTGAGTGCCAAAGAATTGATGCTTTTGAACTGTGGTGTTGGAGAAGACTCTTGAGAGTCCCTTGGACTGCAAGGAGATCCAACCAGTTCATCCTAAAGGAGATGAGTCCTGGGGGTTCATTGGAAGGACTGACGTTGAAGCTGAAACTCCAAACTTTGGCACCTGATGCAAAGAGCTGACTCATTTGAAAAGACCGTGTTGCTGGGAAAGATTGAGGGCAGGAGGAGAAAGGGACGATAGAGGATAAGATGGTTGGATGGCATCAGTGACTCAATGGACTTGGGTTTGGGTGGACTCTGGGAGTTGGTGATGGACAGAGAAGCCTGGTGTGCTGAGGTTCATGGGGTCGCAAAGAGTCGGACATGACTGAGTGAATTGAACTGAACTGAAATGAACCAATGCAGGAGACATAAGAAGCACAGGTTTGATCCCTGAGTCAGGAAGATCCCCTGGAGGACAAAATGGCAAGCATTCTTGGAAATCTCATGGACAGAGAAGCCCAGCAGGCTGCAGTTGATGGGCCCCTGGCAGGCTACTGTCTATGGGGTTGCAAAGAGTTGAACATAGCTGAGCACACTGCATAATACTGCATTGTGTAGACAGACCACATTTTATTTATCTGTTCATAAGTTGATGGACATTCGGGTTGTTTCCATCTTTTGAGTATTATGAATAATGCTGCTGAATAATATTCATGGACAAGATTTTGTGTGGACACGTTTTCATTTTTCTTGGAAGTAATTCTATGAGTAGAATTCCTTCGTCATGTTAAATCTTTATGTTAAGACAGTCATTGTGGAAATTCCACTGTTTTCCAAAGTAAAAACAGTTGCCTATAAAAGGAACCATTTTATCATCTCACCAGCAGTGTACGTAGGCTTCAGCTTCTCCATAACCTTGCCATCACTTAGTTATTATTGATCTTTCTTATTATCCTAGTGGGTGTTAAGTGATAGCTAATGGTTTGATATTTGTTTTTCTGATGTCAACAATATTGAGCATCTTTTCATATGCTTGTTATTAATCTTCTTAAATGGAAAACTTAAGAAAATTTAATCTTCTTAAGTGGAAAATTATAACACAGTGAAAGGATGCTTGTAAATAACTGATTATACATGCTGGGATTAGGATCTTAACTAAATACTTAAATACGATGTCCATAACTAATTGCTATTATCTGAAATCATTCTCACTGGAGGTAAATTTCCAAGTTTTATTTAGACAATCAACTTTTCCTCATGCAAAATGATCCCATTGTAAATCTCTCTCTCACTTACTCTTATCTTGGGCCATCCTCTATTCTCTCCATCAAGTCTTGTTGCCCTCGTGGCCGGCTTCTCCTGGAGCCAGTGTCTGTGTGTTCCTTGCATGTAAGCCTGGATTTGCACCCAGTGCTTTCTTGATTAACTTCCTCAAAGGGTTGGATACGCGGTCATCACTCCTACTGTTTGGGCTCAGTGGCCTTCTGGGCACCTGACATCCTCAGTGTTTCTTTTCTTTCTCTTACCTCTAATTTCCTGCTACTTCTTTCTCCTTTGTTGGTTTCCTTTCTCGAGCTTCTCTTGTGCACTCTGTGTTATTTAATGTTGTTCATTGGTCAGCTTGTTCCTTCCTTCCTCCACTAATAAACTCCAAAGGGATCTGAGGCACCAATTCTACCTCTTGCCCTGACTTTCTCCTTTCATTAATGAATTTTCTCTCAAGAAACCCCATTGACTTGGCAGAAAAGGAAGGATTCCTCGCAAGGCTAAGAAAACTATCTTCATCAGGAAACATACTCCCTATCTGCAGTATTTTTTGGAGCCTGAGAATGGAAACCAGGCCTTCTTATCTCTCTAAAAAGGCCCCGGCCACAGTTGTGTGGTATGATCAACAGTTTCTATAAATGGTTAGAGATGACTCCCACATGGATCAGCAGCTACTACAAAGATACTGTTTCAGCATTTAAATCCAATATTTCCTGGAATGCAAAAGTAGGAAGCCAGGAGATACCTAGAGTAACAGGAAAGGTTGGCCTTGCAGTACAAAATGAAGCAGAGCAAAAGCTAACAGAGTTTTCCCAAGAGAACACACTGGTCATAAACAAACACCCGCTTCCAACAACACAAGAGAAGACTTTACACATGGACGTCACCAGATGGTCAATACCGAAATCAGATTGATTATATTCTTTGCAGCCAAAGATGGAAATGCTCTATACAGTCAGCAAAAACAAGACAGGCAGCTGACTGTGGCTCAGACCATGAATTCGTTATTGTAAAATTCAGACTTAAATTGAAGAAAGTAGGGAAAAACATTAGGCCATTCAGGTATGACCTAGATCAAATCCTTTACGATTATACAGTGGAAGTGACAAATAGATTCAAGGGATTGACAGAGTGCCTGAAGAAATATGGATGGAAGTTCATAACATTGTATAGGAGGTGGTGATCAAGACATCCCCAAGAAAAAAAAGTGCAAAAAAGTCAAAATGGCTCTCTGAGAAGACCTTACAAATAGCTGAGAAAAGAAGAAAAGTAAAAGACAAAGGCAAAAAAGAAAGATATACCTATCTGAATGCAGAGTTCCAAAGAATAGCAAGGAGAGATAAGAAAGCCTTCCCAAGTGAACAATGAAAAGAAATAGAGGAAAAGAATAGAATGGGAAAGACTAGAGATCTCTTCAAGAAAATTAGAGATACCAAGGGAAAATTTCATGTGAAGATGGACACAATAAAGGACAGAAATGGTATGGTCCAACAGAAGCAAAAGAAATTAAGAAGAGGTGGCAAGAATACACAGAGGAACTATACAAAAAAGATCTTTATGACCCAGATAACCACAATGGTGTGATCACTCACCCAGATCTAGACATCTTGGAGTGCAAAGTCAAGTGGGCCTTAGGAAGCATCACTACAAACAAAGCTAGTGGCGGTGATAGAATTCCAGTTGAGCTATTTCAAATCCTGAAAGATGATGCTGTGAAAGTATTGCACTCAATATGCCAGCAAATTTGGAAAACTCAGCAGTGGCCACAGGACTGGAAAAGGTCAGCTTTCATTCCAATCCCAAAGAAAGGCAATGCCAGAGAATGTTCAAACTACTGCTCAATTGCACTCATCTCACATGCTAGCAAAGTCATGCTCAAAATTTTCCAAGTTATACTTCAACAGTACATGAACTGAGAACTTCCAGATGTTCAAGATGGATTTAGAAAAGGTAGAGGAATCAGAGATCAAATTGCCAACATCCACTGGATCATAGAAAGAGCAAGAGAATTCCAGAAAAACATCTACTTCTGCTTCATTGACTATGCTAAAGCTTTTGACTGTGTGGATCACAACAAATTGTGGAAAATTCTTAAAGAGATGCGAATACCAGACCACCTTGCCTGCCTCCTGTGAAACCTGTATGCAGGTCAAAAAGCAGCAGTTAAAACCGGACTTGGACAATGGACTGGTTCCAAATCGGGAAAGGAGTATGTCAAGGCTGTATATTTGTCATCCTGCTTGTTTAACCTATAGGCAGAGTACATCATGCGAAATGCTGGGCTGGATGAAGCACAAGCTGAAATCATGATTACAAGGAGAAATATCAATAACCTCAGATATGCAAATGACACTACCCTTATGGCAGAAAGTGAAGAAGAACTAAAGAACCTCTTGATGAAGATGAAAGAGGAAAGTGAGAAAGTTGGCTTAAAACTCAACATTCAAAAAGCTAAGATCATGGCATCCAGTCCCATCACTTGATGGCAAATAGATGGGGAAACAATGGAAACAGTCACAGACTTTAATTTCTTGGGCTCCAAAATCACTGCAGATGTTGACTGTAGCTGTGAAATTAAAAGATGCTTGCTCCTTGGAAGAAAAGCTGTGAGAAACCTAGGCAGTGTATTAAAAAGCAGAGACATTGCTTGTCAACAAAAGTCCATATAGTTAGAGCTATGGTTTTTCCAGTAGTCATGTGTAATGTGAGAGTTGGATCATAAAGAAGGCTGAATGCCAAAGAATTGATGCTTTTAAACTGTGATGTCAGAGAAGACTCCTGAGAGTCCCTTGGACTGCAAGGAGGTCAAACCAGTCAATTCTGAAAGAATCAGTCTTGAATATTCACTGGAAGGATTGATGCTGAAGCTGAAACTCCAATACTTTGGCCAACTGATGCAAAGAGCTGACTCATTAGAAAAGACCCTGAAGCTGGGAAAGACTGAAGGTGAAGAGAAGGGGATGACAGAGGACAAGACATTTGGATGTCATCACCGGCTCAATGGATGTGAGTTTGAGCAAGCTCTGAGAGATGGTGAAGGACAGGGAAGCCTGATGTGCTACAGTCCATGGGGTTTCAGAGAGTCCAACATGACTGAGTGACTGAGAAACAACAACAATCTGATATTTGCAGGTCAAACAGCCACTTCCTTACAGTTTGGCAGAGGGGACAAATGCAATAATGGTGATGGTGATAATAATAAAATGATCCAGGCATTATTCTAAGTAGTGGAAGAAGAATTTCCACTTCATGGGGGACAGTTCATTTATTGTAGAAGCAAGCAGCTAAGTATTTTGATTATTATAAAAATATTATCAAAATTCACTTCCTAAAAAGATTTAACCCACCACAAAGTAATATGGTCACATTCAGACACCAAAATGTCTTCTTTCTCTGTTTTTACAACAGGGGTGCTCCTAAGGATATAACATTTGGGATAGCATCACCATTTTCGTACCTGACTTGAGAGATCTGGGTTCCCCATGAGTGGGGTAGTCACCCATGTATGTTGGTTTGTGTGTTTCAGAGTCAAGGGGCCAGAGAAGGAGGAGAAGTTCAGGCGGGCAGTCGAGCAGGTCCTGAAGTGTGACAGGACTCAGAGCTGGCTGCTGGGGGCCATCCCCCTGCCCCGGCCGACTGCCTGCTCAGCACGCTGTGCCTAGATGCCACCTACCTGCACCTCCCTGGCTGCCGCATGGCCCTTAAGAACCGCAACAGCCTGCTGAAGCCAGGGGCCTTCCTGGTGCTCGCAGATGCCTTAAAGAGCAGCGACAACGTGATCGGGGAGCAGAGGTCTCCAGCCTCTGTCTGGGCCCGGAGGCAGTGGAGGCTGCTGTCAGGGAGGCCGCTAGACCACCCAACAGTTTGAGGTGATCTCCCAGAGTTACTCTTCCACCAGGGCTGACAATGAAGGTCTTTTCTGCTTGGTGGGGTGGAAGCTGAGCACATCCGTATGATAACTTAGGATCGGCGTTAAAGCAATTCCTCTAATGTGCCCAGTTGGCTTCAGTCCTTGCCACAGTCATTGTGCTGCATAGAGGCTAATGGCTAAGGCCCAGTGGTTCACCTCGGACAGGACTGGAGAGGTCAGTCTCCCTGGCAACTGTTGGTTGACCACCTGCTCTGTGCTCCCTATGTGTGTTGATGTTATGATGACTCAGCCTGACCCATGGGCGTGCCCAGTCTTCATCGCCTGTGGTTACAAAAGAAGACCTCATTTCCCTTGATCTTCCCAGTTTTGATGGCTTAAGTCCACACCTGCTTACAGAGAAATATCTGCGGTTATTCACTCTTCATTCCCTGATGCCTTCTTCTTTCCTGGGAACAGACTTCTGCTGTTCTTCAATTCTTGCCTTCTCTGGAGACTGTGTCCTTCTCTAGGGTCCACTGGAGCCACCACCACCCAGGGTCGGGGGAACAGCTGCCACTTGCACCTCTTGGTCCCAAGTGTGGCGTGCTGCTGCTGCTAAGTTGCTTCAGTTGTGTCCGACTCTGTGCGACCCCATAGTCCGAAGCCCACCAGGCAACATCCCCCGTCCCTGGGATTCTCCAGGCAAGAACACTGGAGTGGGTTGCCATTTCCTTCTCCAATGCATGAAAGTGAAAAGGGAAAGGGAAGTTGCTCAGTCGTGTCCGACTCTTAGCGACCCCATGGACTGCAGCCTACCAGGCTCCTCCGTCCATGGGACTTTCCAGGCAAGAGTACTGGAGTGGGGTGCCATTGCCTTCTCCTAAGCCCTCCATTAATTCCCTTAACACACCTAAGCCAACACTGTAACTTTTACCGGAAGAGAAGCTCAGGAATTGGAGAGAGAAATAACAGGCACTATCATAGAGCCACTATTAGAAACTAGTGTCTTAGAGCCACGTGCTTAGAGGGTCCTGAGAGGTAGCCTGTGGGCATAGCTTTTTGCCAGCCATCTACTGGAGTTAGCACATCTCCCTATGGCTTGCTCATCCTCTCTAGGTCCTACAGTCATTGCCCCAAAGCTTTAAAACAGAGGTTGACATACCCATACTCCAGTACTCTTGCCTGGAAAGTCCCATGGACGGAGGAGCCTGGTAGGCTGCAGTCCATGGGGTCACTAAGAGTCGGACACGACTGAGCGACTTCCCTTTCCCTTTTCACTTTCATGCATTGGAGAAGGAAATGGCAACCCACTCCAGTGTTCTTGCCTGGAGAATCCCAGGGACAGGGGATATTGCCTGGTGGGCTTCGGACTATGGGGTCGCACAGAGTCGGACACAACTGAAGCAACTTAGCAATAGCAGCACGCCACACTTGGGAGCCAATTCCAGCCTGCTGCCCATTTTGTAAAATCTACTGGAACACAGCCATGGCCATCATTTACCTAGTGTCTACGGTTGTTTTCCTGCTGTGATATACCTGCGGCAGATACAGCCTGCAAAGCCTAAAATATCTATTATTTGGATCTTGGTAGAAAAAGTTTGCCTTCTCCTACCCAAGGGAGAGAGAAAAGGAGTTTCTTCCTCCCCCAGTCTGAGGCCCTTTTCTCTCATCTTCATTTCTCATCCCAAGATTTCCCTCTTCCTAGGATTACTGACAGAGGACATTTCTGCTTCCCACGAAGGAAAGTTCTTCCCCCCACGCCCCCATGTGCACTGACAATCACATCAGGGCACAAGAGTCCAACATCAGTACATTTTTATTTGTGTGTGTTAGTCACTCAGTCATGCTCAGTTCTTTGCGACCCCATCAGGCTCCTCTGTCCATGGGATTCTCCAGGCAAGAAAACTGGAGTGGATTGCCATTCCCTTCTGCAGGGGATCTTCGTGACCTAGGAATTGAACCCAACTCTCCTGCATTGCAGGCAGATTCTTTACTGTCTGAGTCACCAGGGAAGCCCGGGCAAACATTTTTATTTACTTGGTTGTAAATAATGGGTCCACTTCCAGGACATTTCCAATTGTTCAATCGCATAGGACATTTACGTTAAAACATTCTAACCTGATTATGACATCCAGAAATTCCCTCCTGAAGGCCAGTCCAGGCTGCATCCAGAAAGCCAAGTCTGGCTCTGTTCCTATAAGCATGTAGGCAGGATCAGGTCTGCACATCCTTTCTGCACGTAACTACTCCCAGAAGGCAACATGCTTAGCTCCCAGAAGTCAGCACCAATCACCCCAAGGCCCCAAAGAAACGACCAAATCTGTGGATACTGGGCTCTCCCAAACTTGTGCCATCTGCCTCCACTCAGAATAAAAGTCAAGGCTTCTCCTGAAACATCTGCATCTGGTTACCTTCTCCCCCAAGCAAAGCAATGGCCCTTGCTTCATTTTGCATAACTGCAAACAAAAACATAAGCCTGCCTTTAAATTGATTGAAACTTAAATCAATTTAAATTTAAATTGATTGAAACTAGTTTCAATCTCTTTTTAAACAGCAGTTTCTTTCTTTTATCATTTATTTTCACTGCACTGAGTCTTTGTTGCAGCATGTGGGCTTGACTGTAGAATGTGGGACCTTCGTTCCCTGATTGAACCCAGGCCTCCTGCACTGGGAGCAGGGAGTCTTATCTGCTGGACCACGAGGGAAGTCCCCAGCAATTTCAGTTTTCAAATGATAGGTTTTCTGTTTGGATCTATGCAAGTCTGGGGGGAGAAACGCTGAGACCAGACGGGCCACAAAGGCTCTGTGAGGCCCGGTCCCTGAACAGATGGGTCTTCCATGACTCTACCCCTAAGATGACATTTATTGTAACTCTTGTCTGTTTCTTCCACTGGACTGCGAGCCTCTTGGTTTGTGTGTGGATCCCCTTACTGTTTGGCCAGACACGATCCAGGCTCTAGGCACAGAGTAGTATACAGCGGAGGGAAGAACTCTGTTCTGGGAGTTTGTGTTCTAGAAGAGGAAGTTGTGGGACAGGAAGATAAGGAAACTAATCAACGAAGGAGATGCTGTCTGATAATGATAAAGGCGATGAAGTCACTGTAACGGGATAATGGACTGGAGACTGTCTCAGTGACAACATCTGGCTAAAAATGGCTTAAACAATAAGGGGTTATTAATCTCACAAATAAGGACCTCAGAGGTGGGTACCTGCAAGAGAAAGTGGTGGCTTTACAGCATGGTCGAGCATCCCATCACATCTTTTTCTCCTCTGCCTGTGCTTGAGAGTGGGGTTTTCATGGGAGGGAATCTGCTTTAGAAACCCCAGCAGTCTTCCCACATCTTACTGACGAGACTAATATGCCCACCTCTAGACCAGTTACAGACAAAACAGAGGAGACACAGAGAACACTCCTAAAGATTTGTTAAACGAGCGAATACATTCTTTGGTGACAGCAGAAAAGAAAGAAGAAAACTCCCTGGGTTCAGTGAATGAGCTAGCATCTCTGATAATCTCAGCATCCTTTTTTTTTTTTTTCCCTACAAAGATCATCCCATTTTCAAATTCTGGCTCTGCTACCTATTAGCTGTTTCTCCTTGGACAAGTTACATAAACTCTCCATGTCTGTTTCTTTATCTGTAAAATGAGATTAAAATAGAATTTCTTATCCAAAGAATAAAAGTGAGCTGGTACAGATAAAAGACATGGAATAAATGCTTGGCACTTGATAAGCACACAATATTTATTTATTGTTAGCTATAATCATTATTATCTTTGATATGAGTTGCCAACTAATATCAAAGATAATAATCAAAGTTTCTCAGCTGAGAAAAGATATCTTCAGCTCGAAGTAGGAGAGATGATTGCAGTTCTGGGATGCTGGCATCCAGGGTCTTTACTGGCATTGCCTTCCAGAGACCTTGTGGTAAAAGTCTCTACACTGCATGCCAGTAATTCCTTTCTCATTCAAGAAATATTCAAAGGACTTCCCTGTCTGTTCAGTGGTTAAGAATCTGCCTTCCAATGCAGGGGACACAGGTTTGGTCCTTGATCTGGGAAGATTCCACATCATGGGCAACTAACTAAGCCCGTGAACCGCAACTCCTCAGCCGGAGCTCTAGAGCCCACGGTTTGTAACAAGAGAAGCCTGCACACCATAGTGAAGAACCCCCGCACCACAACAAAGACCCAGGGCAGCGGAAAAAAGAAAATATCCAACCAACATTTGCTTAGCACCCTCCAAGTACCTTCCCTACTCCAGGCACTGAGAACGCCAATGCAGCCCAGCATCAGTTGGCTCACGTGTTCTCATCTTTGCGGTCACAGTGATACCCCTGGTGCTTCCAGGTACTTCCGAAGGCCGCACTGCAGCAGCGGTCCCCACCCAGAATTGGCCCGAATCAGCCTCTCCTGCTCAGATTGTGCTGCTGCTGATCCACATCTGTAGTCGGCAAACACCGGGGGGAGGAACGACATGGCTGTCCTGAGAAAGATAACCCTGCCCACGCCCAGGGTTCCGCACTGGATGCCTCAGAGCTGTACTGGCTTCCTCCATGAGAGGTAGAAAGCTCTTTCCATCTACGCCAAGGGTCAGCAAACGTCCCCTGCAAAGGGCCAGATAGTAAATATTTTTGACTTTGTAAGTCACAGGATCTTGATCACAACTATTCTGAGTCTGCAATTATAGGGAAAGCAGCCTGAGACAATAAGCAAATTAATGTATGTGGCTGTGTTCCAATAAAACTTTATTTACAGAGACTTCCCTGGAGGTCCCGTGGTTAAGAATTCCCCTTGCAATTCAGGGGAGGAGAGTTCCCCAGAGCGGTCAGTAAATTAAGATCCCCACATGCTGTAGAACAACTAAGACACGATGCAGTCAAATTAAAAAAAAAAAAAAAAAAAGACTTTATTTACAAAAACATGTGGACAGGTGGATTTGGCCCAAAGGTTATAGTGTACAGATTCCTGATCTAAACCCTGAAGCAGCTTTGCTTGTGCTCAAAGTTTTATAAGGTTTCTCTAGTTAATTTTGTATACTCCATTCTGCTTATAGGAGCTCAAGCCCAGTCCAAGGGGCTGAAACGGAAATATGCAGAACAGTTTCCTTCTTGCTCATCCATGCTCTGTCTCTCCTCCCTGCTACATCCCCCAGTCAGAGCTCCTTCCTCCTCCCCCAGGGGGACGCATTCCATACAGAATGACAGGAAATGGAGGTGGGGGTGGGGCCAGGGGAGGGCAGATGAAATTAAACTACACCTGTAGTTCTCAAACTGCAAGTCAACATCCATTGTGTTAGTAGCTCAGTTGTGTCCGACTCTTTGCGATCCCACAGACGGTAGTCTTCCAGGCTCCTCTGTCTATGGAGTTCTCCAGGCAAGAATGCTGGGTAGTGGATCAAGTAACTGGATTGAGCCCAGGTCTCCCACATTGCAGACTGATTCTTCACAGTCTGAGCCACTAGGGAAGACCATTAATTCTAATTAGTTCAAGAGAATTCAGCAGATCTCTGATATCTTTCAACAGCTATCTTTATGTTTTTTTTATTATTTAATCAGAGGATGAGATGGTTAGATGGCATCACCGACTCAATGGACATGGGTTGGGTGGACTCCGGGAGTTGGTGATGGACAGGGAGGCCTGGTGTACTGCGGGTCATGGGGTCGCAAAGAGTCGGACACGACTGAGTGACTGAACTGAACTGAACTGAATCCAGCTTTTTAAGTTTTTCTTTAGGAAGTTTTTTGTCTTCCACAAGTCACTACATCCCAGCCATCAATAAAAGTCTCAATATCTACTTTTGTGGGAATTTTATGTTTGTTATAGGTCCCTCCTACTGCAATTCTCTGTCTCAAAATAATGTATTTCAATTTTCATTAGTGTATCATAAAATCAAATTAGTGCATCACAATAAACATTTGGAAAAATAATACAGAATAAACTAGAAAACAAAACTCCAGATAGCAGCACTTGGTAGAGTCTTATTTTGTGAAGGTTTGTTTTAGTTTTTTCAGTCTATGCCATACCACCCTAAATGTGCCTGATCTTGTCTGTGTTCGTTTTTTAAAAAGCTACATGTATATCCACAGATACAGAAATTCATGTTTATATATATGGTGCATGTGTCCTAAGTCGCTTCATTTGCCTTTGACTCTGCGACCCCATGGACTGAAGTTCGCCAGGCTCATCTGTTCATGGGATCTCCAGATAAGAATGCTGGAGTGGGTTGCCATGCCCTCCTCCAGGGAATTTTCCTCATCCAGAGATCGAACCTGCATCTCCTTCGGCTCCTGCATTGCTGGCGGATTATTTATCGCTGAGCCATTGCGGAAACTGTTTATATGTATGTATAAACACACACATATATTTCCTCCTGGATCACTATGTAAAATGTATTTATTTCTGTAGGTTGTCATCAAAAACTTTGAAAGCCACTGGGTTGTGTTCTAACTCATCTCTGATAGCCAACATTTTTCTTGCATAGAGAGATGAAGGTCACGGCCCCTGTTCTTTTTTTAGATTGATTAACTGGTTAATTAACCTATTTATTTATTTGGCTGCACCAGGTCTCAGTTGTGGCACGTGGGATCTTTGTTCTTTACTTGCAGCATGCAGGATTTTTAGTTGAGGCATGCAGAATCGATTTCCCTGATCAGGGATCACACCCAGTCCCTTCATTGGGATCATCCTTCATTGGGATTCTTAGCCACTGGACCACCAGGGAGGTCTCCCATGGCCTCTGCTCTTAAATAACTGAGTCACCAGGAGGAATTGACACGTAAACAGTTAAAATTCGGAGTGATAAAGGCTCTGAGATGAGTGAGCCTGGGGTGCTTTGAAAGCTGGCATTGGCTTTGGGTCTTGCCAGCTGCGTAGGTGTGTGTTTGGCGGAAGAGAGGAACATCCTGTACAAATGTGCGAAGCAACCCCTCCTGCTATCAACACTCCTCTGGGGTTTGTTCTCCTAGTGAAGCTGGGATCTAAGCAAACATTTGTCTGCTTGGGCTTATGTTTGCTTTCCCTGAAATCAAACAGACCAACCGAGTCACTAGCAAACACTGACTAAGGGTCATTCTTGTCCCTAGTGATACAAATCTCTTTGACCGCTGACCCAGCACAGGTGTTTTTCCGTCTACTTTTTGGGGAGGTGTTCCACAGTCTTGCCGTGAGCAAGCTTGCATGATGCAGGATGATGCCAGCTGGTGTGTGATGTCTTGGGTGATGACCAGGGAGGAGGAAGCCACTTACAAGGTTGTTCATCCAGTTGGTGCCGGCGGCCCGGCCAGTCCAGCCTTCGTAATTCCCATCACCTGGCTGGCACCAGTAATAAGAGGAGATGTCCATAATATGGCTGCTGCTTAAAAGTTGTGACAGTCTCCTCTAATTTTAGCCTCAGCCAACTCAGAGAACGAGAAGGGCCCATTAAATATTGCAGAGGCTGGGAGGAGGTGGGGAAAGGACTGGGTTAGGGGACAGAGGCCACGTATGGACTTTCATCCTGTGACTTAATTGAAACCATGAAACCACCAGTCCACCTTTGTCAGGCTCGGGGCTCCTTCCATTAAAGAGGGGGGATAACCATTCTGAAGGACTATTGATATCAAGTAAGATTCCCATGAAGGGGTGGTGTAACCTGTGTAGTGATTCGTAACTTTTAGATGACTTGGATATTATTAACACCATCTAGGACAACTGCTGAGCCACATGGTACTGTGTGGCCTTTGGAAGCTCATTAAAGAGCTCTTCAGGGACTTCCCTGGTGGCCCAGTGGTTAAGAATCCGCCTGCCAATGCAGGACACAGGTTCAAGCCCTGGTCCGGGAAGATCCACACGTGCCTCGAAGCAACTAAACCCGTGTGCCTCAGCTACTGAGCCCATGCTTTACAAGAAGAGAAGCCACCACGATGGGAAGCCCGAGCTCCACAAGGAAGATGAGCCTCCAGTTGCCACAACTAGAGAAAGTCCTTGCACAGCAATGAAGACCCAGTGCAGCCAAAAATAATTAATTTTTAACAAGAGCTTTTCAAAAGCTCTCAACCACGTCATGGAGAGGTTCCAGCTACGTCTAGGGAAACCCATTTGCATGCACTCAATATCTAAGTCAGCAGCACAGGCACCTTGAATCCAGAGTCTTCTTCACAGCTGTACAATCATTTGGCAAATATTTTTTTATGCCCTTGCTCTGGGCCAGGCACTAGACTTAGGTAGGCTGGGATGCTATGCTGAAGGTGACACAGTCCCTAGCCTCTGGGGACTTATATCCTTAAGGGTACCTGAAAGGAATGCATTCATAGGGAACCTTAGAATAAGCTCTTGATTTTCTGATTTTCAGGTCAGCCAGTCAGGACCTTTGTCCTTTCTGATAGAGCCCACCAAAATGAGACAAACCAGCTTTTCTTAGAGCTATGCTGCTGCTAGCTTAGCGACTGCTAAGTCGCTTCAGTCGTGTCCGACTCTGTGCGACCCCATAGACGCCAGCCCACCAGGCTCCTCCGTCCTTGGGACTCTCCAGGTAAGAACACTGGAGTGGGTTGCCATTTCCTTAGAGCTATACCTGTCAATTTATAGATCAGCTTTGCTCAAGTTTTTTAAGTTATGGATAAGGTTTTAAGGAAGATTATCACAAAGAAAAACCCCACTATGCTGTGTTCCTATTTTCTAGTGGAAGCAGTGATGTAACATTTCTGAGTTCTTTCTCTCTTCCTTGCAGGCAAAACTTTTGCCCTGAACCGCTGGACTTGGAAATGCTTTCCTTAGTCCTCTGATTGCCAGCAGAGGGCGCACTTGGCTCTTGTTGGAGACCATTCCAATAAAGGCCCATTTATACAGCAAGGAATTTAAATTGAGTCAAACCTTCCAAAACAAGAAGCTTCTCCTCAGTATTGCCTTTTGTACACTCCACTTATGAGGTTGCTAGAGAAACAGGAAGATGAATTCAGCCTATTTTTCTTTAACAAAAATACTTATAATTATTTTTATAGATACATACATTAAAACTTTCCCCTTTTAAGTCTATACACAAAATGCAAATTTTAATAAACCATTCAGAGGCTCTTGGCCAGATTAGCATAAGAAATGTTAAATATTAGATTATAAGGTAAACTCACCATCACTTTCTATTTCCTATTTATTCAAAGAAGGAAAAAGAAGTTTTTGTGCTTTTTCTAAACCAGTTTTTTAATATTTAAAAAATGAAGAAGTCTTCCTTCCTCGCCAAATCATGATACTTAAAACTTTAATTTTTATTTTGATAGCATCTGACAAATTGGGGAAGGGTTGGGGTTGAATATCAAATCTTCCCATATAATTATGAGTTAATATTGCTTTGGTTCCAACCTCAGTGTCGAGGACTAGTTCTTTGCTGGTAGGTTACTGTCTCTGTCATTCCAGAGAAAAGCTCTTGAACGTTTTTCTGTTCTAAACGTTTTTCTGCTCTTCTGTTCTAAAACAGAAGAGAAGTTAAAGAATCATAAACACTAGTTAGGTTGCTCTTCAGAATGATCAGTAATAGCAGGAACAAACTCACTTATCCTCAACCTGCCACCCGATTGACTGGTGTTATCCTTAAGAGCAGCTCAAGCATTCCACGTGCAACAAGAGGCGGAAGATGCTTCCAGAAGGAGGAGGGTAAGCTGTTAGTTTACCACTCCCATTCTTCTCAAGGGTCAATTTCTACCCCGTTTTCCCATCTTCCACTATTCATTAAATGCCATGGAAATCCCAATTATTTGATGGGACCCTTGCCCTTGCAGAATTTATGATCTTAGTTGTGAGTTAAACTTTACAAAAGTAAAAGTCAAGACTTCCTCTTTTATAGGTGAAGAAACTGAGACAGTGATAGGGGACAAGAAACTCCTCTTTTCTGTGCCTGTCTCTGTTGCGAGATGAGAGGTTGAATGAGGTGGCCATGAGAGCAAAGAGTTAATGATTTCTGAATTAAAGAACAATAGTTGCTAAAATAGAATTTTAATATAGGTGTCACCTGAGTAGTCCCTTTTAAGTGAAACTGGCTCAAACCTCTGTCCTTCACACAACCCATGCTTCCTCTAATATGTCAGGGAATTTGGAGGGGCAGGGTCCTATATTTCTCCTGGTGATCCCTGGATCTGAGCTCCTGTTGGCATTGAGTAGCAGTTTGTGAATCATCTCGCTTCAAGAATATTCTGATCCTTTTCTATACACATGACCCTTGGTCAGAATCTTTCTGATCCTCTCCTTCTCTGAAATCCCACTGGCCGTAAAACATGTGAGTAGGGGAAGCTTCAAGACAATGGAAGTGGTTCATGCGTTGGGACTGCAGCAACTTAAGATATGTGGCATCCTTGTTCTTTTTTGGGGGTGAGGGGCATGTGGGATCCTAGTTCTTTGTCCAGGATTGAACCTGTGCCGCCTGCTTTGAAAGTGAGGCGTCTTCACCACTGGACCACCAGGGAAGCCCCTCAGCGTGCTTGCTTATAACCTTATGGGGGATTTCTCAGTGGCGCACTTACTCCAGTCGTCCCCTCACCATGCCATTCTTCTGTCTCCCCTCCCTTTTCCCGTCTCCAGCTCTCTCCTCATTGGCTTCCTGCCTCACTTCCCAAACACCTGACCCATCTCTTCATTTGCTTGCTTCTTCAAGTCCAGATCCCACCCTGGAGCTTCACTTCCCTCTAGTTTTTAAAGTGTTCTCCTTAAAAGGGAATTTGCTGCCTTGTACTTAGAGTTAGAAAATTCACTCTCTGGGCTCTGAGCTTCCTGGCACCCAAAGCAAAGAGGGGAAATACCCATTACAAGGTTCACTGTGCTTATAAATTCATAATAGACCAGCAGTTGTTTAGCATAAGTTCAACTTTTTCAGGCTCTGAAAACTCTCCCGCAGTTCATGACAACAGTGGGGATGGTGTAAGTATTGCTCCCCACTACCTGCCTCTACTACTACTACTATTAAGTCACTTCAGTCGTGTCTGACTCTGTGCGACCCCACAGACGGCAGCCCACCAGGCTCCCTTGTGCCTGGGATTCTCCAGGCAAGAACACTGGAGTGGGTTGCCATTGCCTTCTCCAATGTGTGAAAGTGGAAAGTGAAAACTGAAAAGTGAAAGTGAAATCACTCAGTCGTGTCTGACTCTTAGCGACCCCATGGACTGCAGCCCACCAGTCTCCTCCGTCCATGGGATTTTCCAGGCAAGAGTACTGGAGTGGGGTGCCATTGCCTTCTCCACTACAGTACATCTAGCTCAACTAGGTGACTTTCAAGTTTAAATCCGCTAGAACAGCATTATTAATTCCATACAATGAAGGCATTTATTGAGTGCCAGGAATAATGGCTTGAAATGCTGGATAGAGAAGAACATGAGACAGAGATGTTCCCTGGCCTCCTGAGCTTACAGCCGAGGTAGGCATGGCCAACCAGGAGGTCAGCTTTGAAGCATAACTGGGTGTAAGTGGGAAAACACAACAGAGCCTGGACTAATACTGAAGGGTTGGCAAAGGCTTCCTGGAGGAAGCGATACCTACCACAAGGCTTAAAGGAGAAGTAAGATTTATCTGAGAGAAAAGGAGAGAAACAAGTTCTGGACTGAGAGAAGAGCCTCTGATGAAAGAGCCTCCAGGATTAAATGCCTGGAGGTGAAAGAGACAAGATGCAGGATTAGAGACTGTGGCAGATGCTATCTTGGGGTACCCAGATCCTCTTCTGCAGGACAGCACTCCCAATCCTGCTACTGTGGTGTCAGCTGCTAAGGGGAATCACTCTTAGCTGCCCCCTTCACAGCAGAATCACTCTTAGCTGACAGGAGCCACCTCATCTGGGAAGTTACCAGCCAATGTCCCCTTTTGCAACCCAGGGTGGCCACAGCCAGTGAATGGCTCATACAAGAATTCTAAAGGTGGCTCCTCTTGTCTCCTGATGGTCGGGTGGAGAGAGGGGGTGTTCTGCTTGAACTAAGACAGCAACAAAGGGAAATATTTGAAACTGAAATCTTTAGACGTACTTGTTTAAATTTGAGCCCCATCTGCTAGTAAGTTGGGTTTCCCTGGTGGCTCAGTTGGTAAAGAATCACTTGCCAATGCAGGAGATGCAGGAGACGTGGGTCCCATCCCTGGGTTGTGAAGGTCCCCTGGAGAAGGAACTGGCAACCCACTCCAGTATTCTTGCGTGGGAAATTCCATGGACAGAGGAGCCTGGCGAGCTACAGTCCACGGGGTCACAAAGAGTCAGACATGACTTAGTGGACTAAACCATTCTCCCCAACATTAGCAAGTTAGGGCTCTACTGAATAAAGTTAAGGCTGTGTTCAATCTTTAAAAATTCTCATGTGATATACCCATATCGATTTCTGGTGACCAGGATCACAGTTCATGATCCTGATCTCCTCCAACCTCTTGAACTTGTAATGAAGGACATCAGAGACTCAGAAAATCCTGACATTTGGGCAAAATCCCTCTGGACCTCAGTCTCTTTGAAAAGTGGGAATAATAATCCATGCTCTCTTTGCTTGAAGGAGGTATGGCTAGAATTAAACATACCTCAAGAATATCTCATATTCTTTGACCTGCTGGGATAGATGAGGACAGGAATGCCTTACCACCACCATATCCCAAGTTCCAGCAACCCATCTTCCTCCCACCAAGTGAGGAGAGTTTGCTTTCTGGTTATGATTCAGTCTCTTATGAGTCTGATTAGCGTGAATGAGTGGAGGGTCTAACCATGCATGCAGTGACAAATGAAGTTTCTGAACCTACAAAAGCAAACACTAAGTCAAGACAGTGAGACTTTTAGAGACTAACCTGGAATAGTCTCCTGTTTTCCTCTCTCCCTCCAGCCCCTCAAGAGCAGGGCCAGTGACCTGCCATAGCAGAGCAGGTTGGGAGCTAGATCATGCAGGGCAAGTGGAAAGAGCTCCAACAAGACCCACTTTGAAGCAAAGAAGCAGAGTATCTCCCCACCAATACAATATGCTTTTTAGTTTCTTGCTCCTAGGCAATCAGTATAAGCCGTGAATTAAAGATAATTAATGTCCTTCCAGAAAATGCAACTGTAATTATAGACATTTAAATGCACTTAGTGCATTGGAGAAGAATCAATTGCTTCACAGTTCACAGAGGGTCCTGCTGGCTGGAGGGTAAACTCAGCACCTCCAGTAAAACTTGATAATCATTAGAAGTGTACCGGGCTTCAGGAAAGCTGGATCTCAGAGGTGCATGCTGTCCCCAAAGTGGAGAATGAATAGAACATTCAGCCTTCAATGTAGTGGAAAACCCCAGTGATTCATCGTGAGCTGGGTGCCAAAGTCCCCTGGGGTAAACATGCTCATTCCCTTCCTTTGGGCTCACAGACACCTTTTAAGTGCCAGGCACTAGGTAGGAGGGATACAGACAGTCAAGCAGGTATACACAGTTCCTGCCTCCTCAGAGCTCATGGTCTATTTAGCCAGGATGGACGATAAGTCAAGCAAAACAGGACAGGGTGGAAAGTGACATGTAGGGAAAGCATGTGGGTATGGGTTTCCCAAAGAAAGTGACTTTTAACCTGAGACCTAGAGGTTGAAGAGAGTAAACAAAGCAAATGTTACAGGCAGAGGCTTGGAAGGAGGTGGAACCATAATCTAGGCGAAACAGCAAGACCTAGAGGCAAGAAAGAACGCAGCTCAGCTCGTCAAGGGATGGCTGGTATGCGGATTTGAGAAGGAAGTGGCCAGAGATGGACAAAGGAGGGGAATTACAAATTAAGTCCAAATACTCAATTCCAAACACAATGACAGTCCCCTGGATGGCGTTATATAAGCAAATAACAAAAGCTGGCTTTGAGAAACATAGAGACTTCTACTTTCTTCCAATATTTCCAGGGAAGGAAATGTCACTGCTTCCTCAGGTTGTTTAGTCTACTGTGCAACTGAAAGGAAGCGTTTAGCGTCACCCTAGACATCTGTCCTCAGCCACCTTGAGTCGCTCCACGCTCCCGACTGAAAGACCTGGGGTTAGTTCCAGCCCCGTGCTGCGGCATCCAGGGTGGCCTCACCCACCTATGCCCGCCCCACCCCCACCACCCGGCCCTCGCCCCTGCAGGCTGACACTCAGGAGGTGCTCAGTAAGTATTTGTTAAATGAAAGGAGGGTGAATTGCTTCTGGGCTTCTATAATAGCTCAGAGCTTTGTCTTTGTTGAGCCCTCTCTCACATCACACCAGCCCTCTGACCCAAAGGAGCTCTCACTGTTCAAGTCAGCTCAGAAATCTGTCCTCTAAGAAGGCTTTTCCTCTGGCAGAGCTGATAGATCCTCCTCTGGGTTCTCTGGGCTCTTTCTATGTTGAGTCAATTCTTGTTGTTCACAGTAGTTAGATTTTATAAAGTCTTTGCAAACCCTGAATTAGGGAACACCCAACCATTGCGCTCAGGGAAAATATAGGGTGTTTTCTGTGAGCCTCTGATCACAACATACTTTGTTTTACGTGTTTCTATTTAAAAATACCTTATATAATACATATTGTTAAAATACCCTGATGCTGGGAAAGATTGAGGGCAAGAGGAGAAGAGGGTGACAGAGGATGAGATGGTAGGATGGCATCACTGACTCAATGTATATGAGTTTGAGCAAACTCTGGGAGAGAATGAAGACAGGGAAGCCTGGTGTGCTGCAGTTCATGGGGTCGCAAAGAGTCGGACATGACTTAGTAACTGAAAAACAACAATGATACATATTTTTGATTCATTAACATAGAACTCACAGCCAACAGAGCTACAACTTATGCTTGAAAGAAGCTTGTGTAACATACGTATTTTCCACTTATGGTATATCATAGCCTTCTTGTCTTTAAGAACAGTAGACAACACTTCAACATCACGATTGGGGACCATTTTAAATAGTGAAATCACTAACGCAAAGCACAAAAATATGAAAAACATCGGCACCAAGTTGACCTTGAAAAGCACACTACATAGAGTAGATTGCTGAAGCCAGAAGGTAGAATTTGCCTAGTTCTTCCCCAGCTAAGATGTGTTGGCAACCCAATTTTTCACTGTCTAGGAGTGATTGTAGAAGCCCTGCAAGTCCTGATTTTCAGTTCAGTTCATTTCAGTCTCTCAGTCGTGTCTGATTCTTTTGCGATCCCATGGACTGAAGCACGCCAGGCTTCCCTGTCCATCACTAACACCCAGAGTTTATTTACACTTGTGTTCATTGTGTTGGTGTTGCCATCCAACCATCTCATCCTCTGTCGTCCCCTTCTCCTCCTGCCTTCAATTTTTCCCAGCATCAGGGTCTTTTCTGAGTCAGTTCTCCACATCCAGTGGCCAAAGCATTGGAGTTTCAGCTTCAGCATCCATTCTTCCAATGAATATTCAGGATTGATTTCCTTTAGGATTGACTGGTTTGATCTCCCTGCAGTCCAAGGGACTCTCAAGAGTCTTCTCCAACACCACAATTCAAAGGCATCAATTCTTAGGTGCTCAGCTTTCTTTATAGTTCAACTCTCACATCCATACATGACTGCTGGAAAAACTGTAGCTTTGACTAGATGGACCTTTGTTGGCAAAATAATGTCTCTGCTCTGTCTAGGTTGGTCATAGCTTTTCTTCCAAGGAGCAAGCGTCTTTCAATTTCATGGTTGCAGTCAACATCTGCAGTGATTTTGGAGCCCCCCAAAATAAAGTCTGATACTGTTTCCACTGTTTCCCCATCTATTTGCCATAAAGTGATGGGATCAGAAGCCATGATCTTCGTTTTCTGAATGTTGAGCTTTAAGCCAATTTTTTCACTCTCCTCTTTCACTTTATCAAGAGGCTTTTTAGTTCTTCTTCACTTTCTGCCATAAAGGTGATGTCATCTGCATATCTGAGGTTTTTGATATATCTGTCGGCAATCATGATTCCAGCTTGTGCTTCATCCTAGGATCACAAATAAATTTTAGTGAATGGGCAAATCCACAAATATGGAATCTGTGAATTCTGAGAGTGATTGTATCTTTATTATTATAATAGTACTTGATATTGACTTCTTTTCTTCCAAAGGTGTCTAGTGACCACACTGTGAGCTTTTTGAGGAGTTAGCATATAGTGGGAAATAATGACAGCAACTAACATGGAGAACTTACTATGAAGTATGTGTTTTCTCATTCAGTTCCAGCAAGAATTCTCTGAATTATGTACTGTTACTATTCTCACTTTGCAGATGGGGAAAGCAAGGTTTAGTGGTGATAGTAACATTTGCTTACGGTAACACAATCAGTTCAGTCACTCAGCCATGTCCGACTCTTTATGACCTCATGGGATTGCAGCACGCCAGACTTCCCTGTCCATTACCAACTCCTGGAACTTACTCAAACTCATGTCCATCGAGTCAGTGATGCCATCCATTTCCTCCTCTGTTGTCCCCTTCTCCTCCTGCCTTCAATCTTTCCCAGAATCAGGGTCTTTTCCAATGAGTAAACGAGCATAGCAATGTATGGTAACACAGTAAGTAACAAAGGCTGGATTTGTACACAGGCGATCTGACTTGAGAACCCACATGCTTAATAGCTGGGCTTTGATCCTACCTGTGAATTATCTGGAAAGGAAATGCAAGACCTTCAGCATAATCTGCTGCTCAGCCCCTGAGAGTGGCAGTCTATACAACTGGAGAGAAAATAGGAATGGCTTCTAGGAGGAAGCAGAGCTGATGGCAGGGGCACTCACAGGTGGTCCTCCAGATCGCCGAATTCACTCATTGATTTTGATGCAGAATCTGACCTCTGTTCCCCAACACTGAATTGAATCTTGTAGACAGAGTTTTGGGTGAAGGGGGGGGCCCCCTTTTTTTGGGGGCGGGGTGGGGGGGGGGGGATAGAAAAGAATAGCTCTATTGCTTTGCCAGGAAAAAGGGGCTACAGAGGCAAATGCCCCTAAAACTGTGTGTCCCAAACTGGAGAGGGTAGTGTGGAGTTGAATAGTAATGGTTCAAAGATAAGGGCGTGATCAGTTGGGAAATCCTTCTGATTAGTTAGTGGAAGTCAGCATCATCAACCTTCTGATTCCAACCGGTCTACAGTCTACCTGCTTGTGGGCAGCATACTGTTAATTTCTCCCACCTGGTGGGGGTTCAGTACCTGTAAAATAGCTTTAACAAATTGTTGTATCTATCCCTTGAAGGAGAACCAGGACTCTGACCTAAAGCTGCACTGTTGTTTCTTGACTGTTCCTCCCCTGCCTGCAGGCCCCCTCCCTTCTCTAAGAGTGGCTATTTAGATCTGCCCATTGGAACTCAAGGAAGGTCACAGAGGCTGAATGAAGCTCACAGTAAGTACTCTACCTTCAAACCTTCAAGGTGAGAACTTTCAAAGATGCAAGCATGCGTTCACATGTCCAATGACGTCTCTGGCAAATATTGTCGCGTTTGTGTATTGTCTACAGGTGGTTATGCTTTTGTGTACTTTACTGTACAGTACTGTAGAGTTCAGTAGTACTGTATCATTGTTTCAAGCCCAGGATATCCCGAAGCAAGTGTAAAGGCAGCGGGGATGTAGCTAGTATGGATGTCAACCCCTGTGCGGCTGTTGCACTATAGTACTGTACTTTTCAAGATACTGTACTGTAAGATTAAAAATGTTTATTTTTGTGTTTGTTTTTTTGTATTATTTGTGTGAAGAGTATTATAAACCTCTTACAGTACAAGACCATATAGCTGATTATGTTAGTTGGGTACCTAGGCTAACTCTGTAGGACTTAACGAACAAATTGGACTTACGAATGTGCTCTTGGAACAGAACTCATTTGTATGTAGGTGACTGACTATATTTCCTGTAATCAAGAAATGGGGGAGACAGAAAGTCTTTTGTGCCCAGGAGCCCCACAGGGTGATGCTCAGTTTCAGTTTGAGGAGGCAAACGGCCAAGGCGGTCGTCTGGAAGGAAAGGTTTCTGCTTACGGGTGAATTGTCCAGCTTGGACCTATTTGCCTGAAGGCAGGGGCATGGGAGTTTCAGGGCCTTACTAGGGACTTGGCAGCACTAGCATGACAAAGGAGGTACCCAGAAGCAAAGTTTGGGGCCCAGAGGGCACATGACCTTGGATATGAGGGTCTTTAAGGTAGCAGCCTGGCACCTGGTTATGTCAGAAGTGGGAAGGTGGTACTTCTACCACCTACCACCCAGGGTCTAGAAGGCTTTGTGTAGGGCAGAAACCTTAGGAATCACCTCTCATGTTCTCTAGGTTCAGAAGTGGCTACTCAGACCAGGCCAGAGTCCTAGCTATTGAGTCGTTGGCCATTATCTGGCTGACAGTGTTCGCAGGCTGCTGGACCTTGAGGAAATGGCTCAGGGAATAAGCGAGTATGAAAAGCAATACCATATCAAGTACAGAGCCATCCATAACTCTTTCCTTCTCAAAGGGGAACTAACACTTAAAGCCCTGTTTGAGGCCTGGAGGTTCTGATTCGGGGTGTAATTGCGCTCTGCACTCAATGCACGCTGCTGCCACTCTCGGGCCTCCTGTGAGTCCTCTCGATGGTCGTGGGAGCCAGCTTAGACGTGCCGTGACTGGAAGAAGGCTCTGAAATGGCTCCAGTGAGAGCAATTTCCATACTTGAGAGCAATTCCAGGAACCTTTCCAGGGACAGAAAGGCCAAGATCTCTAAAGAAAGCATAAAGCAGGGGCCGCTGCCTGTGCACAAATTCTACTTCCGCCTGAGGGAACACCTGCTGTCTACCTCCACCCCTACTCCCTGTCCCACCTTGCAAGACGAATAAAGTGCCGGCTGCACCCAGGCTCTCTCGCCGTGGCTCCCCATCTCCTGCCACTGCTCTGACGACTTCATCTTGGCGAAGAACCAACCTGCTCCCCACCCCCAGCACTTCTTGAGGAACATCACAGCCTGTCCCTCCCTCCTTCTGGTGGGGGCATCTGAGGATAGGGTCAGGATCACCTGGGTGGTGACATTTGCATCTTTAATGCCATGGGATTTTTCCAGGCAAGAGTACTGGAGTGGGTTGCCATTTCCTTCTCCAAGGGATCTTCCCAACCCAGGGTTTGAACCCAGGCATCGCAGGCAGACGCTTTACGGTCTGAGCCACCAGGGAAGCCGTAACTTGGATAGTATTATCCAGGTCTAATCTAATTTCTCCAGGGCCTTGGCCTGTGGACTTGTGATCGTTTGTACAACGAGAGTGGATCTGGTCCAAATGAAGAAGTGGGTGAAATCTGTCTGCTTTAACCCACACCATGTGGTTCTCTTCCTTTTCCAGATACTGCCCACTCCTGGTCTATTGCTCCCCAAGCCTTCATTGTTTCCCATGCAGCTTCTTTTTACAGTTACTGGTGCTGGACCCTCCAGGCTTTCAGGATAAGGAGAGAATACATATGAATGCTTAACCAAAATGAAGTGTGTGAGTGCGACAAGCCTCCAAGATTGTCTTAACATGGAAAACAAAAACAACAAAAAACAAAACACCCAATCCGACTCCAAAAGCATTGAAAAGGAACACGTGCGTGTTCAGAGGTGTCCTGAAGCAGCTGTGTGTTATACAGTACCACATGGAGAAAGACTTCCAAAGAATTCTCCTTTTGAATCTCCTCCTGCAGTCCCATTCCTCACGACAGCATATTTCCCCCTCTTTCTTCCTTTATCTTCCCAAACTTTTCTGCCCCAAGCGGCTGGCTTGCAGGCCTCAAGGCCCAGCCACCCCACTGTGGGGATAGCTTTTCCTGCTGTAATGCGGAGGAGCCAAGTGATCCCCTCGTGGATCTGTTTCTTTGCCTTGAACTTTTGCTTTTCACTGATAATCATACATATTGGCCTGCCTCAGGGAACCCTGCCCCTCTGGCTGAATGTTAAACCCAAGTGCCTTTGTTCAGTTCACAGGAAGACAATCAGACCCAGTGCTCCTGTGATTGGCTGCAGAAAAGAAGAAGCGGAAGCATCCCATTTTGCAAGATAAATAGCCTTGTTACCTCACTTCCTCACCTCCTCGCCTTCTCTGTTCCAGAAAAGAATCTGGCATCTGGACCACATAAGATGGCTTTTTGGAGACACAAGTCTGCCATCTTCTCAATCTGCCAGCCAACCCAGTGAAGTCAGAATTCCTTGCCTCAACACCTCGTCTGTCGATTTACTGGCTTGTTGTGTGGTGAGCAGAGTGAGGCTGGACTCGGTAACACTGCCTCCTGGATAGTCTTCCCTCTTTAGCCTCACAATCTGCTCCATTTTCTGGGCTTCTTCAGTGTTGCCCAAGTCACAATAAAGGCTTTGGGGTAGGGCAACAGAAAGAAAAGTTCTGAGGTGGTACGGAAGTTGATGTGTCACAAACAAGAGGAATGGGTCACAGTCATGGTGTTATCTGACTAAACTGGCTCTTCCCTAATATGTGTGTTGGTAGAGGGGGGTGGGGGGATGGGAGGGATGGGTTGGGGGTGGGGGGCGGGGTATGCAAAGTGTTTTGTTCCACTTAAAACCCATGGCTCCTTTGAGCTGTGCTCAGATAGGTGATTGGAGCAGGGACTTCAATGTAGAAAAACCCTCTGAAGTGAAGTTGCTCAGTCGTGTCCAACTCTTTGGGACCGCATGGACGGTAGCCTACCAGGCTCCTCCGTCCATGGGATTTTCCAGGTAAGAGTACTGGAGTGGATTGCCATTTCCTTCTCCAGGGGAAATTGCCGACCCAGGGATCGAACCCAGGTCTCCCGCATTGTAGGCAGACACTTTACCATCTGAGCCACCAGGGAAGCCCCTCTACCACTCCTAAAATCAGCCACTGATCATGTGGCTTCTAAGGTTTCAGGCTATTTTGCAAATGGATTAGTTCAGAATCTGGCTCCTGACTTGTGTTCTAGGATTACCTCTAGCTACTTGCCCACGTGTTTCCTTCGCTCTGACCTTGCCTGCTTCTTAGCAGCCGTTTTAATGTATCTTGCTGTCTTATGATGATGTTGTTGTTGTTCAGTCACTAAGCTGTGTCTGACTCTTTGTGACCCATAGACTGCAGCACGCCAGGCTCCCCTGTCCTTCACCATCTCCCAGAGTTTGTTCAGATTCATGTCCACTGAGCTGGTGATGCTCTCTAACTGTCTCATCCTCTGAAAGCCTTCTCCTTTTGGTTTCAATCTTTCCCAGCAATAGGTTTTTTTTTTTTTTTTTTTTTTTGCAAAGAGTCAGCTCTTTGTATCAGGTGCCCAAAGCACAGCTTCAGCTTCAGTCCTTCAAACACCCTGAGTGATTATCTGGGTCGTGAAGATCTTTTTTGTATGGTTCTGTGTATTCTTGCCATCTCTTCTTAGTATCTTCTGCTTCTGTTAGATCCATACCGTTTCTGTCTTTTTTTTGTGTGTGTGCTCAGCTTTGCATGAAATGTTCCCTTTGTATCTCTAACTTTCTTGAAGAGATCTCTAGTCTTTCCCATTCTATTGTTTTCCTCTATTTCTTTGCACTGTCCACTTAGGAAGGCTTTCTTATCTCTTCTTGCTATCCTTTGGAACTCTGCATTCAAATGGGTATATCTTTCCTTTTCTCCTTTGCCTTTTGCTTTTCTTCTTTTCTCAGTTATTTGTAAGGCCTTCTGAGACAATGATTTTGCCTTTTTGCATTTCTTTGACTTGGGAATGGTCTTGATCACTGTCCAATGTCACGAACCTCCATCCATATTTCTTCAGGCAGTCTCTCTTTCCTGTCACTCCAAACAGAAAGGTTCTAAAGATTTAGTTGTACTATCTGGGTCTCATTTCATCAGTAGGTACCTTTGGCTTGGCCCCAGGCTTCAGGCAGGAGATGGATTCTGATTCCCTTCCACTCAGAGGATGCTCTTGGCACCTTTCTCACTGAATTGAACACCTGGCTTCCACACCTTCTTTCTGGCCCAAGAAGTACAGCTGAAGCTGTACTGCATAGCTTCAGCTCCTGTCTACTTTTTTTAATAAAGACTTCCTCTGTCTTCTCAAACAGAATGAAATGTTCCCTCTTCTGGGGAGGGAACACATTATATTCCCTCCACATTATGTATAATCTGTTACCCAGAACACATTATATTATGATCATTTATGTACAGCCCTGTCTTCTTAACAAGACTGTAAGCACTTTGAAGGTAAAGATTATACCCTATCTGTCTTGCTGTTCAGTGCCTGGCACTGAACTGTAGATTAGTGAACTTGAATTTAAGGGGTTTCAGGGCCTCTTAAGAAACCCAGTTTTTTTACTGTAACTCAGAAATGGGTCTCCACTGATATAACATGATGTTTGTGGAAGATAATTTACAGACATAACCAAAAGGCATGTATTTGGACTCTGAAAGTGATGTTCTAATCTGCCTGTGAGCTAACTTGGGCAAGGCCTTTTATTTGCTCTCATTTTGCTCCTTTGAAGATATAATTGCTTCTTGGTTCCATATTTCTATTGCTCATTACACTGTTCCATACCATTTCATTCTGAAAATAAAACAAAATAGGATATTTAAAATTAATGATGTGGGGCACAGCATTTTTTTTTCTCTCTACCTCTAGGCAGAATTAGCAAATGGCTTGAACACCAGCCATTCTTTTTATTGGAAGCATCTGGGTTTCATTAGAGTAAGAAAAATCACTGATTACGAGGGGAGAGGCCCCAGACCTACGTTTCAAAGGCTCGCTGGGATGTTTATTACTCCTGTCACCTCCTTCCATGTCCAGCAGGTTTGGGGTGGCTGCTTCTGTTTCAAAGCAAGCTGAAGAGGCGTTGGTTTTGAAATTTGAAAATTCCTGGTGTAAGGCATCCCACATTAGTTCCATCTTCAAAAAGTAAAACAACAAGCAGTTTCTTGGATGACACAAGCTCTTTTGCCAGAGTTCTGTATCTTTTGTGACTGTCCTTGTTCATGAAGAAACCAAAGTATCAGTGGGGTCTACTGTCATTTTTTTTTTTTTTTTTTAATGTCATTCATCTTTATTTCTTTTATTTATTTGTTTTAATTGTAGGATAATTACAATAGTGTGGTGGTTTTTGCCATGCATCGACATGAATCAGCCATGGGTTCACAGGTGTCCCCCGACCCTGAACCCCCTCCCCACCCCATCCCTCTGGGTTGTCCCAGAGCACCGACTTTGAGTTCCCTGCTTCGTGCATGGAACTTGCACTGGTCATCTATTTTACATATGGTAATGTACATTTCAATGATATTCCCTTAAATCGTCCCACCCTCCCCTTCTCCCACATAGTCCAAAAGCCTGTTCTTTACATCTGTGTGTGTGTGTGTGTGTTTTGCTGTCTTGCATATAGGATTGTTGTTACCATCTTTCTAAATTCCATATATATGCATTAATACACTGTTTTGGTGTTTCTCTTCCTGACTTACTTGACTCTGTATAATAAGCTCCAGTTTCATCCACCTCATCAGAATGGACTCAAATGAATTCTTTTTTATAGCTGAGTAATATTCCATTGTGTATCTGTACTACAGCTTCTTATGAAGGTAGGTGAAGGTTTGTCCTTTCCCCCCAAGCACCATAACTAGCTTAAAATGAAATTTGCGAAGACACACAATGGAGCCACCATAAGAGGGGACAGAACATTCAGAGGTGTTACAAGGATACTAATACTACCGCTACTAGTAACAGTATTTGACTTTGTTTATACATACCAAGTCCTTTACTTATCCTATTGTAGTTGGATATGTGAGCTGGAGAAATGTTATTAAAGGTCTTTCTGTTTTCTTACGCTTGGTTCTCTCTTACCTCCCAGCTGACTAATACAGGAAAATCTGACTTCCTCCTCTGGTGATCACCTTGCCCTTGGAAAACTTTAGCAGGATTAGGGGAAAGCAGTGGAATAGGTCTCCTTAACTTACATGCTTGTGTGTTGTGGTTCATGTTAATTATAAGCCTGAAATTGCTGAAAATGCAGCTCAGATTGGCTTAATCATTAAAGGGCATATATTGATTCACATGCTGAAAAGCCTGTAAACACCAGGCTTCAGTTAAGGCTTTACCCACAGCAACTCATGTTAACACGGAGGACCCCGCCGCACTTTCTCTCCTCTCTACCTTCCTCTCCGTGTATTCCCCTGAGTGGCCACGAGATGGCTCTAAGTAGCTTTGAGGGTTAAGGACTTTCTTGTTTAAATCCAAAAGAAAAAGAAGATTCTTTGGGTAGTTTCAAAGGAAGAGTGAAGCCATTTTCTCCAGAATCCTTCAGAAAATGTGTCTTTGTTTTGACTGACTCTAATTAGGTCATCCCTGGACCGGTCATGGTGGTGGGGGAGCAGTGAGACCTTCAGTCTGTCAAAGCACATCCCTGGAATCGTGTGGTCAGCTTCCCTGCAAGGACGTGAGCTCTCGAAGTGGGGGATGGACACCCAGAGAAAATCAGGGCACTGAGTCAGAGGGACTGGATGGCACGTGTCCCCAAACAACACATTTCTTCAGGAAAGAAACATCTTCACTCCCTTCTCTGAGCTTAGAGGCAAAAGAATGGGGGGGCTCAGTCCGAACAGGAATGAGGCCCCGAGGAAAGGAGGCACAAAGTAAGCCAGGCTCTAGTCTAACCCGGGGTTTGGAGAGACCAAACCACTGACGCGTGTCCTGCCAGCCCACCTGGTCAGAAGCCCCGCCCTAGGAACAGTGTGCCTCGGCCAGAAGTCCTGCCTGCACGTGCTTAGGGCATCATGTAGAGTCGAGGGGGTAGGCAGCTAGTTCCCAGCTGGGTCAGTGATAAAGAGCCTGCCTGCCAGTGCAGGTGACTCAAGAGACGCAGATTTGATCCCTGGGTCAGGAAGATCTCTTGGTGTAGGAAATGGCAACCCGCTCCAGAATTCTTGCCTGGAAAATTCCATGGACGGAGGAGCTGGGCGGGCTACAGTCCATGGACTCACAAACAGTCAGACATGACTGAGCACCCAGGCAAGTAGTATGGTCAAGCACGGAGGTATGGCATGGAGATTCAGGATGTCAGCCACTTTCACATTTATCATCACCAGCCATGAAAGAAGCAGCAACAGATCAATACAAATAGTCACCAGTTTTATGATAATAACTCAATCGGCGGACTTTCCTGTTCCTTCATTTCTTCATCTGTAAAATAAGGATAATGGGATCCTAGTAACCTCCTTGCTTATTTTCTGATGAGAATTTCAAGACAGAAAGTTTTTGCTCTTTGTCCCATATTTTAGTCCTACTGCATAAAATTGGGACCTTCCACCCCATGCCTACCTCTGTTGGCTTCTCTTTCTTTCTCCATACTAGCCCCTTCCAAAGGAAGAAGGAGTCACACATTTGATTAGTCAGCTATCTATTATTCATATAGTTTAACCAAGTTGGAAATAATAGCCAAAGAATTATTTGTTCTTCCATTTAATATTATTTATAGACAGATCATACAAGAGTCGGGGAAGGCAATGGCACCCCACCCCAGTACTTTTGCCTGGAAAATTACATGGACAGAGGAGCCTGGTAGGCTCCAGTCCATGGGGTCGCTAAGAGTCGGACACGACTGAGCGACTTCACTTTCACTTTTCACTTTCATGCATTGGAGAAGGAAATGGCAACCCACTCCAGTGTTCTTGCCTGGAGAATCCCAGGGACGGGGGAGCCTGATGGGCTGCCGTCTATGGGGTCGCACAGAGTCGGACACAACTGAAGCGACTTAGCAGCAGTAGCAGCATACAAGAGTAAATGGAATAAGCCTACAGATAGGGTATGCATGAGTGCTAAATCACTTCAGTGGTGTCTGACTCTTTCTGACCCCATGGACTGTATCATTTCAAGCTCCTCTGTCCATGGGATTCTCCAGGAAAGGATACTAGAATGGATTGTGATGCCCTCCTCCAGGGGATCTTCTCCATCCAGAGATCAAACCTGCCTCTTTTACATCTCCTTTATTGACAGGTGGCTTCTTTACCACTAGCGCCACCTGGGAAGCCATATTTCCTGTATTTTGCAGAGAAAACAGGTTTGTTGCATGTCCATGATAGAAAGCTGTGGCCAAGGCCACCCATACCCAAATCTCAGTCGGCCCTTCACCCTGGCAATAGGACCCACAGAAGGGTTTCCCCAGATGTGGAGAAAGCACCTGGGGTGTCTGTTAAAAATGTAATTTCCAGGACTGTACCACCTCTCTGCATCAGCCTCTCCAGTGATGAGACATAGCATTTGCAACTTTAACAAATATCAGGATCATTCTTAAGCATATTAAAATTTCAGAACCTCTGTTTTAGAAAGCTTAAGTCATAGAACACAGAAAAAATGTTCAGCACTGTGAACTGGGGCTTCTGAGCTGGCTAGATCTGCAGACTTTACCCTGAATAGAAGCTGGATGAGCAGCCAGATTCTTGTCTAATCAGAAAATATAATCAGGCCTGTCCTGTTGCAACCAAACCAGTAGAAATGGATGCATTTGGTCCATGTGGCTATCGGTACGTGCAGCACGTGGTTCCTGGGTTTTGAGCTATAGGGAAAGGAGAAATGGCTTAAGAGAGGTTCAAGATAGCTGTTAACACCATCTGAGAAGCAAGTTACCCAGTTCAGTTGCACTAAAAATCACTCTACCTCCTGACATATATGAAGACCTTGTTGTTGCGTAGTCGCTAAGTCATGTGACCACATGGATTGTAGCCCACCAGGCTCCTCTGTGAGCTTTCCAGGCAAGAATACTGGAGTGGGTTGCCATTTCCTTCTTCAGGGGATCTTCCTGACTCAGGGATCAAACCCAGGTCTCCTGCAGGAGGATTGGCAGGAGGATTCTTTACCACTGAGCCACCAGCAAAGCCCGATACCTAATGGGGTATAAAAGTTGCCTTCCTACTATACTACTGCCAGGTGTGGCTGCATTCTGGTCCTGGTCTTTATTGGAATTTCCTTGTGTGTACTCTGTGTGTGTGTTGGTTGGGGGAGGATGGGGTTGTTAAAAGGAAGAGTGGGGAAAAAAGGCAGTAAACTTTGAGTATGCCTATAAATTAGCCTGGTGTTTTATAAACTGCTGCTTGTGATAGACTGGTGGGTTTTACAGTAATTCAGTGACCAGAATTTTTAAATGGGGTGGAAAAGGATGAAATGCAGAATAGGACAGACTAGAACAGATCACCGTTTTAACCACAGTAAGGGAGGTGGTGCTGCAGTTTATAGGGCCGAAGACTCGGACACGACTTAGCGACTGAACAAGGGAGGGAGGGGTGGACAGTGAATCAGGATGTAAAGTTTCTTAATTCTGATAGTGGTCAAAATGTTGAAAACTGCTGGGTTTGAGAAAACCTGTGTTGATAAAAGACCAACAATTTAGAAGATTTTTATCCTTAGCCAAAGGTCACGATTATCAGGCCTCTTGATTCCAAATCCAATGCTTTTTTTCTCTTACATTAAACAACATCATATTTGGTTGCGCTGGGTCTTAGTTGCTGCCCTTCGCGGTTTCTCCAGTTGCTGTGCCCAGGCTTCTTATTGTGGTGGCTTCTCTCGTGGACCCCGGGCTCTAGGTGCTGCATTTCTCGGGCTCTAGAGCGCAGGCTCAGTAGTTGTGGCGCGTGGGCTTCATTGCCTCACAGTACGTGGCATCTTCCCGGACTGGGGTTTGAACCTGTGTCCTCTGCACTGGCAGGCAGATTCTTAACCACTGGACCACCAGGGAAATCCTCTGTCACATTTCAATGCAGCGTACACTTCCCTCGGTCTGCAAACTCTGTGCATTTTCACTTCTAACGATCGAATAATGGGTTAATATACCTTTATTCTTCTATTCCCTTACTATTAGTTTCGTAATTTCATTTGTTAGCAATTATAAATAATTCTGCCATGAATATTTTTATAATTTTAGGCTTGTTCTTATGAATTACTTAAATGGGATCCATTTTCTGCTATCATCATTTTCATGGCTCTTACTGAGAAAAAAAAAAAACCAATTTACACTTCTGCCAACAACCATTTCCCACTAGTCTCCCAGGTACTAAATGTTATCATTTATCCTTATACTGTTATCTAATATGTATTAAACGGTCCCTTATAATTGTTTTCATTTGGATTTCCTTAATTACTTTTGAGGTTTAGTGTTTCAATGTTGGTTTATGTTGACATTCCTGATGTACATACTGCCTATGTGTGTCCCAGACTTTGTCTCCACTGGGAGCCTTGTTTGAATGATTCAGTACATTTTAAACTTTAAATATGCAGCCATGTTTATGGGAAACTTTTATAGCAAATATTTTTCCTATTCCATTACATCTCTTTTTGCTTTAAATTTGAAGCATTCCCTTACATCACAGTTTTATCTTTTTATATATGTAATTCTATTCATCATTATTTTTTCCTTTGAATTTCTTCATGATTTAGACCATAATGTAATTCTATAAATCATTATTTTTTCCTTTGAATTTCTTCCATGATTTAGATCATAAAAAGAAACAATCTCCTTTCATAAAAAATAATCTTATACTTAAAAAAGCATCCTATTTAATTTCTTGTAATGTGATTTTTTATTCTGATGTTACGTACACAGAATGAAAAGTTCCTCACTTTTGTGGCATGTGAGGGTGTACGTCATGGGCAGAATTGTTACAGCCTTTTTGCCATTCTTCTAAATCAGTCATTCTTAATGAGTGGTCCCAAGATCAACAGCATCATGTCACCTAGGAACTTGTTAGAAATATGAATTTTCAGGCCCCGTTCCCCACCTATGGGATAGACACTCTGGGAGTAATCTATGTTCTAATAAGCCCTCCAGGTGATGCTTATTCACTATTCTAATTCAATCCTAATACATTTTTACCTGGGTGCAAGCGCAGTGCAGCAACAGTAACACTCACTTCTAACTTTTAATTAATTGATAGTAGAAATCAACTGCCTTTGCTAGGCAATGCTCTTGAAGCCCACAGAGCATCATCTCTTCAAGTTATCAAAATGTCTAACTACAATGTCCCCTCTACCTTCTCTTCTTATTAGTATAGCCAATTATATGCCCAAGCCTTCAATTTGCAATTTTGCTTGTAACCATCCTTCACGCAACACCCCTATTACTATTTGATACGTTTTAAAGTTTGCATGAAGCTGTTCTCGCAGTTACCCTCTTGGGTTATTAGCTTTAAGATATTATGTGTATTTTTATCTTTGCTCATGGAGAATTTCTCAGCTGTGCTTTCTGATTATTTCCTGCTCTCCTGGGTCTATGCCTAGTGGTTTCACTGCTGATTTTCTTCCTTCTCCCAAGGTCAGTTTTCAAGTACCATTTAATAATATATATAAGATTTGTTTTTCTGGGCTCCAAAATCACTGCAGATGGTGACTGCAGCCATGAAATTAAAAGACGCTTGCTCCTTGGAAGGAAAGTTATGACCAACCTAGATAGCATATTCAAAAGCAGAGACATTACTTTACCAACAAAGGTTCGCCTAGTCAAGGCTATGGTCTTTCCTGTGGTCATGTATGGATGTGAGAGCTGGACTGTGAAGAAGGCTGAGCGCCGAAGAATTGATGCTTTTGAACTGTGGTGTTGGAGAAGACTCTTGAGAGTCCCTTGGACTGCAAGAAGATCCAACCAGTCCATTCTGAAGGAGATCAATCCTGGAATTTCTTTAGAAGGAATGATGCTAAAGCTGAAACTCCAGTATTTTGGCCACCTCATGCGAAGAGTTGACTCATTGGAGAAGACTCTGATGCTGGGAGGGATTGGGGGCAGGAGGAGAAGGGGACGACAGAGGATGAGATGGCTGGATGGCATCACTGACTTGATGGATGCGAGTCTGAGTGACCTCCGGGAGCTTGTGATGGACAGGGAGGCCTGGCGTGCTGCGGTTCATGGGGTCGCAAAGAGTCGGACACGACTGAGCGACTGATCTGATCTGATCTGATAAGATTGGCAAAGATAACATCCTTAAAATATTGTTCTAAGATATTAAAGGAAATTTAAGAATTTTTCAGGAAGGAAGAAAAGAGGAAATATCGATGTTGCTAACCAAGAATGCCACTAAGTATACAGGAGGATTTTCAAAGGGCGGGATGTTGATGGTGTCACAGGAAGTAATCCAGGTATGGTTCTAGTTCTAGATATTCACAAAATACAGGAAGTAACCCTTGTATAGTCCTAGTTCTAAATATTCACAAAATACATATAATCAATTTTTCTGGAGTTGACCAGGCTCTGGAGGAGCTGGTCAGTAAGCATAAGTGTCCAACTGCCAACACTCTTGGAGATGTTCTCTAGGATCATCCTTTTTCTGATCTATTTGATTGCCAGTTATCCCCATCTGTGAAGGCTCACCCTGATTAGTCAACCATTCCTGCAATGTTGGCCTAAGCAGATGCCACTTTTACACCTCAGCTGGTCTCTACGGTCTGAGATGGATGCAGTGGAATATAACTATATTCCTACCAGAGCCAGCACCAGCTCCATCGCCTGGTGCTGGAGAGGCTTTACCCAGAGTGATCCTGGGGCTCAGCAACTGCCTTCAGAACACCCCACAGTGCATCTCAAGCACTGGCTAGTTGAGCCTGGCTATGTTGAAACCTTGCCAGGCAGAGGGTGTTTGAGGATGTTTAACCAGACTGGAATCTATAAGTGGGATAAGCACATCCATATTCCATGCCTTGGGCAACCAATGAAGTTAAGTTGTAAACATCCCTCAGTACTTTTCACTGCAGTGATCAAAGCATACCATCACCTTTTCCCAACTAGCTGCTATTCTGATTCCCTCAAGGACAATGGTTCAGACTCCACCCCAGACTTTTCCATTCTAGACCTCCAGTCAGGATATTACACTCATAGGGTCCCTTGGGATGCAACCCACATAGGAAGAAGCCTTGGGTGTTTTCCCAGGAGAGTTCTGGGAGATTGCAGATATTTATTACAATATCCACTCCAGAGCCACATCTACATGGAACCAGTGAAGGATCGGGGTGTTCTGGAGTCCCTATACCTGATAAACAGGGCACAGCAGAGAAAACCACTTTGGTGGGCAGGTGCCACCGTAACTAGATGATTATCGCAATTGAGGAACTGCCCACTGCACTCTCCGGTTCTGCTCCTTACATCATTATGGAGGCCTTCTGGATAAACTTAACTCCCAAACCATTTTAAGGGAGTTTAGAACAATTTCCTATCCTTCTCTTACAGCTAAAAATCTTATTATTTGTAGCCAGGACCTATGATGTAATTGGAGGGAAAGTGAAGAAATGGGTTGTTTCATGTTTGAGATATAGCAACATCCTATCCGTTGGCTGCTGAGGACTTCAGGACTGCAGTTGGTCTGAGGGCCCCACACCTGAGAACTGAGTTAGTATGTGACCCAGAAGCTCACCCAGGGATGGGGCCAGGTAACTGGAGCCACTGACGGGGGGCTGCTGCCTTTGGCAGCTGTCCTGGAAATCTCACCTGTGCATATATGTATGTTTCAGTTCAGTTGCTCAGCCATGTCCGACTCTTTGTGACCCCATGGATTGCAGCTCGCCAGGCTTTTCTGTCCAGTACCAACTCCTGAAGCTTGCTCAAACTCATGTACATGGAGTTGGCAATGCCATCTAATCAGGTCATCTTCTGTCATCCCCTTCTCTTCCTGCCTTCAAGCTTGCCCAGCATCAGGGTCTTTTCTAACGAGTCAGTTCTTCACATCAGGTGGCCAAAGTATTGGAGCTTCAGCATCAGTCCTTCCAATGAATATTCAGGACTGATTTCCTTTAGGATTGACTGGTTTGATCTCCTTGCAGTCCAAAGGACTCTCAAGAGTCTTCTCCAACACCACCACTCATGCTGTTGAGTTCAAAAGCATCAGTTTTTTGGCGCTCAGCTTTATGGTTCAGCCCTCACATCCATGCATGACTATTGGAAAAGTCATAGCTTTCACTAGACAGACCTTTGTTGGCAAAGTAATGTCTCTGCTTTTTAATATGTTGTCTAGGTTGGTCATAGCTTTTCTTCCAAAGAGCAAGCATCTGTTAATTTCAGTGTCTTTTAATTTTTTTAATGAAATTTTAAAATATATATTTATATACATGTAAATTTATTTGGCTGCACTGGGTATCAGTTGAAGCATGCAGGATCTCCTCGTTGCAGCATATGGGATCTAGTTCCTGACCAGAGATCAAACCTGGGCACCCTGTCTTGGGAGCCACTGGACAACCAGAGAAGTCCCAGCTGCATGGTATAGTTCTGAGAACAAGAGGATTCTGAGAGCCCAGGAAATCCGGGACCCTGAGCATGATAGTCCCTTTCTTAACTGGCATCTCAGGCATTACTTTTCTGGCCCTCTCCTGAAAATTAGAGATTAAGCATTCATACCATCTTTCTTATATATCACAGAATACTGACATTAGCTTACAGTGGTGACTATACTTTTCTGGAGCTTCCAGGTGGCACAGTGGTGAAGAATCTACCTGCAATGCAACAGACATGGGTTTGACCCTTGGGTTGAGAATATCCCATGGAGATGGAAATGGTATCCCACTCCAGGATTCTTGCCTGGAAAATTCCATGGACAGAGGAGCCTGGTGGGCTACAGTCCATGGGGTCGAAAAGAGTCAGACACAACTCAGCACACATGCCTGAAAGTGACTAATTTCCCCACTCATAGTACTGAGTACCTGGACACCCATATCCATAGTCAAAAGACTACTCCATGGGCAAATAATGAGAGTTTATGGTTTGGATGATTTTAAGGGCTTTCATTCAGATCATGCAGGCCTGCTGAGGCCATTCTCACTCTGCTGAAAGAAGAGTGACAGGAATATTTGTGCCCACCAGATATGGTCCCTCTTCTTTGGAATGCACTAGATGGCCAGTGACACCTTACTCTTCAGCTGCCTTTCTTATAAAAGCTAATTTCCTTATTCTGATAATGATGAAATAGTAATTGACTGGATTAATGCTGGTTATATTGGAAACAATTTTGCCCTCTTTATATTCATGCATCCATTCTTGTAGCAAGTATTTATTGAGCTGCTTTATGTATCAGACACTATTGTAGGCACTGCTGATATGATTATGGAAAACTAAAGATTCCTGTGCTCGAGGAGATGTACTTTGTGTTTCATTTTCCTCAGGAAACATACTGTTTGTTGGCTTTCATTGGATCTGAGATTTTTTTCAGGACCTCTCAAAATGATTTCAGAGATTGTTGAAGGAGGACTATCCCCAGTTTGAGGTGGCCTCGACATGGACCACATTTGTGGAAAAGAAATAGTTTCCTTTTGTAATATCTGATATGAGTATTTTATATTTAAACATTGTCCCCCCTTTGGCAGCAAGAGATGATCAACAACAAAAAAAACAAGGCAGAATTCACGAGTATGGTTTTGTTTGGTGACATGTGGGAAGCATAATACTTAATTTCAAGGCAATATTATGAGTTTTTCAATGTAATTTGACAGTGTTTGGAAAGTCTTCCTTGAAAGTGCTTATTCTTGAAATAACCATGCATCTCACAGGGTAAATGTATTTCATGAGAAAAAAGAAAGATTTCATGATTTCATGCAAGATTGAGCAAGAGTTTCCCTTCAATACTTGAGCACTATTCCCTTTTGTAAACATGTGCATTCTTTTTGTGAAAATATCCTATCTACATCATTGTGATGGTCATTGTTGGTGCCTTACTCAAAAGTATCCCCTTCATTCTTTTTTGCTGCTGCTGCTGCTAAGTTGCTTCAGTCGTGTCCGACTCTGTGCGACCCCATAGACGGCAGCCCACCAGGCTCCCCCGTCCCTGGGATTCTCCAGGCAAGAACACTGGAGTGGGTTGCCATTTCCTTCTCCAATGCATGACAGTGAAAAGTGAAAGTGAAGTTGCTCAGTCGTGTCCGACTCCTAGCGACCCCATGGACTGCAGCCCACCAGGGTCCTCCGTCCATGGGATATTCCAGGCAAGAGTACTGGAGTGGGGTGCCATTGCTAGCAGAATTATTTACTTTGGGTGGTTCCCGCTGAACTCAGAAGATGAACCGTAATTAGTCCTTGATCTCATCTTCCTTAAGGGAGACTGGTTTAGGCATGAATATTTGATGTAATTTGGCCAATGAGAGATAAGGAGAAATCTGCACAGGGGCTTCTGGGAAGGGTTTATCAAAGGAGGTGGATGGGGTGAAATGTGTTTTTTTCCCCCTACCTTTGAATATTATGAGATGAGGATGGGATGCTTGAAGTTTATATGTTGCAGACATGAGAGGGCAGACTAAAGACAAAAAATAAAACCATATAGAGGACAGCAGAGCCTTAAAATGAAAAGAACTTGGGTCTTTGTGGTGTCCTTTAACCACTGAACTAACCATCTTGGAATTTCTCTGAATTTACTGAAGATAATAAATCCCCTATAATTTGAATTAGTCGTCTCCAAAATAACAGAACATCTATTTCTATTTTAGCACACACATGAGAACAAAAAAAAAATATTTGAAATAGATAGTTTGAAATCAGTCACTTTATTTAATCCATCATGTGGCAGACGCTGTGTCTCCAGACTGACCCTGGAGACAGAAGTGGGAGTTATACAAAGTAGAGTGGTGATTTCCTCCACGTTTTCTTTGCTTTGCTTGTTTGTTTCCAGAATATTGTGACACACTATAATTTACACATGCCCTGTTAAGTGGATTCAAGGATTGTATTATTCTAAATAATAGAACTTGTACAAAAGCTTGGGAAAGTATCCTCTAAAATTAATGTTTGGGAGTGTTTAAATTACTATATATTCTATTAATAAAAATCATTCAGGGTGGGGCTTCCCTGGGGGTCCAGTGGTTAAGAATCTGCCTTTCAATGCAGGAGAAACTGGTTTGGTTCCTGATCCAGGAAGATCTCACATGCTGCAGAACTAAGCTCGTGTTCTACAATTACTGAGCCCAAACTCAGGGGCCTGCAAGGTGCAACTACCGAAGCCCAAGCGCTCTCAAGCCTGTACTCTGCAGTAAGAGATGTCACTGCTCTGAGAAGCCTGAGAACCACAGCTAGAGAGTCGCTCCGGCTTGCCGCAACCAGACTGAAGCCTGAGCAGCAATGAAGACCCAGTGCAGCCAATAAATAAGTAAATAATAATACATTTTTTTAAACTCTTAAAAAGTTATGTCAGGGTGTTACCACCAATAAGAACACAGTTACCCATCCTAAAATTCTTTAATGGAGCATTTCAATAAGGTTTTGAATCCATTTGTTAAAAATTGAAACTAAAATTCCAGTTGGTTTAGAAGAACAATAGTTTTCATCAGGAACGTCAGAAATATATTGCCCAGTTTCATAGTTTGGGTCTGGGACTGGAATAGTTTTACATGCTTTAGAAAGCACATCCAGTTATGAACATCTATGAACATTCGTGAGGGATCGTTGTCTACACTGAGAGCCACCAGGACCTAATGTAAAAACAAACAAGTTAAAATGAGACATCCACATTGAGTTTTTCACAAATTTCCAAATAATATTTTCAAGTTTCAAAAATAATAAAGCACTGTTCCTGCCAAAAATACTAGTAACAAAATATAATTATTTTAAAAATATTTATTATATTTTTTATTTACATTGTTAGCAATTCTACCTTTGTATACATTTATAAAACGTGTAAATATGTTGGTATGGGAAGGCGATGCCGCCCCACTCTAGTACTCTTGCCTGGAAAATCCCATGGACAGAGGAGTTTGGTAGGCTGCAGTCCGTGGGGTCGTGAAGAGTCGGACATGACTGAGCGAGTTGGACATGACTGAGCGACTTCACTTTTCACTTTCATGCATTGGAGAAGGAAATGGCAACCCACTCCAGAGTTCTTGCCTGGAGAATCCCAGGATGGGGGAGCCTGGTGGGCTGCCGTCTATGGAGTCGCACAGAGTTGGACATGACTAAAGTGACTTAGCAGTAGCAGCAGCAGTAATGTATATTCTTTATATATAAATAGATATATATCATCGTATAAGCTGAGTGCATTCTTGAACATTTTTTACTGTTAGGCATGAATAATCAAAAGATATACAAAATGACCACTGATTTAAGCTACTTTTAATTAGGTCCTCTGTTACTTGCAGCCAAAATAGCCTCAGTTAGTGCTTTATTTTCCAAGTGAAGCCATTTCTAATGGCTTTTGCATGCACTTTTTAAAAATTAGTAGACTTTGTTTCTAGAACAGTTTTTCAGTTACAAAAGATGGAACCGAAACTACAGAGAGTTCCTATAGAGTTTCGTACTTCCCCCATCCCACACAGTTTTCCTTATGACAATATATTGCATTATTATGATGTATTGTTACAAGCCAATATTGATACATTGCTGTTAAAGTGCAATGTTTACATTAAGGTTTACTTGTTGTTTTGTAGGGTCTGTGGACTTTGACAAATGCACGGCATGTGTTCACCGTTACAGTATCATGCCCAATAGTTTCCCTGCCTTAAGATTCTCCTGTGCTCTGCCTGTTCATCCCTCCCTCCTAATCACTGGCGATCACTGATCTTTATCTTGTCTGCATAGTTTTGCCTTTACCAGAATATCATGTAGTTAGAATCACAAAGTACGTAGCCTTTTCAGATGTCTTCTTTCACTTAGTAATATGCACTTATGTCTCTCCGTGTCTTTTTGTGGCTTGATAGCTCATTTCTTTTGATCACTGAATAATATTCTATGGTCTGTGTATAGTAATATCCAACTGGCTAATAATACTTTAAGAATAACACAGGGAACCCGGCTTGGTGCTCTGTGACAGCCTAGAGGGGTGAGTGGGAGGGAGGCTCAAGAGGGAGGGGATGTATGTGTATTTGTTGCCGACTCACATCGTTGTATGGCAGAAACCAATACAACCTTGTAAACCAATCATCTTCCAATTAAAAATAAAATTTAAAAAATGAAGTGAAAAAAATGTGAAATAATGTTTTACCGTCTAGTATTCTATTCAGGTATGACCTAAATCAAATCCCTTATGATTATACAGTGGAAGTGAGAAATAGATTTAAGGGACTAGATCTGATAGATAGAGTGCCTGATGAACTATGGAATGAGGTTCGTGACATTGTACAGGAGACAGGGATCAAGACCATCCCCATGGAAAAGAAATGCAAAAAAGCACAATGGCTGTCTGGGGAGGCCTTGCAAATAGCTGTGAAAAGAAGAGAAGCGAAAAGCAAAGGAGAAAAGGAAAGATATAAACATCTGAATGCAGAGTTCCAAAGAATAGCAAGAAGAGATAAGAAAGTCTTCTTCAGTGATCAATGCAAAGAAATAGAGGAAAACAACAGAATGGGAAAGACTAAGGATCTATTCAAGAAAATCAGAGATACCAAAGGAACATTTCATGCAAAAATGGGCTCGATAAAGGACAGAAATGGTATGGACCTAACAGAAGCAGAAGATATTAAGAAGAGGTGGCAAGAATACACAGAAGAACTGTACAAAAAAGAGCTTCACGACCCAGATAATCATGATGGTGTGATCACTGACCTAGAGCCAGACATCCTGGAATGATGGGCCTTAGAAAGCATCACTACGAACAAAGCTAGTGGAGGTGATGGAATTCCAGTGGAGCTATTCCAAATCCTGAAAGATGATGCTGTGAAAGTGCTGCACTCAATATGCCAGCAAATCTGGAAAACTCAGCAGTGGCCACAAGATTGGAAAAGGTCAGTTTTCATCCCAATCCCAAAGAAAGGCAATGCCAAAGAGTGCTCAAACTACTGCACAGTTGCACTCATCTCACACGCTAGTAAAGTAATGCTCAAAATTCTCCAAGCCAGGCTTCAGCAATATGTGAACCGTGAACTTCCTGATGTTCAAGCTGGATTTAGAAAAGGCAGAGGAACCAGAGATCAAATTGCCAACATCCGCTGGATCATCAAAAAAGCAAGAGAGTTCCAGAAAAATATCTATTTCTGCTTTATTGACTATGCCAAAGCCTTTGACTGTGTAGATCACAATAAACTGTGGAAAATTCTGAAAGAGATGGGAATACCAGACCACCTGATCTGCCTCTTGAGAAATCTGTATGCAGGTCAGGAAGCAACAGTTAGAACTGGTCATGGAACAACAGACTGGTTCCAAATAGGAAAAGGAGTATGTCAAGGCTGTATATTGTCACCATATTTGTTTAACTTATATGCAGAGTACATCATGAGAAATGCTGGACTGGAAGAAAAAACAAAAGTTGGAATCAAGATTGCTGGGAGAAATATCAATAACCTCAGATATGTGGATGGCACCACCCTTATGGCAGAAAGTGAAGAGGAACTAAAAAGCCTCTTGATGAAAGTGAAAGTGGAGAGTGAAAAGACTGGCTTAAAGCTCAACATTCAGAAAACGAAGATCATGGCATCTGGTCCCATCACTGCATGGGAAATAGATGGAGAAACAGTGGAAACAGTTTCAGACTTTCTTTTTCTGGGCTCCAAAATCACTGCAGATGGTGACTGCAGCCATGAAATTAAAAGACGCTTACTCCTTGGAAGGAAAGTTATGACCAACCTAGATAGCATATTCAAAAGCAGAGACATCACTTTGCCAACAAAGGTTCGCCTAGTCAAGGCTATTGTCTTTCCTGTGGTCATGTATGGATGTGAGAGCTGGACTGTGAAGAAGGCTGAGTGCCGAAGAATTGATGCTTTTGAACTGTGGTGTTGGAGAAGACTCTTGAGAGTCCCTTGGACTGCAAGGAGATCCAACCAGTCCATTCTGAAGGAGATCAACCCTGGGATTTCTTTGGAGGGAATGATGCTCAAGCTGAAACTCCAGTATTTTGGCCACCTCATGCGAAGAGTTAACTCATTGGAGAAGACTCTGATGCTGGGAGGGATTGGGGGCAGGAGGAGAAGGGACAACAGAGGATGAGATGGCTGGATGGCATCACTGACTCGATGGATGTGAGTCTGAGTGACCTCCGGGAGTTGGTGATGGACAGGGAGGCCTGGCGTGCTGCAGTTCATGGGGTCGCAAAGAGTCGGACACGACTGAGCGACTGATCTGATCTGATCTGATCTGATTCTATTGTTTATTGTTGTACAAATTTGTATATCTATACACCTTTGGAAGACATCTTGGGTGCTTCCAAGTTTGGGCAATTATGAATAAAGCTGCTATAAACACCTGTGTGCAGGGTTTTGTGTGAACATATTTTCAGCTCCTTTGGGTGAATACCAAGAAGCATAACTGTGGGATAATATAGTAAGACTATGTTTGCTGCTTCTGCTAAGTGGCTTCAGTCGTGTCTGACTCTGTGCGACCCCATAGATGGCAGCCCACCAGGCTCCCCCGTCCCTGGGATTCTCCAGGCAAGAACACTGGAGTGGGTTGCTGTTTCCTTCTCCAATGCATGAAAGTGAAAAGTGAGAGTGAAGTCGCTCAGTCGTGCCTGACTCTTAGCGACCCCATGGACTGCAGCCCACCAGGCTCCTCCATCCATGGGATATTCCAGGCAAGAGTACTGGAGTGGGTTGCCAGTGCCTTCTCCGAAGACTATGTTTAGTTTTGTAAAACAAAACAAAACAAAACACCAAACTGTCTTTCAAAGTGGCTGTGTCTTTTGTACTCCCACAAGCAATGAATACAGGTTCCTGTTGCTCCACATTCTCTCAGCGTTTGCCTCCAGTGTTTGGATTTCCGCCATGTTGCTGCTAAGTCACTTCAGTCGTGTCCGACTCTGTGCGCCATGTTAGTTGGTGATTATTGATAGCTCAGTGTTCTTTTTAACTTGCAATTTGCTAATAGCATATGATGTTGAGCATCTTTTCATGTGCTGTTTGCCATTTATACAATTTTTTGGTGTCGTGCCTGTTCAGACCTTTTACACATTTTTAATTGGTTTGTTTTCTTATTGCTGGATTTGAGGAATAATTTGTATAATTTGGATAACAATCTTTTATTGGCTATGCATTTTGCAAATATTTTTTCTTTCTCTGAGCCTTCTCTTTTCATTTTCATAGTAGTGTCTTTCACAGAGCAGAAGTTTTGTTTTAATGAAGTCCAACTCATTCTTTTTTTTTTTTTTTTCTTTCATGGATCCTGCTTCTGTTGTTGTATCTAAAAAATTGTTGACAAACTCAAGGTCACTGAGGGTTCCTCTTATGTTTTTTTTTTTTTCTAGTAGTTTTATAACTTTTAAAGTTACAGTGAGGTCTGTAGAGTTAATTTTGGTGTAGGTGGTGAGGTCTGTGTCAGGATTCTTGTCTTTTGTTGCATGCCAATACTCATTTTGTCCCAGGGCAATTTGTTGAAAAGATACTCATTCTCCATGGTATTTACTTTGCTCCTTAGTCAAAACTCAGTTGCCTTGATTTGTGCAGGTCTATTTCTGGTCAGTCCGTTCTGTTCCCGTTGACCTACTTGTCTATTCTTTCTCCAGGGTCATACTCTCTTAATTATTTAGTTCTGTAGAAGTCTTGGAATCAGGTAGTGTCAATCATCGGACTGTTCTTCTGCTTCCGTGTTGTGTTGACTATTCTGGGTGTTTAGCCTTTCCATATAAAATTTAGAATCTTTTTGTCAATATCACACATATACTTTTTGAAATTCACAATCCTGTCACAGAGGTATGGAAAAGATCATTCAATTTATTGGCTCATAGCTGAGCTGACTGAGGTCCTGGGGATTTAGGAATTTGCCCAGTATCATGTAGATACTCAAATCCAGTCTTCCTTTACCATGTTGCCAGGGTTTCTCTCACCACTGTGTAGATATTGTTTACAGATACTGTCTAGATAGCAGGATCAAGCGTGTGTATGTACTGGCTTCAAAATGAGCTGATTGTCTAGAGGACGCCTCTGCCTGTGTGTAGAACAGTACCTGTTATTTATCAGGGGGCACTGGCCTCCTGCACACCTTCCTGCTTACAAAACTACCAACAGTGCAGAGCTACTGAGGGATGAGTTTGTAGTGTTCAGAGTGCTGGAAGTGGGGAAGCTGGCAACCCTACATGCCAGGATGAGAGCGCTCAAGCCATTAGGATGTGGCTGTTTGAATCTTCCTTCAAAGACCAAACTTAGTTTGTGGGAACTGTCGCCGAAATACTAAGAGTCCAAGTATGTTGTCCGTACTGAAACACAGTTATCCCTTGATCTTAAATCTCTGGCTGTTTCACAAGTGTATCTCTAAAGCTAAGTCAAAAGTATTCTAGTGTAGCATGTTTGATGGGCTTCTCAGGTGGTGTTAATGGTAAAGAATCCGCCTGCCAGTTCAGGAGACCTAAGAGACTCAGGTTCTATCCCTGGGTCGGGAACATCCCTTAGAGTAGGAAATGGCAACCCACTCTAGTATTCTTGCCTGGGAAATCCCACGGACAGAAGAGTCTGGTGGGATACAGTCCATGGGGTCACAAAGAGTCAGACATGACTGAGCATGAACACACACAGGACGCAGCATGTTTGATATGTGACGCATGTCTCAAAACAAGCCTTAAAAAGTCTATTTTAAATTATTTTTTCTTGTTAGAAAAATAATATAGGTTTAAAAAAATTTTAAGTACAGAAAATTTTCTAAGTAGAAAAACAAATCATGTAAATTTTTATTACACGAAGATAACCTCCATTACCAAGTTGGTAATTCCTTTCTACTATTTATTCTATCCATATATCTAGTATCTGAAGGTTGTTCATTTCAACTACTTTCAATTACTTTTCATCAAGTGGCCACAGTTGAATGTATGTGTATCTGGATTATGTGATCACTTTTTGTCACGGGTGCTTCTCATGACATTGCATATACGTCATGAATATGACTTTCAGTGGTTGCATTATACTCTATCATATGGCTCAGTAATTATTTAACAATTCTGCTGCAGTTAGAAAATTTGCTAATATAATTGTATTCTCAAAGCATAGCCTTGTACATATATCTTTGTCCATATCGCTGATTTCAAAATTGTTCCTCCAAAGTAAGGACAAGGTGGGTTTTTGTCTTAGAAGGCAGACCTCTTCAAAGATTTCATGTCAGTTTTGTCAAAATATGTGTGTTTTTTAACACATTAGTGCCATATTCTGCCCACTGTCTTCACCTCTGGAAACAATGTGAGACATTTATCTTGTCTCTTTTCCATCAATTTGTTTGTTTTTATCTTTCTGTTAGTTCTTAGCTAGATGTAAGCATATTTCCCCCCTAGTTAAGACAGTGATGTAGAATAGCGGCCTTTCAAAGAGGTCCTCGAATGAAAACTAAACCAAAAACTGTCAAAAAAAAAAAAAGAAAAGAAATTCAAGACTTGTCACTAATAAGGACCTGCCAGCCAGAATGTGCCAGTGTCTCAGACGCTTCTCTGCATATGGATTACTGAGATGACCCCAAAACTTTCTCTCCCCGTCCCGATAAGTGAATTTCCTTATTTTGACATTTAGAAATCTAAATGTAAGAAAGTGATAATGAAATGGGGGGAGGATATTCAACTATCTATTAATTTAGCTAGCTAGCTATCCATCTATCTGGCTGAATCTTTTATTTTGCCAGTTTAGTGACAGATTTATGCCTGATTAATCAAATCTTTTGTTCAGTAAGTTTGGTGAGTCACTGAAACCACCTAAGACATTACACCAACTATGTTTTTATAGCAATGTTTAAACAAATAAAATGCATCTCAGAGTAGAGTGATTGATTAATTGTATAGTGGTATAATTTGAGAATCAGTAAAAAGCACACCAAACTCAACATACCACTCCACAGGCCCAGGCATGTCTGTGTTATTTATTCAAAAAAAGGTAGTCATTATTACAAGAAAAGAAAACTAAAGACTAAAATTCCTCATGGATAAATGCAAAAATCCTCAAAAACATTAGCAAATCAGATCTGGTAGTAAACATAAAGGATGATGTATAAAGACAAAGGGGCTTTCAGTTGAAGAATACTGAAGTTTAACATTTTAAATCTTCAGTGTAATCCAGTGTAAACTGTTAATCAATTCAGTTCAGTTGCTCAGTCATGTCCGACTCTTTGTGACCCCATCAATCGCAGCACACCAGGCCTCCCTGTCCATCACCAACTCCCAGAGTTCACTCAGACTCATGTCCATTGAGTCGGTGATGCCATCCAGCCATCTCATTCTCTGTTGTCCCCTTCTCCTCCTGCCTGCAATCCCTCCTGGCATCAGGGTCTTTTCCAATGAGTCAACTCTTCCCATGGGGTGGCCAAAGTACTGGAGTTTCATCTCTAGCATCGGTCCTTCCAATGAACTGATCTCCTTTAGAATGGACTGGTTGGATCTCCTTGCAGTCCAAGGGACTCTCAAGAGTCTTTTCCAACACCACAGTTCAAAATCATCAATTCTTTGGCACTCAGCTTTCTTCACAGTCCAGTCCAACTCTCAAATCCATACATGACCACTGGAAAAACCATAGCCTTGACTAGACAGACCTTTGTTGGCAAAGTAGTGTCTCTGCTTTTGAATATGCTCTCTAGGTTGGTCATAACTTTCCTTCCAAGGAGTAAGTGTCTTTTAATTTCATAGCTGCAGTCACCATCTGCAGTGATTTTGGAGCCCCCCAAAATAAAGTCAGCCACTGTTTCCACTGTTTCCCCATCTATTTGCCATGAAGTGATGGGACCAGATGCCATGATCTTAGTTTTCTGAACGTTGAGCTTTAAGCCAACTTTTTCACTCTCCTCTTTCACTTTCATCAAGACGCTTTTTAGTTAATATGGTACCAGAATAAAGAAGATGGGTTACGATTATCTCAGTAGTTGGAGAAAAAGCAATCAGCAAAATTCAACATCTATTTATTTATTCAATGGCACCCCACTCCAGTACTCTTGCCTGGAAAATCCCACGGACGGAGGAGCCTGGTGGGCTGCAGTCCATGGGGTCGCTAAGAGTCGAACATGACTGAGCGACTTCACTTTCTCTTTTCACTTTCATGCATTGGAGAAGGAAATGGCAACCCACTCCAGTGTTCTTGCCTGGAGAATCCCAGGGACAGGGAAGCCTGGTGGGCTGCCATCTCTGGGGTCACACAGAGTCGGACACGACTGAAGTGACTTCGCATCGCATTTATTTATTTTTATTTTGGCAGCCCTGAGTCTTCCTTGTGGCCTGTGGGCTCTTCATCGAGGTGCAAGGCCTTCTCTAGGTGCATCTTGTTTTGATTGCCCTTAGGCAACCAAAAGGAATAGGTCAAGGCTGTATATTGTCACCCTGCTTATCTGACTTATATGCAGAGTACATCCTGAGAAATGCGGGGCTGGAAGAAGCACAAGGTGGAATCAAGATGGCCAGGAGAAATATCAATAACCTCAGATATGCAGATGATACCACCCTTATGGCAGAAAGTGAAGAGGAACTAAAAAGCCTCTTGATGAAAGTGAAAGTGGAGAGTGAAAAGGTTGGCTTAAAGCTCAACATTCAGAAAATGAAGATCATGGCATCCAGTCCCATCACTTCAAGGGAAATAGATGGGGAAACAGTGGAAACAGTGTCAGACTTTATTTTTCTGGGCTTCAAAATCACTGCAGATGGTGACTGCAGCCATGAAATTAAAAGACACTTACTCCTTGGAAGGAAGGTTATGACCAACCTAGACAGCATATTGAAAAGCAGAGACATTACTCTGCCAACAAAGGTCCATCTAGTCTAGGCTATGGTTTTTCCAGTGGTCATGTATGGATGTGAGAATTGGACTGTGAAGAAAGCTGAGTGCCAAAGAACTGATGCTTTTGAACTGTGGTGTTGGAGAAGACTCTTGAGAGTCCCTTGGACTACAAGGAGATCCAACCAGTTCATCCTAAAGGAGATCAGTCCTGGGTGTTCTTTGGAAGGACTGATGTTAAAGCTGAAACTCCAGTACTTTGGCCACCTCATGGGAAGAGTTGACTCATTGGAAAAGACTCTGATGCTGGGAGGGATTGGGGGCAGGTGGAGAAGGGGATGACAGAGGATGAGATGGCTGAATGGCATCACTGACTCGATGGACGTGAGTCTGGGTTAACTCCAGGAGTTGGTGATGGACAGGGAGGCCTGGGGTGCTGTGATTCATGGGGTCCCAAAGAGTCGGACACGACTGAGCAGTCGACTGAGCTGAAGTGAACTGAGGCGTGTGGGATCTTAGCTCTCTGCTAAGGGATCAAACCCATGTCCCCATCAATGGAAGGGAGATTCTTAACTACTGGGCAACCAGGGAAGTCCCTTAATATCCACTTGTGATAAAAATAAAAATTTCTAGAAAACTGGGAATAGAAAGAAACTTCATCAGTCTGATGGAAGGCATCTGTGAAAAACCTACAGCTCAAATTAGCTGAACTCTGAATACATTCCCACTAAGACCAAGAAAGGCAAGGATGGATGCTCTCACCACTTCCTTTCAACGTTATAATAGAGGTTCTCATCAGTGCCAAAAGTCAAGAAGAAAGAAGAGACACAAACATTGGAAAAGAAGGGAAACATCTGCTATTTATAGACAACATGGTTGCTTATGTAGAAAGTCCTAAGGATTCAAAACTTAAAAACTGCTAGACCTAAAATGGGCTTCTCTGATAGCTTTGTTGGTCAAGAATCTGTCTGCAATGCAGAAGAGCTGGGTTCAATCCCTGGGTTGGGAACATCCCCTGGAGAGGGGAAAGGCTACCCACTCCAGTATTCTAGCCTGGAGAATTCCAAGGACTATATAGTCCATTGGATGACAAAGAGTTGGACATGACTGAGTGACTTTCACTTTCAGACCTAAAACATTATTTAAGCAAGGTCTCAAGATAACAAGGTTAACACCTAAAATCAATTGTATTTCTACGCACTAGTAGCGAATAATTGAGAAAATTTTTAATTCATTTACAATAGTGTCAGAAAATAAAATACTCAGGGATAAAGGTAATAAAAGTGAAGTGAAGTCGCTCAGTCGTGTCCGACTCTTTGCCACCCCGTGGACTGTAGCCTACCAGGCTCCTCCATCCATGGGATTCTCCAGGCAAGAATACTGGGGCGGGTTGCCATTTCCTTCTCCAGGGGATCTTCCTGATCCAGGGATGGAACCCAGGTCTCCTGCATTGCAGGCAGACGCTTTAACCTCTGAGCCACCAGGGAAGCCCATGTAATAAAAGGCATGTAAGATATCTATGTTGAAAACTATAAAACATGACTGAGAAATTAAAGAAGAGCTAAACAAAGAGATATAACATGTTAATGGAGCAGAAACACAATAGTGTTACCAAGTCAATTCTTCACATGTTGATTTATAGAGCCAATGCAACCACAAAGAGCATTCCAGCAGTCTGTTTTATAAAGAGTAGGCATTCACAAGGCCACTCTAAAACTTGTATGGGAATGCAAGGGATCTAGAACACCAAAACAAACCCAGTGATCTCCCTTTGGGTTTAAAGTCTTAATCCAGGTGTCCTAAGGCCTAACCATCTGTCTCAAAGTCCCTCTTGATAATTTCTCCCAATAGGCTTAAGTGCCTACATTAGGTCCTTGTACAAACAGGCCTCCAAACAGTCCATCCTAGCATGTCAGAATTTCTTAACTGAATACATAGGTAAGGCTTCCCAGATGATAGGCTTATAGAACCCTAAGACACAAAGTGGACTTCCCAGCCAATAGACTTTGGTAGAGAGGTTGGGTGACTTGTAATGATCTATAACTGGAAGAAAAACTGGAATTAGGATGTCTTAACTACCGTCTCAGAATTAAAAGTCTTATCCATAAAGACGTGCTATCATTCAGGAATTTTTGTTGTTTGAAAGAAAAGAAACCCCATGCAAACTAGCTTAAGTCCCAAATGGAATATATTGAAAGGATATTGAGGTAGTTCACAGAATCAAGGCACAATTTCTGGATTTAAGGATGCACTGGAGACCACAGGAACCAGAGTTGTGGACTCACATACCATTGACAGGCTCGGTCTCTCCACTCATTTGTGTTCTTTTCTGTCTATGAGAGTTCCCCAGAAATTAGACACCAACGATAAAGTCCTGGAGATTACAGATATGTTTTAAAACTAAGGAGAGAGGATTCATGATTATTATTTTAAGTTAGTCAGAATTCCATATATTTATATTGTGGTACACAGATTTCTTTCTTTTCTTTCCAGATGAGTATTATTGTTAGAAAATTTACTTTTTAAAAAATCATTGTATATTATGTAACAACCTAAATGAGGACGAATTTGAAAAAAGAACTGATACATTACTATGTAAAAAGAAATTGTAAAAGCATTCTTGATACTTAATTGTACATTTTTACCAGGGCAAGTTATTGCCTTGATTTTCATCTGTCTTCCACTGATTTACTTATTAGATTCCTCCAGTAGGGAGTATCTCTTCCAGCTTTGGATAAACCATTGCCCTCGAGTATCACTGCATCTGTCCTCACCAGTAAGGAAATGTACATTGACCTTCACTTTCTGTTGTTTAAACTTATAAAAACAATAGGTTTTTTTTTTTTTTTTCCCCACATATATCCTGCCCAACAACCCAACACATATTGCTGTGGGGGAATGATGGGAAAGGCAATCATGTAATTTGCTACACTCTTGCATGGCTGCATAAGAGTATGCCTTGGCTCAAAGAACAAACTTATGGTTACCAGTGAGGAAGGGTGGGTGAGAGGGACGGTTAGGGAGTTTGGGATGGACATATATATATATATATATATTGCTATATTCATCTCTTGGTTTTTTAGATCTTAGTTCCCCAACTAGGGAATTGAATCCAGCCTCTGGCAGTGAAAGCTCTGAGTCCTAACCACTGGACCACCAGGGAATTCCCATACTGCTACATTTAGAATGGATAACCAACATGGTCCTCTGTATGTGACACAGGGAGCTCTGCTTAATGTTATATGGCAGCGGGATGGGAGGGGAGTTTGGGGAGAATGGATACATGTATATGTATGGCTGAGTCCCTTCACTGTTCACCTGAAACTATCATGACATTGTTAATTGGCTATACTCCAATACAAAATGTTGAAAAAAGAGTGTGGCTTGGGCTTACAACATTTCTTTCAATGGAGATAAGGAGCCCTCATAGGCTCACTTGGGAGAATCTTTCCCTTTTGCTGGATGTGTGCCCTTTTTTCTGCTCATACATGTGTGTTATATTGGGAGAAAACTGGGTCTTTTGCCCGCAGTACAAGAAGGGTGCGTGCAGACCATCTCCCTGCCATGGGATGAGACATGCCAACCACGGGAGACTGACCCACACTACTGAATCTAGTCTTGCTCTGTCTGTTCTGCTGCTGCTGCTGCTAAGTCGCTTCAGTCATGTCCGACTCTGTGTGACCCCATAGATGGCAGCCCACCAGGTTCCCCCGTCCCTGGGATTCTCCAGGCAAGAACACTGGAGTGGGTTGCCATTTCCTTCTCCAATGCATGAAAGTGAAAAGTGAAAGTGAAGTCTCTCAGTCTTGTCCAACCCTCAGCAACCCCATGGACTGCAGTCTTCCAGGCTCCTCCGTCCATGGGATTTGTCTGTTCTCTAGGTGAATAAAGCATCATTCCATCCAGTGCCTGTGTGAGGAGTCTTTCTTGGCAACAACAGCCGTGAACCTTGCAGTGGGTTGACATCCAGGACTGCTGCCCCTAGTGGCAGGGATCATTATGCTCTTTGTTATCCTCCACTTAGTGGGACATGGCACAACTGGTAAAGAATCCGCCTGCACTGTGGGAGATCTGGGTTCGATCCCTGGGTTGGGAAGACCCTCTGGAGAAGGGAAAGGCTATCCACTCCAGTATTCTGGTCTGGAGAATTCATGGACTGTATAGTCCATGGGGTCGCAAAGAGTCAGACATGGCTGAGTGAGTTTCACTTTCCCCTGGAGGCAGTAACAGGTGTCACTTGCTTAAGAGTAGAGAATGTTGAGTGACACTTGACAAACACTGTCTTAAGGACATGTTTATTGTTCTAATCTCTCACCATTCCTAGCCCATGACAGATGTCCAATACATGTTGAACAGAGCTGGCTGGTAACAAATACCACCCCGGAGATCCCCCTGTGCCACCCTGAAGGGCAGTAGCCGCACCCCTAGGGTGGTTTCTGCAGCACCTTTCTAGGGACAGAGGAAGTTGCTCCCTCACCATGGCCCTGTGTCCCTAGGGACAAAAGCGGCTAACCCAAGGCAGCCAGCCCACACTGACCACCAACGCTACTCCTGGAGATGGAGCCACTGATCCAAAGGGGACAAGAGTAAGGGGTCTAAGCCCTTCACCACAACTGCATTTTCTGTAACAGTCAGGACTGGATTTTTGTTTGATTCTAGCCAGGTTCTGAACCAGTGGTACATTCAGAAATCTGACCCAGGCAAATCTTGGAGGGGAAAGGGATGACAGAAAAGACACCGATGCTTGGAAAGATTGAAGGCAGGAGGAGAAGGGGACAACAGAGCATTACACCGTTGGATGGCATCACCGACTCCATGGACATGAGTTTGAGCAAGCTTCGGGAGTTGGTGATGGACAGGGAAGCCTGGTGTGCTGCAGTCCATGGGGTCGCAAAGAGCTGGACGTGACTGAGCAACTGAACTGAACTGAAGGCATCTAATGAGGATGATCATGAAATCAATCAATTATCCAGTTTTCAGGACAATCTTTACTTGCTTGCCCAGTGGATTAAAATGAAAAGGTCTGAAACACGAATGTTTACTGAAAGTTCTAGACTGTCTTCTACATGAGTGCAAGCAGAGAGGATATGCATGCTTCTGAACTCTTTAGATTTTGTTACACGGATACAGCTCTGTTTATGCCTGTGTATCTCCCATTTTCTTTTTTTCTAATGATTAAAAAAATTTTTTTTTATTTATTTGGCTATGCTGGGTCTTAGTTGCGGCATGTGGAATCTAGTTCCCTGACCAGGGATGGAACTCTGTCCCACTTCTTTGGGAGTGTGGACACTTAACCACTGGACCACCAGGGAAGTTCCCCTCATTTTTTAACTCAAACCTATCTTTCCCCATCCTACCACAGATACATGACTTACTTGCTAGAACAAATCATGGATCAGATCAGATCAGTCGCTCAGTCGTGTCCGACTCTTTGCGACCCCATGAACCGCAGCACGCCAGGCCTCCCTGTCCATCACCAGCTCCCAGAGGTCACTCAGACTCACATCCATCGAGTCAGTGATGCCATCCAGCCATCTCATCCTCTGTCGTCCCCTTCTCCTCCTGCCCTCAATCCCTCCCAGCATCAGAGTCTTCTCCAATGAGTTAACTCTTCGCATGAGGTGGCCAAAATACTGGAGTTTCAGCTTCAGCATCATTCCTTCCAAAGAAATTCCAGGATTGATCTCCTTCAGAATGGACTGGTTGGATCTCCTTGCAGTCCAAGGGACTCTCAAGAGTCTTCTCCAACACCACAGTTCAAAAGCATCAATTCTTCGGCACTCAGCCTTCTTCACAGTCCAGCTCTCACATCCATACATGACCACAGGAAAGACCATAGCCTTGACTAGGCGAACCTTTGTTGGTAAAGTAATGTCTCTGCTTTTGAATATGCTATCTAGGTTGGTCATAACTTTCCTTCCAAGGAGCAAGCGTCTTTTAATTTCATGGCTGCAGTCACCATCTGCAGTGATTTTGGAGCCCAGAAAAAGAAAGTCTGACACTGTTTCCACTGTTTCCCCATCTATTTCCCATGCAGTGATGGGGGAACCAGTATACAAACGCCTTGCTAGAGGTTTCCACAGAAAGACAGAAAAAGCTGTTTTCCTGCTCAGGGCAGATGTCAGCCAGCACCATAACATTCAGAGGCTGTGATGGAAATTGCATATACTGAAAAGTGTGCTCTTAGGGTATTAACTAGGGTGACCTGTTCTTTTAGGCTATTCAGATAAATACCTGTCATTTTCAATGGTTACAGCCAACTGCTCTCTCTATCATTTTGTATAATTAGGGACAGCCATTTTCTTGAGGGTGGTGAAACATGCAGAGACTCAGGTTCTCCTGTTCTTTCTCCCCATCCCTCAGCCTCTGCCCCAAAGAACAACTCCATATCCGTAGCCCTCACAACGTTAATGGTCTTTGGATAGAATTAGTCACTGAGGCAGGAGCATTGGCGTGGAAACACGCGGAGCCCAGCAGAGAGACAGGCAGTGATGACATACGCAGTCAGCTCCTCGGACGCAGGAAAGATGAGGGACAGAGCTGTTTGCTGGATGTCCTACCTGCCCATCAGTCAGTGCTAACACTCCCTCTCAGCTACCCAGCCTCTTATTTTTTCCACCAGAGAACAGAAGCCCTAAGGGTGCAGAAGTTTCTGTGTTTTGACATGTCAAAGGAGAGAGTGATGAAATAAAATTTTCCTGCCGCACAGGGTGAAGGAAATTTTAATATGTAATTGTTCTCAGCTGCTTTGTTCTAGCCCTGCCCTTTCATCTACTGCTTTTAGAAACAACTTCATTTAACCAAACTCTCCCCCTCCTCCCTCAACCATGGGCATTTTCAAAGCACCAGCCACATGGCTCCGCTTCATTAGCGCCTTTGTGTCCCAGCGCTGTTGACTCTATCGGTTACAGCTCTGGGAATTGGGTTTGTTCATACATTAACCATCATTAGGAACAAACAGCAAACAGCCTCTCTCAGGAGCAAAGCCCATTCCTGCCCTGACCGTTAGAGCCTAAGAAACAGAGTCCTTCTAGAATACTATTTATGCCTGGCACGTAAGTTTGCTTTTACTCTAGCTCTGGTGTTTGGAGACGGCAATGGCAAGCCACTCCAGTACTCTTGCCTAGAAAATCCCATGGATGGAGGAGCCTGGTAGGCTGCAGTCCATGGGGTCGCTATGAGTCGGACATGACTGAGCAACTTCACTTTCACTTTTCACTTTCACACAATGGAGAAGGCAATGGCAACCCACTCCAGTGTTCTTGCCTGGTGAATCCCAGGGACGGCGGAGCCTGGTGGGCTGTCGTCTATGGGGTCGCACAGAGTTGGACATGACTGAAGCGACTTAGCAGCAGCAGTAGCAGCAGCAGCTCTGGTGTATTCTCCTGAGTTTACACAATGAGTACCTAGACCAGTGGAGAAAGAGCTGCTGATTTTTATAAGAATCACCAACAGTATCCTTGTCACAACCAGTACCCTGGATGTCCCAGAGTTGTTACTTTTATGCTTTTTAGCTGAATAGGGTTGTCATCATGTCATGGACAATCTTGCCTGTGGCAACTTGAAACTAAGTAAAGCCTTGGTTCTCAATATTTCCATTTATACAGCTATATATACATTTTTTTAAAAAGGACATATACATTAAAAAATTGATCTCCTGTTGCAGAGTTTTAGTCTAATAAATGATGGATTTTGATGATAAAAATCAAACCACTCTATTGCTAACATTTGAGAGATGCAGTTGAAAGCAATTCCAAAAGCAGTTACTTTTTGAGTGAATTTCCTGTGGTTCTATTTACCTGAATGCTGAACTTCTGAGAAGTCCCAGACTATGGATATAGCACCAGTGAATGAGATCCTTCAGCTGGTTTGCTTTCCCAACTGCCCAAAAGTCACGTTGCCTGGCAATCCATCAATTACTGAACTGCAATTCTTTTTGGTAACAAACTCATGTTTCCTTTGTCTTTGATTTCTTAGGGCAAGGCCAGTGATAAAACAAAAATTTTCTAAAATAGTGTATTCCCCAAAACACACACTGATGTGGCCAAAAATCTCACTTTCTATCTTTTCAGTTTAACTTTGATCATCTGTAAATGGTGGTTGGGAAGATCCTCTGGAGGAGGGCATGGCAACCCACTCCAGTTTTCTTGCCTGGAAAATCCCATGGTCAGAGAAACTTGGCGGGCTACAGTTCATGGGGTGGCAAAGAGTCAGACACGACTGAGTGACTAAGCACAGAGCAAGTGGTGGTGGAACAGTTTAATCTGTGATCTGAACTGCCCTGTTAAATATGACCCAAAGGATGCAGCATGTTTCTTTTCCAGTCTGATACCTCAAGTACCGTAACAATGACAGGAGCAAACCTGCCTTCTGTCAGCAGTCCATACCTGCTCCAACTCTTCCTTACATGTGGTCCAAGCGGAAGAACATTGCCCTGTGACTCACAGGCTGCAGGCAGAATATGAAAGAGGTCCTTAGGAGAGAACCTTCCCAGCCCCAGGGAAAATTCTGGGTTGGTGCAGAACCCTCTTTGCAATTTACCAGTTGCTAGAGTAACTCTCTTCCCCAAGGAGAAGCCAATGCTTGGGGACAAGTGAAGTTTGTGTTCCCGGTCACAGTGTCACAGCCTTATCCTGTGGCGGGTGTGGTGTTCACCTCAAGTTAGTGACGTTTTTCCTCGCAAGGCTTGATTTTCTGAGGTTATCTGACTCAGATTTGATGTCCACAATTCAACCAGATCAGGTCAGATCAGATCAGTCGCTCAGTCGTGTCTGACTCTGTGCGACCCCATAGACGGCAGCCCACCAGGCTCCCCCGTCCCTGGGATTCTCCAGGCAAGAACACCGGAGTGGGTTGCCATTTCCTTCTCCAGTGCATGAACGTGAAAAGTGAAAGTGAAATTGAAGTCGCTCAGTTGTGTCCGACTCCTAGCGACCCCATGGACTGCAGCCTACCAGGCTCCTCCATCCATGGGATTTTCCAGGCAAGAGTACTGGAGTGGGGTGCCATTGCCTTCTCCATACTAGAGTATATTGTAACCTAATAAATGGGACAGGATGAATAAGGGCTCCACTGTTGAATGCCTCAGTTTAAGGAATTCCTATCTTCCCTCTTGGAAAACCAGAGAAATCTGTTCATTGACAGATGGACTAATCAAGGGAGGTTCAATCACTAAGCTGTGTCTGACTCTTTGTGACCCATGAACTGCAATAGGCCAGACTTCCCTGTCCTTCACTATCTCCCAGAATTTGCTCAGATGCATGTCCATTGAGCAAGTGATGCCATCTAACCATCTCGTCCTCTGCTGCCCCCTTTTCCTTTTACCTTCAATCTCTCCCAGCATCAGTGTCTTTTCCAGTGAATCAGCTTTTCAAATCAAGTGGCCAAAGTATTGGAGCTTCAGCTTCAACATCAGTCTTTCCAATGAATGCTCAGGGTTGATTTCTTTTAGTATTTACTGATTTGTTCTCCTTGCAGTCCAAGGGACTCTTAAGAGTCTTCTCTAGCCCCACAATTTGAAAGCATCGTTTCTTCAGCACTCAGACTTCCTTTTGGTCCAACTCTCACATCCGCACATGACTACTGGAAAAACCATAGCTTTGACTATACGGATCTTTGTTAGCAAAATGATGTCTCTGCTCTATTTGCATATAAAGAATTAAATTATTTTTTATAGATGTATAAGTTCTAACATATTCTTTCCATTCCTTAATGGAAGGTCTTCCACACCTCCTGGAATATGCTATCTAGGCTTGTCTAAAAGACTGACCTTATGTTTTAATTATATTATATTGTGTCCCTAATAAAATGTTGATCTTGTTTATGCTAATAAACATAATGAAGACTAATCTATAATAGCTATGATAGCCATTATATTACAATTATTTGATATACAAGGTTACAAATAGATGTCATTGCACTAATCTTTAGCTGTTCTTAATCATTCTGTAAGCTTAAAACTGCTTCTCTGGACTCAAAGAGAAAATAATCTTCAAAGCTCTAAACTTCACTGCAGGGCAAAAGTTTATTGTGTAATATCCCATTCAGCAATATTCCTCTTTCCTTTAATTTCTCAGTCTGTGAACTGGTGCTTACCACTGTCACCATCAGTGGTTCCCAAATTTTCAGGCAGATCAGGATCACCTGAAGGGCTTATTATAACACAGATCCCTGGGCTCTGGGCTCAAATTCCTCATTCAGTTAGTCTGGGGTGGGGCCTCAGAATTTGCATTTCTAATATCTGGGACCACCCAGATGGGGCTGCTGCCTCTGGTCCATGGAAACACTGCTCTGGATAACTATCAGTCCTGCTCATTCCAGGAAGCAGAAATCGACTCTCTGTTCTACACATGATTTTCTATGATGTGACTTTGCTGTTACTCAAAAATCTAGGTCCCATATCCAATCCCATATCCCTAGCTAGACCACTTAGGGCTTATCCTTGCTGTGAGCTTTTAACCCATGCCAATTCCACTTCAATTCTTACTCAACAACTACTGTACTCAACGACTACCATCAAACCCAACCTCAATAACTCTTGGCCTGTCCTGGAACAGAGGCTGACATTAATTGTGAGAAGAGTTCAACAAAGTTGAATCCTTTTGCTTTTGTTTTTTCTTTCTCTGACCAATTTCATATGCTCGCTCCCACGTTTCAACTATCACCTTAAAGATGATGATTTTTCAACCATATGTCTTAGCTCTGACCTCTATTATCTTCATTTTGTGGATCAAAAAACAGGAGCTCAAGAGCACGAAACCATCAAATATCAGCTGTCAATATCAGGGGTATGAAGTCTTACCAGTTTTCTATTCTCCTTGTAGCCCATCATGGCACTTCCTTAAAATGCAAAGTACTGGAGTGACACCCAGGCCCCAAAGCTATTCCTCCAGCCTTGTTTCCCTACACATTCCTCTAAAACCCTCAGCTCCAGGTACTCACCATTCTCTGGCTTTACTTTCCTGCCCTGATGGCTTTGGTCCTGCAGTTGCCTCAGTCTAAAAATCTGACAAATTTTCACTGCTGAAAACCCTTCCCATACCTCAGTGCCAAGCTTAAGAATGACCTTTTTCACCCATACCCCAAGTTAGGATGACCTATTCCTTCTTCTGTGTAGCTTACTTAGAAGTAGGACTATTCTACCATGCTTTATAACTAGACATTTATATGTTTATTTCCACATAGTCATCTCTTAATTCAAGGGCCACCTCATTTAATTTTCCTCTCATCTTTTGTAACAGTGATGTTAATTTGAATTGCTAACAGCTGCAATGGTAACCATGGTAAGTAAGGAATGGGGCTTTCCTGGTGGTTCAGTGGTTAAGAATCTGCCTGCCAATGCAGGGGGCACAGTGTGTTCCCTGTTCCTGGAAGATCCCACATGCTGCCGGGCAACTAAGCCCATGTGCCACGACCACTGAGCCCGCAAGTTCTAGAACCTGTGCTCTGCAATGAGAAGCCAGCACACCACAGTGACGAGTAGCCCCACTCTCTGAAAATAAAGAAAGCCCTCAGGCAACAACAGAGACCCAGCGCAGCCAGAAATAAGTAAAATTAAAAATATAAAATAATCAATTAAAAAAAAATCATGGTAGGAAAGTTAACAAAACTTTGCTTTTGTTACACAACAGCTTCAGCGATACTTGAAAACTAAAGTCTCTTATTTAAAAATATTGTATCAAAAAATAATAAAACCGTTGTATCAGCTTAATCTGTTTTGTTAAGATTGTATTTAATACAGTTTAATAACATTGTATTTCTTAATCTCGGAGAAGACAATGGCACCCCACCCCAGTACTCTTGCCTGGAAAATCCCACGGATGGAGGAGCCTGATAGGCTGCAGTCCATGGGGTCGCTAAGAGTCGGACATGACTGAGGGACTTCACTTTCTGTATTCACTTTCACGCATTGGAGAAGGAAATGGCAACCCACTCCGGTGCTCTTGCCTGGAAAATCCCGGGGACGGGGAGGCCTGGTGGGCTGCCGTCTATGGGGTTGCACAGAGTCGGACACGACTGAAGTGACTTAGCAATAGCATTTCTTAATCTGTTGACTTATTCTGATATAACATGAAAACTTCATTTGACATATGTTTCTATTCAACTTGATGCTCTGTGTGATAGCCTCATTTATTTTGTGGTAACATCAAAATCTGCCTGTTATCCCTTAGAAATAAAATGCTTCCAAAGGAGGCCAGGGGTAGGGTTGGAGGGCAATCACTTTGTTTTCTACTCTTCAGAAGGTATTCCCTTCGTTCCTGGATCTTGAAGCAGTTCTGCTTTGTTAGAGATGTTAGGTGATGTCCTGGCCAGTTTGCAGCTAACTAGGACTCAGGTGGGAGAAGGCAATGGCACCCCACTCCAGTACTCTTGCCTGGAAAATCCCATGGATGGAGGAGCCTGGTAGGCCACAGTCCATGGGGTCGCTAGGAGTCGGACATGACTGAGCGACTTCACTTTCACTTTTCACTTTCATGCATTGGAGGAGGAAATGGCAACCCACTCCAGTGTTCTTGCTTGAAGAATCCCAGGGATGGCGGGGCCTGGTGGGCGGCTGTCTATGGGGTTGCACAGAGTCGGACACAACTGAAGTGACTTAGCAGCAGCAGGACTCAGTTATATTTCATGATAGGGAATCAGTAAGTGCATCTCACTGCCCTCACCATTTGGACAGCTTGAATCCAGCCCTTATTTATTTTGGAGGCTTTGAGAACTGACATAAAATCAAATTCCATACTTCTGGGCAAGCAGAAGGAACCCAAAGAAGAAAACAGAGAAGAAACTAAATGAGCCCTGTGGGAAATCAAGCCAGAGTGGACATTCAGTCCAAGTGGCAGAAATAACTTTCTGCTTAGAGGAAAAACTATTTAGAAGTCAGTCAGTCACGTGTAGATGATGAACCAAAATGGTTGTAAATGTGACTGCTTTAATAAAGAACAGAAGAAAATTTAATAAGGACTTAACACTTAATGAGGATAGAAGAAAATGATTAGGAAATAATTAAAAGGAAAACAGTATATTCTACAAAGCAGAAAAATGTGATGAAAAATTAAGTGATCACTCTTCCCCCTTGGGTTTTTTAATTTTTTTCCAGGCTGGAAAAATATTCCTGCTTCTGCTCATACTTTGAAATATCTAGAACATTGAATTTATTGATGGAAAGTGTACTTACCAACTAATCAGAGAAATTCTAAAGGGAAAAGAGTACTATACACATCAGAGGTACCCTAGAGACTCAGCTGTTCGTAACTCTGCATGAACAGGGGGAAAGTGCTATAGTCCCATTAAAGAGCGACATAGTTGTTTAAAGAATGAACAAAAAGCAGCATTTCTTCATTAGTGTCATTGCAGGAAGCTGATGCTGTGAAAGCTGGAGGCCATCAAATGGAATATTGCAGCAATAAAACAGAATGAAAAGACGAAGTGCTCCATTCTCTTGTCAATCTCACACGCTTGTCTCTTTCTTTTTAATATACTCGACACTACCCTGGTCAGCTAATGCATATTTGCAGTTTCGTTTTGTGCTCGGTAATTGTGCTACGGGCACTTATTCATTTGACCGAATTTGCTTTAAACGAAGGAAACTGGCAGGTTGGAAGAAAAAAAACCCAATGTTGCCAAATCACCAATTAAGGAAACTGCCAGAGGGAAAACTGATCCTGAGACTGGTGTCCGTAAAAATGATATAATGATGCCACACTTCAGAAGATGTCTTAAAGAGACACTTAATGAAGGACGTAAAAGAGGAGCATTATAGGCTGGCTAATGTATATGACTGCCAAATGTAGACCATGAAGATGGATACAATGGGGTACAGTCATTTTTACAAAAGTCTGGACAAGGAAACAACAAATACATCCAACTGTGATGCAGTTGACAGGTAGACTGATTCTCCCTCCATAACTGGAAGAAGTCAGCCCTATGATCAATTCTGTTCAAAACCCCTGTGACGGGATGTCACCTTGGTAGACAGTGCATGTGTGGGTATCAGTCAGTAGAGACATGAAAGTGAAGGGGCCACATGGCTCTGGCCCACCTTCTTGGATCTCATAATCTAGCAAAGGAGTAGGCAGGCACACGGGTTAATTAGATGAAGGATGAAGCATGAAAGTGACTGCTTTTCCCACTGAGTCACCTGCCAGTATCAGGGTAACTGTTCTTCCTCTGACCTCCGTCACCCTTCTTCTCTACAGCATCCTTGATTTTGTTCAATTTCTCCAATTTCCCCCAGTATGTGGCTCCTCCTGGAGAGGCAGCATCAAGTCTTTCCTGTCTTGGAATTGCTGAAGAGGGGTTTATTTATTCCTTCCTTCACCTTCTTAAATAAATGCACCTTTCTTTCTCTTGCTAATATGATCACTTCTATGGGTTAATTTCAATGAATTGTTTCACATTTGATAATATACATGTTTCAATGCTATTCTCTCAAATCATACCACCCTCACCGTCTCCCACAGAGTCTAAAAGACTGTTCTATACATCTGTGTCTCTTCTGCTGTCTTGCATATAGGATTATCGTTACCATCTTTCTAAATTCCATATATATGTGTTAGTATACTGTATTGATGTTTTTCTTTCTGGCTTACTTCACTCTGTATAATTCGATGCACGAGACAGGGTGCTGAGGGCTGGTGCACTGGGATGACCCAGAGGGATGGGATGGGGAGGCAGGTGGGACGGGGGCTTAGGATGGGGAACACATGTACACCCATGGCTGATTCATGTCAATGTATGGCAAAACCACTACAATATTGTAAAGTAATTAGACTCCAATTAAAATAAATAAATTAAAAAATAATTTCAATGAACTGTTACGAGCCACATCCTTGTCTCTTCAGTTTTACAGAAGGCCCTCTCCCCCAGGAAGTGTGGAGGAGGAAGAGATGAGAGAAGCCCCATCTTGCCACAGATAACAGAGACCAGAATAGTGGTGTGAATATAGTCCTGGGAAATGACTGAGAACATGGAAGACTTCATGGAAGAGGTGATGTTTGTAGAGTGGGATACTTATGGTCACTGCTGGGCTGTATATAGTCAAGCTATGGCTCCTGTCCTGAAAACATTCTGAATCCAGCCAAGGAGATAAACATGCATGAAATAAAGAACAGAACAACCTATGGTTACATGTGTGATACAAATGCATTGAAATTTTTGGAACCAAAATTTATTTTCCTATCTCTGTGCTACATAAGACATTAAAAAAAAAAATTAGGACTAGGCAAAAGCAACTTAGCTATTTGTTCTGGAAGGAACTTACTTCTGGAAGTTAGCACTGAACAACTAAAATAGCTCACTTGTCAAGATTAACAGCTTGCTTGTCAATACTCTAAGACTCTTGATTTGTGGGGTCATCAATCAAAAGCTCTTGTGTCATTTAACTCTCTTCAGTCCTAAATAGTTCTCTGCCTTGCAAGACCTGCCTTAAATCATCCATCCTTGGCCCTGAAACACTCAAAATATCCTTCCCTGACTCTCTGCTCTGAGATACAAGTAAACTTAGTTTTGCTTAATTGGAAGTTTTTTCCAGGGGCTTTTTTGAGAATTGACAGAATTTAATAATTTTCCATAAAGACAGGTATCTAGGTTATCTGGTAATTTCTGTAGCCATGCAGTTTGTATGTAATTACTTCCTTTATCTCAGGATGTCTGAGGATGGAGCCTAGAAATAAAACATGCTATTGTTTAGTCACTAAGTAGTGCCTGATTCATTTGTGACCCCATGGACTGTAGCCCACCAGGCTCCTCTGTCCATGGAATTTCCAAGGCAAGAAACTAGAGGAGGTTGCCATTTCCTTCTCCAGGGGATCTTCCTGATTGAGGGATTGAACCCATGTCTCTTGCACTGCAGGCAAATTCTTTTCGACTGAGCTACCTGGGAAGCCAGAAATAAAACAATAACAGGGACCAAAAGGTCACACGGCTTAAACACTAATAAATCCCTGGACTCTGGTAAAGTGTTCATCTTAGTGGTACCCAGGGACTGGTGGGGGTGGCACTTTTGTTTCCTGGGGGCACTGATGAACTGGAACTGAGATTTAAATGACAGCTTTGGGTGAGGTTTTATTTATTTATTTATATTTTTAAATTTATGGCTGAGGTTTTATAACCTTACATTATTCCTTAATCTCTAGTAGCCAAGGTTCCTCCTGGAGAAAAAGCAAAAGCTTAAGTCATGTCAGTGCCTGGGAATCAGATGTACATTCAGTTATCTGACAAACTAGGCACAGAAGGACTCTCCAAGGGGCCAACTTCCAGATAGAGGGAACAAAACTCAGTGTCAAGGCACGTGCAGGGATACACAGCCCTTGGTTCTTGGTCTTACCCAGGCCCCATCATTCTAGGAGTGTATGTATACTCTCGGCAGTGCTTAGAAATACAAACCATCCTACAGGACTCAGCAAGACCTTACTGGGGCCCAAACAACTCTGCTGTGGTGAAATAGCCCAACTCTTGGCAGGTCATGGGGCTTGAGGCTCAGAGGGTTAGGAGCAATGAGGGCTGGGCATCTCGGAGGCTCCCAGAGAGGGCGCTTGTCAGAGCAAGAGAGGTCAGAGAGGCTGGCCCTAAGACCTGAACACATAAGACATCCTAAGGTAACCTGAGAAGGTAAAGAGATAGTCATCACTCCCGCTGTCTGATTCTCTGTGTCTGACCACATCCGCACTTGGGGGGCTGGGACCCTCATCACCTCAGTGTCTTTGTGCTTGAGAGTCAGGAAGGAAGGCAGAGGAGTTGGACACAGTCTGTCACTACCTTGTATTTTCCCCATTGGCTGCACATATTGATGTTAATTACACACCCTAGATTCTTTCAGGGCAGTATTGATTTCAAGCGATCTGCCCCACTGTCCCGGGAGAGCGGTGGGGATAAAGAAAAGAACTGAAGAGCCCCAAAACTACCAGTACTATAGCTCCAGTGCTACTCCTAACCAGCTGTGTCTTTCAGGAAGTCCATTTCCTCTCTCTCAACCTGCTGTAGAAAAAGGAACTAATATGAACTGTATGGAACGATGACACAGATTTCTGGCTTTCGTGTCTCGCTTTTCCCCAGAGTAATCAAAGTGTGAGAAGGCAGAGGGCTGACTGGCTAGTGGACCTTTCACCACCTTCCGTGCAGAAGATGTGACAGCATTCTGCCCAGCGATGTGTGACAGAAGTGACGAGTCCCCTTCCTGCCCTGGTGTGTTGGGACCAGACCAGGCGAGGTCATGTTTCCCTCTTCCATTGGCTGCACGCCTGACAAGGCATCCATTCAAAACTGGACAAAGCAGACTTCCCTGGCAGTCCAGTGACTAAGACTCCACGCTCCCAAAGCAGGGGTTCCTGGTTTGATCCTAGGTCGGGGAACTAGATCCCTCATGCTGCAGTTAAAGATTCCACATGCCACCACAACAAAGACTGAAGATCCCACGTGTTACAACTGCGACCTGATGCAGCCTAAATAAATAGATATTTAAAACAGCAACAACAACAACTGGACAAAGAAAAAAGATGGAGAGGACCCAGGGCCCGGAATAATTACAGGGAGGAGAGCAGCCTATTGAGCTGGTCTGTTTATGTGAGGAAGAATCAAGGTGTCTTGCTTGAGCTACTACATTTTGGGGATCCTTACAGTTTAACCTTATCCAGGTTGGGTGGATCTCACAGAACTGTCAGAGGCCAAAGAAAATAAAGGACGTGACATCCCCTTGTAAACGCACGTGTTTTACAGAGAGATTACTGCAGCTACATAATTAAGTGAGCCATCAATGGAAACAAGAATTTTGAAAAACTAAGAATACCCCAAACTTGGAAAAACTGCCAAATGGCATTATCCAGCCTAATCTTCCTAATGGAGCAAATTAAACAAGGGTAACAGGCACAGTGTTGCTGCCTGAGTGTTTGGTATCCATCCTGTCTTGGAAGTAGTGGCCACAGAGCCTGAAGCCACATTCCCGCTCTCTGCTTCTGCGCATGCTCAGGCTCATATGAGGATGGCCGGAGTTCACGTCCATCACTCTGAGAAGTGGTCTTAGGACTCCAAATTGTGCCTGGGGCCTGCTCTTGGCTGAGGCCCTGTGCAATTGTCTGCTCTCCACTTCCAAGCTCACTCACAGACACAACTTGAGCAATTAAACAAGATCGACCACTAGAATCTCCCAGTTCTCTTCCTTACAGCCCTTCACCAACTCCCTCAACATCCGTGAGAAAGCGGAAAGCAGGTGTAGCGCTCTTAACCTGACAGCAAACAGATGTTTGAGGACGGAATGAGCCAGCCTGCAGGGGACCTACAGGAACAAAACAGAACTCAGCACAGCTGCCCTGTAACTGCATCTGGCCGGGGCTGCCAGGCCCACTGTCCGCCTAGGAAGAGTGTCACTGCCGCCCCATCCTGGGCCAAGGCACTTGGCGTTTCAACTGTCAGAGATGAAAGACTCATTTCTTTGGATTTCCTAGGAACTATCTTTTCAGAAGATGCAACAAGTCCTGGGGGAGGGGCCCTGCGTGTTTCATTATTACTTGCACTGCCGAGTCATAATGGAGGCTTTGAGCCCTCACCGGGAGGCGCACACAGAGCCCCCAGCTACAAGTGACAGAACTCGGTGGGTGCGTGTGTGTTCAGACGCATCTGACTCTTTGTGACCTCACGGATTTGTAGCCTGCCTGGCTCCTCTGTCCATGGGATTCTCCAGGCAACCTACTGGAGTGGGTTGCCATGCCCTCCTCCAGGGGATCTTCCCTACCCAGGGATCCAACCCGCACCTCCTGCGAGGGCTCCTGCATTGGCAGGCGGATTCTTGACCGCTGAGCCACCTGGGAAGCCCCTTGACAGAACTGGGGGACAGAACTTTCTCTCCTACCCTATAGCCCAGGCAGGCCCTTTCCATCTTACTGTACTTGGTCCCCAGAGCTGAAAAGGACAGAGGTCAAGAACATTAATTGGGTCCAGTTTCTGAAACCCCCTTTGTTTACTGCAATTTAACCTCCTGAGAAACTGAGTTTTGCTTCAGGGCCTTCTCTGCCTGTCTGATTGCCCCTGTTTCACTGTCTTCTCGTCAGGTCTTCTTCTTTGTCATTGAGCAGTACAAACGACAGACCTTTTCCTGGAGGCCCAGCAACATGAAAACGCCGGAGAGAGAAAAGAGCTCAGAGCTCAGACCTCAGAATGCAGTAAAAGACCAGTGTGTTTCTCACCCGGGCACAGCACCACTGTGGCTCTGTCCAAAAAAAGTTGTACACAAACTTCACCTTTGATTCACAGGCCATCCACCTACTGATGAATTTATACCAAACAAGGCACAGTCTGAAAGCTTTAGACCAGTTTTGGAAGCAGAAATCTTTTTCTTTCCCTCCAGCTTTCAATGTGACACACTTAAGTTGGTTTCTGATCTTTCTTTAAATTCGTCCCCTGCTGTAGGCCTTGATTCTCCTAAATACCAGTTTCTCCTCCCAGCCTATGATCATTTGACCTTTCTTGGAGGAAAATGTCATTTACTTCTTCAGAGAGAAAAGGAAGATCTAAAAGCCTATTTCTAACTTGTACTTTCACCGTATTCCATATCAAGATAGAAACTTCCTTATCAAAGGACCCCATTAGTCAGACAGGCTCCTTTTGACTTGAGGTAGGTGCCTTGGAGGAGAAATTATGGGAAAGCAGAACCTGAAATGAGATCAGTAGTAGGTGGACCTGGAGACGGAGCCCAGCTTGGATACTCACTAGCTCTAACAATACAGGCTAATTACTTCATGACTCAGTTTTCTGCTCTGTAAAGTGGAGATAAAAATCCCTTTCTCAGGGGGTTGGTGTCATAATTAAGAGAAATAACACATGTTAAGTGCTGACTGTTGTGTAGTCACTAAGTTGTGCCTGACCCTGTGACCCCATGGACTGTAGCCTGCCAGGCTCCTCTGTCTGTGGAAATTCCCAGGCAAGAATACTGGAGTGGGTAGCCATTTCCTTCTCCAGGGATCTTCCCAACCCAGGGATCAAGTCTGAGTCTCCTGCATTGGCAGGTGGGTTCTTTACCACTGGGCCGCCAGGGAAGCCCAAGTGCTTGACACTAAATAATTATTAATCCCCTCATTTTCCAACATTCTGTAGATTAAAAAATTGGAGAGGTTAGTAGCATTCAGACTGTGGTTTCTTGAAGTATCATCCAGGACTGTTTCCATTATAAAAATACAAAGTGACATTACAGGGAATTCCCTGGTGGTCCAGTGGTTAGGACTCCACAGTTTCAACTGCCAAGGGCCTGGTTCAATCCCTGGTTGAGGAACTAAGATCCCCTAGCCTTGTGGCACAGGAAGAGATAGGAGGGGAAAGGGTGGCTTTGCAGAAGAGATCACGTTCTCACACACTCCACTTCAGCACATGGCTTCATGCAGTGGGTGCTGTAGTCTCAGGAGGATCCGGTCACAGGAAAACAACTCTGTGATGGCAGGAGAACAGAGTCAAGGCAGAGTGAACTAGACTTTGTTTTGACTGAAGGCAGTATGGACAGAAGGTATTGAAGATGACTTCCAGGGGACTTCCCTTGGTGGTCCAGTGGTTGAGATTCTGCGCTTCCACTGGAGAGGGCACAGGTGTGATCCCTGGTTGGGGAACTAAGATCTCACATACCACAACTACTGAGCCTGTGTGCCGAACTAGAGAATCCGGTGAGCTAGGAAGATCAAGCACAGCCTAAATTTAAAAACAACAAAAAAAACCAACCATGATTCTCAGGTTTCTGATAGGAGCAATGGGATAGACAGCAGCGGTAACCAGTGTTGCAGACAGCCCTAGTGATCCTTATCTCCTGGCATTCACACCCTTGTGTAGTACCCTTCCACACTGAATCGTGGCTAGTCAGGGTAACCAATAGAATACTGAGAACCTGATGCTGTTTGCTTTGTGAGTCTGAGTCATGATGCATATAACAGCTTTCTCCTTGTTCTCCTTTGGATCAACTTGCTCTGGAGGAAGCCAGCCTCTCTATGGAGCCCAACAGAAAAGCCTACAATAGGGAGGAACTGAGGTCTCCTACAGACAGACACCATCAACTTGCCTGTCATATGAGTGAGCCGTCTTGGAAAGGTCTGTACAGTCAAAGCTATGGTATTTCCAGTAGTCATGTATGGATGTTAGAGGTGGACCATAAAGAAGGCTGAGTGCCAAAGAACTAATGCTTGCAAACTGTGGTACTGGAGAAGACTCTTGAGAGTCTTTTGGACAGCAAGGAGATCAAATCAGCCAATCTTAAAGAAAATCAACCCTGAATATTCATTGGAAGGCTGATGCTGAAGCTGAAGCTCCAATACTTTGGCCACCTGATGTGAAGAGGAGACTCATTGGAAAAGATACTGATGCTGGGAAAGACTGAGGGCAGGAGACAGAGGTGAGAGGATGAGATGGTTGGTTCACTGACAATGAACATGAGCTTGACAGGGAAGACTGGCGTGTTGCGATCTATGATTGTAAAGAGTCAGACATGACTGAGTGACTGAACAGTAACAACAGCTTGGAAGGTGATCTTCCATCTCCATTCAAGCCCTCAGATGACTGTAACCCTGGCCAACATCTTGACTGAAAGTTCATGAGAGAAGTTAAGCCAGACTCAGTGGTACAGTGGTAAAGAATTCACCTGCCAATGCAGGAGATGCAAGAGACCTGGGTTCAATCCCTGGGTCCAGAAGACCCCCTGGAGGAGGGCATGGCAACCTGCTCCATATTCTTGCCTGGAAAATTCCATGGGCAGAGGAGTCTGGTGGGCTACATCTATGGGGTTGCAAAGAGTCGGACACAGCTAAGCTAAGCCCAAACCCTTGACCCACAGCAACTGTGAGATCATCAATGTTTATTGTTGTTTTAAGCAATTAGATTTTGCAGTGATTTTTTTTCACATCAATCGATAACCAATTAAACATTAATGTCCCACTGGGGTTTTTTTTGAAGGAAGAGTGATGTTTGGTTTGGGCATGTTTTAAGATGCCATCTAAGTGGAGATATTGAGTAAACAATTATATTAACACATCAGTGCCTGAAGCTCAGAAGAGAGCCAGGCTGGGGGAGATTTAAATTTGGGAGTCCTTTGTCTCCTGTGATGAGGAGGAGAGGGCAGCGAGGAGAGACCAGGCAGGAGCCACGGGAGACAACCTGACAGAAGGAAGCAAGCGAACCAGAGGCCCCCGGAGAGGAGGAGAAGACGAGCTGGGAGGGAGAGGGAGGAGGAGAAGGGGACGACAGAGGAGAGATGGTGGAGGACACGACGGAGGAGGAGGAGGACCTCCGGGAGGGTGAGGAGGGAGGCGGGGGGCGGGGCGCAAAGAGGGACACGACGAGCGACGACTGATCTGATCTGATCTAGCATATGGATGCGGAGAAGGCAATGGCACACCACTCCAGTACTTTTGCCTGGAAAATCCCACGGATGGAGGAGCCTGGTAGGCTGCAGTCCGTGGGGTCGCTGAGAGTAGGATACGACTGAGCAACTTCACTTTCACTTTTCACTTTCATGCATTGGAGAAGGAAATGGCAACCCACTCCAGTATTCTTGCCTGGAGAATCCCAGGGATGGCGGAGTCTGGTGGGCTGCCGTCTATGGGGTCACACAGAGTCGGACACGACTAAAGCGACTTAGCAGCAGCAGCATATGGATGATACATGAAACCAAGAAAAAGTGTAAAGAAACAGAAGAGAAGAGAACAAGGCTTCTGGGAAGAAGTGATAGCTGAAATAAATGTTTCTGTAGGAATAGTAGGAGTGAGTCTGAACAAGGAGCTGGGGAAGTGAACTGAACTGGGCAGAGGGAGAGGGGAGGAATTCCAGGGCCTTCAGGAATTTAGGGTGTAAATAAACTACTTGTGGAAAGTGGAATCTGTTTGAATTGAGGCCATGTCTATTTCTGAGTATCTCCTGAGTGGATAATAAATTTCACAGTCCATACAGGCACCCCCTCCAAAGGCCATTCCTGGTTTAGTATTAAAGGAAAAATGAAATTGAAACATAAATATAAATAAAATATTTGTGGTTAATAAAAGATACACATGCAACAAAGGAGTCTGTTTTGCAGATGGAAAAATTAGAATTAGCAATAACAAAGGAATTGGTAATATATTCTGTACTTCCTCAAGTTCCTTTTCACAAGCCATGTGGTTTTGGGAAATATGTAGTCCACTCAGCTAACTTGTTCATTTCTATGTGTCCTGGTTGCTACATGGAGTCTACATTAAAATGAAGTTTTAATGTTTATATATGGAATGCTATATTAAAAATGGTATAGAAAATACCTGGAAAAATTTTATAAATGTGTTAGATTGTAAGACTCAAGTTAGTACAGAAGTACCAATCAGAAAAAATGTATAGATATTTACAAGTACTCTATACTATTAGATTGGCCCAAACAGCAAAGGTCTATATACACAATCCCTGTGTTCAATAGAAAAGAGGAATATGTTTTCTTCTCTGACCATAGACATGTGAGAAAGGATTAACTCAGCTACCCAACTTTTGAAATTTAATGGATGTATTTATGGAAGAATATTAAAGGTGACTGGTCTTGGTTCAAAAATGCTAAATTTCCTGAACCTGGACTATGTTTTCTAAAATTCAAGATGCATTTAGCAAAGCAAGGAAAAATAAATTCAGGCTGCTAGCTTGGCAGCTGGTCTGGATACAGTATTTTGCTCTGTTTACTCTGTCAGGAAGCCAGTTCCATTTGATTAAATTCTGAAATTAGAATGCATGCACTCTGGAAGATACCAAGCAGCTTCATGCTTTTACCCGTATGGAAAATGTGATTAAGGAAATGAACTCAACGGCTGTAGCATCCGAAGAGATCAATGCAACAGCTGTATTCAACTAGGCTCAATGGGCTAGACCTTTACTTTATTAAAATGGATGGCTTTAGCATAGAAACTGTGTCCACACCACAGAGCTGCTGTATTGCTCTGAACTCAGGCCGAGAGAGGAGCCAAGTGGGACTGCCATCCAATATTATGGCAGCAGTGTAAAATGCAGAACCACTGTCACACCACACAGCTTAAAATTAGCCAAAAGAAGAGATAATTAAAGAATTTATATGCACAGTCTTCCCACATCAACGTACTGGATTACTTTCAAAATCGCTGGTATGTCCTAACTTGGCAAGTTTTACAGAACTGCCCCACAACAGTCTTAAAATTCTCTGTGCTGTGGCAACATGTTTTGCTTTGCCTGAAATGAAGTAGGCTATGAATAATAATTTATATGTGAAATACTGTCAGAGGCCAGATATAACCAGATATTCCAGGCAAAAAATATACCTCAATGTGTTCATTTACCTAACTAACATGAGATAAATGGTAGGATTTTATTGGAATATACTTAAAGTGCGCCTGTGAGTGCCAAGTCTTCACTGTGGCCATATAGGCTTGTTAATAATTTGAAAAATGGAAACAGAATCGAGTATGGTCTTCACACCCATGAAGCACAGAGGATCTGAAGTGAATGTGATCTAAGAGATGCTGACTGAGGGAACTGTCTAGATAAGACTTCCTAGATGCAGCAGTACATTGATATGGACCCCACGTTCCAGGAGCTAATCTGCAGGTTCACAGTCAAGGAACTCTGTGCAAGGGACTTCGTGTCATCAGATTCTCTGGACTGTTTCATGCTAACCAAACTCATAAAAAGTAAATGCATAAAGCAGAATACCAACAATCATGGGACTTGTAAAACTCAAGTAAGTCGATGAGTACATTCTCTTCCTAAGGACATGCTCCGCAGATGTTTGCTTGGTCAGCATGGAGCCAGAGCAAGAAGAGCTGCTGGATCTCACTTGTCAGTTTTATCTGGCTTTGTATTCATCTCCTATATTGTTCATGTTCCTATATTGGTGCATACTCCTCAACAGGAGAAAGCCTATTAAATTCTTTCCTCTTGTACTGCTTTTTTAGAAGTACCACATAGGCTGTCCTTTTTATTAATGCAATTTCTGAAACAGTTTAAGACAAGTGATTCAATAGAGCTGATACTGTTGTTCATTAGCCTAGACTGTACCTTGTACCTGGTTATCATCCATGATTATTTTGAAAGGATCTATCAAGAGAACAACCAAACATTGACATATTTATGTTATGTCTTTTAAAATATGAACATAACCTAATTGAAGTTAACATGATTAAAGAATAAAGAGAACAACAATATCTTGATTAAAACACTTTACAGATGGGATTTCCCTAGTCATCCAGTGGTTGAGAATCCACCTGCCAATGCAGGGGACGTGAGTTTGATCCCTGCTCCAGAAAGTCCCACATGCCTTGGGGCACCTAAGCCTGTGTGCCAGAACTATTGAACCTGCGCTCTAGAGCCTGTAAGCCGCAACTAGTGAGCCCACGAGCTCTAGGGCCCATGCTGTACAATGGAGGAAGACACCACGATGAGAAGCCCGCGTGCCACAACTATAGAGGAGCCCCCTGCTTGCCGCAACTAAGGAAAGCCCATGTGCATAAACCAAGACCCAGTGCAGCTCAAAAGAAATAAAAAGTTTAAAAGCATACTTTACATGTGATTTATGCTATGCTATGCTAAGTCACTTCAGTCATGTCCGACCCTGTGCGACCCCATAGACGGCAGCCCACCAGGCTCTCCCGTCCCTGGGATTCTCCAGGCAAGAACACTGGAGTGGGTTGCCATTTCCTTCTCCAATGCATGAAAGTGAAAAGTGAAAGTGAAGTCGCTCAGTTGTGTCCGACTCTTAGCGACCCCATGGATTGCAGCCTAACAGGCTCCTCCGTCCGTGGGATTTTCCAAGCAAGAGTACCCGAGTGGGGTGCCATTGCCTTCTCCGTTACATGTGATTTAAATTTAAGCAAATATTTTCTGATAAAAATTAAAAATTATTTTGTGAATTCAAAAAAATGTATTTGGCAGATATTACAAATTTTACAAAATGTCACCACCCAAAAATAACATTTTGGCAAAATTATTCCTAGTCTTTTCTATACATATATATTTTTATATAGGTTAGAGCATATCATATATACAATTGTATATCCATTTTTTATCATATATAACAACTGACATTATAACACACTGTAACACAAAGAAGTTCTTATGTTACTAAAACTTCATATTTGAATGGCTAAATGGAATTCCATCTTATATTAGAGATTGCAAGCTCAGATGGCTTCAGGGACCAGGTAGGTAACTAAAATATGAGAAATGTAAGGGTATAAAACACAGGGGTAACTGAAAACATATGCCCCACTGCTGCTGCTGCTGCTGCTAAGTTGCTTCAGTCGTGTCCGACTCTGTGCGACCCCATAGACGGCAGCCCAACAGGCTCCTCCGTCCCTGGGATTCTCCAGGCAAGAACACTGGAGTGGGTTGCCATTTCCTTCTCCAATGCCCCACTAAAGGCATTCAAATTTAGTATTATTTTTAAATATGTGCTGGCAAAATCTAGAGGAGAAAATAAGCAAGTCACAGAAGAATATGTACAGTATAATACTGTTGAAAAAAAATTTGCACAACCTGAGGTTGTGAGTTAAGTTTTATGTGGGGCAAAATGAGAACTGCAGCCCAGGAGAGAGCATTTCAGGTAGCTCTGAGAAACCGCTTCGAGGCAGCGATGGGAGGAGCTAGGATAGGATATACAAGAGTTCTGCAACAAAGGGCACACAGATCAGATCAGATCAGTCGCTCAGTCGTGTCCGACTCTTTGCGACCCCATGAACCGCAGCACGCCAGGCCTCCCTGTCCATCACCAGCTCCCGGAGGTCACTCAGACTCGCATCCATCGAGTCAGTGATGCCATCCAGCCATCTCATCCTCTGTCGTCCCCTTCTCCTCCTGCCCTCAATCCCTCCCAGCATCAGAGTCTTCTCCAATGAGTCAACTCTTCGCATGAGGTGGCCAAAATATTGGAGTTTCAGCTTTAGCATCATTCCTTCTAAAGAAATTCCAGGATTGATCTCCTTCAGAATGGACTGGTTGGATCTTCTTGCAGTCCAAGGGACTCTCAAGAGTCTTCTCCAACACCACAGTTCAAAAGCATCAATTCTTCGGCGCTCAGCCTTCTTCACAGTCCAACTCTCACATCCATACATGACCACAGGAAAGACCATAGCCTTGACTAGGCGAACCTTTGTTGGTAAAATAATGTCTCTGTTTTTGAATATGCTATCTAGGTTGGTCATAACTTTCCTTCCAAGGAGCAAGCGTCTTTTAATTTCATGGCTGCAGTCACCATCTGCAGTGATTTTGGAGCCCAGAAAAACAAAGTCTGACACTGTTTCCACTGTTTCCCCATCTATTTCCCATGCAGTGATGGGACCAGATGCCATGATCTTCGTTTTCTGAATGTTGAGCTTTAAGCCAACCTTTTCACTCTCCACTTTCACTTTCATCAAGAGGCTTTTTAGCCCCTCCTCACTTTCTGCCATAAGAGTGGTGTCATCTGCATATCTGAGGTTATTGAAAGGGCACACAGGAGGGATCAAAAGATAACTCTTAAAGAAACCAGATTTGTCAAGTTAAGGGATTTAGCACTTTTCTATGTATGGGAAGATTCAAGAGCCTGCGCTCACTGAAAACATTCCTTTGATAAGACACCTTGGCTATCAAGGGCCAGTATCCTGTGCTTTCCCATCCTGAGGGCCCTCTGGGTGGCCACTGGGAGGCTGCAGTGGCTGAAGGCTCGGCAGTGGGCAGCCCAGTGGTCCACATTCTGAGTTCCCCAAGAGCTCTTTATTGGGGCGGCTGTCATATTGACGACTGCAGCATCCTTAGTTTACTGATATGGCAGGATTCATTTTTCATCCACTTGGGTAGTGGTTGTATTTTACTTAACACTGTCTTGTACATATCATTGTGTATTTTAAAGGGGAAAACCACCACCTCCCGCAAACTGCTAGCTAAAGAAAGCTTCTGCCTGGATTTGGCCACCAATCCCTAGCTGGCTACCCCAGCACTAGTTGTATAGTGTAGTCACCGAGAGTATAGACTCTGAAGCCAGGCTGCCTGGCCAAACTTCAGTCTCCACTCTACCATTAAATAGTTTTGCCCCCTTGGGTACAGGAAATGCAGTATTTCCTACCATATCAGTAAACAAGGATGTAACAGTCAATAGTGATTGCAGCTCTTTGGTGAGTTGGTGAACTCTAAGGGAATACAGAAAGAATACCTGCTAAAGGCCACAGAACTGCCACCACTCCCTACAGTGAGCACAGAGGAGTGGGAGGGGGTAAGGGGAAATTTGAGAAGACAGGATACTAGCCCCAGATAGCTGAGATGCATTTGAAAAGAATGATTTCAATGAGCCCAGAATCTTGCATCTTCCCATGCATAGAAAAGTACTAAAGTCCTTAACTTGAGATATCTGGTTTTCCTTAATTAACAATAACATACTGATGTTCAGACTATTTGACCCTTGCTGCAAACTTTTGTATCCCCGATTCCTCTGCAATCCCTTAGGGGCAATTTTCTCAGGGTATCTCAAGAAGCTGTCTCCTAGACTTGAAGTCCTAACAATTCCCACCAAATAAACATAACTCTCAACTTTAATGCACGGTTCATTTATATATTTAACTCACATGCAGAGTAGATCATGCAAAATGCCAGGCTGGATGAAGCACAAGCTGGAATCAAGATTGCCAGGCGAAATATCAATAACTTCAAATATGCAGATGACACCACCCTTATGGCAGAGAGTGAAGAGGAATGAAAGAGTCTCTTGATGAAGGTGAAAGAGGAGAGTGAAAAAGTTGGAAGATGGTGACTGCAGCCATGAAGTTAAAAGTTGCTTGCTCCTTGGAAGATAAGTTATGACCAACTTAGACAGAGTATTAAAAAGCAGACATTACTTTGCTGACAAATGTTCATATAGCCAAAGGGATGGTTTTTCCACTTGTCATGTATGGATGTGAGAGCTGGACAATGACAAAGGCTGAGCGCCAGAGAATCGATGGCTGTGAACTGTGGTGTAGGAAAAGACTTGAGAGTCTCCTGAATACCAAGGAGATCAAACCATCAATCCTAAAGGAAATCAACCCTGAATATTCATTGGAAGGACTGGTGCTGAAGCTGAAGCTCCAATACTTTGGCCACCTGATATAAAGAGCCAACTCACTGGAAAAGACTGATGCTGCGATCTTTGATCTTTGATCCCTGATGCGGGGAAAGATTGAAGGCACAAGGAGAAGGGGACGACAGAGGACGAGATGGTTGGATGGCATCACCAACTCAATGGACATGAGTTTGAGCAAGCTCCAGGAAATAGTGAGGGACAAGGAAGCCTGGGGTGCTGCAGTCCATAGGGTGGCAAAGAGTCAGACGTAACTGAACGACTGAACAACTCAACTTTTAAGTTGCAGGTGGTTGCTAAAATTCTCTGCAAACTAAGGCTCAAAGGCATCTGGCATCTTCCAAGATGCAAAAGGCCAGCCCTTTCCCAATTTTTACAGACACTTTCAGCTAAGAATGGTTCATACTTGCATTTTTTTTTGGCCATGCAGCATGTGGGATCTTAGTTCCCTGACCTAGGATCAAAATCCAAGCCCCCTGAAGTGGAAGCGTGGAGTCCTAACCACTGGACTGCCAGGGAAGTCTGGGTTTGTATATTTTTAAGTGGTTAGAAGAACTGCCCTAGACCACTGTTATGGAATTGTGAATGACTTTGGAAATTAGCTTTTGCTGCAGGCTTAATAATGTTTCTCTGTGAATTAAGCCTAAAGTTATAAAGCAAAATAGAGTTTATACACCAAACCTATACTGCGGTAGAGTTATCTCCACAACTAACCTTGTTTGAATCACAAGCAATTTCAAGCTGCTTTATGTACTTTACTATGCTATTAATAAGTTAAGAAGTGAGTTCTCCATATTCAAACAAATTAGTAGAAGACACATTTTCTGAGTTCAAACTACAGTTCCATCAGTCTTTTGGATCTAGATCTAAGTGCAAAGATAATTTTCATATAATTGAGGAGCTTCTGCCTAAACTTCAATTAATCTACAATGCAATGACATGCTAAAAGGCAAATATCAAAAGAAGAATTTAATAGAATTATATAAATGCTTTCCAATGAATATGTTCAGTTAAAATCATATGCTCATAGGCTAATATCAGTATTTGGTGGTACAGAGGAAAAGAAAATTTCAAAGATATTTTCAAAGATAAAATATATACAATTCATTAAAAACCATCATTTTCAGATGAGCATTTGCTTGGTGGGGAAACTAAGATCCAGAAATCAGCACAATGTCATGTAGCTGAAATAAAATAAAAGCCAGGTGAGGGAGGAGGGGTCACAGGTTATGTGATCAACTCATGCACAATTCTCTGACTGGCTGATCATGAGGTAACAAGGGTGGTGTGACAGGGGTTAACATTATCAGTCCTTAGGCTCCAGTAGGCTTGGGGCTCTGTGCTCATGGTTGTTGAGTAGTTAACATCTTCCATTTGATGTGGGGGGGTGGGGCACGGGGTTCACACCTGTAAAACAACTCAGGAAATGTGCATCAAATACTGTTATCCAAGCACTTCAGAAGGGAACTAAAGTAGAAGATATGGAGGAGGGACTGACCATAGGGCCCTGCTTAGTTACAGTAGTGACCTGGTGTATAGCAAGTACTCTGGTTTGTTTTTTTTTTCTTTACTTGTCATCTATTTTAGACACTTCAGTTCAGTTCAGTCACTCAGTGGTGGCCAACTCTTTATGACCCCCTGGACTGCAGTGCCCCGGCAGGCCTCCCTGTCCATCACCAACTTGAGTTTGCTCAGACTCAAGTCCATTGAGTCGGTGATGCTATCCAACCATCTCATCCTCTGTCATTCCTTTCTCCTCCTATCTTCAATTTTTCCCAGCATCAGTGTCTTTTCCAGTGAATTTTCACATCAGGTGGCCAAAGTATTGGAGTTTCAGCTTCAGCATCAGTTCTTCTAATGAATATTCAGGACTGATTTCTTTAGGATTTCTTTAGAATCCAATCAGTTTAGGATTGACTGATTGGATCTCCTTTTAGTCCAAGGGACTCTCAAGAGTCTCCAGCACCAAAGTTCAAGAGCTCAGCTTTCTTTATAGTCCAACTCTCACATACATACATGACTACTGGAAAAATTGTAGCTTTGACTAGATGGAACTTTTTTCATAGTTTAAAATTATAAGTAGGGAATTTTTAATTAAATTAAATATTTATGTGTATAAATGTGCATGCATGTGTTCAGTCACTTCATTCATGTCCAGCTCTTTGCAACCCCATGGACTGTGGCCTGCCAGGCTCCTCTGTCCATGGAATTCTCCAGGCAAGAATACTGGAGTGGGTTGCCATGCCCTCCTTCAGGAGATCTTCCAGACCCAGGGATCAAACTTGAGTCTCCTGTATCTCCTTCACTGCAGGCAGATTCTTTACCCAACTATCCACCTGGGAAGCCCAATCTGCATAAATATTTGTCCATATCTTGGATTAGGTGTAGGATTTTGTAGGTTATTGGTAAAGAATCCGCCTGCAGTGTAGGAAACTCAAGTTTGATCCCTTTGTCAGGAAGAGCCCCAGGGGAAGGAAATGGCAACCCACTCCAGTATTCTTCCTTGAATAATTCCATAGACAGAGGAGTCTGGCAGGCTGCAGTCCATGGGGTTGCAAAGAGTTGGAGAAGACAGAAACTAACACTTTCACTTTCACTGGATTAGGTTATGTTCCTATGTGCTATGCTATGCTAAGTCACTTCAGTCATGTCCGACTCTGTGTGACCCCATAGACGGCAGCCCACCAGGCTTCCCCGTTCCCGGGATTCTCCAGGCAAGAACACTGGAGTGGGTTGCCATTTCCTTCTCCAATGCATGAAAGTGAAAAGAGAAAGTGAAGTCGCTCAGTCGTATCTGACTCTTAGCGACCCCATGGACTGCAGCCTACCAGGCTCCTCTGTCCGTGGGATTTTCCAGGCAAGAGTACTGGAGTGGGGTGCCATCGCCTTCTCCGGTTATGTTCCTAGTGACAAATTTTAAATTTGATTTTAAATTGAAGCAAACCTTCAAATAAAACTAATTTTTTTACTTATAAACTGATATGTTTATTTAAGTTATTTAATAGAATGAAAAATTCAAACAATTCTAAATACTCAGCTCTGGGAGGATGATAAAATAAATGCTATATAATCAGAATAACAATCACATTTGGCCTCCAATGAAAATATAGAAAGTGAAGAGCATAGTTCTCACTCTTATAACAACAGACCGAGTAAGCTACAATGGCATGGCTTTTTTTTAAATCGAAGGAAACTTACTTTGTCTTATCATTTTATTCTAACTTGCTTGAGCAACTGGATACCTAGACCAAAGAGACTACTCTCAACTACCAATTCGTACTTGCCATGGGCACTTGCCATTGACCTCTAGAAAGATGAAATCATGTGGTGTTGCAGCTGCTGAAAGGCGTTCAGGGTGGGCAGCAGAAATGACACCCTCCATACTGGGGAGGAGGTGGACTGGCAGGACAGGTCTTTAGATAGTTAGATATTTTTGGGAGCCAATTTTATAAGCCCAATTCTTGTATCTTCTCATATCTAGAAAAGTACTAAAGTCCTTCATGGTGGTGACTGTTCCTCACGACTAGCAAAGGTTTCATGAGAGCAGAAGAAACCTTTAGGAAAAATATGTGCGTGATTCCATGTACTCCCCCTACAGCAAAATCTCATACACAATGACCTTACCCCTGCTTCTTTGGGGCAGTTTCTCAGAGCTACCTGAGGTGCTGTTTCCCAGGCTGCAGTCCTCATTTCATCCCCAAATAAAACTTAACTCTCAACTCTCATGATAGTGTGTGTGTGTGTGTGTGTGTGTGTGTGTGTGTGTGTTTTAAGTTTACATTACAGTTCCTGCACTTCCCTTCCTGGAGTGTTCCATTTTTGGATTTTGAGTCCATGGAGAAATAGCCGATCTGTGAAGTTCATTCATTCATTTAACAGGCATTTATTAAATTTCTACTTTGGGGGTACTTAAGGCAATGGCAACCCACTCCAGTACTCTTGCCTGGAAAATCCCATGGATGGAGGGGCCTGGTAGGCTGCAGTCCATGGGGTTGCTAGGAGTCGGATACAATTAAGGGACTTCACTTTCACTTTTCACTTTCATGCATTGGAGAAGGAAATGGCAACCCACTCCAGTGTTCTTGCCTGGAGAATCCCAGGGACGGGGAGCCTGGTGGGCTGCCATCTATGGGGTCGCACAGAGTCGGATACGACTGAAGCGACTTAGCAGCAGCAATAGGTTTGAATATATATAAAGATTAACTTAGACAAGTGGTCTGCCCTGAGACAATGTAGTAAGGGAGATAAGACCTAGATTACACCTCTATCCTTGAGGCTAGGTGTGAAGCCTTATTGCAAACATGAACTATGGAATGAGGTTTGTGACATTGTACAGGAGACAGGGATCAAGACCATCCCCATGGAAAAGAAATGCAAGAAAGCAAAATGGCTGTCTGGGGAGGCCTTGCAAATAGCTGTGAAAAGAAGAGAAGCGAAAAGCAAAGGAGAAAAGGAAAGATATAAACATCTGAATGCAGAGTTCCAAAGAATAGTAAGAAGAGATAAGAAAGCCTTCCTCAACGATCAATGCAAAGAAATAGAGGAAAACAACAGAATGGGAAAGACTAAGGATCTATTCAAGCAAATCAGAGATACCAAAGGAACATTTCATGCAAAAATGGGCTCGATAAAGGACAGAAATGGTATGGACCTAACAGAAGCAGAAGATATTAAGAAGAGGTGGCAAGAATACACAGAAGAACTGTACAAAAAAGAGCTTCACGACCCAGATAATCATGATGGTGTGATCACTGACCTAGAGCCAGACATCCTGGAATGTGAAGTCAAGTGGGCCTTAGAAAGCATCACTAGGAACAAAGCTAGTGGAGGTGATGGAATTCCAGTGGAACTATTCCAAATCCTGAAAGATGATGCTGTGAAAGTGCTGCACTCAATATGCCAGCAACTTTGGAAAACTCAGCAGTGGCCACAAGATTGGAAAAGGTCAGTTTTCATCCCAATCCCAAAGAAAGGCAATGACAAAGAGTGCTCAAACTACGGCACAATTGCACTCATCTCACACGCTAGTAAAGTCATGCTCAAAATTCTCCAAGCCAGGCTTCAGCAATATGTGAACCGTGAACTTCCTGATGGTCAAGCTGGATTTAGAAAAGGCAGAGGAACCAGAGATCAAATTGCCAACATCCGCTGGATCATGGAAAAAGCAAGAGAGTTCCAGAAAAACATCTATTTCTGCTTTATTGACTATGCCAAAGCCTTTGACTGTGTAGATCACAATAAACTGTGGGACATTCTGAGAGAGATGGGAATACCAGACCACCTGATCTGCCTCTTGAGAAATCTGTATGCAGGTCAGGAAGCAACAGTTAGAACTGGTCATGGAACAACAGACTGGTTCCAAATAGGAAAAGGAGTACGTCAAGGCTGTATATTGTCACCATGTTTATTTAACTTATATGCAGAGTACATCATGAGAAATGCTGGACTGGAAGAAACACAAGCTGGAATCAAGATTGCCGGGAGAAATATCAATAACCTCAGATATGCAGATAATACCACCCTTATGGCAGAAAGGGAAGAGGAACTAAAAAGCCTCTTGATAAAAGTGAAAGTGGAGAGTGAAAAGGTTGGCTTAAAGCTCAACATTCAGAAAACGAAGATCATGGCATCTGGTCCCATCACTACATGGGAAATAGATGGAGAAACAGTGGAAACAGTGTCAGACTTTCTTTTTCTGGGCTCCAAAATCACTGCAGATGGTGACTGCAGCCATGAAATTAAAAGACGCTTACTCCTTGGAAGGAAAGTTATGACCAACCTAGATGGCATATTCAAAAGCATATTCAAACATCACTTTGCCAACAAAGGTTCGCCTAGTCAAGGCTATGGTTTTTCCTGTGGTCACGTATGGATGTGAGAGCTGGACTGTGAAGAAGGCTGAGCGCTGAAGAATTGATGCTTTTGAACTGTGGTGTTGGAGAAGACTCTTGAGAGTCCCTTGGACTGCAAGGAGATCCAACCAGTCCATTCTGAAGGAGATCAGCCCTGGGATTTCTTTGGAAGGAATGATGCTAAAGCTGAAACTCCAGTATTTTGGCCACCTCATGCGAAGAGTTGACTCATTGGAGAAGACTCTGATGCTGGGAGGGATTGGGGGCAGGAGGAGAAGGGGACGACAGAGGATGAGATGGCTGGATGGCATCACTGACTCGATGAATGTGAGTCTGAGTGACCTCTGAGGGCTGGTGATGGATAGGGAGGCCTGGCATGCTGCAGTTCATGGGGTCGCAAAGAGTCGGACACAACTGAGGGACTGATCTGATCTGATCTGAACAGAGGATGAGGGAGGTGGTTCCAAAGAAAGGAAGAACTAATGTGTTGCTATAGACAAGGTATAGCTAGTTAGGTAGACTATCAGTAGTTACCACATTTTTCCTGTTCTGTGAGTCAATACAGTCTGTGTTTTGCTTAACCTGGTTAAAAAGGGTGTGTTCCTTTGCAACAGTAAAGTACTGGAAGCAATCTGGATGGATAAACACTTAACAGGCAGAAAATGTGAAGGACAAGCAATTTAGTTAAAGGGATTAGGATAGGCATAGATATAGAGGCAAAATAAGAGCAGCAACCACCTGGAGAAATTAAGAAAGAAGAATGGCAATACAGTTTGGTCAGATTACGGGAAGTCTTAAAAGTCAGTTTAAAGAACGCACAGTTTTTAAAGCTTCATTGCTTCAGCTACCCTCAGGTCTTTGGGGAGACAAAGACCCGACAGCAGCTTACTGTATTCATTGGCAAGACGGTGAAGACAATTATTTTTCTCCTCTGATTCAGAAGAAGTGTATTGTGAAGTAGGGCTACCTTCAGATATTCTAGTGAAATAAAAGCCAGGTAAACCATAACTTTTTTTAACATTACATTATTAGCATACTTAATAATTGGACCTACCCATATACATTAGGGAAGAAGGCACTTGCGACCCACTCCATTACTCTTACCTGGAAAATCCCATGGATGGAGGAGCCTGGTGGGCTGCAGTCCATGGGGTCGCTAAGAGTCGGATACGACTTCACTTTCACTGTCACTTTTCACTTTCCTGCATTGGAGAAGGAAATGGCAACCCATTCCAGTGTTCTTGCCTGGAGAATCCCAGGGACGGGGGAGCCTGGTGGGCTGCCATCTATGGGGTCACACAGAGTTGGACACGACTGAAGGGACTTAGCAGCAGCAGAATATACATTAGGGGATGTTCCTAAATGCCCTTCCTTAGTAACAAAGACAGTCTTGATCCTCAGTGGCTGGGAATCTGCAGCTGCATGCTTGCCTCCATTCTCCCATCCACTTGCCAAAGACATAGACAGGCACCAGAAATCATGTGGAATAAAGATGCTGGCTTGAGGGACTCCTCTCATGGTCCAGTGGTTAAGACTCTGAGCCTCCAATTCAGGGCGCATGGGTTTGATCCCTAATCAGATAACTAAGATCCTGCAAATGAATTACCAGAAATTTTAACAAGTTATTACACATTATGTCTCCCTAAGAAGGTGATAAAACATGCACTTGTCAATTTTACTGACTCTGTGTGTATTTTTTCAAAACAGCATCTTGTATTTCTCATATAGATTTTGTGCGATATACTATGGGAAGCACTGGAGTAATTTACAGTCAGTTCTGTAAAGTTATAGTTTAACTATGGGATCAGAGAGATATGCTTTGAGTTTACTGGTCTGCAGCTATACACATTTAGGATGCAGAGAAACAGGGCAAACAAAACAGGATAAATGTTCAGGTGAATACAGTACAGGTGATGAGATATATAGAGAGAAATGTTAACATAAGTACATTGTGAAAGTAAGAGGAGCAGGACTTTGCAATTGAAAGGACACAGGCAATAAAGGTAGGAAAACAAGCAGTATGGAGCCATAGGCATTCAAACTTACACACTGGTTGGCTAGGGAAGTAAGAGTACTTTTCATGGAAAATGGGATCCCCAGGTGGCATTAGTGGTAAAGAACCCACTTGCCAACACAGGAAACTTAAGAGACGGGTTCAACCCCTGAGAAAATCCCCTGGAGGAGGAAATGGCAACCCAATCCAGTGTTGTTGCTTGGAGAATCCCACGGACAAGCAGAGCCTGGTGGGTTACAGTCCACAGGGTCACAAAGAGTTGGACACAACTGAAGGGACTTAGCATGCACTCATGGAAATGGGAAAGAAAAAAGTTGCGCCTGAGTGTGATCTGAAGAGATTCACCAAAGGAATTAAAGACGTAATTTTGTTTGAAATACAGCTAAGCCTCAAAATTAAGTCTACCTACTCTTCCCTCCCATTGGACTTTCTTCTTTTCTTCCTACTGAGTTACCCCTCTCAGAATTAGGCTTAGCACCAAATCCAGCTATTCAGAGAGCCTCCTTGGCCTCCTTTTTCCTGTACCCCAAATGGTCATTCAAGACTTTTAGAGCTGATGAATAAAGGAAGTAAATATACTAATAGAACTTACCTTCAACACATACTAGTCAGTTGCCTAGTATGATACAATAAACAAAGGTCTATAAAAACAAAAAGGAAGTTACCATGGCTTTAAAAAAACTTACAATGGAGTATTGAGGGACTATTTTTTGTCTTAGAAAATTCATCTATTTTAGAATTGTAACATGCTACACAGGCAGTGATGCTAGAAGTCATTCTGTATACCAACATATGGATTTTTAATAACACTTTTGGGAAACTTAGTTGTTCCTGCTTTAGATCATTTCAAGAGGTTTCTATCCGTCCTTGCTTCCACAACACAGTCTTTGTGACTCTGTAACTTGGGACACTTGTAAATGTTAAGAAGAAGGAGAAATTAGACATTCATCAGCTCAGATTTAAAATTATGAAGCACTGGGACTTCCTCGGTGGTCCAGGGGTTAAGTAAGACTCTGCACTCCCACTGCAGGGCATGTAGGGTTGATCTCTGGTTGTGGAACTCAGATCCCATAAGTCTGGTGGTATGTCCAAAAAAATAAATAAAATGGTGCAGAATTTATGTGAACAAGGTTCTACTCTTATCAAACAAATGTTTGTATCATTTTATTTCTGGCATATGTACACTATTTATTAATCAAAGCCCTATTTCTGATGACCCTATGTGAGAACAAAAAGAAACCAAGTCACTTCCACTGGGTTTTCTTACTCTTGCATGCTTCTGTGCACATTTATGCCAAATTTTTGTCCCTTCCTTCACCACAAATCTCAACTTTCTTCCCCTGAAGCTAAGGAATATGCCTCAAAGGTGTATTTAATGCTGTAGCATCTCCTAGTGTGGTATGGTCCAACCTGGGTGCCTAGGACAGCCCTTTTTTATGCCTTTGCTAAAGTAAACGTAATTGATACCCACCACCCTTTCCTTCCTAAGTGCCCTGGTTTGCACAGTAAATATGGTCATCCTATGTATCATACTTCATTTTTCTCTTCTCGCCGCCCCCCCCGCCCTCAGTTCTCTCTTTTCAATTTTAATCAAGTTTTTAAAGTGTAGAATTAGAGGTCAAATGGGAAAGAACTGAAGAAGTCGTCTAGTCTGATTTCAAAACTGACACAATTTAGCTTCTATGAGAACTTTGGGCAGTTAATTCATTATCTTGTAAAGTGGTATTTTCCACCATTAGGCATCTCTAAGTTTTATGAAAATCCTCTTACCTTCTGTCTTAATTTTACTATTCTTCCCCAAACTCTTCACATATAGGTTTGGGATTCTTTCTCAACCACATACAGCCTAAGGAATCCATATATTATGAACTAACTTCTTTTCGGCTATCTAGAATAGCATTAGTTAGATACTATCTTTGGGAGAATTGAGAAAATAGTCACACAAGTCCTTTTTGGTGTTACATGATTCTAATGAGGAACCTGGGTTGAATGGCTTCAAGGTTCTACCTAGCTGCATGACCTTGGAAAGTTTACTTCAATTCTTCGTGCCTTGGTTACTCAGCAATGAAATGAAGTATAATACTTTTGTTATGGGCTGTTATGAAAATTAAATGACATATATAAAGCTCCATAAGAGCAGAGACCTTATCTATCCTGTTCACTTTATTCTATACCTAACACAGGTAGTAGTAGGCACAGCATAAGTTCTCACTAAATATCTGAATGAACAATAAAAGCCCCTAGCACATTGTCTTGCACACAGTACTCAATAAAATGTAGCTATTATTACCCTGTCAAACATTTTTCTTAAGAGGTGGGTTCTAGACCTCTCACTATATTAATCACTCAGAAAGTGAAGAGGAACTTTCACTTGAAAGTGAAAGCCTCTTGATGAAAGTGAAAGTGGAGAGTGAAAAGGTTGGCTTAAAGTTCAACATTCAGAAAACGAAGATCATGGCATCTGGTCCCATCACTACATGGGAAATAGATGGAGAAACAGTGGAAACAGTGTCAGACTTTCTTTTTCTGGGCTCCAAAATCACTGCAGATGGTGACTGCAGCCATGAAATTAAAAGACGCTTACTCCTTGGAAGGAAAGTTATGACCAACCTAGATAGCATATTCAAAAGCAGAGACATCACTTTGCCAACAAAGGTTCGCCTAGTCAAGGCTATGGTCTTTCCTGTGGTCATGTATGGATGTGAGAGTTGGACTGTGAAGAAGGCTGAGTGCTGAAGAATTGATGCTTTTGAACTGTGGTATTGGAGAAGACTCTTGAGAGTCCCTTGGACTGCAAGGAGATCCAACCAGTCCATTCTGAAGGAGATCAGCCCTGGGATTTCTTTGGAAGGAATGATGCTAAAGCTGAAACTCCAGTATTTTGGCCACCTCATGCGAAGAGTTGACTCATTGGAGAAGACTCTGATGCTGGGAGGGATTGGGGGCAGGAGGAGAAGGGGACAACAGAGGATGAGATGGCTGGATGGCATCACTGACTCGATGGATGTGAGTCTGAGTGACCTCCGGGAGTTGGTGATGGACAGGGAGGCCTGGCATGCTGCAGTTCATGGGGTTGCAAAGAGTCGGACACGACTGAGCGACTGATCTGATCTGATCTGATGGACACTCTTTGGTTTGTCAAAATTCTTCTTACAATGTAGTTTTCACGATTCAATTCTGTTTTGTGTGTGGTAATTTTGCTTTATCTAACACAGTTATAGACCAGAGTCCACTGGGAAAAAGCTAGACTCTTACCTGCTTAAGATTTGGCACTTACAAAACCCACTTATTTTCTCCCAATATCACCCTTTAAACCTTGGGGAATATATGATTAAGACAAAATTGTTAGCAGATTAAAGAGTAGTTTTTCCTGGTGGCACAGATGGTAAAGAATCTGCCTGCAACATGGGAGGCCCAGGTCAATTCCTGGGTCAGGAAGATCCCCTGAATGGCTACCCACTCCAGTATTTCTGCCTGGAGAATTCCATGGACAGAGGGGCCCAGCGGGTTACACAGTCCATGGGGTCCCAAAACTCTGGGTGGCTGAGCAACACTTTCACTTTCAAAGAGTAGTCAGCCAGGTTAAGAGAAGCCAGGATAGTGCAGTATTATGGAAAGCCATGGCTGCTGCTAAGTCACTTCAGTCGTGTCCGACTCCGCGTGACCCCATAGACGTCAGCCCACCAGGCTCTCCTGCCCCTGGGATTCTCCAGGCAAGAAAACTGGAGTGGGTTGCCATTTCCTTCTCCAATGCATGAAAGCGAAAAAGTGAAAGTGAAGTCGCTCAGTCGTGTCCGACTCTTAGCGACCCCATGGACTGCAGCCCACCAGGCTCCTCCATCCATGGGATTTTCCAGGCAAGAGCCATGGCAACTAGGGTTATTTTCATCACTTGACCTAATGAACGATCCAGCCTGGTGATTTGTAAGCCACTAAATCCAAAGTATGCTTGATCTCCTTGATAGCAGGGCTAGGAAAAGTTCATCCAAAGTGCTTAGCACTGGGAAGATCTTCAAATATAATTTAATGTTTGAATGGGAAAGACAAACAGGAATGATTAAGATGCTAGAGTGAATACATGATCAGCTTCCTAACAGTAGTAGACTGTAAGATGAAGGTTTCCAATTTTTGCCCATTTGGGAACAAGATTAAGGAAGCTGGGATTGACTGTGAGTAATAAAATGACATAGTGTAAAAATTAATTTGGAACCTTGGGCAAATCAAGAAACGTAAATCCGTTAAAAAATTTAAAGGAGCAGCAAGGTTTAGATTTTGCTTTTGTTGCTTTAGTGTAGTAGAGACTGAAGTTTATAGGCATTCCTTAAGAAAAGATGAAGGGGATGGAAGAAGTGTAAGGGACAAAATGATAGGATTAAGTGTAGGACCATAGGTGGGAGGATAAGCCAGTAATAAACCAACAGAAGTACAGGTAATACTAGCCTGAGGTGGAAAGGTAGGCAGTTAACGAAGCTAGGAATTACAAGTCTCAAAGTGGGAGAATCTGCCAGGGAGGTCCGTAAGACTTGTGGAAAGGGAGAAAAATGTGGTTCTTTGTTGGGAGGATAAAAGGACTATTGACCTCTGGGAAGGATGATCCAATCAGCTCAGCTTTGTGACCACCTCAATAAAACCTCCGCTCCTCCTCCCTTCCAACCTAATCATCGTGGCTATTTAAAACCGTGTGACTCAAATAACTGCAAACATTTTCTTTTGCGCTAGGCTAGAGAAAAGACGCCCCTCTAAAAAGAAGACTAAGGTTGCACCAAGAAAGTATTTTAGAGAGAGGCCTTGTTTACACGCTAATTGAAGGGCCGAGGAAGGTACTGGTTTTAAGCTGAAAGACGGGCTACGATAACTCCTCCAAGTGCCACCAGACGCTGTTGCAGGACACTTCTTAGAAGGTCGAGTTTCACCGCAGGGCCTGGGTAAGGTGAGAATCTGGCCTGGCGGCTTCGGCTCCGCGCCTCCATTTCCCTTCCCTCGTTAAAGCGGGTCGGGCTTCGGCCGCCAACAGGCGCCCGACGGCTCTCGGTCCGGAAGTTTAGCCGCACGGAGGATCGAGGAACAGGCTCTGGAAGAATCGCCTCGGGCCTGGTAACGAGGAAGCTGTCTCCGGAGACCATCGCCAACGCTAAGGCCGACGAGCTGAGGTCACCGTGGGAAGAGCTAAGGTAAGCCACCCGGCTCCTTCGATCGCCGGCGGACAGGGACACAGAGTTCTGCGCCATCTTCAAACACTGCCCGTAGTATCTAATGTTATGTCACTCGGTAAAGGGAGGCCCTTCGCGACTCCGCAGATCAGTTCAGCGGATCTCGACAGCGGAGACCGACTTCACAGGAAGCCATCACTACAGCAGTGGCGACCAGGAGCCGTCCCCGAGCCCTCTCCTCGGAGCATGCGCAGTCCGTCAGAGCACGTCAACGCCGCGGAGAGCCGGCGTGATTGACGTTTACGTCGGTGACGCCTGGCTGCGCGAGGACGTGGGGTTTCTGAGAGTGCGCAGTGCGTGCGTCGGCGGCGACCCTTCGGCCTTTTTCGGGAGGGGGCGACGCTGAGATGGGGGCGGCGGCAGCCGAAGCGGATCGCACTCTCTTTGTGGGCAACCTTGAAACGAAAGTGACAGAGGAACTCCTCTTCGAGCTTTTCCACCAGGTAAGCAGCTGGAATAAGCCTCTTCCTTTCGTTTTCCGGCCCGCCTAGGGTCCGGCCCAACGGCGATCCGCGCTTCCTTGGCGGAAGCGGGACGGTGCGTCCCGGCACCCTGACAGGTGGGCGGGCTGGAGGCGGGGGTCACGCTTAGAAAGGGAGGCGCTCGCTGCGTGTGGCTTTCTGAGAAGAACCCTAATTAGTTCAGGCCAAAGTGAAGACTGAAGGTGGTGGTGGGTTCTCAATCGGGCATTCCTTTGGTAAAGATTCAGGCTCTTTAAGGGGCCTCAAACGTGTGGGTCCTTCGTTGAGCTGTCCTTTTCCTCCTTTTCTCATCTTCTGCTTGTAAATTTTATTTCAATTTGTTTGTCGTATCCATTTTCCACTTAAATTTCTTACGAAGTTGCAGCAAAGACAGACTCATAAGGAAAGACTCCATAGAAAAAGCTCAGACTCCGTAGGAAAGCGGCATTGTAGTGTTTCTGTATTCAGATCTGTATTAAAACGTGTTAAACTTGTTCCCTCCAGTTGTACCCTCCAACAGCTGGTTTGATTGATCGATGCAAAAGTGAACTTTTAGTCCAAGAAAACTTTCTCTTGCTCTTGATAAACGTTAATTTCCACAAAGTGGGAAAACGATGGGTGTTGGCCGCGACGTTAAAGTCATAAAGGGCAGTGAAGTGTAAATTCAGTGATTGGGTTTCCAGTTCCTTATGGGCTCCCTCCCTCGAAGTAAGTTAACCTAATTTTCAGTCATATCTATAGGATCTTTAACCGTGAGGGAAATCCGTGTGTCTCCGTTTTTTAAGAGTCCATGGTTAACATTATAAACTTTGTACCGTTTTAGTATTTCCTGAAACTGCCTTTCTGAAATTCTGAACACTTTTTGTGTCTGTAGGCTGGTCCAGTAATTAAAGTGAAAATTCCTAAAGACAAGGATGGTAAACCGAAGCAGTTTGCCTTTGTGAATTTCAAACATGAAGTATCTGTTCCTTACGCCATGAATCTGCTTAATGGAATCAAACTTTTTGGAAGGCCTATCAAGATTCAGTTTAGAGCAGGTAACTATTTACTGATGATTTGGGGAGACAGATTGTTTACTGCTTTGTTTTTAACCTCTTTTTTTGAGAACCTCTTTTTGGGTGATAATGCTTTAAGCTTTATAAACAGTAAACTATATATATCGCTAAAAACGGGTAACATCAACAGTATGGATTTTGAAAGTGGTAATTTTCAAGAGAGTTAAAATTTTGATTTGGGTTGGTGAAAAGAACATAAACCTTCATTGTTAGAATGACTGATTTTGGTTTCATGCTCTAAAAGCACAAAGATTATTTCCTGAAAGTCTTCCTGACTGGTTTGTAATTTACTTTTACAAATTTTGATGTGTGATCATGTGAGGATGAAACTTTCCTTTTATTCAGTTTTGCAATTTAGTGTGGAGATCAGAGTACTATGGCCAAATTGGGTGTTTATACATTGTCTGTTGTACATTGGGTAGTACCTTATTTGTAACCTTTTGTTTTAAATATATCTGGTATTAAACACTTAGTTTTTACTTTGATGAACTATAAATTGATTTACTGAAATTTGAGGTTTTCACCTTAAGTTATGTCTACCTATTTTGGAATGATTGGGCTGAGGAATACAAAATTTCAAATTAAACTTTCTAACAATAAGAATTTCTCAAATTGTTTCATTTAGGAAGTAGCCATGCCTCACAGGAGGTCAGTTTGTCATATCCCCAGCATCATGTTGGAAATTCAAGCCCTACTTCCACATCTCCCAGCAGGTAATGTTTTGCACCTATTTTAAAAATCATTTATCAGGAATTTTTTTTTAGGTTGTGATCTCAAAAAACACATGAGTGATTGGCTTCCTTCATTATGCTCCTACCTCTTTTTTCTGCTGCTGTATTTGCTATTTTGGATTATAGTTACACATAGTATCTATTCTAAGGGGACTATAGGCCCATTGTATATAGTTCCCTTAAAATAAATACATGTATAACTATGTTCATTGTAAAGACATATACCCAAACCCACATACATGTATATACTGACACAGAATTTCTCAAAACATTACTTAACCCTTACTATTTGTACTACTCTGTTTTCTGTTTTATTTTTTTAAATTCACTTTAGTTCTATGACCACTAATTGGTTGTTCCTTGCAGATTAAAAATACCTATTAGTAAATAGACTAAGAGTTCATAAAGCTGGATTCTAAATATGTCTCTTAATAATTGTGTAATCTTGAGCTAGTCTCTGGCCCTGTCTTTCCATTTGTAAGGAAAAAAAGTTGATTCAGATGATCTCTAAAATCCCTTTTAGTTACTAAGGATTAGAAAAGGTACCATATTTGTATCTACTTAAATAGTTTTCTTTGGGGAGGCTGATTTTTTACCTGGGATAGTTTTTTCCTGGTATGTCCTTAGAGCAATTTATCAATCATAATGGGCTTCATTCAAGAAAGAGTTAAAAAATCCTGTCACCTGTCAGATTTGTCACCAAGTCCTTTGTATTTATGATCTCATTTATCCCTCACAGCAGTCTTATGAGGTAAGAATTATCTCTACCTTATGTATGAAGAAAATAAGGGCTGGAGGTTAACTTGCTCAAGTATGAACTGCTCATAAGCATTGAGCTTGTTTTCAAACCAAGGCAGTGTGATTGAGCACACCCACCATGATATGAGTAGAAAGTGTTTAGAAAGTTTTAATAAGGAGAGATAAGTGAATGAGGACATGAGAGAGGCCAGTGTACCTAGATCATAATGAATGAAAAATGGAGAGTAGTAGGTGATCTTGTCAGAGTAAACAGAGGCCAGCTCATAGGGTCTTTCTTAGATGTCATAATTAGGATTTTGGAATTTCACCTTAAGAACAGTAGGAAGGCATTGAAACATTTTTGGTAGGATAGTAAAAGGAACAGTTTTGTATTTTAGAGAGTTACTTGGTTGCACTGGGAGAGAATGGATTGAAGGAGACAAGGGTGAAAATAGACCAATTAGGAATCTGTTGGTAGCAAAGTATTGCTGTTAGAAGCAAGGAAACTGCTGTGGTTGAGTTGATAGTTTGGATTCAGGTGGTGCCGGGAGCTGAAGAGAAGTGGGTGAATGAATATGAAGAGTCTGGAAGGTGAAATTCTCAGAGAGCAGTAATCTGGAAGGGTATGCTCTTCTTGCCAGCTGAAATTGAGTTTAAATGCTTTTCAGTACAGTTGGAATTTGAAGCATCTCTAACCACCATGATAGAAACTTGTAAGTTATCTTAGGTAGAGGGGGAAAAAAGTTTTTAAGTAACCCATCTTAGAAATTCTTGGGGGGAAAAATACACAAGTAAATAGTTATAATCAAGTGTTAAGTGTGTACCTGATTTTTATACTCCCTACAAGTAAAATTATACTTTTTACCTCCTTGGCATGCAGACACATAATATGATTTAAGAAAACAAAATATGAGACTTTCCAGTGGTCCAGTGGTTAAGACTTTGCCCTTACACTGCAGCGGGCATGGGTTTGATTGCTTATCAGGGACCTGAGATGCCATGTGCTCAGTGGAATGAATGAATGAATGAATGTGTAAATAGCTTTCTTTGTAGAGTAGAAGTAAAATCAGTTCTGCTTTAGAAAAGTAAGAAAAAAGAACCCTAAATAAAAAGATCTAAACAATAAGATAAATCAATTGGTGGTTTGATTCCAATGGTATATTTTAAAATAAAATTAAAACCTTTTCTGTAGAGCAAGTTACCTCTTTAGGAAGTGAGGAATAAGGTTTAAGTCCTTAAGATTAATATTCTCTTTATGTTATAGAATTCCTTATTCCCCAAAGCCTATTATTCTTTCCTGTCTTAGTAATTCTTTTTTTTGAAAGTCACTCAATCATGTCTGACTCTGTAACTCAATGGACTATAGCCCACCAGGCTTCTCTGTCCATGAAATTCTCCAGGCAAGAATACTGGAGTGAGTGCTGTTCCCTTCTCCAGGGGATCTTCCCAACCCAGGGATCAAACCCAGGCCCTTGGCAGAGTGTGGAGTCCTAACCACTGGACCACCAGGGTATAACCCTAAATTTTATCCTTTATTTCTTCCATTTCCCTCACCTATTATGTCTAACTGATCAAATCCTTTTCATTGTAGTGCTCAGTCTAGGCCTTTGCACTATTGGCCCAGGGATTGACAATTTTTTTTTTTCTGTAAACTGACAGGTTTTTTTTTTTTCCTATAAAGAACTAGTTTCTTCTGCCGTTGTAGCACCACACAAAAACAAAAGAGGTTGGCTGTGTTCCAGTAAAGCTGTGCACAAACGTTTAGGTTTGGCCCACAGACTATAATTTGCTCACCACTGCTAGCCCTTCTGGAGAAGGCACTGGTGACCCACTCCAGTACTCTTGCCTGGAAAATCCCATGGACGGAGGAGCCTGGTGGGCTGCAGTCCGTGGGGTCGCTAAGAGTCGGACACGACTGAGCGACTTCACTTTTACTTTTCACTTTCATGCATTGGAGAAGGAAATGGCAACCCACTCCAGTGTTCTTGCCTGGAGAATCCCAGGGACAGGGGAGCCTGGTGGGCTTCCGTCTATGGGGTCGCACAGAGTCGGACACGACTGATGCAACTTAGCAGCAGCAGCTAGCCCTTCCCTCAGCTGGAATGTGTTGTCTTCAGGTAATCTTGTTCAGCTCTAACTTCAAATATTTCCCTTTTAGAAGGGCCATTCCTGACCAGTCAGGCTAAAATAGAATCCCCTCTCTGTCACCTCAACTTATATAGTTGTATATTACTGTGTCTTTATAACCATGTGAAATTCTCTTATTGTCTGAATTCTTACCATTGGCTCCTTGAGAGCAGATACCTTGTTGGTCTTATTGATTCCTATCTTTGAAGACTGTGTCTACTCATCTTGTTGAATGAATGATTATATGTTGGTTTTCTTATTTTTCACTTTTCATGAAAGGACGGTGGATAACATGACTCCATCAGCACAGACAATTCAAAGATCTTTCTCATCTTCAGAAAATTTTCAGAGACAAGCAGTGGTAAGCTGATTATTCAACTTGAGTTGCTAAAAAAGAAAAATTATACTTAGTTAAAATTCTTTTTTAACTTCTTAAATTTTAGTTAGACTAGCATGGTCTTTGTAGATTTCAGTTTTCACTGGGCTGAAATATATATTTATAAGATCAAAAGTAAATAGAAGAGCTGCTTCTCACATTTGTATTTTTCTTTAACCATTGTTGGTGTGTGTGTTGCAAGTATTGGAAACTCATTCTCTGATGTTCTTGTAACCTATGCTGAGTAATTTCTATCATATACTGTCTTTAATACTTAATACCTTAATATACGGGCATCTTCTAGATCCCCTTCCTTGTGAACTTTCCATTTTTTTTCTGTAATAATATCACCAGTAATAAAATCTTAGATATCTTTGCTGTTTCCTTTTTGTCTTTGATCGGTCTCCAAATCTTTCATTTTTTTCTTTTTCTTATATTTCTTTCGTTTTATTTCCTTTGCCCAAATCACAGTCTTGGCTCATGGTACCTAGACTTGTGTATTTCACAGTCTGCAGAATAAAATACAAGAGTGAAATAAAATTAAATTGAGAAATTAGTATAAAGAGATATGAGCTTTCATAAATGTATTTTTTTTCATTTTGCTGTAAACCATTAAAAAAAAAATCATTGCCTACTATCTTCCCATAGGCAGAATTTGAGAACCAGTGATCTAGTCACTTAGTACTTATCTCTGTTCTTCTCCTTACTAGTCCATTTCACTCACCATTTTTACTATTTATAGTTGTGTTTAACTTAAAATTCAGATAGGCAAGAATGATTTTGCTTTTCCATTATTGTGTTTAACCATGGGCTAGATATCTGTCACCTTTGATACCTAGAAATATTTGTGCTTAATATTTTCTTCTTTTTCTCTTCGCTCAGATGAACAATGTTTTGAGACAGATGTCATATGGAGGGAAATTTGGTTCTGCACATCTGGATCAGTCAGGATTTTCCCCATCAGTTCAGTCACATAATCATACTTTTAACCAGTCTTCAAGCTCCCAGTGGCGCCAAGATACATCATCATCACAGAGAAAAGTCAGACTGAATTCTTATCCCTACGTGATGGATAGACATTACAGCCGTGAGCAGCGTTACAGTGATCTGTCTGACCATCATTACAGAGGAAACAGAGATGATTTTTTCTATGAAGACAGGAATCATGATGGCTGGAGCAATGACTATGATAACAGAAGAGACAGTGGTAGAAATGGAAAATGGCGCTCATCTCGACACTAACAAGTGTTATAAGGATTTTTCATAGGGTCATTTTAGGTCCTTTTTGTTAAGTTGTTTCTGAGAATGTTTTCTTAAAAAACTATAGAGCAGCTTTACAAGTTGCCACATTTCTTTGTAAAAATTTTAAAACTCAATAGCAATTCAATACAGACATGAGAATTGTGGTTCTAGTTTCATTACATTCATAGCCTTTCACCTCAGGGTTTTAAAAAGAGGAAAGGGTTTTATGCAAAAGAAAGTGCCACAATTCCTAATCATTTTAGACAGTTGACTAAAGGATGTATTATATGGATTAGTTGTATTATGAAGAAAATATTTTAATTATTTTTTTGTATTGCAAGAAGCTTCTTGTTGGTGAATCAGATTTTTGGTGTATATAATGAAAAATATTCAAGTTGATAGTCAGAATTGACTCAGTATTTTGTTAATAAGAAAATGTTTAACTTCAGTGATTCATTTTACTAACATATAAGAAAGCTTTTTGATAAAGTTTGGGGATAAACCATATTTAACTTCTCAGAGAACTTAAATGTAAGTTCTGTGACATGATCTTGAGCACAGAAGTGTACATCTAAGACATGCTATTTCGTTGTAAAATTTTAGAATTTGCTAATTAAATCGATGTAGGACTGAAGCCAGTTAGGAAGTTAAATATCACTAAATGTATTTTTTTACAATAAAAATACAGTGTTACTATAAATCCCCTATTTCTGGAAGAACAGAAATATAAATGCATAGTTGGATAAATGGTAAAATGTTTTACTGAAAATGTACTTTTTGAAGTACTGCCTCTCTGACTCAAACTTCGAAAATTTTAACATTGTATCCAGGACAAATGTACAGGGACACATTTTATTATGGAGATTGTACAGGTTGCTTTTTGTTTTTGTTTGAATTTGAAAGAATTTAGTCTAAAACATTTTCTGATTTAAAAATTTTTAAATCTTGTTTAATAACACTTTTATGTATCAAGATGCTCTTTCCCTTTCATTATAGAACTTGTTTATAAAAATTAATTCCTTGTAAAATTTGAGTCCTTTTTAATATTAACTACAGCATTTGTACTATGTTGCTTTTTAATATATTGAAAACAAAATGAAAGAATATATGTCTTTTTTTTTTTGACATCACTAACTTTAGGGACATTGCACACAAAAAACTAGCAACACACTTTTTTATTCAGTGATTGCCTGGTGTTAAAAGTGTCAGTTTTTAGAGTATCCTTTTGAACATACCAAACTTAATATTTTAGAATCAGATTTTCAATAACACATGGTTTATGAGCACTGTAAACTAATTTGGTTACTCTCCCTGGTGTCTAGGAATTTGTACATTTGGTTTTCTCTGTTTTTAAATATGCACAGCTTTTCTGTGCCTATGTTTGTGAAGCCATCCAGTTACTAGCACAGAGAATATTAAGATCAGAAGTTTCTGTCCTTTTAAGCAGTTCTTGAGAAAAGGCAACCCACTCCAGTATTCTTGCCTGGGAAATCCCATGAACAGGGGAGTCTGGCAGGCTGCAGTCCATGGGATAGCAGAGGAGTCAGACTACTTAGCAACTAAACAACAAAGCAGTTCCAGTAAAACGTCTGCCTACAATGCAGGAGACCCAAGTTTAATCCCTGGATGAGGAAGATCCTCTGGAGAAGGAAATGGCACCCCACTCCAGTACTCCTGCCTGGAAAATCCCATGAATAGAGGAGCTTGGTGGGATTGCAAAGAGCTGGATGCCACTAAGCGACTTCAGTTCATGGCTGATTCATGTTGAGGTTTGACAGAAAACAACAAAATTCTGTAAAGCAATTATCCTTCAATTAAAAAATTAAAAAGTCTTTAATGAAAGTGAAAGTTGCTCAGTCATGTCTGACTGTGAGTCCATTGAATTCTCCAGGTCATTATCTCTAATGAGCCTGTTATTTTCAGTTGTATGGAAATTTACTTATTAGCATTTGTAGATAGTAACAAACTAATACTATATTGTGACTTACCTGTGGGTCAGATCCCTTCATATTGATTTACCAGTCATTGGTTCAGAATAAAATTTTTCTTGGGACACCCCTTATGAGGTCCCAGGGAATCTTTTTTCTCTTCAGCTTCACCCAGTTGAAAGTAACCTAACTAAATACATGTGCTGTGTAAGGCAGTGGTTCCTAACCTTTTTGACCCCAGGGACTGGTATCATGAAACAATTTCTCCATAGACTGGAGAGGGTAGTGGGGATGGTTTTAAGATGATTCAAGTTCATCACATTTACTGTGTATATTATTAATACATCAGCTCCACCTTAGATCATTAGGCATTAAATCCAGGAGGTTGGGAACCCTGGTGCGAAGGTTAGAAGACAGCCATAAAGAATATAGTTGGTCAGACTGTGCACTGAGGTATTGAGAGTTGCAGAAGCAGAAAGGAAAAATTTTCTTTATGGAGAGCAGTTTCTCCCAGTGTGTGTTCCAAGAAACTATTCTCATAAGTTGTTCTGCAAAACAACAGGTTCTGTAGTTCAGTGTTTCGTAAACATTATATACTAACACTGACTTGTTCATAGTGACAGAACAGTGCCATAAAACTTGCTGCAGTAATGTTTATACCTAACAGTATTTTTCAAACTTGGCCTTTATTTTACCTTTTTATGCATAACAAATGTATAAATTAATACATTAATCTGAATACCTTAAGATTCCCCCAAAAGAATCTTTTGACTCCACCCTCCTCCATCCAATCAATCGTCAGAAAATTTTATACCACTCTGTTGTCTAAGGCCTTCGTCTCTGTATCCACTGCCACCATCCTAGAATAGACAATCATCTCAACAGGGATGTTCTAACAGCACCCTAAAGTTTACATGCCAATTTATGTGTTCCCATGCTGCTGCTGCTGCTAAGTCGCTTCAGTTGTGTCCGACTCTGTGCAACCCCATAGACGGAAGCTCACCAGGCTCCCCCATCCCTGGGATTCTCCAGGCAAGAATACTGGAGTGGGTTGCCATTTCCTCCTCCAATGCATGAAAGTGAAAAGTGAAAGTGAAGTCGCTTAGTCGTGTCCGACTCTTAACGACCCCATGGACTGGAGCCTACCAGGATCCTCCGTCCATGGGATTTTCCAGGCAAAAGTACTGGGGTGGGGTGCCATTGCCTTCCCCGTGTGTTCCCATAGTACCCTGCATTTCTTTTATCATACACTTTACATTGTATTAAAGTTTTCTTTTTATTTGTATCTCACTAGACATCTCCATGACAGAAGGCGATGGCACCCCACTCCAGTACTCTTGCCTGGAAACTCCCATGAATGGAGGAGCCTGGTAGGCTGCAGTCCACCGGGTTGCTAAAGGCCAGACATGACTGAGTGACTTCACTTTCACTTTTCACTTTCATGCATTGGAGAAGGAAATGGCAACCCACTCCAGTGCTCTTGCCTGGAGAATCCCAGGGACGGGGGAGCCTGGTGGGCTGCCATCTATGGGGTTGCACAGAGTTGGAAATGACTGAAGCAACTTAGCAGCAGCAGCAGACATCTCCATGAAGGCCAGGACCTCATATTTTCACCACTGAATTCCCAGTGTCCAGTGCCTGGCATATATACAATACATGGTAAATTTTTGATGAATGAATGAACAACATTGCTCAAATACTTGAACAGAAAAGGGAGACTTCAACATCAAAAACTTCTCTGGTATAGATTTCCTAACCCTGAACCATCATTGTATCCTGTTATAAAATTTGTATCACAATATACTGTGCCTTTAATACACTCTAGAATGTTGTTTTTCAAAATTTTAAGTTATTGGATCTATATTCATGAGATTTCTTAAAATAATTATAATTTTAGAATTATGATCCTGCTGGTTTTATAGAATGAATTAGCTTATTTTTTCTTTGCCCTGGAAAAAAATTGAATAATATGAGAATTACCTGTTTCTTTAGAACTAAACTCCTTTATTAAAATTATCTGAGTCTTAGAAGTAATCAGTTTACTTCTCATTGTCTTTTGTGGTTATTGATCTATTTAGATTTTCTACTTTCTCAAACGTCAGTTTGGATAATTTATATTTTCATTAACATTTTCTCTGTCTTTCTAGATTAATGGATATAGAGTATTAGAATTTTTATAAACTTTGTTCTCAATTTATAGTCCAGTTTTAGCTCCTATTATATTAATATTTTACTTCCTTCCCACACTCTGTTCAGGCTTGCTAGAGACTTCTGCTGGTATTAATTTCACATTTGTGCATGTGTATACACATATGGGGCTTCCCTGATGTCTCAGATGGTGAAGAATCTGCCTGCAATGTGGTAAATCTGGGTTTGATCCCTTGATTAGGAAGATCTCCTAGAGAAGGAAAGGGCAACCTATTCCAATATTGTTGTCAGGAGAATCCCATGAACAGACCAGCCTGGTGGCAGTCCATGGGGTTGCAAAGAATGAAGAGCTGAACACGACTAAGCTGCTAACACACACACACACACACACACACACACACACACACACACACACACACACACAATACACCCCACACTTAATTGTTTTTATTTGTTGTTTTGGGTTCTTTGTTGTCATTGCTGTCATTATTTTAAATAGATTTTCTTTTAAGAAGATTTATTTCCAAAGAATAGCAAGGAGAGATAAGAAAACCTTCCTCAGCAATCAATGCAAAGAAATAGAGGAAAACAACAGAATGGGAAAGACTAGAGATCTCTTCAAGAAAATTAGAGATACCAAGGGAATGTTTCATGCAAAGATGGGCTCCATAAAGGACAGAAATGGTATGGACCTAACAGAAGCAGAAGATATTAAGAAGAGGTGGCAAGAATACACAGAAGAACTGTACAAAAAAGAGCTTCACGACCCAGATGATCATGATGGTGTGATCACTGACCTAGAGCCAGACATCCTGGAATGTGAAGTCAAGTGGGCCTTAGAAAGCATCACTAGGAACAAAGCTAGTGGATGTGATGGAATTCCAGTTGAGCTATTTCAAATCCTGAAAGATGATGCTGTGAAAGTGCTGCACTCAATATGCCAGCAAATTTGGAAAACTCAGCAGTGGCCACACGACTGGAAAAGGTCAGTTTTCATCCCAATCCCAAAGAAAGGCAATGCCAAAGAGTGCTCAAACTACCGCACAATTGCACTCATCTCACACGCTAGTAAAGTAATGCTCAAAATTCTCCAATCCAGGCTTCAGCAATTTGTGAACCGTGAACTTCCTGATGTTCAAGCTGGTTTTAGAAAAGGCAGAGGAACCAGAGATCAAATTGCCAATATCTGCTGGATCATGGAAAAAGCAAGAGAGTTCCAGAAAAACATCTATTTCTGCTTTATTGACTATGCCAATGCCTTTGACTGTGAGGTGAGGTGAAGTCGCTCAGTTGTGTCCAACTCTTCGCAACCCCACATACTGTAGCCTACCAGGCTCTTCCAGCCATGGGATTTTCCAGGCAAGAGTACTGGAGTGGATTGCCATTTCCTTCTCCAGGGGATCTTCCTGACCAAGGGATTGAACCCAGGTCTCCTGCATTGTAGGCAGATGATTTACCGTCTGAGCCACCAGGGAAGACACCTTTGACTGTGTGGATCTCAATAAACTGTGGAAAATTCTGAAAGAGATGGGAATGCCAGACCACTAGACCTGCCTCTTGAGAAACCTATATGCAGATCAGGAAGCAACAGTTAGAACTGGACATGGAACAACAGACTAGTTCCAAATAGGAAAAGGAGTACGTCAAAGCTGTATATTGTCACCCTGCTTATTTAACTTATATGCAGAGTACATCAGGAGAAACGCTGGGCTGGAAGAACACAAGCTGGAATCAAGATTGCCAGAAGAAATATCAATAACCTCAGATATGCAAATGACACCACCTTTATGGCAGAAAGTGAAGAGGAACTAAAAGCTTCTTGATGAAAGTGAAAGAGGAGAGTGAAAAAGTTGGCTTAAAGCTCAACATTCAGAAAACTAAGATCATGGCATCTGGTCCCATCACTTCATGGCAGATAGATGGGGAAACAGTGGAAACAGTTGTCAGACTATTTTTTGGGGCTCCAAAAGCACTGCAGATGGTGACTGCAGCCATGAAATTAAAAGACGCTTACTCCTTGAAAGGAAAGTTATGACCAACCTAGATAGCATATTCAAAAGCAGAGACATTACTTTGCCGACAAAGGTTCATCTAGTCAAGGCTATGATTTTTCCTGTGGTCATATATGGATGTGAGAGTTGGACTGTGAAGAAGGCTGAGCGCCAAAGAATTGATCCTTTTGAACTGTGGTGTTGGAGAAGACTCTTGAGAGTCCCTTGGACTGCAAGGAGATCCAACCAGTCCATTCTGAAGGAGATCAGCCCTGGAATTTCTTTGGAAGGAATGATGCTAAAGCTGAAACTCCAATACTTTGGCTACTTCATGTGAAGAGTTGACTCATTGGAAAAGACCCTGATGCAGGGAGGGATTGGGGGCAGGAGAAGGGGACGACAGAGGATGAGATGGCTAGATGGCATCACCGACTCAATGCATGTGAGTTTGGGTAAACTCTGGGAGTTGGTGATGGACCAGGAGGCCTGGCATGCTGTGATTCATGGGGTCGCAAAGATTCGGACATGACTGAGCAACTGAACTGAACTGAACAGTACAGTCTTGCTGGTGATGAACTCTTTTAGCTTTTTTGTGACTGAAGAAGTCTCTTTCACCTTTGCTTTTGAAATATAATTTGGCTGGATATAGAATTCTAAGTTGACAGTTTTCTTTCCTTTCAATACAGGCATACCTTGGAGATACTGTGGGTTCACTTCCAGATCACAACTAAAAACTCAGTATTATAGTAAGTGAGTCACAAATTTTTGGTTTCCAGTACATGCAAAAGTTATATTTACATTATACTGTATTGTATTAAGTGTTTAATAGCATTTTGTCTAAAAAAACCCCCCAATGTGTATACCTTAATTAAAAAACCTTTATTACTAAAAAATGCTAATCATCTGAGCCCTTATCAAGTTATAATCTTTTTGCAGGTAGAGGGTCTTTAGTATTTATGACTGCTGACTGATCAAGGTGGTGGTTGCTACAAGCTGGAATAGCTGTGGCACTTTCTAAAAATAAGCAACAATGTGGTTTGCTATAGTGATTGACTCTTCTTTTCATGAACAATTTCTCTGCAATGTGCAGCGCTGTTTAATAGCACTTTTACCTAGTGTAGAATTTTTTCCAAAATTGGAGCCAATCCTTTGAAACCCTGTTCCTGCTTTATCAAATAAGTTTATGGAATATTTTACATCCTTTGTTGTCATTTTAACAATCTTCACATTATCTTCACCAGTAGTAGATTTCATCTCAAGAACCACTTTCTTTGCTTGTCCATAAGAAGCAGCTCCTCATCTGTGCAAGTTTTATTATGAGATAACAGCAATTTAATAACATCTTCAGGTTCCACTTCTATTTCTAGTTCTCTTGTTGTTTCTATCCCATCTGTAGTTACTTCCTCCACTGAAATTTTGAACCCCTCATTCATTCAAGTTGAAATCAACTTTTTCTAAACTCCTGTTAATGTTGATATTTTGACCTCTTCCTCTGAATCATGAATGTTCTTAGTGGCATCTAGAATAGGGAAGCTTTTCTAAGTTTTCAGTTTACTTTGCCCAGACTCATCAGAGGAATCACGGTATCTATGATAGCTGTAACCTTATGAAATGTATTTTATTTATTTTTTTCTGTGTTAGGTCTTCATTGCTGTGTGGGCTTTTTCTCTAAGTTGAGAGAGGGCTACACTCTAGTTGCAAGGCACATGCTTCTCATTGTCGTGGCTTCTCCTATTGCAGGGCACAGGCTTCAGGTGTGCAGGCTTCAGTATTTGTGGCTCCTGGGCTCCAGAGCATGGGTTCATTAGTTGTGGTGCACAGGCCTAGTTGCTCTGTGGCATGTGGGATCTTCCCAGACTAGGGATCAAACCTGTGTGTCCTGCATTAGCAGGTAACTCTACCATTGAGTCACCAGAGAAGCCCCTGAAATGTATTTTTTAAACAATAAGACTTGAAAGTCGAAATTACTCCTTGATCCATGAGTTGCAGAGTGGATGTTGTTAGCAGGCATGAAAACAACATTAATCTTGTCTCTCCATCAGAGCTCTTGGGTGACCAGTTGTATTGTCAGTGAGCAGTAACATTTTGAAAGAAATCTATTTTACCTGAACAATAGGTTGCAGTAGGATTAAACTGTTTAGTAAACTATGTTATAAATAGGTGAGCCATTGTCTAGGCCTTGTTTTCCCACTTATAGAGCATAGACAGAGTAGATTTAGAATAATTAATTCTTAAGACTCTTAGGATTTCCACAATGGTAGATAAGCATTGGGTTCAATTTCAGGTCACCAACTGCATTATGCCCTAACAAGAGAGTCAGCCTGTGTTTTGAAGTTTCAAAGCCAGGCCTTGACTTCTCTCTAGTTATGAGAGTCCTAAATGGCATCTTCTTCCAATATAAGGTGTTTCATCTACATTGAAAATCCGTTGTTTCACAAAGACACTTTCATTAATTAACCTAGCTAGATCCTCTGGATATCTTGCTGTAGCTTCCATATCAACCCTGACTGCTTCACCTTGTTAATTTTGTGGTATGGAGACAGCTTTCTTTAAGCCTGAGAAAGCAACCTCTACTGACTTCATCCTTTCCTTTTGTAGATTCCTCACCTCTTTTAACCTAAGACAGTTAGGGCCTTGCTCTTTTGTCTCAAAGGAATGTCATGGTTGATTTGATCTATCCAGACTTTTGTAAACTAAAGTTTTATCCTAAAACTTTCTCCATATCAGCAATAAGGCTGTTTCACTTTCTTATCATTCATGTATTCACTGGAGGAGCACTTTTAATATCCTTCAAGAGCTTTTACTTTGTATTCACAGCTTGTTTAACTCTTTAGTGCAAGAGGCCTTACTTTAAGCCTGTGTCAGCCCTAGACATTCCTTCCTCACTACACTTAATCATTTCTAGCTTTTGATTTAAAATGAGAGATGTTTGATTCTTCTTTCTCTTGTACACTTAGGGGTCATTGTAGAGTTATTAATTGGCCTAATTTAAATATTATTATGTCTTGGGAATAAGGAGGCCTGAGGAGGGGAAGAGAGGGTCTGAGGAGTGGCAGGTAAGTCGAGAATTTGGAGCACACACATTTATTGATTAAGTTTGCCATTTTATATGGGTACAATTTGTGGCACCCCAAACAATTACAATACGAGCATTAAAGATCACTAGTTAGAGATCACCACAACAAATATAATAACAACTTAAAAGTTTGAAATATTGTAAGAATTACCAAAATTTGACACAGAGACATGAAGTGAGCAACTGTTGGAAAAATGGTACCTGTAGACTTGATTGACACAGGGTTGCCAAAAGCTTTCTGTTTGTAAAAAAACCCAAAAAACAAAATGCAGTATCTGTGAAGGGCAATAAAGTGCAGTGCAGTAAAATGAAGCATTCTTATATTTTTTAAAATATTCTCTTGCATTTTTCCTATAAAAAATTTGCTATCATATATGTATCATTTTTCTCTAGCTGATTTTGAGCCATTTGATTATAATGTGCTGTTATGTAGTTTTTTCATGTTTGTTTTCCTGGGGTTCATTGAGCTGCATGAATCTGTAGGTTTATAGTTTTCAGTAAATTTGGAAAAATTTTGACTATTATTAAAAAAAAAAAACAAAACCTTTTTATCCCTGTTTTTTGGGACGCTGATTACACTTATATAAGGCTGGTTGATATAGTCCCTTAGCTCACTGATGTGCTGTTTACTTTTAAAATTATTTTTTTCTCTGTATGTTTCATTTTGTATAGTTTCTATTGCTGTCTTCAAGTCCACTAATCTTTTTTTTTTTCTGCAGTGTCTAATTAACAATTCCAATATAATCTTCATCTTAGACACTGAAGTTTTCTCTCTAGAAATTGATTTGGATCTTTATTTTTCTCATTTTTATTTTTTCTTTTAGCTTTATTGAGGTACAAGTGACAAAACTTTAAGATATTTAAGGTGTACAACTTGATTATATCATATATATTATATATAATATATATGATAGATATCCTATGTATATGATCACATGTTAAAATGTATAATGGCAATCCTCTCCAGTACTCTTGCCTGGAAAATCCCATGGACAAAGGAGCCTGGTAGGCTGCAGTCCATGGGGTTGCAAAGAGTTGGACACAACTGAGTGACTTCACTTCATTTTATCATGTATACACACACATTATGAAAGGATTTCACCCCCCACCCCACAGCCCATGGAGTTAATTAACACATGATTTGGACCTTTTAAAAAATATATCTTTACTGTTTTTACTTAAAGTTTTCAGTATATGGAATAAAGTTCTAGCAATTTTTAATGTCCCTGTCTGCTAATTCTGATTTCTTTTGATTCACGCTCCCTTTATTGGATGTATTTTCCTGCTTCTTTGCTTGCCTTGTAATTTTGATAGAATGCTAGGCATTGTGAAGTTTACCATGTTGCTTGCTTGATATTTCATATTTTTGTAAATATTCTTGAGCTTTCTTATGCAACACAGTTGTTAACAGTTGTATCACTCTAGGTCTTGCTTTTAAGATTTGTTAGGCAGGATTTGAGAAATATTTAGTCTAGGTTTACTTCACCCCATTATGGTGGCAAGACACTTTTGAATACTCTACTAGTTACTTCATAAATTATGAAGCTTTTCCATCTGGTCAGCGATACCAGATACTGTTCTTGGTCCTATGTGAATGTTGGGTAGTATTATTTCTAATTCTTTGGGATCATAGTTCTTTCCCCAGCCTTGGGTACTTTTGTCCGTCCTGTATCAGTACTCTATGAATACTGGAGGAAACTTTCTGCAAATCTCTAGTGTTCCCTCAGTACAACTTAGTTTTCTTCAGTACTGTCTAATGGACATTCTAGTGCCTTTAGTTTCCCTGAACCCTAAGCTTTATCCACTCATCTCAGGCAACTGGCCCAACTCGGCCTGCCCCTGAACCCCCATCACCACACTGCAGCCTGAAAATCTTCTCAAGGCATCAAGCTGCAGACATTACAGAGCTTACCCGACTTGTTTCCTGTTTATCAGGGATTTCTGTCTTTTGTCCCTGATATCCATCTTCTTGTTTTCTATTTCATTTGTGCACTGAATGTTTCAGGCAAAAAGGTAAATCTAATTCTTGTTGCTCCCTCTTGACTAGAAGTGTAAATTAATCCATGGGATCTGATATGTAGTACACTGAACATTCTTCATCTTAAATGGTCTGCAGTTTTTGGTTTGATTACCCCCCCCCCCCCCACCAACTTCAGTTATTTAGATTATATTTCAGCTCAGTTCAGGCACTCAGTTGTGTCTGACTCTTTGCGACCTGATGGACTGCAGCATGCCAGGCTTCCCTGCCCATCACCAACTCCCGGTGCTTGCTCAAACTCATGTCCATCAAGTTGGTGATACAATTCAACCATCTCATCCTCTGTTGTCCCCTTCTCCTCCTGTCTTCTGTATTTCCCAACATCAGGGTCTTTTCCAATGAGTCAGTTCCTAGCTTCAGGTCACCAAGGTATTGGAGCTTCGGCTTCAGTATCAGTCCTTCCAATGAATATTCAGAGATGATTTTCTTTAGGATTGACTAGTTTGATCTCTTTGTAGTCCAAGGGACCTCAAGAGTCTTCTCCAACACCACAGTTCAAAAGCATCAATTCTGCAGCACTAAACTTTCTTTATATTCCAACTCTCACATCCATACATGACTACTGGAAAAACCATGGCTTTGACTAGATGAATCTTTGTTGGTAAAGTTATGTCTTTGCTCTTTAATGTGCTGTCTCAGCTGATGATAGCTTTTCTTCCAAGGAGCAAGCGTCTTTTGATTTCATGGCTGTAGTCACCATCTGCAGTGATTTTTGAGCCCCCCAGAATAGTCTCTCACTGTTTCCATTGTTTCCTCACCTATTTGCCCTGAGGTGATGGGACCAGATGCCATGATCTTAGTTTTCTGAATGTTGAGTTTTAAGCCAACTTTTTCATTCTCCTTTTTCACTTTCATCAGGAGGTTCTTTAGTTCTTCTTTGCTTTCTGCCATAAGAGTGGTGTCATCTGCATATCTGAGATTATTGATATTTCTCCAGGAAAACTTGATTCTAGCTTGTGCTTCATCCAGCCCAGCATTTCACATGATATACTCTGCATGTAAGTTCAGTAAGCAGGGTGACGATATACAGCCTTGATATACTCCTTTCCCGATTTGGAACCGGTCTGCTGTTCCATGTCCATTTCTACCTGTTGCTTCTTGACCTGCATAGAGATTTCTCAGGAAACAGGTCAGATGGTGTGGTATTCCCATCTCTTGAAGAATTTTCCACGGTTTGTTGTGATCCACACAGTCAAAGGCTTTATTTAGTGTAGTCAATAATCCAGAAGTAGATGTTTTTCTGGAACTCTCTTGTTTTCTTGATGATCCAGTGGATGTTGGCAATTTGATCTCTGGTTCTTCTGGCTTTTCTAAATCCAGCCTGAACATCTGGAATTTCAGTGTTCATGTACTGTTGAAGTCTGGCTTCGAGAATTTTGAACATTACTTTGCTAGTGTGTGAGATGAGTGCAGTTGTGGGATAATTTGAACTTTCTTTGGCACTGCCTTTCTTTGGGATTGGTATGAAAACTGAGCTTTTCCAGTCCACTGGACACTGCTGAGTTTTCCAAATTTTCTGGCATATTGAGTACAGCACTTTCACAGCATCATCTTTCAGGATTTGAAATAGCTCAACTGATTCCATCACCTCTACTAGCCTTGTTCATAGTGATGCTTCCTAAGGCCCACTTGACTTCACATTCCAGGATGTCTGGCTCTAGGTGGATGATCACACCATAATGGTTATCTGAGTCATGAAGATCTTTTCTGTATAGCTCTTCTGTGTATTCTTGCCACCTCTTCTTAATGTCTTCTGCTTCTGTTAGGTCCATGCCATTTCTGTCCTTTATTATGCCCATCTTTGGAATGTGAAGTCAAATGGGCCTTAGAAAGCATCACTACGAACAAAGCTAGTGGAGGTGATGGAATTCCAGTGGAACTATTCCAAGTCCTGAATGATGATGCTGTGAAAGTGCTGCACTCAATATGCCAGCAAATTTGGAAAACTCAGCAGTGGCCACAGGACTGGAAAAGGTCAGTTTTCATCCCAATCCCAAAGAAAGGCAATGCCAAGGAGTGCTCAAACTACCGAACAATTGCACTCATCTCACACGCTAGTAAAGTAATGCTCAAAATTCTCCAAGCCAGGCTTCAGCAATATGTGAACCGTGAACTTCCTGATGTTCAAGCTGGTTTTAGAAAAGGCAGAGGAACCAGAGATCAAATTGCCAACATCCGCTGGATCATGGAAAAAGCAAGAGAGTTCCAGAAAAACATCTATTTCTGCTTTATTGACTATGCCAAAGCCTTTGACTGTGTGGATCACAATAAACTATGGAAAATTCTGAAAGAGATGGGAATACCAGACCACCTGATCTGCCTCTTAAGAAATCTGTATGCAGGTCAGGAAGCAACAGTTAGAACTGGACATGGAACAACAGACTGGTTCCAAATAGGAAAAGGAGTACGTCAAGGCTGCATATTGTCACCATGTTTATTTAACTTATATGCAGAGTACATCATGAGAAACGCTGGACTGGAAGAAACACAAGCTGGAATCAAGATTGCTGGGAGAAATATCAATAACCTCAGATATGCAGATGACACCACCCTTATGGCAGAAAGGGAAGAGGGGCTCAAAAGCCTCTTGATGAAAGTGAAAGTGGAGAGTGAAAGAGTTGGCTTAAAGCTCAACATTCAGAAAACTAAGATTATGGCATCTGGTGCCATCACTTCATGGGAAATAGATGGGGAAACAGTGGAAACAGTATCAGACTTTGTTTTTCTGGGCTCCAAAATCACTGCAGATGGTGAGTGCAGCCATGAAATTAAAAGACGCTTACTCCTTGGAAGGAAAGTTATGAGCAACCTAGATAGCATATTCAAAAGCAGAGACATTACTTTACCAACAAAGTTTCGCCTAGTCAAGGCTATGGTCTTTCCTGTGGTCATATATGGATGTGAGAGCTGGACTGTGAGGAAGGCTGAACGCCGAAGAATTGATGCTTTTGAACTGTGGTGTTGGAGAAGACTCTTGAGAGTCCCTTGGACTGCAAGAAGATCCAACCAGTCCATTCTGAAGGAGATCAATCCTGGAATTTCTTTGGAAGGAATGATGCTAAAGCTGAAACTCCAGTATTTTGGCCACCTCATGCGAAGAGTTGACTCATTGGAGAAGACTCTGATGCTGGGAGGGATTGAGGGCAGGAGGAGAAGGGGGATGACAGAGGATGAGATGGCTGGATGGCATCACTGACTTGATGGATGCGAGTCTGAGTGACCTCCGGGAGCTGGTGATGGACAGGGAGGCCTGGCGTGCTGCGGTTCATGGGGTCGCAAAGAGTCGGACACGACTGAGCGACTGATCTGATCTGATCTTGCATGAAATGTTCCCTCGGTATTTCTAATTTTCTTGAAGAGATCTCTAGTCTTTACCATTCTATTGCTTTCCTTGATTTCTTTGCATTCTTCACTGAGGAAGGCTTTCTTATCTCTCCTTGCTCTTCTTTGGAACTCTGCATTCAAATGGGTGTATCTTTCCTTTTATCCTTTGCCTTTCACTTCTCTTCTATGATTAACTATTTGTAAGGCCTCCTCAGACAACCATTTTGCCTTTTTGCATTTCTTTTTCTTGGGGTGGTCTTGATCACTGCCTCCTGTACAATGTCACGAACCTTTTCCATAGTTCTTCAGGCACTCTGTCTATCAGATCTAATCCCTTGAATCTATTGGTCAGTTCTACTGTATAATTTTAAGGGATTTGATTTAGGTCATACCTGAATGGTCCAGTGGTTTTCCCTACTTTCTTCAACTTAAGTCTGAATTTAGACTTAAAAACTACAAGATGTCAGAGTAGAAGAACGTGCACTCATCTTCTCCTGTGAGAACTCCATAATTAAACTTGCTGCTGACCAACCATTGACAGGAGAATGCTGGATCCCACCAAAAAAGGATACCCCATGTCCAATGGCAAAGGAGAAGCCCCAGCAAGGTGGTCAGAGGGGTGAAATTGCATTTAGAATTAAACCCCATACCTGCCAGAGACACTCGGAGGACTCAAACAAAACTTTGTGCTCACCAGGAAACCCCACAGAGACTGAGCCAAACTTGCTTTTGAGTATTTGAGTGTCTCCTGTGGAGGTATGGGTCGGTAGTGGCCTGCAGCAGGGGCAGGGACTCTTGGTGCAGCAGACCCGAGTGTGGCATAAGCCCTCTTGGAGGAGGTCACCATTAACTCCATCACAGAACTGCCAGAGCTTACACAGGACTGGAGAAATAGACTCTTGGAGGGCACACACACAAAAAAACCTTGTGTGCACCAGGACCCAGGAGAAAGGAGCAGTGACCCCCACAAAAGACTGACCCAGACTTGCCTGTGAGTGTCCAGGAGTCTCTGGTGGAGGTGTGTGTCAGCGGTGGCCTGCTGCAGGGTTGAGGGCTCTGACTACTGCAATATGTGCATGGGACCTTTTGAAGGAGGTTGCCATTATCTTCATTACCTCCACTAGTTTGGGTCAGGTCAAACAACAGGGAGGGAACTCAGACCTGCCCATCAACAGAAAATTGGATTAAAGATTTTCTGAGCATGGCCCAGCCCATTAGAATAAGACCCAGTTCCCCCCCACAGTCAGTCTCTCCCAACAGGAAGCTTCCATAACCCTTTTATCCTTATCTGTCAGAGGGCAAATAGAATGACAGCCACAATCACAGAAAACTAATCAAACTGATCTCATGTACCACAGCCTTGTCTAACTCAATGAAACTATGAACCATGCTTTGTAGGGCCACCCAGGATGTTGTTTTTTCTGAGTATATCTCCCAGATTTTGTGGGACATTTCTTCACATGTACTATAACTTTTATCAATGTAAATATTCTTGATCCACTTTCATGCTACTATGAATTCTATTTTTATATGACTGTTTCATGTCTTTAGTTTTACTAATATTTGCTTGCTATGTCTATTAGTTAAGTTTTAAAACTTCTTGATTTTAGAAGTGACTGGTATTAATATATGTTTTATTATACTTCCTTGTGTGTGTATAAGATTGGTTAACTTTTCTTTGTTCTTTTTCTTCCTTCCAGTGCAGCATTTCATAAACTGGATGCATGCTAGGATCACCCAGGAACCTTTCACAGAACAATTCAATGTCTAAACTCTACTGTAGAATCTCAGGAAGGAGCGTGGTATCAGATTTTTTTTTTTTAAGATTCTGGCATGAAGTTGGGATTGACAACCCTAGTGTTTCTATTCCTGTAGTGCTTCTCCTTAAGTTCTGAACAATTACTTTTAAATCTGTGATTTTCTGTCAGTGGATAGGCTGAACCAGTTGTGGCAGTCAAGGTAAAATCAGAGAAGCAGAAGTAAAAGTATCAGTTGAAAAGGAACTTATTATAGGGATTCAACTTGATGCAGTTGCTGGTGAAAGAATTTGTTATACATGTCTGGTGTTGGCCTGAAATCATTATAAGCTAGCCACACCAGCAATTGGGAAGGAAAGCTGAATAAGAGCAGGAGCAGGGACAAGCTGGAAGCTGCTGGGGTAAGAACTGGAGCCTGCATGTCTCCCATTCTCTACCTTAGGTGATTCGTATGACCTGAAGCCTGAAGGCTGGGTGCTGCCCTACACCAACAAGGTGAGCCGGGAGATCAGCAGCAATGTTTTTAAGGAACCACAGTGCCTGGCAGCCTCTACCAGGCTTCCACAGTGTAGAAAACATGCCTGCTGCTTCCCTTTTGGATCTCAAGCCAATTTCTCTTGTGGTGAACTACATTGTAATGCTGACACTAACTATTTGAGGTCAGGCTAAACTTCACAGGTTCAGGGCTTAGTCCTCTGCGTCCTCACCTCAGATACCAGCTGCAGCTCCTGGATTGCCAGGCTGCCTGCACTTCTGAACAACTGGCTCCACATTTGGGGGTTCCCACAACCCCCTCGGGCTTGATAATTCCTAGAATGACTCACAGAACTCTAAAGAGCTGCACTTATGGTCACAGTTTCACTGTAGCAAAAGGATACAAATCAAAACAGGATGAAAGAGGAGAGGCACGTAGATGGGGTTCAGATCAGATCAGATCAGTCGCTCAGTCGTGTCCGACTCTTTGCGACCCCATGAAGAGTCTCAAATGGGAAGCTCCTGTGTCCTCTCCCCATGGAGTTGGGCAGTATCACACTCCTGGCATATTCATGAGTGTTACCAGCCAGGAGGCTTATCCAAGCTTTGCATTCAGAGTTTCTTTGGGTTTCTGATTGTTTTAATTCTTGGCCATGTGATTGAATTTAATCTCCATTACCCCAATTTCCACCCCTCCTCCTTCACCCACTCCCCCTCCACCCCGAGGAGGTTGGATTGATATCACTTGGCTCAAATCCAAACCCTCTAACCACATGACCAGGCCCATCCGGGAAACCAACTAGGGGCTCGCCAGCCATAAATAGCAGGGACACTACTATCACATGGGAAATTCCAAGAATTTAGATTCTCTCCCAGGAACCAGGAACCAAGGCCAGTCAGATTCTTGACTATACAACACCAAAGCCAAATGGGAACTAGATATGGAAGGGAATTCTGAGGACCAGAGTTCCTGCTTAGATGTGTGTGTGCTAAGTCGCTTCAGTCGTGTCTGACTCTTTGTGACCCTGTGGACTGTAGCCCACCGGACTCCTCTCTCCATGGGGTTTCCCAGGCAAGAATACTGGAGTGGGTTGCCATTTCCTACTCCAGGGGATCTTTCCGACTCAGGGATAGAACTCGAGTCTCTTACGTCTCCTGTATTGGCAGGCAGGTTCTTTACCGCCAGCTTAGATGATACAGTACAAAGCCACCCCAACAGTATTATCTCTGACTCCCATGCACCCACCAAGAAAACACCTTTTAATGCATTACCTCTTTCTTTGGTGTTTCTCTCTCACCACTAGAGAGAGAAAAATATTTTTCGTTTCACACTTCTAAGGAGAAAGCAAGATTGAGAAATTTAAAATGAATATATATCATATTTGGTTTGGGCTTTGGTATATTAAGATGGAGATAGGGAATAACTTTTTTTTCACTTATTGAGGATTTACTGTGTCTAAGGATTGGACTTGCCAGGTGGCTCAGTGGTAAAGAGATCATCTGCAAATGCAGAGGAGACAGTTTTGATCCCTTGGTCAGGAAGATCCCCTGGAGAAGGAAATGGCAACCCACTCCAGTATTTTCGCCTGGGAAATCTCATGGACAGAGGAGCCTGGGTGGGCTGGGGTCAAGAAAGAGTTGGACATGACGAGTGACTAAACTACAACAGTGTAATCTGGAGATACTGATTTGTGATTATTTGAATACCATATTTATGTATCTAGTAAAGAGTATCATCCTTCAGCAAATTTTCAGAATTATCACTTTGATGTGCCTTATTACCTTGCTTTACTTCAGTAGCAGTCTATCTTATAATTTCTTTGTTGAAACAATTAATAGTATAATGTTCCTCAGATGCACTGACATTTCTTTGGTAAGAAATAAGAGCTCCTGTTGGTGAAGGTAAAAATGAATGTGCTGTTTTGTTCCAGTTATCTATTGTTATTTAACAAACTGACTCAAAATTCAATGGTTAAAAAGTCAGTTATTTGCCTAAGACTCCACAGGGATGGCTGTTCTGTGTTTCATTTAGTTCCATGTGAAGTGACTCACTTGAGAGCTGGAAGGTCCACTTTGAAGACGGCTTTCTCATATAACTGTCTAGTGAGTGCTGGTTCTTGGCTGGAAACTCAGCCAGGGTTGTGAGCTTTGGTTCTTTGCACGTGGGCCTGCCTGGGCTTCCTTTCAGCATGGTAGCTGGGTTCTAAGAGTTAGCATCCCAAGAGAGCAAAGTTAAAGTACATGGTGTTTTATGATCTTGCTTTAGAAATCACATTTGTTGTCAAAGCAGTCACAATGGTCCACCCACATTTTAAGGAGAGGGGCACAGAGTTCACTGATCAATGAGAGAGTGATTATTCTAAGAGAAGTGTTATGTTATAAGAAAATGTAGGACAAAAGGTATTGTGACCATCTTTTAAAAATTCATCCTGTCACATCATTCTTCCAGGACCTGAATTCTGCAAACTATACCACTAAACACAACCACTGGCAATTTTATTTTTATTTTTTCTCATTTAAATGTTTCATTCATTTAAATTTTATTTTGGTTTAAATTGTAAAGTCAAAAGCCAAGTTAATTTTTCTTTTCAGATAGCTTCCCAGTTGCTAACAAATTATTAATCTGTCTTTCCCCTACTTTTATAAACGATGTCATTACCATATTCTAAAATTTCCCCTATTGTATTAAATCTATTTCTATAGTTTATAGTTAAATGTCTATTTATGTCCTAGAATCTAATTTTTGCAGGACTGGTTTCTTCCATACCCACCCCACAGTTCTTCTTTTTCAGAGTTTTGCTGGCTGATTCTTCTGTGTTTATTTTTCTATGTGAATACTATTATCCGCTTGTCCAGTTTTAAGCCAGTCTGTTTGTATTTCTTTCAAAATGGTAATTATTGATTTTTAAATTAACTTTATTATTAAGAAGATTGGGTGTTTTTGCTTCTTTATATCAACCAATTATATTTCTTCATATTTCTGTTCATATCCTTTGTACCTTTTCCTATTAGAGTTTTGATTCCTCTTATCTGTGAAAGCTCTTTGTATTGAATACTAGAGCTTTATTGAAATGCTTTTTGTAAATGTTTTCTCCAGTTAGCCAATTATGCTTCTGATGTTTTTTTTGAAGTCTTGAAATAAAGAGTAGATGTGTGTGTGTATGTCTCTGTGTGTGTCTGTGTGTCTCTCTGCGCATTTGTCTGTGTCCATGCATGTATGTATGTGGACTGGGGGAGTAAAAGCTAACCATCTTTTGTTGTATGACTTCTTCTGTTATTTTGAGAGCCACACGGTCTTTCCCAAACCAAAGTAAATGAAGCAGTCATATTGTTTCCAGGAATTTTTAATTACTTTGTTTTTATGCTTAACTGTTTAATCCATTTAAAATTTTAGTATATTGTATGTATGAAGTTCTGATTCAACTTTGTTTTTCCTAGACAGTTTCACCAGCACTATTACAAATGCCTTAAATATTTTTTCAGAATTAAAAATATGATCAAGAAAACATTGTTTTTCAGGTTTGAAGAAAAATTCAAGTGTGGTTTGACTGAGATTGTGTGAAGCTTGTAAACTAGTATAGGAAGAACTTGCCGTATGTTTGCCTGAATGTAAAATAATTTGTTCCTAGAGTAAAAGCACATCAAGTCTCAGATTTAAGGTCTTCTTGGTATATATTTTAAGAAGGTGAGTGGGCTTTCCCCCAAATTTGATGATCTGCTGGTTTGAAATTAAAATTTATAGTTCCTATTCATAAGTAAAAATTCTATTGAATTTTCATTGTGGTAAAATATATTTAACATAAAATTTGGCATTTTATATGCAGTTCAGTGATGTTTAGTACATTCATAGTGTTGTACAGCCAATCACCCTATGCATTTCCAAAACTTTCTCATCACTCAAAATAAACTTTACCCAATAAGCAATAACAACATCTCATTTTGCTCCTCCCTCCCCCTCCACCCCTGGTAACTTCTAATCTACTCTCTGTCTCTATGAATTTGCCTGTTCTACATATTTCATCAGAGAAGACAATGGCACCCCACTCCAGTACTCTTGCCTGGAAAATCCCATGGATGGAGGACCCTGGTGGGCTGCAGTCCATGGGGTCGCTGAGGGTCGGAGATGACCAAGTGACTTCACTTTCACTTTTCACTTTCATGCACTGGAGAAGGAAATGGCAATCCACTCCAGTGTTCTTGCCTGGAGAATCCCAGGGACGGGGGAGCCTGGTGGGCTGCCGTCTATGGGGTTGCACAGAGTCGGACACGACTGAAGTGACTTAGCAGTAGCAGCAGTAGCAGATATTTCATATGGGCTTTCCAGGTGGCGCTAGTGGTAAAGAACTGCTAGTGATAAAGAACTCCTACCAATGCAGGAGACACAGGCTTGATCCCTGGATTGGGAAGAGCCCCTGCAGGAGGGCATGGCAACTCCAGTATTATTGCCTGGAGAATCCTATGGACAGAGGAGCCTGGCAAGCTACAGTCCATAGGGTCACAAAGAGTAGGGCATGAGTGACGTGACTTAGCACAGATGTTTCATATAAATGAAATCATGCGGTATTCATCCTTTGATGTCTGGTTTATTTCACTTAGTATAATATTTTCAAGGGTCATTCATATCATAATATGTATCAGAGATTTGTTACTTTTTTGGCTGAATAATAGTCCCTTGTATGTGTGTGTGTGTGTATATGCATTTATCCATTCATCTTATTTATGGACACTTAGATTGTTTCCATTGTTATTTGCATAGAGATAATTCTATTTTAAGCATATTTAATCTGTCTACATATATGTACATTTAATCTATATTTAATCTATTTATTCCCAAAGCTCCCACATTTTTTTTTCCTAAAGGAAGAAATAGATGATTCATTTTTGAGCAGCTCATAAAACCAAGTAACCTGAAAAACAGAGTGAACTTAAATAGGTTAATGAAAGAAGCCCAGTGCCAAGAAGAGGTCCCTTGAATAATGTATAGTTCTGTTTCTGGTCTCACTGAGCTGAGACTTTTCTGGAAAAGTGAATGGAGAAGACAGTAGTTTTTGAATTGAAAGAAGTCCTGTGCTCTGTTTGCTATGCTCTTCAGTTCAGTTGTTAGGAAATCTTAAAAGTCTAAGAAGAAGGAAAAAATAGTTTATATTAAGCAAAAATTCTCAAATATCTGCCAAAATATCTTTTCTTAGGTTAAAGCAAATATTAACAAATATTTATAATTAATATCATAGTTACTAATGATAGTCATTTATCTAGGGTTTGTGATTTGGGCACATGAGCTAATTTAATCTTCACAGCAATTCTAAAAAGTAGGGCATAGTTGTTAGTTTATGAGTGAAGAAAATGTGATTTAGACAAGTTTCATTGCTAGTTAATGATTGGTACAGCCAGAATTTGAATTCAGGGCTTTCCTACCTATAGCTTTAAAAACTGTGGTACCACATGTGGACAAAGAATATTGCCGGCTGTATTAGTAAACAAAGGATGTCAGGGCCTCAAGCCATAAGCTATCGCATGTACCCCCCATTTCTCCCATCCTACCTCTAATTGAGCACCCTGAGGGGATTCAGGATGGAGAAAACAAGATAATGGTCCTAGATTGTAATGGAGCATATCAAAGGAATGATTTCAAAGAGCCCAGACTCTTGCATCTTCCCATACACAGTAAAGTGCTAAATTCATTAACTTGAGATACCTGGTTTTTAACAGTAATTTTTCAATGTTCTGACTCCTGGTTTTTGTTACAAAAACTTCCATATATCCTGGCTCCTCCCCTGTCTCTCTGGAACAGTTCTCAGAGTGATCTGACAGACTGTCTTCCAGACTTAAGTCCTTAGTAGGGCCAAATAAAACATAATTCTCTACTTTTAAGTTGTGCTTTTTAAATTTTTTTCAGTAGACACATGTATTCTTTTTATCCACCCCAAGATGAAGTGTTTTACTTTGGAAACAACTGTTTAGATGGGGGCCAAAACAAGTGAAAATAATTATTTTAGTCCTTTCCTTTTCCCTTTAGAATGGAATCCAAAGACAACTTTAAGATCAGTGCAAAATTAGATGCCAGAAAATGAAAGATGTGTTTCTGTTTAGAATATTTGGAATTAGTAATCAAAGTATTCTCTGATGTGAAGTACATACCTACAGTACTTATTTCTTATGGTTCTTATAGGAAGCAAAATAGGTACAATAAATTCCAAGAACAAGATAGTACCGAGGAATTTATAGATTTTACAGTTAATGAGTGCTGCAAGAAGGGAGACCCCTTTCAGGGCCTGAGAGTAGGCTTTTGTCTAACACTAGGAAATGAACTGTCTGAAGAGACACATGTGCTGATAAAGCAAGAGACTTTTTTGGAAAAGGGTGCTTGAACTGAGAGCAGCAGGGAAAGGGAATCCAAGAGAACCACTCTGCCTTGTGGCTTGCTGTCTTGGATTTTATGGTGATAGGGTTAGTTTCTGATTTGTCTCTGGCCAATCATTCTGGCTCAGAGTCCTTCCTTGCCCATGCCTTGTTCAACGAAGATGGATTCCATTATGAAGGATTCTGGGAGGTTGGTGGACACAGGGACTAGCATCTCCTCTCTGCTTTTGAGCTTTCCTGAATTATTCCAGTTGATAGTAGCTAGTTAGTTCCTCACTCCTTACTGGGACCTCTTGTAATTAAGATAAGTCAGGTAAGTAGTTACTATGGTACCTGGCCAGAAGAGGCAGTCTTGGTCAATGGTTCCCCTGAAATTTAGCAGTATCCCTTTGATAACTTTTGTAAAATAAAATCAAATGTGTGCAATTAGATGAAACAGAAATTGATCATTAAAATATTCGGTTGTGGCACAAGATGACTAAAATTCACAGGTAAATGATAAGCTCTGAAGAGGGTCTGATTTTATAGACACACTTCTGATTTATTAGTTTACTTTTAGTTTATTTGTTGTTACCGATAATTTTAAAAAATGGAAAGTCCATTTAAGATAATGATGCAATTTTCCCAACAATTATGTTTCCACATGAAGTTTTGTTGTTGTTGTTGCAAGATTTCTCCCCTTTCAAAATTAAATGCTGTGTTGTTATATGTGTTTAAAATTTAATGTAAGTGTTTGAAGATGGTACTTAATTTCCCATATAGAAATAAAATTGTTGTCAGCACTTGTGTTTGAAAAATTTTGTCAGAACAATTGAATTATTTTAAGCAAATAGTATTCATTCAAGAGAGAGGATTTTATTTGTTAAAATGATAATTGTAAGTCTGGTCTAAACAGCTGTGTTTTATCCTTTGCCTGTATCCTTTTCTTAACTTCATGCCTTTCTTCACCTCTTTCCCTTTAACTTCTTGAGTTTTTCCCTATCAAATACAATGTAATATTTACTCTAAACAAATTTCTTTTCTCTATTAACATTTATCTTCTATTCTCTACAAGATATCAAGAAAGGGCCTTTATTACCTACTTTCTCAACTTGCAGATCCTCTTATTTGTTTCTAAGTTGCAGAAGAATTTTGTGCTCTACTGACGAAATACAGTGATATCTTTCAGGATTCATCCAGAGATTGTTTCTAATGACTTCACACCTTTGTCCAAACTTTTTCTTCCTTTATTTTCTGTCTCGATAGACAAAAAGAAAAAAAAAGTCAATAATCAATCTAAGAAAGAAAGAAAGAATTATATTTGAGCCAACCTGAGGATTATAACCAGGGAGACAGTCTGAGGACGGTTCCATCTATTAGAGGTCAATGCACAGTCATAGTTTTTGAGACAAAGGGATATGCTATAAAGGTCTATATGTGAAAGTAATATATTGACAGTTTACATAGTACAGCAAGGTGAGTAGTGGTCATTGTGATCCCTTATAGGATCAAGGAAGGAATGTTATCTCCTAAGGAGTAACCTTGCTGGCACTAGGATAAAATTGCTTTTTTTTTTTTCCTTTTTATGAGTAGGCATTCCTGTGTCTCCTGAGGAGATCTGGTTAACATATAATACAGATGCATGCTGCTGCTGCTAAGTCACTTCAGTCGTGTCCGACTCTGTGCAACCCCATAGACGGCAGCCCATCAGGCTCCCCCGTCCCTGGGATTCTCAAGGCAAGAACACTGGAGTGGGTTGCCATTTCCTTCTCCAATGCATGAAAGTGAAAAGTGAAAGTGAAGTTGCTCAGTTGTGTCTGACTCTTAGCAACCCTATGGACTGCAGCCTACCAGGCTCCTCCATCCATGGGATTTTCCAGGCAAGAGTACTGGAGTGGGGTGCCATTGCCTTCTCCAACAGATGCATAATGCACACTAAAGGGGAGAGTGTAATGGATGGCTCAAATGGCAGAGAAAATTTTATCTTAATTTTTTGATTCTGCCTTAAAATAATTTTATTTCATTATCCATAATGCTGTGGAGAAGGAAATGGCAACCCACTTCAGTGTTCTTGGCTGGAGAATCCCAGGGATGGGGGAGCCTGGTGGGCTGCCATCTATGGGGTCGCACAGAGTTGAACATGACTGAAGTGACTTAGCAGCAGCAGCAGCAGCATCCATAATGCTGTATTTTCTTGAACTTCTTCCTATCACTTTGACCAACAGTTATTTGTCTTTCTGAATTCCTTTCTTCACCCACCAATTAAATATTATAGGCAGTTTCCAAAGTAAGTTCTGTAAAGGTTCAGGATCACATTCAGTTATTAAAAAATAAACAACAAAAGCACATAGAGCAGAACAGAGACTCAAAAATAATGGTGTAACAGAGTAGGAATTTTTCTTTTCACCTAACCAAGTTTCTAGTTAGTATGGAAGTTCCCTTAAGTCACCATGCATGGAGAGACCAAGGTTGTTCCCATCTTTCTACTTCACCATCCTTACCAATAGTTCCAGGCTCCAGATCACATCATGTTCCAATACAGACACTGGGGCTTCACCACCACACCAAAATTCTAGATAGCAAGAAGGGTAAAATAACACCTCCCAGTTATATCAATTCCTTTAAGAAATTTTTGTAAATTCCATAATGTCATTGGCCAGAACTAAGTCACATGTCCACATCCAGCCATAAGATTGGCAAAGTGTCCTGTTAAAGCTCAAAAACATGCTATTAGTGATGATGCTTCTAGACACATATTTGCTAGATAACAATCAGTTTCTGCCACAATCTGCTTTCTCAAACACTGCCTACATGATCAGAAATGATCTATGTTTATAAACAGTGAGGGGAGAGGGCTTCAGTTCAGCTCAGTCGCTCAGTCGTGTTTGACTCTTTGCAACCCCATGAATTGCAGCATGCCAGGCCTCCCTGTCCATCACCAACTCTCAGAGTTCACTCAAACTCACGTCCATCGAGTTGGTGACGCAATCCAGCCATCTTATCCTCTGTCGTCCCCTTCTCCTCCTGCCCCCAAGAATAAAATAATTTATTTATACTATTTATTAAGCACCTACCATGGGTAATGCTACTCAGTGATCAATGCAAAGAAATCAAGGAAAACAATAGAATGGGAAAGACTAGAAATCTCTTCAAGAAAATTAGAGATATGAAGGGAGCATTTCATGCAAAGATGGGCTCAATAAAGGACAGAAATGGTATAGACCTAACAGAAGCAGAAGACATTAAGAAGAGGTGGAAAGAATACACAGAAGAGCTATACAAAAAAGATCTTCATGACCCAGATAACCACAATGGAGTGATCACCCACCTAGTGCCAGACATCCTGAAATGCAAAGTCAAGTGGGCCTTAGGAAGCATCACTGCAAACAAAGCTAGTAGAAGTGATGGAATTTGAGCTGTTTCAAATCCTGAAAGATGATGCTGTGAAAGTGCTGCACTCAATATGCCAGTAAATCTGGAAAACTCAGCAGTGGCCAGTAGACTGGAAAAGGTCAATTTTCATTCCAATCCCAAAGAAAGGCAATGCAAAAAAATGTTCAAATTATCCCACAATTGCACTCATCTCACATGCTAGCAAAGCATTGCTCAAAATTCTCCAAGCCAGGCTTCAACAGCACGTGAACTGCAAACTTCCAAATGTTCAAGTTGGATTTAGAAAAGGCAGAGGAACCAGAGATCAAATTGCCAACATCTGCTGGAACATTGAATAGGCAAGAGAGTTCCAGAAAAACATCTACTTCTGCTTTATTGACTACACCAAAGCCTTTGACTGTGTGGATCATGACAAACTGGAAAATTCTTCAAGAGATGGGAATACTAGACCATCTGACCTGCCTCGTGAGAAATCTGTATGCAGGTCAAGAAGCAACGCTTAGAACTGGACATGGAACAACAGACTGCTTCCAAGTAGAGAAAGGAGTGCATCAAGGCTATATATTGTCACTCTGCTTATTTAACATATGCAGAGTCCATCATGTGAAATGCCAGGCTGAATGAAGCACAAGCTGGAATCAAGATTGCCAGGAAAACTATCAATATCCTCAGACATGCAGATGACACCACCTTTATGGCCGAAAGTGAAGAAGAACCAAAAAGCCTCTTGATGAAAGTGAAAGAAGAGTGAAAAAGTTGGCATAAACCTCAACATTCAGAAAACTAAGATCATGGCCTCTGGTCCCATCATTTCATGGCAAATAGATGGGGAAACAATGGTAACAGTGAGAGACTTTATTTCTGGGGACCCCAAAATCACTGCAGATGGTGATTGCTGCCATGAAATTAAAAGACACATGCTCCTTGGAAGAAAAGCTATGACCAACCTAGACAGCATATTAAAAAGTAGAGACATTGCTTTGCTGACAAAAGTCTGTCTAGTCAAAGCTATGGTTTTTTCAGTAGTCATGTAGGGATGTGAGAGTTGGACTATACAGAAAGCTAAGCACTGAAGAATTGATGCTTTTGAACTGTGGTGGTCAAGAAGACTCTTGAGGGTCCCTTGGACTGTAAGGAGATTAAACCAGTCAATGCTAAAGGAAATCAGTCCTGAATATTCATTGGAAGGACTGATGCTGAAGCTGAAACTCCAGTATTTGGCCACCTGATTGGAAGAACTGACTCATTGCAAAAGACCCTGATGCTGGGAAAGATTGAGGGCAGGAGAAGAGGATGACAGAGGATGGATGGCATCACTGACTTGATGGACATGAACTTAAGCAAGCTCCAGGAGTCGGTGATGAACAGGGAAGCCTGGTGTGCTGTAGTCCATGAGGGTGCAAAGAGTTGGACATGAGTGAGTAACTGAACTACCATGAGCCAGAAATCATGCTGCCTTTATGTATATTCCCTCAAACTTGTAATAATTCTTCAAATGAAGTGCTATGACTATACTACGGAGAAAATGAATTTTAAAGATATTAAAGTCAACTTGTTTAATACCTTATGAACTGAACTGATAGAAATGAACTGAGGTTGGGTTTGAATTCAGCTAGAATGGTTCTAAAGCCCATTTTCTTTTTTATTGTCATGGCTCACAGTGAATATTCATTTGTGTGCTTAGTTGCTCAGCTGTGTTTGACTCTTTGTGACCCCATGGACTGTAGCCCGCCAGGCTCCTCTGTTCATGGAATTCTCCAGGCAGGAATACTGGAGTGGGTAGCCATTCCCCTCCCCAGGGGATCTTCCTGACCCAGGGATCGAACCTGGATCTCTTGTGTTCCAGGCAGGTTGTTTACTGTCTGAGCCACCATTATACATGTCCCACACTGAATATTTATACCTATAGTCTTCTGTCCAATAATGTGGCATTGACTTTGGACTATTCAAAATTAAAGAATTCTTGATGTTTGGCTGCCATGGCAATTACTACTTGATTTAAGCTTTTTATCAGGACAGAGATTACCCAGTATACTGGGAGCATAGTGAAGTGAGTGAAAGTCACTCAGTTGTGTCCAATTCTTTGTGACCCCAAGGACTAAATAGACCATGGAGTTCTCCAGGCCAGAATACTGGAGTGGGTAGCCTTTCCCTTCTCCAGGGGATGTTTCCAACCCAGGGACTGAACCCAGGTCTTCCGCATTACAGGCAGATTCTTAACCAGCTAAGCCACCAGGGAAACTGAGAGTATAGGAAATGGTTAAATCTCAACAGCTGTATGGGTGCAAAGGAGATCCCACTGACAAAAACTTAACTTTCTGCTGCCCTCTACCTGAATAACACAGGACCTCAGCTCTCTGCAAAGCCTCCTACCTGGTTATTTCTGGGCTTCCTAAACAGGTTCACCTACTCCTAAAATACTGCCTTTGTGCTGGGTTCTCCATGTCCATCTAATATCTGTCTGAAACCTTGAAAGTTTACCCTATCATCTTTATTCTTTTTAAAAAAGATTCATTTATTTTTGGCTGTGGCTGGTCTTCATTGCTGCAAGCTGGCTTTCTCTAGTTGCAGAGAGAGGGGGCTCCTCTCTAGTTGAGGTGCTCAGGCTTCTCATTGCAGTGGCCTCTCGTTGCAGAGCATGGGCTCTAAGGCTCTCTGGCTCAGTAGTTGCAGTGTCTGGGCTCTACAGCATGGACTCAGTAATTATGGCTCATGGGAATTGCTCTGAGGCCTGTGGGATCTTCCCAGAGCAGGGATCAAACCCGTGTCCCCTGCATTAGCAGGCAAGTTCTCAACCCCTGGGCCACCAGGGAAGCTCTTGCCCCACCAATTTTATGGAGAAGTAAGAGAGGCCAGATACAAGAGGCCAGGACTCTTATGCCAGTGACACCTCCTCCACGTGAAAGGAAATATCAGGAGTGAGAAGAAAATTTTCTCTCTGTTCCTCATCTCTGTTACTGTCTTGCTTCATGCTTGTCTTCTTGTGTGTCTGTGGGCTAGCAGAGAACTCACGTAGGGTTGTGTGATACCATTATTAAATGTGCTTTTTGTTAAAAAAAAAATCTATTTAGAATACTTCTCTGTTCTTTAGACACGACTCCAGTAGGAACTCAACCAGGAAACAAATCTGCTACTGGCTGTTGCTGTTCTGTCAGTGTCCCTCTTTTTCCTCCTCTGATTTTGTCAGCTTTTGTGCTGCACCGTGCTATTTCTTTCGGACTGCTTCTTCCTTTAGCTGATTTCTCCCCCAGGATATTCCTTACCAGTCCCAGAAACAGACTTCCAGTAGGTTTGTTTCACCAGTTTATTTAGTATGTCTCAAAGCATACAAATCAAGCTGAGGAACCTCTTTATATGCTAATCAGATTTTTGAATTTGCACAGACTTGAAATTCTCAAGTTTGGCCTGGGCTTTACGGTTGTATTTTGTAGACCACTTGCAATCCCTCTCCTCTAGCTTCAGCTATGCTCTCTATGGACAGGACCTCCAAGTTCACGTCTCTATCCCTGCCCTTGTTCAAGTTCCATTTTGGAATGGAACTCACCAGTTCTTACTTTTTCTTTCTGTGATTTGTACTTTTCCTACTGGTTTCTCTCTCTTGCTAGATATCTCTTGCTAGATCTCTCTCTCTCTCCTTGCTAGATATCTCCATTTAGTTGTTTCCTTTGAAGTGCAACTTATCCTGTCCACACTAGGGACATTGAAACTTCAACCATTCCAAAATGCAACTCACCGATTCTTACTTATTCTTTCCATGATTTGTGCTTTCCTGTTAGTTTCTCTCTCAATTATTTTATTTTTGGCTGCTCTTGACCTCTGTTGTACTGTGCGGCTGCTTCAGACACTAGAGCCTGCAGGCTTTAACAGTTGTGTCCTGTGGGCTCTGGAGCCTGCAGGCTCAGTAGTCATGGTGCGTGTGTTTGCACCAAGGAATGTGGGATCTTCACTGACCAGGGATCAAACCTGCATCCGTCCCTTGCACCGGAAGGTGGACTTTTAACCACCGAGAAGTCCCTCTCTCTCATTTTAAAGGCTAATCATTCTAGCTGCTTAGATCTAAGATGTTCTGTCTAACTGGGATATTCTTACTCATAATATGTTTTGTTAAAGTTCTCTTCTCTCAGGATCTAATCTGATTTCTATCCTGCACCTCTTTGGTCAAAGTTGACCCTTTCCCTCTACATCCCCATGCTGCTACGTTGCTCCAGTTGTGTCTGACTCTGTGCGACCCCATAGATAGCAGCCCACCAGGCTCCCCAGTCCCTGGGATTCTCCAGGCAAGAACAATGGAGTGGGTTGCCATTTTCTTCTCCAATGCATGAAAGTGAAAAGTGAAAGTGAAGTCACTCAGTCATGTCCGACTCTTAGCGACCCCATGGACTGCAGCCTTCCAGGCTCCTCTGTCCATGGGATTTTCCAGGCAAGAGTACTGGAGTGGGGTGACATTGCCTTCTCCCTACATCCTCATAGTGCTCTGTAATTCTTTAAAGCATTGGCCTCATCTTCCTTGTATTAAATTGTATCTCCTGATTCTTGTACAAAAATAAATGAGCAGCTACTATATAATGTATTAGAAAGCTCTATGTTTTTATGTAGTCATCACATAATCTATTTTACAAATGGAAAAATTAAAGCTGTTTCATTATCTGTAGAACAAAGAAAAAATAAAAAACTCTAAACCTAAAATGAACCATCAATATTTTAAATACTTCTGGTGTCTGGTATAATTTTGGCTTAACAAATATATTTTCCCTTTGGCATTCTAGGACAGATGTTTGATACATACTAAGTAGTCAGTATTAAGTATCAAGTATCACACACGTTTCTTGGACTAAAGCGAGATAAGACGCAAATCAAATTTCATGAAAATCTATAGAACGTCCATTTTATACAAGATTATATTTGGCTTGAATTTTTTTTACAGTGGTAGAGTTTAAAGGCAAAAGGTTTATCATCCTTTATTCCTCCCAAAAATCACTAGCAATTTATCTGTTATCAGCAGTAAACCTGACGTTGACATTTCTCAAGACAAGGTATCACAAGGCACGAAAATAAGAGATATTATTACCAAACAGTTATTCATGAGGCATCTACTGCCTATTTTAAAATGCTTTATGAACAGTAGGACAATTTACAGCTGTGAGGTACTCATATTACTTTGCTGACTATTAACTAGTATTACTACCATTACTATAAGGCTCTGTGCTAGTCCTACACAAATATAAAAATTATTGTATTCTGGAAGTTAAACTCAAGGTAAATAGGACAGTGATAAAGCATATCAGATAAAGCTCACTGAGACATAACTGTAACAATATTAGGTTTATGAACTTGCTGTAACAATTAACACGAGGAACTAGGGGTCTCTCAGAAGGAGTACAGAAGAACTTTTAAAAAATATGGTCTCGATAATTCTAAAGAAGAACCAGGAGAGGTAGGGATTACCTTTGGATTGATTATCACAGCAAACTCTGCCCAGCAGGTAAGAAGATCAAAGCAGGGCTGCGGAAGTCCTGGTAAGAAAGCAGCAATAAAGAAAAAAAAAATTCGTGTAAATATTCACAGTATCCAAAGGGCAAAAGCAACCTAAGTGTCCATTGACTGATGAATGGATAAACAAGATGTAAATACATACAATAGAATAATATTTGGCCTTAAAAAGGAAAGACATTCTGACACATGCTACAGCTTGGATGGATTTTGAGGACATTAAGTGATAAAAGCCAGACACAAAAGGACAAATACTGTATGATTCCACTTATATGAGGTACCTGCTGCTACTGCTAAGTCACTGCAGTCGTGTCCGACTCTGTGCAACCCCATAGACAGCAGCCCATTAGGCTCCTCTGTCCCTGGGATTCTCCAGGCAAGAATACTGCCGTGGGTTACGATTTCCTTCTCCAATGCATGAAAGTAAAAAGGGAAAGTGAAGTTGCTCAGTCGTATCTGACTCTTAGCGACCCCATGGACTGCAGCCTACCAGGCTCCTCCGTCCATGGATTTTCCAGGCAAGAGCACTGGAGTGGGGTGCCATTGCCTTCTCCATATGAGGTACCTAGAATAGTCAAATTAACAGAGACAGAAAGTAATACAGTGGTGACCTGGGGCTGAGAAGAGTGTGGGCAGAAACAGGGAATTAGTACTTAATGGTATGGAATTTTCAGTTTGGGAAGATGAGAAAGTTCTGGAGATGAATGGTGGTGATAGTTGCATGACAGTATGAATGGATTTAATGCCACTGAACTACAGACTTAAAAATGGTTAAAATGGGAAATTTTATGATATTTTACCACAACTGAAAAAATGAAGATAAAAAAACACTTAAAACAGAAGTAGTGATCTTTAAGTAAGGAGAGGGTTGGTGCAGTCGTGGCCATGTCCTGTTAGATCAGAAGTAGGTTGTAGTCCCAACTCAGACCCTTATGAACAGAGCACGGCCTTGAATGAGTTGAAGCCTCTCTCTCTCTCTGGCCTTCAGTTTTCTTCTTTATGGGATGTGGGGTAAGGGTGAGTCACTGCCAGAGTCCCCTCTAACTCAAACAACCTAGGGCCTCCTGAGGCTGGGGAAGTGGGGTCTAGCACAGTCGCTGTGCCCACTCCTGCCCTTGTGACCTTAAGCCCAGAGGGACAGGAACATTACAGTCTGACTACCAGCATTGTTGAAAAGCTGACTCAGGTCCTGTTTCCTTAGAAACTACAAAGTTAAGATAAATGTGGAATGCTGCATCTGGAAAACTCTTATCTGAATCTCTGCCCCTGCACTGAAAATCGAGGCAGTTTCTCTGTGTCAAAGTGACACACACGGCCCAGATTCTTTAAGAGGAGCTGTTACATTGTCTCTGAAATTACTTCAAACAGCAAAGTTTCTCATAGTCCATAGTTTTAGAGAACGAGATTTCTTGGCATTTTACCCTTGTTAATTAACAAAAGCGGCTTCCCTGGTGGCTCAGCTGTAAAAAATCTACCTGCAATGCAGGAGACACAGGAGATGTGGGTTCAATTCCTGGATTAGGAAGAACCCCTAGAGAAGAAAAAGGCAATCCACTCCAGTATTCTTGCCTGAGAAATCCTATGGACAGAGGAGCCTGGCAGGCTATAGTACATGAGGTTGCAAAGGGCTTACCTGGTACTTGGTAGAGAATCCACCCCACCTGCAATGCAGGAGACCCTGGTTTGATTCCGGGGTTGGGAAGATCCCCTGGAGAAGGGATAGGCTACCCACTCCAGTATTCTTGGGCTTCCCTGGTGGCTCACTTGGTAAAGAATCCACCTGTAGTGCAGGAGACCTGGGTTTGATCCCTGGGTCGAGAAGATCCCCTAGAGAAGGAACAACTATCCATTCCAGTGTTCCGGCCTGGAGAATTCCATAAACTGTATAGTCCATGGGGTCACAAAGGGTTGGGCATGACTGTGTGACTTTCACTTTAGCAACTTAACAACAACACAACAAAAGCAGTTCTTACAGGTTCCTGACAGAAGTGAAAAAGCATAATCTCTGAACAGAGTGGTGTGGCTTTGAGATAAATTGTTATGAAATGAAAATGGAATGAAATGATTGAGTACACTGTGGGACAACACTGATTTCAGATTCAAGGGCCCAATATTCTTCTGTCTGCCCCTCCCCCCACCCCCCCCCCCCCTTTTTTTTTTTTTTTTTTGCCACATAGCTTGTGGGATTTCAATTCCCTGACCAAGGATTGACCACAACAGTGAGAGCCCCAAATCCTAACCTCTAGACCACCAGGGAACTCCCTGCCCTTCTACTTATTTACATGGTTTGGATTTGTGAATGTGGTGCACGCATTGCTCTGCTTTGAGATATTAACCTTTTCAATTACCACTCTAATATTATTACACATAAAGCCAATAAACCATAAATCTCCTTACATTATATGCCAGTCATATAAAGTGTGTCTTTATTGTTATGATGAAAGTACATTACTATGAAAACTGAAGTTTCAAAAATGTCCATACATAATTTTAACTACCTAATATTTTAAGATTATGATCATAAGTTTTCAGGATTCAAGTTCTTAAATGTGAATAGCATTTCTTAAACTGTGATTTGTAACAAAGCTGATCAATGTTAAAGTAGGAAATTTGAAAACAAAAGGTCATCTTTGAAAAGTTAAGGATATAATAATACTTCAGGAGGATAAAAACTGCAATTGACAAAAGTTTACATACTTCACCTGATTCTACTTTCTATGAATCAAGTTTAAAATGAAGAAAAAACTAAAGAAGAAATGTAGACTATTTCTTTAAAAAAATTAAATTTTTTTTTTACTTTTTGTACACTCTTTCTTATAAAGTAATCTGCTGCTGCTGCTGCTAAGTTGCTTCAGTTGTGTCCGACTCTGTGCGACCCCATAGACGGCAGCCCACCAGGCTCCCCAGTCCCTGGGATTCTCCAGGCAAGAACACTGGAGTGGGTTGCCATTTCCTTTTCCAGTGCATGAAAGTGAAAAGTGAAAGTGAAGTTGCTGAGTTGTGTCCAACTCTTTGCAACCCCATGGACTGGAGCCCACTAGGCTCTTCCACCCATAGGATTTTCCAGGCAAGAGTACTGGAGTGGGGTGCCATTGCCTTCTCCAAGTAAAAAGCTACAGGAAAGTGAGTAAAAAGCTACAAGTGAGTAAAAAGCTACAGGAAAACAATATGATTCATTATTAGAACACACACACACACACACACACACATGACTTGCACATGATTTGATGATCTTTTGAAGAGATTTTTGGGGTGCCCTAGCAGGTGGTGGGTTGGGTATACAGAGAACTTGAAGGTGAAATCCAGGACACTATGTTATACTGATGGCTCTTTTTAGGCAACGTGTCTTCTCTCTCACAAAACCAGCTCACTGGGTATGAATTACTGGGCGATGGACCACCAACTCTGTAATTACAGGCAATATGGCTTTCAGAAAAATATACAGAAGATATAATTCCAGGCCTAGACCAATGTTTTGTGACAAAGTCGTACTCAGCACTCCAACTTGCTACTGAATAGCCAAAGGTTTAAGAGATTCATGCAATTTGACACTCCAGGGTCGAAAGATACTTTTCGGAGCCACTTCTACTCATGGAAATAATGGAAACTATAGCTGTTAGTGGAGATTAAAAACTTTCATCAAAACCGAAGCAGACTGCAGAGCGGGCAAAGCTGTTTTTAGTTCATTTTAATTTAATTTGCTGCATAGATTTGTTATACAAGCAAACTGTTTAACTATGAGAACTTGTAAGGGTGGAGTAGGAATTCATTACCATTGACACCTAACAGGTGAACTGAAACAGACCACGACGGCAAGTCCCTCCGTAAGGAGTAAGAAGTAACCCTTTGCCAATGAAGGAAAGGGATTTTATTCAGCACCTAAAGCGTGCTCAGTGATCACTCCGATAAGATCTCATTTAAGGATTTCTAAAGGTGGAGATGGTCTTCCGGCTTAAATAGCACACCGCTCTGCTGTCGCAAGTAAATAAGAAAGTGTGTGGAGTGACAGGCAAGTAAAAAAATTACGGGGGGGGGAACAGCAAAAAAAAACAAGGACACATTTGAAATAAACAGGTAACCAGGTCTTTTTCGAGTTAAAGTAAGAGAGCTCTTTCTCAGCTAGGCTATTTGCAACTCATCCAAATTCAGGAAATAACTCTTGGAAAAGAATAAACTTAGTTCTGAAAAACATGCGCGTCCAGTAACATCCGAAAACACGTGGCGGGGGCGGGGCAATCGGGCGCAATAGCAGGCAAGACTCTAAGTCCCAACAGCTCATGCGGCAGCTAAGCCGGACTGCTCAGGGAGAGTCGGCGCACGGGCTGCTGGGGCTTGTAGTTTTCACTCCTGCGCCTCCCCGCGGGTTTGCGACGTTTAGCGACTATCGCGCCTGCGCCAGCGCCGGCTGAGAGGCTGGGGCCGTGGCGGCTCGTGCCGGGTGATGCTAGGCGGCTCCCTGGGCTCTAGGCTGTTGCGAGGTGTGGGTGGGACTCGCGGGCAGTTCGGGGCGCGAGGTGTCCGCGAAGGTGGCGCAGCCATGGCGGCGGGGGAGAGCATGGCTCAGCGGATGGTCTGGGTGGACCTGGAGGTGAGTCAGGTCGCTCAGGGGGACAGGGGAGACGAGTGAGTTTTCTCGGGTGGGACCGAGTAGCCGAGCGTGTCCGGGGACAGCAGCGGTGTCTGGATCTCAGGTGTGGCAGGTAAGCGCCTCCCGGCTGCGGGCGGCGCGGGGCAGGTCGAGGGACCGGAGTCCTGCGGGTGTTGAAGACTGTGCCGGACTGTGGGGTTTCTTTTCCAAAGCAAAGGGAGATGTCATCCATATGGCTTCCCTTAACCCCCAGTTCCACCCAGATGTGGACCTCCCTAACGCCGTGGTGGGCTTCGGGTCCCTGCAGTAGGGGCTAGGCACAGCAGTTCTGCTAGACCCCACTTCCCCAGCCTTACGGGACCCTAGGTGGTTAGAGCCAGATGGGATTCCGGAGATGACTCAGCCTTACCCCACATTCCATAAAGGAGAAAACTGAGGCCCAGAGAGAGAGGATTCAGCTCGTTCAAGGTCGTGCAGTTAGTGAGGGTCGAAGCTGGGACTACAACCCAGTTCTGATTCCTTTAGGTTTTCCATACTCAGCCAAAGATTCTCCTCTCCCTTGAGCCTCACTTTTCTCGTATTTGAAACGGGGATAATAACACTGAGTTGTGATGAAGATCAAGTGCTGTAATTAATATGAAAACTTTGTAAACTCTGCAGAGATGTAGTGAAGTTAGTTGTCTAACTCTTCCAAAATTGAATGCTGTCAGCACTCAATTTTGCTAACTTTGCATCTACCCCAGAGTAGGACTGTGACGCCTGACATGTAGCCCGCCCTTGGTAAATGGTTGTTGAATAAATAGCCCGTATTGAGTGCCTTGAGGACTTGCCTAAGGAGCAGTTATTGTCTCTTCTATCCTGGCTGTGGAATATAAGTTAAATATGCTTGAGGGATGTCCTATTAAATAAACTTGGGTGCAGTAGTCTATAAAGATGGTTTTGTGTGTGTGTGTGTATATATATATATTGCTATATGTGTGTGTGTGTGTGTGTGTGTGTATATATATATACATATTTTTTTTTTTTTTTTTTGCAGATGACAGGATTGGACATTGAGAAGGACCAGATTATTGAGATGGCCTGTCTGATAACTGACTCTGATCTCAACATTTTGGCTGAAGTAGGTGATGCCTTGTAATACAGCCATACTGTTTACAGTGTATTGGAAATCTAAAGATTGTCTCTCCCCACCCCCTTCATCTCTTTATTTAAAAAATAAAACTGATATAGATTAAGGTCCAAAATAATGTTCTCGGTCATGGTGGGCTTGGTACTAGAACCAAAGTAATCCATCTCAGAGCCTAGTATTTTTCAAGAGTTATGGCAAAAATTCGGAACTATAAATTCAATCATTTACTAAGAGCTTAGTGTGTGCCAGGCACAATTCTAAGTGCTTTACATGTATTCACTCTTAATTGTTACAGCAACTATCAGGTAAGTACTGTTATACTCATTTTATGGAGAGAGAAGTTTTGGTACAGAGTTGTTGGGTAATTTGCACAAGGCCACCTGGCTAGTTATTGGGCAAGCCAAGAGTTTAACCAGGCAGTCTGAGTAAAGGGCTCCCAACCAATAAGACAGCCAACTACAGTCACGCCAGGATCGGTGACTCATGCCAAAGTTGACTTTTTTGTATCATAACCTTAGCTTTAACTCGACTTCATATATCCAGTATCTACCTTTTCAGTCAGGGCATGTGATTCATCTAGATCATTATTAAGATTTTAGAATTTCTGTTGATACAGAGCCATGGTTGACACAAGGGGCATGATTAAGGTTTTAACATGCTGCTTTTAACTGAAACATTAAGCAAAACAAATAAAACGCACCTGTTGCAGGTTGCCTTTCAGCCACTCACAAAGCATTTAATAAGTATATGACAACATCTGATTGGTAGAGGGTGAAACTCCGGGCCCTAAATAATCGTGTCATACTGTCAGCTGTATTAGAGGCAGTGAGGAACTCCGGAGTAGGAACACAAGTTTTAACTAAGGCGGGTTTGTTAAAATAAGTTTCTGCAGCGTCTGATTGATGTGTTACTGGCACTGGATGCATTTCACAGATCTAACCTTAAGATTTCCACTTATTTTCTTGGAGAGGTAAGGGAGGAGGAGCCATTTTAGATAAATTGTTACTTTTGTGGAGTACCAGGCAGACATTCTGAAGTTCCTCCTGGTATAAAAGCTGGGGGAGAATCATGCTACTTTGTATTTCTCATAACAGCAACTACTTCCTTTTTTTTTTTTTCTTAAATAGACAGCCACCCCTACCCCCTCCCAACATGGCAACTTGATATAAATCTTGAGTTTTAGGTTTGGTTGTTTTTTCCTGTCACTTGGAATTTTCTAGAGGTGAATAGTGAAGAGAAGTGTCTTTATTCACCCACCTTACTTACCCTTGGCTGGAGAAGAGTTTTCCCCTCAGACTGTTGATATAATGTGAAATACTGACAGTTTAATGGACCAGTTACTTGATATGTACCCTGGAGGAAATTTGGGTCTGTAGTCTCACAGCTGCAGATGAGTGTGGCATTTGTAAATACACCCAGTCGGATGAGGATAAGGATGTTAAAAAAAAAAAAAAAAATTGCTACGGGCCTGTTGGCACTGAAGTGTCAGTTCTGTGGAAAATGTTTTATTTTTGTATACAAGTCTGGGGAAGATGTTTTATGTTAGAACAGACATCCCACCCCAGAAATTTTTCTGTAGGTAGCTTAGTGTGCCATACTGTGATCTAGAGTAAGTTATATAGATTTAAGTTGATAGATGTTGGCTTTTTCCATCATAGTTTTTTAGAATTCTGTTTTGTGATATGAGGTTTTTGGTTTTGTTAAAAAAAAAAAAAAAAAAGTGTTACCAAAACAAGGTCCTGGGGATTTCCATGGTGGTCCAGTGGTTAAGACTTCCTGCTTCCAGTGCAGGGTAGGGTGGTGGGGGTGTGGGTTCGATCCCTGGTCAGGGAACTAAGATCCCACATGTTGTATAGCACAGCCAAAAAATAAATAAATAAATAAACAACCAATTAAAAAGGTCCTACTGAATAGCACAGGGAACTATATTCAATGTCCTGAGATAAACCAGAATGGGAAAGGACACATGTATAACTGAGTCACTCTTCTACACAGCAGAAATTAACACAACACTGGAAATCCACTATACTTCAGTTAAAAAAAAAAAAAAGTTATCAGAGCACACATTTTTGCTTCTTCATGGAGATTGCCATCGCCCGTTTTCTTGTTTGGCTAAAACCCCTTGTAGCTGTCAGGCCTATTTTAGTCAAATTCTTGCCATTCCTCTCAGTAACTGCAAACTACTTTTACCACCTTTGTAGTGATAATACGTTGGATTTAGAGTCTTCCCCCCCCTCCCCCCTTCAAATATTCATATCTATAATTTCTTTTATCCTGGTAACATCCCTGTCGGGGGAAGGGGGAGGGGTGGTCTGTTACCTCCATCTCCCAGAAGGAGCGACTAGGAGGTGACTTGCTTTAATGCCACAAGTTGAGCTTCTGTGTCTGGGGGAACTTGGACTCTAATGTGACTGTTCAGTTAACTGGAGCTGAGAATTTCAGGGTCAGGTTTTTTTTTTTTTTTAATCTTTCAGATGCCGCCAATTACTTTTTCAACTGTCAAATGTGAAAATACTGTTAAACAGTGTAGCTTTATGCAAAACATATTGATTGTGAGCTCTTGGTTTTTTCAACAGCTATTCTTCTCTTGCCTGATCTTACTCCCCAACGTTTTTGTATTTTTGTAGTATTTTAGTATTTTGTATGCATATACAAATGTGTGCATTTCTTTTAAACAAGTGTAAGTGAACTCCTAAGCATATATATACTGTTCTCAATTTGCTTTTTGTTTTTTACTTGGCAAGATAGGAACTGTTTATAGTCAGTGGTTGGCAAAGCCTTCTCTAAAAAAGACCAAATATTAAATATTTTACGCTTAGATACCTCTCTGTCACATGTTTGCATATTTTATAAGCCCCTATACAAATGTAAAAACTGTTGTTAGCTTGCTGGCAATTAAAAGTGCCAGAAGCTGAGGCTATAGTTTGCCGACCCTTGATAGATATCTATGTCCTTTATTTAAAAAAAAATTATTTTTAATTGGAGGATAATTGCTTTACAGTGTTGTGTTAGTGTCTGCCATACAACAGTGTTAATCAGCCCTAAGTATAGATTTGTCCCCTCGCTCTTGAACCTCCCTCCCACGCCCTGCCCCATCCCACCCCTGCAGGCTGTCACAGAGCACCAGATTGAGCTCCCCATGTCATACAGCAACTGCCCACTAGCTATCCGCTTTGCATATGGTAACGGATATTTTTCGCTGCTGCCACTCTCAATTCGTCCCACCCTCTCCTTCCCCTGTTGTGTCCAGAAGTCTGTTCTCTATGTCTCTGTCTCTATTCCTGCCCTGCAAATAGATTCATCACTACCATTTTTCTAGATCCCATATGTGTGTGTTAATATACAATATTTGCATTTTCTCTTTCTGATTTACTTTACTCTCCATAACAGGCATTAATCGGCATTTCAGTTTTCAGTTGTGTACATGTGCGTTCATCATTTTTTTATTGTTGTAAACAATGCTGGAATGAATGAGGACCACTTTTAGAGTTAGCAGAGTGCCCTCATCTTTCTTCCTTTCTCTGGTATATGTGTTTACTTCTTAAAGCAGCTTGAACTCAGAAACCAAGTGTATCCCCAGTGGTTCTGGATGATTAACAGCTTTTCCTATCCACAGGGTCCTAACCTGATTATAAAACAGCCAGATGAGTTACTGGACAGCATGTCAGACTGGTGCAAGGAGCATCATGGGAAGGTAACATTACCACATGGTAGCATTGCCGCTTTGGGGCAATGGGGTAACAAGCTTGTTGCCCCCACATCTGAGTCCTAGACCCTTGTTGGATGATCTTTTAGAAGGGATAGGCAAAGATTGCCTGGGAAACTGCTTGCTTGTTCGCTTTTCATCTTTGGGATCTCTCGAGACCATCTTCTCCTGAATGTCCTCTTTTTTGCCTCTCCTCCACTCAGTCTGTTGCGAGTGCATTGCGGATTATCAGGTGTTGCTCAAGTCACTCTTCTGGATAGGGTTAGACATCAACTTTCAGAGAAAGGAGAACGCTGCTCTCCTGTTACTAGTTGTTTGTTCCCAGAGGTTATATCCCTGGACCTTGAGCACCATGTTTTCTGACCATGGGGAAATGCTGTTAACCATCAGGAACATAACTTATTTGACTTGGATTCTTTAAAAAAAAAAAAAAAAAAATCACTGCAAAGATGGGAGTTTCAGTTTGAACTTGAGCTCTGTAAATGGTCCATCTCTGATTATATTTGCCCTCTTTAGAAGTGGAGTTCCATATCTGGATGCCTTTGAAAACTGACTTCGTGTGTCTTGGTGGGGCTGGGGGTTCTCTCTTGCAGTCTGGTCTAACCAAAGCAGTGAAGGAGAGCACGATGACGCTGCAGCAGGCAGAGTATGAATTTCTCTCCTTTGTACGACAGCAGACTCCTCCAGGGCTCTGTCCACTTGCAGGTAAAACCCAGTCCTGTGTCTGCCTTGTAGGTAGTCTTCCATTGTAGCCGTTCATGAGACTGTGGTTCCAGAAAGATCCACCCAGATCATCATGTCTTCTACTTCCTGATTTGGATTATGCCTCTTACTTTTGTGCTCAAATTTCCTTGTATAATTTATACATGAATATCAGGGAAAATGCCCTGAAACCTGACATGAACTCTGGGATACCCAAATTAGCTCAATAACATTTTCCCACATATTTTTATTATGGGAAAATTTTAAATATACAGGAAAGTTGGATATAGTTGTTAACTGTGTGCCATATTTATCTGTCTTATTTTTGTGGACATGTGAAAGTAAATTTCAAGCATCATGACACTTAATTCCTAAATAATTCACCCAGCATTTCCTAAGAATAAGGACCAAGAGATCATTGTTATACTTAAGTAACCACAAGATCTTTGTCACATTTAAGATGATTAAAAATAATTCAGTAACATAGTCTCAACATAGATATTGAGTCCATATCTAAAATGTCTGTTTTTCAACCAAGATTTAGTCAAGACTCATGCATTTCATTTGGTTATTCTGTCTCTTTAGTCTCTTAATCAAAAATGTGTACCTGTCTTTTCCTCTTATGACACTGACTTTTTAAAGGAATAGGCCAGTTCTGCTAGTATTTTGAAACAACTGTCATTGTCAAAGGGAGGTTAATGTCCTGTGGTTGTGTATTTGTAAATGTAAACTGGTATAGTTACTAACACTTTTCTTAAACATTCATAAAAAGTCTTGACCTTAAGTACTAGAGCATGTATTGTATAAAATTTCCCCCTAGCCAATGCAGTCTATTTTAAAGTTCTTATTAACAATTTAGTGTTTTTTTAAAAATATAAATTACTGTGTGGAAACATGAATGTGGATATGATTAAAACTGAAATGTGAATAAAGCCTTATCTACTTACATGATTCAGTTAAATTTTTAGTGTTAGTGGTATGGATTTTATGATACTGGGAGAAAATTTGCACATCTGGCATTAGCTTTAAAAGTAACAGATTTGAGCATTATTTTAAGTATGTGGAATGATATATTCATCCTTTTGTCTGTAGAGTGCCATTTACAAATTTATTATGAGCTACACTGAGACTAAATATGCTGGAATCTACACTTGTAATCTAATCAGATACACTCAAACCTAATTTAGAAGTTTCGAGATGCTTTTACAAATTGTTTGAATTTATAAAAAAAATCATATCCAATTAAATAGTTTATGAATTTTTATGTCCTCTTGTGTACCACTAGAAATACACAGATGCCGTATGCTTTGTGTCTTTCTAGGAAATTCAGTTCATGCAGATAAGAAGTTTCTTGACAAATACATGCCCCAGTTCATGAAACATCTTCATTATAGAATAATTGATGTGAGCACTGTTAAAGAGCTGTGCAGGTAAGGGCTGTATTTAGGATCCATTCAGTTGCCTCATTTAGCATGTTTTACTTTAGAATTTGTGCAGAGTAATTGAATAGAGCTGTAGAACTAAGGGGGCCAATTGGGTGTATAACTTCCTCATCCTATTCTTGCTTGAACTGGTGAGTCCTGGGGAAAGAACATCAAAAATCTTCCATATAAATTTCATTAATCCATAAAATTTATTGAACGCCTATCCCTGTGTTGCATATTGGCCATTGTGCTGGGGACATAAAGCCCTTAAATGCTTAGAGTCTAGTGAACTGACAGATACGTTTTTTTAAAAAAAAATCCACCTGGGACGTGTACTGTGTGATGATGTCAGTCAGGGAAGAGTGTGTGTAGAATTTTACAGGCATGAGAGAAGGAGCACCCAACTGCAGGAGTGAGGAGGGTGGGGAGTTAGTGGAAACTTCACATAGAAAATGGCTTTCAAGTTGAGATTTAAAGAAGAGTGGACATTTTCCAGGTATTTAAGGTGAGGAGAGAGCATTCCAGAGAATGGGCAGAGGTTCGAAGATATAGGGTGCAGGAAGGTAAGGGTGATATGATGAGATAATTCTGATTAGAACGTGTCAAGAAAAGAGGGAGAAAGACTCTCACCATCTTGGAGAGAGGGAGCTAGGGAAATGGCAGTGGGTGGTAGAAGCAGTGTGGATGTAGCATGTTGGAGAAGATCAGTAGCAGGGCCTTGAGTGCTTGAATAGGGGCATGAAGACAGGGAGGAGGTATAAAGTGTTTCTAGTTTGGGCAGCTTGGTGGGTGATGGAACTGTTCAAAGACAAAGGGGGGCATACGAGGAGGAGGAGATTTGGCTGATGGGAGAAGGGAGGTGTTGAGCATGGTGAGTGACCCTGTGTGTGTGGGGTTGGGAATGTCTGGTGGATTTTAGGTGGAGTTGTCCTGGATAACCGTGACAGAAGCGAGGGAGAGGGCAAGGCTGGAGTGCACAGATTTGGGAATCTTACATAGTGATGGTCTTGCCCGAAAAGAAGCTGTAGAATGAAGAGAGGTGAAGAAGGGAGATGGGGTCCCAGACAAGGCGGCAGCTCCACAGTCACAACCCAAAGGCCTTTTTCAGTGTTATTATGTTACTTGAAGGACGTAATTATTCAGTGCATTTGAGACAGTTTCCTTTGAGAGTTCCGTTTTTGCTGTGTATAGACGCTGGTATCCTGAAGAATACGAATTTGCACCAAAGAAGGCTGCTTCTCACAGGTAAGTTTGGGTCTTTTTAAGTGCTTGGTCATCTGACATATACATAACCCCCAAATTCCTGACTATTTGAAATAATGTCACTTATCCCTTGGGGGAAAAGCAAAGGACAACTACATAAAGATAACATTCTTTTGCTAAGATTATCAGGAATTCTGGTCAGTTTTCTAACATTCCCTTGGGAGATAATGTATGGTCTTAACACCTTTATTGCTGTTTTGAAACTTGTGGATAACTTGTCTGGAACGTATGTGAAATGGTATAATTTTTCTAGTAGTGAGCAGTATTAATTTTCTTCCCAGCAAACATGTGGGCTGGTAACTATTTAAAATTTGAGCCCTTTGTGTACAGTTGTACAAGGCAGTTAGCCTGATTTCGACACTTCTTAGTTTTCCAGATTTTCTTATTGTGTCTGCAGCCTTAGGCCCAAGTACACAGGGAATTTAAAGATCTTGTGTATCTAGAGTCCTCTTTTACTTGTTGGCATTGTGGCCTTTCAGGAAGGACATAAGACGTGATGGGAGATGTAGCAGCTGGCTTCTAAGGACAGCGTTTGTTTCCTCCGTGTACTGAGTCCCTACTGTGTGCCAGGCAGGTTCTAGCCAAACAGGAAGACCAAGTCCTTGCTCTAAAGAGCCTGGCATTCTGGTGTTTTTTTAATTGGGCTTTCATGGACTACAGCACAGTAATACAAGTCTGGAATACCTCATGTGGAACAGTTGGGGCTCAAGGTGTTTTGGATTTCAGAATTTTTCAGGCTTTAGAAAGGGAGTAAGAGCCCTAACGAGGTCTGGGAAGCACTCATCTTCAAACACGTAGCTGTTTCTATAGTGAAATGTACAGATATTCACACCATGTGGCATAACCAGTGACTGTAAATAGCCTCACATCAAATAGTGGGTCAGGTTTTGCCACAAAGTGGGCTATAAAAGGACTTTGGGTTTTCAGCTCTTTTTAAATTTCATTATTGTGGCTAAGATGTAGTGTCCCTTGATTTAACCAGAGGCTGTATTTTTGACAGTTTCAGCTCACCACCATGTGCCTAAGATGTGGAAAGAAAGCAAAACTGTTGCCCTAATCATGAAAGTAACTCATAAAACTCTTGCACTAAAGTTTGTGCAGTTTGATATCGAGGAGCGGCCCTTGGCCCATCTTCAAAGCAAATTGATTTACTTGCCCGCTGTTCTAATAATGTTGAGTACCTGATTTCTCAGACTGCAACACATGACAAACAGCATGTTAGAGAAGAAAGAAGGCTGTTAGATGGAAGCAGGCAGCCCCTAATGATAGTACAGATCACCTCCACAGAGGCGGGAGGTCCTCTGTGGTTAGGTGCTGTCTGATTGTGGATGTTTATTATGATGGCTGAGTCACCAGTTATGTTTGAGTACATGAATGTGTTTTGTGCAGGACATCATTAAGTATTGCTCACTGTCTCCCAAACTATATGCCATGTGCTGGGAATCCCACAAGTGTGGTCGATTTAAGTTTTAGAAATATCGTGTCTACCGTACAACCTCCTCTGGGGAATTCAAAATTCACACCAGTACATTAAATACTTTACAAAAAACTGCAAAAGAGGAAATGTTTAATCTAGTTTTCCCTAAATTATTTGACCCTGGAACTACCCCCCACCCCCAGCAGAACACTTCACTGCCTTATGGAGCAGTTTGGAAAACCTTTATCTGTTAAATTGTAGACGCCTTTTTTGGGAAGTCAAACAGTTTTTTAAAAGAACAAGCACTTAAATTTGTTTTACTGAAGCGTTCCACTCCTTGTTGATATCAGATAGTTGCATTTATAGTAGTACCCATTGTTCTTAAGTTATTTATAAAAAGTTTCAACTTTGAAGAATGGTGATCATCTCCTCTGACTTTGGGACATTTCAACTCAGCATGGTGTGTTTGCTTGTAGGGCACTTGATGACATTAGCGAAAGCATCAAAGAACTTCAGTTTTACCGAAATAACATCTTCAAGAAAAAAACAGATGAGAAGAAGAGGAAAATTATAGAAAATGGGGAAAATGAGAAGACTGTGAGTTGATGCCGGTTCTCGTGCCGCCACCACGCGGCTCTCTGGAAGCAGCTTCTGGTGGTTTTTTCTTTTTCCCTGGGCTCACGCTGTTTGCTTGGCCGATCACCTTCCTTCAGTTAACGTGCATCTCCAGATTTTTCAAGCAGACAGCACCTGAAAATTATTTTTCTCCTAACATGCTGTTTTCATTTATGACACAGCAACTCCTTTCTAAGTACCAGGTCACGTCCACCGCTTGGTACATACCTGATTTGCTTTTAGACATTTCTTTTGTTTAAAAAAATAATAATAAAGCTAGTTCTATTGAAATGCAATCCTTTTTGTACTATCAATTCTTTAGTAGTTTGGAAAATGATATGTTTTGTTTTTTTTTTTTCCTTTTTTAGGTGGTGTGTCTAATGTTTACATTCTCATAGTGCCATTTGGAGTGAACTGAGTTTCAGTTCTGTTCAGTAGGAAGTGAACTTACTCTGTCTTGTTTTACCAGTTAATAATAGAATAATTGGAGATAGATTCAGAGAAGCAAATTGGGCTCATGATTAGTAATAGTTACCAAACTAACAGAGCTCTAGAATAGCTACTTTTTACTATCTCCAAGGGTTACTGAATAGATAATATGTGCAGTGCGCCACGGTGCTAAGTTTGTAGAATGTAAATAACTGGCTGCCCTAGGTATAATGGTCAGTAAATATTTGAGGAGGGATTTCAGTTTGAATATCTTAACTCCTAAGTTTGTGTGTTTTAGAGTTCAGTAGTAAGGTGAGTCCTCAGTCAGAGGGCACGTTAGAGTCATTTGTCTGTACAACAAATCTCCTTCAGACTGATGCCCCACGAAAGAAGGAATCAGAATTGGGAAGGGCCCACAGCTACCCTGCCTCTCCTAGAGGACATTGGACTAGAAGCCTTTTGTGGTGATCTTAGATTTCATCCTAACTCGATTACATGACCATTATATGAACATAGAGGTGTGATCCTCATGTGAGAGTTACAGGACTATAGATTGGAATTGATTATCTCATAATTTCACTGACTAAATTATTTTATCTTATACAACAACCTATGAGTGGAGAGAGGCTTTAGTGGAACTTTTTCTAAATGAGGAAATGAAGGGTCGGGTTGACAAGCATTGCAAATGAGAAATGATGGGAACATTAAAATCTGTTGACTTTTCTGACCAGTGCTTTTTCCGTTTTTCAGAGTGACGTAGGTATCACCTTCAGTGGATGGGAAGACATGATTGTGTAGTAGTTACCAACTGGGCGCTTGAGTCAAATTCTGGGTTCATACCTAAGCTCTGTAACATCCTGAGTTTTTGTTTCTAAGCCTCATGAAAGTGAGGCAAGTGTTCTTTTCTAAGCCTCATTAAAGTGAGGATGACAGTACCTAACTCAAAGAATTGTTGAGATTAAACTACATACTACCCATGATTTTGAGCTCAGTGCTTGGTCCACAGCGGGCACCTTGCCCTGATGGCTGATTGTGACGGTGATGGATTGACTCAGGCCAGGATCTCTGGGAAGGCTGCTCTGATCCATAGCTATGGTGGCTGGGGCTTTATCTTAAGTTGGTGTTCACTTAATGCCCAGGATCGTGACACTGAAGGGTGTGCACAGACCTCACTAACAAGATGACCTTGACCTGGCCTAGCACTTCTAACTAAAATTTGACAAGATGGTCTGTGTCTTTACTTGGCTGTGAGGAATGTTATATATTCTAATGCAAGAACAGATACGAGAACTCTAGGCTTGAGAAGGTTCAGGGGAAGCAGATACTACTCTTAATGCCGTGGGTTTCTCCCACCAGGCTGGCCTGTTTGCTCATCCGGTTAACTGTTTGAGCCCTACCGTTTAGTTCTCTTGAGACTCTCTAACTCCTGCTGTTCATTTTAAATCTTCTGTCACATGAATGGCCAGCTTCCTAATTTAATCCTCCATTCTGTATCTTAATTCTGTAACAGAATTCTCTGTTATTTCCTAATGGAGCATGTGTTAATTTTTAGTAAAATAATTGGCAGCCTGTGAGATAAGCAAATCTGGTTCGATGCAGGTCTGTATGAAGACATGATGGTTCAGTGATTAGTTCATTATTTATTAGTCTGCTTAAATATAAGAAATTTAAATTTGTAGTGCTGGTAACTGATTTCACAAGGGATTCCTGAAGCTAGGAAGTAATTTCTGTGAAATGAACTGCAGTGCAAATTATCTTAAATATAACCAGCCTTAAAAATGATCAGTGTGTTTGTTTAGCAGAGCTCGCCACTCCAGAGCTCCTGGGGCTCTTCATTTGGGGTTTCTTCTGTATGTGCTATAATTATATAGCACAAGCTGTATTCTTAGGATCATCCAGGTATGCTTCCCCTGCATTAAACGTGGGAGGTGAATGAATCAGTACGATGAAGATAGTCTCCAGTCAGTATTCCTTGAGTGCTCATGGTAATCTGGCCGTTGTACTGAATGTGTGGGCAAGAGAGATCTCCTTTTCTGGTGCAGCTTAGCTCTAGGAGAGAAGAATGGAACTTGAGACCCCTGTGTTTTCTCATTTAAAAAACAATGTATCCCTTTATTAATAAACCAGCTGACAAGTTCATGGAGGAAATTGATAGTTTCCTGTGACACAACTGGTGTTCTTACATGTGTAAGCCTTAAAAAAAAATGAGTAGCTAGTTGTAGTGGTCAAGTGCAATTTTGTCATTAAGTACATTTTGACGTATTGATCACCTTGTGATAGTGTGTGAAAGTGCTAGGTACACTCAAATGCCTGTCTTGAAAAATTAATAAGTAGCAAGGATAGTAGAAAATTGCTTGTTGCAAGGATAAGCTGTATGTAGCAGATTGATGTAAAAGCTATTATCTTTTGTATCTATTGATGAAGCAAAAGCTATTATGCTTTGTATCTGTTGACAGATGCTGTGCATCTACTGTGAAAATTAATTGAGTTTTAGTTGTTCCAACAAAGTCTTTTTAATTTTATGTGGTTCTTTTTTTCTTCTTCTTCTTTTTACCTTTTGACCCTCCCTTATGTGGTTCCTGATAAAACCATGGTGATGTAAATGAAGAGTTCCTCCCTAGTTGAGTATTTTCTACTGTGTAAAGACAGACTTGGAATACACTAGGAGGAGAGACCTTAAATCAGCATGCGTACACACAAGGCAAACTATATAGAGGTGATTGATACGTTAGCCTGGTGGTGATTTTTTTCACTATATTTACACACATGTGTTACACACACACTGTATTTACACACATACATCAGTCCAGTTCAGTCGCTCAGTCATGTCCGACTCTTCGTGACCCCATGAATCGCAGCACACCAGGCCTCCCTGTCCATCACCAACTCCTGGAGTTCACTCACACTCACATCCATCGAGTCAGTGATGCCATCCAGCCATCTCATCCTCTGTCGTTCCCTTCTCCTCCTGCCCCCAATCCCTCCCAGCATCAGAGTCTTTTCCAATGAGTCAAATCTTCCCATGAGGTGGCCAAAGTACTGGAGTTTCAGCTTCAGCATCATTCCCTCCAAAGAAATCCCAGGGCTGATCTTCAGAATGGACTGGTTGGATCTCCTTGCAGTCCAAGGGACTCTCAAGAGTCTTCTCCAACACCACAGTTCAAAAGCATCAATTCTTCGGTGCTCAGCCTTCTTCACAGTCCAGCTCTCACATCCATACATGACCACAGGAAAAACCATAGCCTTGACTAGACGAACCTTTGTTGGCAAAGTAATGTCTCTACTTTTGAATATGCTATCTAGGTTGGTCATAACTTTCCTTCCAAGGAGTAAGCGTCTTTTAATTTCATGGCTGCAGTCACCATCTGCAGTGATTTTGAAGACATACCTATGTGTGTGTGTATATATATATGAAATCATCAGGTTGTATACCTTAAATGTATCATTTCTATGTGTCAGCAATATCTAAGTTGTTAATATATATGTTAAAAAGTCTGCAGAAAAGAAGGGATTAAAAGTTTTCATTCCACTAGAATACAGGCAGATGCAACAGTTGGTTTCATAACTGACTTGCCAAGTTGAATGCTTAGGACATGAAAATTAACTTGGTCTTCAGAATAATTTAATAAGTTTAATTTTGTACCCGAGTTACAAAGGTATTCACTGGTAGTCTATGGTACAAAAAGAGTCTCATGTTACGAACAAGCACTAAAAATGGGAAGGTTGAGGAGTGTGAAGCAAAAAAATATTCTTGTGCAAATGAAAACACACAGTTTGCAGAATCCTTGGTGGGAGGGAGCCCATATAAGTTGTAGAATTTGGGTTGCACAACATGAATGTACTTAATGCCATGGAACTGTGCACTTAAAAATGACTAAAAATGGTACATTTTATGTATATTTAATGTATATTTTGCCACAAAAAAGGTGCAAAACTGACCATGACTCATTTCAGAATGGGAGCCAACTTGGAGTCACTGAATCTGGGACCCTTGCTTGTGCCCTTGGGAGGAGTAACTTCCCTTTGTTTCCTTGATTTGGAATAGCAGGAAGTGGGCAGTTCAGGGTGGTGTTTTCTGTTAGGTCAGCATTGGAGTGGTAGGAGGAATTGCTGGCTTTGTTTATAGACAAAGTAAATTTAACAAATTAATATCCTGGAGGAGCATCTAGCCGTTTCCTTCTTCTCCCCAAATTTAGCCTCCTGAGTTGGGTGGGGGAGAGGTTTCTGAATTCCGAGTGAAGTGTACTTGTTGGTTAATCTAGGTTAATGGCCAATCTAGGATGTCCTGGAACCCAATCCCATTTTGTTTTTGTGGAAAAACTTTTTCCACTTTGCATTCCATCTCACCAGCTCACAATTCAAACTGAGCAATGGAATTCATCGCTAGAGACCGTGTATCGTTTTATATTTTCACTTGTCTTGGTTGTGTTCTCTCTGTCCAAATCATTTTTCTTATGCACACTCTCATTTTACCATCTTAGGGGTTCTAAAGTGCCTTGTTACATCCCTCTGCCTTCTTACTCTCTTACAGTCTTCTGTGAGATAGGTTGGCATGATAGCCCAGTCATTTTTTTTGTTCACGGTTAACAGCTAGCAGAAAGGAATTTTATTTATTTATTTTTTTTTCAGAAAGCAATTTTAGAAGAACTGAAAAATAGGACAGATGTAAGGAACACTGAGGAAAATTCCTAGCCCTGCCTCTAGTGGGATAGGAGTAAACATTGCTCCTGTTGGAATGAGTTATGATAAATACAAGCTTCCAGAAATGTGGGGGTTGACTGTACACGCACCAGGGACAAACCCTGTCCTCAGATGACCAGTATTTGTTTTCATAGCTTCAGTTTTTACACATAGTAAAAACTTTCAGTTATTTGAATATTCTATAGAGATTGTCAGCTTTTATTTTGCCAAATAAGGACATTAAAAATACCATCTCTTTGTTCCATCATTTCATAAAAGACATTTAAAAACATATAAAAAACTTAATTTCAGGATAAAGGACAGGCACTTGAGTATATTTAGCTTTGTGAAAAATCCAATCATGTATTTATTTTTTATTTTATTGTGCTTTTGATTGATTAAAGCTTCCCTGGTGACTCAGAGGTTAAAGCGTCTGCCTGCAGTGCGACCTGGGTTCAATCCCTGGGTCTGGGAGATCCCCTCGAGAAGGAACTGGCAACCCACTTCAGTCGTGTCCGACTCTTTGCGACCCTGTAGACTGTAGCCTACCAGGCTCCTCCGTCCATGGGATTCTCCAGGCAAGAATACTGGAGTGGGTTGCTATTTCCTTCTCCAGGGGATCTCCCGGATCCAGGGATCGAACCCAGGTCTCCCGCATTGCAGGCAGACGCTTTAACCTCTGAGTCACCAGGGAAGCCTTAATCAATCAAAAGCACAATAAAGAAAAAAAAAATAATAATAAGTACATGATTGGATTTTTCACAAAGCTAAATATATTCAAGTGCCTGTCCTTTATTCTGAAATTAAGTTTTTTATATGTTTTTCAATGTCTTTTATGAAATGACGGTGCAAAGAGATGGTATTTTTAATGTCCTTATTTGGCAAAATAAAAGCTGACAATCTCTATAGAATATTCAAATAACTGAAAGTTTTTACTATGTGTAAAAACTGAAGCTATGAAAACATACTTCATCCTGGGCCTGTGTCCAGTGTTCAGGCTAGAGTTTGGGAATCACTGGTATATGCAGGTCTGGGACTTTTAGCCAGAACACTCACCTGGAGGAGCAGAAGAGAGAGAAGTTACATTCTGTATAACCCGAATTATTCTTTTTTGCAAGTTATTAAATGAAAAGACTTGGAAGCTCCCCAAGCAGCTCACGGTGGCTTAGTTGGGATAAAACTGTGGTGTCTTCATGATCAGAGCATCAAAGGGAGGTGCTTCGTTCTGTGTTTTACACTGCTGTTGGCCTTGGATAGCCTTTCCAAGGAATTCTAGGAATGCTGCGAATTCCTTGGTTATTTGAAACTTTTGTTTTTCCAGTTTTGATGTTTTGAAATTGTTTTTGTGTGACCTTTAGCTGTAAAGTCTTTGATGTTTGAACACTGGTTTCCTGAGGCTGGGTGGGCAGTGGGAAGGCATCAGGTATGAGTTTGAAAGTTATCTGAGTTTCAGATACAGAAACTCTGGAAAATTTTCAAGTGATTTCATTTGAATTAAGTCCTAAAGCTAGTTTAGGTTTGAAGAATATATAATAGGTAAGCGTTTCCGGAGGTGAACACTGGTTTTTAAGAAATCCATGACAAATACTTTTATACACTGAGTTCCTGAAAGGCCCGTGGGAATGGAGTATTACAGCCCCTTGATAAAACAGTTCTAAAATTATATGGGGGGGATGGTCATTGCCTTGGGAATTTCTTCTCTGAAAACAAAGTACTTAAATGTGATGGCATATGTCCAGCTATCTGGAGAAATTAGGTACTGTTTAGTTAATCTTGAGAAAATAACAATTTTATGAATAAGATTTTATTTTTTACTTATTATTTCAGTACATACTTATTGGAGGTTCTGGTTTGTGCTGTGTATTGTTTTAAAAATTGAGGGTCCAGTCAGGACTTGGACATAACCCTGCCCTCATAGAGTTTATGTTCTAGAGAGCAAGACAGATAATACATGAGAAAACCCTGCCCTCATAGAGTTTATGTTCTAGAGAGCAAGACAGATAATACATGAGAAAAAAAATGATTGTGCTCTTAAATGAGAAGGTGAAGACAAATGGTGGTGGGGTTGGGTAAGAGAAAGGGCTACTTTAAGTAGAATGGCTAGTGCAGGTTGCCTTTCTCAGGTAGCATTTTAATCTAGTCCAGAAAGAGAGGCAGGAGGCTGTAGGAGGCACATAAGACTATGGGCTTGAGGTAGCAGAGAACTTGGTGGATCAATGGAGCTTAGAGGGCTAAGGGAGAGGGAGCATTCTAGGCTCTTCTTAACAGGGCTCTGCAAGTGCTGAATGAATGAATGAGTGTAAGATTTTCACAGCGCATCCTTATTGTAGATTAAAAGAGGGTGATCATGAGTGAGAGGTAGGTGTCACTGCAGATGATGGTCAGCTGGTCAATTCACAGAGTCTGGAGCAGGATCTCAGTTGGGCGCCCAAGTTTTAGGGTCCATGTTCTTGGCCCAGAAACTTGATGTCATCCAGTAGTCAGCAGTAAAGCAGGGCCTTAAGGAGGAACTTATTCCCAGCAAACACACATGGGATGGATGCATGATTGTAAACGCTGATCCATTTACGTGCGGTTTCCTTTTCTAGTGACTAAAATACCATGTTAATGTGTGCTGTATCGGGCAGCCCTTTTTCCAGCATCGAGGCACTGGGAAAATAAGTATGTAAGCAAAAGCCTACTGAGTAAATTCAGAATAGGCTCAAGAAAGTCTCCAGGAATGTTCTGCATGGGTTCAACTGAGGCTTGATAAAGCAATATCTTTGCTTCACAATGAAGAACACTTTTTAGAATAAGACTGAATTTACATTTAATTTGGGAGTCACTGGTTGCTTTTTCTAGGCTTCCTTTCTCATCTTTTACACAATCTTTTTTGTTTCCTTTGTATTTTTTTTTGTTTTGTTTTATATGACAGTTTTTTTTTTTTTTCTGATTATGCAATAACAAGTGAATACTGTAGAAAGTAGCCACACTGTAAAGAGAAGACCACTGTTAGTGTAGTGAGGCGTGTCTTTTTCCTTTGTATTAATACATGTAGCAGGCCACTCAGTGAGGCAAACTTTAAAATGTGTGTCTCCTGCCATAAATATTTAAAGTTGGTAGCAGATTGTGTCAGAGGTGATAGCAAATCCTCTTTGAACAGATTTCTGCTTTAGTAAGCTTCCTGTGTAGCTTAGTTGTTAAACCGTCTGCCTACAATGCAGGAGACCTGGGTTCAATTTCTGGGTCGGGAAGTTCCCCTGGAGAAGGAAATGGCAACCCACTCCAGTATTCTTGCCTGGAGAATTCCATGGACAGAGGAGCCTGGCGGGCTACAGTTCATGGGGTCACAAGGCTTGGACACAACTTAGCACTCTCTTTCTTTCTGCTTTAGTAAGATCATCAAAATGCCTCTTTGGTTGTACAGTTATAATATTCTTGTATTTTTTAATAATGTGGGTAAAGTCAGAATGCAAATAAGTAGAGATACAAAGTGATTAACATTTAATAATGTAAATGGTTCTCATTGAGGGAGGGTACATCTCAGCAGGAATTTATTTAAATTTTTTATAGAAAATTTAAGACATATGTCCAAGTTAAAAGACTAGTATAATGAACCCCCATAGACTTTCATGCAGCTTGAACAGGTCACTCTGCTCTTATGTCATCTGCACCCCATGTGGTCTCTTCCCTCACAGATTATTCTGTAGCAGTCCCCAGACATCATGTCATTTCTTCTGTTAATATTTCGATACATAGCTCTGTAAGGACTCTTAAAAAATCAAAACAGTAATCATGATATTGCTATACCTAAAATTTTCACTTAGGTGATTTCTTAGTATCGTATAGAGACTTAGGTTTGATTTTTTTTTTTTTTTTTCCACTTTTTCTTTCCATGTTCAAAATTCTTTGAAGCTAGTTGCTAAGTGCAGCCCACATTCCAGGAGGAAGAAGATGAACCTTTGACTTCTGGAGAAAGGGGAGGAATTCAGAGAGTTATAAGTCAAATAATTTTTTTTTTTTACCCTGGTGGTCTCCTTGGGTCTGAAATTGAAGTAAGGATTCAGAGCTGAACAGATATTCCAGGAGACTATGAAGGAAAAAAATATGGCCAAAGGGAGCTCCCTGGGCTGATGAACTGTAGGAGCTGTGATGATGAGTTTATAATTTTAGGTTTTCTTTTTGTGTGTTATAATTTATACTTGCAGTGAAATCTGTTAAATCCCTGCCTGTGTAGCATCAGCATTAGTTAGCTGAGAGAGGTGAGAAGGTTAAGCTGTAGCAGTAAGCTGGCCATTCGTTCTCAAAGAGCAGCTACAGAACTGTAGTCACCAGTGAAATGTGACGAGTGACAGCAGCCAAGACATAGAAGCCTCTCATGGGAACCCTCAAACATTCAGGAGGACTTCAATTTGCTGTCATAGAAGAAGAATTCCTTTCTTTAGTTTTTTTTTTTTTTTTTTTGGCCATGCTGGCCAGCCTGTGGGCTCTTAGTTTCCTGAAACAGGGATCAAACCCATGTTCCCTGCATTGGGAGCTCAGAGTCTTAACCACTGGATGGCCAGGGAAGTCCCTCCTTTCTTTAAATCTTAAAGAAAATGTGACCCCAGAAGGCTGGAGTACTGGGGTTACTTGTGATACATGTTTTCATAAAGCAAAATGGATATAACCTGAGGAATTGATTGGAGAGTACAGTGTGAGAGTCTTATTACGTGAACCTCTATTTGTTGTAAAGTGGTAGTGTTTTGGATATAACATGGAGCCTAATAGGAAAATAGCTGTAGTAATTCATAGGAACACATTATTCTTTATTTGAATGACTGGACACGTAGGTTTTTTAAATTAAATTTAATTCTTTTTATTCTTTTGTTTATTCTAGTGGCAGTGTTTACTCTTACCAAGTGGCAGAGTTGTCTTGGTAACAAGAGCCCAAAATTGCTAGTTCAAGACCAATAGTAATGAATTTTTAAAAGGTTATAAGTATATGCATTTAAAGGCTTATCAGATCTGTTTTTTTCCCTCAGATTTATAAAAAGTTCTTTTACTTTCTTTTTTTGGGTCACACATTTACTGAACTGAATTAAATTCCACCCATTCCAGTCACTGAATTCTACCTTTCAGTTAATTCACACAGCACATAATTATTGGTCTATGCAAAAGCCCTCTTGTTTTATATATTAGTTTCCCCATTTCTACTTCCATTTATATTCTCTCATTATGTTTTATTGACTCTGTGTTTCTCCATTCTACCTTTTTTTTCCTTACTGCACATGATGTTGTATGTATGTGTTTAATTCGTGGCATTATGTTACAGTGCTCATTTTTTTTTTTTTTATGCCATACTCTGTTTATGAGGCTATGTGTGTGTGTGCGTTAAGTCCCTGTGTCCGGCTCTGTGTGACCCTGTGGACTGTAGCCTGCCAGGCTCCTCTGTCCATGGGGATTCTCCAGGCAAGAGTACTGGAGTGGGTTGCCCTCTTCCAGGAGATCTTCCCAAACCAGGGATCAAACCCCTGTCTCTAGTGCCACTTGGGAAGCTCTTTATGAGGCTATAATAATCTCACTTTTTAAAGTATTTCTTTATATGCTCATTTTTCATTTTCCTTATTGGTACCACAACTAATACTGCCATGAATATCTTGGTGTGTGTGTCTGGGCAGAGGTTTCTCTGCAGTATAAAGCCAGGAGTAGGAGTTCAGGGTCATTGGATATCCCTGTACTTAATTTCTCTAAGCACTGGTGGTATTTTCTCCATAATGACTGCAGCAGTTTTAATTGTGACCAGAAATACAGAATGACCATTTCCCTAGGCCTTTGTCAATAATTTGAATTGCATGGATTTATAATTTTGCCATTTTTATGTATATAAAATGGTATTTCCTTATTTAATTTGTGTTCTTTTGAGTATGAGTGGGTTTGATTATGTCTTCATGTGTATGTATTGCTGTCTGGCTTCTTCTTTTGTAAATTGCTGTTGCCTACTTTTCAATGGGATTTTTTTTATCCCAGTGATTTTCATTTCAGTTATTTACTCCCAATCTGTTACCCACCTGCTGACTTTGTGGTGACTTTCTTTAAATGGAGACCCCTGATTTTATTATTGTAACATCTGTCACTTTTCCTCCTTAAGGTTTGTTCTTTTTTTTTTTTTTTTTTTTTTTATTATTATTTTTTTAATTTTTCTTAACTTTACAATATTGTATTACTTTTACTATACATCGAGATGGATCCACCACCAGAATACACGTGCTCCCCATCCTGAACCCTCCTCCCTCCCCCCTCCCACACCATCCCTCCAGGTCATCCCAGTGCTCCAGTCCCAGGCATCTGTTATAGGGCATCGTACCTGGACTGACTCGTTTCAGATATGATATTATACATATTTCAATGCTATTCTCCCCAATCGTCCCACCCTCTCCCAGTCCCAGAGTCCAAAAGTCTGTTCTTTGAGAATATTGTGTAAGAAATTGTTCTCTATGTCAAGATGATGAAGACGTTCTCCTATATAACCTTTTATTAGCTTTATATTTTGGTTTTGCTTTCTACATTTTGGTTTTTAGTATTATTACATCTGGAGTCCACATCTGGAGATTGTGTGAGGTAAGGATCCAACTTTATTTTTTCCATAGAGTGTACAAATTTTCCATCACTGTACGCTAAATAATTTATCCTTTTCCACTGACTTATGTAAGATACCGCCTCTGTCACACACCAAGTTTCATATACAGATGAGTTTGTTTCTGGGCTTTTAACTTTATTACATTGGTCTTTGTCTATCCTATATCACTGGCTTTTTTTTTTTTTTTTTTAATGTGGTTTTGCTTATTCTTTCTTTTTCCTGTCTAATTACATTGGCTAGAATATCCTATACTATGTTGAACAGTATCTGTAGTGATACATTTTTATTTTATTATTGACCTGAAAAGGAAGCATCAGGATTTTTTCATTAATTATGATGTTTGCTATAGGGCATTAATAAGTAGCCTTCAAAAAGTTATGTAAGTTCTGTTTTATCCTTGCTTTATTTTTAGAAAGAAATTAGAATTGAATGTTGAACTTTATCAAATCTTTCCCATGTGTTTTGAGATGTATTTTCTTGTTGCTGTCAGTCACTAAGTTGTGTCCAGCTTTTTGCAACCCCATGGACTGCAGCGTGCCAGGCTCCCCTGTCCTTCACTGTCTCCTGAAGTTTGTTCACATTCACATCTATTGACTTGGTAATGCTATCTAGACATCTCATCCTCTGCTGCCTACTTCTCCTTTTGCCTTCAATCTTTCCTAGCATCAAGGTCTTTTCCAGTGAATTGGCAGTTCGCATCAGGTGGCCAAGGTATTGGAGCTTCAGCTTCAGTATCAGTCCCTCCAGTGAATATTCAAGGTTGATTTCCTTTTGGATTGACTGGTTTGATCTCCTTACAGTTGAAGGAACTCTCAAGAGTCTTCTCCAGCACCACAATTCAAAAGCATCAATTCTTCAGTGCTCAGCCTTCTTTATGGTTCTTCTTTACTCCATTGCTGTGGTGAAATAAACTTATAGATCTTCTGGTATTAAATTATCTTTGCATTTCTAGAATAATCTCTTGATAAAGTACTTAATAAAAGTATTATTAGGGTTATTTTTTTAAAACTCTCAGTTGGTGTCTATTCGCTGATATTTAGGGAGTTGGTGTCTCTGTCCATTCATGAAATTGACCTGTAATTTTCTTTTAAATATTGTCCTTGTCAGTTTTTAAGATTTGAATTGGAGGATGATTGCTTTAACAATGTGTAAGTTTCTACTGTACAAGAGTGTGAATCAGCTGTAAGTATACATATATCCCCTTCCTGTTGACCCTCCCTCCCACCCCTATATCCTACGCATCTAGGTCGTCACAGAGCACCAAGCTGAGCTCCCCGTGTTATCACAGTGTCCCACTAGCTGTCTGTTTTACACATTGTAGTGTATATATATCAATGCTGCTCTCTCAGTTCATCTCATCTTCTCCTTTCCCGACTGTCCACAAGTTGGTTCTCTGTATCTCTGTCTCTATTTCTGCCCTGCAAATAGGTTCCATCAGTACCATTTTTCTAGATTCTGTATATATGCATTAATGTACCATGCTTGTTCTTCTCTTTCTGATTTACTTCACTTTGTTTGGCAGACTCTAGGTTCATCTACATCACTACATATGACCCAATTTCATTCCTTTTTATGGCTGCATAGTATTCTATCGTGGGCTTCCTTGGTGGCTTGGTAAAAAATCTGCCTACCAGTGAGGAGCCTCAGGTTTGAAAGAGCTCCAGGAGAGGGAAAGGGCAGTCCACTCCAGTATTCTTGCCAGGGATATCTTGTTGACAGAGGAATCTGGAGGGCTACAGTCCATGGGTCACAAAGAATCAGACATGACTTAACAGCTAAATAGCATCAATATTCCATTGTATATATGTATCACAACTTCTTTATCTATTTGTCTGTCAGTGGCCATCTAGGTTACTTCCATGTCCTGCTGTTATAAATAGTGCTGCAATGAACACTGGTGTATGTATGTCTTTTTAAATTATGGTTTTCTCAAGTTTTTTTTTTTTTTTTAAGGTTGTACTCCCCTGAAAAATGAACTGGACATCTCTCACAGTTTTTCTAATTTTTATTTATCCATTCACATACTACAGGACATCTTGGTTGCTTTCAAAATATTCTTAATATTAGCTGAAAGTTCAAAAATTCCCATTGAGAATGGGATTTTGTCAAGAATGTCTACCACCAATTCTATTGATCATCATACTTGAGCTTGCCAACATTGTAAGTTAGTAAAAAAGTAAAAACATGTTAGGGTTTGGAGGCAAGTAATAAAACTGATTATCCATAGATAACTTGAATGTCTATATGGATGACTCAAAAGAAAGTACAAATCATTTTTAGAAATAAGAATTTAGCAAGTCGGCTAGATATAAAAAATCATTTATAAAACCCAAGTTGCATTTTTATATACCAGCAAATGTCAGTTAGAAAATGAAAATTTAAGAACCTGCCATTTGCAACAGCATAGAAAAAAATATGAAACACATTGGAATATATTTAACAAAAGCTTTATAAGCCCCTAATGAAGAAAATGATAAAACTATGTTGAAAGAAATTAAAGTATCCTTAAGTGAAGAGAGACACACAAGAGAGACTAAGGATTATGTGAATGTCAGTTTCCCCCAATTTTATTTATTGAGTTGGTATAATTCTATTAAAAATAAAATCTCAACCTTTTTATTTTGTAGGCCTTTGATAGAATGATTCTTAAGTATATATTGAGATTCAGAGGCCCTGAGTAGGAAATGGCAACCCCCTCCAGTGTTCTTGCCTGGAGAATTCCATGGATGGAGGAGCCTGGTGGGCTACCGTCCATGGGGCTGCAAAGAGCTGGACATGACTGAGCAACTGAGCAAAGGCCTAACTATCGGTCCACTCTTTGCGTGTGTCTTTTGGCTGTGCTGGGTCTTCCATTCATTGCTGAGCAGGTTTGTCTCTAGTTGCGGTGAGTGGGGACTGCTCTCTAGTTACAGTGTGAGGGCACCTCATTGCAGTGGCTTCTCTTGTTGCAGAGCACGGGCTGCAGGTTGCATGGGCTCAGGAGTTGTGACTCCCCGGCTCTAGAGCACAGGCTCAGTCGTTGTGGCACACGGGCTTAGTTGCTCCTCGGCTTGTGGGATCTTCTGGATCAGTGATAAACCTGTGTCTCCTGCAATGGCAGGCAGATTTTATGACTGAGACACCAGGGAAGCCCTTGGTCCACTCTTGAAGAATGATAGGCTTGGGGAAATAGTCTTCATAGATACAATGACTGGTAACGCTGTTGAATTTAGGTGAGGGTGGTATTGTTACAGGGATAGACCAATAGACTAACAGAGCAAAATAGAGAATCCAGAAACAAAACCACATGACTCTTCATATATAACAAGTTGGTTTTCAAATCAGTGGAGAAAGGATAGTTTTTTTTTCCTTCAATAAGTATTAATTGGATGCATGCTACGTGAGTGCTAAGTCACTTCAGTTGTGTCCGACTCTTTGTGGCCCCAGGGACTGTAGCCCACCAGGCTCCTCTGTCCATGGGATTCTCCAGGCAAGAATACTGGAGTGAGTTGCCATGCCCTCCTCCAGTGGATTTTCCAGACACAGGGATTGAACCCATATCTCTTATGTCTCCTGCACTAGCGCCACCCAGATAATTAGGAAGCCCAGATAATTAGGTGCCCATATTTTAACAAATGGACAAGGACTCCTACTTTACACCATACACAAGTAAATTCCAGAGAAAATATCTTTGTATTATCTACAAAGGGAAGAATTTCCTAAATAAGACCACTGTCATACATGCTAAAAACAAAATAAAGCATAGTCACATGTGTTTGTATGCAGAAATATGCCTACAGATAGGGTAAAAGAAACGATTGTTCAGATGAGTTTCTTTTCTGGAAAGCTACCATAAAAACATAAAGGCACAAGTCACAAACTGGTTAAAGACAATTGCAAATCATATAATTGACAAAAACTGATATCCAGTATATACAGAGAGAATGCCTGCCAAATAACCAGAAGTGAAAGAACCTAGTGGAAAACTGAGAAAAACATGAGAAGAGGTACTTTGTGAAAGAGGAAATCTGAATGTCAGGAAACATGATAATATGTTCAACTTCATTATTAGCAAATTTCAAGCACAATAAAAACATTCCTATGAGATTGGCAGTATTATAAAGTCTGATTATACCTGGAATTAAGAATGTGGTGCAGGGCTTGCTTTCCTGGTGGTCTAGTGGTTGAGAATCTACCTGCCGATGCAGGAAACATGGGTTCCGTCCCTGATCCTGGAAGACCCCACTTGCCTCGGAGCAGTGAAGCCTGTGCACTGCAGCTACTGAGCCAGCGCTGTAGAGCCGGTGAGCCGCCAACTGCTGAGCCCACGTGCTGCGGCTACTGAAGCCCAAGAGCCTAGAGCCTGTGCGCCACAATGAAGAGTAGCACCCGCTCCTTGTAACTAGAGAAAGCCCATGCACAGCAATTGAAGATCCAGCATGACCAAAGAAATAAAAAGAATGATGCAGCTATAGGATATACAGAAATAGAAGTGTAATATGTACATGAAACATGTTATAAACCAATGTTGCCCTGATAAAAATGTATTTTTAAAAACAATTTAGTGTATTTTTTTTTTGGCCACAGTGCAGGGCATGTGAAACTTTCCAGATCAGGGATCAAACCCATGCCCAATGCAAAGGAGGTGTTGGAATCTTAACCACTGGACCACCAAGGAGGTCCCCAGAATTCATTTTAAATAAATAAAACTGGGGGCAAAAGGGAATATGGTGTGATAGGAACTTCTCAAACACTACTGGTGAGAATGTAAATTGGTTCATCTACTTTGGAGAGTAATTCGGCATTACTTAGTAAACTCAAATATGTGCAAATTCTAAAATCCACTGGTTCTAGATATTTAACCTGGAGAAAATCTTGCACGTGTGCCCCAGAAGACGAGTATAAGTGTGTTCATGAAAATGATCCAAGAAATGAGAAATGATGTTATTTCTCATCAGTAGAATGTATAATTGTGTGTTTAGATGATACTGCTGTGAAAACATATAGCTACATGCAGCAACATGGATGAACTGGATAAGAGTGATGAGCAAAATAATCAGGCCACAAAAGAATACATGCAATTTGATTCTGTTTAGGTAAAGTTAAAGGAGCAGCCAAAAGTAAGCAATGTAACGTATACATATGTGGAACAACTATGAAGTCAGAATCAAGAAAGTGGGCCCCTTTCATGAGGAGGGGAGGGGATGTGATTGGAAGAGGGGCACATAGGAAGCTGCTAAGGTCTTGGGAAAATATTCTTTCACAGGATGTGTTTTATGCCCAGGTGTTTGCTTCCTAAAAATGAATATTCTCTGAAAAGTACATATGTTTTATTTTCACTGGTATATATTTTATAGTATAATAAAAATATAATTAGAAAGTTAAATAGAAAACTTTAACAAATGCATGGCATATAAAAATTTTCAACATTATTATTTTATTATTAATATCAAAATGTTTCCTTCTAAATATAGCTGTAGCTGCATCTCACAAATTTTTCACATAGTGCTTTTATCTAGCTTAAAGTCTTTTTAAAATTCCCTAATGATATTCTCTTTAAAATGAAAGTTATTTAGTAGACTATAGTTTCCGGGCACATGGGATTGTTCAGTCTCTCTCTCTGTTTTATAATAGTGCTACATTGTAGAAAACAGTCTATGAAGGTAATCTTTTTGACATTTGTTGAATACATTTATTTGTAGCTTGAAATAACAAATTGTACTTAGGTGAATAAAAAATACCTTTTGAAATTTCATGCAGTGAAAATAATTTTAGTGTTGCAGTTTTTAAACTCTCTGCTCCATTCCAGCCTTTTCCCATTATAGCCTTGATTTTAATCTCTAGTTTTGTTACACTGAGGTTTCTTAGTACTGTAGCCATGTACGCAATAGACTATGATTTTTTGTGTTTTAATGTATTGTTTAGTGTCAATTTAGACCCAGGGATGGGGGAGCCTGGTGGGCTGCCGTCTGTGGGGTTGCACAGAGTCGGGCATGACTGAAGCGACTCAGCAGCAGCAGCAGCAGCAGCAATGTATGGGAGGGCCCATTTCTTTGTCCCTTGCTCAGTAGTACTGGGTAATATCTTTCAAAAATAATTTTTGGCAATTTGAAACATATATCTTTCACTTATATTTTATTCTGTATATATCATTCACATATTTTATTCTGTATCTTCACTTATATTTTAGTCTTTAAAATTAATCTTCAACTTTTTTTAATATCCATACATTGTCCAGTTGTCATTCTGTGTGAGTTGTTTGTGTAATTTTGTATTGTAGAAGCAATTTTTAAAATTAATTTTTAAAACCTGTTTATGTATTTAGGATGATATCATCTCTTGTTGGAATCCTCCCCACCCCATTTGGTATTTGCATTTTAGTACCCATTTGTTCTTTTTTCCTTTCTTCCTCTTCATTAGGAAAAACATTTCCCCAGAGTTTTCATCTTATTTAATGTAGAGCAGTTTAGTCTTCTTTTATTACAGGGAGAAGATGATCATTTGGCAGAGATAATGTAGCCCAGATTGCAGAACTGAGTTGAAGGTTAAATAATGTGACCACTGATCCTCTCCAATCCCATAAGTCAACAAATATCATACCTATTCAGACAGCTTCTGTGTGATAGATAACTGAAATATAATCTTCCTTATGATTCAATAGTGACTTCAGATTTAAGCATGTCTAGAAAATATGACCTCACTCCTTGACAAAATTTTATCATAAGTGACTTCATAAATACACCGTGCAGACTTTATCAAACAGCTCCAGGGAAAACATCTCTTCTGTCTACAGTGAAAGGATAATGCTGACATTTGGCAAAGGTCAGAGCTTCATAAATTTAACTTATTAATACATCTGTGAACTGCTAGTATGTTTATATTGTGGTAAAAGAATATTGCTGGATTTTTTAAAAACATGTTTAATTCCTGCCAAGAGTTTCTAAGCATTTTTTTTTTATTTTACTAAAATCCAATATGTTCCACATTTTTGATAAGGTAAATCTTTTCTCTTTGAAAAACAAAAAAGAGTGTGTGTATGTGTGTGTGTGTTTAAGGAGATATATGTGGGATTAGAAGTCTAGGAAATACATAAGCCTCAGCACACGTTTTCCCACATCCCCAAAATCGACTTACTGCTGCTGCTGCTGCTAAGTCCCTTCAGTCGTGTCCGACTCTGTGCGACCCCATAGACGGCAGCCCATCAGGCTCCCCCATCCCTGGGATTCTCCAGGCAAGAACACTGGAGTGGGTTGCCATTTCCTTCTCCAATGCATGAAAGTGAAAAGTAAAAGTGAAGTTGCTCAGTCATGTCCGACTCTTAGCGACCCCATGGACTGCAACCCACTAGGCTCTTCTGTCCATGGGGTTTTCCAGGCAAGAGTAATGGAGTGGGGTGCCATTGCCTTCTCCGAAAATTGACTTAAGATGACCCCAAAATAGGACAAATCCAAGAGAATCCTGAAAGTAGGGAAGACAGACACCCCCGTGCCCCAATACTAGAGAACATCTACTGTAGTACAGGAGGCACTTTGTTGAAAGAAAACATTAGAACTGGCCTATGATATTGCTTTAAAAAAAAAAAAATTATTTGACTGCACCTGGCCTTAGTTGTGGCATGCAGGATCTTAAGTTACAGCATGTGAACACTTAGTTGTGGCCTGTGGGATCTAGTTCCCTGATCAGGACTTGAACCTGGGCCCCCTGCATTGGAGTGAGGAGTCTAAGCCACGGGACCACCAGGGAAGTCCCTTCAGTACTGCTTTTTAAAAAGTCATCACTATCACAGGAAATGAAGAAGGAAGATTGTGGAAGGACCTCACTGATAGCCCTTATGTAGAGGGGTGAGAGCTAGAGGTGAGGGCTGTGGGACAAAAAGTAAACACTGTGTTATGAATCAACAGCATCTAAAGCAGTGGAACCAAGGGCCCCAGGATAAACATGACACATCAAGTATCATGTGGGCAATGATACAGCTGAGCTTTTGCATAGTGTAGTGGCCTGTGTCTTTAGAAAAGAGGGGGCCCACTGCTAAAGCCTCACAACAGTTATTGAAGAAGTACGTGTGTGTGTGTGTGTGTGTGTGTGTGTGTGTGTGTGTGTGTGTGTGTGTGTGAGCGCATATGTGCATGCTCAGTTGTGTCTGGCTCTTTGTGACCCCATGGATTGTAGCCCAACAGGCTCCTCTGTTCATGGAATTTTCCAGGTAAGAATACTGGATTTGGTTGCCACTTCCTTCTGCAGGGGATCTTCCCAACCCAGGGATCAAATGCCTGCCTCTTGCTTCTGCGTTGGCAGATGGGTTCTTTACCAGCTGAGTCACCAGGGAAGATTATAGAGCCTTTTTATTTCGAGGCATTGTTTTAAATTGGTGATTCTCAGCTGGGGGTGATTTTGTCCCCCAAGGGGACATTTGGAGGTCTGAAATGTTTTTGATTACCCCAACTAGGAAGAGTCTCCTATCAGCATCTAGTGGTAGAGACTAAGGATTCTGCCAAATGTGCCGAAATACACAGATAGCCCTCACAGTAGAGAATTATCAGGCCCCAAATGTCGATAGTGCCAAGATTGAGAAACCCTGTTTTAAATAATGTAACAAATATGAACTCATTTAACCCTTATGGCAACACTTCAGGCAGAAAAGTAACTTGTCCAATATTATCTACCTGATAGAGAGGCTAGGCCAAAGGGAGATAAATGCAAGTGTTAAAGAGAGGAGCTATTATAGTAATACGAACCTAAATAAAATTTAAGGTAAGATGAGTTATAAGGAGGATGTATATATTTTTTTTCTTAAGGAAAAGTATAATCCCCAGTGAAAATATTTTAGTTATGAAACTTTGAATGTCAAATAATAGAACCCTGAAACATATAGAGAAACAGTAAAACTGTTGGACATGTAGGAAGTAATTGAAATATAGTAGTAGTTTTTTTTTTTTTGTAAACAGCCTTATTAAAGTATAACTGACATATAATAGACTGCACAAATTAAAAAATATAATTTCATAAATTTTGATATATGTCTATACCTCTGAAATCTTTACCACAGTCAAGATAATGAACACGTTTATCACTCCAAGATTTCTCCTTCCTTTATAATGTGTAGTTTTTCCTTTCGCTCACTTGCTGGTCCTTTTTCCAATCTTTGTCAACTTTTGATCTACTTTCTATTACTATAGATTAGTTTGCATGTTCTGGAGTTTTTTTTGTAAGTGAACTCATACAGTAATTACTTTTTTGGAGGGATATGTTTTCTATCATTGTTTATTTCATGAATCATCCTTGTCATTGCATATATCAGCCGTTTATTTCTTTTTATTGATGGATGGTATCCCATTATGTAGATATGCAATTTGTTTATCCTATTCACCTTTTGATGGGCATTTTGTTATTTCCAGTTTTGGGCTATTCCAAATAAAGATGCTATAAACATTCATGAACAAGTCTTTGTATGAACAGATGCTTTTGTCTCTCTTGGGTAAATATCTCGGAATGAAATGGCTGGATCATATGGTAAGAATATGTTTAAAATTTAAAAAAACTGCCAAACTGTTTTTCAAAGTTATTGTTCCATTTTATATTCCCACCAGCTTTGTTAGAGAGTTCAGTTGCTGCACACCCCCTCCAGTATTTGCTATGATGCATTTTATAAAAATTTCAGACATTCTAATAGATGTGTAGTTATCAATGTGTTTGGGCTGCTGTAACAAAATACCATAGACTGGGTAGCTTATAAACAGAAGAAATTTTACTTCTCAAAGTTCTGGAGGCTGGCAAGTCTAAGATCACGTCTTGGGTTCTGGTGAGGACTTGATTCCTGGTTCATAGATGACTGTATTTTCACTGTAACTTCACATGGTGAAAGGGGTGAGAGAGTTCTCTGGGGCCTCAGAGCCCTATTGCCATTCATGAGAACTCTACCCTCATGACCTGAGTACCTAAAAGTCCCTACTATCTAAAATCATTACCTAAGGGGATTTCAACATCTGAATACTGAGAGAACACAAACATTCAAACCATACCAGGAGTGGTATCTTGTATTCTCTAATGTAAGTAACTGGTGATGTTGAATATCTTTTCCTATGCTAATTTATCATTGATATATCTTGTTTCATGCAATGCCTGTTCAAATCTTTTATTTATTTTCATATATATAGATGTATTTTTGTTGTTATTTAGACAGTTGTGTCCAACTCTTTTATGACTCTTTTATGTTCTCAGAGAGATTGAGATTGATATAAGGAACTGGTTCAAGCAGTTATGGAGACTGAAAAGTCCTATGATTTGAAAGCTAGAGACCAGGAAAGTCAGTGGTGTAGTTCTAGTACAGGCCCAAAGTCTTGAGAACTTGAGGGAGTCAGTGGTATATTTCCCAGTTGGAGTCTGTAGGCCAAGAACCAGAGGAAGTGATGATGTAAGTCCAGTAAGTTCTGAGTGCAGAGAAGACCAATGCCCCAGTTCAGCTAGTCAGGCAGAGAGCCAATTGTATCTTCCTCTGCCTTTTCATTTTATTCAGGTCCTCAATAGATTGGATGATGCCTACTCACATTGAAGAGGGCAACTTGCTTTACTCGGGCTACTGATTCAAATGCTGCTGCTGCTGCTGCTGCTGCTAAGTCGCTTCAGTCGTGTCCGACTCTGTGTGACTCCATAGACGGCAGTCCACCAGGCTCCCCCGTCCCTGGGATTCTCCAGGCAAGGATGCTGGAGTGGGTTGCCATTTCCTTCTCCAGTGCATGAAAGTGAAGAAAGTGAAGTTGCTCAGTCATGTCTGACTCTTCGAAACCCCATGGACTGCAGCCTACCAGGCTCCTCTGTCCATGGGATTTTCTAGGCAAGAGTACTGGAGTGGGGTGCCATTGCCTTCTCCAGATTCAAATGCTAATCTCATCCAAAGAAACCCAGAAATAATGGGTCAGTGACTAAATCAGATTCGATCAGGTGTATCTCATTTTCTTGCTTCCGTAATGAGCAATTTTAACTTTTCATTTTCTCAACATTTCCTTTTTCAGAATAGGCTCTTTGCCCCATCCTTGCAAAACCAAAATGTTTTTGTCAAAACAACCAGTGTGTTAAAAGTGAAGTAATCCACTATTTCTGGAGAAATGGAAAAAGTTCTCACAGTTTTAAAATGGCAAATTTTCTTAATCCTAGTTCTTAGGATTTCCTAAAAATTTGAAGTTTGATTTTACTGAGGGCACTTTATTATGATGGGTAAAACATTTCAATACATTTGAATTAAAAAAGCAAATTCAAAAAATAGAAAAGATATTCTAATTTTTAAAAGTTATATGTACAAACACAAAGTTTATAAAAGTGAAAGGGAAATTCCATTACAGACTGTTAAAGATGTCTTTTGGCCTATAAAGCTATATTTTGGTTTACAAAACTATGTCTTTTGTTGGGTGTACATTTGTTTTCTGAATTGCCTAGTTGGAAGAAACTGCTAGAAAATGATGATTTTTGTCTTTATCAAAACACTCTTGAAATTAGACACCGGTTTTTTTTTTTTTTGGAAATCTTGATGTCTAGAGTTGAGGAAACTTCCCATTTTAAAACTCTTAAAGCTAGCCTGCTGGTGGTGATTTAGTCACTAGGTTGTGTCAGTGTTGTTGGGACCCCATGGACTGTCACCCGCCAGGCTCCTCTGTCTATGGGATTTTCGAGGCAAGAACACTGACGTGGGTAGCCATTCCCTTCTTCAGGGGATCTTCCCAACCCAGGGATCGAACCTGGGTTTCCTGCATTGCAGACTGATTCTTTATCAACTCAGTCACTAAGGAAGCCTGCTGCTGCTGCTGCTGCTAAGTCCCTTCAGTCGTGTCCGACTCTGTGCGACTGCATAGACGGCAGCCCACCAGGCTCCTCCATCCCTAGGATTCTCCAGGCAAGAGCACTGGAGTGGGTTGCCATTTCCTTCTCCAATGCATGAAAGTGAAAAGTGAAAGTGAAGTCGCTCAGTCGTGTCTGACTCTCAGCGACCCCATGGACTGCAGCCTACCAGGCTCCTCCGTCCATGGGCTTCTCCAGGCAAGGGTACTGGAGTCGGGTGCCATTGCCTTCTCCCCTAAGGAAGCCTACCTGGGTATAATCCCATTTCTACAACTAATTAATTGCATGGCTTTGGAGAAGTATGTAACTTTTCTGTGGCTCAGTTTCTTCATCTGGAAAACAAGGATAATTCATTCTAATGGTTGGAAGGTACTAGGTTGACAGAATATGCTGATGGCTTTGAGGAGTGTGTGTGTGTGTGTGTGTGTGTGTGTGTGTGTGTGTGAGAGAGAGAGAGAGAGAGAGAGAGAGAGAGAGAATATGCTAGCAAAGGAAATCAGTCTGCATGGTAGGAGGAAACCAGTAGAGTATGGCCTTTAGAAATTAGTTTGTGATTAATTGAATTAAATGCTGCTGTTTAGTATATTAAGTAAGATTTACAACTGCTGTTGGGTTTAGCTATTCAGCCGTGATTGGTGACTTTAAGGACAGCCATTTTGGTGGAGGGATGTGGACAAAAGCTTGGTTGGAACGGTTCAAGAGATAAGGAGAGAAATAGGATCAACAAATACAGACATTAAAATGTTTTATATTAAAAGTGATAAATAGAATGTAATGTCTGAAATAATAGGTTGCATTTATTGAGTACTTACTGTGTGACAGACGGTATTTTAGGCACTTGTACTAACTTGTTTGAAAAGTGAAAGTGTTAGTCACTTGGTTGTGTCGACTCTTTGCAACCCCATAGGTCCGTGGGATTTTTCCAGATAAGTATACTGGAGTGGGTTGCCATTTCCTTCCCCAGGGGATCTTCCTGAGACCAGGGATTGAACCTGGGTCTCCTGCATTGTAGGCAGACTCTTCACCATCTGAGCCACTAGAGAAGCCCAACTTGTTTAATGAGGAACAACAAATATAGCAGGTCTTTGGTTTGCATGATAATATAATACCACACCCGCTCAAACCATGTAAAGCAATCTTGAAAATCAATGGGAAAGATTATGAAGTTCTGTGACCTTTAAAGTTTTTGTCAAAACATTCACCATTTTAACTAGCTCTGTTAGTTATTAATGTATTGGGAAGTGAAATAAATGAGTGAAGCTAATATTTACAGTACACTGTAACTTAAAACATTAGAAACATTAAAGATGAAGGTGTTGGCTAGTTTCTCTATAATGTACCAAGATTAGTTTGAACAGTGCTTGCCTTCTTCTCTACATTTGTGAATCAGCTTCCAACCTTCCAGCCTTTCCTCTTTCTATGTTGTGAAATAGTTCTGAGGGTTGATTTAATGTGACGTTTTTGTGGTTATCAGTCCCTCTGGGACATTTTATCCTTTTCATCATAACCACTTCCTTCACTAAGTTCCTCAGGCTGCTTATCTGGTCCTCTGTGGATCTGGTTGTGAGTGTGCCCTGCCTGTTATTATATGCCAAAGTTTAAAAGAAAAATTTTTTTTTCTGAGACCAGGAGGGAGAAGTCAGTGGAACAGGAGTATAGTGAACAAGTAACCTACAAGTGGAAGACTGGTTCCTAAGGGCAGGCTATCTCACCTGAACTCAGCTCTGCAGGGCCCTCTGGGTGCTCAAGATCTGAAGAAACTCGTAAGCAGCTTCAGTTTGCTTTCTCTGCTGGTATACAGTTTTTCAGACACAAATTCCCCATCTTTTTTCATTTGGTCAGTCTTGCTGGTGGTTGGTACTGTTGGGAAAATAAGAGTTGAAAACCCAATCTCTTGCCACACCAGGAAACTGTTCCACAAAGGCTGAAGATGAAAAAGTTTTATTATTTTATTTTTTAATTAATTTTTTAATTGAAGTCTAATTGCTTTACAATGTCGTGTTAGTTTCTGCTGTGTGACAATGCGAGTCAGCCACGAAAGTGTTAGTGGATCAATAGTGTTCAGCTCTTTGTGAACCCCATAGACTGTAGCCTGCCAGGCTACTCTGTCCTTGGAATTTTCCAGGCAAGAATACAGAAGTGGGTGGTCATTTCCTTCCCTAGGGAATCTTCCTTACCCAGGGCTCGAACCCAGGTCTCCTACATTGCAGGCAGATTCTTTATCGTCTGAGCCACTAGGGTAGCTGATGTTACTCAGCGATCAATATACATATATCCACTCGCTTGTGAGCCTCCCTTCCACTCTGCACCCTCATCCCACCCCTTTGCTGCTGCTAAGTCGCTTCAGTCGTGTCCGACCCTGTGTGATCCCATAGACTGCAGCCGACCAGGCTCCCCCGTCCCTGGGATTCTCCAGGCAAGAATACTGGAGTGGGTTGCCATTTCCTCCTCCAATGCATGAAAGTGAAAAGTGAAAGTGAAGTCGCCCAGTCGTGTCCGACTCTTAGCGACCCCATGGACTGGAGCCTACCAGGCTCCTCCATCCATGGGATTTTCCAGGCAAGAGTACTGGGGTGGGGTGCCATTGCCTTCCCACCCCTTTAGGTCATCACAAAGCACAGAGCTGAGCTCCCTGTGCTATACAAGGAGCTTCCCAGAAGCTATCTATTTTATGTATAATCGGTGTATATATCAGGCCTACTCTCTTAATTCATCCCAGCTTCTCCTTCCCCCACAGTGTCCACAAATCCATTCTCAATGTCTGCATCACTATTCCTACCCCCAGCTTATTAATGAATGAGGGTTTAAGCAGAATCGAATGCACATCACAGGCAGTCAGCTAAAGAGAAAGTATAGGCAGAAGGAAGTCTCACCCCGTCATCTAGCCAGGCAGATACAACCCTCCACATCCGTGTTCTCAAGATAAACGATAAGCAGTCCTCGGGTTAGAGGACGTGCCAGCACTGTTGATCACCAACCGTTCTTCCTAGCTTCACTCGGTAATTGGGGTGACCACCTGCGTTTGTTAATTATCTTCATCTGGAAGAATAATGAAGTTTCTCTTCTCTCTCTGACAGGTAGGTAGGTAGAATTTGGAGCCCGAGGGCTAAATTGAACTCTCATGGAGACTGGGAGATGGGGCCCCTCTTTCCCTTCATGTTTACACTTTAAAAAGGTGGCTCCTAGGTCCTTGAGAAAGACATTCCAGAGTTGTAAAACCGGCAAGAAGCTTATTTAGCTTTTAAAAGGATTTACATATATCTCAAAAGGACAGAGAAAGAATTTATGATTACAAGTTTTCTGAAAGGGAACTGGAGGGGGGATGTGTCTTCCCCTATGTGCCGTTACAGTACTTAGGATCAGAAAGTCTTTGAACATAGTCCAAAGCTTCTTTCTTTTCATTTGATCTCATTGGAGACAGGAGGAGAGCTTGTTATCAACCTCCAAATAATTACTTTGATTTCGAAGATTAAACTTTCTCCTTTAGGCCACTAATTAATTACTCCAATCATTGTTATCGGAGCCCTTTCTTTTCTTGGTCTGTGCACTAGATCAACAAATGAAGATGTTTTTAGGCATGTTTAACTAACCATGCTAAGGAGAAAGTCCTTTACACTAAATTCTCTTTGATTCTGAGTGGCAATGAATATTAAACAGCAGATGCTGTGCCCCCACTGTCCTGGGCACTAGGGATAAATGGTAAACACAGCAACCACAGTGTCTTCCCTCCTGGAACTTACTCTCTGGCAGGACCTCAGTTTAACACGTAGGAATAAATGCCCTTGAGTACAGGTCTAGAAGTATTGGGGTAGTTGGTGAATAAAGTATGTATCTTAGCCTGAGACTTCAAGGGGTACGAGTACAGAAGGCCTGTAAACTTTAGTGAGGATTTGGGATTAAGAATTCAGTGTCTTGGACCTATCCTTAGAGATTTTGAAAATTTTATTTGTTTATTTTTGGCTGTGCTGGGTCTTTGTTGTGGGCTTTTCTCTAGTTGTGGTGAGAAAACTCTAGTTGTGGTGTGCAGGCTTCTCATTGTGATGGCTTCTCTTATATCAGAGCACAGGCTCTCAGGAGCATGGGCTCAGTAGTTATGCACATGGGCTTAGTTGCTCCATGGCATGTGGGATCTTCCTGGACCAGGGATCGGGCCCATATCTCCTTCATTGGCAGGCGGATTCTTTAACACTGAGCCACCAGGAAAGCCCCCCTCAAAATTTTGATTTTTTGGGGGTATGATGCAACTCAAGTGCCAGTGTTTTAATAAGCTCTTCTATAGGACTCTGGGGCAGTGAATCCCAACACGTGCCTTTGGGACTCTCTGGAACTTCATCACCTTTGAAAATTTTAAAAGGCAGAGATTGATATAACTGGCTTTGAATGGATTTGTGGGGGGAGGAGACAAGAAAGGTTGTAGAGTAGTTAGGTGGCTACTGCAGTAGTTAAGGAGAGAACGATGGTGGCTTGGATAGAGAAGTGGATGGTTTTGAGAAATTTACAAGATGGACTAGGATTTTGTAATTGTTTGAATGTGAAAGGAGATGCTAGAGAAGAAGGAGGTATCAAGGATGACTCCCAGATTTCATATCCCAGCAATGGGCTGGAAGGTCATATCATTACTTGAAGTAATGAACATTGGAGGAAGAGCATATTGGAGTTGAGGGGTAGTGTTGAGAAGTTTATATTTGGACCCAGAGACAGGCGCAGGGAGATGTTTAGGAGGCAGATGGACACAGTAGTCTGGAACTCAGGATCTCTTGGCAATTCTTTGGGGGTTTGAGTGTGGTCAGGTCAAGGGTCTTCCCAGCGGTCATTATGGTTGTGAGAGTTGGACTGTAAAGAAGGTAGATGCCTTTGAACTGCGTGCTGCTGGAGAAGACTCCTAAAAGTCCCTTGGACAGCAAGGAGATCAATCCAGTCACTCTTAAGAGAGATAAACCTTGAGTGTTCACTGGAAGGACTGATGCTAAAGCCCTTAGCTCCAGTATTTTGGTCATCTGATGCTAACAGATGGCTCATTGGAAAAGTGCCTGATGCAAAGATTGAGGGTAGAAGGAGAAGAGGACATCAGAGGATGAGATGGCTGGATGGCATTCCTGATGCAATGAACATGAACTTGGGCAAACTCCAGGTGGTAAATGACAAGAAGGCCTGGCATAATGCAGTCCATGGGGTCACAAAGAGTCAGACACAACTGGATGACCAAACAACAACAAGGTGATAGATGGTAACTGAATGGAAAGGATGAAATCACTTAAAGAAAGGCTATTGATGAGAAGGGAAGAAGGTCTGGAACAAAGCATGAGCAATGTCAGGGTGTTTCAATATACAGCAGTTGATACTGGAAGGAATGGCCAAGGTGATGGTAGGGAAACTGGGAGCGTGTTGTACCCATGTGGACATCTGTGGATGGTAGCCCTTAGTGATTTTTTAAATTTGTAATTTGGCAAAAGCAAGTTAAAGACATTTCAGTCTTATTTCCAATCACACAATCCAGAGGGTGGATATACTTAGTTCCACATACAATGGTTTTATCCCAGTGAGAAATGAACTATTGCATGCCATATCAGTAAACAAGGATGTCATAGTCATCAGTGATTACAGCCCTCTAATGTGAGATGGTGAGCCTTAAGGGCGCTCAGAAAGGAGGAAAATACCTGTAATCAACCAGCCATCAGATTGCAGCCACTCTCTAAGGTAAGCCCCAAGGGAGCTCAGGATGTGAAAAGCACAGGGTTCTGTCCCCAGGCAGGTGGGGGTGCATATGAAAGGAATGATTTCAGGGAGCCCACACTCTTCCATCTGCCCATACATAGAAAAGCACTACATTCCTTAATTTGGGATATCTGGCTTCTTTTAATTGATCATAATATTTTGATGTGCAGACCACCTGCCCTTATATAACCCTGCTCCTCCCTGGCCTCCTTGGAGTTGTTCTCTCAGGGTTACTTTGAGATGCTATCTCCCGGGCTTGAAATCCTAAGAATTCTCACTCAATAAAATGTAACTCTCAACTTTTAGGTTGTGATTATTTTTTAAGTCGACACCAGGCATTAGTCACATTCACACTGAGATCTTAAAACATGTCCTTCAGGATAAGTGAGTTAACACAGCCACCAGGAGTCCAAGTCTCAAGCCATATGCACATCATTGATATTTTCCATCTCATTTTGGTGTCTGGACTTCTCTGGAGCAGACATTCAATGGCTTTTTGATCCTGTAAATGAAAACATTGGTAGGAATGGATCTGAAGTGCCAGCCAAGGGGGATGATGATGACTGCATTATTTGCTGCTTTTGGGTCTGTTTCTGGGTAATGTGTTTATCCTTTCCTGAGACATTCTTCAGGGTGATAAGTCCTTATCTTTCCTCCTGCATGTGGATTTTCTCCCCCCTATCCTGCATCTAGAAGCATGTATTTCTTTCCTTTTTTCTTTAAAAATATTTTTTATATTTTTATAGTCTGCCTGACCCCAGGCTCTTGACCAGGCCCACCACTTGCTCTGGTGGGAATGGCCCACCAGCCAGGAATGGTTTTTACACTTTTAAATGGCTGTGTTTTAAGAGATTACGTAAATAGCTACCTAACCATTATTTTGCCTCTTGGCCCACAAAACCTAAAATGTTAACTTCTTAGCCTTTTATGGAAACGTTTTCCAGTCCCTGATCTTAACTACATAAGACTGAAAAACAAATCTTTTCACTCAAATGGGAAAGATGGCTAGGTCAGTGATTCTCAAACTTTCTAGGTCAGAACCACCTGGAAGGTTTGGTCCAATATAGGTTGGTGGGCTACACCTCCAGTATGGAGTGGGACCAGAGAAATGGCATTTCTTCCTTTCTTTTTAAATTAATTTTAGAATTGAGGTATATTTGACATATAACATTATATTAGTTTCAGGTGTGCAATGTAATGATTTGATATGTATGGCAAAATGATCACTGCAGTAAGTCTAGTTAATATTGGTACCCATACATGGTTAGAAAAAATTTTTTTTCTTACTATGAGAACTTTTAAGATCTACTCTATTAGCAAAATAGTAACACTGTTAACTATAGTCACTATGGTACACATTATATCCCTATGACTTAACTTATTTTACAACTGGAAATTTGTACCTTTTGATCCCCTTCACCCATTTTTCCCAACTTCCTCTACCTCCACCCACTTCTGGCAACTACCAGCCCGTTTTCTGTATCTATAAATGAGCTCAGGGTTTGTTTGTTTGTTTATTGCTTGTTTTGTTTTTGGTTTATACATGTACGTGAGATCATGTAGTATTTGTCTTTCTCTGTCTCACTTCTTCCACTTAGCATAATGCAATCAAGGTCCATCCATGTTGTCCCAAATGGCAAGATTTCATTCATTTTAATGGCTGAAAAAGGTTCCATTGTATTTATATACCACAGTTTTTTTTTTATCCATTCACCTGATGGTGGACATTTAGGTTGTTTCCATTTCTTGGCTATTGTAAGCAATGCTGCAGTGAACATCGGAATGCATCAGATCAGATCAGTTGCTCAGTCGTGTCCAACTCTTTGTGACCCCATGAATCGCAGCACGCCAACTCCCGGAGTTCACTGAGACTCACGTCCATTGAGTCAGTGATGCCATCCAGCCATCTCATCCTCTGTCGTCCCCTTCTCTTCCTGCCCCCAATCCCTCCCAGCATCAGAATCTTTTCCAATGAGTCAACTCTTCACATGAGGTGGCCAAAGTACTGGAGTTTCAGCTTTAGCATCATTTCTTCCAAAGAAATCCCAGGGCTGATCTCCTTCAGAATGGACTGGTTGGATCTCCTTGCAGTCCAAGGGACTCTCAAGAGTCTTCTCCAACACCACAGTTCAAAAGCATCAATTCTTCGGTGCTCAGCCTTCTTCACAGTCCAGCTCTCACATCCATACATGACCACAGGAAAAACCATAGCCTTGACTAGACGGACTTTTGTTGGCAAAGTAATGTCTCTGCTTTTGAATATGCTATCTAGGTTGGACATAACTTTCCTTCCAAGGAGTAAGCGTCTTTTAATTTCATGGCTGCAGTCACCATCTGCAGTGATTTTGGAGCCCATAAAAATAAAGTCTGACACTGTTTCCACTGTTTCCCCATCTATTTCCCATGAAGTGATGGGACCGGATGCCATGATCTTTGTTTTCTGAATGTTGAGCTTTAAGCCAACTTTTTCACTCTCTACCTTCACTTTCATCAAGAGGCTTTTTAGTTCCTCTTCACTTTCTGCCATATGGGTGGTGTCATCTGCATATCTCAAATCCAAGCCATTGGCAGTGGAAGAACAGAATCCTAACCACTGCAATGCCAGGAAATTCTCAGTTTTTAGTTTTTGAAGAACCAATAATTTATATCCCCACCAACAGTGCACAAGGGTTCCCTTTTCTTCACATCCTTGTTTTTGCCAGTGCTTGTCATTACTTGTCTTCCTGGTGATAGCTATTCTAACAGATGTGAGGCGATGCCTTACTGTGGTTTTGATTTGCATTTTCTTGATGATTAGTGCTGTTCAGCACCTGTTGGCCATCTGTAAGTTGTCTTTGGGAAAATGTCTATTCAGATTCTCTGCCCATTTTTAAACCAGATTGTTTTCTTTTCTTTTTGCTGTTTTTCTTTTTCCCCCTGGGTTTTTAAATGTATTTTGGATATCAGCTTCTTATCAGAAGTACACGTCTCTTAAGTAATCCACTTCCATGACAGTAGAAGCACACACATATGAGTAACTATTGCTGATCATAGATAAACAATAGATTTTTTTTTTTTTAGGGTAGCATTTATCACTTTAGAATGTGTGACTGTAGTAGCCTTATATCTGCCAAGTCTGACTTGCTCGAGGAACCAGTCCCTCCTTATTTCACCGGGTGAGCTGTCATACTGTCAGACCATCAGGCCTGGTGTCAGCCTCCCCACCACGTGGGTTGTGGACACATGGATAGGGTTTAGGGATGGACACGTGGCCTGTATAGATTCCTTCCTAGAACAGGGACGTGGGTGTTAGGGGAAGAACACCTTTTGCTCCTGTTGTGGTTGCTAAGCTAGAAGGATACATCTGGGTCTGTGGGTAACTGCCTTTGCTGCTGCATACATGGTGAGGGGCTTCTCTGAAGGACACTGGCCCACAATCAGAAGCAAAATTGAGAGTTGGAGAGAGATGAGCTTCGAAAACAGTGTGAGCCTTGAGTCCAGCTCTCACTTTAAATTTCTGCATCCCACTTAACATAATACCCTTCCTTAAACTGATAGGAGGTGGACTGTTGTCATTAACAACTGAGAGTCCTAATTAATTCAGTGACCTGTTAGATGAGTATTCACTCTATAATGTTTTCAGAGGTATTTATTAAACATCCTTTATGGGCCTGAAGCCCACTACTACATTCCCTTATGCTTAACAACAAGACAAAAGGGATTATCAAATTATAACTTAATTTTAAGTCACTTAAAAACAGTATGCTCCTTTTCAGGAAAATAAATGATATTTATTACAATAAGAGAATATACAATATTTGCTAATTATTTTGAGAAATCTCTAGAAATGATGTTTGCTTGCTGTTTTAATGTTTAAGTAGAGATCAGACAGGGAAGTCCCACTGAACTTGCCTCACATAAGATTCTAGAGTTATGATTGGATTAGCCAAGGACCATTTATTTCTGTCCCAGGGGATGAGCACAAAAGTCAGAACCTTTACCTTATAGTGTGCATAGAACTTGGGTATCTGACCCTTGGTACCAAGTGAGTTCCCAGCTTACTGTGGGAGTGGGGCAAATGTGTCACTGTGGCAGACAGCTGAAAACTGTGAAGTAATATTTACTATTGCCTGGTCCTGCCTTGGAAAAGAATGAACATTGCCCTTTGATTGGTGTCCTGAAATTTCCACCTCATTGCTTAACAAATTTCAAAGTAAGCCCAGCACTGAAAAGGAGCTCATCGCAGATTTTGGTAAGGTTTTAAAACACATGATAAGATAATCAAATTTTGAGCGTGTTGCCTAAAAAGGGCAGAACCCTAGCTCTGAAGAATTAAAACTACAATGACAGATATGTTTATTAGAACACTTGAAGAGGAAGAATATATTTAATATTTCTTGTGACAGGAGAAGTGATAAAAATAATTCACAAGTTGAAAAGGTGGATGAGCCCAAATAAGACAAATAGCATAGAAAGATCACATTTAAAGAAAATTTTTAACAAATCCTTGAATTTTAAAGTTAAGATAGAAGAAATGTACTTTCAAAAACTCTTGGGAAGTAGTCAACCCCCTGGGTTAGAATCTCATAAGAGGTATAAATTGATTTTTCTCTCGGAGGGTTGTTGATGGCATTTAATTCAATCTGTTTGCAGATTTCTGAAATCTGTCCTCCCTTCCACAGAGCCACCACTGGGAGCCAGTAACTTTCCTCAATCTCCTTGCTCCCATCTTTTCACTCTGGTAAAACAAACACCCATCATAAACAATATTCAGCACTGCTGTTTTTGTTACAGACCTTCCTATACAATTGCAAGTATCAGAAACATCAACGATGTGTTTCTCCTACCCTGGCATGTAGAGGAATGTAGCACAGCTACTGTTTTAAGAATATTTATGCACAGATTTCAGCTGAAAGACACATTAAATAACATGTCCATTTGTGCTCATTGGCAAGTGGTGGTTGCAAGCCTGCATTTTCCTCACCCATTTGTCAAGTGACTGCCCCGTCGCTCTGCAAGACTATGAACAGAGAGACAAAAAAGTATCTCCTGCCTTTAAGTAGACCCCAGCCTAGGGTAACTCCAAATGTGAAAGACAATACTGTCCAGACTCTTCACCACTGACTCTGAGGTTAGGAAAGCAAACTTCAGCTCTGAAACAAGGTGGTGAACAGACCTGGACACTCACAACACTGGCCTTGTCAACAGTTTGGTTTAACAAACTGAGTTAAACAACTGGAGGCCACGTCATCTCTGAGTGTCTGCTTCTGTCCTTTCTGCAGCAGCTGTTGATGGCTTCGTGGCCAGTGTAGCTTGTTCTCTATCAAGGGAAATGCAAGGTGGTTGCTCTCGGGAGAGTTCTGCGTCTTGTCTCGCGGATGCCTGAGCCCCTACGTGACTCCTATTGATGTTGATGCCCTTATGTGACCCCACAGCACTGGTCCCCTCTCCCTCCCCTATTCCTTGGTGCTGTTGGCCTGTGTCATCATTTTCGTTCTACTATATGTGGGCACAGTGCACCTGCAAGCTATCCTTTTATCAGAGTTCCAAATGGAAAGGAATTTTTGAGTCCTCTCTTTGCCTTTGGTGTGACCTCAAACTATCTGGAGTATTTTTATTGCAAACCTTATCCATGGTTTGACTGTGGGAGGTATGGGGCAGAACTGATTGCTCTCCTTGATAACTTCTCTCTCTCTTCTCTCCCAGCTGCTTTTCCCAGTGGCCAAAGGGCTTTCTACTTTTCCTCTCTAGGTGATAGGATTGCTGTATCTTCTTTCTTGCCTATTCTGTGGATTTTGTAAGACTCCGATCAAGTTGGCTAGACTTGAGTCTCTTGAAATATGAAAGATATTAAATACCCTTTTTGTGGGTCCACTCAAAAAACAATGAACCAAACCTAGCTTTTAAGTCTTCTTGTTAGTATGTTAGAATTCTGGTTTGAAGACCAAAACTGAGCCATACTTCTTTTCCTCCCCAGAATGATGAATGCTGTTGATGAGCCAGGATAACACAACAAATGAGAAATGAAATTTACATCAGTTTAACATTTCAACATATCATCCTTATTATTGCATTATAGAAAGGGATCATCACAAAGTAGGAAAAAAATAATCAATTGTAATCTCATCTAACAGTAATGTTTTTAGCTGGGTACTTAATGGGTTCAGTTCAGTTCAGTCTCTCAGTTGTGTCCAACTCTTTGCGACCCCATGAACTGCAGCACACCAGGCCTCCCTGTTCATCACCAACTCCTGGAGTCCACCCAAACCCATGTCCATTGAGTTGGTGATGCCATCCAACTATCTCATCCTCTATCGTCCCCTTCTCCTCCTGTCCTCAATCTTTCCCAGCATCAGAGTCTTTTCCAGTGAGTCAGCTCTTTGCATCAGGTGGCCAGAGTACTGGAGTTTCAGCTTCAACATCACTCCTTCCAATGAACACCCAGGACTGATCTCCTTTAGGATGGACTGGTTGGATCTCCTTGCAGTCCAAGGGACTCTCAAGAGTCTTCTCCAACACCACAATTCAAAAGCATCAATTCTTCTGTACTCAGCTTTCTTTATAGTCAGTCCAACTCTCACATCCATACATGACCACTGGAAAAACCATAGCTTTGACTGTACAGACCTTTGTTGGCAAAGTAATGTCTGCTTTTTAATATGCTGTGTAGGTTGGTCATAACTTTCCTTCCAAGGAGTAAGTGTCTTTTAATTTCATGGCTGCAATCACCATCTGCAGTAATTTTGGAGCCCAGAAAAATAAAGTCAGCCACTGTTTCCACTGTTTCCCCATCTATTTGCCATGAAGTGATGGGACCAGATGCCATGATCTTCATTTTCTGAATGTTGAGCTTTAAGCCAACTTTTTCACTCTCCTCTATCACTTTCATCAAGAGGCTCTTTAGTTCTTCTTCACTTTCTGCCATAAACTTAATGGGTGACTTAGAGCAAATTACTTTACTTTCTGATCCTCAGTTTCCTCCTCTGCTAAATGTGATTAATTCCTTATTTTCCTTCCATGGAGGATTGTTTTGATTCAAGATGGCATTTTTACCATAGAGGAAAATGATTATATATAATTGGTTCTGGTTCTTTCTGTATTTTCCTGTTGTAATGCTCTGTTATTCTAATTTCTGTATCTTTATAGTATATTTTAATACTTGCTGAAACAAGTATACATCTTTTACTATTGTCCTATTACTTATCTTTAAAAATAATTTTTGCAATTAAAACTTGTTCCTTCTTTTAAAATGAACATTGGAATTATTGTGTTAACTTCTTAAACACCTTTTAGTATTTTCATTTGTTGTTGTCGTGTCAGACCCAGTTGTGTCTGACTCTTTGAGACCTCATGGACTGCAGCAAACCAGGTCTGTCTGTCTCTCGTCATCTCCCGAAGTTTGCCCAAGTTCATGTCCATTGCATCAGACATGTATTTTCATTAAGATTCCCTTTATGTTTATGATATTAAACACATATATAAACAGATTTTCTTTTCTGGACCTTGGTAAATAAAATTTGGTAGTTTTCACCATATAAGGTGTTTCACATTTCTTATTAAGATGTTTCCTAGGCCTTTTATGTTTCTGATTGTTGTTGAAAATGGGACTTTTTTTCCCATTAAATTTCTTAACTGATTACTGGTGGTATATAAAAAAAAAATATTGTGGACTTTTTGTATATTTTAAAATTAATTATCTTATTGAATTCTACTAATCAGTTTTCCTTTGATTTTCTTTGGCTTTCTATTTAGAGAAGCATGATCTAAAAATAGAGATTAATTTGGACCCATGTTTCCAAAATTTACCAACTAAAAAAATTCTTCTGTTCTTTATTGCATTGACCAGAACTTCCAGAAAAGTGCTAAATAATAAGCAACACACAGTTCTTGTTGGTAAATTTAATGGGAATGGGCTCTAGTATTTCATCATTATCGCTAATACTGGCTATCCTTATGCAATAACTATTCTCTAATAGATTAAGGTTTTCTTCTATTATCAGGAAGCTTTTGTATTTATTTTAATATTTCATTTATTTTAATTAATTTTAGTCTTTGCATTTATTAAAATAATTATTTTTTAATCTTCTGAGGTATTGAAGTGACTAATTGATTGGTATATTTAACATGCTACTGGGTTAGAATGTTATTTATATTAATAGGGAGATTAGTTTGTGATTTCCTTTTTGTGCTCTATTTGTTGGACTTGGGGATTAGAGTTCTGCTGGCTAGGGAAAATGAATTGGGAAGTATGCCATCTTTTTCTGTGCTATGGAACCATTTAAATTACATGTGAATTATTTTTCCTTGAAGCTCTGCTAGAACTTAGTAGTAAAATTGTCCAAACCTGGTACAGCATTTGGAGTTATTTCTAGGCCAATATTTCCATTTCTTCCATGGTTATTAGTACCCAGATGAACTACTTTCTCAAATCATCTCTGGAAGTTAATGTGTTTTTTAGAAAATCATGTGTTTCATCCTTATTTTCAGAATGTCTAGCTTAGAGTGGTGCATTTAAATTTCTCATGGCATTACAAAGTACTTGTAATATCTATAAATAAAGCCTGATTCTCAGTTTTAATGATTGGAATGTATTTTCTGTTGTCTAAATCTGTAAGAGCTTTGCCTATTTTGTTGATATTTTTAAAGAAATTATTTCTGGGAATTATTTATCAAATCTGTTTTTGTTTTCCAATAATTTTTACTTTTATATTATTAGCAGTTCATTTCTACTTACCTCTTAGGTTTCTCTCTTTTTTTTTTTTTTTGACATTTTTTCAAGTTTATTTTCATTTTCTGATTTTAAAAATAAATATTTAAGGCTGTGAGATTTCTTCTGAAGTTGTCCTTATCATATCAGTTTTAAAAATCTTTTTATTTTGTATTGCAGTATAGCTGATTAACACTGTTGTGATAGTTTCAGGTGAACAGCGAAGGGACTTAGCCATCCATATACCACGTATCCATTCTCCCCATCATATCCATTTTGATTTGCAGATTTTGTTACTTTTATATGTTTAATGTTCTATAGATGCACTTTTTTATTTTTTTTAGCTTTTGTAAAGTTTGAGTATAATTTACAAACATTTAAATGCGCATATTTGAGACTTCCCTGGTGGTCCAGTGTTTAAGACTCCATGCTTCCAATGCAGGTGGCACGCGATCTGTCCATGGTTGGAGAAGTACTGCAGAGGGCATGGGGAGGCCAAAAAAAAAAAAAAAAAAACGAAAGAAATGCACATATTTGAAGAGTACAATTTGGTAATTTTTTTATTGAGTTTTTCATGTGCTGTGTTGTGCCTAGTCATTCAGTCGTGTCCAACTCTTTGTGATCCCATGGACTGTAGCCCTCCAGGCTCCTCTGTCCATGGGGATTCTCCAGGCCAGAGTACTGCAGTGGGTAGCCTTGCCCTCCTCCAGGAGGGCAACCCAAGGATTGAATCTGGGTCTCCCGCATTGCTGGTGGATCCTTTACCATCTGAGCCACCAGAGAAGCTCATGAATACTGGAGTGGGTAGCCTATGCCTTCTCCAGGGGATCTTCCCTATCCAGGAATTGAACTAGGGTCTCCTGCATTTCAGGTGGATTCTTTTCCAGTTGAGCTACTAGGGAAGCCCAAATTTTACATACAGTGAATGCATTTCTTGATTGATGAATTTTCATAAGTCTGTGTAACCAATACACCAAGTAAGATGCAGAACTCTGGTGTCCCTTGAATGTTCCTTCTGTCCCCTTCAAGTCAGTCCCCCACCAGGCAACCACTGTTCAGAGTCCTGTCACCAGAGTCATTTGTTGATTCTTGAATTTCATATGAATGAAATCATACAGTAGTGCTCTCTGTGTCTGACTTCTTTCCCTCAGCATGATGAGTTTTAGATTAATTCATATTGTTGCTGGTATCAACAGCCACTTTTCTTGAGTTTTAAAATTGCTGAATTTTAGAACTTGTGTCATATGACTGTACCATAATTTGGTTATCCTATTTCCTCTGGAGGGGTTTTTGGGGTGTTTCCAGTGTTGAGCTATGATGAATAAAGCTGTTTTTGTTTCCTCTGGGTAAGTACTTAACAGAGTCGGAGGGTCAAGGGCTAGTGTTCGTGTCTGCTCAGTCTCTCAGTCACATCCCCCAACTCCTTGCAACCCCATGGGCTACAGCCCACCTATTGTGAATCTTTAATTTTTGTCATTTTTGGGGGATTATAAAATAGAATCTCATGTGATTTTAATCTGTATTTCTCTGATGGCCAGTGACTATTAGGTATACTTCTTCTTGGCCATTTATATAACTTTTTTGTTAAGGTTTGTTCAAGCCTTCTGTCTGTTTTTAAACTGAGTTGTCTTTTTGTTATTGAGTTATAGGAATTCTTTATATATTCTGGATATAAGGTCTTTGCCAGACTTATGTATTATAAATATTTTCTTCTAGTCTACGGTTTATCTTTTTTTTTCTTTTTTGCAGTGTCTTCTGAAGAGTAGGAGGTTTTAGTTTTAACGAAGTCCATTTTTGTAATTTCTTCTTTTATGGTTACTGCTTTTTTGTTTCATTTAAGCAATCTTTACATACCTGAAATATTGCAAATATATTTTATATTTTAACCTACAAGCTTTACAGTTTTAACTTTTTTTAATTTTATCATTCATTCCAAGTTATCATTTGAGATGAAGTGTAGAGGTTAGGATTCATTATTTTTTTCTCATTAGCTATTCAGTATTCGATTGTTTCCATAGCATTTGTAGAAAAACTTTCCACTTCCTATTGAATTATTTTGGTGCCTTTGCTGAAAATCAGTTGAATGCATTTTGTAGGTCTACTTCTAGTCTTTCTAGTCTGTTTCTGTAATTGCAATTTTGATATCCTCTTTGACCCATGAGTTGCTTAGGAATATGCTGCCATCTTTAACAACAACTCTAACTGTGACCTGGAAGACCATTTCATTGGGGCTAGGTCAGGACTGAGGCTCAATGGTTATAATCCTAAGAATGTTTGTTTATCCTATAACACCCTGGTTCTCAATTTTAGCAGCATTACACAGGGAGTTCACAAACAAGAACAGTTTTTGGGCCTAAAATCTCAGGCCTAATTTTCAGTGGAAAAACTGGGAAATTTCTGTCTTTAAAAAGCCCTCCAGGTGATTCTAAGACATCCAGTCTATTTGAGAACCGTTGCCCTAAGCTCTGCCTCTTACAGCAAAGAGCAGATTTATGGTAACACACTGAGACCTCAGAGGGTTCAATGTGTTCCATTATTTCAGTGTATAGACTCGACCTTCCAACAAAAGGGAAATAGAAAGTTAGCCTGTTATTTCTTCAGGCATTGAAATGAACATGAACTTCAGATCATCTTTCAATGACCTTTTTTTTTAAAAATTTGGAAGTATATAATATCTATTATCATTGTCGTACACTTAAAATATTTTTCATGTTAAAAAGTATTGGATTCTGGATGACTGTTTTGCTGTTCAAGTTTGGGAACTTAAAGTTTTAGGGAGGAATCTTTGGTGCATGGAGACAAGTGCCTTATTTACTCAAGAGCCAGTGGATCAAGAAAGCTCCAAGAAAGCTGAGAGAACTGTCAGATGAAGTACACTACATTCAGGACCAGAGGGAGCACTTTTGGAGACACTTACAATCTCAATATATTGGTGAAAATATGGAAAAAAAAATAGTTTCTCAGTAGATGCTATATTTTAAAAATGACAGTCTTATTTTAGATAGGTGCTTCTGGTTTTTTGTTCTAGGTGACTTCTGGTAGTATCTAGAGACATATTTTGTTGTCACAACTGGAAGGGGTGCTATTGGCATCTGATGAGTAAAGGCCAGAGATGCTTCTTTTATTTGTTTGTTTATTTACTGATTTTATTTTTGGCAGTTTGCTTTGTGGTGCCTGGGCTGAGTGCTGTGTGTGGGCTTTCTCTGGTTGTAGAGAATGGGGCCATTCTCTCCTTGTGACGTGCAGGCTCTAGGACAAGTAGGCTTCAGTAGTTGTGGTTCATGGGCTTAGTTGCTCCATGGCATGTAGGATCTTACTTCCCAATGTCCCCTGCATTGGCAAGAGGACTCTTAATTACAGGACCACCAGGGAAGTCCCCCAGGGATGCTTCTAAACACGCTATATGCACAGGGCAGCATTCCACAGCAAAGAATTTTCCAGTCCAAAATGCCAGTAGTGCTATAATTGAGAAACCCTGTCTTAGACGAGAGAGAAGATTTTCCTACAAGTGACTACTTGGCAGCTAATGTTGATGGTCCAAAGATTTCTCAAACCAACATGTCCAAAATCCAGTTCTTGTCTCTTTCCACCAAATTTTGGGCTTATTTCAGTGTTCTTTATCTTAGGAAATGTTACCAGAATTCATTCTATTGTGCAAACCAAAAATCTAGGTCTAATACTTTATGATACTTTATGTCTCTTTGGTGTTCTGTCATAGCTATGGAGAAGGCAATGGCACTCCACTCCAGTACTCTTGCCTGGAAAATCCCATGGACGGAGGAGCCTGGTAGGCTGCAGTCCATGGGGTTGTGAAGAGTCGGATACGACTGAGCGACTTCCCTTTCATGCATTGGAGAAGGAAATGGCAACCCACTCCAGTGTTCTTGCCTGGAGAATCCCAGGGACAGGGGAGCCTAGTGGGCTGCTGTCTATGGCGTCGCACGAAGTCGGACACGACTGAAGCGACTTAGCAGCAGCAGCAGCATAACTATGGAGATGTGGATTTAGTTTTATTTATTTAAGTCAAGATTTGCATTATTTATATGTATGTTTTAAAGTTTTATTTATTTATTTAAGTTTGGCTCTGTTGGATCTTTGTTGCTATGCAGCCTTTTTTTTCTGTTGTGAGGTGGGGGGCCACTCTCTAGCTGCAGTACGCAGGCTTCTCATAGAGGTGACCTCCCTGGATGCAGAGCATGGTTTCCAGGGCATAGGCTCAACAGTTGAGGCACGTGGGCCTAGTTGCTCCTTGACATGTGGATCCTTCTGGATCAGGGATCCAACTCGCATCTTCTGCATTGGCAGGCAGATTCTTCACCACTGAGCCACCAGGGAAGACCTAGTTTTATTTATGCTGCACGGGATTCACTGGGCATCTTAATCTGAGGAGTCATACCTTTCACTTATTCTAGGAAGTTCTTACCCATTATCTCTGTTGATTGTATCTTTTGATGCACAGAAGTTTTAAATTTTTATATAGTCAAATTCACCTATTATTGCTTTTGTTGCCTGAGCTTTGGGTGTTATATCCAAGACGTCATTGCCAAGTCCAATGGCATAAAACTTTCCTTGTTTTCCCCCAAGAGTTTTATAATTTTAGATCTTATATTTAGGCCTTAGATTGATTTTGAGTTATTTTTTTCCATGGTGTAAGGTAACTTCATTCTTTTTGCATATGAATATCCAGTTTTTTCAACATTTTTGTCGAAAAGACTGCCCTTCATCCATTAAACTGTCTTGGCACCATGTCAAAAATTATTTGACTTTATATGTGAGAGTTAGAAGTATATTCTTGATCCCTCCATCTCATTGACTCTCCACTAACTACATTTGCTCCATTTTGCCTACTAAATATCTTATGAATCTGTCTGCTTCTTTTTATTTCTGTCACTGTCACCCTGGCTTATATTGTCATTCAGGTCGTAGGAATAGCCTAAAAACTTTTTTCCTCACCTGTACTTAAAAAAAAAAAAAAGCAAGCAGCTCTATTGTGATATAATTCACATACCATAAACTTACCCATTTAAGGTGTACAATTCAGGAGTTCCCTGGGGGCCTAGTGGTTAAGATTCTGGGCTTTCACTGGCAGGGCTCAGGTTCACTTCAGTCCCTGGTTGAGGAACCAAGAGGTGTGGCCAAAAAAAAGAAAAGTGTACAATTGAATGGTTTTTAACATATGTAACCATCACTACAATCTAACTGTAGAACATTTTTCTTCTACCACAAATCATGAATCCTCTTGACCCCCTCTAACCTGTTATCCAATTTGTAGCTCGATTGATCTTTTTTTAAAGAAAGCTTATCTGATTATTCCAAGGCAAATTGGAAATGGTCAAACAAGAGATGGCAAGAGTGAATGTCGACATTCTAGGAATTAGCAAACTAAAATGGACTGGAATGGGTGAATTTAACTCGGATGACCATTATATCTACTACTGTGGGCAGGAATCCCTCAGAAGAAATGGAGTGGCCATCATGGTCAACAAAAGAGTCCGAAATGCAGTACTTGGATGCAATCTCAAAAATGACAGAATGATCTCTGTTCATTTCCAAGGCAAACCATTCAATGTCACAGTAATCCAAATCTATGCCCCAACCAGTAACGCTGAAGGAGCTGAAGTTGAACGGTTCTATGAAGACCTACAAGACCTTTTAGAACTAACACCCAAAAAAGATGTCCTTTTCATTATAGGGGACTGGAATGCAAAAGTAGGAAGTCAAGAAACACCTGGAGTAACAGGCAAATTTGGCCTTGGAACACGGAATGAAGCAGGGCAAAGACTAACAGAGTTTTGCCAAGAAAATGCACTGGTCATAGCAAATACCCTCTTCCAACAACACAAGAGAAGACTCTATACGTGGATATCACCAGATGGTCAACACCGAAATCAGATCGATTATATTCTTTGCAGCCAAAGATGGAGAAGCTCTATACAATCAGCAAAAACAAGACCAGGAGCTGACTGTGGCTCAGACCATGAACTCCTTATTGCCAAATTCAGACTTAAATTGAAGAAAGTAGGGAAAACCACTAGACCATTCAGGTATGACCTAAATCAAATCCCTTATGATTATACAGTGGAAGTGAGAAATAGATTTAAGGGCCTAGATCTGATAGATAGAGTGCCTGATGAACTATGGAATGAGGTTCATGACATTGTACAGGAGACAGGGATCAAGACCATCCCCATGGAAAAGAAATGCAAAAAAGCAAAATGGCTGTCTGGGGAGGCCTTACAAATAGCTGTGAAAAGAAGAGAAGCGAAAAGCAAAGGAGAAAAGGAAAGATATAAACATCTAAATGCAGAGTTCCAAAGAATAGCAAGAAGAGATAAGAAAGCCTTCTTCAGTGATCAATGCAAAGAAATAGAGGAAAACAACAGAATGGGAAAGACTAGGGATCTCTTCAAGAAAATCAGAGATACCAAAGGAACATTTCATGCAAAGATGGGCACGATAAAGGACAGAGATGGTGTGGACCTAACAGAAGCAGAAGATATTAAGAAGAGGTGGCAAGAATACACAGAAGAGCTGTACAAAAAAGAGCTTCAAGACCTAGATAATCATGATGATGTGATCACTGACCTAGAGCCAGACATCTTGGAATGTGAAGTCAAATGGGCCTTAGAAAGCGTCACTACGAACAAAGCTAGTGGAGGTGATGGAATTCCAGTGGAGCTATTCCAAGTCCTGAAAGATGATGCTGTGAAAGTGCCGCACTCAATATGCCAGCAAATTTGGAAAACTCAGCAGTGGCCACAAGATTGGAAAAGGTCAGTTTTCATCCCAATCCCCAAGAAAGGCAATGCCAAAGAGTGCTCAAACTACCACACAATTGCACTCATCTCACATGCTAGTAAAGTCATGCTCAAAATTCTCCAAGCCAGGCTTCAGCAATATGTGAACCGTGAACTTCCTGATGTTCAAGCTGGTTTTAGAAAAGGCAGAGGAACCAGAGATCAAATTGCCAACATCCGCTGGATCATGGAAAAAGCAAGAGAGTTCCAGAAAAACATCTATTTCGGCTTTATTGACTATGCCAAAGCCTTTGACTGTGTGGATCACAATAAACTATGGAAAATTCTGAAAGAGATGGGAATACCAGACCACCTGATCTGCCTCTTAAGAAATCTGTATGCAGGTCAAGAAGCAACAGTTAGAACTGGTCATGGAACAACAGACTGGTTCCAAATAGGAAAAGGAGTACGTCAAGGCTGCATATTGTCACCATGTTTATTTAACTTATATGCAGAGTATACATCATGAGAAATGCTGGACTGGAAGAAACACTAGTTGGAATCAAGATTGCTGGGAGAAATATCAATAACCTCAGATATGCAGATGACACCACTCTTATGGCAGAAAGTGAAGAGGGGCTAAAAAGCCTCTTGATGAAAGTGAAAGTGGAGAGTGAAAAGGTTGGCTTAAAGCTCAACATTCAGAAAACGAAGATCATGGCATCTGGTCCCATCACTGCATGGGAAATAGATGGGGAAACAGTGGAAACAGTGTCAGACTTTGTTTTTCTGGGCTCCAAAATCACTACAGATGGTGACTGCAGCCATGAAATTAAAAGACGCTTACTCCTTGGAAGGAAAGTTATGACCAACCTAGATAGCATATTCAAAAGCAGAGACATTACTTTACCAACAAAGGTTCGCCTAGTCAAGGCTATGGTCTTTCCTGTGGTCATGTATGGATGTGAGAGCTGGACTGTGAAGAAGGCTGAGCGCCGAAGAATTGATGCTTTTGAACTGTGGTGTTGGAGAAGACTCTTGAGAGTCCCTTGGACTGCAAGGAGATCCAACCAGTCCATTCTGAAGGAGATCAATCCTGGTATTTCTTTAGAAGGAATGATGCTAAAGCTGAAACTCCAGTATTTTGGCCACCTCATGCGAAGAGTTGACTCATTGGAGAAGACTCTGATGCTGGGAGGGATTGAGGGCAGGAGGAGAAGGGGACGAAGAGGATGAGATGGCTGGATGGCATCACTGACTTGATGGGTGTGAGTCTGGGTGACCTCCGGGAGCTGGTGATGGACAGGGAGGCCTGGCGTGCTGTGGTTCATGGGGTCGCAAAGAGTCGGACACGACTGAGCGACTGATCTGATCTGATCTGATCTATCTGATTATGTTCCCTTTCCCACCTTCAGCAGTCTACTATCTCCTTGAAAAGTGAAAGTGAAAGTGAAGTCGCTCAGTTGTGTCCAACTCTTTGCAACCCCATGGACTGTAGCCTACCAGCCTTCTCAGTCCATATGATTTTCCAGGCAAGAATACTGGAGTGGGGTGCCATTGCCTTCTCCAGGATATCTTGCTGACCCAGGTATCGAACCCAGGTCTCCCGCATTGTAGGCAGGCGCCTTACCAAATTCTTTGATGTGGCTTTGATTCCACACCCCTCCCCCAAGATCTCTGTATCTTCATTTCATATCACTCCTGTAATATGGCACTATGTTATAACCACAACCATGTTCTTCCATTTTCATGAGCTTTTACACGCTTTGGCTTTTCTCTGCCCCAGTCCCATCTCTATCATCTACCAAACTTTTCTATCTCAGCTCAAATAATGCTTTCTCAAGGAAGGCTTCCATGAATCCTCCCCCTCCCGCCCCCCACCCCCCAGATAACTGGATGAGCTTAGGTCCCTCTGTTTGCCTTGGATTCCTCCTTTAGAATATAGGCTCCACGAGGCCAGGTGCTGGCTCACTACTGTATCTGCATTGCCTAGCATTTTGCAGACATTTCATTTATTCAGCTGATATTACTGGGTGCCCACTATTTGTCAGGCATCCTTCTAAGTGAAGACATGCCAAAGAGCATGGCTGGAAGTCTGAGTCCTTGACTGTAACAACTTCTAGAAACTGCAAAACACGGGCTGTGCATCAAGTCTGGTGTGGGAAGGAGGGCAGCTTTCCCCATGAGACATGTTAGATAAAGCCTTTGTAATTACCTATGGTTGGGCCTGAAAGATCACACATAGGATTTTGGACAGGAGCTGGATCCCTCAGAGATTAGAGAATGTTTTTCTCTTGAGAAACTGAACAGGCCAAGAGAAAAGCTTTCAGATACTCGTATTTGTCTCTGTGTGTGTTTCATTGAATAGGCCTATTTGCTACCTTATCGCCGCACAGTGAGATTGCCTTGTTGACCAGCCCCATCCATGCATCTAGAGCATCCATGTCGGTTTTTAAAGTGCACGAAGAAAAGATATGATCAGACATCTAAGAATTTCAGGCATTTGATGAATACCTCCTACTTGAAAGAGAGACTGAATAATTGCACAGATAAGAGAAACACAGAAGAAACAGAGACGATTTAAAGAATGAACTAAAACCTAAAAAAAATGATCACATAATAATCATCTGAATATTTCCATTATATAAGAGAAAACATGGCACCCAGGAAATAATGGGATGCTGTGAAAAAGCATATCCAGAGAGAATAATTAGGAACTCTAAAAGGAAAAAGAAAATATGACTGAAAGAAAAATCAACAATAGGTGTGCCAAAAGATAAAATCAAGAAAATCTTGCAAAAATATAGCAACAGATATAGTGGTATAAAATAGAAGATTTAAGAAGTTTAGAAGATAAATCTTTGAGATGTAGTGTTAGACTACTAGACTAGTAAATTTTAGAAGAAATATAAAGAAAATAGCAGGGAAATACAATATTTCTGAAATTAAAGAGCACTTGTCTCCAGTTTGAAAAGATCCAGGGTGTGTCTAGCACAATACATGAAAAAAATTCCCTACTCCTACCTACTTAAAATCGAATAATCATAACACCGGGGTATAGAGATTATTTGAAGAAAAGGGATGAGAAGAGAGAAACAGATGACGCAGCAAATATTATGAATCATAATGGCACCAAACTCTGTAGTTAGAGAAAACTGAAAAATAATGGACTCTAAAATTCTAAAGGAGAATCATTATTAGCTCAGAATTCTAAATCTAGCCAAACTATCCAACTAATGTCAAGGTAGAAGAAAGCTATTTTAGATATGCAGGAAGTAAAACTTAAATTTTCTTTTTCTTTTCTAAGAAAGTTTTCAAAAGATATGCTAAAGCATATCTTTATGAGCAGTAAATTCAGGAGACAGTAGATACTATACAGGAAGTGGTGAGGAGCTTCCTAGGTCATTTTCTTCCCTGTACAGCAGATGGAAAACTCATTTCTGACCAGAATAGATGCACAAAGGGCTCTGTGCAAGAATTCTGCAGGGATATAGATAGACTTGAAACCTTATTTGATTCTGTCAGTGTTTTGGAAAATAAGAATGGAAGAATTTTGACAGTTATTATGGAGGATGTGGACAAATTAAAGATAAATACCCAGAAAACTAAACAAATGAAATTTCAGCTAAACCAAAAAGAAAATTTTTTTTTTTTTTTTTTTTTTTTGAGGAGGAAAAGAAGGTGTACTACTTGGCTGAGCAGATAGCAGAATTTAATTAGCCATACTAAGCACTACTAAGTTAACTTAAAATGCCCTTGTGTGTAGTTAGACAAGGTAGTAAAGAATGAACTGTGATGTAAGAGAACAAAATCTTTTACAGCCAACTCAAGGAATTAATATAAAATGTCAAAATGGAAAAAGCAAGGCATAGCAGTGCTGCAAGCACTGCTAGAGACCTGCCTGGGGCCCTTTCTTCTTTCCTTCCTAACAAAGCATAGGATAGCAACATGCTTAGCAAAAAGATTTTATTACCTTACTTTTCTTGTCAGTAAGAGTGGCCATTTTATACCATTCTGGCCAGTGATCCATGATTAGAAGTCATGGACATGCCATTAGGGTGGCAGATGCAGCCAAAATGTGTTCTTTGCCCTTTTTTTCTTGTCTGGAATACAGTTGAGTTGCTGGAGATGCATCCATCTTGAGACACTGAGGTCACAAGGATGAGAGAGATAGTCACATGCTAATAAGTTGAGGCAGAACAGAAAGATCTCAGATGGGTCCTTACTGGCATACTGGGTCATGTCATAGCCTGGCTTTGCCTCTGGGCTTCTTCTACCTGAGAAAAATAGATTCCTTATTTGTTCAGAAAATTGAGTTGATCGAGTTGCATAAGCATAGTATTTTAAAAATATGGTGGTAAATAGAGTTTAAAACAGTTAAAAAATTTGGAGTGATTGTTTCTGGGGGTAGTGGGGAGGGTGTCATAGAAATTTTTGGATTTTGGTATGCTTGATACTATAGTGAGCTCAAAAGCATATTCAAAAGCAGAGACATTACTTTGCCAACAAAGGTTCGCCTAGTCAAGGCTATGGTCTTTCCTGTGGTCATGTATGGATGTGAGAGCTGGACTGTGAAGAAGGCTGAGTGCCGAAGAATTGATGCTTTTGAACTGTGGTGTTGGAGAAGACTCTTGAGAGTCCCTTGGACTGCAAGGAGATCCAACCAGTCCATTCTGAAGGAGATTAGCCCTGGGATTTCCTTGGAAGGAATGATGCTAAAGCTGAAACTCCAGTATTTTGGCCACCTCATGAAAAGAGTGGACTCATTGGAGAAGACTCTGATGCTGGGAGGGATTGGGGGCAGGAGGAGAAGGGGACAACAGAGGATGAGATGGCTGGATGGTATCACTGGCTCGATGGATGTGAGTCTGAGTGACCTCCGAGAGTTGGTGATGGACAGGGAGGTCTGGCATGCTGCGATTCATGGGGTCGCAAAGAGTCGGACACGACTGAGTGACTGATCTGATCTGATAGTGAGCTCTATCTGATGTTTTGGACAATGCATATACATAGTTTAATAAATTTTTTCATTGTTCAGTTGCTCAGTTGTGTCCAACTCTTTGTGAACCCATGGACTGCAGCACTCCAGGCTTCCCTGTCCTTCACTATCTCCCAGAGTTTGCTCAAACTCATGTCCATTGAGTCAGTGATGCCATCCAACTATCTCATCCTCTGTCATCCCCTTCTCCGCCTGCCCTCAGTCTTTCCCAGCATCAGGGTCTTTTCCAATGAGTTGGCTGTTTGCATCAGGTGGCCAAAATATTGGAGCTTCAGCTTCAGCATCAGTCCTTCCAATGAATATTCAGGGTTGATTTCCTTTAGGATTGACTGGTTTGATCTCTTTTCTGTCCAAGGGACTCCCAAGGGTGTTTTCCAGCACCACAGTTTGAAAGCATCAATTCTCTGGCCCCCAGCCTTCCTTATGGTCCAGCTCTCACATGCGTACACGACTTCTGGAAAAACCATAGCTTTGACTATATGAATCTTGTTGGCAAAGTGATGTCTCTGATTTTTAATATGCTCTCTAGGTTGGTCATAGCTTTCTTCCAAGGAACAAGTGTCTTTTAATTTTATGGCTGCAGTCACTGTCCACAGTGATTTTGGAGCCCAAGAAAATAAAGTCTGCCACTGTTTCCATTGTTTCCCCATCTATTTGCTATGAAGTGATGGGACTGGAGGCTATGATCTTAGTTTTCTGAATGTTGAGTTTTAAGTTAGCATTTTTACTCTCTTCTTTCACCTTCATCAAGAGGCTTTATTTCCTCTTTGCTTTCTGCCATTAGGGTGGTATCATGTGCATATCTAAGGTTATTGATATTTCTTCTGGCAATCTTGATTCCAACTTGTGCTTCATCCAGTCCAACATTTCATATGATGTACTTTGCACATAAGTTAAATAAACAGGGTAACAACATACAACCTTGATGAACTCCTTTCCCAATTTTGAACCAGTCCATTGTCCCACATCTGGTTCTAACTCTTGCTTGTTGACCTGCATACAGGTTTCTCAGAAGGTAGGTAAGGTGGTCTGGTATAACTATCTCTTTAAAACTTTTCCACAATTGATTGTGATCCACACACCTCAAAGGCTTTAGCATAGTCAATAATAAAATACAGATTAATAAAAAAGACAGATATCTTCTTGCATGGAACACTTTGATAGCTTCCCATTTTACTTAAGATAAAATCCATCTTAGGGCTTCCCTTTGGTCCGGTGGTTAAGAATCTGTCAATGAAGGGGACATGGGTGTGATCCCTGGTCCAGGAAGATTCCACATGCCATGGAGCAGCTAAGCCCAAGCACCACACATACTGAGCCTGTGTTGTAGAACCCACAAGCCACAATTCCTGAAGCCTGTGTGCCTCAAGCCTGTACCCCACAAAGAGAGAAGCCACCGCAGTGAGAAGCCTCACACTGCAATGAAGAGTAGCCCCTGCTCGCTGCAACTAGAGAAAGCCCGCATGCAGCAATGAAGACACCATGCAGCCAAAAATAATAAACACGTAAAACCCCATTCTAGCAGATTCTTTGTGATATGGCTGGCACTGGCCACCTTCTCTCTTCCACTTTCATCCTCTTCCTCCTTGACTAACTCCTAGCCACATTATCTTCTTTCAGTTTTGTGAACACCCTTTTGGTAAGTTTGCTCATGGAGTTTCCTCTGGTTCCATCAGGAACCCAAGAGAAAACATGGCAGGTGCAAACTTGGTGACCCACGAGAGTTCAGTAAAGGGCGAGATGTAAGGGAGCCAACCATTTCTGGGCCCACAGGACCTGTGTGGAGACAGCTACTGATAGAACGGTGGCCTTTAGGAGGTCAAAGCTGATAACCAGTAGGTTTGTGGACACTGAGAATGCAGGGCTCGCTATTCATGAAGATGACTGGAGTGGTTAGCATAGGGAAATGCCTCTTTGCACATTAGCCTGAAGGCTTGCTTGCCTTATGCAGAAGTCTGCTTCTCTTCAGAGTCAATGTTGGTCATGTGGTCAGGGCCTCACAGAGCATGTGTTGAGGCCTCACATAGTAAAAGACTTCTTTAAAAAAAAAAAAGAATGCTATTGAAGAGTAGTTGATTTACAATGCTGTATTAATTTCTGCTGTACAGCAAGGTGATTCAATTATATACTTTTTTTCATTATGGTTTATCACAGGGTATTGAATATAGCTCCCTGTGCTATACAGTAGGACTTTGTTGTTTTTCTACCCTATATTTAATAGTTCACATCTGCTGATTCCAACTCCCAATCCTTTCTTCTCTGTCCCCCGTCCCCCTCCCAAGCAACCACAACTCTGTTTTCTCTGTCTTGGAGTCTGTTTCTACTTTGTAGATATGTTCATTTGTGTCATATTTTATATTTCTCATATAAGTGATATCATATGGTATTTGTCTTTCTCTTTCTGACTTGCTTCACTCAGTTTGATAATTTCTAGGTCCATCCATATTGCTGCAAATGGCATTATTTTGTTCTTTTTTATGACTGAGTAATATCCCATTGTGGAGAAGGCAATGGCCTTCTCCAGAAGGTGATGGCCTACTCCACCCCACTCCAGTACTCTTGCCTGGAAAATCCCATGGATGGAGGAACCTGGTGGGCTGCAATCCATGGGGTCGCTAAGAGTCGGACACGACTGAGTGACTTCGCTTTCACTTTTCACTTTCATGCATTGGAGAAGGAAATGGCAACCCACTCCAGTGTTCTTGCCTGGAGAATCCCAGCGATGGGGGAGCCTGGTGGGCTGCCATCTATGGGGTCGCACAGAGTCAGACCAACTGAAGCAACTTAGCAGAAGCAACAATATCCCATTGTGGGTGTGTGTGTGTGTGTGTGTGTGTGTGTGTGTGTGTGTGTGTGTATACATTTACACATGTGTCTTGGCTATTGTAAATAGTGCTGCTATGAACATTGAGGTACATGTATCTTCTTAAAATTATGACTTTATCTTGGTATGTGCCTAGGAGTGGGGTTGCTGAATTGTATGGCAACTCTATTTTTAATTTTTTGAGCAAACTCCTTGGTTGTTTTCCATAGTGGCCACACCAACTTACATTCCCACCAATAGTATAAGAGGGCTCCCTTTACTCCACAGTCGCCCCAACATTTCTTATTTGTAGACTTTAGTAGAGGGCTTCTTGGTCTTGGGTATGCAGGTACTCACACGATTCAATGGAGGTTTAGTGGGTAAAGAATTCGTGTGCAGTGCAGGAGATGCAGGTTTGATCCCTGGGTCAGGAAGATCCCTTGGAGGAGGAAATGGCAACCTACTTCAGTATTTTTGCCTGGAGAATCCCATGGACAGAGGAGCCTGGTGGGCTACAGCCCATAGGGTCACAAAGAGTCAGACATGACTGAAACAACTGAGCATGCATGCAGAGTCAGTATTGACTTGGGAAGTGCCATTGGCAAGCTGGCCTTGAAGATCACCCTGTAGTAGCCCTGGTTCCTGGCCCTCCAGAGAGCCGACACCCCTTCACTGGGGTGGATGAGCAGGACAGACAGGGACACCTGGCCCTCCCAGAACAGGGTGAAGGTCACAAGGTAGGTGCCATTGTTGAAGTCTGTCACCTTTCCTGAAGCACCCGCCTTCAGGGCTGGGGAGGACATCCTGGCCCTGAGGAAATCCCCGCCATATTCCTTCCTGCATCCCAGGTGGTCCCTCACCTCCAGCAGGACGTCCAGCCGGTCCCCCCTGCAGTATGTGTCTCGAGGGCTGAGGAGGGTGGCTCTGCTGTGTGTGGCACTGGTGGTGGAGCTCACGGTGGTGAAGGGTCTGGGTGGGATCAGCTGGTCTAGTTTCTCTGTGATCCTCTTTATTCTCAGCTCAGTCTCCCCACTCCAGTACTCTTGCCTGGAGAGTCCCATGGGTGGAGGAGCCTGGTAGGCTGCAGTCCATGGGGTAGCTCAGAGTCGGACATGACTGAAAGACTTCCCTTTTACTTCTCACTTTCATGCATTGGAGAAGGAAATGGCAACCCACTCCAGTATTCTTACCTGAAGAATCCCAGGGATCGGGGAGCCTGGTGAGCTGCCGTCTATGGGGTCACACAGAGTCGGACATGACCGAAGTGACTTAGCAGCAGCATTCTCTGTTGGTGAAACTGCTAGATCGAGTGGTACTTCATGGTGTCAGACCTTTTGAAGGTATTTCTGTGATGCGCAAAGGTAGGCAGCTCCTATTCACACCAAAATTGAAATGACAAAGGCAATACACAACTGAACTTGTCTCTGTTAACCTTAAGGATGGATTTATATCTTTATTAATATATTGTTACCAAAGAGTCAAATCCAGGAACTTCCATAATCAAAGTGCAGAAAGCTTTTGGTAAAACATGTGTGTCAATTATTCCATTTTTACTTCTATCACTTCTATCCATAGGATATTAATGTCCATTAAAAATTAATGATCCTAGGTATATATACACAATGGAATATTACTCAATCATAAGTCAGTTCTAAAGAGGTGGATGAACCTAGAGCCTATTATACAGAGTGAAGTAAGTCAGAAAGAGAAAAACAAATATCGTATATTAACACATATGTATGGAATCTAGAAAGACAGCGCTGATGAACCTATTTGCAGCACAGCAGTGGAGATGCAGACACAGAGAACAGACATGGACATGCGGAGGGCAAGGGGCAAGGAGAGGGTGGGATGAACGGAGAAAGTAACATGGAAACATATATGCTGCTGCTGCTGCTGAGTCGCCTCAGTCGTGTCCAACTCTGTGCGACCCCATAGACGGGAGCCCACCAGACTCCCCCATCCCTGGGATTCTCCAGGCAAGAACACTGGAGTGGGTTGCCATTTCCTTCTCCAATGCATGAAAGTGAAAAGTAAAAGTGAAGTCACTCAGTTTATCCGACTCTCAGCGATCCCATGGACTGCAGCCCACTAGGCTCCTCCATCTATGGGATTTTCCAGGCAAGAGTACTGGAGTGGGGTGCCATTGTCTTCTCCAACATGTACACTACCATATATAAAATAGATAGACAATGGGGAGTTTGCTGTTGACTCAGGGAACTCAAACCAGGACTCTGTAACAAACTAGAGGGGTGGGATGGGGTAGGAAATAGTGGGTAGGTTCAAGAGGGAGGGGACATAGGTATACCTATGGCTGATTCATGCTGATGTATGGCAGAACCAACACAGTGTTGTAAAGCAGTTATCCTTCAGTTAAACATAAATAAATTTAAAAAATAATGATCCTAAAACATATATGACTAAGACATTTTGATTAAGAAGTGGTTACAACTGTACATTGAAAGAAGTAAATATTAAGAAATATTTCACTATGTCCAAGTCCTAATGCAATGAAAGAAAAAATCATAATAAACAATAAGTATTTTTAACAGTGAAATATCAAGTTTTTTTGTGAAAATCTACTAATTTTTAAATAGGTACCATGTAAACATGTAGCTCAGTTGGTAAAGAATTGCCTGCAATGCAGGAGACCTGGGTTCAATCCCTGGGTTGGGAAGATCCCCTGGAGAAGGAAATGGCAACTCACTCCAGTATTCTTGCCTGGAAAATCCTATGGACCGAGGAACCTGGCAGGCTACAGTCCTTGGTGTTGCAAAAGTTGAACACAACTTAGTGACTAACCCTAGAGAAGGCAATGGCACCCCACTCCAGTGCTCTTGCCTGGAAAATCCCATGGACAGAGGAGCCTGGTAGGCTGCAGTCCATGGGGTCGTGAGGAGTCCGACATGACTGAGCGACTTCACTTTCACTTTTCATTTTCATGCATTGGAGAAGGAATGGCAACCCACTCTAGTGTTCTTGCCTGGAGAATCCCAGGGACGGGGGAGCCTGGTGGGCTTCCGTCTATGGGGTCGCACAGAGTCAGACACGACTGAAGCAATGCAGCAGCAGCAGCAGCAGTGACTAACCCATCACCAAACATGGTACAAAATTAAAAAGATACAAAGTGGAAAGAGGTATGAAAGAAGCCTTCCTCTTTCATTCCTGTCTCCTGTCACACAGTTTTACACCTAGCATTAATCACTCTTACAAATAACCCCATATATGAGACAGCAGAGGAGACACTGATGTATAGAAGTCTTTTAGACTCTGGGGGAGGGAGAGGGTGGGATGATTTGGGAGAATGGCATTGAAATATGTATAATATCATGTTTGAAATGAGTCACCAGTCCAGGTTCGATGCCTGATACCGGATGCCTGGGGCTGGTGCACTGGGACGACCCAGAGGGATGGTATGGGGAGGGAGGAAGGAGGAGGGTTCAGGATGGGGAACACATGTATACCTGTGGCGGATTCATTTTGATGTATGACAAAACCAATACAATACTGTAAAGTTAAATAAAATAAAATAAAATAAATGAATAAAAAAAAAATATCTTTTCAGAGCCTATGGAACACATGTATACCTGTGGCGGATTCATTTTGATGTATGACAAAACCAATACAATACTGTAAAGTTAAATAAAATAAAATAAAATAAATGAATAAAAAAACCAAATATCTTTTCAGAGCCTATATATATATATATGTGTGTGTGCGCATGCAAGCACACTACATATATTCTCTTTTAAAATAAATGCTGGCATTATATGCATTGTTCTGTGCCTTGCTTTAGTGTCAGGATGTATTCTGAATCTTTCTTCATTTCAGATCATATTGAGGTATGTTCATGAAGATGGACACAAAATATTTCATTCATTTATTAAGGTGGACACAGTACCTTTCACTGAGTGGATGATGGACACAAAATATTTCATTGAATGGAAGTATCATTCTTTAACCATTTGCCTGTTGGTGGACATATAGATTTACCCCAATTCTGCTAATACAGTGTTGAAATTAATAATCTTGTACATATATTCTGGAAATGGAGTTAGTGGGTTGAAATTTAAGGGTATTTTTTATGTACTAAAAAATGGAAACATTTATGTTTTTGTTCTGGTATTGTCTCTAACAAATATGTGCAGGAGGTCTATGTAAGACATTTAATCTTCTTCAACATTATCTCTTGATTTGAGACCTCACGGATTGTAGCCTCCCAGGCTCCTCTGTCCATGGAGTTTTCTAGGCAAGAATACTGGAGTGAGTTGCCATTTCCTACTCCAGGGGATCTGCCTGACCCAGGGATTGAACTCGAGTCTCTTGTATCTCCTGCACTAGCAGGTGGGTTCTTTACCACTGTGCCATGGGGGAAGCCTATATATTATCTATAGTGTGTAGCATATATATTATAGTTTAATTCAGTTCAGTCGCTCAGTCATGTCTGACTCTTTGAGACCCCATGGACTGTAGCATGCCAGGCTTTCCTGTCCATTACCAACTCTTGGAGCCTACTCAAACTCATGTCCATCTCGTCAGTGATGCCATCCAACCATCTCATTCTCTGTCATCCCCTTCTCCTCCCTCCTTCAATCTTTCCCAGCATCAGGGTTTTTTCCAATGAGTCAGTTCTTTGCATCAGGTGGCCAAAGTGATGGAGTTTCAGCTTCAGCATCAGTCCTTCCAATGAATATTCAGGACTGATTTCCCTTAGGATTGGCAGGTTGGATCTGCTTGCACTCCAAGTTACTCTCAAGGCTCTTCTCAAACACCATAGTTCAGAAGCATCAATTCTTCAGCACTCAGCTTTCTTTATAGTCCAGCTCTCACATCCACACATGACTACTGGAAAAACCAGAGCTTTGACTAGATGGAACTTTGTCAGTAAAATAATGTCTCTGTGTTTTAATATGCTGTCTAGGTTGGTCATAGCTTTTCTTCCAAAGAGCAAGCATTTTTTAATTTCATGGTTGCAGTCACCATCTACAGTGATTTTGGAGCCCCCCAAAATAAAGTCTGTCACTCTTTCCATTGTTTCCCCATCTATTTGCCATGTTGTGATGGGACTGGATGCCACGGTCTTAGTTTTCTGAATGTTGAGTTTTAAGCCAATTTTTTTCACTCTCCTCTTTCACTGTCATCAAGAGGCTCTTTAGTTTTTCTTTGCTTTCTGCCATAAGGGTGGTGTCATCTGCTTATCCTAGGTTATTGATATGTCTCCCAGAAATTTTGATTCCAGCTTGTGCTTCATCCAGCCCAGCATTTCACATGGTGTACTTTGCATATGAGTCAAATGAGCAGGGTGACAATATACAACCTTGATGTACTCCTTTCCCAATTTGGAGCCAGTCTGTTATTCCATATCCAGTTCTAACTGTTGCTCCTTGACCTGCATGCAGATTTCTCAGGAGGCAGGTCAGATGGTCTGGTATTCCCATCTCTTGAAGAATTTTCCACAGTTTGTTGTGATCCACACAGTCAAAGGCTTTGGCATAGTCAATAAAGCATAAGTAGATGTTTTTCTGGAACTGTCTTGCTTTTTCAATGATCCAACGGATGTTGGCAATTTGATCTCTGGTTCCTCTGCCTTTTCTAAATCCAACTTGAACATCTGATGTTCACGGTTCACGTATTGCTGAAGCCTGGCTTGGAGAATTTTGAGCATTACTTTGCTAGTGTGTGAGTTAAGTGCAATTGTGTGGTAGTTTGAATATTCTTTGGCATTGCCTTTCTTTGGGTTCATAATGAAAATTGACCTTTTCCAGTCCTGTGGCCACTGCTGAGTTTTCCAAATTTGCTGGCATATTGAGTGCAGCACTTTAACAAAATCATCTTTTAGGATTTGAAATGGCTCAACTGGAATTCCATCACCTTTACAGCTTTGTTCATGGTGATGCTTCCTAAGGCCCACTTGACTTAGCATTTGTGTCTGGCTCTAGGTGAGTGATCACACCATGGTGGTTGTCTGGATCATGAAGATCTTTTTGGTATAGTTCTTCTGTGTATTCTTGCCACCTCTTCTTAATATCTTCTGCTTCTGTTAGGTCTATGCCATTTTTGTCCTTTATTGTGCCCATATTTACAAGAAATGTTCCCTTGGTATCTCTAATTTTCTTGATGAGATCTCTAGTCTTTCCCATTCTATTGTTTTCCTCTATATCTTTGCACTGATCACTGAGTAAGGCTTTTTTATCTCTCCTTGCTATTCTTTGGAACTATGCATTCAAATGGGTATATCTTTCATTTTCTCCTTTGCCTTTAGCTTCTCTTCATTTCTCAGCTATTTGTAAGGCCTTGTTAGACAACCATTTTTCCTTTTTGCATTTCTTTTTCTTGGGGATGGTCTTGATCCCTGCCTCCAGTACAATGTCACAAACCTCTGTCCATAGTTCTTCAGGCACTCTGTCTATCAGATCTAATCCCTTGAATCTATTTGTCACTTCCACTGTATAATTGTAAGGGATTTGATTTAGATCATGCCTGAATGGTCTAGTAGTTTTCCCTACTTTCTTCAATATAAGTCTGAACTTGGCAATAAAGAGTTATGATCTGAGCCACAGTCAGCTCCTGGTCTTGTTTTTGCAGACTCTATAGAGCTTTTCCATCTTTGACTGCAAAGAGTATAATCAACCTGATTTCAGTGTTGACCATCTGGTGATATCCATGTGTAGAGTCTTCTCTTGTGTTGTTGGAAGAGGGTGTTTGCTATGACCAGTGCTTTCTTTTGGCAAAACTCTGTTAGCCTTTGGCTTGCTTCATTTTGTACTCCAAGGGCAAATTTGCCTGTTACCCCAGGTATCTCTTGACTTTTGCTTTTGCATTCCAGTGCCCTATAATGAAGAGGACATCTTATCCTTCTCCATCAGAAGGCAGACAGAATGAAAATCACAATCACAGAAAAGTAACCTAAATGATCACATGTATCACAGCCTTCTCTAACTCAGTGAAACTATGAGCCATGCTGTGTAGGGTCATGCAAGGCAGACGGGTCATGGTGGAGAGTTCTGACAAAATGTGGTCCACTGGAGAAGGGAATGGCAAACCACTTCAGTATTCTTGCCTTGAGAAGCCATGAACAGTATGAAAAGGCAAAAAGGTGTGACGCTGAAAGATGAACTCCCCAGGTCAGTACCTGCCCAATATGCTACTGGAGATCATTGGAGAAATAAGTGCAGAAAGAAAGAAGAGACAGAGCCAAGCAAAGCAACACCCTCTTGTGGATGTGATAGGTGATGGAGGTAAAGTCTGACGCTGTAAAGAGCAATATTGCATAGGAACCTGGAATGTTAGGTCCATGTATCAAGGCAAATTGTAAGTGGTCAAACAGGAGATGGTAAGAGTGAACATTGACATTTTTGGAATCAATGAACTAAAATGGACTGGAATGGGTGAATTTAACTCAGATGACCATTATACCTACTACTGTGGGCAAGAATCTTTTAGAAGAAATGGAGTAGCCATCATAGTCAACAAGAGTCCTAACTTCAGCACTTGGGTGCAATCTTAAAAATGACAGAATGATCTCTGTTCATTTCCAAGGAAAACCATTCAATATCACAGTAATCCAAGTCTATACTATAGTATAATGTAGTATATTCCATGTATTGTCATATATAATATGTAGTATAATATATATAAATAGTATATGTAATAAATATATACAAAGGTATTATGTATAAGTTGTTTATTAAAACATTTTTAATATATATATGTGTGTGTGTATGTACTTATTAGCTTTAAAAAGTACCTTTAAATAGCAGGCTAAAAAATGATAAGGAAATCTCTCCTCCATCTTTTGCTATTTATAACATTTCTGTGTTATTGCCATTTATTTATAATATTTGTGTGTCAGAACACACACAACATTTATGGTTTCCCAACCATAATTTCTATAGTTTTTTTTTTTTGTCTTTTTCTGACAGGTACTATAGTTTAGTGGATTCAGTAATTGTCATTCTTTTTGTAAGTGTTTTTATCATGTATCTCTTTTTTAAGCCGGTCTTATACATTTTAAAAAGAAGGGTTTATAGAGACTAAATCCCCTGTGTTTGTTGTAATAGTTGGATTGAAAAAAAGTTTGAATCTATAAATAACTTGAGATTCATTTGATATGTGGTATAAGGTGAGAATACAAATTAACTTGTAACCTCCAGGATGATATCTAGTGAACCATTTTGCTTATTACTTCTGTAACCTTCAGAAAGATGAAACTGTCCAAGGGACAAATGAAAAATTAAAATATGCTTTCCTTCTAGGAAACTGAGACTTCAAACAGCAAAACATATGTTCAATGATTTTGAGGATTTAGGGAAGAAAACAGTTCAAGTAATTAGCTACAGAACCTGTGTTGGGGAGAAAAGGAAATTGGGGCCAGATAGGGTCTTATGAGTTGAAAGAAAATGAAAAAATCAAGGAAGCAGTGCCTGGGACATAAAAGGCATTCAACACATTTCTGTTTGCCGCATTCGTGTGATTTCAAGGATTTTGGGAGGTGGAATGAGCGTGAGAACAAGCATTGTTTTTGTTTAGTTGCTAAGTCACGTCTGGCTCTTTGTGACCCATGGACTGTAGCCCGCCAGGCTCCTCTCTCCTTGGGATTTCCTAGGCAAGAATATTGGAGCGGATTACTAGGTCCTTCTGTGGATGATCTTCCTGATCTAGGGATCAAACCAGCGTCTCCTGTGTTGCAGGCAGACTCTTTACCATCTGAGCCACCAGGGAAGCCCTGAGTACAAGCATACTGCATACTTTGGAGATACTGTGGGTTTGATTCCAGATCACCACAATAAGCAAATATCAAGTGAAAGTGAGTCACAAGAATTTTTTTGTTTTCCCAGTGCATATATAGTTATCTTTACACCATAGTGTAGTCTATTACGTGTGCAATAGCATTATGTCTTAAAAAACCAAGGTCCATACCTTGGACATTTAATTTACTCCATAAATTAAAAAATACTTTATTGCTGGAAAATGCTAACCATCATCTGAGCCTTCAGAGAGTTATCTTTTGGCTGGTGGAAGCTTTTGCCTTGATGTTGATATCTGTGGACTAATGAGGGTGGGCTTATTTTGTTTTATATATATATTTTTTATTTTTGGCTGTACTGGGTCTTCACTGCAGCATGGACTTTTCTCTAGTTGCAGAGAGCAGAAGCTACCCCCTAGTTTTGGTGTGAGGGCTTCTGATTGCGGTGGCTCCTTGTCGCAGGACACAGGCTCTAGGGCCCGCCGGCTTCAGTAGTTGTGGCTTCTGGGCTCTAGGGACAGGCTCAATAGCTGTGGCACGTGGGCTTAGTGCTCTGAGGTGTATGGGATCCTCCTGGATTGGGGACTGAAACTGTGTCTCCTGCATTGGCAGGCGGACCGCCACTGAGCCACCAGGGAGTCCCCAAGGTGGACTTATTAATTGTCCTAATTTCAATATTGTTGTGTCTCAGAACAGAGAGGTCTGAGGAGAGGAAGAGAGGGAAACAGCCGGTCGATGGAGCAGTCAGAACACACACATTTATTGGTTAAGTTCATTGTCTTACATGAATGCAGCTTGTGGTGCCCCCAAACAATTATAAGAGTAAAATAAAGATCACTGGTCACAGATCACCATAACCAGTAAAATAATACGTAAACGTTTGAAATGTTGCAAGAATTACCAGGATATGACACAGAGCTACAAAGTGAGCAGATGCTTTTGGAGAAATGGCACCAGTGGATTTGTTCAACTCAGGGTTGCCGCAAACCTTCAATTTGTTAGAATATGCAATATTTTCAATATCTAAAAATAATGCAATAAAGCGAAGTTCAATAAAACAAGATATGCCAGTGTAAGAAATGTGGAAGATTTGTGAAATGTGGAAGAAGTGTGGCTGTGGTTAAAAAGTGTGAGATGTTGGTTGGGTGGTAACAAGTTTCAAGGTGTGACTTTTAAAGTGAGTTGTCAAAATGTGTTAGACATGAAATTTCCTGGTACTCAGAAAAAATTGCCAGAAGGCTTGAAGTTTGAATTGGTTTGAATGTGAGATCTAAGTTGTTTCTGGGCAATGGAAGGATTTGGGGGATGGAAGGATGAAGACTTAACCAGCTCCATAATTATTTTGTGAATACGGGGAACCAATCGACTTTATGAGGTAGGTCCTATTTTATATTTATTCCATAGATTAGGAAATGAAGTATATTAGGTAATATCAATATTACTAATTTTACTTAATCGATATTAAATAATTTTCCGATCGCCATAGAATGAGTAACTGCCAGAGTCAAGATTCAAGTCCAGCCAGTCCGACTCTCAAGCTTGTTATCTGACCATTCTGTAGCCCCACCCCCAGGCGTCTGGGTGGGGAGGGTTTATGTGTGTATGTGTGTCGGTCGTGGGGCTGGGTTGTTAGTTTATGTGACTACAACCCTTGGGGATTGTACAGAGGCGGAGCAGGACTCAGAACCTGTGTTATGGGGCAACTCAGGGAGCTCTGGAGTCTATTTCAAATCTATAAGAGAATGGAATGGAATGCATTGTGGAATGGAAGGGGAATTTTCCATTCCATGGTTACCCTCATCCTCCAAGACTGAGGTGGTTCCCAAGGAGAAGAGACTTAATTAAAAGAAAAAAAGAGCAAACCTTTTAAGCACTTCAGAAACTATATTTCTTTAAAATGTATTGAGCAATTTATCCATTTGTTCAACACACACTTTAGTATCTGTCTTGTACTAGGCAGAGTATGTGTGTGTGTGTCTGACTCTCTGAGACCCCATGGACTGTAGCCCATCTGGCTCCATTGCCCATGGGATTTTCCAGGTGAGAATACTGGCGAATACTTTCCCACTCTCAATACATTGCCAGGTAATTTAATGCTATGTTCTTAGTCTGACTTGGGATAGATTGAATTCTGAGAGAGCTTTTATTGAATAAGTGGAGAACTGAAATTTAAAAATAATTGTGGAACACTCGCAGTTATAAAAACAATCCATGCATTTAGCCCTAGCATAGGTGCTAGCAGTATTTTATGAATCATCTTACTTGAAAATGAGAGAGCAGACTAGGGAGGGTCTGCTTGCTAAAGTGAAGTGAAGTGAAGTCATTCAGTCATGTCCGACTCTTCTCGACCCCATGGACTGTAGCCTACCAGGCTCCTCCATCCATGGGATTTTCCAGGCAAGAGTACTGGAGTGGAGTGCTGTTTCCTCACATGGAAAACTGTGCCTTCCAGAAGGCTTTACCTCTAGGTTGCTGCCTTTGTACATCCTCTGTTGTGTCCTTGAATCCTACTCATTTTTCTCTGTCTTGTTTCAGATATCACTTCCTTCAGAAGTTTTCTCTGGACTCAATGCTGGGGGTTTCCCCCAGCATCCTTTCGTAGCAGGTATCACAGAGTATTGCAGTAGTTTGATACTAATTGGTATTCTCTCTTGTTTAACATTGTGTTCCCATCCTGAGGTCACCATATAATAGTTGTTGAGTGAACAAGTATTGTTTCATGAATGATTCTCAGAACAGAGCCTTCTTCTTCTTTATAATCACTTTACTATCTTCTCTGTGGGCATCTTTGAGGTTCTCAGTATGTGTCATTAGCATAAACAAAAAGGAAGGAAAGCAAAAACAAGGTGGTTAGTGGCTGCATGTAATTTTTTGGAGACCCAGGCTTCCTCCTTCTTCAATTGTTTCTTTATACATTCTACATTATAATGTCAGCTCCATGTCCCTCCTCCCTCACCCAGAAAACAGGTGTAAAGAAATGTCAACAATTATTCTCATTGTAAACAGAGAATTTTGACCCTCACCCCCTTCTTCAGGCTTCCCAGGTGGTGCCAGTGGTAAAGAATCTGCCTGCCAATGCAAGAGGTGCAACAGAGGCAGTTTCGATCCCTGGGTTGGGAAGATCCCCTGGAGTAGGAAATGGCAACCCACTCCAGTATTCTTGCTGCAAAATTCCCTGGACAGGGGAGCCAAGCTACAGTCCATGGACAAAGAGTTGGACATGACTGAGCACACACACGTACACACACTCACTCTTCTTCACGGACGATCGTGGCGCTTTGTTTTATCTTCTTTCTTCCTCTTCTGGGCTTATAGAAGATTTCTTATTGATTGTATTTTTAATTTTTTTGTATTCTTGCTATAATTTTATTTTATATTTTTTAAATGAGGGATTGATCTGTAGCTTTAGTTTTAATTGAGGTATAGATGATTTACAATATTGTGTTAGTTTCAAGTGTACAGTGTATTGATTCAGTATTTTTGCATATATATATTCCACTATAGGTTGTTACAAGATAAGATACTGGGTATAATTCCCTATTGCGTATCAGCTTTATATATAGTAGTTTGTATCTGTTAGTCCTATACTCTTAATCTGTCCCTCCCCACCTTCCTTCTCCCTTTTGGTAACTGCAAGTTTGTTTTCTGTATCTGTGAGTCTCTTTCTGTTTTACATATATATTCATTTGTGTTATCTTTTAGATGCCACATGAAGTGATATCATACAGTATTTGTCTTTCTCTGACTTACTTCACTAAACATAGTGTTCTCTAAGCCATCCATGTTGCTGCAAGCGTTGATTAGTTTTTAAAATGTGTTACGTCCCTTTTCTGTGTACACGACTAGTTAGGTCCTGTTCTATGTCACATCTGCATATATAGGGATGTAGCACCATTCATTTGGCAAGCGTGGTTTGGATGCTGCCATGCGCCTGGTCCTGTTTGATAAACCAGGGATGAGTTCCTAGGAGGCACCGGGGTCATGGCTGGCATCTCTGTGGAGGGTGGAGAACCCATAAACCAGGGGTTGGGGAGTGGGAAATGGAGGAGAAGGCATCTTGGGCAGGAGAGACGTTGATACCAGAGCAGCGCGCAGGCCCTTAGGGGCCTCTGAATGCCATGCCCTGGCGGAGGTCCCAGCTGCACCCCTGGCGGCTCCACTGCAGCTTTGTCTCTGTTCATCCTCTTCTTTGTCATAACCATGCAAGTGCCAGGAGAAGGACCAGACTGTGGAAAAAGAATTGCAAGGATATTTCATGAGTGGTGATGTGTATGTTCCATTCTGTCAAATCTATCTTGTCATTGTCTTGTCTAACCATCTATTGCTTGTATGAGGGAATCTGGGTTAGGGAGTGACCCTTAAGAATGCTGGGAGTGAGGTGTACAGGTGTGCCTGTTTATAGGGTGTGTAAGTATCTGAAAGCCTTAGACCTCCTGTGAAGCCAGATGGGCTCTCCTAGTATGCAGTGATGGAACCCACGTGTTCCTGCACTCTAGTTGTAAACCTTTGGGTTAAATGTTGCTCTTAGCTATTTGGTGTGCATCTTCTCATCGGCATCCCTTCTCTTAGGAAGCACTGCCATCAATATGATTGAGGCTTTGCTACCAGGGCAGTGGCGAGAATGACTGTGCTGCCCAATATCAGCCAGCTTGCCACAATCTTCCCAGAGTACAGGGACTGTGGGAGTAGCTTTGCACATTCAGCCCTACAACAGTGGGGCCCTGGATCTACATTTTATGCTGAAAAGTGTAAAAAGCCTGAACATATCTAGGTAGCCAAAGAGCCAATAATCACATTTTTAATTTGAAAACACACCAGTGACATCTTAAAAAACACAGACAAAAAAACACATTCACAAAAACAAGTCACCTTTATACGCAGTAAAAAGCATTCCTGTTTTTAAATCAAGGTTTACTTTTTTCAGTCTTCCTCGAAAGTTGCAGGTAGCAGGCTCTTCTTTAAAGACAGAGATTTTCTTCAATGAAATATTCCATTTGGTTCTTTGGGAGTCATTGGATGAGGGTCTGTAGGGGAAAATGTATTGCAAGAATACTTCATGAGTGAACTTTCCATTCCATCAAATCATGTGTTGTCAGTGTCTTGTCTAATCACCTATTGCTACTATGAGGGAAACTACTGGTTGTTGTATGTGGAGCTTCTGTTAGGTCATCTTCTAAATTTTTATGTTTAGCTCTTTTTTTAAATAAGAAGCACGTTTCTTAAATGAGAAAATTTTAAAACAGAGAATGTTTCTTAAGTGAAAGACAAAAATAACCAGAGCAGTTACTTCTGTTCTTGCTGACACAAACTGCCACTACACTGCTGAACAGAAGCAGTGACAGGCATTCAGGCTTTCTTCCTGATATTAGTAAGAAGTGTTTATTATATTTCATTCATTAAAGGATATTTGTTATAGTCTTCTGATAGATAAACTTTCTCAAGTTATGGGAGCTCTCTTCTCTTCCAAGTTTGTTTCTTTTCTCCTCCAAAGATGTTGTGTTCAAGTCTATCAAGATCTTTGTTTTAAACTAGGTGTTGGCAAACTGTGGCCTAGAGGTCAAATGTGGTTCACTCCTCTTTTTTTAGGGCCCATCAGCTAAAAGTGGACTTTGCAATTCTTAATCATTGGCCAAAAAAGTCCAAAGAAGAGTGAAAGTATATGAAATTCAAAATTCCATGTCCATAAATGAAGTTTTATTGGAACATAGCCATATCTTTCATTCATGTGTTGTCTTGGCCGTTTTCAGGCCACCATGGGAGCACTGAGCAACTGTGACGGAGGTAAATGGCCAGCAAAGCCTAAAACATTTGTCATCTAGCCCATCTACCTTTCAAAGAATTTTGATGACTCCTGTTTAGACCATCATTATGATCATGTTTATTCTCTTTTGCCCTACCGAAATATCAAATAGGATGCTTTCAGCCACAAGTAATAGAAATCGTGACTCAAAGGGCTTATTATTTTTTTTTTTTTTTAAAAACTAACTAATTTTAAAATTTATTTGGCTGCCCCAGATCTTAGTTGCCGCATGTGGGATCTTCCAGTTTTGTTACAGCATGCAAACTCTTTCGTTGTAGCATGTGGGATCTAGTTCCCTGAACAGGGATCAAACCCACCCCCTCCATTGGGAACATGTAGTTTCAGCCACTGGACCACCAGGGAAGTCCCAAACCAAACTTACTTAAAGAGTAAGAGCATTCACACATAGACAAGCTCTGGACACAGTATAATCACTCTTCACATCTGATTCTCTCGCTTTTGTATCTTATATTGGTTGTCTTTGTTCTTAAGTGTCCTGCCTGCCCAGATGGAATCTTTTAAATTTGATTTTCTTAGTCCCTAAAATAAGTAAAACTTCGCTGACGATACAACTAGGATGATTTGTAGAGACTGGTCTGTAGGGGATTTTGTAAACTGCTTTAGCAAATATAGTTTGAACACATGTTAATTTGCTTTCCAATCACATGGTCATGTGTGTGGTTACTCTGGGTGCCGTATGCAAAGATCATGGCTCAGGTATCAATGATACCTACACCGAGACTTAAAAATGTCCTTCATGGTAAGATGTTGAATGTAACCGTAGAAGTCTCCACCTCTCTGTGTCAACGTGTATCTCCCTGATGTTCTCTATCTTAAAGAGTCATTTTAGTGACTGGGCCTCTTAGGAGTAGTCATTCTGTAGCCTTTCTGACCCTGATGACCTGAGAATGAAAATGTCAAAGGGGAAGGGTCTGAAATGCTAGCCAAGTATGATGATGATGGCTGACATTTGGTCCGTTGCCTGGGGGATATAATCTACACCTATCACAGAGTAGGAAAATCATAAAAGAGGACCTGAATTTTCCCCACTGATGCCTAGTCTTTCTGCATCCAGAAGGAATTATTTCTTAAAAACTTCAGTTCCATGAAGATAAAAAATTTTAGTGCTGATAAAAAATAAATAAACCTTGAGGCTTCCCTGGTGGTCTGGTGGCTAAGACTACATGTTTCCAATGCAGGGTACCTGGGTTTGATCCCTGGTCAGAGAACTAGATCCCACATGCTGAAACTAAGTCCTGATGCACTTAAATAAATAAATAAATAAACACTAAATAAGCCTTTTAACTAGAAGGAAATGATGACTACTTCTAAAAAGAATCAGTTCAGTTCAGTCACTCAGTCATGTCTGACTCTTTGTGACTCCGTGTACTGCAGCACGCCAGGCTTCCCTGTCCATCACCAGTACTCCCAGAGCTTGCTCAAACTCATGTCCATTGAGTCAGTGATGCCATCCCACCATCTCTGTCATCCCTTTCTCCTACTTTCAATCTTGCCCAACATCAGGGTCTTTTCCAATGAGTCAGTTCTTTGCATCAGGTGGCTTAAGTACTGGAGCTTCAGCTTCAGCATCAATGAATATTGAGGACTGATTTCCTTTAGGATTGACTGGTTTGATCTCCTTGCAGTCCGAGGAAATCTCAAGAGTTTTCTCCAGCACCACAGCTCAAAAGCATCAATTCTTCAGTGGTCAACTTTTGTTATGGTCCAACTCTCACATCCACACATGACTGCTGGAAAAACCATAGCTGTGAGTAGATGGACCTTTGTTGGCAGAGTAGTGTCTCTACTTTTTAATATGCTGTCTAGGTCGGTCATAGCTTTTCTTCCAAGGAGCAAGTGTCTTTTACTTTCATGGCTGCAGTCATCATCTGCAGTGATTTTGGAGCCCCCAAAACTAAAATCTGTCACTGTTTCCATTGTTTACCCATCTATTTGCCATGAAGTGATGGGACCAGATGCCATGATCTTAGTTTTCTGAATGTTGAGTTTTAAGCCAGCTTTTTCACTCTTCTCTTTCCACCTTCAAGAAGCTCTTTAGTTCCTCTTCACTTTCTGCCCAGGGTGATGTCATCTGCATATCTGAGGTTATTGATATTTCTCCCAGCAATCTTGATTCCAGCTTGAGCTTCATCCAGTCTGATATTTAGCATGATGCACTCTGCATAGAAGTTAAATAAGCAGGGTGACAATATACAGCCTAGACGTACTCCTTTACCAATTTTGAACAAGTCCATTTTTCCATGTCTGGTTCTAACTGTTGCTTCTTGTTCTGCATACAGATTTCTCAGGAGGCAGGTTAGATGGGCTGGTATTCCCATCTCTTTAAGAATTTTCCAGTTTGTTTTAGTCCACACAGTTGAAGCATTTACCATAGTCAGTGAAGCAGAAATAGATGTTATTTTTGGAATTATTTTGTTTTTTCGATGACCCAATGGATGTTGGCAATATGATTCCTCTGCCTTTCCTAAATCCAGCTTGAACATCTGGAAGTTCACGGTTCATGTACTGTTGAAGCCTGGCTTGGAGAATTTTGAGCATAACTTTGTTAGCGTGTGAGATGAGTGCAATCATGTGGTAGTTTGAACATTCTTTGGCATTGCCTTTCTTTGGGATTGGAATGAAAACTGATCTTTTCCAATCCTGTGGCCACTGCTGAGTTTTGCAGATTTGCTGGCATATTGAGTGCAGCACTTTCGCAGCATCATATTTTAGGATTTGAAATAGCTCAACTGGCATTCCATCACCTCCACTAGCTTTGTTTGTGGTGATGCTTCCTAAGGCCCAGTTGAATTCACATTCCAGGATGTCTGGCTCTAGGTGAGTGATCACACCATCGTGGTTATCTGGGTCATGAAGATCTTTTTGGTATAGTTCTTCTGTGTATTCTTGCCACCTCTTCTTAATATCATCTGCTTCTGTTAGGTCCATACCATTTCTGTCCTTTATCGAGCCCATCTTTGCATAAAATTATCCCTTGGTATCTCTAATTTTCTTGAAGAGATCTCTAGTCTTTCCCATACTATTGTTTTCCTCTATTTCTTTGCATTGATCATTGAGGAAGGCTTTCTTATCTCTCCTTGCTATCCTTTGGAACTCTGCATTCAGATGGGTTTATCTTTCCTTTTTTCCTTTGTCTTTTACTTCTCTTCTTTTCTCAGCTATTTGTAACCTCCTCAGACAACCATTTTGCCTTCTTGCATTTTGTATTCTAAAAAGTATATCCTATCATTTAAAAGGCTCAAATCATCAAGATTATTTCTGACTGGATTTTCCCTAGAGTCTAGGATAGAGTACCTGTTTGTATGTGTGAAGTATCAATCAAAATGTAAGGTTTTCATTGGGATTTATAAATAAGAACAGCATTTTTCATGAAAGAGGGAATACAATACAATATATTTTAAATTAAAAGGCTCAAATCTAGAAAGATAAGTGAAGTTGAAAGGAAAACGGTCAAAAGAAGAGAACAGAGACCTCATTAAAGATATTTTAAAATCAGCCTAAATTTCTATAAGAATATAAAATAATTACATGCTTTTTTACAACTTGGAGTTAAGTAGTGCAATTATTGCCCCAGTATAGAGTCTCCCAGGAGGTAAATGAGTTTCCCTTTCAAACAGTCATTTATCTTAATTGTATTAACTGAATCTGGTTGTGAAGTATAATCCACTTCCTTCTAAAGTAACCACCAGGGATGGGAGTCTTCATTCCAACTTGGCATTTCTCTTTCACCTTTTCACTCCGTGGTAACAGACAAACTGCTGGTAGGTGATTCCATTGGGATAAGTTAAATATCCAGCCTCCTCTCTTCTGCTGACTCTTACTTCCTAATTCCTCCCTTCCGAATAGTATTCTTTGATCATTCAGTTGATTTTAGACCCTTCTCCTCTGTCTTTCTTTTGAGAGATTCTTGACTCCTTCCTGGTCATTTTCTCCCAAATCTGGTTATTAGCTGAGTCCTGAGGTTTGGCATCGCTGATGATGCTGTGCTGACATAGGCCTTGGTTTCTAACCTGAGTATCGCTGGTCTGACAGTTGGTGTCCTTTTATCAAATCACGTACCCTTGTTTTATTAATGAAGCAATAATTTTATTTTTTTATATGAGCATTTTTATAGAAATTTTTTAAAATTTAAAAAACAGCTTAAGAGTAGCACATCTACATTTTAAAAACTTGAAAAAGTTTAAAATCTAACTTGAATTCATGTTTTAAAATAAGGTTTTGCTAAAAGTTACATGCAGCAGCCAGTACAAACAAATATTCTGAGATTTTTCCTGTGTGTTCCACTAGAATTACAACTCTCTTGGCACAAGGTCTTCCCTCCAAGGTGTGTCAGGTAGCAGGCACCATGATTTTTGCTTTGAGGTAACTTTAATCATCAAATTCCTCACCTGTCAAGCTTCCTTGTCACTCACTATGTCACTCTCCTACCATTAGACCAAGTGCATTGTATTTTGGTTTGGTTATATTAGCACTTCTGTACTCATATCACATTCTGTATTAGGTAGGAAGAAAATAATGATGACCAAAAAATGCAAATGTATTTATCCCTCACATAACAGTCATAGGGTGAGCAAGCCAGGGCTAAAATGATGTTACATGGTGTCAGGGACTCCAATTCCTTCTATATGATTATTCAGCTGTTCTTTTTTTTTAAAGAGAGGCTAGTGTTGTGCTCTTAATTTTATTATTTCTTTTACGGCTTTGCTGGGATTTAATTGGTGTACAAAACCCCATATACTTAATGTGTACAGTTTGATGAGTTTGAGCATTATGCATAAACCCCTGGGCTTCCCAGGTGGCACAGAGGTAAAGAATCCGCCTGCCAATACAAAAGATTCAGGTTCAAACTCTGGGTCGGAAAGATCCCTGGAATAGGAAATGGCAGCCCCCTCTAGTATTCTTGCTTGGGAAATCCCATTCACAGAGGAGCCTGGCGGGCTACAGTCTATGGGATTGCAAAGAGTTGGACATGACCGAACGACTGAGCATAAACCCCTGATGTCTTCACAATTAAAGTGCATTCTTAATACATGACTTCAATCCCACAGCTTAACATTGCTTTTTCATCTCTTATCATTATATTGCAGTTCAGCCAATAGGAAGAGGGGAGTGAGTTGTTTTACTTTTAAAGACATAACCTAGAAGTTTCCCATATCACTTCCACTCATAGTCCTGGCAGAAATCTCGTCATGGCCATAACCAGCTGAAGGAAGGCTGTGGCCTTTAGTTTGGTGACACTGGACCCAGGTAAAATTATGGTGTTCAGTTACTAAAGAGGGAGAGGGGAATGGATTTTAGGAAACCACCCACAGTCTCTGCTTCACTCTCCATGCTTAGCCTCTGGTTGTCTGTGTCCACAGAAGAGTTCACCAGCATGGTTGTTCTGTGTGTGTAACCAATAAAAACAGTGCAAAATGGCACTGATGGCAGAATTGAAAAAATTCTGAAATAGCTCCTCTATGATGACCTGGAGGAGTTGTTAAGTCCTGGTCATTTTGGTCTGCTAAAGAGAGTTTTCATAATCCTATAATTATGTTGGAATTTCCATGTGACGGGGTTGGGCTTCTATGATGTTTCCTGGATGGTTGAATATTCTGACCCTGGAAACTTAAAATCACTACACCCATCCTTATAATGCACTGCTATCCCTTGGTGAGGACACAGTCTTTGAATTTATTATTATTATAAACCATATCTTGTATAATAGTAATGTGTCAGGATATTCATTTTGCTAAGTGTCAGAGGAAATGCTCTGAAGGACTATTTCAAATATATAACAAATCTCTTATGATCGGTCTTCCATGTTTATTTTACTTTATCATTTTAGAATAGTGAAAGTGTTAATTGCTCAGTCGTGTCTCATGGTTTGTGACCCCATGGACTGTAGCCTGCCAGGCTTCTCTGTCCATGGGATTCTCCAGACAAGGATACTGGAGTGGGTTGCCATTCCCTTCTCCAGGGGATCTTCCCAACCTAGGGATCGAAACTGGGTCTCCTGCATTGCAGGCAGATTCTTTACCATTTGAGCCACCAGGGAAGTCCTAATTTTAATTTTTATTTAAAAATTAAACAATTTTGGTTGCACTACACAGCCTGTGGGATCTTAGCTCCCCAAGCAGAGACTGAACCAATGCCCCTTGCACCAGAAGCTCAGAGTCCTAACCACTGGACAGCCAGGGAAGTCCTAGGCTTGAGTATTTTAAACAGTATGTCAATAATGTTATTAGGATTCCACTGTATTTATTGATCAGTTTAGAGATTGCAGAAAGCAAACTAATGGTTCCCCAAAGGTTTCCTTATAATCCCTGGGGCCTGTGAATCTGTTACCTTCCATGACAAAGGGGCTTTCCAGACATGATTAAGGGTATGGATATTGAGATGGGACGGCTCAGATGGTAAAGTGTCTGTCTACAATGCGGGAGACCTGGGTTTGATTCCTGGGTTGGGAAGACCCCTTGGAGAAGGAAATGGCAATCCACTCCAGTACTATTGCCTGGAAAATCCCATGGACAGAGGAGCCTGGTAGGCTACAGTCCATGGGGTCACAAAGAGTCGGACACGACTGAGCGACTTATTGAGATGGGAGATATCCTGGATTATCTGGGTGGGGCCAATCTAAATCTCCTTAGTTCTCAAAAGTGGGAGATGGAGGCAGAAGAATGGTTCAGAAAGATGTGGTGTGAGGACTTGACCCAACAGTGCAGCCTTGAAAACAGGAGGAAGGGGGCTTTGAGGAATGTGGGCAGTTCTAGAAGCCTGAAAAGGCAAAGAAACAGATGCTCCTCCAGAGCCTTCAGAAAGGAATTTGGCCCCTGCCACACGTTGGTTTTAGCTCATTGAGACAGAGGTTGAACTACTGAGCCACAGAACCGCAAGATGATCCACTTGTTGTTCAAGCCACTTTGTTGCAGCAACAATAAGAAAATACTAAAGAGATAGTTGACCTTTTTTCTTTTTTTGACCTTTTTTCAATGTTAAGTCATCCCACCCAGAAACAAAAGTATTTTTTCTTCTGTTTATATAAATTTTATTTTATATCACATAGTAACGTTTTAAATTCTTTCTTTTTTTAAAATTTTATTTATTTATTATTATTTTTACTTTACAATATTGTATTGGTTTTGCCATACATCAACATTACATCTGCCACGGGTGTTAAAATTGTCTTTCTGTAGGTCATGCACATCTTGTTAAATTGTGAATTTGCTCTTTAGCTACAAAGTGAATTGCATCACTCTCTTCCTTTAATTGGCTTTTGTAGCTTTCAAAAACTTACTGAATAAACAACTAAAATCCTCAGTTTCATACTCAGAGCCTCCATAATTAGTTTCTTCCTCTTCTTAGCCTCATTCTTCCCTGCATTCCACCAATTGCTCTCACTCCTTTGGACGGGTGAACAAAGTTCATGATAATTTTGTTCTTGTTTAGAGTTATCAGATAAAAATACAGAATACTAAATTAAATTTGAATTATTTCTAATGAGCAATAATTTTTTAGTGTCAGTAGTTCCCATGCAATATTTTCCCTTTTTCTCATGTAATATGCATAAGCAATTAGAAATTACCGAAATTGAACTGATACTTTGTACTATTGTTTGCTAAACCTGGCAACCTTATTCATGATCTTTATGAGTTTTCTCTTTCCCTCCATTCCCTGTCTACAGATATCCTTAGGGGCTAAGTCAAATACCACCTTATCATAAGCCCTTCTGCATTTTTACTTCCTTCATAGAATTGGTAGGTTAAATGTCTTTCAGATTGCAACCGTGCTGAACATTTATTTTTCTCCATTTGCCCTTAATGCCTCATATCTGTTAGAATCTCAATAAACATTTGCTGAATAAATGAATAAATATTAGGCAATAAATCAGTTGAAGTAAATCTCAAAATGATTGTTATTGGTAAACTCATAGGCTTTAAAGAAAGTTCTATTAAAGCTAAGTATAAACATTGTTCTTTTCTAAGTAACGTGGCGTTGTGTTTGCCACTAAAACACATTTAATGAAATGGGAAACACCATATAAAACTTTTAAGTGCATCCACTAAAGGTTAGGAAGTTATGCCTACAGAGAATTAGGCTAACTAAATCAAAATGTTCCTACTCTAAAGCTGTGGGTATCCATCAAAGATTTGCCCAGAATGTTCCCCATACAGAATCATTGACTATAGGAGATACACTCCTGGGTTTAAATCTGGAGATAGGATATGAATCCTTTCCCCTTTGGAAAAAAATTGAGATGAAATCTGTTATCAAAGGAGCTTGAAATAATTTCCTTGAATTGATTTTTCTTTTTAAAATTCAAGATGATTGACCTCAGAGACCCCCTGCTAGGAATTGTGCCCGCAGAAAATCTTGATTGCTAGGATTGATGCTGATGAAGGTTCCTCTGCATCAGAATGTCTCTTAGAAGATGCATGCAACACACCACCTAACACAGGACAAAGCAAACTTACTGTCACATCAGGAGAGATCAATGTGGTTAAGATGTATCATCATTTCAGCTCCACACTGGACCTTCACAAGACAACAAATGACTGTTCACACAATATAGGTAATGGAAGCTACTTGCTTGTGAGTGAAGGATAATTTAAAATTTTCTATAACTGAAAAGTATTATCATTGTAAATTTTGTATCTATTGGGCATTTGTGTGTGTGTGTGTGTGTGTGTGTATGAATTGGGATTGTGTGTGTGTGTGTGTCCACTGTATATGCTTTAGGGAAAATACCTTTCTGAGAGAGCCTTAAGTTCAGGGCAACTCTGCTCTTCTGTTGCATGGATTCACGGTGTCTGGAATTTTAGATTCAAAGTATTTATCTAACCTGCGAGTTCTCTTTTGCTACTTTTGCATCACTTATTCAAGTTCATATATAATATTTTTCTTAGATTACTATAAGCCACTAGCCAGATTGTCTCTGTTTTAGTCCATCTAAATTCTTCAACACAACCACCAGAGTATTCTTTTGAACTGCAAATGCAACTTCATTACTGCTTAAAATTCTTTATTTTAAAGTCTTTTATTTAAAATTCCCCTCACGAAGGAGTTCAGGCTCCTCAACAAGGCATGAAGACCTCTTATCACAGCATTCTCTATATATGTTATTTTTTATGTTTACCTTTCATTTTTTCTAGAAATTTGTGAGCTTCCTCAAGGAAGGTAATGCATTTGCTTGATCCACTGCTGTGTCCCTAATAACCTCTCAAAGAGCTGGCAGAAAGTCCTTCTTAGTCTGTGTGTGCCTGCTAAGTTACTTCAGTCGTGTCCGACTCATTGCAATGCTATGGTCTGGAGCCCACCAGGCTCCTCTGTCCATGGAATTCTCCAGGCAAAAATACTGGAGTGGGTTGCCATGCCCTTCTCCAGGGCCTCTTCCTGACCCCACGTCTCTTATGTCTCCTTTATTGACAAGCAGGTTCTTTACCACTAATGCCACCTGGGAAACCCTGCTCAGTCTGATGCATGAATAAATATATATTGTGTTTCTTTCCTCCGGTTGATAAAAGGCTTCCTGACTCTTCCTGCTTCAAAGCTCTTATCTTCTCTTTGATTCACTCTTTGTTCCAATCCTGTGTAGGTAAGCGGTAGCAGGCAGAAAGGGAACATGGGTGAATGGGAACCCAGGAGTACAGCAGATATAAGCGATACCTGATTTGGTGCTATGGATGTCTCTTCAGGTTCATTCTCAAGAAAGGAAGGGATCAGCACATTTTCATCCTTACTGGGATTCAGGCATAAGGACAATTAGTGGACAGGAGGAGATCTGGTGAGGTGTACCATCAGAGATCAAAGGGAAAGAGGTCCTCTAGTCAAAGCTGTGGTTTTTCCAGTGGTCATGTATGGATGTGAGGATTGGACTATAATGAAAACTGAGTGCCAAAGAATTGATGGTTTTGAGCTGTGGTGCTGGAGAAGACTCTTGAGAGTAACTTGGGCTACAAGGAGATCCAACCAGTCCATCCTAAAGGAAATCAGTCATGAATATTCATTGGAAGGACTGATGCTGAAGCTGAAATTCCAACACTTTGTCTGACTCTTTGTGACCCCATGAATCGCAACACACCAGGCCTCCCTGTCCATCACCAACTTCCGGAGTTTACTCAAACTCATGTCCATCAAGTTGGTGATGGCATCCAGCCATCTCACCCTCTGTCATCCCCTTCTCCTCCTGCCCTCAATCCCTCCCAGCATCAGGGTCTTTTCCAATGAGTCAACTCTTCACATGAGGTGGCCAAAGTATTGGAGTTTCAGCTTTAGCATCAGTCCTTCCAATGAGCTAATCTCCTTTAGAATGGACTGGTTGGATCTCCTTGCAGTCCAAGGGACTCTCAAGAGTCTTCTCCAACACCACAGTTCAAAAGCATCAGTTCTTCAGTGCTCAGCTTTCTTCACAGTCCAACTTTCTCATCCATACATGACCACTGGAAAATCCATAGCCTTGATTAGACGGACCTTTGTTGGCAAAGTAATGTCTCTGCTTTTGAACATGCTATCTAGGTTGGTCATAACTTTCCTTCCAAGGAGTAAGCGTTTTTTAATTTCATGGCTGCAATCACCATCTGCAGTGATTTTACCTATCTGTAATTGTATTATCGTTCAAGTTACCATCATTTATTGCCTGAATTGTAGTAGTCATCCCAAGGGTCAGAGCTTCCATCCTGGTTTCTCTCCAATTAATTTTCTCCATTGTTTCTAAATCAGTCCTTCTCCAGCAAGACTCTACTCATGTCCTTCCCTGCTGAAACCCTTTCAATGGCTTCTCATTACTCTTGGGGTAAGGCTCAGTCTTAATATGGCTTTATTCTATGGCCTCTGTTTTAACTCTCTTGTTCCTGCCACTCCTTTTCTGCATTTTACATTTTCATGAGTAACTGTTTGTATTTTTCAGGAAGTGACCTTCCTTTTCTTCAGCTCTTGGTTTTTACTAATGTGATTTCCTCTTCTGGGATGACTTACCATCTACAGATTTTTCCCCAAGCCATCTAAACATCTTTCAACTTCTTACTGAGAAATCATTAGAAGCTTAAAGGTTCTTTTTTATCCTTTTCACACTAGACCATGTTTTTATAGGTACTCAAATTCAGTGATTTCTAAATCCTGTTGATGGTCAGAGGTGCCTGCAAACTCTTCAGAAAATATGGATTCTCAAGCTGCAGCCCAGATAAACTGAATAATAATTACTAAATGCCTTGTCTAGCAATTTATTTTTGTTTTCAAAAGCCTCACTTGCAATCAAGTCCAATAAGTATGAGAACAATGGTTATAGACTGGTGGTTGTCAACCCTCTTGTACTTTGGAACACACATAAAGCTTAAACAAACAAAAAAATAGGTGCACTGCACCCCAGCATCAATCAATAAAGCCCTTGTGGTTTGTACAAAGCAATAGAGTAAACCAAAAGGGACAAGAGACAAGAAAATGAGATATATTTAAAAATAAAGATTAATAGAGCCCAAGTTCCTTTCAAGGTCAGGAATAAGACAAACATGTTTGCCACCTTAAAAGTTCTGAACACTAAAACAAAATGAAACAACAAAAAATTAAGTGTATGAGACTTGTAAGGAAAGAAGCAAGCTGTCTTATTTTTCATTTCTCTTGTCTTTTTAGTTTTATTTTTTGCAGATGTTGTTATTGTCCACCAAAAAATCCCTGCCAGAGTTAGCAAATTATTAGTATTAAGAGAATCAACAAGGAACTCGATACAAAATAAACTTGAAAAAATAGCATTTGTCTATAACAGTGATAATCATCAGAAAATACAATAGAAGATCATCTCTGACTGTGATGAAGACATTTTGAAAACTCTTTTGAAGAACATTTTTAAAGACCTTGCGTGAAAAACTTTAACATTTTTAAAAGTATTAAGCTTAATATTATACATTTGTTAATTTTCCCATAAGTAATTTAATATTCTATGTATTTCGTTTCAATTGAATTATAATTGATTTATAATATTGTATTAGTTTCAGGTGTACAGTAAAATGATTAGGCTATATCCATATATATATATATTTCTGATTATTTTCCACTATAGGTTATTACATTATATTGAATAATGTTCCCTATGCTATACAATGGGGCTTCCTCAGTGGCTCAGTGGGTAAAGAATCCACCAGCAATGCAGGAGACACAGGAGAGACGGGTTCAATCCCTGGATTGGGAAGACCCTTGGAGGAGAAAATGGCAATCCATTCCAGTATCCTTGCAGAGGAAATCCCATCAGAGGAGCCTGGCAGGCTATATATAGTCCATGGAACCACAGAGAGTCGGATACAACTGAGCACATGGCACGCGCAGTAAATCTTTGTGGGCTTATCTACGTGATCTATATCTGTTAACACCATACTTCTAATTTATACCCCCCCCCCCATCCCTCTTTCCCTTTTGGTAACCACAAGTGTGTGTTCTATAATATGTTTGTAAGTTTGTTTCTGTTTTGTGTATAGATTTGCTTGTATTATTTTTTAGATACTACATATGAGATCGTATAAATTTGTCTTTATCTGACTTACTTCACTAAGCATAATAATCTCTAGGTCCATCCATATTGCTGCAAGTGACCATATTTCCTTCTTTTTTATGGATGCTTACTCCTTGGAAGGAAAGTTATGACCAATCTAGATAGCATATTCAAAAGCAGAGACATTACTTTGCCAACAATGGTCCATCTAGTCAAGGCTATGGTTTTTCCAGTGGTCATGTATGGATGTGAGAGTTGGACTGTGAAGAAAGCTGAGTGCCGAAGAATTGATGCTTTTGAACTGTGGTGTTGGAGAAGCCTCTTGGGAGTCCCTTGGACTGTAAGGAGATCCAACCAGTCCATCCTAAAGGAGATCAGTCCTGGGTGTTCTTTGGAAGGACTGATGCTGAAGCTGAAACTCCAATACTTTGGCCACCTCATGCGAAGAGTTGACTCATTGGAAAAGACTCTGATGCTGGGAGGGATTGGGTGCAGGAGGAGAAGGGGATGACAGAGGATGAGATGGCTGGATGGCATTACCGACTCGATGGACATGAGTTTGGGTGAACTCCCGGAGTTGGTGATGGACAGGGACGCCTGGTGTACTTCGATTCATGGGGTCGCAAAGAGTCGGACATGACTGAGTGACTGAACTGAACTGAATACTCTATTGTGTACTTATATTCCACCTTTTCTTAACCCATTCGTCTGCTGATGGGTGCTTGGTTTATTTCTATGTTTTGGTTATTGTAAATAGTGCTTCTATGAACATTTTCTAATTAGAATTTTCTCAAGATATATGCCCAAGAGTGGAGTTACTGGATTGTATGGTAACACTATATTAGATTTTTAAGGAACCTCCATACTATTTTTCATAGTGGATACACCAATTTACATTCCCACTAACAGTGTACTAGAGTTCTCATTTCTTAAATCCTCAGCAACGTTTGTTAATTGTAGACATTTTTATGATAGCCATTCTGATACATGTGAGGAGATATTTCATCATGGTTTTGACTTCCATTTCTTTGACGATTAGTGGTATTGAACATCTTTTCACATGCCTGTTGGCCATCTGAGTCTTCTTTGGAATAAAATCTGTTCATGTCTTTTGTCCATTTAAACAAAGTTCTTTTTTTAAAATATTGAGTTGTATTAGCTGTTTATATATTTTGGATATTAACCCCTTATCACTCATATCTTTGTAAATATTTTCTTCCATGCAGTAGATTGTTTTTTGGTTTTATCAGTGGTTTCCTTTGCTTTTAGGTTCGATTAGTTCTGTTTGTTTTTAGTTTTGTTTGTTTTCTGTTTGCATTTGTTTCCTTTGCCATAGGGGACAGATCTAAAAAATACTGTTCTTATGGCAAAGAGTGTTCTGCCCATGTTTTCTTCTAGGAATTTTTTGGTTACTTGTCTTGTATTTAGGTCTTTAATCCATTTTGAGTTTATTTTGTATATGGTGTGAGAAATGTTCTAATTTTATTCTTTTTCACATAGCTGTCCAGTGTTTCCAGCACCACTTATTGAAGAGACTGTTTTCTCCATTATATATTCTTTTCTCCTTTGTTTTAGACTACCTGGTCATTGCTGTGTGGGTTTATTTATGGGCTCTCTCTTTTGTTTCATTGATCTATTTGTTTTTGTGCCAGTACCATACTGTTTTGATGACTGTAGTTTTGTAGTATAATCTGAAGCCAGTGTAATAACTCCAGCTTTGTTCTTTTTTCTCAAGATTGCTTTGGCAATTCTGGGTCTTTAGTGGTTACATATAAATTTTAGGACTATTTGTTCTAGTTCTGTGAAAAATGTCTGGGTATTTTGATAGTGAAAATCACTCAATTGTGTCTGACTCTTTGTGACCCTATGGACTATACAGTTCATGGAATTCTCCAGGTCAGAATACTGGAGTGGATAGCCTTTCTCTTCTCCAGGGGATCTTCCCAACCCAGAGACTGAACCCAGGTATCCCTCATTGCAGGCTGATTTTTACCAGCTGAACCACAAGGGAAGCCTGTATTTTGATAAGGGTTGCATTAAATCTATAGATTGTTTTGGGTAGTATGGCCATTTTAATGATGTTAATTCTAATCCATGTAGATATATTTCCATTTCTAATCCATGGGATATATTTCCATTTATTTGTATTGTCTTCAGTTTCCCTCATCCATGTCATAGTTTTTCAGAATGTAGGTCTTTCACCTCCTTGGTTAAGTTTATTTCTAAGGATTTTAGTTTTTTCAATGCAATTGTAAATGGGATTGTTTTATTGACTTTTGTTTCTGTAGTTCAGTATAGTATAAAGTATAAAAAAATCTTTATACTGTATAAAGATTTCTGTATATTAATTAACCTTGTACCCTGCAATTTTACTGAATTCATTTATCAGTTCTAATAGTTTTTTGATACAGAGTTTATGTTTTCTGTATGTTGTATTATGTCATCTGCAAGTGGTAGTTTTACTTCTTCCCTTCCCAATGTCTTTTATTTCCTTTTCTTGTCTGATTACTCTGGCTAAGACTTTCAATATTCTGTTAAATATAGGTGGGAAACATTTTTATCTTATTCCTCATTTAGAGGACATGTTGAAGCTTTTCACCACTGAATATAATGTCAGTTGTGGTTTTGTCATAAATGGCCTTTATTATGGTGAGATATATATGTTCCTTCTATTCCAACTATGGTGAGAGTTTTTATCATGAATGGATGTTGAATTTTGTCTAATGCTTTTTCTGCACCTTTTGAGATGATCATAGAATTTTTATGCTTCCATTTGTTAATATGGTATGTTACACTGATTTATTATTCCTTGAATGCTTGGAATATATCCCATTTGATCATGGTGTATTATCTTTTTTATATATTATTGAATTTGGTTTGTTAATATTTTTTTTTTTTTTTGGTTTGCAGTCTATATTTGAGTAGTGTTTATTTAGTGGACTTTGGTAAAGCCCTTTATACATATCATTAATTTCTTCACAGTACACATTTAATGATGGTCCGGTAATCTCAAAAAACAAAAAATCTGCTTTAAAGACTAATTAATAAATTAAACAAAACAAAACCCACACAACGCCCCCCACCCACAGCCCCTCAAAGCTAGCAGTTGTGAGTTGTATTTATACTGAAACCTAATGTTTTAAAAATAGTACTGGTTTCTCCAACCACCCCATCCCACCCTACCCTGGGTATGCAGCAATAGTAACCAATTATTTATTTTACTCCCCCCCCCCCCAAATTAGTCCAGTGTTATTTAGCTTTTTAAAATATAAACTGGGAAAGTGTTACAGGCTTTTTAAAAAGGCATATTCTTCTATAACAAGAATGACATTTAAACCAATCAGTAAAAGCATTTGACAAGACATTTAAATTACCATAGGCACCAGTTGTTGTTTCAAGTTGGGATCTCTATCCCAATATCTTACATTCATAGTATTATTGAGGTAGTTAAAATACTGAAAATTGGACTCCAGGTTGCTAGGTTCTGAATGTGAATGATATATTCTCTTTTGAACCCACTTTCCCCCAGATAATTCAAGTTCTCTTGAGGTAAGGACTACCAAAATCCAATAAGCAGCCTTCTGTAAAGAGAAAAGTGATGATACTTTCAGAAAAAAATTTTCATGCTTGATAAATCTGCCATGAGTGAATGTTCTTACCTGAGTAGTTTTTCATTTTATCTACCAGACTAATAAATCCATATCATGCCCTATGTACTCTAATGATAAAAGTTACCTTTCATTTAAGGAAAGGATATTCTGTAAGAACTCACACTGACAGAACCCACCCACCCACATTCATCTACTGGAGCCACCTGGATCAATCCACTGCTGTGATGAGTCCCTTCCCTTCCTAACAAAAGCCATTGGCTTGATTATTGAGACTCCTGCTGCATACCCATAACATCTTTATAATAAGAAGCTTGTCTTCAATGCACATTACGGCAGTCACATACCTGCCATGCAGTTTCCCTTCTATTCAAGTGCTATCTTTAAAAAAAAAACCACACAAACAAAATGACACACTTTACTAATTTTTCTATCAGAAAGCTTCCCTCCACCAAATCTCTTCTCCCACAGATAAGAGCACAATGTATATAGTTTCAGTTATTACAATGGTTTTTTTTTTTTTCCTTTTTACTTTTTTCAGTTTATTTCCTCCAAACTCTTTACCCCCAAATTGCCCTTGCTGTAATGACCTATTGCTGTTTTCACTCATTACCAATATAGTGAAATGTCCCAGGGCAGTTCTGGGGCCAATCCAATGAAAGTCACCTCTGCCTACTTACACTTGACTGCTGCTGCTCCTAAGTCACTTCGGTCATGTCCGACTCTGTGTGACCCCATAGACAGCAGCCCACCAGGCTTCCCCGTCCCTGGGATTCTCCAGGCAAGAACACTGCAGTGGGTTGCCATTTCTTTCTCAATACATGAAAGTGAAAAGTGAAAGTGAAGTCGCTCAGTCGTGCCCGACTCTTAGCGACCCCATGGACTGCAGCCTACCAGGCTCCTCTGTCCATGGGATTTTCCAGGCAAGAGTACTGGAGTGGGGTGCCACTGCCTTCTCCGGGTTTGTTAATATTTTGATGAGGATTTTTGCATCCATTATGCATCAAAGATGTTGGCCTATAATTTTCTTTTTTGTAGGGTCTTTTCCTGGTTTTGGCATCAGGGTAATGGTGGCTTCACTGAATGTATTGGAAATACATTGAATGTATTCCTTCCCCTTAAAGTTTATGGAATTGTTTGAGAAGCATGAGTATGATCTTTATATGTTTGGTAAAATTCCCCTGTGAAGCTGTCTGGTCCTGAACTTTTGTTTTCTGGGAGGTGTTTTTTTTTTTTAAAATTCAATTTCACTATTAGTGATCAGTCTGTTCAGATTCTATTTCTTCCTGATTCAGTCTTGAAGATTGTATGTTTCTAGAAACTTGTCAATTTTTCCTAGGTTTTCCAATTCATTGACAAATAACGTTGTATTCTCTTAGGATTGTATGTCTGTAATATTGGTTGTTATTTATTCTCCCTTTTTCTTCTTGTTTTATTTTTTGGGGTCTTCTGTATTTTTTTCTTAATGAACCTGAGTAAAGGTTTATCATTTTTTTATGTTTTTAAAAAATCAACTCTTGGTTTCTTTGATGTTATCTTTTATATTGTTGGTTTCTATTTTATTTATTTCCTCTCTCTATTTTTATTATTTCTTTCCCTTTGTTGGATTTGGGCTTGTCACGAGAGTGTATGTTCCTCGGTTCTTTGTCTCGTCACAACAAAGATTTGGAGCGACGGACATTAAAGCCCTCGGCGCGTCACAGCTCTCGGGTCTTGGACAAACCGTGCTACAGCTCTTAGGCAAATCAGTGTTACAGCCCCATTTTATTTAGAAGATAGCAGAAGAATCCAAGACTCCAAGAGAAGAGAGTGGAGGAGTGTGTGGGGAGGGAGAGAGAGAGAGAGAGCACGCACACACACACAGGGGGGGGGGGGGGGGGGGGGGGGGAGAGAGAGAGAAAGAGAAAGAGAGAGAAAGAAAGAGAGAGAGAGAGAGAGTGTGCAGGCACTCGGGAGAGAGAGTCCCTGAGAAAGCGTTTTGACTCCTCCTTTTATATGTTTTTTCCTCCGCCTGGGCCTGCCCTATGCAAATTGGGCTTAGCTAGGAGTGCTGTTTGTTCTGTTTGTTCTGCCTGAAGTCTTCACTCTGGTCCTCGGACCTTCCTTTGACCTTCCTTGTCTTTTAGCCACCACCATTTTGGACTCCTTTTCCCTATTCTACCTACCTAACAGGGTTCGTTTTCCTCTTTCAAATTACTTTAGATTTGGTTTGGTTGTTGAGATTTGTCTTGCTTCTTGATGTAGGCCTGAATCGCTATAAACTTCCCTCCTTGAACTGCTTTTGCTGCATCCCATAGAGTTTGAAAACTTGTGCTTTTATTTTCGTTTGTCTCAAGATATTTTCTTATTCCTATTTTGATTCTTCATTGATCCATTAGTTTTAAGTAGCATGTTGTTCAATTTCCCAATATTGTGTTTTCCCCACTTTTCTTCCTATAACTAATTTCTAGCTTCATACTGCTATAGTTGCAAAAAATGCTTGATATAATTACTGTCCTCCAAAGTTTATAGAGACTCGTTTTGTGGCTACCATGTGATCTGTCCTGGAGAATGTTCCACGTGCACTTAAAAAGAAGGTGTATTATGTTATTTTTGGATGGAATGTCCTGTAGATATATGTTGAACCCATTGTGTGATAATGTGTCATTTACGACTGCTGTTTCCTTATTGATTTTCTCTCAGATGATCTGTCCGTTGATGTAAGTGGGGCATTAAAGTCCCCTACTATTATTGTATTTTTGTCATTTTTTTCATTATGTCTGTTAATATTTGCTTTATGTATTTAGGTAATCCTATGTTAGGGGCTTCCCTGGTGGCTCAGACAGTAAAGCCTCTGCCCGCAATGCAAGAGACCTCGGTTCAATCCCTGGGTTGGGAAGATCCCCTGGAGAAGGAGATGGTATTAATGAGTGTGGTATCTTCTTCTTGTGTTGATGCCTTTATCATTATGTAATTCCCTCTCTGTCTTTTCTTATAGCCTTTCTTTTTAGAATCTATTTTGTCTGATGCAAGTATTGCTACCCTGCTTTGCTGTTTCTGTTTGCATGGTGTGTCTTTCCCCATGCTTTTAGTCTGTCTCTTTATCACTGAAGTGAGTTTCTTCTAAGCAGAATATGGCTGGGTCTTGTGTTTTTCTTTTTTATTCTATCCAATCAGCCACCTTATCTCTCTTGATTGTAGTCCATTGATATTTAAAGTGATTATTGATAGGTATGTCCTTACTTCCATTTTGTTACTTTTTTCTGGTTGTTCTCGTAGTTCTTCTGTGTTCTTTTCTTCTTCTTTTAATTTCTTCCTTTGTAGTTTGCCAATTTTCTGTAGTGGTATGAGTCTCTTTCTTTCCCTCTAGTATTTGTGTATTTATTTTGGGCTTTTAAAAAAGTAATAAATTAATTTTTGGCTGCACTGGGTCTTCATTGCTGTACTTGGACTTTGTCTAGTTGTTACCCGAGAGGGCTACTCTCTAGTCGTGGTGCTCAGACTTCTCACTGTGGAGCCTGGGCTCTGGACTGTGGGCTCAGTAGTTGTGGCATACAGGCTTAGTTGCTCTGTGGCATGTGAAATCTTCCCGAATCAGGGATCAAACCTGTGTCCCCTGCATTGGCAGGCAGATTCTTAACCACAGGACCACCAGGGATGTCCTGTTGTAGATTTTTGATTTGTGGTTACCATGGGGTTTAATATATGTTGACCTATAGCTTGGTAAAGCATCTGCCTGCAATGTGGGAGACCCAGGTTCGATCCCTGGGTTGGGAAGATCCCCTGGAGAAGGAAATGGCAACCCACTCCAGCACTCTTGTCTGGAAAATTCCATGGACCGAGGAGCCTCGTAGGCTACAGTCTGTGGGGTTGCAAAGAGTCGGACACGACTGAGTGACTTCACTTTCACTTTCACTTTTGCAGCTTTATCTACTAATTTAAAACTGGTAGTCATTTAAGTTCAAGCACATTGTAGAAGATCTACAGTTTTTACTTCCCACCACGTTTTGTGCTTTTGATGTCATATTTTAATCTTCATGTTTACCCCTTAACTCTTTCTTGTAGTTATAGTTGATTTTATAAATTTATGTCTTTTAATTTTTGTACTAGCTTATTTAAATGGTTGACCCACAACCTTTACTATGTATGTGCCTTTACGAGTGGAATTTTTCTTTCCTATAGATTCTTACTTCTAGTTGTAGCCTTTTCTTTCCCACTTAGAGATGACCCTTTAACATTTCTCTGAGGATAGCTTTAGTATTGATGAACTCTTAGTTTTTGCTTCTCTGAGAAGTTCTTAATCTCTTTCAGTTCTAAACAATAATATGCCTGGGTAGAGTATCTTAGGTTGCAGGTTTTTCCCCTGTTAGTACTTTGACTATATCCTGGCATTCCCTTTTGGCCTACAATGTTTCTACAGAAAAATCAGCCTAAAGCTGTATGGGGCTTCCTTTGTATGTGATTGTATGTTCTCTTATTGCCTTTAGAATTCTCTATTTTTAACTCCTGTTGTTTTAATTATATGCCTTTTTGTGAGTCTGTTTGGGTTTGTCTTGTTTGGGACCCTCTGTGCTTCTTGTACCTGGATATGTTTCTTTCTTCACATTTTGGAAGTTTTCAGCCATAATTTCATCAAATACATTTTTGATCCTTTTTTCTCTCTCTTCTTTCTGGGCCCCTTAAAATACCAATGTTAACATTTTTGGTGTTGTACCACAAGTTCCTTAAACTGTTCTCATTTTCTTAATTTGTCCTCCTCTTCTTGTTCTGATTGGGCTATTTCTGTTATTCTGTCTTCCAGATCACTTATGCATTCTTCTGTATCACCTACTATTAATTGCTTTAGTGTGTGTGTGTGTGTGTGTTTTCATTTCAGTTCTTGTACTCTTTCTCTAATTATATTAGTGTTTTAATTACTAACTCTTTGGCTTCTTTATTTGGTGAATTATTTATTTCTGTTTAGTTTGTTTTTTTTCATTGCTCCCTATATTTTTTAAAAAATATTTAAAAAATGTTATTTATTTACTTTTAAAAACATTTTTAGTTGCACTGGGTCTTTGTTGCTGCACAAGGGCTTTCTCTAACTGTGGAGAGAGGGGATCTCTCTGGTTGCAGTGCACAGGCTTCTCCATGTGCTGTCTGCTCTTGTTGCAGAGCACAGGCTCTAGGCACACAGGCTTCAGTAGGAGTGGCCTTTGGGCCCAGTAGTTGTCTTGCCCAGGCTTAGATGTCCACAGCATCTGGAATCTTCCAGGACCAGGGATTGCACCTGTGTCTCCTACACTGGCAGGCAGATTCTTATCCACTGTATCACCATGGAAGTCCCTGTTTCATTAGTTTTTTTAAAAGTAGTTTCTCTTGTTCTTTCATTTGAAACAAATTCCTTGTCTTCTCATTTTCCTTATCTTTCTTTATCTCTGTGAAATTAGGTGAACCAGTTAGCTATTTTGACCTTGAAGCAGTGTCCTTTTGTGGAAGTAACCTTATATGGTCTGTGTGTTCCCAGTGGCTTTGGTCAGAGAGCTGGATGTGACATAAGCATGAATCATGTTTTCCCCCAGGGTTTGCTGGCAGCTATCGCCTTGGTAGGAGGCGGGGCTAGAGATGGAAGGGCTAGGGCCTGAGCCCTCGTGAATCAGTGTTTCTCCTCTGCTCCATGGCCACCACCTCCTTACTGTGTGTTTGGTCTCATCTCTTGCTGCTAGAGCAGAAGCTTTCAGGATTGGGTGTGTGAGCTGGCTCTATTCCCTCTAAGTGTGTGCTTTCCACTCAGTACCCTTGCCCTAGAGGTGAGGGGATATTGCAGGCAGCTGGTGTAGGTAGGGGCATGGGCTGTGGTACTCTTGGCCCCGGTCAGAGTTCTGCACAGCTTCATATATACTGCCTCCACAAGTGCCAGCAGTGGCCATCCCTGCCCCGTTCAGATGGCATTCTGGGTCCGTGCTGGCTCTGTTCTTCACAACTGCACACTCTCCTCAGCTGCTGCAGCCCCACTCCACTGTGGAGATTTGCCAGAGGGCAAGGATGGCTAGAACGGTGCTCATCTCAGGCTGGGGCTCACACTGGGGTTTGTTGGACACTGGCCAGAATCCTGGGCAGTTTGAGCCTGCTTCGTCCGCCTAGTTTTGGGAGTTAGCAAGTGTACGCATGTGTGCTCTTTACAGACAGAGTCTAGGTTTCTTACAGTCCTCCTGTTTGCCCCACTACCAGCTAAGGAGGCTCATCTTCCTGGTGTCAGAGCCTAGGTTTGGGTTGCCCAATATGTGGCTCTACCAGCTTACCCCCAGGGAGGATTTTTGAACTTGTGGAATCCCACTCCTCACCTGTGTCCTCACCAGGGGTGCTGTCCCAACTTGATTGCTTCTCTCCCCTCTCTACCTGACACCACATGGATCTCCCTTACAGCCTTGATTGTTCAAGTGTCTTTCTGCCAGTCTCCAGTTTGTTTTCAGTGAGAATTGCTCCATGTGTGGAGGTATTTTTGATGTGTCTGTTGGGGGAGGTGAACCCCACATCCTCCTATTCTGCCATCTTAATCTCCCCCTGGTTAGAATTCTTTATCCTTAGAACCTTTAAGTCCTCTTGGAAACTAAGAAGTTAGCAATTGTTGACTGTTACACTAGAACTCTAATGATTGCCAAATTTATAGATACATTTAATAATTTCTAAAAGTATATTCTTTCTTATAGTAATTTTTTTAATGTCTCAAAAACATGTTTGCTAATAAGCTCAAATATCTTTAGTTCCTCTATAAAATGAAGCCAAAATGAATAAACCTATGTTCAGTGATTAATATTTCAATGTTTTATCTTAGTTGAAAATGATCTAGCTATTCAGTGAATAGCCATCATTTAATTTATATCAATATAACTTTAAGATTTTGAATTTTTAAAATGATTTAGAAACCATTCTTATGTAGACTTATCATAAAGCGTAATTATTGTTGAAAAGTTCATTTATAAAGTTTTCCCTTACTTATATCTTTTTAACTTACTTATTCTTGACAGTGATGTTTAGATTACTCATATAAGCCTTATGAGACATTAAATGCTGTCAGCTTAAGTTATCTTTCTTGTTGGCAAATCATGCAACAGAGATAATGTGAGCTTATTTAGCTTTCAGTAAACTTAAGTAGAATAAAAGTTATATGTCTGCATTATATTTGAACACAGAACTCTAAAGATAGTCCTGTTTTAATTAAACCAACACTTAAACTAGCTTTTATTTACTAGATCATGTGAACTTGAAAAACATTCTAGTTTCTATATTTCTGAGAGTATACTTAATTTAAGTCAATTAAATAGAGCTTTTTACAAATTAAGTTTGGCAATACCTCCCAGAGTAGAGACAATATCACATATCTATAATATGTATACATAGACATGCATAAGCATACAGACAGATTCCAACAGAGATCTTACAGCTTTTGATGCCAAAAGCTCAGCTTCTCTGTACACTAGTGCTGAATCAAATCTCAGAGGCAGAGTTTTGGGTGGGTAGAAAATGGTGTGCAAGAAAGGGGATGTGAGACCAGGCAAAGGGGGACATAACAGGCAAATGCCTCAAAATTATGTGTCCCAACTTAGGGAAGATAGTGATAAGTTTTATATTAATGAAAGTGAAAGTTGCTCAGTTGTGTCTGACTCTTTGTGACCCCGTGGACTATACAGTCCAAGGCCAGAATACTGGGGTGGATAGCCTTTCCCTTTTCCAGGGGATCTTCCCAACCCAGGGGTCAAACCCAGATCTCCCACATTGCCGGCAGATTCTTTACCAGCTGAGCCACAAGGGAAGCCCAAGAATACTGGAGTGAGTAGCCTATCTCTTCTCTAGCGGATCTTCCCAACCCAGGAATTGAACTGGGGTCTCCTACATTTCAGATGGATTCTTTACCAACCGAGCTATGAGAGCTATAATATATTAATAGTAGTTGTTTAAAGAGGGTGTGATCAGCTCCTGGTCATTCTTCTGATGGGTTGGTGGTGAGGTAAGTAGTAGTCAGTATCATCAGCTTTCAGGTCTAACTGATCTGGGGTCTACATGCTTTTGGGCAGCATGCCATCATTAATCATTAGCTTCTCCCACCTGGAGGGGCTTTCAGTTTCTGTAAAGTAGCTCAAAGATATTATATGTATACATTGATGGGGAAATAGGACCTTGCCCTAGGGCTGCTCTTGATTGTTTCTCCCTGGTCTCCTATCCCGTCCCTTCCCTGGTTAACAACTGCTTGAATCTGCCCATTGGAAATCAGGGAAGGTCATGGAGGCCAAATGAAGGCTGTTTCCTATAATGGGGGGGACACAGAAAGCCTTTGTGCTCAGGAGGCCCAAGGGGCCCTGCAGAGTATCACTTTCATTTTAAAATTTTAGCCATGAGACAGATATGATAATGCAAAATTTTTATAAACTTTAGTTTATAAAAGGACAGATCCCAAATGTGTATCTGGCAGATGGAATAATTCAGATTACTTGTTCAAGAGGCTTAGACTTTTTGCTAACATTTGTAGTGAAGATTTTTAAGATTTTTCATTTACTTAGCTTATAAATAGCCTTTTTCCCTTTTTTCCCCCTTCTGATAAGGATGACCCCCTGAAGTTTGCATTTTAAAGAGATGACCCTCAGTTCTTAGAGAATACAGAGTAGAATACTTATATCTCAAGGGAACAGAGAAAGAAAACAAGTTCCTCCTAGAAGGACTTTGGTTTCCTAAAGGCAGAGGTTTTTCAATACCTACACGCCTTTTGAGATGAGTAGGGGAGGTTTGGGGATTGGTAAAAAGGATAGGTGATCTTTTTTGTCTTGCAAAGTCTCAGTTCGTAGGACAAGTGGTACAAGTTGTCCTCAATTAGTTGGAGAGTTGTTTTAAATTCCTCAAAGATTTGGGTTGAAAACTGAGTGATATCAAGGTGGTAACCTACCTATATAAGTACATTATATTCAATTTACTTCTTTATGTCTCAGAGAAGGTATTTATGAACTCATTATTGACCAGAGACATGTTAACACACCTTTTGTTACCTGAACCTTATTCACTGGAGACATTTGAATATTCACTTATGTGGCAAATCCTTAGCCACAGGGATTAGCTTCTGCAAAAATCCTTGGCAAGTAATGTGCTAAGAGAGAAGGGAAAAGATTCCTGTGTTCTAGATTTAGAGGTGTTTGTCTTTGGAGTATTTCAGTAAGTCCTCCCACAAAGAGTTCAGAATGTTTTTCTTTCTGGGCATGTAGTTTCAATTGCTTAGGGGCATGGCCTAAACAGAAAGTTCCTCTTAGGTTCTGAATATCAGCCTTTAATTTGGCCAACTTCTGACCATAAAGCTACTTTAGAAAATGCTTTCAAATAACTTGTCAGATTTCAGTCAGGACAAATAGTAAATACTCCTGACAGTACTAAACAACTCCTCAAATGTAAGAGGTGTCCCCAAAGAGGGTGCCAGATACTACTTTCCCAATATCCAAAGATAACCAAGAGAAAGATAGACTTAGACAACTGCCCTGAGAGCTGGCAGCAGTTGGTTGGACCCTAGCTCTAATGCAAACCCATGCTTCTGTCCAGTCAGATCTATTCAGTGGAGTGTGAGCCACAATTCTGTCTGGCCATATTTTTGGGGCCCCAATCAGACAGTTGCTAAGCCAGGTTCTCAGGACACAAAACAAGGGACAGGACAGGTGCTCACGACACAAAGCAGATATGAAGGCTCAAGCTCTTCCTGGGAGAGAAAGGATAGACAGTGAGCAGATTGTTTAGTTGCTTAGTCCTGTCCAACACTTTGCGACCCCAAGGACTGTGGCATGCCTGGCTCCTCTGTCTTCCACTGTCTCCTCGAGTTTGCTCACATTTATGTCCATTGAGTTTGTGATGCTGTCTAACCGTTTCATCTTCTGCTTCCCTCTTCTCCTTTTGCCTTCAGTTTTCCCCAGTATCAGGGTCTTTACCGGTTGGCTTTGTAAATGAGTCAGTTCTTCAGATCAGGTGGCCAAAGTATTGGAGCTTCAGCTTTAGCAACAGTCCTTTGTTTAGGAAATTAAATTCATGAGCCACAATCCAAAGATCTAATTCTTTTTTTTTTAAGATTAAAAAAAATTTATTGTATTTGTTACAGTATTGCTTCTCTTTTATGTTTTGGCTTTTTGGCTGCAAGACATGTGGGGTCTTAGCTCCCTGATCAGGGATCAAACCGTAAACCCCCTGTGTTGGAAGGCAAGGTCCTAACCACCGAACCACAAGGGAAGTCCCTAAAGATCTAATTCTTACAAAGGTTTTTCTGCCTCCAATCTGAATTTGGAAAGGAAATGTGAAAATTTATGTTTCTCTTGACCAGGTACCACAGATAGAAATCTAGGAGAGCTAACTTTGGGAAGAATTCTCACCCTTTGCTGGCTTCTGCCAGTTTTCCTAGGATCCCATCTGCAGGCTCTAGAGTGAGTGGGGTGTTCCAGCAGGTTTCATCCTGGCCGTCAGAAACTGTGGAGGAGGAAAACGAATTTCACTGCTACCTTTTTATGCTTATTGCTTGTCTGAGACCGCTTTTATCTAGGGTACCTGATAAATTTATGTAGCTTAAAAGTTTTCCATGGTTGCCACTGTAATTCAAGATTATCCTTGGTAGGCTTAACCTGATCAGCCTTAAAACAAAATATTATTCACCCGAGGCTTCACACAGGGCTCAATCTAGTTTAAACTGAATCCAATCTGACCTCATACCTAGTCCAGTTTTAAAATCAGACCTAGTCTAACTCTTGTCAGTTTCCGAACCCCATCTGGAAGAGGAAATGCCAAAAAAGTCTAAAAGTTCATTACACAGAAGCCAGGGAGCCAGGATGCTAATGTGTGGTATGTTACCCTCCACTTCCAGAGGCAGCAGGAAAGTAATGAACTCCAGGGTCTCAGTGGGCACCTTTGCCTTTTCCTAGCTGCTCCTTGTGCTTGGAGGCCATCAGGAGTCTCCTTTGGTTCCCTCTTCTGACACTAGAACTGTTGAAAGATAAAGGAGGCATATTACAAACTTTTAAGATTTTATTTGAGCAAAAATTGTTAGTTGAGCAACATCCAATCTAGCAGATAGGAATTCTGAGGAGCTGTACTGAATGAAATTTTCAGACAGAAGGGAGTGAGAACAGTGGAAGTTATATTAGGCAAAAAAAAAATTAGATTGGTTATTGCAAGGTTACTTTTCTTTAGGGATGGCAGGGTCTACCAAGCATATTACCTAACTAGTGCTAATCAGGTGAGTCCTGATTGACTAGTTGAAGAGTTCATTTCTGGGAGAGCTGAAAATGTAACTAAGTTTATATAGATTTAAAACAAAAAATAACTATGTCAAAGTATAGTTATCAATATTTGAAATAACCTAATTTGTTTTGTGGGGCTTCCCACGTGGTGAAGTGGTAAAGAATCTGCCTACCAAGGCAGGAGATGGGGGTTCAATCCCTGGGTCACAAAGATCCCCTGGAGAAGGAAATGGCAACCCACTCTGGTGTACCTGCCTGGGAAATCCCATGGACTGAGGAGCCTGGCAGGTTTGGACATGACTTAGCCACTGAGAAACAATTCATTCTATAGTAAGTTGGTCTTTTGTTGTTGTTGTTCAGTCGCTCAGCAGCCAGGTCTAATATTTTATAATAATTTTAAGTGATGTTAAGTATGAGTGATATTTCTAGATTCCGTAATGACTCTATTGTGATATGAAAATTCATGATTTCAATTGACTGCTGAACCACAGGTAGTGTTAATGCTACTGTGATTTGTTGTCACTATTCATAATGGAAGAGATGACTAAACCTCATGTAGGAGCTAGTGAACATAAAGGTGTAGTTTTTTTGCCATTCAAGTTCACAGACTTCCTAATTTCTGTCCATAAGTCCATTTGAGGGTCCATCGACCCCACGTTATGAATGCAGGCAGAGGACGGCAGAGCTTCGATGGATGCCTGGCTTCCTGCATAATTGTTGAGGGTCCATCAGCCCCACCTTATGAACGCAGGCAGAGGGTGGCAGAGCTTCCACGATGGGTGCCTGGCTTCCTGCATAATTGTAAGGAATAGAGCCTAGTGCCATTTCCCAGTCAACCCGTCCCCTCCCTGCCACCTACTGTGCTTTATTATTTTTATAGTGTTTTTGTGTCAGCACTATATTGAGAACAAAGATAATTAGAAGTGACCATATTGGGCAGCTTTGATTCGTTCCCATTGTTAATTTTAGTATTTCACTGTGCTGATTGAATGTACGATGTTTAATATTTGCTGTTTTTTAAATGTCTTCTATTAGATTAAGGAAGCTCTCTTCTAAAAATCAGTTTGCTAAGTGTTTTTTTTTTTTTTTGGTCATTATTAGAAGTTGAGTAATTGTCAAAGGATTTTTATGATTTATTGAGATTATATAATTTTTATCCTTCATCTTTAAATATTTTTAAAGCTAAACTATACTACCTTGCTCAGGGAAGGCAATGGCACCCCACCCCAGTACTTTTGCCTGGAAAATCCCATGGACGGAGGAGCCTGGTAGGCTCCAGTCCATGGGGTCGCTAAGAGTCGGACACGACTGAGCGACTTCACTTTGACTTTTCACTTTCATGCATTGGAGAAGGAAATGGCAACCCACTCCAGTGTTCTTGCCTGGAGAATCCCAGGGACAGGGGAGCCTGGTGAGCTTCCGTCTGTGGGGTCACATGGAGTCGGACACGACTGAAGCGACTTAGCAGCAGCAGCAGCATACTACCTTGCTGGCTTACACCCAGCCGGGTCATAATATATATTGCATTTTTATACGTAACTCTGTTATACTGCCGATGAAAACACAAATGCACAGAATCATTTTTGAAGGCAACATGACAGTAGTTTTTGTTTCTGTTTGAAATTACGTATACCTGTGTCCTACGTTCAATCAGTTCAGTCAATCGCACACAGAAGTTTTTTCAGTTGCTTGTGTATCTGTATGCGTAGTTTTACAAAATTAGACAGGATCTTTTAAAATCAGTGTCAAGTGAAGAAAATAGAAATATTACAAATATTTCTATTTATATAAATGACAACTATTTATATAAATGACAAACATACACACAAAATGCTCTGTAAGGATACATGCATATTCAAAGACAATAAAAAAAAAATCTTGCTTTTCTGACTTGGCTAATGACATATCCAGCTTCCCACCTGGGGTGGCTTGTCCTGCACCCATCCAAACTCTATAGTCACACGGTCCCAACTTAGGACCCATCTCCGCAAAAACCTTTCCAGGATAACCTGAGACCACATTGATCTCTCCCATATTCTGAATTTCTGTGGCATAATCGTATGTTTTCCACCCAGACAATGTCACACATAGATGGCAGTATAATTCCACAGGCTCTGCTAACTGGGTGTTTTCCCAGAAATTCTTGGAGATTCCTGTTTCTCTCCTCATACATGACCAGACACCCTCGAGAATGGAAATCTCTTAGTTCTAAGACAGCTAAGGTCCTTGTGGTCATAGTATAAAAATACTCCCAGTGGTTCTAATGTATGAGTAGACTTTCCTCTGAAAACCTGGGGTGTTTTTTTTCCCTTTGGCTGTGCCGCAGCATGTAGGAGCTTAGTTCCCCAACCAGGGATTGAACCTCTGCCCCTGCAGTGAAAGCATGGGGTCTTAACCACTGGACTGCCAGGGAAGTCCCCTGAACACCTGAGTCTTAAAACAACCCCAAATAAGAGGATGTACTGTCTGTGGACACCATGCAGAAAGCTGATGGATGGTCGCGATAGCTCTACCAGTTTGAGAAGGACCGAATAAAAGGGGAAGGATTACGTGCTCTGTAGGTTAGTGAAGGGGGGAGTGTGGTTCACTTTTCTGCTAAGTAGGCCCTTCCTACCTCAGCACCTTCAGTTTTGTCATGAGACTATTACTTCAACTCTCTTTCTATGCCTGGGTGCCTACACCATGAGCCAATTTCTAAGATTTGGTTTCAAAGATCACAAGTGACATATATTTAGCAAACAGCCTACGTGTAAATCCTCTCAAACTACCTGTGAAGGACAAATCATTTATTTCCAAACTATCATCTACCATGACTTAAAAAAAAGAGATTTATTTGTTTATAATTAGTTAATTAGGCTGTGTTGGGTCTTAGTTGCGGCAGGCAGCATCTGTGTTGCATCATGCGGGATCTTGCCATTGGGGCACATGGACTCTTTACTTGTGGCTCGTGGGCCCCAGAGTGTATGGATTCAGTAGTTGTGGCATGTGGGCTCTAGCTGTGGTCCACAGACTTAGTTGCTTCGTGGCATGTGGGATCTTGGTTCTCCAACCTGGGATCAAACTCACATCCCTCACATTGCAAGGCAGACTCTTAACCACTGGGCCACCAGGGAAGTCCTTTCCATGATTTTTAAAAAACACAGTAAAAACCCGCACGAATGTTACGGCAATATGAAACTGTCTGGAAAGTTTCAAATGCTTACTCTTAATTTCTGTATGTATCTTGAGGAGTGGTAGAAAGTAGGCCATGCTCCAGCACATGGTCTGTCGGTAGAACATCCTTCAAGAAGCACTGCTGTAGAGAAAAGGCTATGTAAGAAAAGAGGTGGTAGAAATACATTTCAGGAAAGGGACAACAGTAGAAATATGTGAAGTATGAACAAGTGCAGACATGAGAAGCCAGGGCAGCGCTTATCTGGGTGCTCTGATAACCTTATATTCCTTTGCCAGTCACAAAGGCCTTTGGTAGAGAGAGAACACAGCAATATTTTTGTATTGATGAATTTCATAATGATGATCAAAAGTTAAATTATTATACTGTACTGTGTGCTGAATCAATTCACTCATGTATTTCATCCAACATTTATTAAGTACCTATGATGTTTTAGGTGCTAGTGATTCAAGCATGAATAATAAAACACTATTCTTTTTTCTTATATTTTTATTTAAAACTATTTTATATTGGAGTGACAATATTGTGATAGTTTCAGGTGGACAGCAAAGGGACCCAGCCATACACATACATGTATCCATTCTCCCGCAAACTCCCCTCCCATCCAGGCTACCACATAACATTGAGCAGAGTTCCCTGTGCTGTGCAGTAGGACTTTGTTGGTTATCTATTTTAAATATAGCAGTGTGTACATGTCCATCCCAAGCTCCCTAATTGTCACGTCCCTCCATCTTTTCACCCTGGCAACCACAAGTGTGTGAAACACTATTGTTGCTCTTAAGAATCTCGTAGTCTAGTGATGACCCCAAGGTTGTAATCTTTACAGTATTCACAAGCTTGTCTTAGGACATCCCATCTTACCCAGAGCCTCACCTGCCTCCAGGCCATGTATTCTCGTGTCTGGACATTTCCCCAGGACAATGTACCCTTCTGGTGACTCATCTTTCAGACGCCAGATCCAGAATGGCAAACGTTCTAGTTTTGGTTCTTGATCCAGGATTATGGTCTGAGTAGAAGACACTGTTAGAGGACAGCAAAATTAATGAGTCATTATGTTCTCCCAAGATTTCGTCTTATGTTGAAATAGATATTTCAGCCTTGCTCTTGTTTATATTTACTAGTTTCCCACTCCTTGGCTTTCTGCCTTTCTGTGTCATTACATTTCTGATGTATCTTTTGAACATCTTAGAAAAGAATTTTATTATTTTAATTCTAATTTATAAACCACTGACATTTAACATGAGAAATTTGGTCCATTTAAAGTTGTGATTTTGATATATTTGAATTTATTTCCACCAATAAAAATACACAAAAAAATATTTACCTTACTCTTTTTTTCCTTTTCTTTTCTGCCCTACTGGAATGATTGAAAAAGTAGAGCAGTTTTATATGCACAAAACTGAGCAGAAAGTACAGAGATTTTCCACACGTCTCGTATCCACTCGTGTGCATAGCCTTCTCTGCTACCAACATCATGCACCAGAGTGGTACATTGTAACAAGTGATAAGCCTGCACTGCCACGTCATTATCACCCAAAGTCCGTAGTTTACATTAGTTTTCATCAGGGTATAATGTATTCTCTGGGTTTTGACAAATATATAATGGCATATATCCATCATTATGATATCACACAAAATAGCTTCACCACCCTAAAAATCCTTTGTGTTCCAACTATCCATTACCCACTTTTCCTTAACTCTTGATAACCACTAATATATATATTTATTTTTACTGTCTCCCTAGTTGAGCCTTTTTCAGAATGTCACAGAGTTGAAATCATATAGTCTTTTCAGATTGGCTTCTTTCACTTAGTAATTTGCATTTAAGTTTCCTCCATGTCTTGTCATAACTAATTTCTTTTTAACTCTGAATAATATTCTATTGTCTGAATGCACCACAGTTTATTTATCCATTCACCTACTGGTGGACATCTTGGTTGCTTTCAGATTTGAGCAATTATGAGTAAAACTGCTATAAACATCCATGTGCAGATTTTTGTGTGGACATATGTTGTCAGATAATTTGGGTAAATAGCAAGGAGTGTAATTGGTGGATCATATGGTAAGAGTATGTTTAGTTTTTCAGGAAACTACTAAACTTTTCCATAGTGGCTATACCACTTTGTATTTCTACCAGCAATGAATGAGAATTCCTGTTATTCCACATTTCCCTTAGCATTTGATGTTGTCAGTGTTTTGCATTTTGGCCATTCTAATATGTATATTGTGGTGTCTCATTATTTCTTTAATTTTCAATTTCCTGATAACATACCACATTGAGCATGTTTTCATATGTTAGTCAGGTGTATGTTCAGGTTTTTTGATCCATTTTAAAAATAGGAGTATTTTTCTTATTGTTAAACTTTAAGAATCAGTTGTGTATTTTGGATAAAAATCTTTTATCAGATATGTCTTTTGCAAATATTTTCTCTCAGTCTGTGGCTTATCTTCTTATTCTTTTGATGATTATGTTTTCATTGTCCTTTTATCTTCTTTATAGTTTTAGAGGTCTTTATTTTATATATATTCATTATATACTATATATATTTATTATATACATATACCATTAATGGAATATTATATATATTTATTTTACATATATAGTTAATGGAATTTTGAAATATAATATCCATATTTAACAAAACTTAAAATCTGTATCTTAAATTTTAACATAACTTAAAATTCGCTCTTTCTTCTATCTAAAAAACCACTTAGCTCCCATTTTATATATATTGCATTTTATTGTTTATCTGTAATATTTACTTAACTTTGTTTTAAAGTCTCCTAATTATTCACTACTATTATAATTTTCTAACTTCATTTCATTAATCAAATGTTTTTACAAGACTTAGCAGGTGCAGGCATTATTCACACATATGTGAAAGCAGTTTCTTTGTGTCCTAGTGTCATTCAGTTCAGTTCAGTTCAGTTGCTCAGTCGTGTCCGACTCTTTGCAACCCCATGAATCACAGCACGCCAGGCCTCCCTGTCCATCACCAACTCCTGGAATTCACTCACACTCACGTCCATCGAGTTGGTGATGCCATCCGGCCATCTCATCCTCTGTTGTCCCCTTTTCCTCCTGCCCCCAATCCCTCCCAGCATCAGAGTCTTTTCCAGTGAGTCAACTCTTTGCATGAGGTGGCCAAAATACTGGAGTTTCAGCTTTAGCATCATTCCTTTCAAAGAACACCCAGTGCTGATCTCCTTTAGAATGGACTGTTTGAATCTCCTTGCAGTCCAAGGGACTCTCAAGAGTCTTCTCCAACACCACAGTTCAAAAGCATCAATTCTTCAGCGCTCAGCCTTCTTCACAGTCCAACTTTCACATCCATACATGACCACAGGAAACCATAGCCTTGACTAGGTGGACCTTTGTTGGCAAAGTAATGTCTCTGCTTTTGAATATGCTATCTAGGTTGGTCATAACTTTCCTTCCAAGGAGTAAGCGTCTTTTAATTTCATGGCTGCAGTCACCATCTGCAGTGATTTTGGAGCCCCCCAAAATAAAGTCTGACACTGTTTCCACTGTTTCCCCATCTGTTTGCCATGAAGCGATGGGACCAGATGCCATGATCTTAGTATTCTGAATGTTGAGCTTCAAGCCAACTTTTTCACTCTCCTCTTTCACTTTCATCAATAGTTTCCGGTTATATAACTCATCAGATCAGATCAGATCAGTCGCTCAGTCGTGTCTGACTCTTTGCGACCCCATGAACCGCAGCACGCCAGGCCTCCCTGTCCATCACCAGCTCCCGGAGGTCACTCAGACTCGCATCCATCGAGTCAGTGATGCCATCCAGCCATCTCATCCTCTGTCGTCCCCTTCTCCTCCTGCCCTCAATCCCTCCCAGCATCAGAGTCTTCTCCAATGAGTCAACTCTTCGCATGAGGTGGCCAAAATACTGGAGTTTCAGCTTTAGCATCATTCCTTCTAAAGAAATTCCAGGATTGATCTCCTTCAGAATGGACTGGTTGGATCTTCTTGCAGTCCAAGGGACTCTCAAGAGTCTTCTTCAACACCACAGTTCAAAAGCATCAATTCTTCGGCGCTCAGCCTTCTTCACAGTCCAGCTCTCACATCCATACATGACCACAGGAAAGACCATAGCCTTGACTAGGCGAACCTTTGTTGGTAAAGTAATGTCTCTGCTTTTGAATATGCTATCTAGGTTGGTCATAACTTTCCTTCCAAGGAGTAAGCGTCTTTTAATTTCATGGCTGCAGTCACCATCTGCAGTGATTTTGGAGCCCAGAAAAACAAAGTTTGACACTGTTTCCACTGTTTCCCCATCTATTTCCCATGCAGTGATGGGACCAGATGCCATGATCTTCGTTTTCTGAATGTTGAGCTTTAAGCCAACCTTTTCACTCTCCACTTTCACTTTCATCAAGAGGCTTTTTAGCCCCTCTTCACTTTCTGCCATAAGAGTGGTGTCATCTGCATATCTGAGGTTATTGATATTTCTCCCAGCAATCTTGATTCCAACTTGTGTTTCTTCCAGTCCAGCATTTCTCATGATGTACTCTGCATATAAGTTAAATAAACATGGTGACAATATGCAGCCTTGACGTACTCCTTTTCCTATTTGGAACCAGTCTGTTGTTCCATGATCAGTTCTAACTGTTGCTTCCTGACCTGCATACAGATTTCTCAAGAGGCAGATCAGGTGGTCTGGTATTCCCATCTCTCAGAATTTTCCATAGTTTATTGTGATCCACACAGTCAAAGGCTTTGGCATAGTCAATAAAGCAGAAATAGATGTTTTTCTGGAACTCTCTTGCTTTTTCCATGATCCAGCGGATGTTGGCAATTTGATCTCTGGTTCCTCTGCCTTTTCTAAAACCAGCTTGAACATCAGGAAGTTCACGGTTCACATATTGCTGAAGCCTGGCTTGGAGAATTTTGAGCATTACTTTACTAGCGTGTGAGATGAGTGAAATTGTGTGGTAGTTTGAGCATTCTTTGGCATTGCCTTTCTTTGGGATTGGGATGAAAACTGACCTTTTCTAATCTTGTGGCCACTGCTGAGTTTTCCAAATTTGCTGGCATATTGAGTGCAGCACTTTCACAGCATCATCATTCAGGACTTGGAATAGCTCCACTGGAATTCCATCACCTCCACTAGCTTTGTTCGTAGTGATGCTTTCTAAGGCCCATTTGACTTCACATTCCAAGATGTCTGGCTCTAGGTCAGTGATCACATCATCATGATTATCTAGGTCTTGAAGCTCTTTTTTGTACAGTTCTTCTGTGTATTCTTGCCACCTCTTCTTAATGTCTTCTGCTTCTGTTAGGTCCACACCATCTCTGTCCTTTCTCGAGCCCATCTTTGCATGAAATGTTCCTTTGGTATCTCTGATTTTCTTGAAGAGATCCCTAGTCTTTCCCATTCTGTTGTTTTCCTCTATTTCTTTGCATTGATCACTGAAGAAGGCTTTCTTATCTCTTCTTGCTATTCTTTGGAACTCTGCATTTAGATGTTTATATCTTTCCTTTTCTCCTTTGCTTTTCGCTTCTCTTCTTTTCACAGCTATTTGTAAGGCCTCCCCAGACAGCCATTTTGCTTTTTTGCATTTCTTTTCCATGGGGATGGTCTTGATCCCTGTCTCCTGTACAATGTCACGAACCTCATTCCATAGTTCATCAGGCACTCTATCTATCAGATCTAGGCCCTTAAATCTATTTCTCACTAATATAACTCATAGGGTTGCTAAATGAATTAATACATGTACAGTGTTTAGGACAATGCCTTGCACTTAGTTTAAGCTCTGATTCATAGGAAGTTGTAATAATAGTACAGAGAGGTCCTCTATGTCTTTCATCCAGTTTTCCCTAATAGTTACAGCTTACATAACACATAATAGTTACATAACACATAATAGTTACATAACTGTTACATAATAGTTACAGCTTACATAACAATATCAAAGCTAGTAATCTGACATCAGTACACTGAGTGTACAGATGTATAGAGCTAAGTCATTTTATCACGTGTAGATTTGTGTAACTGCCTTACAACCAAGATACAGAACTGTACCATCACCACAAAGATCTCCCTTGTGCTGCCCCTCTGTCATCCCACTCATCCTCCCACCATCCCTCACTTCTGGTGATCACAACTCTGTTTGCCATCTCTGTAATTTTGTCATTTCAAACTTGCTATGTATAAATGGAATCATATGCTATGTGCTGTTAGGAGACTGACTTTTCTACTCAACACTCTCCTTGAGATCTATCCAAGCTGTCATATATATCAGTAGTTTGCTCCATTGCATTGCTGAGTAGCATTCTGCTGTATGGATGTACCACAGTATAACCACTCATCTATTGAAGATCATTTTGGTTCTTTCCAGTTTTAGGGTGTTGCAAATAAAGCTGCTAAGAACAATCATATATAGGTTTTTATGCAAACATAAAATTTCCTTTCTCAGGGGTAAATGCTCAGGAGGGTAGTTATTGGGTTGCTTAGTAAGTACATGCTTAGTTTTATATTTTAAACTGCTCCCTCTTTAGAGGAAACATTTATAATATGATCACTGATATGTACAAACTTCTACCATCTTATTTTGTAAGTCTTAGTTTCTTCCCATTTAAAAAATTGATTGTCTTTCCTTTCTGTTACATTTTTCTCTTTTTTTTTTTGTTTTAAAATTAAATATTTCTTTATGGGCTGCTCTTAATTTCTTTTAGAGCAATATGTTTAAACTTATAATTTAAAAGGTACTGCTGGTGCTGCCGATGCTAAGTCGCTTCAGTCGTGTCTGACTCTGTGCGACCCCATAGTCGGCAGCCCACCAGGCTCCCCCATCCCTGGGATTCTACAGGCAAGAACACTGGAGTGGGTTGCCACTTCCTTCTCCAATGCATGAAAGTGAAAAGTGAAAGTGAAGTCGCTCAGTCGTGTCCGACTCATAGCGATGCCATGGACTGCAGCCCACCAGGCTCCCCTGTCCATGGAATTTCCAGGCAAGAGTACTGAAGTGGGGTGCCATTGCCTTCTCCCTTAAAAGGTACACCTAGAACTTAATAGGACTTCCCTGGAGGTCCATTAACACTGCACTTCCACTGCAAGAGATACAGGTGTCAATCCTGCCTCCACCCTTATCACAGAAAGCAGAGAAGAACTTAAACAGCCTCCTGATGAAGGTGAAAGAGGAAGGTGAAAAAGCTAGCTTAAAACTCAACATTTAAAAAATGAAGATCATGGCATCCGGTCCCATCATTTCATGGCAAATAGATGGGGAAACACTGGAAACAGTGACAGACTTTATTTTCTTGGGCTCCTAAATCACTGCAGATGGTGACTGCAGCCATGAAATTAAAAAAAAACACTTGCTCCTTGGAAGAAAAGCTATGACCAACCTAGACAGTGTATTAAAAAGTAGAGATATTATTTTGCTGACAAAGGTCTGAATAGTCAAAGCTATGGTTTTTCTAGTAGTCATGTATGGATGTGACAGTTGGACCATAAAGAAAGTTGAGCACCACAGAATTGATGCTTTTAAACTGTGGTGTTGGAGAAGACTCTTGAGAGTCCCTTGGACTACAAGGAGATCCAACAAGTCCATCCTAAAGCAAATCAACCCTGAATATACATTGGAAGGACTGATGTTGAAGCTGAAGCTCCAATACTTCAGCCACCTGGTGTAAATGACCTGAAGAGCAGACTCATTGGAAAAGACCCTGATGCTGGGAAAGATTGAAGGCAGGAGAAAAAGGGGAGAACAGAGGATGAGATGATTGGATGGCATCACCAACCCAATGGACCTAAGTTTGAGCAAACTCCAAGAGATGGTGAAGGGCGGGGAATCCTGGCATGCTGCAGTCCACGGGGTTGCAAAGAGTCAGACACAACTGAGCGACTGAACAACAACAACAGAACTTAATAGCATGTACACTTTTCCTGTTGCTATACTGTTATCACTCAAATCTGTATTATTTTGCTAGAACTTCCATTACAAAATGCTATAGACTACGTGGTGTAAACAACAGAAATAGATTTTCTCACATTTCTGGAGGCTAGATGTCCAAGATCAAAATCTCAGCAGGCTTGGTTTCTCTCTCACCTTGGCTTGTAGGTGCCCACCTCCTCATCATGTCCTCACATGGCATTCCTCTGTGTCTGTACATTCCTGACATTTCTTCCTTTCTTAGGAAGACAGCAGTTCTGTAGGATTACGGCCCTAGCCAGAGGGTCTCATTTCAACTTAATCACCTCTTTAAAGTTCTGTTTGGGGCTTCCTGGTGGCTCAGACAGTAAAAGTGTCTGCCTGCAATGCAGGAGACTGGGGTTCGATCCCTGGGTCAGGAAGATCCCCTGCAGAAGATAATGGCAACCCACTCCAGTACTCTTGCCTGGAAAATTCCGTGGACAGAGGAGCCTTGTAGGCTACAGTCCATGGGGTTGCAAAGAGTCGACACGACTCAGCGACTTCACTTCACTTCCCTTCCAAGTACTGCATTCTAAAGTCCTGGGCATTGGGACTTCAACATATGAATTTTGGGGGGATATAGTTGAGTCCATAATACATGCTAATATTATCTGGAGTTTCTATTTATAGATGTGCTATTTATAGTTTCGCATATTGACTCTCCCACCTACTAGCTCTGTGACAAATTGCTCAACTTCTCTATGCTTTAGTATCATCAATTTCCAATTGCTCATAGGGTTGTTATAAGGATTAAATGAATACATTTACAACATTTACAACAGTGTCTTGCGCTTAAGCTCAGCAGTTATCACCACCTACTACATTCACCACTCATACTACGACTATATATAGTTAAGAGTAAGTTTCACATGTTTCTTCACTCACAACTATAGTAATATTCTTTGTTTTCCTGGTTTCTTTAACCTATATTGCTTCTAAAATCCACTCCTACATACTGGATTCATTTCTCATCTTGTCAATTCTTTAGTAATTCTTTCAGAAAGGGACACTATAGACTGACTATGGTTTTGTTTGTCCCCACAAATAGTTAAGTTTATGTGGTATAGAATTCTAACGTGAAAAATATTTTTCTCCTAGCTTTGAAGACAATGTTCTAGTTTCTTCTTGTATCTAAAGTGGCTGATAAAATATTAGATATCAAAGTTAACATCATTCTGGAGCTCTTTAGGCTTTTTCTCTGCATCCTTGATCTTACAAAATGTATGTAGATCTTTTTATCTTCATCTTGCCTGATGCTTTTAAGGACTCATGACCCTTCAAAGCTGAGATCTAATATCTGTGAACTTTTTTTTCATAGTTTTGATTTCATTTCTGTTTCATTCTGTATTCTGGAGGAAATCTTCAGTTATTATTTCATCTCACTACTTTATTGTTTTCATTTTCATTTTCGGTGTGTCCCTCAAATTTTTCCTTATTTCATCCTTCCCATGTCTAGTTTAACAAACATCTGGTTGACTCTAAGTATAGCTGCAACGTCTTCTCATGTCACTCTGGAAATTAATTATATTTAAATTCCTATTTGACTTGCTTTGTTTCCTAGGTGTATAGATTTCTTCTGATTGTTGTGCTTAATGCCTTTCTTTCAAGTATTAGCCATTTTCAAATGATTATTTTTGGTTATGTGTTCATCTTTGAAATTGAGGTCCCATGCTAGCCTCCCTGTAAATGTTCTGTTTACAGGGAGTTTGTTTCTGGGAGAGTTGTTGGAAATATTGTCTGATGCTGTGGGCTAACACCTCATCTTTCAAAGGGTCCAGGTTGCCTTTTCTTCTTAGACGTCATGCATGATGCTCCTTTGTCTTTCTGACTCAAGCACATACCTTCAGTGCTTTGTTATGAGATGTGAAGCAGGGTCAGACTTCCTTGCTTCTCAGTCATCCTCCTGACCCTGGTGTATGAAATTTATGTAGCAGTCCAGTCCTAAATTCATCTTGTACTGTAATTGCATACTTTAATCTCTTCTAATTTCAGTCTTTTAAGATTTTCTCCCATTCTCTGTGGGTTTCCCAGATGTCATAGTGGTAAAGAATACATCTGCCAATGCAGGGGGTGCAAGAGATGTGGGTTTGATCCCTGGGGAAGGAAAATCCCCTGGAGTAGGAAATGGCAAGCCACTCCAGTATTCTTGCCTGGGAAATCCCATGGACAGAGGAACCTGGTGGGCTATAATTCATGGCGTCGCAAGAGTCGGACATGACTGAGCATGCAAGCACATTCTCTGCTCTGGTGAAGGAAGTTCTTATCCTTTAGCACTGTAATGAAGTTTTATCAGTCTCCTTCCAGAAATTTCTGTGGGCTTATTTGAGAGGTGAGGCTCTACAGTTTTGAATAAATTCCACCCCCCCCACTCCAGCTTTCTACTTCATACTGTTAATCTCTTGTTATCTCTTTGTACTGTTAATCACTTATTTATCTTTTATTACTAGAGTCTCTAGTAATAATAATATCAAATATTATTACCCAATGGCTGATAAACAACATTCTCAATACATTGGCTTTAGAATCTTAGACAAGATCTTAACTTTCTAAAGTGGAACTTGCCTGTGCGTGTCAGCTGGTCAGTTGTGTCCAGCTCTTTGGGAACCCATGGACTGTAGCCCTCCAGGCTCCTCTGTCCATGGAATTTTTCCAGGCAAGAGTACTGGAGAGAGTTGCTGTTTCCTTCTCCAGTGGATCTTCCAGATCCAGGGATTGAACCTGCGTCTTCTGCATCTCCTGAATTGGCAGGCGGGTTCTTTACCACTGAACCACCTAGGAAGGCCAATGCAGAATTTACTCATCTATAAAGTGGGATGTTTTAACAGTACAGACTTTTTAGGCCTTGGGAGGATTAAATGTAAAAACATATATGCAGGTGCTTAGTAGTTCCTTTAATCTGTTTTGTTAACTTTCTGTCAGAAGAAATCTGTGAAATAAAATCACTCAGTCTCCTTATAAACTCTGTGTCCATCTTCACTCATTTCTGTAAGATTCGTAGCAAATGATACCAGCACTCTCATTTCAATTACTTCCCATCAGGGTATGCAGAAGGTTCTCTTCGGTGTCAAACATGAATCCTGGGACTGTTTAATTCTGCTAATTTCCTATGTCGTGATGACTCACAACTGCATCTGTGATCTCTCATATTTATTACTCTCCACGGGCAAGTTGACTTCACAGAAATGCATTATCCAAGACTCTTCCAGTTGTATTTTCCAGTTCATGCTAGTCGTTTCCATGCCAGCTCAAGGAAGAAAAACATTTAATGACTCATCTAGGGGTTCAAATAAGGGTAATCAAGCTCTCTAAGCCTCTAGGCTGTACTGTTCTCTTTTCTTGGATCTGTTCTCAGACTGATCCTTTCCAAACTGTTTCCAAGAGGCTTAAGCCACACACGATCTTCAGTGTTCAAGCTCTCATAATGAGAGAGACACTCATATCTCTTCAAAATTTATATTAAACCACACCAAAAACAATAAGTCTTAGACTCTACTAGGACCAGTCACTTAGCAGCGTGAAGAGCCCTTTGGATGAGTACAGCCCAGAGGGGCAGAATCATGTGGTTGACAGTTTCATTCACAGCATATAAAGTTGAGAAGCTGCAATTCTCCTGGAAAAGAGGGGCTCTGTTATGAGGAGTATTGTTCAGGACAGAAATAGCAGATTTTCGGTACAAGAGACAATACAGATGAGGGCAAAAAGAGAGGGAATCATGTTTTCTGTCATTTATCCATTATCTCTCTCTTTATCTTGATGAAAGATTTACCTGAGAATTTGCCTTCTCCCCATATGAGTCAAATAGGGTGCTTATTTATTCACTCATTTGTTTATTTATTTAGCCCCACTTATGTATGACATGTCTGCAGTTGCAAACTTGGAAATAACTGGGAGTCCGCATATAGTCTGTTAGCTCTGAAGATCTGGGATTGTTCGTAGGTGATAAAGATATTATTCCCTGCCCTCGTAAAATATACGATTTAGTTTCAGTGTGGTCTGAATTGAAAACATACGATTTAGTTTCAGTATGTTATCAGACACAAGCAGAATTATTTCTAACACAATCTAACATGGTAGCCCTATAAGAATGGTGCTATGAGTGTACAGAAGAGGGAATGATTGAGTGCAACTCTACGGATCTGGGACTTGAAAGATGACTGAGATCTCTTTACTGGAGAAAGCTATGAAAGCTGTTCTTTCCATTAAAAGGAATAGTTTGCACAATGAAGTGAAGGGGGAATATATATTACAGTCAATATAATCCTTATGTAGTCCTGGAAGTGGGAAATCCATGACAAAGGGCCACTTTTAGAGCTTGATTTTCTGTGAGGTATGGAAGGTTAGGCTATGCTGGCAGACCCTGATCTCATTTGTAAGTTAGTTCTATTATGAGTTCTTTCTGGTCAGGGATCAAATCTTGTTTCCTGTTTCTCTAAGTGTGTTAAGCCTTTTATGGGAACCACTTGTATTAATATCATTGTTTATGTTCCAAAGGAGCAAATCTTCTCTGGCAACACAAAGATTACAACTCATATGTCCATATTATCTTTTCTCTTTTAAAGCTGAAGTCATCAGTAGATAAAGATGAAAAATACAATCTCGGTCCCTAAATTCTTCATTTCTGTGTCAGAGCATCAAAATACTTTGTGATATGCTAATCTTGTGGACTTTGGTAGATAAGATGAATCCTGGAGGCTCTCTGTCATGTCATGGATACTTTGTCCTAAAAGAAAACATGTCTTTATTACATGCCATATCACTTATGTGGTTATTTAGTTGCTATGTCGTGTCTGACTCTTTTGTGACTCCATGGGCTGTAGCCTGCCAGGTCCTCTGTCCATGGCATTTTCCAGGCAAGAATACTGGAGCGGATTGCCATTACCATCTGCAGGGGAACTTTCAGACCCAGGGATGGAACCCACATCTCTTATGTCTCCTGTATTCCAAGTGGATGCTTTACTGCTGAGCCACCGGGGAAGTCCATGTCATTTTACATATCTTTCTAATTCTAAATAGGTTAGCAGTGCAGAACACAAGCCCAACTCAGATGTGTTGTAACAGAGAAGAAGAGGTATTGAGAACATTTTCAAGAAGGTTTTATGGAAAGAGAAGATATATGTGTCAATCTCTGAAGAGATAAATAATATCAGAGGATGTGTATAATTTCTATTTATCTTTTTTTTTTTTTTTTAAAGATGCAAACTAGTATAGCTATTATTAGAGCATGGTCATGTTTTTTTCCTAAGGAAATGGCCCAATAAAAAGGAGTGGGTTGATGACTGTGACAGTTAGCAATGTATTGCCTCTCAAGTCCAAATTCACCCCTCAATATATATATTTTTATTGGTGTATAATTTCTTTACAATGTTGTGTTCATTTCTGCTGTACGATAAAGTCAACTAGCTACATGTGTACATATATCCCTTCCCTCTTGATCCTCTGTCCCACCTTCACCCCCACCCCACCCCTCTAGGTCATCTCAGCCTTGGGGAGAGCCCCTTCCAAGTTGCTCCTTCAGCCTTGGGGAGAACCCCTTCCAGGCCCCATCTGAGCTCGCTGTGCTATACAGCAGCTTCCCCCTAGCTATCTATGTAACACATGATGAAGTGAAATAAATTCACTCAGTCATGTCAGACTCTTTGCTACCCCATGGACTGTAGCCTACAAGGATCCTCCATCCATGGGACTTTCCAGGCAAGACTACTGGAGTGGGTTGCCATTTCTTTCTCTAGGGGATCTTCCTGACCCAGGGATCGAACCCAGGTCTCCTGCATTGTAGGCAGATGCTTTACCCTCTGAGCCACCAGGGAAGCCCCCATGATAGTATATTACAATGACAGAATTCTTCTAAGCATCTCTCCTTACAGTGAGCACATTGTCGAGCTTTGTCAGTAGAGGGCACTGGAGGGACATTGCGGGAGGAAGGTGCTATCCTCTTTTGGTGGCCGTGCAGAGAGTGGGTGTTGTGGATGTGGAGACTTCCGGTGGAGGACTTCCTATATTGTTCCTAGAACCAGACAATTTCTTGGTGACCTTGTAGGCTTGTCCTGGCCCTGTGATAACCTTCCCTGGCCTTTGCTACATAGAGAATGATACCTTGTGGCTTCCTGTTGGTGGAAGTTTCCTGCTTGCACAGGCACTGGTTCCCTCTGCAGGTCACTGGGCAGCTTGGCTGTCTTGGTCCCACTCTGCATGTCCACACTCCTGCTTGCTGGTCACCTGTACCCCACTCACACCACAGAGGGTCGATTTCTGCTTGCTGAGGAATTGCAGACCATCTGTGACCTGGAAAACCAGTTATCTTCTGCTGCCCTTTGTGCTGAACTACACCTTTCCCAGCAAGGTCTGAACTCCAGCCTTGGGGAGAGCCCCTTCCAAGTTTCTCCTTCAGCCTTGGGGAGAGCCCCTTCCAAGTTGCTCCTTCCTTGGATACCCTCCTTCTTCCCTAAGGGAACCAGAAAAAAATCTCTTCTATCTTAGTCACTTGTTTATCTGAGTGTATTAATTTTTTATATCAGATTTTCTCTGCTTAGCCCACTATGTGGTTTCTATGTCCTATCTGAATCCATAGGATACAATGACATGAGAGATTATAACTTCAAGAATTCAGAGGCGGTCCTAACATGGCGGAGGAATAGGATGGGGAGACCACTTTCTCCCCCATAAATTCATCAAAAGAACATTTAAACGCTGAGTAAATTCCACAAAACAACTTCTGAATGCCGGCAGAGGACATCAGGCACCTAGAAAAGTAGCCCATTGTCTTTGAAAGGAGGTAGGAAAAATATAAAAGACAAAAAAAGAGACAAAAGAGATAGGGACGGAGCTCCATCCCAGGACGGGAGTCTTAAAAAGAGAGAAGTTTCCAAACACCAGGAAACATTCTCACTGCCGAGTCTGTGGCAAGCCTTGGAAGCACAGAGGGCAACATAACAGAGAAGAAAAATAAATAGTTAAAACAGACAGATTATGAGCCCAACGGTAACTCCCCCAGCGGAGAAGCAGCGCAGACGTCTGCACCTGCCACTAGCAAGCGGGGGCTGGGCAGGGAGGCGTGGGCTGCATTGCTTATAGTAAGGACCAGGCCTGAATGCCCTGAGGGCAATCCGAGAGAACTAACTTGGGCTAGCAAACCAGACTGCAGGATAGCTACCACTTGCAAAGCCCAAACCTAAGACACCGCCAGGCCCGTGCACAGAACGAAGGACTGAACAGAACTAGCCGGCTGCAGACCATCCCCCTCTGGTGACAGGCAGCCAGAGCTGGAAGGGGCAATCGCAGCCCCAGAGAGACATTATCTACCAAACTACAAGCAGGCTTATTTGCTAACTAAGACTTCTTGGGGTTCTGGACATCCGCTTGTGAAGGTGAGCTGGCTGTACACCCAGAAAACCGAGCAGCAGTGATGGGGGAGGAGATGTCGCAGCGGCGCTCGCCAAACACATCACCTGAGCTGCTCGGACCTGGGAAGGGCACAAAACGCAGGCCCAACCGAGTCTGCACCTCTGAGGACTACCCGAGTGCCTGAACCTGAGCGGCTTAGACCTGGGAGGTGCATGCAGCCCAGGGCCAGCCTCGGGCAGTTCCCAGCGAAGCAACCTAGAGCCTGAGCAGTGTGGGAAGGGAGGGCACACGTGCCATGAGCGTGGGCAGGAAGGGCACACGCGCCATGAGCGGGGGCAGGCCCAGTGTGGCTGAGACACTTTGAGCACACACCAGTGTTATTTGTTTGTCGTGTCCCTCCCTCCCCACAGCGCGACTGAACAAGTGAGCCTAATAAAGTGTCCACCACCGCCCCCTTGTGTCAGGGCAGAAATCAGACACTGAAGAGACTGGCAAACAGAAGAAGCTAAAACAGGGAACCACCTTGGAAGTGACAGGTGCAATAGATTACAACCCTGTTGTTAGTACCGACTACATAGGAAGGGCCCTATAGATCTTGAGAAATATAAGCCAGACCAAGGAACTATCCAAAAATGAACTGACCCCACACTGCCCACAACAACACCAGAGAAAGTCCTAGATATATTTTTTTTACTATTTTTATGATCATTCTTTTTTTTAAAATTTTAAGTCCTCTATTACTCCTTTAATTTTCATTTTTATAACCTACTATTACTTTGCAAAAAAGACCCTATTTTTAAAGCAAACTTCATGCTGCTACTGCTGCTGCTGCTAAGTCGCTTCAGTTGTGTCCGACTCTGTGAGACCCCATAGACGGCAGCCCACCAGGCTCCGTCCCTGGGACTCTCCAGGCAAGAACACTGGAGTGGGTTGCTATTTCCTTCTCCAATGCATGAAAGTGAAAAGTGAAAGTGAAGCCGCTCAGTCATGTCTGACTCTTAGCGACCCCATGGACTGGAGCCTGCCAGGCTCCTCCATCCATGGGATTTTCCAGGCAAGAGTATTGGGGTGGGGTGCCATTGCCTTCCCCCGCAAACTTCTATATATATATATACATATTTTTATAATTTTTGTGACTTTATTTTTTCTTCTTCTTTTTTGTGACTTTATTTTTTTCTTCTTCTTTTCTTTAATATTGTATTTTTGAAAATCCAACCTCTACTGTAGATTTTTAATCTTTGCTTTTGGGTACGTGTTATCAATTTTGTACCTTTAAGAACCCAATCTTCAGTACCCATTTTTACTTGGGAGCGAGATTACTGGCTTGACTGCTCTCTCCCCTTTGGGACTCTCCTTTTTCTCCACCAGGTCGCCTCTGTCACCTCCCTTCCCCCTTCTCGTCTCTACCCAACTCTGTGAATCTCTGTGTGTTACAGATGGTGGAGAACACTTAGGGAACTGATTACTAGCTAGATCTGTCTCTCTCCTTTTGATTTTCCCCTTTTATCCTCCTGGCCACCTCTGTCTCCTTCCTCTCTCTTCTCTTCTCTGTATAACTCCATGAACATCTCTGAGTGGTCCAGACTGTGGAGTGCACATAAGGAAGTGATTACTGGCTAGCTTGCTCTCTCCTCTTTTGATTCCACCTCATCTCATTTGGGTCACCTCTAACTCCCTCCTCCCTCTTCTCTTCTCCATGTAACTCTGTGAACATCTCTGGGTGTTCCTCACTGTGGAGAAACTTTTCATCTTTAACCTAGATGTTTTATCAACGGTGCTGTATAGAAGGAGAAGTCTTGAGACTACTGTAAAAATAAGACTGAAAACCAGAAGCAGGAGGCTTAAATCCAAATCCTGAGAACACTAGAGAACTGACTCCAGGGAACATTAATTGACAGGAGCTCATCAAATGCCTCCATACCTACACTGAAACCAAGCACCACCCAAGGGCTAACAAGTTCCAAAGCAAGACATACCACACAAATTCTCCAGCAACACAGGAACACAGCCCTGAGCTTCAATATACAGGCTGCCCAAAGTTACTCCAAACCCACTGACATCTCATAACATATCACTTCATTGCACTCCAGAGAGAAGAAATCCAGCTCCACCCACAAGAACACTGACACAAGCTTCCCTAAACAAGAAACCTTGACAAGGCACTTGTACAACCCCACCCACAGTGAGGAAACTCCACAATAAAGAGAACTCCACAAACTGCCAGAATACAGAAAGGCCACCCCAAACTCAGCAATATAAACAAGAAGAAGAGACAGAAGAATACCCAGCAGGTAAAGGAACAATATAAGTGAAGTGAAGTCGCTCAGTCGTGTCCTACTGTTTGCGACCCTGTGGACTGTAGCCTACCAGGCTCCTCCGTCCATGGGATTCTCCAGGCAAGAATACTGGAGTGGGTTGCCATTTCCTTCTCAGGGGATCTTCCCAACCCAGGGATCGAACCCGGGTCTCCCACATTGGAGGCAGACGCTTTAACCTCTGAGCCACCAGGGAAGTCCAAAAGGAACAGTATAAATGCCCACCAAACCAAACAAAAGAGGAAGAGAGAGGGAATCTACCTGATAAAGAATTACAGATAATGATAGTGAAAATGATCCAAAACCTTGAAATCAAAATGGAATCACAGATAAATAGCCTGGAGACAAGGATTGAGAAGATGCAAGAAAGGTTTAACAAGGATCTAGAAGAAATTAAAAAAAGTCAATATATAATGAATAATGCAATAAATGAGATCAAGAACACTCTTGAGGCAACAAATAGTAGAATAACTATTTGTTGGAGGCAGAAGATAGGATTAGTGAAGTAGAAGATAGAATGGTAGAAATAAATGAATCAGAGAGGAAAAAAGAAAAATGAATTAAAAGAAATGAGGACAATCTCAGAGACCTCCAGGACAATATTAAACATTCCATTCGAATGTTAGGAGTCCCAGAAGAAGAAGACAAACAGAAAGACCATGAGAAAATACTTGAGGAGATAATAGTTGAAAACTTTCCTAAAATGGGGAAGGAAATAATCACCCAAGTCCAAGAAACCCAGAGAGTCCCAAACAAGATAGATCAGATCAGATCAGTCACTCAGTCATGTCCAACTCTTTGCGACCTCATGAACTGCAGCACGCCAGGCCTCCCTATCCATCACCAGCTCTCGGAGGTCACTCAGACTCACATTCATCGAGTCAGTGATGCCATCCAGCCATCTCATCCTCTGTCGTCCCCTTCTCCTCCTGCCCTCAATCCCTCCCAGCATCAGAGTCTTCTCCAATGAGTCAACTCTTCGCATGAGGTGGCCAAAATACTGGAGTTTCAGCTTTAGCATCATTCCTTCCAAAGAAATCCCAGGGCTGATCTCCTTCAGGATGGACCGGTTGGATCTCCTTGCAGTCCAAGGGACTCTCAAGAGTCTTCTCCAACACCACAGTTCAAAAGCATCAATTCTTTAGCGCTCAGCCTTCTTCACAGTCCAACTCTCACATCCATACATGACCACAGGAAAGACCATAGCCTTGACTAGGTGAACCTTTGTTGGGAAAGTGATGTCTCTGCTTTTGAATATGCTATCTAGGTTGGTCATAACTTTCCTTTCAAGGAGTAAGCGTCTTTTAATTTCATGGCTGCAGTCACCATCTGCAGTGATTTTGGAGCCCAGAAAAAGAAAGTCTGACACTGTTTCCACTGTTTCTCCATCTATTTCCCATGAAGTGATGGGACCAGATGCCATGATCTTCGTTTTCTGAATGTTGAGCTTTAAGCCAACCTTTTCACTCTCCTCTTTCACTTTCATCAAGAGGCTTTTTAGTTCCTCTTCACTTTCTGCCATAAGGGTGGTATCATCTGCATATCTGAGGTTATTGATATTTCTCCCAGCAATCTTGATTCCAGCTTGTGTTTCCTCCAGTCCAGCATTTCTCATGATGTACTCTGCATATAAGTTAAATAAACATGGTGACAATATACAGCCTTGACGTACTCCTTTTCCTATTTGGAACCAGTCTGTTGTTCCATGACCAGTTCTAACTGTTGCTTCCTGACCTGCATACAGATTTCTCAAGAGGCAGATCAGGTGGTCTGGTATTCCCAGGTCAGTTTTCATCCCAATCCCAAAGAAAGGCAATGCCAAAGAGTGCTCAAACTACCGCACAATTGCACTCATCTCACACGCTAGTAAAGTAATGCTCAAAATTCTCAAAGCCAGGCTTCAGCAATATGTGAACGGTGAACTTCCTGATGTTCAAGCTGGATTTAGAAAAGGCAGAGGAACCAGAGATCAAATTGCCAACATCCGCTGGATCATGGAAAAAGCAAGAGAGTTCCAGAAAAACATTTATTTCTGCTTTATTGACTATGCCAAAGCCTTTGACTGTGTAGATCACAATAAACTGTGGAAAACAAGATAAACCCAAGGCAAAACACCCCAAGACACATATTAATCAAATTAACAAAGATCAAACACAAAGAACAAATATTAAAGCAGCAAGGGAAAAATAACAAATAACACACAAGGGGATTCCCATAAGGATAACAGCTGATTTTTCAATAGAAACTCTTCAGGCCAGGAGGAACTGGCAAGACATACTTAAAGTGATGAAAGAAAATAACCTACAGCCCAGATTACTGTACCCAGCAAGGATCTCATTCAAATATGAAGGAGAAATCAAAAGCTTTACAGACAAGCAAAAGCTGAGAGAATTCAGCACCACCAAACCAGCTCTCCAATAAATGCTAAAGGATATTCTCTAGACAGAAAGGACAAAAAGGGTGTATAAACTTGAACTCAAAACAATAAAGTAAATGGCAATGGGACCATGCTTATCAATAATTACCTTAAACATAAATGGGTTGAATGCCCCAACCAAAAGACAAAGACTGGCTGAATGGATACAAAAACAAGACCCCTATATATGTTGTCTACAAGAGACCTACCTCAAAACAGGAGACACATACAGACTGAAAGTGAAGGGCTGGAAAAAGATATTCCATGCAAATAGAGGCCAAAAGAAATCAGGAGTAGCAATACTCATATCAGATAAAATAAACTTTAAAACAAAAGCTGTGAAAAGAGACAAAGAAGGATACTACATCATTATCAAAGAATCAATCCAAGAAGAAGATATAACAATTATAAGTATATACACACCCAAAATAGGAGCACCGCAATATGTAAGACAAATGCTAACAAATATGAAAGGGGAAATTAACAATAACACAATAATAGTGGGAGACTTTAATATCCCACTCACACCTATGGATAGATAAACTAAACAGAAAATTAACAAGGAAACACAAACTTTAAATGATACAATAGACCAGTTAGACCTAATTGATATCTATAGGACATTTCACCCCAAAACAATGAATTTCACCCTTTTCTCAAGTGCACATGGAACCTTCTCCAGGATAGATCACATCCTGGGCCATAAATCTAGCCTTGGTAAATTAAAAAAAATTGAAATTATTCCAAGCATCTTTTCTGACCACAATGTAGTAAGATTAGATCTCAATTACAGGCGAAAAACTATTAAAAATGCCAACATATGGAGGCTGAACAACACGCTGCTGAATAACCAACAAATCACAGAAGAAATCCAAAAGAAATCAAAATATGCATAGAAATGAATGAAAATGAAAACACAATAACCCCAAACCTGTGGGACACTGTAAAAGCAGTGCTAAGGGGAAAGTTCATAGCAATATAGGCATACCTCAAGAAACAAGAAAAAAGTCAAATAAATAACCTAACTCTACACCTAAAACAATTAGAAGAGGAAGAAATGAAGAACCCCGGAGTTAGTAGAAGGAAAGAAATCATAAAAATTAGTGGGAAAAAATGCAAAAGAAACAAAAGAGACCATAGCAAAAATCAACAAAGCCAAAAGCTGGTTCTTTGAAAGGATAAATAAAATTGACAAACCATTAGCCAGACTTATCAAGAAACAAAGGAAGAAAAATCAAATCAATAAAATTAGAAATGAAAATGGAGAGATCACAACAGACAACACAGAAATACAAAGGATCATAAGAGACTACTATCAGCAACTATATGCCAATAAAATGGGCAACTTGGAAGAAATGGACAAATTCTTAGAAAAGTACAACTTTCCAAAACTGAACCAGGAAGAAGTAGAAAATCTTAACAGACCCATCACAAGCATGGAAATTGAAACTGTAATCAGAAATCTTCCAGCAAACAAAAGCCCAGGTCCAGACGGCTTCACAGCTGAATTCTACCAAAAATTTAGAGAAGAACTAACACCTATCCTCCTCCAACTGTTCCAGAAAATTGCAGATGAAGGCAAACTTCCAAACTCATTCTATGAGGTCACCATCACCCTAATACCAAAACCTGACAAAGATGCCACAAAAAAAGAAAACTACAGGCCAATATCACTGATGAACATAGATGCAAAAATCCTTAACAAAATTCTAGCAATCAGAATCCAACAACACATTAAAAAGATCATACACCATGACCAAGTGGGCTTTATTCCAGGGATGCAAGTATTCTTCAATATCTGCAAATCAATCAATGTAATACACCATATTAACAAATTGAAAAATAAAAGCCATATGATTATCTCAATAGATGCAGAAAAGCCTTTGACAAAATTCAACACCCATTTATGATAAAAACTCTCCAGAAAGCAGGAATAGAAGGAACATACCTCAACATAATAAAAGCTATATATGACAAACCCACAGCAAACATTATCCTCAATGGTGAAAAATTGAAAGCATTTTCCCTAAAGTCAGGAACAAAACAAGGGTGCCCACTTTCACCATTACTATTCAACATAGTTTTGGAAGTTTGGGCCACAGCAATCAGAGCAGAAAAAGAAATAAAAGGAATCCAGATTGGAAAAGAAGAAGTAAAACTCTCACTGTTTGCAGATGACATGATCCTCTACACAGAAAACCCTAAAGATTCCACCAGAAAATTACTAGAGCTAATCAATGAATATAGTAAAGTTGCAAGATATAAAATCAACACACAGAAATCCCTTGTATTCCTATACACTAATAATGAGAAAATAGAGAAATTAAGGAAACAATTCCATTCACCATTGCAACAAAAAGAATAAAATACTTAGGAATATATCTACCTAAAGAAACCTAAATATAGAAAACTATAAAACACTGGTTAAAGAAATCAAAGAGGACACTAATAGATGGAGAAATATACCATGTTCATGGATCAGAAGAATCAATATAGTGAAAATGAGTGTACTACCCAAAGCAATCGATAGATTCAATGCAATCCCTATCAAGCTACCAACGGTATATTTCACAGAGCTAGAACAAATAATTTCACAATTTGCATGGAAACACAAAAAGCCTCAAATAGCCAAAGTAATCTTGAGAAAGAAGAATGGAACTGGAGGAATCAACCTGCCTGACTTCAGGCTCTGCTACAAAGCCACAGTCATCAAGACAGTATGGTACTGGGACAAAGACAGAAATATAGATCAATGGAACAAAATAGAAAGCCCAGAGATAAATCCATGCACCTATGGACATCTTATCTTTGACAAAGCAGGCAAGAATAAACAATGGAGAAAAGACAATCTCTTTAACAAGTGGTGCTGGGAAAACTGGTCAACCACTTGTAAAAGAATGAAACTAGAACACTTTCTAACACCATACACAAAAATAAACTCAAAATGGATTCAAGATCTAAATGTAAGACCAGAAACCATAAAACTCCTAGAGGAGAACATAGGCAAAACACTCTCTGACATACATCACAGCAGGATCCTCTATGACCCACCTCCCAGAATATTGGAAATAAAAGCAAAAATAAACAAATGGGACCTAATTAAAATTAAAAGCTTCTGCACAACAAAGGAAACTATGCTATGCTATGCTAAGTCACTTCAGTCATGTCCGACTCTGTGTGACCCCATAGACGGCAGCCCACCAGGCCTCCCTGTCCCTGGGATTCTCCAGGCAAGAACACTGGAGTGGGTTGCTATTTCCTTCTCCAATGCATGAAAGTGAAAAAGAGAAAGTGAAGCCGCTCAGTCATGTCCGACTCCTAGTGACCCCATGGACTGCAGCCTACCAGGCTCCTCTGTCCGTGGGATTTTCCAGGCAAGAGTACTGGAGTGGGGTGCCATTGCCTTCTCTGAAGGAAACTATAAGTAAGGTGAAAAGACAGCCTTCAGAATGGGAGAAAATAATAGCAAATGAAGCAACTGACAAATAACTAATCTCAAAAATATACAAGCAACTCCTGCAGCTCAATTCCAGAAAAATAAACAACCCCATCAAAAAATGGGCCAAAGAACTAAATAGACATTTCTCCAAAGAAGACATACAGATGGCTAACAAACACATGAAAAGATGCTCAACATCACTCATTATCAGAGAAATGCAAATCAAAACCACAATGAGGTACCATTTCATGCCAGTCAGAATGGCTGTGCTGCAAAAGTCTATAAGCAATAAATGCTGGAGAGGGTGTGGAGAAAAGGGAACCCTCTTACACTGTTGGTGGGAATGCAAACTAGTACAGCCACTATGGAGAACAGTGTGGAGATTCCTTAAAAAACTGGAAATAGAACTGCCTTATGACACAGAAATCCCACTGCTGGACATACACACCGAGGAAACCAGAATTGAAAGAGACACATGGACCCCAATGTTCATCGCAGCACTGTTTATAATAGCCAAGACATGGAAGCAACCTAGATGTCCATCAGCAGATGAATGGATAAAGAAAGCTGTGGTACATATACACAATGGAGTATTACTCAGCCCTTAAAAAGAATACATTTGAATCAGTTCTAATGAGGTGGATGAAACTGGAGCCTATTATACAGAGTGAAGTAAGCCAGAAAGAAAAACACCAATATAGTATACTAACGCATATATATATGGAATTTAGAAAGATGGTAAAAATAACCCTGTATACAAGACAGCAAGAGAGACACAGATGTATAGAACAATCTTTTGGACTCTGTGGGAGAGGGAGAGGGTGGGATGATTTGGAAGAATGGCATTGAAATATATATAATATCATATAAGAAATGAATCGTCAGTCCAGGTTTGAAAAAAAAAATAAGAATTCAGCACCCGTGGATACTTGGAATATACCACTTTTTGAAACCTCCTCCTTGGAAAGATCCTCATACTTGTAATTCTTAATCATCTCAGTTTCTTCCCAGTCTGCTCTTTAACATCCTTGCTTCATGATAATTTCCCTTGGAAATATTTACCTCTTTGTTTCCTTTAGGAATATTTATCTATCTTGTCTATAAGAGTTATTTCTGTCCAAGAGGCTGTGTGCCAGTCATTTTTACTTGTTTCTCCTGTTGGAAGATCAACTTGTGCTATAAACAGACTGAGTGATCATCTCAGACAGGAAATGACCATGACACATCAAGCAGACATGGCAATAGTTACTTCTGTGTTTATAATGATTCATTTTTGGAAGAACTGCTCACCCTTCATGGATTTCCCCAGAAAGTGCCAACTTCTGAGAGATGTCATTCCAAATGCTTTATCCTGAGCTTACACTTCTTCTTAGGGTTCACACATTACAACGTATATTTCTCCTTTTTTATTTAAAAAAAAAATAAAATCTGTGGGTCACCTTCTTATTTTTTTCCTTCTTCTAAAATGATAGTCCTCTGTGTTCTTTTTTTAAAAAAAAAAATCTGCCCTTTTAGCAAGACCTTCAGTGACCCTTATCCAGCCTTACCCAGTTGGAGGGTGGTAATGGAAAGTCACTTTATTAATAGAAGAAAACAGATGCTGTTCCAAAGTTCCATAGTTTCACAACTCTTGTTCATTCTGACCTTGGCAACTATAGCAGTCTGTGGCGATGCCTGAGTTGTGTTACCAGTCCCTCATTCCCTCCCCTTCTTCTTTCTTTCCTTCTTCCCTTTCTCCCTGTATCTCTTGCTTTCCCCCTCATTCCCTCCCTTTCCTTCTGTTTGTTCATTTCTTCCTTCTTTTCTTCCTTCTCTCTTTCCCATCCTCTCTCTTATTTTCCTTCCTTCCTTTTCACCTCCCATCAACTGCCTTCCCATTATAATTAGACGTGCTCAGTCACGTCCGACTCTTTGTGGCCCCATGGACTGTAGCCCACCACGCTCCTCTGCCCATGCAATTTTTCAGGCACAAATACTCAAGTGAGGTGCCATTTCCTACTCTATGGGATCTTCCCAACCCAACCCAGGGATTGAACCTGCATCTCTTGAATCTCTTGCATGGGCAGGTCGACTCTTTACCACTAGGACCACCTGGGAAGCCCATTGTAATTAGGATAGAATTCGAACTCCTTATAGGCTACAGAGGCCACATGTGACCTGGCCTGTGCCCTCCCCCTCTAACTTCTTTTCCCTCCACTGACAATACTCCAGACATAATGGTCTTCTAATAAGCCAAGCTCTATCATGTTTCAAGGGTTTGGCACTTGCCATTCTTTCTTAAAGATCACTGTTTCCACTTTGTCTCATGGATGCCGCCTTTCCAGTATTTTGAAATGCCTTCTCCTCTGACTTGCCTCTTTTAACGGCTCTCACTAGTCATCTCCATCACCAGCATGTGGTCACTCTCTGTCATATTTCCCTGTTATATACTTTGTTATACTACTTTGTAGTATACCATATACTTTGTTCATACTACTATGGTATTATGGATTTTTTTTATATCTTTCTTTTTTGTTTATCTTTTCCTTTATTACAATAAGGATTCTTTGATGTCAGAGAATTCACATGCCTTTTGGCTAGTGTATCCCTAAAGATTGGAATAGTTCCTGGCACATGATAAGAGACTTAATATTTCTGACCATCTGTTTACTGTGCACTGAACTGTGAATTGTGGCTCATGGGCAAACAAGTAAAAAAAATTATTATCCCTTTCCTGGAGGAAACTGAATAAATGGATTTAAGATGTTCCTATTATAATTGTCTTTTCCTAGATGCAGCAAGAGTAGGTCAGGGGTCCAGTGATGGCTGGAGCATGGTTAAGAGGGAAAAATTAAGGAAGAATATAATACCAAGTTGCTTTGTAATAATTTTATTGCCGTATTCAACTGAAATTCTCTGAGTTCTATTCAGCTGAATTCAATATCATTCTTTTTGGGTCAAATTTTGGGAAGGCCTATTAAAATGCAAGCGAGAGTGATTGAAATAGTAACCTATATGTATAGATTAGAGAAGTCAGTGTTGATTCTCTCCATAATTGTTTCCTAACATATTTTAAGCAGTGGAACTTTTTTCAAATCAAAGGCCACCCAGAAGCCCAATACAGAGCTTGATAAAAATGGCTGATGCTCCAACTGAAGTGGCGTGGAAAAACTGGTACCCCACTCACCAAGCACTTGTCCTAACACCTGTCCTTCCAGGTAGCACCTGAAGACCACCTATGGAACCCAGAGCTGTACAGAGCAAGGTTTGAAAATCACAAATCTCATAGTATCCCCTTCATTTGAGAAACTGAGCCCAGAGAGCTGAAGTGACTTACCCAAAGTTATAAACGTATTGTCAAAGAAAGGACTGAAGCCCAGCTCCCTGAATCCTAGAGCACTGTGCCTTTGACTGTTTTAATCCTGTATTTCTGAAGGATAGATTCTATAGGATAGGTTAATGCCTAGCAGGGGAGTCCTTCTAGGGAGAGAAAAGTCAGAGACTTTACTTCAAAACGTGTAGTTCCTCTGTTCCTCTGGAACATGGCCTCGTAAGACTGCTCGTCTGCTCATTGTTATTTAGTCACTAAGTTCTGTCTGACTCCTTTTTGACACCATAGACTGTAGCCTGCCAGACTTCTCTGTCCATGGGATTTCCCAGGCAAGAATATTGGAGAAGTTGTCATCTCCTTCTCCAGGGGATCTTCCTGACCCAGGGCTTGAACTGTGTCTCCAGTGTCTCCTGCGTTGGCAGGTGTATTCTTTACTACTGAGCCACCAAAGAAATCACCCTTCTACTTGGAAGTCATTCTTTTTTTTGCCATGCCTCACAGCTTGTGGGATCTTAGTTCCCCAACCAGGAACTGAACCCATGTCCCCTGAATTGGAAATGCAGAGTCTTAACCACTGGACTGCCAAGGAAGTCCCAGAAACCATCTTGAACTTGTTTTGGTGATGTTGGTGGTTTAGTTGCTAAGTCGTGTCCTACTCTTGTGACCCCATGGACTGTAACCCGCCAGGCTCCTCTGTCCATGGGATTTTCCAGGCAAGAATACAGGAGTGGGTTGCTATTTCCTTCTCCAGGGGATCTTCCTGACTCAGGAATTGTACCTGGGTTTCCTGCACTGCAGACAGATTCTTTACAAACTGAGCTATGAGAGATAAGAAAATGAGACTGCTTTCTCCAAATATTTATCTTATAATGACTTTGTTGCTGTGAATTTCCATTAATCAGAGAGAGCTTTTAACCATTAGGTGTAAAGACTTCCTGTTTGTGAAAAGTGGCCTGACTCTGATCAAGAAGGGTAGCTCCTTTTCGTAAGTGTTTTTGTGTTTATTTGTAAGTAGAACCCCAAATTAGAAATAACAGATTTGGCTGAATTGCCAGTTAATAAATCAGCCATAGTGCAGATTTTCTCTTGCTAATTGAGAGTTCAGAGCCAACAGCATCTGGCATGATAGCAAACACTTAATAGATGTTTTTAATTAACTGAATAAATTTCAGAGATATGTGTTATCTAGCAAATAAAGTTTAACAATATATTAATCTGATTTCTGACTACAGACTGGGGTGGGTGGACGTTATTTGTGCCATATGCAATTGTTATATCCCAAGCATCAATAATGCCCACATTGAGATCCCGGAAAATATCCTTCAAGGCAAGATACTGGATATAACCATGAAAGTCACTAAATCTCTCCACATCAGCATTCATCTCCCTGATGTTTTCTGCCTTGATGATAACCACAGTCTCTGGGCTTCTCAGAAGAAGGCGTTGAACTGCATCATGGATGTTGAGGGCCCTTCGGATAAAAACGTCAATGGGAAAGGGTCTGAAGTGTTGGCCCAGAGAAATAACAATGATAGTATTTTTTTCTCCTCCAATTCTGTCAATAACCTGGGCGATGTACTCAATCTCTTTGACTGAATAGGTCAATGATCCAACCAACGGGTAACTATGCTTTTGCCACTGGATACTGATACTCTCGTTCAAGTCCACAGCAAGTTGCTTTTGAAATTTTCCAGATTCGTGCAGATCCACTGACTTCAGGGCTGATGACAAATAGGAAATCCCAAAATGAAAGGAGAATAAAGTTACAAAGTTCATAAAAATAGGAGAAAATTTTTGATGTTTATAATTGAATGTTAATCCTGACTAATTTATTATAGGTTTAAGTGAGAGACCAGTTTGAAAATTATTGAGCTACAAAAAGTGTTATGCAAATAAATTACATCTGTCCCTCTGTAGAGCCATGTAGAACCAAATGGACTGCTGATAGCGAGCATCAACATCACTTCACTGGAGGTTGATGGAGTCACTTTCATGGGTGTTAGTTTTGACACTTTGTTAGCTATAGACTAAGCTCCTTTGAAGATAGAGAAAGGTGCCCACTGATGTCTACAAATTTCAAAATACAAGTAAACCTACTTCCCCAAGTCCTTTGTAAGTTCACATAAGACTGGAATTGTATTCTATACTTCTGTGTTTCTTTTACATATGCATGAAGTGGTAGTGAATACATCATCTATAATAATGTTATTGCTATTCATTCGTGAAGGACTTAACAGTTTACAAAACATTTATTGGGAATTATATATTTATTTACTTCAAAGCACCATATTTATGCATGGTGGTGGTGATTTAGTTGGTAAGTCCTGTCCGACTCTTGGCTACCCCATGGACTGTAGCCTGCCAGACTGCTCTGTCCATGGGATTTTCCAGGCAAGAATGGGTTGCCATTTCCTTCTCCAGGGGATCTTGCCCATCCAGGGATCGAACCTGGGTCTCCTGCATTGCAGGCAGATTCTTTACCAACTGAGCTACCAGAGAAACCCTATATATATAATTGCCATCTTCTGGAAAAGAAAACCAAGAGATGAAATGACCTGCCAAAATTACACAACTAGTGAGTAACAGACTTTGTACCTTAAACTTGAAGTTCCTCCTAATTCTTATGGAAGTAATCTACTCAGTCTTAAAACTTTTTAAAAGTATAATATGAATGGAAGAAAATGAAGTTGCTTTATTTTTCACTATATTAATTAGACTATCAAGGCCAGTTTCTTCGTAGCTAGAACATCTGAGTAAAATGTGTGGGAGGTGATTATTAATGCTATGTAACATGTACCAGGGGAAGGCAATGGCACCCCACCCCAGTACTTTTGCCTGGAAAATCCCATGGACGGAGGAGCCTGGTGGGCTCCAGTCCCTGGGGTCGCTAAGAGTCGGACATGACTGGGCGACTTCACTTTCACTTTTCACTTTCATGCATTGGAGAAGGAAATGGCAACCCATTCCAGTGTTCTTGCCTGAAGAATCCCAGGGACAGGGGAGCCTGGTGAGCTTCCGTCTGTGGGGTCGCACAGAGTCGGACTTGACTGAAGCGACTTAGCAGCAGCAGCAGCAACATGTACCAACTTAGAAGTAAAAGGCTACACTTAAAGTCTTAACCCAGTGAGGTATGAAAATGGTGATGCTGGAGGGTTTGGTGGAAGAAAATGGCAGAATTTTTTCTTCATTCTGTTTCTAGCATATTTCAATTTCATTTTCTAAAGCACACAATGACCACGTAATTTAACTTTTGACAATACAATGTGACAGATGTTTTGTTATTACAGTTTCAAAGGTCAGTCAAGAAAGTAGGTAAGTCAATAAGTCAATACTTTCAAAAACTAGGAGCCCATCCTGACCCCACCATTGCAGAAAGTAATGCTAGAAGTTGTCGCTAGATCCTAAATTTTATAGATGAGGAAACTGAGATCTGGAGGAGACTAGTTGTTTACCAGGGGTCATAACCTGAAACTCTCGCCTTTGAGACTGGAATTGACATATATACCCTGAGATGTATAAAACAGATAACTAATGAGAACCCACTGTATAGCAGGGAACTATCTTATAGTTCCTACAAACAGTGCTGTGTGGTGGACTCGGTGGGAAGGAAATCCAAAAAAGATGGGATACATACATAGCTGATTCACTTTGCTGCACAGCAGAAAATAACACAATATTGTAAAGCTGGTATTCTCCAATAAAAAGAAAAAACTCTCCCCTTGTATTGCAGGGGGTTCAAGGTCCTACTGATGTTCTCTTTTTACTGGGCGAATCAGCTTACTCTCTAAGTTGGAGATCACAAGAGTGGCCTCATGTTAGGAAGGCCAGTGGGGAGCCACACTAAAGCTACACTGTCCCCAGTGGTAAGAGCTGGGGCCCAGAACACAGAGGGCTGGCAGTGGCAGTTTTTCAGATAACAGTGCTAAGATCTGCTAGTGGATTCTGAGTTATTGTTGATGCATTCTTTGTTTAATAAAAGGAGCAACTGGACTAGGCTTCTAGCAAATGGGTTCTAGCCCCAATTCTAATATGAACCAATTATAATAAGGCAAAAGCTATTGTTTTCTGGGCACTTACTAAGTGCCTTGCTATGTGTCTCACTGTGTGTTAAATATTTTATAACCATCACTTCATTTAATCTTCATAACCATCACCAGATGCTGTTGTTATTTTTAGTTCACTGATGTGGAAAATAAGCTGTATGCCCAAGGTCATAGTCTAGGTTTGTTAAGCTCCAAAGCCCCTGCGTTTAACCATTATGCCTACCTGATATGAAGCTATTACCTCAACTATAGCATCTGTCCTTCTACGAAACAGTAATCTTGATGATGGCTCACACCAAAGAGAGCTAACCATGTAGCCAGCAATATTCTAAATACGTTGTGTATAGTACTTCATTTTTACCAGGTGGGTACTGTTTTCATCTCCATTTTACAGATGAGGAAACTAAGGACAAAATCCTAGTGATGTAACCTGCCCAAGGCTATCAGATAGGACAGTAGAGGCCCTATTTTGATCCCAGGACATTTGGATGTAGAAGCCACACCCATAATCATCATGTCTTCTGTGGAAGGTAGGTAGTATTCTATCTTCTTCTTGTCAGCTTCGTGTGTGATTTTCTGAGTATCCTGGGTAAATACTGAAGTGTGAATTCTGCACAAATAGGAACGGAGTAAATGTTTTTCTATCCCGGCTCCCTTCTAGTCAATAAATGTATTCTTTTAAAGAGAAGATAATACCTTGTGAAAAGTGTTGGTGTGCTGTCATTAAGAAATATGAAAGAAGCATTCCCCATATTCCTTTCTCCCCTTGAAATGAAAAAGAAGTTTCTGAAAGGGATGTGAATAAAAGCTCAGACAGAGACATACTGTTGATACTGCTTTTGAAGTATTCCATCCACTGGCGGATCGTGGAATCTCCCAGTAGATATATAAATTTTCCTCTCAGGCATTCTTTCATTTGGATTGCAGCCAAACTACAGGAGACAGGATTCCACGTGTCTTTCCAGACATGTCCACTGGGAATTGTGGATGCCATTCCAAACTTGCATTGCCTTTTCACTGGAACTGTCTTTTCTGCTAAAGAATCAACAAGATAGGGTCTTTTAAAGTATCACTTTATCCATGAGTATTTAATAAGAACCAACTTTCTTTTTTAGGTATCCTTTTAATAGAGTGTGAAGGTGGAGGAAAAACCTTATTGAAGCATCATTCTCTTAACGGAATAGTTTTCAGAAAAAAATTTTCTCTGATAAGAATTTTATAAGTGATACTCATTAATGTTCATTATAGATAACATGTTTTCTCCCAGAGAAAAAGGCCTTCTGGGTAAAATTTAAGTATTTGCTTGCCTTCTTATGAAAGAAAAGACATCAATTCTTACTTAGTAGTGAAAACTCAATTATCTTGTCATTTAGCCCAATTTACCTCAGAGTTTATCACACACTGTCACAGTGTCTTAAATGCCACCATCAAACTGTTAATGCTTTAAGTGCAAGGAGATATAAAAAAAATAACAATTAATTTGGTTTGAGTCCTGGCCAGTCCACATGGATATGGCTGTAGGCTGGAGCAGACTCGTGGGAATCCGGGATAGGCTGGATATTGACCATTAGTCACAGGTTTCTGAGGAATCTGGGAATATGATGGACTGAGGTGTTTATCCTTGGCAGTCTTGGGGCTGTGATTATTCACCACCCAAAGGAAGTGGTTTAATATTTTAATAACTACCATAAGTATCTTTGTGTATCCTGGGTGAAAAATGCCATTTCCATCTGTAGATACATAAACACACTTCAGCATCAATGAATTTAGTAGCAATTAGCAAGCTGTTGATACTGAACTTAAAGGGACACAAAAGTTCCTACATTAAATCATTTTCAATAGGGATTTCCTAGTATGTTCCCTAGTGGCTAGATCGTAAAAGAATCCGCCTGCAGTACAAGAGACCCGGGTTTGATCATCCCTGGGTCAGGAAGATCTCCTAGAGTAGGAAATAGCAACCCAGTCTAGCATTCTTGCCTGGGGAAATCTAAGGACAGAGGAACCTGGTGGGCTACAACCCATGGGATGGCAAAAAGTCAGACTCAACTGAGCAACTAACACTTTGAGCCAAAGAAATTGAAGAGACATTAATAAAAGTGTGGAAGTGCTATTTTATACATTCAAATGGTTTGAAAGGTGGCAAAGACAGAGGGGGAAATTGGAATGAACTGAATAATAGATGGTGGATTAGAAACCTCTAGATGGTGATTATTGTGCTTGTAGTGATCAGAGAAGTGCTAATGGTGGTGGTTGGGGGAGGTAAGACCTAGGTGCAAACTGGGAGAGAGTTTTGACATTTCCATGTTGTTGCGTCTGATGGGCAAGTAATCCATTGCCTGATATTGATGAGATTGATGATGAGGGTTATAAATCAGGTTTAGGATTCCAGTCATTTATTCACTTAGGTAATTGGTGTCTTGGCCCACCACAGACAAGCCTGATGAGCAGAATAACATATGATTGGTAGTAGTGAACAAGTTCTGAGGAAGGAAGAACCCTTTAAATGGGTTCTTTCCACCTTTTAAATGGGTTAAACCCACCATCTATAATTCAGTTCATTCCAATTTCCCCCTCTTTGTCCTTGCCACCTTTCAAACCATTTGAACATATAAAATAGCACTTCCACACTTTTATTAATTTCTCTTCTATTTCTTTGGCTCAAAGTGTTAGTTGCTCAGTTGAGTCCGACTTTTTGTAACCCCATGGGTTGTAGCCCACCAGGTTCCTCTGTCCTTAGAATTCCCCAGGCAAGAATGCTAGAGTGGGTTGCTATTTCCTACTCTAGGAGATCTTCCTGACCCAGGGATCAGGAAGGTTTCTAACCCACCATCTGTAATTCATCTTTAAATGGGATGAGTGCTACGTGTGTGTGTGCTCAATTGCACAGTTGTGTCCATCTCTTTGCAACCCCATGGACTGTAGCCCACCAGGTTCCTCTGTTCATGGAATTCTCCAGGCAAGAATATTGGAGTGGGTTGCCATTTCCTACTCCAGGGGATCTTCCTGACCCAGGGATCAAACCCATGTCTCCTGCATTGGCAGCTGGATTCTCTACTGTTGAGCCACCTGGGAAGCCCCGGCCATCAGTCACACAAAGGGAGGACTTACAGTTACATTTGGAGACAGTAATGGCATCGAACTTTGCCATCATCTCTACACCCACATTTGACCTTAAAGAGACAAATATAAAAATTAATTGACAAGTGGCCCCAAGATCAGGAAACATAAGAAGTCACATTACTCATTGTTTCAGTTATTTCTTATGATAATAACTACTTTGGCCACAGTTCCAGACCATTTATTAAATTTCCATTTCTTGGCCTATTAATTCAGGGAGTACAGATCCCCAGAAGGTGTACAAGGTAATTTTTTGAGATTCAGAAAGAATATATTAGCACCTAGGCATATTCACACATGTATATTTCTCCTTCTCTTATAATTTTTATTCTAGTCATATTTTTTTTGTTGTTTGTTTCAATGGTAAGGGTTAAATATTCAAAATATTTAGGGATGACTGGAGAGTGGGCACTGTCCCCAGATGAATTCACATATCTTTTTCTAAAATGGCTCTTCATAGAGTCCCAAAGTTGATATATTAATACACAATTAATTAATAGCTATTTCCTTTGGATCAACAGATAGACCAAATCATTACTGTATTTACCCAGATAGTCTCCAGAAATAATTATTTACCTCTCAAAGAGGCTTCTTTCTTGTTTGCTAAGATAAGATACATCCTTGTTTTTGGAATGCATGTGGGTGAGTGCAGCACAGGGAACACTTGGAGGCTTCATGCAGTAGAAGGCTTCTTGGTCTCGTGTATCCAGGTATTCACACAGTTCAGCACTTGAATTTAAAACCAGGGCACAGTCAGTATTGACTTGGGAGGTGCCTCTGTTAAACTGGCCTGTGAAGATCACCCTGTCGTAGCCTTGGTTCCTGGCCCTCCAGAGAGCCGACACCCCTTCACTGGGGTGGATGAGCAGGACGGACAGGGACACCTGGCCCTCCCAGAACAGGGTGAAAGTCACAAGGTAGGTGCCATTGTTGAAGTCTGTCACCTTTCCCGAAGCACCCGCCTTCAGGGCTGGGGAGGACATCCTGGCCCTGAGGAAATCCCTGCCATATTCCTTCCTGCGTCCCAGGTGGTCCCTCACCTCCAGCAGGACGTCCAGCTGGTCCCCCCTGCAGTACGTGTCTCGAGGGCTGAGGAGGGTGGCTTTGCTGTGTGTGGCGCTGGTGGTGGAGCTCATGTTGGTGAAGGGTCTGGGTGGGATCAGCTGGTCTAGTTTCTCCATGATCCTCTTTATCCTCAGTGCAGTCTCTGTTGGTGAAACTATTGGATTCGGTGGTGGTTCAGTATGTGTTTTCATGACGAAATTCCAGTGATGGAGGGAAAAGGGCAACTTGAGTACAGTCTGTAACTGAAATGACAAGGAATACAATAGAGAACACAGAAAGTGTGCCTATTTAATGTGATAATTATGGTAGGTTAGTCAATGTCTCTTTTATCCAATGATGAGTGGTAGAAAAATTAAAAATAAAATGATATTGAGATTACATTATCATCGATGTTTCATAGGAAAAATTATTTTCCTTAAATCTGGTGGTGTAACTTCACTTTTCACTGGCTAATCTATTTTGTTGTTGTTTTGTTACACCACGCAGCTTGTGAGATTGTTCCCCAACCTGGGATTGGACTCCTGGGCTTTTGGCAGTGAAAGCACCAAGTCCTAACCACTGGACTGCCAGGGAGGATCTTCTTTCTTAAGGTGGTGATCATAAAATATACTTTCATTGGGCAACTGTGAAGACCAAATGAGAAAATGCTTTTTAACTGGATAGCAGAAAACAGATGTTTATTGTTCTATGATTTTTATCTTAAAATTAGAGTTCAGTCATTTAAATAAATTTTTAAGAAAATTTTCAAGAAGCATGGAGATTTTATGTAATATACAATTATCTATTTTATATGGTTTGATTAAATAGTCAAACTGGTATTTACTAGTAATTCTCAGATTTTTGGCAGTGAAAGCACCAAGTCCTAACCACTGGACTGCCAGGGAATTCCCATCACTGGCTAATCTATTTTGGGTGAGCCACTCTACTGCAAAGAACCCTAGGATCTTCCTGTTTTAGCTAACAGGACATAAGAGACATAGGCTACTTTCTATATTTATTTTCTAATCATAAAATAACACTGACATTATTAAAAGTGAGAGAATGCCATAACTCTATAGAAAATAAAAATCAGTCATGATTGCAGCAACCACTCTTAACAATTTTGGCGGTTTTTCTCTCATCCTGTGTAACCATTTCACGGGATTGTGAACACACTGAATATTTACCAATTAATTTTGATTAAAAATAGTGTCATTAAAAACTTTCCACCTTATGTCCAAATAATATTCCAGCCCATGGATATAGTTTAATATTTCACCTATTCCTGTATTTTTAGATATTTATTGTATTCAGCTTTTGTCTGTTACTTATAATTCTGTAAAGGACACTTTTGGTATAAATCTTCCCAGTAATAGCTCTGAATTTCCAATAAAGGCAGAATATCCTGTGTTGGACTAGGTTACTGTGGTTAACATTTTTACTTTTTTATTATTTGACATGTTCTGATTTTTTAAAAATAAAAACATTTTTATTTATCAAATTACAGAGATGGTATTAGCAACCAGGATGTGCCAGGTACCATTCTAAATGCTTTTCATACGTTAGCTCATTAATCCTCACTATAATATATGAAGTATTTATTTTTATGACCCAATTTTCAAATGATGAAACTGGTTCACCTCAAAGTTAAGAAAGTTAGCCAAACCTGCACAGCTAGTCAACAACAGAGTGAAATTTTAATCCCAGGCAAGTATCTCTATAATTGAGCTACGAGACTTCTCTGGTGGTCTACTTGCTAAGATTCCATGCTCCCAATGCAAGGGGCCTGGGTTCGATCCCTGGTCCGGATACTAGATCTCACGTGCCACAACTAAGGAGTTCACATTCTGCAGCTAAAAGATCTCACATACTGCAACTAAGACCCAGCACAGCCCACTAAATAAATGAAAAAAATTATATATATATGTATATAAATGTATATATATATATATGCTTACATACATATGAGCTGCCCAGTATTGCAAGTATGCAATAAGGCTAGAATTCTCTTTCACTGCTGGTTTAGGTGCAAATTGGCACCACATTTCTGGAAAACAGGTCTATAGCATATAATAAGACCTTTAACAATGTTCACTGCATTTACCAATAATTCTATTTCTGAGAACTCAGTGTATCATAGTAATACCTCTGAATTTCCAATAAAGGCAGAGTAGCTTGTATTCAGGACTAACTTTCCTGTAGATAACAATGATAAATTCTAGACACTCCCCTCCTCCCTGCAAATCTCTTTTAAAAGCACTGGAGAGTGATCACAAACTGACAGAGGAGAGTTGAAATGTGAAAGAAGGAGCGACGCTGAATTTGCATAATAAAAAAGTGCCAACTGAGTTTCTTCACCCTGAAGTGAAATTATACCAAAAGTGACACATAGGTCTTCAGGAAGGAATGAAAAGCCCCAGAAATGGTAAATACATGGGTTAACATAAAATACTATGTGTTTATCTTCTAATTTCTTTAAAATGCATACAATTATTTAAAAACTACAATTTTGTAATATTATAACAACTATAGCATAATGAATGAGTTGGGGAGTAAATGGGAATAAATTATTAAAAAGTTATTAAAGATTATGTGAAGTAGCACAATACTAACTCTAAAACTTAAGAATATGCAGTGTAATCTCTAGAGAAACCATTTTTTAAAAAACTTAGAGCTATAAAAATAATAGAGAAACTAAAAGGACATACTAAAAAAAAAAATCAATCCAAAGGAAGGAAGGAAATGGGGAACAGAGGAATAAAAATCAGAATGGCCAAACAGAAAATAAATAGCAAAATGGTGGACCTAAATGCACTCATGTTAATCATTTCATTAAAAGTAAGTATACTAAACACTTCATTAAAGGGCAGAGATAATCATACTGATTTGGGATAGTAGAGTTTGCAGATTTTTAAAAGACAGTATGTATGCATAAAATCATGTTTTGTTATCAATGCATTCATTTGTATGTATTTTAGTATTTTGAAGTAGTTAAAATATTTTGATATTAAAAGTTATAGTTTGGCATTAAAATTTATGGTATTATCAAATTTTGGAAGAATTTCTGTTTAGTACATTTATGATCAATGTTTCAGTATTTGAGATAATTCATTTATAAAAGGGTGAAGCTGTTATATTTCCAGCTATGTGATTAGTAATACATTCTAGAAAAAAAGTTTTACTAGAATGATTTCTAATAAATGGAGTGATAGATTTTTTAAAAAATGTAGAGATAAAATAGCAAGAACTAACTACTTGCTATCTATGAGGAATGTAGGTTAAGTATTAAGATACCTATAGGTTGAAAGTGCGGAGAAGGCAATGGCACCCCATTCCAGTACTCTTGCCTGGAAAATCCCATGGACAGAGGAGCGTGGTGGGCTGCAGTCAGTCCATGGGGTTGCTAAAAGTCAGACACCACTGAGTGACTTCACTTTCACTTCTCACTTTCATGCGTTGGAGAAGGAAATGGCAACCCACTCCAGTGTTCTTGCCTGGAGAATCCCAGGGACGGGGGAGCCTGGTGGGCTGCCGTCTATGGGGTCACACAGAGTTGAACATGACTGAAACGATTTAGCAGCAGCAGCAGTAGGTTGAAAGTGAGTGGATTAAAAAAACAGTATGCCATTGAAGCATAAAAAAGATGATATTAATGTTAATGTAGACTTCAAGGCAAAGAGTATCACCAGACATAAAGATGGACATTCTAGAGTGATAAGAGGGTCAATTTGTCTGAAAACATAACAACCTTAAATGTGTATAAGTCTACATATACATGTATTTATATGTGAAACAAAAACTGTCAGAACTAAAGGGAGAAAGAGAAAAAGCCACAATTATAATTAAAAATTAGAAAAATCTCTCTCAGTAGATGCTATAGGAACTAAATTAAAAAATGATTAAGTACCTAGAGGATCTGAAGAACACTATTATAGTAACATTTTTTTTTAACTATCACAGCACATTACTAGACATTTTTAAATTGCTACAACTTCATGTGAAAATATCTCAGTAGAGTAAAATAATATTCTCTGCACAAACTCTTTTGGTAGAAAAACAACAGGAAAATTCAGATTCAAGGTAGAAGAATAAGCACATATTATAACCTCAATATGGGTTTGGGCTTCCCTGGTGGCTTAGATGGTAAAGAATCTGCCTCCAATGCCAGAGACTGGGTTCAATACCTGGATCGGGAAAACCCCCTGGAGAAGGACAAAGTAACCCACTCCAGTATTCTTGCCTGGAGAATCCCATGGACAGAGGAGCCTGGTGGGCTACAGTCCATAGGGTTGCAAAGAGTCAGATACAATTGAGTGACTAACACTTTACCTTTCTTTCCTAGCCTCGATTTCCCACCATAAGATCATATAAATGGCAGAAAAGAACTGAACAATTTTCTAACTATTCTGGGAAATAGGAAGAAACACCTTATATGGACCAGAACTTACAAGCAATCTCCTGAAAACTGAAAGACAGGTGAGATTAGATCAAGGAAGAACCCATAGCTGCCAATGCATATGGGTGAGGCTTCAGTAAAGAAGGAAGTCACTCCAGGGACATTGCCAACGTGGAGGAGGTTGGTAACTGGAGTAGGAGGGGTTGAGGGGAGGCCCATAGGAGGACAAACCATACAGGTTGATACCTTCCTATTTCCCCACCTGTACTGGATCAGGCAGCTAGGAACAGGAAATTCTATACTCTCATGAGAATAAAAACTATGGATATTTAAGTTGGGGAGAGCAGTAGGACCCAGTGTGTCTGGCAGCACTTTAGATGAACAGGGAACATTTATGCCACAAACATGCTGGAGGAAACAGATAATGGCACTCCAGACTGGCCACCACAGAACTTCAGGTGTAAGAATGCACACAACCAAGAATTAGCAAAAAGTTTCATGGAAGGTAAGTCATGCGAGGGACTTCCCCGGCTGTCCAGTGGTTAAAACTCTGTCCTTCCACTGCAGGGGGCACAGGTTCCAAATTCCTGGTTGTGGAACTAACAGCTTGGTCAAAAAATAAAAGTGACTCTGAGAGAGAGGTATTATCAAGTTCAGCAAAGGGAAGACATCCAAGGGAAGGAAGAGAATTAATACAAAAATAAAAACAAAGCTTTAGAACAAGCACACTTTCTGGTCTCAGAGAGATCTAGATGATATCAGATCTACGAACTAATAAGTCTTTTGAGATCTTAGAAAGTAAGACCCTACTGTTCCTTGTGCAAAATCAATAGGATTCCTTTATTCCAGCAGCAAGCAATTAGAAAATGTGTTTAAAATAACAGTCATTACAATAGCAACAACAACAACAAAAATTATTACATACCAAGGTGTCAATCTAAAAAAAGATGCCTAAGACCTGAATGCAAAAGTTATAAAATTTAGTGAAAGATCTTGAAGAAGACCTATGTAAGTGAAGAGAGATGACATGTTGATAAACAGCACAATAATAATATAAACATGTCAGTTTTCTCAATTTGATCTATATGGTTAATGTGATACACATATAATTTAAGTAGAATTTTTCACTAAGTTTGACAGACTGATTCCAAAACATGTAAGAGGGAAGGCCAAGACTGGCTGAAAACTTTCTAAAGTAGGTTAAGCAAGGGTAACTTGACCTCCAAGTTTTCAAAACTAATTATGAAGCTCTGTTAATTATAGACATGCGTAATTGATACAGGGAAGGCAAATCGATCAATGGAATAGAATGAAGAACCCACAGAGGGACCTGTACTTATTAAAAATTTTGATATACAATAAAAATGACCCGATATATCAGTTTGGAAAGAAAGAATTACAAAATGGAAAAAGCTGGAAAAAGTGGTTATCCATACAGAAATAAAAGAAGAATCAGCCAAAAAAATCCAGGTACATTAAGGGTTCAGTGTCTAAATAAAGCAACCTTTAAAACTGTAAGTAGAATATTTAGATAAATAATCTGACACAGGTGTAGGGAAAGGTTTATTAGTACTTAAAAAGCATTAACAGTGAAAAAACACAAATAAATTTTACTATATACACCTGAAAATATTCTGTTGTTCAGAAGTTCCTTGTGCATGTACCCTCAGTTGTGTCCAGCTCTTTGCAACCTGGTGGACTGTAGCCCACTAGGCTCTTCTCTCCATGGAATTTTCCAGGCAAGAATACTGAAGTGGGTTGCCATTTCCTACTCCACAGAATTTCCTTAGAGAATGTGTAAAGACAAGCTAAACATTGGGAGGAGACAGATGCAATGCAGATACAAGTGATGAAGAGTGTGAGTGTAGATCACACACACACACACACACACACACACACACACAATATTATCCTCTCTCATATTTCATGATGATTATCAAGTGGTTCTTAAAAGTTGAAACTCCCCTTCTAGACTCTATAGGTCTGCTTGTTTGGACTTTTCTAGAACGAGTGAAGCGTCACGTAAAAATATAGTTTTGTGAAACACAAAAGGAAAGCAATTCCTACCTTCGTGGAGTTTTGGATAACTGCAAAAGTGATCCAAGAGGCTAATATAAACACCAAAACCAACAGTGACTTGTGATTTGCTATTCTCGTTGTCATGATCAGGATCCTAAAAGAGACAATGCAAAAACCGGCCCAAATACACAGCACCAGAAAAGAAATGCGGAAATACTTGAAAAGTTCTCCTGATTCTTTCTTCCTCAGATGTTACATCCAGAATGGAAACTCGGTCCTCCCACTGCTCTGGCTGTGTCCCTGCTTCTTTTATTTATTGGCTTGTACCTTCAAGAGAAGCACTATTCTGAGAATGGAGCCCACCTTGGAGTCTAAAAATTGAGGAACTAAGAACCTGATGGACGCAAGTGGGCTTATTCTCAGGGGCAGTTTCCAGGCTATGTGTCATCTAACAATAGGCTTCTTGTTCTCTTCCTGTAAGAACAAAGAGCAGACATAAAACATCCCAATAAATACTGACTATGATAATCACATTATTTTGTGCCCATTTTAAAGTACTTGATTTTTTCTAGCTTCCCTTTTACTAATGTGTTAGTAGGTTCCCCTTTTGTTGTCTTACTGGCCTTTCTAGCACCCCTCAAGCTTGAGAAGATGTATTTTAAAATTCAGATTTCTCTCTTAAGAAATGTTTCAGGCTTTCTCAATGTTTTCCTATGGTTACATCTTCATTTCTGTCTTTGCCCTGGAATTTCAAGTTGTCTTTTCATATCAGCTGGCTTAAACACTGCCCTTTGAAAATTTTCCATGTCTCAAAATTTTCTCTCCCCTTGAAGCAACTCCTACCCTAATACCCAGTTTAAACACAGAGGTTAGAATTTTCTGCACCCAAGAATAAATGTTGCCCCTTTCCCTTACCTCCCCAATGTTGCAAAGATTTTCGTACCTTCAGTTTGAAGACTTTGCATAACTCCATACACAGGAACTACAGTTGTAAGGCTTTGTTCTGAAGCCACCGGTGTATTACTGGGGTACCTCTCCTCTGTGCCAAGACAGATCACAGGTGTACATTGCAGTCTGCATGCTTTGAGCTCAGATCCATAGCACTCTTCTCCGTTCAGGTAAGGTGATTTGCCAGCTCCACCTTAAGGAAGTATGTGGAGCACAACTGTGGTTCTCAGTTCACACAGAGGTGGGGAGGAGAAATGAAACTCTCAGTATGCTTAGATGAGACAGTTTTCATGTTCTTAGACTTGATTAGTCTAATCTTAGTAAGTGTACAATAAATATCCGACAAAAAGTGTGAATGAGTCTGGAAGTTTGAATGAATAGTCATCCCTGGGAAGCTAAACCACCTAGTCTCCATCTGAGCCTTGTCATCAAGATCCAGCTGCCAGGATTCAAGTGTATATTATCTAGTACAGAATAGGTACTCAATAAAATTTGCTGAATAAATTTGAAAGAACCTCACACACAACATAGGCAACACAATGATATTGACTCACTCTCATACCAACAGAGTGACAGCTTACAGTCATGGGTTTGAATCCATCTGGGATTTGTACTCCTTTTAAAAATCTAATACTTATTTACTTGTTTGGCTGTGTTGGGTCTTAGTTGCAGCACACGGGATCTTTTAGTTGTGGCATGCAAACTCTTCGTTGCATGGTGGGATCTAGTTCACTGGCCAAAGATTGAACGTGAGCCCCCTGCATTGGGAGTGCAGTCTTAGCCACTGGAAGTCCTTGGGATTTGTATTCTTGAACCAATAGAAATGGTGTCAGAAAGAGCAGGTGCCGAGGACAAATGCACTGGTGCTAATAGAAGCAGTAGCCAATTACACTGTGGATCCCTCTACCCTTTCATTTATGCTGTCACGCCCAGGAAGTTAAACCTCTTTAAAAACCTACTCTATCCTTTCAGTCATTATGTATAAGCAAGAAATCAAGACCTGTTTCAAAAAGGTCTTCAGGATTTTGATAATCATCCCAACATCCTTGATCCTACTCTGTGAAACTGGTCTTAACAATACTTCTTATGTCTTTACATAATGACTGTTGAAAACAGTGTTTTAACTTTGTATGACTGGGTCCAGGTGGCTCACTTCTTTCCTAGAGATAAAGCCTTTAATAAAAGATAAATATTTACAGGCAATCTGATTTGGCTTCTCCATTGGAGACTGGTACCAGTAACCATCCAAGTTCCCAGCTTTCTCTGAGACATGTAGATGTATGGATTTTAATTTGCTTTAGTCACATCAATATTGATATTTAATGTTCACCTGAGGTTGGTATAATAGATATGTTTGACTTGAGGGGAGCTCAGTCAGGAGAGTTTAAATGATTTGTCTAGGTCATCTAATGAGCTTTGAAATAGAGTTGAGGCCAGGATTCCTGCCACATTAACCTCTGATTCAGAGCCCTTTCCAATACTCATCATGACTCCAACACATACAGTAGAACCAAGTTCAGGTAGATCCCGGGGTTCATGTGTCTATTTTCCATTATGCTTCAAAGAAATGGCTCTCTCTCTTTTTTTTTTTTTTTTTGGTACCACCTTTTAATTTGCTCAAAAACCTGGTGTGAGCACAATATATTGCTGTTTTTGCATTGAGTATGTAGTTTCCTCATCATCTTTGAATAGTTTCCTTTCCCTACATGTATGGGTCTAAATGAGGAGTCAGAATATGAGAACTTGGTCAGAGGTAGGAACATGGAGCCATAAATTCATACAATAAAGCATAGCCCAGGAAAGCATCAGTTTGTTGGAGGTGTGAGTAGGGTAAGAGTAGTTTTACCTTGACTGGGGTCTAAAGGAGCCCAAGCAAACTGGGTAGACAGTCCAGGATTATGCAAAGCAAAGAGCAGATGTCCAGGGAACATGTAGTGACTACTGAGCCACAAATTAGAGAAGTGGCTGCCGTGGCCTCAGGAATCAAACATGATGCACCTCATTGCTAAGGAGCCCACACTGAAAGGTGGGAAGTATCATGTCCATGGGACCTGAGTACAAAGGGAGAGTCCTAGTGCCTGGAAGGATGATAGAAGATGCAATATCAAGAAGTCTCAAGGTTCCAGAAGTGAGTACTTTGACACTGGGCTCCGTGTCACAGTGTAATGGTGGAGGGCACAGACTGCAAGCCATGTTGATGGAGGGGAAAGGTTAACGCTGAGGCAGATATAGGGAAGACCATTCACCATGACCCCAGATTAACTAGTAACAGTTGGTATTCCATTTGGGAACAGACCTCTCTTCCATTTTCAGGTATTGTGAAAAATTATCTGAAGTTCAGAGTGACTGCTATGCACCTAACACTCTTTGAGAAAGATGGTGACTCCCTGACTTCAGACTATACTGCAAAGCTACAGTAATCAAACCAGTATGGTATCAGCACAAAACAGACACAGATCAATAGGATAAGATAGACAGCCCAGAAATAAACCCACACACTGTAGTCAATTAATCTGACAAAGGAGGCAAGAATATATAGTGGAGAAAAGACAGTCTCTTCAGTAAGTGGTGCTGGGAAAATGGAACAGTCACATGTAAAAAAATTAAATTAGAAGATTCTCTAATACCATATACAAAAATAAACTCAAAATAGATTAAAGACCTAAATGTAAGACCAGATACTATAAGACTACTAGAGGAAAACACAGGCAGAACACTCTTGAAATAAAGCAATGTTTTTTTGTGGCTCCTTCCCCTAAAATAAAGGAAATAAAAGCAAAAATAAACAAATGAGATCTAATTAAACTTAAAAGCTTTTGCACAGCAAAGAAAACCATTGATGAAATGAAAAGGCAACTTACTGAATGGGAGAAAATATTTGCAACTGATATGACCAATAAGTGATTAATATCCAACATATATAAGCAGCTCATGCAACTCAACATCAAAGAAAACATATAACTCCATTTAATGGACAGAAGAACTGAATAAATATTTTTCCAAAGAGGAAATGCAGATGACCAATGAATGCATTAAAAGATACTTAACATTACTAATCACTGCTGCTGCTGCTGCTGCTAAGTTGCTGCAGTCGTGTCCGACTCTGTGGGACCCCATAGACGGCAGCCCACCAGGCTCCGCCGTCCTGGGATTCTCCAGGCAAGAACACTGGAGTGGGTTGCCATTTCCTTATCCAATGCATGAAAGTGAAAAGTGAGAGTGAAGTCGCTCAGTCGGGTCTGACTCTTAGTGACTCCATGGACTGCAGCCTACCAGGCTCCTCCATCCATGGGATTTTCCAGGCAAGAGTACTGGAGTGGGGTGCCATTGCCTTCTCTGTACCAAATATTAGGGAAATGTAAATCAAAATCACAATATCACCTCCAAGTTGGTAGAATGACTATCATCAAAAAGTCCTCAAATTATAAATGTTGGTGAGAATGTGGAAAAAAGGGAAGCTTCCTACATGGTTGGTAGGGATGTAAATTAGTATAATTGGATGTAAATTATATATATATATATATACACACACACACACACACACACACACACACAAACATACATACACACACACAATGGAATACTACTCAACCATAAACACACACAAACACACACACATACATACATACACACAATGGAATACTACTCAACCATAAAAAAAATTTTGCCATTTGTTGCCACATGGATGGAATGGATGGACCTGGAGGACATTAAGCTAAGTAAACTAAATCAGACAAAGTTAAATACTGTATGATATCACTTATATGTGGAATCTAAAAAATACAATTAAACTAGTGAATGTACCATAAAAGAAGTAAACTTACAGATACAGAGAACAAGCAATTGGTTACCAGAGGCAGGGAGGGGCAATATAGGGGTAGAAGAGTGGGAGGTACACACTCTTGGGTATAAGATAGGCTCAAGGATGTATTGTACAACACAACGAATATTTTGGAAGAACTGTATGGTAAAACAGTATGGAAAGTATCCATTAAAAATTGTATAAAAATTTAAAAAAAATTTAAAAAGGTGGTGCATGCATGCACGCTCAGTCACTCAGTTGTGTCTGACTCTGTGACCCTGTGGACTGTAGCCTGCCAGGTTCCTCTGCCCATGGGATTCTCCAGGCAAGGATACTGGAGTGGGTTGCCATTTCCTTCTCCAAAAGGTGGAGAAATAGTGTCATAAAGCTGTTTCATTATGCCTAAGTCATTGCTACCTGGCCCCTTGTGTCATAGATGGGTACTTGTTTCAAAGGCAGCATGAGAACCCTGCCAAATATGAGTGCTCCCTTTTGGTGGTCACTGCCTGCATTCAGATCTCCTATTTGCTGCAGTTTGAAAGAGACACATATGTGGGGAAGGAAGCAGTTGGTGGGTTAGCTTTGAGAGACCCATGGATCAAATAATGGCTAAGATTTATCTGAAGACTTGTTAGCTACCAGGCACTTTTCTAGTGCTCTTTATGCACTAGCATGCCTGTGTGCTCAGTCTTGTCCGATTCCTTGTGTTCCCACGGACTTAACCACCAGACTCTTCTATCCATGGGATTTTCCAGGCAAGAAACTGGAGTGGGTTGCCATTTCCTCCTGCAGGGGGTTCTTTCCGACTCTGGAATCGAACCACATTGCAAGCAGATTCTTTACCTGCTGAGCCACTGGGGAAGCCTGTCTTTATGCACTAATCCACTTAACTCTCAGAGTTTCTCTATGAAGATGTCACCATTTTCAGATGAGGACACTGGGGCACAGGATGCTTAAACATTAGCTAAGATCGCAAAATCAGTATATGGAAGAGACAGGCCATGAAGCCAGATCTCCAGAGCTGCATTTTTTATTGACTCCAAGATCCAGTCAACAGTCATGAAATAGAAGACATGAGACAGCAGAATCCATGCAGCAAAGAGAGAAAGGAGAGAGTAGCTAGATGTTCACAGCAGCAAGGAAAGTAGATACAGAAAGTCACTACTTGATGCCGCACAAGGAGACCCTGTTCCTGCCATTGAGGCTGCACCCAGCCCACTCCTAGGACCCGCATTGTGTCCTGAAGCAGGGGTCACCAGCATCCACGATCTAGTGCCCGATGACCTGAGGAGGAGCTAAGGCAATAATAATAGAAATAAAGAATAATAAATAAATGATAGAATAATAAATGAATAATAGAATAATAAGTAGAAATAAAAAAATTGTGCACAATAAATGTAATGTGCTAGAATCAGCCCCAAATTCTCCTCCCTCTCCCCTGTTCCCTTGGTCCGTGGAAAAATTGTCTTCTATTAAACTGGTCCCTGGTGCTAAAAAGGTTGGGGACCACTGTCCTAAAGGTCCTTCCAGGTAGGTCCTCAGCAATGCTTTCCATCCCTGTGAGGAGCTGGAGTGTGTTGGGAGGCTGGGCAGAAGACTTTCATCTCACTTTCCAGATTCTCAGACAGGATTCAATTCTGAAACGTGAGAAACTGTCCAAATTACATGAAACCAGCTACCCATATTGTGAATGTAAGTTGTTAGCTTTTTATTCACTGTCAACAGAAAGTATGTTTTTCATGAAGATGAAAAAATAAAGCACAAGAAAACCATGAATATCTTTTTCAAATGCCCTCGACTCTGATAGTTTTGGTGATCCTAGCAGCATTTGTCCAGGGGTTTTTGTAGATGACTAAGTGAATGTGCTTGTTCAAAGAGTGATGTGACCAGTTTTTGGAAAAACTTGGATGGATCTGCATAGCCGGAACAGGAGGATATGGGTATCTGGCCATCTAGTCAGTTTTGCCCAGTTGACATCTTAACTCCAAGACAAAATGAAGAGGAACTTATTTTAAAAATCTACATGCAGTCTTGCCCCTCAGGGTTGACTGGAACCCAAGATCTTTTTTTAGTTATATGATTGTAACACAAGTGTATGTATTTTTTCTTATGAAAATGTGAATAAAGTAGAGTGACTTAAACACACATTTCAGAATGAAAAGTACTCAATTTTCTACTATAAATAGGGCTTCCCAGGTGGTACAGAGGTAAAGAATCCATCTGCCAATGAAGGAGATGCAAGAGATACGGGTTCAATCCCAGGGTCAGGAAGATTTCCTGAAGTAGGAGATGGCACCCCACTCCAGTTTTCTTGCCTGGGAAATTCCACGGACAGAGGAGACTGGTGGGCTACAGTCCATGGGGTTGCAAAAGATTCAGACACGACTGAAGGACTGAACGTGCGCACACACACAATGAATAGGTCCATTGTTAAGACAAATCATTTCTCTGTGTGAGAGCACTGTAGTAATAATTGCACTAGTCAAGATTTGCTGAAGAATCCTACAATCACTGGGTGGAAGTTTGAGGAGAAACAAGAATAGCTTTCCATCAGTGCATTTATTAATTTCAAAGTGAAAAATAGTAACTTTGTGTTGAAAACCAGCTGACATTGGCTTATGCAAGGGGTCAAGATTAATATCAGCTGTAATAAGACAAGTCTTTCATGATATTATACTGAGAAGGACATACCACTTCTTTATTATTCTTGAGAAAAACGCATGACCGCAATCTAATTATGAGAAAATATTGGATAGCATAAAATGGAGGGACAATTGACAAAATAACTCACAAATACTCTTGAGAAGTGTCATGATCATGAAAAATCATGTGAAATTAAGTAGCTTTCAGAGATTAAAAGACACTAACGAGACATGACTACTGAATGCAACGTGGGATTCTTAAATTGGGTTCTGAAACAGAAAAAGGACTTTTCTGGAGACACTGGTGAAATTCAAATAAAGTGCCTAGTTTAGCCACTCATGTGCCAATGTTAATTTCTTGATTTTGAACATTTTATAATGATTATACTAGATGTTATCATTGAGAGAAGCTGGCTGAAGGGTATATGAGAACTCTCTGTATTATTTTTAAACTTTTCTGTAATTATAAAATTATTTCAAAAGTGAAAGGTTAAAAACTTTTTCAAGTGGAGAAAATTATATATTCTTCCATGAAATGGTTCATTCTGTCCAGTGTCATCTACTAAATGATTTACCAAATAGTCCATCTATCATGTTCACACAGATTGTTGCTGCCACTGCTATCATTTCACATTGCCACCTATACCTGGTATATTTCAGGGCTTTTCATCCTGTTTGGTCTGTTTTTCATCTGTAAATGTTATTCTTTGAGGGTTTATTTTGCTTTTTTTTCCCTTGTAGAAAAACATGGCTGTATACAAATATAAAGATACAGACATCTTATCTGCTGGGATAACTCTTCTTTTGTTGCTCTTATTTTTCAAAATTAGGTTTCTAGGTACTCCTCCCCTCCGCTCCCCACATTGTTAATAATCAGTGTTCCTGGGAGTTAGGAAGATGGGATGCTGCTGCTGCTGCAGCTAAGTCACTTCAGTCATGCCCGACTCTGTGTGACCCCATAGACGGCAGCCCATCAGGCTCCCCTGTCCCTGGGATTCTCCAGGCAAGAACACGAGTGGGTAGGAAGATGGGATACCAACAGAGAATGTTGAGTCTCTCACTTGATTCAGCACTGGAGATGCCACAGAAGTAAGAAGAGGTGGTCTATTTCAGATATTAATGAAAACTGTGAGATATCCCTAGAATTTGAATTCTGATGTGCCTGATGGAGGTGAAGGTCTAGGGACAGGAAGCGAACCTAGGGCAGAAAAAACCTGGAAGTTATGGGCAGAGTAAAGATTCAGGTGAAGGTTCTGACTCCTTTTAACTTTCTTACAAGGCCCTGCTTAGAACATAGATTGGCGTCTTGTTACTGCTGCTGCTGCTGCTGCGTCACTTCAGTCGTGTCCGACTCTGTGCGACCCCATAGACGGTAGCCCACCAGGCTCCCCCGTCCCTGGGATTCTCCAGGCAAGAACACTGGAGTGGGTTGCCGTTTCCTTCTCCAATGCATGAAAGTGAAAAGTCAAAGTGAAGTCGCTCAGTCGTGTCCGACTCTTAGGGACCCCATGGACTGCAGCCCACCAGGCTCCCCCGTCTATGGGATTTTACTGCAGGGCAGAGTAATAGCAACTTCTCCCAGCACCCAATGGGGAGGCAGTGTAGTAACATCCGGCACCACTAGGGGGCCCTGAGGTCTGCACAGAGGTGAAACCTGCTTGTGCAAATGAAACTAGCTTGTGAGCTAGTCCTGAACTTTAACCTCTTCCCGTTGCTACGGGGGCACGCCTGTCATTTTGTTTCAGGTAGTACTTCATTGTATGGGATTTTCCTATATATTATAATAATGTATGCTTAGTATCCCAAGTCCCTTGCCTTAAATACCTGTGGTGACAAGTGTCTTTAGAGCAACCCCTGAATTTCCCTCACATGTTTCCAAATACCTGACTAGATCACAAGAGGATTACAGCACTTGGGAAAGCAGCACGTGGGTGGAGTTACAGAAAGGCCACTGAGGGCTGGATGTGTGAGTAACAGAAAGGGAAATTTTGAGGACAGATCAGAACAAGCTCTTAGCACTAAAGAACGCTTCTGAGAACCCCTGCAAATTCTCTGCCAATGGCACAAGTTAGGGCGTGGAATTTGGTCTATTCTCCTGGGAAGACATGATTGTTGATACCAGTAATCCCAGGGAAATGTGACCTCACAGGAAAAAATAAGGAGACATCTGAAGAGCACAATTCCTATATAAAACAGGAAAAAAAGTAATGGGCCACATAGACCAAGAATTAGAATTAAGCATAATAAATATCTTTAAATATAAAAGCCGCTTCCCTGGTGGCTCAGACAGTAAAGCATCTGTCTACAATGCGGGAGACTCGGGTTCAATTCCTGGGTTGGGAAGATCTCCTGGAGAAGGAATGGCAATCCACTCCAGTACTATTGCCTGGAAAATCCCATGGACAGAGGAGCCTGGTAGGCTATAGTCAATGGAGTCACTAAGAGTCAGACACGACTGAGCGACTTCATTTCACTTTCATAATAAATATCATTTGAGAGAGAGAAAGAAGAGATACCAGTAGCTTGAATGTAAAGCAGAAATGAGCAGTAATTAAGAAGAACGAGAGGAAGAGTCTTGATCTAAAATATATTGACATTTTAATTAAAATATATAATAACCAAAATAAATAATAATTGAGTGAAAAAGCAGAATGTATACAAAAATCAAATTAGTAAGCTGGTACGTCAGTTTGAAGATCAGGTTGAAGAACTCTCCAGAAGTCATCAAGAAGGAGTTGAAAGAATGTGAAAGACAAGTTGAAAGATATGGAGCAAAGAAGTAAAAATGTCAATATCCATACTTAATAAGAATCCCAGAAATGTAGGGTAAAAACTAAGGAAACAGAGACACTACCTTATTTTTAAGTACATATGAAAATCAAAATTACTGGTCACAAGGGAAATCTCAATAATGTTTAAATTCCTCATTTATATATAAAGCACAAGGAAATTACAAAATATTTGACAGTGAATAACAATGAAGATACTTTATATCAAACATTATAGAAAACCTCCAAGTTGTACTAAGGGGGAAATATCCAACTGTAGATGCAGCTATTAAATAGCAATAAGAATTAACACTAAATGAGTTAGAGGTCCAAGTTAAGAACAGAAAAAAAGAACATAGTAAGCCTGAAAAAAGTAGAAGTAAGGAAACCATAAATATAGAAGCAGATACTATAGGAAATGAAACAAAGAAATGATAGAAATGATCAACAGAATAAAAAGCTAATTCTTAGAACAAAACTAAAAACAAGCAACTTTCTAGTAAATTTGATCTAGAGAAATAGATCAACTATATAGGACTCTCCAGCTACTGAACATGGGAGGACAGAGGAACATTTTTTTCCTTCCTGACAACCACATTAACATTTAGATAAATGAAACGTGATCATTTCAACTGACGTTAAAGAGAAAAGCCAACAAAACGCAGCGCTCATTCATAACTTAAAAACAATATAAAAGCAACTTCTCAGCAAACTAGGACTTGAAGGAAACAATTAGTATAACACAGGATATTTATTAAAGCCCTGCATCAAGTACATTACACTCATCTGTGAAATCTTAGAGGAATTCATACTAAAGTTAGGAACAAATTAAAGTTGCTTGTCATCACAACTTTTGTTCCCTATTGTCCTGCAGTTGTAATGAAAGTAAGAAGACCTGAGGTGGGGGGCGGGTATTTGGCGAGGATGACAGAAGAGACAGAAGATGAGAACATTTTCTGTTCGATGACATACAAGATCACACAGACAAGCTGCAAACTATTAGAAATAATAAGAAAGTTTGATCAAGTTGTTTGATACAAGATTGTGAGTTGAATAGTGCCCACCCAAAGTTCAAGTCCACCTGGCACCTCAGATTGTGACTTATCTGGAAGGAGAGTCTTTGTAGATATAACTATGTAAGGATCTCAAGGTGGAGTCATGCTCAGGTTTAGGTCAGACCCTAAATTCAGTGACTGATGTCCTTGTGAAAATAAAGAGGACACAGAGGCAAAAATGCCAGGTGGAGATGGAGGCAGAGACTGGAGTTACGCTGGCACAAGCCAAGCAATGCCTGGGCTCACTAGAAACTGAGACAGGCGAGCCAGGATTCTCTCCTGGAGTCTTCAGAGGGGGTGTCATTGTGCTGACACCTTGATTTCAGACTCCCTGCCTCTGTGACAGAATAAATACATGTGGTTTTGGCCATATAGTTTATTACACTTTGTTATGGCAGCCCCTAGGAAACTAATCAACATAAAAAATCAATTTCTTTCTAAGCAGTAATAATGACAAATTAAATATATAATAATAAAAATTTCTATTTGCAGTAACATCTAAAATTAACATGGGACATAAAACATTTTTATGGTAACATTATAAAATACTGAAGGACATCAAAGAAGATCTGAATAAATGAAATATATGTCATGTTTATGAGTACAAAGGTTTAATATCATGTTAGTAGCAACTCTCCCTCAAGTTCTGTCAGATGTCTATCAGCTGACTAAGTTATTATATGGAAGAGCAACAGCCCAAAAGTAAGTAACCAAATCTGCAGAAGCAGCTAGAAATAAAGGGCCTACCTTACCAGGTATCAGTTTATTAAGAAGCAATTGAAATTAAGATAGTCTGGTATTTTTACCAGATGGCCAACACCAAAATCAGATTGATTATAATCTTTGCAGCCAAAGATGGAGAAGCTCTATACAGTCAGCAAAAACAAGACTGGGAGCAGACTGTGGCTCAGAACATGAACTCCTTATTGTCAAATTCAGACTTAAACTGAAGAAAGTGAGGAAACCACTAAACCATTCAGGTATGACCTAAATAAAATCCCTTATGATTATACAGTGGAAGTGAGAAATAGACTCAAAGGATTAGATCTGGTAGACAGAGTGCCTGAAGAACTATGGACAGAGGTTTGTGACATTGTACTGGAGGCAGGGATCAAGACCATCCCCAAGAAAAAGAAATGCAAAAATGCAAAATGGCTGTCTGAGAAGGCCTTACAGGTAGCTGTGAAAAGAACAGAAGTGAAAAGCAAAGGAGAAAAGGGAAGATATGAATGCAGATTTCCAAAGAATAGCAAGGAGAGATAAGAAAGCCTTCCTCAGTGATCAATGCAAAGAAATAGAGGAAAACAATAGAATGGGAAAGACTAGAGATCTCTTCAAGAAAACTTGAGATACCAAGGGAATATTTCATGCAAAGATGGGCTCTATAAAGGGCAGAAATGATATGGACCTAATAGAAGCAGAAGATATTAAGAAGAAATGGCAAGAATACACAGAAGAACTGTACAAAAAAGATCTTCATGATGGTGTGATCACTCACCTAGACCCAGACATCCTGGAAGGTGAAGTCAAGTGGGCCCCAGGAAGCATAACTATGAACAAAGCTAGTGGAGATGATGGAATTCCAGTTGAGCTATTTCAAATCCTAAAAGATGATGCTGTGAAAGTGCTGTACTCAATATGCCAGCAAATTTGGAAAACTCAGCAGTGGCCACAAGATTGGAAAAGGTCAGTTTTCATCCCAATCCCAAAGAAAGGCAATGCCAAAGAATGCTCAAACTACTGCACAATTGCACTCATCTCACACACTAGTAAAGTAATTCTCAAAATTCTCCAAGCCAGGCTTTAGCAATACATGAACCCTGAACTTCCATATGTGCCAGCTGGTTTTAGAAAAGGCAGAGGAACTAGAGATCAAATTGCCAACATCTGCTGGATCATGGAAAAAGCAAGAGAGTTCCAGAAAAACATCTATTTCTGCTTTATTGACTATGCGAAAGCCTTTGACTGTGTGGATCACAATAATTGTGGAAAATTCTTTAAGAGATGGGAATACCAGACCACCTGACCTGCCTCTTGAGAAACCTATATGCAGGTCAGGAAGCAACAGTTAGAACTGGTCATGGAACAACAGACTGGTTCCAAATAGGAAAAGGAGTATGTCAAGGCTGTATATTGTCACCCTGCTTATTTAACTTATATGCAGAGTATACCATGAGAAACGCTGGGCTGGAAGAAGCACAAGCTGGAATCAAGATTGCCAGGAGAAATATCAATAACCTCAGATATGCAGATGGCACCACCCTTATGGCAGAAAGTGAAGAAGAACTAAAGAGCCTCTTGATGAAAGTGAAAGAGGAGAGTGAAAAAGTTGGCTTAAAGCTCAACATTCAGAAAATGAAGATCATGGCATCTGGTCCCATCACTTCATGGCAAATAGATGTGGAAACAGTGGAAACAGTGGCAGACTTTATTTTGGGGGGCTCCAAAATCACTGCAGATGGTGATTGCAGCCATGAAATTAAAAGACGCTTACTCCTTGGAAGGAAAGTTATGACCAACCTAGATGGCATATTCAAAAGCAGAGACATTACTTTGCCAACAAAGGTCTGTCTAGTCAAGGCTATGGTTTTTCCAGTGGTTACGTATGGATGTGAGAGTTGGACTATAAAGAAAGCTGAGTGCTTAAGAATTGATGCTTTTGAACTGTGTTGTTGGAGAAGACTCTTGAGAGTCCCTTGGACTGCAAGGAGATCCAACCAGTCCATCCTAAAGGAGATCAGTCCTGGGTGGTAATTGGAAGGATTGATGTTGAAGCTGAAACTCCAGTACTTTGGCCACCTGATGGAAAGAGTTGACTCATTGGAGAAGACTCTGATGCTGGGAGGGATTGGGGGCAGGAGGAGAAGGGGACAACAGAGGATGAGTTGGCTGGATGGCATCACCGAGTCAATGGACATGAGTTTGGGTAGGTGCCCGGAGTTGGTGATGGACAGAAGGCCCGGCGTTATGCAGTTCACGGGGTCACAAAGAGTTGGACACGACAGAGAGACTGAGCTGAACTGAACTGGACTGGTATTTGCACATCTATAAACATATTGATAACTGAGATAGAATAAAAAGCCCATAAATGAACCTGCTAAGAAACCATGATAAATAGCAGAGTTGTCATTACAAGTTGGTGAACATGATACACAATTTAATGAACAACTTCTTGTCCTAAAAACAAAAGAATTCGTTGTAAAATAAGTTTCCTACCCTACATTGTGCAGATTCCAGATAACCATTTAAACAAGCTAATGGTTACCAGGGGATATGACGGGGAGGGATAAATACGGAGATTGGGATTGACTTAAAGCTCAACATTCAGAAAACGAAGATCATGGCATCTGGTCCCATCACTACATGGGAAATAGATGGAGAAACAGTGGAAACAGTGTCAGACTTTATTTTTCTGGGCTCCAAAATCACTGCAGATGGTGACTGCAGCCATGAAATTAAAAGACGCTTACTCCTTGGAAGGAAAGTTATGACCAACCTAGATAGCATATTCAAAAGCAGAGACATCACTTTGCCAACAAAGGTTCACCTAGTCAAGGCTATGGTCTTTCCTGTGGTCATGTATGGATGTGAGAGTTGGACTGTGAAGAAGGCTGAGCGCCGAAGAATTGATGCTTTTGAACTGTGGTGTTGGAGAAGTCCCTTGGACTGCAAGGAGATCCAACCAGTCCATTCTGAAGTAGATCAGCCCTGGGATTTCTTTGGAAGGAATGATGCTAAAGCTGAAATTCCAGTATTTTGGCCACCTGATGCGAAGAGTTGACTCACTGGAGAAGACTCTGATGCTGGGAGGGATTGGGGGCAGGAGGAGAAGGGGACGACAGAGGATGAGATGGCTGGATGGCATCACTGACTCGATGGATGTGAGTGACCTCCGGGAGTTGGTGATGGACCGGGAGGCCTGATGTGCTGCAGTTCATGGGTCGCAAAGAGTCGGACACGACTGAGCGACTGATCTGATCTGATGCTATGCTAAGTCACTTCAGTCGTGTCCGACTCTGTGTGACCCCATAGACAGCAGCCCACCAGGCTTCCCCATCTCTGGGATTTTACAGGCAAGAACACTGGAGTGGGTTGCTATTTCCTTCTCCAATGCATGAAAGTGAAAAGTGAAAGTGATGTCTCTCAGTCGTGTCCGACTCTATGCGACCCCGAAGACTGCAGCCTACCAGGCTCCTCCATACGTGGGATTTTCCAGGCAAGAGTACTGCAGTGGGGTGCCATTGCCTTCTCCACATACTACTATAGATAAAATAGATAACTAATAAGAACAGGCTATATAGCATAGGAAACTACTCAGTACTCTGTAATGGCCTACATGGAAAAAGCATCTAAAAAATAGTGGATGTATATATATACATATAACTGATTTACTTTGCTGTACACCTGAAAGTAACACAACATTGTAAATCAACTATCAGATCAGATCAGTCGCTCAGTCGTGTCCAACTCTTTGTGACCCCATGAACCGCAGCACGCCAGGCCTCCCTGTCCATCACCAGCTCCCGGAGGTCACCCAGACTCACACCCATCAAGTCAGTGATACCATCCAGCCATCTCATCCTCTGGCGTCCCCTTCTCCTCCTGCCCTCAATCCCTCCCAGCATCAGAGTCTTCTCCAATGAGTCAACTCTTCGCATGAGGTGGCCAAAATACTGGAGTTTCAGCTTTAGCATCATTCCTTCCAAAGAAATTCCAGGATTGATCTCCTTCAGAATGGACTGGTTGGATCTCCTTGCAGTCCAAGGGACTCTCAAGAGTCTTCTCCAACACCACAGTTCAAAAGCATCAATTCTTCGGCGCTCAGCCTTCTTCACAGTCCAGCTCTCACATCCATACATGACCACAGGAAAGACCATAGCCTTGACTAGGCGAACCTTTGTTGGTAAAGTAATGTCTCTGCTTCATTGTAAATCAACTATACTCCAATCAAATTTCTTTTTAAAGTGAATACTCCCTTCTATTTCTCATTTTTTGAAGTTTTAAAAATAAATATCTATTGTAAATGAATGTAAATAACTTTATTAAATACTTTTGTGCACCTATGGAAATAAACATTAATTTTTCTTCTTAATGGGATCTCATTAATTACATTTACAGATTTTCTATTTTTAAAAGATAACGGCATTCCTGAGATAAATCTAATTTGGTCATGAGGATAAGATTACTTCACCTTATAAGGGAACATACCTGTTTTTGAAAAACCTGAGTTATAGAAGTGAATTCCTTAAAAAAAAAAAAAGTGAATTCTTATGAAGTCAAATATGATTACTATTAATTTCAATAGGAAAATACTTTAAGTAATCTCAGCATCACAATAACACCTATTTCTATTATAACAACCCCAAATACCATTAAAATAAGCACAATTACGTCAAAGACAATTAATTTAAAATGATTTTTGAGAATACAACCTGCCAAAGCATTTTTCTTTGTTAATCACATTGAATGATAAGTCTTCTCTTCTCTCATTAAGGAGTTTTCTTGTTAAGCAATGACACATCTTACTCTAAGACTATGCTCACAAAGATGTGTTAACATGATACTTGTGTGGTTCAGTCTTTAGGGTAAAGAGAACGAAATTCAGGAAGAAAAAAATAGAGCAAAAGAACTTGATGGAAACAAAGCAAATGTATACCACACTCATTGCAACAGTTCATAAAAAAGGGGCATGAGATCTCAGCTCATTAGTGCTGTCAACCAGATCATGTTCCCTGAGAGGAACAGCAGTAATTGCACTCCTGCAAAGGTAAGCTATATGGTGGGTCTCATTTCATAGGGCGCACCTGCTGGCAAGGCGCCCTAAGTCAAAAACGACCTTTATAAAACAAACACAAGGCCGTGTGAGTTGAAGTACTGGTTTTAAATAAACTCTTATTTTAGTTGAATTCTCTTAATCCAAATGGTTACTGATCACTAAGATGGGTATTTTATTTACCTTACACACAGTTAGACTTAGGTAACTGTTCCACTTAGGACTTTCATATCTATATTCCTGAGTTAAATGAGCCTGTAATTTCTTCTGATTGTGTAATCTTTACCAGCTTTGGCGTAAGATTTCATAGAACGAATTGCTGGCTATCCCTTTATTTTCTGGAAAAACTTATATAACATAGGGTATCTTTCCAATAAAAGTTTAACCTCCGACTCTTGTAAAACCATCTAAATCCAGTGCTTATTTCAAGGAGAGGTCTTTAATGACCATTTCTATTTCCTTAATGCTTCACCAGTCTGAGTTTCCTTTTTTTTATTAAACGAATTTGGCACTTTATTTTTTCAGATATGCTTCATTTCTTTTAGTTTTTGAACATCAGCTTTATATCATTCTTTCTGTTAGCTTCTGGAGTATATATAGTTATTCTCTCTTTTGTTCATTAAGATTCTCTCAATCAGTCTTTAAGAGACTTGTCTTTCTTTTAAGTCTTTTCAAAGACTAGATTTTAATTGTGTCAATACTCCTTGTGGTGTAATAAAAAGTATATTTGGCTTTTGTCCCTGGGTTTTGACACAAAGCTCTTAAAACTCTTGCATTATTTTTGAGTGTAAGAGTGTCTTTTGTTATTCATAATGAGCCCCTTTAGACCTCAGCTGAGTTTAAGCCAGTGAGGTGACTTGATTTGACTGGGGTCTGGTCACCAGAAAGACCAAACACATGATTAAAAGGTAGGAACTTTTAGTCCTATCTCCCAACCCCTGGGGAGGCAAGTGTGGCTGGAGCTTTGCCAACAAGATCTGAAGACCTTCTGGGTTGGTGAACACATCAGGGTGCTGGGGGGATGATGTGCCCAGAACAGACATGGAAAGTCTGTGCCTCCCCCTGCCCATATCTTGTCCTATGCCTCTCTACCAGCTGACTGCTTCCTAGATGCATCCTTTATAGTAAACAGGCAGTACTAAATAAAACACTCTCTTGTGTTCTGTGAGTCATTCTAGTAAGTGATCAAGCCTGAAGGAAGGGTTGTGGGAATCCATATCTCTCGCTGGTTGATCAGAAGTACAAGTGGCCCCTGGGACTTTCAACTAGTGTGTGATATGGGGGCTGTCTTGTGAGACTAAACTTTTAACCTGTGGGGTCTGTGCTACCTCTGGACAATTAATGATAGAATTGAACTGAATTGTTGGACAACTAGTTGGTGTTGGAGAATAGATTGGTATGTGGATAAATGACATGTGTTTGGTGTCAGGATGAAACCACACACTTCCTATAGGTGTTTGAGTGTCAACATTTTTGATTCCTTTGTTGATTTGTTTGTTGAGGTTGTCTCTTTTGGTTTCTTAAGATCAAGAGTTACCTAATTAAAACTTTATTGTTTTAATAGATGCATTCAAAGTGAATTTCTTCCCAAATTCTGTTTAGATGTATGTTACAAATTTTGACATGTAATAAGGTTGCTTTCATCTATACTAAGCAATTTTTTAAACTTTTTGTTTCATATTGGAGTATAGCCACTTAACAATGTTGTGATAGTTTCAGGTGGACAGCAAAGGGACTCAGCCATACATATACATGTATCCATTCTCCCCCAAACGTCCCTCCCATCCAGGCTGCCACATTACATTGAGCAGAGTTCCATGTGTTATACAGTACATCCTTGTTGGTTGTTCATTTTAAATATAGGAGTGTGTACGTGTCCATCCCAAACTCCCTATCTCTTCCCCTCATCTTTCCCCCTGGCAATCATAGTTCATTCTCTAAGTCTGTGAGTCTGTTTCTGTTTTGTAAGTAAGTCCATTTGTATTATTTATTTTTGGATTTCACACATAAGGGACGTCATATGATATTTCTCCTCTGTCTGACTATACTAAGCACTATTAACACCGTACTTAATGGAGCGAGATAGAATGCATTCATTCTAAGATCAGGAGCAAGTCAATGATATCTCTTCTTATCATACTTCCTTACATTACACTTGAGGTTTCAGAGTAGGGCTAAGAGAATTCTCTTGAGATAAGCAGTGTTTTTGAGGTGAAAGGCCATGTACAGCTGAAGCTGGAGACAGGGCAAGAGAGCTGTGCCATAAGACTCTGAAGCAGTCTGAGCTTTCACCATTTATTGAAGTGGCCGGCCAGAGGGGGAGAAAACAGGGGAGACCTAAGAGAAATCTTTCCAAAGCACTTTGGGCTGCCTTATTCTGGTGTACTGCAGCACTTTCCAAAGGTTAGAGACAAGGAGGCTACTGAGGTGGAGAGTGAGATTGGAGAGCAAATAAAAACCCCCTCAAGACCCAAAGAAGCTATCATCATGAGTTGGAAAGCTGGTGCCTGGCCTCTTAAGCTTCAAAGGATCTATGGAGTCTTATGTTTGATCAGACTTAAGCTCTACTGGAGGGAATCTCTGATCTTGCCTTCCAAAAATTTTTAAAGTTTTTATTTAATATTGGAACATAGTTGATTCAGACTTCCCAGGTGGTGCTAGTGGTAAAGAGCCTGCCTACCAAGGCAGGAGACATAAGAGATGTGAGTTCGATCCCTGGGTTGGGAAGATCCCCTGGAGGAGGGCATGGCAACCCACTTCAGTACTCTTGGCTGGAGAATCCCATGGACAGAGGAGCTTGGGGTCCTACAGTCCATAGGGTCACACACGTTGGTCATGACTGAAGCGACCGAGCACATAGTTGATTAATGATGCTGTGTTAGTTTCAGGTGTACTGCAACGTGATTCAGTTGTATACATGTATCTGCTTTTTTTCATATTCTTTCCCCATCTGAGTTATTACAGAATATTGAGCAGTGTTCCCTGTGTTATTCAGTAAGTCCTTGTTGGTTATCTATTTTAAATATAGCAATGTGTATATATCAATCTCAATCACCCAATTTATCTCTCCCTCTACCCTTACCCCAGTAACCATAACTTTGTTCTCTAAGTCTGTGAGTCTAAGTTCATTTGTATCATATTTTTTGATTCTGCATATAGGTGATGTCATGATATTTGTCTTTCTGTGATCTATCTCCAGGTCCATCCATGTTGCTGCAAATCTGCCTTCAAAATTTTTAAAGCCAGTGATGAATTGAATCAAGCTAAAACTGTACAAAGTCCAGACACACCTCAGTGAGAGATTAAGTTGACTCAATCCTGCATTCTAGTATCTTTAAAGAAGGAGTATGCCCTTTTGGGGGAGTGGAAACAGTGTCAGACTTTATTTTTTGGGGCTCCAAAATCACTGCAGATGGTGACTGCAGCCATGAAATTAAAAGATGCTTGCTCCTTGGAAGGAAAGTTATGACCAACCTAGATAGCATATTCAAAAGCAGAGACATTACTTTGCCAACAAAGGTTCATCTAGTCAAGGCTATGGTTTTTCCTGTGGTCATGTATGGATGTGAGAGTTGGACTGTGAAGAAGGCTGAGCGCTGAAGAATTGATGCTTTTGAACTGTGGTGTTGGAGAAGACTCTTGAGAGTCCCTTGGACTGCAAAGAGATCCAACCAGTCCATTCTGAAGGAGATCAGCCCTGGGATTTCTTTGGAAGGAATGATGCTAAAGCTGAAACTCCAGTACTTTGGCCACCTTATGTGAAGAGCTGACTCATTGGAGAAGACTCTGATTCTGGGAGGGATTGGGGGCAGGAGGAGAAGGGGACGACAGAGGATGAGATGGCTGGATGGCATCACTGACTCGATGGACTTGAGTCTGAGTGAACTCTGGGAGTTGGTGATGGACAGGGAGGCCTGGCGTGCTGCGATTCATGGGGTTGCAAAGAGTCAGACACGACTGAGCGACTGAACTGAACTGAACTGAATATTTCCTTCAATATCTACTACTTGTTTATATGGAATGTCTGACACAGAGTCAAAAATTATAAGTCACATAAGGAAGACTCAAAGATGGTCCTGTTGTTGGAGTTATTAGATAAGAGACTTTTACATAACTTTGGCAAACATATTAAAGGCTCTAGTGGAAAAACTGGACAATATAATAGACAGAGGAATTTTCCCAGAGATAAAAATTATTTAAAAAACTCAAAGAGCTCTTTTGATGGAACTTAAGATTAAAATGTTAAAAATGAAAAAAAGAATAATGCAGAACTGAAAATTTTATTTGTATTATGACACACTTGGACTCAGAAGAAGAAGGGAACAACAAACTGGAAAACAGGCCAATACCATTTGTACGAAATGAAGAACCAAAAGAAAAAAGACAAAAATCCAAGACCAGAATATCTATAATATGTGAGACAATATCAACTGGACCAATATATGAGTAATTAGAGACCTAAAAGGAAAAGAAACATAATGGGGTAGTGGATATATCTGAAGAGATAATGACTGCTGATGCTGCTGCTGCTAAGTCACTTCAGTCGTGTCTGACTCTGTGTGACCCCATAGACAGCAGCCCACCAGGCTGCCCTGTCCATAGGATTCTCCAGGCAAGAACACTGGAGTGGGTTGCCATTTCCTTCTCCAATGCATGAAAGTGAAAAGTGAAAGTGAAGTTGCTCAGTCATGTCCGACTCTTAGCGACCCCGTGGACTGCAGCTCACCAGGCTCCTCCGTCCATGGGATTTTCCAGGCCAGAGTACTGGAGTGGGGGTGCCATTGCCTTCTCTGGAGATAATGACTAACCATTCCCAAACTGAGGAAAGATATCAGCTCACAGATTTAAGAAGCTTGACTTACAGAGGAAAGAAAATGTTCTATTATCTTTGGAGGATGAAAATGTTCTACACTTTGTAGTGTAGTTAAATAGTTATTTCTAACTGCCAAAATGTATGGAATTGTACATTAAAATGGGTATTTTGTTTTATATATATTAAAAAACAGAAGCTTAATGAATTCCTAATGCAATAAAACAGACTTTCTCAGCTATTCATATCTTTATTAAACTGACAAGAATCAAAGATGAGAACTCTTGTAAGAAACCCAACAGAGAGATACTTGACATAAAAGATGTATTAGTCAATATTCTCCAGAGGAACATAACCTATAGGTTATATATCTATATCTATTATACAGTGCTGAGTTTGTAGCAGAGATAGAAATAAAACTATAAGATAACAAGAGTACAAAAAGTAGCAGAGAGTAAGTAGAATTATACTGTTGTATGGTTCCTATTGGAGAAGGCGATGGCACCCCACTCCAGTACTCTTGCCTGGAAAATCCCACGGACAGAGGAGCCTGATAGGCTTCAGTCCATGGGGTCGCTAAGAGTCGGACACGACTGAGTGACTTCACTTTCACTTTTCACTTTCATGCATTGGAGAAGGAAATGGCAACCCACTCCAGTGTTCTTGCCTGGAGAATCCCAGGGACAAGGGAGCCTGGTGGGCTGCCGTCTGTGGGGTTGCACAGAGTCGGACACGACTGAAGCGACTTAGCAGCAGCATGGTTCCTATATTAGTTTTGGAGTAGTATATTATTTTAATCATAAGTTCAGTATGTACATTATAAACTCGAGAGCAGGTTGAGCAATTTTTTTTTTTCCCCAACAGAGGGCTATATGGTAAATATTTAAGGCTTTATAGGCTAGAGTGTCCTTGTCAAAAGTACTCAACTCTGCTGTTGTGGTGCAATGTAAAACCGGCCATAAACCACATGTAAACCTATGAAGGGCTGTGTTCCAAAAATTTTTGTTTAGAAATTACAAGCTATAGATCACTTTGGGCCCAACCATAGCTTACTAGAGCTGAGCAATCACTGATAATAAAACGAAGAGGTATAGCTAAAAAATTCAATGAACTACACAGAGATTTGCATATAAATATTCATAGTGGCTTCCAAATTGCAGACACCTGAATGTCTTTTAACTGGTGAATATAATATAGACAAAATGAGGTATAGCTATACAATGAAATAGAATTTAGCAGTAAAAAGGAATGAACTATTAATACGTGCCAGGATCCACATGAACCTCAAAACTAGTATGCTCAATAAAAGACTCAGACACAAGAGACCACGTATTTCATGATTCTATTTGCAATATGAAATTTGAAATGTTCAAAAAAAGCAAGGTTGTAGAGACAGAAACTAGGTCCATAGTTGCTCGGGGTTGGGATGAAGATGAGACAAAAGTAGGGAGTAAATTGGCATGAAGGATCATCTTGGGGTGATGTGTAAAAGTCGCTCAGTCGTGTCCGACACTTTGTGACCCCCCATGGACTATAGTCCATGGAATTCTCCAGGCTAGAATACCAGAGTGGGTAGCCTTTCCCTTCTCCAGAGGATCTTCCCAATCCAGGGATCAAACCCAGGTCTCCGCATTGCAGGCAGATTCTTTACCAGCTGAACTACCACGGAAGCCCAAAATTACTGGAGTGGGGAGCCTATCCCTTCTCCAGCAGATCTTCCCAACCCAGGAATTGAACAGGGATCTCCTCCATTGCAGGTAGATTCTTTACCAGCTGAGCTATCAGGAAAGCCTGTCTTGGGCTGGTGAACATGTTCTAAAACTGATTTATGATGATGGTTGCACACAGCTATGAAAAGCAAAATAGGTTGAAATAGAGGCAGGGAAGCAGCTAGGAGGAAACAATTAGAGGATCCCAAGGGAGGTACAAAGTAAGGCGAAGAAGAATTAAGAGCCTCTTGATGAAGGTGAAAGAGGAGAGTGAAAAAGTTGGCTTAAAACTCAACATTCAGAAAACGAAGATCATGGCATCCAGTCCCATCACTTTATGGCAAATAGATGGAGAAACAATGGAAACAGTGACAGACTTTACTGTCACTGCAGTAAAGTCTGCAGTGGGGGGGCTCCAAAATCACTGCAGATGGTGATTGCAGCCATGAAATTAAAAGATGCTTACTCCTTGGAAGAAAAGCTATGACCAACCTAGACAGTATATTAAAAAGAAGAGAAAATACTTAACCAACAAAGGTCCTTCTAGTCAAGCTATGGTTTTTCCCAGTAGTCATGTATGGATGTGAGAGTTGGACTAAAAGGAAAGTTGAGCACTGAAGAACTGATGCTTTTGAACTGTGGTGTTGGAGAAGACTCGTGAGAGTCCTTTGGACAGCAAGGAGATCAAACCAGTCAATCCTAAAGGAAATCAGTCCTGAATTTTCAATGGAAGGACTGATGCTGAACCTGAAGCTCCAATACTTTGGCCACCTAATGCAAAGAACTGACTCCTTGGAAAAGACCCTGATGCTGGGAAAAATTGAAGGCAGCAGGAGAAGAGGATGACTAAGGATGAGATGGTTGGATGGCATCACTGACTTGATGGATGTGAGTTTGAACAAGCTCCTGGAGTTGGTGATGGACAGGAAAGCCTGACATGCTGTAGTCCTTGGGGTCACAAAGAGTTGAACATGACTGAGTGACTGAACTGACTGAAGGGAGAGGTGAATCCAGGTGCACACAACACCTTTTGTCTCTGGCTAATGTTTACCAAGTCATGTCCATGTTCTCACACATTCCTGCAGGTTACAACGCTGTCTTACAGTGTTGTAGTAAGTTACAGCAGTTGAGGTGGGGCAGTGAATGGGCATGTGGATTTGGAAAGAGGATTCAACTGTGCACTCGAAATGAGTGAACTACATTATATGTAATGTTTTTATGCCTCAATAAAATACTATTTTTAAAAGTCAACAAAGACATCTGTTTCTACAGAAAATGTTGCAAGCTGCAAAAAACACACTCTTATCCTCACAATGGGAAAAGGTCAGATAATCTACAAAAGTGTAATTTTCTTGAGTACATAAGAGAACTCAAGTAGCAAGATAACCAAATGATCCAACTTCCAAGGAGGGGCAATCTCCTTCAAGAAGAGATGAGATACACAAACCCTTTCATATTTGGTTTTATACAGGAAAAAGAGAAGAGAACACTAGTAAAAGGAAAGAAGAGACCAGCAAAAATGTAAATGAAATGTTACAGGCCAAGTGTGGGTTTGGGCTTCCCAGGTGGCTCAGTGCTAAAGAATCTGCCTGCCAATGCAGGAGATGCCGGAGAGGTGGGTTTGACCCCTGAGTTGGGAAGATCGCCTGGAGGAAGAATTGGCAACTTGCTCCAGTACTCTTGCCTGGAAAACTCCATGGCCAGAGGAGACTGGCAGGATAGTCCATAGGGTTGCAAAGAGTCAGTGACTGAGCGACTGACCACACACAAGTGGGGGCTTATGTGCTGATTTGAAATAGATGAGTGTTCCAGAAAACAGTGGGGACAGTCACCTATAAACCATTCCTTGTGGCTCATCACTAGTGCTCACGAGGATGACTGGGGGCAAGGCAGGAGATTGAGAGAGTACCCTTACTTGGAGCAGGCATGAAGGAAGGGATTGGCAGTCACTAAGGGATTGGCATTAAGCCCTGCAGACTTCCCCAGGCTCTTCAGCAAAATTTCAGTCACTTGAGGAGAAGCTGCAAACAGGTTAAAAAATCACACTATTCTGCCTTGAGAATAGAAAGTGTGACGTTCACATTCCCAGAACACAAGCAAAGATCCAATCGTGCAAAGACAGGAGATAGGAGAATAAGATCCCTACATCTAGGGAAGATAAAGGAAGCCATCATGGACTCAGGATTTATACTGACAGTAGGCAGAAGTCTGCTACCACCCGGAACAGGGAAGGAACCTCTGTGAGACCAGTCATGGTTACAAGGCAGAGAGTGGTTGCTACAGGAAAGAAGAACAGGAACTCTGAGAAAGTCTCTCTCAAAGACTCAGCCACAGAGGACCTGCCTAAGACAGAGGCTAGAGCAGGAAAACAGAGACTCTCTCCTGTGCTTAGTGCACCCCAGGCTTAGTCCCCAGGAACAAGGGCACAACAGCATCTACAACCAGTGGAGGGGGAGCATGGTCACCTTGGCCTCAGAGATTGCTGACAGCAGAGAGGGCGAAGGGACAGTGAGGAAAGACCCTCCTGCACCTCCACCCCCAGCCTCAGTACAGGGCAACAAAGAATCTGAAGCCTGTGGTACACTGCAGGTTAATTACAATGGTAAGGAAAAGTTATTAGGGTGTTGTCAGACAGCAATGGCACTCCATCTTTCTGTCGGTTGGAATGGAACTTGGAACTGGCTTGGGCCTCAAAATGTTTGTTACCCAGCTGAAAAAGCTATTGACTCTTCCCAGGACCTACACCAATATTTCAAATTGTCCTTTCGTTTACTCTCTGGAGTGTTTTATACTCTGGGGCCATGCACCCTCATAAGATTGAGGATGGGTGAGGGATAGGCAGTGAGAGAAAGGTGATGGCCAAGGGGAATGCTGAGAAATCACTTGAGTTACCAGGCAGACCCATTTTCAGTTCAGTTCAGCTTCAGTTACTCAGTCGTGTCTGACTCTTTGTGACCCCATGGACTGCAGCATGCCAGGCTTCCCTGTGTTTCACCAACTCCTGGAGCTTGCTCAAACTCAGTGTCCATCAAGTTGGTGATGTCATCCAACCATCTCATCCTCTGTCCTCCCTGTCTCCTCCTGCCTTCAATCTTTCCCAGCATCAGGGTTTTTTTTTTAAATGTGTCAGTTCTTTGCATCAGGTGGCCAAAGTATTGGAGTTTCAGCTTCAGCATCAGTCCTTCTAATGAATATTCAGGACTGATCTCCTTTAGGATCAACTGGCTTGATCTTGCAGTCCAAAGGACTCTCAAGAGTCTTCTCCAGCACCACAGTTCAAAAGCATAAATTCTTCTGCGCTCAACTTTCTTTATAGTCCAACTCTCACATCCATACAAGACTACTGGAAAACCCAAAATTTTGACTAGATGGCAAAGTAATGTCTCTGCTTTTTAATATGCTGTCTAGGTTGGTCATAGCTTTTCTTCCAAGGAAACCTATTTTAGGAAAGAATATTTATGGCAGTTGAGGATCTGGAATAGCAAATGATCCCTTTAAAGCATTCTGTTTCTTTCTACATCTTGGAAAGGCTTCAAGGTACCAGGATGCTTTGTACCCAAGCTTGAAGCTATTTTCATGGTTTACAGTATTCGTAAAGTCTTCTCAAGCACCACAATTTGAAAGCATCAATTCTTCCTACGTGACTACTAGAAAAACCATAGATTTGACTATATGGACCTTTGTAGGCAAAATAATATTTTTTCTTTTTAATATACTGTCTAGGTTTGTTACGAAGGAGCCTGGTGGGCTGCAGTCCATGGGGTCGCTAAGAGTCGAACACAACTGAGGGACTTCACTTTCACTTTTTGCTTTCATGCATTGGAGAAGGAAATGGCAACCCACTCCAGTGTTCTTGCCTGGAGAATCCCAGGGATGCGGGAGCCTGGTGGGCTGCCATCTATGGGGTCGCACAGAGTCGGACACGACTGAAGCGACTTAGCAGCAGCAGCAGGTTTGTTAGCTATTATTATTATAATTCTTATTAGGTGGATAATAAAGTCCTTGATGTTAGAATGAAAAGGAAGACTGGAAGCGAAGGATATTGTAGAGACTGAATTGTCTTGTTTCCTCATTAAATGTGATGGATGAGAGACAGGGCAATGTCAAGAATGGTGCTCCATTTTGAGACCCCCCAAGGCTGGCAATATGGTAGTGCCCGTGGTACACGGCAAACCATGTGCCTCCTCTGTAAAAGGTGGACCATTCAGCTCCAGCCTCTTTCATTTAGGACTGCAAGCCTAGTGGTGTCAATTCACCAATTTTTCAGCTGAAGCCAGAAATCCATATGTTTATCTGAAATCTTCTGAATTTTTATATTCTTAAAAATCTAGAGCACATAAAGCATCACCATAAGGTACAAATTTGCAACTTCTGTGTAGGATCTCAATCTCAGAGGTTCCTCTGTTGTAGAACTCATCAATGCCTGTCCCTTGAGTGTCCTGCATATTTTCAGGTTCTCATTAAGTGCTGGTGAAATGAATGCATTTTTGATAAAAGATTTTCTAGGAAGCATGTATACCAATACTTCCTGGTTTTATAAATTTTGAATTTATAAAAGAGTTGAGAGAAATGGATGCTAAAATATAACACTGCTGTTCAAGACATAACATTTAAAGATTAGAGATGCAAAAGGAATCTTAAGCAAACATTATAAACATATTAGGTAGGGCTGAATCCTGACAGGGTTGTTCAAAGAAACGGTTTTCTCTTCGGTCAGCATATGCTACTTTTATGTCCCTGTGAGCTCAACAGTCTTTTGACACAGTCAATAAACCATCTAATTTACCTCTTGATTCTTCATTTGATGTCACATTTTTTTTTCTGATCTAGAAAGTATCTTTAAACACGTTTTACCGTTTGCTGCACATGACATCGTATTGCATTCTCTTTTCTTGTTAGGGCTCCCCTTATCTGGTTCCCTTTCCACCTGTCTCTAGAAAGCTTATGATTCTAGCTGACTTAAATAAGGATAGTATCTATGTCCGTGAACTAGAGAGGAAATCCCCATGAAGTCTTGAAAGATGAGTCCTAGTTATCCAGGAGACAAAGGCATACCTGGAAAGAGGGCATACCAGGCAGAGGGGAAAGCATGGACAAAGCAAAAGATGGGAAGGTTACATTATGTTCAGGCATGGTGGTGGGACAAGGTGACTAGGGTGCATGTGAAGAGGCAGAAGATGAAGCTTGAAAGAAGAGGCCACTCTTCAGCCCCCACCGGCTTTGAGGGTACAGTCACTCTCCTTAGTTTGGCATTCGAGACTTTTTACCCTGGAGAATCTGCAGACTGAAACGCTTCCCTCTCACACAGATGAAGGCACATCCAAAGCCCCTCATGAGCTTTGAATAAAATAGATCTGGGTTTATATACATGCTTTGCAATATACAAGCTACTTGATCATTGGAAAGTTGTTTAAAATCTCTGGACCCAAATTTCCTCCCCTCTAAAAGGAAAATTAAGTATGTTTATCTCAAAGAGATGTTTTGAGGACCTAATTACATGAAAAGTGTTTATAACATACCTAATACAGTATGTATTTGGCACCTAAAGAGCCTTCAGTAGGTGGTAACTAGGAGTAGTAATAGGGTTGTGTCCCAAAATACTGATTTACTTTCAGTTCTCTGAATGTACTACATTCATCCTCATCTACATGTTTTTGAAGATACTGTGATCTCTACCTGGAGTTTCCCAAAAGCCTTCTCTGACTTTCCTCCCTCTATCACTGATTGTTTTTGATGGGTTTCTGTTTCTAGCACAGATGTTCCTTAATCCAAGAGTCCCCTTGGGGGATCTATAGATGGAAATCAGAGGCATCTGTGAATTTAGATGGGAATCAGTTACATCTTTATTTTCACTAACATCTCACTGAAAGTCCACATTTAAAGAATTTTGTATGCAGATAATAAAGCTCAATAGTATGAGTAACATCGCATATTGAAGCCATTAAAAGTCACAAATATTTCATATTGTGTCCCAGTTGTTGCAGATTTCACAAAACAGCATTTACTCACACTACTACTTTTAAATTACTATAAACTGTTGTTGTTTAATAGTGGTAACCTTGAAGAGCATAAATTTCCGTATCATATTTTAAAATGCTCTGAACACTAAAATTCAATGTAATTAATTTCTTTTTAATCCTGTATATTTTAATTCATGCACTTAACATTGTTTTGAGAAAAGGTTCATAGATTATAAAAGCTTTCTATGGAATTAAACAAATAAGCTTACGAACACCTGTCCTTATACTTTCTATAGTATATTTTCCCACTAATTTAGATAAATATGGGCTTCCCTGGTGGCTCAGATGGTGAAGAATCTACCTGCAGTGCAGGAGACTAGCTTTAATCCCTGAGTCGGGAAGATCCCCTGGAGAAGAATGGCAATGCACTCTAGTATTCTTGCCTGGAAAATTCCATGGATTAAAGAGCCTGGCAGGCCACAGTCCATAGGGTCACAAACAGTTGGACACGGCTGAGTGACTCACATCTAGATAAATATACTATTTTCGGTTAAAATACCATCTCAAATTTGCATTCTGGGCAAAACTTCTTAGTCTCTTTTAATATCATCTTTCTCAATCAAAAGGGAATATAACACATGATTACTTTTAGTTGTAGAAAGCTAATGTCCAATCAGCACACTGAACATGAGCTTTCCTTAAATTAAGGTTTTCTTTTCTGGTCCAAGGACTTTTGTCTTCCTAAGGCATTTTTTTTTTTTCCCTTTGCAATAAATCCCAGAAGACTTACAACATCAGCTTACAGTGGAGTTGGCCACCAGGAACATCATCACTCCCGCTGCTGCTGCTGCTCCTAGGTTGCTTTGGTTGTGCCCGACTCTGTGTGACCCCAGAGACGGCAGCCCACCAGGCTCCCCAGTCCCTGGGATTCTCCAGGCAAGAACACTGGAGTGGTCTCCACATCACTACCACAGTGATAGATAACTCCAGATCATCTACAGAAAGATGACTTTTGCATAACTCTCAGAAACTTAAAAATCTAAGAAAAGCAAAGTAGTCCAAGAACAGAAGGGACACAAACAGTGATTCACTTTTGGTGGTTCGGTGGTGGGGTGAAGGATGGGTAAGAATTAAAAATTATTTTTAAACAAATTGCTGAAAGCTGAGTATGAGCTAGTGTAAGGGTGGAGAACTTCTGGGACTGAAGACACACGAGAGTTTGTAGCTACCTGCCAGCTCTTCTCTGTGGGCCTCCACCAAGCACTCATGAGAAAGATGAGGGTCAGGGCAGGAGGCTGGATGAAGTCTCTCTTGGTGGTGCAGGCCTGGAAGAGAAGGCAGCCCCTTGATAGGAAAGGCACCAAGCCTCCCCTGCATCCTCCTCTCCTAAGAACAAAAGACTGTGTCCTTGGGGGAGGACAGTGAACCCTTCCCAGAGCACGTGTGAAGACTGACTCTGGCTGGGGAAGTGGAGAAGAAAGAAAACTGTAGACTTCTGTGGGGAGTGTGGAAGGGAGGACACAGGCCATTAGAGATTTCCTAATGCTGTGATCTTCCCAGGTGGCACTAGTGGTAAAGAACCTGCCTGCCAATGCAAGAGACATAAAAGACACAGGTTCGAACACTGGGTTGGGAAGATCTCATGGAGAAGGGAATGGCAACCCACTCCAGTATTCTTGCCTGGAGAGTCCCATGGACAGAGGAACCTGGCAGGCTAGAGTCCATAGGGTCACACAGAGTCGGACACAACTGAAGTGCCTTAGCATGCATGCAAGGGATGCTGTGGGGAGGGGCCAGGATCACTGAGAATGGTGCCCTCCTACCCCTGGACCAATTCAGGAGCACAGGGCCTGCCTAAGATAGAGGCTGAGCCAGACCAACAGAAAGTGCCATTTCTTCTCCCCACGAGGCTGGGCAGGGCCAACTGAGAGGCGACCATGGTGGGCCACAGGAGAAGGGGCCAGGTGAAGAGTGTGGCTTAGAGACACAGGTGCAAAGGGAAGGGCGAAGCTAGGAGTCAAATAGCGACACCAAGAAAAGTCCTCTGTCTAAGCAATACCGAATTCATCCCACCATGAACTGGGAGGTTGGGATTGACATATATACACGGTTCGGTGTATAAATGAGATAAATAATGAGAACCTATGGTATAGCTCAGGGGGCTTCCCTGGTGGCTCAATGGTAAAGAATCAGCCAGCAAAGTAGGAGCCATGGGTTGCACAGGTTCCTTCCCTGAGTCAGGAAGATACCCTGGAAGAGAAAATAGCAACCCCTTCCAGTACTCTTGCTCAGATAATCCCATGAACAGAAGACCATGGTGAGCCACAGTCCATGGGGTCTCAAAGACCTGGACCCAACTGAGTGACTGGGCATGCGCATATAGCTCAAGGAACACTAATCAGTGCTCTGTGGCGACCTAAATGGGAAGGAAATCCAACATGAGTGGATATGTGTATATATACAGCTGATTTGCTTTGCTGTACAGCAGAAGATAACACAACATTGCAAAGCAACCATGTTCCAATAAAAATTAATTAAAGTCATAATGTTTAATTGAGTAAAAATATAAAATAAATGATACCCACCACCTTAACTTTCCAGGGAAATTTGAAGCTGATGGTGAACCCAAGGTCACCACAGCAACAAAAAGCCAAAACTCAGTTCAACTACTGACTAAACCTAACCCAACCCTGGCCTCCAACACACCCTAAGGGCCTAGAAGAGGTATATCATTTCTATGCACAAATACTATTTGTTTCAGTCTATACTTTTCTAAATGTTGTTCATGGCAATGAATAAAATACGAGGGAAATACAGAAAAAGTGAGAATAAATAATCCATGGTAAAGAGCAAAGCAATCAACAGAATCAGGTTCAGAGATAACCCAGATATTGGAGTTAAATGACAGGGGTAGTTACAGAGATGAAGTATACCTTTGATGGGTGTGATGGCTAATTCTGTGTTAATTTGACTGAGCTAAAGGATGCCCAGATAACTGGTAAAACATTATTTCTGGATGTATTTTGTGAGGATTTTTCCAGAAGAGATTACTGATTCAAGGCAGACTGAGTAAAGAAGATTGCCCTCATCCCTAACTAATGTGGGTGGGCATTATCTAATCCACTGAGGACTGGAAGAGGATAAAAAAATGAAGGGAAGGTGAATTTAGTCTTTCTAATTTAGACAGGATACCTATATTTTCCTACCCCTACACATCAGTGCTTCTTGTTCTCCAGCCTTTGGACTTGGACCAGAACTTATATATATATCAACATTTATATCCCGGGTCTCCCGCATTGCAGGCAGACGCTTTACTGTTTGAGCCACCAAGGGAGCCTATATATATATATATATCCCAAAACTCAATGACGAGAAAATAAACAACTCAACTGAAAATTGGCAAAAATTTAAACATTTCACCAAAGAACATATACAGAAAATAAATGAACATATAAAAAGATGCTCAGCATCACCAAATATTAGGAAGCGAAAGTTAAAATTATTGAGTTGGCCAAAAAGTTCACTTGGGTTTTTCTATACCCTCTTATGGAAAACCCAAACAAACTTGTTGGCCAATCCCAGTATAATGGTATATGATTATACATCTGTTAGAATGTCTAAAAAACACCCTGAGAGTACCAAGTGCTGACAGGAATGTGGAGCAGCTGAAACTTTCATACATGGCTATTAGGTTATGTGAAAATGGTGAAGACTCTGTGAAAAGCAGTTTAGAAATGTCTTATAATGTTTAAAGAGACCTCTCATATTACTCAGAATGACCACTATCTGAGAGAAATGAAAACTGATATTCACACAGAAACCTGTATGTGAATGTATATAGAAAGTTTATTTACAACTGCCAAAAAACTGGAAATAATTCAAATGTCCTTCAATTGTGTTAGCAAGCTGAGATACATCCATATAATGGAATACTACTCAACAGTGAAAAGGAACAAACTTCTGAGAGATACACAGTGTATGAATCTAAAATGTACTATGCTAAGAAAAAGAACCTAGACTAAAAAGGCTTATAGGATATTCTGGAAAATGATAGGAATAGAAAATAGGTTGCTGCTGCTAAGTTGCTTCAGTCGTGTCCGACTCTGTGCGACCCCATAGACGGCAGCCCGCCAGGCTCCGCCGTCCCTGGGATTCTCCAGGCAAGAACACTGGAGTGGGTTGCCATTTCCTTGTCCAATGCATGAAAGTGAGAAGTGAAAGTGAAGTGAAGTCGCTCAGTCATGTCCGACTCTTAGCGACCCCATGGACTGCAGCCCACCAGGCTCCTCCATCCGTGGGATTTTCCAGGCAAGAGTACTGGAGTGGGGTGCCGTTGCCTTCTCTGAGAAAATAGGCTAGGGGTGTGCAATGTAGGAAACTGGAGTTTGATTCTTAAGTCAGGAAAATCCCCTGGAGAAGGAAACAGCAACCCACTCCAGTATTCTTGCCTGAAAAATCCCACGGATAGAGGAGCCTGGTGGGCTACAGTCCATGGGGTTGCAAGAGTCAGACACGACTTAGTGACTAAACCACCACCACCACCAGGGGCTAGAGCAACGATTGGCCACAAAGGGACATGAGATAATGTTTTGGGTAATGGAATTGTTCCATATCTTGATCGTGGTCATGGCCATTTGACTGTCAAAACTCACAGAATTGCATACTAAAATTGGTGAATTTTACTGTATATAAATTATATCTCAATAAATTAAATTGAAAAAATCTGGATGGGAATGTCATTTTCCACATTTGATCTTGTCAGATTGTTCTGCACACCATGAAGAAAAGGGCTCTTTGAAGGCTCCTTCTTTAAAGGGACAGGCATATAATTTTGTACACACTTAGATACATGATATCATATATTATCTTATTTGTTAGCTTTCATTTTCCAATGAAAACACAAGAGTTTCATTATAGATATGTAATGTCATTCTCATTTTCTTTATGATAATGCTATTATCTTGGTAAAACACAGCATATCTATTTAAGATTAGATCAAAAAGGTTTTCTCATCAGTTATATGACAACTAATTTGAAATGTTGATTTTTTTTTTTCCTCCAACAAGCTCTCCAATTAGAATGCTGTCAGTGTATCACATCTTGATGATTTGTTAACAAAAAAATGTATGGTCTGAACTTGTTCAAAATTTGAAAAATTTATGGGCATAGTATGTGATTTTTGTCCCTTTGGTAGTCATAATTTACTAGGGATTATGGTAGTATTCAGGTTTCTAGGTGGCTCAGTGATGAAGAAACCACTTGCTGATGCAGGAGATGTGGGTTTGATCCCTGGGTCAGGAAGATCTCCTGGAGGAAGAAATTGTAACCCACTCCAGTATTCTTGCCTGGAGAATCCCTTGGACAGAGGAGCCTGGCAGACTATAGTCCATGGGGTCACAAAGAGTCAGACACAACTGAGAATGCACGCATGGTAGAACTTAATATGTTAATTCTAAAAATATAAGGGTTTGTAAAGTCTGAAGATCTCAAAGCATGCGAAAAGACTTGTAGCTTTAAAAATACTTCAACATCTTCTCTGAAGCCCACGTAGTTAACATTGAGAGTTACTGGGCTGGCCATGGACAGCAAGAACCCATTGCTGAGTCAGTGTAGGTGGGAAATAGTTTGGCATATTAGAAAGAATTTATAATTTGGAGTTAGAAAAGCTGAGTGTGTAGGTGGCAAAGTCAAGCTCAGGATCTAGGGATTCAGAGAAGGGCTGACCATCAAGATTTAAAGCTCTTCCTTGGAATTCCCCTTCCTACGCCACCTCATTCTAAGTAAAGCTACTATTTTTGAACACGGACACTGCATTAGGACCTTTTATTACACTGAAACATTAATAATCTTCATGACAAACCTGTGTGCCATTATTATCATTCTCATTTTACAGGAAAAGAGACTGCGCTTGTGGCAAAATCAGGAATATCTTTTCGATTCCAACGTCCCTACCCTACTTGGTGTTCCACACTACCCTGCATCTTACAAGGAACTGCTCAGCATTCAGCCTTTCTGGCCCTCTCACACATTTTCCAGATTTGTGAAGTCTCTTTCCACATCTCCGACCAATCAAGCCACTCTTTCCACTGATACTATCTCCTTTTTTTATGATTTATTGCACCTTCTAGACATCAGAGAGGCCTACTCCCAACCCAGGCCTTGTCTCACAGGCTCCTACTCTTTGCTTTTTTGAAAGGAACACACCTTTTCTCTCCTGTAGAAGGTTCATACTTTTTTTTTTTTTTTTTTACTAAGATCACCTTTCTCATTTTAAGCATCACCATTTTCAGTTTTATAACATTTCTTGCTAGCCTGGAGACAATGTCAAGGTCTTCTTCACAGTGAAAACCTCATAGCATTATAATTATCCTTAATCAAGGGATGGGAAAAATCTTTCCCTTAAAAAAGTCCAATTTGATGATTATTATCAAGATTTAAAAGGTACATCCCCAGATCAGTTCTGATTTGTTTTAAAATGTTTTCTCTGAACTCTCAAACAAAAGACAGGTTTTGCTTTGTTTCTTTCCAGAAATGGTAACATAGTATAGCTGAAATCCACTGTGTGAATGCCTGGGTGCTCAGCTGTGTTGATGAACTGATAATTAAGAGACTTGTTCTATCCGAAGTCCATTGTTGAAATAGCTATATGGCCTTGAGAAAATCATATAATTGATTTGAACTTTGGCTTCTTCATGTGAAAAATCAGGTATAGTTTTGCCAAACAGTTTCTAAATAGGTCTTAGAGACCCCAGCCTCACTCTAGATTGCCAAAGTACGCTCGTGATAAACTTTTACTAGCTAGTAGACAGCTTGTCTTGGAATGTTCTCTTCATGTAATTGTGTTTTCTTTGTATTTATAGCCTTTGTTTGAACAGAATTCTTGTTCCGTCATGTTGGACAAAATGACCAAAGGGAAAACACACACCTCATTTAGAATATACACACCTCTATAGAAAACATACATAAAACACACACCTACACACATCCAGTTTTACTTGAGGAGGTGTCCTCTTTAAAGAAGGCATCTTGAATAAACACGTTGCCAGCACAAAGCCAGATAAAGAACGAGGCCACCTCCCCCAACTTAGGCCCCTTTGTTTTAAAGATCTTGGTTGATTATGAAAACTGACCATTTGGGCCTTTTTGTGGGTTTTTTTGGTCTTCTCACATTTTACATTCCTCCTTTTATGTTTTAAATTTAACAATAAAGGGGAAGCCTGCAAGACACTAGGCCCTCACCCTTGACCTCAATAAAAGCAGAACTCCAGGACCACACCCTCTGCCTATGACCTCCTGACTGCAGGGGTATTGTGTAAGTTCCAGGTCCTGAAAGTAATAAACCTTTATTTTTCCAGTTTCCTGATGGTTACTGCCGAAGGGTGACTTGCGCTCACAGTAAGAACCGCAAGGGCTTGTCTCAGATCAGATCAGATCAGTCGCTCAGTCGTGTCCGACTCTTTGCGACCCCATGAACCGCAGCATGCCAGGCCTCCCTATCCATCACCAGCTCTCGGAGGTCACCCGGACTCACATTCATCGAGTCAGTGATGCCATCCAGCCATCTCATCCTCTGTCGTCCCCTTCTCCTCCTTCCCTCAATCCCTCCCAGCATCAGAGTCTTCTCCAATGAGTCAACTCTTTGCATGAGGTGGCCAAAATACTGGAGTCTCAGCTTTAGCATCATTCCTTCCAAAGAAATCCCAGGGCTGATCTCCTTCAGAATGGACCGGTTGGATCTCCTTGCAGTCCAAGGGACTCTCAAGAGCCTTCTCCAACACCACAGTTCAAAAGCATCAATTCTTTGGCGCTCAGCCTTCTTCACAGTCCAGCTCTCACATCCATACACGACCACAGGAAAGACCATAGCCTTGACTAGGCGAACCTTTGTTGGCAAAGTGATGTCTCTGCTTTTGAATATGCTATCTAGGTTGGTCATAACTTTCCTTCCAAGGAGTAAGCGTCTTTTAATTTCATGGCTGCAGTCACCATCTGCAGTGATTTTGGAGCCCAGAAAAATAAAGTCTGACACTGTTTCCACTGTTTCTCCATCTATTTCCCATGTAGTGATGGGACAAGATGCCATGATCTTCGTTTGTCTACAACATTGGTTATTGATGGGCTGAGACAGGCACAGAAAACACGCTATATGTACATGCCTCAGACACACAAATGCAGCAATGAAAGTGGCAGCTAAAAATTGTCACTCACCATCTGCCTCTGCAAGGATAAATTCACTAGCCATTGCAAGTGCTGACCTTCAATACGTCCTAAAAGGAGTTTAGGGCACAGATCAGGAATGGGGCACTCGATGCTCTGGGAAAAACTGGCAGAAGAGGCTTTAAGAAAGTTAGATATTTCTCAGGAAAAGATTTTATGCGTCCTATTTTTTATATCTTCTTATAACTAGAAAAGTACTAAAATCATTAACAGAGACATCTGCTTCTCTTGACTAGCAGGAACCTTCTGTGGAGATGTGTGCTTGACTGCCCGTACCCCTTCACCAAAATCATACGTATATTGACACTCCCCTACCTCTCTGGAGCAGTTCCTCACATTTATCTGGTAGTCTGTCTCCCAGGCTATAGTCCTCATATTTTTCCCCAAATAAAACTTAACTCACAACTCTCATACTGTGCATTTTTTTTCAACTGACAAATATTGAAGAACACCTAAGCTTTCCACCTCTAAACTTATGTACCTACTTTCCTTAGTTCATTTGAGCTGCTATAACAGATTACCATAGACTGGGAAGGATTTAAACATACATTTTTTAATGTATTTATTAAAAATACATAAACGTATTTTTTCCGTTCTGGAGGGCTGGGAGTGTGCTATCAGGGTGCCAGCATGGTTGGGTTCTGGTGAGAGCCCTCAGTTGGGCTATAGACTGACTTCTCGCTGAGTCCTCATGTGGCAGAAAGAAGGCCAGAGAGCTCTCTGGAGTCCCTTTCATGAGGGCAGTCATTCCATCATAAGGATTCCACTTTCATGACCTTATCAGCTGGCAAGGGCCCCATCTACTAATACCCTCACATTGAGGGTTAGAATTTCAACATGTAAATTTGAGAGGAGGGAACACACACATTCAGTCCATAAAAATGGTCATTCTTTCATTTATTCAACAAAATTTTATTGACCATCTACTACATGCTGGGTGCTGTTCTACTGTGTTACGAGAGTCATATGGGCCAGTGAGTTATCTAAGTATCCACAGGAATTTTTATGAGGATCAAGATTCTGATCAACAGAGAGCAATTGAGCTGGTTATTTTCTTCTAGAACGTAAAGGAATATGTCTGGATTTTTCTAAATCTTCCCCCCGCCTCCCCAATTTACCAGTCAGAAGACTGAGAAATGGAGTAGCAGAGTGAAGATAAAAGGAGAAAGTCCTTCTTTATTAATCTAATTATAATTAGCAACTAGGCAAGTCTCTCTTAAAACACTGATTTGAAGCGACACTCTGAAGTAACAGACTTCTAAGTGTTTATTCAGTGGGAGGCCATTCATTTGTCAATTAAAAGAAAACACGCTATATGCTATACGTCATGATTCACTCTGCTGTACAGCAGAAACCAACACAATATTGTAAAGCAATTATTCTCCAATAAAAAAATAAAATCTTTAAAAAAGAAGCTACCCTTATTGCCCTCTTCTCTAACTTTAAACATACATAAAGGAATTCCCCCTTTAGTCTCTTGAGCCCTACTTCACTGGGACCCTTTGTGAAGTTTATGGGGTTTGATAATCCCACCTCTTTCCTAGGCTCCCCCAGCCCTAGGGTGATGACTGCTTTCTGCAGTTACTGTCTTATGCACCTCACTGTTCCTCCCCTTGGGTTTTTTTTTTTTTAATCCACCAATATCTGTTTAACTTATTCTCTAATTTAGCTTCTCTCTGTTGAAATACCTAGTGTATGGTTTCTGTTTTCTTGAGTGGTCCCTGATTGATACAGGTGGAGATTAACCAAGTGAAAGAGTGAAGGGTATCCCAGACAGAAGGAAGAGAAAGAACAAAGCTATGAGGGCATGAGTGTGCACAAGGTAATTTAGAACCTGGGCAGACAAGTGGGAAAAGGGACATCATAGGAAGATAATGGGAGAGGATAGGGGGTATGACTTGTTTTTATATTTTCTTTACAAAATATCAGTAATTGGTCAATCTTTTAGTGGACACTACAGGTATAAAATGAGACTACGGGGACATGACTGATGGATTAGTGGAACTGGAACCTTGGAAAATCCTTCCCCCCAAAACCAACTGGACAAAATTATTAAAAACAACTATTTCTGAACTCAGAAGTTAACCAAATGCATATAACAAATAGAGAAGCATGTATTTGAGAAAAACAACTGGATCTTGATAAGAAGAGTGGAATCTCTGACATTTTAACTCAGTGATGCTCATTCCACTCCCAGCACCATGGAGCAGTAGCCATGAGGAATGGCAGCTGGATAGGGCTAAGCTGATTTCGAGATTCACAGAAAAGCTCTACCACCAGGGATGATTTTGAAAACAGAACAATCCAGAAACAACTCCTGAAACAGTGGTTTGACCCTCTTCCCAGTGAAACAACTGTAACCGGTGAAAATTATAAAACACAGATTTAATGTCTCTGGAAGTTATCCTAAGGGAATACAGTAAAGGAATAAACATCTAAAAAAGGAAATATGCTGAAGCTTGGTTAGAACAGCAAGAGTTTACAGCATTTGAAACATGAAATGCTTCTTTTCTCCACAGCGCCCCACCCCCCCATACCTGCCCCCTCGCTAGATGAGAATGATGGAAACTCTGGTGGGCACAGCCAAGAACACAGGGCTTCCCTTGCCCCAGCTTCCAGTAGAGGGTATCTTCCCCAGAAGGGTCAGACACCAGCATTTCTCACCCTCTCCAGCTCCATGTTGCAGAAGTTCTATTCCAGGCAGAATGACTGAGAAATTGGAGACTCCCTTCCTCCTCCTAGCCTCTACTTGTAGGGCACGAATTTGTATTCCAGGTGTGGTAGACTAATAATCCTGGGCCCAAATATCACTCACATCCAACTTCCTTGTTGGGAGAGACAAGCTGAGAAGATCTGTGTGCAAAGCTAGCACGTCACTCTGGGGAAAGTGGGCCACTGTCCCTGTCCTCAGTTCTGGGGCAATTGCAGAGGTTTCAGAAAGGCAGAACATAGAACAGAGTACTCCAAAGTTCTCACTGAGAGAACTGAGTTTATTTGGGAAGTTCAAAGCTAAGGACACTCTCAAAAACAGTGGATACTGGTGGTAGGCAATTAGAAAGAGGCTGGTAGTTACATGAGAGCAACAAATTAAACCAGACTGACTAGTTTACCAGAGAGAACCCATAGAAAGAGGAAACTAAGAGCCCTTTGGAGTTGGAACAAACTGCAATGACTAGTCTCAAAGACTGCCCATGCAAAGGGGCCTACATTTAACTGACTGGTCAAGAATAATGAAGTAATCAGTCAGCAATTACTCGAGCTGTTAGGATGCTGTGTCCATCAATGGAGACAGCTTAACAGATCAGGATAAGAGATAGTCAAAGAGCCAAGACATTTTCATAAAATCACTGTCAGTTCAGGGTGATTGTGTGCATGCCCAGGGTTACACCTTCTGAGGAGTAAAAGCTGCATCTCCAGGAGAAATAATCTTTACTAAAATAGTCAAGTAAACAACTAAACAAACAAGTAAACAGCACCAACATCCAGCTCCACAGGGGGAGATCAGTGCATAGAGTTACTACAGTATATTACCTCAAATGTTCAGCTTTCAACAAAAACAACAGCAGCAACAAAAACAGACATGCAAAGAAACAGGAAACTATGACCCGAAAACAGGAAAAAAGAAAAAGGGCAAGCAACAGAAACTGCCCTAGATAGGACCAAGTTATCAGATTTAGGGAGAATATGCCTCGATGGTCAAAGAACTAAAGGAAATTCTGCTATAAGACACTAAAGAAAGATATTATTACAGTATCTCATCAAAGAGATCATCAATAAAGAAAAATTATTTTTAAAATAGCAAAATACAAATTTTAGAGTTGAAAAGTACACTGCTGCTGCTGCTAAGTCACGTCAGTCGTGTCTGACTCTGTGTGACCCCACAGACGGCAACCTACCAGGCTCCCCTGTCCCTGGGATTCTCCAGGCAAGAACACTGGAGTGGGTTGCCATTTCCTTCTCCAATGCATGAAAGTGAAAAGTGAAAGTGAAGTCGCTCAGTTGTGTCTGACTCCTAGCGACCCCATGGACTGCAGCCTATCAGGCTCCTCCATCCATAGGATTTCCCAGGCAAGAAGAGTATTGGAGTGGGGTGCCATTGCCTTCTCCGGAAAAGTACACTAGTTGACTTGAAGCGAAAAGCTCAATAGTATATTTGAATTGGAAAATTATATTTGTAGATACATTGATAGAGATTATAGAGGAATAGAGAGAAAGATCATGAGAAAAATAGATATGTTCTCATAGATACATGGCACAATTTTAAGTACATGAACATACACATCGTAGGCAAACCACAGGAGAGGGGAAAGAAAAAAATGGGAAAACTATTAGAAGAAATAACTTGAAACTTTCTCAAATTTAATGAAAAACACTAATCTCCATATCCAAGAAGCTCAGCCAACTCCAACTAGGACAGTATGAAGCAATCCACTTCCAGACTATTAGAAAAAGTAAATAAATTCAGCAAAGCTACAGAGTATAAGATCAATATACCAAAACCAATAATATTTCTATAAATTACCAATGAAAAATCTGAAAATGAAATTAACAAAAAATTCTGAAACTATATACCTCAGATTGGGACTTGAACCCAGCCAAAACCCAGTTTGGGACTTGAACCCACATGGCTGGGGCTTGAACCCAGTCAAAATCCTGCTTTGGACTCTAACCCACATGGCTGGGACTCAAATCTAGCAAAAACCCTTGGTCTTCCAACTGAGACCACAGACCTGGTTTTAGGTCCTAATGAAGCTCAGGTTCTTAATGTTTCATCACAGAAAGAATTCAGTGAGAGACAAAATGATATGTCAGATCAGATCAGTCGCTCAGTCATGTCCGACTCTTTGCGACCCCATGAACCGCAGCACGCCAGGCCTCCCTGTCCATCACCAACTCCCGGAGGTCACCCAGACTCATACCCATCGAGTCAGTGATGCCATCCAGCCATCTCATCCTCTGTCGTCCCCTTCTCCTCCTGCCCCCAATCCCTCCCAGCATCAGAGTCTTCTCCAATGAGTCAACCCTTCACATGAGGTGGCCAAAATACTGGAGTTTCAGCTTTAGCATCATTCCTTCTAAAGAAATTCCAGGATTGATCTCCTTCAGAATGGACTGGTTGGATCTTGTTGCAGTCCAAGGGACTCTCAAGAGTCTTCTCCAACACCACAGTTCAAAAGCATCAATTCTTCGGCACTCAGCCTTCTTCACAGTCCAGCTCTCACATCCATACATGACCATAGGAAAGACCATAGCCTTGACTAGGCGAACCTTTGTTGGTAAAGTAATGTCTCTGCTTTTGAATATGCTATCTAGGTTGGTCATAACTTTCCGTCCAAGGAGTAAGCGTCTTTTAATTTCATGACTGCAGTCACCATCTGCAGTGATTTTGGAGCCCAGAAAAACAAAGTTTGACACTGTTTCCACTGTTTCCCCATCTATTTGCCATGAAGTGATGGGACCAGATGCCATGATCTTCGTTTTCTGAATGTTGAGCTTTAAGCCAACCTTTTCACTCTCCACTTTCACTTTCATCAAGAGGCTTTTTAGCCCCTCTTCACTTTCTGCCATAAGAGTCGTGTCATCTGCATATCTGAGGTTATTGATATTTCTCCCGGCAATCTTGATTCCAACTTGTGTTTCTTCCAGTCCAGCGTTTCTCATGATGTACTCTGCATATAAGTTAAATAAACATGGTGACAATATGCAGCCTCGACGTACTCCTTTTCCTATTTGGAACCAGTCTGTTGTTCCATGACCAGTTCTAACTGTTGCTTCCTGACCTGCATACAGATTTCTTAAGAGGCAGATCAGGTGGTCTGGTATTCCCATCTCTTTCAGAATTTTCCACAGTTGATTGTGATCTACACAGTCAAAGGCTTTGGCATAGTCAATAAAGCAGAAATAGATGTTTTTCTGGAACTCTCTTGCTTTTTCCATGATCCAGCGGATGTTGGCAATTTGATCTCTGGTTCCTCTGCCTTTTCTAAAACCAGCTTGAACATCAGGAAGTTCACGGTTCACATATTGCTGAAGCCTGGCTTGGAGAATTTTGAGCATTACTTTACTAGCGTGTGAGATGAGTGCAATTGTTCGGTAGTTTGAGCACTCCTTGGCATTGCCTTTCTTTGGGATTGGGATGAAAACTGACCTTTTCCAATCTTGTGGCCACTGCTGAGTTTTCCAAATTTGCTGGCATATTGAGTGCAGCACTTTCACAGCATCATCTTTCAGGACCTGGAATAGCTCCACTGGAATTCCATCACCTCCACTAGCTTTGTTCGTAGTGATGCTTTCTAAGGCCCATTTGACTTCACATTCCAAGATGTCTGGCTCTAGGTCAGTGATCACATCATCATGATTATCTGGGTCTTAAAACTCTTTTTTGTACAGTTCTTCTGTGTATTCTTGCCACCTCTTCTTAATATCTTCTGCTTCTGTTAGGTCCACACCGTCTCTGTCCTTTATCGTGCCCATCTTTGCATGAAATGTTCCTTTGGTATCTCTGATTTTCTTGAAGAGATCTCTAGTCTTTCCCATTCTGTTGTTTTCCTCTATTTCTTTGCATTGATCACTGAAGAAGGCTTTCTTATCTCTTCTTGCTATTCTTTGGAACTCTGCATTTAGATGTTTATATCTTTCCTTTTCTCCTTTGCTTTTCGCTTCTCTTCTTTTCACAGCTATTTGTAAGGCCTCCCCAGACAGCCATTTTGCTTTTTTGCATTTCTTTTCCATGGGGATGGTCTTGATCCCTGTCTCCTGTACCATGTCACGAACCTCATTCCATAGTTCATCAGGCACTCTATCTATCAGATCTAGGCCCTTAAATCTATTTCTCACTTCCACTGTATAATCATAAGGGATTTGATTTAGGTCATACCTGAATGGTCTAGTGGTTTTCCCTACTTTCTTCAATTTCAGTCTGAATTTGGCAATAAGGAGTTCATGGTCTGAGCCACAGTCAGCTCCTGGTCTTGTTTTTGCTGATTGTATAGAGCTTCTCCATCTTTGGCTGCAAAGAATATAATCGATCTGATTTCGGTGTTGACCATCTGGTAATGTCCATGTATAGAGTCTTCTCTTGTGTTGTTGGAAGAGGGTATTTGCTATGACCAGTGCATTTTCTTGGCAAAACTCTGTTAGTCTTTGCCCTGATTCATTCCGTGTTCCAAGGCCAAATTTGCCTGTTACTCCAGGTGTTTCTTGACTTCCTACTTTTGCATTCCAATACCCTATAATGAAAAGGACATCTTTTTTGGGTGTTAGTTCTAAAAGGTCTTGTAGGTCTTCATAGAACCGTTCAACTTCAGCTTCTTCGGCATTACTGGTTGGGGCATAGATTTGGATTACTGTGACATTGAATGGTTTGCCTTGGAAACGAACAGAGATCATTCTGTCATTTTTGAGATTGCATTCAAGTACTGCATTTCGGACTCTTTTCTTATGATATGTAAGAAGTATATTTATTAAGACAGAAACATACTCCACAGACAGAGTGTGGGCCATCACAAAGGGCCATCACAAAGATGCCTGCAACAGCCTTTAAATGTCGCATGGTTAGTTTTTATGGGCTGGTAATTTCATAGGTCAATGAACATGTGGATCACAACAAACTGTGGAAAATTCTTAAAGAGATGGGAGTACCAGAACACCTTACCTGCCTCCTGCAAAACTGTATGCAGGTCAAGAAGCAGCAATAGTTAGAACTGGACATGGAACAACAGATTGGTTCAAAATTGGGAAAGAAGTACGTCAAGGCTATATATTGTCATGCTGCTTATTTAACTTATATTCAGAGTACATCATGTGAAATGCCGGGCTGGATGAAGCACAAGCTGGAATCAAGACTGCCAGGAGAAATAACAATAACCTCAGATATGTAGATGAAAACCACCCTTATGGCAGAAAGCGAAGAGGAACTAAAGAGCCCCTTGATAAAAGTGAAAAAGGAGAGTGAAAAAGTTGGCTTAAAACTCAGAATTCCAAAAACTAAGATCATACCATCTGGTCCCATCACTTCCTGGCAAATAGATGGAGAAATAATGTAAACAGTGAGAGACTTTTTTTTCTTGGATTACAAAAATCACTGCAGATGGTGACTGCAGCCATGAAATTAAAAGATGCCTGCTCTTGGCAGAAAAACTATGACCAAAGAGCAGAGACATAGTTTACATAGTTCATTTGACAAATGGTGCTCAGTTCAGTTCAGTTCATTTCAGTCCTGTCCGACTCTTTGCGACCCCATGAACCGCAGCACGCCAGGCCTCCCTGTCCATCACCAACTCCCAGAGTTCACTCAGACTCACGTCCATCGAGTCAGTGATGCCATCCAACCATCTAATCCTCTGTTGTCCCCTTCTCTTCCTGCCCCCAATCCCTCCCAGCATCAGAGTCTTCTCCAGTGAGTCAACTCTTCGCATGAGGTGGCCAAAATACTGGAGTTTCAGCTTTAGCATCATTCCCTCCAAAGAAATCCCAGGGCTGATCTCCTACAGAATGGACTGGTTGGATCTCCTTGCAGTCCAAGGGACTCTCAAGAGTCTTCTCCAACACCACAGTTCAAAAGCATCAATTCTTCGGAGCTCAGCCTTCTTCACAGTCCAGCTCTCACATCCATACATGACCACAGGAGAGACCATAGCCTTGACTAGGTGAACCTTTGTTGGCAAAGTGATGTCTCTGCTTTTGAATATGCTATCTAGGTTGGTCATAACTTTCCTTCCAAGGAGTAAGCGTCTTTTAATTTCATGGCTGCAGTCACCATCTGCAGTGATTTTGGAGCCCAGAAAAACAAAGTCTGACACTGTTTCCACTGTTTCCCCATCTATTTGCCATGAAGTGATGGGACCAGATGCCATGATCTTCGTTTTCTGAATGTTGAGCTTTTTTAAGCCAATTTTTTCAATCTCCACTTTCACTTTCATCAAGAGGCTTTTTAGTTGCTCTTCACTATCTGTCATAAGGGTGGTGTCATGTGCATATCTGAAGTTATTAATATTTCTCTCAGCAATCTTGATTTCAGCTTGTGCTTCTTCCAGCCCAGCGTTTCTCATGATGTACTCTGCATATAAGTTAAAGAAGCAGGGTGACAATATACAGCCTTGACATACTCCTTTTCCTATTTGGAACCAGTCTGTTGTTCCATGTCCAGTTCTAACTGTTGTTTCTTGACCTGCATATAGATTTCTCAAGAGGCAGGTCAGGTGGTCTGGTCCCATTTCTTTCAGAATTTTCCACAGTTTATTGTGATCCACACAGGACAACTGCATATTCACACACAAAAACATAAAGGTAGAACACTTCCTCATAGCTTATATGAAGACAAACTCAAAATGGATTATAGTCCCATTGTTACAGCAAATCTACAAAACTCTTGAAGAGAAAATACATAACAGAAAAGAATCTGAAAAGAAATATTTGTATAGGAATCACTTTGTAGTACACATGAAATTAGCACAATATTGTAAATCAACTATAGTTCAATAATAATCATAAAAATATAAGATCTATGCTAAGAAAAAAACATCCAGGCATAAAATACCATATATTGAACAATTAATATTTATATGAAATATCCAGAAAAGGCCAAGTGACTGAAAGAAGATTAGCCATTGCCTGGAGCTGGAGGTGCGAATATGGAGACAAGGAGTCTTTCGGGGTGATAAAGATATTCTAAAATTGTAATGGTTTGATAATTAAGTACATTTATTAAAAGTCAGTGAACTAAGCACTTAAAGTGGGTAATTTTACTGAATGGATATTATAGCTTGATAAAGCTGTTAAAACAAAAAATTTACAGTTATGTGGGATATATGTCCAAATAGCAAAAGGCATCATGTACCAGAAACAAATTGAAGGAAAATCAATCACTGTGTTTTGGGTTGGAGGGTACTAAACATGAAATATAGATTGGAAACTATTCTTGATTTTGTCTGTACCTGAACAACCCCAAAACCCACTAAATACTTGTGGCTTTTCTAAGGTTAAAGTTTAAGCCAGTCCACCATGAGATTGGTGTAGAGAAAGTTCACATAGATACTGGTGGTGGGAGCCAAGGGAGCAGAATCTACATTTCAGCACTGCTTTGTTATTTTCTCCTAGTGTAATATGACGGAGAGGGCAATGGCACCCCACTCCAGTACTCTTGCCTGGAAAATCCCATGGATGGAGGAGCCTGGTAGGCTGCAGTCCATGGGGTCGCTAAGAGTCAGACATGACTGAGCGACTTCACTTTCACTTTTCACTTTCATGCATTGGAGAAGGAAATGGCAACTCACTCCAGTGTTCTTGCCTGGAGAATCCCAAGGACGGGGGAGCCTGGTGGGCTTCCGTCTCTGGGGTCGCACAGAGTCGGACACTACTGAAGAGACTTAGCAGCAGCAGCAGCAGTGTGATATGAATATTACATGTAGAAAGTTGAATGTGATAGTAGTATTTGAAATGGGGAGATTCTTAAAACGTCACCTTGGAGGTCTCCTATACAGTCCCTTTAACAACAATGTTTTTTGTTTAGTTACACATATTTTTATTTGTCTGCAGATCCTCACTGAATTATGTGCAGGTGGAGAAGCAGATGCTGTGATGTTTGGTAGATGACTCTTCGTTGTTTTCAAAATTTTAATTTTATTATAGTTGATTTGCAATGTTGGGTTTGTTTCAGATGTACAGCAAAATGAATGAGTTGTATGTATCCACATATCCATTCCTTATTAGATTCTTTTCCCATACAGGCCATTACACAGTATTAAGTAGAGTTCCCTGTGCTTTACAGTATGTCCTTGTTAGTTATCCATTTTGTATATCAGTTCAGTTCAGTTCAGTCACTCAGTCATGTCCAACTCTTTGCAACCCCATGAATTGCAGCACGCCAGGCCTCCCTGTCCATCACCAACTCCTGGAGTTCACTCAAACTCACGTCCATCGAGTCGGCGATGCCATCCAGCCATCTTGTCCTCTGTCGTCCCCTTCTCCTCCTGCCCCCAATCCCTCCCAGCATCAGAATCTTTTCCAATGAGTCAACTCTTCGCATGAGGTGGCCAAAGTATTGGAGTTTCAGCTTTAGCATCAGTCCTTCCAAACACCACCAGGACTGATCTCCTTTAGGATGGACTGATTGAATCTCCTTGCAATCCAAGGGACTCTCAAGAGTCTTCTCCAACACTACAGTTCAAAAGCATCAATTCTTTGGCACTCAGTTTTATTCACAGTCCAACTCTCACATCCATACATGACTACTGGAAAAACCATAGCCTTGACTAGATGGACCTTTGTTGGCAAAGTAATGGCTCTGCTTTTGAATATGCTATCTAGGTTAGTCACAATTTTCCTTCCAAGGAGTAAGCGTCTTTTAATTTCATGGCTGCAGTCACCATCTGCAGTGATTTTGGAGCCCCCCAAAATAAAGTCTGACACTGTTTCCCCATCTATTTCCCATGAAGTGATGGGACCAGATGCCATGATCTTAGTTTTCTGAATGTTGTAGATAGTAGTGTGCAGATTCATCCTAAGCTCTTAATTTATCCCTCCCCCACCTGTTTCCCCTTGGAAACCATAAGCTTGTTTTTTACATCTGTAAGTCTGATTCTGTTTTGTAAATAAGTTCATTTGTATCATTTAAAAAATTATATTCCACATATGAATGACATAATTTGATATTTGTCTTTTTCTGCCTTACTTCTTTTAGTATTATAATATCTAGGTCTATCCATGTGGCTGTAAATTCATTATTTATGGCCAAGTAATATTCTACTATGGGGCTTCCCTGGTGGCTCAGTGGTAAAGAATTTTCCTGTAGATGCTGCTTCAAAGTTATAGCACTATTTATAATAGCCAAGATATGCAAGCAGCCTTTAACAGCAATTCAAGTAAAAATGCCCAGACATTTATAGGGCTTCCCTGGTGGCTCAGCAGGTAAAGAGTCCACCTGCAATGCAGGAGACACAGGAGACATGGGTTCGATTCCTGGATCAGGAAGATCCCCTGGAGGAGGTCATGACAACCCACTCCAGGATTCTTGACTGGAGAATCCCATGGACAAGAGAGTCTGGTGGGCTGCAGTCCAAAGGATTGCAAAGAGTTGGATACAACTGAGGACTACACACACACACACACACATACAGAAATCTGTTAGTGATACAAAAGGACATGTCAGCCAGTAGATCACTATGAGCTGTGATGGCCTTAGGTGATTACTGGGTCCTAGATATTTCAGTGTAAGTGGCAAGGAGCCAGTAGAAAGCGAGGGTCGCCATCAACAGAGCTGCTTTCAAACAATTAAATCTCCATTTTCTTTTGTAGAATTCCCCCTCATTTTTGAGGATCATTCTCTTCTGCTAATACCCATCACACCCTCCTTTATTTGCCATCTATCAATCTTTCCCTTACATTGTAATTGAGTTTAGTATTGAGTTCATGACCTTCTTTCCACCCTAAATTTTGCTTTCATTCCACGTGTTTTCAATAGTCATCTGGATGACACATCTGACATCTAAACCCTCATAGTTTCTTGCCTTTTCAATCCAGTGATCTTCTTCCCCTTTTCACCACTTTAGAGAATCAGACCCATGGGCATACATTACAGCTTGTCATTAGCTGTAATTTCTCTGCCACCTCACAGCTCCTCTTAGTGAGTACATCCTCCTTTTCTTCCTGTAGCCCCCTGGATTTTTCACTCTTACTAATCTAGTAAGTTATTAGACTGCTTAGACCCAAGATCAAAGGCAAATTTTCCTGTTAATGGCCAGATAGCAAAAATTTTAGCCTTTTGGGTCACAGGCTCTCTATCACAATTATTCAAATCTGCTGTTTCAGGGGAAAAGCAGTTCTAGACAATATGTAAGCAAATAGGAATGGCTGTCTTCCAAGGAACACTTTACTTACAAAAACAGGCCACAGATCAGATATGATCCATGACCACAGTTTATACTCCTCCCTTGAGTTTAGACTCAGACCTAGACATGGGCTTATGCAAGAAAATGCAAGGTATTTAATTTTTCTGAGCCTTGTTTCTCCATCTATGTATTAGGGATAATGCTTTCTAACTCTCCAAGTTTTTAAGAATGAAATGAAGGAACTTTCGTGGTGGTGCAGTGGCTAAGATTCCATATTCCCAGTTCAGGGGATCTGGGTTTGATCTCTGATCAGGGAACTAGATCCCACATGCCTCAACTGAGAGTTCACATGCCACAGCTAAAGATCCCTCATGCCGCAACTAAAAAAGATCTCATATACTGCAACAAAGATGGAAGATCTGGGATGCCTCAGTGAAAACTCTGTGCAGCCAAGGAAATAAATAAATATTAAAAAAAGAATTAAATTAGAAGATGTATCAGCATCATGTAATTGATGGCACACAGTTGAGTTGAGGTATTAGAAAAAAGCAAATGGAAAACATTGCCCCACCCTCAAACTCACTGTTACTTAGAAGAAAGCTGGCGTTGGAGAAGGCGGCTTATATCTGTAGGTAAGTGGCCTTTCTAATACTGAACCCCAGAATTGGAGAAGCTTACCTACGTTGTCTAGGCAGCACCACACCAAGTCAGACCTTCTCGAACAGGAAGAAGTTGAGGAGACTGGGTACCTTTTTATAAAAAATCATTAAGGTCTGTCCAAATGGATGGAAATATCAGGAATGGGTTCTTAATGTTCTGGCGAGGGCAAATGTTCATCCCCTTCTCCCACTGTCGCCAGGCTGGATGTTTATGTTTATGAGGTCAAGGCTGCCTCTCCCACCAGGGTGCTGGCAACACACTGACACATTGTCATAGTTTCCTGGATGTGTGCCAGGGGAGTTTTTCTGCATTTAGCTCAAATTTCTCTGTGAATGTATTCCAAAAGCAGACTAGAAGGGACTTTAAGCTTCCAGGGTGTCTGGATGTGAGTAAAAAAGACCCCACTAAGGGGGTAAGATTCCTTGGCCATCTTTTCTTTTTATGCCAATGTTGCATTTCCCTTGGGGTATGCTAAAGTTTAAATTGACAAAATTGTCTAAGTTATTTTCCAATTAAACATTTTTAATCCCCCCCACCAAATCATTGATTAAAATTAACACTATAGGAAAAGTGTACTTTTGAAGTATATAGGTACCCTCTTCCCCGTGAATGTGGCTTCATACTATCCCTGCCATTGAGCAAAGTAATTTTAATTTGAGAAGCAAAAGCCAAGGCTTTGTTATTTCAACCAAAAATAGTTCTCCTTCATTACACTTATTTCCTTTCAAACTGGTCTCCGGGATGTGGAGACACACCCTGAACCCACCACACCCATTCCTGTGGAGTGCGGGCTTGCACAAGTCAGGGGCTGGGAGCTCTAGCTTCAGCTCAGAGGCTAGCTGGCTCTAACTTCAGCTCAATTGCTGACGCAGTGACCTCAGGCCAGTTTTGTAGCTCTTCTCCGTGTCTCAGGGTGGTAGTAACTATCCCAACTAGCTCAGCAACTCTTATATAAACAAAATGAGTTAATTACATATTTTAGGGGTACAAAGCATTTGTCTGTTTACTATGCTATTATCTAAGGGACTGTGGGAATTATGCTGTGGCTCGGAGCATACATTTATCATCAAAAATTTAGGGAGCCAAGTGTTTTCACTTATTTCTACATGAGAGAAGGCTGTTAGGGTTTACTTTAAGAATCCTGGACCCACTATTATCATTGTCACAATTTGAGTAGTACAAGGCAATAGACAGAAATATGCCTTAGAAGAGGCAGGGAAGGATTGGCAGGATCTAGATCTCTTTTCTTTCAATATATTCCTTTAGAAATTATCTACTCTGTCTCTGTGCCAGTCTCCTACATGCTGTGATCACAGTCCTGATAGCCATACAGTTATATGTATAGATTAATACAGATGCAAACACACAAATGTTATGTGTACATTATAGTGTGTATGTGAAATAAACGTATGTCTATCTATATGGACTTCTCTGGTGGTTCACTAGTAAAGGATCCACCTGCAAATGCAGGAGACCTGGGTTCAACCCCTGGCTTGGCAAGATCCCCAGGAGAAGGAAATGGCAATCCACTCCAGTATTCTTGTCCAGGAAATCCCATGGACAGAGGAGCCTGGTGGGCTACAGTCCATAGGGTTGCAGAGTCAGACATGACTTAGTTCCTAAAGAGCAACAACTATATACACATCTCTACCTAGATATTCATCTCTATAGTTATCTTCATGCAAGTGTGCATGCATACTCAGTCGCTAGACGTGTCTGACTCTGCCAATAGAATTTTAGCGTGGAGTCCATTCTATGGACTCTGTCCATAGGATTTTCTCTTTTGGATGCTTTCCTATCCTGTTACAGATGCAGGGTACGGTCGGATTTAGACCTGTGCTTCCTCCTCTTACAGCCTGAGATTTAATCTAGATCATCATTGTTGGAGTGCTCAATCGATGTAGTTGCTTAGAGCAAAGGGAGGACTTTACAAAGAGTACAACCTGAATATTGAGAAGAACTAGCCAAATCAAATTTTAGTCATTCAGCAACTGTGGTCAAAGGCTGTTTTCCTTCTTTCCAGTTTTTCAGATACTTCTGCTATTGTGGAAGTAACTAATTCCACATGATAGGGAAATGAGGGCATAAGCAAGGGAAATTCATCATGTAAATACGTAAAAAGTGTAAGACTGCAATAAAAGGTGAGCTTGGGCTGGGATTAGATGTGTTTGTTTTCTAAAATGAATTTCCTCCTCCTCCTGGCTTCTTTCTCTGGCTCTGTGAAGTGAGCAGGGGCAGGGCTGTGATCCTATGAGGCACACTTGAGCCACCAATGGCATTTCAGCTTTTGATCAATGAAGCTTATAGGCAAACTCCAGTCCCGAAATAAATGCAAAGACTGCTTTATCCGAAGAAAGTCTGGACGGCTGTAATTCCTGTGAGAGAATATGAAAATATGATGGAGAAGACATTCATTCATAGGTACCGTCCAACTCTTATTTGTAGGTTTAATGGCAGAAACAGGAGGGAGAACTATAGACCCATCAGTGATTTTCAAATGGTGCAACCCCGTAGGGGATAAAAATGAGTTTTATTGGGGCATGAAAAAATACTTTTAAAATGAAATAGTCACATAGAATAAATATAATAACTAGAAAATATCATAGTACAATGGATGCAGTAAGAATAAGGATTGTTTATGAAACTTGTGTTGTGTATGTGTATACACATGTGTGTGCCCTGAAATGAGATTTGATATGATCTTACTGTGTGTCTCAGGCAAAAGAAGTTTGGGAAATGCTGCCATAATTTAGCTCTTTGCCACATACTTTTGGCATTCTGTGTTTGCAAAACAAACTAAAATTCTGGCCACTCAACAGTGACCTTCTCTAAAGAATATACTCTTGCCCTTTATGGCAATGTTTCTCAACTACTTCAACATGAGGCGATTAAAAACCCGAGGTGGAAATAAGCTGCCTAAGAAAGCAAAAGGGAGATTTAGAAGGAAGCCTCCTGAAGCAGGTACCTTCAGGGAGACAGGGAGATAATTGGATTGGAGGCTCAGAGGCCAAGGTTGGAGAAAACGCTTCAGGTACCTGCTTCAGGGAGACAGGATACCAGATAATGCATATATGCATTTGCGTGTGCGTGCACACGTGTGTGTGTGTCTGAGAGAGATTTAGAGACCACAATTCATTAGAGGGCACCAGAAAAAAAAAAAAACTTGTTTCTTAGGGTAAACAACTGTAAAACCTTACTACATCTGCTGCTGCTGCTGCTACAACTGCTGAGCCATTAATGCGAGAGCCCTGATATGACTCAAATGAAAAAGTTCATCTGAGAGTTAGGAACCAGGAGTTCTTTTCTGCTTCACCCAGTTCAGTTATTTTCTTTGGGGAGGACAACTGTTTCTGATTTCTAATAGAACCTATGATGGAACATCCTGGAAACCCAGAAGAGGGCAGCTGTCTAGAAAATAACCTATTCTGGAAAAGTACTGAGGAGGAAGCTAGGTATGCAGAGCAATGTCATGCTTATTTGATTCAACATGTGATTATTTTTCCTGGCCTCTCTTATAGGCTCCTGGCTTTGTTTTCAAATGCCGTAGCTCATAAATTACTGCTGATATGGATGTTCATATTAGCTTTATGGGTCATTTACTTCTCTCTCAAAGACCACACAAAGGTAGGTATTGTTTCCTTTTTCAGAATTTCAGAAAAGGTCACAATGGAATGTTGGAATGTTCACTATGATTAACGCAAGAATTAAATGTTTAAAGCATGAAATCTTAGCAATAGATGGGGGTGAGAGGATCCTTTTTTTTTTTTTTACTTTACAATATTGTATTGGTTCTGCCACACATCAACATGAATCTGCCACGAGCGTACATGTGTTCCCCATCCTGAAACCCCTTCCACCTCCCTCCCTGTACCATCCCTCTGGGTCATCCTTTGTTCAGCAGTAATTCCTTTAACAATATGCATTATATTATTATTTTTTTTTTAGTGACAGGTAGATTGCAGCTTCAGTGTAGTGTTTGGCACTGCTAACCATCCTGCCTAAGCGTTTTCTCCAACCTTGGCCTCTGAGCCTCCAATCCAATTATCTCCGTGTCAGCCCTTCCCTTTTTCAGTTTTTTTTTTTCCAATTCTTTATATCAGTTCAGTTCAGTCACTCAGTTGTGCCCGACTCTTTCTGACCCCATGAATCACAGCACGCCAGACCTCCCTGTCCATCACCAACTCCCAGAATTCATCCAAACTCATGTGCATCGAGTCGGTGATGCCATCCAGCCATCTCATCCTCTGTCGTTCCCTTTTCCTCCTGCCCCCCAATCCCTCCCAGCATCAGAGTCTTTTCCAATGAGTCAACTCCTTGCATGAGGTGGCCAAAGTATTGGAGTTTAAGCCTCATCATCAGTCCTTCCAATGAACACCCAGGACTGGTCTCCTTTAGGATGGACCGGTTGGATCTCCTTGGAGTCCAAGGGAATCTCAAGAGTCTTCTCCAACACCACAGTTCAAAAGCATCAATTCTTTGGCACTCAGCTTTCTTCACAGGCCAACTCTCACATCCATATGTGACTACTGGAAAAACCACAGCCTTGCCTAGATGGACCTTTGTGGGCAAAGTAATGTCTCTGCTTTTGAATATGCTATCTAGGTTGGTCATAACTTTCCTTCCAAGGAGTAAGCATCTTTTAATTTCATGGCTGGAGTCACCATCTGCAGTGATTTTGGAGCCCCCAAAATAAAATCTGACATTGTTTCCACTGTTTCCCCATCTATTTTCCATGTCATGATGGGACCAGATGCCATGATTTTAGTTTTCTGAATGTTGAGCTTTAAGCCAATTTTTTCACTCTTCTCTTTCACTTTCTTCAAGAGGCTTTTTAGTTCCTCTTCACTTTCTGCCATAAGGATGGTGTCATCTGCATATCTGAGGTTATTGATATTTCTCCTGGCAATCTTGATTCCAGCTTGTGCTTCTTCCACCCCAGCGTTTCTCATGATGTACTCTGCATATAAGTTAAATAAGCAGGGTGATAATGTACAGCTTTGATGTACTTTTTCCTATTTGAAACCAGTCTGTTGTTCCATGTCCAGTTCTAACTGCTGCTTCCTGACCTGCATATAGGTTTCTCAAGAAGCAGGTCAGGTGATCTGGTATTCCCATCTCTCAGAATTTTCCAGTTTATTATGACCCACACAAAGGCTTTGGCATAGTTAATAAAGTAGAAATAGATGTTTTTTGGAACTCTCTTGCCTTTTCGATGACCCAGTGGATGTTGGCAATTTGATCTCTGGTTCCTTTGCCTTATCTAAATTCCAGCTTGAACATCTGGAAATTCATGGTTCACATATTGCTAAAGCCTGGCTTGGAGAATTTTGAGCATTACTTTACTAGCGTGTGAGATGAGTGCAATTGTGCAGTAGTTTGAGCATTACTTTACTAGCGTGTGAGATGAGTGCAATTGTGCAGTAGTTTGAGCATTCTTTGGCATTGCCTTTCTTTGGGACTGGAATGAAAACTGACCTTTTCCAGTCCTGTGGCCACTGCTGAGTTTTCCAAATTTGCTGGCATATTGTGTAGCACTTTTACAACATCATCTTTTAGGATTTGAAATAGCTCAACTGGAATTCCTTACCTCCACTAGCTTTGTTCGTAGTGATGCTTTCTAAAGCCCACTTGACTTTACATTCCAGGATGTCTGGCTCTAGGTGAGTGATCACACCATCGTGGTTATCTGGGTCGTGAAGATCTTTTTTGTACAGTTCTTCTGTGTATTCTTGCCATCTCTTCTTAATATCTTCTGCTTCTGTTAGGTCCCTACAATTTCTGTCCTTTATCGAGCCCATCTTTGCATGAAATGTTCCCTTGGTATCTCTAATTTTCTTGAAGAGATCTCTAGTCTTTCCCATTCTGTTGTTTTCCTCTATTTCTTTGCATTGATCGCTAAGGAAGGCTTTCTTATCTCTCCTTGCTATTCTTTGGAACTCTGCATTCAGATGTTTATATCTTTCCTTTTCTCCTTTGCTTTTTGCTTCTCTTCTTTTCACAGTTATTTGTAAGGCCTCCCCAGACAGCCATTTTGCTTTTTTGCATTTCTTTTCCATGGGGATGGTCTTGATCCTTGTCTCCTGTACAATGTCATGAACCTCTGTCCATAGTTCATCAGGCACTCTGTCTATCAGTTCTAGGCCCTTAAATCTATTTCTCAGTTCCACTGTATAATCATAAGGGATTTGATTTAGGTCATACCTGAATGGTCTAGTGGTTTTCCCTACTTTCTTCAATTTCAGTCTGAATTTGGCAATAAGGAGTTCATGGTCTGAGCCACAGTCAGCTCCCAGTCTTGTTTTTGCTGACTGTATAGAGCTTTTCCATCTTTGGCTGCAAAGAATATAATCAATCTGATTTTGGTGTTGACCATCTGGTGATGTCCATATGTAGAGTCTTCTCTTGTGTTGTTGGAAGAGGGTGTTTGCTATGACCAGTGCGTTCTCTTGGCAAAACTCTATGAGCCTTTGCCCTGCTTCATTCCGTATTCCAAGGCCAAATTTTCCCGTTACTCCAGGTGTTTCTTGACTTCCTACTTTTGCATTCCAATCCCCTATAATGAAAAGGACATCTTTTTTGGTTGTTAGTTCTAAAAGGTCTTGTAGGTCTTCATAGAACCTTTCAACTTCAGCTTCTTCAGCCTTACTGGTTGGGGCATAGGTTTGGATCATCATGATATTGAATGGTTTGCCTTGGAAATGAACAGAGATCATTCTGTCATTTTTGAGACTGCATCCAAGTACTGCATTTCGGACTCTTTTGTTGAGCATGATGGCTACTCCATTTCTTCTAAGGGATTCCTGCCCACAGTAGTAGATATAATAGTCATCTGAGTTAAATTCACCAATTCCCGTCCATTTTAGCCACTGATTCCTAGAATGTCGACATTCACTCTTGCCATCTCCTGTTGGACCACTTCCAATTTGCCTTGACTCATGGACCTAACATTCCAGGTTCCTACGCAATATTGCTCTTTACAGCATTGGACCTTGCTTCTATCACCAGTCCACAACTGGGCATTGTTTTTGCTTTGGCTCCATCCCTTCATTCTTTCTGAGTTATTTCTCCATTGATCTCCAATAGCATATTCGGCATCTACTGACCTCGGGAGTTCCTCTTTCAGTATCCTATCATTTTGCCTTTTCGTACTGTTCATGGGGTTCTCAAGGCAAGAATACTGAAGTGGTTTGCCATTCCCTTCTCCAGTGGACCACATTCTGTCAGACCTCTCCACCATGACCCCTCTGTCTTGAGTGGTCCCATACGACATGGCTTGGTTTTACTGAGTTAGACAAGGCTGTGGTCCGTGTGATCAGGTTGGCTAGTTTTCTGTGATTATGGTTTCAGGTCTGCCCTTTGATGCCCTCTTGCAACACCTACCGTCTTACTTGGGTTTCTCTTACCTTGGACGTGGGGTATCTCTTCATAGCTACTCTTTACTTTGGATGATGTTGCCCCTCTTGACCTTTCACGTGGAGTAGTTCCTCTCGGCCCTCCTGCACCCACACAGCCTGGCGCTCTCAGTCGCCACCCCTGACTTTGGGCTTGGGGTAGCTCCTCTCTGTGGTGCTTCTGTGTGGTCTGTTGCAATTCTTTACGTAGTTCAGTTCATATTTCTTGATTTTCATTTTCCTCAGTCTTTTTAAGAACTGATTTTGCTTTACTTTTTCCTCTTCTCAACCATTCAGTACAAATCTGATCTTTCAAAAATTTTGTTTTCGTCATCTTCTTGTCCTGATCAAAAACTTTGACCAACGGCTTTCAGAGGGCAGTGCTGAAGAGATCAACTCCTTAACCATTCAAGCTTCTTCTAAATTTGAGCCCAGCTTTTTTTCAAAGTATCTATTCCATCTTGGTCTAATACAGACCTTCACCTCCAAGTGAGAAGGACCACAAATCTAGGATGTTCAGACAGTGATGGAAACTGGTAAACTGTAGAGCTCTCAAACCACAGCTCAGAAACTGCCTCTGTGTGAACCCTTTCTGTAAATATGTGTTTTCTAGATTTCTTCCATCAGTCTTCTTCTCGTTCATGCTTGTACCCTTTAATTCATATGCTCAGGTCCCATCCACAAATATCTGTGTCTCTTAAAGTGAGTCCTGGACAATCTGTACTGAAATGCCCATGTTTGTACATGTGTGTGTAAAATGCAGATTCCTGAGCCCTACTCCGAAGCTGCTAAAAACAAATCTCTGGACTTGAGCCTAAAATGAAGTTTTGAATAATCTAATCAGAAAAGATACAAGTACACCAATGTTCATAACAGCACTGTTTACAACAGCCAAGACATGGAAGCAACCTAAGTGTCCATCAACAGAGGAATGGATAAAGATGTGGAATACATACTCAGTGGGATATTACTCAGCCTTATAGAAGAATGAAATAATGCCATTTGCAGCAACATGGATGGACCTAGAGTTTATCATACTAAGTTCACTTCAGCAAGTCAGAGAAAGACAAATGTTGTATGATATCACTTATTTGTGGAATATAATAAATGAAACAAGTGAGGTTATTTTCAGAACAGAAATAGACTACAGACTTGGAAAACAATCTTATGGTTACTAAAGGGAAAGTAGAGATGGGGCAGGGGTAAATTAGGAGTTTAGGATTAACGGATACACACTGCTGCTGCTGCTGCTGCTGCTAAGTCGCTTCAGTCGTGTCCGACTCTGTGCGACCCTACAGACAGAAGCCCACCAGGCTCCCCTGTCCCTGGGATTCTCCAGGCAAGAATACTGGAGTGGGTTGCCATTTCCTTCTCCAACGTATGAAAGTGAAAAGTGAAAGTGAAGTCGCTCAGTCATGTCCGACTCTTAGCAACCTCATGGACTGGAGCCTACCAGGCTCCTCTGTCCATGGGATTTTCCAGGCAAAAGTACTGGGGTGGGGTGCCATTGCCTTCCCCGCGGATACACACTACTGTACATAAAATAGAGGGACCTTGGTGATCCAGTGGTTCAAACTCTGATTCCACAGCAGGGAACTGATTTCTGCTTGGGGAGCTAAAGATACCTCATGCTGTGCAGCACAGACCCCCTGACAAATAGAAAAATAACAGGACCTACTATATAGAACAGGGAACTTTATTCAATATCTTGTAATAACTTATAATGAAAAAGAATCTGAAAAAGAATATATATATATATATAAATAAATAACTGAATCACTTTACTTTAGACCAGAAAACAAATACAACATTGTAAATCAACTGTACCCCAATAAAAATGAGCAAAATGATAAAGTTTCAACAAGTCCCCCAGCTGATTCTCACACTCACTGAAGTTTGAGAATCACTGCCTTTGTATTTCCAGATCTGAGATTTTTTCTATGCCTCACTCTTGAATTCATTCCTTGGTTATCTGCACCTCAGTTTCACTAGTGTTACCAACACAGAGAAAAGCCTCTGTGTTATCTTCTTCCTCGCCTCCCTCCTTGGCAAAACAGAATCATATGGAAACAAATTCTCTGTGTTTTCTCCTATGTCTCCTGTGTTGCCTCAGCCCATTAGTCAACTAAACCAATTCTCTCTGCACAAGCAATCAGTCACGAATCTCCTAAATTCTACCTCCTGTTTCTCTCATATCTATCCTTTTATCTCCATCCCCAGAGTCTTGATTTAGTCAAGTCCTTTGTCATTTCTCATCTATGGTGTTGAAATAGTCCTCTCATTAATTTCCCTGCCTCCAGTCTCAGCCTGATCCAATCATTCATTCAACAAACCTTTGTTGGGTATAGATTGTGTGTCAGGGCTGAACTGGGTATTAGGGATACAGAAATATAAGACATAATCTTTGTGTTCAAGATCCTGAGATTGTATTTCTAAAAGAAAAATGCCATGCTCCCAACGTCAGGGGAAACATGGCGGGGTTCAGACTTCCTGGCTCAATGTCTTAGTCAGGCTTTTTTATGAGAGGATTTAGGAACTTTCATAAAAAAGGATCCCTAGATCCTTTTTTTGCACTGGCCGATTCCTCTGCTTATTCTTCCTCCAAGTTTTCACGTAGCTAGTGCTCTCAGAATGGCACCCCACTCCAGTACTCTTGCCTGGAAAATCCCTTGGATGGAGGAGCCTGGTGGGCTGCACTCCATGGGGTCGCTAGAGTCGGATGCGACTTCACTTTCACTTTTCACTTTCATGCACTGGAGAAGGAAATGGCAACCCACTCCAGTGTTATTGCCTGGAGAATCCCAGAAACGGGGAAGCCTGGTGGGCTGCTGTCTATGGGGTCGCACAGAGTCGGACACGACTGAAGCGACTTAGCAGCAGCAGCAGCAGTGCTCTGCCTTCAGGTCTTTGCTCAAATGTCATCTTTATTTAGCACTAGAAACAACCCCCACCCCACCACTTAGCATTTCCCTTACTCTGACTTTAAAAAATAATGATAATACTTTTCACTTTCTAAAATACTATATAATTTACTTATTTACTCTGTTCATTGATTATTGTCTCTCTTGGCCTGCTGTAAGGTGACCTCCATAAGAGAATGATTTTTATCATTATTTATTTGTTGGTATATCCCAAGTGCCCAGAACAGTGGTTGGCACATAGTAGGTGCTTAACAAATAAATTTCTTTAAATTACAAAATAAGGACTGCTCAGTGGTTTTGGTGAGATATAATGGTACCTGAAATAAGGTGTAACAATGAGGATGGAAAAAAGTCAAGAAATTTGAGTTAGAATTGACAGGAATAAATTGACTGTGCGACAGGGATGAGGATGTGGAATTAAGTAGGAATTATTCCAGATATGTACAACTGCCTGGCTGGTGATGCCATTCGTGAAAGTGTAGAATAGAGTAAGAGAAATACTTTTGGAAGAAAAAAGACATTTAGATATGAACAGTCTATGTTGGAGGTGCTTTTAGGTCATCTAAATGGTGATGTTGCTTCAGTAGACTTGAATATACAAATGTGAAGCTAAGAAAGATGTGGTTTAGAAAAATGGATTTAATGGCACCCCACTCCAGTACTCTTGCCTGGCAAATCCCATGGAAGGAGGAGCCTGGTAGGCTGCAGTCCATGGGGTCACTAAAGAGTCGGACACAACTGAGCGACTTCACTTTCACTTTTCACTTTCATGCATTGGAGAAGGAAATGGCAACCCACTCCAGTGTTCTTGCCTGGAGAATCCCAGGGATGGGGGAGCCTGGTGGGCTGCTGTCTATGGGGTTGCACAGAGTCGGACACGATTGAAGTGACTTAGCAGCAGCAGCAGCAGAATATAAATGGCAGCTTAGCTTATTGATGTGGGTGACAATTCCTTGGGTGAGCTACAGAGTGAAAAAGAAGGGACCTACTATACAGCACAAGGAACTCTACTCAATACTCTGTAATGGCCTATATGGGAAAAAATCTAAGAAAGAGTTCAGTTCAGTTCATTCGCTCAGTCATGTCCGACTCTTTGCAACCCCATGAACCACAGCACGCCAGGCCTCCCTGTCCATCACCAACTCCCGGAGTTTACCCAGACTTATGTCCATTGAGTCGGTGATGCCATCCAGCCATCTCATCCTTTGTTGTCCCCTTCTCCTCCCACCCTCAATCTTTCCCAGCATCAGAGTCTTTTCAAATGAGTCAGCTCTGGTTATATGTATATGTATAACTGATTCATTTTGCTGTACACCTGAAGCTAACACAATGTAAATCTACTGTACCGCGATAAAAATTTAAGAAAAGAAAAAAAAAATGTTGCTAAAGCTATTGCCCCAAGGAACAAAAAAAGCACTGGTCTGTAAAGTGAGTGGGAGGAGAGAAAGAGACTGACAAGAACTCCCGAGAAGTTTAACTGGGTAGGTTTAGGGAATAAGCAAAAGTTTTAGTATAGCAGTTCTTTGTATAATATGGGAGATACGTGAGTACATTTAAATTCTTATGGAAAGAAGTTAACAGAAGTAAATAGGAAGTAGAGGGAAAAAATGTGGGTCCAATTAAGTAGGAAAGGGTAACAGAAAGTTGAATTGCTATATGACTACTTAAAAAAATTTATTTGGATTAAAAAATTTTAATTAATTTATTTTTGGCTGCACTGGGTTTTTGTTACTGTGTGGGCTTTTCTCTGGCTGAGGTGAGTGGGGGCTGCTGTCTAGTTGCAGTACATGGGCTTCTCATCATGGTGGCTTCTCTTCTTGCTGAGCGTGGGCTCTGGGACACGTGGATTTCAGGAGCTGTGGTGTGAGGGCTCAGTAGCTGTAGGTCCCTGGGCTCTAGGGCACAGGCTTAGTTGTGGTGCATGGGCTAAGCTGCCCTGTGGCATGTGGGATCTTCCTGGAACAAGGATCAAACCCCTGTCTCCTGCATTGGTGGGGTAGATTCTTTACCACTGAACCACCAGGGAAGCACTGGATCTTTTTTTTTAAATAAGAATTTTAAAAAATTATTTATTTATTTGGCTGTACCAAGTCTGTTGTGGCATGCAGGATCTTGGATTTAGTTCCCTGACCAGGGATCGAATCCATGCCCCTGCATTGGGAGAAAGGAGTCTTAGCCACTGGACCACCAGGAAGTCCCTGACAACTTTTTTAGATTTTTAAAGTTTAGAAACAAAATTTCAGTTATTGGAGGAGTCATCTCCTGGATGTTGAGGGCTGCTTGGAGGTTATCAGGATTTTTAATGATGAAGACTATAAGCCAATTTCTTCAAAATTTTCAGTCAATGAATTGAATAGAAGCTACCATAGAACATGATGGATGATAGGACGATTATGTAGTGACATTAGTGAAATTTGGTTAGACATATCTTATAAGACTCTAAAATCTTTCAGAAGATCTTAGAGTCTTCCAAAAAATTCAGTATGTATTAGGGCCTATATATGGGAAATATAAATGCATTTAAATTAAGTATTTATATTTAATATGCACTTGTATTTACTCTACATTTATCTCTAATATACACTTGAAAAAATATATATATCCCTAATATTTATATTTGAAATAAGTATCTTTGAAACAGGTTATTAAAGGAATGAGGCAACTGGGTAGGAGAAATTGAGCACTGAATCCTGATCCCCGCCCTACTGCTGCTGCTAAGTCGCTTCGGTTGTGTCCGACTCTGTGCGACCCCATAGACGGCTGCCCATCAGGCTCCCCCGTCCCTGGGATTCTCCAGGCAAGAACACTGGAGTGGGTTGCCATTTCCTTCTCCAATGCAGGAAAGTGAAAAGTGAAAGTAAAGTCACTCAGTCTTGTCCAACTCTTAGCGACCCCATGGACTGTAGCCTATCAGGCTCCTCCGTCCATGGGATTATCTTAAAGAGACATTCCCTTTTCTATGACTCATTTTAAGGGTCAGGCACAAAATTGTTTTCCCTAGCTCATATTTATGTCTCATATATTATGTGATTTCAGTGCATAATATTCTTCAAACAATGGAGGAAGGGAGAACAGAGGATAATGGATTAAGAAGGGGCGGGAATGGGAGGGACTAAGTGTGATTAAAAAGGGCTATATGAAGGAGGCAGATGGTGATGGATATATTCTGTGTCTTGATTATCTGAGTGTTAGTCTCTCAGTCATGTCCTACTCTTTGTGACCCTATGACTGTAGCCTGCCAGGCTCCTCTGTCCATCAACTCTCCAGGCAAGAATACTGGAGTTGTTAGCTATTCCCTTCTCCAGGGATCCTGACCTGGGATCCAACCTATGCTAAGTCACTTCAGTCGTGTCTGACTCTGTGTGACCCCATAGACGGTAGCCTACCAGGCTCCCCCGTCCCTGGGATTCTCCGGGCAAGAACACTGGAGTGGGTTGCCATTTCCTTCTCCAATGCATGAAAGTGAAAAGTGAAAGTGAAGTCACCTAGTCGTGTCCGACTCTCAGCTACCCAATGGACTGCAGCCTACCAGGCTCCTCTGTCCATGGGATTTTCCAGGCAAGAGTACTGGAGTGGGCTGCCATTGCCTTCTCCAGGGGATTTCCTGACCTGGGATCCAACCTAGGTCTCCTGTATTGCAGGCAGGTTCTTTAATATCTGAGCCACCAGGGGAGCCCCATCTTGATTATATTCAGTGTCAATATGCTGGTTGTGATATTTTACTACAGTTTTACAAGGTGCTATTGTTGAAACTGGGTAAAGGGTACATGAGGTCTCTCTGTTATTCTTATTTTTTTGTACTTATTTTATTCTATTTTATTTTTATTTATTTTATTCTATTGTTATTATTATATATATATATATATGTGACTTTACAGTTGTTTAAAAATAGTTTTTGTTCACTCACTGCTATACTACTGTTCAAATTAAACATTTCATTACAAACCAAATCTTGCCCGAACTGTATATCCCTTAAGAGTAGATCCTCATCCTTAGATTGCCTTTAGTTGTTGTTGTTTAGTAGGTAAGATGTGTCCAATTCTTTGTGAGTCCATGGACAGTAGCCCCCCAAGGCTCCTTTGTCCATGGGATTTCTCAGGCAAAAATGCTGGAGTGCCATTTTCCTACTCCAAGAGATCTCCCAGACTCAGGGATCGAATCCACGTCTCCTGCCTGTCAGGCAGATTCTTTACTATTGAGCCACCCGGGCCTTGTTTAAATGTTCCTGCCTGATTCAGGTGCTACAGGAGTTATAGGGAAACATGTTGAGTTTCTCATGCAGGCTAAGAAACCTTCTTCTTGCCCCATTTGTCTGGCTGAAGGGCCAAAAGTAGGGATTCCATAGAGTGGGCAGAGAAGACAAAGCTCAAAAGGGTTATCCCCCAAAGCAGAGGTTAGCCCATGTCACTCTTACCCTAAATAGCATGCTAAAGGCCTGGGGGAATTGAACTACAGGCTGGACATTGCCCAGGTCCCAGGGTGGCCACTGGATGTTAGACGCATGGGATAGATTCAAACAGCACAGGCAAAGGCTTACAGAACTGAACAGACCTTGAAACTAGGGCTTGTAAAAGGTAGGTTGGAAGTTATGGGTTTACCCTAACTAGGTTTGATTGCCTAGTTAAAAAAAAAATCAACATTATCTTTAGGGTTTAAACAAGACCTGAACCTCATAGCACAATAGTTAAAATATCCAGTATATGAGCCAAAACAATTTAGCATATGAGGAACCAGGAAAACTATAACTTTCAGGAGGATAAGCAAAGTTACTAACTCTTAGACACATAGCTGTTGAATTAATCAAAAACTTTAAGACAGTAGTTATAATTGTATTATAACTGCTGCTGTGACGTATTATCACCAACTTGGTGGCTTACACGATACAAATGTATTTTATGTTAGGTTTCTTGAGGTCAAAATTCCAGAATGAGGTTCAACTGGGCTAAAATCAAGGTGTTGACAGTATGTACACCTTTCTTGACACTCTGTAGGAGAGTACATGCCCTTGCCTTTTCTAGCTTTTAGAATTTGTCTGCTTTTCTTGGCTCCTCCATCAGTGAAAGCCAGCAATTTGGGGCCAAGTTCTTCTTAGCCAGCTGTCTGGTCCTCCCTCCTTTGCCTTTCTCCTTTATTTTTTTCCCCCCTGTTTCACTTTTGAGGACCCTTGTTACATTTGGCCCACCTAGGTAATTCAATATAATTCAGTATTCCCTATTTTAAGGTCAGCTGATTAGCAACTTTAATTGCATCTTTGATTTTGATCTTAAGATGCAATTATCCTGGGTTAGGGTGGACCCTAAAGCCCATGACAAGTGTCTTTTTAAAAGAGAAGAAGGTAGAGTTTGCACAAGGGGAAGGTGAAGTGAATCTGATGGCAGAGATGGCGGTGATGCTTCTGTAGGCCAAGAATACCAAGGATTACTACCATCCACCAGAAGCGAGGAGAGAGGCATGGAGTGTACTCTCCTTCAGAACCCCCAGGAGAAATCGTATCTGTTGACATCTTGATTTTAGAATTCTGGCCTCCATAACTGTGAGAGAATAAATTTATGTTGTTTTAAGCCACCAAATTAGTGACAATTTGTAATGGCAGCCCTAGGAATCTAAAGCAGTCAGCAAAAATATAGAAGAACTAAAGAATACAATTAACTGAATCTGTTTGACATTTATAGAACATTTCACCCAGCAATAGCAGAATATATATTTTCAGTGCACATAAAACATTCACCAACATAGAATATATCTAAAGTCATAAAATAAACCTTAATAGACTTTAAAGTGACTGAAATTACACAAAGTTTATTCTCTGACCATAATGAAATTATATTGGAAATCAGTAACAGAACAATAACTGGTAAATCTCTCAGCATTTGAAAATTAAGTGACACAATTCTGCATAATCCATGAATCAAAGAATAAGCTTCAAGGGACATGAGAGCACATTTTGAACTAAACAAAAATGGCAATATAACATTAATATTTGCTGTGTTTCTAGTACAGCTAAGGTAGTACTTAGAGTGAAATTTATAAATGAAAGAAGAGCAATGCAGGAGTCAACAACTATACTTTTCAATTTGTTCTTTTTTTCTTTCATATATAATTCATGTATAATTCATTTACAAATTAAGTGGTTATTTTAAAAAAGAAGAAAGGTACCAAATCACTCATCTAATTTCCACCTTAAAGAACAAGAAAAAGAAAGCAGAAATAAGGAAATAATGAATATTATAGAAGAAATCATTAAAATTAGAAACAAATAGAATGCAGAAAATCAATAGAACAAAAGTTGGTTTTTTAAAATGACTAATAGAGTTGATCAAACTTTAGCCAAACTGATATTGAAAAAAGAAAGAGTAGGCATAAACAAACCAATATCAGAATTGGCAAAAGAGACATTATTAAGGAAATTACAGACATCAAAGATAATAATGGAAAACCACAAGCTACTCTATGAATGTAAATTTGACAACTTAGATAAAATGGATGAATACCTTAAAGACAATAAACTACCAAAAGTCAGCCAAGATTAAATAGATGTTCTGAATAGTTAAAACTCTTCTGAAAAAGAAATATATGGGCCCAGATAGTCCTTTTACATGGTAAAATTCTATCACATACTTAAAAAAAAAAAACACACTAATTTTACACAGTCTCTTTTTCCAAAGGATAGAAGAAAGAGGAAAACTCCTAAATTATGTTATTAGGCCAACATTACACTGACACCCAAACCAAAGAGTACAAGGAAATAAGATAACAGACCAATATGCTTTATGAACACAGGTGCAAATATCCTCAACAAAATATTAACAAGTCAAATCTAGCAATATATAAAAAGACTAATAGACCATAACTAACTGGATTTTATCCCAGGAATACAATTGCTGGTTTAATGTTTTTAAAAATCAATTAAAATATTCAACCATGTCAACAGTCTACAGAAGAAAAGAATACTTTATCTTATCAATTTATACAGAAAAAAATTGACAAAATTCATGTCATTTATGACAAAATCTTTAGCAAGCTAAGAATGAAAGAGAACCTCTTTACCCCTTAAAGTACATCCATAGCAAATATAGAGCTAACATAACTCTTAGTGGTGAAAGGGATTCTTAATCCCTGAGATCGTAAAGAAGGCAAGAATGTCCATTTTCACCACTTCTGTTTTACATCATACTGGAAGGGCTTGCCACTGTAGCAAGAGAAGGAAAAGGAAGTAAAGCACATGTACATTGGAAATGAGGAGATGAAACGGAACCTATTTGCCCTGTTTGTCCCAGGTGACTTGATTGTCCACATAGAAAATCCTGAAGAACAGACAAAAATGCTTCCAGAACTATTATGTAATTTTATCAAGGTCATAGGCTATAAGGGTAACACAAAATTCAGTTTTTTTCTATATACCGTAATTTTAGCAATGAAAAATCAGATATAAAAGCCCACATAATGCTATTTCAGTTCAGTTCAGTCACTCAGTCATGTCCGACTCTTTGCAACCCCATGAACTGCAGCACGCCAGGCCTCCCTGTCCATCACCAACTCCCAGAGTCCACCCAAACCCATGTCCATTGAGTCGGGATGCCATCCAACCGTCTCATCCTCTGTCGTTCCTTTTCCTCCTGCCTTCAATCTTTCCCAGCATCAAGATCTATTCAAATGAGTCAGCTCTTTGCATCAGGTGGCCAAAGTATTAGAGTTTCAGCTTCAGCATCAGTCCCTCCAATGAATATTCAGGACTAATATCCTTTAGGATGGACTGGTTGGATCTCCTTGCAGTCCAAGGGACTCTCAAGAGTCTTCTCCAACACCACAGTTCAAAAGCATCAATCTACATAATGCCATTTACAAGAGATTAAAAAATGAAATCCTGAGATAAAATCCTAACACAATAGGGCAGAACCTATAGTCTGAAAACTTTAAAATGCTGAAAAAAGATTATATACATAAAAATGTTCATATAGTGTTGAACACATGCAGTGTTCATGGATTGGAAGACTCAATATAACTGTCATCAAACTATAGATTTAACACAATTTAAAACAAAATCTTCACAGGAATTTTTGTTGATCTAGATAATTCTAAATTTTATATGGAAAAGCAAAGGAAGTAGTACAGACAAAGCAAGTTTTAAAAAGAATAGAGTTGGAGGCCACACTAAAATAATTCAAGACTCATTATAAAGATACAGTAGTTGACACATTACAGAATTAATGAAGGAATAGACACAAAGGTGAGTAAAACAGAATAGAAAGTCCAGGAATGTTGCCATACAAATAAGGTGGCTTGACTTTTGAGGAATGTAGAAAGGAAGTTCAATGGAAAAATGATAGTTTTATAATGTGGTTAGAATCATCAGCCATCTGTATGGTAATAAAATGAATATCAACCTAAACCTCACAAATTATACAAAAATTAACTCAAGTGGATCATAGATCTAAATATAAAGTGTTAAACCCATAAAAGTTTTAAGGAAACAAATTATCTTAACCTCCTGTGGTTAGTCAGATTTCTTAGATGTAATGCAAAAAACATGATCCATAAAATTAAAAATATAATAATATAGGACTTCATCAAAGTTAAAACATTTTTCTTTGCGAAATACACTGTTGAGAGAATGAAATGACAAGGAACGGAATGGGAGAAAATATTTGCAAATTATACATTCAACAAAGCACTTGTATCTATAAAACACAGTGAACACTTGAATAACATGAGTTTGAACAGCACAGGTCCACTTATATGTGGATTGTTTTCAACAATAAACATGCCAGTTCTACAGGATCTGCCTCTGACTGAATCCATGGATTCAAGTGTATGGAGGAGTTGCATTTACTGTTTGTAAGTGACTATGAGTTATGCTTCTAGTATAACTGACACATAGTGTAAGTATAGCTGACTATAAGTTATACTCAGATTTTTGACTGTGTGGAGGTTTGGTCCCCCAACCTCCACATTGTCCATGGGACAATTGTATAAAAAAAAAACTCTCAAAATTCAACAGTAAGAAAGCAAATTATTCAATTAAAAATTAGGCCCCCAAACTTGAATAGATCCTTCACCAAAAAGATATAATGGATGGCAACTAAGCAAAACAAAAATATATAATGCATGTGATTTGCCACTAAAGAAATCCAAATTAAAACACTGATGAGCTGACCCTATGTACCTACTAGAATGACAAAAAAAAAAAAAAAGAAAACCCTGCAATTTCAACTGCTGGTAAAGACGTGGAACTTTCATTCATTGCTGGTGAGAATGTCAAAAAATACACATGTTCTAGAAAACAATTTGGTTGTTTCTGGTAAAGTTAAAGATGCACTTACCATACACCTTTATAATTCCTACTCTTAGGTATTGTTTTGTGGGGCAGGTCTCTCAATTGTAGAACTCTCAACTGGGCCAGTAATCATTTGTTGTTGGGGGCTGTTCTGTGCATTGTCAGAAGACACACCTTGACCTCTACCCACTAGATGTTAGCAGCAATATTTCAGCCTCCTCACCCCTCAACACTGCTTCAGTTGTGACAATGTCCCTCAGAGACATTCATAAAAGCACCATGAAAAAGATGCTCAGCATCACTAATTATCTGAGAAATGCAAATCAAAACTACAATGAGTTATTACCCCACACTGATCTGAAAGGCCATCACCAATAAAACCATGAATAAACACACCTTGACCCTGAGTAATCAATGAAAAGTCCACTCTGGAAGTCCCAAGAAGAGTTAGTTCCAATTCTTCAAAATCTTCCACAATACCTTTATCATTTATTAGCCTAGAATCTTCTTTTATTTAGTTGTTATCAAGATCTTTATATCATAAGAACTATTGGATATTTGTTTTTGTAAAGAAATCAGGAAGCATGATTGCACAGTTAAAATTAGTGAAGACCATTGTCAGAAAGAAGGAAACCAAGATGGCTGATTCTCATTAGTTTGTTCCCTTGAGCTCCTCCAAGTCCTTTAAATATTTAGGTTAGACTTTTTGTTCTTTTTTCTTTTATTTTTTGACACTAATTGCCTTCTTGACCTAAAGAATTGTTCTTGATGAAAGGTTAATGGTTCTGGACTTATGGCCACAGTTTAGAGATATGTAGTAAAGATAGTCCTTTTCTGCAAAGATAAAAATCTCAGTGCAAGTGCAAGAAATAGCTCTCCCTAAAAAGCCTTTTTTTTCTCTTCTCTATCTGGTAATCTACCTCTTATCTTTTGAGAACTATATGTCATCAGCTCTGTGAAGCCATTCATTCTTCAAGGGGGGAAAAAGTTTTATTGGGGTATAACTCGTATAACATACTACTCACTCATTTAAAATATATAATTCAATAATTTGGGGTTACAATTGGTTTTACAATTATTAATTGTAAAAACTGTGATCAAATATAACATAAAACTTTAACATTTTAACAATTTTAGTGTGTATAACACAATGGCATTAATAACATTTATAATATTGTGCAACCATCACCACTATCTATTTCTAAAACATTTTTACTGCTCCAAATAGAAACTCTGTGACCACTAAACCCCAATTCCCATTTCCCCCTCAGGAAGCCATTTTTAACAGTCTAGGGCCAAGTTTGCAACAATCTCTTTGAAATGGCCTTGCAGTTCTACTTACATGTCTTTCAAATTATTCTTTTTTTAATAATAAGTTTATATATTCATTCTTTTCACTAGGTCAGTTTTTCTGGATATACAATCATATCCTCTCATAATTAGTCAGAAAAATTAATTAAATTAAAATTATTATTATTAAGATCAGTAAAGGCAAAGAATATCTATACCATAAGAACCAGTAGACAGAAATCAACACAATATTGTAAAGAAATTATCTTCCAATTGAAAAAAAGAGCCAATGGAGTAGATCTTTCTATCCACTTATTTGAATTCTAGATAGACAAAAGAATTTAAAAATCCAGTCATACAAAATATGAAAAAACTGATTCTAAAGTTTGTGTGGAGAGGCAAAACCCCCAGGGTAACCAAATCAAGAGTAAAGAACAGAGTCAGAAGACTGACTTCAAGACTTATTATAAAGCTTACTATACTTACTATAGTACAGTAATCAAGGCAGAATGATATTAGTGAAAGGATGATGAACAAATCAGTGGAACAGAGTAGAGACTCCAGAAACAGACCCACATATATAAAGTCAACTAACGGTTGACAATGCAGTAAAGACAGTCTTTTCAATAAATGGCACTGGAACATTTAAAAAAAAACAAACCTAGACAACTTTTCTAAAAATGAATCACTGATCTAAATGTAAAATGTAAAACTATAAAATTTCAAGAGATAACAGGGGAAAATGATCCTGACTTTGGGTATGGAGATGACGTTTCAGATATCATACCAAAGGCACAATCTATAAAGAAAGTAATTCATAAACTGAACTTCTTTAAAAGTAAACTTGTGCCCTATGAAAAGCAAGAGAATGAGAAGACAAGCTGCAGACAGAGAAAATATTTGCATAAGACACATCTGATAAATAAATGTTATCCAAAATATACAAAGAACCCTTTTTTCCCCTCTAGGATTATTTGGGAACTTTACACATGAAGAAAATTAGAAACCACTTGAAACATGTATAATACACACACAGAGTAACTGAAGCATTGTCTTTAGAATTTGAAATATGAACCTTAGATAAAGCTGTAGCTGTAGATAGCACATCCATTTCCAAACTGAAAGATCCTCTTATTTATCTCAAAATTGCCACAGGAGATGCTAGTTGTGCAATATTAAACATCTTCTCCTAAGGGAACACTCTACCATTGCTTAAACATGAAATTTATCTTCACTACACACATATCCTTTGCCAGACCCATTTGAAAAGCCATTTATTTGGAACATTTATTTGATCAATCTAGTTTGTAGCCAAAATATCTTCTAGTCCTGTAATTAAAATTTGGAGCATATTTTCAAGCAGAACTAGATTCTATACCCTAAAAGATTAATGTGAACTAAAACTTAGTAAGACAACTCACAGTAACCACATCAAAATGAAATATTCACTGATAAAGTAGGTCAAAATTGTTTATAAAAAGCACAAAATACATATATATTTTTAAAAAAAGACTTTATGGTAAAAAATAAACCAACTGAGCTTTTTAAGTTATTCCTTTCTTGTCGACCAAAGAATTTCTTCAGCGTGTAGTACAATTTAGTGGTTAAGACTACAGGTTCTAGAGTCTGCCTTCCTGCATTTGAATCATACTTCCTATCACTTACTAGCTCTGCATTTCTGGCCAAGTTATTTAACTTTCTCAGGGCTTCAGTTTCACTTTCTGTAGAAGAGGGGAAGCAGTTCTACTAGCTTCAAAGGAAGGTCATGAGGCTAAATTAGAAAATCCAATTAAAACAATTAGAACAGCATCAACACATAGAAAACACTTGCTTATTATTATTATTAATGTTACTTAATACTGTTGTAATTTCTCACTTTGTTTTCTAATTTTCCATCTAAGTCTTCCAACTTAAAAATTCAGGGGCAATCAGGTGTGTCTTGCTTATGTTTCCATATGTCTCCATAGTTAACACAAGGTTGGGTACATAGCAGGGACTCACTATGTATTTTACGGAAGAAGGAAGGGGAGGGAAGGAAAAAAGAGAAATGAAGTAGGGAGGAAGGGAAGGAGGGAAAAAAAGGAGGGAAGAAGAGGAGAGAAGAGAGGTGGGAGAAGAGAGGAAAGGAGAGAAAATAAGGAGTAAAAGAAGTGAAAATGTTTAGTTAGGAGTAGAAAATCAATAATAATATGGCATGGTTTCATGATTTGGAGTCAAACTCTCTTAATAATTTCACAAGTAACTTGATTGTTCTTTATCTAAATCTATTTATTTAATACTTTTGATATATATGTACAATCACAGTTGTTTGAATACAGTATAGATCTGTTTTCACCTGTGGCTCATTTATGTTGATGTGTGGCAGAGGCCAACGCAATATTGTAGAGCAACTGTCCTCCAAAAAATAAACAAAAAATGTATCCAAATGTTTTGAGGCATTTAATCCATTTGGTTTATACACATACACTGAAAGGTATGAGGGAAAACACAGAATGAAGCATAAATTCATGTACACAGGCTAATTCTAAGTTAAGCTTTTACACTTATTTACCTTGAGACCCATCTTCAGCTTTCAGATTGGTTGGGGTGGTGAGGCCCAAGGCAGCTTCTGGAATTTCTGAGTGGCTCTAGTCAGTACCAGATAGTTCCAATAGATACCGGATGCCTGGGGCTGGTGCACTGGAACAACCTAGAGGAATGGTATGGGGAGGGGGGGAGGAGGGTTCGGGATGGGGAGCACATGTGTACTTGTGGCAGATTCATTTTGATGTATGGCAGGGGCAATACAATATTGTAAAGTTAAGCAAAAAAAAAAAAAAAAAAAAAAGAAGTCTACTGAGGCTGTCAGACGTGTCACTACCGGATCCTCCAAGCTGGCTCAATGACCGTATTACTAGGTCTGCCTTTGAGCACTTTGTCAACAGTCAACTTCATGACTGCTCTGACCACATCTGCTTCATCAGCCCTGAAGTCACTCAGTTCATCAAGGACACTGGCAACCCAGGTATTAAAAAGTTTTTTTTTTTTTTTCCCATGGGTAGATATTGACCAAGCCATTAGGTGTTAAATTTGTTAATTTGAAAATGCTATATGTTACATGGCAGCTTGGATGGGAGGGCTGTTTGGGGGAGAATGGATACATGTTTATATATGGCTGAGTTCCTTGGCTGTTCACTGAAACTATCACAACATTAATTTGACTAGATCCCAGTACAAAATAAAAAAATTTTTTTTTTTTTTAAAGTGCTATAATTGAGACTTCCTTGGTGGTCCAGTGGCTAAGACTACAGCTCCCAATGCAGGGGACATGAGTTCAATCCCTGGCCAGGAAACTAGATCCTGTGTGCTGCAACTAAGACCCAATGCAGCCAAATAAATAAATAAACAAAGTAAATATTTTAAAAGTGCTATAATCTTAATAAGAAGTAATAAAGTTGTTATCCAATTTAAGATTGAAAATTGGGGGGAGTGATTATTTACCAGGTAGTGAAATTATGATCATATATGGTAATAAAAAAGAATGAAAATAATGCTATAAAGTGAATAAATTCAAAACAGGTAATAATCCTGCTAATTTAAATAAATCTAATTAGAATGATTATGGGTAGTCTGAATGATCTAGTTTGGCTGACTAGGTTTTTCCTTAATAAAATAGTTGATTTTTTTCTTTGACTTAGTACCCGATAGACTTAGTACAAAGGTACTTGTTTAAAATTTGAAATGACATATTTTTCATGATTTTCCAATAGTGCTAATTCCTATAGAACAAATACTTTCTCAAAATTTTGCTCTCTACTGAGCGGGTATTTTTATTCACTAAATAAACATTTTATTTTGTTTAAAAAATAGAATTGAATATTTAGAAAATGAAAGTGTGGAGAACAGTCTAAGATTAGAAGCAATAGAAGTATATCACAAAGGGGTTTTTCAGTGCTTTTACAGTAAACATTAAATACTTCTAAAAATGTCAAGAAATGACATTTGCAGATAAAAAGTTTTTTCTGCAAAACTGAGAGGCTAAATGTTAAAATGTTTGTTATATAAAGTACTGATGTACCAAGAAATTAAAAAACATTGAAATCAATGAAATAAAAATAAAAAATTGAACAAATGAAATAAACTATATGGAAGAGAAGAAAACACTTTATTTCTTATACAATATTTGAAAGAAAATAAAGCTGAAACACACTAGTATTAAAATAAATGTAATTTAAAACAATAGTAAGTCTACATTTTCACCTGTCAACTTTGCAAATAGTTTTAATGACAACGTTTTGTAATTTCACCAACAGTATTTAAAATGATGAATTTTGTAAGGGAAACTTAATTAACTGAGATATCCAACTCCTTTCTCTCAGTGAGCAGACAGCTATCCAAACTTCTTAGTAAGAAGATAGATTTTATGTGACTCTTTTATTCAGTCCACAATCCAATTATTAGAATATGAAATGGATGCATGTGTGCTAAGTTGCTTCATTGGTGTTTGACTTTTTGCAACCCCATGGACTGTAGCCCGACAGACTCCTCTGTGGAGTTTTCCAAGCAAGAACACTGGAGCAGGTTGCCATTTCTTACTCCAAGGGGTTTTCCTGACCCCGCAATCGAACCCGCGTCTCTTGCATATCCTGCATTGCATCTTTATGACAGAGGAAATAAGACATCTGAGTTTCAAGCCTTTCTGTATAAATATTAAACAGCAGTTGACTTAAAAAACAAAACAAAGTAAAACAAAACACAAACAAGCCAATTAAGAAACAAACAGGAGTTGTTTCCAACCCTGGCTTTACCCATGTCATTTTAGGCTACAGCTAAATGTACTTTCTTGAGGCCTGAGAGATTCCTGGGACCTGAGCAGACTTTAAACTGGTGGTGGTGTTTCCTCCAATTACCTCATTGTCCCGCAGAAAACATGCATTCCTTGTCAGCTAAACAAACTTCTGATTTGATTAAAGATGTCTTTCAGTACCCTTGTAATGGAGCATTGTACTTAACTCATACTTTGCAGCAATGTGGCATGCCAGCTAGTCTTACATATTGCTGGTGGAAATGAAAACTCTTATCTTGAGGATATATATTTGACAGTTAAGTTTATATTCTTTGGTTGACAGATAATTCAATAATATATGATCTGATATGCCCATCCCTAGGAATCATTCAGAGAAGTATCCTATGTTTGGGAAGTTGGAAACTATACAGATGTAATGTCAGATGGAAGTGAATAGCTATAATCCAATTGTCCAGTGTCACTGGCCACAGAATTCATTTTGCATCCTCTTGACAGAGTATCATGCAACCATTAAAACTGATCATGAAAATATCTAAACAATATTAAAATGTTTATAATCCATGGTATTATCTGCAAATATGTGTTAGTACTATATATTTCGTATGATTACAACCAAATGAATTATATGCATGGAAGGAAAAAGAAAGAGTGGACATAATAATTCAAAAACACCATAAAGAGCAAAGCTTAGGTAAGATCATATTTTTAAAAACATGATGTTTTCCATATTGTCTATAATATGGCTATATGATTTTCATAAAGAAAAGTAGGCCAAGTGAAAAGTTGGAGAAGGAAAACACTTAAACAGCCAATCATTTGGTAGTATAAAATTATTTCATATATCTAATTTTTAAGCCAATGACTTGTAACAGAAATCATCAGCTGGTAACTAAGGAAGTTACATTTTATGGAAATTAGTCTTGCGATTCCAAAACTGAAAACTAGTTAGAATCCATTTTTTATCTGTGTGATTATATCAGTTGAAATGTATATAAACTAACCCATAATAGTTTATTTTGAAAAGCAAGCCATATTATTTACTCATAATATATCCTTTTTCCCTCAATACTTCAGTTCTTGTTCAGCTTGAGAAATTCTATTTCTCTGAATCATTGGAACACATTCAGAAATTCCACCTACCTGGAAGCCCCACCAAATCCAGAAATTTCTCCAACTGAGACTGAGCTGAGGATAAAGAGGATCATGGAGAAACTAGACCAGCTGATCCCACCCAGACCCTTCACCAACGTGAGCTCCACCACCAGCGCCAGATACAGCAGAGCCACCCTCCTCAGCCCTCGAGACACATACTGCAGGGGGGACCGGCTGGACGTCCTGCTGGAGATGAGGGACCACCTGGGACGCAGGAAGGAATATGGCGGGGATTTCCTCAGGGCCAGGATATTTTCCCCAGCCCTGAAGGCGGGTGCTTCTGGAAAGGTGACAGACTTCAACAATGGCACCTACCTTGTGACTTTCACCCTGTTCTGGGAGGGCCAGGTGTCCCTGTCCGTCCTGCTCATCCACCCCAGTGAAGGGGTGTCGGCTCTCTGGAGGGCCAGGAACCAAGGCTACGACAGGGTGAACTTCACAGGCCAGTTTGCTAATAGCCCTTCCCCGGTCTTCTCTAAATGTGGCCTGACCCGTCACACCAGTGCTGAACTGTGCGAGTACCTGGACTATCGCGACCAGGAAGCCTTCTACTGCTTGAAGCCTCCCCGCGTTCCCTGTGAGGCGCTGACCCACGTGACCACCAGGAGTGCAAACATTTCCTATATTAGACAGAAAGAATGGGCCCTTTTCCACAGGTAAATAGGCCTTCAAATACTATTATTGATACAAAGAGGGAGACAGGTTCAGACCAACTCTGCTTAATAACTTTTCATAATCAAGCTCCCTTAAGTCAATAATGTTGACTAGGTTATAGTCAGAGTCAGTTGGGATGGTAATATATTAGCAGAGCCCCATACGGGTCACCTTCTCGACTGTGCTTTTAGTCATCCTGACTATTTGTAAAACGAGTATAACCCATGAAGCAATTTCTATAGGTCTATAGTTCTCCATGGCTTGTCACACTTTTAGATTCAGTAATTTTCTGGAGATGAACATTTTCTATAATGTATTCCATGGGATGCCGATCCTACAGAGTGTTAATAGATGCTATGCAAAAACAAAAACAGAACAACAATGACAAAAAAACCCCCAAACAATCCAATAAAAAACCCACAGGGAGTGAATGTTATCATTATTTGGTCTACCTCACCCTTTAAATCAAATGAATCACCAAATCCTATGAATTGTACCTTCCAAATATTTCCTGAGCCCAGCCATTTCATTCCACGGCTGTTCCCTCTGTCTTTGTATAAACTATCATCCTGCCTCAGATTATTGTAACGATCTCCAGAGATGTTTCCTTGCTCACAGCCTGGTTTCCTTCCTATCCATACTGCATTCAGACCAGTGTTTTACTTTTCCTTGCCTAAAATCCTTAATATGATCGCATTCCTCTAAGGATGAAATCTAAACCTCTTCAGTATGTTTACAAGGGCTTGTCTCTCTCTGAAGCCCCTTATCTCACCTTTCAGCTACTTTGCTCTCTGTCACTCAAATTGAACTCCTTTAATTATACAAAAGGACCATGCTCTCTCTCAGCTCTGGCATTTCACAAGCCTGCATCTAAACATCATTTCCGCTTTGTTTGGGTAAACTGCTAGTCCCATATTCTTCCATTGTATTCTATTCTCCCCCAATCAAAATACTCATCACACTATTAAATTTCAGATAAGCATTTTATATTCTCTGCCAAGCTGTAAGCTCTGTGACCCAATAACTGTGACTATTGGGTAGGGTAAAACGTTCATTTGGGTTTTTCTGTAACATGTTATGGAAAAACCCAAATGAACCTTTTGGCCAATCATATTTTTTTCAACATTCATTCATTCCATTTGTAAATAGTTCCCACTTTCTATATTCCAGACATAGCTCTAGGTGTTGAGAATTTAACATTCTGGGCTAGGGTAGAAAGACAACAAAGAGATTTGTAACATAAAGTCATCAGAATAAGATCGGAATGTGATAGTGAATGTTGTTTTAAAAGCATGGTCAGCTAAGTATCTTGAGCAGCAACCTGAGAATGGGTTACTTGAACAGCAACCTGAATGAAGTGAGGAAGTGAGCCATGTGCGTTTAAGGGGAACACTATTTCAAGAAGGGGACTAGAACCTGAAGCAACAGCATGCTGGAATCTTCCAGGAACATGAAGGGGACCATTGAGGCTGGAATGAAGTGAATGAAGGAAAAAGGAGGTCCAGCAAGTAGGTAGAGCCTTGGAATATATATTAACTTCAGTATCTATTTCTTAAAGTCAGCTAGAACACAAAACACTTCCCAGAATTATTTAACTACAAACCACCTATTTAATGGATTATTTTAAGGGGTTGTGGTTCTATAGTAAATGCTGCTGCAGAATGGCCTTGGTTTTCTAAAACATGTTCAGAAAAGCAAGTTGGATAGCATAATATCCTGGAAATTCAAGTTCAAATCCAATTCAAACATTATGATGACACAAGGGGAGGGTGCAGGATACAACAGACCCTACCTGGCTATAAGATTTCCTTTCCATGCCTAGGTAGCCTTTACTTCTTTTTGTTTTCCTGGTCAGGGTGTGAAAAAATCCATTGATCTTATAGCTCAGCCAAAAAAGGCTGGACTTTTTCAAATAAGTATTTTGCTAATAACTAAAGGATCCATAATCATGGAGACATAAAGGCCCAAATAATCACAAAAGCATAGAGACCTTCCTGTCTTGAAGGTCACAAAACCACATCTCAACTCTATGCACAAAGATTACCTGTGCTCATTCCATATTTCCCATTTACTACATCTGCTCCCTCTTGAGAAAATGGTCATCCTTGCAGTTTGGGATGGAGGAGCTCTCCTTGCACAATCTCCTGTCTGCTCTCAGGAATGCGGAGTTCTGGGTCTGGCAGGTCTGCAGATCTGTATTTTGGGTCTAATCATACTTCTCAAATGAGCTATGTTCATGACAATAATCTGCCTGACTCCATTTTACTTCCCCAAAGACACATTTACTTCCTCCATACCCTGCTCTATTTAAACCATTCATCCCTCCCTCCGTCACCCCACACCCCTCCCCCTCCCCCACCCATCAGTGCATGGAAGTAGAGATATGAGTAGTTGAGTTTCGCTTCAGTTGTGTCTGACTCTGTGTGACCCCACAGACTATGGCCCACCAGGCTCCTCTGTCCATGGGATTTCCCAGGCAAGAATACTGGAGTGGGCTGCCATTTCCTTCGCCATGTCTGGCTTATTTTATTTAGCAAAATGGTCTCTAGAATCATCCATATTGTTGCAAATGGCAGGACTTTCTTAAGGCTGAGAAATATTCCACTGTACATATAAACCATATTTTTATTTATCTATTTACCCATTGATAGATACTTAGGTTGTTCCCATATCATGGCTATTGCCAATAATGCTGCTATGACCACAGAACTACAGATATCTCTTCAAGTCTGCAGAACTCTTATATCATAAGCTCTGAAGATGAAGCCCAGTGATCTGAGTTATAACAAGCACTCTAGATGATTCTGGTGCAAACTCGAATTAGAGAAGTACTCACCTAGGAAAATATCCACGAAGGACTAAATTACTATGTGTGTTAAATGTGGTAGAATGTGGTCAAAAATAATTTGGATGGTAAAATCGAAGAGATTTAAACTTGATTAATTGCACATACAAGGTGAGTGACTCTCTGGATCTCTGGATTCCTATCATTAGCAGAACAGTTTTATAGAATCCTGGCCTGTTTCCTTTCTGTATAATATCTAAAATATATCAAAATAAAGAAAAAATGTATACAAGGTGAGTAACTCTCTGGATCTCTGGATTCCTATCATTAGCAGAAGAACAGTTTTACAGAATCCTGGCCTGTTTCTTTTCTGTATAATATCTAAAATATATCAAAATAAAGAAAAAATGTATTTACAGGGAGTTGAGAGTGGTTTGATTGTTCTAAGTCCCCCATGATTTGTTCTTTCTTTAATGTCTCAACAGTTATCAGGCTAATTTATTTTCTCATTTCTTGAAGGTCCAACGTGGGGGTTGAAATGATGAAGAACTTTGCCTCCATCAAGGTCTTAGCATGTGGCAGTAAGTCTGTTGTGTTCAAAATCTATCCATTTAATGGACATCCTTACTTTAAGAGATATTTATTGAATATTAACCATTTCTATTTTTCATTTCCTGGGATAAATAGTATTAATTATCTTGGGCTTTGCAGAAGGGGTTTTATTCTTGGAAATTATTTTCATATAAATTTAAACAAATTTTCATCTTGAGTCAGCTATAAAAGGCTAGGCAACCCTTCATTTCAGCTGCCTTCTCTCAAAATGTACAGGTTATTTGTATTTGTATTTCAACTTGGGATTTGTTCCTGAAAAACCAATAATTGGCTACTGGTGAAAATGTCTCAAACGAACTACAGAGCTTGGAAATCACTTTGATGGTTTCTAATCTCTCTTTCAGCCAAACCATCTCAGTTAAAGTTCTAAAAATGAAAATTCCTGTGGATTTCTTTCAGTTTTATCACATAAACTTCAGTGGTCAATTCAAAGCCATCTCAGTTATCAAAGTGATGTTTCTGCTATACTGAAATTAAAGTGAACTTTAAAGAAGCAAATTACTTCCATTTTAACAGTCAATAGGGTATACATCTACCCACTGCCCTTTTCTCATGTATTCAGAAAATGTTTACTGAGGACCTACTATAGGCAAAGAACTTTGCTAAACCCTGTGGGGATATAAATAAACCAGAAACCCAGATCTAAAGCTCACAGGCTATGGGTGAAAGATAGATTCCTTCCCTGCCATGGCAACCATCATCCATACATCACTTTTACACCAATGAAAGTTCTTTGACTTTTGAGGCCAATTAATTTGTCACACCCCTCCTTGGTTTCCCTCTTGCCTAGATAGTAATTTCTAGTAAAGTCTTATAAGATGGTGTGTTCCTGAACATATATCCCAAATCCGAGCAATGTAGGTAGATAACAAAAAGATATGGCTTTAAAAAAATTATGTATTTATTTATTGGCTGCACTGGTCTTCGTTGCTGCACAGGTGCTTTCCCTAATTTTGGTGAACAGGGGCTACTCTTCCTTGTAGTGCATGGGCTTCTCACCACGGTGGCTTCTGTTGTTGTAGAGTACAGTCTATAGACTCAAGAAATCAGTAGTTGTGGCTCTTGGGCTTAGTTGCTCCGTGGCATGTGGCATCTTCTCGGGCCAGAGACTGAACTACCGTCACCTGTATTGGCAGGTGGATTCTTAACCACTGGACCACCAGAGAAGTCCCAAGATTTTTTTTTAACTTATTTATTTATTTTAGTTGGAGGATAATTACAATATTGTGATGTGGCTGATTCATGTTGATGTATGCCAAGATTGGTTTTAAAGTGGCAAAAGATAAAAATGGCTCAGTTATACATGGATGGAAAGATTTTGATATGAGTAGTAAGTTCAGCTTAGGCCACTTTTTAAAGTGGAATATTCGGGCTTCTCTGGTGGCTCAGATGATAAAGAATCCACCAGCAATGCAGGAGACCTGAGTTTGATCTCTGGGTTGGGAAGTTCCCCTGGAGGAGGGCATGGCAACCCACACCAGTATCCTTGCCTGGAGAATCTCCATGGACAGAGGAGCCTGACAGAGGACAGAGTCGGACATGACTGAGAGACTAAGCACTGCAAAGCGGAATATTCAGAAAAAGCAGACATTGTTCTTCTCTTTTTCTGCACTAATCAGACCACACAGAATATTAAGTTCAGTTCTGGGCACAAGGAAGAAACTTTGAAGGAGTTTTCCTGTGAACTAGAAAACATGGCTCTGATATATGCAGAATAACAGGCAGCAGTCATTTCGTAAATGTGTTCGAACTTTCTCCATGGGTAAGTAGTTTGAGGAAGAGATGTCCAGTCCTGCCTGGCCAGGGTCATGAGAATGATATTCAGTTGGGCTACTGATTCCTGCTTTTTACCACTGCGCATTTCTCCCTCAATTTTGACTAGCTGTCTCACAACTGCATGGCCTTAGGAACAACATGAAGCCCTGGGAAACACTGAAAATTCACAAGGGAAAAATCTAACCCCACTCTGTGTGTGTGCATAGTCATCCAGTCGTGTCTAACTCTTTGCGACCCTATGCATTGTAGTCCTCAAGGCTCCTCTGTCCATGGGATTTTCCAGGTAAGAATATTGGAGTGGATTGCCATTTTCTACTCAAGAAGATCTTCCCAACCCAGGGGTCAAACCTGCGTCTCTTGTATCTCCGGCACTGGCAGGCAGATTCTTTATCACTAAGCCACCTGGGACGGGGAAGGCAATGGCACCCCACCCCAGTACTTTTGCCTAGAAAATCCCATGGACGAAGGAGCCTGGTAGGCTCCAGTCCACGGGGTCGCTAAGAGTCGGACATGACTGAGCGACTTCACTTTCACTTTTCACTTTCATACATTGGAGAAGGAAATGGCAACCCACTCCAGTGTTCTTGCCTGGAGAATCCCAGGGGCGGGGGAGCCTGGTGAGCTTCCGTCTATGGGGTTGCACAGAGTCGGACACGACTGAAGTGACTTAGCAAGCCACCTGGGAAGCCTCAACCTCATTCTAGGGAATACCATTCATTACTGAGATTATTCAAAAGTGATAAGTTTTAAGTCATCTCTTTAACATGATCTTGTTAAGTAAATATTTGGGAAGAAGACAAAGCAATAGAGAAGGGTGGAGGGAAAAGGGGAAAAAGAGGAAGAAAATGAGGACACTGTCTTTGAAATAACTTGTGATAATGAAAATTGCTGATTGTGGGAATTCTTATCACCAGAGGGTAAGAACATAGAAGCAAAATGTCAGCTTGGCATGAAGAGTCCTTTTCCCAGTGGTTATACTGTGAAAAGAAAGTGGAGCGCAGCATTTTGTAAACAGATAGAATTTAATGAAACAAAAACTATAAATGACTGCTTGAAGAGAAAACTTATTTACCTAATGGGAGATTCAACACTGCGTCAGTGGATTCAATATTTACCAAAAATGGTAAAAAGTACGTGTCTTATTTTTATTTTGAAATTATACTTGCCTTCAGAGGCTATTTTTATAATAGAAGTCTTCATTTTCCTTTTCTAATGTTAAATTATTTTTTAAAATGTGTCAAACATTTAGATTTAGGCTTTTAATCAAAAGTTAAATTTTATCTTTTTGTTCTCAAATATCAATATTTTCTTCCTCTGTCTCTATGCTGGTAATAATTTCACAATTTTGTTAAGATTTTAATGCATTTGGTAAAGTTCTCTTCTTCCCATAGGCAGCAATGTTTTTATAGTTAAAAGTGATCTTGGTCAGAATTTTATAAATATGTACATCTAAAAATTATATCATTATTTTCCTTTTGTTAAAAGAGTTATTGATTTTTTTTCCCCCATCAGCCTTAAAAGATTTTGATCTTCATGGAGTTGGGCCCTTTAAAACACATATGCTTCTGGATGCTGAAAGACATATTTTGATTCAGTGGAAAAAGCATGGTCATCCATTTATTACCCAAAGTCTGTTCTCGGTGAAGGATGATAATTATATCCCACGGGAAATTGACCGGATAGCAGGAGACAAGGACACCGCCATTGTTATCACTCTTGGTCAGCACTTGAGACCCTTCCCCATAAAAATTTTTATCCGTAGGGCAATCAATGTTCAAAAGGCCATAGAACGACTATTCTTGCGAAGCCCAGAAACCAAGGTGATCCTGAAAACTGAAAACACTAGGAGGATGCTTGATAATGCAGAGATGTTTAGTGATTTTCATGGTTATATTCAGAATCTTATCATGAGGGATATTTTCATGGATCTCAATGTGGGTATTATTGATGCCTGGGACATGACTATTGCTGATAGCACCAATAATATCCATCCACCTGATTATGTGATTGAAAATCAGATTAACATGTTCTTAAACTACATTTGCTAGAGGAAAAATATAGCAATAACAAAAATACCCAGGAGAAGGCAATGGCACCCCACTCCAGTACTCTTGCCTGGAAAATCCAATGGATGAAGGAGCCTGGTAGGCTGCAGTCCATGGGGTCGCTAAAAGTCGGACACGACTGAGCGACTTCACTTTCACTTTTCACTTTCATTCATTGGAGAAGGAAATGGCAACCCACTCTAGTGTTCTTGCCTGGAGAATCCCAGGGATGGGGGAGCCTGGTGGGCTGCCGTCTATGGGGTCACACAGAGTCGGACACAACTGAAGTGACATAGCATAGCATAGCATAACCATTCTATATAGATGACCTCACTTATACTACAAGGGTAGTTTAATACAATCCAAGGTAGGAGGAAACAAAATTGAAAAGTTACTGTTAAAATAAACATAATATAAAACTTACAACCTAAGCCATTTTACGTGTACAATTCCGTGGCATTAATTACATTCACAATATTGTGCAACCACTATCATGATCCCCAGATATTTTTTATCATCCCTAACAGAAACTTTGTATCCATTGATTAATAATTCCCCAACTGCTCTTACACCCAGATAACAACCATTCTACTTTCTGCCTCTATGAATTAAACCATTCTAAGTAGCTTATATCAGAGAAGCAAATGGCAACCCACTCCAATACTCTTGCCTGGAAAATCCCATGGGTGAAGGAGCCTGGTAGGCTGCAGTCCATGGGGTCACGAAGAGTCAGACATGACTGAGCAACTTCACTTTTCACTTTCACGCATTGGAGAAGGAAATGGCAACCCACTCTAGTGTTCTTGCCTGGAGAATCCCAGGGACGGGGGAGCCTGGTGGGCTGCTGTCTATGGGGTCGCACAGAGTCAAACATGACTGAAGCGACTTAGCAGCAGCAGGTAGCTCATATAAGTGGAATTATATAGTATTTTTCCATTGTACTGGCTTATTTCTTTTAGTATAATGTCTTTTGAGTTTCATACATGTTGTAGCATGTGTCAGAATATCTTTCCACTTTTGCAGATGAAAAATTCCATTGTATTATGTCTATACACATTTTGTCTTTTGATGCATCTGTCGATGGGGATATTTGGGTTGTTTCCATCTTTTGGATATTGTGAATAATACTGCTATGAAGATGAAATAAAATTTAAAGGATTGTTTCTAGTGCTGAGTGTGATGACAGAACAGCAAAAGGTAATCATTCATAGTTTAATTTTAGGAAATATAAGGCCTGGAAATAAGCAGTCTAAATGATTAAAATTTAGAGAAGTTTAGAGAAAATGTGAAATATAGAAGAAAACCTAGTGGAACCGTAATAGCAGTCTTTGTACTTAAGATAATTATTAGAAATTTGTTAACCAGTTGTTCTCTAGATTTCAGTTAGAGTCAGGCCAGCCCAAACCTGCAAACATGTTGAGAAAACCAGCTACTATTATTATGTCAATGTACAGACCCTACAATCCTAGTTCTTGCTGATCCTAAAAGTGTGAGAGGAGGTCTCCTTGAGACGACTTCAAATGACTTTATAAGATTTTCTCTAGATTGTCCTCTCAAAATAAAATTATCCTCCCTTTCTATTAATATACTTGAGGTTCAGTCAGTTCAATCACTCAGTTGTGGACTGAGTGGACCCCATGGACTGCAGTATGCCAGGTCTCCCTGTCCATCACCAACTCCTGGAGTTTACTCAAACTCAAGTTCATAGAGTCGGTGATGCCATCCGAACATCTCAGCCTCTGTCATCCCCTTCTCCTCCTGCCTTCAATCTTTCCCAGCATCAGGGTCTTTTCCAATGAGTCATCAGTTCTTCACATCAGGTGGCCAAAGTATTGGAGTTTCAGCTTCAGTCCTTCCAATGAATTTTCAGGACTGATTTTCTTTAGGATGGACTGGTTGGATCTGTTTGCAGTCCAAGGGACTCTCAAGAGTCTTCTCCAACACAACAATTCAAAAGCATCAATTTTTCGGCACTCAGCTTTCTTTACGGTCCAGCACTCACATCCATATGTGACTACTGGAAAAATCATAGCTTTGACTAGATGGACCTTTGTCAGCAAAATAATGTCTCTGCTTTTAATATGCTGTCTATGTTGGTCACAGCTTTTCTTCCAAGGAGCAGGAAGGTGTCTTTTAATTTCATGGCTGCAGTCAATATCTACAGTGATTTTGGAGCCCAAGAAAATAAAAGTCTGTCACTGTTTCCAGTCTTTCTCCATGTACTTGCCATGGAGTGATGGGACTGGATGCCATGATATTAGTTTTTTTAATGTTGAATTTTAAGCCAACTTTTTCACTCTCCTCTCTCACTTTCATCAAGAGGCTCTTTAGTTCTTCTACACTTTCTGCCGTAAGGGTGGTGTCATCTGCATAGCTGAGGTTATTGATATTTCTCCTGGCAATCTTGATTTCAGCTTGAACATCATCCAGCCTGGCATTTTGCATGATATACTCTGCATAGAAGTTAAATAAGCAGATTGACAATATACAGCCTCGACATACTCCTTTCCTGATTTTGAGCTAGTCTGTTGTTCCGTGTCCAGGTCTAACTGTTGCTTCTTGATCTGCATACAGATTTCTCAGGAAGCAGGTACGATGGTCTGGTATTCCCATCTCTTTAAGAATTTTCCACAGTTTATTGTGATCTACACAGTCAAAGCCTTTGGTGTAATCAACAAAGCAGAAGTAGATGTTTTTATGGAATTCTCTTGCTTTTTTGATGATCCAACAGATGTTGGCAATTTGATCTCTGGTTCCTCTGCCTTTTCTAAAACCAGCTTGAACATCTGGAAGTTCTTGGCTCATGTATTGCCGAAGCCTGGCTTGGAGAATTTTGAGCATTACTTTGTGAGCATGTGAAATGAATGTAATCTTGTGATAGTTTTAACATTCTTTGACATTGTCCTTCTTTGGGATTGGAGTGAAAACTGACTTTACCAGTCCTGTGACCACTGCTGAGTTTTCCAGGCTTGCTGGCATATTGAGTGCAGCACTTTCACAGCATCATCTTTCAGGATTTGAAATAGCTCAACTGGAATTCCGTCACCTCCACTAGCTTTGTTCGTAGTGATGCTTCCTAAGGCCCACTTGACTTCACATTCCAGTATGTCTCCTTAGGTTGGTGATCATGTCATCGTGATTATCTGGATTGTGAAGATCTTTTTTGTAGAGTTCTTCTGTGTATTCTTGCCACTTCTTCTTAATATCTTCTGCTTTTGTTAGGTCCATGCCATTTCTGTCCTTTATCATGCCCATCTTTGCATGAAACATTCCCTTTAATCTCTAATTTTCTTGAAGAGATCTCTAGTCTTTCCCATTCTACTGTTACCCTCTATTTCTTTCATTGATCACTGAGGAAGGCTTTCTTATCTCTCCTTGCTATTCTTTGGAACTCTGCATTCAAATGGGTATATCTTTCCTCTTCTCCTTTGCCTTTAGCATCTCTTCTTTCCTCAGCTATTTGTAAGGCTTTGTCAGACAACCATTTGCCTTTTTGCATTTCTTTTTCTTGGGGATGGTCTTGATCCCTATCTCCTATACAGTGTCACAAACCTCCATCCATAGTTCTTCAGGCACTCTGTCTATCAGATTTAATCCCTTGAGTCTATTTGTCACTGCCACTGTATAATCATAAGGGATTTGATTTAGGTCATACCTGAATGGTCTAGTGGTTTACCCTACTTTCTTCAATTTCAGTCTGAATTTGGCAATAAGGAGTTCATGATCTGAGCCACAGTCAGCTCCTGGTCTTGTTTTTGCTGACTGTATAGAACTTCTCCATCTTTGACTGCAAAGAATATAATCAATCTGATTTTGGTATTGACCATCTGGTGATGTCCATGTGTAGAGTCTTCTCTTGTGTTGTTGGAAGAGGGTGTTTCTATGACCAGTGTGTTCTCGCTTAGTAAAACTCTATTAGCCTTTGCTCTGCTTCATTTTGTACTCCAAGGCCAAATTTGCTTGTTACTCCAGATATCTCTTGACTTCCTACTTTTGCATTCTATTCCCTTATGATGAAAAGGGCATTATTCACATAAGACTCAATCAGACCTGTGTTTGAGTCTCCTGTGGAGGTATGGGTCAGCAGTGGCCTGCAACAGGGGGAGGGGCTCTGGGTACAGCTACCTGGTAACACAGCCTGTGGCATAAGCCCTTTTGGAGGTCACCATTAACCCCACCACAGAGCTGCAGAGCAGATGACCCACAAACTGCAGAACAATTATACCAAAGAAATGATTGCACTGTTAAGAAAGTTCTAGGACCCACAAAAGATTTCCCAACCTTGAGATCTGGCAAAGGGACTGAGAACTCCCAGGGTATTTAACTTTGGAGGCCAGTGGGATTTGATTACAGAACTTACACAGGACCGGGGAAACAGACTCTTGCAGGACACAATCAAAACCTTGTGTGCACCGGGACCAAGGGGAAAGGAGCAGTGACCCCCACAAGAGACTGACCCAGACTTGCCTGTGAATGTCCAGGAGTCTCCAGCAGAGGCATGGCCTGGTGTTGGCCTGCTGCAGAGTCAAGGGCACTGAGTGCAGCAGTGCATGCATGGGACCTTTTGAAGGAGGTGGCCATTATCTTCAGTACCTCCACCATAGTTTGGTCTCAGGTCAAACAGCAGGGAGGGAACACAACCGCACCCATCAACAGAAAATTGGATTAAAGAGTTACTGAGTATGGCCCCACCCATCAGAACAAGACCCAGTTTTCCCCACAGTCAGTCTCTCCAGGAAGCTTCCATAAGCCTCTTATCCTTATCCTTCAGAGGGAAGACAGAATGAAAACCACAATCATAGAAAACTAACCAAACTGATCACATGGACCACAGCCTTGTCTAGCTCAATGAAACCATGATCCATGCCATGTAGGGCCACCCAAGATGGACAGGTCATGGTGGAGAGTTCTAACAAAACGTGGTCCTCTGGAGAAGGGAATGGCAAAACACTTCAGTAGTCTTGCCTTGAGAATCCCATGGACAGTATGAAAAATCAAAAAGATAGGACACTTAAAGATGAACTCCCCAGGCTGGTAGGTGCCCAGTATGCTACTGGAAAAGATTGGAGAAATAACTCCAGAAGGAATGAAGAGATGGAGCCAAAGCAAAAACAACACCCAGGTGTGGATGTGACAGGTGATGGAAGTAAAGTCCGATGCTGTAAAGAGCAATATTGCATGTTAGATCCATGAATGAAGGTAAATTAGAAGTGGTCAAACAGGAGATGGCAAGAGTGAACACTGACATTTTAGGAATCAGTGAACTAAATGGACTGGAATGGGCGAATTTAATTCAGATGACCATTATATCTACTCCTGTGGACAAGAATCCCTTAGAATAAATGGAGTAGCCCTCATACTCAACAAAAGAGTATGAAATGCAGTATTTGAGTGCAATCTCAAAAATGACAGAATGATCTCTGTTCGTTTCCAAGGCAAACTATTCAATATCACAGTAATCCAAGTCTATGCCCCAATCAGTAATACTGAAGAAACTGGAATCGAATGGTTCTATGAAGACCACTTGAAGTTACAAGAGTGGAAATGTTGTTACTCCAGGGTGATTTTTTTTTTGTACTGTTTCTTAGGGAGAGGAAGTGAAATTATAGTGCTGTAACATCAGTATGAATGTCAATCCATACAGCTTAGAATCAGGCTTCTCTAAATAAGAGAAACATATTAGAAGTCTTTTCCTTTGGTTCTAAATCTTCACATAGAAAGCTTTCAAAATAAATCTATCTGTTCTTCTAATCATTGCACTCTTAAATGCTTATATGAGTTATCATTGTCCTACCAACCAAAGTTATCTTAAGTCCCTTTAACCTAATTCTGAGGTGATAGAGTTTATACTTTTATTATGATTACTCTTCTCTGATTGCACTGAACTGCGTCTGTGTCATTCTACAACATGTGTTCTATCCCATCTTTCACTTCAACAAAGTCAATGGTCCAATTTAAATGTGATTAATCAGCATTGAATAATAAGGGTCTGTTCACTTGTTCTAAAGCTGCACTGTAAGTGTTATAGCTGTTAGTCACATGTCACTGTTTATATTAAAATTAAATTAAATTAAAAATTATCTACTTGGTTGCACTAATCATATTTTGTGTTCAGTGGCCACATGTGGCTAGTGGCACTGTGCTGAAAGTACAATACTTACTTCCATTTGAAAAGCCCACACATTTTAGTCAACATAGAAAGACTAAAAACTTAGCTTCTAGAATTAGAAACAAGGCAAAGTTTCAACATAGTACTGGATATTCTAGCCAATGCAATTAGATAAGAAAAATAAACAAAAGGCATGGAAATTGAAAACAGAGAAATAAAAGTATTTCCTTTCCCAGGTGACATGATCTTACATTTAGAATCCTAAAGATGTTACAAAAATATCTGTTTGAACTAATAAATTCAGCAAATTTGCAGAAAACAAAATCAACTTTTAAAAATCAGTTGCATTTTTAAATAAAAAACACAATGAGGTGTCACCTCACAATGGTCAGAATGCCTATTATTAAAGAAATCTACATATAATAAATGCTACAGTGGGTGTGCAGAAATGGGAACCTTAGTCCACTGCTGATAGGTATGAAAATTGGTTCAGCTACTATAGAAAACAGTATAGATATTCCTTAAAAAAACTAAAAATAGACCTACTATATGATCTGGCAACCCCACTCTTAGATATATACTCAGGAAAAAAGCTCCTAATTCAAAAAGATACATGCATCCCTAAGTTTATAGCACATTATTTATAGTCAAGACATGGAAACAACAGATAATTGGATTAAGAAGATGTGGTACATATACAATGGACTGTTCAGATCAGATCAGATCAGTCGCTCAGTCGTGTCCAACTCTTTGCGACCCCATGAACTGCAGCACGCCAGGCCTCCCTGTCCATCACCAACTCCCGGAGGTCACTCAGACTCATATCCATCGAGTCAGTGATGCCATCCAGCCATCTCATCCTCTGTCATCCCCTTTTCCTCCTGCCCCCAATCCCTCCCAGCATCAGAGTCTTCTCCAATGAGTCAACTCTTTGCATGAGGTGGCCAAAGTACTGGAGTTTCAGCTTTAGCATCCTTTCCAAAGAAATCCCAGGGCTGATCTCCTTCAAAATGGACTGGTTGGATCTCCTTGCAGTCCAAGGGACTCTCAAGAGTCTTCTCCAACACCACAGTTCAAAAGCATCAATTCTTCAGCGCTCAGCCTTCTTCACAGTCCAGCTCTCACATCCATACAGGACCACAGGAAAAACTATAGCCTTGACTAGATGGACCTTTGTTGGCAAAGTAATGTCTCTGCTTTTGAATATGCTATCTAGGTTGGTCATAACTTTCCTTCCAAGGAGTGTCTTTTAATTTCATGGCTGCGGTCACCATCTGTAGTGATTTTGGAGCCCAGAAAAAGAAAGTCTGACACTGTTTCCACTGTTTCCCCATCTATTTCCCATGAAGTGATGGGACCGGATGCCATTATCTTTGTTTTCTGAATGTTGAGCTTTAAGCCAACTTTTTCACTCTCCTCTTTCACTTTCATCAAGAGGCTTTTGAGTTCCTCTTCACTTTCTGCCATAAGGGTGGTATCATCTGCATATCTGAGGCTATTGATATTTCTCCCAGCAATCTTGATTCTAGCTTGTGTTTCTTCCAGTCCAGTGTTTCTCATGATGTACTCTGCATATGAGTTATATAAACAGGGTGACTATATGCAGCCTTGATGAACTCCTTTTCCTATTTGGAACCAGTCTGTTGTTCCATGTCCAGTTCTAACTGTTGCTTCCTGACCTGCATACAGATTTCTCAAGAGGCAGATCGGGTGGTCTGGTATTCCCATCTCTCTCAGAATTTTCCACAGTTGATTGTGATCCACACAGTCAAAGGCTTTGGCATAGTCAAGAAAGCAGAAATAGATGTTTTTCTGGAACTCTCTTGCTTTTTCCATGATCCAGCAGATGTTGACAATTTGATCTCTGGTTCCTCTGCCTTGTCTAAAACCAGCTTGAACATCAGGAAGTTCACGGTTCACATATTGCTGAAGCCTGGCTTGGAGAATTTTGAGCATTACTTTACTAGAGTGTGAGATGAGTGCAATTGTGTGGTAGTTTGAGCACTCTTTGGCATTGCCTTTCTTTGGGATTGGGATGAAAACTGACCTTTTCCAGTCCTGTGGCCACTGCTGAGTTTTCCAAATTTGCTGGCATATTGAGTGCAGCACTTTCACAGCATCATCTTTCAGGATTTGGAATAGCTCAACTGGAATTCCATCACCTCCACTAGCTTTGTTCGTAGTGATGCTTTCTAAGGCCCACTTGACTTCACATTCTAGGATGTCTGGCTCTAGGTCAGTGATCACACCATCATGATTATCTGGGTCATGAAGCTCTTTTTGTACAGTTCTTCTGTGTATTCTTGCCATCTCTTCTTAATATCTTCTGCTTCTGTTAGGTGCATACCATTTCTGTCCTTTATTGAGCCCATATTTGCATGAAATGTTCCTTTGGTATCTCTGATTTTCTTGAAGATATCTTTAGTCTTTCTCATTCTGTTGTTTTTCTCTATTTCTTTGCATTGATCACTGAAGAAGGCTTTCTTATTAACTCTTCTTGCTATTCTTTGGAACTCTGCATTCAGATGTTTATATCTTTCCTTTTCTCCTTTGCTTTTTACTTCTCTTCTTTTCATAGCTATTTGTAAGGCCTCCCCAGACAGCCATTTTGCTTTTTTGCATTTCTTTTCCATGGGGATGGTCTTGATCCCTGTCTCCTGTACAATGTCACGAACCTCATTCCATAGTTCATCAGGCACTCTATCTATCAGATCTAGGCCCTTAAATCTATTTCTCACTTCCACTGTATAATCATAAGGGATTTGATTTAGGTCATACCTGAATGGTCTAGTGGTTTTCCCTACTTTCTTCAATTTCAGTCTGAATTTGGCAATCAGGAGTTCATGATCTGAGCCACAGTCTGCTCCTGGTCTTGTTTTTGCTGACTGTACAGAGCTTCTCCATCTTTGGCTGCAAAGAATATAATAGATCTGATTTCAGTGTGGCTGGCGCAGTAAAGCGCAGGTGGCTGCGGCGGGCATTCTAAAGCCTGGCTGAGAGGAGCCACCCCACGTCCAAGGTCAGGGGCAGAAGCTAGGAGGACCCCATGCCTGAAGGGCGGTGGCCAAGAGGAGTTACCCCACGTCTGAGGTCAGGGGCAGTGGCCGAGAGTACCAGACTGCTAAGGCGCAGAAACCCCCGAGAGGAGTTACCCGCGTCCGAGGTCAGGGGTGGCGACGAGAGGAGTTACCCCGTGTCCGAGGCTAGGGGTGGAGGGCGGGAGGAGCTACCCCACGTCCCTAAGCCCAAGGCCAAGGGTGATTAATACATATATAAAAATATTGCTTCCTGAAAACCAAGCTCTAGGAGCTAGAGACGATAGGGTTTTGGTTAAAGTATCATAAAATTGAGTGTTGTATAATTCCTTAGGTACCTTAACTTGAAAATTAGCAACTTGTTTCAACAAATTGATGTCTAAACTTGAGTTATCTGTGAGATCCTGCAAATGTGCTTTAACTTTATCCCAAGGATATTCAGTGCTATTTTAAGGCATGTTAGTCAGACAAAAAGAAGTAAAATTCCAGTGACAACGTATACGTGTTTGGAAAGTCAGTTGCTGCACTTAATCTCCTAAGTGGATAACCACAGTTTGTAACTCATTAATTCGTGTTTGTAATTGCTGATCTATTTGAGCTTGTCGAGTCCAAAGAACATGGGAGTCTTCGTGCCAAGCAGTGATAAAATCATGATTTTGTATAGAATTATGTAAAGCCATACTGGACAAAGTTCCTACAGTCACAATAGAGATAAGGCTTAAGATGTCTGCAATAATCCACCCAATGATGCACTTACATCGTCTAAGTCCAGTTTTCAACAATATAGAAAGAAATACAGACTCAGTCCAAGGCTCAGTTAAGTTTACGGGAAGCCATGACTCAGATCTTTGTTTAACTAGTGCAATGCTAGCATTGTGATATGAAATGGTGTGATTAAGGCAGGTATATAGTGCACACGCAGTACAATTGACAATCTTGGCCGATAAATCAATATCAAAATGCCCTACAATAAACAAATACGGAAGGTGAACACACGATTGAATATAGCCAGTACTATTGTATAGGAAGGTATAATTAGAAGGACGAAATACACCCATAGTCCCATAAACACTAGCGAAGTGCTCCAAGGCTGCTGGAATTTTCCAAATGTGCCATTGCTCTGGCTCCACAATGGGGACGACAATCCTGGGTCATGGGGGTGATAAGCTCCCATTATACCAATTCAGCAGTATGTCCTTATCAGTCCAGAAACTTGTCTTAGATTTATGAAAGCCTCCAATGCTTGTTCTATTAAACCAGGAGCAATTATGATGTTCCTCCTGCTCTTCAGAAAAGTTTACAAACAAACCGTGAGGTTCCCAGTCAACAAATTTAAATGTATGATTTTGCTGAATTATAGAAACTTTCCCAAATTGGCCTCGACAATCAAACCAATGTAACGGTTGTATCTCCTGTTTTCTTCTCCAAGATACAGTATGACATGAAGGTTCCTCTGGTTGAAAAAGTGAATTCAAATAGTTGGCTATCTGGCCTGGATAATGTCGCTCGGAGCCATTAAGTAAGAAAGATGCAGTAGCAAACATTCCTAGATGCAAAGCAGTCCCATTGTTTGCAGAGTATGCCCACCACTGTGGGAAGATAGTCATGCAAAGGGATGAGATCCGAAACAGATAGACAAGGTTTTGAATCCCACAGAAATGTTGATTGGCTTTCCCTCATCTTCTTCATGAATTGGTCACTTTGTGGACCAAGGACTTGGAAAATGTATGCTGTCATTAGTAAAGATCATAGGGGCTTTATCTACCCAATCTACTGTGGAGAGAAGTGGTGGGTTGGGTATGTATGCCCAATAAACATACTCTGCACTTACCGCAGAGGAACAGGAAAGAACAGCTAACATTGTCAGAAATAGCTTATCTGGAGTCATAGGAGATCCAGTGCTCTTCAGTGTCTGCTCAGCCTGACGAGTCATGTTTTTCACTTAAGCCCATGTCAGGTAAGGATTCAGACGATCGTGTTTCCTCATTGGCTCCTCCAGGGTCATTGACGAGACCCTTCACGTCAACTTCGTCACTTCCTGAGGGAGTCCGATCTTGGGGTCCCTCTCAGTAATGGACATGGCAAAGGGGAACCCAGATTTCCTCTCCATCTGCAATGACAAGACCATACCCTTGCCTAGGAGTCATAAGATTCCTGGCAGCCACTGATTAAATTGCTTACACCATATTGGTGTATTGATTTCTAATTTGCTGTTTTTGTCTTCTGCAAAATGTCTATCTGCACGAGTGTCAGAATTATTTTTTGTTAGGTTTAATAAATTTAAGGGATAAAGAGTTAAAGATAATAGTAATTGAGGGTTCATGGGATAAGAAGTGTATCTCCTTTTCCATATTCCCCCTTTCTGTTTTAATAAATGAGTTTTTAGGGTGCGGTGGGCTCTTTCAGTAATGGCTTGACCCTGAGGATTATAGGGTATTCCTGTAATGTGTGTTATGTTCCATTCTGATAAAAATGAACGAAATGAATGCGAGGTGAATGCAGGTCCATTGTCTGTTTTCAAGACAGAAGGAATCCCCATAATGGGGAAGGTGAGTAAGAGTGTGGAAATGGCGTGTTTGCTGGATTCTGAAGAGATAGGTATTGTCCAGATAAAGTCTGAAAATGTATCTATTGAGACAAAAAGCAAATAAAACTTTCTTAAGGAACAATGGGTGAAGTCAGATTGCTTAAGGAAGTTAGATTGTTGCCCCCGGGGATTAATTCTTGAAATAGTAATCTGTAAATGCAGAGGGGCACAGACATCACAGGTTTTAATAATATGCCATGCTTCAGTGAGAGGAATATGGTATTTAGAGTGCAATCTGTTTGCATTGGTATGAAGATTAGCATGTTCATCACTGGCAGACGTAAAAATGGGAGCTATGAGCCTGTCAACAGCATCATTTCCTGCAACCAGAGGGCCAAGTAAACCTGAATGAGCACATATATGTGCAATAAAGAAAGGTTCCGTACGTGAGTGAATTAAAGCTTGAGTCTGTGAAAAGAGACTATATAATTCTTCATCTAGGTTGTATAAAAAGGCGGTAACAAAATCAGGAAAAAGGGAAGCAAGGTATTTGGAATCAGCATATACATTGAAGGTTAGTGGTTGAAGCGACAAAAGAGCATATAAAGCATATAATTTAACTCTTTGTACTGAAGAACAGGTAGTGGGTAATTTCTCTTTGATATCAGGGCCAACAATCCCTGCTATGCCTTTCTTGTTGCCATCAATGAAATAGGTGGGTGCATTGGAAATAGGTTGGGATGTAATGATATTAGTTACAATGAATTTAGTACATTGTAGAAAGTCCCAAATTTTCCTTTCGGCAGATGAAATGAGATAACATTTTGAAAATCACTTAATGCCATTTGCATGGTCAAGTTATACTGTAAGGCAATTTGCAATTCCTTTTTTGTCAAAGGAATATGTATTGCATATGGATCAAATCCAGTCAAAGTTTGTATACGGCTTCTTCCTGACACAATTAAGTGCCCTATTTTCTCAATATATGATATAATTGTTTTAGACTGTTTAGTGTGTAAATATACCCATTCTATTGGGCTATGTTGAGCTATAATTGCAGTGGGCAAATGTTCAGTGGGGAATATATATAAAGAAACTGGTTGATCGTAATCTAGCTAAGTTGAAAAAGATTGTTGAATGCGTTTCTCCATTAAGGCCAGTTCTTCTTTGGCCTCTTTTGTTAGCTGCCTAGGGCTATTAGGGTCAGGGGATCCCTATAAAATTTTAAATAGATTTTCTAAGGCATAGGTGGGGATGCCAACAGATGGCCACAGCCAATTAATATCTCCTAGCAATTTTTGAAAATCATTCAGCATGCATAAAGACTGCACAGAAATTTGAGTTTTTTGAGGTTTGATTTTAGAGTCTTCCATAACATGTCTTAAATAATTAAAAGGTGTTTTCCATTGAATTTTATCTGGTACAATAAGCAGGCCATGATTTGGAAGAGTAGTAGTAACTTCATTGTATAACTGTTGCAAATAGAGTTCAGATTCCATAGAAAGAAGTATATCATCCATGTAATGAATTATAAACGCAGTAGGACATTTATCTCTAATCAGATCAGATCAGATCAGTCGCTCAGTCGTGTCCAATTCTTTGCGACCCCATGAACTGCAGCACGCCAGGCCTCCCTGTCCATTACCAACTCCCGGAGGTCACTCAGACTCACATCCACTGAATCAGTGATGCCATCCAGCCATCTCATCCTCTGCCGTCCCCTTCTCCTCCTGCCCCCAATCCCTCCCAGCATCAGAGTCTTCTCCAATGAGTCAACTCTTCGCATGAGGTGGCCAAAATACTGGAGTTTCAGCTTTAGCATCATTCCTTCCAAAGAAATCCCAGGGCTGATCTCCTTCAGAATGGACTGCTTGGATCTCCTTGCAGTCCAAGGGACTCTCAAGAGTCTTCTCCAACACCACAGTTCAAAAGCATCAATTCTTCAGCTCTCAGCCTTCTTCACAGTCCAGCTCTCACATCCATACATGACCACAGGAAAGACCATAGCCTTGACTAGACGAATCTTTGTTGGCAAAGTGATGTCTCTGCTTTTGAATATGCTATCTAGGTTGGTCATAACTTTCCTTCCAAGGAGTAAGCGTCTTTTAATTTCATGGCTGCAGTCACCATCTGCAGTGATTTTGGAGCCCAGAAAAATAAAGTCTGACACTGTTTCCACTGTTTCTCCATCTATTTCCCATGTAGTGATGGGACCAGATGCCATGATCTTCGTTTTCTGAATGTTGAGCTTTAAGCCAACCTTTTCACTCTCCTCTTTCACTTTCATCAAGAGCCTTTTAGTTCCTCTTCACTTTCTGCCATATGGGTGGTGTCATCTGCATATCTGAGGTTATTGATATTTCTCCTGGCAATCTTGATTCCAGCTTGTGTTTCTTCCAGCCCAGCATTTCTCATGATGTACTCTGCATATAAGTTAAATAAACACGGTGACAATATACAGCCTTGACGTACTCCTTTTCCTATTTGGAACCAGTGTGTTGTTCCATGACCAGTTCTAACTGTTGCTTCCTGACCTGCATACAGATTTCTCTAATAGGTTGTAATAAAACAGATGTGAGATATTGGCAAATGGTAGGAGAGTTCATCATTCCCTGAGGTAGCACCTTTCACTGAAATCTTTTAACAGGAGCCATGTGATTTATAGAAGGAACTGAAAAGGCAAAACGTTTTCTATCTTTAGGGTGCAGAGGTATAGTAAAAAAGCAGTCTTGTAAGTCAATAATAACTATAGACCATTCTTTTGGTAATATAGAAGGGGAGGGCAATCCAGGTTGTAAGGGCCCCATAGGTAACATGGTATTATTAACATTTCTTAAATCTATCAACATTTGCATTTTCCTGATTTCTTTTTTATTATAAAAATAGGGGAGTTCCATGGGGAAAATGAAGGTTCTATATGAGTGTTTTGTAATTATTCATTTACTAATTGTGTAAGAGTTGCCAATTTTTCTTTAGTTAGGGGCCATTGAGGTGTCCATATTGGGGTATCAGATTCCCAATCGAAAGGCAGCGGTGTTAACTCAATGGCCCCCATTAAGAAGGTTCATTTAAAGAAATTGTGGCTTTCGTTTGTTCAAGAAAATCCCGTCCCCATAAATTGATAAGGATATTAGTAATATATGGTTTAAGATAAGCTACAATTTGATGAGGGCCATACACTTGTAAATAGGATGCATTGACAAAAGTTTGTGTGGCATCAGTTTTATTTATTCCTAATAGTCTAGAAGGAGCCATAATCTTACTGCAATCAAGGGGCCATTCTGCAACTCTAATGATTGAAATGTTAGCTCCAGTACCTAACATGCCTGTGAAATTTTTTTCCCGTATGTGTAGAGTAAGTATGGGTTTCTGATGTTCCTTTAATAAGGTGGATAGTGGAGCAGTAAGGTTGGTATTGCCAAAGCCTCCCTGCCGAACTTTATCAGATGCCTTCATTGGTTTGACATATGGCAAAAGTAATAATTGTGCAAAACGGTCCCCTATTTGTAAGTATATATTTCCTATTTTCACAACATTTACCATAACATGTATTTCCCCTTCATAATCTTCATCCACAACACCAGTCAATACCATTAAACCTCTCATTGTGCAGCTACTACATCCCAAAATCAGTCCCATTGTCCCGGGTGGAATTAGGCATAATATCCAGTGGGAATTTTGTGGGAGCTGTATAATTCTATTAGTTCCATATCATAGATCAGATCAGATCAGTCGCTCAGTCGTGTCTGACTCTTTGCGACCCCATGAACTGCAGCACGCCAGGCCTCCCTGTCCATCACCAACTTCCAGAGGTCACTCAGACTCACATCCATCTAGTCAGTGATGCCATCCAGCCATCTCATCCTCTGCCGTCCCCTTCTCCTCCTGCCCCCAATCCCTCCCAGCATCAGAGTCTTCTCCAATGAGTCAACTCTTCACGTGAGGTGGCCAAAATACTGGAGTTTCAGCTTTAGCATCATTCCTTCCAAAGAAATCCCAGGGCTGATCTCCTTCAGAATGGACTGGTTGGATCTCCTTGCAGTCCAAGGGACTCTCAAGAGTCTTCTCCAACACCACAGTACAAAAGCATCAATTCGGCGCTCAGCCTTTCTTCACAGTCCAGCTCTCACATCCATACATGACCACAGGAAAGACCATAGCCTTGACTAGGCGAACCTTTGTTGGTAAAGTAATGTCTCTGCTTTTGAATATGCTATCTAGGTTGGTCATAACTTTCCTTCCAAGGAGTAAGTGTCTTTTAATTTCATGGCTGCAGTCACCATCTGCAGTGATTTTGGAGCCCAGAAAAAGAAAGTCTGACACTGTTTCCACTGTTTCCCCATCTATTTCCCATGCAGTGATGGGACCAGATGCCATGATCTTCGTTTTCTGAATGTTGAGCTTTAAGCCAACCTTTTCACTCTCCACTTTCACTTTCATCAAGAGGCTTTTTAGTTCCTCTTCACTTTCTGCCATAAGAGTGTTGTCATCCGCATATCTGAGGTTATTGATATTTCTCCCAGCAATCTTGATTCCAACTTGTGTTTCTTCCAGTCCAGCATTTCTCATGATGTACTCTGCATATAAGTTAAATAAACATGGTGACAATATACAGCCTTGACGTACTCCTTTTCCTATTTGGAACCAGTCTGTTGTTCCATGTTCAGTTTTAACTGTTGCTTCCTGACCTGCATACAGATTTCTCAAGAGGCAGATCAGGTGGTCTGGTATTCCCATCTCTTTCAGAATTTTCCACAGTTGATTGTGATCTACACAGTCAAAGGCTTTGGCATAGTCAATAAAGCAGAAATAGATGTTTTTCTGGAACTCTCTTGCTTTTTCTGTGATCCAGCGGATGTTGGCAATTTGATCTCTGGTTCCTCTGCCTTTTCTAAAACCAGCTTGAACATCAGGAAGTTCACGGTTCACATATTGCTGAAGCCTGGCTTGGAGAATTTTGAGCATTACTTTACTAGCGTGTGAGATGAGTGCAATTGTGCAGTAGTTTGAGCACTCTTTGGCATTGCCTTTCTTTGGGATTGGGATGAAAACTGACCTTTTCCAGTCCTGTGGCCACTGCTGAGTTTTCCAGATTTGCTGGCATATTGAGTGCAGCACTTTCACAGCATCATCTTTCAGGATTTGGAATAGCTCCACTGGAATTCCATCACCTTCACTAGCTTTGTTCATAGTGATGCTTTCTAAGGCCCACTTGACTTCACATTCCAGGAGGTCTGGCTCATAAGGACTAGGTATATCAATGCAAGCACTCTTAGATGTAGCTGCTTGTAGCATCATAACGTTAGGTCCTCCTTTTGTAGTGGGGCGAGAGGACAGCCTCTTTATCAGTTTCCCTGTTGTTTTGTTGTGCACCGGGGTTCAAAGTGTTTCCATCTTTATCAAATTTAGAATGACATTCTTTCAGCCAATGGAACCCCTTTTTACATCTTGGACATACTCCTGGGGGTCTCTTCTTATTAGAAGTAGTATTATTTTTTCCAGCCTGTGTTGGCATGCGGCATTGTTTTTTCATATGGCCGGGCATCCCACAATTAAAACATTTGGCATTAGTAGCTTTCTGTACAATAAAGGTTTCTAATGTTGCCAATTTTGCTCTATGGGAATTAGATCTGATATCTTTATAAGCTTTCAAATATTCCATAAGAGAGCGTGTCTCTCGAATTGGTCTAAGCACGGATTGACATTCCTCATTAGCATTTTCAAAAGCAAGTTGTTTTAAAATAATATTTTGTAAAGTCACATCCTTAATAGATTTCTCAACTGCATCCTTTAATTTTCCTATAAATTGAGAATATTCCTCTTCATGTCCTTGAATAATCTTAACCATCAGAGTTAGTGCTATCAACCTTTGCTTATGCCCTGCAGGCAGTTTCTTTAATGAAATGTAACATCTGAGGGGTAAGATTAGCTAATTGCACAATCATATCAGCCATGGCTCTTGTTCCAGTGAGTATATCATAGGTTAAATTGGCGGAGTTACCATGAGATTGCTGGTCAATCAGCATTTGTTGGGCCTCATCATTAACCCATATTTGCCATTGAAGTAATTGTTGAGGATTTTGAATTATCTTTGCTATTTGAAAAAAATCATATGGCATCCAATGGTCAGCCCATCCTCCAAGATATTCTATACAGTAAGGAGAAGTAGATCCATACAGAGTGCATGCTTTCTTAAAGCTAGACAACATGCCAAAATCTAGATTAGCCCAAGTATTTTGGTCTTCGGCAGGTTGATTAAGTTGCATTGGAAAAGCAAAAGTGCAAGCAGACATCTCCCGAGGAGTGAAATGATTAGTACAAGCAAAGTTAGCAATTGCTGTTACAGGCGGAGCAGAAGGGAAAACCTCAGATTTGGGCTGTCTGTTGAATGAAATAACCTCCATTCTAAGTGGCTTCAGTTTTGACACATCCTGTATATATGTCTCTAAGTTGTTTTTCTAAGGATTGTGTCTGATAGAGCATAACATTCTTATATTTCAAAGCACCTTGCATATCTTGTTCCTTATGCTCATATTCATCCAAAGACTGAATAGTTTTTTACTTCCATATTAATGTTATGCCCTTCAATTTGTTCTATGATAGCCCGTATGAGTGACCATGTAACCCTTGACGATATGCTTGCAAAACATTATTTTTAACCCTTTTCCTTGGAATATGAAATGAAGCAGGGCAAGGACTAATAGAGTTTGCCAAGAAAATGCACTAGTCATAACAAACACCCCCTTCCAACAGCACAAGAGAAGACTCTATACATGGACATCACCAGATGGTCAACACCGAAATCAGATCGATTATATTCTTTGCAGCCAAAGATGGAGAAGCTCTATACAATCAGCAAAAACAAGACCAGGAGCTGACTGTGGCTCAGACCATGAACTCCATATTGCCAAATTCAGACTTAAATTGAAGAAAGTAGGGAAAACCACTAGACCATTCAGGTATGATCTAAAGCAAATCCCTTATGATTATACAGTGGAAGTGAGAAATAGATTTAAGGGCCTAGATCTGATAGATAGAGTGCCTGATGAACTATGGAATGAGGTTCGTGACATTGTACAGGAGACAGGGATCAAGACCATCCCCATGGAAAAGAAATGCAAAAAAGCAAAATGGCTGTCTGGGGAGGCCTTACAAATAGCTGTGAAAAGAAGAGAAGCAAAAAGCAAAGGAGAAAAGGAAAGATATAAACATCTGAATGCAGAGTTCCAAAGAATAGCAAGAAGAGATAAGAAAGCCTTCTTCAGTGATCAATGCAAAGAAATAGAGGAAAACAACAGAATGGGAAAGACTAAAGATCTCTTCAAGAAAAATCAGAGATACCAAGGGAACATTTCATGCAAAGATGGGCTTGATAAAGGACAGAAACGGTATGGACCTAACAGAAGCAGAAGATATTAAGAAGAGGTGGCAAGAATACACAAAAGAAGTGTACAAAAAAGCTTCACGACCCAGATAATCACAATGGTGTGATCACTGACCTAGAGCCAAACATCCTGGAATGTGAAGTCAAGTGGGCCTTAGAAAGCATCACTATGAACAAAGCTAGTGGAGATAATGGAATTCCAGTGGAGCTATTCCAAATCCTGAAAGATGATGCTGTGAAAGTGTTGCATTCAATATGTCAGCAAATTTGGAAAACTCAGCAGTGGCCACAGGACTGGAAAAGGTCAGTTTTCATCCCAATCCCAAAGAAAGGCAATGCCAAAGAGTGCTCAAACTACCACACAATTGCACTCATCTCACACGCTAGTAAAGTAATGCTCAAAATTCTCCAAGCCAGGCTTCAGCAATATGTGAACTGTGAACTTCCTGATGTTCAAGCTGGTTTTAGAAAAGGCAGAGGAACCAGAGATCAAATTGCCAACATCCACCGGATCATGGAAAAAGCAAGAGAGTTCCAGAAAAACATCTATTTCTGCTTTCTTGACTATGCCAAAGCCTTTGACTGTGTAGATCACAATTAACTGTGGAAAATTCTGAAAGAGATGGGAATACCAGACCACATGATCTGCCTCTTGAGAAATTTGTATGCAGGTCAGGAAGTAACAGTTAGAACTGAACATGGAACAACAGACTGGTTCCAAATAGGAAAAGGAGTACGTCAAGGCTGCATATTGTCACCCTGCTTATTTAACTTATATGCAGAGTACATCATGAGAAATGCTGGACTGGAAGAAACACAAGCTGGAATCAAAATTGCCAGGAGAAATATCAATAACCTCAGATATGCAGATGATATCACCCTTATGGCAGAAAGTGAAGAGGAACTAAAATGCCTCTTGATAAAAGTGAAAGAGGAGAGTGAAAAAGTTGGCTTAAAGCTCGACATTCAGAAAACGAAGATCATGGCATCTGGTCCCATTACTTCATGGGAAATAGATGGGGAAACAGTGGAAACAGTGTCAGACTTTCTTTTTCTGGGCTCCAAAATCACTGCAGATGGTGACTGCAGCCATGAAATTAAAAGACACTTAGTCCTTGGAAGGAAAGTTATGACCAACCTAGATCACATATTCAAAAACAGAGACATTACTTTGCCAACAAACGTTCGCCTAGTCAAGGCTATGGTTTTTCCTGTGGTCATGTATGGATGTGAGAGCTGGACTGTGAAGAAGGCTGAGCACCGAAGAATTGATGCTTTTGAACTGTGGTGTTGGAGAAGACTCTTGAGAGTCCCTTGGACTGCAAGGAGATCCAACCAGTCCATTATGAAGGAGATCAGCCTTGAGATTTCTTTGGAAGGAATGATGCTAAAGCTGAAACTCCAGTATTTTGGCCACCTCACGGGAAGAGTTGACTCATTGGAGAAGACTCTGATGCTGGGAGGGATTGAGGGCAAGAGGAGAAGGGGACGACAGAGGATGAGATGGCTGGATGGCATCACTGACTCGATGGATGTGAGTTTCAGTGAGCTCCGGGAGTTGGTGATGGACAGATAGGCCTGGCGTGCTGCGGTTCATGGGGTCGCTAAGAGTTGGACACGACTGAATGACTGATCTGATCTGTATGTCTAGATTGAGTGTCCCTTCTTCTGGGAACCATGAATTGTTCCAGTAAAATACGATAGCAGTCGTTCAACTGATCTCTTGAGACATTAACACCGTTTTGTTTCAAAAAATGATGCATTATAGAAATGAAAGGAATTTTACTGCTATGTTGTCCCATCCTGCTTACCTGTTTCTGCAGGGGCTCATTGCTTTGTTCAGCCTTCCTTTCAAGTCCCTGTTCGTGGTGCCACTTGTTGGGGATTTTCTCCCAGGGACTTGGAAGTGACGAACTTGAAAGAAGGACACTTGGACAGTCTGTTGCAAGGACGGACAAGTTTATTTCTGCAGTCAAGCCTTTTTATAGAAGTAGGAACAAAGAGCTTAGAGTATACAGCCAGCAGAGCGCGTACGGGGTTAACACCTAATCAGTAAAAATATTTCAAGGACAGTGCGCTCTAAGTGACCCATGTGCATATCCCATAACCCATTTTCTCAAGCAACATCCTTAATATTTATTATTAAATCTTGGCGGCAGGCATAACCAAAGGCAGGAGATGTTTTTCTGCCCGAGCACAGCAAGCCAGGGTATTTCTGGCCCTTTGCCACTTTCCCAAGGACTTCCTCCAACCGACTATTTTGTACTGGGCTTCCCAACACAAAGTAACTGTAATTAAGGCAAAGTTCTTGTTGTTTAGTCAGACAGTTGTCTGCAACTCTTTGCAACCCCATGGACTGTCACTTGCCAGGCTCCTCTGCCCATGGGATTTTCCAGGCAAGAATACTGGAGTGTGTTGCCATTTCCTTCTCCAGGGGATCTTCGCTACCCAGGGATTGAACCCATGTTTCCTGCATCTCCTACATTTCCTGCATTGGCAGGTGGATTCTTTATCACTGAGCCACCTAGGAAGCCCAAGTAATGTGATATGGTACAGGCATAAAGATAGATATATAGGCCAATGGAACAGGATAGCGAGTATAGAAATAACCCCTTGCATATATGGTCAAATGATTTTTTAACAAGGGTGCTAAGCCTAATCAATGGGGAAAGAACAGTCTTTTCAACAAATGGTGTCAGGAAAATTGGGTATGCACATACAACACAATGAAGTTGGACCCTTACCTTATACTATATATAAAAATTCACTCAAAATTTATGAAATAACTAAACAGAAGACCTAAAACTGCTAAACTTCTGGAAGAAAACATAAGGGAAAGTCTTTAAGACAATAGATTTGTCAATGATTTCTTTGATATGACACCAAAAGCACAAGTAACAAAATAAACACAAATGGGACTATACCATGAACTCAAAAACTCTTGCATGTCAAAGGGAAAAATGCATGAAAAGACAGCCTACAGAATCAGATAAAATAATTGTAAATTGTACATCTGGTAAAGCTTAATATCCACAATATATAAGGAAGAGCTGCAACTCAACAACAATAACACAACCACCTGATTGAAACAATGGGCAAAGGATTGAGGCTAGAGTCAATTCTAGTGGAATTCTCAAGGCAAGAATAGTGGGTAGCCATTCCCTTCTCCTGTATATTGTCACCATGTTTATTTAACTTATATGCAGAGTACATCATGAGAAATGCTGGACTGGAAGAAACACAAGCTGGAATCAAGATTGCCGGGAGAAATATCAATAACCTCAGATATGCAGATGATACCACCCTTATGGCAGAAAGTGAAGAGGAAATAAAAAGCCTCTTGATGAAAGTGAAAGTGGAGAGTGAAAAGGTTGGCTTAAAGCTCAACATTCAGAAAACGAAGATCATGGCATCTGGTCCCATCACTACATGGGAAATAGATGGAGAAACAGTGGAAACAGTGTCAGACTTTGTTTTTCTGGGCTCCAAAATCACTGCAGATGGTGACTGCAGCCATGAAATTAAAAGACGCTTACTCCTTGGAAGGAAAGTTATGACCAACCTAGATAGCATATTCAAAGGCAGAGACATTACTTTGCCAACAAAGGTTCGCCTAGTCAAGGCTATGGTCTTTCCTGTGGTCATGTATGGATGTGAGAGCTGGACTGTGAAGAAGGCTGAGCGCCGAAGAATTGATGCTTTTGAACTGTGGTGTTGGAGAAGACTCTTGAGAGTCCCTTGGACTGCAAGGAGATCCAATCGGTCCATTCTGAAGGAGATCAGCCCTGGGATTTCTTTGGAAGGAATGATGCTAAAGCTGAAACTCCAGTATTTTGGCCACCTCATGCGAAGAGTTGACTCATTGGAGAGGACTCTGATGCTGGGAGGGATTGAGGGCAGGAGGAGAAGGGGACGACAGAGGATGAGATGGCTGGATGGCATCACTGACTAGATGGATGTGAGTCTGAGTGACCTCCGAGAGCTGGTGATGGACAGGGAGGCCTGGCGTGCTGCGGTTCATGGGGTCGCAAAGAGTCGGACACGACTGAGCGACTGATCTGATCTGATTCCCTTCTCCAGGGGATTTTCCTGACCCATGGATCAAACCCAGGTCTCTTGCATTGCAGGTAGATTCTTTACCATCTGAGCCACCTGGGTATCAGCTATTGATTTAGTGTGCTAGAGTCCTTGAAGAGTAACTGCTGACCGTATTCACTGGCTGTGGCGTAGTCAGTCACCAAGCTAGTGACATGCAACAGGGGAAAAAACTGAGCAAAGGAATCGATTAGATTTTCTCCATAGAATATATACTAATGGGCAATAAGCACGTGAAAAGATGTTCACCATCACTGATCATTAGGGAAAAGTAAATCAAAACCAAAATAAGACATCACTTCGTGCCTATCAGAAGGGCCACACTCAAAACAATGTTGGTGAGGATGCAGAGAAGTTGGAACTCTTGTGCACTGTTAGCAGCAATGTAAAATGGTGCCATTATTGTGGGAAAAAGTATGGAGCTTCCTCAAAAAGTTAAAATTACCTGGTAACCCACTGATTCTGCTTCTAGGTATATTCAGAAGAACTAAAATCAGGATCTCAAAGAGTTACGTGCACTCCATGTTCATTGCAGCATGATTCACAATAACCAAGATATGGAAACAACCCAAAGGCCCCCTGAAAATGAATGAACGAATGAAGAAAGTGTGGTATATACATGTAATGGAACATAATGGAAGTCTTAGGGAAAAAAGGAAATCGTGTCACATGTTATGACATGATGACCCTCAAGGAAATTATGCTAAGCAAAATAAGTCAGTCACAAAAGGACAGTGTTATGATTCCACTAATATGAAGTATCTAAAGTAGTTAAAATCATAGAAACAAAAAGTACAAATGTGGTTATCAATGTGGGGGAAGGGCAACGAGTATTTAGTGGGTGTAGAGTTTTGATGTTGCAAGACAAAGGTTCTAGAGACCTGTTAGAGAGCAATGTGAATATACTTAATGCTGAAATGAGCATTAAAAATAGTTAAGGTGGTAAATGTAATATTATGTTTTTTACATGATGTGTGTTCTTTCCATATTATAGCAAATAAACATCAGTGTTGAAATCCAAAGCAGTTCATTTCTTTGCTCAACATGTTAAAATGAAACAGCCTCAGTTGCACAGTAGCTGTTAGCGTCTTGAATTCTTAATTTTCTTTCATAATGAGTCAACATTAGGAGGCATATTGTTGTTTTTTTAAAAAAAACCCTAACTGTTCTCTGTTAGTAAGCAGCATGTGAATTGGCTTCAGGTATAAGTCTTGCTGCACACATAGCTGCTGTCCTAATGGGAGTAATCTCAACGCTCCTTTCCATTCTACACCATAGCACACAAAGTAACTTATATGAAAATTCTTCCTCTACAGCATGAGTTTTCAGTGACAACCAGAAGCAAAAAATCAAGTGCTTCAGCTTCTTATAAATGCTGCACAGATGCCAAGAGCTTATTTATACCCTACATATTAATCACTTCAACCTATTGTACAGCAAAATGTAGTCTAGCACACACCTTTCAATTCACATTATATGTTATTGACATTGTGTTTGCACAACAGTATCATTTGATAAAGGAATTTTACCAACAGTTCCTTCTGATTTAGCAGTAACCATATTTGTCATTAACTCGTGGTTGGCTTTGTGGTTTGACATGTACCTTTTTTCGTTATCAGGAGTGCAATGCTGAATGATACCTTAGTAATTCTAATATTTCTTTTGGCTTTACTGGTAGAACTTATCAAGTTTGTACTAGAAGGAAATCTTTTGTTCCTGCTCTGAAAAAAAAGTAGATTGCTTTAGCAGAGAGGTTACGGTATTTTCTCTGACAATTACATAAAATCTTTGATGGCTTTAGTCCTCCGTCTTAGATGAGAATTTTTTTAGCAGGTGATAGAAATCAACAACAAACTAACCTAAGAAGGGGTATGATGAGATACACTTCATTTCAACTCTATGAAATATAAGTACAAAATATTTACATGTTTTTCTTTGAGAACTACCCAAATACCTCCTGACTCCTTGATAAACTATTGTAGGTCACACTCTGAGGGTTAGTGCTTTCTCCTAAAAGGGTATTTTCTTTTCTAAAAAAAAAATTTTTTAAATTTATTTATTTTTAATTGGAGGATGATTGCTTTACAGTGTTGTGATGGCTTCCGCCATACATCAGCATGAATCAGTCATAGGTACACATATGTCCTCTCCCTCCTAAGCCTCCCTCCCGCCTCCAACTCCATCCTATTCCCCTAGGCTGTCACAGAGTACTTGTTTTCCAGGCCACAGGACTGGAAAATGTGTTTCCATTCCAATACCAAAGACAAGCAATGTCAAATAATGTTCAAACTGCCGCACAGTTGCACTCATTTCACATGCTAGCAGGCTAATATTCAAAATCCTTTAAGCTAGGCTTCAACAGTATGTGAACCAAGAACTTCCAGATGTACAAGCTGGAGCAAGAAGAGGCAGAGGAACCAGAGATCAAATTGCCAACATCTGTTGGATGATAGAAAAAGCAAGAGAATTCCAGGAAAAACATCTACTTCTGCTTCATTGAGTATGCTAAAGCCTTTGACTGTGTGGATCACAACAAACTGTGGAAAATTCTTAAAGAGATGGGAACACCAGACCTCCTGCATGCAGGTCAAGAAGCAACAGTTATAACCAGACATGGAACAATGAACTGGTTCCAAACTGGCAAAAGAGTACATCAAGGCTGTATATCATCACCCCACTTATTTCACTTATATGCAGAGTACATCTTGCAAAATGCCAGGCTGGATGAAGTTCAGGCTGGAATCAAGATTGCTGGGACAAATATCAATAACCTCAGATATGCAGATGACACCACCCTAATGGCAGAAAGTGACAAGGAACTAAAGAGCCTCTTGATGAAAGTGAAAGAGAAGAGTGACAAAGCTGTCTTAAAACTCAACATTCAAAAAACTAAGATCATGGCATCTGGTCCCTTCACTTCACTTCAAATAGATGGGAAAAAAATGAAAACAGTGACAGATTTTATTTTCTTGGGCTCCAAAATCATTGCTGACAGTGACTGTAGCCTTGCAATTAAAAGATGCTTGCTCCTTGGAAGAAAAACTGTAACAAACAGCATATTAAAAAGCAGAGACATCACTTTGCCAACAAAGGTCTGTATTGTCATAGCTATGTTTTTTTTCAGTAGTCATGTACAGATGTGAGAGTTGGACCATAAGAACACTGAATGCTGAAGAACTGATGCTTTCAAATTGTGGTGCTGGAGAAGACTCTTGAGAGTCCCTTGAACAGCAAGGACATCAAACCAGTCAGTCCTAAAGGATATCAATCCTGAATATTTATTGGAATGACTGATGCTTAAACTGAAGCTCCAATACTTGGGCCACCTGATGCAAAGAGCTGACTCATTAGAAAAGACCCTGATGCTGGGAAAGATTGAGGACAAAAGGAGAAACAGACAACAGAGGATGAGATGGTTGGATGGCATCACCGATTCAATGGACCTGAGTTTGAGCAAACTCTGAGAGATAGTGAAGGACAGGGAAGCCTGGCATGCTGCAGTCTATGGGGTTTCAAAGAGTAGGACACAGCTGAGCAACTGAACAACGCCAACCAGCTTGAACTCCCTGAGTCATACAGCAAATTCCCACTGACTATCTGTTTTACACATCGTAAGGTATATGTTTACATGATACTCTCAATTTGTCCCATCCTCTGGTTCCCGTGCTATTTCCACAAGTCCACTCTCTGTGTCTGCAAGAGTTTTTTCAAAGTCAGCTCCTCCAAGAGCCTGGGTACCACAACGACCTCTGAAGCTTATAAAAGACATTGATTGACACATCCAACTTCTGGCCAGCCAAATAAGACCTTCCCTGTGTGATGCCCAGAAATCTCTATCTTAAATGGTCTTCCAGTGTAACTCTAACATACCCATCCTGGCATCTTACAATAAGATCAATTTAGGAATCATATTCTACAGTATTCTCTCTCATTTCCTGAGGTCAAGCAGCTTACACTTGTCCATTTGCCCTGTTTATACCCTCCTCAGTTCTCATCGGAGAAGGCAATGGCACCCCACTCCAGTACTCTTGCCTGGAAAATCCCATGGACAGAGGAGCCTGGTAGGCTGCCATCTATGGATTCGCACAGAGTCGGACACGACTGAAGCGACTTAGTAGCAGCAGCAGCAGCATTTCTCATATAAACCTATTACATGGCTGAGTCCTCACCATGGGATACTATGGGAAGCAGCTTCCAAGACAGGTAACTCATAATCCTTGTGGAAGTTTCATCAGCAGGTAGGACAAGGAAAAACAGCCTTCATGGGACCTGATTCCCAGGCAGTTTGTCTCTATCCTCACGTGCTCTGGTTCCAATAAAGCTCAGTGTCTACATCTCCACTTCTACTCTACTTCATGAAAAAAGGAATTCCAGTGCTCAAGGAAGGTCACTCCATTTATGGCACAGAAGTTAACCTAGGAATAGGGGAGGCATGGTGAGGGATGAAATAAAAATGCTCTGAAATGCAGGTGAGTATGTTTCTTGTCTCTTCTATTTATCTTTGTCTCCATTATCTGGGTCTTGGATGTATTATGCAATATGTCCTTCCTGCAAAGTATGACCTGGGCAGAGAAATAAGTGTGTGGCTCTTTTTAAGGATTTAGCCAGCATATATTGAGATGCAAGCCAAGGGTAAAGCAGTGAATGATCAGTGCTGCTTATATTGTCTTGAGTAATTCAGCTTTGATCCCCAGGCTGCATATCCCACTAAGCCAAATGAGAGCTCTGTGATTGAAAAGACCTGCCCTACTCAGAAAGTTATTTGGTATCAGGCCATTGTCACTTAGTTATACACTGTAGGGAGAAGGCAGGTGATGTTTCAGTATTCCATACTTGAAGCAGTTGATGAAAGTATTTATTCCACTTGCAAAGAGCACTTTCTCTAAGGAGAATGGAAATAAATAAATAGGTTCTGACTTTTTGCAGATCTGCTGCTAGTTGAGGAGTCAACAAGTGAATGGCTACCAGCCAAACCAAGACTGCAGCCTGCCTTTATACAGCCTGAGGGGTAGGGCCTAAGTATGGTTTTCGCCTTTTTAGGTTTATAAAAATAAAACAAAGATGAATATGTGACCAGCAAATCTAAGATAGTTACCATCCGGTCTTTTATAGAAAAATTTGCTGATATTTGGCTTAGAGTCCTTTTGAACTCATGTACCTGGTAACTTCCTATCTGGCTCTCCTCTTAATTGGACTCTTTCTGGCTGCATCATGAAGATCAACTAAGAGCTGTTTCTGACCGAGTTCATGTACCTCTCCTCGGTTCACCCAGTCCCATTTGTGTTTGGGTAAATGTTCAACAACCAGCAATTGGAACAAAAAAGCCCTGATTTGTAGCATCTGCCAATTTCTGTGGTGTAAATACTCCCCTCCACAGCTGATTTTCAAGCTGCCAACAGTTTTAAGCTGTAATAATGATGTTACTGAACACAAAATTGGGGGGCAATGCACACAATCAGATCTTGCTAGATGGTAGGAGTTAACTCCTGCAACCACTGTCCAATCTTGAGAAGTGTGAGGCAGCTGGCATAGTGGAAAGAAAATCCTTCTCTGGTTAAATATTCTTAAATTCAAATTAAATCATTACTTCTTAGGATGTTGCTATTGTACAGTAACTCAGTCATGTCTGACTCTTTGTGACCCCATGGACGGTAGGCTTTCCTGTTCCTTACTATCTCACGGAGTTGGCCCAAATTCGTGTCTATTGAGTCTACGATGCCATCCAACCATCTCATCCACTATCACCGCCTTCTCCTCCTGCCCCCAATCTTTCTCAGCATCAGGGTCTTTTATAATGAGCCAGCTCTTTATATCACATGGCTGAAGTATTGGAGCTTCAGCTTCAGTATCAGTTCTTCAGATAAATATTTAGGGTTGATTTCCTTTAGAATTGACTGATCTGATCTCCTTGCTGTTCAAGGGACTCTCAAGAGTCTTCTCCAGCACCACAGTTCCAAAGCACCAATTCTTCAGTGCTCAGCCTTCTTTATGGTCCAACTCTTACATCTGTACATGACTACTGGGAAAACCATAGCTTCGACTATATGGACCTTTGTTGGCAAAGCGATGTCTCTGCTTTTTAATGTTTGTTTAGGTTTATCATAGCTTTTCTTTCAAGTAGAAAGTGTCTTTTAATTTCAGCCCTGTAGCCATCGTCCACAGTGATTTTGGAGTTCAAGAAAATAAAATCTGTCACTGTTTCCATTTCCCCCCCATCTATTTGCCAGAAAGTGATGGGACGGGATGCCATCATTAGTTTTTTGAATGTTGAGTTTTAAGCCAACTTTTTCACTCTCCTCTTTCACCTGTATCAAGAAGCTCTTTAGCTCCTCTTCACTTTATGCCATTAGGGTGGTGTCATCTGCATATCTGAGGTTATTGATATATTTCTTAGCAATCTTGATTTCAGCTTGAACTTCATCCAGCCTGGCATTTCGCATGATGTACTCTTCGAAATAAGTGAAATAAGTAATGTAAGTGAAATAAGCAGAGTGACAATGTACAGCCTTGACATACTACTTTCCCAATTTAGAACCAGTCCATTGTTCCATGTTTGGTATTTCCATCTCTTTAAAAATTCCCCCCTCCCCCCAAAAAAAATAAAAATAAAAAAATTTCCTGTTTGTTGTGATCCACATAGTCAAAGGCTTTAGTATAATCAGTGAAGCAGATGTAGATATTTTTCTGGAACTCCCTTGCTTTTTCTATGATCCAACGAATGTTGGCAATTTGATCTCTGGTTCCTTTGCCTCTTCTAACTCCAGCTTATACATCCAGAAGTTCTTGATTCATGTACTGTTGAAGCCTAGCTTTAAGAATTTTGAGCATTACCTTGCTAGCATGTGAAATGAGTGCAATTTTTCAGTAGTTTGAACATTCTTTGACATTACTCTTCTTTGGGATTGGAATGGAATCTGACCTTTTCCAGTCCTGAGGCCACTGCTGGATTTTCCAAATTTGCTAGCATATTTAATGCAGCACTTAATGTCAATGATCTTGGTTTTTCATGTATAAATTTGAAATAATGCTACATTATTATCTCAATATTCCAGTGGCCATGTATGGATGTGAGAGTTGGACTATAAAGGAAGCTGAGCGCTGAAGAATTGATGCTTTTGAACTGTGGTGTTGGAGAAGACTCTTGAGAGTCCCTTGGACTTCAAGGAGATCCAACCAGTCCATCCTAAAGGAGATCAGTCCTGGGTGTTCATTGGAAGGACTGATGCTGAAGCTGAAACTCCAATACCTTGACCACCTGATGCGAAGAGCTGACTCATTTGAAAAGACCCTGATGCTGGGAAAGATTGAGGGCAGGAGGAGAAGGGGACGAAAGAGGATGAAATGGTTGGATGGCATCACTGACTCGATGGACATGGGTTTGGGTGAACTCCGGGAGTTGGTGATGGACAGGGAGGCCTGGCATGTTACGGTTCATGGGGTCACAAAGAATCAGACACAACTGAGCGACTGAACTGAACTGATTATCTCAAGAAAAGGATCTGGGAAGACTGAGATCAGGTAGAAGTAAACAAACCACACAGTGCTTAGGACACCCCTTCCCTACTTTTTCTTCACTAGCCCCATGGCAGGCAGGGTGCAGGCTTCCTCTTTTCTTCTCCATCTTCTCTGCTGCCCTCTCTGCTTAGGTCAAGATTGGATGGGAGTCCAGGGGATCCACCTCCTGGGTCTGTTTGAGGTATTTGGACCTCAGGAAAAGCCTGAGGTCTGAGAGATTTGGCTGGGATCTTACAAGCAGGACAAACACAGAACTTTGGGTGGGTTGTTCTGAGGATGTTTGTCAAAGGAGAAGATAGTCACTGGATTCCACTTTAAGAACTGAGTTCTGGTCTTATTTTGCTCTGTATCTACCACACCTGACACAATTGTATGGAAATAGGAGCCATTCAGTGTATAATTGCTGAATGAGTGAATGAATGATTATTGTATCTACCTGTAAATGAATGCAATCATGATCAAATATTGACTAAGAGATTGGGTTCTGACGGCCTGAATTTGAATCCCAGCTTTGTCCCTTATTAGTTCTGTAAATTTGAACAACTTACTTAACCTCTCTGGACTTCAGTTTCATCGTATGTGAAATACATAATAGTACACCTTCAAGACCTTCTAAAACTAACACCCAAAAAAGATGTCCTTTTCATTATTGGAGAACAGTCTTGAGAGTCCCTTGGACTGCAAGGAGATCCAACCAGTCCATTCTGAAGGAGATCAGTCCTGGGATTTCTTTGGAAGGTATGATGCTAAAGCTAAAACTCCAGTGCTTTGGCCACCTCATGCGAAGAGTTGACTCATTGGAGAAGACTCTGATGCTGGGGGGATTGGGGGCAAGAGGAGAAGGGGATGCCAGAGGATGAGATGGCTGGATGGCATCACTGACTCGATGGATATGAGTCTGAGTGAACTCTGGGAGTTGGTGATGGACAGGGAGGCCTGGTGTGCTGCAATTCATGGTGTCGCAAAGAGTCAGACACGACTGAGCGACTGATCTGATCTGATCTTTCATTATAGGGGACTAGAATGCAAAAGTAGGAAGTCAAGAAACACCTGGGGTAGCAGGCAAGCTTGGCCTTGGAATACAGAATGAAGCAGGGCAAAGGCTAATAGAGTTTTGCCAACAGAATGCACTGGTCATAGCAAACACTCTTTTCCAACAACACAAGAGAAGACTCTACATGTGGGCATCACCAGATGGTCAACACCAAAATCAAATTGATTATATTCTTTGCAGCCAAAGATGGAGAAGCTCATACAGTCAGCAAAAACAAGACTGGGAGCTGACTATGGCTCAGATCATGAACTCTTTATTGCCAAATTCAGACTTAAATTGAAGAAAGTAGGGAAAACCACTAGACCATTCAGGTATGATCTAAATCAAATCCCTTATGATTATACAGTGGAAGTGAGAAATAGATTTAAGGGACTAGATCTGATAGCATGCCTGATGAACTATGGACTGAGATTAGTGACATTGTACAGGAGACAGGGATCAAGACCATCCCCATGGAAAAGAAATGCAAAAAAGAAAATGGCTGTCTGGGGAGGCCTTACACATAGTTGTAAAAAGAAGAGAAGTGAAAAGCAAAGGAGAAAATGAAAGATATAAGCACCTGAATGCAGAGTTCCAAAGAATAGCAAGGAGAGATAAGAAAGCCTTCCTCAGTGATCCAGAATGGGAAAGATGGAGATCTCTTCAAGAAAGTTAGAGTTACCAAGGGAATATTTCATGCAAAGATTGACTCGATAAAAGACAGAAATGGTATGGATCTAACAGAAACAGAAGATATTAAGAAGAGGTTGTAAGAATACACAGAAGAACTGTACAAAAAAGATCTTCATGACCAAGATAATCACGATGGTGTGATCACTCACCTACAGCCAGACTTCCTGGAATGTGAAGTCAAGTGGGCCTTAGAAAGCATCACTATGAACAAAGCTAGTGGAGGTAAGGAATTCCAGTTGAGCTATTTCAAATCCTGAAAGATGATGCTGTGAAAGTGCTGCACTCAATATGCCAGCAAATTTGGACAACTCAGCACTAGCCACAGGACTGGAAAAGGTCAGTTTTCATTCCAATCCCAAAGAAAGGCAATGCCAAAGAATGCTCAAACTTACACACAATTGCACTCATTTCACACGTTAGTAAAGTAATACTCAAAATTCTCCAAGCCAGGCTTCAGCAATATGTGAACTGTGAACTTCCAGATGTTCAAGTTGGTTTTACAAAAGACAGAGGAACCAAAGATCAAATTGCTAACATCCACTGGATCATGGAAAAAGCAAGAGAGTTCCAGAAAAACATTTATTTCTGCTTTATTGATTATGCCAAAGCTTTTGACTGTGTGGATCACAATAAACTATGGAAAATTCTGAAAGAGATGGGAATACCAGACCACCTGACCTGCCTCTTGAGAAACCTATATGCAGGTCAGTAAGCAACAGTTAGAACTGGACATGGAACAACAGACTGGTTCCAAATAGGAAATGGAGTTCGTCAAAACTGTATATTTTCACCCTGCTTATTTAACTTCTATGCAGAGTACATCATGAGAAATGCTGGGCTGGAAGAAGCACAACCTAGAATCAAGATTGCTGGGAGAAATATCAATAACCTCAGATATGCAGATGACACCACCCTTATGGCAGAAAGTGAAGAACTAAAGAGCCTCTTGATGAAGGTGAAAGAGGAGAGTGAAAAAAAGTTGGCTTAAGGCTCAACATTCAGAAAACAAAGATCATGGCATCCGGTCCCATCACTTCATGGCAAATGGATGGGGAAACAGTGGAAAGAGTGTCAGACATTATTTTTTTGGGCTCCAAAATCACTGTAGGTGGTGATTGCAGCCATGAAGTTAAAAGACACTTACTCCTTGGAAGGAAAGTTATGACTAACCTAGATACCATATTGAAAAGCAGAGACATTACTTTGCCAACAGAGGTCCATCTAGTCAAGGGTATGGTTTTTCCAGTGGTCATGTATGGATGTGAGAATTGGACTGTGAAGAAAGCTGAGTGCCAAAGAATTGATACTTTTGAACTGTGGTGTTAGAGAAGACTCTTGAGAGTCCCTTGGACTACAAGGAGATCCAACCAGTCCATTCTAAAGGAGATCAATCCTGGGTGTTCTTTGGAAGGACTGATGCTAAAACTGAAACTCCAGTACTTTGGCCACCTCATGCGAAGAGTTGACTCATTGGAAAAGACTCTGATGCTGGGAGGGATTGGGGGCAGGAGGAGATGGGGATGACAGAGGATGAGGTGGCTGGATGGCATCACTGACTCGATGGACATGAGTTTGTGTGGACTCCGGGAGTTGGTGATGGACAGGGAGGCCTTGCGTGCTGCGATTCATGGGGTCGCAGAGAGTCGGACACGACTGAGTGACTGAACTGAACTGAACTGTTCTACTTTCTAGGACTGAATTATGAAAGAATTTAGTAAAATAAGTCTGGAACAGTATAAGTATGCAACAATGCTTTTTATTTGTTATTTTTATTTATTATTAATACTTATTATATTTTTCATCAAAATCAGTGTTAACAACTAATACCCACTGATATCCACTATGCCTCATGCTCTTGTTTTAAGATAGTTGGTGTAACATTTCAAGGAAAGGAAGTCAAAATACAATGGTACCACTCTAATATGACAAGATGCTTAATTTTATTAAAAAAATTTTTATGCTTGCATAATGTTTTATTTTTTAATTGACTTATTATTTTTTAATTAAATTTATTTATTTTAATTAGAGGCTAATTACTTTACAATATTCTATTGGTTTTGCCATACATCAACATGAATCTGCCACGGGTGTACATGTGTTCCCAATCCTGAATCCCCCTCCCACCTCCCTCCCCATACCATCCCTCTGGGTCATCCCAGTGCACCAGCCCCAAGCTTCCTGTATCTTGCATTGAACCTGGACTGGCTATTTTTTTCTTATATGATATTATACATGTTTCAATGCCATTCTCCCAAATCATCCCCCTCTCCCTGTCCCGTAGAGTCCAAAAGACTGTTTTATACATCTGTGTCTCTTTTGCTATCTCCCATACAGGGTTGTCATTACCATCTTTCTAAATTCCATATATATGCGTTAGTGTATCAGGACATGGAAACAACCTAGATGTTCATCAAAAGATGAATGGATTAGAAAGCTGTGGTACGTATACACAATGGAATATTACGCAGCCATTAAAAAGAATACTAAACTAATTGACTTATTTTTAATTGAAGGATAATTGCTTTACAGTATTGTGCTGGTGTCTGTCATACATCAACATGCATCAGCCATAGGTATACACAGATCCCCTCCCTCTTGAATCTCCTTCCCACTCCATTCCACCCCTCTAGGTTGTCATAGAGCCTCAGTTTGAGCTCCTTGAGTCATACAGCAATTTCCCATGTGCTATCTATTTACATATGGTAGTGTATATGCTTCCACGCTACTCTCTCCATTCATAAGATGCTTGGTTTTAATAAACCAAATTCATCATAGCCGAATATTTCTGTTCTTTAGGTCTCCCATGCTTATCAGATTAAAGAAGTAAATGCTGCAATGAAATCAAAACAAGTCTAAATTACATCAGCAAAAGATGTTAAGTACTACTGTTCCCTCTTGCCTCTGAAATGTTCTCTGCCTCACAGAAGTGTCTGCCCCTATCTCATCTATGTTGCTGTGCCTAATTCTTAGATTTTATACCTTGGATAAGATATAGGGGTGATAACAGTTAAGAAGTTGAATGTTTTTCTGTAATTAATGTGATTTTGTCATTTTGATGCTTTGTGGAAGCAGTGGTATGGGTGGCATTCACCTTTTAGCCTTTATTATTATTTTTTTATAATCTTTTCCCATGATGGCCAGCCTTGTCCCACCCCTGGACATAATCACATTCCTGACCTGTAGTCCAAATATTTTACTAGTATCAACTTTATCGTGGACAACTTGCTGTTAAATCCTTCAACTAATCTTTGGTTTCAAATTAAGTAGCCGGATTTAGACTGGGGCTTAAAATTTTGGCTTTCTTGCTTTTGAGTTGAGCTGTACCTTGTGTAACAACCATCAACATTAAAATAGCCTGTGTCTTGAATCACTTTCGGGCTGTTGTGGTTTAGTTGCTAAATCATGTCTGACTCTTGTGACCCCACGGACTGTAGCCTTCCAGACTCCTTCAAATCCCTCCTCTGCCTATGGGATTCTCAAGGCTAGAATACTGGAGTGGGTTGCTATTCCCTTTCCAGGATATCTTTCTGACCCAGGGATCAAACCCAGATCTCCTGCATTGCAGGAGGATTCTTTACTGACTGAGTCACCAGGGAAGCCCTTTGAATCACTTTGGCTTGGGACAGTTGCCTTGCTCTGTTAGCAAAATGGTAGACGATATTCTGGGGAATGTGGCATAATCCTTCAAATTTTTATCCATATAAGTAGAAGAAATAGTCCTTGCTGATGTCACTGGTAGGAAAAACATTAAAAAAAATCAAAGTCCTTTTCAAATAAAGGAATTAAAAGTCAGACATGGAATAAAGTAAAGACAAAGTAACTTGCAGAGGTGGGACTTACAGATGGGGTACAGGTGGTGGATGGACTTGGTGGCAATTTTACTCATATCTAAAAGCTTTTGGAAGAACCAAGCTGGTCTGCCTCTGTTTCTCTTTCTCCCTCCCCATTTCTTCCCTCCCTCCCTTTACCCTCTCTTTGTTTCTCTCCATCTCTCTGACTCTCTGCTCCCTTTTGGTGGACAGGGATATGTAAATGGCAAAATGTAGCTTAAGAATCGGGGAAGGCAGTGGCACCCCACCCCAGTACTTTTGCCTGGAAAATCCCATGGACGGAGGAGCCTGGTAGGCTCCAGTCCGTGGGGTCGCTAAGAGTCGGACACGACTGAAGCGACTTAGCAGCAGCTTAAGAATAACTGCATCAAAATTTCATCTGCAATCTGAAAATGGTCTTGAGGCTATTTGTGGTTGCTTTTTTATTTACTTACATCTAATACTTTTCCATCCCTGCAATGTCTGAAATTTCTTAAAAATTTTTCCCTGAGACCCCCTACACTCAATATCACACACTTTTCTTTCTACATTGGAAGGTAATTCTGAATTCACTTCTGATCTGGTGGTTTTTTTTTTTTTTTTTTTTTTTTTTCACGCTTCTAGCAGCCATGGATAAAGTTTCACTTGTAATACTTAACTCTTTTTATAAACAGAAATTGTGGAATGAAAACTGAGGTCCTCTTCCTTTTAGGGGTGTGAAGAGAAACTCAAAGGTGCTCTTACTGGCCAAATATGGGGCAATGTGAACACTGAAAAAAAGACTGCAATTGTTTGAAACATGTTGAATATATAAAAGTCTCTAAGCTTATGGGAGAGAAGGCAAGGGAGTAAGAGAGAGAAGAAATCTCATTTATCATTATTGGAGGTAGAAGTGCAAAAACACCTTACTCTAAATGTCGATAATTAAAGTTAAAGAATTTGCATTCACCTTGCTTGTCCTGTGTGAATTACATTCAGGGAAATCAAACAGCTTGAACTGATGAAGGAAACTTCTTCTTAGCAGAAGTGTTTCAGGGAATAAATATGGAAATAATTAGAAAAAAATGACCAGTTTTAACACTCCTAGCGAATTTGTCTATCTAGATAATAATCATTAATAGATGCTAAAGTAATTACAGATATTCACAAAGTGTTCAAATATTGCCCTACAGATTACCTCCTGGATGTAAGAGGAAAGCGCAGCTACATACTGGGGAAGGTCAGCCTGCCATCCCCTGAATCCACTCAGAATCACTACAAGGGGGAGAGTCAGCAACTAGTCTGAACTGTTTTTGTCCAAAATGTTGAACTAGAGTCTAATGGAGCCTTCAGATCTATTTCTAGAAGGGTAATGGAACAAAGTAACTAGCACACTGAGGAAACAAGAAGAAAATTCAAAAGCTGGGTTATTCTGCAGAACAACTGCCTCAATTTTCAACAAGTCAATGTCAAAAAAACAAAGGGAGTTGTGAGATGACTGTTCCAGACTGAAAGAGATTTATGAAGTAGAATGGTGGTTGTCAGCAGCAACATGGCGCTGTTCATGGAGTATAAAGTTTCAGTTATACTAGATGAATTCTGTACAAAATCACGCCTATAGCTAATGCTACAACGTGCAGTTAAAAAGAACTGAGAGAACAGATCTCATGTTAGCACACGCACAAACTAAACAAAAATAGCCAACTTGCACAAGGAAACTTTTAGAAGTGATTGGATGTGTTTATTCACTTCAGCACTCTTGCCTGGAAAATCCCATGGGTGGAGGAGCCTGGTAGGCTGCAGTCCATGGGGTTGCACAGAGTCGGACACGACTGAAGTGACTTAGCAGTAGCAGCAGATATGTTTATTATGGTGATTGTGCTGATGTCTTCATGAGCGTTACACATTTTGTTCCAGATAAATTTATAAAGTTTAGTTGAAACAGAACCCATCATGCTCTGATCTCTTTTAATTCACTCTGACTTGCTTTTTACAGAGCTTTTTGCTTAGTTGCATATCCATACCTGGTATTTTCCTTTTTTAAGAACTCTCCCTTTTACATACCCTTCTTTGTAAGTATTCTTCATTCCTGAGACATCCCAGTTCGGTAGCCTCCAGAACCACAGAAGCCCATCACAAGACCACCCGGTGCCAGCACTGCTGGTCTCCAGTTGATTTCTAGATGAAAAGAATGCACGCCTTGCCTTGCGTGTGTCCTGATCCTTATCAGCAAAACTGCTCCCTGAACCAGTACTCTAAGACTCCTCACAACCTCCTTGGAAGAAAATAGTAAAATTCTGTAAAGCAATTATCTTTCAATAAAAAATAAATTAATTTAAAAAAAAAACAAAAACAAAAAAACCTCCTTGGATTGGGACACACTGTTTTGAGGGCATTAGCCTGCTGTGGCTCCCTTTGCCTTGCAAAGCAATAAAGCTAGTCTCTTCTGCTTCACCCAAAACTCTGTCTCCAAGATTCAATTCAGTACCAGTGTACAGATGCCAGAATTCAGCAACAGTATGTCCAAACTGTGCACGTTAAGTACATACAGATATTTGTATATCAATTATATCTCAATATAGCTGTTTTTAAAAAATAAAGACTTAAGAGATGTCTCATCCAAGTATTACATTTATGATTATTTATTGAAGCCTGGTTTGAACGTGTAAAAGATGTTTGGGGGACAACTGGGGAATTTTGAATATGAACAGGATATTTGATGGAATTAAGACAATACTGTAAATCTTGTTGGGAATGATAATCTGTTTAATTCACTCTGACTTGCATTTTACAGATGACTTGCTTTTCTGCTTAGTTTCATATCCACACACCTGGTGTTTTTCTCTGTTGAGAACACTCCTTCTACACACCGTTCTTTGTAAACATTCTTCATTTCTGAGAGAAGAGCACAGTTCAATAACCTCCAAAACCACAGAAGCATATCACAGGCCCAGCTGATGCCAACACTGCTGGTCTTCAGATGATAGCTGGATGGAAGGAATGCGGGCCCTGCCTGCACATAGATCTTTATTGACAACCCTGCTCCCTAAACCATTACAGTAAGATTCCTCAACCCCACCCTGGGTTGGGACACACAGCTTTGAGGGCATTAGCCTGCTATGGCCCTCTTTGCCTGGCAAAGCAGTAAAGTTATTTTCTGCTTTACCAAAAATTCTATCTCTGAGATTCAATTTTGTGCTGATGGACAGAGACCGGAATTTAGCCACACTGTGTCAGGTTCAAACTATACACATTAAATACATACAGAGTTTTATATGTCAACTATACCTCAATAAAGTTATTTTTTTTTTAAAGAAAGACTTAAGAGATGTAATATCCAATTATTGAAACGTATGATTATTGAATCCTGGTTTGACCTTGTAAAAGATGTTTTGGGTACAACTGGGGAATTTTGAACAAGATATGAACAAGATATTTGATGGAATTAAGACAATACTGTAAATCTTGTTGAAAATGATAATGGCATTAACTTTAAGTAAGAAATGCTATGTTTTAGAAAGGAGAGGCATATACACATTTGGAGATAAAGTTTCATTTGTTTGACATTTACTTTAAAATATTCTGCACCCCCCACCAAAAAAGGAAAGAATATAGTAAAATGTTACTCATTGTTAAAATCAGATGATAGGTAACTGAGAATTAATTATGTTATTCCAGTCTGCTACTGCTGCTGCTGCTGCTAAGTCCCTTCAGTCGTGTCCGACTCTGTGCGACCCCATAGACGGAAGCTCACCAGGCTCCCCCGTCCCTGGGATTCTCCAGGCAAGAACACTGGAGTGGGTTGCCATTTCCTTCCCCAATGCATGAAAGCGAAAAGTGAAAGTGAAGTCGCTCAGTCGTGTCCAACTCCTAGCGACCCCATGTACTGGAGCCTACCAGGATCCTCCATCCATGGGATTTTCCAGGCAAAAGTACTGGGGTGGGGTGCACCTACTGATAAAAATGTTTGAAAACATTCAATAAAAAGTATAAAAGAAGTGAGGGTCCAGAATTCCTCTGTAATAAAGAAATAGGTGAAATCACATCCATCACTGCTTCTTTTCTCATGGTCGGTTGAGATCCACAATAAGGATAGTAAACTTGGTAGAATTTTCAATGAAACTGCTGTGAATGTAAGTACATATTGTCATTAGTGTAACCAATATGTTCAGGCCTCATTTATCTGTGACAAAAATTAAATCACAAATCCAATTTTAAAAAATCTGAAATAAGAAATATAACATATAAGATATATATATATATATAACAAGATATATGTAAAGTACAAAATATATAGCATATATTACTTTATGTGTGTGTGTGCTTGGGCTTTCCAGGTGGTGTTAGTGGTAAAGAACCTGCCTGCCAACGCAGGAGACGAAACACAGTTTCAATCCCTGGATTGGGAAGATCCCCTGGAGGAGGGCATGGCCCTCCTCCCACTCCAGTATTCTTGCCTGGAGAATCCCATGGACAGAGGAGTCTGGTGGGCTACAGTTCATATGGTCACAAAGACTGGAGTGATTAAGCATGCACATGTGCATTTGTGCTCAGTTGTACAGTTGTGTCCAACTCTTTGTGACCTATAGACTGTAGTCGGCCAGGCTCCTCTATCCATGGGATTCTCTAGGCAATACTGGAGTGGGCTGCCATTTCCTCCTCCAGGGGATCTTCCTGACCCAGGGATTGAATCTACATCTCCTGCAGCTCCTGCATTGCACAATGAGCCACGAGGAAGCCCACACACACACACACACACACACACACACACACACACACACACACACACACATGTTAAAAGCAAGGCCAAGTACAATAGAATGATATCACATGGAATACCACTCCCTCCAGAGTTAATTATTTCTATTTTAGGTTGGCAGGTAGTATTCTATCAATTTAAGTTCATACTTCTTATTGACTATACAGATGTTAGATGGAATTCATTGAGTTGTCATTGGGGAAGATGAGGAATCTAGATCACTTTCAGCTTCTCTCTGCCACAGTAAGATTTTCGCCTTATATTACTACTTTTAGTGCTTCTGTGGATTGTGTTTTTTATTGTTTTATCTAACACAGTCAAACCTTTATTTCATGTTAGATCACCTGTAGTCACTGTGTCTTCACTGCCAGCAGGTACAGTAAATAATACTACTGCCCTACTTCCTGTTTTTCACCTCTCTTCCAACCCAACCAAAGAAATGGTAGAAATAGTACTTTTATGAATGAATGAATAACAATTTTAGGAAGCAAGGAAGAGAACCAAGGGCCAATGAGAGATTTGGAGCAGTTTCTGGAAGTCAGAAAACAATGTCACTGCTGAGGGCGCAGAATGGGAAGCACAGCTTAATGCAGCAGGAGGTTGGATGCCATGGACCCTGAGGGCAAGAGAGCTGCCTGTTTGTGCCTTTACTCTTCTCTCCTCATTACTTTGGATGGACTGTTGTCCATTCTGCTCTCACTACAGGCCCCTGGTATGAGTCAGAAACGGCAGTGTCCTTCAGACCCACTGGATCCATTTGGTCAGGGGAAGTGTTTAGAAGACTTAAACACAGTCTCTGCCTCCCCAGGACTGGTGGAGGGCCGGCAGAGTGACTGCAGCCGGCCTCACGTGCTGGGAAGACCCAGGGGCTCAGCTTGCGTTTGGTGGCTGTGGTGGCTGAGGGTCCCAGGTCACAGCACGAGAGTCACGTTTCTCCTCTCAAGCAGTTTCTTGACCTTGTTCCTCCGCTGGGAGCCTCTTGAGACAAGTAGGATGGGGCTCTGGCCCTTTCTAATGCCACTCCCTCCCCAGGTACCCCTGGAAGCCCCACAACTCTCATGGGTACCCGAGTGGCTGTCCCCTCATGAAGGTGACAACCTGGCTGGGACAGCTCTGAGGGAGCCTGTGCCCTGAGTCTGAAACCACCCCCCCACCCCATGGCTCTGCACCGTTCCTGACAAAGGAGGAAGCCCGCAAGATCCAGCGGCCACCCAGGTTGCCTGGGGTGAGTTCTGGCCATGGATGACCAGAACCTGCTCTCCCATTTTCCTCCTCCTGGCCAACACACGTGTGGTCTTAGAGGTTCCTTCTTTTGAAAACCTCAAACGTCCCCGCTTTCTGAGTGTGCTAGGTACTTTGACTGGTGTTTAGATCCTGCAGATCTTGCCCTGACTCCCCCTCATTGTTACACTTACCACCTCCTAACACCTGCTTAGTCCCATTCCCATTCCTTAAAATTAAGTTCATGTGCCCTCTCTTGCCTGGGCTATTAGGCCCTGGATATAATCATCTCAGCCTGCAACTGGCATGTGTCAGCCCCACAAGCGCGGGTATGGCTGGGGTCACCGCTGAGCACCACCATCATCCATTCTCAGTTCTCTTCCTACATCTCAACAGAATGTGAGAGTTTGACACTCTCTCCTCCCTTGACACACTTCCACCCTTTCTTCTTCTAGGGAGGCCGCTTCTTTGGCTGTTCTCCTTTTACAGACTTTCAGGGAAATGAGATCAGAGCCGTGCAAGGAAAATAAATGGTTTCCTGTAAATACACTCCCGAGTTCTGTGGATCTGAGGAAAAGGAGTGAATGGATCTCTGAGTGGATGGATCTGTTTGCAGAACTTGCTGTGAAGAGTGGGGTGACTCCATTGAGAAAAGTCCTACTGAGGGAGTCTGATCCAAGTCTGGTTCCATCTTAGTTCATCTGCTCATGAAGGCCTGTTTAGCTGTAGAGCAAACGTCTTTCTCTGAAACGAAGACTTTGCTGTACCTGCTCTTAAGGTGGGTCAGGGCACATGTCATGTTTCATGCAGTAGAAGCCTTCATGGTTGAAACCTGCTGTGTCCAGGTAGCCACCAGCCACACGTGGCTCTTAAGCACTTGAAATGTGGCTGGTGCAAATGGAGGTGCACTGTAAGTATAAACACACTCCAGATTGCAAAGTCTTAGCATTAAAAAAGAAACCTGGAGTGTAAAATATCTTAATTTTACACTGATTATATGTTACCGTGCTAATGTGTTGCGTTAAATAAAATCTATTATTAAAACTGGGCTTCCCAGGTGGTGCTAGTAGTAAAGAATCCACCTGTCAATGCAAGTAGACAAGAGATGCAGGTTTGATTCCTGGGTTGGGAAGATCCCCTGAAGAAGGGAAGGGCAACCCACTCCAGTATTCTTGCCTGGAGAATCTCATGGGCAGAGGAGCCTGGAGGGCCACAGTCCATGGGTTTCACAAAGAGTCGAACAAGACTGAAGTGATTGAGCATGCATGTATCATTAACATTAATTTCATCTGCTTTTTTGACTTTTTAAATACAGCATTTGAAATTATAGGGATGGCTCACATATTCCTGGTTTTTAACATGTTCTTTTTTAAAAAAAAATATTTATTTTAATTGAAGGATAATTAATTTACAATATTATGATGGTTTTTGCCAAATATCTGTATGAATTGGCCATAGACATACATATCCCCTCCCTCCTGAATGGCCACCCTCCCCGCTTCCCTCCCTACATGGGATGACTTGAGAGAATAGCATTGAAACTTAATGTTGTATTAGTGGCTCACTTGTTTCCGACTCTGAGATGCCATGGGCTGTAGCCCACCTGGCTCCTCTGTTCATGGCAAGAATACTGGAGTGGGTTACCATTTCCTTCATTCCTATTTTTAAAGTATCCAGCTCCAGGCACAGTTGAACTTGTTATTTTGTCCTGAAACCACACCCAGAGGGCGTTTGGAGAGGATCTGGTGGAAGGGTTTCTTGTCCTCTAGAGAGCAGATACACCTCACTTTCTCTTGGATGGATGAACAGAAGAGACACAATGAAGGGATCCTCTCAGAGTCACATGAGTTTGACAAGGGAGGTCCCAGTGAGGAAGTCAGTCACCCTTCCTGAAGCACCTGCTCTCAGGTCCTGGCCCAAGGAAAACCCCCACTGTGCTTTTTCCTTTCCCCCAAGTGTTCTCTCACCCCTCGCAGGAGGTTAGATGACTCTTTTGTGGGGCCATCCTGAGGTTGAGGACTGTGTGTACACCGAGAGCTGAGCTGGCAATCGGACACCTGTGAGATCATTGGATTTAACTTACTTTAAAATCCTCGAATTAGTCATTGTTGCTCTGTGTTCTTTAGAGCACAATGATGCTTCAGAGAATAATCCCAATGGAATGATGAGGAACATGGTTTAGTGCTTTGTGAAAATTACCGACTTGTTTTCGCATTATTATCTGTGTTGGTGGACTAATCACTAGAGTTATATAGAAAGTGAAAGGGAAGTCGCTCAGTCATGTCCAACTCTTTGCGACCTCATGGACTGTAGCCTATCAGGCTCCTCAGTTCATGGAATTTTCCAGACAAGAGTACTGGAGTGGGTTGCCATTTCCTTCTCCATGGGATCTTCCCAACCCAGGGATTGAACCCAGGACTCCCGCATTGCAGGCAGACACTTTACCGTCTGAGCCACCAGGGAAGTCCAGAGTTATATAACCTGCTGCTATCTGTTGTCTGGATTCTGCCACATTTCTAGATCCCCACTGTTGGAGAAAGAGAGCCTGGGACACCTGGGGTAGTATTATGGAAGTCAGGGGAAGTGAGGTGAATAAAAACAAGTGAAGATTAGTTGGCAAGAGAAGGAAGAGAATGGAAGATACAGAGTAAAAAGATGAGGGTAGTATTTAATCAAGACCATTCCCATGGAAAAGAAATGCAAAAAAGCAAAATGGCTGTCTGGGGAGGCCTTACAAATAGCTGTGAAAAGAAGAGAAGCAAAAAAGCAAAGGAGTAAAGGAAAGATATAAACATCTGAATGCGGAGTTCCAAAGAATAGCAAGAAGCGATAAGAAAGCCTTCTTCAGCGATCAGTGCAAAGAAATAGAGGAAAACAACAGAATGGGAAAGACTAGGGATCTCTTCAAGAAAATCAGAGATACCAAAGGAACATTTCATGCAAAGATGGGCTCGATGAAGGACAGAAATGATATGGACCTAACAGAAGCAGAAGATATTAAGAATAGATGGCAAGAATACACAGAAGAACTGTACAAAAAAGATCTTCACGACCCAGATAATCATGATGGTGTGATCACTGACCTAGAGCCAGACATCCTGGAATGTGAAGTCAAGTGGGCCTTAGAAAGCATCACTACAAACAAAGCTAGTGGAGGTGATGGAATTCCAGTGGAGCTATTACAAATCCTGAAAGATGATGCTGTGAAAGTGCTGCACTCAATATGCCAGCAAATCTGGAAAACTCAGCAGTGGCCACAGGACTGGAAAAGGTCAGTTTTCATTCCAATCCCAAAGAAAGGCAATGCCAAAGAATGCTCAAACTACCGCACAATTGCACTCATCTCACACGCTAGTAAAGTAATGCTCAAAATTCTCCAAGCCAGGCTTCAGCAATACATGAACTGTGAACTTCCAGATGTTCAAGCTGGTTTTAGAAAAGGCAGAGGAACCAAAGATCAAATTGCCAACATCTGCTGGATCATGGAAAAAGCAAGAGAGTTTCAGAAAAGCATCTATTTCTGCTTTATTGACTATGCCAAAGCCTTTGACTGTGTGGATCACAATAAACTGTGGAAAATTCTGAAAGAGATGGAATATCAGACCACCTGATCTGCCTCTTGAGAAATCTGTATGCAGATCAGGAAGCAACCGTTAGAACTGGACATGGAAAAACAGACTGGTTCCAAATAGGAAAAGGAGTTTTTCAAGGCTGTATATTGTCACCCTGCTTATTTAACTTATATGCAGAGTACATCATGAGAAACGCTGGACTGGAAGAAACACAGGTTGGAATGAAGATTGTCAGGAGAAATATCAATAACCTCAGATATGCAGATGATACCACCCTTATGGCAGAAACTGAAGAGGAACTAAAAAGCCTCTTGATGAAAGTGAAAGAGGAGAGTGAAAAAGTTGGCTTAAAGCTCAACATTCAGAAAACAAAGATCATGGCATCTGGTCCCATCACTACATGGGAAATAGATGGGGAAAGAGTGCAAACAGTGTCAGACTTTCTTTTTCTGGGCTCCAAAATCACTACAGATCATGAGTGCAGCCATGAAATTAAAAGACGCTTACTCCTTGGAAGGAAAGTTATGATAGCATATTGAAAAGCAGAGACATTACTTTGCCAACAAAGGTTTGTCTAGTTAAGGCTATGGTTTTTCCTGTGGTCATGTATGGATGTGAGTTGGACTGTGAAGAAGGCTGAGTGCCGAAGAATTGATGCTTTAGAACTGTGGTGTTGGAGAAGACTCTTGAGAGTCCCTTGGACTGCAAGGAGATCCAACCAGTCCATTCTGAAGGAGATCAGCCCTGGGATTTCTTTGGAAGGAATGATGCTAAAGCTGAAACTCCAATACTTTGGCCACCTGATGCGAAGAGTTGACTCATTGGAAAAGACTCTGATGCTGGGAGGGATTGAGGGCAAGAGGAGAAGAGGACGACAGAGGATGAGATGGCTGGATGGCATCACTGACTCGATGGACGTGAGTCTGAGTGACCTCCGGGAGTTGGTGATGGACAGGGAGGCCTGGTGTGCTGCGATTCATGGGTTCAGTTGGACACGACTGAGTGACTGATCTGAGTATTTAATAGCTTTGGGGAGTTGACTGTGTATCCACCCCATATGAAAGATTTTTAGTATTGATAGTATTTCTCTTACTTCCCATAATCACTCCCTGAGGAAGGTAGTAATATCATCCCATTTTACAGATGAAAACACTGACACAGAGTAAGGTTAAATAATCTGCCAGACTAGGATTTGAGCCCAATCTGACTTTAGAGTGTTTGTTCTTAATGATTGTACTTCCTGCCCATGAGTAGAATTAGGATAGGGGATTACATAGGAAAGAGACATGTCAAAAGGAAATAGAGGGAATAAAATAATGACACCCTAGAAATGTGAGTAGCATAGAGGAAGAGAGAAAAGTTTGACTTGTAGGAGATAGGAAGGAAGTGGAAAACAACTATAGTTTCAACCCTTGTTTATATAACTGCTGCTGCTGCTGCTAAATCGCTTCAGTTTGTCGGACAGTGTGTCCAACTCTGCGACCCCATAGACGACAGCCCACCAGGCTTCCCCATCACTGGGATTCTCCAGGCAAGAACACTAGAGTGAGTTGCCATTTCCTTCTCCAATGTTTATATAACTGGAAGATCCCTATTCTCACATTCATCAGCAAAATTTCTATTTAAGCTTTATTTTTTCTATAGGGTTCTATTTATGATATGGTTTATGGAACCACTTTTCCCAGTGCAGGAACTTGTGAAGAGGGAGCCGTTGTCAGAAGTGATGACATAGATGCTAGAGCACGGTGTTCTGCAGGGTGAGGAAAGGTACGTTTTGAGAGTGTGAGGGGTTTTCCCATGCAGACTCAGCAGAACCATAAAGATGGAAGGTACCCTAACTCCAAGCCAGGGCTCTGGGATGTTGGCCTGCATTTCTCTGTACCTCATGGGTCCTTGAAAGGGTGCACAACACTCCCTTGCCTCTGAGATGCTAGGAAAGCCATGAGCAGGGATGCATGTGAGCCCAGCTGGACCACATGCTGCCCTCAGCTTGGGAGGACATTTTGATCAGTCCAAGGGAAAATAGGAAAGCAAAACCAATGCAGTGCTTCACATAAAGATACATGTACATAATTTAACAAAGGATTTGGAGATTATTTCTAATTTGGGCATTGAAATGTCCCCCTTTGTCAAGCCAAAAATTGAAAATTCTATCTTAAAAACAAAATATTGAGAAGAAAGTTGAAGGAAACAAGTTATATGAAACTGAAAGTTTTAAAACCAAGAAAATAGTACCCAGGTGGACAGCAAAGGGACTCCACCATCAGATCAGATCAGATCAGATCAGTCACTCAGTCGTGTCCGACTCTTTGCGACCCCATGAACTGCAGCACGCCAGGCCTCCCTGTCCAGCACCAACTCCCGGAGGTCACTCAGACTCACATCCATCGAGTCAGTGATGCCATCCAGCCATCTCATCCTCTGTCGTTCCCTTCTCCTCCTGCCCCCAATCCCTCCCAGCATTAGAGTCTTCTCCAATGAGTCAACTCTTCACATGAGGTGGCCAAAATACTGGAGTTTCAGCTTTAGCATCATTCCTTCCAAAGAAATCCCAGTTCTGGAGTTATTTCTCCACTGATCTCCAGTAGCATATTGGGCCCGTACTGACCTGGGGAGTTTCTCTTTCAGTATCCTATCATTTTGCCTTTTCATACTGTTCATGGGGTTCTCAAGGCAAGAATACTGAAGTGGTTTGCCATTCCCTTCTCCAGCTGACCACACCCTGTCCGATCTCTCCACCATGACCCGCCCATCCTGGGTTGCCCCACAGGCATGGCTTACTCCCCTCCCATCCAGGCTGCCATGTAACATTAAGCAGAGGGGTCCCTGTGCTATATTGTCCTTTAATCGGAACAACTTTTGCAACTCTTTTGCAATCCCACGGACTTTAGCCCACTAAGCTCCTCCATCCATTGGATTTCTCAGGCAACAATACTGAAGTGGATTGCCATTTCCTTCTCCAGGGGCTCTTCCTGACCCAGGGATGGAAGCTGCATCTCCTTGCAGTGCAGATGGATTCTTTATCATTGAGCCACCAGGGAAGTCCTCCCTGTGCTGTAAGAGGTTACTAATTTTTGAAATCCAAAGTGTGGAAAACATAGAGTTGTAAAAGTGTTTCAAAAACACAGTAATAAATGATCCATTGGGGCAGGAAGAGAGAAAACAGCTCAAGGTTATGTCATATGGCAAGATTTCCTGAGGTCTTCAGAAGGAACAAGCCTCAGGATGGGATTTGTATGCAGTTATGCATTCCCTTGGGCTTGCAACAGCTGTACCCCCATATCTGAGTTATCTTCATAAGGAGGTAGATTAACTTTAGCCTGCCCAGAGAATCTGTCATGAAGCAACCCCTTTATCTAATGTACTGAGTGAGTAAACATTTCTTAGCTTTACAAAGTCTTTCAGAGTGGGGCAAGGAAGGGGTTGCAAAAGTGATCCAGGCAACTAGTACAAACTTCAGTACGGAAATAATGTGTGTTTCCCTCCAATATCCAATACATGGTACGTATTTTATTATAGATAAATATGAAAGAAATTTCATGCACAATCATAAGCAACATGAAGCACCCCTTGGTGCTGACCGCTGATCTCTCGCCACTGATCCCTTGTGCTCAGAACCCTTTTTTGACTGGTTCCAAGTTCTTCAGTTCTTCCCAGTGGTCATCTCTTCATAGCTGAGAATTTATCAACAATGCTTTCATAGAAGAGGAAAATCAGAAATGAGAAGCCTTCCTAAATTTCCTCTAGAAATAAAACATCAAAGTGGTTGGAGAGAACAACAGACACAATCCTAAGGATGAGAGACCATTATTATCTCCATTTGACAGATGAGGAACCTGAAATTCAAAGAGGATAAATAAAATAGTCAAGGTCACAGGAAGGGCAAACCATAACCTGAGATCTGAACAATTCCTAACCCAGATCCTAACCACAACACCATACTGCTTCTCATACCATTAGGACAGCTCACTTCCCAAGTAGACTCTCAACCATAAGTCAACTGCAGAGTGAAGTCTTTTTCCTTATACCACCAGAGTGCATGACAACATAGTGCTTTAACAGGTTGACTTTGAAAATATTACATTCACTTCTACTTGTAATGATATAGCCAACAGCTAGTGTCTCAGCCTTACATTCCTTTTTTCATCATATTTTTTTCTACCACTTGGCCAGTCCTTTGCCATATACAGATGTTCAAGTCCAAATGTTACCTGGTCACACCAAATGAAGACACCTGCATATTATGTTGCCACATTTAAGTGCCTCTGAACTTGTCACTAGCCAAAGCAGGGACTTTACAGTCTTCCATTACACTCCCCCTGAACAAAAAGTCTTCCCAGCTGTTTCTAAACATTCCCAAACAGGTGCCTCATGTTATCTATCTGCTGACCTTACTGTGTTTGTCTCTTTTGCCCCTCTCTGCTTTGGTTCATGCTTGCTCACATGTAATGCTTGCAAAGCTACTTGAAGAAGCCTCACTGAGACTTCCATGTCTTTATCTTAACACTCTGGATAATGTTGCCTTCAGAAGCTATCTCCTTCTAATGCTAGTAAAGCTGGTGATCCTTGGGGTGCCACAGTGGTGCTAGATTTCAGGTAGAGGTCATGTTGTTGTTGTCATTCCGTCACTCAGTTGTGCCCAACTTTGCAACCCCATGGACTGCAGCACACCAGGCTCCTCTGCCCTTCACTCTCTCCTGGAGTTTGCTCAAACTCAGGTCCATTGAGTTGTTGATGCCATCCAACCATCACTGATGCTACATTTTTGCACTGAAGTCCTGTACCAGCATTGTTTGTGCCAAAGCTTATAAAAGTGTTATCCACACTAATAAACATGTGAGGTTTATGTAGTTCAACCAACCAAAATTCCTTGCTTCATGTTATTAAATCATTCAATAATAGCATTTAGAGTTAAAGGGGGTGGTGAAAAGCTCCTGTGCTTCTGCTGCTGCTAAGTCACTTCAGTTGGTCCAGCTCTGTGCGACCCCATAGACAGCAGCCCATCAGGCTCCCCCGTCCCTGGGATTTTCCAGGCAAGAACACTGGAGTGGGTTGCCATTTCCTTCTCCAGTGCATGAAAGTGAAGTCGCTCAGTCGTGTCGACTCTAGCGACCCCATGTACTGCAGCCCACCAGGCTCCTCGGTCCATGGGATTTTCCAGGCAAAAGTACTGCAGTGGGGTGCCATTGCCTTCTCCAGTGTTAACCTTGTACATGATGCCAAATTCCCATGGAGTCAATGGTTTTCTAACTTTAACATGTTTCAGAATCGCCTGGAAAGCTTGTTAAGTCACAAGTGTTTCTTGTAGTATGTATTGACAGAAAATTTTCTTAGCTGGCTTTACCTGAATATGCTTTATTTTACCTTCATTGCTGGAGGATATTTTTGTTGCATATAGAATTCTGTGTTGACAGTTGTTTTTCATAAACGTTTTAAACATGTCCTTTCTCTGTTTACTGGCCTCTATTACTTCCAATCAGAAGTCAGCTATCATTCAAGTCATTCACGTTTTATGTTTTGTGTCAGTTTCCTCTGTTTACTGTCAAGATGTTCTCTTTATATTTAGTTTTCAGCACTTTAACTACAAGGTGCTTAAGAGTGGTTTTCTTCAAATCTGTCCTGCCTGGGGCTCCATGAAATGCTCAAATCTATACACTTATTTTTTTCTCCAACCTTAGAACATTTTGTGGAGAAGGAAATGGCAACCCACTCCAGTATTCTTGCCTGGAGAATCCCAGGGACAGAGGATCCTGGTGGGCTGCCGTCTATGGGGCTACCCAGAGTCAGACGCGACTGAAGCAACTTAGCAGCAGCAGCAGTAGGACGTTTTGGCACTGTGATTTCTTTAAAAGCACCCCCCTCTTTTTCCCCCCTTTATTCTCTGTCTTCTCTGCTTTCGGAACTTGTTAAAATTAAAACAAATGGAGACCAGCCTTGAAAATTCCCTGAGCAGACAAAACCAATTTAGTCAGACAAGTAAAGCTTAATTTAGCTTACTTTGCAAGAATAACTTGACCTGGGTCATTTCTGGTTTTTGACTCTGGAAATCATAAGCAAAATTTCAACTGTTGATATGAGATAACCACTGACCAATTCCCTATCATTTAAGAAAATTCTATTATTATAATTAACCACTGTGAAGAATAAACTGCTACTGTCTCCTTACCCTGGAGCATCATACCATGTTCAATCTGAATGCTCCAGGTTCACAAATTGTCTTTTTGATGTGTATGTAATAAACGTTTGCTAATTAGTACTTGGTGATTCACTGGTTTTATGTTGGCTGTTTCTGAACTTTTGACAGATCCCAACTTCATCTATATTAAACTTTATGATGCTGTTCCTGAGTCCTGACTCATCTAAAAAAATTTTTTTTTAAAGCACTGGATAATAACTGTGATTTATCTTTAAGTTCACTGACTTTCCTCTTTAATCTTCATTCTGCTGTTGAGTATATCCAATATTTTAAAAAAAAACTTAGTTCTAAAATTTACATTAAAAAGTAGTGTATATCCTTCTGCCTGAATTTCTATGATTTTATCTATTGAATATTTATGAAAAGAATATTTTTCTTTATGTCATTGAGAATAGTTTAAAATCTTCTAATTTTAACATCTGAGTCTTCTTAGGGTTAGTGTCCATTGAATGTTTTCTTTTATCCTGAAAATGGGGCACATTTTCCTGTTTATTCAAAACTAGAAAAAAATTCTGGATGCTATAAATATTATGTTGTAAAGACTGTGGAATCTGCTATATTCCTCTGATAAGTATTGTTTTTATTTGTATTGTTTCAGCACTCATTGACTTGGTTGGACTCAAATGCAAACCTATTCCTCTAGAAGCAGTTCAAATCTCAGTTCAGTTCTTTATCCTTTGCTAAGCAGCTTGGAATCTGCCCTATACATTCATGGTCTGGGGACAGCCAGAGATTTTGTTGAAGCTTGTACGCAGCATTTGGAAATACCTCCCTTTCTCTTTCTCCCTAGTTTGTAGAGTTCTCCTCTCACTTTCCAGTTTCTACTAGCTGTCTTTTCTGGTTCTTCAAGTCAGAAAAGTGGAAGATTTGCTTTAAGAGCTTTAGATGCCCTGCATAGCACAGACTAAAATTTTCCTCAGGCTCAAAGCTTTCAAAACAGGAAACACATTGGTACCATTCTTGTTTTTCAAATATCAACCACTTTTCAGAGTCTGCCTACTTTTAGTTTCTCTGCCTTCCACCCCGATTCTATAATAACTGTTTGTGGGAGGATTTGCTCATTAGAAGCTTACTTAGCCATAGTAAAAGCAGAACATCCTCTAGTGATTTGAAAGATGTACATGCTACTCATTTTGATAGTAACACTGAAAATGTTAATCTACTTTAATTTTTATTTAGGCATTAATATCTTGAGTTAATCAGTACCTATGGGAAAACAACAGAATGGGAAAGACTAAGGATCTATTCAAGAAAATCAGAGATACCAAAGGAATATTTCATGCAAAAATGGGCTCAATAAAGGACAGAAATGGTATGGACCTAACAGAAGCAGAAGATATTAAGAAGAGGTGGCAAGAATACACAGAAGAACTGTACAAAAAAGAGCTTCACAACCCAGATAGTCATGATGGTGTGATCACTGACCTAGAGCCAGACATCCTGGAATGTGAAGTCAAGTGGGCCTTAGAAAACATCACTAGGAACAAAGCTAGTGGAGGTGATGGAATTCCAGTGGAGCTATTCCAAATCCTGAAAGATGATGCTGTGAAAGTGCTGCACTCAATATGCCAGCAAATCTGGAAAACTCAGCAGTGGCCACAAGATTGGAAAAGGTCAGTTTTCATCCCAATCCCAAAGAAGGGCAATGCCAAGGAATGCTCAAACTACCGCACAATTGCACTCATCTCACACGCTAGTAAAGTAATGCTCAAAATTCTCCAAGCCAGGCTTCAGCAATATGTGAACCGTGAGCTTCCTGATGTTCAAGCTGGATTTAGAAAAGGCAGAGGAACCAGAGATAAAATTGCCAACATCCACTGGATCATCAAAAAAGCAAGAGAGTTCCAGAAAAACATCTATTTCTGCTTTATTGACTATGCCAAAGCCTTTGACTGTGTAGATCACAATAAACTGTGGAAAATTCTGAAAGAGATGGAATACCAGACCACCTGATCTGCCTCTTGAGAAATCTGTATGCAGGTCAGGAAGCAACAGTTAGAACTGGTCATGGAACAACAGACTGGTTCCAAATAGGAAAAGGAGTACGTCAAGGCTGTATATTGTCACCCTGCTTATTTAACTTATATGCAGAGTACATCATGAGAAATGCTGGACTGGAAGAAACACAAGTTGGAATCAAGATTGCTGGGAGAAATATCAATAACCTCAGATATGCTGATGACACCACCCTTATGGCAGAAAGTGAAGAGGAACTCAAAAGCCTCTTGATGAAAGTGAAAGTGGAGAGTGAAAAGGTTGGCTTAAAGCTCAACATTCAGAAAATGAAGATCATGGCATCTGGTCCCATCACTACATGGAAAATAGGTGGAGAAACAGTGGAAACAGTGTCAGACTTTCTTTTTCTGGGCTCCAAAATCACTGCAGATGGTGACTGCAGCCATGAAATTAAAAGACGCTTACTCCTTGGAAGGAAAGTTATGACCAACCTAGATAGCATATTCAAAAGCAGAGACATTACTTTGCCAACAAAGGTTCGCCTAGTCAAGGCTATGGTCTTTCCTGTGGTCATGTATGGATGTGAGAGCTGGACTGTGAAGAAGGCTGAGCGCCGAAGAATTGATGCTTTTGAACTGTGGTGTTGGAGAAGACTCTTGAGAGTCCCTTGGACTGCAAGAAGATCCAACCAGTCCATTCTGAAGGAGATCAATCCTGGAATTACTTTAGAAGGAATGATGCTAAAGCTGAAACTCCAGTATTTTGGCCACCACATGCAAAGAGTTGACTCATTGGAGAAGACTCTGATGCTGGGAGGGATTGAGGGCAGGAGGAGAAGGGGACGACAGAGGATGAGATGGCTGGATGGCATCACTGACTCGATGAATGTGAGTCTGAGTGACCTCCGAGAGCTGGTGATGGATAGGGAGGCCTGGCGTGCTGCGGTTCATGGGGTCGCAAAGAGTCAGACACGACTGAGCGAATGATCTGATCTGATGGCTTACCAAAACCCAAACAAACACACACCACAAAACTTAGCAGGACTTACTTCTGTCTTTTCTTTGCCATCATCTATGCTGAGATGATCTGGGATTCTAGTTTCAAACTACTAACCTTTTAAAATTTAGACTTCTTTAATTTCCTTGCTTATCCTTGTTTCCTATGACTGGTATCTTCTCTGAAGTCATTTATTTCTCCTTTTGGAGTATGCTGCTACTGCTGCTAAGTCGCTTCAGTCATGTCCGACTCTGTGCGACCCCAGAGACGGGCAGCCCACCAGGCTCCCCCTTCTCTGGGATTCTCCAGGCAAGAACACTGGAGTGGGTTGCCATTTCCTTCTCCAATGCATAAAAGTGAAAAGTGAAAGTGAAGTCGCTCATTCGTGTCCGACTCTTAGCGACCCCATGGACTGCGGGCCACCAGGGTCCTCCATCCATGGGATTTTCCAGGCAAGAGTACTGGAGTGGGGGAGTATATCCTCTAATAATTCTTCCAGTGTATGGAATTGATAGCCTTGGTGATTTTAGTTTAATTTTTAAATTAAAATTATGTAGCTACACAGATGGCATATTATCTGACAAAGCTTGTAATGAATAAGAGCAACCCCCTATATCCTTACTTCTTAAGTTTTGCCTTCTAGACCTATTAACTATTTCTGATATATTCATTGGCTATATATTCTGATATATAGGAAGATAAGTTTGTTCCTCTTACCTTACTCCCTATCCATACACACCCCCCACACACAATCTTTTCCCTTCTCTTCCTCTCAAAAGACTATGATTTTGATTAATTATCCACAATTTCATATCACAGAGTATACTAGTTTTGTATTACTGCTGGAAAAGATTCCCACAAACTAGTTGTGTAAATGAACACAAAGATATTACCTTACATCCCATAGGTCAGAAGTGAGAGTGTAAAGTCAAGATGTCAGCAGGGCTGGTTCCTTCTGGAGGCTCTACGGGAGAGCCTGTTTCCTCGTGTTTTCCAGCTTCTAGAGACTCACTCGTATTCCTTAGTTCACGGCCCCTTCCTCCATTTTTCAAACCAGCGGTGTAATATTTTTAAAGCTCTCTGACTCTTTCACTTTAGCTGGCCATCTCCCTCTTACACCAATCCTCCTGCTTCTCTCTTAAGGATCCTTTTGATTACATTGGGCTCACTAGGAAAATCTCCCATTTTAACTTAATCACATCTATAAGTCCCTTTGCTGTATAAGTTAATATCCTTGCATGTTCCAGGAATCTAAAAAGAAATTAAACAACTTATGAAACAGAAACAGACTCATAGACTTAGAAACCTAACTTACGGTTGCCATAAGTCAGGGGGAGGGAGGGATAGTTAGGGAGTTGGGAATGGACCTGTACACGTTGCTATAATTAAAATGGATAACCAGGAACCCACTGTATAGCACATGGAACTCTGCTCCATGTTATGTGGCAGCCTGGATGGGAAAGGAGTTTGGGGGAGAATGGATACATGTGTATGTATGGCTGAGACCCTTCATTGTTCGCCTGAAACTATCACAACATTGTTAATTCACTATACCCCCAATACAAATAGAAAGGTTAAAAAAAAAAAAAAAAGGCCATCTGGGGCAGAAGCTTGGCGTCATTTTGCCTACCACACTAGGATTATATAATCTTTCTATAGTTGAATCACATGGTATAGGGTGAGTAAGTTTTCATTACTTACATAATTTACTTTGATGTTGAAAATTATCTTTTGCTGTTTGCTTAATTTTCTATGTACTTACACATTTTCCCCCTATACTCTATGTTAGAATAATAAAACTCTTCTTAATATGTCCAGCACTTTGGGTAAACTATTAGTTCCTGTGATGGGTAATTTTATGTGTCAGCTTAGGCCACAGTAACCAGGTATTTGGCGAAACATCATTCTAGGTGTTTTTGTGATTTTTTAAAATGTGAGATGAATATTTGAATCAGTAGACTGATTAAAGCAGATAACCTTCCATAATACAGGAGGGCTTCATTCAATTGAACTGAAACATTTCCCTGGGTCTCCAGCCTGACAGTGAACCCTGCAGATTTTGGATGTCCCAAGCCTGCACAATCGTGTGAGCCAATAAATCTCTCTCTCTCTCTCTCTCTCTCTCTCTCTCGAGCTATATACACATCCTGTTGGTCCTGTTTCTCTGGAGAACACTGATAGAGACTTTGATACCGACAATGGTTCTGGAAGAACAGAATATTAAGGGTGAGTTTTCCAAATTGGTTCTGGGGTTTCTGGAATTGATTCTCCAATCTTATTAGATTCAGAGACACTCATTTGACTCTGTTTTCAGCAATGAAGAATGATATCTTTATAACAGGAGACTAGGACTCAGTGGACACGAATTTGAGCAGACTCGAGGAGATAATGGAGGACGGAGGAGCCTGGTGTGCTGCAGTCCGTAAGGTCACAAAGAGACGATTTAATGGCTGAACAACTGCAAAAGGACACAGGTAGGTACAGAGGTAAAGCCATTTGAAGAGTCAGAGAGAAGGTGGTCACCTACAAGCCAAACAAAGATCTCAGAGGAAACCAATCCCACCAACATTTCGACCTTTGACTTCTAGCCTCCAGAATTCTGAGAAAACAAATTTCTATTGTTTAAGCTACCCATCAATTAGGCCTTTACAGCAATCCTATAGTATTATTTCTTAGTTCCTCATTTTATCTTGTTTTTATTTAATTGATATTATATTCTGTCTTATCCCTCTGAGAATATTACCTTGATTAAAAAAAAAAAAAGTTCTGTTCCTTGAATTATCTTCTTGAGTGTCCTGTTTGTTGAGTTTGGTGCTGCTTTTTGTAGTGAATTTCCAAAATGTTAGGTGCTTCCTGCTGCATACTCATCTTGTAGAGAGTTTTCCTATTCTAATTTCAGTGGATGCTAATTTTGGGGGGAACAACCCTGTCTCCATGAGTGTGGATACTAAAAAGTTGGATGTATTCAAGGATGCAATAATATTTATTTAGGGGGCAGGGGTCTCCTGCTTCTTCCTGGGTGTTGCAAGTCACCCAGTACGTTGGCTTTCCTCTCTTACCCGAGTACTCATATTCAATAGTTTTAGCCCAGCGGCTGTTCCTTGGTATAAATAGTATAAATAGGCATGGGGTGTCATTTTCATATGAGGTCAACTCATCTAGACATTTAAAATGTATATTTTTAACCACCTAGATGTTTTTCTGGGGATCCTTTCTGACCCTCTATGTCTACACGTTTAACTTGAAGTACTTCCCAAGTCATTGCCACATTTGCTAAGAGTCCTCTCACATGTTTTTTTATTTGTTTGTTTTGTTTAACATGAAAATTTATTTAGCACATGTTTATTGAGTATCAAGTTTGTACCTATCATGTTTGAGGCCCTTAAACTGTAATATTAGACAAAGCGATCATCTTCTTGTCATTTAATGTTTGTTGCACAGAAGTATCTAAATAGCTAAGCAGTAGCCCACTTTTATATATGGGGGACAGTGGACTTCTGATGAAGATGTCCTAGACATCTTTGATGTTGTCATGACGATGCCCTGTTACAAATAATTCACTATCTCACCCCTCATTAGTAACTATGCTCCCACATGTTTTGAACAATGATTTCTTCTGTTAAACCAACCCATGTGTGTATATAGTCTGTCTTTCATGGATTCCTCATGATTACTGGTATAAATTTTTTGTTTTATACTGTGTTTATGAATTTATTTCTTTAAACAGCTCTTTTATACCATTTTTAAGGATTCAGGTCAGGAGGTGGAGATGGGAGTTTGTGGTCAATCTATTTCCCAATATTTATCTTTTTCTGTGCTCTAAACTAGTTTAAGTAGCACCAGGATTATTTAAGTAGAGATAGAACTTATTTTATTATATTTTTTTAAATTTATTTATTTTTTTTAAATTTAATTTTATTTAACTTTACAATATTGTATTGGTTTTGCCATATATCAAAATGAATCTGCCACAGGTATACATGTGGGCCCATCCTGAACCCTACTCCCTCCTCCCTCCCCATACCATCCCTCTGGGTCATCCCAGTGCACCAGCCCCAAGCATCCAGTATCGTGCATCGAACCTGGATTGGTGACTCATTTCAAATATGATATTATACATATTTCAATGCCATTCTCCCAAATCATCCCATCCTCTCCATCTCCCAGAGTCCAAAAGACTGTTCTATACATCAGTGTCTCTTTTGCTGTCTCGTATACAGGGTTATTGTTACCATCTTTCTAAATTCCATATATATGCGTTAGTATACTGTATTTGTGTTTTTCTTTCTGGCTTACTTCACTCTATATAATAGGCTCCAGTTTCATCCACCTCATTAGAACTGATTCAAATGTATTCTTTTTAAGGGCTGAGTAATACTCCATGGTGTATATATGTACCAGGGCTTTCTTATCCATTCATCTGCTGATGGACATCTAGGTTGCTTCCATGTCCTGGCTATTATAAGCAGTGCTGCGATGAACATTGGGGTACACGTGTCTCTTTCAATTCTGGTTTCCTTGGTGTGTATGTCCAGCACAGGCAGTTCTATTCCCAGTTTTTTGAGGAATCTCCATACTGTTCTCCATAGTGGCTGTACTAATTTGCATTCCCACCAACAGTGTAAGAGGGTTCCCTTTTCTCCATACCCTCTTCAGCATTTATTGCTTGTAGACTTTTGGATAGCAGCCATTCTGACTGGCGTGAAATGGTACCTCATAGTGGTTTTGATTTGCATTTCTCTGATAATGAGTGATGTTGAGCATCTTTTCATGTGTTTGTTAGCCATCTGTATGTCTTCTTTGGAGAAATGTCTATTTAGTTCTTTGGCCCATTTTTTGATTGGGTCATTTATTTTTCTGGAATTGAGCTTTAGGAGTTGCTTGTATATTTTTGAGATTAGTTGTTTGTCTGTTGCTTCATTTGCAATTATTTTCTCCCATTCTGAAGGCTGTCTTTCACCTTGCTTATAGTTTCCTTTGTTGTGCAGAAGCTTTTAAGTTTAATTAGGTCCCATTTGTTTATTTTTGATTTTATTTCCAATATTCTGGGAGGTAGGTCATAGAGGATCCTGCTGTGATGTATGTCAGAGAGTGTTTTGCCTATGTTCTCCTCTAGGAGTTTTATAGTTTATGGTCTTACATTTAGCTCTTTAATCCATTTTGAGTTTATTTTTGTGTATGGTGTTAGAAAGTGTTCTAGTTTCATTCTTTTACAAGTGGTTGACCAGTTTTCCCAGCACCACTTGTTAAAGAGATTGTTTTTAATCCACTGAATATTCTTGCCTCCTTTGTCAAAGATAAGGTGTCCATATGTGCGTGGATTTATCTCTGGGCTTTCTATTCTGTTCCATTGATCTATATTTCTGTCTTTGTGCCAGTACCATACTGTCTTGATGACTGTGGCTTTGTAGTAGAGCCTGAAGTCAGGCAGGTTGATTCCTCCAGTTCCATTTTTCTTTCTCAAGATAGCTTTGGCTATTCGAGGTTTTTTGTATTTCCATACAAATTGAGAAATTATTTGTTCTAGCTCTGTGAAGAATACCCTTGGTAGCTTGATGGGGATTGCATTGAATCTATAAATTGCTTTGGGTAGTATACTCATTTTCACTATATTGATTCTGCCAATCCATGAATATGGTATATTTCTCCATCTTTTAGTGTCCTCTTTGATTTCTTTCACCAGTGTTTTATAGTTTTCTATATGTAGGTCTTCAGTTTCTTTAGGTAGATATATTCCTAAGTATTTTATTCTTTTCATTGCAATGGTGAATGGAATTGTTTCCTTAATTTCTCTTTCTATTTTCTCATTATTAGTGTACAGGAATGCAAGGGATTTCTGTGTTTTGATTTTATATTCTGCAACTTTACTATATTCATTGATTAGTTCTAGTAATTTTCTGGTGGAGTCTTTGGGGTTTTCTATGTAGAGGATCCGGGGAAGGTAATGGCACCCCACCCCAGTACTTTTGCCTGGAAAATCCCATGGACGGAGGAGCCTGGTAAGCTCCAGTCCATGGGGTCGCTAAGAGTCGGACACGACTGAGCGACTTCACTTTCACGTTTCACTTTCATGCATTGGAGAAGGAAATGGCAACCCACTCCAGTGTTCTTGCCTGGAGAATCCCAGGGACAGGGGAGCCTGGTGAGCCTCCATCTATGGCGTGGCACAGAGTCGGACACAACTGAAGTGACTTAGCAGCAGCAGCAGCAGCAGCATGTAGAGGATCATGTCATCTGCAAACAGTGAGAGTTTTACTTCTTCTCTTCCAATTTGGATTCCTTTTATTTCTTTTTATGCTCTGATTGCTGTGGCCAAAACTTCCAAAACTATGTTGAATAATAATGGTGAAAGTGGGCACCCTTGTCTTGTTCCTGACTTTAGAGGAAATGCTTTCAATTTTTCACCATTGAGGATAATGTTTGCTGTGGGTTTGTCATATATAGCTTTTATCATGTTGAAGTATGTTCCTTCTATTCCTGCTTTCTGGAGAGTTTTTATCATAAATGGATGTTGAATTTTGTCAAAGGCTTTCTCTGCATCTATTGAGATAATCATATGGTTTTTATTTTTCAATTTGTTAATGTGGTGTATTACATTGATTGATTTGCAGATATTGAAGAATCCTTGCATCCCTGGGATAAAGCCCACTTGGTCATGGTGTATGATCTTTTTAATGTGTTTTTGGATTCTGATTGCTAGAATTTTGTTAAGGATTTTTGCATCTATGTTCATCAGTGATGGTGGCCTGTAGTTTCCTTTTTTTTGTGGCATCTTTGTCAGGTTTTGGTATTAGGGTGATGGTGGCCTCATAGAATGAGTTTGGAAGTTTACCTTCCTCTGCAATTTTCTGGAACAGTTTGAGTAGGATAGGTGTTAGCTCTTCTCTAAATTTTTGGTAGAATTCAGCTGTGAAGCCGTGTGGACCTGGGCTTTTGTTTGCTGGAAGATTTCTGATTATAGTTTCAATTCCCATGCTTGTGATGGGTCTGTTAAGATTTTCTATTTCTTCCTGATCCAGTTTTGGAAAGTTGTACTTTTCTAAGAATTTGTCCATTTCTTCCACGTTGTCCATTTTATTGCCATATAATTGCTGATAGTAGTCTCTTATGATCCTTTGTATTTCTGTGTTGTCTGTTGTGATCTCTCCATTTTCATTTCTAATTTTATTGATTTGATTTTTCTCCCTTTGTTTCTTGATGAGTCTGGCTAATGGTCTGTCAATTTTATTTATCCTTTCAAAGAACCAGCTTTTGGCTTTGTTGATTTTTGCTATGGTCTTTTTTGTTTCTTTTGCATTTATTTCTGCCCTAATTTTTAAGATTTCTTTCCTTCTACTAATCCTGGGGTTCTTCATTTCTTCCTTTTCTAGTTGCTTTAGGTGTAGAGTTAGATTATTTATTTGACTTTTTTCTTGTTTCTTGAAGTATGCCTGTATTGCTATGAACTTTCCCCTTAGGACTGCTTTTACAGTGTCCCATAGGTTTTGGGTTGTTGTGTTTTCATTTTTATTTGTTTCTATGCAAATTTTGATTTCTTTTTTTATTTCTTCTGTGATTTGTTGGTTATTCAGCAGCGTGTTGTTCAGCCTCCATATGTTGGAATTTTTAATAGTTTTTCTCCTGTTATTGAGATCTAATCTTACTGCATTGTGGTCAGAAAAGATGCTTGGAATGATTTCAACTTTTCTGAATTTACCAAGGCTAGATTTATGGCCTAGGATGTGATCTATCCTGGAGAAGGTTGCGTGTGCACTTGCATTTTGTGCCCTTCGCAGGTCCAAGCAGCACAGGTGATGAGGTGTTCAGCGAGCACAGCTACTATGACTTATCGCCTCCCCACCACTCGGTTTTCTGGGTGTACAACTGGCGCACCTTCTCAAGCGGATGTTGACCACCCAGAGCCCCAAGAAGTCTTAGTTAGCAAAGATGCCTGCTTACAGTTTTGTAGATAATGTCTCTCTGGGGCTGCGATTGCCCGCCTCCGACTCTGGCTGCCTGTCACTGGAGGGGGACGGTCTGCAGCCTGCTATCTCTGTATAGTCTTTTGTTCCGTGCTCGGGCCTGGCGGTGTCTTAGGTTAGGGCTGGCTTTTCGCGTGGTAGATATCCCACAGTCTGGTTTGCTAGCCCAAATTATTTCGCTCAGGTAGCGCTTAGGGTATTCAGGCCAGATCCTTACTCTAAGCAATGCAGCCCATGCCGCGCCTCCCTGCCCAGCCCCCACTTGCTAATGGTGGATGCAGGCGTCTGCGCTGCTTCTCCGCTGGGGGAGTTACCGCAGGGCTCCTCATCTGTAGGTTTTAATTGTTTATTTATTTTTCCTCCCTGTTATGTTGTCCTCTGTGCTTACCAGGCTCGGCACAGACTCGGCAGTGAGAATGTTTCCTGGTGTTTGGAAACTTCCCTCTGTTTAAGACTCCCTTCCCCAGACAGAGCTCCGTCCCTCCCTCTTTTGTCTCTTTTTTTGTCTTTTATATTTTTTCCTACCTCCTCTTGAAGACAATGAGTTGCTTTTCTGAGTGCATGATGTCCTCTGCCAGCATTCAGAAGTTGTTTTGTGGAATTCACTTGGCGTTTAAATGTTCTTTTGATGAAATTGCGGAGGAGAAAGTGTTCTCCCCGTCCTATTTCTCCACCATCTTAGCTCCTCCCAGAACTTATTTTAAAGAAACCCTCTGGACCTGGATTAGTGGTAGAGTTTTGACTACCTATAGTAATTACTATCTTGGTCAATTTTGATTATTAGTATTTTGTTTAAAAATCATCTTTTTCACATAGATCTTTTAATCTGATACAAATTGACATACTGAATTCTTATAACGTCAAAACTCTCCTATGTATCAACAGATATGTCTTCCAAATACTGCTTATTTGTGTGATGAACAACTTTTAGGGCAAAGCTAATTCATCCTGTTTGCTCCACAGTGCATGAGCACAAGGCTTTATATATTTGTTTAGTTTTCTTTTTAATTTCTTTCAAAGTACTAATTGTACTGGCATTGGCCATGGTTCAGGGGACCAAGACTTTGGCCAATGCCTGGTGTGTGGCTAATAATTTGCTTTCCTATACACCGTTCATCTTTAAAGCTATGGCTGTCAGTAGGAAGCAATGAAAGTTAGCATGACCTTCAATTTACTTCATTTCACAATTACATTATCTCTTTAATATGTTTTCTGTATCCTGATAGAGTTGCTGAGACTCTCCAGCTTCTCCTGGATACACGCTCCAGGAAAATAAGGCCAAGTCCCTGTGTGATTCAGTGGTCACTTCTCTGAAGTGTAGCAGGGAGCTTTAATAATCTTTGCATGTCTCTTCCTCCTGTGGTGTTTGGGAACTTTTCTTCTTTTCTTTGCATTTCTAAAAGCATGGTATGGTTTTCCTTTTTTAAGCATATTCAAAATAATCTTCTACAAAAGAGCTTCAACTCTTTATAAGAATATAAAGGTTTTTCTTTTCTTTCTTTAACCTCTGCTGTTTGGAATCTTTCAAAATTCACTTCTTATGAGTCATTTCCTTCTACCACTGTATTTTTTACGAAAAGGATTTCTTATATCTTATGTGAGAATTTTTTTTTTCCTCACTGATAAGCCAGGTTTATAGCCCATATCTACAAGTTTCTAGCTTTGTGAATGTAAGCAAACCCACTTAACTTCTCTGACCACAGTGTTTTTGTTAGAAAAATGGAAGAGTTAAGATTATTTTCGTCTGGTAGGATTGTTATGAAGATAAAATGAGATAATGAACTACATTGCTTAGCTTGGCACACATGGGTCAATAAACATTAGGTGGCGCTCTCAGTCAAAATCATCTCCATTGTCACCATTTATATGTCAATTGCTTTCCTCTGATACAAAGCAGAAACTCCAGTTGAAACACGCAGGAGGTATCTGGGATGATCACCTAAAACAGGAAAGTATCCATGGCGCCCTGTCCTATAGGCCTTTGCTACTAGTATCTGTCTCTCTGTACTTAAGCTTTATCTGAGTGGTCCTGTGTGGGCACCATCTGTGTCTGTTTGTGGTATTCTTGGAAATCATGCTTCTAAAGCCTGCCTCTTCCCGTCTCTCTCTGGAAGTGATAACCCACCAACCTCTGAGTGCCAGCAATTTGCAAGGTATTGATTTATTTGACTCTTGCACTCCCTCCAAGAACACACACACGCATTGTAAAACTTGTTTCTTCCTTTACACAATCGGATTTCTCTTATTCTCTGTGTTCTGACAATAGTCCCATTTCGATCTTTGCCCTGGAATTTTAGTGCTGCGTTTTCTTTTTAAACCAGTTCTTTCAACACTGATATCAGCTAATGCCCCAAACTCATCTCTGCTGATATCAGTAATACCCTAATCCCATCTTCACCAATATCAGCTAATGCCTCAAATCCCTTTCCACATGGATTGTGTGGAGATAGGTTTGGGGCATTAGTTGATATCAGTGCTAGAAGAGCTGTCGTTTTATTTTTTAAAGAAATTTTTGATGTAGACCATTTTTAAAGTCTTTATTGAATTTTTTGCAATATGGCTCCTGTTTATGTTTTAGTTTTTGGCTGCGGGGCATGTGGGATCTTAGCTCCCCAACCAGGGACTGAAACTGCAGCCCCTGCATCGGAAGGCGAAGTCTTAACCACTGGACTTCCAGGGAAGTTCCAGTGCTGTAAGGATGTTTTAAAGAGAAGCAGAGCAACATATTTCTGTAGCAAATATCAAAATTAAAGTATGAAAATGAATTTAAAAGACTGAATTATAAATGTAACAGACAAATTTCTTGAGTACTTAAAATGTGCAGCTAAACCCTTCCCTTGGATTATACCCTGGCATCCTGCCAAACAATCCTTAAAGTTATTTCTATTATTATCCCCATTTTACGGATGAGAAAACAGAGATATGAATGGATTAAACCACGAACTCATGATCACATACGTCTGTTGAACAGAAAATTTTGGACATATGTCTAGGGTTTAAGAGGCCCTGATAAATGACACCCTTATGTTTCTTTCTTGAATTTAAAATCAACTGAGAGAAACAAACAGAAGGATGGAGATCAGAAGATCGGCTCTTTTCCTGATATAAATTGTCCTGGAGGGTGTGACTCATGTAGTAACCACTGGCTTTTTACTTCTCAGTGTTTTACAAGTAAAATCATTGGAAAGTTTGATTCCACAGGGCAGACACACCTAACCAGCCTGCTTCCTTTATATCAATGTAGGATGGAGGTGGGAAAAACAAAGAGGCACTTCTTGTATACTATTTGTATTGCTAAAGAAAATTTGGTCTTATCAATAAATTATGTGTGTTATGATGCTTCTTAGCTACGTAATCTTAGCTCTGTGCTTCGGTTTCCTTATATGCAAGATGGGAATTATAGTCATATTTTCTAATATTGCTTTTATAATGTAACATGTAAGCATGATCAAAATTTTAGAACCAACCAAACTGGAAAGGTGAGGGAGTAAGAAGAATAGAATATGATTTTCAAATGAAGAGCTTACTTGGATGCTTAAAATCATTTATTTTATGTAGAAATTTCGAATTGACAAAACTTTTATCTTTCCTAATCAATTTGGTAATGTAGATGGAAAAATTCGGCTTTAGGTGGATTAAGTTGGTTAAAGTGTTACCTGCATTTTATAGATGGTAAAGTCCAACTTCGGTGGATTAGGTGGGTTAAAATGTTACCTACATTTTATTGATGGTTAAGTCAGGCTTTGACGGATTAGGTGGGTTACAGTGGAATACTCAATCAGATCAGATCAGATCAGATCAGTCGCTCAGTCATGTCTGACTCTTTGCAACCCCATGAACTGCAGCACGCCAGGCCTCCCTATCCATCACCAGCTCTCTGAGGTCACTCATACTCACATCCATCGAGTCAGTGATGCCATCCAGCCATCTCATCCTCTGTCGTCCCCTTCTCCTCCTGCCCCCAATCCCTCCCAGCATCAGAGTCTTCTCCAATGAGTCAACTCTTCACATGAGGTGACCAAAATACTGGAGTTTCAGCTTTAGCATCATTCCTTCCAAAGAAATCCCAGGGCTGATCTTCAGAATGGACTGGTTGGATCTCCTTGCAGTCCAAGGGACTCTCAAGAGTCTTCTCCATCATCTATTTCCTAGTACTTTTTATAAAAAAAAAAAATTTAAGATGCTTGTTTTATTTGTTTATTTGGCTGCACTGGATCTTAGTTGCGACATGCAGGATCTTCGTTGTGGTGCTTGGGCTTAGTTGCCCTAGGGCATGTGGGATCTTAGTTCCCCAACCAGGGATCAAACTTGCATCAACTGCTTGGAAGGTGAATTCTTAACCACTGGGCAACCAGGAAAGTTCCTCCTAGTCCTTTTTATTTTTGTTTTTGTTTGGACATTTTAGATGAGCTCTTTATTGGTGTAAATATTCTTCTTTACCAAAGCTAGGAGTGTGGTTTTTTTGTGTCTGTGGATTTTGCTTTCTTAGTTCCCCCTGGAGCCCTATGATAATGCAGCTCAGCCCATGTGCATGAGCTGATTGGCCGAGAGAGCATGATGGCTTTCCCTATTAAATTGTGCCTCATGTGGATGTGGTCTTTGGCATTCATGTATGCAGATGTGCTAAGTCACTCCAGTTGTGTCTGATTCTTTTGCAACCCAATGGATCATAGCCCACCAGGCTCCTCTGTCCATGGGATTCTCTAGGGAAGAATAGTGAAGTGGGTTGCCATGCCCTACTTCAGAGGATCTTCCCGACTCAGGGATCGAACCCACATCTCCTGTGTCTCCTGCACTGCAGGCAGATTCTTTACCAGCTGAGCCACCTGTGTTCTGGTTTTAAATTCAAAACTGAATTGTGCCAGTACCTGGATACCCAAACCAAGAAGCCTTCTACTAAAGGGATGGAACCCATGTCTCTTAAGTCTCCTGCATTGGCAGGCAGATTCTTTACCACTAGCACCACCTGGGAAGCCCTGTAAGTTCTAGATAGAGAATTTGTCTTTACAGTGTCATTTGTACAAACTAGAGATACACCGAAATTTGACTTCACCTTTGAAATCTGGCCAAAAAAAAAAAAAAAACAAAAAAACTGATATTGAGCTGTGGCTTCATCATTAGTCTTGGCCTTTGAATGTCAGAATAGCTTAGACATGTTTAAAATAACTTTTGGCACCTTTAACCTGTCCATGATCAATAACAACTTCATCCTGTGGTTTACTAATTATGTCCAACTGCTTTAGCAATATAAGTAATACAAACATGACATGTTATTCAGCTTTATCATTGATACCTTTAAATGTGAGCATTCAACTCAAAATGAACATTCTCAGCCCATTAAAATTATGAAGACATATTTATTATTGTAATTATAAATGAACAGTTATTATGAAAGCTGTTCAATTTTTACCAAAATAATGAAGAATATTTATTGATTGATTTTTAAATTTTTAAAAAATTAATCTGTTTTTGGATGCACTGGGTCTTTGTTGCTGCACACAGGCTTTCTCTCATTGTGGTGAGCAGGGGCTACTTTTTGCTGTGGTGTGAGGGCTTCTCATTGCAGCAATTTCTCCTGTTGTGGAGCATGGGTTCTAGGTGCACAGGCCTCAGTGGTTGCAGCTCGTAGACTTAGTAGTTGTGGCACAGGAGTTTAGTTGCCCCATGGCATGTGGGATCTCCGTGGAACAGGGAATGAACCCATGTCCTGTGCATTGGCTGGTGGATTCTCAACCACTGGAGCATCAGGGAAGCCCAAGAATATGTAAATATAAGTTTAGTAGTTAATACAAAAATTAAAGGAAGCTGGGTAACTTCAGAAAATTATCTTTTGTCAGCAAATAAATATAAGAAGTTCTCATATTTATAAAATGACTAGGTATTAAATTAGGCTTTCAGAGCCACATTTGAATCTTAGTTTTGTAATTCCATATAGGCCATGATTCTCTCAAGGAAAGTTTCTTTTGGGAATTCTTTATGTCTTGTGAGAATGAAGTAAGAATGTCAAACTTGTGACCTTCAAATTTTATGAGAAGAGTACAAAATCACATAGAAAAGCTAGTTATAATACTAGTTTTATTAGAATACAATTCGAAAACACTGGAGAAATATTAGGTGCCTCCCAATTTCTTGTTCTTTTACCAATTTAAAGAGTTACTTTATCTCACAAATGTGCTATATGTATGAGTGGGCCATGCTAAGCAAATATTGCTCCTGTGGTCACATGATAAGCTTAAAATGTCAAATTTTACTTCAAAGTTTAGTGATAAAGTTGCAACAATAATTTTTTGCTATATTATAAAAATATAAATAATACATTTTATATACATACCTATTGTATACATATAAATAAAGTAATATATTTTACATCCCATAGCTGCCTTTTCTAATGGCTATTTCCAGCTTTGGTTTAGCTTTAGCTGAATAATGGTTTTCATATTTGCCCTTTGAACCTTTGGCCAAAATCTATATTTGATGAACTTCTACTGCAAGCTATCTTGTATAATTTTGGCAGCCAGGTTGGACCCTTAGCAGTCGGGTGTTGACCCTCATTAAGTGAGTATTCCTAGCATGTAATACTAGGAATTATTAGTATTACTAATAATTAGTAGTAATTATTATCTATTAATAGTTAATAATTAAATAGTTAAATAGTTAACTATTTAAGATGATGGGGTAACTATTTAAGATGATGGGTATTATTATAGTATCTTTGCTTTTGTTCACTGAGCCAGGATTTTTTGTCAAGAATATCAAATAAACAAAAAACAAGCAAACCTTGAAATGCCTAGTAGGATTCAGGTATTGCAAGAAGTTCAGTACACCAAATCCAGAGATATAAACCATTTGGGGATTGCTACCAGGTATAAGGATGTGAGAGTTGGACCATAAAGAAGGCTGAGCACCGAAGAAATGATGCTTTAAAACTGTGGTGCTGGAGAAGACTCTTGAGAGTCTCTTGGACTGCAAGTTCAAACCAGTCAATCCTAAGTGAAATCAACCCTGAATTTTCATTGGAAGGACTGATGCTGAAACTGAAGTTCCGATACTTTGGCCACCTGATGCGAAGAGCCGGCTCATTAGAAAAGACCCGGATGCTGGGAAAGATTGAAGGCAGCAGGAGAAGGGGATGACAGAGGATGAGATGGTTGGAAGGCATCATTGACTCAATGGACATGAGTGTGAGCAAGCTCTGGGGGATGGTGAAAGACAGGGGAGCCTGGTGTGCTGCAGTCCATGGGGTCGCAAAGAGTCAGACATGACTGAGCAGCTGAACGACAGCAACAAAGACCAGAGGTGGGTGAGGGGACAGAAATCTTAAGACCAAGAACTAGTAGGAGATCCATTTCAGGTGACAGGAATCCAAACATTTAAAGGGCCAGGAATCAAAAGAATGCCTTTTTCCTTTATAGCCCCTGTCTACAGAAGGGCTTCCCTGATGGCTCAGTGGTAAAGAATTTGCCTGCAATTCAGAAGACCCGGGTTTGATCCCTGGGTCAGGAAGATCCCCTGGAGAAGGAAATGGCAATCCACTCCAGTTTTCTTGCCTGGAGAATCCTATGGATAGAAGAGCCTGGTGGACTATAGTCCATGGGGTCACAAAGAACTGGACACAACTAAGCAACTAAGCATGCATGCACGCACATCTAAATAAAGCAGTTTTTTTATGTCTTGTTGCTATGTTAGCATTGTTATGTCCATCAGGAAATCCAGATTCCCTCTGTTTGGTATCACTCTTATCCTTCTTTCATCTTCAGTTTGATGCTCATGTCTTTTACCTTCCCTCTGCCCAGGTTCTTTCTAGAAATTCAGTATCTCTGTAGGCTAAATTACATTACAGTAACAAACAACCCCCAGACTTATGGTTTAATACCCTCCAAAATCTTATACTTGCTTGGCTGCCTTCTTTATTTATAGGTTCTATCAGGTGTCTGACTCCTTGGTGATGACTGAGATGCAGGCTGATAGAGAATGTGTCATCTTGTAGCTGCACATCTGAGCACATGTCTTCTTCCATCACCACAGCAGGGAAAGAGAGATGGTGCATAGCATCTGAACTCTTCACTGTCTCTGTGCAAAAGTGGTACATGTTATTTTTGTTCATCTTTCATTGGCCTGAAATAGTCACAAGTCATATGGGCTCATTGGTGTAGTATGCTATACACACAGCAGGGGAGGAAAGTCAAAATTTTGGTGCATACAAATAATGATGACCGCATTCTCTCTTCTAGTCACCAATATTCAGCTCCTCTTCTCTAACAACCTCCCCAAGAGAGATAGCCTGAAATCCAGGCCAGTCATGGCACTGAGCTTGAAGCCCAGGGGCTCCTCAGGAGGAATCACAGTCTCTGCTTCAGATCCAGGTCTGGCTGCTCTTAATCTGGAAACTACAAATGAAAACGGCAGGTTACTTGCCTGCCATGGGCCCAGCATCCAGGAAAGGGAAGTGATCACTGGTCCACAGGAATTCTTCCGTCTCACTGGCAGGCCTTGTGGGGATGTTGTTCCCTGAAATCCTCCTCAGTTCAGTTCAGTTGCTCAGTCCTGTCTGACTCTTTGCAATCCCATGGACTGTAGCCCACCAGGCCTCCCTGTCCATCACCGTCTCCTGGAGTTTATGCAAACTCATGTCCATTGAGTCAGTGATGCCATCCAACCATCTCATCCTCTGTCGACCCCTTCTCCTCCTGCCCTCAATCTTCCCCAACATCATGGTCTTTTCCAATGAGTCAGTTCTTCACATCAGGTGGCCAAAGTATTCGAGTTTCAGCTTCAGCATCAGTCCTGCCAATGAATATTTAGGATTGAATTCCTTTAGGATGGACTGGTTGGATGTCCTTGCAGTCCGAGGGAACTCAAGAGTCTTCTCAAACACCACGTTCAAAAGCATCAATTTTTTGGCACTCAGCTTTCTTTATAGTCCAACTCTCACATCCATACATGACTAGTGGAAAAACCATAGCTTTGACTGGATGGACCTTTTTTGGCAAAGCAATGTCTCTGCTTTCTAATATGCTGTCTAGGTTGATCATAACTTTTCTTCCAAGGAGCAAATTCTCTTAGTCCTTTGTTTTCTAGGCCCCAGGCTGTGGGAGATTTTCCTTTTACTGTTTTCCTTTTCAGCCACAACTGGTATGACTTTGAGAAATAGGCCCTCTATGAGGACCATGTGGATTTCACAGCCCACGTTCTGGCTAGAAAAGGCAGGAAGCCGACAGTTTCTAACAATCTTTCAGAAACATAGAAAGCCTCTTGTCATTTGATTCCACTCTTTTTCATGTAAACCACACCCACATTCATGATTCTTTTTTTTGGTTATTATTAAATGTTATTATTTTTTTAATAATTTTATTAATTTATTTTTAGTTTTGACTGCACTGGGTCTTCATTGCTACATGGGCTTTTCTCTGGTGGCAGAGACTGGGAGCTATTCTACAGTTACAGTGTGTGGACTGCTCCATGCCGTGGCCTCTCATTGTGGAGCACAAACTCCAGGGTACCTGCGGCATGTGGGCCCCATGGCTGTGGCCCCCCGCCTCTAGAGCACAGGCTCAGTAGTTGTGGTGCATGGGCTTCGTTGCTTTGTGGCATGTGGGATCTTTCTGGCTCAGGGATTTAACCCATGTCCCCTGGCAGGGGATTCTCTACCCCTCAGCCACCAGGGAAGCCCCTTTATTATTTTTTTATGGAGGAGAAAGAAAGATTGGCTTTATTTCTTTACCAGGCAAAGGGGGAACATAGTATGCTAGTGCCTCAAGAACTGTGCCCCCTCCCAGTGAATAGGGAGAGGTTATATAGTCAGGCAGGGATATGTGATAAGGCTCAATGTAGCAACAGGCTTGCATTCTTCTTTCTTCAGCAAAGTTTCAGCATGGTGGGGCTGCTGACAAGATTAGGCAGACATCTCACCCTTTGGGAACCCAGCAAGCAGAATTAAAGTGTTTTTTCTTATGCTTTTTCATACCTTATACATATGCTGATTCTTTTGATAATTGTTAGAGATGCAGTCAACTTCCTATTTCCAGGTCTTTGGGATTGCTCTGATGGGTTTTCCACATGTAGGGAAGAGTTTGGAAACAACTGGCTACAATAAGTCTCTTCGAAATGCCAGTTCCAGACTGGGCTTCAGACTTCTCTTCCTGAATTCCTGAGGAAATGAGATCTATTCCATCTACTAAAGTTCTAGTTGTCACTACTCTTATTTCCAACTGGGTCTGCAACACCAAAATAGCAGAATAAGCGATTGAGATCTTAATCATGTAAGACTATCCAGGACTTGGAACCAAATATTTCCAATTCAATTTTATTTTAAAATAATCTCAAATGCATAGAAAAGCTGCAAGTAGACACAAAAAGAACTTTCTTTTCTCTGAGCCATTTGACAGCAACTTGCTGATCTGAGGCTCCCCAGTGTATGCATTTCCTACTAACAAGCATGTTCTCCTCTGTAACCAAAATAGAATCATCAAAATCAGGAAGTCAACACTGATATGTTACTATCACTGAATCCTCAGACACATTCACATTTTGCCTTATATTTCAAAAATGCCCTTTATAGCAAAATAATTCAGCTCAGAGTCTTGAGTTGTTTTTCATTCTTGTATCTTCTCAGTGTCCCTGACTGTGGCCCAGTTCCTCAGTCTTCCCTTTACTTTCATTACCTTGACACTTTTGAAGATTATAAACCAATTACTTTGTACTGTGTCCTTTGATATGCATTTGTTTCATGTTTCCCCATTGTCAGATTCAAGCTGTTCATTTTGTCAAGAATATCACAGAGATGATGTTGTGTTCATGCCATTGGATGATACAGTTTGATTTTTTCACTTTGATCACTTGAATGAGATGATGTCTGCCATATTGCTTCCCCACTGCAAAGTTATTCTTTTTTCATTTTTAACTAATAGCTATTGTGGGAAGTTACGTTCGAACTATGTGTATACTCCATTTGTCATCAAACTTTCAATTTATTTGTAAATTTAGAATACATATGTTTTCCACCTTAATGGATTATGATTCATTACCATGATTATTTATTTCGATAATTGAATTGTCCTAAATTTGATTAGTAAATGCCCCTTGGAGCAGGCATCTGTGTTCTTTTGACATGTCTTTAACATTCTTTGAGTTATTCCTAGTTTTATAGGACAAGAAGGTATTCCAAGTTTATTTTATACTTTTCTTGCCTCAGCCCTGGATCCAGTCATTTCTCCAAGGAGCCCTGGTTCCTTTTGGCAGAGAATGGGTTTATAGAAGCCGTGATCTAGGCACTAGTGTGCTCACTGCTAGCCCAGTGTCACTCTTCCTAAGCTCTCTCAGAGGATGGAGTTAAAGAATCAGTGTATGTATGTATATACCTATACATACATATGTATACATTTATACCTATTTGTGTTTATATGATACATCATAAGCCTCATTCTAATTTTTTTCCTTTTTTATTTGAAGCGCCTTTCTCTGCTCAGTAGTGAGGAATCCACCTGCCAGTGCAGTAGATGTGGATTCCATCCTTGGGTCAGGAAGATCCCTTGAATCTGTAGAAAAAGGCAACCCACTCCAATATTCTTGCCTGGACAGAAGAGCCTGGTGGGCTATAGTCTATGAGGTTTCGGAGTCAGACATGACTCAGCAACTAAAACAACAACACACAGTCTCTGACAGTGAGAAACCCACTTCCCATTATCTTTCTTTCATCAAGCCCTGACAATCATCCACTGTGACTGTCTTACCTGCAAGAATGCCCTCTTCACAGCACTCAGGCTCTGACAGCCTGACCCAGTCTGCTTTTCTAGTGTGGATGCCACCATCAGCTCGCTTGAGATCTGATGCCCATGCTAGGTGGCCATTCCACAAAGACTGCTCTTCACCCTGCTGGCTCTCCGACTCCTATACTTGGAATGCCCTTTTCACGCTGGGCTCCTCAAAGCCACCCTCACAGGACGTCTTCTGCACCCAGCTCAGGCTTTGCCACCTTGTGCCAGATGTGCCGACACCCCCACCCCATCACTATGGATGGTCTCCTTGGTTCACAAGGGGCTCTGACTGTCTATGCGAATGCATGCCCCCCACAGGGATGCCCTCTGATACCCCATGCCAGGCCACTCCTCCAGCAAGACTCTTCAGCCTCCTCAGGCTCTGACATCACCTGCCAGGACACTTCCCTCTACAGGGATGCCTCCTGACACCTCTGTAGCTCTGACTCCTACACTCCCTCCTCCAGGTGGCACCCTCCTTGCCTTGCTGCTGCTGCTGCTAAGTCGCTTCAGTCGTGTCCAACTCTGTGCAACCCTATAGACAGCAGCCCACCAGGCTCCCCCGTCCCTGGGATTCTCCAGGCAAGAACTCTGGAGTGGGTTGCCATTTCCTTCTCCAATGCATGAAAGTGAAAAGTGAAAGTGAAGTCACTCAGTCGTGTCCGACTACTTTGCGACCCATGGACTACAGCCCACCAGGCTCCTCTGCCCATGGGATTTTCCAGGCAAGAGTACTGGAGTGGGGTGCCATTGCCTTCTCCTTGCCTTAGTCAGGCTCAGACCCAGGCAGCTGTCCTATTCAGATGCCCGCCTCATTCAGCTCAGACTCCAGCACCCTTCTCTGGGCCATTGTGGCTGGCCCACCCTTGCACTAGGTACCAGGTATGGAGGTCCGCCTTCCTCTGCCCACCTAATGGCTTCAGGGCCACATTCTTATAAAAAAAAAAAAAAAAGGGGGAGGAGAAGAGAAAGATCCCATAGTTCCCTTCGGGACAAATTTCTCATATCTGGTACGTTTCTTTGCATTTTCATTCCCAAAGCTCTCCTTCTCTATCCCACTTCTGTGGGCAAGTTTTTACCCATAATATCTGACGTGAGTAATTTTATAAAGTTGAAAAAGATTTACTGAGCAATATACCCTTAATCTGATCCTTGCCCTTAGGTAATATAATCTGTTGAAAGATTTTATTAGCATCTTCCTTAAAATTGCTTTCTGACTTTTATATTTTAGTATTTGGAACCTAGAAGCAGTTGGTGTTTTTTTTTTTTTTTATTAACCTTGCAAAGCCCCAACTCCTAAATCTCTCAGTTTCCTTTCATTTCTGCTTTCAAATTAGGCGATTTTCTCCTGGGTTTATGTCTTTCTTATAATATCTAGCCAAACACAATAAATATCACTAAACAAACGTTCTAACACATTTTCCCCTCGTGCTGTAGGTTCACTCAGATCATGATCTATTTCTCAAATTACATGATTGACAGTTGTACAGAATATTTGGCCACTTAAAAACATGGATCACAGCCCTTCTAGCCTCTGTCATGTTCTTGCCAATGACCATCTAACTGTGAAGCCAGTTCCCTTTTTTTTTTTTTCACAAGGTCACCCAATTTCTGGAAGGAAATTATATATTAATAAGAATAGGCTTATTAGTATAAGTCTCACAAGAGACTGAGGCAGACTTGCGTATGAGTGTCCAGGAATCTCCGGCAGAGGTGTGGTTGACAGCGGCCTGCTGCAGGGTCAGGGGCACTGACTACAACAGTCCTGGGGGCAGTGGCACGCTGGCATAAGTCCTTCTGATGGAGGTTGCCATTACCACCATCACCTCTTCCATAGTTTGGCCTCAGGCCAAATTAAAGAGAGGGAACACACCCTTACCCATCAGCAGAAATTTGGATTGAAGATTTGCTGAGCATGACCTTGCCCACCAGAGCAAGATGTAGTTTTACCCACAGCCAGTCCCTCCCACCAGGAAGCTTCCACAAGCCTCTTATCCTCATCCATCAGAGGGCAGACAGAATGAAAACCACAATCACAGAAAACTAACCAAACTGATCACATGGATTACAATCCTGTCTAACTCAATGAAACTATGAGCGTTGCTGTGTCAGGCCACCCAAGATGGACGAGTCATAGTGGAGAGTTCTGACAAAACGTGGTCCACTGGAGAAGGGAATGGCAAACCACTTCAGTGTTCTTGCCTTGAGAACCCCATGAACAGTATGAAAAGGCAAAAAGATAGGACACTGAAAGATGAACTCCCCAGGTTGGTAAGTGCCCAATATGCTACTGGAGAAGGGCAGAGAAATAGCTCCAGAAGGAATGAAGAGGCTGAGCAAAAGAGGGAAACAGCACCCAGTTGTGGATGTTTCTGGTGGTGAAAGCAAAGTCTGATGCTGTAAAGAACAATATTGCATGGGAACGTGGAATGTTAGGTCCATGAATCAAGGTAAACTGGAAGTGGTCAAACAGGAGATGGCAAGAGTGAACATTGACACTTAGGAATCAGTGAACTGAAATGGACTGGAATGGGTGAATTTAATTCAGATGACCATTATACCTACTACTACAGGCAAGAACACCTTAGAAGAAATGGAGTAGCCCGCATAGTCAACAAAAGAGTCCAAAATGCAGTATTTGGGTGCAATATCAAAACCAACAGAATGATCTCTGTTCATTTCCAAGGCAAACCATTCAGTATCACAGTAATCCAAGACTATGCTCCAGCCACTAAGGCTGAAGTGGAAATTGAATAGTTCTGTAAAGACCTACAAGACTTCTAGAACTAACACCAAAGAAAAAAATGTCCTTTTCATCATAGGGGACTGGAATGAAAAAGTAGGAAGTCAAGTACAAAATGAAGCATGGCAAAGGTTAACAGAGTTTTCCCAAGAGAGAATGCACTGGTCATAGAAAACACCCTCTTCCAACAACACAAGAGATGACTCTACACATGGACATCACCAGATGGTCAATACCGAAATCAGATTGATGATATTCTTTGCAGTTAAAGATGGAGAAGCTCTATAGAGTTGGCAAGAACAAGCCTGGAAGCTGACTGTGGCTCAGATCATGAACTGCTTATTGCAAAATTTAAACATAAATTGAAGAAAGCAAGGAAAACCACTAGGCCATTAAGATATGACTTAAATCATATCTCAATCATATCTCTTAAATCATGACTCAGTTCCTAATGATTATATAGTGCAACTGACAAATAGATTCAAGGGGTTAAATCTGATAAAGTACCTGAAGAACTATGGATGGAGGTTCATGACATTGTATAGGAGGCAGTGATCATGACCATCCCCAGGAAAAAGAAATGCAAAAAAGCAAAATGGCTGTCTGAGGAGGCCTTATAAATAACTAAGGAAAGAAGATAAGTGAAAGGCAAAGGAGAAAAGATCTACGCATTTGAGTGCAGAGTTCCAAAGAATAGCAAGGAGAGATAAGAAAGCCTTCGTAAGTGAACAATGCAAAGAAATAGAGGAAAACAATAGAATGGGAAAGACTAGGGTCTCTTTAAGAAAATTAGAGATACCAAGGGAACACTTCATGCAAAGATGGGCACAGTAAAGGATAGAAAGTGCATGGACCCAACAGAAACAGAAGATATTAAGAAGAGGTTGCAAGAATACACAGAAGAACTATACAAAAAAAACTTCATGATCCACATAACGCACAAAACCACTCACCTAGAGCCATACCTCTTGGAGTACAAAGTCAAGTGGCCCTTAGGAAGCATAACAATGAACAAAGCTAGTGGAAGTGATGGAATTCCAGCTGAACTATTTCAAATCCTAAAAGACGATGGTGTCAAAGTGCTGCACTAAATATGCTAGCAAATCTGGAAAACTCAGCAGTAGCCACAGGACTGGAAAAGGTCAGTTTTCATTCTGGTTCTAAAGAAGGGCAATGCCATATTATGTTCAAACTACTGAACAGTTGCACTCATGTCACATGCTAGCAAAGTAATACTAAAAATTCTCCAAGTTAGGCTTCAAAAATATGTGAACCGAGAACTTCCAGATACTCAAACTGGATTTAGAAAAGGCAGAGGAACCAGTCAAATTGCCAACATCCACTGTATCATAGAAAAAGCAAGGGAATTCCAGAAAAACCTCTACTTCTGCTTTATTGACTATGCTAAAGCCTATATTGATCACAACAAACTGCGGAGAATTCTGAAAGAGCTGGGAATTCCATACCACTTGACCTCTCTCCTAAGAAACCTGCATGCCAGTCAAGAAGCAACAGTTAGAACTAGACATGGAATAACAAGCTGGTTACAAATTGGGAAAGGAGTATGTCAAGGCTGCATATTGTCACCCAGCGTATTTAACTTATATGCAAAGTACGTCATGTGAAATGCTGGGTTGGATGAAGCACAAGCTGGAATCAAGATTGCCAGGAGAAATTTCAATAACCTCAGATACACAGATGACAACACACTTACGGCAAAAAGTGAAGAGGAACTGAAGAGCCTCCTGATGCAGGTGAAAGAGGAGAATGAAGAAGCTGGCTTAAAACTCAGCATTCAAAAAATGAAGATCATGGCATCTGGTCCCATCACTTCATGGCAAATATATGAAGAAACAGTGACAGATTTTATTTTCTTGGGCTCCAAAATCACTGCAGATGGTGACTTCGGTCACAAAATTAAAAGACTGTTGCTCCTTGAAAGAAAAGCTATGACCAACCTAGAAAGCATGTTAAAAAGCAAAGACATTATGTTGCCAACAAAGGTCCATCTAGTCAAAGCTATGGTTTTTCCAGTGATCATGTATAGATGTGAGAGTTGGACCATAAAGAAGACTGAGCACTGAAGAATTGATGCGTTTGAGCTGTGGTGTTGGAAAAGGCTCTTGAGAGTCACTTGGACTGCAAGTAGATCAAACCAGTCAATCCTAAATGAAATCAGTCCTGAATATTCATTAGAAGGACTGATGCTGAAGCTGAAGCTCCTATACATTAGCCACCTGATGTGAAAAGCCAACTCATTAGGGAAGGCCCTGATGCTGGGGAAGATTAAAGGCAGGATGAGTAGGGGATGACAGAGTTTGAGATGGTTGGATGGCATCACCAACTCAGTGGATATGAGTTTGAGCAAACTCTAGGAAACAGAGAAGGATAGAAGGACAGGGAAGCCTGGCATGCTGCAGTCCATGGGATGTCAAAGAGTTGGACACGAGTGAATGATTGAACAACAACAAAGAATGGATGTTCTAATAACAAAAAATCCAAAGTGTCAGTGTCTTAATACAACAAAAGTTGATCTCTTTCCCAGCATCACGTTTTATGTCCTGTGCTGGTCTGTGGGGATGAGTGAAGGCTTTGGTTTGTATAGCCACTCAGAAACCCAGTTTGTCAGAGGCTCTGCCATCAGTATCTGCACCAGCCAAAACAGCCAGTTTCTTAGTTGTCTCGTCAGGGGAATGGGACTGATGAACAGTGCATGGACTTTCCATTGTCTCATACTAGATATGACACACATCACATTTCAATGGCTTAAAGAATTATTAATAGTCACAAGATCCTAACCAACCTTGAAGAAACTGAAAGCTGTCTTCCATGTGCCAACAGGGGCAGAATTAGATATTTGCAAACACTAGTATATTCTGTGGGCTTCCCAGGTAGTGCTAGTGATAAAGAATCCACCTGCCAATGCAGGAGATGCAAGAGACGTGGGTTCGATCCCTGGGTCAGGAGATATCCCCTGGAGTAGGAAATGGTGCCATGCCAGTATTCTTGCCTGGAGAATCCCATGGATAGAGGAGCCTGATGGGCTACAGTTCATAGGGCTGCAAAGAGTTGGACACGACAGCACATGGCAACATTATCTTCTGCATGTACATTTCATGATCAGAATCCAGTTGTGTCTCATTCCAACATGGTTAGTACTTATGAAGTGTCTTTCACACTCTTTCAGCGGACATCTATTACATTCTAGGTACTCTTCTAAGCACTAGTTAGTCATACAGCAGTGAACTGAAGAGACAAAGCCCCCCTACCCTCATTCTAGATAGACACATTTTAAATATACAGCTTGTCAGGTGGTGATAAATGCCATGAAGAAAAATTAAGCAGAAAAGGAGGCTACAGCTTTCTGGTGGAAGAATGAGATATGTAAGCTTAAATATTTCAGTTGGAGAAGGTCTACTAAGAAGGTCACTGTGGTTGGCTAAATAATGGCACCCAAAGTTGTCCATGACCTAATCCCCAGGACCTTTGAATATGTTACCTGTTATGGTAAAAGGGACTTTGCAGAGGTGATTAAGGGCCATAAATTGGAGAGATGATCATGGATTAAATTGTTGGATCAATGTGATCACAAGGTCTTTATAAGAGGGTGGCAGGAGTGTCAGAGTCAGAAAAGACAAGTAACAATGGAAGCAGAGGTTAGAGGAGGGGAGATTTGAAGATGATGCATGGCTGGCTTTGAAGGGGCCAGAATCCAAGGAATGCAAGTACAGTGTAAGTTTGGGAGACCAAAGAGGTGAGGAATAATCAGCCAAGGAAACTGAGAGGTTCCATGGTGAGTTAAAAGGAAAGCAAAGTATGTTGCATTAAAGTCAATTGAAAATGCGTTTTAAGAGGGAGGGTCAAATGTTAGTGGAAGTTAAAGTGATCAGCTTGGTAAGATAAATTAAGGCAAAAATGCATACAAAACAACCAAAAAAGCAAACCTTTTTTTTATCCTTAAACAAGCTAAGCTAAATACATTAGAATTCCATCATGTGCCATAGTCACAGTGTAAATTGTTCATCAGATCATTGCAATACATTTCAAATCATTTGTTAATTTTTCAAAATTGTTGTGTGATCTTTCACTGAAGAGGCTGTCACTAGCTAAGTGATGCCTCTGTCTGTGAGTTATGCTTTGATAAAAGAGACCGCATCAAACACACAAAAACGTCCACACTAAATTAACAGTCATGGTGACTTAGAGTGTCAAATTAACATCAGCTATATAGATCATGATGCCAAATCCTCACAGCTTCTGTTGAAAAGCAATTCTATAAAAGATGTTCTATCCTCCCAAATGCTTTAGCCCTTATATTACCGAGATTTTGTGTATTAAAAATCTTTATTATCAGCTAAATCAAGAAAAGCATTTTGGAATGTCATAGTTAATTGGGTGGAATACGATCCTTCAGGCCAAACTAGAGGAAAGCACTGTAGCAGTTAAGAGTATTGGCCATGTGCCAGGTGAAGTTCTAATCTTAGTTCTGCTGTTTAAATGTTAACTTCTCTATTTGTCTCAGTTTTCTTATCTGTAAACAAGGAGATGCTAATGAGCATTAAGTATTTAAATGAGTTTATATTTACCAGACAAAGCAAATACTGTAAGTGATTGCTCTCATTTTTATTAATAAAATTATTGCTGCTAATTCTTGTGATGAGTTAGGGTTTGATGGATTTTAATGAGCTGATAAAATTAGATGGAGGTGAAATTCAACAGTAATCTACACTCTGGGTATCCTTGACCTCAAACTGTGCCTAAGAGCCCCATCCATTGCATCCTGCTTACCTGTTCTTCCAGCATCTACCAAATCCTTTCTTTTGTTTTTAAAGAGTTACAGATTTATTATTCAGGTGGCTCAACAGTAAAGAATTCACCTGCAATGCAGGAGATGAAGTTTTGATCCCTGGATCGGGAAGATCCCCTAGAAAAGGAAATGGCAACCCACTTCAGTACTCTGGCCTGGGAAATCCCATGGACAGAGGAGCCTGGTGGGCTGCAGTCCAAGGGGTCACAAAGAGTTGGATATGACTTAACGACTAAACGTGTGTGTGTGTATACTGTGACAAAGCATAATGGAAAATACAAAGAAGAATATATATACATACAGTTTCTTGCTCTATATAGTGCTTGTCTATAGTTCCGTGTGCTGTGTAGTGCTCTGAGTGCTCAGCTGCTCAGTCACTCAGTGCTGTATAGCAGGACCATGTGGTTTATCCATCCTACATGTAACTGTTTGCATCCAAGATCCTTTCTGAGGCGAGGTCACATGGAGGCTCCAGTCCTAGCAGCCATGTGAGAGTGACACCAGGACGAGCACCAGCACACTAGACCAGAGTTTTGGGGGCCAGATGGCACTTAGGCATTTGCTTATGTGAATACCAGTGCCACCAGGGACACTTCCTCCAAATCTCTGGGTCTGCTAGAGCCTGGATCAAAGACTGGTTCATGGGAACCATGGAGGGCAGGCTTACATTCCAGGAGCCTCCCAAACATTATCGCTCAGAGATCCTCAGGGCTGTGAACAGTGTGGGCAGGGCCTGGTCTACTCGGCTTGGGAATGGACAGATGGCAATGCAGGGAGCCAGGCCCCTTGGGGAATATAACTGGCACTTACACTGTCCATCAATGAGAAAGCAATCTGGCCTTAGTGTTGAAGCAGGGACCCACTGCAGTGCCTAGGATTAACCCCTTATTTTCTGGATTTAGAGAAGGTAATAAATGGATTCCAGAGAGTAGAAATGGTTGGCAAGAGCACTCAGAGGGCTCAAAAATGTGGCTATTTATCAATGATGTGGGAATATTTTAGTATTTTAACAACTGATATGGCTATTAGCTGTGCATATGGTTGGATATTTGCTCTACTCTAAGTTCAAGTAAGCTGAAGATTGATTTTGTAACATGGAGGTCACTGGTCTTTTGGTGATCCAGTGAGGGTATGAGTTTGACTGAATAGGTACAGGGGAAAATGCAAGGAAAACTGGTGACTCTTTCAAAGGGTTTTGGTACAAAGAGAAGGAAAGAAATGGGGTTGGGGATGAGGGGATCAAAAGAGGCTTTTCTTGATTGACATGTGCACACTGCTATATTTAAAAATGGATAACCAACAAGGTCTTACTATATAGCACAGGGAACTCTGCTTCATGTTGTGTGGAAGCCTGGATGGGAGGAGTCTGGGGGAGAATGTGTGCTTAGTCGCTCAATCGTGTCCAACTCTTTGTGACCCCATGGACTACCTTGTGAGACCCCATGGACTACTACTTGAGCCTGCCAAGCTCCTCTGCCCATGGAATTTTCCAAGCAAGAATACTGGAGTGGGTTGCCATTTCCTACTCAGAGGCTCTTCCCCATCCAGGGATTGAACATGAGTCTCCTGCATCTCCCTCATTAGTAGGCAGATACTTTACTCCTTGGAAGGAAGGTTATGGCCAACCTAGATAGCATATTCAAAAGCAGAGACATCACTTTGCCAACAAAGGTTCGCCTAGTCAAGGCTATGGTCTTTCCTGTGGTCATGTATGGATGTGAGTTGGACTGTGAAGAAGGCTGAGCGCCGAAGAATTGATGCTTTTGAACTGTGGTGTTGGAGAAGACTCTTGAGAGTTCCTTGGACTGCAAGGAGATCCAACCAGTCCATTCTGAAGGAGATCAGCCCTGGGATTTCTTTGGAAGGAATGATGCTCAAGCTGAAACTCCGGTATTTTGGCCACCTCATGCGAAGAGTTGACTCATTGGAGAAGACTCTGATGCTGGGAGGGATTGAGGGCAGGAGGAGAAGGGGACGACAGAGGATGAGATGGCTGGATGGCATCACTGACTCGATGAATGTGAGTCTGGGTGACCTCCGAGAGCTGGTGATGGATAGGGAGGCCTGGCGTGCTGCAGTTCATGGGGTCGCAAAGAGTCGGACACGACTGAGCTACTGATCTGATCTGACTTTACCACTGCGCCACCTGGGAGCACCTTGCGGGAGAATGGATACATATATATGTATACACATGGCTGAGTCCCTTTGCTGTCCACCTGAAACTATCACAACATTGTTAATTGGCTGTATGCCAATAGAAAATGAAAAGTTTAAGAAAAGAGAACTTTTTTATAATAGGAGAATTAATAGCATGTTTGTGTGTTGATGAGATAGCTTTTGCAGAGACATGATGCCTACCTTTGTTTATCACCCAGGAGCTGTGTGTGAAATGTACTAAGGCTACACATATTTGGGGGGGAGTATTTTTCTTGGTTTTTCTCTGCATTATTTCCATCATGAAGTACCAGGCATCCCTCTCAAAGTTATTTTTTCTTCTCTTGTTATAGATACTGCCCCAATTCATTTCTGGGATTTTTTCTTTCTCTACCTCTATTTTTAGTGTAAAGTTTGCTTGATAAATCAATAAGCATCTAGGTAGCCTTCATATCCTAGATGTGTGCTCTTTTCTTTGCTAAGAGACCCAATACTTCAGCATCTTAAACCAGAATCTAGAAAGCCTAAGCCAAATGTCATCCTGTAATACTAGCTTTGCAGACAGATTTTGTTGCCTTATATCTGTCTATCTATCAACATCTATCTGTATCTATCAATATGTATCTAGCTATATATCTGGGCGGGGAAGGCAATGGCACCCCACCCCAGTACTTTTGCCTGGAAAATCCCATGGACGGAGGAGCCTGGTAGGCTCCAGTCCGTGGGGTCGCTAAGAGTCGGACATGACTGAGCAACTTCACTTTGACTTTTCACTTTCATGCATTGGAGAAGGAAATGGCAACCCACTCCAGTGTTCTTGCCTGGAGAATCCCAGGGACAGGGGAGCCTGGTGAGCTTCCGTCTATGGGGTCGCACGGAGTCGGACACGACTGAAGCGACTTAGCAGCAGCAGCATATATCTGGGAGCTTCCAAGGTGGCTTGGTGGTAAAGAATCTGCCTGTTAATGGAAGAGACAGGCTTTCCTAGTGGCTCAGCCAGTGAAGAATCCACCTGCAATGTGGGAGATCTGGGTTCGAGACTTCCTTTGGAAAGATCCCTTGGAGGAGGGCATGGCAACCCACTCCAGTATTCTTGCCTGGAGAATCCCTATGGACAGAGGAGCCTGGAGGGCTACAGTCCATGGGATCATGAAGAGTCAGATGTGACGGAATGACTAAGCACAGCATAATGCAAGAGACATGGGTTCGACACCTGGGTCAGGAAGATCCCCTGGAGGAGAGTAAGCTAACCCTCTCCAATATTCTTGCCTGGAGAATCTCATGGTGAGAGGAGCCTTACAGGATAGAATCTGTGTGGTTGCAAAAGAGTCAGACACAACTTTGCAACTAAACAACAATAACAACAAAACCTATCTATCTATCTACATCTATCTATTTCCCATCTATCATATAGTTCTAGAAAGAAATTAAACTACTTGGCCATTCATTGAACTAATTTCTTTCCTTAAACCCCAATCTTAATTGAAACAAAAAATACTACTAACCTGAACCCCAAGTTTTATAGCTTTATGATAAGACATCTTTTCTCTAGAGTATTTCCCTATGTCCCACACCTCCATCCTTCTAGGAATGAGTTGAAGTGAATGGGGATGAAAGAGTGATAAATTCTATTATCCACCACATCCTGATTCCTTTGCACCAGAAACAGCCAGTCCTCTCTTGACTTCTCATATCCACCATTTAATGTTTCCTCCATGCTCTCCAGTTGATGCTTTCCTTTTTTCCTGGGCCCAGTGAGTGGATTTCTCAGATTCTATAATACTTGTGAATTCTCTTTATTATCCCACAGAGGATGAGATGTTTCTTCTTTTGCAAAGGTCACAGAAGGAGGCAATAACAGAGGAGTTTAAGAGTCCAAACTATTGAGTAAGACAAGCCTGCATGCACGTGTCAGCCGTGCACTGACTAGCTCTGTGCAGTATGCTCCCTGCTAAATGGAGAGGAAATCATAATGCTTTCTTCTTGCTATCATAGATGTCAACAGAAAAACTTACCATTCTGAAATCTTTATTTTGTAGTGACCCTCTCAGAAATCTGATTTATTTTATACAATGAAATGACCCTACTTGTAGAATGGTACATTAAAAAAAAAAATCCTGGAACCTAAAGATACAATAACTAAACCATTTATCCCATTTTTAGTTTCTTTATTCATAAAGTGAAGAGTGAGAGGAAGAGGATTTCTAAGACTCCTCCTCATTTTTTTGTGTGCTTTCACAGAATTATATTCTGTTCATCGAGACAATGAAGACACAACTAAAAAATAATTTCAAATAGTGGTAATTACTACACAGAAAATAAGATTTTATAATAGAGAGTGACTTGAGAGGTGGGAGTGGGCAACATCAGATATGGGGCAATTTCTGTAATAGTAGATTTCTTATAGTGTGAAAAGAAAAATGTGCACAATACAGTATACATGCAACCAGCAATATCAGTTTCAGATTTTTATGAGGAAGGAGATTTCCGGGTTGAATGAAATATAAAGAGAGGCTTTGGTGAGTGTCTACTGTGTGCATTTTTCTTGTCCTCAGGGAAGCACTGGGTGGATTAACTGATATGTCAGTGCAGGGCTAGCAGGTACTAGGAAGTTGTGACATTCCCTTTTTTTGAAAATTATTTAATTGGAGGCTAATTACTTTACAATATTTTGGTAGTTTTTGCCATACATGGACATGAATCAGCCATGGGTGTACATGTGTCCCACCATCCTGAACCCGCCTCCCACCTCCCTCGCCACCCCATCCCTCTGGATTGTCTCAGAGCATCAGCTTTGAGTGCCCTGCTTCATGTGTCAAACTTGCACTGGTCATTTATTGGAGAAGGAAATGGCAACCCACTCCAGTATTCTTGCCTGGAGAATCCCAGGGACAAAGGAGCCTAGTGGGCTGCTGTCTATGGGATCGCACAGAGTCGGACACGACTGAAGTGACTTAGCAGCAGCATACATATTTCAATGCTATTCTCTCATATTGTCCCACCCTTGCCTCCTCCCGCATAGTCCAAAAGTCTGTTCTTTACATCTGTGTCTCTTTTGCTGTCTTGCATATAGGGTTGTCGTTACCATCTTTCTAAATTCCATATATATGCGCTAATATACTGTACTGGTGTTTCTCTTTCTGGCTTTCTGGCTTACTTCACTCTGTATAATAGGCTCCAGTTTCATCCACCTTATTAGAACAGACTCAAATGTGTTCTTTTTTATAGCTGAGTAATATTCCATTGTGTATATGAACCAAAACTTCCTTCTCCATTCATCTACCAATGGACATCTAGGTTGCTTCCATGTCCTGGCTATTGTAAACAGTGCTGCAATGAACACTGGGGTACATGTGTCTCTTTCAATTATGGTTTCCTCGGTGTGTATGTCATTATTTTTTTTTTCTCCACAGTAGACCTTGTTAATGCATCACACCTTTTTCCAGCTCTGCTTAATGAGGTCTCAGAATCCTTTTAATTGTGATGCTGCAGCAAGACCTTACCAATCACTTGGCATTGGCATGCACAGGGAAAGCCAACTTTCCAACCCTGGAGTAAAAGTATTTGTAGAGTTAAAAATATCTTCTCCAAGATAATTATCAACAAGTGAAACCACCACCTCCCGCCAGAGACATCTTCCTGTTCCAGCCATGTCGTCCTTCTACAGTTCCTCCATGAAGGGTGGGCAGGGCATGTCTTAGGCCAGTCATGGAACAATATTTTAGTTTTAGTCAATGGAGCAGAAACTCTGGTTTGGTAATATTTCTATTGGTAATAGGAGTTCCTTCTCTGTTTTCCACTTTTTTCTCTTAGTAATCTCCCATTCCTGAAGTTTTCAGAACTCTCATGCCCCTTTTTCTCCTTAGACCAAAGAATGCTAATTTAAAATGAAAAAAATATATATATTGTTACCCTATAAGGGAGGGATTTGGAAAGGACCAGACATCCTGGAATGTGAAGTCAAGTGGGCCTTAGAAAGCATCACTATGAACAAAGGTAGTGGAGGTGATGGAATTCCAGTTGAGCTATTCCAAATCCTGAAAGATGATGCTGTGAAAGTGCTGCACTCAATATGCCAGCAAATTTGGAAAACTCAGCAGTGGCCACAGGACTGGAAAAGGTCAGTTTTCATTCCAATCCCAAAGAAAGGCAATGCCAAAGAATGCTCAAACTACCGCACAATTGCACTCATCTCACACGCTAGTAAAGTAATGCTCAAAATTCTCCAAGCCAGGCTTCAGCAATATGTGAACCGTGAACTTCCTGATGTTCAAGCTGGTTTTAGAAAAGGCAGAGGAACCAGAGATCAAATTGCCAACATCTGCTGGATCATGGGAAAAGCAAGAGAGTTCCAGAAAAACATCTATTTCTGCTTTATTGACTACGCCAAAGCCTTTGACTGTGTGGATCACAATAAACTGTGGAAAATTCTGAAAGAGATGGGAATTCCAGGCCACCTGATCTGCCTCTTAAGAAATCTGTATGCAGGTCAGGAAGCAACAGTTAGAACTGGTCATGGAACAACAGACTGGTTCCAAATAGGAAAAGGAGTTCGTCAAGGCTGTATATTGTCACCATGTTTATTTAACTTCTATGCAGAGTACATCATAAGAAATGCTGGGCTGGAAGAAGCATAAGCTGGAATCAAGATTGCTGGGAGAAATATCAATCACCTCAGATATGCAGATGACACCACCCTTATGGCAGAAAGTGAAGAGGAACTAAAAAGCCTCTTGATGAAAATGAAAGTGGAGAGTGAAAAAGTTGGCTTAAAACTCAACATTCAGAAAACGAAGATCATGGCATCCAGTCCCATCACTTTATGGGAAATAGATGGGGAAAGGTGGAAACAGTGTCAGACTTTATTTTTCTGGGCTCCAAAATCACTGCACATGGTGACTGCAGCCATGAAATTAAAAGACGCTTACTCCTTGGAAGGAGGGTTATGACCAACCTAGATAGCATATTCAAAAGCAGAGACATTACTTTGCCAACAAAGGTTTGTCTAGTCAAGGCTATGGTTTTTCCTGTGGTCATGTATGGATGGGAGAGCTGGACTGTGAAGAAGGCTGAGCACCAAAGAATTGATGCTTTTGAACTGTGGTGTTGGAGAAGACTCTTGAGAGTCCCTTGGACTGCAAGGAGATCCAACCAGTCCATTCTGAAGGAGATCAGCCCTGGGATTTCTTTGGAAGGAATGATGCTAAAGCTGAAACTCCAGTACTTTGGCCACCTCATAAGAAGAGCTGACTCATTGGAAAAGACCCTGATGCTGGGAGGGGTTGGGGGCAGGAGGAGAAGGGGACAACAGAGGATGAGATGGCTGGATGGCATCACTGACTCGATGGATGTGAGTCTCAGTGAACTCCGCAATTGGTGATGGACAGGGAGGCCTGGCCTGCTGCGATTCATAGAGTCGCAAAGAGTTGGACACGACTGAGCAACTGATCTGATCTGACGCTTAATCTATGTTTATTGCTTTTTTTTTTTGCTTAATCTATGGCAAGAGTTTTCTATGATAGGATTTCAGACACTAAGATCGAAGAGGAGATGCGTCACAAAGAGCAGTTTTTCTGATGTACCTCACATTGTACCATTTGGGCTTTATGGCAAAAAAGTGACAAATGGGGTGCACAGTGGGAAACTCATATTGTTTTGGAAAAGAGTTGGAGTTCTTAGATTAGGGCTCTGTGGAAGATGTCAAAGTGAAGACCAAAGCAAACATTCACACTCAGGTGCAGTGGCATTTAATAAAGTGATTAATCAATGACATTAAATAAGTTCTCAGGCCATCTTGCAGTGATTAATGTGGGTGGACAGAGGCCAGGATCCATTGGGGGAAGGAATACAGGGGTGTTTTTCTTGATTAAAAATTGCAAGCGTTGGTGGTAAAAATCTCATGGGAAGTTTTGTTTGATTGTCCTTGTCATTAAAAGACATTGATTATTAAAATGTCTCCTCCCCTTCCCTGCCACAGGATGGAGAGGATTACAGCCTCTGGAGGGATGGAAATATTTGTGAGCAGATTCTGGGTTGGCGTTGGAATCATTTGCAGACACTTTTAGTTCATCTCCTCATCTCCACCCATTAACTTCTCCTATCTCTTAGGTCAATTTTACTGACCCAAGAGTATGGTTGTCATTTAGCAGAAGGATATTGCTTTCATGTTTGCATAGTGGTTAAGCATGTATCTTTAGGGTTATTGAGGATATTTGATGAGATACATTGTGTAACGTGCTTGACAGAGAACAAGGTATGTGGCCACTACTCAACAATGTAAGATATTATGGCTGGTTGCATTATTGTGTTCTATTTAACACCAGCTCTGATGCTGAAGGAGTCCTGCAGAATCTTTAACTAACAGCTTATGCCCATGGGGCTCAGTCTCTGTGTTCTAGTCCAGCACACTTGAGTTTGCCAGCAAGCATACTTATCTTATTTATTGTTATATCAAGTATATAATGGAGGCTTGTTAAATGAATCTGATGTGTGCAGACTTTGCAGCTGAATGAGAATTAGATGGACAGATTTCACTCAGGTAGCATTCATACTGCTGGGAAAGGTAGAGGAAGGTGGAATGACTCTGTTAGAAGGCAATCTGGGATTATTTGATCCAACTTCCTACTGAAAGCAGGAATCACAAACTCAGCTTTCTTTCAAATGTTCGTCTGCTTTTCCTTTAACGTGGGCTTGGGAGGTTTGGTTGAATGGTCACATTTTTCTTGAGTAAGAAGCAGGACACGTTCTTGGACAAGTATGCGTGAAATTACTGAGCTATGTGGATTCTTTAGGTGCATCACAGTGGGAGTCTGGAATACATAATTATTCTTTAAACAGAGCAGAGAACAAGTGTATTTGAGTCAAACCTGAATTCTGGTCCTGACTCTCTCACTGAAGAGGCAATAGAGTCGTTAAGAGGTTGGACTTTGGAGACAAACCTGGGCTAGAATCAGAGCAGAAAATGTAAGCTAGGGTCCTTCATTTGCATGGGTTCCTTCTATAGCCCTGTGGGGCCCTTCTAATATATTTCCATGGTCATATCTTTTAGTAAAAAAAATGTATATATTATACATGTATTTAGATGTAGAGAGCAATGTATACAAAACATACAAAATGTAAAAATGTATATTTTATAAATGTATTTATATTGTTATTTTACTATATATACATCGCTCTCCCAGTCACTTCAGTTGTGTCCGACTCTTTGTGACGCCATGGACTGTAGCTCACCAGGTTCTTCTGTCCATGGGATTCTCCAGGCAAGGATACTGGAATGGGTTGCCATGGCCTCCTCCAGGGGATCTTCCTGACCCAGGGACCGAACCCACATTTCTTTACATCTCCTGCCTTGGCAGTGAGCTCTTTACCACTAGCGCCACCTGGGAAGCTCCACTGTAAATAAAATTGCAATTAGTTAAGACTAAGTGTTCTTTCCACCCAGATTTTATGTGATGAGACAACCAAAGAATAAACAACCACTAAAAGAACAAACATTGATTAAGTGGCTATATATATATTTAACATACAAATATATATAAATATAAAACATACATGCTAAATTAGTTTCAAGTGTACAACATAGTGACCTGATAATCAAATATATTACAAAATGCTCACCATGAGTCCAATGGCCATCTGTTACCATACACAATTATTATAGAATAATGGGCAATATTCCTTACACTATGGATTAAGCCCTGTGACATTCATTTTATAACTGGAAATTTATGTCTCTTGATCCCCAACACCTATTTTGCCAAACCCCCACCCCACCATCCCTCTCCCCTCTGGCAGCCTCCAGTTTTCTCTCTAGATCTTTAAGTCTGTTTTATTTGTCATATTGTTTAGATTCTACATATAAGTGAGATCACTATTTTATATTGTTATGGAAAATATTTTGGAATGTACAGCAAAGGGGAAATAGAAGAATACAAATATAGTTAGAGAGCTCCACACCCTCTCTCAAAAAATGACACCACATGTAGACAGATCATCAGTGTTGATATAAAGCACTTAACACTGTCAAGCAGCTAGACACATTTGACATTTATTAAACTCTTAACCAATATCAGCAGAAAACATGACACTGCTTTGTTATGTGTCAACTTGGATAGGCTGAAATACGTTTCCCAGAATATTCAGTCTTTTATATTTCTGACTGTGACGGGCCACAGGGAGATTGTTGCCAAAGATTTAGAAGGTGGAAATGAAGCAGCAGCATCCTGTTGCTGATCTGCTGAATCAACTTGGCATTAGGCAGCAGGTGGACGGCAATGACTCCAGCATCCCCTGGATATGCTGCCAGTTTCTACAACACCGAGAGACAGATAGGCATAATGACCTCCAAGATGAAAGACTTCAGTTCTGCCAGATATCTGTACCACTGTGTCAGAGGCGACAAGAACAAATACGAAATATTTCTGTCCATCTCATGGGTTTTCACCTCCTGATATTGGCCCCAATTTGTCCTGGATCTCTCTCTTTACATCCATCGTCCCTTCCCATCTGTCTTCCCAGTGGTCTGTAATCTCCAGCTGGAGATGTGAAGAATGAACCTTACTTAGTCAACTTCCACAAATGGGTAAGATCAAATTGCTGTTACATATCCATATATACGTTGTTCTTCTTTGAATAAAGCCTCTCTGTTATAGTTAAACACACACACACACACACACACAAAGCAAAAACCAAAAAACAAAGAATAACAACTCCATAAAGCATTAGGAAGGAGGAGATAGAGATGTGTTCAGTTCAGTTCAGTCACTCAGTCTTGTCCAACTCTTTGCGACCCCATGTTAGGGAGTTAATAATAATGAGTTATTTTCCTGGATTTTGTAACATTTGGTGTGTATCAGCTTTTAAAAATGTGTACACTTATTAAAATTTCCTTTCTCCTTCTAAATGAGTTTGACACCTAATTTTGTCTTTCTAATTATGTATTTTTTTTCCCCAGAAAGCCCTGGAAGATCCAGCCCCAAGGAACTCATATCTGTCTCTGATTGGAATCCTACCACCATTCCCTAACTCTGTGATCTTGGGTGATTCACTTCACCCCTCTGAGTTCCAATTCAATCTGTAAAACAGCACCAATCTGTTAAATAATAAAGCGACACTAATCTGTGTAATAATCTTGTGAAACTCCTTAGGTTATTGTGAGGACTAGAATTAATACATGTGAAAGGGATAGTAAAGATTAGGTATTATAGTTATTAATGCAACTTCCTATTTTCCTATAGATTGCTGCATCTTTAAAATGGATATCATAAAATATATTTTGCCACACTGGAAAGAGTTTTTGAAGACTCAAATGGTATAATATTCACATGGCTATGAAGCCGTAAGTTTTTTCTTTTAAGCATTGGATGAAGGGCATGTACCCAAGTCCATATCCCATCTCCTACACACACACACACACACACACACACACACACACAGAAACACTCCTCTTTCTGATTCCAACCTAGAATTCACATGGATTAGTTGACTTTGCCCATGTAGATTGTTTCCATTTCAGCCAAGTAACCCATGGAGAAGGAAATGGCAACCCACTCCAGTATTCTTGCCTGGAGAATCCCAGGACGGGGGAGCCTGGTGAGCTTCTGTCTATGGGGATGCACAGAGTTGGACACGACTGAAGCGACTTAGCAGCAACAGCAGCAGCAACCCATGGTGGTGCTCTAAGCCTCCTCCAGACAGCCTGGGGTTGACTTCTAGCTCCATCAGGCCCTGCTGTAAGGCTTGGGTAAGTCATTTAATGTGTCTGCATGTCAGTTTCTTCTCTGTAAAATAAGGGTAATAATAGGGGCCCTTTCTAGGGGTATTGTGAAGATGAGATGAATCAATACATGGAAAAATCCGTATAAAACAAAACACTGTAAGTCATATTATTGCCATTTTATCAACAGCTAGCGAGTGCTCATGGAGTATCAGCTATTGCTATTCTGCATATCAAGTCAGTTTCTGCTGGTGTCTTAGAGGTTGTTTACGCTAGCCTTCTCCCAGTTATGTGGATGACTATTTGGTTGGTCAAAAGTAAGCTACAAAACGAGGAAAATTACAATAAAGACTAAGTTTCTCATAAAGCAAATTCTATTATATTTAATTTTCTTTAATCATTTTGTTTATGTTCTTCGTACCTTTTATATTTCATATAATTTTGTTAGTGGTGAATGGTAATTTATTTGTTAGTACTTTATTTGGTGATAAAAAGAATTAATGTTTCTTCTTAAAGAAAATTTACTGGCCCATGAAATCCAAAAACTTCCTCTGGTTCATGAAATCCTAAATCCTGGGGGTCAATGACTTCTCATTAATTAATTCTGACATTCTGTAGACATAAGTACTTTTCTAAGGGTCACTGCTTTCAACAAGATACTGGGGGATATGCCTAACAAAAAAAAAAAAAAAAAAAAAAAGTTCTATCCATCTTCCTTCATCTCCCTTGATGTTTCCGTGGAGCTCCTAAACCAGATGAAGAATAAAAACTCTGGTCCCTTTTCTCCACTCTTACCAGCAGGGGGTTATAGCTAGGCACTCAAATATGAAGCTACTGTGATTCTCAGGACGGTCCATCCACTGGTAGAAAAAGGAAAATGAAGGAATTCAGAAGCTCCTTTAACATTTTAGTGAAAACAAGGACATATCAGTGGATAAGCAGTCCAAAGTGTTTGTAAATCACTAGGTGTCTGATTCTGGCAAAGGACTCTTGGCGCCAGCACCTTCCTTCTGTCCTTCATATGGGACTCTTCCCTCCCACTCACTCTCCTACTATTAAGAGACAGAGCTATTTAATAGTCAAGACCATCTTAAGGCCAAGGACAACCAATTAATAACAACACTTCCCTGAAATTTCACTCCCCCAACACACCCTTTTTAATCAAAAGAACTGCCCTCCACATCCCTCCCCTAACAGATCCTGGCCTCCATCCACCCACATTAATCACTTCAAGATGGCCTGAGAACTTATTTAATGTCACTGATTAATCACTTTATTAAATGTCATTGCTCCTGATTGTGAAAATTGTTTGTTTCTCATCCCTGTCCATCTCCTCTGGACACCTATTCTCTTGAAAGGCAGAATTAGAGACCCTGCTGTGTATTGTTTCTCTGCATCCCCACCAAGATCTCAGGACATTTTGAAATGGGATGCATTTTTGCAAAAGTGTCTGAGCTCCCAGGGAAGTCCTCAGGAGGCAGGTGCACTCGGCTCCTGGCTCCTGTCGCTGCTCCCACTTTCCTTGGCAGAGGTGGGAAATATGGAAACTGAACTGTTCGCAAGCTGACATTATGGGAAAGCAGCCAGTTTTGTGACCTTTGTTAGGAGAGCAGTGTGTTCCGCTAAGGCCTGAGAGAGAAATCAGAAGCCAGCTATTTTTCACAATTACCAGAATCCAAATCCACTATGATCTTCTATCATTTGTTTCATCAAGCCTACATTTCTTTGCCTAACATCCAGGGCACCCCCAATGCAATCTTGTGTATCATCTCTAGAAGGACCTCAGACCAAGCAAGTCAGGCCCCTCTTACGATATTTTTCCTTTGAGTCAAAGGTCCTCGTTGGTGCTATATCCTTGCCTTATTCTTTGTCTCTCCATATCCACTAGCCAGCCCTTTTCAGACTTAATCATTCATTTGTTTAACCCCAAACTGATTTATTAGGCTTTTCTGGGTGTCAGGCATTGGGGACTGGTAACCCAGAAGGTAAGGCCTTTGCCTTTAAGGTACGTAAGATTTTGTAGGTAAAGACTGACATGTAAACGAAGAAGTTGATGACACTTTCTCAGGTGAAAAATGTCTGCTCAGGGAACATGGTGGCATAAAGAATGGGGTGGCTAGGTCTTGGGGGTGCAATAGGGAAAGGTTTCATAGAAGAGGTGGCTCTTGAGGTGGATTTGGGGGGAGGACTGCGTAGCTCCAGGTGGCTACACAGAAATTAGGTTATACATCTCAGAGCTGTGCCCAGGATGGGGTTGGGTTGGGGGTTCCATCAGGGACGCCTACCATGCAGTCCTGGAGCCAGTCTGTGTAACGTAAGTGTGAATGTGATGTCTGTTTCCTATCCTAATGTTAAGGAGCCTCGGTGCATGTATCCAAGGCAGTATGTGAGGCACTGAGGCTTATTAAATGTTCACTATGGGAAATATAAGAGAAAATTAAAAGAGCAATTTTAGGAGGGAATAATTGTTTTCCATACACCATAATTACAACTACTTGTAAATGCTGCAATCGTAAACGAATCTGCCTTTTAGAGTTCTCTTAAATTCTCTTGGTAATGAACAGACGCTCAAGGAAAGGGACTCATGCCTCCTTATAGAGAAGCTGGGGTTGCACTGACCCCTGGTGTCTGCCTTGAGCAGAGGCCTATAACCGTGGGCACAGAACTAGATACTGGGCGTCTTAATCTTCCCATCCCTGGCTTCAGAAAGGCCCAAGAACCCTTTAGGCCCAGAAGTGGATCTTAGAATCTCAACCTTCCTAGGTCTTCTGAAGTCATTTTCTAATATTTGTCTTCAATTCTATTTCCCCTCTCGTGCTCTCTCCCTCGGCAAAAGCTGCCACTTAGAATCTGAATGTCTTTTTTAAAAAAATCATTTTTAATTGCAGGATAAATTACTCTACAATATTGTGTTGGCTTCAGCCGTACGTCAACATGAACCAGCCAGAGGCATATGTATGCGTCCTCCCTCTTGAGCTTCCCTCCTGCCTCCCGCCCCATCGCACCCCTCTAGGTTGTCACGGAGCGCTGGGTTGAGCTCCTTGAATCACACGGCTATCTGTTTTACATATGGTAGTGTCTTTGTTTCCATGCTACCCTCTCCATTCGTCCCATCCTCTGCTTCTCCACCCCACCCCGTGTTTGACGCTTCCTTTCCTTCCCCACTGTACTCAAGTCTCCAAGCCAAGAGCTCCTCAGTCACTGAGGCCGCTTGATTGCACTCCTACATAAACGCCCCCATCCTTCCAATGTTTCACACCAGGACACCATTACCCTGCTTGGTTTGCAAGCAACATTTTCCTGACTGACTTCCCTTCTCAAGACTTTCTGTCACCAGGGATATCCCACTTGTGGCTCACTAAATTTATTCCTCAACTAACCTTTGATGTGCTAGGAGATTGCTGTTAATTGCTTCTGGTAAATAACTGCGTGAACTTAGGTATGTCACTTGGGCAATCGAGGCCTCTTATAAAGTGAGGGTTTGGTAGCAAGAAGAGCATTTTTCCATCTTTTCAATCTGAGGACTTACACTATTAGTTCCCTCTGCACCGTGGCCTTTTCCCTAGCTTCAAAAAATCTCTTCTACTGAAATAGACTCTGATTAAAGAAAAGTTTGCTACTCATCTCGTGTCCATCCATCAAAGACATATTTAACTACTATTGGACTATAAAGAGTTAATTTTATTACAAGCAAAGATAAAACACAAAATTAAAAATGCTGATACTTTATCTAGCCTGTGTAGCCTTATCATGAGTAAATCTAGCATTTCTGTTAGTCATCTTGAAATATTGAGAGTAGCACATAGCCTTGTATCATAGATCCCTATGATATAAAGGGATGTATTGAAATAAATAACCACAAAGGTCACACTAGCTCTGAGATTCTAGGCTTCTCAGTCTCTTTTATCTTAAATCCCCTTTGGCATTCCCTGCAGTGTACATAGCCCATTCCTCTTTTCATGGCACCTGGTCTATAAATAAACATTCTATCATCAATGCCAACTCTAATTAATGAAGTTGGGAGGAGCTGCTACTTGCAAATTGAGCATGTATGTTGAGAGAGCTTAGAACAAATTAATTTCACATACATTTAATGATTTCTTATTTAATGCATATAATTAAGCATTTTTAGTAGAGCATAAAGAGTCTAATTAATATTAATTTTTATATTGCCAAATCATATTTCTAATTTTTCCTTTGTTGGCCCTTTAATATCTGAAAATTGTCATTTTCCTTTGATGTTATGCCTCATTCATCTTCCTTTTCATCTTCCTCCTCATCGTCTCATCACCACCACCGTTACCATGACAGATAACCTCAGGGAAAGGCCTGTGTTCTCCAACCAAGTCAATCTCCATGCATGCTGTAACTCCTGTTTCCCCATGGAGCAAATCTAGCTTATTAAAAGATCAGGCTATTCAAATTCTGCCTAGGCAATCTTACTGCTTTTGGGTAAATACGTATGTACCAAGTACAGTGTGTGATCTTTGAGGGGATCGTAATTGTGGGGGGTGGAAACAGCTGTGAAGTAAATTTAAGAACACATGGGAAGTTTTGAAAACGGATGTACACTAGATAAGAGCTTCCTAGGTGGCGCTAGTGGCAAAGAACCTCCCTGCCAATGCAGGAGACACCAGAGATGTGAGTTTGATCCCTGGGTCAGAGAGATCCCCTGGAGAAGGAAATGGCAACCCACTCCAGTATGCTTGCCTGGAAAATTCCATAAACAGAGGAGCCTGGCGGGCTACCATCCATGGGCCACAAAGTGTCAGACATGACTAAACACACAAGTGTATGAGATAAAATTAGTGTATTACTATGAAATTTTTGGTATAATAATGGTATTGTAGTTCTATAGGAGAACATCCTTATTATTCTTTTTAATTTTTATTTTGTAGTAGGGTATAGCCGAGTAACCTGTTGCAACAATTTCAGGTGAACAGCAAGGGGACGCAGCTATACATATATATGTACCCCATTCCCCCCTAAGCTTCCCTCCCATCCAGGCGGTCACATAACATTGAGCAGAGTTTCCTGTGCCACACAGAAGGTCCTTGTTGGTTATCCATTTTGAATATAGGAGTGTGTACGTGTCCATCCCAAACTCCCTAACTATTCCCCGCATCCTTCCCCCCAGCCACCGTAAGTTCAGAACACCCTTATTCTTAAAAGACATCTGCTGAAATACTCAGAGTGAACTGATGTGATGCCTGTTACTTACTTTCAAATGTTCTTTTTAAAGAAAAAAAAGGGTGTGTGTGTGTGCGTATCTATACATTGTACTCAGAGAGAAAAAGAAAATGTGCGAAATGTTGAGCAGTTGGTGAATCTGGGTGAAGGATCTATGGGTGGTCACTATACCAGTTTCTGTACTTTTCTGTAGGTTTGAAGTTTTAGAAACATGTTTTCAGAAAAAGAATCTTTTGAATCACTTGGATATTCCTGCAGTTATTTCATAACTATTTTCCCCTTAAAATCTCAATTCTTCCTGCTGTTCTAATCTCAGGAGGCAACTTGCTCCTTGCATTTAACCAGGATGGGCTGCGTTATGCTGCAGTAACAATCTGAAGATCTGGGTAACTTACACCTTCAAAGATTTCTTCCTCACTTGTGATAGATACATGGCATTTCAGATTGGTGGGAGACTAAAGCCATCTTTTGGAACATCTTGTATACTCATTCTCACAACATAAAAACTCTGCCTCTGAGGTGGACTTTTTCCCTTTATTCTCAAAGGAAAAGGTATCTCTCTGCTTATTTAAAGCTAACTGCTTCCTTTGAACTCTGAACCCATGACTCCTCTGGAAGTTTGCTTCCACAAGATATAGCTAGTTCCTCCTTCTCCTCCATCTCTGCCAGCTTCAGTCTCTTTCTCTCCATGTGCTGCAGTCTCTATACTGCAGAAAGCCTTGTGTGTTTGATTCTATCATAGTTTTTAATTTCCCCTCTTCCTTTCTCCAGGTTAACTTTTCAGGCTTATGGTCTTTGCAGATATCACTTCCTGCTATCCCAGTCTTGGTTTTCATGCAGGCTGGTTGTTGTTGCTTAGCCGATCATTTGTGCCTGACTCATACAACCCCATGGACTGTAGCCTGTCAGACTCCTCTATCCATTGGATTTCCCAGGCAAGAATACTGGAGTGGATTGCCATTTCCTTCTCCAGGGGATCTTCCCAACCCAGGGATCAAACCGATGTCCCTGAATGTCTTTTGAATTGCAGGCAGATTCTTTCCTGATAAGCCACCTGGGAAGTCCCATACAAGCTGGTATTTGTTTCCAAATTAGACTGATATGTCTTCTTGCAGAACAAATAGCCTTTTCAGCCCTTTGCTCTGCTATTCTTGATCTCTGCTGTGTGGCACCACTGACAAGTCCCTCATGTGTGATAGTCTCACCTATGTTGATCATCATATATCAGATTTTGGTGTAGAGGAGGGGAGGTTCTTCTCCCATCCTCTTGAATTGTTCCTTAGCTGTCTTCTTTAATGTTTCATTTTCATCCTGCCCTCCTAAATGTAAGGATTCTCTGGGAACCTTTTTTTAAGCCCTTCTCCCTTTGTCCTTCTAACTACTTCCTCCAAGAGCTTGTTGACTGTCACCTCCAGTACATCTCTCTTGTGTACACATCCAGTCCTGATCTCACTGCTGCCATTTAAATCTCATTATCCCGAGTGCTTATATGACATGCTTTTTCCCATCGGAATGACTTCCCCAGCACCTCACACTGACACTTTCAAACTTAAAGTCACTATGTTTCCTTTTTCCAAATGCTTGCTCCCCCTCCAGAGGCACCATTTATCTTCTGGTTTCCCAACCCTGTAGACTCTCGGCAGGATTCTTTGACTTTTTCTTCTTCTCCACTTCTCATTTTTATTTCTAATACTCCCAGCTCTATCATTTCCCCTCAGATCTGCCCTTTCTTCTTTGTTCTTACAAATGCATCCTCATTAATGGAGCAAAGATCACAGTCTCTGCTTTGGGCTTTCTACTCATTCTTGGTTTTTCCCCAAGCCACCCCTCAATCTGTTACAAAACAAAACTTCTGTCATGACAGTCCATGGTATGAACCAACTAAAAAGAGACAACTTGGCAGAAGCATCAAATCTAGACTCTGCAGCTCAGAATATAATTTGGCTTCATCCGACCTATTCTGCCGTCACTGACTCTGCTTCGATAGCCCTCGAGCCAGGTCCTTCCAGATCTACCCTGGCATCCCCATCTGCAAATGCTCTACATTGCTTACTTACTTATTTTTGGCTGTGCTGAGTCTTTGTTGCTGTGTGGGCTTTTCTCTAGTTGTGGTGAGTGGGGTATACTCTCTGTTTGTGGTGCATGGACTTCTCATTGTGGTGGCTTCTCTTGTTGCAGAGCACGGGCTCTAGAGTGAGCAGACGTCAGTAGCTGCAGCACGTGGGCTCAATAGTTGTGGCTTCCAGACTCTTAGAGCACAGGCTCACTAGTTGCAGCGCAGAAGCTTAGTTGCTCCGTGGCATGTGGGATCATCCAGATCAGGGATGGAACCGATGTCTCCTACATTGGCAGGCAGATTCTTTACCACTGAGCCACCAGGGAAGTCCACAAATCTTAGCCTTTCTTTAAGCGTTTCCATCGCTTTCATCAAAGCATCTCTCACTGCTTGACCTTATGCTAAAATTTTCCTTCTCCCACAGTGACCACAGTTAGTTGCAGTTTGGTAGCTAAGTATTTCGGTTCAGTTCAGTTCAGTCGCTCAGTTGTGTCCGACTCTTTGCGACCCCATGAATCACAGCATGCCAGGCCTTCCTGTCCATCACCAACTCCTGGAGTTCACTTAGACTCACGTCCATCGAGTCAGTGATGCCATCCAGCCATCTCATCCTCTGTCGTCCCCTTCTCCTCCTGCCCCAAATCCCTCCCAGCAACAGAGTCTTTTCCAATGGGTCAACTCTTTGCATGAGGTGGCCAAAATACTGGAGTTTCAGCTTTAGCATCATTCCGTTCAAGCAACACCCAGGAACCCAGGACTGATCTCCTTTAGAATGGACTGGTTGGATCTCCTTGCAGTCCAAGGGACTCTCAAGAGTCTTCCCCAACACCACAGTTCAAAAGCATCAATTCTTTGGTGCTCAGCTTTCTTCACAGTCCAACTCTCACATCCATACATGACCACTGGAAAAACCATAGCCTTGACTAGATGGACCTTTGTTGGCAAAGTAATGTCTGCTTTTGAATATGCTATCTAGGTTGGTCATAGCTTTCCTTCCAAGGAGTAAGAGTCTTTTAATTTCATGGCTGCAGTCATCATCTGCAGTGATTTTGGAGCCCCAAAATTTTGGAGCTAAGTATTTAATATGTGTATTTATTTATTTCCAACTAACTCACTAGCTCTTTGGAGTTCTACATACAAACCCCCACAGTGCTGGGCACATGGCTATGGTCAGGACATGCTTAGGATTTGATTGATTTCTGTGAGGTCTAATGGAAAGTATTAATTATGTTTTTTATTATCCTACTCTGCTGCTGCTGCTGCTAAGTCGCTTCAGTCGTGTCTGACTCTATGCGACCCCATAGATGGAAGCCCACCAGGCTCCCCCATCCCCGGGACTCTCCAGGCAAGAACACTGGAGTGGGTTGCCATTTCCTTCTCCAATGCATGAAAGTGAAAGGTGAAAGGGAAGTCACTCAGTCATGTCCGACTCTTAGCGACCCCATGGACTGCAGCCTACCAGGCTCCTCTGTCCGTGGGATTTTCCAGGAAAGAGTACTGGAGTGGGGTGCCATCACCCTCTCCAATTCTCCTACTCTAGGGAGAATTAATTACACCTGCCAATTTCTGAAAATACTTTTCCTCCTTAATCCCAAATGGAAAAATTTGAGGCTGGTGATTTCAAAATTCCAGGGATATCAAGTCATTTCCTTGGTGTATCCATACCTGTTTTACTATACTCTTACTTAATCCTATATTATAGAAATATTTGCATTACCTTTATACCTTTTCATACTTACCTTTCCCGTAGTTTATATCTTTGCCATTATGATGGTGAATAATAGTGCTTTCATTTACATTAACTCATTTCATCCTCTACCTGACTCTTTTAGTATTGGCAATATCATTAGACTGATATTTCTGCCATCCAGCAAAAAAAAAAAGAGTTTGAACTGGCTCAAGATCACACTGACAGAACTCAAAATTTCTTTTATGTTTGAAGACTTTTGCTCCTTTGCTGCATCCTGGCCTGGATGACCCTCCTCTGGGCTTGCACGGTTCCCATGCACCAAAGCATGTAATGGCCGTGTTGTCATCAATTTATAAGTTGGTTCCCACCCCCCTCTCCACCGTTAAACTGTGAGCTTACTGAGTGTAGAGATCAGGTGTTATGAATTTCCAGTGAATAGTTCAGGATATGTTGGTTCAACATCTGAATTAAAGCAAAGATGAATAAATGCATGAATGAAAGAGAATTGTCACTTGTTTCTGTCTGCCTCTTAAAGAACCTAGCTTAAGATGCTTCATGACTATGTACTCTCCATGGCACACTGTACATGATTGTAAAAAAATTGTGAAAAAAATTTTTTTAAATCCCCTTAGCTTTGGCCCCAGCATCCTTAAAAACACACATCTCACTGAAATCTGTGGTCTTGTGTAGTTAAGACTCAGACAGTCTTGGGTTCATGCCTTTTTCTGCTGATTTTAGCTAGTTGAGTGTTTGTGGACATGTTACTATTTTTCCTAAGTTTCAATGTTCTCATCTGTAAAATGGGCCTAATAAAATTTGTAAGATTGGTGTGGGAAGTCAATGGGATCATTGATTTGAAGCCTTTGGTATATAGGCCCTGGGACATAATACTTGATGAAAGTTAACAATTATCTTGAGGAAGGATGATCAGTGTATTTCAGGAACCCCTGGACCATAGCATGGGGCTCGCCGACTGGCATGTTTTCAACTTTAAAACCACAGACGTCGTTCCATGGCCAAACTAAACCAGAAATGTAGCCAATTCAAATAATTTGGGCTTGAACTCTACTTTCATTTAATAATTCTGAGAAGTAAAGCGATAAGGTAACCCTGACAGCTCCTTTATCTCTAAGAAACTTACAGCGAGTTGGTACAAGAAGTTATTTGTCATTTGTATTTGTAAGTGAGACCTTCCTGCCAGAGTCCTCCCCATCTGTCTCCTGTTGGTTCTATGTTCCTAAAGTGGCTGCAGTGTGTGTGTGTGTGTGTGTGTGTGTGTGTGTGTATGTGTGTGTTTGTGTGTGTGTGTTTCCTTAATGACCTGAGCTGCTGCTCCTAGGTGTCCAGAGCCATTGATACAAAGCATCACTCCGAGGCACTGGTGGAATATATTTAGCACATGTGTAAATCTATCTCCTGGTTCAGGGGGCTATATATAATACATAGAGCTATCACATTAATGCTGTTTATCACGAAGTGTGGGGTTTAGATTTAGAGGTGAGGCAGCCTCCATACAAATTATCTCAGCTTTACCATATCTCTGGGGGAAAAAACAACAAACAAAAAACAGTGGCTATGTCCTTCGTCACAAAGCATTGGCACAAAGCCCCAGCCAGTCCATTTTACCAGTGAGCAAATTGAGGTCTAATGACATCAAGCCACACACAAGCCTCGTTTGAGGGACTGTGGTTTGGAGACAGCCCAGAAAGGGCTGTGGTCAATGTCTTGCCCTCATGTCAATCTAGAAAGAGAGGGTTGTTGACATCAGAAAGAATGACCTCAGCTCAAATTCCAGCTCCCCTGGTGAGTAAACTTCAGCAAATTGCTCATTTTTCTGAAACTTTGGTTTTCCCTTCTGTCTGATAAGGATAGTGGTAACCTCTCCAGAAAATTCAATTATTCATCTTATGCTTATCGAGGACATATCAGGTACCAGGCTGTAATTTTATAGAAATGAAGTGATATGACAGGTGTGAGTATCTGACCAAATGCTGAACTTATGATGAAACCTCAGTAAAAGCTCTTTCTCCTCTTCTTAAGCCTCATCGCTTCAACTGGCCTTTCTCTAGGGAAGAATTCACCACCCCTTCCCCCACTCACAATTTGAGAATGAGTCAGATATGGAATATTTGCTGACTGACTTCAATCCCTTTCTCCCCCATGCTTCCCTTCAGCCCGAAGAACTTTCCCTCGGGGCTGTTAGGACCAGAATACCCTAGTCACTGTGACAGATGATCTTGGAGGGGGAGAAATCTGACACTCCAGGCCCTAAGTGACAGCACGCAGATATTCAAAATGATCCCGCTCAGACTAGATAAAGGCAACTTGTCAGAAGGGGACAGGTCGGTTTAGCAGCTGTACATGGGCAGTCTGACAAGGGAACATGTCTACCCATTCTAGGGCCAAGCTGTGGCTCTTCTCATGGGTGAGAAAGATGCCAGGGTCACAGGCAGATAGAAAGCCCAGGAAACAAGTCAAGTGGAAGACAGGATCTGCCAGAGCATGAGAATGACTCAGGCAGGGTAGTCAAATGTTGGATCCTCCAGAGACCTCACTCCCACCTCACCCTCTGCTCTGAATGCCTTCTCCACCAGGGCCCAGAGATGACCTTCTCCCCACCAATAGCGTCCACATCTGACTGCTGTTAGTGCCCAGCTTCTCTTTCCGTCGTGGCCACGGCCACAGGAAGGAGTACAGGGAAATATAACAACATAATCCTCTTCACACCATTCAGTCCCCAAAGGTCCTTGCTCAGAATTCTCCATTTATCTGGTCATTAGATCTAATTAAATCCCTCCAACTTAGAGCTCTGATGAGTGGCACTACTTTCTCTCCCCAATTAACAGTGAGGAGATTAAAGAATGCCCTCGACACTTTGTCCTTGTGAGGGTGGTGGCAGGGGAAGAGGCAGGGGAGGAACACAGAAGACTGGCCTTTATCTCTGAAGACAGTGCTGATGTAATGTGGGTTCCTGCCAAAAGAATGTACTCTTTGCGTGGCTTACTCAGCTACAGCCATGAATGTGCATTAAGCAGTGTGTTGTCCCTTATGGAAATAGCTACCTCTTTCCAAACATGGTTTGAACAGCTTAAACAAAGGACACCTACAAAAATAAAGAAACAGAAATCAAAGAGGGAAACCAGAGTTGAAGACTAACAAACATAGTCATCCAAAGGCTTAATTAGCATATTTATCACAATTAACACAAAATCTAATCGGAGCTCCCTGGTAGCTAAGGCAAAAAAAGAAACATGGCAAATTAGCATTGTTCTCATCATTTAAAAGAGAGAAACGCACTTCCCCACTAACCCCTATTCTTAGGGCATAAATAATGTCCTTGTTCTAAATGTTGATAGGAAATCCTCATGTGACCCTTCTTTTGGGAGACATTGGATGATAAACAGTGTTTTCAACATTGTCTCACATTTGATAGGCAAGTTTCTGAGTGACTAGGGCTTGGAAACAGTGTTTTTCTTCTTTGAAATATTGAGTTGCCCACCTAGGTTTCCAATAGTGATCTTAGTTTTATCATAGTTATTCTATTACAAGAGATCACATCAGCTCACAGGTTAGGCAGGGCAAGAGGGAGGGTCCAAATTTTTTCATGTCTGACCCCCCAACGAAGTCCTTCTAAAAGAGTACCCCCAATTTCTTGCCCCTATAAAAACAGACCTGCCTTCTCTGCCCAACCCCACTGACATACTTGCTCATGAGGATAGTCATCAGACAGAATCAGGGGTTCAGTGCTTTGAGGAGCAGGGCTCGAGTTCCAGGCTCACCCCTTGTACACCAGTGTAATCTCCTGTCTCCCTTCATCACAACATCATTGAGCCAAAGCCAGCCTCTCTCCCTCTACTCCTGACTCTCCAGAGTGCTATTCGGGAAGGACAAGCACGGAAATCTCTTTCGAACCCTCTCTCATATTCAAAGTAGAATTGACTCTGGTGTGGTTGAAAGGACTGGAAGGCAGTGGGGCATGGAGGCAGAGGGATGAATAAAGTGATCTCAGGCTCACTAACCCTGCAGATTCGCTCCCTGCCATGAAAGAAATAGGGGAGCGGGCTTCTACTCAAGCACAGGTCCACGGGGAAGCAACATTCCTGCCAAAGAGATACCTTAGCGCACGACTTCCTCTGTTCTCATCCCAGACTCCTTCAAAAGAGACTCCAAAAGAAAGCTTTAGGTTCAAGGTCAAGCTCACACCCTGTGTACCCCCACTGCATCCTGAGCACTCACAGATCTTCCTCTGGCTCTCTGCATCCCCAGACCCACTCAAAGGAACGTATCTTTAAGATGCTTCCAGATAAGAGCTCCCCCTTTGCCCCTGACTCAACAGAGGTCTCCCTTCCAGAGAATTGCCCTTTTTTTTTTTTTTCTCTTCTCCTGTTTCTAGCTCCAAAATCGTCCACCCTCTGGCTCCTGACTTGGCCTCTTACCCTAGGATCCTGGATTTCTCCCTGTATTTTGGATTAGCTCCTTGCTCCTCTTTGTGTGATCACTAGATACTGCTTCTACAGCCCTTGAAATAGCCTCCTGGCTTCCCTCCCCTCCCCAAACCAGAACCCTAACAGTTTCTCTCCTTACTGGCCAAACCCTGCTGAGGCCTAAGCGGATGTGCCAGAGCAGGTGTCTGATTCCAAATCCAGGGCTCTTTTCTTGCCCTGGAGGCTGCCACCTGTGAGACTCTTGGGAGGAAGCAAAACAAGATGAAACTGCAGGGGAAAGGGTGTGTTTGCGAGTTCTGCCCTTGACTACTGTTAGTTCAAGTGTGCTCTCCACTTGCAGTCAAACCCCCTGAAACTTCTCATTAGTTCCTTGAACATGGTTGTTCCTTCTCACTGTGATTTCAGTGGAGAATTTGAAAGCCAGAGAGAAGTGAGAAGGGAGCCAGTCACAGTTTTCTCTAACCAAAGAGCATGCACTTGGTCATCTTGGGGACCATTGGCCCAACAGCCACCCTTTCTGTGTCCTTTGGTCTCTCTGTATCTCTGTTATTAAACTGGGGCCGGGGGCTTATTTTGCATGTGAGTTGTAATGAGGTTACACATGTTGAGTGTTCTCAGCACATGAGAACATGTAACCACGTGACCCCTGGAGGTCAGCTCCCTCTCCCTCTGCCCTTGCCCACTTCTCCCAGCTCCTGCTCCCTTCTTTCTTCCTCCTCCCTGGCCTTTCTCTTTTGCCTTCCCCCAGCTCAAACGTGAGCAGAGAAGGCTGCAGGCCAGTTGCAGTAGGAGCCTCATTTCCAAAGGGGGCGCTCTGAGATCAGGAAAAAGGCCTTTGGGGACCTTGAACATGTGTCTGTGAGGACTGCATGCTAGCTAGTACCTATGGCTGGACATTTAAAAAATGACTTTTATGAAATCTTTGCCTTGATATGCTATCAATTTTTCCAGATGCCTTTTCAATATCTGTCTACAGAACTGTATGAAATTATAGTAAGTCCTACAGCTGGGGGGTTGACGATATGGCAGCTGGAGACAGACGTCCCTGGCTCTGATGAAATGAGGTAGATTCTCCGGGTAGCAGGTCTGCTCTGGGGAGCTGCCCAACCACAGGTCTCCTGAACGCAGGCCGCTGGGGCCACCAGAATGGGCAGTCACCAGCAGCTATTGCCCCATCTGTCTCTCCTTTCTTTCCTACTTGCCTCTAGATCTGCACCTCCCAGATGGGGAAACAGAGATGGCCTTTAGCTTTGGGGCAGTGCAGGGTAAGAGGCTGTCCTGGGCTTGCCTCCCTTGGTTAGACCCAGGGCCTTTAAGGTCAGGGAGAAGAGAATGAGGATCTGACCAGCTCTCTACAAGCCCTTCTGGGCTGGAGAAGGGAGAGAGCTGTGGTAGGAGGCTGAGCAGACACCTCCACCAGCTCCAAATCACTCAACTCTCTCCATTTATTACCTTTCAGGTGTGCAGGGCGCCAGGAGAAACTACTGAGAGACTACAAATGCTGTATGCCTGGCATCTAGGGCAGGGTGTCATGGAGCTATTGGAAAGAAGGGGCTGAGAAAGATGAACGGTGCCTGACGCCTGGGAATAACTGAGTGGTTAGGCAACTGAAATCAACCCAAAGCTTCCCTTCTGGTGGGACTTTGTCTCCCTATCGGGGAGGTCCCACGCTCTGAAGGAGAAGACCCACCAGGAGGGCCCGGAGTACCCGCCATCTCTTGCCTCTGTTCTGGGAGGCCTCAGGGGACCAGAACCGCATGGCAGCCTCTGGACTTGGGAGGCACACTGTGGCCCCCCTGGCAGCCACAGGGGGGAACCTGTGAGAAGGAACAGGTTCTTCTCACAGAAGAGAGAAGGCTCGGGGAACGCAAGAGAAGGAAGGTCCTAAGCACACCGTCACAACAACCTGCTGCTGCGGTTTAACAGCACTTGTCATCTTGCCAATTTTGTCCACCTGCCCAGGCTGTTTCCACTGAGCTATCTGGAGTAGGAGGTGGCTGAGCTAGCATCGGTGCTGATAACAGAAGGCCTTGCTTGAAGTGCAGGGAGTTAAGAGGCTTTTCTTTGCTGTTGTGGAGAGATGGAGAGACCCCTGGCTGAAGGCAGTGCTTTCTGAGGGCAGCTGAGATACTGTCAATTACATGCCCATCCTTCAAGCCTCAGGCCAGGTGGCCGAGGGGTCTGCCTGTCGATGGGTGTGTACCTGTCCAGGGAGAAGCCTGGTGCGGAGAGTCAGTGGGCGTGGTCCCCAGTCGGCCTGCTTCTTCCCTTCCCCCTTAACTCCCTGGAAAGTACTGTAATCTGCCAAGACGACATCACTCTGGAGGACAATTGAATCCTATCCGAGATGGTCCTCTTCCAGGGGAGAGGTCGTTCCCCTCTCTGCCGTATTAGTATGTCAATCCCAACACCAATCCTTTGGAATCCCTACCCCAGAGGTTCCCGTATTTTCTTGATTCATGATATCTTTGGTCTCAGTAGTTCTTTTTTATAGTACCCAGAGGTCAAGAGAACTAACAGTTCGATCTTTAAAATAGTTAGCATCAAACAATGTAGTAAGTATTAAGTCCTAACAACTCAATAGCTATTTGAAAATATATACATAAATGAAAGGGAAAAACGTTTTCATTTCATTCTTAGATATTCATAATTATCTGCTAGTGGGATGTGTGCACCTGTTGAGCACCACCCAACTTCTCAAACCCTGGACACTGCTGCCTTCAATTTTTGTTCCACATTGATTTTCATGTAGTACTTGCTTTTTATCACAGCAACTTCATAAAACCCACTTTCATAAAGATATGACCCAAATGAAAGGAAATAGTGAGATCTAATGTCAAAACTATAAACTTATTTGAGACAGTAATTTGCTCAGTGTCTGGCAGTTGTTGGGTATCTCTGTGTTGCTGCTGCTGCTAAGTCGCTTCAATCGTGTCTCACTCTGTGAGATCCCATAGACGGCAGCCTACCAGGCTCCCCTGTCCCTGGGATTCTCCAGGCAAGAACACTGGAGTGGGTTGCCATTTCCTTCTCCAATATCTCTGTGTTCAGATCAGATCAGATCAGAACAGTTGCTCAGTCGTGTCCGACTCTTTGCGACCCCATGAATTGCAGCACGCCAGGCCTCCTTGTCCATCACCAACTCCCGGAGTTCACTCAGACTCACGTCCATCGAGTCAGTGATGCCATCCAGCCATCTCATCCCCAAATTAAGATATTCTGTGTGGGTTCACTGTTCACTAGGACACCGCGTTGCACAGTTTGAGAACTGTGACCCTACTCTGTAAGTTTATTGCATTTCCTCATGTTGGAGAAAGTGAGGGGACTAGAAATTGGGATAAAGGCAAAGAATGGAAAGAGAAAAATTGTCTTAACTTTCTCAGGACACATCCTTAGATTATACTTTTCTGTAAAGAAGCATATCTAGGAAAAATCACAAGGCTGGGGATCTTTCCTGGGAATGTTAAAGACATTGCATTAAGTAGGAATGGGTACCTCCCTGAGTTGAGAACTGGGTACCTGGGATTATACCTGGTTGCTGCTAAGTCACTTCAGTCGTGTCCGACTCTGTGCGACCCCATAGACGGCAGCCCACCATGCCTGGTGCCACTGGTTAATTCTGCAACTATTTCTAGGTTGGTTATTTCTTCCTTCTTTTCATCCTCCTCTTTAACTCCCTCCTTCCCTCTCTTCCTCCCTTCTCTTCTCCTTGATTTCCACAAATGAATATTATCCTTCCTCTGCATGAGCATACCCCAGTGATAAAAAGCAGGACCCAGGAGCCAGACTACACACCCTTTGCTACCTTGTGTGACTTTGTGGTTGTTGTTGTTCAGTCACTAAGTCATCACCAATTCTTTGGGACCCTGTAGACTGCAGCACACCAGGCTTCCCTGTCCTCCACTATCTCCTGGAGCTTGCTCAAACTCATGTCCATTGATTCAATGATGCCATCAAACCATCTGATCCTCTGTCACCCTCTTCTCCTCCTGCCCTCAGTCTTTCCCAGCATCAGGGTCTTTTCCAATGAGTCAGTTCTTTGCATTAGGTGGTCAAAGTATTAGGGCTTCAGCTTCAGCATCAGTCCTTCCAATGAATATTCAGAGTTGATTTCCTTTAGGATTGATTGGTTTGATCTCCTTGCTGTCCAAGGGACTCTCAAGAGTCTTTGCTAGCACCACAGTTCAAAAGCATCAGTTCTTTAGCACTCAGCCTTCTTTTTGTCCAGCTCTCACATCCATACATGACTACTGGACTTGAGGTAACATCTAACCTCTGTGCTTCATATTTTACTCCTGTAATGGGTTTAATAAAATGATGTATTTTTTTTTTGATTTGTAATGAGATTGAAATGCCCTGATGGAGATTATATCAGTGTCTGCTGTGATAACATGCAGGCAACTCAGCAAACAGCTATAAGATAGACTTCATCTCTGCTTCTCCCCAGCTTATAGTCCAGTGCAAAAGATAAATATCAAACCTTGTTTGACCAAACAACTAGTTGATTACAACTTTGATATGGGTTACAAAGAAATGCAATAGTCCATGTAAGCACGTCATATGGGATTTCATTTTGATGTCTGTGTGTGTTGGGGGTGAGTGTGTATCTCAGAATTCTTCCCAGAGTAAATGATGCTTACATTGTGACTTAAAAGATGTATAGGAATGAGTTAGGCCAAGGTCCAGTGGGTAGAGGAGGTATGGAAAGTGTTCCAAACAGAAGGAACACTGTGTCCAAGACACTGAGACTCTGGCTAGGGTAAAACAAGGGTAAAAGACGTAGGCAGACACAAAATCATATAGTGCCTTAGGGTCCTTGGTAAGAAATCTTAAGAGTAATAGGAAGCCATTGAAGGGTTTTGAGCAGAGAGTAGCGTACCTTTGTCCTATAAAAGATCTCTCTGGCTGTTGGGTGGGGAATAGACTCCAAGGGACAAGAGGGAAATCAGAAAGACCATCTAGGAGCCTACTTGGGAATCCTTTGGGAGAAATAGAAGGTGGCCCTGCCCAAGGTGGCCCCAGAGTAGCAGATAGACTTAAGAGGTGGTAATTAGAAGGCAGAATGGACATGATGGCTTGATTGTGGAAAGAGAAGAGAAACCAGGAAAATGCCTAGGAGTCTTTCCAGAAGACTGGAAGGGACATGGGACATGATGACAGGGCCAGGGAGCCCTGCAGGAGAGATGGTGCCCATAAAGTCTCCTGGGAGGGTGTGAAGGAGCCACATGACTCAGCTCTCCAAAGCATTCTCTGCAAATGCTTCTTAGATCATTGAAATAAAATAGGATTTCTGTGTTTCTCTCCTGAGACATCCAGATTAACTATCTCAGGTCTTCAATTTGTTTTGTACAAAGGCCAGTGTTGGGATAGAAAATGAAAACCTCTGTTCCATGAAGAACCCACCATGGCTTTCAAGTTCTTAATCAACCCAAGACATATGCAGAGTCATTCAAAACAAAGGTTATTGTTATTCTGAAAGTGAACAGGCCTATCCAGATTTGCTGTCAGATCCTTTCTCCTTCTCAATGGAGCCATCTTTCTTTCTTATATTTAAGGGAAAACTGTTTTTGATATTAATTAAGTTACATGGCAATTTCCTCCCCCTAATTAAAGTGGAACCTTCTCACAGGACACTTTGAAGTGCGGCTCTGTGTATATGAGAAACTTTTCATCCTCCGCCAGGGCTCTGCAGTGTCTCTTCATATTGTTCACTTCAGTTGGAATAAAACTCTTTCTGATAATGAAGGGAAGAGCGTTTCACTTTTCCCAGCCACCACGCAGTCAAGCTGGCCTGGCATGGGGTGTGGGAGAGCCTGGGCCACCGGCAGGTTATGGGGCTGGGAGGGACATCTCAGGTGCATCTGGGGAGGGGTTGCTGGGATGGCAGGGCTGGAAGGTGGGTGAGGGAGACAGAAATCAGACTGGAAGGGCTGCTGGGAGCCACGTCTCTTGGGATGATTGGGAGAGTAACAGCGCCCTGCTCCCTCGAGATAACAAATCCATCAACGGCTTCTCTCCATGAGCTTTGATATCCGCAATGAAAGGCAGAGTGGTTGGATCATGAGTTCTTCTGTTCTAATTTCCAGGGGACAGTTCCTGTGCTTTGTTTGGGCCCAGAGGACCCCCTAAAATTCCCAGAGACAAGACAGTGACCAAAGACGAAAGGAGAAAGGGGAAAAAAAGTGAGAAAGCACAGCTAGGGTTAGTAGCAGTGGAGAGAGAGAGTCAGGAGAGGAAGGGGGACTGAGTTTCTCACCCTGAAAAACTCCTCGGCTGGGGAGACAGTTCTGACTTTCAGACCCCGCTGGCTCCTCTGGTTTACTCTTTCCCTCCCTCCAAGACTTTCTCTTTCAAGCCCCTCTGCATGCTACCGAGGTGGGGAAAGAAAAGGAAGGCGTCTTTGTCCCCTCCCCTTCCCAGAAACCAATTTCTGGTGAAAACATCCCAGGGAGGAAACAGAGGTCACCGGTTTTTATCTGCGAATCTGACTGCTGGTGTTTTCCCTGTAGGTATCGACGGCCAGGAAAACATATCACAGACCGAACCAGAAACAGACCCGGTGTGTCCATCTCCTCCCCACCTGGATGCCACCAGCCCAGAGTGTCAGACACTCTAATTGGATTATTGCTGTTTCTCCAGCTGTCTCAAGGTGTCTCTCAAATAGCTCTGAAGCCACAGACAAAGGCAAATGGAAGAGGCACAGAAGGAGGTGGAGAAGGACACAGGTCCCCTTCTCGTCCTCCTGCATCAGCCGCTCCCTTCTTGTCTTGGGCCTAGGAGGCAAGAGCAGGCCCCCAACAGGAGGTCTCCACTTCCCACCTGGCCTGCAAATCCCTGCAGACTTGGGGCCCCACCTGCAGGCAGTGGGTGCTGAAACCGGGCGGAAGACCAGGACAGGAGGGGCAGGGTTGAGAATGGGGTGGAGGGGGGCGGTTCCTGATGTTCTGCAGCTTAATTCAATAACTTTAACTCAACTCGGTATAGGAGGTAGTGACTCCTCCTGGACACTGGGCTTCAGGCTGGAAGGTAGGAAGGAGTCCCTGAATGCCAGAGGTTCCCAGGCTCATGGGCTGAGGTGCCCAAATGTACGAGAACAAACCACACATTCTGGGAGCCTCAGGAAAGCAGACTTGATTCTAGCCTGGGGAGGTCTGGGAAAAGAAAGCTTTGCGGATATGCCACTCCTGCACGATGTTTGCTTGGGGGGAAAGATGGCAAGAGGAATGGTCCAGACAGAGAAGCAACAGGTGGAAGGTGCTGAGGGGGGCACCCCTGGTGTAGTGGCATGTTTGGGGTACTTTAACTCAGAAGATATTGTGGGGGCCGAAGGGGGCTGAAAGGAGAGACAGAGAGGCCCTGAAGAGAGGCTGTAGCAGCCAAGCAAGACCTGGTCCCCCAGGCTGAGGAGCCCGCCTTTCTTTTTTGTGCCTAGAAGATGTTGAGTGATGGGATTAGAATAATATTTTGGAGGACAATTCCGCTCCCTTTTGGCATGTGCTCCCTAGTTCTTTATCCCTACCACGTGGCTTGCCAGCAAAAAAGCTAGGAACACAAACATAGTATCATGCGTGACTTAGGAGAAGTCCAGAGCCATGGCATGAGCCTCTTTACTTCCTGCAGCTGGACTTGTGGACAATTTCAGCGAAGCTCCAACGAGCGGGACACAGACAGCAGAATGGCTTTTCCTGAGGATACCTGATCAAGTGCCATCCCATCCTTGTCCTGGCCATGCTGACTTTCAGTTACGTGGGTTTCATAATAACCCAACCAAATATACACATGCCTAGGGAACCTACGCGTAAAGGGCGATGAGGACAAAGAGGTATGTGGTTGACTGGGAAGGCTTCCCGACATTGCAGCTTTGTGATGGAGATATCATAGATGAAGCTTTCCAGGTGGCTCAGAGGTAAAGGAACCCCCTGACAAAGCAGGAGATGTGGGTTCCATCCCTGGGTGGGGAAGATCTTCTGAAGGAGGAAATGGCAACCCATGCCAGTATTCTTGCCTGGAGAAGCCCAAGGACAGAGGAGCCTGGTGATTTACAGTCCATGGAATCACAAAAGGGTCAGACACGACTTAGCAACTAAACAACATCACAGATGAATGATTTAGCAGGAGGTAAAAGAGAGAGGCATTTCAGGAAGAAGGCTCACCAGAGCTGAGGACAGTTGGTGTGACTGGTGGATGGGGTGGGGAGAACTTGATGTGCTGGGAGGAGGGAGAGGTGGGTGGGTTGTAATAGGACTTGAAAGTGGAGATGCCATGTTCCATGGATATGAATTCCGGGTGATGGGAGACCCCAGAACGGCTTGTCAATAATGGGCCATGTCAACCCATCCTCCAGAGTCCTTCCTCCTTTGCCTTCACCCAGAGTACAGGCAACCCCTTGATTTAGTTCCCTGGGGACACAGCCTTGCAGATGGATGAGAGTAGACTCCCAACTGATGGATACATATTAGTTATTGCATCCCCTGGGGTGGTTGGCAAGGACAGGAAAGGTGTTCTGAACAGGGCAGGTGGCCCTGCTGAGCTGAGTAATGGATATAATATATGTGCATTAATTCTGTGGTTAGGCCCAAGAGCTGTATGATAACCTGTGCTCTCTATATGTTGGCAATGAACCTACGCTGGCAAGCTGATAGCCAGGATTGGGTTTTAGATGTCTTCTGAATACTCAGAAGTATTCAGAAAAGAAATGCAAAAGAAATGGAAAAAAAGCATGGAAAAGAAATGCAAAAAAGCAAAATGGCTGTCTGGGGAGGCCTTGCAAATAGCTGAGAAAAGAAGAGAAGCGAAAAGCAAAGGAAGGAAAGATATAAATATCTGAATGCAGAGTTTCAAAGAATAGCAAGAAGAGATAAGAAAGCCTTCTTCAGCGATCAATGCAAAGAAATAGAGGAAAACAACAGAATGGGAAAGACTAAGGATCTATTCAAGAAAATCAGAGATACCAAAGGAACATTTCATGCAAAAATGGGCTCGATAAAGGACAGAAATAGTATGGACCTAACGGAAGCAGAAGATATTAAGAAGAGGTGGCAAAAATACACAGAAGAACTGTACAAAAAAGAGCTTCACGACCCAGATAATCATGATGGTGTGATCACTGACCTAGAGCCAGACATCTTGGAATGTGAAGTCAAATGGGCCTTAGAAAGCATCACTACGAACAAAGCTAGTGGAGGTGATGGAATTCCAGTGGAGCTATTCCAAATCCTGAAAGATGATGCTGTGAAAGTGCTGCACTCAATAAGCCAGCAAATTTGGAAAACTCAGCAGTGGCCACAAGATTGGAAAAGGTCAGTTTTCATCCCAATCCCAAAGAAAGGCAATGCCAAAGAGTGCTCAAACTACCGCACAATTGTACTCATCTCACACGCTAGTAAAGTAATGCTCAAAATTCTCCAAGCCAGGCTTCAGCAATATGTGAACCGTGAACTTCCTGATGTTCAAGCTGGATTTAGAAAAGGCAGAGGAACCAGAGATCAAATTGCCAACATCCACCGGATCATGGAAAAAGCAAGAGAGTTCCAGAAAAACATCTATTTCTGCTTTATTGACTATGTCAAAGCCTTTGACTGTGTAGATCACAAGAAACTGTGGAAAATTCTGAGAGAGATGGGAATACCAGACCACCTGATCTGCCTCTTGAGAAATCTGTATGCAGGTCAGGAAGCAACAGTTAGAACTGGTCATGGAACAACAGACTGGTTCCAAATAGGAAAAGGAGTACGTCAAGGCTGCATATTGTCACCATGTTTATTTAACTTATATGCAGAGTACATCATGAGAAATGCTGGACTGGAAGAAACACAAGTTGGAATCAAGATTGCCGGGAGAAATATCAATAACCTCAGATATGCAGATGATACCACCCTTATGGCAGAAAGTGAAGAGGAACTAAAAAGCCTCTTGGTGAAAGTGAAAGTGGAGAGTGAAAAGGTTGGCTTAAAGGTCAACATTCAGAAAACGAAGATCATGGCATCTGGTCCCATCACTACATGGGAAATAGATGGGGAAACAGTGGAAACAGTGTCAGACTTTGTTTTTCTGGGCTCCAAAATCACTGCAGATGGTGACTGCAGCCATGAAATTAAAAGACGCTTACTCCTTGGAAGGAAAGTTATGACCAACCTAGATAGCATATTCAAAAGCAGAGACATCACTTTGCCAACAAAGGTTCGCCTAGTCAAGGCTATGGTCTTTCCTGTGGTCATGTATGGATGTGAGAGCTGGACTGTGAAGAAGGCTGAGCACCAAAGAATTGATGCTTTTGAACTGTGGTGTTGGAGAAGACTCTTGAGAGTCCCTTGGACTGCAAGGAGATCCAACCAGTCCATTCTGAAGGAGATCAGCCCTGGGATTTCTTTGGAAGAAATGATGCTAAAGCTGAAACTCCAGTATTTTGGCCACCTTATGCGAAGAGTTGACTCATTGGAGAAGACTCTGTTGCTGGGAGGGATTGGGGGCAGGAGGAGAAGGGGACGACAGAGGATGAGATGGCTGGATGGCATCACTGACTTGATGGATGTGAGTCTGGGTGACCTCTGGGAGCTGGTGATGGATAGGGAGGCCTGGTGTGCTGCAGTTCATGGGGTCGCAAAGAGTCGGACACGACTGAGCGACTGATCTGATCTGATCTGAATACTCAGAAATGTCTTTCAACAGCATGGCTTACTAGAAAATACTTTCTCTGATGAAAGCAGCAAATTCCACTTGCTTGAATAGCTATGTAAGAAAATTAGCTGAACAACTACTTTGTGCTTTACTTTTTAAAGAAAAAGACATTCATTCTCTTCAATGTTCATAGAATTCTTTGAATATTTCAAAGTAGATATGGTTATACCCATTTTACAGATGAGGAAACTAAAGCTCGGAGAGGTTAAATAATTTCCCCTAAATCCCACAGCTCCTAATCATAGAGTGAAGATAACCCCTGGTTTTCTGAGGCTAAATCAAATGCGTTTTCAACCACAGACACAGTCCTGATGAATACCAGTTCCTCCCCATCTGGATGCAGGATAGTCTGGATACTAGGATCCAGTATCTGATGCTTATTGCAGGGTTTCCTAAGGGCTTGGGTCTTTAGCGCTGATGAAAGCCAGATTCCAGCCGCCAGCCGTAGGAGAAACCTGCAGGCATTCCAGCCAACCCAGAGACCTAGAAAGAAAACCCAAGCATTCTTAACCTTTAAAAAGATCTTAGCCTGTGGACAGATAAATTAACTCCGGGGCTCTGGGGAGATTAAACCTTATTTTATGGTTTGCTTGTTAAAAACGCATAACTCCAAATCTCACCAGAGATTGCAATTAAGATAGCACGGGGCTAAAGCTATATGAGAAGTATTATTTACTCCTGGCTCCCTGCAAAGTCCAAAACGACAATGGGCTTTTCCATTTCGTAACCTGCAGTCTATCTGAAGCCACCTGCCTTTGTACCTAAAGTGCTTTAGGACACGTGCTTCTCCTCTCCAAGTAGCTGCTGCCATGGTTCTGCTATCCTTTGTGGTTGCCCAAAGTAACCATAAAAACCCAACTTAAAACAAAGTTTCCAGGGCGTTAATGTTCAAGAGACACCAAGAACACTTTTTACCATCTGCTCCTCTATGGTTCCCACCTGAGCGGCTCTTTTCCTGTGTTCTGCTTTGAATGCCTGAATTGTACAAGCCCCAAATAGCTCCCTGATTTCTAGCAAAGTCCAAGGAAAAGCCAGGTCACCCCATAGCAGACGGATCTCACTAAAATATGCCCCAAAGAGAATCATTATGCATTTTCTCATATACCCCTGTTAGACAGTTCATGTAAGAAGGGCACACAGATTTTCTCTCCCAAATTTCTGTGAAAAGTTAGTTTGTTTATGCCAAAACACCACTCAGAACTGTTTTAGACTCTTTCTGGGACCCCTGTTACCTCTTGGGATGAGTGATTCATTTCCCTTCCCTGCCCCATCATCTGTATGGATTGAAGAGATGTAGAAGGAAGGACAGTGTGTCTCTGAGAAATTCTATCCTAGGTAACATGGTGCAGAGAAGGTCTTTCTCAAATTTGTCTCGTTCATCTTAAGACTCACCTGGGACCAGAGGTACTCAGCCAGGTGATTGTCATGATCAGGTAAATTTGCAGACACTAGTCCAGTGGAGAGAACACTTAATGGGGAGTTAGGAGAACTGGATTTTAGACGCATCTTTACGTTCTACTAACCGATCTTCATCACCACAATGTCTTGCTGGTTGCTAAATTCCTCCTTGTAAAAGAAGGAGCTACTATAATTAAACATGTTAAGCACGATCTAATTGCCTTCTAAGCATCAACTCTGTAGAGGAGCCCAAGGTCACACAACTAGTCAGAGGCAGGATCAAGATTAAAACTGAGGTCTGTGGGACTCAAGTGCCCAGATTTCTAACCACAGTGTGATGCCTTCACCAAGTGGGCCCTCTCAGTTCTGTTCTCCTGCCAGTTTCTTATTTTTTTTGTTGTTGTTTATTCACGCAGTCGTGTCCAACTCTTTTGTGACTGTAGCCAATCAGACTCCTCTGTCCATGGGATTTCCCAGGCAAGAATACTGGAGTGGGTTGCCATTTCCTTCTCTAGGGGATCTTTCCAACCCAGGGATTGAACCTGAGTCCCCTGCTTGCCAAGCGAATTCTTTACAACTGAACCACCTGGGAAGCCCATGAGAATTTCTTACAGGCAAAGGAAAGACTTTACACATTACATGAGAAATAGACCTTCCATCCCAACTCGTTCTTTTTCTGTCCACTGGGTTAATACCCCAGCCCCCTTATGCCATGAAAACTCTGGCCCAGCCCTGTATTATTTTCCCCTCCTCTGGTGATGATCTGGGGCTGATTTGGCCAAACTTGTAAGTCTGTTGCCTAGCAAGTCCCAGCACATCTGGAGCCCTGCTGTTGTCTCAATTGCACAGCTGTCTGCAGCAAAGATGCAGTCATCAGAAAGCTGCTGCCCAATGGAAATCCGGAGAACAATCTTTATATGGATCAGCTCTTTATACCTTTGTGTGGATTTCACTTCTCACTCACAAAGACAACGGGCGAGTTTGCAGAGTTCACACTGAGATGTGAGTGGCTTTATAACCAGCATGAGGAAGATTTTCCACAGAAAAACCTCTTCTCTCCTGGTGACAAACCTGAATTTTTGCTAAGGGGGAAAAAAAGCTCTCTCTCCAAGAGCATTTGTATGGACCCAAGGGCTTTGAAATGGAAAAAAGCTAGAAGATTTCTCTGAGGCAAAGAGACACCACCAAATAGCGCAGGCCCCAAATTTAGGTTTTGTAGACAGGCACAGTAAGAGTTTCCAAAAGTTTAAGGAGGTAGAGCCAGTTTGAGAGCATTGTGTGTGTGTGAGTGTGCGTTAATGCCATAGGGTAGGAGATATTGTTTTAGGGGTGGGGAAGATTGAAACCTGCAGTGAAAGGGAATGAAAAACCAAAATCTCTTCTGGAGGTGTGGCTAAAAACCAGAAAATAAGAAGAAGAAGAAGAAGAAAAAAGAAAGCAAAACTGACCCGTTTTATTTAGCTCTCCGAGGAGAGAAATGCTGCCAAAAAGAAAAAAGTGACAACAGTCAGCCCTGTGATCTCCCATGCTATTAATCAGGCCTCTCCATCAGCTGACAGCCTCCCAGACAAAGGCCACTGATGTTCAAAATGGCTACCACATGCGTGGCAGGATCCTCAAGTACCTTCTGGATCAAAAAGACCAGTGAAGTCATACTCGAAATAGAACCTCAGAATCTCAAAACTGGATGGGACCTTAGAAGTCTTCTGGCCCAACCCCCTCATTTTGCAATTGAGGAAACTGAGGCTCAGCGTTCACAAGACTGGTTGATCAAAACTGGAAACACAGTCCTGATGCTGTTTCCTATCATAGCACACAGACAACCCAGGCTCTGCACTGTTATAATAACTTGCACATGGGTCATCTTCCAGAGAATAATGTGGCTCCTCCTTTTTTTTTTTAACCATGTTATTTGATTAAGTAGTGCTCCTCTATGACTTTTAATACCTTAATGACAGTAGCTATTTTATCCCTATGTGTTTGGTGTGTGCATTTAGTTTCATGGTGCTTCCCAAACGCAGTTCTCTTTACGTGAAGGCTAAAAGGGTGAGCCAGTGAGCCGGGATGAGGATTCCTTCCCTCCAGGGGTTTTGCCAATGACCTAATTTATTAATTTCGCCTCCCTCCCAATTTAGAAAGCTGGACACAACTGAAACTCTTCACGTTAGCTGTCAGTGTTGTCACTCACACTTGTATCAGTAACCCTGAGCTCTGACAACTTCACTTATTTTCAGACCTAAATCCTGCTTATAAATATCACACTCCAGGCAGGGCACCGTTGAACAATGATGGCACTCCCCCAGGTGAGGTGACTTTCTTGGCCTCGACTCTTCTCTGCAGCTCCTGAGATGTGTTCTAGTCACTGGGCGGCACTGGGGCAGAAGTTTACTGCCCTGTTACATAGTACAGGAAAAGAGGACATCCATTCCTTTGGCAGATGGCAAGGTCCTTCCCTCCAGAGAGGAAAAAATGAAGTTGGGGTGGGTTATCAGCCCAGTAAGGGGGTTATTGGCCATAGGACCCCAAAATAAGGGGAATCCATCCCAGTGGAGGAGATCAGACCATCTTCATGAATCTGCATGGTGTTGCCATTTATAAGCATCTTTCATTTGCATTGTTGCACTGATCACCAGGCCAGCATCTAGGATTTTTCCTGCAAGTTAGAATGCTGGATAACGTTCCCTGTGATAAATTTCATATCTCCCATTGCACAGATGAGGAAACTGAGGACCGAAGAGGAGAGGTAATTTGGACAAAGCTGATATTCAAATTCAGAGCTTTCTACTCCCACCTCTAAATTACTCATTCAGTGTGGATTTCCCTCATATCCCGACAAATTAGTTCAGGCTAAAGTGAGGTTCTTTGTTTCATTCATTGATCCAATGTGTGTTTGATTAATGTTAACAAAATGCGGTGACATAAATCATGGCATAAGTCTCAGAACAACAGTGATCACTAGCTTACCTACCCTCTGGACTCAAAGGAGAATTTTTAGTGCAAACTTCCATGATTATGAATGATTATGGATTCTAGGTGGGAATCTGAAAAGATCTCTCAGGAAGAAATTAGTAGAAGGGTTCCAGAAAGCACCCAAGTCCTAGTTTCCAGCTTGCTTTATCAAGAGAGGCCTCCTGCTCTTTGCCTTTCACTCTACATCCTGTCTGTATGCTTGGCTACCCACACCTCCTCCTTGCAGCCTCATATGGCCTGTCTCATGCATGCCCCACGCATGTAACACAGTGTCTCTGCACAGGTGAATGCACGTGCAGCCTCAAATCCTTGGTGGGTATTGTCCATCCACATCAACCTTCAACCCAAACACATTTTTGTCCCCAAAGCTCCCTTTCCCTCCTCCAGGATCCTGATCTGCTAAGAGTAAGCCATGGGGGGGTGGTGTGATTTGCCCTCTAGCCCAAGAACACCCCAGAAGAGCTGCCTGCCCCTAGACTAATGTCCCAGTGCCTCCCTCATCTCCCCAGCGCATTCTCCCTGCATACTCAGCAATCAGTCCAACCTCCGTGTTACACTTTTCCGGAGCTCCCTCTGACAAGTTTATCAAGTTGAGAGATGACACTGTCAACAGGCATAAGAAAAGAAAAAAAAGAAAAAAGAAGGAAGACAGGGTGGTGGGGGGTGTGCGGGAAGCCTGGAGCCTCCCTTGATGTGGCAAGGAGAGTTCTGCACTCCCAAGGTCACACGGGTGGGCGAGGAGAGGCAGCCTCATTCTTTACCATCACTTGATTCTTAAGTGAGCATCCCCAGTGGGTGCCTGGTGCAGCTGCCTCCAGCTGCCTTCACTGGGGGTGGGGGCGGGAAGCCCTGGGCTTCAGTGGGAGATTGCTTGGTAAGATAATGGCTGAGCTGATAATGCCAGCAAAGTCATGACACCACGGACCTCTTACAATTTTAAGATCCAATCAACTTTAAAATATTACCATCTAAGGCGGATTTGAGCAGAGGCCCTAGCAAACAATTGATCCTGGTTTATTTACTGAGAGCACCAGGGGCACTCTGCTGAAATATTCATTTGGAAAGGGGCTGGTGTGGGAGGGGAGGGGCTGAGACACATTCAGCTGCCCGCTCTTCCTAAAAGTCCTTTGACAGAATAAGTTTCATTAGGGAAATACAGATGCTATTTTGTGTATATGTGTTTATTCTATTGGCTTCCCAGGTGGCTCAGTGGTAAAGAATCCGCCTGCCAATGCAGGAGATGCAGGAGACTCAAGCTGGATCCCTGGGAAGATCCCCTGGAGGAGGAAATGGCAACCCACTCCAGTATTCTTGCCTGGAGAATCCCATGGACAGAGGAGCCTGGCGGGCTACAAGTCCATGAGTTGCAAAGAGTCAGACACAACTGAGCAACTGAGCACACACACACACACACACACACACACACATTTATTTTATATAAAAATTCCAAGAATCAACCAACAGGAGGAACTTGTAAAGATACCTGTCTCCTTTTCTCAGGCCCCTTTTTGGCTTTGCCCTTCACCCAGCATATGCATATTTTCCAGAAGTTGCTGGGGACCTCTCTTCCCTGGGACTTGGCTCCTTCCCACTTTCTATATTCCTCCCTATGTCAGTGCCTTTGCAGTCACACTCCGGAGCTTCTGCAACCTCAGCCCAGTTGGAGGAAGGTAGCCTGGCCCAAGGACAGTCAGGATGAAGGGTAGGTTGCCCCAATTAACAAAGGCCTTGGAGGCGGGAGGTGAGATGCTGTGGGGTCAGAAGCCAATACAAATGACTCAAAGCGATTTATGGTTTATCCAGCACCTGTGATAGAACACCACCAGCCTCCTCCCTCACCCAGGAAGGCATCCATAAGATGGGGCTGGGGCTTGCAGTGTGGCCATGAGAAGAAGGACAAAGAAACTACCTCTTTCCTTAGGAGCAGAGCTTATTGCTTGCAGTTAATAGGAGGGTGGAGGGCAAGGCCAGACCTATGGAAATTCCAGTCACTCAGAATTGGACATTCTGCCCAAGGGGAGGGCTCACCAACTCCCTTGCAAAGGGTGGGGTAGGGGACTTTTTTGTTCCCCTTCCTAACAAGAGGATCACAGGGCTCTCCAGTTAGAAGCACTGGTTTCGGGTTTCTGGTGCTGTGTGGCAGCCTAGAGGGGTGGGATGTGGTGGGAGGTGAGAGGAGGTTCAAGACAGAGGGGACATATATATATACCATGTTGATGTATGGCAGAAAACACAATTATTGTAAAGAAATTACCCTCCAATTAAAAATAAATGAATTTTAAAAAGAAGCAATAGCTTCTTTTTAAAGATCTATAAAAGTATACTTGCATTTGTGATTTCCTATTTGTTTTGGAGACATTAGTCCATTTGTTCCTTAAAGCCGCTCTCTGTGTGGGGGGAAATTCCCCGACAGTCCTGCGGTTAGGACTTGCACTACTGAGGATGCGGGTTCAATCCCTGGTTGGGGAATTCATTAGTTGGGGGACTAATAAAATCCTGCAAGCCATGTGGTGTGGCCACTCCCCCTCCAAAAGACAAATAAACCCCCTGCTGTGTGTGGCTTTCTGTTACTCTCTGTGCCCAGATGAATGCCTAGCTTTTGCCTCTGCAGCTCTTAGATACAGGTATCATGACCCTCCTGTAAGATTTTTCCCTGATCAAACTCCTCATTTCCATTCCTCATTCCCCTTCTTGTATTTCTGTAGTGCATTGTTGGAAGTTTTGACACATTAGTTATCATGTTGATGACTTGTCTATCTCTTCTTGGGATGGTCAACTTTGGCTGAGCAGGGACCTTCTATTTCCTACACCCCAGGTCCTTGTATGGTACCTTGCATGTATCTGATGTTCAAAACATGGTGGATGTGTACAGAACAAGGCTGCTCATCCCCCCTCAGTCATCACCAGGATGAAACTTTTTTCTTCTAAGCTAAATCCATTAACCCATCAAGCAGCTTTGGGTCACTGAGTAAAGTATGAACTTGGACCATATGAAATTACCAATATTTAGCTACCTACAAAAAATGGTAATTTCATATGCTTCAACCAAATCTATGACATAAACACCTCCCTCATGGAGGCAAGAAATAAAAGAAAACTAGATTTTGTTGCATATCTACTGGGTGTCAGGAACTTTATGAGTCTCATCTTGCTTAGTTTACTCCTTCTTTAATTCTGGTTCAGAAGAAAAACAAATACAAAAGAAATAAAATATTTAAATGCTAAGGTGAGCAATATTATGGGACAGGGGGATGAGGGAAAAGACTTATGTGACTGGTGAAGGCTTCCTAACACAAGTGGGCTTCAGTCAGCCTCCATCGTGGTCACATGAGGTGCCCCTCCTTGGCCCATGGTGCGCTCACTCTGCTTACCTCTTCACCTGGCTTCCCTGCTATTCGTTTCCCCATCTGTTTCCATCCTACAGCCTGGGTAGGTCCCTTGGGGCAGGGGTCACGTCTCCTTCATCTTTGTATCCTTCTGTCCAGACTGATGGCCACACTGCTTACTCAAATGTTTGCTGGGAATGTATACAGAGATAAGATCATGCTGAGAATTCCAACAAGGAACCCACGGGTTCTCAGAAGCAGATGTGCAGCCGGCCCACCAGGCGGCGGGTGAGCTTACAAGGGCTCTAGAGGATATGACCCTCCATGGCTGAGCCAAGACCTAGGAGGAGAATCAGGATTTCAAATAAGCATTCAATAGACACATCCCTTTCTCATTTCCTGCTTCCCAGGCTGGCCAACACGATTCTTACATAAACCCTCAATTCCAGACCATGCAGTTGTCTCCCATAGGGACCAGAGGCACAACTGGGAAGATGTGTGACATACTGATAGTAACAGCCACCTTTCACTGAGTGCTCCAAGATGGGTATTATCATCCCCGTTCTACAGATGGAGAAGGCATATGCCTTGCCCAAGGTTACAAGCTAAGATTCCAGGTGGTTCTGGTTAAAAATTCATACTGTAAAAAAATCAGCTTATAGTTTATTTACAATGTTGTATTACTTTCATGTGTACAGCAAAATAATTGTTATATATATTTTTTCAGATTCTTTTCTCACAGATTATTACGAGATATTGAGTATAGTTACCTGAGCGACTGAACTGAACTGAACTGAACTCTTGTTTAGTCGCTAAGTCTTGCCTGATTCTTTGCAACCCCAAAGGCCGTAGCCTGACAGACTCCTCTGTCAGTGGGATTTTCCAGGCAAAAATACTGGAATGGGTTACCATTTCCTCTTCTAGGGGATCTTCCTGACCCAGGGATGGAACCCAAGTCTCCTGCATTGGCAGGTGGATTCTTTGATACAGGTGGCTCAGTGGTAAAACAATCTTCCTAACAATGCAGAAGACACCGGAGATGCAGGTCTGATCCCTGGGTCAGGAAGATCCCCTGGAGGAGGAAATGGCAGCCCATTCCAGTCATCTTGCCTGGGAAATCTCATGGATGGAGGACCCTGGCGAGCTACAGGCCATGGAGTTGCAAAGAGTCAGACACAACTGAGCAACTGAGCACCGGCACAGGCGCTAGTTATCTGTTTTATACACTGGCTTCCCTGGTAACTCAGGTGGCAGAGAATCCGCCGGCCATGCTGGTTATCTGTTTTATACACGGGCTTCCCTGGTAACTCAGGGGGGAGAGAATCCGCAGGAGACCCCAGTTCCATTCCTGGGTCAGCAAGATCCACTGGAGAAGGGATAGGCTACCCACTCCAGTGTTCTTGGGATTCCCTGGTGGCTCAGCTGGTAAAGAATCTGCCTGCAATGTGGGAGACCTGGGTTTGATCCCTGGGTTGGGAAGAGCCCCCTGGAAAAGGAAACAGCTACTCACTCCAGTATTTTGGTATACTAATGTGTACACGTTACTCCCAAACTACTGTGTACATGTTATTCCCAAACTCCTAATTTATCCTTCCTCCTCTTCTCCTTTGATAACCATAAGTTTGTTTTCTATGTCTGTGAGTCTATTTCTGTTTATTTATTTATTTATTTATTTTTTAATTGAAGGATAATTGCTTTATAGAATTTTGTAGTTTTCCGTCAAACCTCAACATGAATTAGCCATCAGTTCAGTTCAGTTCAGTCACTCAGTGATGTCTGACTCTGCGACCCCGTGAGTCGCAGCACACCAGGCCTCCCTGTCTATCACCAACTCCCAGAGTTTACTCAGACTCATGTCCATCGAGTCGGTGATGCCATCTGACCATTTCATGCTCTGTTGTCCCCTTCTCCTCCTGCCCCCAATCCCTCCCATCATCAGGGTCTTTTCCAATGAGTCAATCTTTGCATGAGGTGGCCAAAATATTGGAGTTTCAGCTTTAGCATCAGTCCTTCCCATGAACACCCAGGACTGGTCTGCTTCAGAATGGACTGGTTGGATCTCCTTGCAGTCCAAGGGACTCTCAAGAGTCTTCCCCAACACCACAGTTCAAAAGCATCAATTCTTTGGTGCTCAACTTTCTTCACAGTCCAACTCTCACATTCATATATGACCACTGGAAAAACCATAGCCTTGACTAGACGGACCTTTGTTGGCAAAGTAATATCTCTGCTTTTGAATATGCTATCTAGGTTGGTCATAACTTTCCTTCCAAGGAGGAGGTATCTTTTAATATCATGGCTGCAGTCACCATCTGCAGTGATTTTGGAGCCCCCCAAAATAAAGTCTGACACCGTTTTCACTGTTTTCCCATCTATTTCCCATGAAGACACAGATGCCATGATCTTAGTTTTCTAAATGTTGAGCTTTAGTCCAACTTTTTCACTCTCCTCTTTCACTTTCATCAAGAGGCTCTTTAGTTCCTCTTCACTTTCTGCCATAAAGGTGGTGTCATCTGCATATCTGAGGTTATTGATATTTCTCCCAGCAATCTTGATTCCAGCTTGTGCTTCTTCCACCCCGGCGTTTCTCATGATATACTCTGCATAGAAGTTAATAGGTATACATATATCCCCTCCCTTTTGAACCTCCCTCCCAACTTCCTCCCCCTCCCACCCCTCTAGGTTGATACAGAGCCCCTGTTTGAGTTTCCTGAGCATACAGCAAATTCCCATTGGCTATCCATTTTACATATGGTAATGTAAGTTTCCATGTTACTCTTTCCATACATCTCACCCTCTCCTCCCCTCTCTCGATGTCCATAAGTCTATTCTCTATGTCTATTTCTCCACTGCTGCCCTGTAAATAAATTCTTCAGAACCATTTTTCTAGAGTCTGTATATGTGCATTAGAATACGATATTTATCTTTCTCTTTCTGACTCACTTCACTCTGTTTAATAGGTTCTAGGTTCATCCGCCTCATCAGAATTGACTCAAATGCGTTCCCTTCTATGGCTGGTAATATTCCACTGTGTATATGTACCACAACTTCTTTATCCATTCATCTGTCAATGGGCATCTAGGTTGCTTCCATGTTTTAGCTATTGTAAATAGTGCTGCAGTGAACAATGGGATACATATGTCTTACTATTCCCAATTCCCCATATAAGAGATATATGGTATTTGTATTTGATTTACTTTGTTTAGTATGATAATCTCCATCTATGTTGTTGCAAATAGCATTATTTCATTCCTTTTAATGGCTGAGCAAAATTCCATTGTATGTTAATATATACCACATCTTCTTAAACTTTATACTCTAATCACTAAGCTTTATTAGTACACAATTCAGATTTTGGCTGGCCCCAGTTTCCCAGACTGTTTGGAGTTCAACATACGTGTCTGGAGTCTCAGGTGGCCAGGGCAGCACCTACAGCCAGAAGTGCACACAGGGGTCTTTCCTCATTTTGATCCCCTGCTTTCAGCCTTTGAGACAAATCGGATGGACATTTTAGCAGACTTGGTCTCTCACCAAGTCGGTCTAGCCAGTGCCAGGTCTTAGAGGCTTTCAGTCATCATTCTCAACAAGGAATTAACTCTTTGCAATTGATTTATAGAGATGGGCAGGGGACAGTGCCAGCAGAATCCGTGATACTCTGTTTTGATTTCTTGTCTCTCCGTCCCCAAAAAGACCCCACCAGCACTGAAGATTGTCTTAACTCCTAGGAACTCACCGAGTCATTGTAGATTTAAGCTCGTGCCCTCTTGACCCCCAGGATTATGTATTTTTTTTCTTAATCTTTAAGGAGGCATATCTCCAAGGGGAAGGCAAAGTTTCACAAAGAGATGGAGGTGGCAGGGAGAATGAACCCAGCATATGTTAAGAGCTCAATTCCACAATTTGAATGACAGCAAAGACACATCTTGTCAAATTACTGCTTCAGTCAAACAGGCTAACCCTCCCCAGCGTTGACAACAGGGTGATTTCGCTTCAGAAAAGAGTGAGAGAAGGCGGGAGTAAACCCTGGGCTGTTAACAGTGTTCCCATTTCACTGAGCTGATACGGGCTCCCATGTCTTCTCATCAACTTTTCCAAATACTCCACTGTTTGCAGCCATGGGACAGGACGGTCAAGGATGCACATGTGTCTAAGTCACTCCTTGGCCTGAAATGAGACCCCTCTGGGGGGCTGTCTTGGGTGATGGGGCCACCCAAGCACTACTGTAGGAAGAGCACTCTGTGCCCCCAGAGTGGTAAGTGTAACTCAGGCACAGTGGCAGGTGTCATGCCCTTTTAAGATGACACTGCTGCTGTGGGAGTGGAGAAACAAAAATCAGAGGCCGAGTCAAGGTCAAAGCCTAGGGAGAGTAAGAATATCAGCAAATTAAAGAGGGGTACCCAAGCCCTGCTCCATCTGGGAATATGTCATTAGGTCCTGGGAAAAGCAGCTCTTGCTTGTAATTAAGTTTTATCATAATGATCATTGCTGAGTTCACCAGCCCCATCTGCCTGGTTTTTACATTTGTCTTCCTCTAAACTCTTAGATGCTCTTAAATCTGTATCTTACCAGTCTGGATTCTGACCTCCCCTCACCCCCCACCCTTGCTGACATTAGGTTTTTGATTTGGTAACCTTGATTTCTGATTTCTTACCTGTATTATATCTGTACCTGTATTATAATAACCATATTCTTAGCTACAAATCAGTCCTCTAGGTCCAGTGTATTTCTGAGGATTCTTGCCTTGCTACTCAGGGACCCAAAATGATCATTCAGTGGAAATATGTTGCCAATCCCCCACTGAAGGTGCACCATCTCTGAATTCAAGTTCACCACTAAGTTCTCTTTATCTTACGGTCATAGACATTTGGGTTTGGGAGACACTTCAAAGGTATCTTTTTTTTTTTTTTTTAACTGTACCTCTGCTGCTGCTGCTAAGTCGCATCAGTCGTGTTCGACTCTGTGCGACCCCATAGATGGCAGCCCACCAGGCTCCCCCTGTCCCTGGGATTCTCCAGGCAAGAACACTGGAGTGGGCTGCCAATTCCTTCTCCAATGCATGAAAGTGAAAAGTGAAAGTGAAGTTGCTCAGCCGTGTCCGACTCCTAGCAACCCCATGGACTGCAGCGCACCAGACTCCTCTGTCCATGAGATTCCTCAGGCAAGAGTACTGGAGTGGGGTGCCATTGCCATGGGGGAATCTTCATTCCCTGACCAGGGATCAAACCCATGCCCCCTGCAGTAGAAGCACAGAGTCCTAACCTCTGAGTCACCACAGAAGTCCCCAGAGGTATCTAATTTGACGCCTCCCCATTTGTTGTGAAAATTTCCTTACTATATTAATTATTTCAAAGTAAGAAGAGCTATCATTAATGGACTCTGCTAAACGTGTTACAGGTATTATCTCACTTAATCCTGACATCAATTCTGTAAGGAAAAAGTTGGCATCCTCATCATGTAGTTCAGGAAGCAAAGCCCAAGCTCTGAACCACTATTCTACATTGACACTCCTCCCTATTGGTTCTGAAGCTTCTGCTTGGAAGCCTCCAGAAAAGAGGAACTCACAACTTGAGGCATCTCGCTCCCTTTGACAACTCTGACCTTGAGAAAGCACTTCTTTATTTGGAGCTAAAAACTACAATTTTCACTCATGCCCTGGTTTTTACACCTTAGTAAGGCAGAACAAGTCAAAATGCCTCCGTCACATGACAGTTTTCCAAATACCACATCCTGCGTGTTTCTCTTGAAATGTGCAGGACATCTCCAGTTTCAACTCATTCTCATATGACTTAAAAAAATTGTTTGTGTATTTGTTTGGCTATAGTAGGTCTTGATTGCTGCGCATCGGCTTTCTCTAGTTGTCGGTGAGCGGGGGCTACTCTCTAGTTGCAGTGCATGGTCTTGTTGTGGTGAACTGTCTTGTAGCAAAGCATGGGTTCTAGGGCATGTGGACTCAGCAGTTGTGGCACGTGGGCTTAGCTGCCCTGTGGCATGTGGAATCTTTCTGGACCAGGGATCAAATCCATGTCCCCAGCATTGGCAGGGGAATTCCTTACCACTCTACCACCAGGGAAGTCCTCATATGACTTTTTGATGAAGCACATTTGCTCCAATTTGCCTTCAGTTGTGGTACCCTGGGTAGAACCATAATAATTGTATTGTAGATACTAATGATAGATTCAACTGCATTTTATGGGTTACTACAATTTTTTTCTCTCTTGTGCTAAATTTACAGGCTAAGCAAAAGATGTATAAGACAAAGTCCTTGCCCTCAAGCTAAAATGTTATTGTTTTCTTGGTTGAGAAACAATAAGGCAGTATATTGAGTAAACTGTTTATTGTATTGTGTGGATCTGACTATAGAGGGCAGAAAATCCAGTAAGAGAGAGAGGAGGAGGCAGGAGTCACTGGGGAAGGTTTTCTGGAATGTTTCTGGCTTCACCTGGGTGAAGCAGTAGAGACTAAAGGAGCAACAGAACAGAGGGAGTTCTAGGTGGTAAGCTGCAAGGAGAAATCACAGGTTGTGTGTTGGAGGAAATAGGGAGAACTGCTCTGCAGAGAGAATTTGGGGAATGAGGATGGGGAATGGAGCTAGGGATGGGGAAATCTTGATTATTAAGCTCCAGGATTTACATGCATAGGGTGGCCAAAAAGTTCATTCCGGTTTTTCCATACTGTCCGACAGAAAATTCGAATGAACTTTTTGGCCAACCCAATATGTAAACACGGAATCGGGGCGAGAGAAGGAGGTTATTTTAAGGGCATTTCATTCAGTCCAGGCTTTCCTATATCTCACTTCTGCAGGCCCAGGATTTCTCTGCAGGGCACCTATGCTAATTTCTATCTCCATTCCAATTTACCCCCAACTGGCTTCTCTGTCCCTAACGATTTCAATCAGAGCCTGTTCCTTCTCCTTTACCTTCACCACTTCACCTGCAAAGTGCTGTCTCTGTGCAGTTAGACTCCTCCGTCCTGCTGGGATGACTGCTCTGAGATGCCTGTCTGCCTCCTGACTCTACTTCTGAGCATCTAACTCAGCACTTCCTGCTTAGTCCCTCCTATGGGATCTCAATAGAGTCACGCCTCCTGCCCACTTTTCTAGCCTCATTTCCAACTATTCCCCCTATGGGCCCTGTGCTCAGGAGTGCACCAAACCTTTTAATTGCTTCATCACACTGAATTCTTTCTTTTTCTTGGCTTTGCACTTGTTGCCCCATCTCCAATGGATACCATTTTCCCATATTCCCCTCAGAGTAGTATCTTTCAAGATCCAGCTTCGTGTGTCATCTGAAGACACCGCCTTGGTCCACTGAGCTGATTGAACATCTTGGGCATTTCATGAGCACTCAGGATGCTGGGTGTGACTGTTGTGCCTGACTACACTGGGCAAGAGGTAATGGAAGTCAGCTAGGCTGTCTCATCCTTACTGAAAAGCTGACAGAGATTCACAGCATCCAACCTGGAGAGCCAGGTTGGGAAAACCAGCAGGAATCCAGTAAAACCCAGGAGTTTGATGGCAAGAACCACAGGAAAAGTCATGCAATCTGTGCTGTGTGTAGTCACAGAGACGGACTTGATCTCCAAATGTTCCCACCATGACACAGGGATATTTGGGAATTTACGTTCATGTTGTTACTGTTGTTCAGTCACCAAGTCGTGTCTGACTCTTTGTGACCCCTTGGACTGCAGCACACAAGGCCTTCCTGCAGTGCCATCTCCTGGAGTTTGCCCAAGTTCATGTCCATTGAATTGGTGATGCTATCCAACCATCTCTATTCATGAGCAATTTTTAATTAGGAGATCTCCATCTTCTCTTCTTCTCCAGGCTCCTACTTTCCTAATTTAAAGCTTACTTTGAAAGAGGGATGAAAGAATTGACTCCCTTGGATTCTAAAGAGTAACTTCATCTCAGCTATGAGCTCTTAAAAACTCAGGAAACTCATCAGACTGCCTCGGAACAGTCCTCCATGTTCACAGAGTAGTTGAGACGGTGTCAGAGTAAACAATGAGATGCTGCCTAATAACCAATTTTCAGGGCGTTTTGTAGCTGATAATAATTGCTCACTTAAGTCTCCTGAAGCTTTCATTTGGAAGGCTGTAATCAATGGCATTTTTCTCCCTGAGGCAGGGGAAGGCTGAATGACAGAGAGAAGGGCAAATTCTTGTGTGTTGCCAATCCCAGGAGCTGAAGGAGGAGGAGAAAGCCATCCCAACTTATGAATGGTTGGAAATGGGAAGTAGAGAAGGACCAGATCCAGTCTGTGTCCGGGACCCCAGGAAAAGACTCTAGGGATTTTAGAGATGGGAGTCATTAGCAGTGGCAATGGCTACCTTTTTTCTGTATTCAGCTTTCTAGTCCCTCATCTGGTTTCCCAGTCAATTGTCTAAGGCTCAGATCAGAGTGGATCCTTTCAGAGTTATAATGTTTAAACTTTTCCAAGGACAACACAGTCCTGCCTGGACACTTTCATTTAGCCCTTGCTTGACTACTTTGTAGATCCTCTTTCTTCCCTAGCCCCGGTCTCTTAGATTTAAGTATGTCTCTTGCATTTAAATAATGGGCTTCCTGGGTAGCTCAGCAGTAAAGAGATCTCCTGCTAATGTGGGAGACACAGGTTTGATCCCTTGGTTGGGAAGATTCCCCTGGAGGAAGAAATTGCAACCCTAAGATGAGTATAAGACATGCACAGGTACATGGTGGCCAGAGACAGAACATTTCCATACCAGGGCACTATCCTAACTAGAAAAGAGTGGTTTCACTCATAGGCTGAGTGAATGCTCAGTATTCTTGCCTGGAAAATAGGACAAAGGAGCCTGGTGGGTTATAGCCCAAGGGGTTGCAAAGAATCGGACACAACTGAGCATACATGCACACACTTACATTCAAATAATACCCAGTTTCCAATTTTGGATTAAACTCTTAATCCATCACTCCCCATCTCTTTAGGCCCCAGTGCCCAACTTAGCTTTGGCACTTCTGCATGAATATCCTGAAGGGACCCCATTCTGCCAGGACATGAATTCATATCTGCCACCAATTGGCATGAGTGAAACCACTCTTTTCTAGCTAGGATAGTGCCCTGGCATGGAAATTGTCTGTCTCTGGCCACCATGTACCTGTGCATGTCTTATACTCATCTTAGGGCATAAGATTGCAGTGCAAGTTTCCACATCCTCTCAAACAGCTTAGCATTAAACCCAGATTGGGATTCACTCATGAGTTTTCAAGAGGGGTCATTGCCATATCTTCTCCCCAAAGACAGCTTCACGATAGCTTCACGATAGCTTCACGATAGGCAGAAGAGAAAGTCACTTACATGGTGTGATGCAGATGGCACTAGGCAGACTTATCCTCTCCCCTTACCCTCTCACATTTCTGTTCAGTGCCTAGAGGAAGTTGTGATGTCTTGGAAAGATCCTCCCATCTTTGATTCCTGGCTTTGTTCTTTCTTTTTGTGACCTTGGGCAGCTAATTCAGCTTTCTGGATCTCAGTTTATAGTAAGAAGCAAATAAAAATAATATGGACTCTTTTTGAGAATCTTAAATCTCTGCACACATATTAATTATTATTGCTCTTCATTAAGTCAGCCCTTGAAGACGTTTTACCTTTCAGAACCAAGTTTTAATTTCAAATATCCAGGGGAGAGGTAATGTTTTATGTATGTTAGTCATCACCTTCCAGCTTAGAGACTGAAAATAAGGATCAAGAAATGAGTTAGAAGGAAATTTGTAGTAAAATGTAGAAGATAATTGGTTGAAGACATGGTCAACTCTTTTGTCTGAGATTCAGATAAATTTCTATCTCTTTTCTGTGTCCAATAGCCAACCATAGTAACCTGAAGACATAGTGAACCACCTACTTGTATAAAATTCCCAGTATCTTTGCTCGGGAAATCCCATGAACAGAGGAGCCTGGTGGGCTACCATCCACAGGGTCATAGGAGTCTGACATGACTTAGTGACTAAACCATCACCACCACCTGTTTGTTTATTTATCTAACAAATATCCACAAAAAAACCCCTACTTTATGCCAGGTGTTGGTCTACTTGCTGGGAAGACAAAGATGAATAAGTGTTCCTGGTCCTTACCTTCACAGAGCAAACCAGTCTGTAGGCAGAAATGGACAGGTAACAAACTAGCTATAGGGTGGTTAAGAGCTGAAAGTGCTGTGAGGACATATGAGAGAATGCATCTCCCAGACAAGTGAAGTCCAAGAAAATTTGCTGGAGGAAGGCTGCCTAAGTTTGTGATCACAGCAGGCAGGGCACGGGGTGGGAAAGGAGGAAAGAGTGTTCTAGATGGAGTGGATGGTCTGGCGAGAGTCTGGAGGTGATTGAAATATGATTTGTTGGAGAAATTGGGGGTAGTTCGGTGCAGATGAAGCACAGAATTCAGAGAGAAAGGTGAAGAGGTCAATGAAATCCACGTGAACAGGGATCTGTGTGCCAGAGTAAGAAATTTCCCCTTTAGGCAGGAAGCAAGAGGTCACAGAAATGTTTTATGTAGGAGACTGGCATTCACTATTGCAAGATTCGTAATTCATTAAAATAATTCTCCATCTGACTGATCTCCCTGCCCACCCAGCTAGACTGTGAGTTCTATGAGAATTGGATAATGTCATACTATTCACTGTATCCCAAGTGCTTGGCTTATAGTAGCCACTGTTGTTGTTTAGTCACAAAGGGTCATGCCTGACTCTTTTGCAACCCCACGGGTTGTAACCCTCCAGGCTCCTCTGTCCATGGGATACTCCAGGCAAGAATACTGGAGTGGGTTGCCATTTCCTTCTCCAGGGGATCTTCCTGACCCAGGGATCAAACCCACTTCCCCTGCATTGGCAGGCGGATTCTTTACTGCTGAGCCTCTATAGTGCTGCTGCTGCTGCTGTGTCGCTTCAGTCGTGTCCGACTCTGTGAGACCCCATACACGGCAGCCCACCAGGCTCCCCCGTCCCTGGGATTCTCCAGGCAAGAACACTGGAGTGGGTTGCCATTTCCTTCTCCAATGCAGGAAAGTGAAAAGTGAAAGTGAAGTCGCTTAGTCGTGTCCGACTCTTAGCGACCCCATGGACTGGAGCCTACCAGGATCCTCCATCCATGGGATTTTCCAGGCAAAAGTACTGGGGTGGGGTGCCATTGCCTTCCCCGGAGCCTCTATAGTAGTCAGGAACATTTCTATTAATGTTAATAGAAATGAAGAAAACTTATTGTTCTTTCCTCTTTTCCTTCTGTAATTGCTCCTGAAGATAAACTGGTGTGAAATTACAAAGATGAAATGAGTGCAGTGCAAACTAGGAGGCGGCTTATCTTGTTTCTTCTGGCTAGTCCCCATATTCTTCTATTTTTCCTCTCCTCTCAGGCTTATGGAGGATGAGCACAGCCTCCCACGTCTCAAACTGATACTTAAACAAGGGTTGGTGAGGAAGCTCCTGTCAGGCCAAGAGGCCCTTGGTTAGTTCACAGTAAGCATCCCGTGATCATCCCCTCCCACGTGAGTGGCACACAGAGTTAGTCAGGTTCAGCATCCTTTCTGTTCAAACACACACTCATTCTTAACACATCCCTTCTCAGCAAAGCTTCTTGGCACTTTCACCGGCGTTTACTCTTGAGATGAAATCTATTTACCATTTCAGAGATGAATGAATTCTATGAACCTTTCAAGTGAGCCATAGACAGAGAAGACATTTTATTCCAGCCACTTTATTAGATAACATCCATGAACTTTGGTTTACATAATGTTCATATTGTAATACTGTGATGAAAGATTTTAATACTAAAACAATCAAGTTTCACGTGAAGTTCTGAGGCCCTCAGAGGTAGACAGCTCATTTAAAGTAACTGCTTCCAGCCTAAGTTCTAGATCTGCTCTTTACTGCCTAAAAAAGCCAATTTGGGGTCTATCTTTTCAAAAAACATAATAAAACTGAAGACTAATCAAATCCAAAGTTAAATTGGCTACAGCATCTCAATTGTACCTAGGTCATTCAATTTCTTAAGTCTTGCTTCTGTTTATATTATTCTTATTCATTTAGCTCTAAAAGAGACTACCAATCTCATACACATTCCTGCTTAAACAAAAAGCTATCATGTTAGAAAAATATCAAACAATACTTGAATTTTGTGCATTTATCTCTAAGATTCCTAATGATAGATGGCCACAGATAAGCCCTAAAATTGCCTTTACTGTCAGGGGACAATGACCTGAATCACAGCCACTGTCCCCAGCAAAATGTGACCAACTTTTAATGAACTTGCCTTGGAACCTTCATTTTCTCTCTTTCCAGGTCTTTTTTTCTGCCCATTACCACTTTGCATCATTTACTTCCTACATCTCTTCCTTGCCTCTACATTCTGTCTCAAATTTCTTTTTGTTGTTCTCTCCTTTTCTGACATTTTGTATCGTGCCTTGATCTTCTGCCTTTACTTTATCCATCTCTCCCTGTCTGCGCCTTCCCAAGCCTGCCCCGCTCCTCCTGGCTGCCCCTCCCTCAAAGGTAGAAAGCCATTAAAGCGGCTCCCCATGCTCGCTTCACACTGTTGCACTGCTAACGTCGACTCCTTGCCGCTCTCACTAGAAATAGCTTTTGCCTTTTGTTGCCAAATCAGAATCTTCTCAGCAGTGAAAATGTGGCTTATGAAAGCAAGTGCCTTGTAATTAAATAAATGGGTAATTTCAGTGTTTTTATTTTTATTTTTCTACCCAGGGATTTTCTTAGTAACAGGAAGGAATGGGGAGCAGTACTTTAATTCCTCTTGATAGGGAAGAGAAAATAAGTTAGTCTATATTTAGGTTTTATTTGGGCATTTGTGATAATTAATAAGAAGAGGAGGAAACATCTGTCCTGGAAATGGAGGAGATGAGAGGGAAGAGGGCAAAAAAAAATTGGCTGCATCAGTTAAGACTGCTGGGAGAAGATAAGGTTGGCAAAAATCCTGGCTGAGTTAATAGTTTGGAGAGGAGTTAAGGAAAATAAGAGTTTCATCAAATATATCAGAGGATAGAATGGTCCTGAGGAGGCAGGCCATGAATAAATGAGACGGTGATGAAGTGTGACCATTACAAGCTAATGGACACCTTGAGGGGAGAGAGAGCCAAGGAGAAAATGTTGAGATTCCAAATGAGGGCAGAACGGCACTCCACTGATGGGTCTCCCTAGGTGGGAAGGAAATTAGCCCAGTGTATTCTGCCCACCGTTTACAGTCATCCTTCCAGATCTCTGAGACAGGATGGGGGTATCGGAGAAGCTGCACCCAAGTAAACAGCAACAAGAAGATGTGAGACAAGCCTGTGAGTCCCAGAGCTGGAGCACAGGCATCAGCAACCAAAGGGAGAATCTATAGACAGTGAGAGGACAGAGGGATCCACAGTGATAAGCCCAGAGAGTTTATCTCATGGCAGACAAGCTTCAGAGCTCTTTTTTTCCTTCCTCTTTCCTTCCCTCCCTCCTTCCCTCTTTCTTTCTTTTCTTCTCCTTCCCCATTCCTTCCTTCCTTCTTTTTCTTTATTTCCTTCCATTTTTTCCCTCCCTCTCTTTATCTCTCTCTTTTTGTATCTTTGTCTCTCTCAATAATGTTTCTAAAGAAAAACAACAGATTTATGTTGGTAAATAGCATCTTTACACTGCAGGTTGCAAGCTCCTTGGATGGGCAGACATTTGTCTCTGGAATTAGGGTGTTAGCCAGCTTAAAAGTAGTTAAACTTCACCTGTGCTTGTCGCAACTTTCCTATTCAAAATACTTTTGCAATAATTTTCACAATGTCTCAACATCACTATGAGATGCTTGGGTAGGTAGTATTGATATTTTATCTATTCGAAAGCTACACTATGTTAAGATGGGAGATAGATAATGAACTTTAAATTTTTTATATTCTTTCATTACTCAATCAAAGAATTCTTTGATTATTCAATATCAAATAATATTTATATTCTTTGATTATTGTTAAACTAATTTTCTCAGGTTCTCCCTTGAAGTGCTTTTTGTCTCATATTTTATTCTATCATTTTCAGCAGTGAAGTTTATCAAGGTATCTATAAACCTCATAGCTCGTAAGGAGCTGACTTTGTTAAATATTTGTCTTTGATCCTCTTTTAGTATATTTAACTTTAGAGAGTCAGCATGATGTCATGAATGAATACTGACTTTGGATTCAGAAATCCTAAGTTCAAATTCAAGACCCACAATTTTGCTTCCTATGTAATCTTGGACAAGTCATGTAATCTTTCTGGGTCTCAGTCTCTAACACTGTGGAAAAAAGATTAACATACCTGTCTTACAGAATTTTGCTGAGGATTAATTTAGACTAATATAAAATTCTATGTCTGGGATATAGTGAATACTCAATAAATAGTGTCATTATTGCTACTGTTGTTGTTATAACATTCAATACAGCTTTATAACCTATTAAGTTTCATAGCTATCAAACTTACTATCATTGATTTTTGTGTGGAATTATGGGGAAATCTTTTGTATCTCTCAAAATCTCCTTTACTTACAAGTGGAAGAACCCAGCTAAACAAACTTTGTTCACCCAGTCAACCAACACTTACTGAGCACTTCACTTTGCCAGGAACTGTTTCAGATGCTGAGATGGTAGTAGTGAAAACACAAAGTCCCAGGTTTTATGATACTTACATTCTAGAAGAAAGAGACAAAGCAGAAAGAATGCATATCAGATTGTGATTAAATACTTATATAACAACATAGGAAGTGTTACAGAGGATAGAGAACTTAAATTTGGGGGATAGAGAAGACTTCTTTGAAGCATTTAAGTGATGAAAAGAATCCAATCATGTAGACATCCTTGGTAGAGAGGAGCAAATGCAAGGGCCCTGAGGCCAAGAACAAGTTAAGCAGTTTCAAGGAAAGAAGTCTTATTTAAGATGAGTTGGAGAAGTAGAAAGGGACGAGATCATAGAGCATTGTGGGCCATGATAAGAAGTCTGGGTTTTATTTGTTATTGTGAAAGTAATTCAAGGAGACTAAGTACATGAGTAACTTACTCAAATTCTAAAAAGAGTACTCTATGTGCTACATGGAGATGGAGAATATATCATAGGAGGCCAAAGGTAAAAGCAGGAAGCCAGTTAGAAGCCTATTGTGGTAGAGCATACTGGGGGAAAGGAGATAGAAAGAAGTAGACAGATGGAAAATTTATCTTAGATATAAAATCAGTAGGGTTTGGTGATGGATTGGATGTCAGAAGCACAAAATAGGGAGGAGTCAAGGATGATGCCAAATTTTCTGATCTGAACAACTGAAAAATGTAATTGGTGGTGCCATTAACAGGATGGGGAATACCGGGTAAGGGGTGAAGCAGGGGGAGGGTGTGTTGGACATGTCTAAGCCAAAGGACTATCCGACAACCCATAGGCAGCTTAGGTACGAGTGTAGAGATCAGGGCTAGAGTTGAAAATGACAATGTCAACATAAATCGTACTCAAAGCCATGGAATCTGATGAGATCACCAAGGGAGTGAATATAGATAAAGATGAGAAAATGGTTTGGGACAAAACCTTGGGGATGCCAAGATTTAGAAGTCATTCAGAAGAGGAAGATCCATGCATTTATTTGCTTCATAATCAAGCCATTTGGGGAAGAATGGGACTGACCTAATGCCATCAGGGTTCTGTCTGTCTTCACCACTCTAGGTTCTCTCTCGCTCTCTCCCTCCCTCCCTCCCTCAATCTTTAAACTCAGTCCATTTCCATCTGTAATCCTGGAGTTTTTCTATCTGAAGGAAACCTAGCCACAGGCAGATCTGAACTCCATCTTCATAAGGCAAGAGAAAAAAAAATTTCCTCCTAACTTCATAATATATTAAGGAAGGTCACGGCATAGGTGGCCGGGCATAGGTCACAAGTCCACCTTTTGAACCAATCCCAGCAGGACAATGGGGATAACTCTACTGACTGGTCCTACCTGGTGTCCTGGAGAAAAAGCATGTACTTTTTTTCTTGGAAAAGAGTAGCACATTTGTGATTACTGGTGAAATCACTGAGCTAGGCAAACTTTTCAATTTGGATCTGCTTCCTAATTGTAAACTTGATGTGTCTGTCTATATCTCCAAATATAGTATGACATGATGGCCTGGGTTTTAATTCTTCTTGGTTGATGTCTCTAATCAAGTTTAAATAAAATTGCTCTTATCTGAAGTCGAGATTGATGTACTCAAGATTTATACTGGAAAGTAAAGTGGGTCATGAAGAAAAAGGAAGAAGAAAGAAAACAAGAGGATCAGGAACCTTCTCTGGACACTGAACTGTCTGATTCAAGGTATGGTGTATTCACGGAGGGGTCTGGTGAAGCTGGGCTTCCTGGACCAGAGGGTTTTCCCTATAGATCAGCATATCACGGGCAAGGTCGGATGACAGCTTCTACACTACCCGGCCTGCCCAGAGTTCTCCCTGCTGCAAAGAGGCTGAGCTGTAGCCAGAGGCAGGGGCCAGCTGGCCCGTGACAATTATTCTGGATTGGCTACCCTGAAACACTGGCTACCCTGCAACAGTAATTATTTTTCTGACTCTCGTCTGGGCCTCTTCCTGATTTTGTTTTGAGTCACTTGTGCAGGGGGAAAAAAACAAAAACAAAAAGGAAGAATTTATTTCTAAGCCCACACTCAGGGGACTAAGAAAAAGTGACAACCCAAATTTGCTCACCAAGTAATGATGAGGTGAATAACAATCCCCAAACCATTACTTCATTGGCTTATTTAAGATGCACATTTCAGTCCCTCTTTATGACTACTATACAAGAGGGCAATTTTAGGAATATCTTAAAGGCTATCATGCAAGGCACCTGATTGCAGTCTCCAACCTCCAAGAGTCCTCTGTCAGCTTGTTAAGAGGAACCTCCTAAGTGACCCCAAATATATGACCAAAGAAGCTCATTAAGTTTCAGGGAAGATTTCTTACCACCCTCATTCCCTATATGCCATATCCACATGATCTGGTCTGGAGAGTCTGGCCTCAAGATTAAGAGATTTGCTCTGGGATTTGCCAAGGTCTATGGTTTGACTCTTTATAACCTTCATTCAGCCATGTTATCAGCTCCAGCAAGATCTTAGGGTCCGGAGCCCTGTCTTAAAAGAACAAAAGGTCTTTCATTCCTAAGAGGCCGAAGAGGACTACAGTAATAAAGACAATTAACTTGTCATTCTCTGTGCCTGGCTATTCATTGTAACTCAGTCATGTGTAGGATGAGCCTAGATGCTGTTTTTTCTTTGTTTGGGGTTTTGATGTTCTTTCTTTTCTTTTGTTTTTAGTTAGAATATCTAGGTTGTCACTTTTAATTTACCTTTTAAAACATATGCTCTTGGAAAGAAGTCTTAATTTTTGTCTACATAGTAGATTCAACAGAATGAATAGGAACCAGCTCAGATTGGGGTCAGCAAGGCAATTACTGAGTGAGTTGCTATGTGGCTTTTCCTCCTTCCTTCACAAAGAGCTTGATATGGTTGTGTTATTGTAGGAAAATTCTCCGGACCTTGGGTCATGGCTTCCTGAACAAAGGCTTCACTTGGAGAAAAGCACAGACCGTGGCAACTCCTAATCCTTTAGAGCATGGTCTTCAGACCTAATGGATTAGATCCAGGAATGCCAAAAGAATTTGAAAATATGACCTCTCTTAAGAAACTCTCAAGGAGTGTCTCTCTAGAATAAATTTCTACTTCCTTTCCCTTTGGAATGGGAGGCCAAGTAACACATGCCTCTCCTGTTTACTGAAGAGGTAGTGGGATTAGGTACAATCAGAGCCATCTCCTTAGGTAGGAGATGAAAGGAGATGAGGCTCTCTCAATATGATTCCCAGAGGCCTCTCCCTGGGGCCAAATAAGAATCCTTAGGTTACTTTTTGGGGTCACCAGGATTCTAAAAAGAAGAGAGACCTGTTCTCTAAAAGTCTCACTGTTGCAATCATGAAGAGAAGAAACTATATAAACACCAAATAGCACAACCAGGATGGGGAGAAAGAATGGTGAGAAATGTTTCAAGCATGCAGGATGAATGGGACTAAGGCAGTGGCCAGGCAGTGGCAGGGAAATCTCTAACAGATAGCTAGGCCCTACCCCTGAGCAGGACTCAAGAAGGACTCCAGTCTGGGCACTCCCTTTGCTTAGAGGTACCAAAAGGGACACAGCCTTCAATAGGTGCCAAGAGTGTCTGGGCTAGAAGGCAGTGCATTGGACTGGCTTACCCATAAGGCTGCAGAGTAAAGCCTTCTTGAGTTCCTTCTTTAGCTCTCTGCCTCATCACCTCTGTGACCTTGGGAAAGTCACTGCACTTACTTAGCTTCAATTTTCTCATCTGTACACTGAGGCCAATAATACTGAAATGGAGAAAGACCCTCTGGGGCCTCCTAGGTACAAGTTCTTTCCATGTGCCCCATTTCTTGTTTGTAGGAAATAGACTTCATTCAGCCCTCTTGACTTTTCCTGAGTCCCACAGGGAGGATTCAAACAGATGTTTATCAGGGAAAGGAGGGGATGCAGAAACAAAGGAGGAGTCAGTTCAGTTGCTCAATCATGTCTGACTTTGCGACCCCAGAGCCTACTCAACTCATGTCCATCATGTTGGTGATGCCACTTGCCACTCAACCATCTCATCCTCTGTCGTCCCTTTCTCCTCCTGCCTTCAATCTTTCCCAGCATCAGGGTCTTTTCAAATGAGTCAATTCTTCGCATCAAGTGGCCAAAGTATTGGAGTTTCAGCTTCAGCATCAGTCCTTCCAATGAATATTCAGAACTGATTTCCTTTAGAATTGACTGGTTCAATCTCCTTGCTGTCCAAGGGACTCTCAAGAGTCTTTTCCAACACCACAGTTCAAACCCATCAATTCTTTGGCACTCAGCTTTCTTTATAGTCCAACTGTCACATCCATACATAACTACTGGAAAAGCCATAGCTTTGATTAGATGGACCTTTGTTGATAAAGTAATGTCTCTGCTTTTTAATAAGCTGTCTAGGTTTGTCATAGATTTTTTCCAAGGAGCAAGCATCTTTTAATTTCATGGCAAGCATCTTTTTATTTCATCTTTTAATTTAATTTTAATTTCATGGCAGTGATTTTGGAGCCCTCCAAAATAAAGTCTCTCACTGTTTCCATTGTTTCCCCATCTATTTTCCATGATGTGATGGGACTGGATGTCATGATCTTAGTTTTCTGAATGTTGAGTTTTAAGCCACTATTTCACTCTCGTCTTTCACTTTCATTAAGAGGTTCTTTAGTTCTTCTTTGCTTTCTGCCATAAGGGTGGTGTCATCTGCATATCTGAGGTTATTGATATTTCTCCTGGTAATCTTGATTCCACTTTGTGCTTCATCCAGCTCAGTATTTCACATGATGCACTCTACATATAATTTAAATAATCAGGGTGACAAAATACAGCCTTGACGTACTCCTTTCCTGATTTGGAACCAGTCTGTTGCTCCATGTCCAGTTCTAACTGTTGATTATTGACCTGCATACATATTTCTGAGGAGGCAGGCCAGGTGGTCTGGTATTCCTATCTCTTTAAGAATTTTCCACAGTTTGTTGTGATCCATACAGTCAAAGGCTTTGGCATAGTCAATAAAGCAAAAGTAGATGTTTTTATGGAACTCTCTTGCTTTTTCCATGATCCGGTGGATGTTGGCAATTTGATCTCTGGTTCCTCTCCCTTTTCTAAATCCAGCTTGAACATCTGGAAGTTCACGGTTCACGTAATGTTGAAGCCTGGCTTGGAGAATTTTGAGCATTATTTTGCTAGTGTGTGAGATGAGTGTAATTGTGTGGTAGTTTGAACATTCTTTGACATTGCCTTTCTTTGGGATTGAAATTAAAACTGACCTTTTCCAGTCCTGTGGCCACTGCTGAGTTTTCCAGATTTGCTGGCAGATTGAGTGCAGCACTTTCACAGCATCATCTTTCAGGATTTTAAATAGCTCAATTGGAATTCCATCACCTCCACTAGCTTTGTTCGTAGTGATGCTTTCTAAGGCCCACTTGACTTCACATTCCAGGATGTCTGGCTCTAGGTGATTAATCATACCATCATGGTTATCTGGGTCATGAAGATCTTTTTTTACAGTTTTTCTGTGTACTTTTGCTACCTCTTCTTAATATCTTCTGTTTATGTTAGGTCCATATCATTTCTGTCCTTTATTGTGCTCATCTTTGCATGAAATGTTCCCTTGGTATCTCTAATTTTCTTGAAGATATCTCTAGTCTTTCCCATTCTATTGTAGACAAGAAATAATAGTGCAGCCATGGAATAGGATCCTTGTTTCTCCTCAAGGAATATACACTACAACTTCTTTAAATTCTTTTGTGGGAACTAAGACCCTCACCTGAGTGGTAAGACCCTCAATCTGAGGGTGATAACTTCAGATTGAGCACAGATCCATTGATTCCTGGAACACCACCCTTTTGTTGTTCAGTTGCTCAGTCATCTGACTCTTTGTGACTCCATGGACTGCAGCACACCAGGCTTCCCTGTCCTTCATCTTGCTCAAACTCATGGCCATTGAGTCAGTGATGTCATTCAACCATCTCATTCTCTATCATCCCTGTCTCCTCCTGCCTTCAATCTTTCCCAGCATCAGGGTCTTTTCTAATGAGTTAGCACTTTGCATCAGGTGGCAAAAGTACTGAAACTTCAGCTTCAGCATCAGTTCTTCTAATGAATCAGGATTGATATCCTTTAGGATTGATTGGTTTGATCTTTTTGCAGTCCTAGGGACTCTCAAGAGTCTTCTCCAACATCACAGTTCAAAAGCATCAATTCTTTAGCATTCAGCCTTCTTTATGGTCCAACTCTCACGTTCATACATGATTACTGGAAAAACCATAGCTTTGACTAATGTCTCTGCTTTTTAATACGCTGTCTAGGTTGGTCATAGCTTTTCTTCCAAAGAGCAACTGTCTTTTAATTTTATGGCTGCAGTCACCATCTACAGTGATTTTGGAGCCCCCCAAAATAAAATCTGTCACTGTTTCCATGGTTTCCCCATCTATTTGACATGAAGTGATGGGACTGGATGCCATGATCTTAGTTTTCTGAATGTTGAGTTTTAAGCTAGCTTTTTTACTTTCCTCTTTCATCTTCATCAAGAGGCTCTTTAGTTCCTCTTAACATTCTGCCATAAGGGTGGTTTTCATCTGCATATCTGAGGTTATTGTTATTTCTCCTGGCAATCTTGATTCCAGCTTGTGCTTCATCCAGCCCAGCATTTCTCATGATGTACTCAGATTGAGCACAGATCCACTGATTCCTGGAACACCACCCTGTTACCTCACCCCCAACCAATCAGAAGAAAATTTGCATATAGTGGAAGACTCTGACACCCCCTCCCCAAATGATTCTCCATTTAAAAACTTTCATGGTCAAGCAGAATCACTAGAGTTGGTTTTTGGACATGAGTCCACCTTCTCCCCAGGTTGCTAGTCTCCTGAATATAGCAAGCTTTCTGTTCCTACCAGCCCTTGTCGTCTCTTGTGTATTGGCTTGCCAGTGGCAAGCAACTGACCATGAGTTTGGTAATGATAACTATCCTAGAGAATTTCTGGTAGGACTGATAAACTATATATATTCATGCTTAGCACGTTACCTGGCACATAGCAAATACTTTTTAAAAGTTAGACATTATTGTTACAAATATAAGTAAAGCCCAGTTTAATCAGAGAAAGAACACAATACAAGAACCACATTATCCAGATTAACACTGAAAGAAAATTGATTTTTAATACCACACAGTTGGGTTTGAGCTCCTTAAATCCCTCTTGCCCAAGGCCAAGATTAGTCTTAGCTCCCCAGGGTAGAATGGAGTCCAGAGGTGAGGATCAAGTAGCCCCAGCTGGGGATGAAGAAGGATGTGGCAGAGGCTGGGAGCCAGGCCAAGCACAACAATAGCTTAGCTGTCTTTGAGTATGTAACAGGATATCATGTGAAAAAGGAAGAAAACTCATACTCGCTTTTTCTCCACAAGCGTATCTAAAGAGACAAATTATAGTTCAAAATAAGAACTTTCTAGCAATTAGAATTACTTTAAATATGGGAACATGGCATTGGAAAGGTGTGAGCTCATCTTTTAATTAAGCAAATGATGGAAAAACAGATGTTCTAATAGGAGAAATCCAGGTTAGAAGATTGAACTAGCTGTCCTCCAAGGGGCAAAGGGGGAGTTGCTAAGGAAGCACACTCTATTGGAATTATGCTGGATTTTGAGCAAGAAATGGCCAGAAAAGTTTCAGGAATTAAATCTAGTTTGGAAGATTTTGGCACCCTTGAGAGAGTCACCCTTTCCAGGGGTTCATAGAGATGGTGGGACTTCTGCGGGGCTATTTGATTCCCAGTTACACCGGGCTGCTTCTGACCTTTGCAAAAAATGGGGTAGTGGTGGTTTTGGGAACTGAAGGGAGGGGAGTGGTGACAAGAGAAGAGAAAATGGAGAAAAAAAAATAGATGCACTACGAAACCAACAATTAGTTGGTACTGTGCTATTTCCATAAAGTAGACCTCACACTTGAGATCTGAAAGGTAATCATCTGAGATAGCAGTCTGACTATAAATAGCCAAGCTCCCAGCTTATGGCTGAATCCTGGGGAGAGGGGCCAAGAGGGAGGTCTCCTGCTGAGGGCCTGGGGGCTGGGCTCCCTCAACTCACCCTATTAATGTTAGTTTTCAGGACAGCAGCATCTGGATAGCTATTTATGCCCCATCCCCTCAATTTTAATTGCTGTATGCATCACAGGAAAGCCTGCTGCAGGAAGAAAACCAGACTAAGCTGCTGTATCTACCCAGTGGTTAGAATCAAAAAAGTGTAATCACAGGTTCCGCCCAGCAGCTTCTGGGAGACCTATCCTTTGTCATCTCCTCCTTCTTCAGCTGTTTGCCTGGGTTGCTCTGCAGGTAGCTAGCTGCTCCCAGCTTCCTCCCAGCAAATCAGACAGCTTATCCCTCTGTCACCTTCTCAGGAGCCCCGAGGAAGGACCAGGCTAGACTGGATTTGCAAACACACTCTCAAGAATCTGCAAACACACACCCCTTGGAACTGACTCATCGTCTGGTGGCATCTGAGAGCTGCAATTAGAGCCAAGGCTCCAAGTTCTGAGCCTCTTTGAACCAGCACCATGGGCTTATCTCCTTATGTATGCATGAAGACACATGCACGAATGTGGATGTGGGTATATTTGGATGAGTGAATCCTAGAGCTAGAACGTACACCTAGCTCGGTTCCTGGGCTCCACTCATAACATAGCTCCCACATACAGGATGTGCAGTTATTTGTTAAATGTTACCAATGTTATGATCAATAAAACACATTTTCAAGAATGGCTTTTTGTCATCACACAGTTTCCTGATGAACAGATAACTCAAAGAACAACTGCTTTGATGAGATTTCAAAGTATTTTTAGCACTGAAAGGAGCAAATGCACTAGGAACCACTGCTTTACTAAACAAACATCCATACAAAGCCCTCATAACTGAGGCTATTTTTATGCTGTGGATCTTTCAGAAACTTGATCTAAAAATGAAACTTGCAGCTTGCAAAATTAGCAAACAAAATGCACAGAGAGATCCTTAACCTCGTTCCTGCATCTTGCTCCATCCTGTGTGTGTTCCCCATTTCTAGCCCACAGTTCAGGACGAGGTATGTAGTAAGTTTTCAGCCAGTATTTGCTGGGTCAGCCCCTCCCAGAACCCTGGACCATCTCTAAGTTGAGTTCTTTCTGATTCCAGTAAACACTGGAAGCCACCCACATAAGATCAAGTTGGGGCTTCAGCAAGAATCGAATCTTGTCCCATCCTTTCCACCCTTCTGAGCATTTCAGGGGCCTTCATGGTTTGATGAAGGAAACAGAAGTTTCAAGGGATCTGGCTTAGATTTCCTTCATACAAATCATTTCTAGACTAGGGGATATATTGTAACATGTATGGGATTTGGAACAGAAAAATGCGAGACATTGTCCATCATCAACAGTAATTAACCTTCAGGAAATCACTGAGTCTTTGCTGCTGCTGCTGCTGCTGCTGCTAAGTAGCTGAGTACTGTCTGACTCTGTGCGACCCCAGAGATGGCAGCCCATCAAGCTCCCCTGTCCCTGGGATTCTCCAGGCAAGAACACTGGAGTGGGTTACCATTTCCTTCTCCAATGCATGAAAGTGAAAAGTGAAAATGAAGTTGTGTCTGACTCTTAGCCACCCCATGAACTGCAGCCTCCATGAACCAGGCTCCTCCATCCGTGGGATTTTCCAGGCAAGAGAGTCTTTGTTTACTCATCTAAAAAACATTCCCACTATAGAGCTAGGGATTGTAACATAAAGATTCCTTCTTGTAGTCTGTTTTCTCTAAATTTGATGAATCCTTTTTGTACTCCAATGTACTTTTTGGACAGAAATCATAGTCCTTTCTCTTTAAAAAAATTTATAATGCAATTTGTTGAGTGATCCATGCAGGGTTAGCCTCATGGGTTGGCAATTTGTGTGTGAATGACCTTGTTGTCAGAAGGGCCTCATGTGGGGTTGAATGTTCTACTGTTGCTGTCTTGAAATTCTTAATAGTTGCTGAGCAAGCGGCCCTTCATTTTAATCTTGACTGGGGTCCACAACTTAGGCAGTGAGCCTTGATTTATGCATACACTTTAAGAACATATTGATACATGCAATTGCCTTGTCCGAAGGACCCAGGGACACACTGAAATGGGATGGAATTCAAAGCTTAAAGTGTTTTGGGGGGGTTATTGTGCCGAACAGGAGGTAAGGAATGAAAGGATTCAAAAACAATCAATCCAGAGACTTCCCTGGTGGCCCAGTGGTTAAGAATCCACCTTGGATGCAAGAGGCAAGGGTTTGATCGCTGGTCAAGAGTTAAGATCCCACATGCCTTGGAGCAGCTAAGCCTGGGCAGCACAACTACTGAAGCCTGTGTGCTCTGGAGCACCCACGACACAACTAGAGTCTGTGCACCACAGCAAAGGATCCCACAGGACACAACAAAGATCCTGCATGCTGCAACTAAGACCTAACGAAGCCAAATACACAAGTAAGTAAGTATTAAATAAAGACAGAACAAAAACAATCAATCAAAAAAAAAAAAAACAACAGGAAAGTAATCCAAAGTACTTCTGATGACTGCTCCAATCTAACAAAGAAAATGGCCCTTCTGCTTTGGGTGTTCCTAGGTCAGGGAACATACTGGGCGCCTCCTTATTTTCACAGGTCAAATTTACTCTCCTAAAACTGTTGGAAATCTTGCCTTGGGAAAGCAGACTGCAATGGCTTCATTCTAAATCTCAAAGGTTCTGCAATACTTCACTTTGTTTTTAATTTCTCTGGAATTGTCAAAATTGATGAAATACATGCATTTTTCTGCTCTTTTCCACCTGACATGTCCATCTCTATACTTGCCGTTCTACTCAGGCTGTTTCCATCTTAGGAATGTGCCTATTTTTTTCTTCTGCCCATGGTTCAATCTTGCCTCTGTACTTTACTAGCTGTTTGACTTTGGGGAAGTCAGTAAACCTCTCTGTGCTGCAATTTCCTTAACCAGAAAATAAAGATAATAGTAGAACCCACCTCATATGGTTGTTGAGAATTAAAGAAACTAATATAAGTACTTACGATTGTGCCTACCACATAGGAAAAGTTCAGTGCATGCCTGCTAAGTCTCTTCAGTCATGTCCAATGCTGTGCAGCCCTGTGGCCTGTATCCTGCTAGGCTCCTCTGCCCACGGGATTCTCTAGGCAAGAATACTAGAGAGGGTTTCCATGCCCTCCTCCAGGTGATCTTCCCAACCTAGGGATTGAACTCACATCTCATGGCTCCTGCAGTGGCAAGTGAGTTCTTTACCACAACATCACCTGGGAAGCCCAGGGAAAAGCTCAATAAATGTTTGCAATTCTTGTTACCAGCTCTCACTCCAATAGCTCACTGAAACTATTATCAGGCCTTAAAATCTCTACCTCTGAAACTATTCCATGCCTACTCCTGTGATTTTATTCCAAGCTACTGTCTCTTCTCTCCTGAATTCTGCTCTAACTTCTGAACTGAACCCCAGGCTCTAAGCTCATCCTCCCCACAGGGCCCAGCTTCCCTGCAGGCATGCAATAGGTGTTCCATACATGTTGAATGAGGCTGTGACTGACTGAATGAATGAAGGAGCACAATAGAGTTAACGGTTTTAAAGCTCAAATCTGACCACCTCACTCTGTACTACTTAAACCCCTCGATGTTCAGGATAGAAGCCACGCTCCTTAATGAAGACTTTCTTGATCTCTCCTCGCTCAGTTTTTAAGCTTCTCCTCTCATTACTAACCTCTCTGTCCTCATATCCAAGCTTCCCACGCCTCTGGCCTTCCCGCATCTGGTCATTCTTCTCGAAACTGCTTTCTTCCCCTTGGGTTTTCGCCCATGTGCGGCTCCCCTGCCCCGTTCCTCCATCCCTCCACGGCTCCTGCACCTGGCCATCCTTGCTCATCTCCACACTTCTGATGAGAACCGCCTCCTGAATGCCCAAGGCAGCATCGAGCATCCAGCTGCACATTTCAGAGCAAGGATGGATAACCCCCTTCTTATCCCCTTTCCCTCTTCCTTGTCAGTCTCTTCTACTAGAATAAAAACTCCTCAACAGGAAAGATTGTGCCTTATTCATTCACCTGTTTTTGGTATCCATCATAGTTCCTGACTCCAGTACTTTGGCCACCTCATGTGAAGAGTTGACTCATTGGAAAAGACTCTGATGCTGGGAGGGATTGGGGGTAAGAGGAGAAGGGGACGACAGAGGATGAGATGGCTGGATGGCATCACTGACTCGATGGACGTGAGTCTCGGGAGTTGGTGTTGGACAGGGAGGCCTGGCGTGCTGCGATTCATGGGGTCATAAAGAGTCAGACACAACTGAGCGACTGATCTTATCTCATCTGATAGTTCCTGACAGAATAGATCTTTGGTAAATGATGATGTATTTATCAAATTAACACTACACTGTAATTCCTTCATTTCCGTTTCTGCCCTTCCTCCAGGCAGGGAGCACATGTAGGAATCAGAGCAGCTGCTTCCTTACCTTTGTATGCTCAGCATCTGGGGCAGCCAGACCCACATTTAGCCACTCAAGGCATACTTATTAAATAAACAATTTTAGGCTTTAAAATTTGAAGTTAACAGTCTACAAATATTTATCATGTGCCTTTTCCAGGCAAGACATGCTATTAGCATGAATTGCCAGGCCAGACACAGCGACAGACTGGGGGGGAAGGGGAGGAAATCTCAGGCTGAGGAAACAGCCTGGAGACAGATGGGGAGCCAGACAAGAGCATGAAGAGTTTGGGAGACGGTGAGAAGGCAGTTAGGGTGGGTGGAATGAGACAGAAGATTGAAAAGGGATTTGGACTCCAATCCATAAGCGATAGGGAGCCATTGCAAGCTCTTGAGGATGCGCTAGACAAGAAACAGCCTAGATTTAGAAAGAGAACCCCTAGGAGTAGAAGTAGAGGCAAGAGTGGCTTGAAGTCGCATGGCATTTAGAGCAGGAGGACTGGCAGAGGCCACGGCAGCAGTAGCTGATAGACAGCCTGAAAGGAGGAGTGGGGAGAGATGGACCTGAAAGAGCTTCAAAGGCTGTAGCTTCAGGACTGTGGGACTGCTGGGGTGTGGGGGTTGGGGCGGGTAAGGATGGCAAGTGTTAAGATGGCTTGGGGATGGAGAGAGCAGTGACATTGCCACTTGGCAGGAGGCAGCGGAAGTGGTGGTAGGGGTTAGCATGTGTTTTGGGGGAACAGGTAATAAGCTCACCCTTGGCCCCCATTGGTGGGAGGGGATGAGCAGTCTGGGGAGTAGCAAATAGCTGGAAACCCTGTTTGAGAGGGAGACAGGTGATGGGTTGGTGAAACAACAGACAGCAGTAATGTGGCCCCTGAGCCTGTGCTTGCATCTCTGGGAATGGATGTAACAGAGGATGTGGGATTAGAAGGAGATGCAGGGCTCTACACACTGGGGACTCTCAGCCCAGCTTTCAGGGTGATGTTCACCAAGTAGAATCGCTAGTGAACAGTGTTGGGAAAACCAAACTACAAAAGCTGACATTTCTGAGTAGCAGGCAGGTGAGGGGGTTCCCAAGATCAGGCTGGGCGTCTGGGCTGCTTCCTCCAAACCCTGATTGAAATGAGGCATGGAAGGTACTTTCAACCCATGGAGGAGCCAGGGCCAGTGACTGCTGAGAGCAAAGTTCAGTGCAGCTGATAAATGCCCATCCTGCCCACTTGAATGCCATTGTGCTTGGGTTTGGGAAAGAGCCTGGAGGGGAAGGGGTAGGGGGAGCGCCTAGCTGGGGAAGGAGAGGGCAGGAGGAGGGAAGCCAGGATGGGGTTGGTGGGGTTGTATGATTTTTGTTTTTTTCCACGTAGCACATAAGGAGGTAAGGAAGGCAAGGATTTCTGTCAATTGTGAGAGCTTCTGCGGCAACGAGGATGTCAGCTCAGGAGCCAAACTGCCATTTCTGCTTTAATTGGAGCCTCTCCATGAAGGTTCGGGAGGGACGGGAGAGGGGGATGGTGGAGAGAAGGAGAGGAGAGAGAAAAGAGTCAGCAACTGAGGAGATGGAGAGAGACACCACCGAGGGAGAGAACGAGACAGGAAGAGACCTCTGAGAAGGAAAACCCCACCAGCAGGCCCAGCCAGCACCCCTGAGCATCTGCAACCAGGGCAGGCTGCCGGCTGGGTGAGGAGGGCAGAGACCACCACTCAAGACGGGGCAGCCCCTCCATGTGGGTGCCCACCCTACCCTCAGCGCTGCACCATGGTGAGACATAAGCCAAGGGAGGAGACTGGAATTTATTAATTTCTCTTCCTTTTTTTTAAAAAATCATTTATTAAAAAGTTTTTTAAAATCCTTTTCTCATTTTTCTGCTGTGTCCTGACTAGTTCTCAAGCCCACAGTTCTTGATGCATCGGGGAACATTCAGCCTATGGAAAGCCAGGGCATTGATGTCTAATAAAGTCTAATCCCCTGCAGGCTCCTCAGGTTGAAGGGGACCCATGTAGCAAGGGGCCCAGACTCACCAGCCTCTCCTCTGCCCAGGCCTCTTTACCTGATTCTGCAAGGAACAAGATTAAATACAGTGATAAGAAAAAGGAAGCAATATGAATGCTTGCATGCAGGTACCTGAGAGAGACAGAACCAGAGCTATTACAGATTAGAGGTTATGTAAGGAACGGTGAAAAAGAGACGGGAAAAAGGAGATAAAAATAAGATACCGAGGGTGAGAAAAGGTTAGCCTTTAACAATATACAGCCTTTGTTTCCTCTGCCTGTGTGTGTGTGTGTGTGTGTGTGTGTGTGTGTGTGTGCTCAGTCCTGCCCGACTCTTTGTGACCCCATGGACTGTAGCCTGCCAGACCACGCCATCCATGGGGTTTTCCGGGCTGGAGTGTGTTGCTATTTCCTCCTTCAGGGGATCTTCCCAACCTAGGGATCAAACCTGTGTCTCCTGCACTGGGCAGGCAAATTCTTTACCACCCTACTCCCTGGGAAGCACTTCCTGTGCCTGGCCTCTTCCTAAACGTTCATACACACATTCAAGTAGAGTCTCAAAGAAACCTTTAGAAATGAACAAATTCGACTCATTTTTATAGATGAGAAAACGGAGGCACTGATGCTCAAGAAAGGTAAGCCCATCTAGAACTCATAGGAAAGGGTTTGACTTTGAACCTAGATGTCTTGACTGTCTTATCTGTGCCACCAGAGCCAAGCTCAACTGTTTGTGTGATCTGACTTATGGTCTGGAATAGTAATTGTCAGCCAGTGTGTGTGTGCTAAGTCACTTCAGTCGTATCCCACTCTGCCATCCTATGGACTGTAGCCTGCCGGGCTCCTCTGTCCATGGAATTCTCCAGGCAAGAATACTAGAGAAGGTTGGCATGTCCTCCTCCAAGGGATCTTCCTGACCCAGGCATAGAACTCGGTCTCCTGCCTTGCAGGAGGATTCTTTACCATCTGAGCCACCAGAGAATCCCTATCACTCAGTGCTTACCTTGCCCCAAGTACTTTACATATGGTATCTTCCCATCTGGACAACCACCATAAAAGGCAGGTACTATTCTTATCCACATTGTGGAGTTAAGAAAAAAGCACAGGGGGTCAAATAAATTGTACAAGGTTGCACTGCAGGTAAGTGGTGGAGCTGGCATACAAATCCTGGCAATCTGATTCGAGGGCTTATTTCTCACCACTCTGCTAAGCCACTGCTCAAATTAAAAGTGAGATAAGCAAAGTCTATGCAGTTCTCCTCATCAAAAGGCCAAGGAAAGATCATTTTCTTTGCTGCACGATAAAGCCCCTGCAGTATGACAGCAGAGAAGACATCTCAGGACTTCCCTGGCATCTCCTTGCCCATCTGCCTCTCCCTGGAAGGTAGGTCCTCACCAGTGCTCCATGGAAGGCTGGTCACGGCTCCCTTCTCCATTGCACTGCTGGCAACTCACACTTTGTGCAGAGTATGAGCTGACTTCGTGAACATGCGGGAAAGCACAGCTTGAGCACCCACCCTGTGGTAGGCACTGAGGTCTCTACAGGAGACTGAGCCTTCATCAAGATGGACCCATCCAAGACTCTCTCTTCAAGGATCTCTTAGTCTCTGAAGAGAGCTAAGATGTGTACACAAATAATGACACCACAAGCTAGAGAGCCATGCATAACACCATGAATAGGCTGACATATTCACGTGCTAAGGAAGTTTAGGGGAGCAAGAGATGGTTTTGGGATGCAGCACCTGGGAGGTCTTCCTGGAGGAGGTGGACTTTGAGCTGGGCTTCACAGGGTCAATGCCATTTGACTTAGCAAAGATGGGAAGGAGCTCAAACGACATTCTTGATAGAACGAATGCTCAGGCAAAGGCTCAGAATCAAAAGATGCAGAATCTCAAGGAGCTTCCGGGGGTGGGGAACTTCCCCTGGAAGGGAGTAGCCAGTCCCATAGAACACTTTCCATTTCTCCCCAGTCAAGTGACATTTCAGGTCCAGTCCCTGGGCCAACAGGCCATCAGGAGGCATCCTGCTTAGAGGGGCCAGCATTTGATTGAGTGTGTGCCAGCACTTCACGTGCCTTTTCTCCTGTAAACTTCGCAGCCGCCCTGTGCAGTAAGTGCTATCATTATCCTCACTTTAGAGATGAGGGGTGGAAGTCAGGAAGGTTAAGCAGCTTAGCAATGACACACAGCCCCGAAGGGTGAGCCTGGGATTTGCCCCTGCAGTCAGCCAGATGGGCCACTCTAGAGACTGCTGTGCCAACATGCCACCTGTGTGGTCTTTGGAAACTGGTTCCCAGTGAGCAGGTACTCGGGAAGTGGATTCAGCTCAGTCCTCACCTGGGAACCAAGTTGGAGGTAGATTATAGCAGTAAGCAGTAGGGGAGTGTGGCCTGCCCACTGGGTTAGGAAACCTGGGATCCAGCACCTTCTGCAGGAAGCTGTGAAGTGTGTTTGCGTGTTAATAGCACTTTGTTCCCAAAGGTTGCTAGGGAGGCAGAGTGCTCATTCCAGCAAACCAAACCTGCTTAAGCTGCAGATAATCTGTAAAGCTCTAGTTATGCATATATCTGCGTTGATCAGCAAAAAGACCGTGTCCACTTCTAAACAATGTCTTACATCTTTGACTCTACTGTAAATATCTAATACAATTGTAGAATCCACCATGGAATCCCAGTCCCTCTCTCCCGCCCTCCCTCTCTCCTCCCTTCATCTCCACACTTTTCTTCCTCCTTCTTTCTCCCTTCCTTCCTTTCTTCTGCTGTCTCCACTTATTCTCTGCTGCTGGAGAATTACTCAAAGATCTAGACAGCATTGAAGGGAAACTTCAGCCTTGCAGATGTCAGGCTTTACTCCCACCCAGGGGCCCAGGATGCCCACAGCTTAAGGATGGCTGATCACCCAAGAATACGTCCTATTTCTTTCCTTCATCTGATTGGCTTAAAAAAGAGTGGGCATTAGGGGATGGCCAAAGCCTTAAGCTGAAGGATAAAAACTTATGTTCTCCCAGGCCAGCCATTCTATGAGTCTGCCAGAGATGACGAGATCTAGGGCATATGAGGCGTGGGGCTGACTCATCCTAGCTCGTGGTATTCCTACAAGGGAAACGGCTTGTCTCGAGGCTCAGCTGCCTCAACCTGGCACCTGCAGCTGGGCACCGCTCCCCTTCCCCTGGCTGCTCCCGGAAGCAGGGGCAGGCTCAGCATCAGGAGCAGCACGGTGGCCGCACCTGCCCCCTTTCCGCACCCCCTCCCATCCCCAACCTGGGCACCTGCAGCCCTCCGCAGTCGCTTCTCTCCAACCCAGCCAGCCCTCCGCCCGGGCTGCAGTTGATGAAATCTGGGAGCTATTTTGAAATTTCCCTTTTTTTTAAAAAAAAAGTCCAAACTGATTAGTTGATAATTACATGTTGGAACATCTGCTCTGATTTGTTTTATTCTTTCTATTTTGGAAAATTGGAATACACTGAAGTTGCGCCTTCTGGAATTGTCGGCCTGGCTCTTGGAGTGTGAGCAGTCCTCCTGCTCGGCAGCACCTGGCTGGGCCCCCAGCCCAGCTCCCGGGGAAAAGCACAGCTCTCCTGTCTGAAATCCCAGGGCTGGGGCACCTCTTCCCAAACCCTCTCCCCTCGCCCCTGGCCTACAAAGGGTTACAGCACCTCCCTCTGTGTGATCTTTGGAGCCTCCTTGAGGCCCACTTCCTCCAAGGTAGGTGGAAGGCAGGTCTGAGAGGAGCGTAGACCCTCAGTGCCCGCAGCCAGCTTGAGGGAGTGATGTGGACAAGTCCAGTGTGGGGCACTTGTAAGACTCCCACCCCTGCAACTATCAACAACTTGGCTGATTTTCCTCTGGAAATGCCCAGATGCTTCTGTCTCCTAGGGAAGAGGGCTGGCCCCCTCTGCCCCACACAGGCTTTCTGGTACTGGGGGGCAGGACTTGCTCCATTTTGCACACGAGAGAACCCTGGTATCGAATACCATCACACCTCCAGACTCCAAGTGGCTGCTATTTGTGAGTGGAGCCTGGAGGTGTTAGTGACAGAGACTCAGCAGGAGCTGCTCCCCAAGGGGTCCAGTGGTTGAGAATCTGCATGCAATGCAGGGGACGTGGGTATGATCCTGGGCCTGGGAAGATCCCATGTGCTGTGGGGCGACTAAGCCCTTGTGCCACAACTACTGAGCCCACGTAATAAGAGCCCATGCCCTGCAACAAGAGAAGCCACCACAGTGAGAAGCCCGCACACCCCAACTAGAGAGTAGCCCCCACTCGCCACAACTAGAGAAAGCCTGCATGCAGCAACAAAGACCCAGTGCAGCGAAAAGAAAAAAAAAAAAAAAGACTTATCAGGGCTGAGGACGTGTTTCCTCTTGTCGTCCCCTCCTTCAGTGAGCTATGCCTGGAGTGTTTATGGGTCCTGGGGCCTTGGTGTGAGAGGAGGTGCCAGACTCCACTCTCAGGGCCTTCCAGGTGCTGTCTCGCTCCAGTCCCTTCCCGCAGTAACCGTGATGGCCTTCAACACAAAAAGATGATGTTACTCGCTTACGTTTAACCCTTTCAATGGCTCCGTTACCTTTATGATAAAAGTCCAAATTCAAATCGGTAACTTGGCATCCAGGGCTCTTCTAGATCCGGTCAGCTGACCCAGCCAGTCTCATCTTTCTCATTCTTCATCCTGCCTGGCACAGGCTGTGTGCTCCAGTTCTCTGAATCTCCCCTCCATCTTGCCTCACACAAGCTTCACACTATTTGCCTGCATTCCTCTTTTTCCCTCTTGCCTTCACCCTTTCTCCTCAATAATTCCTACTTGTCTCTCAAATCCCACATGGAAATTCCTCCAGTGATACTTTCCTGACTCCCCCCAAACTTCTAAGAGTTGAGGTTCTCACAGCATTCTGAATTTCCCCTCTATGATATGCATCAGGCTTCCCTGACACTGCCCGATTCCTTCTCTACCCTCCCACCTAGATCAAAAGCCTGTGGAGGGTATATGCCTTGTTGTGCTTATTGTAGTGTCTCAGGACAAATAGTCCAGTGCCCAACATAGCAAGGTGCTCACCAAGGAGCTGTCAGATGAGTCAAGGAATGAGGGAATGAATCAATGGATGAATTAATGCTCAACTTATTAGAGACCTCTCCACAAGTGGTAGGCTATTGGAGAGGACTATGGTGTGTGTCAGATAGGATAGGTTATGTCATGCTGCAGTAATAAGCATCCCCAATTTTTAGTAGTTTATGGAAATGAAAGTGTCATTTCTTGTACCACTATATTTTTACCCTGGGTCAGTGGAGACATTCTGCTCTGTGATGTCCTCACTTAAGAACTCCAGCCAAAAGGCAGCCTCATCTCTGTGCCTCCGCAATAGCTGACATGAGAAGGAGGACATGATGAACCTTTCATTGGCTCTGAAAGTTTCCACTCCTAACAGACACAAATATTACCATAGCCAAGACATGGAAACAACTTTAATGTCTATAGACAGATGAGTGGATAAAGATTTGGTGTATATATACATATACAAAAAAAAAAATGGAACATTACTCAGCCATAAAAAGAAGGAAATAATGCTATTTGCAGCAACATGGATGGATCTAGAGAATATCATATTAATTGAAGTAAGTCAGAAAGAGAAAGACAAATACTGTATGATATCATTTATATAAGAAATCTAAAAATCTGATACAAATGAACTTGTTTACAAAAGAGAAATAGACCTACAGACATAAAAAGCAAGCTATGGTTACAAAAAAAAATTATGCAAAAAGTGTATGTTCTTATTTGGTGGCCAAAGCAAGTCACAACAACCATACTGAACTTCAAAGGGGCCAGGGAAATACAATCTGACCATGGGCCCAGAAGGACAATTAGAAGTATTTGGTGAATAGCCTAAATGCCCTTTATGGGAAATCCAAGAAGAGAAAGTCCACTTCCAAATGGAAATATCTGATAAGGATTTAAGAACAAGGTGGCATTTGACTTTGACCTTGAAGGATGAGTTGTGTTTGGGCCAGTTTGCTGGGCTCTGAATCTATATGTTGGGAAAGCAACTTTCTTCATTTTCAATCTCTACTCTTGGAACTGAAAAATTTCCTAAGCATTATTCGAAGAAAGAAGACAAGGTCCCATCTCTGAAGGAGTCTTTGGTCTAGTAGGAAAGATAAGTTCTGGATGGACACAGATCTTTATAAAACATGTATGAATGTGATATACACCTCAAAGTAGAGCAAAGGAAGAGAAATCACTTTTGTGTGGAGGCATTAAGTTGTGCCTTGTGCAGGAGGATAGGAGTTCAAGAGGGGGAATTAGGATGGGAAATGGGGAGGGTTTATAGGTAGAAAAAGCAACATAATCAACATGGACGAAATCATGAAAGTGGGTGTTGGCAAAGCAAAATGACTGGAAGAAATATCCTTCAGGTTGGCCAGCGTCCTGGACACTAAGGCAACAGAGCACTTAGAAAGACTGGGAAACCTCCTGAAATGGGGAACTTTCAGGAATAGGGCTGTAGAGGATGAGTGGCCTGTTTTCCTTTCCGGAAAACCTTTTCTGAAGGTCCAGCCTAGGAGCCACCACTGAAATGTGATGCAGGCTGCGCTTTCTCTCTCAAAGATTTACAAAGTATGCAGCCTCCTTCCCCCATCTTCCCTCACTTCTCCTGCAAGTCATGGATCTGCAGTCCTGGCGGCTACCTCCTCCTCGTCAATGAGCAGATACTTCCAGGGGAGGTTTGGAAACGCTGGAGATTCTGGGTTCCAAAACAAAGCCTTGTCCCGCCCCTGGAGATAGCCCCAGCCACTTGGGACTTAGGCCCACCATGTGCTGGGGCCCAGGCAGGGGTAAGGCTAGTGAAATCAGCCTCTTCTTCCTGCATCCACCTGCCACCACACTCAGCTTTATATTTTATTCTCTCATGACTTGGTCATTTTTCAGATCAAATCAGTCTCAATACAATGCGTCACCATGGCTGTTTGTGATGAGGGCGACCATGATGAGGAATACGGCAAAGATTATTATTAGTTTTCATCATGTCAGATTTTATTTTGTTTTGTTTTTGGTTCAAATTGCTGTTGCTGAGGACTTATTTCCCAGAGCCAGAGTCTTCCGTCTCTTTCTCTCACTCCACACTTTGACTCATTTATTTTCCCTATTTCCCCAAAGACCTTTTGACACTTTGAAAAGTGTTTTACTAGATTCGATCCTGGTCTCTTACCTTGTGTTTCTCCCATTCCTCCCTTCTCGCTCTTTATTAATAAGTCATAAAGAAAGTGTTTCCAGGCAAACATCAGTCACTGAGTAATAAAACCCAAGGTGGAGGACAGAATGAAGCAGAAAGTGGAGGCTGGGGAGGCACTTGGTCTTGCGGCTTGACGGGGCCAGCAGAGCTGCCGTCACCCCAGCCAGGAGATCCAGTTGGCTAGGAGGCGGGGCCAGACTCTGCAGTATTGCTGCACCCTTGCATGAAGGATGCAGCCAGGATGGCTGTTGACGTTGAAAGCAGCTTGTGGGTCACTTGCTCCAGCTTTTTCAGTTGAGAACTGAGGTCAGTGACTCAGCCCAGATGAATCTACTGGAAGTAGAACCCAGATTAGAACCCACCCCAAGCTCTCTTCTTGTTTTTCACATTTTTTTGCAATGGTCACACCCACTGCTGTGGGCCACTGTCTCCAACGCTTGGGACTCCAGGCCTCCCTTCTCTCTCACTTTCAGACTTGATCTCTTTAGGGTATGTTAGTGCTCGGTCGTGTCCGACTCTTTGTGGCCCCATGGCCTGTAGCCTGTCAGGCTCCTCTGTCCATAACAATCTCCAGGCAAGAATACTGGAGTGGGTTGCCATTTCCTCCTCCAGGGGATCTTCCCTACCCAGGGATTGAACCAATGTCTCCCGCATCTCCTGCATTGCAGGTGGATTCTTAATCACTGAGCCACTGGGTTCCAGACTCATGCTGCTGCTGCTGCGGCTGCTAAGTTGCTTCAGTTGTGTCCAACTCTGTGCGACCCCATACACACTTCAGTTGTGTTCAACTCTGTGCGACCCCATACACGGCAGCCCACCAGGCACCCCCGTCCCTGGGATTCTCCAGGCAAGAACACTGGAGTGGGTTGCCATTTCCTTCTCCAAAGCATGAAAGTGAAAAGTGAAAGTGAAGCCGCTCAGTCGTGCCTGACTCTTAGCGACCCCATGGACTGCAGCCTACCAGGCTCCTCCATCCATGAGAGTTTCAAGGCAAGAGTACTGGAGTGGGCTGCCATTGCCTTCTCCTCCAGACTCATAGGTGCTTGTAATTAATTGTAAGACATCTCTATCAGGTGACCCTCAGACACCCCAGCTCTTACTTTACTGCCCAGACCTGGTTAGTGTATTTGTACCCACCAAGAAACAAAACTATACCATCTTCAGACTTCTTTTCATTGCTTTCTTTCCTTCAGCATCTACATTCGACTTTGAAATCTTTCTCAAAGCTGCTCTTCCATGGTGGGTTCTCATCATCCTGCTGCCTTCCGGGTCTCTTCACCCATCTGCTGGCCTTCTAGTTTCTAGTCTCTGTGCTTCCTGAGTCTACACTCCCCTTGCCATCTTTCACACTTCATGGAATAGAGTTTCCTACCACTCAAACAGATCAAGTTCTTCCTATAGCTAAAACCCAAATTATTCCATGAAGGAAAATAGGGCTTGGATGAAAGAGGCTGCTGCTGCTGCTGCTAAATTGCTTCAGTCGTGTCTGATTCTGTGCAACCCCATAGATGGCAGCCCACCAGGCTCCCCCATCCCTGGGATTCTCCAGGCAAGAACACTGGAGTGGGTTGCCATTTCCTTCTCCAATGCATGAAAGTGAAAAGTGAAAGTGAAATCGCTCAGTCATGTCTGACCCTCAGCGACCCCATGGACTGCAGCCTTCCAGGCTCCTCCATCCATGGGATTTTCCAGGCTAGGGGATGCCAAAATACGCTGTGTAACACAGAGCCTGGCTCGGGCTCTCAACGAGTTTTTGACGAATGAATCAGTGATGAGAGTGTGGAAGTGCTGCAGAGAAGAGCATGGACTTGCGTAATTGCCCAGGTCTCACATTTACTGTGTAGCTTCAGGCAAATGCTGAAACACTCTGAAATTCAGATTCTTCTAAAAAGGCAATACTTAATACTGCTGAACTTAGCTCATGAGACTGTTATGAGGGTTCAAGTGAGAAAATGGCTAGAAAAGCGCTATTAAAAGCATAAAATAATATGCAAAGAGGAATCTGATTATATCATGATTTTGGCTAGAGTAGGAAACTCATTGCTTGGGATGATCCTAGATGAGTGACCGTTCCTCTCTGGTCCTGAGACTTCCCATTATTTACAGGGTGACAGCTCAGGACCAAGATACCTCCTGTGCAGGTCTCTTGTGCAGACTGTCCTAAGCACAGTCTCTTCCTGTGCTTAGGTCCTGGGATTTGATGTTCTGATCCAAAGTTTCTGAGTCCCCAAGGAGACTCATCGATTAGCTGTTGCAGTCTGCTGTCAAGCCTCTGTTCTGATCCCACCTCTGGTTTCAGTCTCACTAGCCAGGCTTATGCTTTCATCTGCTAATAAAGATTGAGGGCTCAGATTGAAATCTGATTCTATCCTTCTTCTCACCACATATTATACAAGTTTTGATCAACCAACCTAGGTGATTCATTTTTTTTTTTTTTAACAATATAAGATGGGGAAAGATATAATTAAGGAGCCAATTGTCCCTCGTTATGAAAAAGAAAAGCCTTAATTATCCCCAAGGCTGGCTCCAGTACACACTCATCAAAGGACACAGCAGCCCTAGATCAAAGTCCAGGCTGGGTACTCTGGCCAACTCCTAGCTTGTTTCCAAGCATTTGTGTTCAAAGGAACAAAAGCTCTGAGTCCACAGCCTGAGACAACTCTGAAATCCTCCAGTCTGATTCCCTAGGGCTCCCCGAGTCACCTCTCAGGGAACAAAAGGTAAACTTCAGGGAAGGTCCTCATAGGAACTGGGTTCTCTCCCTGCCCTGAAAAAGGTTTGGGCTTAGGGGATTTTAGATGGAGAATGGAAATTCGAGCAGGGGTTTGCCTCGGGGATTCTGATATTGGGGCTTTACCCCCCCAAGCACTCAGATTTAAAAAAAGCAAACCATGTGCATAAATGCAAATAATTCATACTAACAAATAACATGACAGCTGTGACCCTCCAAGCTATAGCTACTCATGAATGTGGTGTTATATGTGATGGTGGCAGCTGCTCCCTGCTCACAAATCCTCAGTGACTCCCATGGCTTTTATTTTTATTTTCATTTTTAAAGATTTTTTTTTGAAGTGGGCCATTTTTATAGTCTTTATTGAATTTGTTACAACATTGCTTGTGTATTTTTGGGGGGTTTGGGGCCAGAAGGCAGGTGAAATCTTAGCTCCCTGACCAGGGATCAAACCTGCACCCCCTGCACCGGAAGGCAAAGTCTTAACCACCAGATCTCCAAGCAAGTCCTCTCCCATGGCTTTTATTTTTTAATTTATTTATTTTAATTGAAGGTTAATTACTTTACAGTATTGTATTGGTTTTGCCATACATCAACATGAATCCGCCACAGGTATACACGTGTTCCCCATCCCGAAACCCCCTCCCTCCTCCCTCCCCGTACCATCCCTCTGGGTCGTCTCAGTGCACCAGACCCAAGCATCCAGTATCATGCATTGAACCTGGGCTGGCGATTCGTTTCATATATGATATTATACATGTTTCAATGCCATGCAGACCTTTCATTCTGGCATTGGAAGGCCCTGTCCAGGTCTCTGCATCCTTATTTTTCGCAGCCTGGCATTCAAGACAAATCATTTCCTTCACATTCTCTACCTCCTTCCCGAACTTTCAGAAATCTCTGCATTATTCACACTAGCTTTTCCTATGAAACTACTTTCTTCTTTTCCATCAATCAAAATCTTCCCTGTCTACCGCCCTACTTTTGTTTCTCCTACAGAGCTCACTCATTTATTCAGCTCACTTTGTGGGGCAGGGGCAGATTCTATTATGGACAAGGTTTCATTCAAGGGCCTCAGGACACAAAGATGAGTGAGAATTTTCCCCAGTGGAGGAGCACATACTCTAGTGCTGGACACAGACATGCATTCAAATAGTTACATTACAGTATGAAAAATACTACAGCCAGTGCTGTCCAGAAACATAATGTGAACTACAAAGGTAATTTAAAATTTTCTAGGAGTCACATTTTAAAAAGGTAAAAAGAAGGTGGTAAAATTAATTTTAATAGCAAATATTATTTACCTCCGGGGAAGGCAATGGCACCCCACCCCAGTACTCTTGCCTGGAAAATCCCATGGACAGAGGACCCTGGTGGGCCGCAGTACATCTGAATTATCATTTCAACTTGTGGCACTAGACACATTTCCAGTACACAAGAGCCATGCATGGCTGCTGCTGCTACTGCTGCTAAGTCGCTTCAGTCATGTCCGACTCTGTGCGGCCCCATACACAGCAGCCCGCCAGGCTCTCCCGTCCCTGGGATTCTCCAGGCAAGAACACTGGAGTGGGTTGCCATTGCCTTCTCCAATGCATGAAAGTGAAAAGTGAAAGTGAAGTCGCTCAGTCGTGTCTGACTCTTAGCAACCCCATGGACTGCAGCCTACCAGGCTCCTTCATCCATGGGATTTTCCAGGCAAGAGTACTGGAGTGGGTTGCCATTTCCTTCTCCAATGCATAAAAGTGAAAAGTGAAAGTGAAGTCACTCAGTCATGTCTGACTCTTCGCGACCCCATGGACTGCAGCCCACCAGGCTCCTCCGTCCATGGGATTTTCCAGGCAAGAGTACTGGAGTGGGGTGCCATCGCCTTCTCCGATGCATGGCTAGTGGCTACCATATTGGATGGCACAGATGTAGACAAAGCATATATAACTGTGGACACCAAAGGGAAGGAAGCAACAGGTAGACCAGGGGGTCTTGAAATCTTCATGGGATGTTGATGAATGAGTAGGGCTCACCTGGCAGAGAAAAGAAGAGGTGCTTTCCAGAGAGTGGGAAAAGACTATGGAAAAGCCTAGAAGAAGAAAGAGCATGGTGTGTCCATAAAAGCTAAGATGGTATAAAGTTGAGGGCATGGTAAGGAATGCTAAAAGTGAGCTTGGAAAGGAGACCTCATGTGTTCTCCCATGAAGCATGAAAGAACAATAGAGTAGAGGAGGTGTTTATCCAGGGGAATCCATACTGTGATTTAGGAAGATAATCTTGGCTATTGAATGGAGAAGGGACCAAGTATAATGTAAGAAGGACTCCAGGGGCTTGCTGGGAGACTGATACAGGCCGTGGGTGCTCACAGACAATCTGCCTTGGCACACTAATTGGGTACATTTCTCAGCCTCCCTTGCATCCTAGGCTTCTGGTCAGGAATTAAGGAAAGAGAATGAGAAAAAGTCATAACATTCGTAACAGCTTTGGCTGTTATGGTGGAGATGGTCTGATCTAAAGATTAGAACAATCACTAGCTGGGATGGGGGCAAGGAGGTGGGAAGGCCAGTCATGTGAGTAAGGTATAGATGAAACAGGCACTGCTGGAGCAGGAGATGAGGAGAGATCAAGACAACAGCCATCTTGGGTGGCCTAACCATACTGTGGCAGTGGTGGGAGGGGAGGATGGGGAGGGACGGAGGGAAGACTCATGGGCATAGGAAACACCCAACTGAGAATTGAAAGAATAGTTCTGATTGAATCAGAAGAAGAGCAGGTGAGAGTGGGGCAAAACAAGCAGAGGGGACAGTGTTGCAAGGACTAGGAGGAAAAAATTACTGAGATGCATGAAACTGCATGCAATTAGGCTTGCTGGAGTAAAAGTTTCAAGGCTAGAGAGTAAGAGATGAGGCTGGAGAGGTAGGCAGGGGGAAATCATGGATAACTTTAACCCAACAGACCAGGCAAGGCGATCAGCTTGGTGCCAGGCATGGCAGGATCTGTCCTCCCCATAGGTCCTTCTTATGATCATGCAGAGAACAAAGGTGGGGAATCAGAGCAGAGACAAGAACAGTGGTTAAGAATGTAATGGCAGTGGGTCAGGTATGAGAGGACCAGGACCCACGACAGGGTGGAGGTGGTGCAAGTGGAGAGGAGACCAAATTATTGAGACACAGTAATATTGGCAAGATACAGCTATTGATTGGCTTGGGGAGAGGCTGCCTCTCTGACTCTCTCCCCAACTTAGATGCCAATTTATGCGCTGGTCCTGCTGAGTGAAATTATAGACACAGATATAGGAATAGGTTTGTGCAGAAAGGTTATGACATGAAACATTCACGTGAAGATAACCAGGACGTATTGGAACATGTAAGTCTAGACTGGCAATCCTGGCTGGAGAAATAGATTTGGGATTCAGGTGCACAAAAAGTGTAAAGGTGCCCATGAGAGTCAAGAGCAAGGACAGTCACACAAGGCTTCCTATGACAGCTGACACAGTTAATGGGGAAGAGATTAGGATAATGGTTTAGAGGAACTGACACCACCTTGGGGGACCTTGGTTCACCTTGGTTGAAGGTGATGCCCAAAGGGCAAAAGGAAGATGGGGGATTAGGGCAGGAAAGCAAGAACTAGCAGAAACATCAAAATCCAAATAAGTTAGCAATTTGGCACAAAACCTGAGTCAAGGAGAATGGTTCAAGTTTAGGACCAAGAGCACAGAGTGAAGTCCTAGAAAGGATGTGGTGGCTTCAGAGAGCAGCCCACGGGTGGGTCCATGAAGAAACACTGGTATTCGTTCTCTTCAGTTGTGGAAACTCTTCCTACAGCTTCACCTCATGGAAGACAAATCATGAAAACAAACACAAGTTGAACTGCTCTGATGGAAGTAGGTTTGGGCTGGAACTGAAAAGGCTTTCCTCCCTTCGAATGCTCCAGAACATACAAAGATGGAAAGCCGCTGGTGTGGTGTGAAAACACTGGACTTCAAGCAGTTCATGGGACACATACTGAATGCATTTGCAAGTCTTAATGATTACCGGCTCCAGCACTCTCTTGATCTACTTGGTGACACGAACAAGTTACTTTCTCTCCTCTCTGGGTGGAAGAGATGAGGGGGCGGGACAAGGTGATGGCGCCAGCCCCTTTCTGCACTAACCTTGCTCAGGAATGCAGAGGGCATAGAAGCTACTAAAAACAGGTCGGCCAGTCCTGCTGGGCCCAGCTCTCCCTGGTACCATTTATCCTCTGCCCACCCTGCTCTCAAAGCTTTAGAAAATGCTTTCCACTTGCAAAGCACTGCCCTTAACACCTTATTACTCTAACAATAGCATTTTTACCAGCCCAGTCATATTTTTGTCTTCCCGGCCCAATGACTATATTTTCCAAGAAAACAAGCTCCTTCAAAACGTGCTGCCCTCTGCCAAGCAGGGGAGTGCCACATTATCTGTGGTGGGTGCTGGCATTTAGGAGGAAATGATTTTCTTTCATCTGTCCAAGTAAATCTTTCCCCAACACTTGTAAAGCTGATTGCTGCCAATTTCCAGCTGGAGAAACACAGCCATTAAGAGGGGGAGTCATTAGTAACTAGAAGATACTTACAACATTTAAAACAGGGGCTTTGCTTTTTCTTTCTCTCTGCTCCAGGTGGTGTATTTTTAAAAATTTTTTCAAGGTTCCACTAGCATTTCTACTGGGGAGGAGGGACGTGGAATGCATTTGTATAGGCCTGTGTATATGTGTATTTCATACACACATATGTAAGTGTTTAAATACATTTAAAATGTTTAGATGACACAGGTATAATGCACACATGTGCGGGTAATGTGTACTATGCAGAGTGTAGATGTTTAGGTACTTAATGCACGCACACATATATAGGATGCATTTATAATGTATTGAAGCTTTTGTAAATGGGGAGAGAGAATGAAAGGAGAGAGGAAAAGAGAGAGCTCCCTTTGAGCTCATTCCTCTTCATCGCTGTCCAGACATGAAAGGAAGCAGGACAGGCGAATGCTAAGCTGGCCTCCGTGCCGATTCTCCATATCGTATGCACCAGGCACTGTCGCTTTTCCCTCTTGCATCTCAGGCATGGGAGAAGGGGGGAAAAAAGAAATAAAATAAAGCGCTTCCTCCAAAGAGTGTAGCCTTGGGAATTGCAGGACTAAGAACAAATAATGATTTCCTCCTCTGCTTTTTAAGTAAATATTGCTGCACAACGAGCTCTTGGGCAGGACAGGTGCAAAATAATAGACTCTTTTCTGGTCTCCCCTGCCCCCATGGGGCCATGGCTAACTGCATCAGGTACTCAATTTTCTTTTGTTATTTAAAAATGTGTTTGTGAATTCCTGGGGGGCAGGGAGGAGGGGCCAGGCCTGTGCTAGCATCGCCAAGAGGACTGCTTAATTTGTATTTTTGCTTTATTAATGGAAAGCTACCTGTCAGCCTCAGGTTTTGTCTACCCAGGAGGCTTTTAATGCGTCTGTCCAATGCAATGGGGCTTGGGAAAAAGAAATCACTCTGATCAGTAGAGCGCCTGTTGCCGGGGAGGTGGCACAACCCGTGGAAACAGCTCCAGCTTGGCAGAGAGGAGCGTGGGGTCCCAGAGGGATTCTGGGTAGGTCCCTGGACTTACCCAGGCCTCAGTTTCCTCTTCCATGAAAAGGGGAGGGTAATGTACATCTTATCTATTTCAAAGGGCTAACAGAAAGGTTATTTTAAACTCTGATCACAGTGCCTCGAGAGAGTAAAAAAGCACAGTAATAAGGAAAATGTGAGGGGTTATTCTTAATAATGTTTTTATTCAAGCTAGTATAATTAATCCTTTCTCATTCCCTATTCAGAAAGCAGTTCATCACTTCAGATGAAGCCAGACGCAACCTCAGAAGCATCTGGCTGGAGAGGACCTCAGCTTCCCAGGTGGTGCTAGTGGTAAAGAACCTGCCTGCCAATACAGGAGACATAAGAGACGCAGGTTCGACACCTGGGTTTAGGGAAGATCTCCCTAAACCTAGAGGAGGGTGTGGCAACCCACTCCAGTATTCTTGCCTGGAGAATCCCATGGACAGAGGAGCCTGGAGACCTACGGTCCATAGGGTCCCATAGAGTCAGACACGACTGAAGTGACTTAGCATGCAGTGTAGAGAGGACCTGAGCAACCATCTCATTCGGCTCCTCACTCTCAGACTGGGGAACGTTGTGATGGACTCGGGTCTTCACTCATACATCACACATAAGCATCTCTTATCATCAAAGGAAAAAATGTCTAGAGAGAAAACCTAGAGCCTCAAGCAAATATTTCTGAAAATATTTTATGATCCTTGTTAATTGCAGAACATGTAGATTGCTTCCCACTTGCCCATCCCTTGCCCCTCTACCAAAGCAGAGGTCTTTGTATAATCTGAGGTAGGAGATACGAAAGTGTTTCTTTATCCCTCTTGGCTCAGTCTTTCATGTCAAAGCTTTAGGGACTGTCCTCTAGGGGGCAAATAAGATAGATCTTTTGCAAACGGGACCTGCCTTCAAGTTTGAAAAGGTTTTGGGAGATGGATTTGAATGCACAGTTATCCAAGTCTTTTTTTCTTACCCTCTGGATCAATTAGGGGAAAGTTAGGGGCTGGATAAAAGTCTTTCCTGGGTCTGAACTGAATGGTCTCGGATACGCCTGTGGGAGCATTGTCCCCAGCTCTCCAGGCCAGTCTCCCTCACCCCGCCTTCAACCCTTACTCTACCAGCAACTGAACTCTTGGAATGGAAGAGCTGCTGTGACAAGGTGGGCCACAAGCCTTGGAGACCAAGGCCTGTCTGGGAGCCGGGCTAGGGTCACACTGTGTGCCTGGCAGCTGAGACCTACCTGGTCCCCTTACAGTCTTCCTCCTCCAGTTCAGCCTTGGGTCCGTGCTTCTTTGGCTCAGAAGAATTCCCAGGGAAGAGATCCCACACGACCCAGTAAGCCAAATTCGCATTTGTCACTTGGTACACTTTGCTTGGTTTCTTCTTTTCTCTCTCTCTCTCTCCTTCCTGCCTTCTCTGTGAATACTATATTAATTCATTAACATTCATTAAAAACTGCCCAATTTAGTCGAGCAAATTAGCAGAAATTATGGCTTTTAGTTCAGAGGCCAGAGACATTTTGAAGAGAAAAAAAAAAAGGCAAGGGTTCAGGGATACTTGGGGGTCAGGCCCCATGCGTGCCATGGTCAAGAACTCTGATCACCTGGAGATGGCAGGACAGAGGGTACGATGCGACAGGCAGGGCCTGTGCTTGAGACCCCTGTCTGTCTCGTAAGAGAGACAGAAAGCAGCCAGGTGAAGGCCAACTTTGTCTGCATCATGCTTTGGTGTGTGAATAGATCTGGCTTTCCCACTAGCCTGGAGCTGCTGGAGTTCAATATTGATAGACATTACTAGAGCTCACTTGATGTCAGAAAGGTGGATTGTAGTTGTGATTCTGGAATGTTCTACGTGACTTTGAGTTTGTTATTCAAAACGCCAAGCCATAGTAACCTTATCTAAGAAATGGAGGTGATGATGATATGAAACTGCTGGTACAGTTATCCTGATGATGCCATGAATAGAAACTTGAAAAAGTACTGGTACATGAGTGGTTAGAAAATGTTTGGTACTGTCTTAGTCATTCCATGCTATTATAATAGATTACCATAGACAAGGTGCCTTAAAGCAGACATTTGTTTCTTATAGTCCTGGAAGCCAGGAAGTTTAAAATCAGGGTGCCAGCACAAGCTGGTTCTGGTGAGGACCCTCTTCCTGGTTTGTAGAGAGCCATCTTCCTGCTGTGTGCTCATATGGCAGAGACCAGAGTCAGAGGAAGTCAGCTCTCTTGTGTGTCTTTTTATAATTAACTTTATTGGAATATAATTGCTTTATATAATGTTGTGTTAGTTTCTGCTGTACAGCAAAGTGAATCAGCCATGCATATACATATATCCCCTCCCTTTTGGACTTCCTTTCCATTCAGGTCATCACGGTGTATTAAGTAGAGTTCCCTGTGCTGCAGAGGAGGTTCTCATTATTTATCTATTTTATGCGTTGTGCTTAGTCTAAGCTTAGTCGTGTCCGACTCTTTGAATACATTTTAAAATAGCCTCCTCTATCTACAATTCTCTTATAACCATAGTTGTTGACATTGACTATGCCTCTTACAAATATTTTTTAAAGATGCATTCAGCATGAAGAAAAAGTTGAATGTCCTCTTAGAATATGGGCAAAAGTCACAAACAGCTAATTTATAAAAGAAGAAACCTAAGTGTTCAATAAATGGAAAAAAAACACTTCAGCTTTGAGAGTAATAAAAATGCAAATAAAAACAATTAATTTATACTCTTTATCTTCCCAAATGAAAAGGATTTAAAATACGATGACATGAGCACTGTCAAGGATATGGAGGAGCAAGATACTCATCCTCTGTTTATGAGAGTATAAACTAATAGAACCTCTCTGAGAGCAACATAACATAGCTCTTTGTACTAAATAGATTTATGAAAGGAACAGACAGAAAATCCCAGAAATAGACTCTAATACACATAAGAATTTAGTGTATTATGAAGATGACATTTCAAATTAATGGAGTAAAGATGGATTATGAATGAATCTGGGTGGGACAACAGGGTAGCCATCTTATAAAATATTAAGGTAAAATCTTACTTCTTTTGCCAAAATAAATTCTGGGCAGATTAAAAACAAAATACAAAAAAGGAATCCATAAAATACTAGGAGGAAACATGAGAGCAAGTATTTATAACCTCAGAGTGAGGAGTCCCTTTCTATGAAGTTGTCTCAATATTTATTTCCATAAATATAGGATTTATTAAGTCACAGAAGAAAAAAATATTGTGAAATGCACCCAATATTTGTGATAACTCTGACTAATATTTCTGTAAGCAGAGTCCTCCATCAACTTTGATTTGCAAATAAAGAAGTTTCAATGGGCTACTTTTATTCCATCATAATTTTTGAAATGCCATTCAAGTAGAAGCGTACCCATAAAATGGGGAAATTAAGATCCAGTGGTGCAAAATCTGGATTAGATATTGAAAGCAAAAAAGCTCTTACTTTACCCCTTTCCTAGATTTTCCAGTTCTGAATATTTTGGAGAGAGAGAAGCATTGAAATATTTGTTTTTTCAATAATTTCCACAACTTATTATCTGAAACCATTGGGTTTGAAATTTTTTAAGAAGGCTAATACTGTATAGGAACTCTTTTTATTTTCAGAGTGTTGTGGATAAGACATTGAGGGCCAATATAGAAAGAGTGTTTACAAATCAATAAAGAAAAAAAGCAACCCATTAGAAATAAACAGAAAGTTTGTAGAAAAGGAAATACAAATGACTCTTAGACAATTGAAAAGGTTATCTTCATGTAACCTATATAAACATATGACAGTTTCATAAGACATTGATGTTGAAAGTGTGAGGAAAGATGTTACCAGTAAGCACCTGTTTTAGTATAATTTCTAAAGAGAGCTATGTAGCAAGATCAATAAAAATTAAATTAAATTAAATATGCAATTTCTTATCTTGGAATTTATTCTAGATGTGCAAATAATAGGACACTGAGTTAATGCATTATGACATAATATATACATAAAGGTCCATCTAGTCAAGGCTATGGTTTTTCCAGTAGTCATGTATCAATGTGAGAGTTGGACTATAAAGAAAGCTGAGCGCAGAAGAATTGATGCTTTTGAACTGGGGTGTTGGAAAAGACTCTTGGGAGTCCCTTGGACTACAAAGAGATCCAACCAATCCATCTTAAAAGAGATCAGTCCTGGGTGTTCATTGGAAGGACTGATGTTGAAGTTGAAACTCCAATACTTTGGTCACCTGAGGCAAAGAACTGACTCATTTGAAAAGACTCTGATGCAGGGAAAGATTGAGGGTAGGAGGAGAAGGGGACGACAGAGGGTGAGATGGTTGGATGGCATCACCGACTCAATGGACATGAGTTTGGGTAAACTCTGGGAGTTGGTGATGGACAGGGAGGCCTGGCATGCTGTGATTCATGGGATCATGAAGAGTCGGACACAACTGAGTGACTGAACTGAACTGAACTGATACAAAACGTGCAGTGGAAAATTATATAATAATTATAAAGAAGGTAACAAATCTTTAGGTAGTGATATAAAACAGTATCCTACATGTGTTGTTAAGTGAAAAAACTCAAGATGCAGCAAATTGGGCTTAGTATGGTATACCTTGTGGGAAAGGAAAGAAAAATTTTACAAAATTGACATTTTAATAGGTAACAGTAATTACTCCTTGGAAGGAAAGTTATGACCAACCTAGATAGCATATTCAAAAGCAGAGACATTACTTTGCCAACAAAGGTTTGTCTAGTCAAGGCTATGGTCTTTCCTGTGGTCATGTATGGATGTGAGAGCTGGACTGTGAAGAAGGCTGAGCGCCGAAGAATTGATGCTTTTGAACTGTGGTGTTGGAGAAGACTCTTGAGAGTCCCTTGGACTGCAAGGAGATCCAACCAGTCCATTCTGAAGGAGATCAGCCCTGGGATTTCTTTGGAAGGAATGATGCTAAAGCTGAAACTCCAGTATTTTGGCCACCTCATGCGAAGAGTTGACTCATTGGAGAAGACTCTGATGCTGGGAGGGATTGGGGACAGGAGGAGAAGGGGACGACAGAGGATGAGATGGCTGGATGGCATCACTGACTCGATGGATGTGAGTCTGAGTGACCTCCGGGAGCTGGTGATGGACAGGGAGGCCTGGCGTGCTGCGATTCATGGGGTCACAAAGAGTCGGACACGACTGAGCGACTGATGTGATCTGATCTGATCTGATCTGAATTACCCCTGAATAGGGCAACTGGGTAACTGGGATACAGAAACATGAGGGATATTTCTCTGCCTTTTACATAGTTTTTTTTACCCCCTTTTGCCTTTAAACCCAAGTGCTCTTGCTGAGTAAATAGCAAAATTTACTGATGATTTATTCTCATCATGATTTAGATATACAATCTAAAAACTCAACAATTGTGATTGACTAAATAAATGATGATATCTCTGTGATGGATTATCATACAGCTACCAGAAATCAAGTTGTAGAAGGAAGTTTACCAGCCATGGAAAACGGTAATATTACATTGATAAATTTTTAAAGTAGACTAGAAAGTGAAATGTTGACATATTTGTAAAAATAAAAATCAAAAATCATATATAACCATACAAACAAACCATACCTAAGAAGGAAAAGATCAGAAGTATCAATGTTAAAATGTTCTTTTTACAGTTCTTTACTGAATTCTTACTGAAAGTGAGGAATCCTTCAGGATGCTAGGCACAGAGGGGGAACAAAATTGTGGTTGCTCTGGAATTCATGGAACATAGCTTACTAAGAGACAGGCAAAGTGAAGAAAGAAAAAGTAAAATTATATGAGAAAGAGTAATAAGAATTATTTATTCTTGACTGAGTGTTCAGGGAAGGCTTCATTGAAGAAATGACCTTTAGGCTGAGATCTGAAGGATGATAAGCAGCCAATCAGATGGAAAGAGATTGATAAAAATCCCAGTCTGATGAGCAGAATGTGCAAAGGTGATGAAAGTATGGTATGTTCGTGGAAATGAGGGAAGACCACCGAATGGGAGCAAGGGAGAGAGGGAGAGGTCAGCACTAGGGGAGGTGGGGAAGGACGGCAGCACAGAGCACCCAGCCTTCCAGCTATCTTAAGGGAGGGAGGTTTTATTACAAAGCGCAGTGTTTCTGGGAGAAGGCAATGGCACCCCACTCCAGTACTCTTGCCTGGAAAATCCCACCGACAGAGGAGCCTGGTAGGCTGCAGTCCATGGGGTCGCTAAGAGTCTGACATGACTGAGTGACTTCACTTTCTCTTTTCACCTTCATGCATTGGAGAAGGAAATGGCAACCCACTCAGGTGTTCTTGCCTGGAGAATCCCAGGGACGGGGGAGCCTGGTGGGCTGCCGTCTATGGGGTCGCACAGAGTCGGACACGACTGAAGTGACTTAGCATAGTGACTTAGCAGTGTTTCTGAGAGTTCACTTGTCGTTATAACTGTCTCTTTTTTTTTTTTTTTAAGGTAGTTATACTTTTTCTTCTGACTGCTTTTAAGATCTTCTTACCATATTCGGTGTTCTAAAATTCCCTGTGATGTATGTAACAGTATGTTCCTTTTTGTTTACATTGCTTGGATTCATAAGAATTCCTGAATCTGTCCTGAAACAGTTCTGGCAAATTCTCAGCCATTATCTCTTCAAACATTATCTTTACCTAATTTTATACCTTCTCTCCTTCTAGAACTTGAATTAAATGAGTCTTAGATCTTATTCAATCTTCTTAATCTCTTTTGTATTTTAATTTCTTGTTCTCTGGGTGCTTCTCTCTCATTAATATCTGTCCAAATTATTTTCTGCCTCCCAAATTATTTTTTATTAGCATGTCTGCCATAAAACTCATCAATTGAGTCTCTATCATTGTACTTTTCATTTCTAGAAATTCTATTTGTTTCTATTTCAAATATATTCTTTGTTGCCTTTTATAATTCTTTGTTTCCTGAGGATATTTTAAAGTTTTCCTTTTTTTCCCTAAATAAATAAAAACAGTAAATTATGAAGTATTTCTGTTAATTCAGTCTAACATCTGTGAGTTTGTTTTTACTCTCTTTTATCCCAATTCTCCCACATGATGCTTTTCTCTGTGTAACTTGATATTTTCTACTGTGTGATATTCATTGCCCTTGGAAAATTATTTCTGGGGACATGTTTTTAAGCCTAGGACAGTTTCCTGCAAAGAGAATTTATATTTTTATTCTGCTGTGTCTTGGTTTTGTCTCTGCCTGTTCCTAGAGCTTGACCATCGCAAAGCAGATTCACAGCTGTGTGTGCGCCTTTCAGTTCATGTGAATAGTTCACAGATTTACTGGAAGACCATTCTGTGCTTGAGAATTCTAGAGGATAGGTTACGTCCTCTCCTCTAATATGATCAAGGCTAAGGAAATCTTCCTTCAAATTCCTGGGATGGGGTGGCTATAGCCACATGGTGTCCCAGCATTATGGTGGGAGGTATCTTGTCACCTGCCCACTTAGGGAAGGCTTGAGGATTTGGCTCTTGTCTCCATTTCCCCACAAGGCTGTAATCTCTTTATTCAATTCAGAAAATGGCATTAGGGCACAAATGTCCTACTTGACTCTCTGGGTTCCTAATTTCATGCTGATTTTGATGTAACAATTTCTTACCATTGGGTCAAGTTTTTTTTTTTTTTTTTTGCTTCTTTTAAGAATATTTTTTTTAAATTATTCATCATTTTTAGTCATTTTCAATATGAGTTGTCTAAACTATCTAGCTGCCTTATTCTCAGAAACAGAAGTCTATTCTAAGTGCAGTTGGAAACTGCTAAAGCTATTGTGCTTAAAAATGAGTTGTTCCAATTTACACTTAAAAAAATAACAGCCCTATGTGGATAATGGAATAGAAGGGGCAAGAGTGAAATCAGTAGGGTTGATAAAAGATTATTGAGTAATCTACTTGAGAATGTGGTTTGAGCTAATGTATAGCAACAAAGAGGGAGAGAAATAGTTAGAAGGGTACTTTGTAGGTTAGAATAGAAAGGACTTGGGGCTAATTAGTTATTGGGGGAGGAAGAGAAGGATTCATCCAATGTGACTCCCAATTTCTTTCTTAAACAGCCAAGCAGATGAAGGGGCCATGGAAGGGGGCTGTCATAGGACGGAAGAGCAGTGCAAGTTTGGCCTAGGGTTGTGTGTGTGTGTGTGTGTGTGTGTGTGTGTGTGTGTGTGTAATTAAGAGTTCAGTTATAAGCTTGTAGTATTTCAGATTTATATGAGACATCTAAGTATCATCATTAATAGTGATTATTTCTCAGGTGTGAAATTGGGAGGATTTTTATTTTTTCCCACATTTTCACTATTAAGCAAGTATTGTATTTGTTACTAAGGAAAATGTTATTTTAAAATAAAAGCAACTCCCATATATCACAAAAACTCATTCCTTTTGAAACCTTGAAACCAGTTAGCTCCTTATTAATTAGTATCCTTCTCTGTTTTTCCTTCCCTGTATTGTGTAGGTACATGTCCAAAATATTGTAAATATTTTAGTGTCAGAGATTGTCATTTATTTCTTATCACCTCTCCCTTAGTAGCTCTCACATTGCTGCTGACATAGTAGATGCTTAGTAAGTGCCGAGTAAATGAAAGTATTCACACCTTGAAGACACTCAGTAATTACTTTTTCACTGACTCTTTGAATAGACTGTCCATAAGGAAGTTGCAGTCACAAGCTGTCATGTATTTCCTTTCAGACCACCTACATCAGACAGTGCTTACCTTCCTCGTGTTAACTCAGAGAAGGCCAAGTGGAAGCTGGACTTCGGAAACTCACTTTCATCCCTTCCCTTTGAGCTCCAGATGGACTCCCTATCACCAGAGGTAGCAGCAAGTTTGAGCACTGAGAAACTACCTAACAGGCCCAGGCATTGAACTTAAAGCCTTCGCTCGCCTACAGGCTTTGTGATAGCACAGATGGTGTGAGAACCACCCGTTGCTAAGGACCCCCCGAAATGCCATGGGCCTGCCTTCCACCGCAATGAGCTTCCCCTCTCTTCCCACCAGAGCGGACTGTGTAACGATGACATTACGCTCAGTGAATGTTAAAAGAGAATAAGGGTTGGTTTCCTCATGTTTTATTGTCTTAACTACTTCATAAGTCTCAACCTTCTTAGGAATCTCCAGAGTGTAAAACCTGAGACAGCGCAATCTCTCGGGAGCCAACAGGCCCTTCCCTCATCAATTATGTACACAATGATGTCATTCTCAGGGCCAGAACCTAGAAAGGCCATATAACATGGACAGATATTTAAAAGTCAAATACTCCCAGACTCTCTATGGGATAGTGAGCAAGATATACAGTGCAAACCAGAAAGTGATGAAGATGACTTGGCTTCCAGAATCCTCTACTCCTCTTCTCCCACTCCAAATGCCTTGCCCTCAAGCTCCAAACCCACCAGTGTAAAGATCAGGAGATTTTTCAGTGTCCCCGCAAAGAGATGCTCTGTGCCCATCCTGCTCCAGTGCTCTTGCTTTGGCAGCTTCCCAGAGGGCCAGTGCCAAGACTGCAGGCTATCTGGGGAGAACACCCAGCTGGCCACCCCGAGGAACCACAGGGATGCAGCGCCAGGCCCAGCCAAGCAAGAGCAGCTGCTACAATGGGACTTTGGGGACCAGAGGCCGGCTCCTGTTCCATGTCAGCAAGGCACTGAACAGCATCTGCAAACCGCAGAAAGCAAATGCATAATACAGAACTGCAAGTTCCTGCTTTCTACCTCCTTCTTCATTGTTCTCCCAGGATCTGTGAAATAGATGGCTTGTCCATGGTTTCTGCCTCAAATCCTCCTGTATGTGGCATTATTTTCGCATACCCAGGCAGCTTTGGAGAGGCAGGGCAACGCACACCTCGATGGAGCTTAAGCATGGCGGTGGGGGGAAAAGGTGTGGTTGGTTTTCTGGTATCTGGTTTTCCCCTCCTCATTTTCTGTATTCTGAGACCCCAGAACAAAAGGCACTGGAGCTAAGGGCGAGGCTGAGTGAAGAAATGAGACTCTGTGCTGCTGGAACTCCAGGCCTGCCATATCTTGACCTAGGCACCAAAAGCCCAGCCCCCACTCATTTGCTGCTCTCCCAAGAGCTTCTACCCAAAGCTCCCAGAGCTCAATTGAAAGCAGCAGGCGAAAAGTCAAATACTTCATTAAAAGCAGCAAGACACTCCATTGTAAACCCAGAGCTCTTGCCCATCAAAGATCAGACACTGGGATCCAAATCGGTTCTGGTTCCAATGAGAGATCAGATACTTAAGAGGTAGCTTGTGGTGTGTATCTTTTCAATGTGCTGCAGAAAGCCCCCTCTGTTTCTCCTGTTTTTACCTTATTTTTATATCCTATAGAGACCCTCAAGAACACACATGCACACACACACACACACAAGCGCATGCACACACACATACACACATGCTCATTATGCTGAGACAGGGAGAAGCAGAGAAACACTTCAAAAGGTAAGCATAGGCTTGAGTTTCAAGTTTATTGAATTCCCGGAAATGCTGTCTCTTCTCCTGAGAAAGGTTGGTGTTTGGAAACAACTTTAATCTGGCCAAAGAAAAGGGAAGGAGGGAGGACAAGACACAGGGAGAGGGATTGTTGGCAGAGAGAAGAGATGGCGAGAAAGAGAGAGGGAATTGTTAATTTCAATTGATTTTCTGATACGGTTTCATATCCTGAAGTGTGCTTCAAATCTGAGAAGTGACATCTGCTGAGATCACCCGTCAGTGTCTGAATTCTCCTGAATGTAATTAGATCTGAGACAAGATAGAAGACTCAGTACGGTGGCCCTTAGGGAGGAAATGGTCTTTGAAAAGAATTATGTTAATCAGACTAGCCTTCTTCTTGCATCTGTTCTGCTGTTATTCTGGGTAAAATTAATAGGTCTAAGGAAGGATCTGATCATAATGACAATCTGGTCTTCACAGCAGGAGGTTTTATAAAGGAGTTGAACTGTGCCTTGTTGAGAACACTTAAAGTAATTAGTTACAGGGCTACTCACTTTCTTTCCTTTTTAATAATAATAATGGTTATTAATGTTTACAAATTAAAGAATCTTACTCCAGATGAAAGGAGTGCCAAAACGGAGACTCGGGAGCAGAAACTCTGTACCTTTCTGCCTCATGCCGAGGGTGATGATGCTATACCATCCTCCTCTGCCAGCTGGACTGTCCCCCCTCACCCTCCCTGCTCTGTGCCTCCTCTCTCCTTGCTCCCCAGGAAACTGCTGGAACCCGATGTCTAGAGCTTGCAGAGGTGGGAGCAACCAGCAGAGCTCAGGTGCAGAGGCTAAAACTCCTGACCTGGGTGCCCCACGCCTGGCACAAAAGAGTTCAGTAAATAATTGTGGATGCTGCTGCTGCTAAGTCGCATCAGTCGTGTCCGATTCTGTGCGACCTCGTAGACAGCAGCCCACCAGGCTTCTCTGTCCCTGGGATTCTCCAGGCAAGAACACTGGAGTGAGTTGCCATTTTCTTCTCCAGTGCATGAGAGTGAAAAGTGAAAGTGAAGTCACTCAGTCGTGTCCGACACTTCGAGACCCCATGGACTGTAGCCTACCAGGCCCCTTTGTCCATGGGATTTTCCAGGCAAGAGTACTGGAGTGGGTTGCCATGTCTGTCTCCAACATTTGTGGATAGGATAGAAAAAACAGATGGAAGGGGGAAAGGATAAAAGAGTAGAAACAAAAAATAGAGAGAAATAGACAAGAAAAAGAAGAGAAAGAGAAACAAAGAAAGGAAAAAAAAAATAAAGAGAAGAAAGAAAATAAGGAAAAAAGAAAAGAGAGAGATACAGAAAGAAAAGGAAGGAAAAGCACTCACATTGTCTTAATATAAGATACGACTTCAAAGATAGGGAGGGTTGATGCAATAGTTTGTGTTCAGGTTTCTTCTCTGTTATTCTATAAACCAGGGGTAGGCAAAGTACAGCCACTGGGTTTAGTTCTGTCCACCACTTGATTTTGTAAATAAGGTTTTGGGGCCCGCATGTTTACGTATTGTCTCTAGCTGCTTGCATACTACACCTGCATATTTGAGTAGCTGCAACAGAGAGTGTATGGCCCCCAAGTCCTAAAAACTGACTATATCTACCTTACAGAAAAAGTTTGCCAACCTCTGCTATCATCTTTTGAGAGAAAGCATCCTACTTGATTTGATGTTAAGACATGCAGAGTGGAACTGACTTTTCCAGAATAGAACTTCCCACCTGTATAATGTTCAGGGACCCTTAAGCAAAGACAAGTACCTCTTAGTGAAGCAGTGGGGCGAGGGGTAGGAATAAAGGAGAATAAGCATATAAATTTCAGTCTTATCAGTCTGAAAACAGGTTCTGATAGAATGAGATGTTCTGTGTTGCCTGATGTCCATGGGGTTAAAAGTGACTGCGGCAGAAGCAAAGTTAGAAACTAAAAACCCATTCTGTCTCCTAACCAGTTGTCACCACCTAATTTAACATCTGTGTACATCAAACAAGACAGCGAGCTGCAAGGATGAGATTTGGAAGGCGAAGACTTAGATCCAAGATTTTCCTTTTACTGATAGTATCATTTTAGTCAAATCACTTAACTTTCCTAAACTCCAGTCTTCTCACTTATAACATGGAGATGAACGGAAGATAATGTGTTCTTGATGTGTGAGATGAGTGAACTATGTCAAAGTCCTTTGAAAATCTTGCAATTCTTATGTAAATAATTATAATAGATATTATTTAACGATGGAGCTCAAACCAGTCAATCCTAAAGGAAATCAACCCTGAATATTCATTGGAAGGACTGATGCTGAAACTGAAGCTTCAATACTTTGGCCCCCTGATGTAAGAGCTGACTCACTGGAAAAGATCCTGATGCTGGGAAAGATTGAAGGCAGGAGGAGAAGGGAGTGAGGATGAGATGAGATGACTGGATGGCATCATCAATTCAATGGACATGAGTTTGAGCAAGCTCTGGGAGATGGTGGAGGACAGGGAAGCTCTGGTGTGCTGCAGTCCACAGGGGTCCCAAAAAGTTGGACATGACTGAGGGACTAAACAACAACAAGAATGATGGACCTGGATGAGCCCGTGTTTCTGTGCTGTGAAAGTGCAGGCGTGGCTCTCCCGAGGTCTGGCTCTAACAGGGGATCACATATCTTAAAGGCATTTTTGGTAAAGCAGGGTCTGTCCAGGAAAATCAGACTTGAGACTATGTAACACTCATCCAAAAACTCAGGGGTGTAAAACAAGCATTCATTCCTGGCTTACACATCTGCCAGTCACCTGGAGCTGAGTTGGTCTAGAATAGGTTCACAGGTGTTGTTCAGTTGCCAAGTCATGTCTTACTCTTTGCAACCCCATGGACTGCAGCATGCCAGGCTTCCCTGTCCCTCACCATCTCCTGAAGTTTGCCCCAATTCATGTCTGTTGCATCAGTGATGCCATCCAACCAACCAGGGTGACAGTGGATGAGGTGGTCGGATGGCTCACCAAACCAACCAACCAGGTTCATCAGGACCTGGCTCTAATTTGTAGGTCTGATTCAAGGTCAATGTTTCTTTCATCTCGTTTGGACAAGCAGCTTCCCAAGGCATGTTCGTTTCGCAGTAATAGTCACAAGTACCTGAGCCCAATCTTCTACTTGCATCACATCTGTTTAATATGCCATTGGTCACAGCGAGAAATAGGAACACACATTCTTCTCAGCATGAGGCCCAGGCAAGCCAAAGATCAAACCCAGCATCACCTCGGTGGAGGAGCATACTCCTCCACAGAGGTCCGATGGAGGGAGTAGATATTTGTTGACAGATAATCTATTACAGAAGTCAAAGCATTAGCCAAGCCAATCTAGTGCACCCCAAAGCTACTGGATCCAGTTGTCGAAGTGTGCTGCCATTTTGACGTTGGTGGTGGACTATCACTGGAATGAAATTCACTTGCTAATCTGAACCATTGATTTTTATCCTCACATTCAAATTTTTCATGTCCAGATTCAATAGAATGGCAAGTAAAGAAAACTGCACAGTTTCTCTAATAACTGAAATTCTTTGACTGAATTTTCTAGAAAAAAACCTGTACTGTTTAAAAATAAATTTGGGTCATTTGGAAGCTGTGGATATAATAAAGATGCAGGAGTACAGAGTGAAGTAAGTCAGAAAGAGAATATAAATATTGTACACTGATGCATATATATATATATATATAATCTAGAAAGATGGCACTGATGAATTTATTTTCAGGGCAGCAGTGGAGAAACAGACATAGAGAGCAGACCTATGGACATGGCGGGAGGGGAAGAAAGAGAGGGTGAGATGTATGGCGAGAGTAACATGGAAACTTACAATCAGATCAGATCAGTCGCTCAGTCGTGTCCGACTCTCTGCGACCCCATGAATTGCAGCACGCCAGGCCTCCCTGTCCATCACCAACTCCCAGAGGTCACCCAGACTCACATCCATTGAGTCAGTGATGCCATCCAGCCATCTCATCCTCTGTTGTCCCCTTCTCCTCCTGCCCCCAATCCCTCCCAGCATCAGAGTCTTCTCCAATGAGTCAACTCTTCGCATGAGGTGGCCAAAATACTGGAGTTTCAGCTTCAGCATCATTCCTTCCAAAGAAATCCCAGGGCTGATCTCCTTCAGAATGGACTGGTTGGATCTCCTTGCAGTCCAAGGGACTCTCAAGGGTCTTCTCCAACACGACAGTTCAAAAGCATCAGTTCTTTGGCGCTCAGCCTTCTTCACAGTCCAGCTCTCACATCCATACATGACCACAGGAAAGACCATAGCCTTGACTAGGCGAACCTTTGTTGACAAAGTGATGTCTCTGCTTTTGAATATGCTATCTAGGTTGGTCATAACTTTCCTTCCAAGGAGTAAGCGTCTTTTAATTTCATGGCTGCAGTCACCATGCAGTGATTTTGGAGCCCAGAAAAATAAAGTCTGACACTGTTTCCACTGTTTCCCCATCTATTTCCCATGTAGTGATGGGACCAGATGCCATGATCTTCGTTTTCTGAATGTTGAGCTTTAAGCCAACCTTTTCACTCTCCACTTTCACTTTCATCAAGAGGCTTTTGAGTTCCTCTTCACTTTCTGCCATAAGGGTGGTGTCATCTGCATATCTGAGGTGATTGATATTTCTCCCAGCAACCTTGATTCCAACTTGTGTTTCTTCCAGTCCAGCATTTCTCATGATGTACTCTGCATATAAGTTAAATAAACAAGGTGACAATATACAGCCTTGATGTACTTCTTTTCCTGTTTGGAACCAGTCTGTTGTTCCATGTCCAGTTCTAACTGTTGCTTCCTGACCTGCATACAGATTTCTCAAGAGGCAGATCAGGTGGTCTGGTATTCCCATCTCTTTCAGAATTTTCCACAGTTTATTGTGATCTACACAATAAAAAGTCAAAGGCTTTGGCATAGTCAATAAAGCAGAAATATATGTTTTTCTGGAACTCTCTTGCTTTTCCCATGATCCAGTGGATGTTGGCAATTTGATCTCTGGTTCCTCTGCCCTTTCTAAAACCAGCTTCAACATCAGGAAGTTCATGGTTCACATATTGCTGAAGCCTGGCTTGGAGAATTTTGAGCATTACTTTACTAGTGTGTGAGATGAGTGCTACTGTGTGGTAGTTTGAGCACTCTTTGGCATTGCCTTTCTTTGGGATTGGGATGAAAACTGACCTTTTCCAATCTTGTGGCCACTGCTGAGTTTTCCAAATTTGCTGGCATATTGAGTGAAGCACTTTCACAGCATCATCTTTCAGGATTTGGAATAGCTCAACTGGAATTCCATGGTCAGGAAGGGCGGCGGTGAGGAAATATCCCTCCTCCAAGGTCAGGAAGGGCGGCGAGGACCGGTGCACTAAGCACAGCTGAGAGGAGCTACCCCACGACCGAGGTCAGGAAACTTACAATATCACATGTAAAGTAGATAGCCAACGGAATTTGCGGTGTGACTCAGGGAACTCAAACAGGGGCTCTGTGACAATCTAGAAGGGCGGGATGGGGAGGGAGATGGGAGGGAGGGGACATGGGTGTGCCTATGACTGATTCTTGTTGATGTTTGACAGAAAACCACAAATTTCTGTAAAGCAATTATCCTTCAATTAAAAAATAAATAAAGTGACAAATATATATATATATATATATATATATATATATATATATATATATATATTTATGTAGGGGGATTGAGTATAGTGGTAACAGGAAGCAAGAGAAACCAAGACTAAAATTAGACTCCAGCAAGAGAGAGCTGAGGTCACCTTAAATAAGAGTGACAGCCATGGGCAGGGGGTCCCAATTAATTAATTACACCTTAATTTAAAAACTGTCTCTGTTCTGTGTCACCCCCACTGTCCTCTAGAGCTATGGGAATGCCATGGCATGCCGGGGAAGGGAAGGGGCAAAACCAGCTTCTCTGTTTCTTTGTTTTTCTCGCTCTCTTTTCCTCCTGCTCCACAAGAGGTAAGGATAAGGTTACCATAGGATCAACAGCTTCATAAATATGCAGAAGAAAGACAAATCAACCTGAAATCCAAAAAAAAAAAAAGTAAAATATAAATAGACTTGTTTGTTTCAAGGATTTGCAATGAATGCTTGACTCAGTCTGAAGATTAATCAGTGATGGGTAATTATACTTTAACACACACATATCCAAATACACAGAAAGATAACCCTGGTCCCCTCTAAGCAACATGAATGCAAAAAAATGTGTGAGTTTTCTGGTTCAAATGGAGCTGAAGCCACCTGAGGCTCCTTGCTGAGTTTGAATTCACTTCATACTTTTTGCTGAGCCACGGGCTTAGGAAGACACCATGGGTGGGGTGTCACTGGCCTCTATGAGCCTCCTCCTTTTCTGCCTCCTTTCACCTTTCCTCCTTTACTTTCTCTACCTCCCTCCCTTCCTCCATCCTTCTTCTCTCCCTCCATCTCTCCCTCTCCCTCTCCCTTATTTCTCGTGCAGTTTTCTGAAGTTTGACTTTTTTCCTACCAAAGGAGGTAAGCAACTTATCAATCCATAGACATTTATGAATGTTTCATCATTATGACAAGCTTATAATTGCCAGCAAGGTCAAGAAACCCAAGCCCTGTCCTGTAGGAACTCAAAATCTAAAGCAATTTTTCTCAACTGAGGGTCATTTTGCCCCTCCAAGAGACATTTGACAGTGTCTGGAGACCCAGAGTTGTGGCTTGGGGTGGGAGTCACTGGAATCAGTGGGTAGAGGCCAGGGATACTGCTAAACATCCTAAAATACACGGTGAAAGTCCAAGTGTTAGCCACTCAGTCATGTCTGACTCTGCAACCCCATGGACTGTAGCCCACCAGGCTCCTCTGTCCATGGAATTCTCCAGGCAAGAATACTGGAGTGGGTAACTGCTCCCTTCTCCAGGGGATCTTCTTGACTCAGGGATCAAACCAGGATCTCCTGCATTTCAGGCAGAGTTTTTACCATCTAAGCCACCAGAGAAGCCCCAATAATACACAGGGAAGACCCCAAATCAGAATTATCCCACCCTAAATGTCAATAGTGCTGAGGCTGAAAGACCCTGGTCTAGAAAGAGAAACAAAATGCAAACACATTAAAAGGTGATTCACTTCCAGGCTATGTGGAGAAAGGTCTCAATATGTGCTATCTATTTGGGCTTAATAAATTGCGGTTCTTGCTTCTCTCTCTGGACTCTGGGTCTTTTCGGTTCTTCAGGCTCCCAGCTTTGCTGCCACTTTTGAGAACATGGGACTCTTGATCACAGTTGCAGTCTTAGGAGTGAAGTTCCTCTGCTTTAACCTATCATTCCTTGAACCTTCCTGGTAGCTCAGTATTTGGCCGTCTGGCCACTTGCCCATGCTTCCATTCCATCTACCCATCCACTCATCCACCCATCCACCCATCCAGTCAGCCAGCCAGCAATAAACATTTAGCACTGTTAGAGTTACTCAAACTCTACAGGCATATCTCACTCTCAGATAAGACTTTGGAGGGAATAAAAGTCTATGTGTGATATAAGAATTGGAAGAGGACAAGGGCTGAGCTTTCTGTAACAGTGTTTTTGGTTAATTCCCATGGGCAATATGCCAGTTTCCTTCTCTTGTTAATGCCTCAAGTTCCCCACCTGTTAGAGGAGAATCTCACTCCCAGACACTGTATTCTTCTGTAAGACACAGACCCGGGTAATCAACCAGATCTCCCGGTGGAGGGAGAAGGGAAGTGGGGAATGAAAGTTACAGTAGCAGCATCCTGCCTATACACTGCGCCTAGGGCAAGCTTCTCTAACCTTTGTGTCTTAATTCCTCATTTGTACAATAATGGCACTTTACTAAAAGAGTCACAGTGAGGACTGACTGAGTCCATCCAGGAAAAGCACTTAGAACAGTGCCTGCTCAATAAATATTAACTCTCATTATCAAGTGTCATCACCACCAAGAAAAAAGTCACTAGTTTGGGGATCATGAAAAGCTCTATTAAGTTTCAGAGGCTGGAGAGGAGCGGTAAGACCCTATAATCAGAAATAAGACCCCTAAGGGACACCCTTTTTTTTAACCACTATCACTTAAACTAGGGTTTCTGAGCCTCAGCAGTACAAATATTTAGGGTCTGGTCATTTTTGTTGCAGGGGACTGTTCTGGGCCTTGCAGGAAGTTTTGCATCATCCCTGGCCTTTATTTGCTACATGCAAGATAACCTTTCCCCAGTGGTGACAACCAATGTCTCCAGACATCACCAAGTGTCCCCTGGGAAGCAAAATCACCCTGGTTGAGAACTACTATCTTAAACAATAATGCTTTTTAAAAAGTCAATGATAGTAATAATCATGTGTGATGAATCGCCTGCTCATCATTTGCAATTTCCCTTTGATTGGGTGTGAGGGCATCTTCCATGTGCTGCATGCAAATGTAGATGCTTCAAAACTGCCTTAATTCTGTGGCATCTGAGATGCTTTTCTTCCAGGACAGTCTGTTTGATTGGTTCCTCCCAGGCAGTTTGCCTCTAGTTCAACATACTTGCCACAAGGTGGATGGATAACAAATGTTCAAAATAATAAGTTTCTTCCCAAGCAGAGATAACTGAGAATCTTGAGATTAATGCATATATTCCACCCAATTATGATGTTAATATAAACATGACTTCAGAAAGATAACAATATAAATATGTATTAATCAGTAACCAATTCCTTATCTCTAACCGTTCTTTAGTCACACAAACCTTGGCTGGAAGCCTTGGTCTGGCTTTTACTGTGAAGTGATTTTCAGCAGGTTAGTTATCCTCTCTAACCCTCAGTTACCTCTTCCATAAAATGGGGCTAATAATCACACTTACCTTATAAACTTTAAGTAAGAGAATGCACATGAAAAAAAATTGTGCAATAAAGGCACAGATGAAGAATTCAACAAAAGTTGGTTGTAACTGTTGCTGAAAAGAAAAATGGTAAGTCACAAAATTAAATGATTAATGTATAGGCACAGATTGGTACCCTTCTCACTGTATTTTCAACTTGTTTCAAACACTATTAAACAACATTTTGGGTTTCCAACTGATTTGGGTTGAATAACAATCATCATTTGCAATTTCCCAACTTATCTCTCCAAACTTCTCCCCACCCAGAACCCCAGTGAAAGTGAAAGTGTTAGTCAGTCGTGTCCAGCTCTTGGCAACCCCAAAGGGGACACTTGTAACTTGCCAGGCTCCTCTGTGCTTGGAATTCCTCAGGCAAGAATACTGGCATGGGTAACCATTCCCTTTTCCAGGGGATTTTCTGAACCCAGGGATTGAACTCGAGTCTCCTGCATTGCAGGAGGATTCTTTACAGTCTGAGCCACCAGGAAGTCTAAATTGGGGTGTCCTTTTAAGAAGGCCATGTGAGAGGCAGACACATACAGAGGGAAACCTGCCAAGTAAAGATGAGGCAGAGATTGGAGTGAGGCGCCTACAAGTCACGGAACACCAAGGACTACCTGCAATCGCTGGAAGCTACAAGAGGTACAGGAAGGATCCTTCCCTGGACCCCTCAGAGGGAGCATGGCTCTGCCATCACCTTGATTTTAGACTTCTAGTCCCCAGAACTGTCAACTAACACATTTCTGTTATTTTAAACACTGAAGTTTATTGTGCTGTGTAACGGCAGCCCTGGGGACTAATAATACCAAATGGCTCTGTCTCTTAGACTCTGCTTGGGTGGGTGATGCTGTTTATTGACTCATGCAAAAATGGGTTCCCTTATTTTCTTATTTCTATCAGAGCCAGCATTGCTTTTGAAAAAAAAAAATACTTATTAAATTTGTTGCTTTTGTTTAATGTTTTGGGTTTTGGCCATGAGGCATTTGGGATCTTGGCTCCCTGACATGGGATTGAACCCATACCTCCGGCATTGGAAGGTGAAGTCTTAACCACTGGACCACCAGGGAAGTCCCAGAGCCTTAATGAGCTTAAGGGTAATTACTCCAAGTAAGACCTGGTAACCCTTCTGGGCAGAGCAGCTTTGTTGATTCACAGGTCCCTCCCCAATTTCACTGTATTTCCGTATTTCAAACTACACCAAAGGATCACGTTCTTCTCATCTTCAAATCAAAATCTGATTTAGCAACATTTGGCAATCCTCCTACTAATTCACATCTCACTTAATTACCTTCTGCTGTCTTCATCCTAATTCATGGGTCCCCTCCACTGAATTGATCAGTTTACTTACCACAAAGCTTGACTGGTTTACAAAGGTTCATGCTTCTGGAGGAAATGGCTAAAACGGTCATCTCTTCTCATATCCCCTACCCTCCACTTCCCCCTTTTCAATGCACAAACTTTCTCCACACTAGTCTTACAAGCAGAGAAGGCAATGGCACCCCACTCTAGTATTCTTGCCTGGAAAACCCCACGGAAGGAGGAGCCTTGTGGGCTGCAGTCCACGGGGTCGTGAAGAGTCAGACACGACTGAGTGACTTCACTTTCACTTTTTACTTTCATGCATTGGAGAAGGAAATGGCAACCCACTCCAGAGTTCTTGCCTGGAGAATCCCAGGAACGGGGGAGCCTGGTGGGCTGCTGTTTATGGGGTCGCACAGAGTGGGACACGACTGAGGTGACTTAGCAGCAGCAGCAGCAGCAGTCTTACAAGGAGACATCTACTCATTGCTTTAAAACCTACAATGATGGGAAATTCACAGCTTCTTACCACTGTCCATTTTATTGTTAGATATTTCTAGTGTTAGAAAGGTCTTTAAATAGAGTTGAAATGTGTCTGTCATTGTATCCAGTGGTCGTGGTTTTGCCCTCAGAGCTCAATAAATAATATTCATTGGTCTCCTTATGTACTCACATCTAATAATCAGATCAGATCAGATCAGTCGCTCAGTCGTGTCCGACTCTTTGCGACCCCATGAACTGCAGCACGCCAGGCCTCCCTGTCCATCACCAGCTCCTGGAGGTCACTCAGACTCGCATCCATCGAGTCAGTGATGCCATCCAGCCATCTCATCCTCTGGCGTCCCCTTCTCCTCCTGCCCTCAATCCCTCCCAGCATCAGAGTCTTCTTCAATGAGTCAACTCTTCGCATGAGGTGGCCAAAATACTGGAGTTTCAGCTTCAGCATCATTCCTTCTAGAGAAATTCCAGGATTGATCTCCTTCAGAATGGACTGGCTGGATCTTCTTGCAGTCCAAAGGACCCTCAAGAGTCTTCTCCAACACCACAGTTCAAAAGCATCAATTCTTCGGCACTCAGGCTTCTTCACAGTCCAGCTCTCACATCCATACATGACCACAGGAAAGACCATAGCCTTGACTAGGCGAACCTTTGTTGGCAAAGTAATGTCTCTGCTTTTGAATATGCTATCTAGGTTGGTCATAACTTTCCTTCCAAGGAGCAAGCGTCTTTTAATTTCATGGCTGCAGTCACCATCTGCAGTGATTTTGGAGCCCAGAAAAAGAAAGTCTGACACTGTTTCCACTGTTTCCCCATCTATTTCCCATGTAGTGATGGGACCAGATGCCATGATCTTCGTTTTCTGAATGTTGAGCTTTAAGCCAACCTTTTCACTCTCCACTTTCACTTTCATCAAGAGGCTTTTTAGCCCCTCTTCACTTTCTGCCATAAGAGTCATGTCATCTGCATATCTGAGGTTATTGATATTTCTCCCGGCAATCTTGATTCCAGCTTGTGTTTCTTCCAGTCCAGCATTTCTCATGATGTACTCTGCATATAAGTTAAATAAACATGGTGACAATATGCAGCCTTGACGTACTCCTTTTCCTATTTGGAACCAGTCTGTTGTTCCATGACCAGTTCTAACTGTTGCTTCCTGACCTGCATACAGATTTCTTAAGAGGCAGATCAGGTGGTCTGGTATTCCCATCTCTTTCAGACTTTTCCATAGTTTATTGTGATCCACACAGTCAAAGGCTTTGGCATAGTCAATAAAGCAGAAATAGATGTTTTTCTGGAACTCTCTTGCTTTTTCCATGATCCGGTGGATGTTGGCAATTTGATCTCTGGTTCCTCTGCCTTTTCTAAAACCAGCTTGAACATCAGGAAGTTCACGGTTCACATATTGTTGAAGCCTGGCTTGGAGAATTTTGAGCATTACTTTACTAGCGTGTGAGATGAGTGCAATTGTTCGGTAGTTTGAGCACTCCTTGGCATTGCCTTTCTTGGGGATTGGGATGAAAACTGACCTTTTCCAATCTTGTGGCCACTGCTGAGTTTTCAAAATTTGCTGGCATATTGAGTGCAGCACTTTCACAGCATCATCTTTCAGGACTTGGAATAGCTCCACTGGAATTCCATCACCTCCACTAGCTTTGTTTGTAGTGATGCTTTCTAAGGCCCATTTGACTTCACATTCCAAAATGTCTGGCTCTAGGTCAGTGATCACATCATCATGATTGTCTAGGTCTTGAAGCTCTTTTTTGTACAGTTCTTCTGTGTATTCTTGCCACCTCTTCTTAATATCTTCTGCTTCTGTTAGGTTGACACCATCTCTGTCCTTTATCGTGCCCATCTTTGCATGAAATGTTCCTTTGGTATCTCTGATTTTCTTGAAGAGATCCCTAGTCTTTCCCATTCTGTTGTTTTCCTCTATTTCTTTGCATTGATCACTGAAGAAGGTTTTCTTATCTCTTCTTGCTATTCTTTGGAACTCTGCATTTAGATGTTTATATATTTCCTTTTCTCCTTTGCTTTTCGCTTCTCTTCTTTTCACAGCTATTTGTAAGGCCTCCCCAGACAGCCATTTTGCTTTTTTGCATTTCTTTTCCATGGGGATGGTCTTGATCCCTGTCTCCTGTACAATGTCACGAACCTCATTCCATAGTTCATCAGGCACTCTATCTATCAGATCTAGGCCCTTAAATCTATTTCTCACTTCCACTGTATAATCATAAGGAATTTGATTTAGGTCATACCTGAATGGTCTAGTAGTTTTCCCTACTTTCTTCAATTTCAGTAACTCCAGAAAGAATGAAAGGATGGAGCCAAAACAAAAAGAATACCCAGCTGTGGATGTGTCTGGTGATAGAAGCAAAGTCCGATGCTGTAAAGAGCAATATTGCATAGGAACCTGGAATGTCAGGTCCATGAATCAAGGCAAATTGGAAGTGGTCAAACAAGAGATGGCAAGAGTGAATGTCGACATTCTAGGAATTAGCGAACTAAAATGGACTGGAATGGGTGAATTTAACTCGGATGACCATTATATCTACTACTGTGGGCAGGAATCCCTCAGAAGAAATGGAGTGGCCATCATGGTCAACAAAAGAGTCTGAAATGCAGTACTTGGATGCAATCTCAAAAATGACAGAATGATCTCTGTTCGTTTCCAAGGCAAACCATTCAATGTCACAGTAATCCAAATCTATGCCCCAACCAGTAATGCCGAAGAAGCTGAAGTTGAAAGGTTCTATGAAGACCTACAAGACCTTTTAGAACTAACACCCAAAAAAGATGTCCTTTTCATTATAATGGACTGGAATGCAAAAGTAGGAAGTCAAGAAACACCTGGAATAACAGGCAAATTTGGCCTTGGAATACGGAATGAAGCAGGGCAAAGACTAATAGAGTTTTGCCAAGAAAATGCACTGGTCATAGCAAATACCCTGTTCCAACAACACAAGAGAAGACTCTATACATGGACATCACCAGATGGTCAACACCGAAATCAGATCGATTATATTCTTTGCAGCCAAAGATGGAGAAGCTCTATACAATCAGCAAAAACAAGACCAGGAGCTGACTGTGGCTCGGACCATGAACATCTAATAATAGTGAGTTCCAAAATCACCATTCCATCCCCACCTCCCCAAAAGTTTACTATATTTTACTCCAGCCTAAACTAACCTGACTTTTTTAGTCATCTCATAACAAAATTTAAAGTTCTTAAACATTTTTGTCACACTCTGTTGAACACATTCCAAGTTACATGTATTCTTATGGTATGCCCATAGAAGCATATAGAGCATTCCTAGCAATTCTAGTAGGAACAGCGCAAACTGGACTATACCAAGATTTTTTAAAAAAACTAAGTTTTCTAGTAGTTTTTCATCAGAGAATGAGAACTTAATGTTGGGTGAAAACACAAAATTCTACTGCTGGGAAAGTGAAGAAGCTAGAAAAGAATTCATTAAGATATCTGAGGAAAGTTGCATGCGTGTTCAGTGGCTCAGTCATGTCTGAGTCTTTGTGACCCCGTGGACTGTAGCTCACCAGGCTCCTCTGTCCATGGGATTCTCCAGGCAAGAATACTGGAGTGGGTAACCATTCCATTCTCCAGAGGATCTTCCCAACTCAGGGACTGAATCCATATCTCCCGAGTCTCTCCATTGGCAGGCGGATTCTTTACCACTGAGTCACCTGGGAAGCCCAAGGAAAATTGGAAAGATTAAATGAGAATAAACTAGATTTTGGACAAATGTGAAAAGGGAAGCAGCAGAGGGATTTTAATTTTAACCCAAATCCATGACTGGGGCTATGTTCCAGTTATTCTTGCTGTGTGACAAACCACCCCAAACTTAGTGGTATAAAACAGTAACATTTTATTTTAACAGATTCTGTGAGTCAGATATTTGACCAGGAGCAGTGGGGATGCTTTGTTCCTGCTCCTCTATGTCTGGGTCCTCAAGTAGGAAGACCCCAAAGCTAGGATCACCAAAACATCTCTGGGCATCATGACAGACATGTGGGCGGCTGGCTTGAATGCTGGGCTCAGCTGTCACTGTCGACTTAAACATCAGCACATGGCCTTTCCACACAGCTAGGGTTTCTCATAGCATGGCAGCTGGGTATCAAGAGAAGTGTTCCCAGAATTAACTTTCCAAGAGAACCAGGGGAGCACTGCATGGCTTTTTCTGACCTCATTTTGGAAGTAACAAAACACCACTTCCATGGCGATCTCTTGGTTACCTCTTGGTGAGGGTAATTGCAAAGTGTCCATGAGAAAAGGGATGTGGGATGGGAGAGTATTGTGGCAGAATCTTTGAAAAATAGAACCTGTCATTATCTGGAGAAGTAAAAATCAACAGTGTCAAATCTCAGTGTCCAACAGAGATCACTGAGCAAAAGCAGCCCAGAATTGAGGAACTCCCTATGGAGACATCTTCCAAGTAGGACAAAGCTGTAACTCTTTACCTGTCATATTCTCAACCCTGTTCTCCATATGTGGTTTACATTCAGAGAATTTTCACATTGGCATGGCTTCTTACATTCTAAAGAGTAGAACGAGTATGATGGTAGTTTATATAATAGGCCATGGTTAGGCAACTCTACTGAAAAACCAAAGTGGTCATAAATGAAAAGTTCTCACACTTTGAAGTGCAGGTGCATTTAAGTGGGAAATGAATGATTCTAGGGTTAGTTTAGAGTGAGTATCAAGTTCCAGATTCTGGTCTTTAAATCTGGGAGACATAGTTCTCTTAGTAAAATAAATAGTATTCATGCTCTGGCTGTGGGTAAAGAAGACAATGAGTTCATAACCCTGTTTTTCTTCAGCCTGGAGTACACCTCACTCTGGTGTGTGGTTAGTTCAACTGTACTTGGGGTACACATATTCACAACGAAGGGTAATAATATAGAGCTATGTGCATTTATCTTTGTGCTTATCTTATTTTTATTATTTGCACAACTTTGCTGCTTTGGGAATAATCCAAATAAAAACAGTCTTAAACTGAGTACAAGGCAGCATTCTAGCCCATCCTTGAATTTGGAATAGACTCTATGGTTTAACCAAAATAGCTCTAATGAGAAAGGACTCTGGCAAGAACTGAAAAGCAAGGTCTACATTTCCAAGGATGTAAACATCAAGAGTAATAACCTCCCTTTTCACCTTTGAGTGGTAGCAAAAAGTAATAATCAGCAATCAGGGAATGTCCTATCAAAGGTTATCTGACTTTTCTTTAATCATGTTCTATCAGAGAACCTTGACTTTCTCCATCAGGAATGACCTGACCATGGCAGTTACTGTTCAAACTACACATTTGACATTTAGCATACATTTTGTTGTCTATCATTGCTTTTCACTGCATGTGTATTTGTCTAATTATGAATTTTTCTTACATATACAGGAAGACTCTATCTTCCTCAAGATGGTCTCTCTGGAGTTTTGTGTACTTCGGATATACAACGTAGCTGCCTAACTTCCCAATGATATTAGTTTATTTTCTGAACTGTTATTCATAGTTGCAACACCATGCTTTGACCATTCTTTTCTTTCCATCATGAATGTGTTCCATTTCCACTTTCCAAATCCAAATGTGACCCAGGCACCTCAAGACCAGATGCAATGCCATTTTCTCCAAGGACTTTCCCAAACAGCTCTATGCTAACTCACATCCATCTCCTCCTTCTGTAAATTCCTCCCATCACACTTACCATCTGTCTCTAGCACTTTGACACTTTTATCATATTCTTCCTTCTCTTCTTACTTATCTGTTCCTTGTGAGTTTGTGTTCATTCTTCTCTTAGGCTAAGGGCTCCTGTGGGAGATGGGGGGCAGACACCATTTTTTTTTATTTCCTCTACAGTCTATGTACAAAACAAGTATTTGTTAAAAATACAAATAAGCTCTCTTGTTAGGAGTGAGGAAGTTTTCCATTATTGATCCATGCTGTTTCTCTCACTCAGCTTCCCTGGTGGCTCAGAGGGTAAAGAATCTGCCTGCAATGCAGGAGACCCAGGTTTGAACCCTGGGTTGGAAAGATCCCTTGGAGAAGGAAATGACAACCTACTCCAGTATTCTTGCCTGGACAGAGGAGTCTGGTGGGCAACAGTCCATGGTATCACAAAGAGTCAGACATGACTGAGCAACTAACACATTTTCTCTTGCTTAGTCCCTCTTCTGACCTACAAGAGACTTTTGTGAAAAAGCTGGGAAGATCCATTTTATATTCCATAAGACACAGGAATTTAAAAAAATTCCAAGAGTTATTTGCCCAGGAACCCAAGGACCAGCCTCCCAAGTCACTGCCCTGTGCATGTCCCTGTTTCTGTCCACTTTTCTCCTGAGTACACCTCCACTAGTCAATGGCCCATGCCAGGAGACCCAGAGCAACTTTAGGAGAAGGCCTGGAAACTCTATTGCTAGGTGTAAGGCTTGAGAACAGAAAACATTGTGTTGAGCTAAACTACAGAGGGGCCTGGGTTACACCAGTCTCAACATTGTTGGGTCTCTACTTTGAGTCCTTTCTAAAGTCCTTCCTGCTGTATTCTTCTATCTAGGGAAAGAGTGGGCAGAATTTTTTTTCTCTTTTCTGTAAAGAACTAAACTGTCAATATTCTTGGTTTTGTGACCTATATAATCTCTGTCACAACCTTTCATGTCTGCCTTAGAGCAAATGAGTGTGGCTGAGTCCCAATAAAACTTTATTTATAAAAGCAGATAGAGAAGAGTCACCAAGATGGTGGAGGAGGAAGACACTTAACTCACTTCCTTATAGGCGCTCCAAAATTACAACTATTTGCAGAGCAACTATTAATGAGAAAGACTTAAGACTAGCAGAGAAGATTTTCTACAACTTAGGACATAAAAAAGAACTCATAACAAAACAGGTAGGAGGAATACAGATGCAGTATAGTAGAGACACATACCCCAGGGTGGACAATCCCCAAACAGGAAGATAATTAAAACTGCTCACACAGCCCACATAGGGGGAAACCCTTTGTATGTGGCTCTGATGACCAGATGCGAGTGTGCTGCTGAGACATATAGGCCTTCTCCTACAAGAGGCCACTTTTCCGAGGTTGGGAAATGTAATCCACTTACCAAATATATAGAAATAAAAACAGCAAAATGAGGTGACAGGAGAATGTGTTCCTAATGAAGAAATAAGGTGAAACTCCATAAGATGAATTCAGTGGAGCAGAGATTAAACAATCCACCTAAAAGAGAGCTCAAGGTAATCACCATAAAGACACTCAAAGAACTAGGGAGAAGAGTGGATGGACAGAATGAGAATTTTAACAGAGAGAATATAAAGAAGAACAAAACAGAACTGAAGAACACTATAACTGAAATGAAAAATACACTAGAAGGAATCAACAGTAGATTAGATTGTACAGAAGACAGGGTAAGTGAGACAGAGTAGTAGAAATCACTGAAGCTAAACAGAAGAAAGAATTAAAAAGTTGAGAATACCTTAAGAGGCCTCTGTAACATATCTGATACAGCAATAACTAAAAACTTTCCTAACCTAGGAAAGGAAAGAAAATTCAGTTTCAGGAACCACTGAGGAATCCAACGTGAGTCCAAACAAACCCACAACAGGACATAAGTAAAACAGCAAAAGTTAAAGAATTCTAAAGTCAGCAAGAGGAAAAAGAAATCATGTATGAGAGAATCCCCATAGAATTATCAATTGATTTCTCTGCAGAAACTTCACAGGCAAGAAGGGAGTGGCATGATGTATTCAAAGTGCTGAAAGGGAGGAATCTGCAACCTAGGATACTCTACCCAGGAAGATTATTATTAATATTTAGAATTAAAGGAGAGATGAATAATTTCTCAGACAAGCAAAACCTAATAGACTAAAACTACCCTAAAAGAAATATTAAAAGATCTTCTGTAAGTGAAAAAGAAAAGGTTACAATAAGAAGTGAGAATCTATAGGAAAAGAAAAATCCCAATAATAAAGGCCAATATGTAATAAAAGCTGTGGGCCAAGCACTTTAATAAGCTACTACAAAAAAGTAAATGACAAAATCTGTAAAATCAACTATTAAGTACAATAAACATTGATGGACAAACATGAAGATGCAAACTGTGACATCAAAAGCACAAAACATGGGGGGAGGAGTAAAAAAATGTAGATTGTTTAGAATGTGTTTGAAATTAAGTGACTATCCATTTAAAACAAATGAATATAAGTCTACATATATGAATCCCATGCTAATCACAAATCAAAAACTTGTAACAGACACACAAACACTAGAGAGAAAGGAAAATATGCATATCACTAAAGAAAATCATCAAAACACAAGGGGAAAAGCTAAAAGAAGTAAAGAACAGACAAGTACTACAAAAACAACCAAAACACAAATAACCAAATGACAAAAAGTATATACCTATCAATAATTGCTTTAAATGTCAATGGAATAGATATTCTAAACAAAAGATAAATAGTGGCTGATTGGATTAAAAAACAAAGTCCATTTATATACTGTTTATAAGGGATTCACTTCAGAGCTTCTTTGGTAGACTAATGGCACCCCACTCCAGTACTCTTGCCTGTAAACTTCCATGGATGAAGGAGCCTGGTAGGCTGCAGTCCATGGGGTCACTAAGAGTCGGACAGAACTGAGCGACTTCACTTTCACTTTTCACTTTCATGCATTGGAGAAGGAAATGGCAACCCACTCCAGTGTTCTTGCCTGGAGAATCCCAGGGATGGGGGAGCCTGGTGGGCTGCCGTGTATGGGGTCTCACAGAGTCGGACATGACTGCAGCGACTTAGCAGCAGTAGCAACAGGGCTTCCCCGGTGGCTCAGAAGGCTCCTGCAATGCAGGAGACCTGGGTTTGATCCCTGAAGAAGGGAATGGCTATCCACTCCAGTATTCTGGTCTGAAGAATTCCATGAACAGAGGAGCCTGGTTGGCTACAATCCATGGGCTGGCAAAGAGTCATATATGACTGAGAAACTTTCAGTTTCACTTCAGAGCTAAAAATACAGACTGAAAGTAGTGGTTGGAAAAAGATTTTATGCAAATATAATCAATAAGAAAGAGTATACAGAAATTCTCATATGAGAGAAAATAGATTTTAAAATAAAGTCTATAACAAAAAATGAAGAAAGCTTTGTGTATTGATAAAGGGATAAATATAAGATTATTTAATACTTATATATATATATATATAAGATTATATAAAATGTATCAAGATAGTGGATTGGAAGGACATGCACTCATCTTCTCCTGTGAGAACTTCAAAATTACAACTTGCTGCTAAACAACTGTCGACAGGACAGGAAGATAGTTGGAGGGTCAGAATCATGTTTAGAATCAAACCGCACACCTGCCAGAGAAACCCGGAAGACTCAAATAAACCTTGTGTGTACCAGGACCCAGAGACCCTGCAGAGACTGAGCCAGAACTGTGTTTGAGTGTCTCCTGTGCAGGTACGGGTCATAAGTGGCCTGCCACGGAGGCAGGGGCTCTGGTGCAGCAGACCTGGGTATGGCATAAGCGCTCTTGGAGGAGGTTGCCATTAACGCCACCACAGAGCCACTAGAACTTACACAGGACTGGGGAAACAGACCCTTGGAGGGTACAAACAAAGCTTTGCATGTACCAGGACCCAGGAGAAAGGAGCAGTGTCTGCACAAGAGACTGTCCCAGATTTGCCCATGAGTATCCAGGAGTCTCCAGCAGAGGCGTGGGTTGGCGGTGGCCTGCTGAAGTGTCAGGGGCCTTGAGTGCAGCAGTGCATGCATGGGACCTTTTGAAGGAGGTCACCATTATCTTCATTACCTCTACCATAGTTTGGTCTCAGGTCAAACAGCAGGGAGGGAACACAGAAAATTGGATTAAAGATTTACTGAGCATGGCCCTGCCCATCAGAACAAGACCCAGTTTCCCCCTCAATCAATCTCTCCCATCAGGAAGCTTCCATAAGCCTCTTATCCTTATCCATCAGAGGGCAAAGAGACTGAAAACTACAATCACAGAAAACTAACCAATTTGATCACATGGACCACAGCCTTGTCTAACTCAATGGAACTATGAGCCATGCCATGTAGGGCCACACAAGATGGACAGGTCATGGTGGAGTTTTCTGACAAAATGTGGTCCACTGGAGAAGTGAATGGCAAACCAATTCAGTGTTGTTGCCTTGAAAACCCCATGAACAATATGGAAAGGCAAAAAGGACATTGAAAGATGAACTCCCCAGGCTGGTAGGTGCCCAATATGCTACTGGAGATCAGTGGAGAAATAACTCCAGAAGGAATGAAGAGATGGAGCAAAAGCAAAAGCAACACCCAGTTGTGGATGTGACTGGTGATGGAAGTAAAGTCTGATGCTGTAAAGAGCAATATTACATAGGAACCTGGAATGTTAAGTCCATGAAACAAGGCAAACTGGAAGTGTTCAAACAGGTAATGGTAAGAGTGAACATTGACATTTTAGGAATCAGTGAACTAAAATGAACTGGAATGGGTGAATTTAACTCAGATGACCATTATATCTACTACTGTGGACAAGAATCCCTTAGAAGAAATGGAGTAGCCATCACAGTCAACAAAAGAGAAATGCAGGACTTGGATGCAATCTCAAAAACAACAGAATGATCTCTGTTCCTTTCCAAGGCAAACCATTCAATATCATGGTAAATCAACCATGTAATGGTTGCCATGTATGCCCCAACCAGTAATGCTAAATAAGCTAAATTTGAATGGTTCTATGAAGACCTACAAGACCTTCTAGAACTATGCTATGCTATGCTATGCTAAGTCACTTCAGTCGTGTCCAACTCTGTGTGACCCCATAGACGGCAGCCCACCAGGCTCCCCGTCCCCGGGATTCTCCAGGCAAGAACAGTGGAGTGGGTTGCCATTTCCTTCTTCAATGCATGAAAGTGAAAAGAGAAAGTGAAGTCGCTCAGTCATGTCCGACTCTTAGCAACCCCATGGACTGCAGCCTACCAGGCTCCTCCATCCGTGGGATTTTCCAGGCAAGAGTACTAGAGTGGGGTGCCATTGCCTTCTCCGCTTCTAGAACTAACACCCCCAAAAGATGTCCTTTTCATTATAGGGGACTGGAATGCAAAAGTAGGAAGTCAAGAGATACCTGGAGTAACAGACAAGTTTGGCCTTGGAGTACAAAATGAAGCAGGGCAAAGGCTAACAGAGTTTTGCCAAGAGAACACACTGGTCATAGCAAACAACAACATAAGAGAAGACTACACATGGACATCACCAGGTGGTCAATGCCAAAATCAGATTGATTATATTCTTTGTAGCCAAAAATGAATAATCAGATCAGATCAGTCGCTCAGTCGTGTCCGACTCTTTGCGACCCCATGAACCGCAGCACGCCAGGCCTCCCTGTCCATCACCAGCTCCCGGAGGTCACTCAGACTCGCATCCATCGAGTCAGTGATGCCATCCAGCCATCTCATCCTCTGGCGTCCCCTTCTCCTCCTGCCCTCAATCCCTCCCAGCATCAGAGTCTTCTCCAATGAGTCAACTCTTCGCATGAGGTGGCCAAAATACTGGAGTTTCAGATTTAGCATCATTCCTTCCAAAGAAATTCCAGGATTGATCTCCTTCAGAATGGACTGGTTGGATCTCCTTGCAGTCCAAGGGACTCTCAAGAGTCTTCTCCAACACCATAGTTCAAAAGCATCAATTCTTCGGTGCTCAGCCTTCTTCACAGTCCAGCTCTCACACCCATACATGACCACAGGAAAGACCATAGCCTTGACTAGGCGAACCTTTGTTGGTAAAGTAATGTCTCTGCTTTTGAATATGCTATCTAGGTTGGTCATAACTTTCTTTCCAAGGAGCAAGCATCTTTTAATTTCATGGCTGCAGTCACCATCTGCAGTGATTTTGGAGCCCAGAAAAATAAAGTCTGACACTGTTTCCACTGTTTCCCCATCTATTTCCCATGTAGTGATGGGACCAGATGCCATGATCTTCGTTTTCTGAATGTTGAGCTTTAAGCCAACCTTTTCACTCTCCACTTTCACTTTCATCAAGAGGCTTTTTAGTCCCTCTTCACTTTCTGCCATAAGTGAATAATACAGTCAGCTAAACCAAGACAAAGAGCTGACTGTAGCTCAGATCATGAACTCCTTATTGGCAAATTCAGACTTAAACTGAAGAAAGTAGGGAAAACCACTAGACCATGCAGGTATGACCTAAATCAGATGTTTTAGGATTACACAGTGGAAGTGACAAATAGATTCAAGAGATTAGATCTGATAGAATGCCTGAAGAACTATGGTCGGAAGTTCGTGACATTGTACAGGAGGCAGGGATCAAGACAATTCCCAAGAAAAAGAAATGCAAATTATCTGAGAAGCCCTTACAAATAGTTGAGAAAAGAAGAGAAGCTAAAGGCAAAGGAGAAAAGGAAAAATATACCCATTTGAATGCAGAGTTCCAAAGAATAGGAAGGAGAGATAAGAAAGCCTTCCTTAGTGATCAATGCAAAGAAATAGAGGAAAACAATGGAATGGGGAAGACTAGAGGTCTCTTCATGAAAATCAGAGATTAAAGGGAACATTTCATGCAAAAATGGACACAATAAAGGACAGAAATGGTATGGACCTAACAGAAGCAGAAGATATTAAGAAGAGGTGGCAAGGATATACTGAGTGAGTGGAGTTACTCAGTTGTGTCCAATTCTTTGCAACCCCATGAACTGTAGACTACCAGGCTCCTTCATCCATGGGATTTTCCAGGCAAGAATACTGGCAAGAATACTAGAGTGGGTTGACATTTCCTTCTCCAAGAATACACAGAAGAACTATACAAGAAAGATCTTCATGATCCACATAACCATGATGGTGTGATCACAATAGCACTCATTTCACACACTAGCAAAGTAATGCTCAAAATCCTCCAAGCCAGGCTTTGACAATATGTGAACTGTGAACTTCCAGATTTTCAAGCTGGATTTAGAAAAGGCAGAGGAATCAGCGATCAAACTACAAAAAGCAAGAGAGTTCCAGAAAAACATCTATTTCTGCTTTATTGACTACGCCAAAACCTTTGACTGTGTGGATTACAACAAACTGTGGAAAATTCTTCAAGAGATGGGAATACCAGACCACCTGATCTGCCTCCTCAGATATCTGTGCAGGTCAAGAAGCAAGAGTTAGGACTGGACATGGAACAACAGACTGGTTCCAAACAGGGAAAGGAGTACATCAAGGCAGTATATTTTCACCCTGCTTATTTAACTTATATGCAGAGTACATCATGTGAAATACCAGGCTAGATGAAGCACAAGTTGGAATTAAGATTGCTGGGAGAAATATCAATGTCTGATATGCAGATGACACCACCATTATGGCAGAAAGCGAAGAACTAAAGACCCTCTTGAAGAAAGTGAAAGAACAGAGTGAAAAAGTTGGCTTAAGATTCAATATTCAGAAAACTAAGATCATGGCATCTGGTCCCATCACTTCATGGCAAATAGATGGGGAAACAATGGAAACAGTTACAGACTTTCTTTTTGAGGGCTTCAAAATCACTACAGATGGTGACTTCAGCCATGAAATTAAAGAATGCTTGCTTCTTGGAAGAAAAGCTATGACCAACCTAGACAGCTTATTAAAAAGCAGAGACATTACTTTGCTGACAAATGTCTGTCTAGTCAAAACTACAGTTTTTCCAGTAGTCATGTATGGATTAAGAGTTGGACTATAAAGAAAACTGAGCACCAAAGAATGGATGCTTTTGAATTGTGGTGTTGGAGAAGACCCTTGAAAGTCCCTTGGACTGCAGGGAGATCAAACCAATCCATCCTAAAGGAAATCAGTCCTGAATATTCATTGATGCTGAAGCTGAAGCAGCCACCTGATGGGAAGAACTGAGTCATTGAAAAGATCCTTATGCTGGGAAAGACTGAAGGTGGGAGAAGAAGGTGATGACAGAGGATGGGATTGTTGGGTGACATCACTGATTCGATGGACATGAGTTTAAGCAAGCTCCAGGAGTTGGTTATGGACAGGGAAGCCTGGTGTGCTGCAGTCCATGGGGTCGCAAAGAGTTGGACATGACTGAGCGACTGTACTGAACTGAACTGATAAAATACTTCTTAATATATATGCAACTTATATGCTTCCCTGGTGGCTCAGACAGTAAAGAATCCTTCTGTAATGTGGGAGACCTAGGTCCAAGTCCTGGGTTGGGAAGATCCTCTGGAGGAGGGCATAGCAATCCACTCCAGTATTCTTGCCTGGAGAATCCCCATGGACAGAGGAGCCCGGTTGGCTACAGTTCATGGGGTCGCAAAGAGTTGGACATGACTGAATGACTAAGCACAGTGAAACACAGAAATATAAAGTGAATATTAACAGATATAAAGGGAGAAATTACAGTAATACAATTGTAGGGGAATTTAATATCCCACTCACATCAATGGAAAAATCATACAGACAGAAAACCAGTATGAGCAATGAGCCAATGAAGAAAGCCAAAGGAAAAATTTTAAATACCTAAAAATCTATAGGACACAGTGAAAGCAGTTCTAACAGGGAAGTTTATAACAACATAGACCTACCTCGAGAAACAAGAAAGGTGTCAAATAAACAACCCTACCTATTATCCAAAAGAATTAGAAAAAGAAGGATGAACAAACCCCCAAAGTCAGCAAAAGGAAAGAAATAATAAAATCATATATAATCATATAAACAAGAGAGAGATAAAAATAGAAAAGATCAATGAAACCAAGAGCTAGTTTCTTAAAAAATAAATTGATAAGCCTTTAGCTAGGCTTATCAAGAAAAAAAGAGAGACAATCCAAATGAATAAAATAAAAATAAAAGAGGAAAAAACAGCAACTGATAACACAGAGACACAAAAAAAATCATAAGAGAATACTATGAACAGCTATAGGCCAACAGATTCAACAACCTAGAAGAAATGGACAAATTTCTAGAAGCATACAACCTGAATCAGGAAGAAATAGACAATCTGAACAAACTGATTACTAGTAGTGAAATTGAATTTGTAATTTAAAAAATTTCCAGTAAGCAGAAATCCAGGACTAGATGGATTCACAGGGGAATGTACCAAACATATAAAGAAGAGATAATGATAATACCCATCCTTCTCAAATTATTCCAAAAAACTGAAAGGGAAAGAACTGTCCCAAATTGATTCTATGAGGCCTCTATTACCCTAATAACAAAACTAGACAATAACATTACAAAGAAAGAAAATTACAGATGAATATCTCTGATGAATATAGATGTAAAAATCCTCAACAAAATATTAGCACACTGAATTCAACAATACATAAAAAGGATATACCCTGGTCAAGAGGAATTTATGCCAGGGATACAAGGGTGGATTAATATCCACAAAGTAAACCATGTGATACATCTAATTAACAAAAGGAAGGATAAAAATCACATGATCATCTCAATAGATGCAGAAAAAGCGTTTGACAACATTCAACATCTATTCATGATAAAAACTCTCATCAAAGTGGATATAAGGGGAGTATATCTCAGCATAATAAAGGCCATTTATGATAGACCTCAGATGGTAAAGCGTCTGTCTATGATGCGGGAGACCCAGGTTCGATCCCTGGGTTGGGAAGATCCCTTGGAGAAGGAAATGGCAATCCACTCCAGTACTATTGCCTGGAAAATCCCATGGACAGAGGAGCCTGGTAGGCTACAGTCTGTGGGGTCGCAAAGAGTCAGACACGACTGAGCAACTTCACGTTCACGTTCAGCTAACATATTCAATGATGAAAAGCTAAAAAAAAAAAAAAAATGATGAAAATCTAATGCTTTTCCTCTAAAATCAGGAAAAAGACAAAAATGCCTACACTCACCACTTGTACATCACCTGCACTTAATAGTACTGGAAGTCCTAGTCACAGCGATTGGGTAAGAAAAAGAAATGAAAGGCAACCAAGTTGGAAGGGAAAAAGTAAAATCATTACTGTTTGCAGATGACATGATACAATACATAGAATACCTTAAAGTCTTTCACCAAAAAGCTATTAGAACCAATACATATATCAGTAAAGGATATAAGATTAATGTTTAGAAATCTGTTGCTTTTCTATACTTGAATAATGAACTGCTGCTGCTCCTAAGTCGCTTCAGTCGTGTCCTACTCTATGCGACCCCATAGACGGCAGCCTACCAGGCTCCGTCGTCCCTGGAATTCTCCAGGCAAGAACACTGGAGTGGTTGCCATTTCCTTCTCCAATGCATCATATCTGAAACGAGTCGCCAGTCCAGGTACGATGCCTGATAACGGATGCCTGGGACTGGTGCACTGGGACGACCCAGGGGGATGGTATGGGGAGGGGAGGAGGGAGGAGGGTTCAGGATGGGGAACACATGTATACTTGTGGCAGATCCATCTTGATGTATGGCAAAAGCAATACAATATTGTAAAGTTAAGCAAAATAAAATTTAATTAAAAAAAAAAAAAGAAAGTGAAAAGTGAAAGTGAAGTTGCTCAGTCATGTCTGACCCTTAGCGACCCCATGGACTGCAGCCCACCAGGCTCCTCCATCCATAGGATTTTCCAGGCAAGAGTACTGGAGTGGGTTGCCATTACCTTCTCCGTGAATAATGAACTAACAGAAAGAAAATTCAAGAAAGAAATCTGATTTAGCATTAAAGAGAATAAAATACTTAGGAATAAACTTAACCAAAGAAGTGCAAGACCTATACTTTGAAAAGTGTAAGACACTGATGAAGGGAACTGAAGAGGATACCAATAAGTTGAACAATATCCCATATTCACAGATTGAAAAAATTAATATTATCAAAATGTCCATACCACTCAAAACTGCTTTAATCAATCCATCAAAATACCCATGTCACTGTTCACTGAACTAGGACAAATAATCGTAAAACTTATGTAGAACCACAAAAGTCCCTGAATAGCCAAAGCCACCTTGAGAAAGAAGAACAGAGTTGGAAGTATCACACACTGTGATTTTAGACTATACTACAAAGCTATAGCAATCTGGATAGTGAGGTACTGGTACATAAACAAACACACAGATCAATGGAAGAGAATCCAGAAATAAACTCATCTACCTATTGTTAATTAATCTATTAAAAAGCAGGAATATACAAGGAAGAAAAGATAGTCTCTTCAATAAGTGGTGCTGGGAAAACTGACAGCTATATGTAAAAGAATAAAATTAGAACATTTTCTCACACCATATACAAAGATAATCTCAAAATTAATTAAAGACCTAAATTTAAGACTGGATAACATAAAACTAGAAGACAATATAGGCAGAACATTCTTTTACATAAATCAAAGAATATTTTTTGAATAAGTCTCCTAAGACAAAGGAAACAGAAGCAAAAAATTTTAAAATGGAACTTAATTAAAAGATTTTGCACAACAATGGAACCACTGACAAAGCAAAAAGACAAGCTACTGAATGGGAGAAAATATCTGCAAATGATATGACTGATAAGAGGTTAGACAGCGTATTGAAAAGCAGAGACATTACTTTGCCAACAAAGGTCCGGCTAGTCAAGGCTATGGTTTTTCCAGTGGTCATGTATGGATGTGAGAGTTGGACTGTGAAGAAAGCTGAGCACTGAAGAATTGATGGTTTTGAACTGTAGTGTTGGAGAAGACTCTTGAGAGTCCCTTGGACTGCATGCAGATCCAACCAGTCCGTTCTAAAGGAGATCAGTCCTGGGTGTTGTTTGGAAGGAATGATGCTAGAGCTGAAACTCCAGTACTTTGGCCACCTCATGTGAAGAGTTGACTCATTGGAAAAGATTCTGATGCTGGGAGGGATTGGGGTCAGGAGGAAAAGGGGGCGACAGATGATGAGATGACTGGATGGCATCACCGACTCGATGGACATGAGTTTGAGTGAACTCTGGGAGTTGGTGATGGACAGGGAGGCCTGGCGTGCTGCCATTCATGGGGTCAGACATGACTGAGCGATTGAACTGAACTGAACTGAACTGACTAATACAAAATATATAAACTTATATAAATCAATACTGGGCTTCCCTGGTAGCTCAAAGGTAAAGAATCTGCCTGCCACTGTAGGAGACACAGGTTTGATCCATGGGTTGGGACAATCCCCTGGAGAAGAAAATGGCAGTCCACCCCAGTATTCTTGCCAGGGAAACCCCAGGTTGCTTAGACAGAGGAGCCTGGTGGGCTACAGTCCACGGGATCGCAAGAGTTGGACACAACTTAGTGATTAAACAACAACAATACAACTGAATATCAAAAAACAAACAACCCAATTAAAATATGGGCAGAAGACCGAATAGATATTTGAACACAGAAGACATACAGTTAAAATGCACATGAAAAGATGCTCAACATCGATAATTGCCAGAGAAATGAAGATCAAAACCACAATGAGATATTACCTCACATGTGTCAGAATAGCTAACATCAAAAAGGCAAGAAATAACAAGCATTGGTTAGGATGTGGAGAAAAGGGAACCCCCACGAAATGTTGGTGGGAATATAAACTGATTCATTTGCTATCGAAAACATTTTGGAGATAAAAATTAAAAATAGAATGACCATGTGATCCAGCAATTCTACCCTTGATAATTTGTCTAAAGAAAATGAAAACACTAATTTGAAAAGATATACACATCCCTATGTTCATTGCAGCATTATTTACCGTAGCCAAGATATGTATGTAAGCAACCTGTGTCCATTAATAGATGAATTAATAAAGAATATGTGTACTTTATATGTGTATGTGTATAACCATATATGTAGTTCAACCATATAAAAAATAATGAAATCTTACCATTTGCAACATCATGGATGAATCTAGAATATATTATACTAAATGAAATATGTAAGACAGAGCAAGACAAATATTGTATGTTATCAGCTATATGTGGAATCTAAAAAACAAAACAAGTGAACAAACATTGCAAAACAGAGTTAAAGACACAGAGAACAAACAGGTGGTTACTAGAGGGGATGTGGGTGGTGAGAGGAAAGAAATAGTTAAGGGACATCAAGAGGTAGAAACTTATGAGTTTGGCATAAAATGAATCATGGTATAAAATGTACAGTGTGAAATACAATCAATAACTACGTAATATCTTTGTATAGTAAATAACATAGCTAGACTTATGGTGATCATTTTGAAATGTATACAAATATCATTACTTTGTACGATAGAAACAAACATAAGTTCAGTTCAGTTCAGGTCAGTCGCTCAGTTGTGTCCAACTCTTTGTGACCCCAGGTGAATCGCAGCAGGCCAGGCCTCCCTGTACATCAACAACTCCCGGAGTTCACCCAAACCCACGTCCATCGAGTCGGTGATGCCATCCAGCCATCTCATCCTCTGTCATCCCCTTCTCCTCCTGCCCCCAATCCCTCCCAGCATCAGAGTCTTCTCCAATGAGTCAACCCTTCACATCAGGTGGCCAAAGTACTGGAGTTTCAGCTTTAGCATCATTCCTTCCAAACAACACCCAGGACTGATTTCCTTTAGAATGGACTGGTTGGATCTCCTTGCAGTCCAAGGGACTCTCAAGAGTCTTCTCCAACACCACAGTTCAAAAGCATCAATTCTTCGGTGCTCTGTAACAGTGCGTATTTGTTCCTTGCTCTGTGTAGTAGGCCATAATGGCACCCCCAAGATGTCCCTGTCCCACTCCTTGTAACCTATGGATGTTACCTTACATCATGATAGAGACTTTGCCACAATTAAGAATATAACATGTTAAGAATATAACTCAACATGCAAAAAACAAAGATAATGGCATTTGGTCCCATCACTTTACGGCAAATAGATGGGGAAACAATGGAAACAATTACAGACTTTCTTTTTTGGGGCTCCAAAATCACTGCAGATGGTGACTGCAGCCATGAAATTAAAAGATGCTTGCTCCTTAGAAGAAAAGCTATGACCAACCTAGAGAGCACATTAGAAAGCAGAGACATTATTTTGCCAACAAAAGTCCATCTAGTCAAAGCTGTGGTTCTTCTAGTAATCTTGTATGAATGTGAGAGTTGGACTAGAAAACTCTTGAGAGTTCCTGGGACTGCAAGGAGATCCAACCAGTTAATCCTAAGGGAAGTAAGTCCTGAATATTCATTGGATGAACTGATGCTGTAGCTGAAACTCCGATACTTTGGCTCTCTGATGCAAAGAACTGACTCACTGGAAAAGGCCCTAATGCTGGGAAAGATTGAAGGCAGGAGGAGAAGGGGAAGACAGAGGATGAGATGGCTGGATGGTATCACAAACTCGATGGACATGAGTTTGAGAAAGCTTTGGGGGTTAGTGATGGACAGGGAAGTCTGGCGTGCTGCCATCCATGGGGTCAGACACCATTGAGTGACTGAACTGAACTGAAGTTAAGAATCTTGAGATGAGATTACCTTGGATTATCTGGGTGGGCCCCTTGTAATCACAAGGGTACTTATAAAAGTGAAGCAGAGGAGTCAGATGACAAAAGCAGAGAGACAGAGAAAATGTGATTTGAAAATGCTCTAGTACTGGCTTTGAAGACGGAGGAAAAGGGCCACGAGTCAAGGGCCGCTACAGGCTGCTTCTGGAAGCTGGAAAGGACAAGAAAACAGATACTCTCTTGGAGACTTCATAAGAACCAGGACTACTAGAACCTTAACTTCATCCTAGTGAAATATATACAGAATTTTGGCCTCATGAACTGTAAGTTTGTGTTGTTTAAAGCCATAAAGTGTGTGCTAATTTGCTACAGGAATAATAGGAACCTAAGACCCTCTGTGATGGGAAAATATTAAATGATTAAAAACACCAAAAAACATTTCTATACCCATCTCTGGATGCCACGGCTGGTCCCCAAGCACAGCTTTGAGAATTTATTCTCCAATGAGGAGGAAGATCAAAGTAGGTGGTGAGAAAAAACCTTAGAAGCATGTATTTGTTTATAGGAAGAGATTTCCTGGTGACATTCTGTATTTAAGCTATTTTTCAAGGTGCACTAGAAAGCGATTGGCCCTAGAGATGTGGGTTTAAGATCCAGCTCTGTCACTTGCTATGTGACCTTGGACAAGTCACTTACTCTCTTTGGCAGTAGAGCCTTACAGTGCCAAAGGGAATAGAAGATCTACCCAGTCACATTTAATTGGCCCCAAGGAGGCAAATCTAGCCTCTGTTCATTTGGATTTAGTAAGACATTTACTATAAGCTTGCAATAAAACTATCCAGTAAGAAACCCAAGGGGCTGCTCTGTCTTACAGACAGCTGAGGTACTCAAGGTACAGAGCTGTTATGCAACTTTGAGACCTCTTTCTGCAGGGGAGACGCTGTGATTATGCCAGTCAAACCATGCTACCAGGTCCAAGACCCAACAGCTAGGTGATTATTTTCAGAAAGATGGGTTAGAGGTTTGTTCTGTTTTGGTTTTGCTTTTTTGAGCTATCCTCTTAGATTAATCACAAAGGCCCTATAGGCACACCCTGGGTTTCTAGTATTGTCATTTTTGTGATCTTAACAATAATAGTAATAATAATGGCAGATTTCTATGAATAATAACATTCTGCTACCTGTCCACGGGGAAGGCAATGGCACCCCACCCCAGTACTTTTGCCTGGAAAGTCCCATGGACGGAGGAGCCTGGTGGGCTCCAGTCCATGGGGTCGCTAAGGGTCGGACACGACTGAGCGACTTCACTTTCACTTTTCACTTTCATGCATTGGAGAAGGAAATGGCAACCCACTCCAGTGTTCTTGCCTGGAGAATCCCAGGGACAGGGGAGCCTGGTGAGCTTCCATCTATGGGGTCACACAGAGTCGGACACGACTGAAGTGACTTAGCAGCAGCAGCTACCTGTCCAAGGCCAGTCCTTCTCTTGTATTCCCAATGTTTTACTCCATCAATTCTCCCCATTTTCCCTTGCATTATCAAACATGGATCACACTCAAGTTCTCCATACACTAGCAAGTGAAAACAAAGAGGTAAACACATTTTTGGAACTCTGTTACCTATGTGAACTACTGACTGATCTATTTCTTCCTTTCTTTTATCCAACTGCTCCAAATGCTATCTACTCTCACAACTTCCTTATGTTACCATCTATGAACTCTTGAACATCTTTCTTTCTTACAATTAACTCGAATTATACACTACACAACTGAACCTCTCTTAATTGACACCTTCAAAACCCCTCGACGTTCTTCATTTATTCTGACTTCTCTGCTGTGCATAATTGGCCTTTCCTTGTAAATATCACCTCCTTTAGTTTGGGTGACTGTTCCTTATTCTGATTATTCTCCTACATTTGTCAATTCTTCTATGCCCTTTGTTCTTGACTTTCCCTCTTCTCCTTGTCCCCGGCTGTGGCTGGTCACAAGGTCCGGCACTTAGCACTCCTCTTCTCCCACCATCCTTTCTCCTTGAGCAATCTCCTCTATTCTTGTGGCTTCACCATCATCCACATGCTACTAACTCCACTTCTGACCACTATTTCAATTCCCATTTCCACTTTTCCAAATGCAATGTGATTATCTCCACAGGGATGTTCACATGACATACCAAAATAGGTCAAAATCTGAACTAATGTTCACTTATCTCAAAACTGTACAGAGTGATGATTAAGAACGTGGCTTTTCAAGTTTTATAGGCTTGCATTCTGGTGTCAGCTTCTCTCTACTTTAGCTGTATAACCCAAAGAAATTTACTTTTGTGTCTGTATTTCCTCAACTGTGAGATGGAGAAAATAGCAGTACCTACTCCACAAAGTTCCTGAGAAAGCTAAAAGAGAGAATGAACCCAAATTGTCATTCTTAGTGCCTGGAAAATAGTTTTGGTTCAATAAATATGAGTGCCGTTACTGCACCTGACTAACCCTTCTTTTTGTCAGTCAACCTCAGTTGGTCATTCTTCACGTCACCATACACCCAATCAATTGTTAAGTATTGAAAATTCTTCATTAATAACATGTCTTGTTTCTATTTCCTGCTTTTCACGTGATCAGCTATTTCATTAGGAGCAACTACAGCTTGCTGTCCAGTAGCTTCACCTTTGTCTCTCCATCACTTGCATTCCATCCTTTCTTTTTGAAGAACAGATTCAATGTGTCATTTTTCTGACCCAAACCTTCAATGACTTCTTATCACATAATGAATAATTGGCATTCAAAGCTCTCTAGGATTATGTTTTTACCTATTTTCCCAGAATTATTTCCAACAACTGTCCTATAAACATCTCATACTCTACCTAAACTTCAGATCAGATTAGATCAGATCAGTCGCTCAGTTGTGTCCGACTCTTTGCAACCCCATGAACTGCAGCACGCCAGGCCTCCCTGTCCATCACCAACTCCCGGAGGTCACCCAGACTCACATCCGTTGAATCAGTGATGCCATCCAGCCATCTCATCCTCTGTCGTTCCCTTCTCCTCTTGCCCCCAATCCCTCCCAGCATCAGAGTCTTCTCCAATGAGTCAACTCTTCACATGAGGTGGCCAAAATACTGGAGTTTCAGCTTTAGCAATCCCAGGGCTGATCTCCTTCAGAATGGACTGGTTGGATCTCCCTGCAGTCCAAGGGACTTCTAAGAGTCTTCTCCAACACCACAGTTCAAAAGCATCAATTCTTCGGTGCTCAGCCTTCTTCACAGTCCAGCTCTCACATCCATACATGACCACAGGAAAGACCATAGCCTTGACTAGGCGAACCTTTGTTGGCAAAGTAATGTCTCTGCTTTTGAATACTCTATCTAGGTTGGTCATACCTAAACTTACTGCATCACAAATAATTATCTCGCTTTTCTGACCCTGTACCCTTGGTTTTGTGCTGCCATTTCTGGTTGCTAAAATTCCAGCCTCCCTTTGAAGTTCAAGTGAAATGGAATTAGCTCTGACTTAGTAATTCTTAAACATTTTGAATTATGACCTTCTTAAAAATCTGATGAATATAAAGATTTTCTTCAGGAAAGATGAAAATGAGCCAACAGAACATCTGCATATGATTTCAGAGGTTCATAGACCCTCTCCTCCATTCCTTTTTGCTGATCATTGAATTACAGTTTATTTTAAAATTATGTATTTTTTGACTGCTAAATTCTTAAAGCATAATGTATCTCTTTCATAAAACTCAGCATGTTATTCCCTGTATTTCAGTTTCAACACTGGCTTTCCTTAACTTCTAGAAAAATGCTTTCTTTATTGTTGTTATTATTGTGTGTATTTGTGTTTGCTATTTAATGAGATTCAAAGATCATCAACATTAGAATCATAAGAGATTCCTGGGTGCAACTCCAGGTCTCCTAAATAAAAATGCTATGGGCAAGGGACCCAGAAACACTTTGCTGTAAGCTGCCCCATTGACATACTCGTGAAATCTTGATCTCACCCTATGCCTGAGCTAGCATCACAGATGCACAGGATGTACAGAAACAGCCTTGGTTCCCCCACTCCCAACCCTTTTGGTCTGATGCGACCAGGAATTGTCATGGACACATTACTTCTCCTGTTATCTTCCATCAGTTTAATTGGATTATGTCTACACTAGCACCCTCTGGATTTGAGACAAGGAATGTTATGTGCTTGAGTATTTTATCTAGGTCCCTGGCTCCTTCGTTGCAGATGACTTGTTCTTTCCAAATCCCTATCCTGCATTGGTGAAGTGGTTTCTGCTTAGTCTTAACTTGATATGTTAACACACAGTTTGGAAAATTCCAGCAAGTCTCCTAATGGAGCTTGCCTGAATTATGATAGCAATTTGGGTAAATGCCTTATCGTCTCTCTCTGACTGTGAAGTTCTTAAGCGTAGACTAAACCAATTTCCAGGTTTGGCATAGCCATTGTATTGCTTTATTTTACGCAGACAGATGAGGTCTCTTTCTTCTCCCTCCCCATCCCAGAAAAGTCAGAAAACAGTCAGCTTCCTTTTCTCCTGTCTACAACCTGACCATTTAAAAATTCTCATCTCTTTCTTGAAGCTCTTCCTGAGAAGTTCTATGTACATTGATTTCTCCCCTTCTGACCTGCCCAGGGCACTTCTGGTCTATTCCAAAGATTCCTTTTTAACCTGCGATTATATTATATAAGTAGTATGGCATAATAGTTAAGTTTATGGGCTCTGATTCAAGCAAGCTAGGTTCTAAAACTCAACCCTAACACTGCATAAGAGGTCTTAGCTCTGGGACTCAGTTCAACATCTGTAAAATAGAAGTAATATAATACCTACTTCGTGGTGTTTTATGAGAACTCAATGAGATAATGCATATAAAGCCCTGATCATATGCTCTGGATATAGTAAACACTCAATAAATGTTAATTTTAGAGTGATGCTATGTATAAATCAGAGTAGGCCAAGTTATGCTATGGTAACGAGTAACCTCAAAACATTGCTTCTCATAGAAACAAAAGGTTATTTCTCACCCATGTTACATATCTCTTGTAGCCAGTTAGGAGTCAAACTCCACATTGCTATGCTCTGGGAACCAGGCTGACAAAGGAGTTATTGTTGGAACATTGCCAGGCATTGCAGTAAAAGGAAAGAAACCTATTGTAAAGCAAGAATTAGCTCCTACAACTTCTGCCTGAAATTGACGCATGACAATTTCCAGTAAATTTCACTGGCCAAAATCACAAGGCAGGGTCTGACTTTAATGGGGCAAAAAAGAATAATTTCCCGTCAGGAAGGGAAGAGGAAGAAAGAGTTATCTTTTAAGACTTTTGTGTATTTTAGTTTTCCATCATCAGTTATTTGACTGACATATCTTTTGTGTCCCTTAGAGTTGAGCACATAGTAGGAAGCAAGTATATATTTTATTGATGGATAGTAGGTGTTCATCATGTCTCTACGTTTTGAATTGAGTTGAATGATTGAAGGAGAAATTCCTCTGTGATATATAGCAAGTGTCTGAAAATGTCAACTGATGAATTGACAGCCAAGGATCAGAGATCCCCATTTCTCTAAAACAAATGAAACCATCCACCTGGCACAATTTTTTTTTTTAAATGTTTAACTTGAGAACTGTCGAAGACCACCTTTTTCTCAAATTTTCTTATTAGTTGTCTGCAAAATCTAGGATGTTGCCGTCATTTTTACATTTAGATCCACGAGTGTAAGACACACAAAATTTTTTATTTCTTCCTGAGTCCTGGCCAGCAATTAGCACCCAATGTCTTTAAGTTACCTTCAGATAAACATGTGGCCAAAACAGATGGGCACCCAGTAGATATAGCTTCCTGCTCTTATAAAAGATGATTCCCTATTTAAATAAATGTTACAGAGAGATGTGGATAGTGCAAAAGCACAAGTCTTTAAAGAAAATAAAATCCCCCAGGAATTTTTGTGTATCTCTGTAATTATTTATTATTATCGATTATCTTGCCTGGGTTTTATCCCTAACCTTGAGTACATTTCTTTCAAGTCACTTTCAGTCTTGAAACTTAGAGTCAAAAATTTTTCCTGGGGCATATTTGTGGCTCCAGTGCTTCTGTGTCTTCACTAGATATGAATGTCCCTGGAGTCTTTCTTCTGCCAACAGCAGATTAAGACTCTGTTGGGAGAGTCTTTTGCCTCTCATGAGTTTTCTTCCTCAGTCGGCAGTGATCAGACGTCTCACATGACCTAACTACCAAGTTCTTCCATCTTGGCACTAGAAAGAAATTTCCAGCAGGAGAAAGCTATTTCCTTTCAAGTTCCCTACTTGTAACTTACCTTCTTCTTTATCCATAGGGCAGAATCCCAAACGGGAGTAAAACACTTAAGGCTGCTGGTCTGGGGTGGCGGGATCCAGGGGGGAAGATCAAAGGGCTTCATAAAATAAAAGGTTGCCAACCTATTTACTAACTCATTTTTTCTTTCCTTTCTTCCTCACTTCCTTCTTTTATTCTTATCAATATTTTGACTGAATTATGTGTAAACCAAAATTTGAATTGAATCCCTTTAGCAACCAGCTCTTTTACAACCTGCTTTTGATACAGTGCCTGCCTTTAAAAGCTCCATGTCTCTTTCCCATGCAAGCCTGTAGCAAAATATATCACTATTTAAATATACTTATAACTATCTTACTTTCTATTACAAGTCAGGAGAGCTAGAATGAAGAATTTTCCACTTTTCTTTTTTACTGTAGTATCGCCAGACATTAACAAATTTAATGCCACGTAGAAGGTCTCCAGTAAATAACTGTAGGTGAAAGCATGAATAAATAGCATGGTGATGAACAGACACTGAACCGAGGCAAAATTACTGAGCTCAAAACACAGTTCCACACTCTGTAACTTTTTCTAACTCAATTTTCTTATCTGTGAAATGGAACATTACCATTTGGAATAGTCAGGGTTTAGCTACAGATAACGAGGAAGGCAATGGCACCCCACCCCAGTACTCTTGCCTGGAAAATCCCATGGACAGAGGAGCCTGGTAGGCTCCAGTCCATGGGGTTGCTAAGAGTCGGACACGACTGAGCGACTTCACTTTCACTTTTCACTTTCATGCATTGGAGAAGGAAATGGCAACCCACTCCAGTGTTCTTGCCTGGAGAATCCCAGGGATGGAGGAGCCTGGTGGGCTGCCGTCCATGGGGTCGCAGAGAGTCGGACACGACTGAAGCGATTTAGCAGCAGCAGCAGCTACAGATAAAAAGAACAGTTGAGGTATTTTGAGCAGAAAAGGATTGAGTACAGGAATCAGGTGCTTACAAAACTGTTGAATGATGAGAGGAGCAGGCTCTAGGCTCAGCGTCTACAAATAAGTTCCAAAATACCACCACTGTGTGTGCTTGGTTGTTTTAATCATGCCCAACTTTTTGTGACCCTATAGACTGTAGCCCTCCAGGCTCCTCTGTCCAGGGAATTCTCCAGGCAAGAACACTAGAGTGGGTTGCCATGCCCTCCTCCAAGGGATCTTCCTGACCCCAAGGATCAAACCCATATCTCCTGCTGTCTCCTGCACTGCAGGAGGATTCTTTACCCAGTGAGCCACCTGGTACTGACCCACTAAAAGAACTCTCACACATCTACCATCAGAAAGCTGGGGAAGCAAGAGGTTGCTGTCTTAAGTTCTGAATTCAAGATCAGATCATCTTAGTAATAGATGAATTCCAAGAATCAGGAAGTCACCAGAATACTTGGCCCTAAGAGCACCTGAGATGGAGCAATCTAAAGCAATCATTACAACTGCAAGTTTTAGGGTCAAACTATTATACAAACTGGATCTGTCACAAGGAATAAATGGCTCATTTACCTCTCCTTATCTCCCTACCTAACTCATCAAGGAGTTCAAGTGTCAAGAAATCTGACTGGATAAACCAGAACTGCATCCAGACTGCAAAGCATCCTGGGAAATCTATCTTCAGCTTTTTAGCCACTGTAGTACAGGAAATAATCCTAGGAATGGGTTCAGTGGACATTGAGCTGGCCAGGCTATAGTTCCCCACCCCCTCCTGCCACAGGATTTCAGTAAATGAAAAGGCTTCAGCAGAGTGCTTGAACATAAGGGGCACTCACTCAGTGTTACTTGTTATTTTTTTACCTAAGAAGATCTGTCACACTGGCTTGTGTAGTGATCCTTCATATACATTTTATGAGCACTACAGGCACTGACTAGCAAGTTTAGTGAATGAATCTTTTAAAAAGTTATTTTATGCTTTTTAGTACTGGACATGAGCAGAATCTGTACACCCTTCCCCGTGTCCCACATTCTTGGCTCTCTTCAGATGACTGAAAGTGAAGGCAAAACCTTTTTTTCCAGTCTTCTGGCCAAATGTTGCAGTGCTCCCGCTGGGGGCTTCCCTACAGCTCACCCTCCTGGAATCCAAAGGACGTGCAGTTTGGTTGATTGCTTCAAGCTGCAGTTATCTCAGGGACTTCCCAGGTGGCTCAGTGGTAAAGAACCCGCCTGCCAATATAGGAGCCGCAGGAGTTGCAGGTTTGGTCGCTGGGTCAGGAAGGTCCCCTGGAGAAGGAGATAGCAACCCACTCCAATGTTTTTGCCAGGATAATCCCATGGACAGAAGAGACTGGTGGGCTATGGTCCATTGGGTTGCAAAGACTCAGACACGACTGACATGCATAAAATTATCTCCAGGATGTGAGAGCTGGACTGTGAAGAAGGCTGAGCACCGAAGAATTGATGCTTTTGAACTGTGGTGTTGGAGAAGACTCTTGAGAGTCCCTTGGACTGCAAGAAGATCCAACCAGTCCATTCTGAAGGAGATCAGCCCTGGAATTTCTTTGGAAGGAATGATGCTAAAGCTGAAATTCCAGTATTTTGGCCACCTCATGCGAAGAGTTGACTCATTGGAGAAGACTCTGATGCTGGGAGGAATTGAGGGCAGGAGGAGAAGGGGACGACAGAGGATGAGATGGCTGGATGGCATCACTGACTCGATGGATGCGAGTCTGAGTGACCTCCGGGAGCTGGTGATGGACTGGGAGGCCTGGCGTGCTGCAATTCATGGGGTCGCAAAGAGTCGGACACGACTGAGCGACTGATCTGATCTGATCTGATTTTGTCCTTTGTGTTTTAGGGGCAGACAGTGTAGGTGTGTGTGTTTCTTTGTGTGTACATGTTTCTCTTGTGTGCCCATCTACTATACGCTCCTCAATCAGATATCTTTTCTTCTCTGGGATCAATTCCAGATCTCTCCTTCTACTCTTCTAAGAGCAAGTTCTCTGAGGATATTATTTTCATGTCAGACAAGTCAATCCTTAATATTTTAGGTGTATCATCTACATGCTAGTTCCTATGCCAGGTCCTATAGATCAAGGAACTTAATGGTTAATTTAGGAAAACCTGTGCAGTGCTCTAGCAATGAAAAGTAGAGAAACCAAAGCCTTATTTCAGTTGAGAGTCATGGAGGATGTCTCTGAAAATAAAAGTATAAACTGAGAACTAAATGAAAAAAGATGAATGAGAGTTAGCCAAGTGACATAGGCTTAAGGCATCAAAAGTATAACCTATAGAAGGAAAGGGGTGAAGCTTTCACTAGGGGTGAAGTTAGTGGTAAAGGACCCATCTCCCAAAGCAGGAGACATAAGAGACTCAAGGTTCAATCCCTGAGTTGGGAAGATCCCCTGGAGGAGGGCATGGCAACCCACTCCAGTATTCTTGCCTGGAGAATCCCATGGACAGAGAACTCTGGCAGGCTACAGTCCATAGGGTCGCAAAGAGTTGGACACAACTGAAGTGACTTAGCACAAGTGCACACATGGAAGGAAAGAAATATGCATAAGGATATCTCCCCCCCACAAATAAATTAGTGGTTAAAAGATAGATTGTTCAGAGAAGTAAGTGGAGGGTCAAGTTTCTGTTCCTCCACTTCTTGTCTGCTGTTGAATGCAGTCTTGGTGGGATTGTCAGGCTAGATGTCCTGCCTTTCCATGGCCGAGTTGTGAGTGGATGAAACAATCTAAGCCAATCAGATACTTTCCCTGGAATTTGAATCTTAAGTGGATTTAAAAAGAGACTGGAAAAGGCTCAAGTTTTCCTCATGGTAGTGGTTCTCAGCCATCCATTATTTTAAGATACATTGGTTTCTATCCTTTCTGAGGTTCCACCCTCTTCCCTCTAACTCTGTGATATACCCTATGTTCACTAACAAATTTTATTTTTTGCCCAAGTTGATCTTTGGTGGCTTGCAACTAATAAATTTGGTGAGATAAAAGAAGCAAATTTTTTTTTTGCTAAAAAAAGTCTTTGATAGCAGATTGAAGAGAAAAGTAAGAGCTCAAGGGCAAAGGGAACTGGAGACTAATAAACGAAATCTATCCTTAAAGTGTTCGACATTAAAAATCCATAAAGCACTGGAAAATTAGGAAAGAACAGAAGAGGGGAAAATTCAGTTGAACCACATGGTGAGGTTGTTTGTACTCCTACAAATAAGACCTCTTCTCTAAACATTTGTCTCCAAAGCCTTTTTCTACACTAGAAAATGCTGAATATATAGACTTTCGGGTATATGGAGGGGGTTGGGCAATTGAAATGGGTAAATGGATTGAGTTCCACATTTGCATTGTCCTGGTGTAAAACAATGACAACTTGTGTGAAACTGAGAGAAATTCAAAGATAATGGTAACTGAAAGGCAGAGAGAAGCACGAGATTATAAGCTTATCTATGAATTTTCAGGTATACTTCTAAAGGGCCGTGGAATAGGAATCTGACCCAAACTTAGTTGGACTTTCTGAAGACAGAATGACCCATAAGTTGACATCTCTCAGTGCATCTGTGACTTAGGAGAAAAGCCTGGTGGACGATGCAACATGTTAATGGAAGACACTTTGCATGATGGGATTATGTGTGACTTGTATTTTATTTGTATTTGTGTGTGTGCTAAGTCACTTCATTCATGTCCAACTCTGTGATCCTATGGACTGAAGGCTGCCAGGGTTCCCTGTCCATGGGAATTCTCCAGGCAAGAATACTGGAATTGGTTCCCATGTCCTTCTCCAGGGAATCTTCTCTACCCAGGGATCGAACCTGTGTCTCTTATGTCTCCTGCATTGGCAGGCAGGATCTTTACCACTGGCTCTGTCTTTTCATAAATTCCAAATTTTCAACAATAAATTATAACGGGAGAAATAGTATTTCAAGTATTATTAAATACACGATCCTTTTAGCTCACATGACTGCTGTGAGGACCAAATTACATAATGTCTAAAATATTCATAATTCTTTCTATGTTCAGTGCTGGCACTGTTTACAGAGCCCAAGGTGCAAGGTTGCAGAGGAACAGCCTTACTGACTGGGTAGAGGTGGTTTGATACTTTATCCATTCTCCTTCCAAGTTCTGTTGCCTCCTCAGCACCATGATTGTTTCCAGAGGTGCTGTATAATGCAAACATATTGAGGGTACTCTTACTCTGAGTAACTGTTGTTACCTGCAGGATGTGAACCAGCATACTTCTACCTACTCTTGAAGGATTTATTTGGCAGTTTGAAGAAGCCTCTCATAGCCACTCAGCCAAGACAGGCTTCTCTGGCATCCAGCACCCAGGACGACATAGTGAGGACAATTCTTTGTATGACAAGGCCAGGCCAAATCAGCACTGGTCACCGCAAATGGCCAGTCAGTCAGTCTTCAAGCCTTTGCAGCGTGCAGAGGGTGCCCCTCTAGCTGCGTTTCTTTGATGAAGTCCTGGGAACAGTGGGCCCTACGCTGGGGTTCCTGATTATGACCTGGGACACCACTGACCTCATAGGAGCAAGCCTCTGGAGGCCACTATCAGACCCTGAAATCTTGCCACCAGTATTTTGGGGTATGAACAGCCTTGAGAACTCTGAACAATTTCATCCATGATGGCTTATATTAAAGACTTAGAAGCAACCAGCTAGTTCAAGGAGAGTTCAAATATCTTCAACTGAGGAGTGGGCAGCTCAGCTCAAGTCCAAGATCATCTCCTTTGTCTATTAGTTCCCTAGACTTTGTGAAAACATTCATTGTCACCTTACTTGCAGTTTCATGCTGCTTTGTGTATACCTCATTTGTAGCATTTATCACACTCTGTGGAAGTATACATATATATGTATTTATCTTTGCTCAGAGGACTGTGGGCTCCCAGAGAATAAACACTGTTCACCCATCACAGTGCCTGACATATAAAAGCCTCAGTCACTGTCCATGAAGTAAATGATTTCCTCATCTCTTCATTCAACAAGTCTGTGTTGCATATCTGCGCTGGGCCAGGTACTGTACAAGGCACTTGGGACGTGGTGATGAATGAGACAAAGAGCAGCCTCCATGGAGCTTACCTTCTTGTGGGGGATGACAGGGGAATGCAAACACATTGTCATTAATAACTGTCCAATATCAGTGGGTGTCCAGAAGATAAACAATGCCAGGTGGAAGGGAGTACTCCTTCATATTGAGTAGCCTGGAGAGGCCTCTGTAAGGTGCTCACATTTGAGTAGATGCTAAGGCAGTGTGTCCTGAGTAGAGGAAATAGCAAGAAAGGAGGCTTCAGGGGGTAACCCTGAAGTCTCCTTGGGCCATCAAGGAGGCCGGACAGGGAATGGGAGAGTACTAGGAGGCAGGATTCAGGGGACCCATGGGGGCTGGATGATGCAGGGTCATAGACCGAAGGCTGGATTCTACTCTGAGTGACCAGATGAGCCATTGGAGATTTCTGAGCAGGTGAATGATGTGATCTGATTAGTGTTTCAAATTGCTTTGTGAGAATTAATCGGAGAAGTTCAAGGGTACAAGCAGTGAGAGCAGTAAGGAGGTGATTATTAGACCAAAGAGATGTTGAGGGATTTGCTTGGATGGTCATGCCCTGGACCGTGCAGATACGGAGCATGGTCAGGAGAAGGATATATTTGACTATTTTTAGGCTGCAGGAAGAAGGCAAGCTCTTAGCTGGACAAAAGTTTAAGGCTGAAAACAACAGTGCCCAGTTTGCAGCATGATGATGGAAATCTGGGTGAGGCAAGAGATGAACAGCATCCGAAGGTCAGAGCAGATGTATCAGCCTAGCTGTCTGTCCCCTCCTTGAAGCAGGATGAGAAGGCTGGGGGCTGGAGGGCACCATAACAGCTTAGCCAGGGCCCATGCTGCCCCCACCGCACACTTTCCCCAAAGCCCCACCAGGTGAAGAAGGGACTGGGATTCTGGCAACAAGAAGTGCTGAGATCGTCACCTCAGCTCCAGCAGCTGCTGCGTCTCCACTGACCTCCTCCCCAGAGGACAGAAAGTCAGAGCAGAGGTAATGCCACTGCCCCAAGCCCAGCCTGCTTCTCCCGTGCTGACGGGAACAGGAACATGGTTTTCTTGGGGAGGAGGACACCTTCTGTTGTCTCCTGGGCTCTCTTCAAACAGCTGGCTGTGCATTTTTGTGTTTGCGTGTGTGGAAGTTGGCTCTGGTGCTGAGCACCCAACGTCAGGGCTGAGTCCCACTCCCTGGACCGAATCCCCCAGCTCCTGAGTGTCATTTTTATTTACTCGCCATTGCTGAGGGCTGCTGGAGAATGGCAACAAAAGTGCTCACGTAAGGGTCTGAGGAGATTTATTCCACTTTCATCTTAGTGCTCGTTAAAAAAGCATGTAAAAAAGGCTGCTGGGAGGTGATCCAGAGCAGACCTAGCTGAGAGAGTGCAAAACTCCTACACGGAAACTGCCAAGGGGTATTTACGACCATCAGAGTAAGGCCAGATGGCGCCACTGCCTAGCAGCCAGGGCCCAGAGAAATCCAGGCAAATGTCTCCAGCATCTTTCCAGCATCACCTCACACACCTACTTCACAAAAACCTCTTTTCTTCCAATCGTCCATGGCCTCAGCATTGTACCCACAAAGATGCGCTCATTTCCTGCACCCCTTCCCTCACCTGAAGTGTCCTCTTAGTCTTCCTAAATCTTTCCCATCCTTAAAGGCACACACTTGATCCCACCATTAGCAGCCTGCCCTCCCTGGTTTGGTTTCTGTTAAACTTCCTGTGCATGTGTGCCAAGTTGCTTCAGTCATGTTCAACTCTTTGCCACCCTTTGGACTGTAGCCCACCAGGCTCTTCTGTCCATGGGATTCCCCAGGCAAGATTACTGGAGTGGATTGCAAGATCCTCTTCCAAAGGATCTTCCTGACCCAGAGATTGAACCCATGTCTCCACATTGGAAGGCAGGTTCTTTACCACTAGCACCACCTGAGAAGCCCCAAGTGAAAGTGTTAGTGGCTCCGTTGTGTCTGACTCTTTGCAACTCCATGAACTTCCTGTAATGGACAGGAAGCCCAGACTTCCTGTCATGGACCCCAAAGACATCCGTATCCTATTCCTATCAATCTGTGACTATGTTACCTTATGTGATCAAAGGCACTTTGCAGGTGTGAGTAGGTTAAGGACAAGGAGACGATTTGTATTGTTTGAATGGGTCCAATTTAATCACACCTGTCCTTGTAAGAGGGATGTGGGAGGATTAAATCTGGTAAAAAGAGATGTGACAACAGGACCAGAGGTGGGAATGATGTGCTTTGAGGGTGGAGGGAGGGACCAGAAGCTAAGGAATGCAGGAAGCCTCTAGGTGCTGGGTGAGCTAAGGAAATGAAAGTGCCACTGAAGCTTCCAGTAGGAATGCAGCTGTACCAACACCTTGATTTTAGACTTCTGACTTTCAGAAATGTAAAAGAATATTGGAAAAGGCAATGACACCCCACTCCAGTACTCTTGCCTGGAAAATCCCACAGACAGAGGAGCCTGGAAGGCTGCAGTCCATGGGGTCGCGAAGAGTCAGACATGACTGAGCAGCTTCCCTTTCACTTTTCACTTTCATGCATTGGAGAAGGAAATGGCAACCCACTCCAGTGCTCTTGCCTGGAGAATCCCAGGGACAGAATCTATGGGGTCACACAGAGTCGGACACGACTGAAGTGACTTAGCAACAACACTGGTATTGTTTTAAGTCACTAATTTTGAAACAATGTGTTAGGCAGCCATAGGAAGCTAGAGCATTCTCCCTTTTTTGAACCCGCCTTTGCACTTCAGTTTGCTATTTCATCACCTTTGACTCTTACTGTTCCCATATCTACTTCTTGTCTCTTCAACTGGCCTGGATGCACCCAGAAACTCAGGAGACACAACTCACGTAGCTTGTACTTGTCCTTGGCATTTAACATAGGGTTGTGGCTCAGAGGTTAAAGCGTCTGCCTGCAATGCGGAAGACCTGGGTTCGATCCCTGGGTCCGGAAGATCCCCTGGAGAAGGAAATGGCAACCCACAATGGCAACCCACTCCAGTATTCTTGCCTGGAGAACCCTATGGGTGGAGGAACCTGGTAGGCTACAGTCCACGGGGTCGCAAAGAGTGAGACATGACTGAGCAACTTCACGTTCACTTTAGCATATATTGCACACTCCATTAGTACTTGGACAAGGAACCATGTCAAATGAGGGAAGCATCTTAGAAGAATGGGAGCCGCCCAGTCAGCCAGTGGGTGCACATTTCATCCCTGCCTGGCCGGCTAAATGTGCTCTTATATTCAACAACTTTCTTAGGGCTTCTGTGGCCCAGGCACCGTTCGAGATTTAGAAATATAATGGTAAGCTGGACAGGTAGGGCTCCTTTTACAGGAAGTTCACAGGTGAGTGGGAAGGACAAATAGGCAATAACAGTGAAATGTGTGCTTGGGAAGCTATGGGAGCTGGGCAGAAGCAACTAATTAGCCTGTAGAATCAAGGAAGTCTTCCTAGAGTAAGTGACATTGAAGGTGAGATCAGGAGGATGAGTAAGAGTGCTGAGAGAGCAGAGAGTGTGATGGGATGGGGGCATAAAAAATAATGTGCTAAAAAACACAGAGGAAGAGATTTGACACTAATTTTCATGGCAGTATTAGTCACAGTAACCAAAAGACAGAAGCAACCCAAGTGTTCATTTATGTATGAGTGGATAAACACAATGTGGGATATACATACAATGGAATATCATTGTCTTTCTAAAAGGAAGGAAATAATGACATTGCTATATGAATGAAACTTGAGGAAATTATGCTATGTGAAATAAGTCAGTGACCAAAAGAACAGATATTGCACAATTCTATTCATATGAGGTGGAGAAGGCAATGGCAACCCACTCCAGTACTTTTGCCTGGAAAATCCCATGGATGGAGGAGCCTGGTAGGCTGCAGTCCATGGGGTCACTAAGAGTCAGACATGACTGAGCAACTTCACTTTCACTTTCATGCATTGGAGAAGGAAATGGCAACCCACTCCACTGTTCTTGCCTGGAGAATCCCGGGGACGGGGGAGCCTGGTGGGCTGCCGTCTATGGGGTCGCACAGAGTCCGACACGACTGAAGTGACTTAGCAGCAGCAGCATTCATATGAGGTATTTAGTAAACTAGTCATATTCACACAGAGGAAAAGCAGAATAGTGGATGCCAGGTGCTGGGGGAAGGAGGGTGGGGTTTATTGTTTAATAGGCTCAGAGTTTCAGTTTTGCAAAATGAAAAAAAAGTTCTGTGGATAGATGGTGGTGATGGTTGTCCAACAGTGTGAATGTACTTAATGTTAACTTCATATATTTTTAAAAAGTTAAAATGGTACATTTAATTTTAAATATTTTATTGCGATTAAAATATAAATTCAAACCTGGACTGGTGATCTATTTCACATATGTTAATATACATGTTTCAATGCTATTCTGTCAAGTTGTCCCACCCTCGCCTTCTCCCACAGAGTCCAACAGTCTGTTCTTTACATGTGTCTCTTTTGCTGTCTTGCATATAGGGTCATTGTTACCATCTTTCTAAATTCCATATATATGCATTAATATACTGTATTGGTGTTTTTCTTTCTGACTTACTTCACTCTGTATAATAGGCTCCAATTTCATCCACCTCATTAGAACTGATTCAAATGTATTCTTTTTAATAGCTGAGTAAAATTCCATTGTGTATATGTACCACAGCTTTCTTATCCATTCATCTGCTGATGGACATCCAGGTTGCTTCCATGTCCTGGCTGTTGTCAACAGTGCTGCGATGAGCATTGCGGTACACGTGTCTCTTTCAATTCTGGTCTCCTCAGTGTGTATGCCCAGCAGTGGAATTGCTGGGTCGTATGGCAGTTCTATTTCCAGCTTTTTAAGGAATCTCCACACTGTTCTCCATTGTGGCCGCACTAATTTGCATTCTCACCAACAGTGTAAGAGGGTTCCTTTTTCTTTGCACCCTCTCCAGCATTTATTGTTTGTATACTTTTTGATGACAGCTATTCTGACTGGTGTGAGATGGTACCTCATTGTGGTTTTGATTTGCATTTCTCTGATAATAAGTGATGTTGAGCATCTTTTCATGTGTTTGTTAGCCATTTGTATGTCTTCTTTGGAGAAATGTCTGTTTGGTTCTTTGGCCCATTTTTTGATTGGGTTGTTTATTTTTCTAGAATTGAGCTGCAGGAGTTGCTTGTATATTTTTGAGATTAGTTCTTTGTCAGTTGTTTCATTCGCTGTTATTTTCTCCCATTCTGAAGGCTGTCTTTTCACCTTGCTTATAGTTTCCTTCATTGTGCAAAAGCTTTTAAGTTTAATTGGGTCCCATTTGTTTATTTTTGCTTTTATTTCCATTACTCTGGGAGGTGAGTTATAGAGGATCCTGCTGTGGTTTATGTCAGAGAGTGTTTTGCCTATGTTTTCCTCTAGGAGTTTTACGGTTTCTGGTCTTACATTTAGATCTTTAATCCATTTTGAGTTTATTTTTGTGTATGGTGTTAGAAAGTTTTCTAGTTTCATTCTTTTATAAGTGGTTGACCACTTTTCCCAACACCACTTGTTAAGAGATTGTTTTTCCTCCATTGTATATTCTTGCCTGCTTTGTCAAAGATTAGGTGTCCATAGGTGAGTGGATTTATCTCTGGGCTTTCTATTTTGCTCCATTGATCTATGTTTCTGTCTTTGTGCCAGTACCATACTGTCTTGATGATTGTTGCTATGAAGTATAGCCTGAAGTCAGGCAGGTTGATTCCTCCAGTTCCATTCTTCTTTTTCAAGATTGATTTGGCTATTTGAGGTTTTTTTAATTCCATATTAATTGTGAAATTATTCTAATTTTCTGAAAAATACTGTTGGTAGGTTGATAGATATTGCACTGAATCTATCGATTGCTTTTGGTAGTATACTCATTTTCACTATATTGAGTCTTCTGATCCATGAACATGGTATATTTCTCCATCTATTTGTGTCATCTTTGATTTCCTTCATCAGTGTCTTATAGTTTTCTATATATAGGTCTTTTGTTTCTTTAGGTAGATTTATTCCTAAGTATTTTATTCTTTTTGTTGCAATGGTAAATGGAATTATTTCTTTAATTTCTCTTTCTGTTTTCTCATTGTTAGTGTATAGGAATACAAGGGGTTTCTGTGTGTTGATTTTATATCCTGCATCTTTACTGTATTCATTAATTAACTCTAGTAGGGAGGGAGGTGGCAGGGAGGGTCAGGATGGGGAACACATGTACAACCATGGCTGATTCATGTGAATGTATGGCAAAAACACCACAATATTGTAAAGTAATTAGCTTCCAATGAAAATTTAAATATACAAAATTTTAAAAAACAGAAAAAGAAGAAAAAAAGTAAATTTGTTAAAAAAAAAAAAATAGCACAGATGAACTCATTGGCAAAGCATAAATAGAATCACAGATGTAGAGAACAAACTTATGGTTACCAAGGGGGGAAGATGGGAGAGTGGGATAAATTGGGAAACTGGGATTGACATAAATACACTATTATGAACAAAATAGATAACTAATGAGAACCTGCTCTGTGAACCTTATTCAGTCAGAACCTACTCAGAGAACTCTACTCAGTGATCTGTGGTAACCTAAAAGGGAAGAAAATCTAAAAATGAGTGGATATATGTATATGTATATATGCATATATGGGTTCACTTTACTGTACAGTAGAAACTAAAACAACATTGTAAAGAAACTATACTCCAATAAAACAATTTTTAAATAAAATAAAAAACACAGAGGTTCTCACTTCTGTACACAAGTATCTGTAATTATCATTAAACATCTTCCACCTGTAAAGACCTGCTTCCTGCCTTGGAAGCTTCATAGTTAATGAGGGAGAAATTAAGTGAGCCAATCATGTGAACCAACTTTGTTGGAATAGCTTGGTTGTCTTCTGTCTTTGGCTGTTTTCCATTCTACCAGTGTAAGAGTTCCCCTTGTATCCACCACGCCTCAGCCTTCCTTGTTCCTGGGTCTGTAGGAGTATCCTCAAAAGAGCCAGAGCCTTTCACAAATCAGTCACAATGATGACTGTTGCTTGATGCAGTCTTGGCCTGGCTTATCTGTGGATCTCAGAACTTGGGTGCCTCTAATAATTCTTGTCTAGAATGCCAGCAGAGTGAGTCACCAGCTTGCACTCAGACTTGGACCACCTGACCTGCCTCTTGAGGAACCTATATGCAGGTCAGGAAGCAACAGTTAGAACTGGACATGGAACAACAGACTGGTTCCAAATAGGAAAAGGAGTATGTCAAGGCTGTATATTGTCACCCTGCTTATTTAACATATGCAGAGTACATTGTGAGAAACGCTGGGCTGCAAGAAGCACAAGCTGGAATCAAGATTGCCAGGAGAAATATCAATAACCTCAGATATGCAGATGATACCACCCTTATGGCAGAAAGTGAAGAGGAATGAAAAAGCCTCTTGATAAAAGTGAAAGAGGAGAATGAAAAGGTTGGCTTAAAGCTCAACATTCAGAAAATGAAGATCATGGCATCTGGTGCCATCTCTTCATGGGAAATAGATGGGGAAACAGTGTAAACAGTGTCAGACTTTATTTTGGGGGGCTCCAAAATCACTGCAGATGGTGACTGCAACCATGAAATTAAAAGACGCTTACTCCTTGAAAGGAAAGCTATGACCAACCTAGATAGCATATTCAAAAGCAGAGACATTACTTTGCCAACAAAGGTCCATCTAGTCAAGGCTATGGTTTTTTCAGTAGTCATGTATGGATGTGAGAGTTGGACTGTGAAGAAAGCTGAGCGCCAAAGAACTGATGCTTTTGAACTGTGGTGTTGGAGAAGACTCTTGAGAGTCCCTTGGACTGCAAGGAGATCCAATCAGTCCATTCTGAAGGAAATCAGCCCTGGGATTTCTTTGGAAGGAATGATGCTAAAGCTGAAACTCCAGTACTCTGGCCACCTGATGTGAAGAGTTGACTCATTGGAAAAGACTCTGATGCTGGAAGGGATCAGGGGCAGGAGGAGAAGGGGACGACAGAGGATGAGATGGCTGGATGGCATCACTGACTCGATGGACGTGAGTCTCAGTGAACTCCAGGAGTCGGTGATGGACAGGGAGGCCTGGTGTGCTGTGATTCATGGGGTCGCAAAGAGTCAGACACGACTGAGAAACTGAACTGAACTGAACTGAATGCAGGAGACCTGGGTTTGATCCCTGTGTTGGGAAGATCCCCTGGAGAAGGGAAAGGCTCAGACCAGATCAGATCAGATCAGTCGCTCAGTCGTGTCCGACTCTTTGCGACCCCATGAACCGCAGCATGCCAGGCCTCCCTGTCCATCACCAGCTCCCGGAGGTCACTCAGACTCGCATCCATTGAGTCAGTGATGCCATCCAGCCATCTCATCCTCTGTCGTCCCCTTCTCCTCCTGCCCTCAATCCCTCCCAGCATCAGAGTCTTCTCCAATGAGTCAACTCTTCGCATGAGGTGGCCAAAATACTGGAGTTTCAGCTTTAGCATCATTCCTTCTAAAGAAATTCCAGGAAAGGCTACCGACCCCAATATTCTGGTCTGGAGAATTCCATGGACTGACTGTATAGTCACAAAGAGTATAGGGTATGGGGTGTGGAGAAGGGATAGGCTACCCACTCCAGTACTCTTGGGCGTCTCTGGTAGATCAGATGGTAAAGAATCGACCTGCAATGTGGGAGACCTGGGCTCAGTCTCTGGGTTGAGAAGAGCCCCTGAAGGAGGGCATGGCAACCCACTCCAGTATTCTTGCCTGGACAGTTTCCCCAGCAGAGCCTGGCGGGCTACAGTTTATGGGGTTGCAAAGAGTCGGACACGACTGAGTGACTAAGCACAGCCAAGAGCAACTGCACCTTTTTCAGCATTGCAATTAGGAGTTTCCTAATGTCTCCTTCTGGTAAACTCAGCTAATCAGCTCTCTCTGTCACTGGTGAGGAAAAAAGACTGTCTTAGGGCCCAGACTCTTTAGAAGGGGCTCACAGCAGAGGGACAGGACCTGCAATCACTCAGACCTCCAACTTGCTCCCTTCCCTAGCAGGGATCGTAGATTCGCTAGAGGAAGTGCAGATGGTGTCCAGGGGAGCCTTGCTCTACACCAGGGTGCCCTGTGCCCATCCCATCCTCAGACCCTGTGCCTTAGCCCAGATTGCCTGCCAGATTCACTATTCACATGCAGAGACCTCTTTCCACAGATTCCCATTCTCTCTCTTTTCTGTGGGGTCCCCTTCTCATACAGTCCATCAAATAACATTGATGGAGCTCTGCATTCCAAATCTGGTAAAGTTTCAGATTATTCCCCTTGGAACTCCCAAGTCCCAGGAAATCACAGGATGGTGCTTGACACCTGTAAAGAAGCACCTGAACATTTCACGACAGTGAGAGTGATTTTCTCTGCCCAGAGTACAGAGAAGACCTCCAGGACACTGTTGCTTAACCTCAAAGTTGTCATATTCTAGTCTCAGACCAGCCACCCTTTTACACCAATCTGTACTACAATCTTTTAAGTGCTTTGTTAGTACTTTTGAATTACATGGTGCAGGAGAATAGAGGCAGAAGAGATCGATTCTGTCTGGGGGTGGTTGCTCAGGAGAACGGAGTAGGGATGGGGAGATACCAGTGCTCCTGGACATCAACTGAGTGTTGTGTGTGGCAGTCACAGCCCTGTTACCACTCGTCTCATTTCTGTACACATTCACACATCCTGCGGATCAACCCTCCTCCTGAAACATAGTGAGGGCGTGAAGCCACACTGAGTCAGCTGGTCAAGAGGGGAAGCCTTGGACTTGGAGCCGAGGGCCTGGGTTCACGTCCTGACACCACCCAGGTCCTTTAGCCTCCTGGGACTTGGTCTGACTATTTTCAGGAAGATACGTACCACCACCAATACCTTCACTGCCTTTCCTTTTTTGGCTCCATGAGAGTCGAATGGGATTGTGTATGGGAAAATGCTGTGAAAGTTATCTAACACTCTACACATACAAAATAAGAATAAAAAGGATGGTAAAACAATAAAAATGCTTATTATCAAAAAGAATAATGATAAAAACTCAGCATAAATCAGTGGGCCTATGAAACAGCTGATTACTATCTTCCAGTTAGCATGTTATGGCATTTGTTATGGCAAGAGAAGGCTTTGTTTGGGAAGGAAAGTCTCAAAACTACATATAAGTGTCCGTCTGAGTGATGAGTCAGGAAAGATAGAGGGTGTGTTCTCACCCTGAGCTGTTGGGAGGTATCCTGAGTGACCTGAACATCAACCCACTGTGCTAGTTGCTCCAAAAGTAAAAAACAAAAATCCAGCAATCTCAGAACATGCTCTATGTCAGACTCTTATGGAATGCAAGAGTCAACAAACAGTTTTTCCACTTAAGTTGCAGTTTTCTAGAACAGAGCTCCTGCAAGAGCAGAGACTTGGTGCTCACTGCTCTACCCTCAGTCTTGAATCTTCCCTCTCAGTTTCCCTCCCAGTTCTCTTGTGCAGGGAGGCTCCTCTCACCCACTGCCGCGCCACACGGGAAGCAAAGGAGGCTGTTGGCTCACACCACACTCAGCTAAGTGACAGAGTTGTTAACAGTGAGGTCGGGGAAGGTCAGGTAAGCTAAGCAGGCCCCGCGTTGCCATGGAGTTTGTTGAATTAGACGCAGAACAAGGAGATGCTCGTAAGATGAGGTGACCCTGGCTGCCTGAGCTACATATTCTCCCTGCCAAAGGTGCACACACAGAAACCCTGCTAGAAAATCACCTGGCCTGGCTTCCTTCTCCTTTGACTTGTAGGGGCTGGGGAGGAAAGGGGGTGTCTTAGGTTCAGGGGGCAAGCATGGAAAGATCCAGCTAGAAAGGCCCAACTAAAGGGTAGAAACCGAAAATCAAGGGCAGCCAGCAAATTCAGAGTGTAGAACCAGGGCTAAAATGGTGAGTTGAAGCTGAGAAACAGAGCTAGTGTGGAGAGGTATAGATGATGTGTGAGAAGGTGTGGAGACCATGACTGGCATGCCAGCCTTGCATTTGTCCGTTCCAAGATATGGGGTCAGGTGGAGGAGGCTTAAAAGCTAAGCCTGGGGGTCAGGGCCCATCTGCTCCCCTTGAAATCACTTACATACTTTTTTTTTTTTTTGGCCACACCACATGGCATTCAGGGTCTTAGTTCCCTGACCAGGGATCAAACCCATGCCCTCTGCATTGGAAACATGGGGTCTTAACTGCTGGCCCACCAGGGAAGTCCCTACACACACTTTTAACATTCATGTTCTCAGCATCTGTACTCCCAGATCCCCACACAAGACCCACCTTGTGGCTGAAAAGTCTTTACAGTCAGCACCCACTTCTCAGATCTGCTTGGCAGATGGTCATGTTGTTTGATGGGAAATGCACCCTTAGGAAGAGAAATCAGTTCCCTTGCTGGGTGCAGCCTCAGACTTTATCACTCCTGCTCACATGTGATCCCACAGACAGGCTTCCTAGGCAGGTTGCTGAGAAGTGTTTATCACGGAAACACTTGCCCACGTTTTCATGGGAGAAAAAGCAGGGCTAAATTGCCTCTAGGAAAAGCTTGGGTGGATGAGAGTCCCTGATGACACTTGACTCAAAGCTTGTATTGTGTTTTATTATTGCTGATTTCAGAGCGTGATAAGCAATATCCAAGTTAATTTATCATTGGCCTTCACCTTATACTTCTGCAGGATTTGCAACTTTTCCCCCTCCTAGTTCCCAGAAGAGAATAGCGAATATTTCACATTATTAAGCACTTTATGGACAAGATTCAGAGGTTTAAGACCTGGTATCTAGTAACTTCCCAGTGTTAGGGTTTTGGAAGTGACTTTTCTATATTTTGGTGTTTTTCAGGTTGCTTTTGTGGACTAGGCAGTTTCTCTAGTCTAGGTTTTCTTCCTTTTCTCCATATCCAATGTATTCACTCACTACATTTGAGAATATACTACATGCTAGATGCTCTTCTAAGTGCTATGCTAAGTCACTTCAGTCGTGTCCAACTCTGTGCAACCCCATAGATGGCAGCCCACCAGGCTTCCCCGTCCTTGGTATTCTCCAGGCAAGAACACTGGAGTGGGTTGCCATTTCCTTCTTCAATGCATGAAAGTGAAAAGAGAAAGTGAAGTCACTCAGTCATGTCCGACTCTTAGTGACCCCATGGACTGCAGCCTACCAGGCTCCTCCATCCGTGGGGTTTTCCAGGCAAGAGTACTGGAGTGGGGTGCCATTGCCTTCTCCCTTCTAAGTGCTGAATGATAGTAATAAAGAGAACCATCAAAAATCCCTGTCCTCAACACATATATGGAATCTAGAAAGATGGTACTGATGAATCTATTTGTAGGGCAACAATAGACAGGCAGACATAGAGAACAGACTTGCGGACACAGCAGGGGAAGAAGAGGGTGGGACGCATGGAGAGAGTAGCATGGAAACAGACACTAAATAAATGTAAAATGTAAATGTAAATAGATGGCCAGTGGGAGCTTGCTGTATGACACACAGAGCTCAACCCAGTGCCCTATGACAACCTAAAGGGGTGATATGGAGTTGAGGGGGTGGGACGGGGGTTCAAGAGGGAGGGACATAGGTATACTTATGACTGATTCAGGTTGTTGTAAGGCAGAAACCAACACAACATTGTAAAGCAATTATCCTCCAATTGAGAATAAAATCCCTGTCCTCATTGTTCTAGGGACAGAGTAAAGGGGCAAAGGAGGTGATTAAATAGTTAATCCCACTAAAGGACCATAGTAAAGGAAAAAGCATGGGAGACCCCTGTAAGTTAATGATCAATCAAGAAAATAGGTTTGCTTAACCACAAAACCAATCAGTCTCGCTTAGGAACAACCATGCAACACAAGTATGAGACTGGCTTTGACTGGGTCAATGTTCCTGTCGATAGGTCAAATAGTATAAGGTGTGGGAAATGGCCATTGTGTTTACGGTGATCTTGATAAGATGTTTTGGTAAAGTGGCAGGAAAAAAATCCTGATTCGAGCATGCTAAACAGAGATAACGGGGAGAAAAAAATAGAGAAAATGAATGTCAGGAGTTTTTCAGACCAATTTTCTTATAAAGATCAAGGGAGAGATGGAGGTGACTGTGCCAGGAGTAGGGCTTCCCTGGTGGCTCACGGGTAAAGAGTCTGCCTGCAATTCAGGAGATGCAGTTTTGATCCCTGGGTTGGGAAGATCCCCTGGAGAAGGAAATGGCTACCCACTCAAGATACACCTGAAACAACCGAGCCCACACACATGTAAGAGGAGTTAAGTCAAGGGAGGTGCTTTTTCCCCCCTTAAATACGGAAGAATTCATGGTATGGATGAATGCTGATAAAAATGATCCAGAAGAGAGGAGAAAGATGATGTTTCAAGAGAAAGAGAGGATGGTTACTGCACAAATGTTCTTGAATAGGAGTAAGATGGGTTCCAGTACACGAATAAGCTATTGGCCTTGCTTGGGTCATGAAGAGGTCATGGTTCTTACTATATAAAGGGAAGACAATTTATTTGCACATGAGTTGGTACCCACAGGAAGCCTTGGAAAAGTAGGATCAGCTCCTGGGACAGACAACTGTGAATAGTCTTTGCCCACTGAAAAACCATGCCAACCACACCAGTATCCCTTAGGGGAGGAGAGGGAGCACCATTGATTAGAAGATATACAGATGCTGCAATGTGAAATAATCTGACAGATAGAAATAAGTTTAGGACACAGGGCTTCTGGTGTCTATTGCTATCACCTTGATATGAGTCATGAAAGCAAAATATTTCCCACATAGTGGATATTAACCTAGTGGCTTATGTTAAACTATAGATCCAAGGAACATGTTCTGACCAAGCACATTGAGCCTGGAACAGAGTGGTCACTCCCTAAATAGTTGTTACAAGGATGAACACAGGAATGCAAGAAAGCATGAATAAATGAATTACAATCTTGACCTTCTATCTGATACCAGCATACACAGATAAGCAATTGTTCTATGTTCTTTTTTTCTATCTTATAGATAATACAGAACAGCTGAAGTATCATAGGCTTTGGAGTTGGACAGATAAGCTGGACTCCCAGGTTGCATCTCACTTAAATGTGTTCCTTAAACTGTGTGAGTCTTATCCATAAACTGGAAATAGAATAGTTCCTAACTTACAGAGTTGTTGTGAAAAAATAAATCAAACCAAGAATACTGTGTTTCCTGTAAATCATCTGACACATATTAGATGTTAAATGCTGACTGAAAAACAGCTCTGCTTAATAACCTGGTAACATTCAATGACTTCTCTATCTGCAACATCTTTAGATTTTTCAGTGCAAGCCAGCCCCTGAGATAAGGAGTTCGAGAAGGTCCTAACAAGCTATGGAAAGTCCTGCTTTTTTCTTAGAACATAAAAAATTATTATTTCACCCTCATTTCAACTTGGTGATTAGTTCTTACATGTTGGATACCTTCTAGATTTTAACTTTTTTTTTTTTTTTTGCATCTGCAAAGTCCTCTTCTCCCAATGGCTATGAGATGGAGATTTGGAGATCCTGCTTTCCTTTAGTGAAGTTTCACCCTGGAACACATTTCTTAGATGTGTAAGAAGAGAGAGACACAGGACCACACCCCAGGTAGACCCACTTTGTTGCACAAGAGAGAGTCATCCACAGGATCAGTAACAGGGATTCCAGTGTGATTTCTTCATCCCCATTAATCTCATGTGACTAGAAGGAGATTTGTTTGATGTCTCTCTGCAGACATAGTCAAGAACACTCGGCAGGGGTTGTTGAAGGCATTAAGGATGTTCTCACAGACTCCCGAAGAGGCTTGTAGTGAGAGATGTTTCTCAGGAATTCAGGGTCACCTGCAAGGACTAGTTAGTCATCTGAGAGAATGTAAGCTGCTTAGAATCAGGATTCCCCATGTTTTTAACAACCATGTGAGGATGGTTTATGCACACTGAAGCTTTTGTGGAATAAGAAGAATGTAAAAAAATGGAGCGGAGACTGTAAGAATGTAGGCAAAGGATAGGTAACGTCAGGGCAGCACTCCACCCAGTGAAAACTGGCAACATCCAAGTTCAAGGGGGAGTGTTCTCTCCAGGCATTTGACTCCTTCCCTAACACAAATATACCCATGAGTTTCCCACCCCAGGATACTCCAAAAGACTCCTCTCCTGAGACACTGAGCCCTGCTCAGGCTGCCCAGACCCTAATTTTTGCCTGGCGTGAACATTTTATGATCACACAGGTAGCATTTCCCTGCTTTTTCATACGAGGTACCATGGCTCCAGCAGCAACCCGAGGAGTCCAGAAGTAGGTACTCAAAGTAGAGCTCAGTTCTCAAGCCTCCCTGAACATCATGAGGGTTGATGAGACAAATTCCTCAAGGCCCAGTGTAGCCCTTTTCCACAGACTACCTGTTGAGGCGCTATCTCACACTGCTCCCATCTCTACACATTTACCCCCAAAGAAAGAGGGTTCTCAGAATGGAGTGGAAGCCTAGAGGAATCTCACAAAGTCACTGGGACAAAGGATTGAGGTCCGAGAAGAGTGGAGGATGACAACACACCAGCCACAGTGATGTTTATAGACTAATGCAGTAGATTCTGGAGAAGGCAATGGCACCTCACTCCAGTACTCTTGCCTGGAAAATCCCATGGACGGAGGAGCCTGGTGCTGCAGTTGCTGGGGTCGCTAAGAGTCGGACACGACTGAGCAGCTTTGCTTTCATTTTTCACTTTCATCATTGGAGAAGGAAAGGCAACCCACTCCAGTGTTCTTGCCTGGAGAATTCCAAGGATGGGGGAGCCTGGTGGGCTGCCATCTATGGGGTCGCACAGAGTCAGACATGACTGAAGTGACTTAGCAGCAGCAGTAGATTCTAGGCTGATGATCTTACATGGCTTGCCTCAGTTTGGGAGATAATCACTTGACAAAGATGCTGTCATTATCCCTACTGTAGAAAAGATGAAGCTAAACCTTGGAAAGTTTGGATACTTTGCCAAAGTGATACACGTAATAAGTGATGATACTGGTATATTAGAAGCCTGTAAGCCTATGTTCTTAACTAAGTGACATGGCTACTTTGTAAGCAAGAAAGGGACAACATATAGGTGGTGGGTAGGTAGATACCTCTTGCCTTGATCTAGGAGATGACTTGATTCTAGCCCAGCTATGGGGATGAGGACCTGGAAAAATTCAAGTTGGGAGAGTTTCATGGTCTGCCTCACTTCCACTTCCTCTAGAATGAGGGAAGTTGCAAGGAGTTGGTAGCTGTAGCTTGTGTTTAAGAGGTTTGAGGGGCTACCTGTGCCAAAAAGGATGGAGACAGGTGAGTGTTTGAGGAATTTCATGTTTAAAATGCAAAGTCGTGTTTTTTTCTCAGGAAGTGTGTGTGTGCTTAGTTGCTTCAGTCGTGTCTGACCCTTTGCCACACTATGGCCTGTAGCCGCCAAGGCTCCTCTGTGCATGGGATTCTCCAGGCAAAAATACTGGAGTGGGTTGCCATTTCCTTCAGGGGATCTTCCCAACCTAGGGATAATACCCATGTCTCCTGTGTCTCCTGCATTGCAGGTTGAGTCTTTACCACTGAACCACCAGGGAAGCCCTCTCAGGAACTGAGAACACAAATTTAAACATGCCTCTGATGGGAAAGCACTCTCAGCCACCAGGTGCCCCTCCCATCACCTTGGGCAGCTGAGCTCCCAGTCTTCAGCACTCTGGCCTCTCTAGCAACCTCCCCACCATCTCCATCAGTCCAAAGCTGGACAATCAGAAACTGCAGAGCCTCATTTCTCCTCTCATTGAATATCAGACTTTGAATGAGGACCACTCAGCAAAACTTGTCCTCCCAACCCTGAGAAGGGATGCTCAGAGAATTCACCATCATTTCTCAATGGAATTTTTCAGAACAAGAAATCGGAGAATCCATTCTAACCAGCAACACTTGATGAGTCTGAAGGCTTTGTTAGAAGTCAGCCTTTCTCCAGTTCAGTTTTGAGTTGGAGACAAAAACTGAAAACACGGTCCTGACTTCCAGTGATTCACTCATAACTTCTCAGCCTCACTGTGTATGGGGCACAGACGGAAAAGTGTATGAATCAGACCTTGGCATCACAGTATACCTAAGGAGACTTAGAGGACAAGGGCAGGCTGCAATTCTTTTCCCCAAGAAATGTCCCTTTTATAGATTCCAGAAAACATCTCAAGCTGAGGGCAATTTTGTGCACAAAGAGGACGGTGTTACTCCAAGGAGTCCCATAGTCAGTGTGTGAGGTCGTTTTGGTTTTGTTCCTGGGCTCCCCTGGTGGTTTAGCAGTAAAGAATCTGCCTGCCAATGCAAAAGACATGGGTTCGATCCCTGGGCAGAGAAGATCCCTTGGAGAAGGAAACGGCAACTCACTCCAGTATTCTTGCCTAGAAAATCTCATGAACAGAGGAGCCTGGCAGGCTGCAGTCCGTGAGATCTCATAGAACTAGACAAGATTTAGCAACAACAACAACAAAAATTGCTCCTACATGAGATCATATCCAGAGGCCTAAAGTGTTGTTCTGTGCTTGGCCACCTATGGGATCCTCACCCAAGTTTGGTTCACAGTCCTGGGGTCATCAGATACCCATTCTCACAAAGGGCACAAATATGGGGGCAGCCAAACTGTGTGTCTCCTCGGAGACACATCCCTCTCCCCATGCAGGTGAGCACAGACCACTTCAGGCTGCAGAGATCGCTCAAGGTCAAGTCTCAATGCTGCTCCCAGGCTTGTTTCAAAAGAGTCTGGTTGCTATCTCCAAAGACTCAAAGATCACACAACTTTGCTCTCTCTCCTCCAAGGGCCGATCAAGAGGCTTAAGCTGAAGCAGGAAGGATTTGGGCTTCGAACAGCTTTTGAAGAAGACTTGTGAGACTCAGTTTAAAAAGGGTAAAGAGCTTCATCTTCAGGGGTTTATGGGCAGGTCCACTGGCTTCCTTTGGGAGAATCTGAGAGCATCTTACCCCAGTTTGAGGAAGTGGGTAGATTGGGAGTCCAGAGAAGATCTCTGTCCCTCCTTTTAGCTCAGGAGATCTATGACAAGTAAATACCAGGGTGAAATTAACTTATTTTAATGTCAAGGAAGCGGGCAGCCTGCCAGGGCTCTGAATCTGAGAGCCCTCACTCTAGGTGTGGACACTTTGAGCAGCCCCTGATGCAGCCCCAGCTCCTCCTCTGCCCTTCCTTCCCTTTCTACCTTTGCCTCTTCCTCCCCTTTGCTGGCCTGGCAAGGTTGTTCCCTGGCAGAACCCTAAAGCTGTCCTCTGGCTGCATCACGTTGGCAGACACCCCAGCCAGGAAGAAGAGCTGTGGAATTGATCAAATATAGATGATGTCATGTGAAGGAAAGCCCAGGAGTGTGCACAATGCTAGGGGTGAAGAGTGGAATATTTAGCTACACCAAAGAGGTCTAAGTATGGTATGTCAGGATGGGTGTGAGTGTGTCTGGAGATAAACAAATGAAATAACAGGTCAGTGGTGAGGTCAAAGTGCTGTGTCCACAGGGATCTGAGGCTGTCGGCAGAGACAAGAATTTCCATGAATCAGATGAGAATTGTTACCCCAGGTATACTCAGTAAGGCAGTCAACATTCAGAAAATAAATTCATTTTCTGCTAACAGTAATTGCATAGAAGGACCTAAGAGCAATTCTATCTTAGAAGAAGGTTTAGAATTCAGCTCATGTCCACTGTTAATTAAACATTCCCCATCTCTTCACCCACCACTCCAGGCTTCCTACGTCTTCCCTGTGGAAAAAGAGGAATGTGTTTCTAGGGATTGGCCCATAAACCACTTCCATTCCCCACTTGTCCACACTCTTCATGCCTACAAGTCAAATTCCCACATCCCAACTCTTAACCGCATACACAATTACACATACACACAAGCTCCCCACTCATTGGTCTGCTGACCACATCCACACATAGCATCCATGTAATGAGTTTTTGTGCCATAGATCCCTTTGGCAGTCTGATGGAACCCATAACCCCCACCCCCCAAAAAAAACCCCATTTTTAACTGTGTGAGATAAAATACAAAGGAAAATAATTATATTAAAGTTCAGTTTTCAAAAATATTTTAGAAATGAATCTGTGGTTTGGAAATATATGTGCTCCCTTATTAAAACTTTAAATAACATCTAATGATGGATTTTATAACTAATGTTGTAGTGGCTATAAATGATATTTTGATTATGTCTGTAAGAATCATAAAATGATATGAAATATCTGTGATTTCTATTGGTAATAAAATCATCGACACTGCTAATACTACTATGGATTGTTGCCTACATTCATGTTGGAGGAAATGCTACATTTCAGCTAGAAGTTAATTTAGTTGGAATTAGATAAAGATTTAATTTTCTTTTTCCTCTTCCAGTTCATGGACCCTCTGAATTCTTTCCATGGACAGCTTAAAGATCCATGGATCCCAGATTAAAAGTTACCTGGACTTATCTATCATATATACTTATAGCAATAAATACATTCATTTGCTATACTTACACTTATCCACTAATTCTCTCTCTCTCTCTCTCACACACACACACACACACACACACACTCACTTCCAAATCTTATATCAATAATAACCAACCAACACTCCCATGCATATACAGTTGTATGATGGTAAATGTTTAACAACCAGCTCTCCAGGTAATAAAGGTCCTGATTTGCAGCATTTGCACCTTCTCTGGGATGAATACTCCCACCATGACCAATTTCAAGTTACCAACAGATATCATGAAACTTGAAGTTGGATGAGATGACAGGCAACAGCCTGTTCCACCACACAGAGTAGGTGTAAATAACCTCCAGATGCAAACAAGAGTGAAATATAAAATAATTAAAAATGAATGAGTTTTAATTATTATTTTTATATAATTTATGTCATTGTAAGTGCATACAATTTAATTTTTAATATTGGTTGATTTTAACAACCAACTTACACAATTCCTAAGTTTAACAGTCGCGCCCACAGGCCAGTGTAAGCCAGCTCCAGCACACACTGCTCGTGCTTTCATATTCATATATACCAAACCCTCCAGTTATTTTCCACACACAGATCCAATCATCCATTTATTCATGTATGTCCCATGTTCCTGAACCCCCACTCATGAACATACACTCTACTAACACCTTCATCCATTTTCACTGGTACACATATTCATAACACTTTTATCTGTTCATATATACCCTTGATGTACATAGCACACACTGTTATTTATACACATTTACAAACCCACAATCCATAGGCATCTTCAAACTTATAAACCAAACCTAACTAACAGAACACATTCATTTATACAAACACAGCTCATCCTCAGTTGTGACATATTCATGTACATACCATTCCCATAGGCCCTAAATTCCCCTTTTCAAAACACACACACTGACACCCCTTTCACATACATTCCAAAGATTCTTAAACAGGTCAGTGTACACAGCTACACCATGCACTCATGTAACACCAACAGTGCATTGTTAGTGTGAAAGCATTAGTTGCTAAGTAGTGTCTAACTCTTTGAGACTCCATGGACGGTAGCCTGCCAGGCCCATCTGTCCATGGAATTCTTGAGGCAAGAATACTGGAGTGGGTAGCCATTTTTTTCTCCAGGGGATCTTCCTGACCTAGGAATCAAACCTGGGTCTCCCACATTGCAAGCAGATTCTTTACTGTCTGAGCCACCAGGGAAGCCTGAATAGTGCATTCAATTCAGTTCAGTTCAGTCGCTCAGTCGTGTCTGACTCTTTGCGACCCCATGAACTGCAGCACGCCAGGCCTCCCTGTCCATCACCAACTCCCGGAGGTCACTCAAACTCACGTCCATGAGTCAGTGATGCCATCCAGCCATCTCTTCCTCTGTCGTCCCCTTCTCCTCCTGCCCCCAATCCCTCCCAGCATCAGGGTCTTTTCCAATGAGTCAACTCTTTGCATGAGGTGGCCAAAGTATTGGAGTTTCAGCTTCAGCATCAGTTCTTCCAAAGAGCACCCAGGACTGATCTCCTTTAGAATTGACTGGTTTTATCTCCTTGCAGTCTAAGGGACTCTCACATTCAAATACTCACAATTTTCCTACTCCCCAATAATGAACACACAACGAACTTCCATTCATAATGTTCATGTTCGACCACCTACCACATATATTATCCGTATGGTCTGGTGCATATAGATCCCCACATGTTAGCTACACACACCACTCACACATTCCTCATATTCTTACACCTTCCTGCCCCTCCAACACTCCCGCAGAAACACACAGATTGAAACCTGGCATCTCTTTCAGGGCAAGGCTGCTGTCGGCTCTCAGAGCACCATAGGAGCCGAGGAAGAGGCCAGGCTGGCTGGGTGACCTCACCTTGATACGTCAGGAAACAGCAAGACAGCAGCTTGGCCAGAAAAACCATCACCTCTGTGGAGCATGCTCCATCAGTGACTCTTCCTTTTCCTTTTAATTTCTGATTCACTGAGCTTCACATCCATTACATCTCTGCCATTCGGAGCAATGAGGCACATGGGGCTGTGAGGCAGAGGGGCAGAGAAGACCAAGGAAGCTGTCAGTCTGTGCCATTGCAAGCAGAATCTGAGCCTGACAAAATTCTCACATGAGTGGAAGACCACGGCTCACTGTCTCCCCCAGGTTGGAGGTCCAGGCAGGTGTACAAGGTATCAGGAGTATGTAACACACCAGTAATGTTTGCTTCTCTTCCAAACAACTGGACCCTGTGTTCTGAGAAGGCACAAAGAAGAGGAGGAGTGTGTGACAGAATCCATGGGAGGAGGGGGCCAGGTCTCTGAGTGGCCTGGGTGGAGCTGGGGGAGCCTACAGTCACAGGCGCACTGGGCAGTGTGGTCAGAAAGTCATATGAGGCCTCCAGTTCAGGTATCAGCCCCTAAATGGGTCAGTTTGTGGTGCAAGTAAGCAACTCACAACTCAGGTATGAGAACACTTGATGACTGATGAGTGAGATGGGGCTGGAATCAGGGTCTCTGGCTTTTAGATGGGGACTTTTTGCCTTTGAGCAGATACTTAGTAAGTACTTGATGAATTGAATTGAGGCCCTAGGAGGCTGTATGCTATGCTATGCTATGCTAAGTCACTTCAGTCGTGTCTGACTCTGTGCGACCCCATAGATGGGAGCCCACCAGGCTTCCCCATCCCTGGGATTCTCCAGGCAAGAACACTGGAGTGGGTTGCCATTTCCTTCTCCAATGCATGAAAGTGAAAAGAGAAAGTGAAGTCGCTCAGTCATGTCCGACTCTTAGCGACCCCATGGAATGCAGCCTACCAGGCTCCTCCATCCGTGGGATTTTCCAGGCAAGAGTACTGGAGTGGGGTGCCATTGCCTTCTCCGAGTGTAATCAATCTCCCAGGGAGACCAGAGCACAGAGCAATCCTGACTCAATTCCTCATGGTCCCGAGACAGGAGGGGATGGCCCGTAGAGTCCCGGCCCATCCAGCAGAGGCCTCTGCATCAGCTTCTGGTTCCATCTGTTCCATTCCTGTAGCAGCACATCCTGAGCCGTCAAACCAGGGGCCCAGGGAGAGGTGGCAGTGAGAGTGGGAAAGAGTTTGTCTTTGAGCCCTTGACTGAGTTACAGATGAGCTAAGTGACCCTGGACAATCCTAGACCTCTTTGAGCCTCAAGCATCTCAATAAAAACCCGAGTATTTGCTCCAAGTTATCTTTAAGGTTTTTCTGGCTCTAAGATTCTGAAATACTGAGTGAGGCAGTGAAGTGCCCAGCCAGGGCCTGATCCAGTGTAAAGCCTCATAAATACTGGCTCTTAGTAGGTTTTCTTAGGGTGAAAGATATATTAAAAGTATGACATATAGTCCCTGCCCTCATCTAAAATGAGCCCAGGTCACTAGGCTTAGACATATGGGTAAAAGATGAGAACCAAGGTGTGCCCAGGAGGAGGATGTGACCAAACTGATACCATGCTGTGGCTCAAGAAACGGGCTCAGAGTTCAGAGGAGAGAGAGTGGGCTAGAGTCACCCAGGAAATCTCCCTAAGGTGTCTTCTAGGAGCAGACCCTCCCCATAGCCTCTGCTTTGGCTCCTCTCTGAAGTACCCAGATAACAGTATCTGAAGCACATTTCCCGAGTTGTTTTACAGATGCTCAAACCCCCGCCAAATGGAAGACATTAACTACTTGATGACCTTGAGCACATAGCCCTTAGACCTACTGGTGCTTAAGAACTGATAAATGTTAACCCCTGTGACACCATCCTGTTACCTCACTATCCATCCCTCAGAGAATTGTGCAGGAGCTGATCATAGACCCTGGGCTGCCCCTCCCTCATCTGGTCTTTAAAAATGCTTTCTGGAAACCAATCAAGGAGTTCAGGTGTTTGGAGTACTAGCTGTCCTGAACTCCTTGCCCAGTGCCCTGCAATAAATGCTGCACTTGCATTCATCACAGCCTGGTGTCAATGGATTGGCTTTGCTGCACTCAGGGAGCAGACCCAAGTCTGGTTCAGTGACAATTAGACACACCAAGAAAAGAGCTTTGTGGCCTCAGCCAACTGTCTTCCCAGGGCTTGTGGAAAGAGTAAGGTCCTGAAATCAGGGAGAGCCCAATCTACACTCTTCATTTATTCAATTGTTTAACACAACCAGCCTTTATGAAGCACATACTTTCTGACAAGCACTGCTATTAAATGCCCTGGGGGTATAAAAACAAGGACATGAGTTTAAGCAAACTCCAGAAGACAGTGAAAGACAGGGAAGCCTGGCACACTGCAGTCCATGAAGTCACAAAGAGTCTTAGCAACTGAACAACAACCATATAAAAATAAGAATGACACAGTCCCTGTCCTCAAGGGGATATGCTCTCCTAGAAAAGTCAGACTCATAAGCTGGTGCTTTTGGAAGTAGAGAAGGGCCCTTAGATTTGAGTACAAGTGTGACAGAAAAGGAAAGAAGTTATTCTCCTCAACTCACCAGGTAGGACTGTGGGAAGGGAGAGGTTTGGTGAGGGAATTATGCTGACCACTAAACCTGACGAAGCATTTACTGTGTGCCCTAAGTAGTCTACATATATTACCCCATTTAGTATGCATGCCTGTCCTTTAAAGTGGATATTATTCTTATATACTCTAGCAGTGACAGTTGCTCAGTTGTGTCTAACTCTGTGATCCCATGGACTGTAGCCTGGCAGCTTCCTCTGTCCCAGGAATTCTCCAAGCAAGAATACTGGAGTGGGAAGCTGTTCTCTTCTCCAGGGGATCTTCCCAACCCAGGGACCAAGCCCCGGTCTCCCACATTGCAGGCAGATTATTCTTATATACAGAGCAGGGAAAGTTTTAAGTAGGAATGGGGAAAATTGATTCTCACTAACTGGAAAGCTCAAAGTTGGAGCTGGCATAGTCAGGTTGAAGTTTCAAACAACACCATCCAGACTATCTCTTCATCTGTTCATTCCCCCCGCCCCTCCGTAGCTGAGCCTCCTAGAACTAGCATCCCCCTCCCGATCTCGGCTGGCCCCTTTGAAAGGTGGGGACCCTGCCCCTGGTCAATGCCATCCATCCCTGAGTCTGCCTATCCACAGCCAGGGATTCACTCGGGTAGCACAGAGCCTGCTGCAGGCCTACTGGCTCCACACATAATGGGGATTAGAATTCATTAATGCACTACAAATTAAAGTATTAATAACGGCTGCGGAGTTGAAATGAGAGCCAGGGAAGGGAATCGGGAGCGGGCCGCCCCTCCCACGCCCCCGCCCAGCGGCATTGTTCCAGCACCGGCAGTCCTGCGCTCTTTAATATGCTGTGACAGCCGCTGAAGTGACCCCAGACAATAAACAGGGCCTCCTAGTTAAGTATTAATCTGCCAAAAGAATGACCTTCATCCACTAAAGAAGGGATGTTTTTAAAAACCTCGCGAGTGGAGGAAGGCTCATTTGCTCGCTCATTTAGCATATTAAAAGGGTATTATTGCTACAAACAAGAAATCTAAATGAGGCCTGGGCAGGAGCCGCGGATAACACTCCTGATTAAAGGTACAGGGTAAGGATGAACATGGGAGGCTGAATCTGTTATTGTTCACCAACATGGCAGGACCCGGCAGCAGGGATGATAAGAGCTGTGAGCTATGGCTGAGACCGCAGGCGCGGTCCCGGAGGAGGGGCAGGGCAAGCGTCTGGAGCGCAGCGTCCACCCCGCGAGGGTGGGGGGCTGGGGGACTGGTGTTGGCGGCGAACTCTGAGGAAGGACCCCGGTGAGGTCGCCTCAGGAGGTTCCCTGGAGCGACCAGAGTCCCCTCTAGCATCTCTCATTCAGCCCCTGTCGGTCAGCACTGTGGACAGTTCCTTTCCCGCAAACCCCTGCAATCTTCCCAAGGGTGATCTATTTCCTGGGGGAAAGAGTCCAGCAGGGAGAGGGGAGAAAGAAGAGAGGGACTGTGATTCACCTCTTTTGTGCCCAGGATGAGGGCATCCCCCCGCCCCCACCTGAGATACCACGGGAGGGGCTGGGCTGAGGAGTAAGGTGTCTCCTCTTTTAGCCTGTGGCAGTCTGTCTGGGAAAGATGGAGCCTGGGTGAAGCCCTGAGCAGAGGGAGAAGAGAAATATAATTGGAGGAAAGAAACAAAAAGATATAAATGTAACGCTCATATTCACTAACAATTGGGGAAGGGTGCTCCGCCATTTCAGGTACCCCATCAGGTTACATGGGGGACTGACAGGTGACTGGAATAGTCACATAGATTCAGCCCTAGGGATGCAGGGAGGTGGGGATGACTCAGAGCAGACCTATAGGCACGAAATAAAGTTTTAAGAACACAGACTATTTCAGATATAAGTAATCACTGGTAGCAGGAAACGCGGAAGTTTCAGAATTAATTGAAGACAGAATTGAATTGAATTAATATAGTTACAGAATGAAAGGGGAATTGAATTATCCTACGAGCTTACAGTGCTGGCACTTCTCTGGACTATGTTCTCCTTGAGGACAGGGACTTTGTTTGCTTATCTCTTTGTCTCCATTGTTAAGTATAGTTCTTGACAAACGTTAGATGCTGTGGCAGAGACAACACTATTTGTTCTCCACACAACTTCCTCTTCCTGAGCTAAAGTGGAGAAACATTTCTGAGCCTCTCTTGGAGTGAAACTGGAAGCATATGACTAAGTTTTGGCAAATATGTACAAAAGAGTAAGAGAGATGTGTCACTTCTGGCCCAAGGCATGGAAAAGATAATTTACCTCACCATCTCTCTCTTCCACCTCAGCAACCATTGCAAGATGGAGGGAGCCTGGATCCCAGGTCAGTAGATAGGGGAGGACCCCAGCCATCATATATCAGACTCTTTAGATTTCTATTGTGTTGCACCACTGAGATTTAGAGGCACTGAGGCATAGAAATTATTAATCCTGATTAATAAATGAAGTGCTTAATAAATATTTGTTGAGTTAATAAATGAATATTCTCCTTTAATCCTTACAATGGCTTTAACATAGATATAGTTTTTGCCATTTGACAGAGAAGGAAAGAGATTCAGAGTTAAGAAGTAATAGACCCAGAAGTTAAATTTATGTCTTCAAATTCCATGTTCTTCCTACTATACCTGGCTGCTTTTAAAAAATATAGCATGATATATATTTTATGTGAAATTTACCAAAAGCTACCTCAGTGTAATAGAGGTTAGGGACTTTCCAAATGAGAGGGTTCAGTGGCCATCATTGCTGCCAGGACAGGGTTGCTGTCTTGGACATTATTAAGGTTTCCTGAATACAAGCACTTTGACAAAGAACTTCAGCCACATGCTTTGACTCCTTGGTAGTGGTGGTGCTGGAGAGGGGTCGGTGGTTATCCTTCTATTTCCCTGCCCAGGAATGAAAAATCTCCTTCCCATAAGCAGATGGTCAGATCAGCCTCCTTGGAGAGACTGACCCCAGGCTGAATTTTGCATCTTACCTTCTAAATAGATTTGTCAACCACCCAACAGGTTTGAACCTCTGGAGCCTGCCCTGCCTAAACTTAAGAAGCATGAAAATAGCTGAAGATATATACTACCAAGTTGACTTACACTGTGAATCCTCTTTTCTACTTTGCTATGGACACAAAGAAGGCAGAAGGTAGTGTGGACAGGGAGAAGACCTGCTCTTGGCTTGGGTTGAGGTCTTTAACAGGAAAGGGAGGATTTAACTGGAAAGGAGGATGTCTGCAGGACTAGAAAGAAATTAAATCTCTAAGAGAAAAGCTAATAAGAATCAACCATAATAGATGACTAGTTATCTGTAGAGAAATCCAGAAAGCAGGATTGGATTGTCCTCTGTCATCATTCAATGTCTCTCTCTTTGGGCTCTGGGGAGGTCTAGGTATTCTGTTCAGCTAGCAGAATAAACTTCCTTTGAGTAGACTATGTGATGAGCATGGTGCTGGGGACACATATATGAGTGAGAAGGAGCAATATCCCTCACACCTGGGCTGAATATAGGAAGCACTCTGCAATCGTGGGAAATGGCTGCAACTAAACCCCAGGGTTGTTGTTGTTGTTCTGTTGCTAAGTCTGTTTGACTCTGCTGCCCCATGGACTGCAGCATTCCAGGCTTCCCTGTCCTTCACTACCCCTCGGAGTTTGCCTAAACTCATGTCCATTGAGTCAATGATGCCATTCAACCATTTCATCCTCTATTGGCCCCTTCTCCTCCTGCCCTCAATCTTTCCCAGCATCAAGGGCTTTTCCAGTGAGTTGACACTTTGCATCAGGTGGCCAAAGTATTTCAGCTTCAGCTTCAGCCTTAGTCCTTCCAATGTATATTCAGGATTGATTTCCTTTAGGATTGACTGGCTTGATCTCCTAGCAGTTTAAAGGACTCATAAGAATCTTCTTCAACACCACAGTCCAAACACATATATTCTTTGGCATTAGCCTTCTTCATGGCCCAACTCTCACATCTGTATATGACTACTGGAAAAACCATAGCTTTGATGACATGGATTTTTGTTGGCAAAGTGGTGCCTCTGCTTTTTAGAACACTGTCTAGGTTTGTCATAGCTTTTCTTCCAAGGAGCAAGGGTCTTTTAATTTCATGGCTGCAGTCACCATGAGGATTTAACCACAGGGTGTCTTGGTACAATATGGGGGTTGCTCAATGGCTTCCTTGGTACAAATTCCCTTGTACCAAGGGTCCTTTCTATTTTTCATTCTCCATCCTTCACATTGAGATCTGTGTTCCCCTGGGATCTGCAGCTACCTGATATTAGAATTGGACAGATCCAAAGGGATTATTGTCACCCAAATTTCCCATTCTTGAAGATGAATAAATTGATATGCAGAAAGAGAGAAACGACTTGACAGAAGACACTTTCCTGGAAGGACCAGTGTGATGACTCATGTGTGTTTGTCAACATTTAAGCCAAAAAATGTATTAAAACTTTTTAGTAAATTAATCATTGTTGGACTGGTAGAGGTGGGACTGGGGAGGAAAGCTGATTGCTCAGTCTTGGGGAGTTCAGTATGTGCTCTTTGGGTGCTTCTGTGACTTGTGTCCACCCTCAATTCCACTCCCTTCCTTTGGTTCCAGGTTTCCTCTAACTCTCACTTCTAAAGCAATTTGAATGCAAAGACCATAGGGCAATTGGAGCCTGGGAGAGCTCCCTTGGCTGAGAAATTAGTCAGTCTAATTACCCTCTCATACTGTATTTATCTCAATGGAAAGGGCTGCCAGTGGTCTGTCAATGACAGACAAAGTGAAGGTGAAGAAGCTGCAAGTGGTTAGGGTCTTAATTGTGTGAGCTGTCTTAAGGGACATGTCATTCTTCCCTGGAGCTGTAAGCCTGGGTCATCTGCATCCTGACACCCTGGGCTCAGTCCCCTTGCTAGTCTGCATTCCCATGGCAACAACTGGATGACAGCTCACTCATAGCCCTTCCCTGGGGGTTTCCAGTCTGGTTCAATGGCCTCCTTCCTTATGATGCCTTCCTGGACCCCCTGCCCAGTCCCCATGCTCTCCACATGTGCACATCCCTCTCATAGCCCTCACTATGTGGCACTTTCACTCTATTCCTGTGCTTTTCTCCTCCACTGGCCTGAAAGCTTCTTGAGAAAGAGCCCAGGCCATCCTAGTCTTTGTGTCTCTGGCACTAGCACAGGTCCAGTGCAAAGTAATTACCTATGTTGACCTCAAAGTAAAATTCAAGTCCAGTTCCTAGAGTCTCACCCTTATTGTGATGCTGATCTGGCTCTGTCCCATAAGGCTAGAGTAGGTGCTACTGGGAAGCCAGGTCTGCCCAGGCGTTGTGCCTAGGGCTTCATATACAACACCACAACCCTGAAGGCAGACTTATGATCTCATCTTCATCGGAAGAAACTGAGGTTCAGAAGGATTAAGTGACCGGTCTAAGGTGTCACAGATGGTTGGTGCAGAAGCAGATTGGAGCACTGGTCTATCTGACTCCACAGACTGGACACCTCCATAGGCCACATCCTGACTTTGCTGGCCCAGCCTGTCCTGTTCACAGTGCCCACAGTTTGCAATGGTCAACACTCTTCATGACTTCAGACTCACTAGTTTTCTGTGGTGGTTGTTGTTCAGTCACTAAAAGCTGTGTCTAACTCTTTGTGATCCCATGGACTATAGCACACCAGGCTCCTCTGTCCTCCACTGTCTCCTGGAATTGACTCAAATTCACGTCCATTGAGTTGGTGATGCTATCTAACCCTCTTATTCTCTGTCACCTTCTTCTCCTCCTGCCCTCAATCTTTACCAGCATCAGGGTCTTTTCCAGTGAGTTGGCTCTTTGCATCTGGTGGCCAAAGTATTGGAGCTTCAGCCTCAGTAACAGTCCTTCCAATGAATATTCAGGGTTGATTTCCTCTAGGATATACTAGTTTTCTGGGATGCCATAAAGTCACATACAACCTAGATTGGACTTAACAACTTCATTTCCCAGGGACATCTGCCTTTGCATGTGGTCCCTGTTGTTTTAAAAGCATCTCCCTCTGGGTCGTCCCAGTGCACCAGCCCCAAGAATCCAGCATTGTGCATCGAACCTGGACTGGTAACTCACCTCATACACAATTTTGATATATGGCAAAACCAATACAATATTGTAAAGTTAAATAAAATAAAATTTAAAAACATAAAAGCATCTCCCTCCTCCTCCCCTGATTCAGGCAAGCTTGAGAACTGCTGCTTAAGCTGCCCCTCGGGCTGCTTTGCAGGATTTCACATGGACCTTCTCTTGGATTCTGGTCCTTGGTTCCTCCTGAACTCTTGTGGCTTAAACATAATAATAACAAACAAAGACGACAGCTGCCTGCAATAAAGAACCAGGACAAAAATCCTCTGCTATATCTCCAGACATCAAAGAGAAGATCTTACCTCTGTTACTCTAGAAAATCCTAGGCTTGGAACATCCTGTAGAATTCCCTGATTGTTTGATTTATCTACTTCCTGCTGACCACTTCATTAATTTATTTATGTTTTCATCTTTAAAGTATATATAGAATATTTTTAGAACTTAACTCATGTTAAATTTGGAGTCATCCAGAAACTATCAGTGTTCACATTTTCTTCAGGCACCAGGCTGCCTGATCCATTCCCTATGGAATCTCAAAAGTCAGTGGACACACATACACATATGCACATCATCTGAGAATAGAGGTAGAGCAAAAAGGAACAGGGCTGGGGAGGGGAGAGGATGAGAGAGGTTAGGCAAGAGAGAGATTGAGAAGGAGATCCTGGGTGGATCTACAGGTTGAAGGAATCCCAGGGTAAGAGCCTAGAGCAAAGATCAAAGTAGTGGGAATGAAAGAAAGGCTCCTTAGGATCCTTCTGGCATTGGAGAAATATACAAAGAGCCAGAGGCTGTAACTGCAGCTAATGGGAGGTCATGAATTTTTGTGTTTGAGTTTCTGGCTTCCTAGGTTGAGTATTATATATATAAAATTAGCTGCATTGGGTCTTAGTTGCAGCACACAGGATCTTCATTGTATCATGTGGGATCCCTCGTTGCTGTGTTCAGGCTCAGTAGTTGTTGGTGTGAAGGCTTAGTTGCCCCATAGCATGTGAGACGTTAGTGCCCCAAACAAGGATCAAGCCCAAGTCACCTGCAATGCAAGGTCAATTCTTAACCACTGGTCCACCAGGGAAGTCCCTGGGTTGAGAATTCTACTGTGCTCATAGGAAACAATAGAGACTTGTCCTTGGGAACACTTTTAATTCAGGAATGGAGTGTCAGGGAAATAGGGGTCCAATAGAGACAGACACAATCCTAGTCCATTTGGAATGGAATGCCAAGAGGTTTTAAATATAGAGTGAGGATATTCAAGGAAAGATAAGAAGCTTAGTAAGAACCTGAGTACTGGAAATAACTCTATTGCAAGTATCTACATTTTGCTAACAGACAGGATTGTTACAGGTGCCAAAAAAGAAGCAATCTGCACAGGTGATGGATTTTTCCCCCGGATATAGGAATCTGTGTCACAATTAACCTCTTGATGAGAGATTTCTTTCAATTAAATTTTAGTTGACAGGTGGTAAAACCTGGACAACTGGCAAGGATTGACTGACAACTGGAGAAGATGAAGCCATTCATTCTTTCTTTTTCTGCCTCCTTTTTGATCATCCCCCTCTTTCTTGCCAAATACTTTTAGCCTCCAAATACTCATTTCCAATGTACCTTCTAGGAAACCTTCCCTGAATTCTTTCCTCTTCTTGCACCTTCCATTTGGGCTGAGAACCTCTCTTCTGAGCTATCAGAGCACACTGTGCTCATTTTAAAAATAACACTTAACACACTACATTATAACCTCTCTGCCTCCTCCATCCGGCTGCAAGTACCTTAAGGGAAGGAACTCTGTTTCACTCATAAATTTGCTTTAATTTCTAGCATGATGCTTGTTACATCATAGATGTCAAGTAAATATTTCTGAATGAATGGATAAATGAATGATCACGGAACTATGAATCCAATCTAGGAAAGTTATCCACTATTTTATAGTGTCCCAATTTAGGGGCTTGGAGATGGCAGAGCACTATTTTAAGAAATTAAATTATTCAAAAGACCACCATGCCAGTCAACAAAAACCTATATTGCATTCACCACTCTAGTACAAACACATTTTGCCATCTTTATACAAGTGTCCAAAGCCATTGCACTGCTCACTATTTGAGCAGAAACACTTGATACTAAGACTGCTCTCCCTGGAGAAGCAAGGGTCTCACACATATCAGTAAACACATGCTCCTTCTTTGGCACGAGCTTAACTTCACACGGCACCTCGTACCTGGACCTGTTATTCACAGGAAGTCCTGCTATCCTCGATGTCATGTAACAAACCATGCTGCTCAGTATTACATCTGCAGGTGTCACATTAATATTGAGAGACATTCGCAAAGCACCCTTAGGAAAGGAACCACCCATCTTATGGGTCCACAGAAGAAAAAAAAGGCAAGGATGAGAAAAGCAGCCCTTTGATGGAACAGCCAGGACATTCCCAAAATTTACAATGATGTCCCTTGGGGAAAAAAGACAGCAACAGTGGCTTGAATTCATTAACAAAAGAATAGGCACAGTATACAACTCTTGCAATAATCTCTCTAAAATTTGGTAAAGAACAGAAGGAAATTGTAGGGTCACTGGGCAAATTCCTCATGAATAACATTCTCAGAACCAAGAAATAATTGTTTCAGGGAAGACATTATGATGCTGTGAAGCTATCCATGCTTGCTTTATGACCCTCAGTCTTAGGTTTAGAGAAGCAGGCAAGGAGGCATTGTGGGATCCAGGGAGAGGGAAACATGGAGCTGGATATTTAGATAAGGCTCTATCTTAAATAATGGTCTTCCCTGGTGGCTCAGACAGTGAATAATCTGCCTGCAATGCAGGAGATCAGGGGTCAATCCCTGGGTCAGGAAGATCCCCTGGAGAAGGAAGTGGCTACCTATTCTAGTAATCTTGCCTGGAGAATCCCATGCACAGAGGAGATTGGTGGGCTACAGTCCATGGAGTCGCAAAGAGTCAGACATGACTGAGTGACTATCATACCTTAAATAATAAGGATAGAATGGATTTTACTGTTTTCAGCCAGCCCTCCCAAAACAGAAGAGCAAAGGAACATTAAGGGCAGAATTCATACCTAAGAAAGATCTATGGGCTTTTGACATGTTGATCATGATTGAGGTTGCAGGGCAAGCTTATAAATGCTACATATGGGGCACTGTCCACATCTCTCATGGGCAGCCTGGTGAAACCCAACATCTGGGAGCAGACTATGGAAGACTTTACTTCCAGATCCTTGCATGAGGGAGGGAAAATGGCAGTGGAGTGTGTCATGGACATGCTGAATAGATTTGCATGAGTCATTTTTGAAAAGGTAGATCCTAGATACAACTTCACAACTACTAGAGAATCTTTGAAGGTGGGGTCTGAACATCTGCATTTAACTAACTCCCCAAGAGATCCTTGTGCACACTGAAATTTGAAATTCAGTGGTTTAGTATGTAAGAAAATATTTTGGGGTAGGAGAGACTAGGGTTCCAACAGAAGATTTGCACCCATTGACTGAATGACTCTGGGAACTTAGCCTCCCAGTTCTCAGCTTCTCACCTATAAAATAGGAATAACAGGAACATAAATGCTAAGGGCTATTGCACAGATTTAAGAAAATATAGAATGTAAAGTGTCTAGCATACAGCCTGATAGATGATAATAGAAGGAAGTTATTATTATATCATATCAGATCAGATCAGTCGCTCAGTCGTGTCCGACTCTTTGCGACCCCATGAACTGCAGCACGCCAGGCCTCCCTATCCATCACCAGTTCCCGGAGGTCACTCAGACTCACATTCATCGAGTCAATGATGCCATCCAGCCACCTCATCCTCTGTCATCCCCTTGTCCTCCTGCCCTCAATCCGTCCCAGCATCAGAGTCTTCTCCAATGAGTCAACTCTTCGCATGAGGTGGCCAAAATACTGGAGTTTCAGCTTTAGCATCATTCCTTCCAAAGAAATCCCAGGGCTGATCTCCTTCAGAATGGACCGGTTGGATCTCCTTGCAGTCCAAGGGACTCTCAAGAGTCTTCTCCAACACCACAGTTCAAAAGCATCAATTCTTCGGCACTCAGCCTTCCTTACAGTCCAGCTCTCACATCCATACATGACCACAGGAAAGACCATAGCCTTGACTAGGCGAAACTTTGTTGGTAAAGTAATGTCTCTGCTTTTGAATATGCTATCTAGGTTGGTCATAACTTTCCTTCCAAGGAGTAAGCGTCTTTTAATTTCATGGCTGCAGTCACCATCTGCAGTGATTTTGGAGCCCAGAAAAAGAAAGTCTGACACTGTTTCCACTGTTTCTCCATCTATTTCCCATGTAGTGATGGGACCAGATGCCATGATCTTCATTTTCTGAATGTTGAGCTTTAAGCCAACCTTTTCACTCTCCACTTTCACTTTCATCAAGAGGCTTTTGAGTTCCTCTTCACTTTCTGCCATAAGGGTGGTATCATCTGCATATCTGAGGTTATTGATATTTCTCCCAGCAATCTTGATTCCAGCTTGTGTTTCTTCCAGTCCAGCATTTCTCATGATGTACTCTGCATATAAGTTAAATAAACATGGTGACAATATACAGCCTTGACGTACTCCTTTTCCTATTTGGAACCAGTCTGTTGTTCCATGACCAGTTCTAACTGTTGCTTCCTGACCTGCATACAGATTTCTCAAGAGGCAGATCAGGTGGTCTGGTATTCCCATCTCTTTCAGAATTTTCCACAGTTTATTGTGATCTACACAGTCAAAGGCTTTGGCATAGTCAATAAAGCAGAAATAGATGTTTTTCTGGAACTCTCTTGCTTTTTCGATGATCCAGCGGATGTTGGCAATATGATCTCTGGTTCCTCTGCCTTTTCTAAAACCAGCTTGAACATCAGGAAGTTCACGGTTCACATATTGCTGAAGCCTGGCTTGGAGAATTTTGAGCATTACTTTACTAGCGTGTGAGATGAGTGCAATTGTGCGGTAGTTTGAGCACTCTTTGGCATTGCCTTTCTTTGGGATTGGGATGAAAACTGACCTTTTCCAATCTTGTGGCCACTGCTGAGTTTTCCAAACCTGCTGGCATATTGAGTGCAGCACTTTCACAGCATCATCTTTCAGGACCTGGAATAGCTCCACTGGAATTCCATCACCTCCACTAGCTTTGTTCATAGTGATGCTTTCTAAGGCCCACTTGACTTCACATTTCAGGATGTCTGGCTCTGGGTCAGTGATCACACCATCATGATTATCTGGGTCGTGAAGCTCTTTTTTGTACAGTTCTTCTGTGTATTCTTGCCACCTCTTCTTAATATCTTCTGCTTCCGTTAGGTCCATACCATTTCTGTCCTTTATCGAGCCCATTTTTGCATGAAATGTTCCTTTGGTATCTCTGATTTTCTTGAAGAGATCCTTAGTCTTTCCCATTCTGTTGTTTTCCTCTATTTCTTTGCATTGATCGTTGAAGAAGGCTTTCTTATCTCTTCTTGCTATTCTTTGGAACTCTGCATTCAGATGTTTATATCTTTCCTTTTCTCCTTTGCTTTTCACCTCTCTTCTTTTCACAGCTATTTGCAAGGCCTCCCCAGACAGCCATTTTGCTTTTTTACATTTCTTTTCCATGGGGATGGTCTTGATCCCTGTCTCCTGTACAATGTCACGAACCTCATTCCATAGTTCATCAGGCACTCTATCTATCAGATCTAGGCCCTTAAATCTATTTCTCACTTCCACTGTATAATCATAAGGGATTTGATTTAGGTCATACCTGAATGGTCTAGTGGTTTTCCCTACTTTCTTCAATTTCAATCTGAATTTGGCAATAAGGAGTTCATGGTCTGAGCCAGTGTCAGCTCCTGGTCTTGTTTTTGCTAATTGTATAGAGCTTCTCCATCTTTGGCTGCAAAGAATATAATCGATCTGATTTCGGTGTTGACCATCTGGTGATGTCCATGTATAGAGTCTTCTCTTGTGTTGTTGGAAGAGGGTATTTGCTATGACCAGTGCATTTTCTTGGCAAAACTCTATTAGTCTTTGCCCTGCTTCATTTTGTATTCCAAGGCCAAATTTGCCTGTTATTCCAGGTGTTTCTTGACTTCCGACTTTTGCATTCCAGTCCCCTATAATGAAAAGGACATCTTTTGGGGGTGTTAGTTCTAAAAGGTCTTGTAGGTCTTCATAGAACCGTTCAACTTCAGCTTCTTCAGCGTTACTGGTTGGGGCATAGAGTTGGATTACTGTGACATTGAATGGTTTGCCTTGGAAACGAACAAAGATCATTCTGTCGTTTTTGAGATTGCATCCAAGTACTGCATTTCGGACTCCTTTGTTGACCATGATGGCCACTTCATTTCTTCTGAGGGATTCCTGCCCGCAGTAGTAGATATAATGGTCATCTGAGTTAAATTCACCCATTCCAGTCCATTTGAGTTCGCTGATTCCTAGAATGTCGACATTCACTCTGGCCATCTCTTGTTTGACCACTTCCAATTTGCCTTGATTCATGGACCTGACATTCCAGGTTCCTATGAAATATTGCTCTTTACAGCATCAGACCTTGCTTCTATCACCTCACATCCATAGCTGGGTATTCTTTTTGCTTTGGCTCCATCCTTTCATTCTTTCTGGAGTTATTTCTCCACTGATCTCCAGTATACAGTCAGCAAAAACAAGACCAGGAGCTGACTGTGGCTCAGACCATGAACTCCTTATTGCCAAATTCAGATTGAAATTGAAGAAAGTAGGGAAAACCACTAGACCATTCAGGTATGACCTAAATCAAATCCCTTATGATTATACAGTGGAAGTGAGAAATCGATTTAAGGGCCTAGATCTGATAGATAGAGTGCCTGATGAGCTACGGAATGAGGTTCGTGACATTGTACAGGAGACAGGGATCAAGACCATCCCCACGGAAAAGAAATGCAAAAAAGCAAAATGGCTGTCTGGGGAGGCCTTACAAATAGCTGTGAAAAAAAGAGAAGTGAAAAGCAAAGGAGAAAAGGAAAGATATAAACATCTGAATGCAGAGTTCCAAAGAATAGCAAGAAGAGATAAGAAAGCCTTCTTCAACGATCAATGCAAAGAAATAGAGGAAAACAACAGAATGGGAAAGACTAAGGATCTCTTCAAGAAAATCAGAGATACCAAAGGAAAATTTCATGCAAATATGGGCTTGATAAAGGACAGAAATGGTATGGACCTAACAGAAGCAGAAGATATTAAGAAAAGATGGCAAGAATACACAGATAGAATGCTGTCAGGGCCACCCCTCCAGAGCAAGAAGAACTGACAAAAAAGATCTTCACGAACAAGATAATCATGATAGTGTGATCACTGACCTGGAGCCAGACATCCTGAAATGTGAAATCAAGTGGGCCTTAGAAAGCATCACTACGAGCAAAGCTAGTGGAGATGATGGAGTCCAGTGGAGCTATTCCAAGTCCTGAAAGATGATGCTGTGAAAGTGCTGCACTCAATATGCCAGCAAATTTGGAAAACTCAGCAGTGGCCACAGGACTGGAAAAGGTCAGTTTTCATTCCAATCCCAAAGAAAGGCAATGCCAAAGAGTGCTCAAACTACCGCACAATTGCACTCATCTCACACGCTAGTAAAGTAATGCTCAAAATTCTCCAAGCCAGGCTTCAGCAATATGTGAACTGTGAACTTCCTGATGTTCAAACTGGTTTCAGAAAAGGCAGGGGAACCAGAGATCAAATTGCCAAGATCCACTGGATCATGGAAAAAGCAAGAGAGTTCCAGAAAAACATCTATTTCTGCTTTATTGACTATGCCAAAGCCTTTGATGGTGTGGATCACAATAAACTATGGAAAATTCTGAGAGAGATGGGAATACCAGACCACCTGATCTGCCTCTTGAGAAATTTGTATGCAGGTCAGGAAGCAACAGTTAGAACTGGTCATGGAACAACAGACTGATTCCAAATAGGAAAAGGAGTACATCAAGGCTGTATATTGTCACCATGTTTATTTAACTTATATGCAGAGTACATCATGATAAACATTGGACTGGAAGAAACACAAGCTGGAATCAAGATTGCTGGGAGAAATATCAATACTTAAGATCATCTGCTAAGGGCAGATGACACCACCCTTATGGCAGAAAGTGAAGAGGAACTAAAAAGTCTCTTGATGAAGGTGAAAGAGGAGAGTGAAAAAGTTGGCTTAAAGCTCAACATTCAGAAAACAAAGATCATGGTATCCGGTCCCATTACTTCATGGGAAATAGATAGGGAAACAGTGGAAACAATGTCAGACTTTATTTTGGGGGGCTCCAAAATCACTGCAGATGGTGACTGCAGCCATGAAATTAAAAGACGCTTACTCCTTGGAAGGAAAGTTATGACCAACCTAGTTAGCATATTCAAAAGCAGAGACATTACTTTGCCAACAAAGGTTCGCCTAGTCAGGGCTATGGTCTTTCCTGTGGTCATGTATGGATGTGAGACTTGGATTGTGAAGAAGGCTGAGCGCCGAAGAATTGATGCTTTTGAACTGTGGTGTTGGAAAAGACTTCTGAGAGTCACTTGGACTGCAAGGAGATCCAACCGGTCCATTCTGAAGGAGATCAGCCCTGGGATTTCTTTGGAAGGAATGATGCCAAAGCTGAAACTCCAGTACTTTGGCCACCTCATGCGAAGAGTTGACTCATTGGAGAAGACTCTGATGCTGGGAGGGATTGGGGGCAGGAGGAGAAGGGGACGACAGAGGATGAGATGGCTGGATGGCATCACCGACTCGATGGACGTGAGTTTGAGTGAACTCCAGGAGTTGGTGATGGACAAGGAGGCCTGGCATGCTGCGATTCATGGGGTCGCAAGGAGTCGGACACGACTGAGCAACTGATCTGATCTGATATTCTATTTTGGGTAAACAAAATGAATGCACGTGAAATAATTGCAAACAGCTAATAATCAGGCGACATGATGTGCCCAGAGCCATCATGAAGGAAAACTTTTCCCTTGAAATATGCCTCATTTCTTTTCCTGAAAAGGGCACACTTTCTTCAACTGGGTTGGTTAGCTTGTTGCTACTACTTTCATGTGATTCCTCTAGGAAGGAGTCTTTGGTTGGGGGACTGTGAATACCTGCTTTGGAACCCAACTGGCCTGAGCTGAATGTCTGTGCCCTCATTACTAGCTGTGAAGGTAACAACAGTCCCTGCATCACTTGATGAGATGACATAACCCATGTAAGGTGCCTAGCTCAGTACCTGGCACATGGTAAGAGCTTATTAAAAAATAACCATTTTTAATGTTATAGGGGCTTTCAAAGAAAACCAGCCATTTCCAGGGGGACATGCACATATATAGTCATTCAGCAAATGAATTCTGAGTTCCTACAATGTGTATCAGATCAGATCAGATCATTCGCTCATTTGTGTCCGACTCTTTGAGACCCCATGAACCGCAGCACGCCAGGCCTCCCTGTCCATCACCAACTCCCGGAGGTCACTCAGACTCACATCCATCGAGTCAGTGATGCCATCCAGCCATCTCATCCTCATCCTCTGTCGTCCCCTTTTCCTCCTGCCCCCAATCCTTCCCAGCATCAGAGTCTTCTCCAATGAGTCAACTCTTCGCATGAGGTGGCCAAAGTACTGGAGTTTCAGCTTTGGCATCATTCCTTCCAAAGAAATCCCAGGGCTGATCTCCTTCAGAATGGACTGGTTGGATCTCTTTGCAGTCCAAGGGACTCTCAAGAGTCTTCTCCAACACCACAGTTCAAAAACATCAATTCGTCGGCGCTCAGCCTTCTTCACAGTCCAACTCTCACATCCATACATGACCACAGGAAAGACCATAGCCCTGACTAGGTGAACCTTTGTTGGTAAAGTAATGTCTCTGCTTTTGAATATGCTATCTAGGTTGGTCATAACTTTCCTTCCAAGGAGTAAGCGTCTTTTAATTTCATGGCTGCAGTCACCATCTGCAGTGATTTTGGAGCCCAGAAAAAGAAAGTTTGACACTGTTTTCCCATCTATTTCCCATGTAGTGATGGGACCAGATGCCATGATCTTTGTTTTCTGAATGTTGAGCTTTAAGCCAACCTTTTCACTCTCCACTTTCACTTTCATCAAGAGGCTTTTGAGTTCCTCTTCACTTTCTGCCATAAGGGTGGTGTCATCTGCATATCTGAGGTTATTGGTATTTCTCCCGGCAATCTTGATTCCAACTTGTGTTTCTTCCAGTCCAGCATTTCTCATGATGTCTAGGGAACCACAAAACCATAGGGTGGTTCTTGTCTCCTTGAGAAGTGCAAAGAAAGACTCTTATTTTTCTACTGAAACAAGAAAAGACATGAGATTATTATATGGCAATTATCAAATGAATAACATACAGTGAGCACTAGGACTTCTTAGGGGAGACAAATCAAGGAAGGTTTCCAGAAGCAGAGACAGACACCTCTGAACAAGAAGAAGTCTTTCAAGAGAAGAGCTGAAACAGAGTCAAGGTGAAGCTGACGAATACAAATGCTGCATCCATGTGAAGAGTGTATGACTAGAAGGTAGACTTATAGAGTGACCTTTGCAAGTCACCGTATTGTGACACACAGTTTGGCTCCAAACCACCAGAAAGGGGTGCATTTATCAAGACTCTAAAAACTTGCACACAATATATCAAGAAAACTGCTCTCAGGTGGGAATTTCAGACCTGGAAGAGCTACTCATAGATGGCACATATATACTTTTTCCTTTTCCTTTTGATTCCATGTTTTTCCTTCTTTTCTTTTCTTTTCTTTTTAGGGAGAGGAAGAGAAAGGAGACTTAAAATGCAGAGCCTATCTTGACACTGCCCCTGCCATAGAGGACCCGTACCTGCCACCCTCATCTCCCCAAGCTCTTTCTAGCACAAAGACATAACCTTGAACTTGATGACAGTCTATTAAAGATGCTGACTCAGAAAGGATCAAGAGGACAGGTAGAACAGAGAACTGCAAGAGAGGAAAGAAGAAAAGGAGGAAAAGAGAGAAAGATGGTGAGAAGCTGAAAGAAGAGCGTACGAAAAGAACCATGGACAAACGTGCCATCTACTGTGCTTTGGAATAGTTACAAATGGTGGATTTAGGTGGGGTGGTTGGTTCTATCACCATCCATGTTTCTGCCTTTTTCTCTTCATTTTTCATACCTAGAAACAATGCCTGGGATCACCTGGAAAGACATTCACAAATACATAAGCTTTTTAAAAGTCATGAACTCAGACACTTATTCATTCATTCACAAGTATTTACTAGGGGCTCCTATATTCCAGGCATTGTACAGAAACTAAGAACATAAAAGTGGACAAAATAGATACAGTTTCTACCTTGTTTTAATTGCCCATTGAGTACTTTTTGAACTGAATGCTATAGCTTACATTGCTCTGCTGCTGCTAAGTCACCCCAGTCGTGTCCGACTCTGTGCGACCCCATAGACGGAAGCTCACCAGGCTCCCCTGTCCCTGGGATTCTCCAGGCAAGAACACTGGAGTGGGTTGCCATTGCCTTCTCCAACGCATGAAAGTGAAAAGTGAAAGTGAAGTCACTCAGTCGCATCCGACTCTTAGCGACCCCATGGACTGGAGCCTACCAGGCTCCTCCGTCCATGGGATTTTCCAGGCAAAAGTACTGGGGTGGGGTGCCATTGCCTAGATATTGCAAAAAATACAAAATAATTTTAAGACATAATCTGTAGTCCCAGGAAGCTTATTGTCTGCTGAGGAAGTAACAAAATGTAAGTGAATGAATCACCTCCTTGAATAACTGCAGTCCACAGTGATTTTTCATTCCTCTGTACTCTCTGTTCATTCGTGGGAAGTAAGTCTGCTCACTCGTGGCCAACTTAGCACACAGAAGGTGATATTGTTATCTGCTTATGCATATATTTATTTTTATCCTACAGAAGGCCTGTATCAGTTAGTTTGTACTATTTACAAATAATTGCAAAACTCTTTTCAGTCATTTATTTATTCCATGAGTCTGTCCATTGGTGATTTGGATTATGCTCAGCTGGGTGACTCTTCTCGTCTTGGATATGTTCATTCAAGTATCTACTGTCTGAAGCTGCTCTGCTAGGCAGCTCTATTTCTACAGGTTAAATGAATATTGACTAAGACATGAGAGGTGACTGGGCAACACGGTCTTTAACCTTTTGGCAGGTAGGCCGGGATTTGTTCACATGGCCACTTGGCAGAGTTTTCAGGGAGCTAATGAAAATGGGCAAAGGTTCCTAAGGCCTGGGCTCTGAACTGGCACACTGTCACTTCTGCTGCATTCAGTGAGCCAAAGCAAGTCACAGGGCTGGTCCAAAGTTAAGGGGTGGCAAAACAGGCTCTGCCTGTAGAAGGGAATAGTTGCAAAGACATACCGCAAGGGCGTGGATATAGGAAGGGGTACTGAAGCCGTCTCATCCTCAATCTACCATACGGTCTGTTAAGCTTCTCAAGAGGGACGCTATTCACATATTTTTATATTCTGAGAGATGAGGGTCCTGGGATATTCCAGGAAGAGAAATAATGAGTCAAGTGGGAGAGAGTTTGAGCTGAGGGAGGAGCAGGAAGACAGTGTTGCAGGGCTAGGCAGGCAACACAATTGAGGGCCTTGTAAACCTTGATAAGGAATTTGGACATTATCCTAAGAGCAATGGGAAGTCATTAAAGAATTTTAAGTAGGGGATAGGAATGATGAGGCCTGTGTTTCTGAAAGATCACTTGGACTGCAGTATGGAGAATGGATTAAGGGAGACGAAAGGGAAGCAGGAAGAATAAAGTCCTATTTTAAATTCACAAATACCTCTGGCAGGATTAGAGGGTTGTCAGCTACTTACACTTTAAGGGCAGGATGCAGGACCAAGATTCTCTCCCTGACTTTGAGCTGTAGAAGGAGGGATCGGCCAGCTTTCCAGCAATGCACAACTTTCACCCATATTTTAGGAAGAAAGAAGAATAGGAAGTTCAAAGATGAAGATTCTTTTTACCTCTCTATTAATTGAACTAATCATTTGCCTTTAAGTAAGACATTTCATTTTGATTAAAGTAATAGCCATGAATAAGTAAAAAGAAATTAATTTCCAGAAGGACATTCAAATGTAACAGGATTTCATTTCCTGCCGGGACCGAGGTTAATCCAACTCTTGCTTCTGCTGACATCTAATGGGAGTGACTATTTTATTGAGCTCCCACTATGTGCCTGGCAATTTACACAGTTTATCTTGCATGATGCTTATGATGACCTCCTTAGGGAAATGGAAGCACCCCATCTTACAAATGAGACTCAGAGAAAGTATGCCACGAGTTCAAGGTGACACAGAGGAGGGCCGAGATGGAGCATGAAGTAATTCCTCTAACGTCCACAGTAGCTTGCCATCACCCTTGAGTCTTGCAGTGTGCCAAGCATGGGGTTAAGTCCTTGGTTTGCTTTATCTTGCTTTATCCTCCCAACAGTCCTTTGAGATAGGGCTATTAGCTTCTTCGCTCTACAGATGGGGAAAATGAAGTTCAGACAAATGAAGTTCAACAAGTGATCTTGTTCAAGATCACTGAGTCAGGTCTAACAGAAGCTGTGTTTTAACCTAACACATTGCTTCCCATGTTCTTCTAATATGTACACCATGCTGTCATGAAAATGATGGATTTTCTTAAATAAACATTCCCTTATCCTTCCTAATCGCCGTGTAAACAAAGCTCTGCATCATTGATACAGTGAGCCCTTCACATCTCCCTCCTCATCACCCACATCAGTCATAAGCCCTTGGATCACAGGGGCTGTGTCTTAGACCACTTGCCATTCCCTCTAGCACTTAGCCATGAGGTTACAGTCCAGAAGCTTTCTTGATCTGGGCTGGTTCTCCCCAAGTGTGGTGCCATCTTTACTGACACATGGGGAAGTGCTCGCAAGCTGAGTTTTCTGAGCGAGTCCTACTAACAAGCCAGTCAGGCAAGCAGCCTGCCCCTCTAGCTGCATCTGCATGGGGATGGATCAATGCCACTCTCAAAGCAATGACCAGCCAGTCCCACCCCCGCCTCCCCCCAGCGCCAAGGGGCCTTGGGGAGCTGGGGACTGCACTTGGACGCTGCTGTTTCTCCACATCGTCAGTCACCAGCATGAGAGAGGCCGGGCTCCAGCTCCTCAGGCAACAACATCGGGAGGAATAATGAGCTGCTCTGGGGAAGGCGAGAATTTTCTGATTGGGAGACATATGGGGCTGTCACAGTGACAGATGGACCCAAAGGCCCTTTCCCTACTACACTGCCCCAGTGACCTCTACTCTCACCCCCAGGTCTGTCTGCCTCTTGATGCTGATTAGGGATGGTGGGGCGGTCAGAGAGAGGAGCAAAAGACCATGAAACCAGTAAAAAAGGGAAAAACCATAATGGTCTTGAGGGACATTATTTGAGTGTTACTTTATAACTCACATCAATAAGCCCTTTGGACCCACTTTATTTACCTGCATCATGAGACAGTTAGACTTAGACTCTGACCTCTGGGAATGTACTTTTCATCATCTGTAAACTGTGCTGTGAAAACACCCATTATTGTAGGCATGGCCGAGGGAGTCCCAACCTCCAAGTCAGAAGACTTAGATGAAAATCAGGTTTTTAGTTCTCTGATGTCTCTGAACCTCCACTTACTCAAGTATGAAGAGAAATAACAAATGCATTTCTCACGAGATTCTCGTGAGCATAAAACAAAGCACATGTATAAGAAGTGCTTAATGTAGTATCCCGGGGAAGGCAATGGCACCCCACCCCAGTACTTTTGCCTGGAAAATCCCATGGACGGAGGAGCCTGGTAGGCTCCAGTCCGTGGGGCCGCTAAGAGTCGGACACGACTGAGCGACTTCACTTTCACTTTTCACTTTCATGCGTTGGAGAAGGAAATGGCAACCCACTCCAGTGTTCTTGCCTGGAGAATCCCAGGGACAGGGGAGCCTGGTGAGCTTCCGTCTATGGGGTCGCACAGAGTCGGACACGACTGAAGCGACTTAGCAGCAGCAGCAGCAGCAATGCAGTATCTGGTAGAGGATGGGGCTTCCGCCAGTGTTTACTGATTTGGCAGTGAGTTTTGAATGAGGCATTGCTGTTAAACTGAAAGACACTGTGTGAAGTTGACTCTTAGCATCTGGTATTCGTCTTAGTCTAAGGATCCATGTCAGTATTTGTGTTAGTACTGGTGAGAGGGATTGTTATCTCTAAGGTATCCTTCAACCTTTAAAGACAAGGATCTCCAAATAGAAAGATTGGTTCTTAATAATCAGTCAGTTTAACAGACGGAAAGATGGAGGACTTTGCATCCCCAGCTCTGCTCTGTGTCCCCAACTCTGTGCAGGAGACCGTGGATCTCTGTCTGCCCAAAGCTGAAAGTGACAGACAAAGTGGCTGAAAGGGACTTTGGGAAAAACGGGGAAAGGAGGCAAGGACAATACTTCAAGAAGGACAGGAGGAGACTGTTTAGGGGGCAGAGAGAGGCATATCTGTTCTTAGACCACTCCCATCCCTTCTAGAACTTAGCCATGCAGATCTAGCCCAGAATTGTGCTCTAAGCTGTGACCTCCAACAACGGATCTGTGCACATGGATAGCCCCAGTCCAGGGTGAAGTTGGCATTAGAGAACAGCTAAGGTGACCCAGTGACGAAGTGAGGGGAGGCTCAGTGAGAGAAGAGGTAGAGGAGAAAGAGAAGGAAGGACATGGAAGTTGTTCAAGTAAAGAAGGAGGAAGACCACCTTGTCCTTTCTCTTCTTAAAACCTTCGAAGAACCCCTCATCTGCATGAGTAAGTCTAAGAGCCTCAGCTCAGGCACCAGCCCTGGAGAACAGCTCAGTGGGACCAGCTCTTGCCCTGTCTCCACACATCCGTGTTCCAGCCACCAACAAAGCACCGGGTGTTGCATCTTCATCTTTGACCTTGGGGTGTCCTCTGAGCGGATGGCCTTTCAGCTCTTCCTCATTTTAGAAAACCACCAGGCATCCTTCAAGTATGACCTCCTCTGGAAAACTTTTCCTGAGTCCTTGAGGCAGAATTAGTCTCTCCCTCCACTGGGCAGCTGTACCTCCCTCCCTCAAGGGCATACTTCCAGGACTGTTTGCTTCCTTGCCTGCCTCTCACTCTGCAGGGAGCTCCTCGAAGGTGGGCTGTATCTCTTGTTCATCTTTGTACACTGGTGCTTGAGCTGTGGGCCTGGAACATGCTCATGAAACAGCCATGGAATGACAGGAGGGGCAAGGGGAAGAGGGAGAGGAGAAAGGGTGAAGACAAGAGGGAAAAGGACCCCAAGGACAAGAGAGAGGGAGAAAAGAGAGGTGATGGAAAAACAGCGTGCCACTGGGGTACGGAGTGGGGAGGAGAAGGAAGAGAAAGCGAGGGAGGAGCGAAATCACAAAGGTGAAGCAGAAAGGAAAGTGAAGAGGATAAAGGGGAAGAGAAAGTAAAGACACAGGGCTGGTGTTTGAAGGGGGATAGAGGAAAATGGGTTCCAGAGTATCTGGGAATTTCTAAGCAACCAGTACCTGGCCCCTGGGGCCTGCTTCCCATTTCTGCATCCTCACAAGGCACCAGGGTTAGGTCCTCGCTGAGCCTAGACCCATCTGGAGTACCTGTGCCCTGGATGACTGTTCAGAGGAAGCATGGCTTTTTTACTACTCAAAAACAACAGGCGGCCCCCATTGCAGGTTGACTGGTGTGGACAGCTGTCACTTAACAAAGGAGAATCCTGCTCCTTCCTCCCTGTCATCACCTGCTCCAGCCAGCTCTATTTTGGACATACTCCACTGGACAACTATCAGCTGGAGACTTTGTGGGGCAACTTATCCCCAGCTAGATTTAACCAGACTCAGCTGGTCTTTCTCTCTTCCCTGGGTTGAATTCCACTGACTCTCCCAAGGCACCTCCTCTCACCTGATTTCAAGCAGACGCAGCAGGGGTGCTAACTTGACCACCCAGGCACACAGGCCTCCAGGTAGCGTTGTGGGTACAATGCAATGGGAGTTATCCCGCAGGTGCTCTGGGGCTGTTCCCAGATGAGGGCTAGGCCATCTTCCCCACATCAAAATTGACCTGTGCTGGGTAATCAGAGACTGACTTCTCTAAATGCAGGTATTACATGAATCAACATCACTTGAGGTCAAAGTAAATATCATTAGGGAAGGAAGAGCCTAGAGACCTCTCTGCACCTTTCTCTCTCAGCTTCCCAAGGGAGGCTGTTGAGGGCTGGACCAAAATAAGTGGTTCTTCAGTTAATTCCAAGACCCACTTAATTTGCATGATTCAGCCCAGTCCCTTGCATCTTCTCTCTGATGCCCTCTCCCTCACTAGCCTTCATCTTCACATGTAAAACCATGAGACCCCAATGCTTCTCTTTCTTTTCTAATAATTTACCATGAGGGGAAAGTATACGCTTATAGGGGGTAGGGGGAGGGTGCATGGAGGGCAGGGGAGAGAAAGCAATGCTCTTAAAGGTAGTATTTTCCTTAACCACACACAGGCCAGAAGGGTCTAATGGGAGGGAGAGATGAATAACTTGTGTGCAGAGATGGCAGGGAAACTTAGGCAAGTTCTTCAGATTTCGCCATCCTTCTGGAAGATAAATAGAAGCAACTTTTCCCTTCCTTTCTAGCAGGGGAAATGGGATCTGTTGGAAAGGGGAATGGAGAACTTAAATTCACAAGGCTCATTTTAGCCTAGATCAAAACTTTCACCATCTCTTCTAACTTGACCTTCACTGAAAGTCTAATGAATTTCAACTCTCTTGCTTTTGCTTTTAAGGCCTATAATGGGCAATAGGTGAGTGAGAAAGAACCAAAAAAAAAAAAAAAAAAAAGTCTCAAATAACCCCTAATCCAAAGAGAATCACGATTTCTAATGAAAAATGGAAGCTAACCAAAATATTGTTTTTTGGGGGTTTTTCCCAAGCAGGTATGCAACATGAACCTAGTTGATTGGTCCTCTCCCTTCATTCTCCTTCTTAGAGAAAATCCTTGTAAATTAGTGTTGGTTTGCACAGTGATAGAGGATGGTCACTGTAGTTCCTTAGTCTCTAGCTGCCAAGTTTCTCCTTGAAACTACCCTCACGCCTGCCTCTTTCCTGGAGGCACCACCCACCCGGAGACTACATCCCTCTGCCCATTCACTTACTTCTCAATTATTCGCGGAGTAGTTGGGAGCCACAGGAGACATAGAATAGATCTATAGTGTCCCTGTCTTTCTGAAAGCATGAGGGACACAAAATGAGGCTGGGAAGCCAGTGGACTCCGATAACGAAGGCTCTTACAGGGCTAGATAAGGAGTTTAGACTCATTTTATAGACGGTGAGGCATGTCAGAAAGTTGTGAAGGAGGGGCATGGCAGTCAGTTTGCTTAATAGGAGGTCACCCTGGGCTCAGTGTGGAAGGTGGCCTGGAAGGGGTTGGCAAGATGGGAAGCAGTCAAGAGGAGGCTGAACAGTACAGGCAGAGGCAGAGAGTCTGCCAAGGGCAGAAGGGATGCTGTGGGAGGGAGCAAGGTCATGGGCATTTGACACACACACAACTTAAAAGACTCGGTCAAGTAAGTAAAACACCAACAAAACAATATACTTCTCCCCCAAAGCTGCATTTTATTCAACTACTATTAATAACTGATTTGATTCTATCCATTCCATTTTACAACCCCTGTCTCCTGCAATTGTCTGGTCCTGGTAACAATTTTATTGGAGCATAGGAGGCACATTATAAATACATTTTAGACTGCACATTGTATTTGAAGCAAATTTGAGACATCTCTGATTAGGTGCCTTCCCAACGATAGCCTTGTTCAGACAGATAATTGCGTGCTGATTTTTATTTTATTTTATTTTATTTTCAGCTTTGTTCTCTCCCCCTTGGCAAAGCTGCAATCTTGCATACACACGTCAGTGGATAAAAACCCTTGAAAATAACTCTTCAGAAGAAATCTAATTTACTTTTTAATCTGGTTCGGAAATTTGCCAGAAAAATTTCCACCGACAAGCACTGCCATTTATTACCACTTATCACACAGCCGGGCTGTGCTCGAGTTCCTGATGGGGCTAATGTAACAGGGGAGGACTCTTCTGATGCATTATTTATTCGATACAATCCCACCAGATAAGATCTATGGGCAGGAGAGGACAAAGTTTGACCTTATCCTCTGTCTAAGGGAAAGTAAGGGTCTTCACTTATGCTTGTTTGAGGAACCCTCTTTAATTCCACACCCTTGGAAAATTCTAAGCTTCCCTTAGAGCTCTGGGACTATCACCCCACAGAGACCTGGCTTTGACTTTGCTTTCTTCCCCTGAGATCCATACCACCCACTTACACATTTGCTTGTGTTAGACCTTGAGATGATTTTCAAGAGTTTCATGCTTGTTCTGATCTGTTTCTTAGGGACAGAGACCAGAGGGACATTTAGCAAAGGCCTATCCAAGCTCAGATTGGGGTGGCTCCATGTTGAAGAAAAAAGATTGGTATGGGCCAGCTGGTGGCCTTGGGCTGGTGACTGTGGGTCCTCATCTGTAAAATGAGAAAGGGGATCTCTGCAACCCTGTCAAGCTTTCATGGTCTGTGGAGATGGCCCAAGGCTTTGGCAGAACAGAGGACTGGAGTCAGAAGGCCTAGAGCTGGAGTTTTGGCATAGAGGCTTCCTGGCTGGCTGATCTTCAGCAAGTTGACATCTCTGAGCCCCTGTTTTCTGATGTGTCCACTGTGAAAACAGCTCATAGCATCAGTACAATGATAATGATCATGGAAACTTTACAAATAGCAACAAAATATTCAAGTGTATAATTATCATGAATCAATTCATTAATTAGTGAAAATACATGATGAAATATTTGCAGAATCCACTCAGAAGGAAAACCTGGAGAGAAGTAAAAGTACTGGAGTGGGGTGCTATTGCCTTCTCCAGGAGAGAAGTAAAGCTGGGAGTAACCAGTGGGGCTTTCTGTATGCCTATCTCCAACCTCAGCTGAGAGATACTCCAGACTAGCCTTAGTCAAAAGGAGACTCCTGCATTCTGGTGCACAGTGTATTTTTTTTTGCATTCACCCCTAACAGACATTCCAAGAGACCTCTGGAGCCCCCAGGAACTACAGAACTGGGCTTTAGTCTCCACCTCACCCTATGCATGTTTCCTAAAATTACAAAGGTGAAAGATCTTTGAACACTGGACAGAACTGGGTTGAAATCTTGACTGTGAGCACACTGAAATCTACAAGCATTTACTGAACTCTTCAGAGCTTTAACCCTCATCCCTCATCTATAAAAGGAAGAAATTAGCACTAACCTCATGGAGTTGTCATGAGGGGTCAGTGGCATATGTGATGTTACCCTTTACAGGCCTCAGCGATCCACCACCAGTGAATTAAATTCTGAGAGGTCCTCCTTGCTGTTGCTGCTGCTACGTCGCTTCAGTCGTGTCTGACTCTGTGTGACCCTGTAGACGGTAGCCCACCAGGCTCCCCCATCCCTGGGATTCTCCAGGCAAGAACACTGGAGTGGGTTGCCATTTTGAGGTCCTTGTACTCTTGGTGTGCTTAGGACCATGTCTGCCATGTTGGAAGAATTCAATCAGTACTTGTCAAATGGATGGATGGTTGGACGGACAGATGCAATACACAGCGGTCAGGGTTGTGAACTGAAGAAAATGTATGTAATATTCTTGATCTAGAAAGATAGTCTTGAGTCCTAAATCAATTTTTGAATCTTTGTGCTATGCTAAGTCACTTCAGTCATGTCCGACTCTGCAACCTTATGGACTGCCAGACTCCTCTGTCCAAGTGTTTCTCCAGGCAAGAATAGTGAAGTGGGTTGCTGTGCCCTCCTCCAGAGAATCTTCCTGACCCAGAAATTGAAGCCTCATCTCTTGTATCTCCTGCATTGGCAGGTGAGTTCTTTACCACTAGCGCCACCTGAGGGGCCTTTTGGAATCTATTTCCTCCCAAATCTGTCTCCTGCATCTTCCAGGTGTTTTATTGTTTCTGCTCCCCTATCCCATTCTCTTGGCCTCCAAAATGTTCCATTTCTCTGACCCTCACCCTCCAAGCTTTTCTCTCCTCAGCCAATGGGTTGGCAGTGAGGTTTGCCCACAGAACTTTCTCCCTGTCTCCCTGCTTTCTGTGATGCCTTCTCAGAGCTATGCCTCCTGTGGGAAGAGTAAATATAGAAAAATGACAACATGTACATTAATGCTCGTTAGAATGTCATCATTATACCCCACAAAGTGTCTGCCAAGGGGGTCCCTAAAGGGCACTTAGAAACGAAGCAGCTGCTCCAGCTTTGTTCCAGCTCACATCTCGAAGAAATGACTCTGAGATAGATGCAGTGATGTCTGGCTGGAGGAAGGGGAGAGAGCAGTGCTTCTTTGGAGGAGGAAATGGTGATGCGAGAACCCACACTTTGCCCCATGTGCCCAGGAAAATCAGTGAGAGAGATGGACGGAGAGCATGAGAACTCAAGGAGCAGGCCAGGCTGCAGAGCTGGGGCTGGTGTGCCCAAACCCAGAGGCTCCCAATCACTACAGCGAGATGGAGGATAAGGAGCTAACCCTAACCTCAACCTCAATTTTAGATCAGCCTTGGAAAGAATCACCTGCTCTTCATCAATGTGTATGTTAAATTGCTAAGTCATGTCTGACTCTTTGTGACCCCTATAGCCTGTCAGGCTCCTCTATGCATGGAATTTCCCAGGCAAGAATACTGCAGTGGCTTATCATTTCCTTTTCCAGGGGATCTTCCCAACCCAGGGATTGAACCTGGGTCTTCTGTATTGCAGGCAGATTCCTTACCATCTGAGCCACCAGAGAAGCCCCCTCTTCATCAATAGTGAGACACAAACTATGGTGGGAATAAGGAAAACATTATTCTACTTACTTTTCTACCAGTAGTAACTGGACAAGAGTTGTGGAGAGAAGGGGACACAACGTGATAGCCAAGTTTTGAATCTATTGACAAAGGGTACCAACTAATTTCCCTGGTAACTCTGCTCATCCACTCAAGACACACCCACAGGACACCCATGCACCCTACACACACTTCTGTCCACAACTGGTCAGTAGCTGATCCAGCAGCACAGGCAGTGGCCTGGCATCCCAGATTCCTTCATCCAAGTGTCTTGAAGGAGCAGGTGGCAAGGTTCATAAAACTTATGTTTGTCATATATAAAGACAATTTTGAGCCTCAGGTATAAAATCACTACTCTAAGTTCAACTAATTCATACCAACTATGGTTTGTATTGGAGAAGGCAATGGCACCCCACTCCAGTATCTTGCCTGGAAAATTCCATGGATGGAGGAGCCTGGTAGGCTGCAATCCATGGGGTTGCTAAGAGTCAGACATGACTGAGCGACTTCCCTTTTACTTTTTACTTTCATGCATTGGAGAAGGAAATGACAACCCACTCCAGTGTTCTTGCCTGGAGAATCCCAGGGATGGGGGAGCCTGGTGGGCTGCCGTCTATGGGGTCGCACAGTGTCGGACATGACTGAAGTGACTTAGCAGCAGCAGTAGCAGCAGCATGGTTTGTATAGCACTTTATGTTTATACAGTCTTTCCCATGTACACATTACTACATCAGATTCTCATTATTACCCTATGAAACAAACAGGGTGAGTGTTATTATCCACATTTTACAAATAAGGAAACTGAGGAACAGACTTTTCAGTTATACACATACATACACCCTACCTACCACCCCATCCCTCCTCTTTCCCCAGGACTCAGAAGGTTGAACCTAAATTAATTTTCTTTAGACCCTGCTGCCTTTTCCTACTATGGTCAAGCACTGATTGGTTTTATAATTCCTTTAAAATCTCCTTGTCATACTTTATTGAGTGTTCCTATGTACCAGGGAGGATATAAAGGAAACCAATCCTGAATATTCATTGGAAAGATTGATGCTGAAGCTGAAGGTTCAATACCATGGTCACCTGATACGAAGAGCCAACTCATTAGAAAAGACCCTGATGCTGGGAAAGATTGAAGGTCAGAAGAGAAGGGGACAAAGAGTAGGAGAGTTTCCTTTCTGCTCTGGAAATATGGTTTCATGAGTAGGCCAAGGCATCTAAATTCCCTGTCTCAGCCTTCTCCTCTATAAAGTGGGGATAGTGGTAATGTTTTCATGGTTATAGTGAGGATTAAATGAGATAAGGTCTGTAAAGTCCTTGAAACAATGCCTACATATAGTAAACTCTTATTATTCTTGTTACTAATTGCAATTAATATTATGAGGGAGGTATTCTACTAAGGCTTTGGATGAGCTGTGCTTTTCGTTGTTGTTCAGCTGCTCAGTTGTGTCTGACTCTTTTCGACCCCATGGGCTGCAGCACCACAGGCTTTGCTGTCTTTCACCATCTCCTGGAGCCTGCTCAAACTCATGCCCATTGAATTGGTGATGCTATCCAACCATCTCCTACTCTTTGTCCCCTTCTCTTCCGACCTTCAATCTTTCCCAGCATCAGGGTCTTTTCTAATGAGTTGGCTCTTCGTATCAGGTGACCAAGGTATTGAACCTTCAGCTTCAGCATCAATCTTTCCAATAAATATTCAGGATTGGTTTCCTTTAGAATTGACTGGTTGATCTCCTTGCAGTTCAAGAGAATTGATCTCCTTGCAGTTCAAGAGAGTCTCAAGAGTCTTCTCCAACATCACAGTGTTGTGCTATGGGAAATCTGAAAAAGATGGAGCTATAGAAGGCAATGGCACCCCACTCCAGTACTCTTGCCTGGAAAATCCCATGGACAGAGGAGCCTGGTAGGCTGCAGTCCACGGGGTAGCTAAGAGTTGGGCAGAACTGAGTGACTTCCCTTTCACTTTTTACTTTCATGCATTGGAGAAAGAAAGTGCAACCCACTCCAGTATTCTTGCCTGGAGAATCCCAGGGACAGAGGAGCCTAGTGGGCTGCTGTCTATGGGGTCGCACAGAGTTGGACACGACTGAAACGACTTAGCAATAGCAGCATAGTTGTACTCAGTGGTCTTCAACTAAAGAAAACTGGTGAGAGAAAGAAGCAATATGCATGATTTTATGTCAGTGGAGAAGATGGTTTTATACTGGATTGGCAAAAACCTTTGTTTGGGTTTTTCCAAAAGATGCTGTGAAAAAACCCAAATGAACATTTTGGCCAACCCAATTCTTTTATGCACTTACCCTGGAGATGAGGAGGAATCTAATTTGAGCCACAATCATCAACTCTGCAAATATGCAACACCAGTTCCTATAAGTGGAGAGACTTAATTTAATTAAAATAAGCACTTTGATAACTATACTCCTCAGACCAGAAATTATTTAACTTCTTGTATTATTAAAACTGATTTTCCCTCGCCAATTAGGTCCCTGAGACTAAAGTGTGCATGAACAAGTCACTGAGAAGTAAACTCGAATTTTGAGCTAGTAGTCTTAGGGGAAATGCACTCTGAGAATAAAGTCTCAAGTTGACGTAGGAAGAAATGGAAAACTTGAGAAGACAGAACCTGGTCACAGCCTGGAGCTGCTCCAAAACCCATCCCACCTGTTCACAGGATGCCCAAGAGCCACAATCTCTTCTCCACTTCTCCCCTGACAGTCATTTTTGTTGCAGCCACATCCATGCCAGGAAAGGATACCCAGATAGAGTATCTTGCCTTGAGACCAAGGATAAGAGATTAGAGGAAATGGGCAACTCTGCCTTAGTGTCCTCCTTGGATCAATGCACCTTATCAAGTAGATTTGTTTGCAGAGCTTAGTGATGACCATGTGTGAGTAAGGGAGGAATTAGTGTATCAACCTCATTTTTCCCAGCTCCCTCAGCCAGCTATCTGGAGTAGTCCAGGACAGCTCATAGAGGGCTCTGAATGTTGGCTGGGTAGCTTGGACAGAGGTAAACAAACTGAGAGCCAGTTTACAGGACAGCATGCAGAAGGTGGAAGTGGTGGAGATGGATGTCAAGAGGACAGGGATCTTCTTTGCAGAGTAAAATCTGTTGAGCCAGAAATAAAGGTTGTGGGTGGAAATGGGCTTCACATAGACAGACGGCAACAGATGCAAGCTTTAAGTAAGTAACAAAGAAGCAATTCTGCATTATACCCCAGACTTTTAAGTACTACTCAGAGAAAAACATTGGTAAAAGTCCCTTCTTTTAATTCCATGAGTTCTATAGAGCTGGCCCCTAATTAAGCCCCCAAGTAAGATGGTGTTTATTAAACACCATCATGTTCAGTGGGCTTCCCCAGTGAGTCAGTGGTAAAGAATCCACCTGCAATGCAGAAGTCACAGGACCCTGTCTCAACCCCTGGGTCAGGAAGATCCCCTGGAGGAGGGCATGGCAATCCACTCCAGTATTCTTGCCTGGAGAATCTTGTGGATGGAGGAGCTGGAGGGCTACAGTCCATAGCATCTCAAAGAGTCAGAAGTGACTGAAACAACTTAGCATGCAGCATGCATGTTTGGTGTGCAAAGACAAGTAAGATGTGGCATTACATACACAATCCAGCAGGGCAAGTGGATGTGTCTACAACAACCAATCACCCACTGGGAAAAGTACTATTCCAGTGATATGTACAAAGGACGTGTAATTCTGCTTGAGATAGCTAGGAAAAGGAAATGGTATTTAAGTTAGTTCTTAAAGAATTTTAATAATTAACAAGAGTTTGTAAAATGGAGAAGGGGCTGTGGACCCACTATGTCCCCTTTGCTTTACCGTATGCATGTGTTCACTGTTCTCCTGCCGGGCAGGTTCTATTTGGGATAAAAATGCAGTGCTTTCCCATCTGTCAAGGGTTTAAGCCACTCCAGCAAATGACCTGGACAGGAACTGAAATTTCTAGAGGGAAAGAGCCAGGTTTGTACTCTTCCTGAGTAAGTGTGGCTCTCTGAGTGGCAGGGGGAGTTTCATTATTATTTTTCTTAGAGTTCCACATTATCATACCTCTTTTTTATGCTTGGAGGGAAGTTGTTTGAATTGGTCCCTCTCTGGAGGTCCCCAAATAGATGATTTTTTTCCCCCTTCATCTCTCTGGTGTTACCATCAGGAACTGTGCACAAAATCTCTCCAGCATCCCTTGTGACTTGTGCTTCCCATCATTCTTTTGATCACTCAACAAATATTTATTGAATACCAACCATTCCCTGGTGGCTCAGATAGTAAAGAATATACGTGCAATACAGGAGAGACCCTGGTTCAGTCCCTCGGTCGGGAAGATGCCCTGGAGGAGGGAATGGCTACCTACTCCAATATTCTTGCCTGGAGAATTCCATGGACTAAGGAGCCTGGTGGGCTATAGTCCATGGAGTCACAGAGAGTCGGACAGGACCAAGAACCTAACTCACATACATACACAAAATCATCCACCTGATCTGGGCACTAGGAAGACTACAGTTAAAAAATCAGCCCTTGTCCTTATGGACTTTACAGTTCAGTGGGAGAGTTAGACAATGCATAATTAAACAAATAAAGATATTAATAGAATGTCAGGCAGTCGTACATTCTTAGGAAGAAAAACAGTAGAGTAGGAGGCTATTCAAAGTGCTGGGCAGGGGGTTGTAAGGTCAGGGACATCTCTCGCAGAAACTGATATTAGAGTAGAGAATGGAAGATATTCCAAACCAGAGAGATGGAAAGCAGGACTATTCTCAGAATACTTGATGAACAGAAAGGGAGAGAGTGTGGCTGGAGTGGAGTGAACTAGGAAAAGAGTGGTCATTAACAAGTCACTGGGACAAGGTCATTTAGATCTTTCAGACTGCATAAAGACATAGGGTTTTATGCTAGTTGAGGGGAGATTGTTTTGGAGAGCTTTGACCAGTGGAGGAACATGACATAATGAATATCTTCATAGGGTCATGTCGACTGCTTTGTTCAGAATACATAGAAGAGAGTCAAGAGAGGAGACTGGTTAGGAGGCTGATGTGGTAGACTGAGCAAGAGATGGTAGTGACTTAGTCTTGAGAGGCGGTGTGGAACGTGGTGACAAGTGGTCACAGCACGTGTTTTGGTGGACAGGTCAAGAAGACGTATTTAAAGGATTGAATGCAAAGAATGGGAGAAACATAAAAATCAAAGACGATGACAAGGGTTTTAACCAAAGCAACTGAGTGAATGGAAGAGTTACTTATGAGATCTGAAGATCTAGGGGAGATTTGGGGCTGGGGCTGCTGAATGCCAAGTTTGATTAGGGAAATTTCTATTAGGCATTCAAGAGGTAATATTGAGAATGTCAAGGAGGTATGGACTGATGACTTCAAAAAGTTGGGTGATTTTAAAGAGGAGGAAGAATTAATTTGGATAGAGTACTGACTACCCAGGAGAGTACACACCCCAGCCCCAAGAAGGTAGGGAAGAGTAGGAGCAAAAAGAGCATCACTGAGTGGATTTCAGGGGGAGACAAAACCCTCAGGGAAGAGCTAGTTTCACTTAGAGCAAGAAGGTGATGGAGCTGCTCAGACACGACATTGAGGCTGCCGGGAATTTTATCAAAGATGGGGCACATCTCCACAGTGCTCCATGGAAAGCTTCAGAGTTTGGGCATCACTGTAAGTAACAGACAAGAGGGAATCCGTGAGACTCAGAGGATCATGGATAAGGAATACGTTTTAAGGTAATTGGTTTCTTCACAGATCATGGGAAAGTGATTGCAGAACAACATAAGGAAGAAGCCCCTGAGTGAGGACTCCAAACAATCTCAAGGATTCACTTCTGGTCACAAGTTCTGGGCATCTCAAGGTCATGCCAGCATTGACTGAATATTAAAAATCCTGCTAATAAGGGCTACATTCTGTTCTCACTAATCTGTCTTCCTAAATGCCCCAAGGTGGGTGGCCTCTCCTCAGGTTAGGGAAAGGAGTGTGGTCATCACAAGTTCTACCCCATGTCTTGAGGACAAAGGTTGAAAAAAAGAAAATCAGAAATCTAGAAGAGTTTACAAAAGAATCACAAGCCATAGGCACTTGGAAAGAAAACTATCAGTCCTGGGCACTGAAAGATGAAGCCCAACACATGGGTCAAATGGGCTGTGAGTGTGAAGGGGTTTAGAGAAACTGGAAGCCCACTAGACAGCTAGGGTGGCCCAGAAAGGCTCACAGGGAAGGTGGGCCTCAGAGGAGTCCCCAAGAATGAGAAGTGTCTGCTCCATCACCTGGAGCAATGGACGGGGAGGTCACCTGGGTGGATTTGCATCTATCAATTCAGTAGTGTGCCTCTGGGTGAAAAAGAACCATTTCTTCTTTATCATTATCCTTAATAATTCTAAATCAGGAGGTGATGGAAAACCAACTCAAAGCTCATTTCAGAAGGACGTGGAAAGGAGGAGACAGCAGGAAAACACATCAGAAAACAAATTCATCTTCTTGGCACAGAGACAAAGGACTGGGGCTTGGTCCAGAGCTACAAAGACTGATCCTTTCAAGGCTGAACCAGTTTTTCAAGACATTCAAGTAAAGTAGTGATAAAAATCCCACTATTCACTGTTATATTAATGGCTTCTCCACTATATGCAGATAGGTAAAAGCATCATATCTTTATTTGCATTTCTTTTTCTATTGCCTCCAGCTCACTGAATTTCTTCCTTATCTGCCAAGAAATGTCTACTTTTAAGGTATTCTTTCATTTCCTCATGCCATTGGCTGTCAAACGACTTAATAACTTGCCTATCATGGAAGTCAAATATGGTTTATTAAAAATGCATGTCTCACTCAATAAGATGCCCTTTGGCGGTCTTCAGACCTTGACGACTCTGTCTCAAAGCTTGGGAGCACAGAATGGTCTTGGCTGGCCAGCTGCACTGCCTTGTTCTGTAACTTGCTCATTGCTGCCCAGATTATGCTGAAGCAGCACAGAGAAGGGAGGTAGGAACTGTCCAAGGAGGTGGAATTGGACCACTTAACTGACTTGAGAAAGTGGGACATAGGCCTGAAACCCCCAAGTGCCTGAAGACTTCCAAGTCATCCGACCAGGTCTCAGGGAAAGAATTTGGGAATGAGGATGGAACTGGTACCCTGAAGTAGGAGGAAGGGAGGGAGAAAGGCATCTCTGGAGGGAATGGCATCAAGCAGGAGTGGGCTGTGTTGACTCAATGCACTGGGATGATGAATCATGCCTGGGATGGCTCACGTAGCAAGGCGACATCGCTATTTACAGGGGCTAATGAGGCATCTGCAGTCACACACTCGGAGTCTGAATGCTGTTGTGGTGGAGGAGGAAGCAAGGAGCCTGAGCTAAAAACACAAAGGGAACTGGAGGTCGCCTTTTCCATCCTCTGCCCAAGGGTCCCACAGCACCGAACCACTTCATCAGGACATACTGACCCTTCTACCATGATCTCAGAGCAGCTCTTCAGCTTCCCAGGCTGATGTTTTCCAGTGGCCTGTGGATCTCCTACCTGGAGCCTTAGGACTTCAGCTAATCCTTCATTCTTTGTTTTTCTGTATATAACAGAGATGAGAAATACCTGTGCTGCCTCATTTCGTATACCATCCCCTCCACTACTTACAGACTCCACTCCATCTCACCTTAGTCTCCTCTTTTTGACTCTAATTAATCCCCACCTCTTCCATGAGAGCATCTTTCATTGCTGTCCTCCAGATAGTTGTTTCTGGCGTTATATTGTTTAAGAGGCTGCTGTGTTCTACTCTGTCTGCTCAGGACAACAGAGATGGTAGAGAGCCCCAACCACTCTGCCCATGAGAATGGACATGCCACACCCAAGCAGAGACTCGATGCCATGGAAAGACCCAGAGGGGAGTTCAAGTGCCCACAGTAGGAAAGTATGGTTACTCGGCAGGGAGAAGGCAGGGGTTCCTCTGGAGGAGAGAGAAATCTGGGCTATGGGAGTGGATAAAGGGAAGATACTGACCACAGGAGGGAAAAATAAGGGGGAAGGTAAACAAAAGGAAGGGAATGAAGGGAGGGACCTGTGCCATGAGACAGAATGAAGAGAGGAAAAGGAGGGGAAAAGGCATTGGGGAGAAGATGAGGAGCCATGGAGAAGCCAGAGCAAGGTCAAGGGCTGGAGATGGGGCCAGAGACCAAGGGCCAGAGAGAAGAGGAGAAGGGGAAGGAGTGTGAACTCTTGAAAAGATGCACAAATCCATGGCTGGGCTGAGTGAGGGGAGGATGACTCAGCCTGGTCTATCCAGGGACATGTGCTGATCCTCTGTTGAGAACATTGCCAGGGAATCAGCCCAGCCAAGCAGCTGGAAGAGCAATTCCTCATGTCCTCTGCCTGGAACTCCCTCGTCACTTGGGGTGACGGGTGGCCAGGTGCTGACATGGCGTGACTGGGGCTTGGAGGTTTCATGAGCTTCTCCTATAAGAAACCCCTGGAGAGATGACTGGGAGATTGGGACTGTGTATGAAGTCGATGGCCTGTGAGGGTCTACTGTATCAGACATGGGGCAGGGGGGTGGTGGGGAAAGAAGTACAATCTGTTTATAGAACATTTATTAAGTCAACCTTAAAAATGCATTCCAATATACAGTGAAAGTGAAAGTGTTATTGCCTCAGTCGTGTCTGACTCTTTGTGACCCCATGAACTGTATAGCCCTCCAGGCTCCTCTGTCCGTGGGATGCTCCAGGCAAGAATACTGGAGTGGGTTGCCGTTTCCTTCTCCAGGGAATCTTCCTGACCCAGGGATTGAACCTGGGTCTCCTGCACTGCAGGCAGATTCTTCACTGTCTGAGCCATTAGGGAAGTCTCCCAGTGTACAGTTCAGTTCAGTTCAGTTGCTCAGTCGTGTCTGACTCTTTGTGACCCCATGAATCGCAGCACGCCAGGCCTCCCTGTCCATCACCACCTCCCAGAGTTCATTCAAACTCACATCCATCGAGTCGGTGATGCCATCCAGCCATCTCATCCTCTGTCATCCCCTTTTCCTCCTGCCCCCAATCCCTCCCAGCATCAGAGTCTTTCCAATGAGTCAACTCTTCACATGAGGTAACCAAAGTACTGGAGTTTCAGCTTTAGCATCATTCCTTCCAAAGAACACCCAGGGTTGATCTCCTTTAGGATGGACTGGTTGGATCTCCTTGCAGTCCAAGGGACTCTCAAGAGTCTTCTCCAACACCACAGTTCAAAAGCATCAATTCTTTGGCGCTCAGCTTTCTTCACAGTCCAACTCTCACATCCATACATGACCACTGGAAAAACCATAGCCTTGACTAGACAGACCTTTGCTGGCAAAGTGATGTCTCTGCTTTTGAATATGCTATCTAGGTTGGTCATAACTTTCCTTCCAAGGAGTAAGAGTCTTTTAATTTCATGGCTGCAGTCACCATCTGCAGTGATTTTGGAGCCCAGAAAAAGAAAGTCTGACACTGTTTCCCCATCTATTTCCCATGAAGTGATGGCACCAGATGCCATGATCTTTGTTTGCTGAATGCTGAGCTTTAAGCCAACTTTTTCACTCTCCTCTTTCACTTTCCTCAAGAGGCTTTTTGGTTCCTCTTCACTTTCTGCCATAAGGGTGGTGTCATCTGCATATCTGAGGTTATTGATATTTCTCCCAGCAATCTTGATTCCAGCTTGTGCGTCTTCCAGCCCAGCGTTTCTCATGATGTACTCTGCATACAGTATACAGTAGGTACAGACAAATACTGATTTGATTCCATGTATATAAGGGACCTAGAATAGTCAAATCATAGAGTCAAAAAGTACATTAGTAGGCGCCATGGGCAGGGATGTGGATGGGTGGGGAAGGGGGATGGGAGTTAGTTTTTAATGGGGACAGAGTTTTCCTTTAGGAAGGTGACAAATTTGGGTGATGGATGATGGTGAGAGTTGTACAAAAATGTGAATGTACTTAGTGTCACTGCACTGTACAGTTAAATATGGATTAAAAAAGAAGAAGAAGAAATGCCAGAAGAGGGAGGAAATGAGGACGCAGTGAAAGAGAACACAGAGAGAGAAACAAAAGCAAGTGCTGAGATAGAGAAACAGGACCAAGCCAAAACAGAAAAGAGCAGAGCAGAGACGAGAGAGATGGCAGAGAGGTTGATAAGGAGGGGAAGGCAGCAGTAATAATTGGAAGATTGGGAGAGACTGAAAGAGATGTCATGAGATTGAGATGATATTGAGAGAAAAGGAGGTTGAGGGAGAGGAAAGAGAAAAGAGGCAGGGCTAGAAAACACAGAGCATGGAGCTGGAGCAGCAGAAAATGGAATGGGCCCAAATTTTGAACCTTTGCCAACATCTGAACTTGCTCCTTCTGCTATCAATTTTTCATCCGTCACTAAGACAAGCTGAAAGAGCTAAGCTTCAGGTTTTGTTGATTATAAAATGTTCCATTCTGATCTATACCAAGGGTAACTTTCCTGGATTTCTAAATGAACCACATGCAGCTAGAGAAAGAGAGAGAGGGAAGGGAGGTGGGGGTGGGGAAGGTGCTTGCCACACCACTAAGGATGGAAAATAAAGCCACTTAGTAACACTCCCGCAGGGCTAGAGGAGGCACTGCCTCACATATGAGTGTCATTCCTTGGGGACAGGAAGCTCGGTGGCACATTAGGGCATCCATTGCCCTGGGGCTGGCCCTGACGCCTGCAAATCTCTCTTCTATTTGCTTTGTTTCTGCCAAATGCAGAGTCAGAGATCTGGCTTTACCAGGAGCTCACACTGATGACCCCTGCCCATGCAAACAAAACAACTTTCAGTCTCCCTGAGAGAAGTCAGGTCGAGCTGAGTGTGGGGAAGGCGGGGCTAGACTCCTGGGTCTCTAATTGCTAGCTTCCATGGGAATGTCCCCCCCACTCCAGTGCCTGCAGCCTTTCAATCTACAGCGCCCACTGTAGGACCCACCAAGGTGGTGGCGCTCAGAGAAGAGGGACAGAGTGAGGACGGGGAGGGGGAGGCATGCTCCACTGCACCTCTCCCCAGAATGCAATGTGACACAAGACATCGGGAGATGGCAGCGAAAGTTCAAGGGAAAAACACAGTTATTTATGGCTCGGGCATCTGTCGTCAGATCAGAAACAGAGACCTAATCTCAGGCAAATCCTTGCCTGTACCAGAGCAGATGGGGAGGTGTGTGCAATGCTCAGTCCTGTTCAACTCTCAATTCATTATTATTCCTCATCTCCAGATCCCATCTCTGAAGCAGACGTTTGTCCTGGCCGTGATGCCAGCAGCCCCGGGTGGGTGGACCGGGAGATGAGAGTGTCCTTCTCTTGGATGGGTAGTTATTTCCATCATGTGACTTGGAGCCTTCTGTGTGAGGAGAGAAGGTTAAGGCAGAATCCAGAAAGGAGACAATGAAAAAAGGGAACAAAAGGAAAATTCCAGCCCAGAAAAACCACTTGCTGAATGGAAATGAAATTGGCCTGGAAGCCTGTAGGTTAAGGATCTAATCTCCCTCTGCCCTACCTTGCAATGTGACCTCAAGCAAGTAATATTACCTGTTTGTCTGTCTGTTTCTGCCAAATGCTTGAGATTCTGTATTTGCACATTCCCAAGGACACACAAAGATGCCTGCTCAACTCGGGTGTAATGGGGAAAAAAAAAAACAAAACCAAATCTGGAATCAGGAGATCTAGGTTCAAGTCTTTATTTGCCAGGGACCAGTGAGTCACCCAAACAAAGCTGCTAAGAGTCCCCTGCTGACTTTTAGGCAAGAAAGGAAGGTGAGTTTATCCGGCCCTTTCCCAAGCTAGAAATCCCACAATTTCATGAGAAGGAAACTTGGAGATTATCAGAGGGCAAAAAAATGAATGAAGTCTGAGGGACTCAGATGCAGCTCCTGAGCCCTTGTAAGTACTCACTCTATTGGTTGAACAAATGAATAACATTCTCTAATGGTGATTCTGAGATTGTAGCTCCCTGGACTCAGACTCACCAGGCAGCACAGACTCTCAGCCCCCAGTGCTATAGGCAGATGCCTTCTCCACCCCATACCACTCTTGAAACAACCCGCCTATCTCCCTAGACCTTCCGTGCTGGCATCCCACGTCTCCAAGAACGCTTTTGTGGGGGAGGGCAGAGGAAGGGGGAGGAAGGACAGAGTCGGGTGGGGCACATGTGGAGAAAGGCCTCCATGTGAATTTCCATGTCTGTACTGATTACGCTGCCTTATAAACTCTTTTAAGACGATGTTATCGTCCCAGGAGACGCCTTACTTTCCCCATTTGAGATGCATCTTCTCAACTGAAAATATGCATCAACAAGCTCTGTATGTTTCATTGCAAAACAGAATTACATTTCCCAACCTGCCTAGATCCATTTACCCTTGGGTCAGTGTGATTCCAAAGGCAGAGCCTCTGAGGATCCTCAGCCAATGTCAAGGGGTTTAGCATCCCCGCCCCCACCCCCGGGAGAGCAAGACTTTTTCCTTGATCAGATGGCAGGCACACTCAGTGGTAAACCCTGGCCCCAGGAGGGCTACCTTCATCATAAAAGCAGGAAAGTCTGATGTCCTAATAATGGTAAATAAAGACCTGGAGCGGAGCTTTAGGTAGACAGATGTTTTGATTGACTAGACACAGGTGTCTCTGTCTCTAGTGCCTGAGAGATGGTGGTGATGGGAGAATTGCGTTTCAGCTCCACTCCCAGGGGCTGTCAGCTGCAGAGCCTCATCTGTGTACTTTGTATTCCTCTCACTGCCAGGCAATCCAAAGGACTTAGGGCTGCCAGGGAGACTGTGCTAATTAACATTTGCAAGTGACCAAGCAAGACCTCACTGTCCCCAAGCTTTATCCCTTCCCTGGGGTATCAGGTGGAAGGGAGGAGAAGATATGATTGGTCACCCCTCAATAAGGCCTGGCTGCAAAGTTTCTGGAGGTGCCTCTTGCATTGAGATGGACATCTGCCCACAGTCCAGCCAGACCCCTCAGCAAGAAGAGGTCAGGGCTCCATCCCAACCCGAGGCTGCAGAGCAGAAGCCTCCCAGGAAGACAGTGGCTGCATCTGCGGAGCCGATGAGATGGCACTCTTCCTCCAGCCCTGGGCAGCCTCTGTCAGCAGCCTGATTCTCTGCAGTTGGTTTTGCCTATGTTGGCACCTGTTCGCAGCTTACACCAACTAACGTCTGTCAATGGACTAATTATCATCAAGGATAAGGAATTAAGAAATTATGAATGTGTAGACACTTCTGTTCTCATACTAATGGTTCGTGTGTTTAATGGTTTGTTTATTATGTAATGGTTTGTTTATTTTACCGATGGCATCTGTCCTCATTTGAACCTCCAAAGTGCAAATTGGACTTGTACTTGCCTTTATTTTGGGTTTGTCCTTGATTTTCTATTGTCCCTGATGAAAGTGGCAGTCATTGTTTAAATACATGGATAGTAGGTAAATAGATAGATAGAAAGGGAGGGAGGGGGAGAAGGAGGAAGGGAGGGATGGAGGAAGAAAAAAGAAAAGAAGGAGGGAGGGAAGGAAGGAAGGGAGGAAGAAAAGGGTAGTAAAAGCTTCAGAAATCACATTTATTGAAGGAATTTTATGTTTGGCTTGGAAAAGAGAAAGTTTAAGAGGAACATGATAACTGTCAAGATTAGAATTATCTTTTTAAAGCTATTCTTCTAAAGCATGACATGTACACATGCAGAAAACTATGAGAAATAAATTTGTAGCTCTTTTTTTAAAAATATCTTGTACCCACACCCTGGTTGCGATCTGTACCATGCCAGCCCCCTTCCTCCACTGCTGGCGTCTTCCCAATCATTCCCTGCTTCCTGCTCTCAGAGGTCACTACAATCCTCACATTTGTCCTTTATGGAAATTCATTTTTTAAAACTTTTGTTTATGGCTTATCATCTAAATATGTAGCACAAACAATATGACATTTTTTTGGCCAGTTTTTTGAACTTTAGGTAAATGGAGATGTACAGGGTATCAACTTCCTTTGCTTAACACTGCGTGTGTGTGTTTTAAGATTTATCCATATTGTTGCTTGTAATTGTGATTTGTTCACTTTTGTACTATGGCATCCCCTTGTACTAATATATCATAATATTAATGCAACCTAATGTTAGTGACTATTTGGCCTGTTTCCAATCTAGGGAAAGTCCAAGCTGACAGTGCTGCTATGAACAGCCTCATTTGTGTTTCCTTGTACCCATGTGCATCCGGAGGCTATATACCTAGGAGGGGAATTTCTTGGTCATAGAATTTGCATCACTTTAACTCCATCAGATGACAATAAACACTGCTTTTCAAACTGGTTGTTCCTTTCCATCCCACTAGCAATGATAAACTTTGTACTTCTGTGCACTTTGCATATCTTTTTTGCACACTTGCTACTGTCTACCTTCATATTTCCTGCCCTATGGTGAGTATATAGTGACATTCCAATGTGGCTTTAATTTGCATACACCTGGTTGTTAGTGAAGTTTAGCACCTGTCCCTGTGTTTATTAGCCATTGGTAATACCATTCTATTCTGCCTGTTTTCCTCATCCTGTTGTCCTTTTTGCTTCTCATTATTTGGAGGAATTCCTGGTATGTTATGAAGTAGAGTCCTTGGTCAGATGTTTATGCGTCCACTTACCTGAGTATGTGGCTTGCACTATGTGTCTTCATGGAGACTTTGGAAGAACAGATTCATAATTTTAATATTGTCAAATGTATCAATCTTTTTATTATGAGTAACTCTTTTTGTGTCTTGTTTAAGAAATTCTTTTGCACATACTTCAGATTCTACATTGACATATATATGAGTTTGACATACATTTGTGCATATATATCACAAGGATCAAGACCATCGCCATGGAAAAGAAATGCAAAAAAGCAAAATGACTGTCTGGGGAGCCCTTACAAATAGCTGTGAAAAGAAGAGAAGCAAAAAGCAAAGGAGAAAAGGAAAGATATAAGCATCTGAATGCAGAGTTCCAAAGAATAGCAAGAAGAGATAAGAAAGCCTTCCTCAGCGATCAGTGCAAAGAAATAGAGGAAAACAACAGAATGGGAAAGACTAGAGATCTCTCCAAGAAAATTAGAGATACCAAGGGAACATTTCATGCAAAGATGGGCTTGATAAAGGACAGAAATGGTATAGACTTAACAGAAGAGAAGATATTAAGAAGAGGTGGCAAGAATACACAGAAGAACTGTACACAAAAGAGCTTCACGAACAAGATAATCATGATGGTGAATCACTGACCTAGAGCCAGACATCCTGAAATGTGAAGTCAAGTGGGCCTTAGAAAGCATCACTATGAACAAAGCTAGTGGAGGTGATGGAATCCCAGTGGAGCTATTTCAAATCCTGAAAGATGATGCTGTGAAAGTGCTGCACTCAATATGCCAGCAAATTTGGAAAACTCAGCAGTGGCCACAGGGCTGGAAAAGGTCAGTTTTCATTCCAATCCAAAAGAAAGGCAATGCCAAAGAATGCTAAATCTACCTCACAATTGCACTCATCTCACACGCTAGTAAAGTAATGCTCAAAATTCTCCAAGCCAGGCTTCAGCAGTACATGAACCATGAATTCCCAGATGTTCCAGCTGGTTTTAGAAAATGCAGAGGAACCAGAGATCAAATTGCCAACATCTGCTGGATCATGGAAAAAGCAAGAGAGCTCCAGAAAAACATCTATTTCTGCTTTATTGACTATGCCAAAGCCTTTGACTGTATGGATCACAATCAACTGTGGAAAATTCTGAAAGAGATGGGAATACCAGATCACCTGACCTGCCTCTCGAGCAATTTGTATGCAGGTCAGGAAGCAACAGTTAGAACTGGACATGGAACAACAGACTGGTTCCAAATAGGAAAAGGAGTACGTCAAGGCTGTATATTGTCACCCTGCTTATTTAACTTCTATGCAGAGTACATCATGAGAAATGCTGGGCTGGAAGAAGCACAAGTTGGAATCAAGATTGCTGGGAGAAATATCAATAACCTCAGATATGCAGATGACACCACCCTTATGGCAGAAAGTGAAGAGGAACGAAAAAGCCTCTTGAGGAAAGTGAAAGAGGAGAGTGAAAAAGTTGGCTTAAAGCTCAACATTCAGCAAACAAAGATCATGGCATCTGGTGCCATCACTTCATGGGAAATAGATGGGGAAACAGTATCAGACTTTATTTTCTGGGCTCCAAAATCAATGCAGATGGTGATTGCAGCCATGAAATTAAAAGACACTTACCCCTTGGAAGAAAAGTTATGACCAACCTAGATAGCATATTGAAAAGCAGAGACATTACTTTGCCAACAAAGGTCCATCTAGTCAAGGCTATGATTTTTCCAGTGGTCATGTATGGATGTGAGAGTTGGACTGTGAAGAAGGCTGAGCGCCGAAGAATTGGTGCTTTTGAACTGTGGTGTTGGAGAAGACTCTTGAGAGTCCCTTGGACTGCAAGGAGATCCAACCGGTCCATTCTAAAGGACATCAGTCCTGGGTGTTCCTTGGAAGGACTGATGCTAAAGCTGAAACTCCAGTACTTTGGCCACCTTATGTGAAGAGTTGACTCATTGCAGAAGACTCTGATGCTAGGAGGGATTGGGGGCAGGAGGAAAAGGGGACAACAGAGGATGAGATGGCTGGATGGCATCACTGACTCCATGGACATGAGTGTGTGTGAACTCTGGGAGTTGGTGATGGACAGGGAGGCCTGGTGTGCTGCAATTCATGGGGTCACAAAGAGTCAGACATGACTGAGCAACTGAACTGAACTGAACTGATATATATACTTCTAGTAGTCGAATGAAGACTAATGTATCTGCTGCTATGAGGAAGCACATTCTCAAAGTAGAGATTTTCTCTAACATTTCTAATATTTCATGGACAGCCATGAAGAGAGTGGGTTGGAACCCCCAGGGGTGCTACAAGGGAGGTCTGCCTCTATGACCTATTCAAACTCCAAGATTCTAAGGCTGTAATTAGAAATAAAATCTACTTTGATAAGTGTTCAGTTATAACCAGTAGAGGGCTTCAGCCATGCCATAAGTGAAGTCATGATACACTTGAGTGCTTATTTAAATAAACATACGTGAATGCATGTACCCCACACTCCTGTTTTAACATTGTGTCTGATCTTTTATTGCCTGGCCATAGGGTTTCTCTGTCCTCATTACCTGCACCTAGTTCAGAGCAGAGTACCCAGTCCATGCAAGGTCATCTCATGCTGCTGGCTAAGTTTACAGGCAGTGGTGGAAAATAGGGTTTATTTCAGGCTAACTCAATTGGTGGTTGTTGTCTGCAGGGCAGGACTAAGGCTGAGAAGTAGCAGAGGCTGCATAGCTGGGACTTAATCTAAAAGATCCCAGTATAGAACATGGCAGAGAGATCAGCCCAAGGATACGGGATGCCCTGGAGGCCTAACCCGGAGCTGCCTGGCCTCCAGAGGATGGAGCTGGAGGTACGCAGCATGGCCTCTGCTAATGCTTGGACAGCAGAGGAGATCTAATCCTAATCCTTCAAACGCAGACCTTCCTCAGGTCTGTTTGTCTTCCCCTAATCCTCTAATATTTAAAGCAATTTCAATCCTGTTTGAAGAGATTTTTCAGCAGTTTGAGTCTGGGGCCTCTGGAGGGAGAGAGGTAGGGAAAAAGGCAACAGAAGGGAAAGGGAGGAGGAGCAGGAGTGAGAGTGAGCCCCAGAGACACGGTTGCGTAGGGCAGGAAAGGTCCGGGAAGGTAGCAGCCTGCCAACACTGCTGAGTTACATCCTCCAGAAGCTGCCATCCCAAATATGGCATCTTCACAATTTCTAAGACAGTGCAGATGACAAGGGAGGAAAAGAAGGAAGGGCTTGGGCTAAGATCTGGGCCTTGAAATATGGAGCTCATTCATTCATTCAATCAGGCAGTCAGTCAACATAACACGTATTGAACATTTACTGTGTGACGCTATATCCACACTAACCTTGAACAGATAATTACCAGAATCATTTTCAATTACAAAGGAGAAATGCAGGATGCAGTGGGAGCCTATGCAGGGTATCCAAACTTGAGATCAGATCAGATGTGTCTATAGAAGGAGCAGAGAACTGCAGGCTATTTTTACCATGTCACTTAGGGTTTTTGCTCCGTGTTTAAAAAACAAAAACAACAAACAAAACCCTACTACCCAAATGATCCCTGGTTCTTCTATCCTGGTGTCCTTCTATCTCTAGAGTCTCTTGGCTTTTGCTCCATCAGCTTGGACTAGGCAAATCAGAATGACAGTGTGGAACTGCCCCGTTACAGTCAGCACATGATAAGGGGCTGGGAGAAAGGAGTATCCCAGAGGGATGAAGGGAGTAGCTCAGCCTAGCAAGGTAAGTGACGGCTGAAGACCAGTCTCCTTTCTTATACCTTGTTTCGAAAGCCAGAGAACAGAACACATTTCTGAGCGGAATATTCTCATTAGAGAACATTTGTCCGTTTCATGGAAATGAGGGTCCCTCCAAAGTCACACTCTTTTACAAATGTTTAACAGAGGTGATAGAAATAGATGATAGATAGGTGAGTGGATGGATGGCAGATGGATAGCTGAATAGATAGATCAATATTAGCTGATAGATATCAGCTGAATATCTACCTCAGATAGATGGATGGTAGGTTAATGTCTAAGATTTTAAAAAGAAGGCAGAAGATAGGAGAAAAGATGATTTTATAACTTTGCAGCATGCTGAGAATCAAAAAAAAAAAAATCATCTTAAGCAAAAGCAAAAATCACCATAAGCAGTTTTTATAGGAGGAATAGATGCACAGCAAAGTCACAATCCAGATAGAAGATTCCACTAGGCACTGGGACAGAGAGATGACAAATGGACTAGTGATGCTAACAGGAAGTCTGGTTATGTTTTTCTGTACACCCCTTCATTATGCAGAGAAAAGAATAGGCTCAGGCTTTGCCTGAAAAACTGCTTATATTCTAATTAAATGATACAAGGGGATCTATCGAGAAACATTTGTTAAGATCCCCAACTTTAACCTTAAACCATGGTATTTTAGTCCATCTTTGCCAATAATTGCCTAAGTGACCTTGGGCTGCCCTGTCAAATTGCAGGTCTCAAGTTCTTTATGCGTATGATGGAGATGAGACCAGGGTATTCCAACAGTCCTGCCCACCTCTGACAGTCTCGCTGCTAAGCCACGAAAGCATTAGCAAACCCCAGAGCAACAAGCAACATTGGCATGTCGCCAAGTTCCCACAGCTTCTGCCCAAGGCTTTTCCAGATGGGATCTCTGATGACTGATAAGCACCCAAACCAAGATCAGAAGCCCCCCACCAACTGCCCCCTGTGCTCATCTCAGCATCCACACCAGTATCTCTCTGAAAGGCTTTTCCAGCAGCTGGCAACATGTTGATATGGCCATTTTCCCCCTAAGTTTCAAAAGTAAGATATTTTAAATTCCTTTATTGAGAGAAGTCCATGAGATCCAATGCTTCTGTGTCATATCTCCTTACCTCACCTGTGATTTCAACTCCAGCTGCAGTGGGCAACTCAGGGAAGCCCTTGACCACCTCATGCTGACATCCTTCTCTGCACATCTTTTGCTTCTGTCCTGGGGCTTCTCCAGTGCCACAGGGATGGAGGCTCTACATGGACCTAACTCCATGGGTTCCTTCTCCCAAGGCTGATCCAGCTATTGCTATCACTGAATGTCAGGAGCAGAAACCAATACTATAATCTCAGAGTGGTACCATATATTCAGGAGACAAATTGACCGCCTGTGGCAGGTGGATTACATTGGATCCCTTCTCTCCTAGAAGGGGAAATGGTTTGTCTTATCTAGAATTCACACCTACTCGGGATACAGGTTTGTCTTCATCACCTGAGGTACCTTGGTCAGCACTAGTCTCTGAAGGTTGAAGAAAGAGAGATTTGCTGACTCAGGATCCCTTGTAACAATTGTCTTAGACCAAGGAAGCTATTTTACAGCAACAAAGGTGTGAGAATGGGCTCATGACTATGGCACCCACTGACGCTGCCATACACCACACGACATTGAAGCAACAAGCCAGAACAATGCAGCACCATTACTAGACCATCTAAAGCCCCATCTGGGAGGCATGGGTTTGGCGTGCTGTTCTCTGGGGCACTGAACAATAGCTGATATAGTTGCCGTGTCCTCAATAAATGGGATACACAGGTTCAGGAACTCGGGAGTAAAGGTTTCTGTGGTCATCTCATCACCACTCCTAGTGACCTGCTTGCAAATGTGCTTTGAGTCCCTACAAACCCAGGTTCTGTGGCACTGGAGTTCCTAGTGCCCAGTCAGGGAACAGTGAGGGTCCTACTGGGTCAAAAGTTCTAAATATTGCCTGATCATTCTATGCTGTTCATGCTTGTAGATCACAAGGCAAACAAAAACCCTGATATTGATTATTGTAAGGAGCCAGAGTTGCTGCTATTTTATAGGAAAAGAAAAGAATACATGTGGAACTACAGTGAGTCACTGGACATTTCTCGGTGCTTGGGATCTAAATGAGGACTCACATGGCCCTGGTTCCATTTTCTCCCTGACACTCTCCCTCACACAAGTACTAGATCAGATGATCACAGAAGCTTAGGATTCCTGCTAGGAGCTGTCCTAGGTGCCATGGTCTGGGGCAGATTCCAGTAAAGTGTCTTGGTTCACAGGTCTTTCCTCCTGAGCAGCAGAGTGTTTCTTTTGTGGAATGGCAGGAGATTGGGTGTTGACAGGCTGATTTGGGGTGACTCAGACTGCTGACACAGACGGACCCCCATTCACCAGAGGGGAAGCTCTACTCAGCACATAATCTCCCCTGGTCTGTCTCCTGCTCTCCTGGACACACAGCATTCAGAGGTAACTAATGAGTCACAAGCTTTCTTGCTTCAGTGCCTTACCCACACTGTCCCCCTTCCTAGAACTCTCTTTTACCTCCATCCCCGAAGCAAAAAGCAAAGGAGAAAAGGAAAGATACAAGCATACGAATGCAGAGTTTCAAAGAATAGCAAGAAGAGATAAGAAAGCCTTCCTCAGCGATCAATGCAAAGAAATAGAGGAAAACAACGGAATGGGAAAGACTAGAGATCTCTCCAAGAAAATTAGAGATACCAAAGGAACATTTCATGCAAAGATGGGCTCGATAAAGGACAGAAATTGTATGGACCTAACAGAAGCAGAAGATATTAAGAAGAGATGGCAAGAATACACAGAAGAACTGTACAAAAAAGATCTTCATGACTCAGATAATCACGATGGTGTGATCACTGACCTAGAGCCAGACATCCTGAAATGTGAAGTCAAGTGGGCCTTAGAAAGCATCACTATGAACAAAGCTAGTGGAGGTGATGGAATTCCAGTTGAGCTATTCCAAATCCCGAAAGATGATGCTGTGAAAGTGCTACACTCAATATGCCAGCAAGTCTGGAAGACTCAGCAGTGGCCACAGGATTGGAAAAGGTCTATTTTCATTCCAATCCCAAAGAAAGGCAATGCCAAAGAATGCTAAATCTACCTCACAATTGCACTCATCTCACACGCTAGTAAAGTAATGCTCAAAATTCTCCAAGCCAGGCTTCAGCAGTACATGAACCATGAATTTCCAGATGTTCCAGCTGGTTTTAGAAAATGCAGAGGAACCAGAGATCAAATTGCCAACATCTGCTGGATCATGGAAAAAGCAAGAGAGTTCCAGAAAAACATCTATTTCTGCTTCATTGACTATGCCAAAGCTTTGACTGTGTGGATCACAATCAACTGTGGAAAATTCCGAAAGAGATGGGAATATCAGACCATCTGACGGGGCCTCTTGAGAAACCTATATTCAGGTCAGGAAGCAACAGTTAGAACTGGACATGGAACAACAGACTGGTTCCAAATAGGAAAAGGAGTACGTCAAGGCTGTATATTGTCACCCTGCTTATTTAACTTCTATGCAGAGTACATCATGAGAAATGCTGGGCCTGTGGAAGCACAAGCTGGAATCAAGATTGTTGGGAGAAATATCAATAACCTCAGATATGCAGATGACACCACTCTTATGGCAGAAAGTGAAGAGGAACTAAAAAGCCCCTTGAGGAAAGTGAAAGAAGAGAGTGAAAAAAATTGGCTTAAAGCTCAACATTCAGAAAACAAAGATCATGGCATCTGGTCCCATCTCCTCATGGAAAATAGATGGGGAAACAGTGTCAGACTTTATTTTTCTGGGCTCCAAAATCACTGCAGATGGTGACTGCAGCCATGAAATTAAAAGACACTTACTCCTTGGAAGGAAAGTTATGACCAACCTAGATAGCATATTCAAAAGCAGAGACATCACTTTGCCAACAAAGGTCCATCTAGTCAAGGCTATGATTTTTCCAGTAGTCATGTACGGATGTGAGAGTTGGACTGTGAAGAAGGGTGAGCACCGAAGAATTGATGCTTTTGAACTGTGGTGTTGGAGAAGACTCTTGAGAGTCCCTTGGACTGCAAGGAGATACAACCAGTCCATTCTGAAGGAGATCAGCCCTGGAATTTCTTTGGAAGGAATGATGCTAAAGCTGAAACTCCAATACTTTGGCTACCTCATGCGAAGAGTTGACTCATTGGAAAAGACTCTGGATCCTGGGAGGGATTGGGGGCAGGAGGAGAAGGGGACAACAGAGGATGAGATGGCTGGATGGCATCACCGACTCGATGGACGTGAGTTTGAGTGAACTCTGGGAGTTGGTGATGGACAGGGAGGCCTGGCATGCTGCAATTCATGGGATCACAGAGTTGGAAATGACTGAGCGACTGAACTAACTTTTACCTGCCAAGCAAACTCCTTTTTGTTTTTGAAACGTCAGCCTGAGTCACCTTCTCATGGAGTTGCCTCCCCTCTCCCAGCCCCAGGGCAAATTAACTGTGCCTTGACCATGTTTTCAGAAGTACACGTACCTGTATTTCTCACCTGATATTGTAATATCTCCCTCTTTCGACCATAAGGGCCTTGAGAATAGGAATAAAGACATACTGAACAGTGCTATAGGTAAACATTTAATAAAATGTTTGTTGAATTAACTGATAATAACTCATAAGTGTGCTTTGAGGATTAAATAATTTAAACACTCCAGATGTCAGCTCAGGTCACTCTGTCCTCTGAGTTTAAATAAAATTGACAAACTTCCTATCTCACATTCCATGGGAAATAAACGTCTTCCCAAGATCCTGTGAACATCAGAGAGCTTAAGCCCTCGTGAACCCTTCGGTCCTGGATTCTTGCTTCCAATGTGTCCCATTCCCATCTCACTGCTATTCTTTACAGTTATCAGTGGTCTCTATTTGGTTCCCAGTCCCTTTCTCTTGTTTACCTCCCAATTAAATAGATAAGCTAGTTGAGTTTATAGCAGATGCTTATAAGATTTGTGGCAATGACAAATGTTTGTATCTCAACAATAAAGACAAGCTAAAATTGAAGATTAATTAGGCTTTGTATCTTTTAAAGGCCTTGAGCCACTCAGTGGAACCCTTCTCACCTTTGGATTCTCTGTGGGCTCCAGCTGGCCACCATGTCACCTGTACACTTTCTCTCCTCCTCTCCCAGGTGGCTCAGTGGTAAAGAATTCACCTGCCAATGCAAGAGAGACAAGTTTGATCCTTTGGTCAGAAAGATCTCCTGGAGAAGGAAGTGGCAACCCACTCCAGTATTCTGGCCTGGAAAATCAATGGACAAGAAGTTTGGCGGGCTACAGTCCGTGGGGTCGCAAAAGAGATACGACTAAGCAGCAACAAATTCTCTCAAATCTTTCCTTCTGTCCCCCACCTCATACCCAAATCTCTGTTCACTTCTTTTTAAAAATAATTTTTAAATCTCAATCAGAGCAATCCTTGAATATTTTTAAAATCAAATAGTTCAGACATTCTTACAATGACATCAACACTCTCCTCTCCTAGCCCTCCCCACCTTGAATCCCACTCCACAGAGGAAACCACTTCCAATCATTTCTGTTTTGAGGGCTCCTGGTGGTTTCTTCCCCATACAAGATGATATGTTCTTGCCTCCATTTCTTGATTTATTGACCACAGATACTGTCTATTGATTACCCACTACAAAATATAGAGATTTATATTCATACCACATTCAATGTCCTTTTCTTTTCACCTCTCAACTTTTACATTGAGTTCTAAAATGGCATTCATCATTTAAAATAATACATGCAAATAGCTATGTATTGTTTCTTCTATATCAGGTAATATTTCTTCCTTCTATATCAGGTAATATTTCTTCCTTCATATTCCACAAAAAGAATACATTTATTTTTTTTTTTTTTTTTTTTTTTTTTTTTTTTTTTTTTTTTTTTTTTTTTTTTTTTTTTTTTTTTTTTTTTTTTTTTTTTTTTTTTTTTTTTTTTTTTGGAAAAAAGGCATCAATCTTTCTTTCAACTCCTCAGTCACCTTTTACACACTCCACACTCCCACGGTTGCACCTCTATCGTTATCCAGACTGATGTCATTTACATTGTTCTGTCCAACTCTGGGTCTGACTTGCATTGTGTTGTGAGCATCACAAAGGCCTTCAGGGACCAGACTGGCCATGTCTATGGGTCAACATGTCCTGGTGTCATAGCAGGGAGATCAGTGAAGACCACAGTGAACTACAAAGTGTCCAACTCAAAAAGACAGTCACGTTTTCTCAAAAAAAAAAAAAAAAAAATTGCATACTCAAGCTCATCTGCAGTGGGCACTTACCAAAGGTGACTGGTTTATAACCTCTCATGTAAGTTGCTCTAAAAGCTGAGTGTCAGTGAACACTGATGGTGAGCAGGATGGCCACCAAACACTCCATCTGCTCTCCTACCCCCGACATCTATCTCCCTGCCTACTGGAGAAAGAACTGTGACTAGCAGAGAAATTATCACATTATCCTAGGCAGAGAAATGTGAGAAATCTTGTGAGTGATTTTCAGGTTGAGCTAGTGGAAGCCCAATGAGGTTTGCAAATCTCTCCTTCTCTGTTGCTGTAGCTGAAGCCAGATATTCTAGATGGTGCAGCTCTAAGGCGGTAGAGCATCCCTGACCTGGGTTATCAAGTGACCAGGGAGAGCAGAGTCCTGTGCTGACCTGCTCAGGCCATGTAGGGTGACCAAGAAATCAACTTTTATGTATTAAGACAATGACATTTGGGGTTGTTACCGCAGCATAACTTAATTCATTACTACTCACCGGGTAGTTAAATTAATATTTCCATAGGAATATTATTCACTGCATAGTCAAGAGGTGAGAATTATATTTCTTTCTCAGTGGACTCAGTGCTATAGTTTTTGCTACAAGAAAGATATCCTTGCTATGACTGAAGTCAAATGTGTTTATTTCTCACACTCAAGTACTATACTTAAGTACATGATAAACTTTATTTTTCTTCAAATCAGTTCATTCGCTCAGTCATGTCTGACTCTTTGCGACCCCATGAACCACAGCACGCCAGGCCTCCCTGTCCATCACCAACTCCAAGAGTTCACCCAAATCCATGTTCATTGAGTTGGTGATGCCATCCAGCCATCTCATCCTCTGTCATCCCCTTCTCCTCCTGCCCTCAATCTTTCCCAGCATCAGAGTCTTTTCAAATGAGTCAGCTCTTCGCATCAGATGGCTAAAATATTGGCTTTTAAGCTTCAAAATCAACCAGGACTGATCTCTTTTAGGATGGACTGGTTGGACCTCAAATATAGACAGTTAATTTCTCACATGAATTTTTGTAGTTTTCTTTACTTTTTAGAGAAAAGAATAATGTGTTTTTAGTATAACCTGAAATCATTAGGCCCTCAATTATTTATTACATAGGATCATTTTCTTCACAGAAATATAATTCCAGAGGCATTGGACCATATGCTCTAATCTGAATTTTAGGTGTATCACATAACTATTTTCTTGGATAACCCCTTTCTCTTAGGTTAGTTCTATAATTTATTGGGTCTCATATACTACTCTTTCTTATTTCATCTTTGTTTTACAGGAGTACATCCTTAAGTAACCTTCTTAGGAAGGCTATTTAGGAGGCAAACTTTCTAAATATTCATTTGGATTTCTGAAAATGATGTTATATATCCTTTATACTTAATAATGGCTCTGAGTAAGTAAAGCTTTACTTAATATGACTCTTAAATTTGTTTTCCTTTGAAGTTTGAAAGCAGATTTTATGCTGGGTTGATGAAGTGATCACCATTGCCCTGAGTCTCATGACGAATACAGCTATGAAACCTGTAGAGAATGAATGGTTCAGATACTTGAGGACTCTGAAGTAAACAGTAGCAGACAGATTGGGAACGCAGACCCAATCTGAGAAGTACCACCAAGTCAGCGGTACAGTTCCCACTTTTCCTCTGACATCCACAGACCTGGGCAGAGAGCTCCAGGAGATACCATGTAGTTCTGGATCAGGAGTGGGAAAGGGAATTCTTAGCATTCAAAGAGAGCAAATTCTCATTTTTTTTTTTCTGTTTTCCTTTTCTCTGTTCCAAGAGTCTCAGATTCCACTGTGGTGTCAATCTTGCATCATCAACAGTGGCAGCAAGAGTACAAGGTGTTTAAAGTCTGTGTATGTGTGTGCATGCTCAGCTGCTTCAGTTGTGTCCAGCTCTTTATGACCCCAAGGACTGTGGCCTGCCAGACTCCTCTGTCCATGGGATTTTCTTGGAAAGAATACTTGAGTGGGTTGCCATGCCCTCCTCCAGGGGATCTTCCCTACCTAGGGATCCAACCTGTATCTCCTGTGTCTCCTGCATCACAAGTGGATTCTTTACAACTGAGCCACTGAGAAAGCCCTGAACTCTGAGGGAGCAGAATCTTCATCTCCAATCAGAGATGAGAGTGGGACAATCCCCCACGGGTTATCTTTTTCTCTGTGTCCTCCTGTTGATTGACTCCAGAAGTGGGCACAGTTGTAAAATGTGTAAGACGGAGTAGAGAAACTAGAGCCCAGTTTCCTGGCCAGGAGAGCAAGGAGGGAAAGCTGAGGGACCTGAAGGTAACCAGAGATGGTAAGAAAGAAGGAGTTCAGGAAAGCAACCCCATAACAATGTCCCAACTCCTGGGATCTCCATAAGCTGTGCATGTGTGGCTCGGATCCTAAACAGCATACCCCAGATTTTGAGAACAGAACTACAGGAACAGTTCACCACACTCCTAGTCCCCATGCTGCCCACTGGGTATGCACACAGAGAAGATTCAAATGGCTCCGCAAAGACTCTGAAATAAACCTGGCATTAAAATCACAACTCATGAAGCACCAGTTGGAATTTATAGCCTGAACCCAACAAAGTTAACTGCTTGTTAAAACAAAAATATGGGAGGGAGGCTCAAGAGGGAGGGGACATATATATTGGCTGATTCATGTGAAGTATGGCAGAAATCAACACAATACTGTAAAGCAATTATCCTTCAATTTAAAATAAATAAATTTAATTTTAAAATAAAAACAAATAAATTAAAAAAAATAATAATAAGATTTTCCATAGGATTTAAACAAGAGCCAGAGGCTCAAAAACATAATATTCAAAATGCCCAGGATATAGTCCAAATCCCTCAGCATATGATAATGAAGAAAATCTCAATTTCCATGCTCCCACAGGAAAAGGCAATTAATAGGCTCCAGTCCCACGGACACAAAAATGTTGGAATTATCTTGAAAAGACTTTGAAGTATGTATTATAAAAATGCTCCAATAAATAAAACATTTTTGAAAGATAGATGGTATTGGCAAAAAATATAAGCTGTAAGGAGTCAAGGGAAACTTCTAGAAGCAAAATATACAAGAATGAACATTTAAGAGTCACTGGATGGGCTCAATAGTGGAATGGAAATGACAGAGGAAAGACTCAGTGAACTTTAAAATTGATCATTAGAAATTATTCCAAGAAAAGACTTGGGGGGAATGAATGGAGCCTAAGGTACCTGTGAGACAATAAGAAGTTCAAATGCTATCAGAGTCCCAGAGAAAGAAAAATAAGAGTAAAAGGAAAAAAAGAAAAGAAAAAGAAATATACAGTGCTGAAAAATTATTTGAAGAAATAAAATTTCCCTAAATGGTGAAAGACATAAACCTGTAAATTCAAGAAGGTCAGCAACTTCCCAAGAGCATTTGTTGTCGTTCAGTTGCTAAGTCAAGTCCGACTCTTTGTAACCCCATGGACTGCAGCATGCCAGGCTCCCTATCCTTCACTATCTCCTGGAGTTTGCACAAACTCATGTCCATTAAAAATCCACTCTTGTGGATATTCTAATCCAACTGCTGAAAATGAACAACAAAACCCAACAAACAAAAAATTTAAAAGCAGCTAGAAAGAAAAGATGTACTACTTATCAAACAATGATTCTAGTTCCCACAGATTTTTCAACAGAAAGCATGAAAATCTGAAGAAAGTGGAATAATATTTTTTAAATGCTGAAATAGAAGAACTGTTTCCCTTATTTCCAGTGAAAATACCCTTCAGGAATGAAAGTGAAATAGTTTTTCAGGTGAAGGAAAACTAGAAGAATTCGTTTGTGAACAGACATGGTCTCAGAGAACTGCTGAAGGAAGACTTCAGGTAGAAAGGAAATAACACCTACAGAAAATCTGGAACAGCAGCAATAAACAAAAAGTCACAGGACTGGCATGTATCTGTGTATACATCACTAACTTTTCTCCTCCTTGAGTTCTTTAAAATGTGGTTGGTGCTTATAACATCACCACTGAAAAGGTTGTATTTAAACAAAAGTGCAGAGACAGAAGAGTGAGCCATTGGATTATCTGGGGCCAGATTATTCAAGAGAGGAAGTACAGCAATAGGAAAAGCTGAGAGTGGTAAGATCATCCCAGAATAGGGGTACAGTAACTGGAAAGCTAACTGAGGGAACCTGATGACAAAGGGCCTTCAAAGTCAAGAGAAAGCTTTTGGCTTTTATCCTGAGTGAGATGGGAAGATTTATGAGAGGAGAAGCATAGTATGAAGTACAGGGTGATTTAAGGGGACTACTCTGGCATCTCATAGAGGCCGAAGTAGGACAGAAGTAAAAGCAGGGAAATAGCTGAAGAGATTATTATAATAATCCAGATGAGAGACAAGGATAGCTTAGATGATAATATCAGCCGTGGGATTAGAGAGAAGTGATAGGATTCTGGAAACTTTGTAGACGGACACATCAGAATTTGCTCAGGTTTGGTTAGGAATATGAGAGAATTCAAAGACACCAAGGTTTGTTTTGCTCTGTTTCTGGGTTTTACAGGGGTTTTCGGCATGTACAGTTGAAAATATAGAACTGACATTTACTGATGTGGGGAAGAATGTGGGAGGAGAAGGTTTGGAGTGGTGGAGGGAAGACAAGGATTTGGGGTTGATATCTTACTAAACTTGAAAAGCTTATTAGACAAAGGCTTATATTGTTGAATAAGAAGTTGGATATACAATCCTAGGATTCAGGGGAAGGGTAGAGATTGGAAAGATGAATTTGGGAATGTTCACGAATAGATGGCATTAAAATGGAATTGCTGCACTGAGATCATCAGGGCAATCAGTGTAGATAGAGAAAAGAAGAAGTTCAACAGTCAGTCCTGAAATACTCTAAAAGGGCCAGAATTCAGAGAGCAAGGAGACAGAAAATAGGCAGAAAAGGAGAGTGAGAAGAAGTGACCAGGGAAGTAGAAGAAAACCAGAAAACTGGTGTCTAGAAATCAAGTGGATAAAATGTTTTAAGGAAAGGGGAGTGATCAACCGTACCAAACACTGCTGATGTGTCAATGGATTGAGGACTAAGAATTGAACATCGGATCATTTTTTTTTTAATTTTTTATTTTTTTAAATTTTATTATTATTATTATTTTTTAAATTTTTCTTAACTTTACAATATTGTATTACTTTTACTATACATCGAGATGGATCTGCCACCAGAATACACGTGTTCCCCATCCTGAACCCTCCTCCCTCCCCCCTTCCCACACCATCCCTCCAGGTCATCCCAGTGCTCCAGTCCCAGGCATCTGTTATAGGGCATCGTACCTGGACTGACTCGTTTCAGATATGATATTATACATATTTCAATGCTATTCTCCCCAATCGTCCCACCCTCTCCCAGTCCCAGAGTCCAAAAGTCTATTCTATACATCAGTGTCTCTTTTGCTGTCTCATAAGCAGGGTGATTGTTACCATCTTTCTAAATTCCATATATATGCGTTAGTATACTGTATTTGTGTTTTTCTTTCTGGCTTACTTCACTCTGTATAATAGGCTCCAGTTCCATCCACCTCATTAGAACTGATTCAAATGTATTCTTTTTAATGGCTGAGTAATACTCCATTGTGTATATATACCACAGCTTGCTTATCCATTCATCTGCTGATGGACATCTAGGTTGCTTCCACGTCCTGGCTATTGTAAACAGTGCTGCTATGAACATTGGGGTACACATGCCTCTTTCAATTCTGGTTTTCTCAGTGTGTATGCCCAGCAGTGGGATTGCTGGGTCATAAGGCAGTTCTATTCCCAGTTTTTTGAGGAATCTCCATACTGTTCTCCATAGTGGCTGTACTAGTTTGCATTCCCACCAACAGTGTAAGAGGGTTCCCTTCTCTCCGCACCCTCTCCAGCATTTATTGCTTGTGGATTTTTGGATCGCAGCCATTCTGACTGGCGTGTAATGGTATCTCATAGTGGTTTTGATTTGCATTTCTCTGATAATGAGTGATGTTGAGCATCTTTTCATGTGTTTGTTAGCCATCTGTATGTCTTCTTTGGAGAAATGTCTATTAAGTTCTTTGGCCCATTTTTTGATTGGGTCGTTTATTTTTCTGGAATTGAGCTGTAGAAGTTGCTTGTATATTTTTGAGATTAGTTGTTTGTCTGTTGCTTCATTTGCTATTATTTTCTCCCATTCTGAAGGCTGTCTTTTCAGCTTGCCTATAGTTTCCTTTGTTGTGCAGAAGCTTTTAAGTTTGATTAGGTCCCATTTGTTCATTTTTGATTTTATTTCCGATATTCTGGGAGGTGGGTCATAGAGGATCCTGCTGTGATGTAAGTCAGAGAGTGTTTTGCCTATGTTTTCCTCTAGGAGTTTTATGGTTTCTGGTCTTATATTTAGCTCTTTAATCCATTTTGAGTTTATTTTTGTGTATGGTGTTAGACAGTGTTCTAGTTTCATTCTTCTACAAGTGTTCAACCAGTTTTCCCAGCACCACTTGTTAAAAAGATTGTCTTTAATCCATTGCATATTCTTGCCGCCTTTGTCAAAGATAAGGTGACCATATGTGCATGGATTTATCTCTGGACTTTCTATTTTGTTCCATTGATCTATGTTTCTGTCTTTGTGCCAGTACCATACTGTCTTGATGACTGTAGCTTTATAGTAGAGCCTGAAGTCAGGCAGGTTGATTCCTCCAGTTCCGTTCTTCTTTCTCAAGATAGCTTTGGCTATTCGAGGTTTTTTGTATTTCCATACAAATTGAGAAATTATTTGTTCTAGCTCTGTGAAGAATACCGTTGGTAGCTTGATGGGGATTGCATTGAATCTATAAATTGCTTTGGGTAGTATACTCATTTTCACTATATTGATTCTACCAATCCACAAACATGGTATATTTCTCCATCTATTAGTGTCCTCTTTAATTTCTTTCAGCAGTGTTTTATAGTTTTCTAAATATAGGTCTTTAGATTCTTTAGGAAGATATATTCCTAAGTATTTTATTGTTTTCATTGCAATGGTGAATGGAATTGTTCCCTTAATTTCTCTTTCTATTTTCTCGTTAGACGCAAAAATCCTTAACAAAATTCTAGCAATCAGAATCCAACAACACATTAAAAAGATCATACACCATGACCAAGTGGGCTTTATCCCAGGGATGCAAGGATTCTTCAATACCCGCAAATCAATCAACGTAATACACCACATTAACAAACTGAAGAATAAAAACCATATGATTATCTCAATAGATGCAGAGAAAGCCTTTGACAAAGTTCAACATCCATTTATGATAAAAACTCTCCAGAAAGCAGGAATAGAAGGAACATACCTCAACATAATAAAAGCTATATACGACAAACCCACAGCAAACATTATCCTCAATGGTGAAAAACTGAAAGCATTTCCTCTAAAGTCAGGAACAAGACAAGGATGCCCACTTTCACCATTATTATTCAACATTGTTCTGGAAGTTTTGGCCATAGCAATCAGAGCAGAAAAAGAAATAAAAGGAATCCAAATTGGAAAAGAAGAAGTAAAACTCTCACTGTTTGCAGATGACATGATCCTCTACGTAGAAAACCCTAAAGATTCCACCAGAAAATTACTAGAACTAATCAATGAATACAGTAAAGTTGCAGGATATAAAATTAACACACAGAAATCCCTTGCATTCCTGTACACTAATAACGGATCATTTTTATAACATACAAGAGAGCAGTGACTTTGAGACTATCAGTTTTGAGGAGTGGGGGCTTGACTGAAGAGTATTCAAGAAAAAAATAAGAAGAGATAAGCTGTAGAGGGTGTATAACAACTCTTTCAAGGAGATTTTTTTTCTATAGAAAAAGAAAATAGAGGCCATAGCTGGAGGGAGGTGGGGAGTGGAAGTGTTCTTTTTAAGCTGTTTCTATGCAGATTAGAATGATCAGCAAGAGAAGCAAGAGCTAATAAGCTACATTAGCAAAAATTATTGCAGAAGAGGATGGAATCAGGATTATAACTGTTGTGCTGGTTTTAGGATTAAGTACAGACCATAACTGGTGCTAGTGATAAAGAACTCACTTTCCAATGCAGGAGATGTAAGAGACGTAGGTTTGATCGTCCCCTAGAGGAGGGCACAGCAATCCACTCCAGTATTTGTGCTTGGAGAATCCTGTGGACAAAGGAGCCTGGAGGGCTGCAGTTCATAGAGTCGCAAAGAGCTGGACACGATTGAAGCGACTTATGGCTGTGTCAGAGAAGGTGGAGTATCCGGGCTGAGATGCAAGTACATGGGTAGATGTGGTGGGTGGGTGGATGGCACAGTTCACTTTTATAACTTCCATGTTGTCAGCTGAGACAGAGTAGAGGGGGCATTTGTAGAGGATTGAGAAGAGAGGAAATGATGATGATGTAAAATAACAGCCAAGTTGGGAGTGAAGGGACTGGGAAATTGTAGAGGGATGTAGAGGAGCTTCAGGGGCCCACTTGAGGTTGGTGATGATCATCTTAAAATGAGGCCAGTCAGTTTAGTTGCATGCTTTTCTTTCATCTTCATGGTTCTCAAATGTCATTAGTGTGAGTCCCAGTGTGGACCATTTTTATTCTTTGTGTTGGACACTTAGTACACCCTTTTAGCCTAAGGACTCGTGATACACTTTGGCTCTGGGAAATATGCCTGGATAATTTCTTTGATAATTTTCTTCCCCCATTTCCCTTCCTCTCTCTGTCCTCTCTCCTCTTTTTTCTTCTCTCCCTTCTCTGGGAGATATCTTTGACCTTATCTTCCAGCTCTTTCACTAAATTTTTTATTTTGACAATCATATATTTTTAATTGCCACTAGGATTTTTCTTGTTCTCTGGTTATTTTTATTTTATAGGCTGCTTGTTTGGTTTGAGCTTTTTTTTTGTTTTTTAAATTAAAAAATTATTTTACTTTATTTTTAATGAGAGAAAGTTAAATCTAGTGGTTAAAAGCAAGAACTCAAAAGTCAAATAGGTTGAGTTCAGAACTTAACTGCCACCTACTGGTCATGCAAACTTGGGCAAGTCACTTAACATCTTTATGCTGTATCCTCACCTCCAACATAAGCTGATTATAACGGATAACTCCTATGATATTATGAGGACTAAATCAGCAAATGCTTGTTTAAAAGAGTCCCTGTTCCAGAGAAGTGCTAAGGATGTGTTAGTTATGGTGATGATAGTGGTGATGGTGGTAATGATGATGGTGGTTGTGGTGATGGTGCTGATGGTGCTGATGGTGCTGATGGTGGTGATGATGGATATAATATTATATTAAAGTTCTCGGAGGTAATTAGTTCACATTTAGAAAATTTTATCCCACTCCTTGAATTAGCTCCGTTGTTCTGTTTATTTACCTCAGTCTTTATGTTTCACTGAGGATTTTCCTGGTGTACTTGCCAATCTGGTTGTACATTAGGACTGAAAAATAAGGATCTGGTTGACTATCCAAGTATCTATTGTGTATGTAAGTCTCTTTCCCTGGTAGGTTTATTTGAATGAGAATAAGGCTATAGGACAGAGCTTTTCCAGGGGCAGGCTTTGCTTTAGGGAGATTCAGGGTGAAAAGTTATCTGTAAAGGGTATTCTCCTACACTTCTGGTGGGAGCGTAAACTGGTGCAGCCGCTATGGAAAATAGTATGGAGGTTCCTCAAAAAAGCTAAAAATAGAGTTGCCATATGATCCAGCCAACCCACTTCTGCGCATGTATACAGACAAACTATAATTTGAAAAGATATCAGATCAGATCAGTCGCTCAGTCGTGTCCGACTCTTTGCGACCCCATGAACTGCAGCACGCCAGGCCTCCCTATCCATCACCAGCTCTCGGAGGTCACTCAGACTCACATTCATCGAGTCAGTGATGCCATCCAGCCATCTCATCCTCTGTCGTCCCCTTCTCCTCCTGCCCTCAATCCCTCCCAGCATCAGAGTCTTCTCCAATGAGTCAACTCTTCGCATGAGGTGGCCAAAATACTGGAGTTTCAGCTTGAGCATCATTCCCTCCAAAGAAATCCCAGGTCTGATCTCCTTCAGAATGGACCGGTTGGATCTCCTTGCAGTCCAAGGGACTCTCAAGAGTCTTCTCCAACACCACAGTTCAAAAGCAGTAATTCTTTGGCACTCAGCCTTCTTCACAGTCCAGCTCTCACATCCATACATGACCACAGGAAAGACCATAGCCTTGACTAGGCGAACCTTTGTTGGCAAAGTGATGTCTCTGCTTTTGAATATGCTATCTAGGTTGGTCATAACCTTCCTTCCAAGGAGTAAGGGTCTTCTAATTTCATGGCTGCAGTCACCATCTGCAGTGATTTTGGAGCCCAGAAAAAGAAAGTCTGACACTGTTTCCACTGTTTCTCCATCTATTTCCCATGTAGTGATGGGACCAGATGCCATGATCTTCATTTTCTGAATGTTGAGCTTTAAGCCAACCTTTTCACTCTCCACTTGCACTTTCATCAAGGCTTTTTAGTTCCTCTTCACTTTCTGCCATAAGGGTGGTATCATCTGCATATCTGAGGTTATTGATATTTCTCCTGGCAATCTTGATTCCAGCTTGTGTTTCTTCCAATCCAGCATTTCTCATGATGTACTCTGCATATAAGTTAAATAAACATGGTGACAATATACAGCCTTGACGTACTACTTTTCCTATTTGGAACCAGTGTGTTGTTCCATGACCAGTTCTAACTGTTGCTTCCTGACCTGCATACAGATTTCTCAAGAGACAGATCAGGTGGTCTGGTATTCCCATCTCTCTCAGAATTTTCCACAGTTTATTGTGATCTACACAGTCAAAGGCTTTGGCATAATCAATAAAGCAGAAATAGATGTTTTTCTGGAAAAGATATATGCACCCCTATTTCAGAGAAGCACTATTTACAATAGTTAAGACATGGAAACAAGCTAATTGTCTATTGACGGGTGAGTGAGTATAGAAGATGTGAAATATATGTATACAATGGAATATTACTCAGCCATAAAAAATGAAATAATGCCATTTGCAACAACATGGTTGGACATAGAGATGATCAAACCAAGTGAAGAAAGTCAGAAAGAGAAAGATGAATACCATTTGATATCACCTATATGTGGGATCTAAAATATGATGCAAATAAACCTATGAAACAGACGCAGACTCACAGACACAGAGAACGGACTTGTAAAGCCAAAGGGGAAGGAGAGTGGAAGAGGATTGGATTGGGAGTTGGGATTAGCAGATGCAAACTGTTATATACAGAATGGATAAATAACAAACCCTACTGTACAGCACAGGGAACTATAATCAAGATCCTATGACAAAGCATAATGGGAAAGACTATAATAAAGAATGCCTATATGTATATAACTGAATCACTCTGCTGTACAGCAGAAAGCAACACATTATAAATCAACAATATTTCAATAAGATATTTTTAAATGACACAAATGAACATATCTGTGAAACAAAAGCAGACTCACACATATAGAGAGCTGATTGTGGTTGCCGAGGGGCAGCGGGAGGGGTGGGGGAGGCGATGAATTGGGGGGTCTGGAGTTAGTAGATGCAAGCTCGTGTATATAGCATGGATGAACAGCAAGCTATAGCACAGCGAACTATATTCAATATCCAGTGATAAACCATAATGGGAAAGAGTATAAAAATAATGTATACACAGGTATAACTGAATCACTTTGCTGTCCAGCAGAAATCAGCACAACACTGTAAATCAACTATGCCTCAATAAAAAAAAAAAAAAAGTCGTCAGAAGGTTGGGGCCAGGACGAGGAGGTTGTGGGGCTCTGGTGCCCACACTAGAAGCTCTAGTTCGCTTTCCTTTTGTAAGATAGGAGCCCTGTGCCGAGGGGAGAGTGTGGCGAAAAAGTATCACTCCTTTTCCACACCTAACACTGAGCCCAAAGCCATGAAGATTGGCTTCTGTGTCCTCTGCAAGCACCACCTGAATGTATTCTGGACTTAGGCTCCGTGTGCATTTCATTTACCAACACACTTTCATCTAGTTTTCATTTTCCAAGGGTTTGTGGATTTTGACTTCATTCTTTACTCATTTGATGATTGCAGGTTTGCTCATTTTTTTATTCCTTTAGCATCATCTTAATGGGGAGATTAACTTATGTGCCTCAGTCTGCCATTTTGAACCAGAAGTTCTATCCATTTGTTGTACAGAACAGTTTGGCATTCTCCTTATACATCTTCCCAAAAGACATCCTCACCATCCATACACAACGAGGCTTATTGGAGGTATTTTTCTAAAGAAAAACAATTTCTTTCCTTAGAATGATGCTGGGATGATATATTTAAATCATATATTTCCCAGCTTGTTCTTTCTATGCAAACCACTCAAAGTGGTGCCTGATTCAGAGTGAGTGTTTGGTATATAGTATTTCCTCTTCCTCTCTTTGTAGTCTTTCCAGGCCACCACCAATGAGTTCTAATCACATTCTACCAACACGTTTGCTCTCATCTGAATATATTTATAGACATATTTATTTCTGAATACACTTTGTATCTCTTTATAGGTGTTTCTTCATGTTTGTCTGTGTTCTCTTTAAGGAAAATGAGGGCCAGAGATACTAAATGACTCACTCAATAATGTAAAAGTAAAAAGTGGTGAAGCCAAGGATTAGAACCCTGTTTTCCAATGAGTCACCCTTCCTTTTGAGAATGCATGAATGACTAACATTGTCCTCTTCTATCCCAACCCACTCCTCCTTTGGAGTTTCTGAAATTAAAGATCCAAACCAAAGTCTGTCCTAATTTCAAAGCTGATGTGAATGGCTTCTGAACCATTGTCCCTCCATGCTCAGGACCATCTCAGAAGCAGCTAGGCTGAAGCAGGTGCTCAGCACTCTCAGAGGTTCAAAAATTCAGCTGGGGGACTGCATTTAGGCTGCTAAGGATTCTTTGCTCATAGAATGCTCAGGAAATTTGAGGAGACTCATATTTCAAGGCCACCATTTGGTTCAGTGGGTATCTGTGGGCCAGCAAGGGAGCCAAATCATCAATCATTTTTGATGGGAAAATGTGTTCCCAAGTCATACACAAGCAATTCGTGAATGAGCTACATCTCATTTATAGGTCTACTTGTTCTGTGAGGCAGGGCTTAAGGCAAGAGAAAAAAGAACAGAAATGGTATCACTACAATACCTTGGAATATGCTCCCCTACTCTGTATCCTCCTCCTAGAGTGGCTGGTTTAGATTTTTTTAAATTGTATTCCTTTATTTACTTTTAGATGCTCTGGGTCTTCATTGGATGCTCTGGGTCTTCATTGCTGCATTTGGGCTTTCTCTATTTGCAGTAAGAGTTGTGGTGCACAGGCCTCTCACTGTGGTGGCTTCTCTTTTTGTGGCACATGGACTCCCCGTGCAGGTTTCAGTAGTCGTGGCACATGGGTTTAGGTTGCCCTGTGGCATGTGGAGTCTTCCCAGACCAAGGATCGAACCCAGGTCCTCTGCACTGGCAGGCGGATTCTTAACCCCTGGACCACCAGGGAGGTCCTGGTTTAGATTTTTGAAGGAGAATTCAAAGAGATGAAGACAAAAAGAAAGAAAAGAAAAGGGGAGAAGGAAGGAAGGGGAAAAGAAAGAGAAAGATGGAGGTAAAGAGATTAAGAGAATCTTTAAGTCATGTATATGCATTAAAGGGCTTCCCAGGTGGTTCAGTGGATAAAGAATCTGCCTGCAACGCAGAAGACACAGGAGACACAGGTTTGATCCCTGTGTCAGGAAGATCCCCTGGAGGAGGAAATGGCAACCCTCTCCAGTATTCTTGCCTGGAGAAATCCCATGGACAGTGGAGCCTGGTGGGCTGTTGTCTATCGGGTGGCAACGAGTCAGACATGACTGAAGTGACTGAGCTCACATGTGCACATACCTACTAATAAGGAAGATACCTAAATTAAATCTACTACTGCCAGAACTAGGATTCTGTTGCCTTTCAGCCTCAAGCCTAGATATTAGGACTGGCACCAGATCCACACTCTCTGCCAGACAGAGGGGCTGCGTTGAATGACCTCTGAAGGTCACTACAATTCCGTAAACCATGATTTCATTTCTTGAAGACTCCATTAGATTTGAAAAGATCTTCCCAAGGAGGATATTCTGGTACTCAGCAGGATTTGAGGAAGGGGAGATCAGCATAGTTGGACCCTGTCCCCACCTTCACTCTCTGTCTGCTTCTCCACAGGGAGGAGACCTGGCACTTCTCCCCCATCCCGCGGGAGCTCTGCATTCTGCATCCTCAGCTCAACAGGCGGCTTTGGCTCTGTAGCTGTAGGAGGAACACGCTCACTCTCTGGCTACCCCCCACCAGTCTAATTAAATGTCTGTGGAGCTACAACTGAGCTCCTCACACTCATAACCTATGGCAAAGGGCAAGAGGCTTCCATTGGTTAAAGGAGAAGGAAATGAAAGGATTTTTTTTTTTCAAGAGACAAACAAAACAGAAGGTTCTGTTTATGCTACCTTTGATTAGAAAGAAGAAACAAAAACATTTTTTAAAATTTTGTTTTAAGAAACAACTACAGGATAAGGAAGAGGAGGCTGGTTAACCACAGGCAGAGGACTGGGTCAGGAGAGAAAGGAGAATCTGAAGATAAAAAGGCAAGCAGGGAGCAGGCTGCAGAAAGGAGTGAGACAGGTGGGCGGGGGACTTCGTTCCTATTTTCTCTCTAATGTTCGTGAAAACATCCGCTCCTCAGGCTAGAGCAGGCTGTTTCCATGGCTCCACGGGTGGTGGATCTGAACAGAGAGGCTCATCTCCTCCCCTCTTGCAAATCTGAGCTGATGCAGCTGAGAGGACCAGGGTCCACCAACAAGGCTGGAGAGGTTCATTCGCACATGCACTCTGTTCACTCCCTCATTGGGGAGAGTTTAACCAGCCTGCTGTGAGGAAGCTGCCCAGTCCTGAACCATAGCCAAGAGGACCCAGAGCCTTGGGAAGAGGCCATGGAAAATTGGAGGGGCATTAGAGCTTGCATCTAGCCAGGCTCTTCTAATGTCAAGATCTACTCTTTAAACCATGGTGTCATTGAAGCCCAGGTCTCCTCTCAAAGTCCCCCTGCCTGGCCTCTTTGGAAAGAGCACATCTAAACAAAGCAATCTTGGGAGGATCAAGACTGCAGGAAGACAATGAGGCTAAGGATGACAGCTCGGTAGCATGGGGTCATTTCCACAGAGCAAGGTGCACAAGTGAGGGATCACAGTCCAGGCTGGGACCAAAGCTTTGGAGAGAACATAGTGATGGGGAAGAGAGTGCTGTGTGTTAGGAGGAAGGAGGGAGAGGGGAGAAGGAAAGGGGACTAGAGATATAAAAAGGAAGAAACCAAAATTAACAGGGTTGTCATATACTCAGCCCTCTTCACAAACCTCAAAATGTAGCTTTTGTCATTCCTATTGCAGTGAGTAAGGAACTGAGATTTCAGAAGCTAAGAATTTCCTCTAGGTCCCATAGTGAAAGATGGGATCAAGATTGGAACTGAAATCTGTCTTAATTCCAAAGCAAGTATGCATGGTTCTTTAGCCATTGCCCCATTCCTCCTCAAATTCATTCCCCCCAACCTCCACATGTGACTTTATTCCAAGCATCACATAATCTGGTAATTTTCTGTGTTCTGAGTGGAAACACACAGAAGCCCAACCCATTAGCCATGTTAGAAACAATGGTTCTCAAAAAAGACAGCATTATGAAGGGGACCAGGGACATGGAGTAGCCATGCACACCCATCCTGTTAGCCCCTGAGTACCTACCAACACATCACTGATGTGACCGTACCATCTGTGCCTCAGTCCCCACCCTTAGCTTCAGGAGGCCTAAACAGCCTTCTCCAAGCCCTAGCTCTCTTCCTTCTTCTGTGTTGGGTCATAAAACATTCTCTTCAATTATTCCCTACTCCTCGCTTCCGAACAGCCAAACCAATAGTGCTGCTCCGTGGGTTATGTGCCGTATGTCAGTGGGCTGTGAAATATTAAGCCTTCACAATAGGTCCGAAGTCGGCGATGCACAATCCTTTAATGGTCTAGCTCACTCCGGCTATTTCAAAGTGGCATAATATTGCTATTTTTAAATAAATGGGATCTGTATTAATGAGAGCCGACCTCTCTTGCCGTGCCCGGGGTTCTGCCTGTATTGAGCCTACACTGGGGATTCAGCAAGAGAGGGAGGGGGAAAACAGCTTTTCAAAATGGGAACCAAGCAGCACTTTAAATAATGCTTACAGATGCTAATCATCTCGGGGGGAGGGGGTGGTGGGATGATTATTTGAGTGGATAATAGATTTCATTTTCAAAGAAGATTTAGAGTCTTGCTATTGAGAGGAAGGGGATGGGAGGTGTGTGTGTGTGTGTGTGTGTGCGTGTGCACGTGTGTATATGTATGTGTGCGCATGTACATGTGCACTCAGGGGGCAGACATAGTCCCAGCATAGGGTGGGATTGCACTGACAGGGGCATGCTGAGATGTGGAGAATAATTGTGCTTTTTTGGAGGTTTGGGAGGGGAACCTGTGAGTGCTGATCAGGAAGACATCTTGACCAGGTATGGAGACAGTAATGGTTAAAGAAATGTCCCCTTAAATAGGGATAGACCAGTTTCTGGTACTGTAATAGGTGGAAGAGTCTGGAACTCTGGATTCCCATTCCCCAGATGAAGAATGGCAGGAACAGTGAGAGCTCTTCCGGGCTCCTCTCCTGTGTTCTGGCAGCCTTACACGGAATTGCCAGGCAACAGGTACAGAGTCACACACCAGGCTCAGAGGGGCCCCTTTGCTTCTTGAGACCAAATATTGTATCTGAAGTTGAGGAAGTGATCAGGGCCAGGACATCATGGACTCAGTCCTCGATGCCCCCTGGGGATCCTGATAAAATCGCCTCTTCCTCAGCTGCAAGTTGTAGCTCTAACAGCAGACTGAAATGGGGTAAAGGGAACTCAGAAGCAGAAAGTAAGTGGGATGTGTAGAAGAGGACTTGAAAAAAAGGCTAGTGAGAGAGAAAGAAGATGCCTCTCCCGGAGAACCTGACCAGGAGAATTAACAGCCGGCAGGCCACAGGGACTTCCCTTGTGGTCCAATGCTTAAGAATCCACGCTTTCATTCCAGGGGTCGTGGGTTCGATCCAAGGTCAGGGAACTAAGATCCTACATGCTGTGCAGTGTGGCCAAAAGATAAATAAATAAAAATAAATTTAAAAAATAACCCTTAGGCCAGTAGCTACATCACCTGAGTACATGGGACTCACAGTTAAAAACAGCAGCTCTGATAGGCAGCTCCTCCAAAAGGAGATGGACTTTCTTCTTCCTTTTCAGGAGGCTAGACATTCTGCTTTTTAAAAAGTAGATGAGTTTTCTGGGGATATAATGAATAGCATGGTGACTGTAGTTCAGTTTAGTTCAATTCAGTCGCTCAGCCATGTCCAACTCTTTGTGACCCCATAGAATGCAGCACGCCAGACTTCCCTGGCCATTATCAACCCTGGAGCTTACTCAAACTCATGTCCATTGAGTAAGTGATGCCATCCAATCATCTCATCTTCTGTTGTCCCCTTCTCCTCCTGCTTTCAATCTTTCCCAGCATCAAGGTCTTTTCCAATGAGTCAGTTCTTCGCATTACATGGCCAAAGTACTGGAGCTTCGGCTTCAGCATCAGTCTTTCCAGTGAAAATTCAGGACTGATTTCCTTTAGAATGGACTGGCTGGATCTCCTTGTAGTCCAAGGGACTCTCAAGAGTCTTCTCCAACACCACAGTTCAAAAGCATCAGTTCTTCTGTGCTCAGCTTTCTTTATAGTCCAACTCCCACATCCATACATGACCACTGGAAAAACCATAGCCTTGACTAGACAGGCCTTTGTTGGCAAAGTAATGTCTCTTCTTTTTAATATGCTGTCTAGGTTGGTCATAACTTTTCTTCCAAGCAGTAAGCGTCTTTTGATTTCATGGCTGCAGTCACCATCTGCAGTGATTCTGGAGACCAAAAAAATAAAGTCTGTCACTGTTTCCATTGTTTCCCCATCTATTTGCTGTGAAGTTATGGGACCAGATGCCATGATCTTAGTTTTCTGAATGTTGCGTTTTAAGCTAACTTTTTCACTTTCTTCTTTCACTTTCATCAGATGCTCTTAGTTCTTCTTCACTTTCTGCCATAAGGATGGTGTCATCTGCATATCTGAGATTACTGATATTTCTCCCAGCAATCTTGATTCCAGCTTGTGCTTCATCCAGTCCAGCATTTCTCATGATGTACTCTGCAATAAGTTAAATAAGCAGGGTGACAATATACAGCCTTGACGTACTCCTTTTCCTATTTGGAACCATGTTCCATGTTCCATTGTTCCATGTCCAGTTCTAACTGTTGCTTCTTGACCTGCATACAGATTTCTTAGGAGGCAGGTCAGGTGGTCAGGCATTCCCATCTCTTTAGGAATTTTCCACAGTTTGTTGTGATCCACACAGTCAAAGACTTTGGCATAGTCAATAAAGCAGAAGTAAATGCTTTTCTTCTTTATTGGACTACTGCAGGGGCAGAGGCTTTGGGTGCACCTGGGTATGGCATAAGCCCTCTTGGAGGAGGTTGCCATTAAACCCACCATAGAGCTGCCAGAACAGGATTGGGGAAACAGACGCTTTGAGGGCACAAACAAAACCTTGTGTGCACCAGGACTCAGGACAAAGGAGAAATGACCCCACAAGAGACTGACCCAGACTTGACCATGAGTGTCCAGGAGTCTCTGGCAGAGGCGTGGGCTGGTGGGGGCCCGCTACAGGGTTGGTGGCACTGAGTGCAGCAGTGCGTGAGTGGGACCTTTTGAAGGAGGTAGCCATTATCTTCATTATCTTCACCATAGTTTGGCCTCAGGTCAAATAAAAGGGGGAACACAGCCCCACCTATCAACAGAAAATTGGATTAAAGATTTACTGAGCTTGGCCCCACCCATCAAAACAAGAACCAGTTTCCCCCTCAGTCAGTCTCTCCCATCCAGGAGCTTCCATAAGCCTCTTATCTTCTCCATCAGAGGGCAGACAGACTGAAAACAACAATCACATAAAACTAACCAATCTGAATCCATGGACCACAGCCTTGTCTAACTCAATGAAACTATGAGCCATGCCATGTAGGGCCACCCAAGACAGATGGGTCATGGTGGAGAGTTCAGGCAAAACATGGTCCACTGGAGAAGGGAATGGAAAACCACTTCATTATTCTTGCCTTGAGAACCCCATGAACAGTATGAAAAGGCAAAAATATAGGACACTGAAAGAGGAACTCTCCAGGTCGGTAGGTGCCCAATATACTACTGGACATCAAGGGAGAAATAACTCCAGAAAGAATAAAGAGATGGAGCCAAAGCAAAAACGACACCCAATTATGGATGTGACTGGTGATGGAAGTAAAGTCCAATGCTGTAAAGAGCAATATTGCATAGGAACCTGGAGTGTTAGGTCCATGAATCAAGGCGAACTGGAAGTGGTCAAATAGGAGACGGCAAGAGTGAACATTGACATTTTAGGAATCAGTGAACTAAAATGGACAGGAATGGGTGAATTTAAGTCAGATGACCATTATATCTACTATTGTGGGCAAGAATCCCTTAGAAGAAATGGAGTAGCCCTCATAGTCAACAAAAGAGTCTGAAATGCAGTACTTGGGTGCAATCTCAAAAATGACAGAATGATCTCTGTTTGTTTCCAAGGCAAACCACTCAATATCACAGTAATCCAAGTCTATGCTCCAGCTACTAATGCCGAAGAAGTGGAAATTGAATGGTTCTATAAAGACCTACAAGACCTTCTAGAACTAACACCCAAAAAAGATGTCCTTTTCATTATAGGGGACTGCAATGAAAAGGTAGGAAGTCAAGAAATACCTGGACTGTAGTTAACAATACTGTATTATATATTTGAAAGTAGCTAAGAGAGTACACTATAAATGCTTTCACCACATACACAAACATGGTAATTTTGTGGGGTGATGACTCTGTTTACTCACCTTATTGTGTACATCTGTGTCCTGTTTCACTCAGGTCCCTCCTGGGCTTTAAGATTACCAGATTTAGCAAGAACATCAAAGAAATTTTTTTTTTTTAGTGTATCTATCTCCCAAGCACTAGCTAGGACATATTTATCCCACAGATGATCCCTCTTTGATCTGAAATTCAAACTCAGCCAGGTATCCTGTGTTTTACTTGGTGATTCACAGTGTGACACAGTGCTGGGTGAAAGCTCAGAGAATATCTCCGTGTTCTGGGGCTGGTTCATACATCAGACACTTCCTGAGCACATCCCATGGACCAGGCCCTGACAGTACAGCAATGATCAAGGCGGCATGGGCACTGCAGACATCGGGGCCAAGTCATTCTCATTTTGCAATGTACATAATTCAAATTGTTGTGTTGTATATTAAACTTACACGATGTGTTCTGTGTGTGCTCAGTCGCACAGTTGTGTCCAACTTTTTGTGATCCTGTGAACCGTTACCTGCCGGGTTCCTCTGTCCATGAAGTTCTCCAGGCAGGAATACTGGAGTGGATTGTCATTTCCTCCTCCAGGGGATCCTTTCTACCTAGGGATCGAACCTGCATCCCCTATGTCTCCTGTATTGGCAGGTGGATTCTTCACCACTGCACCACCTGGGAAGCCCAAACTCACACACTGTTACATGTCAATTACCTCTCCATAAAGCTGGAAAGTTTTAAAATATACTAAAGAAAAGTCACCCTTTCTCTGCCCCCTCTTAGTATTTGTCTACTGTTGTATAACAAAGACCTCAAAACTTCATGGCTTAAAACAGCAAACCCATGTTGGCTCACAGTTTCTAAAGGTCAGGCATCCAGGCACATCTTAGCTGTGTGCCTCCACCTCAAGGTCTCCCAAAAGGCTGCAGTTATAGTGTTGGCTGGGCTATTGTCTCATCAAAAGGCTCAACTAGGGAAAGATCTGTGTACAAACCCTCTCACTGGGAAGACTGGAGTTCTTGCAGGCTTTTTGACTGAGGGCCTCAGCTCCTGGCTGGCTGTTGGCCGAGGGCCTCCCTATGTTCCTTCCATGGGCTCTCTGTATAGCAGCTGCCACATGACTCCCCTCAGAGTCAATTTACTGGTGACCTCATCTCGAAAGTGACATCTCACCACTTTCTTTTTATTAAAGTATAGTTGATTTACAATGCTGTCTTAGTTTCAGGTATACAGCAAAATGATTTAGTTTTATTATATATATATATATATATATATATATATATATATATAGTCTTTTCCATTATAGGTTATTACAAGTCACTGGATGTAGTTCCCTGTGTTACACAGAAGAAACCTGTTGTTTATCTGTTTTACATATATCTGTGTATATCTGTTAATCCCAAGAAACTAGTTTTTCCCTCCTCTACCCCTTTCCCCTTTGGTAAACATAAGTTTGTTTTCTATGTCTATGAGTCTGTTTCTGCTTTGAAAATAAGTTCATTTGTATTATTTTTAAGACTCCACGTATAAGTGACATATTATGGTATTTGTCTATATATTTGTCTTTGTCTATCTGACCAACTTCACTTAGTATGATAATCTCTAGCTCCATCCATGTTGCTGCAAATGAATTCATTCTTTTTTATGGCTGAGCAGTATTCCATTGTGTGTGTGTGTGTGTGTGTGTATAACATCTTCTTTATCCGTTCATCTGTAAATGGACAGTTAGGTTGTTTCCATGTCTTGGTTACTATAAATAGTCCTTCTATGAACATGGGAAGGCAGGTATCTTTTCAAATTAGAGTTTTTGTCTTTCTCAAGTATATGCCTAAGAGTAGGATTGCTGGATCATATAGTAATTCTATTTTTAATTTGAGGAACTGCCATACTATTTTCCATTGTTCTGAGTAGCTTCAGTCATGTCCACCCCTTTGCAACCCTAGGAACTGTACCCTGCCAGGCTCCTCAGTCCATGGGATTCTCCAGGCAAGTATACAAGAGTGGATTGCCATGCCCTCCAAGGGGTCTTCCTGACCCAAGGATAGAATCTGACTCTCTTACATTTCCTGCATTGGCAGGTGGGTACTTTATCCCTAGCACCACGTAGGAAGCCCCTTTTTCCATAGTGGCTGTGCCAATTTACTGGAGAAGGCAATGGCACCCCACTCCAGTACTCTTGCCTGGAAAATCCCATGGATGGAGGAGCCTGGTAGGCTACAGTCCATGGGGTCGCTAAGAGTCGGACATGACTGAGCGACTTCCCTTTCACTTTTCACTTTCATGCACTGGAGAAGGAAATGGCAACCCACTCCAGTATTCTTGCCAGGAGAATCCCAGGGACAGGGAGCCTGGTGGGCTGCCGTCTATGGGGTCACGTGGAGTCGGACACGACTGAAGTGACTTAGCAGCAGCAGCAGCCAATTTACATTCCCATCAATAGTGTGGGAGGGCTCCCTTTTCTCTGTATCCTCCTTAGCATTCATTGTTTGTAGACGTTTTAATGATAGGCTTTCTGACTGGTTTGAGGTGATATACGTCATTGTAGTTTTGATTTGCATTTCTCAGTAAATAACAATGGTAAACATCTTTTTATTTGCCTGTTAACTATCTATATGTCTTTTTTGGAGACATGTCTATTTAGGTCTTCTGCCCAGTTTTTGATTGGGTTGTTTGGGTTATGTATTTTTTTTAATATTGAGCTAATGAGTTTCTTGTATATTTTGGAAATTAAACCCTTGTCAGTTGCATCATTTGCAAATATTTTCTCTCAGATCATAGTTTTTTTTTTCATTTTGTTTATGGTTTCTTTTGCTCTGCAAAAGCTTATAAATTTGATTAGGTCCCATGTGTTTATTTTTATTTCTTTTAGGAGCCTTGGGACACTGACCTAATTGCTACAATTAATGTCAGAGAATATTTTGCTTATGTTCTCTTCTAGGGGTTTTATGGTGTCATATCTTATATCTAAATCTTTAAGCCATTTTGAATTTATTTTTGTGTAAGGTTTGAGGGAGTGCTGTAATTTCACTGATTCACAAGAAACTGTCCAACTTTCCAAATACCACTGCTGCTGCTAAGTCGCTTCAGTCGTGTCTGACTCTGTGCGATCCCATAGATGGCAGCCCACCAGGCTCCTCCGTCCCTGGGATTCTCCAGGCAAGAACACTGGAGTGGGTTGCCATTTCCTTCTCCAATGCATGAAAGTGAAAAGTGAAAGTGAAGTCTCTCAGTCGTGTCCGACTCTTAGCGACCCCATGGACTGGAGCCTACCAGGCTCCTCCGTCCATGGGATTTTCCAGGCAAGAGTACTGGGGTGGGGTGCCATTGCCTTCCCCCAAATACACTAGCTCAAGAGATTGTCTTTTCTCCGTTGTATGTATATCCTTACCTCTTTTGTAGAAGAGGTAAGGTAGGTGTGTGGGCTCATTTCTGGACTCTATTCTGTTCCATTGATCCATGTCTGTAACACCAACACGGCTCTGATCATTGTGGCTCTCTTGTAGTATTGTCTGAAGTCTGGGGCATCCTGCCACTTTGGCTGCATTTTAATTGTTGGAAAGAAATCACTAGGCCCAGCCCACAGCAGACAGGAGGAGCTTACACAAAGATGAATTTCTGGGGTCAGGGATTATTTAGGGCCAGTTTAGAAGCTCCTACTATATACCTTCTCCTCCTCCAACAATTTTCAGAGAATAGGACACAATAAGTCTTCTCAGGTAGGACTGTGTCTTGTTAGTCCCCAGGGCTTATCAGGGAGCCTGGAGAAGAGAACTTCAGCCCTCCTGTCCAGTTAAGATCCTACCTCATGAGCCTAGTGGCTTGTGAGGCTATTTTCAGCTGAGTGAGATCCACAATCTGAGGTCTGTGTAGTGTCATCCCTGAGCTGGGTGTGGAGTCATGACCAACTCTATTTATTCCCTTTCACTACCCTATCCTGCAAGGAGATCCAACCAGTCCATTCTGAAGGAGATCAGCCCTGGGATTTCTTTGGAAGGAATGATGCTAAAGCTGAAACTCCAATACTTTGGCCACCTCATGCGAAGAGTTGACTCATTGGAGAAGACTCTGATGCTGGGAGGGATTGGGGGCAGGAGGAGAAGGGGACGACAGAGGATGAGATGGCTGGATGGCATCACTGACTCAATGTATGTGAGTCTGAGTGACCTCCAGGAGTTGGTGATGGACAGGGAGGCCTGGTGTGCTGCGATTCATGGGGTCGCAAAGAGTCAGACACAACAGAGCGACTGATCTGCTCTGATCTGACCCTATCCTGCACCGTCTACATCTCCCAATGGCTTCTTGATGAAAGAGGGAGAGACCAGAAGATATCCCAAGGCATGGCGATGAGTATCAAGGGAACTAGGAAGGCAGAACTAGACAGAGAAATGGAATAGAGACTAAAAAGAGGATAGAAAGAGAACTGTCTCAAGCTGCTACCTTATTTAAGATAAGATACACTTACTAAGCATCTCCTATTCACTGGAAACTTTCCCATATTTGTTCATTTAATCTTCACAAGTTTTCAAGGTAAACACTTCTATTTACTTTCACTGAAATTCACAGAAGGCAAAGGACATCCTTGGGCTTCCCAGGTGGTGCTAGTGGTAAAGAACCTGCCTGCCAATGCAGGAGACACAAGAGACCTGGGTTCGATCCCTGGGTTGGGAAGATCCCCTAGAGGAGGAAATGGCCATCCATTCCAGTATTCTAGCCTGGAGAATCCTATGGACAGAGGAGCTTGGCAGTTTGCAGTCCATAGGGTCACAGAACCCAACACAACTGAAGTGACTTCGCACACACTCAAGGACATCCTTGAGTTTCCACAGCTGGTAGATAACAGAACCAAAATATAAGCCTAAGCTTTTGAAGACCCCTTAGAGCTCTTTCCAGGCTGAAAGGTTGAAGACGATGGAGAGGAAAGAATGTCAGTCTACTCAGACCAAGAGTTAATATTACAAGGGTTTGGTTGTGGTGGTTGTTATTCAGAATTAAAAAATAGAGTTAAACAATATCACAACTGGGTGGGGGGTGGGGTGGTGGGAGGTTGTAGTCAAGCATGCTCCCATTACAGAAAACAAAGGCAAGTTTGACAAACAAAGATGAGAAGCAACACAGTCTAATGAGCCACCATACAGCCACACTTCGTTTGTGATCCAAAAGACACTATCCCTGGCAAATCTCCCTCCTTGAATTCAGACTTTGCTCTACATGACCTCGACTGAATCCCAAAGTTACAAATGAAAATACATACCTAATGAAAAGACTCACGTGACCACGCTGAAGGTCCCCAGGAGAGTTCCAAGGATGGCACACACAAGGGAAACCCTCATTATTGCTTAGAGGGCAGAGAGACCCTATCAAGATAATTAAGGGAAGCAGAAACACATCCTTTCATATGTAAAAGTTCTGGAGTGTTCGGTTTTTTCCAAAACATTTATTTATTTATTTTTTAACTCGTTTCAGATATAATATTATACATATTTCAATGCTATTCTCCCCAGTCATCCCACCCTCTCCCGGTCCCAGAGTCCAGAAGTCTGTTCTATACATCAGTGTCTCTTTTGCTGTCTCGTAAATAGGGTTATTTTTACCATCTTTCTAAATTCCATATATATGCGTTAGTATACTGTATTTGTGTTTTTGTTTCTGGCTTACTTCACTCTGTATAATAGGCTCCAGTTCCATCCACCTCCTTAGAACTGATTCAAATGTATTCTTTTTAATGGCTGAGTAATACTCCATTGTGTATATGTACCACAGCTTGCTTATCCATTCATCTGTGGATGGACATCTAGGTTGCTTCCACGTTCTGGCTATTGTAAACAGTGCTGCTATGAACATTGGGGTACACGTGTCTCTTTCAATTCTGGTTTTCTCAGTGTATATGCCCAGCAGTGGGATTGCTGGATCGAAGGAAAATCACTTAACACTATTGTGTTGGCCTCTGCCATATATCAACATGAATCAGCCATAGGTATACATATGTGCCTTCCCTTTTGATCTTCCCTCCCACCTTCCATCCCTTCCCACCATGTGTCCATAAGTCTGTTCTCTATGTCTGCATCCTGGAGTGTTGTTTTTCTTTAATTCAATTTCATTATCACAGAGCCATAAATCTAAGCTCATGGCAGGAAAGGAAGTCCCTGATTTTTTTCTAGAAGGGACAGAAATTGAAGGGAGATTGATGGGGTTGGGGAGAAGATGGTCTAGAGGGAAGACTCTGCCATGCCCCTCCTGACATACACACACACACACACACACACACACACTACTTACCCACATCTAAAAACATTCCCTTTCTTTTCCATTCAAGGCATGTATTTCCTTGTAAATACTGAGAACCTTCTTCATGCTCCGGTTTCCACCAGTTCAGTTCAGTTCATTTCAGTCGTTCAGTTGTGTCCGACTCTTTGCGACCCCATGAATCACAGCACTCCAGGCCTCCCTGTCCATCACCAACTCCCGGAGTTCACCCAAACTCATGTCCATTGAGTCGGTGATGCCATCCAGCCATCTCATCCTCTGTCATCCCCTTCTCCTCCTGCCCTCAATCCCTCCCAGCATCAGAGTCTTTCCAATGAGTCAACTCTTCGCATGAGGTGGCCAAAGTACTGGAGTTTCAGCTTTAGCATCATTCCTTCCAAAGAACACCCAGGACTGATCTCCTTTAGGATGGACTGATTGGATCTCCTTGTAGTCCAAGGGACTCTCAAGAGTCTTCTCCAACACCACAGTTCAAAAGCATCAGTTCTTTGGCACTCAGCTTTCTTCACAGTCCAATTCTCACATCCATACATGACCACTGGAAAAACCATAGCCTTGATTAGACGGACTTTGTTGGCAAAGTAATGTCTCTGCTTTTGAATATGCTATCTAGGTTGGTCATAACTTTCCTTCCAAGGAGTAGAGTCATTTAATTTCATGGCTGCAGTCACCATCTGCACTGATTTTGGAGCCCCCCAAAATAAAGTCTGACACTGTTTCCACTGTTTTCCCATCTATTTCCCATGAAGTGATGGGACCGGATGTCATGATCTTAGTTTTCTGAATGTTGAGATTTAAGTCAACTTTTTCACTCTCCTCTTTCACTTTCATCAAGAGGCTTTTTCGTTCCTCTTCACTTTCTGCCATAAGGGTAGTGTCATCTGTGTATCTGAGGTTATTGATATTTCTCCCAGCAGTCTTGATTCCAGCTTGTGCTTCTTCCAGCCCAGCGTTTCTCATGATGTATTCTGCATAGAAGTTAAATAAGCAGGGTGACAATATACAGCCTTGACGTACTCCTTTTCCTATTTGGAACCAGTCTGTTGTTCCATGTCCAGTTTTAACTGTTGCTTCCGGACCTGCATATAGGTTTCTCAAGAGGCAGGTCAAGTGGTCTGGTATTCTCATCTCGTTCAGAATTTTCCATAGTTGATTGTGATCCACACAGTCAAAGGCTTTGGCATAGTCAATAAAGCAGAAATAGATGTTTTCCTGGAACTCTCTTGCTTTTTCCATGATCCAGCAGATGTTGGCAATTTGATCTCTGGTTCCTGTGCCTTTTCTAGAACCAGCTTAAACATCTGGAAATTCACGGTTCATGTATTGCTGAAGCCTGGCTTGGAGAATTTTGATCATTAGTTTACTAGCATGTGAGATGAGTGCAATTGCACGATAGTTCGAGCATTCTTTGGCATTGCCTTCCAAGACCTATAAATTCTGGTAGCCCACAGCTCCTAAACACACCCACCTGAACAAGCTCAGTGTGGGTGTCAGCAGATGTTTGAAATGTTCTCATCCCAGGAATGAAAGAGACCTCTAGTGGTCATCACCCTATTCCTCCCCTTGCTGCCAGACGAGCTCCTCCAAATAGCCCCAAGCCAAGGTCCATCCAGCCTCTGCCACCCTTGGTGGTGAGTTTCATTCATGCTGTTTACTTGAATTTACTGAGATGTAAATTGATATGTGCTGAGGCAAAGGAGAAAGATGCATTTCACTACAAGTAAAATGTAATGATAAATACAGTCATTGACTAGGAATCTTCTATTTAAACTTTGCAAAAGTTAGAAGGCAAATTTGTTTGGAAACAGTGTACAAATTGACCACCAGATATTAGATGCACAGACAATCTGTCACTTACTTAGTTTGTCTGTTTCAACTGATTTTCCCTTGATGACCCTGTCCTCCCCCACAAACATTCAGAGATACAGGGCACAGACAAAGGAGGAGGGGTCAGGAAACCTGAGTTCAAGTCTGAACTTGGCCACTCTGTAATCTGCATCATGTCACAGAGTGTGCAGACAGAGTGGAGAGGCAGGATCGGGTTTTGTCTAAATCTCACGCAGCTGTGTTTCTATGAACCGTATGTATGCACTGCCATGACAAGGAGATGAGATGCATTTGAATCACTGGGTTATGCCATCGCTGTCAGGAAGAAGTGCCATGGCCTCCTCATGTGGGCTGTCGCCACCACCTCGGGTGCTCAGAGAATACAGGGAATTTCACAATTGGCAGGTCCTTCGCTTAACTCGGAGCTTCCAGGAGTGGACTGTCAGGGGAGAGTTTCATGTTGCTGCCAGTCCCTTCTGAATTGCTAATACAAGAAAGATGCAGATCCCTGCTGGAGACTCCCTACGCCTGACCCCACAGAGGCTGCTGCCATTTCACTAGTGCGCCAGCCTCCCAGACCACGTGCCCCTTCCCAGTGCTAACAGTATTCAACACAAAAACAGTGCCCTGACAAATGGAGTTCAGCCCCCCTAGCCCCTCAGGCGCAGAGTGCCAGTCAAATCTATTTCACATACCTCCTGCTTGCAGAGCAGCCTCTGGCTACTCAGGCTAAATCACTTAAGGCAACCCTCTTGCACTGTTGGTGGGAATGCAAACTGGTACAGCCACTATGGAGAACAGTATGGAGATTCCTCAAAAAACTGGGAATAGAACTGCCTTATGATCCAGCAATCCCACTGCTGGGCATATACACTGAGAAAACCAGAATTGAAAGAGACACGTGTACCCCAATGTTCATAGCAGCACTGTTTGCAATAGCCAGAACGTGGAAGCAACCTAGATGTCCATCCACAGATGAATGGATAAGCAAGCTGTGGTACATATACACAATGGAGTATTACTCAGCCATTAAAAAGAATACATTTGAATCAGTTCTAAGGAGGTGGATGGAACTGGAGCCTATTATACAGAGTGAAGTAAGCCAGAAACAAAAACACAAATACAGTATACTAACGCATATATATGGAATTTACAAAGATGGTAAAAATAACCCTATTTACGAGACAGCAAAAGAGACACTGATGTATAGACCAGACTTTTGGACTCTGGGACCGGGAGAGGGTGGGATGATTGGGGAGAATAACATTGAAATATGTATAATATTATATCTGAAATGTATTAATTGTTCAAACTAAATACTGTCATGTTACAATTTGTTCATATTAGATGTTTGTAATGTTTCTGATAATCAAAAAAAGAGATTCTTGATTAAAAAAAAAAAAAAAAAAGGCGCTTGGCTTCTGGAGAGAGACGCCCATCCCACCCCATGAACAGCTTATATAGAGACCCATCAGTGAATGCCACCAGAGGAGAATGAGCGCTGAAAGGCTTGGGTCGGAGTGTTAGAGGCAATAAAGATATGAGCTAGGGGCACTGGGCCCTGTTCTTCCCACCGTATTTCGAGAGCTGAACAGGGAAGAGTTCACCTCCATGTATGCCAGCCTTGATTGTGGCGTGTATAAACTAAGGGGTCAAGGGACAAATTTCAGATTTGGAGTAAGACATATAGATCAGACAACATAAAGATCAGAATAATCACAATGAGGTGATAGGAAAAGAGAATTCATTGTGGAAATACAAGGTTTGTACCCACAAAATAGGATTCCACAGCAAACACAACACCCTGTCAGTTCAGTTCAGTCGCTCAGCCGTTTCCAACTCTTTGCGACCCCATGAACCGCAGCACGCCAGGCCTCCCTGTCCATCACCAACTCCCAGAGTTTACTCAAACTCATGTCCATTGAGTCAGTGATGCCATCCAGCCATCTCATCCTCTGTCATCCCCTTCTCTTTTCAAATGAGTCAGCTCTTCGCATCAAGTGGCCAAAATATTGGAGTTTCAGCTTCAACATCAGTCCTTCCAATGAACACCCAGGACTGACCTCCTTTAGGATGGACTGGTTGGATCTTCTTACAGTCCAAGGAACAAGCATCAGTTCTTTGGCGCTCAGCTTTCTTTATAGTCCAGCTCTCACATCCACATCCTGAGAGCTTGGCTATTTTGTCTTCAGCACTCTGTTTCTGCCATCCTGTTTACATCTCTTTGCCTTTGTGGGTTCTCTAAGATGCCCTTCTGTTACTTTTAAATATTATCACCCCGCCCCCCATTAATGAGGAAGGAATCCATTCAGTTCATGTCGTCTGTGAATCAGCTTGTGGAGGACTTGAAACCTTCCCTCTATCCTCCATCCTCTATCCTCCCCCTATCCTCCCCTTTCGAGGAAAGTCGATCGTCTCCTTTTTGTGCCAACACTGTATCCTTACATAATCCAATGATATAACTTGACATGCCTCTTGGATTCCTGTTTATGGTTTGTCTTTCCCTCTAGCCCATAGTTCACTGAGCACAGGAGCTGGATATTACTTCTTTCTTTTCCACAGTGCTTAATGCAATGCATGGGACACAGAAGTGCTCATGACTATTTATGGAATAAACACACAGATGGATGGATGAATGAATAAGCAGTAAATTCAAGTTTTGCACAGATACTCCTTCCTGAGCTATGGTCACAGTCACAAGAAATGTGGTGTCTCTGCTTGGTACCCTTGTCTTACAATGTGGGCCCAACCTTTTAACACATTTGTTCTCCCATTATCTATATTAGGGACACCAGGAATCCTCTAGTATCCTAGGAACAATTGCTCTCATTCTAAACAGTGAGACAATCTGGTTTGCCTGGCCCTGAGCAGTTGTATGACATCCTAAACTCCCATAATCATCCATCAGGACTGATTTGGGAGCTAGTAGAGGAAATATATCCATTAAGCCAGTGCTGACTCGCAGTAACTGCCCGATGGTGTGAATAATCAATTGTCATTACCAACACCCAATAACCAGTGGAGATGAAGGTATTTCCTTCCCCCTTCCTCCCTCTTTTTCCTCCACCCCAGCCATATTTAACAAGAAGGCTCCTGATACTCCATCTCTGTGCATGAAAACATCATCATCAAGCATCTCTTATCCACTGGATGTTCCCAATCAAACTAGAAGGGCTTATGGATGAGAGCAGGCTGGGGGCCTGGATCTCTGACTTGGCATCTCGTGTCCCCATGTTCAGCACACCAGAGGAGGGGTCCTCTTCAGTAAGCTGCTCACAACTCAGGGAAACCCCTGCATCAGCCATTTCTCATCAACAAGAGAGAGACCAGTTTCCAAGATGTCACCTGATTTCCATATCCCTTCCTCCCTCCTTTTGGAAGCACGATGTAATCTCTCCCCTGCAATATAATAAATATTTCACTTTCAAATCCCGATTCATTAAAGGAAGCCCAGGAGGGAGAAATAATAAGGTGTCGCTTTACAGCCCAAATAAAACAGTGAAAGATATATTCTATAATTTATACTTTCGACTTTAGGTTGAGATAATTCATATATCATTTTCAGTTAGGGACCCAAAATGGTGCTGTGTCAGCATATTGGCTGAAAAATAACTTTTTGTATTATTTTATGCCTTTCAGTAACGTGCCCTGGTTATCATACATCAGCACTAGGTTGAGTTCCAGTGTCTTGGCAGCTCCTCCTAAGTCATTCTCTCTCCTGACCACTGTGACTTTCCCTCCTCAATACAAATGGTGCTCCTTAGCTGCATGCATGCATGAGCATGACACACACACACACACACACACACACACACACACACACACACATATTCTCCCAGGTGCAAAAGCAGAGTTCCAACTGAAATCAGCTTGGCTAGAGCCATTTCTCTTACCATTATTAAACCACAAATTGGCTGTTCTTTACCTCTAAGGATGAAAAAACTAAATCAGCCTCAGTTAGAAACAGGCTATATGATATTTTTCAAATAGAAATACAATCTTACACGTGTGTAGTTCTTTAAAGTTGGGGTTTTGGTGGAGATTGGTTTGGGCATACGGAATAAAAAGCCCTGTGTTCAAACACCAACCCTTTTTCTTACTAGTTGGGCATCCTTGGTTTTCCCAGTGGCTCAGCAGGTAAATAATCAGCCTTTAGTGCAAGAGATATAGGAGATGTGGGTTTGATCCCTGGGTCAGGAAGATCCCTGGAGAAGAAAAGGAACACGTTTTTTAATCTTTTGAAGTCTCAGTCTTCTCATCCATAAAATGGGGATGATGATAATAATGGTTAGTCACAAAGAGTTTAGAGAACTTTAACTGAGGTGAAAGTAGTAATCAAATCATGGTGGGAACTGATTGTTCACTATATATGAGCAAGCGCACACACACACACACACACGGGTGCACACACACACACACACACACACACACACATCAGACACCAGGCATTGGGCTTGGACTTTAGGTGGATTATCTGATCAACTCTCATTGCAACCCCATGGACTTGGTACTACTGTGCTTCTCATTCTACAGATGAGGAAACTGAGGCTTGAGGAATTAGTTTGTCTAAGATGGTTAGGTTTGCATTGTAGGCATTTAGAAAATAATGCTTTCACTTGGTATCTGTTTACAAGACATTTTTCTCTGATCCTATGACAGTGCGAGAAGGAAAGAAAGGCAGGAGGATCATTATGAGAAATACACCCACTTGCCTATACTGCCATATTGCCTAGATCTTTGTCTTTTTCTCACCACTTCAGTAGCCCTTCAATTCAGACATTTAGTGAATCCTTGGGATCTCTGGACTCTTTTAGGTCAAGCAGGTAAACACCTATCTTTCTCTTCCAGTCACTCTCTGCTCAGCTAATCTCTGGTTACTCCATCTGTCCTGAAGAACCATACTGAGATTGATCCTCTGTTTCACCCTACCCCCATAGACAAAGCTACCCCTGGCTGGAGAAATCAGAAGAGGATCCCAAGAACACTCCAGGCTGTGGGGCTCTGCAGTAGCAGAGGCATTAGGAAGATGCACCATCCTGATGAGTGTCTTTCGAGAGGTGCTTCTATCATACATCACCCAGGTCTACCTTTCCTGTTTCAGATCATCTGATGGAGACGCACAGAGTTAAAGTGGCTTGAACTTATGCAAGATGGTTTTAGTCCCAAGGCCTGAGCCTGGGACACTGGTCTCATTCTCTCCAATGTACTGCAAACCCTCCCCATCCAAGACCTAAACAAGCAGTCCTGGGAATCAGTGTTTAGTAATAATGTAAATAGCAGAAGTTGAAAATAACAATAATAATACAAGGCAGGTGCTGTGTGTCAGGCACTATGTTTCATACTCTTGGAATAGCAACGCTATTATCCCCCCTTTACAGTTGAAAAAAAATGAAAACAAAAAAATTATGTGGTACATCCAGACAATGGAATACTATTCAGCCCTAAAAAGAAATAAGCTATCAAGCCATGAAAAGATATGGTGGAAATTTACATGCATATTGCCGAGTGAAAGAAGCCAGTCTAAAGGGGCTACATACTGTGGGATTCCAACTACATGACATTCTGGAAAAGGCATAACTATGGAGACAGTGAAAGATCAGTGGTTGCCAGGAAGTGGGGTGGAGGAGGGGGAGGGGAGGGATGAATGAGTGGAGCCCCAGAAGACTTGTAGAGCAGTGAAGCTATTCTGTGTGATACTGCAGTGCTGAATGCACGTCATTACACATTTGTCAAAATCCACAGGCTGTACAGAACCAATGTACACTAGGGGCTTTCTAAGTGATAAAGATGCCTCAGTGTACGTTCATCAATTGTAACCAATGTACCATTCTAGCAGGGGAGGCCGATAGTTGGGGAGGCTGTGCATGTGTCGGGGCAGGGGTATGTGGGAACCCTGTATTTTCAGCCCAATTTTCTGTGAATCTAAAACTGCTCCCCAAAAAATAAAGTCTATTTTTAAAATCCCTAACAAAAGAGATGCCAAATTAAAAAATTTTAAGTTAAATAAAAACTTGGTAATCTTTAAAATTAAAAAAGAAAGAAATGAGCTCTCAAGCCATGAAAACTTAAATGCAATGGCACCCCACTCCAGTACTCTTGCCTGGAAAATCCCATAGATGGAGGAGCCTGGTAGGCTGCAGTTCATGGGGTCGCGAAGAGTCAGACACGACTGAGCGACTTCACTTTCACTTTTCACTTTCATGCATTGAAGAAGGAAATGGCAACCCACTCCAGTGTTCTTGCCTGGAGAATCCCAGGGACAGGGGAACCTGGTGGGCTGCCGTCTATGGGGTCACACAGAGTCAGACACGACTGAAGCGACTTAGCAGCAGCAGCAGCAAGGAAAGGAAGTCAATCTGAAAAGGCTACTGTATGATTCCAAGTGTGTAACATTCTAGAAAAGGCAGAACTATGGAGATAGTAAAAGTGGTTGCTGGGGGCTGAAGAAAGAAGGAAGGAAAGAAGGAGGAATGAATAGAGGTAGCACAGGGGATTTGGGGGGCAGTGAGACTAATTTAACATACTGTAATGCTGGATACATGACATCATACAGTTGCCAAAACCCATAAAACGTGTAACACAAGGAGTGAATCTATAATGTAAACTCTGAACTTCAGTTAGTACTAATGTATCAATACTGGTTCATCAATTATAATAAGTGTACCACAGCAAGGCTGTTAGATGTTATTAACAGGAAAGATGTGTATGTGGCAGGATACAAGGGGTATATGTGAACACTCTGCTTTCTGCTCAGCAGTTCTATAAATCAAAAACTGCTCTAGGCTTCCCAGGCAGCTCGGTGGTAATGAATCTGCCTGCCAAACAGGAGACATGGGTTCTATCCCTGGGTCAGGAAGATCACCTGGAGAAGGAAATGGAAACTCACTCCAATATTCTTGCCAAGGAAATCCCACGAACAGAGGAACTTGGCAGGCTACAATCTATGGGGTCCCAAAAGAGTCAGACATGACTTGGCGGCTAAACAACTACAAAACTGCTCTAAAAAAAATAAAGTCTATTATTCAAAACAAAACAAAACTTTCAGTAAGTTGGCAGCCAAGATTTAAACCTAGACTTTTCTAGTTTTAAATTTCACAACCCTAGATTTTAGGTCAAAAGACTCAGCAAGCCTTAAATTTCAGCTCTGTATCTGAATTCCCATTTTCTCATTCCTAAAATGAGGATAAAAACAATCATACCTCTCTCTGGTACCTTACTCAAAGTGTTTAGACAACATGGTTTACTATAAAGAATGGGGGTGGGGAGCTTTATAAACTGTAAAATGCTGTGAAAACTCAAGAAGTGGCCATCACTGATCTGAAATTCTGCCTGTTGGTCCGTAACAAGGATGTGGTTCTCTGGAAGCAGCTACCAAGCTCTCTGGAGGAAGCTGTGTGAAGAGGCTCATAATTATCCTCCTCTCTCCTGGGACATTGGCTTCATGTGATTGGGCTCCAAGGGAGGGCTGAGTCTCCTAGGGAAGCAGAAGCTGTGGGTCCACAAAGCTCTTGGAGCAGAAAGGAGAGAGGATGAGAGAAGGAGGGAGGGCAGGAGGACAGCAGCATGAGAACACCATTTATCATAAGAGCGATTTCCCTGTTAATAAAGTGACCTTGTGTAAACAGCTCAACTCCTCACAGCTCTCGCGTCATTAGGAGAGGGACGCTTGCTGATCGATCTCGACCACACGGGCTGCTAAACCAGGGCAAACTGCCACCACCGAAAGAATTATATGTGACTCAGCCCTCCCCCTGGGTAAGGGGAGGGAGACTCTTGTCTCTGAGTCCCTTGAGGGCAGAGTAACAGACTTGATCCTGGGCAGCAGTAGACCAGGGATGGGGACTACCCCCAAAGACCCCAAGACTTGCTGCCTCCAGACCATGCCCTGCCTGCCATGGAAAGTGCCTGCAGGTGGTTCTTGGCCAATCCCCAGAAACAGAGGTCTAGGGTAGGCAGAACCTTAATTCAGGTCTGTAACATAAAAAGATATGAACAGTCGACTCGTTGGAAAAGACCTTGATGCTGGGAAAGATTGAGGACAGGAGGAGAAGGGGGTGACAAGGGATGAGATTACTGAAAAAAAAAGAAAGCTACCTGTATCGCCACTTCAACAGAGGGAGCCCAGAGCAAGCCCAGCACCTCCTCAGTTGGAACCCAGCACACGGAGCTGGGAGACGGGGGTGGAGGGGTGCCTGTGCCAGCCTGGGCCACAACCTTGCTGGTGATCTGGGAAACCTCCCTTCACTTCTCTGGGAGAGGATTAAATCAGTTGATCTCCAAGGAGCCATCTTGTTCTAAAAGTTCCAATTATGAGTGGGGCTTCTCTTAACTAAACATATAGATATTAAAGCAATTTTTAAACTAATAAGCTGAGCAGCTGGAGTGGAAAATCATCCTCATATTAATGTAACTCTCTACTCCCCGCCCCAATTGTTTTTCTCTGCCCTGTTTCCAAGGTATGGTACTTGCCAATTTTTGAAATTTTACAAAAGATCTTATTTTCTACAAAGACAAAAGACAGATTTTAACCCCCTTTTCATGTTTTATAGGATCTGGAATCTTGAGAGAGGGAAGCCTCTATCTTCCAGGAAGAAAAGGATGTTATACAAGAGAATCAAATCCACCATCACCCCCTTTCTCCCTCCTAGTAGAAGCATCCCATTCCCAGGCAGAGCTCTAAGCCCTGGAATTAACCCCCATTATGTTGCATAGCAGCCAGCCTCGAACACACACAATGCAAGTAGAGGGCTTTTAATGCACTGACACAATTTGGTGAACATAACATATTTCTTTCTTTCTCTTCAATGGAATCGCTCCCACCTTTTGTCCCAATTCTTTCAAGGCCAATGCTCTCAGCCCAGCAATCACTGAATCTTCACAGAGGTAGTAGTTTTAAAAAGCCTCAAGTTCTTCCACTTACCAGGAGCATCTGCATTTTATCAGGAAAAGCTTAATATTGAAAACCTTCCAAGTCAAGGAAAGAATCTCTAATGGTGGGATTTTAGACATTAGGACAGATTATGGGAGAGTTCTTTTGTGGCAAGGGGAGACTCACCAGGACACTGTCTTCACAATCTACTCCCCACACAGGCATGTGGCCCACTCGTGGAACTTTGGAGAAACTGAGGCTGATTCTTACTAAAAAAAGGGACTATCTGTGCCCCATTCTGCCATTCTCTTCTCTTATAAGGAAAAGGATCTGGGTCAGACCTAAAGCATGTCCTGATGAAGACAAACATGAGTTCTGGAGCCAGTGAGGGACCATCTCATTTGAGAGTCTCTAAGCCCATTTAGATGAGGGGCAGGGTGGTGGCAGGACATATCTGGCCTGAGTACCAACCTTTTGGGAGATAATCTTTCATATAAATCCACATAAAAGGAAACAGTAACTCATTCCCTCAAATAATAATTGAAATCCACTTGCATAAGAGGCACTAAGTGGAAGTCAGGTGGAGAGCAGAGCGGCATGGGCAGTTTTGAAAAACAAAGTAAAATTTTACTACTGTTCTTGAGGAACTCAGTCTCATGGCCAAGATGGCCACATCTACAGCACACACCATAACACTTCACGTTACATGGGACCTGGGCAGAGTACTATGGCAGCCCAGAAAGGGGGCAACTCATTCCACAGGATGCCAGGAGAAGATCTGAAGAGATGCTGAAGCTTGGTTCTGGGCTTCCCCGGTGGCTCAGTGATAAGGAGCCCACCTGCCAATGCAGGAGACTTGGCTTTGATCCCTGGTCTGGGAAGACACCACATCCTGTGGAGCCAGCAGGCCCAAGTGCTGAGCCAGTGCTCTAGAGCCTGTGCTCTGCAACAGCAGGAGCCACCGCAATGGGAAGCCCAGACACCACACTACAGAGCAGTCCTTGCTTGCGGCAACTAGCAAAAAGCTCACACAGCAACGAAGATCCAGCACGGCCAGCCAAAAATAAATAAATTAATTAAAAGGTTGAGTCTCTTGTTTTTTCCTTTTTTAAAAATTAATTTATTTATTTAATTGGAGGTTAATTACAATATTATAGTGGAGTTTCTTTTTAAAAAGAGAAAGCGTCATACTAAAGAATGAATAGGAGGAAGGAAATGAACAAAGCCTTTCCAGAGATGGAAGGCAGTAAGTACATAGAGGCTTAAAGGGTATGGTAAGCTTTGGACTACAAAGCTTAAAATAATAATAATTTAACCGACTAGAGTGATAGCTTCCTTAAGATACCTTCCAATTTGTTCTCCTTTCTCCAGGTGGATGTTTGTGCATATGGCAAGGACATCCACCAACTGGTTTGTGTAGAAGGCTTACTAGTAAGAAGCCATCCTGAAACGGTGGGCTAAGGATGGATTGTGGCAGGCCTAGAATACTGTGTGAAGTCTAGGAGCTTCATCTCAAGCTAAGACATAGCTGAAGGAAGCTCCTCTCCAAGTTTTGCCACAGGCATGTTGCAAAGATCAGAAGAAAGGGAGTATAACCATACCATTAGCAGTTTTAGGAAGTCCTTGCTGCAAGAGAAGTACCCTTGGAGTCTTGGTCTTATCTTTTAAATTCTTGCCAATTTTGGTTTTATGCTATAACTTATCTATGTCTCTTTTAATATAAAAATAATACTTGCAAACAGTTTCTAGTGAGTAAAACAAGGACTTGCCCATTCCTCTTGTGCTTTCTCTTGGCAAGTCCCTTGTGGGGTACTCCTACTCCGAGTTGAGAGGTTGGATGGGAGGCAGATGAGGCCAGAGGTGAGATGACCAGATAAGATGTGGCATTGGCTAAGAAGGGCAACAGTTACAGAATGAAGAGGAAAGAACAGACACAAGGCAAGTTTTCTATATGGAACTGACTAGACTTGCTAACTATGGGCCATTGAGTGGGAGAAAGAAAGTCTCAGACTCCAAGTTTTCCCCAAGTTCATGTAGCAGTTACTGTTGCTGGATAACAGTCTCCTAACTTAATAACTCCAAACAAGCATTTTATTACACTCACAAATTCTGTGATTAGGAACAGAAAAGGGTAGAGAATGGGTGGCTTGATGCTCTACCCTCACCTGGGAAGACTCAGAGGCTGGAATGACTTGATAACTCGGGCAGGAATCAATTGGAGTTACCTCACTGGCTTATCTGGTGGTTACGGCTGGCTATCAGTTGAGACCCTAGCTGAAGTGTGGACCGTGCCTTGTGGTCTGGACTGGCTTGGGCTTCCTCACAATATGGTGGTTGAGTGCTGAGGGAGTGAGGTGCATGGCTTTTCTACCTAGCCTTGGAAGTCACTTACTATCTCTTCCACCGCACTCTGTTGGTGAAGACAGCCACAAAGGACTGCTCAAGGTCAATCGACTGTCAGGTTCATAGACTCCACCACTGGAGTCTATGAACTAGGAGGAACGTTAGGATCATATTATAAGAAAAGAATGTGGAATTCTGGGAAATTTTATCACTATCATTCTTGGGAAAGACAATCTATTAGTACTGTGCTACCAGGAAACCCTTTTGTCAGTTTTCATTGACAACGATCAGCTCATCTTGAAACTGTGAGCAACTGGAAAAGGGTTCTTGTCGATTTCACCTGTATCTCTCCCCACATCATCTAGCATCACATCTTACTTTCAGAAGTTTCAATAAGTATTTGTGGGATGAATGAATAAACACATGAATAAATGGATGGGAAATGAACTGCCAGAATGTCTCCATGGCACTTGAGCCAGGTATCTGTGTGAAGACACAGCAGCTCCTTGAAGGAAGGGACCACTTAAGGAAAGTTGGTTTTATTGCTTTCACATCCCTCCTGTATATTCTCAGCTAAACCAGCAATCCATTATTTATGTGTAGCCTAATTAAGGTTGTGAGTGGCTTGATCCTTGTTTACTTAAGTCTATCCCAGAAGATTGCCAAGATAAAACAAAATTACCTCCAGGCAGGCAAGACGCACAGGAGCTGGGCTAGAAGAAAAGAGACTGAGAAGATGCCACTTGTCTTTCAGGAGAGCCTGTACCTTGGTAAACTTCATTTCTGTTTTCCACACAGGTACACACTACAGGCCCACGCCACATCCCCCCACTCAGGGTTGGGCGGGGTGGGTGGGGGCGGGTGCACAGGTGGCCGTGAACCACCTACATGCACACGGGGTCACCTCTGTACGAATGCACCGGCACACACACATTACAGCTCCTGGAGTTGTTGCTGCCAATTCTGGCTCCCTTAATAAAGATTCAGATAATCTACCAAACAAAACTCAGTGGAGTCTGAAACGAACTAATCGAAAACGATTAGCTCCTCTCAGCCTCTGAATCTACCCTTTTCTTGTAAAACCAAAGACCGATTCTTATTTGGATGTGGGCCTTGTACATTTAATGAAGAGAGAAGAGGATTGGTTGGGGTGGCAGGGATAGGTTAATATTTCTGAATGATTAGTAGCAAATTAGAAAACACTTTGAAGGGCTGTTTATATTTTTTAATTTTATCCCCAAGCTTGTTCTTCTTTGGCATAATATTAATCGTTAATGAAACAGTATCCAACTGTACTCAGAATTAAAGGGACCTCTCCTTCATGGGAAAATGTTGGGGTTTGTTCACACTCACATCCAAGAGGCTATAGGGGACCTCAAAGATTTAAAGAAAGCAGAGTATCTTGGTTGTCACTCTTCATCCTCCAGCTGACAGAGAGATGCCATTGGTGTTGGGTATCTAGAGCTGAGGACTGGGGGACAGTGATGGAGATAGGACCCTACCAGAGTGAATGTGGAGGGACTTCCCTGGTGGTCCAGTAGTTAGGTCTCTGTGCTCCCACTGCAGGGAGTGCCGGTTTGGTCCCTGGTTGGGGAAATAAGATCCCACCTATGCCACAGTGCAGCTTTAAAAAAAAAAAAAAAAAAAAGTAAGTGCAGAGAATATAATGAGTTTTCACAATATTGAGGAAGCATAGACACAGTTTGCAAAGACTTCACTTACTCATTTATTCAATACCTATTGGGGGGACTTCTTTGGTGGTTCAGTGACTAAGGCTTCATGCTTCCAATGCAAGACACCTGGGGGGTCTGATCCTTGGTCGGGGCACTAGGGGCTTCCCAGATAAAAATCTGCCTGCCAATTCAGGAGACTTGAGACAGGGGTTCGATCCCTGGATAGGGAAGATCCCCTGGAAGAAGGCATGGAAATCCACTCCAGTATTCTTGCCTGGAGAATCCCATGGACAGAGGAATCTGGCAGGTTGCAGTCCAAGGGTCACAAAGAGTCAAACACAACTGAAGCAACTTAGCATGCACGAGGAACTAGAGCCCACATGTTACAACTAAAGAGACCACAAGCTGCAACTAAGACCCGGTCCACCCAAATAAATAAGTGAATACTAATAATAAAGGATTCTCCAAGCAAGAATACTGGAGTGGGTTGCCATTTTCTTTTCCAGGGGACCTTCCCTACTCAGGGATTGAACCCAGGTCTCCTGCATTGCAGATAGACGCTTTAACCTCTGAGCCACCAGGGAAGCCAATAAAAGAAACAGCAACTCATTTAAAAAAAAATCTCTTGAGCAGAATCATTATACAAGAAACCATGCTAGCATCTTTACTCTGGTTACCCACAATTCAATAGGTGACATAAATAAACTAGTGAGTTGATTACTAAATGATAATGCTATAATAGAGTGAAGCACATGATAAGAATGCATAGAAGGGGTTTCTTGGCCAGTTTCAAGTTTTGAGCAGGCTTCTGGGGGATGATGAGGCTCTAAACTCTAAGTTAGCTGATTGTGTGTGTGCATGCGTGTTAGAGAGAGAAAGAGAGGGAAAGAGAGAGTGAAAAATGGGGGTGGAGAACCCACTGGGAGGGCTAGTAATGGGAGATGGTGCACAAGAGAAGTAACTGCATGAACAAAGACAGTAATCACAGTAGTAGAAGTAGTGGTAATGACTCTACTACCATAGATGTCTGGCCAAGTATAAAGTGCTTTTAAATGGATAACTGCATTTAATCTTAACAATAAATCTAACTTCTCCCCATTTTACAAATTATAACCAAGTCACACTCAGATTGGCTTCCCAGGTGGAGCAGTGGTAAAGAATCTGCCTGTCAGTGCAGGAGATGTAAGAGATTCTGGTTCTATCCCTGGGTCAGGAAGATCTCTTGGAGCAGGAAGTGGCAACCCACTCTAGAACTTTTGCCTGGGAAATCCCATGAACATAAGAGCCTGGCAGCTGACAGTCATGGGGTCACAAAGAGTCAGACATTAATAAATGACTGAACACACACACACACTCAGGTTAAGTGAGTGATGTTGGAATTTAAACCCAGGATGAGAGCCCAACTCCAGTGCCATGCTCTTTGCCTCTGGTCATCTGATAGTCATAGTCAGGCAACTGTTCTTTATCTTGTAAACAAATACAGGCACTGGGGGATTTTAAGCAGGAAACAGACATAGTCAGATTTGCGTCTTAACAGCTAATCAACGCTGGGTGAGAAAGGATTGGAGGGTGGTAGTGCTGGACGTAAGGTGTCCGTATAGTCAAAGCTATGGTTTTTCCAGTAGTCATGTACAGATATGAGAGTTGGACTGGAAAGAAGGCTGAGTGCTGAAGAATTCATGCTTTTGAACTGTGATGTTGGAGAAGACTTTTGAGAGTTCCTGGGACTTGGAGGCTATCAAACCAGTTAATCCTAAAGGAAATCAACCTTGAATACTCATTGGAAGGACTGATGCTGAAGCTGAAGCTCCAATACTTCAGCCACCTGGCGCAAAGAACTGACCCTTTGGAAAAGACCCTGATGCTGGGAAAGATAGAAGGCAGGAGAAGGGGACGACAGAGAATGAGATGGTTGGATGGCATCACCGACTCAATGGACATGAGCTTGAGCAAGCTCCGGGAGATGGTGAAGGGCAGGGAAGCCTGGTGTGCTGCAGTTCTTGGGATTGCAAAGAATCAAACACCACTGAGTGACTGGACAACAACAAGGTGATAAATTAGGATGGCTAAAGGAATGGGCAAATTTAATTCAGATAACCACTATATCTACTACCATGGGCAAGAATCCCTTAGAAGAAATGGAGTAGCCCTCATAGTCAACAAAAGAATCTGAAATGCAGTACTTGGGTACAATCTTATTTCCAAGGCAAATCATTCAATATCACAGTTATCCAAGTCTATGCCCCAACCACAAATGTTGAAGAAGGTGAAGATCTACAAGACCTTCTAGAACTAACACACACACACACACACACACAAACATACACACACACAAAGTTCTTTTCATCATAGGGGACTGGAATGCAAAAGTAGGAAGTCAAGAGATCCTTGGAATAACAGAGAGGTTTGCCCTCGGAGTACAAGATGAAATAGGTCAAAATCTAACAGAGTTTTGCCAAGAGTATGCACTGGTCATAGCAAGCACCCTCTTCTAACAACACAAGAGATGACTCTACATATGGACATCACCAGATGGTCAATATTGAAATCAGATTGATTATAATCTTTGCCACTAAAAATAGGGAAGCTCTTTACAGTAAGCAAAAACAAGACTGGGAGTTGACTGTCTTGTTGAGCTCAGTTGAGCTCAGGTCATGAGCTCCTTATTGCAAAATTCAGACATAAATTGAACAAAGAAGGGAAAACCACTAGGCCATTCAGGTAGTACCTAAATCAAGTCCCTTATGATTATGCATTGGAAGTGACAAATAAATTCAAGGTATTAAATCTGACAGAGTGCCTGAAGAACTACGAATGGAGGTTCATAACATTGTACAGGAAGTGGTGATCAAAGCCATCTCCAAGAAAAAGAAATTCAAAAAAGGCAAAAATGGCTGTCTGAGGAGGACTTACAAATAGCTGAGAAAACAAGAGAAGCAAAAAGCAAAGGAGAAAAGAAAAATATACCCATCTGAATGCAGAGTTCCAAATAATAGGAAGGAGAGATAGAAAAGCCTTCCTAAGTGAACAATGCACAGAAATAAATAATAGAATGGGAAAGATAGATCTTGTCAAGGAAATTACAGATACCAAGGGAACATTTCAGGCAAAGATGGGCACAATAAAGGATATAAACAGAAGCAGAAGATAATACAAGAAGTGGCAAGAATATACAGAAGAACTATACAAAAAAGATCTTAATGACCCAGATAAACCAGATAAGCATGATGGTGTGATCACTCACCTAGAGCCAGACATCCTGGAATGTGAAGTCAAGTGGGCCTTAGAAAGCATCACTACAAACAAAGCTAGTGGAGGTGATGGAATTCCAGCTGAGCTATTTCAAATCCTAAAAGATGATGCTGTGAAAGTACTGCATTCAATATGTCAACAAATATGGAAAACTCAACAGTGGCCACAGGGCTATAAAAGGTCAGTTTTCACTCGAATCCCAAAGAAGAGCAATGCCAAAGAATGATTAAACTACCACACAATTGCACTCATTTCACATGCTAGCAAAGTAATGCTGAAAATCCTTCAAGCTAGGCTTCAACAGTACATGAACTGAGAACTTCCAGATGTACAAGCTGGATTTAGAAAAGGCAGAGAAACCAGAGATCAAATTGCCAACATCCACTAGATCATCAAAAAAGCAAGAGAATTCCAGAAAAACATCTATTTCTGCTTCATTGGCTATACTAAAGCCTTTGACTGTGTGGATCACAACAAACTATGGAAAATTCTTAAAGAGATGGAAATACCAGACCACTTTACCTGCCTCGTGCAAAACCTACATTCAGGTCAAGAAGCAACAGTTAGAACTGGACACAAAACAGTGGACTGGTTCCAAATTGGGAAAGGAGTATGTCAAGGTTGTATATTGTCACCCTGCTTATTTAACTTCTATGCAGAGTACATCATGCGAAATACTGGGCTGGATGAAGCACAAGCTGGAATCAAGGCTGCTGGGAGAAATATCAATAACCTCATGTATGCAGATAACAACACCTTAATGGCAGAAATCGAAGAGGAATTAAAGAGCCTCTTGATGAAAATGAAAGAGGAGAGTGTAAAAGTTGGCTTAAAACTCAGCATTCAGAAAAAGAAGATCATGGCATCCAGTCCCATCACTCCATGGCAAATAGATGGGGAAAAATGGAATCAGTGACAGACTGCTTTCTTGGGCTCCAAAATCACTGTGGATGGTGACTAAAGCCAGGAAAATTAAATGACACTTGCTCCTTGGAAGAAAAGCTATGACAAACCTAGACAGCATATTAAAAAGCACAAACATTACTTGGCTGACAAAGGTCTGTCTAGTCAAAACCATGGTTTTTCCAGTAGTCAGGTATGAATATGAGAGTTGGATAATAAAAAAGGATGAATGCTAAAGAATTGATGCCTTTGAATTGCAGTTCTGGAGAAGACTCTTGAGAGTCCCTTGGACAGCAAGGAGATCCAACCAGTCAACCTTAAAGGAAATCAATACTGAATATTCATTGGAAGGATTGATGCTGAAACTGAAGCTCCAATACTTTGGCCCTCTGATGCCCAGAGCCAACTCACTGGAAAAGACTCTGATACTGGGAGAGTTTGAAAGCAGGATGAGATGGTTGGATGGTATCACCAACTCAATTGACATGAGTTTGAGCAAACTCCAGGAAATAGTGAAGGACAGGGAAACCAGGGGTGCTGCAGTCCATGGGGTTGCCAGGAGTCAGACATGACTGAGTGACTGAACAATACAATAAAGTTCCAGGTGAGAGAATATGAGGCCTAAACTAGGGGTGACAGTTGAGAAAGAAGGGTCAAACTTAAGAAATGTTGGAGACAAAAGTCAGATCTGTATGAGCAACTGAAAGTAAAGGGTATGTGAGAAGGAATCTAGAGTGATTCCTGGATTTACGGCCAGAGTGGGTGGAAGTGCTGTTAACCATGGAGAAAATATTGGAGGCCAGGTAAACCTGGGCGTCCATCAGAAGCTGAAGGGAAACATGGAATGAGAGGGGCTTCTTAAGCTTTAGACCTGCTGATGTGAAGTGCAGAGGGGCATTCAAGTGGAGATGAGAGAAGTCACGTAGATAGATGACTCAGAAGCTGAGCTAAGACATTAGACCTGGAGTATCACCCACATAAACTTAGTAACTAAAACCATGTTAGGGGATGACGGTCTCAAGGGAGAGCAGAGGGAGGCCTAGGGAACACCTGCATTTAAAGGGCAAACAGGGAAGGGAAGCTGGAAAGTTGTCCATAAAAGACATCTAAGAGGTAGGAGAACAATTCGGGGAAAAAAGGCTAGAACCATAAAAGTAGAAATGAGGGAGCAGAGAGTTTCAGGAAGGAGAGAGTGGTGATTACATTCAGCGATACAGAAAATTCCAGGAAAAAGACTGAAAGCATCGCTCGGTTTCGTAATATGTCGTCTGTCACTGGCTTTTGACAAAAGAGTTCAATGAAGTCATGGGGTAGGGAGACAGAGAGAAGTCAGTCAGGTACCAGTGAAAGGGGTGAATAAGAGGTATTAACACCACTGTAGTGCTTTTTCCTTCAAGTGAGTTAGTTGTCTAGACAGGAAAGAAAATACAAAGGACCCAGGATCAAGGGAGAGGTGTTGAGGATTTGAGAAATCGACATCTCTTTTAGGGATGAAGAGAAAGACAAAGAGGAAGAAGCTGGCAATGGAGAAAAGAGAAAGAAGAACAGGGGAATGAGGTCCTAGGCTGATGGAGATGCGTGGGATCAAGAGACGGTGAGGAGTTGGCCACGTACAGGATAATTCCTTTTCCTTTTTCTGACAGTGAGAAGGGATGTGGGGAGAGGAGCATAAATCCACATGATGAGGACGTCTGAGAGATAATGCTCTATCACTTCAAATTTCCTAACTTCTAAAACTAAGTCATGATGAAAACTGCTTAGACCGGGAAGGAAGAAGACTGGAAGGATGCTTGAGACAGACGAGGATAGAGCAGGGAGTGGGGAGAGTGAGCACTGCCCGATGACAAGACAACTGACCAAAATGTCGATGCACCACAGAACCGGGTTGACACTGGAGATGGGATTTCCCCTTGGAACTCTCAACAATTCAAGTAGAGGCAAAGGCAGTAGTCTTGTGGGAGTTTGTCAGCAAGTGGAGTATAGAATAGAGCCCATTAGATACATCAACCCCAAGGTGACCTGGCCATAACCTGGCATACAAAGGAGCTAAAGCATGTCAGGCACCAAACACGGTGACTGGTCCACAGCCCTCAATAAATGTTGGCTCTTCTTAATAGCCATCTGTTGGTGATTTGAAATTATAAAGCTTAATATCCTTTTATCCTGCTAAGGAACAAAAAAATGGAGACAGAGATGAACATTTTAACAGGAGAGTTTTCAAAGATTGAAGCCAAAGAAATATCCAACAGGAAGGGCTATTAAAAAGCTCTAAGGGCAATTAAAGAAGATGATAGAATCCTGGATGAAATTAAGATCCTGACAGATTCCTACATGTCTGAGACAGGTTAGATACAGCCCTTCCTTGAGACTGGAAGTCTCAATCATCAGAGTGGGTCATTTCTTCTTTGATGACTCCTGGTGTTACATCCAATCTACTAATAATGGCTGCCTAGAGCTCTGTGTGGAGAAGGCAATGGCAACCCACTCCAGTACTCTTGCCTGGAAAATCCCATGGACGGAGGAACCTGGTGGGCTGCAGTCCATGGGGTCGCTAAGAGTCAGGAACGACTGAGTGACTTTACTTTCACTTTCCACTTTCATGCATTGGAGAAGGAAATGGCAACCCACTCCAGTATTCTTGCCTGGAAAATCCCAGGGACAGAGGAGCCTAGTTGGCTGCTATGTATGGGGTCACACAGAGTCGGACACGACTGAAGTGACTTAACAGCAGCAGCAGCAGAGCCCTGTGAGGGCTTCCCTGGTGGTTCAGATGGTAAAGAACCTGCCTGCCAATGCTGAAGATGCAAGAAATGCAGCTTTGATTCCTGGGTCAGTAAGATCCCCTGGAGAAGGAGATGGCACCCCATTCCAGTATTCTTGCCTGGAGAATCCCAAGGACAGAGGAGGCTGGCGGGCTACAGTCCATGCAGACACAAAAGAGTCGCGTAGGGCTGAGCAACCGAGGACACTCACAGCGCCCCGGGATGAGCACGGCTCTCAAGGCAGATTGATTGCTATGTGTGCCATTGGCTTAGGACTGGAAGGTGGCATGTTTGCTCCCCATCTTGCCCATACCCCTCACGGAATACAAGAAAACTGAGGATTATAGAAAGCAGATGCCTTGGCTGGCTCTTTAGTGGAAATCTGGACTACTGAGCTTCCCAGGTGGCTCAATGGTAAAGAATCCGCCCACCAATGCAGAAGACATGGGTTCAATGCCTGGGTCAGGAAGACCCCCTGGAAAAGGAAATAGCAACCCACTCCCGTATTCTTGCCCGAAAAATTGTATGGACAGAGGAGCCTGGTGGGCTACAGTCCATGCGGTTGCAAAGAGTTGGACACGACTTAGAGATTAAACTACCACCACCACCACGAGACTACCAGTCAGGTCTTCCAACTTACAGCCCAGAGTTCTGTCCAACACACACACGTTGCCATTTCCCAGACATTTGCAAGCAATGCAAACATCACACCGGTAATCACTAAGGGCCTAGAAACTGTAGCGGAGACCAAAAAGCCAAAGATTTATGAATCAAGGCTGTGTTTTCACATCTGAGCACGGGAGAATCATCTTTTAGCATAAATAAGTCAGAGCATAACCTAGAGTAATCCTCAGCAAAAACAAAGTGCTCAGAGAGCCTGGGCTCCTACTGAGAAACACTAAGTGCACGGTTTAAGTTTATTTGAAGCATGTAAAGGCCTGAGGGCCTACACATGGGCACCAATAGCTTTGAGGAGAGGCTATTTCAGTTGGAACAACGTTGTTTGGCACCTAATGTGTATCAAGCACCCAGGGTGGTCGGCCCAATTAGAGAATTAACATTGCTCATATCTGCTCAGCCAAATAGAAAGGAACTACTCTATAAAAAGGGGCTAAGCATCCAAAATTAAACAGGGGAAGGAGAGGCCTCTAATTGCTCTCATTTTTTGCCCAGCAGCGTGGTACCAGTCTCCGAATCTCCCAAGCAGATGGAAGGAAGGGAGGGGTTGAGAGGAACAGGGAATCACTTCACTTCATCAACTGCCTCCTCCCACTCTCCGGGCACCACTTCCCCCAGCTCTTTCTCTCTTTCTCCTTTTGTTCAACCTATTCTGCTGTGTGCTAAGTCACTTCAGTCATGTCCAGCTTTTTGCGACCCCATGGACTGTATAGCCTGCCAGGTTCCTCTGTCCATGGGATTTTCCAGGCAAGAATACTGGACTGGATTGCCATTTCCTCCTCCAGGAGGTCTTCCCAACCCAGGGATCAAACCCAAGTCTCCTTCGGCTCTTGCATTACAGGCAGATTCTTTACTGCTGAGCCATAGAGGAAGCCCTTCAATATTTCTGTGCTACTCCCATCAGCCGAGGCACAGGTACATTTTATGTCAGTTTGGTGACATAAAATGAGCATCAGACTCAGAGAAATCTGAATTGGAATCATTCCTTCTCTAATACAATTTGTGCGACCTTCAACAATTTACTTAACCTCTCTGAGTCACACTTTGCTCTTCTGAAAAGAAGAGCTAATACTCTAATGTTTACCTTTCAGGGTCATTCTGAAAAATAAATGATATCTACCAAAGTCTTTAGCAGACTGAGTCTTGCCCAGAGCATGCATACATTGATGTCAACAGGAGTCAAGCCTGTCCTCCAAGATTCAAAAGCAATTGGTCCCCACCCCAACCTTACTTGTAGGAGAAAACCCAGGCTCTTCAAAGATGGTTGGAGGAGGCATTTACAGTTCTCCTGGTCACCTCTGAACTCCTTCAGTTTGGGACTCATTTTATAATCTAAAGATAAGCAACACCTTCTACTCCAAGCAAAGTCACATTGGACACCACCCTGATTCCTTCTTTCCCCCAAATCCACTTGCTGAGAGTATGAGTGCAGTGGGTTTTGACTTACATGAAGGAGCAGAGAGCATTTGTATTGTGGTACCCCAAATAACTTTAATTGATAATGATATCACTCCTATTTTCAAATGTCCTTCAACCCTCCCCAAAGGTTGCCCCAAGGTTTCCTCACTGGCCAGTTCTCTGCACAAACTTCAGTCTCTGCCATCTTGTCTCTCCTTTCCCTCCTTTTCCCTTTCATTTTCCTCTCTCTTCCCTCTTCACCCTCATGAAAAGTGAAAGTGTTAGTCACTCAATCATGTCTGACTCTTTGTGACTCCATGGACTATAGCCCACCAGGCTCCTCTGTCCATGGGATTCTCCAGGCAAGAATACTGGAGAGGGTTGCCATGCCCTGAAGGTCAGATCTTCCCGACCCAGGAATCAAACCTGGGCCTTCCACATGGCAGACAGATTCTGAGGCACCAAGGAAGCCCCTTTCTTCACAGCCCAAGCCCAGGTTCATATAGTTTCCTTACACAGCATTTTGGTTATCTCTTCATGTCAGTGTACCTTCCCATACCAGTGCTTGGAGCTTCATTTTTCTCATCCAAAACACTGTGTCAGAGAACTTTCTTGAATAAGTCAGTCCTCCCCACCAGAAGTCCGGTGCCAGTTGTTAGGGCAACAATTATGTTCTTCCTACTACATGGGATCTTAGTCAATAGATGTTACTAGCTCATTACCCCTTCATACTAAAGAATAAGCCATCCTTTCCTCCAGACCATCTCTCATTCATTGTTCAGGGAGATGCTCCCACCACTCGTCTGAGACTGCTCTCTGAAAGGTCAGCTTGAATCTGCCCGATCCACTGACCTTATCTCCACTCTCTGTAGCAATTGACACTGCAAACAATGAACTCTTTCTGACCAGGGTCTTTCCAGTGCTGTCAGGACTGGTTCTCTTCCCATCTCTGGCCATTTTTCCTCCAAGTCTCCCTTCTCCTCTCCCCACTTCGACGTCCTGGCCACTGAGCTTCCAGCAGTAACACTCCTCTCCTCTTGCTGTACATGGCTTTCCCAGTCATCTTTTTCATTCCAACAGCCCAACCTCCCAAGTTGCCTGTAAAGCCCATGTGTTTCTCTTTAGCTGTGGTTCGCCCCAACGCACACAGACACATGTGTGAACACCTGCTGGAAATCTCTGACTGGGTGAGGCGCTGGCACCTCCAGTTCACAACTCCAGACCATGCTCGTCATCCCCTCCATCCCCACCACCAAGCCCAGGCTTCATTCAGTTAGGGGATCACCAGCCTCCAGCCCTCTCCCGGCATCTGTTGATTCATTCAGTAAATGTTGATTGGGTCTTTCTCCCTATGTAATCTCATTAATTCCCTTGGCTCTAAATAACATCTATATGCTGATGATTCCAAAATTTATATCTCAGCCTGAAGCTCTCCTCCTAGCTATAGACTCATATATCGTACTGCCTACACAACCTCTTCTCCTGTGACTTACCTCACAGCCACCTCAAACTTAATGTATCCAAAATAGAATCCTTACCTCTCTCCACCTTGACTGTTCCTTTTCCATTTGAACCCAAATTAGTAAATAGCAACTCCAACCACTCATTTACTTAAGCCTCAAACACTAGCATCTGATTCCTTCCTCTTCCTCATCCACGTCATTCAGCCTAGCAGCAAACTTCTTGTTCTAAAATGTATGCAAAAACTATCCTTTTCCCCCAACTTTCACTCCCACTCCCATGATCTAGGGTATCATCATCCTTTCTGTCGAAGATTCCAATGGCCTCCTGGTAGTCTTTTGTTCTAGCCTCTCTGCCCTCCAAACTCATCCATTCCCTGAACAAGACAATAACTTTAAAAAATAAATAAGTATATGTTTATGTCATCCTCCTACTTGAAACCTATCTGTGGCCTCCCATTTCTTTGAGAATAAACTCCAAATTTGTTCTCATGTCCTGTAAGCATGTTGTCTCTCCAGAGTCCCTTCAATGCCCTCAGGTCTCTCTGTAATCACTAGACTTCTTCAAGTTCTTCAAGTAAGGAACTAGCCAAGCTCTTTCTCATCCTGGAGACTTTATTCTTCCTTTCTCCTCTCTGATATTTTTCCCAAGATGGTCCCTTCCTGACCTTTAGTCTCAACATAAATTTGACCTTGTCATAGAAGCCTTCCTGACCTTCCTAGATAGCTTTGTACCTGCTTACCCACTGTTATCTTTTTTTTTTTTTTTTTTAACTTTTTATGTTACACTGGAGTCTAGCCAATTAACAATGTGGTGATAGTTTCAGGTGCATAGCGAGGGGATCCAGCCATACCTATACATGTATCCATTCTCCCCTAAACTCCCCTCCAACCGGGCTGCCACCTAACGTTGAGCAGAGTTCCCTACACTATACAGTAGGTCCTTGTTGGTTATCCAATTTAAATATAGCAGTGACCCACCATTATTTTTTACTACCTTTTCCTTATAGTATTTAATGCAGCAGCGTAGTATTTAGCTTCTGTATGGATTTTTCCCTTACCTGTTTATTGCCTGTCTTCTCCATGATAGCAGAGACCTTGTCTGCTTTTTTAGCCACTGGATTGCCAACATTGAGAACAATTACACATAGTAATTGCTCAGTAAATATTTGGTGAGTGAATGAATGCTTGGAAAAATGAATGGATCTTTAATATGCACAGTATATTGGAGAAGACAGTCCTTGCTATGCAAGTATGATCCACTTGGTAGAATATAAACTCATAATTATAACACAGAGTTATTTCTTCTGTGAGAAGCATAATCCAAATGGTATGGAAATGCAGAGGTAAGTACAACTAGGCCTGCCTGGGGAATTTGTAGAAGACTTCACATAAAACTGATAAATGGATGGGAAGGGTACTGTACAAGATAGAGATTGGGTAGATTTTAATTTTTTATGTGTAGTCAATTGAATCAAAATTGTAATTTATTCTTATATTTTAGCTTGACATCAACTCAGGTAATCACCTGATGTTGAAGATAGGAGCTGGAAGTTTTGAGTATCTGTGTAAAATACAGTCTCAATACCTGTAACAAAATTGTTAATCAGCTAGTATATAAAATGCATTTCCTCTCCTTCACCCTCCAAAAAGATAGTCCAAAAATTTAACTCAGTCTGAGGTACCAATATTATGAATGGAAAACTGCACACTGCAGATATAAATTAATGAATTGAATTAAGAATGGAACAAGGATCATGTCATATTCACTACATCTCCTTCTCAGCATATATGTCAATCATCTTAGGCTACATCATGCTGTGGTAGCAAATGATTCCAAAATTTTTGTGGCTTCCACACTAGAAATTTATTCTCACTCCTGTTACGTGGGTTTTAGTTCACCTTTATCACTGATCCAGGCTTAAGCATCAGCTCCTATAATGTTGGTCTGGAAGCAGAGGGGAGAAAGAGATGGCAGAACCCAGTCATGGGTCTTAAAACTTATGTTTGAAATTAGCTAATATCACATTTCATTGGCCAAAGTCGATTACATGGCCACGATGAGTACCACTGAGTCAAGGGTGTGAAATTCTTGCAAATACTTGGTGATAAAAATACAACCTACCATGACATGTATAAGTCAAGCTTATTGCTAACATTATTCCCATTACTGTAAGGATGCTAAGAAATATATTATCTGCATAGGAAATGCACTTAGAGACAATAGCTGATCCTTTGATGGAGTCGTGCAGCAGGAAATATCCTTACAAAGACACAAATTTCAAATCCTACTAATCCCTCATAGCCAGAATGTCAGATCTCCTGAAATATTTCAGTATATAATAGCTATATGCACAAAGCAACTATCTCCTAAAACCAAATAAAAATACATTTCAATCCATAAATAAGGAATACTTAAATTTTTTTCAAAACATGTGATTTTTTTAAAACTGTAAGCATTTTGTATGCATATGTATTTTATAAAGTAGCAAATATTGTATACAGATTTTCGTTGGCTTTAAGAATTTGAAGGTTTTCTCTGTTATGCCATAGACATATTTAAAAAAATTTAAGGTCATATCCAGAAGTTTCTCAATCACATCATTAAATGAAAATTCAAACAGACATTTTAGAGGGGGAGCAGGGGTCCACTATTTAGTTAAAGCAAATTACAAGCTCCTTAATAACAGAAAACACAACTTAAAAAATTGGAATCTCCAAATTTTTGGTACCCAGTAAGGTACCTGGTAAGTTCTCAATAAATGTTTCATGCTAACATGGTATATCAAATTTCAAAATGCTCATCAGCTTGACCCTGAAATTCCAATTATAGCAATCCATCCTAAGAAAATAATTGGAGATGTTCACAATGAAAATAATTGGAGATATAAGCAATGTTTACCTCAGCCCTATATGTAATAGCAAAATATACTAACAACTAAAATATCCAGAGTACTCATCAAATGTATAATAGTACATCATATAATAAATAATATACAATTATGAAAAACTGTATTTTCAAATAACATTGATGGTAAAGGAAAATGAAATATACTATGACAGAGAAAGAAAAGTTAAAAATGAGTAGGTATAATAAAATCTCATTTTAATAAAATGCAGATATAAATGTACACCTGTATTCACACACACATACCAACATGCATATACGCATATGTATCTGAATGAAACATACCAAAAAATGATCTGTTATTTGGGAAAAAAACACTTGTTTCTTGCAAGCCCCTTCTAGCTTATAAAGATGGGGTATCTTTTGTTGACAGAGAGGAGAGATTCATGTGAAGATGTGGAAAGAGGTGAGGCTGGGGCTGGAGACAAGGCAGACTGTCTGTGGCAAGACCTAGAACAGGCAAGGAACTGAGGCAGTTGGCAGCTGATGACAGAGAACTCAGATGTCCCTTGGAGATGTTTTATTCCATGTTGCTGTGCAGTATGTATTGCATCCTTCTGCTTTGCCTTCCCCTGAAAACTTTGGCAAAATCTCCATTTTTCTCTTCTACTTTGTGAAGGTAGATTTACATTGAAGGGCGATGTCCATAGGCTGACTTTCAGTCAGGTGCAAGACACAAGGGCACTAGAGAGCCCAGCACTCCTAGGAGATACTTAGGAAAGAAATTGCACCCTAAGCATTGAACAGTCATTAGCTCTGGGTTAAGAGAGAAAAAGGTAATTTTTATTTCCTCTCGATACTTTAATGGATTTTCCAAATTTCTGCAATGAATATGCATTGCTTTTATAATCAGGAAAAAAAAGTTATTTTTTAAAAAATAAATTGTCAAATGAATGAAGAAGTGAATAAATCATTGAATGAATTAACTAATTAGTGAAATGACTGACCTGGGCAACAGAAGCTCAAACCGGATTCTAATAGACAGATTTGCTTGTTCTTATTTCCTGCTGTGGACATTAGTCAGCCTCTATCTTTAGATGAGACATCTTTAAAAAAAGAGAGAGAGAAAATAGTCTTCAAATCGAAGCAATATTTTCATGCCTTCTACTCTCTGACATTTGCAAAATCCCAACCTGGGTCAAGCCTGACACACTTCTTATCTTTTTCCTCAGGGTCTGTGGCCAATACCCCCGGAATTCACTAGCATAGAATTTCATGGAAATCAAAGAAAACAGGCAATGGTACGATCTACAAAGAAGCCCACTGCCCCCTGACTTTGAAATGGTGTGGTTTTGTGTTTATGTGGCCTCATAATATCTATGCGCATGTGTATGCATGTGTGTGTGAGACACGGACAGGCCATGAAACCAAGGCTGCAAATTGAAAACATACTTAACACACATCCAAACATATTCACCCTGAATCAGTGCCAAACCACATGTGCTCAGCGTGTCAACAAACTGTCTGATTTGTTCGAATCATCCACATAAACACCGTCAGGCAGGGCTGGAAATCGGGTGCGCTGCACTGGATGGAGCTACAAGGGCTTCTATAGAAAGCATATTGTGAACCCATATGGGCTGGTGGAGATGGCAGCTGGGTGAGGACCTTGCCGCCTGCCAGGCCGAGAGCAGAGAAGCCCGCCCCAGGAGTCCCAGAATCCAGGCTGAGGACAGCTCAAGGGCATGAAAAGCTTTCTGGAATATTTGGGGACGACAGTTACTGGGTGGACTCTTGGAGAGAAGAGGGAGTGAGAGGGAAAGTGGAGTCTGCCTGACCAAGCTGATTTTTTTTTTTTTTTTTTTTTTGGTACAGATGCTGCTGGCAGCAGAACAGAGTGGGAGAGTGTGTTCAGCTACATTAGTCAGGGATAGAGTTTTAATAGGGCTGCAGAAGGAAGTGATGACGGCAAAGTTAGGAGCAGTGAGTAACTCAATTTGAGAGAGCCGAGCTCTCTGGAAGATGACAGCAGAGGAACCGTTTTTCTGTTTGGCCCCATGGGGGCTGGGCTGTTGTCAGGGTCAAGGCAGACACTGGCATCGGGCGATTTTACCTGAATAAACACGAGCCAGGGCCTCTGGGAGGTGACCCTGCAGCAACTCCCGTGGTGACCCCGAGACATCCTGGGGCTCATCAGCTATGCCAACCTGGGTGGAAGTGATCCTGAGCAGCAGAGGACAAAGCTGTCATTTATGGTTATAGGAGGGAGGGGAAGCTGTGTACCCAGATGGGGTAGGGGGAAGCCTTTTAACTGCTGCAGATGTAAGGGTGGCGAAGGTGCCACCAAGGGGTGCCAGTGGTCAGCAAATCTGGTAAAGAGACAAACTGGTGACCAAGCTGTCAGGGCTCAGGCACCTTTGAATTAGAAAGGCATCCTCCTCCTGGTGAAGGATGCATGGCTTGGTGGAGAAGAGGGAGGGATGGAGTCAGCCTCCACTTGGCCCCCTGGCTGGGCACCTTTGATCAGAGTACCATCTGCCCAGCCATATGCAGCAACCCTGAAAACCAGCCTTTGATAAACAAACTCCTTAGCCTGGAATTCCTGGCCCTCTGTGAGCCAGCCCCACTCTGACTGTCCAGCTCAATTGCTCATATCCCTTGCCACAAACCCACCCTCCAGCAGAAGGCAAGTCCTAACCATTCTCCTAGCCTGTCTTCACTTTCTCACATTTATTTATACTTTTGCTACTACTGTAATGCCCTAGCCCACATCTGTGCCTAAGATTACCATAGGCATTTTTTAAGTCCTGCTCTTGTACCCTCTCCTCCAAGAAGCCTCCTCTGACTGTCTCCAAGTCAAAGCAATCTTGCTGTAATTTGAGTTCTTGCAGTACTATCTTTGCACCCTCATGTCATCATTTTGGGGTCACTGTTTACCTTTTTCTACCCTGTGCTGTAGTTTTTATGTTTATTGTCTTCTTTACTAGACCGTGAGCCCCCTGAGGGCAAGCCCTGTTTCTTGTTAATATCATATATCCCACAACATCAAAGTGTGTACTTGGTACAGGAAAGATGCCCCTTAGGCTGTCCTGTAGAAAGAGTATTGGCAAAGCAAGTTTAGGTTCCAGCTCTTGTCACTTGAAGACAATAATAGCTAACCATCATTTATTTTTAGGTGTGTTAGGTACTGTTGAAAGTGCTTACCTTGTAGGAAGTTACTGAATTTCCCTAACTAGTCTAGGTAAGTTCTGTTTTTATTCTTCAAGTACAGAATAAGAAACAGAGACAATAAGAAGTGTTGTAAGGGGCAGAAGTAAGATTTGATCCCAAACCACAGGTCCTGAGTACACACCTATAATTGCTGCTGGGCTATCCATTACTAGCTGATAGACCTTGGGTTTCATTAACCTGATTCTCACCTTCTTCATCTGTAAAATATGGATAATAATACTTATAAATTATGTATGTATTTATAATAATTATATATTAACTGTTGATTCTTGGAACCTAATATAACTCCATAGTCACCATTAATAAATATGTTTTGAATGAAAGGAATACAGAATTTGTCATCCAGAGTAGAATATCCAATAGAAATACAATGTAAGCCACACATGTTATTTAAATTTTTCTAATAAAGGCAAAACAAAATAAAATTAACTTTAATAAAAAATCTAATGCAATATATCCAAAATTTTATTATCTCAACATGTAATCAATATAAAAATCACAATAAGGTATTTTACAGTATTTATTTATAGTAAGTCTTCAAAACCTGGCTTGCACTTTACACTTAGAGCATTCCTCACTCTGGACTACACATTTCAAATAATCAAGAGCCACATGGGGCCAGTAACTACCCACAGATCTTGGCAGATCTAAGAAAAAATAGCCCTCTCTGAAAAATCCTGTGAGGAAGTCAAACTTCTGTTATTTGAGTTATGATAAATTTTCTCTTTTCAAGAGCTCATCACTAAAATGTAAATACTTTGGGGAAATATCAGTTAATGCTGAAGCTGGGCTAATGTTGCATCTCAGACTAGCGGAAATGCTCAGAAACCCCATTTGGTGCTTAAAAGTGTGAATCTGAGAGTTGTTCAGACCTGAGTTCAAATCATGACTTTGCCTCTCAGAATTCCTGTGACCTTGGCTGAATCCATGAACATGACTGAGCCAAGTTTCCTTATCTGTGGGATAACAGAACATTAGGATGGAGTGAGAGGAGGCTTGTAGGGCCAGAACAGGGCTCAAAAAGCATCAGCTCACCTCTTTTTCCATTGACCTCTGTGTCCTTGTATGTCCCTCTCCCGGCACACATGCTCAGTTGCTTCACTCATGTCCGACTCTTTGTGACCCATGGAGTGTAGCCCACCAGGCTCCTCTATCCTTTGGATTCTCCAGACAAGAATACTGGAGTGGGTTGACATTTCCTACTCCAGGGCATCTTCCCAACCCAAGGATTGAACCCACATCTCCTATGTCTCTGGCATTGCAGGTGGATTCTTTCCCACTGAGCCACCAGGGAAGCCGCTTCCCTCTCCCTATTCCTCCTCTATTGCACAGAAACACCCTTAAGGTTTTGGTTCAGAGGAGTCACCAGGATTGAGTTACTCTCACTCAGACTTGTTGAGTATTGATGTCCCTAAAACATGAGGCACCAAGGAGTCCCCTCAAAGTGCATCACTCTGATAATGGTTTTTCTATGCCAGCGCTGACCCCACGATTTTCAACTTCATTACGACACTACCTCCTTGAGCCTGATCTCAGCCCCTGTGCCCTCCACTCCTCATGCCTGGGCCCCTGCTCCTGGGCTGTGGGATAGAGCAGGCTGGCCTCAGTGTGCTGGTCCATCAGATCCAGCCTGAGAAGTAATTCTCCCTCTAGTCTGTCCATGGATGCCTCTTCTGATTATCTGCCTCCTATAACCTTCCTCTCTGGGGCCCAGGGCTTGTTCCTGTCACTTGACTTCGTCTTGTTCCACTGACAGGGCAAACATCATGGAGGGGAGCACAAGTGGAATTGCCCTGGGAGCTATGGTCTACAAGTTGGACTCATCCAAGGGATAAATGGGGATAGCCATAGTCAAAAGGAAAAGCCTATAAAAGAGAGCAGACTGCTCTGAGCCACGAAGACCACTGAGGGGCCTAATGGCATACAAGAGGCATGAGCAGCAGTTCTGGGGTTGTCAAGAAAAACAAGGGAATGCCCCATGGGTGGGTGGTGGTCCTGGAAGCTAAGTGTGCAGTGAGGTGTTAGTTTTAGCACAATTGTTTCCCTTGAGGCTCATGGGGGATCTTGAGGGTGGGAGCTCTCAGAGTCCCCTTGCTTGTTTGCCAGGGATTGAAAACACTTTGAATGCCTTGCAAACATGTCTACCCACATGCCCAGAGCAACTGCCCTTCATCTTGAACTTGTCCCCATCCCTGCCAGCCAGGCAGTGAGCCGTGGCAGCTAAGTCAGCACACGCAGCCATCCTGACGACATTGCCTATGCCTCCCAGTTCCTCCAGCTGGCGGCTTCACCAGACTGGCTCTAATTTACAGGCTGTGCCCACCTAATCCTGAGTCATGACATCATATGCTTGCCATTTGGAAGGGTTAGATCAATCTAACTAGGAGGTAGCATAAGCTATCAGTGAAGGGCTTCATTGTCAGGAAGACCCAAATAGAAATCCCAGCCCTAGCCACTGTACAAACTTAATCATGTGGTTTCATTTCAATTTTCTCTTCTGTAAAATGGGTGCAGCAAGCTCTATATTACAGTTACCAGAAGATATAAATGAGAGAATAATATATGTAAAGTGAGCTTAGTACCTAGCATGTAAGAATCAATCTATTCATAGTAGCTTAATTCAAACACATAAAAGAAGACCTCCAGGGGCTGACAATGGATGGAGTGCAAAATCCTTAGCCTGACCCAAGAGGCCCTGAGCAAGCTGATCCTGCATCCCTTGCATTTCATCTTTCACAGTCTCCAGAGATCCGCTTCCCTCCAGTCATGCTCAGTATTGTTCCAGAATCAGTCACATACCCTGCTGCCTCTGAGACTTTGCACAGACCACCTCTCCTTCTTAGGATGCTTTCTTCATGTTCTTCACCTGCCTGGCTCTGACTCCCACCAAGCCATGTCCTCTTAAGCCTTCCCTAACCCTCTGCCTAAAACTCAGGCTCCCCCTCTGCAGAGTCTAAAGCCTCTTGTTGGCCCCTTGGCCATATCTCTGCTCTTTATGTTATACCCTCTAACCCCAAACTCTGAGAGCAGAGTCACAGATGTGCCTGACACAGGAAAAATAGTAAAGAAGAGCAAATATGTAGTGAGATATAGTGAGTATTACCCTGTTTCCAAGGAGGACTCTTTACATACATTATCTCATTTAATCCTCCATCACCTATGAAGTGGATACTATCATCAGCTCATTTTTCCATCTGGGAAAACTTGAGGCGTCTGGACATTAAAGGACTCATCCTGGTAAAGCCAAATGTGTGAGGAGGTGGAGATTCCAAATTGGAGTCCTCTGACTCCAAAGTCTGGACACATAAACCTGCCACACAAGGACCAATGAAGGAATGAATGAATGAATAACACGATCAAGTTCAATTGGTAGAACAGTGAGGTAGAGAAGTACCCTCTTTGAACAATCATTTGTGGGCTTTTTATTGCATATTTACAGTTTATGACACATATCATCACTCTTGACGATGACATATTTAACAAAACAAAAACTCAAAGAGAAATAAAGCCCTGGAAGGTGAGTGTCACTGTCCCTCTGCTCCCAGAACACCTGTCCAGCACCTTGGTTGTCAGAAGGTCACCCTTGGAGGACACCAAGTATGGTGACCAGCCACCTTCTGCCCATCTTCCTCCTCCTCCTTCCTGTGGGCTGGTGCTCCCTACTGCATCCCTGCAGAAGCTAGTGAGGCACTGAGCGCCCGCAAGGTCCAGGCACGAGCGGTGGGGATGCCGACTGGCCATCCCGCCTCCCTAGGAGGAGACGGGAGGCAAGAAAGAAACATCTGGAAGCTGCAGCATTCCGTTCTGGACCTTGCGCACATGAATGATGCACTAAGACAATTCTCTGCCTTATCATAAATTCTGCAAACTCATGAACTTTGCAATCTCTGAAGCTCAGCGCTGTATGGGAGCCACTTATCTTGTGCTGAAAGCAATATAAAAACAGATGGCAAAGAGTGCATCAGGAGATAAATCAGCAGCCTGGCTGCCAGGGGTTTGTGGACAAACCCAACATGGCCAGACTCTTGACTCTCAGACATGCGGCCCGCTGGGTGGGGCACCTCTAGGGTGAGGTGACCAAGCTGCAGAGAAGGTGGCTGGTGGGGGAGGCAGAACAGAGTCCCGTTGGGAAAGGGGGAGGGTCAGGGCATTTTCATAAGCATTTTCCTTGAGAAAGTGGCCAGCCCTCTCCTGCGGGGTAGCTGGAGGATAACTTGGGCTCTGTCCACAAAACTGCAGCTGAGACCCGAGCTTCCACATTTACAAGTCACTTTCCCATGGTCGACACCTTGAATCCTCATTGCAACACTGTAAGATATTTAAATTTCCAGATAAGGGAACTGAGGCTCAAGGATTGTGACTTGGCGAAGTCACACAGCAGAGGGAGAATTTGAGTCAAGATATCACACATCAGGGTTTCCCAAGTGGCGCTAGTGGTAAAGAATCCACCTGCCAAAGCAGGAGACATAAGAGGTGCAGGTTCGATCCCTGAGTCAGGAAGATCCCCTGGAGAAAGGCATGGCAACCCACTCCAAAATTCTTGCCTGGAGAATTCCATAGACAGAGGAGCCTGGTGGGATATGATCCGTAGGGTTGCAAAAAGTCAGACATGACTGAAGTGACTTCACAAGCACGCACATCACAGCCCCAGGGCTCTGTCACTCTCATTGCAGGGTCTGCTTTGGCCATGTTTGGCTCTCACCATAGTTCTATGAAAAGGTATAACAAAAACGAAAATAAGACTTAGAGTTGAAGTGCCTGCCTGGGGTCTGAAGGCTCGTGTGCAGTTGGGCAGAAGAATGCCCCATTTGGTACTTCTACCTCTGAGGGCTGCAGGTCCGTCTGATGCATCATCCAGAGCAAAAATGAGCACCCCCGGACCATAGGCCAGGCTCAGACCTGTGGGGGACAGGGCCCAAGCAGAGAGATGGAGAGGAAAGAGGTAAGGAGGTTCAAGGAAGCCAGAAGAGTTGGAAGAAGAGAAAGAGAACATCAAAGGGCAAGAGTCCACAGACAAGAGAGTGAGAGATGAAGGGATGAGAGAGAGAGAGGCTGCAGAGGAACCCAGGAGGTGGGAAGCTGGTGCTACCACGGCCAGAGGACTGACTCGGTAACACTGAGTTGGGGGCAGCTCATCCTTGGAACATGTCTGATGGAGCCAGATAGCAGGGACACGGACTTATGTGCTTTCTGACAAGTGTCAGAAAGACCGAGCCAAGGGCACATGATGCTTGCCCCTGTGCAGCACAGATGTCGTCAGTGAGCATCTTCTGGGCACCTGGCTCCACTGATACAGGAACGGGATGCTGATACAGAGGAGTGTGGTGAGGGACCATGGTAAGCCCGGAGTTTGGACTCGCTCAGGTCCACAGATCCAAAGCCTGAATAGAGGGGTTCCATTAGGAGTGAATTAGAATGGGAAATGCAGAGACAAGAACTCGGGTTTGGGAGGTGGGGCGAATCCCAGCTCCGTGCTGCTGAGGATGTGAACTTGAGTCATTCCAGAACCTCTCTGAGCCTCGTCAGTTGTCGCATTCGGCTGGTGCCACTCCTTCAAAGACTTGTTGAGGGATTAGCTGAGGTGACAGATGAGCACACACATCTGAAGGACAGCACCTAATAAATGCTTGCTCCCTCCTCCCACACGGGCTTCCCTGGTAGCTCAGATGGTAAGAATCTGCCTGCAATATGGGAAACCTGGGTCAACCCCTGGGTCAGAAAGATTCCCTAGAGAAGGGAATAGCAACCCCCTCCAGTATTCTTGCCTGGGAAATTCCATGGACAGAGGAGCCTGGTGGGCTACAGTCCATGGGGTTGTGAAAGAGTCAGACACGACTGAGCAACTAACCCTTTCTTTTCTTCTCCCACATCTACCTGACACATGCCCTTTTCTGTGTCTTTAATCCTTGCCCCACACCCATCCTCAACCCCTTCCCATGCTGATGACTTCTCCCCTCTGCGATGTTCAGCCTTAAGCCCTAGGCTCAGCCTTGCCCATGTGTAGGGCTTTGAGATCCTTGAGTCTTTAATGTTGTATTTCTGTTTCTTTGGTTGAACTGCCGCAGCGTGGAGATGGCACCTTCCATCCCCTTAAAACCTCTGCAGTACATCCCCCTCCAGGACTCCAGGCCTGGGGCCATTTGTGCTGAATGACTGTGTCCAATGCAAAACTTTAAGTCCAATCCATCGAATGCATATGAAGTCCCTGTCCTGCTCCACACACTGTCTGTGTAGGACATGTCACACTCGGTGCCTTGTTTAATCTTCCCCCAAACCTCAAGAGATGAGTACGACATCTCTCTTACCAATGAGAGAACTGAGGAGGTCCAGAGATGGGAAGAGTTTGCTCACAACTGCATAGATTCTAAGAAGAAGCCAAGCTGAGATAGCCATACTCAACAACCACATGATAATGATAATAATGGTCAACATATAGCATTATTGACATTATCTCATTTGCATCTCTCAACAAATTTATGAGATAGGTACTCTTATTTCTCTCATCTTACGGATGAGGAAACTAAAGCACAGAGAAGTTAAGCAACTTTCCCCAGGACCCATGTGGTTGAACCCAGGTGGGGCTGACTAGAGACTCAGCAGATATTTGATGTCCAGGAACTTCACACAGCTAAGTCAGGCTTCTGGGACTCTGGATTCAGAGATGGGCACAGGATTGCAGAGGCAGGTGCTTCTGGATTCTCTCTGCATGGAGCCATGGTTCAGGGAAGGGTTCCGCTCTGCCCTGCCCACCCAGCCCTCTCCCGGGAAAGGCTGACTCCAGTTTGGGAAGCAAAGCAGAGAAAGACCAGATGTGGGGAGGGGCTGAGAGGCGCCTGCCTTTCACAGAGGCAACAAACAAGATGCCTGCTCTTGTTTTTGCAAAACATCCCTCCCTTCCCCAAAATGAGCAGGCTTACAGCCACGGCTGTGCCGAGACAATAATCACTAATCAAGTCGAAGTTTCCTTCTAATCAGTTCAGTTGTTGGAGGAAGGAACGCAGCCGGGCTGGTGCTGGGAGGCTGGCCATTCATCACCACTGCATGACAGAGGGTTGCCGGGTGGCACCACTGCCCCCGATCATCCTGAGCCCCTAGCCTCTCTTGATATCCCCGGGCATCTGATGGTGCAGCTGCTCTGCGATGAAGCCTTTTTTGGGTGCTTCTGTCTCCCAGGCTCGAAGAGGCTAGAAACGGCAAGAATGAGACCATAGAAGGAGTGTTGCTTCTGAGGTCTGGCAGCCAAGGTTCAACGGTGACTCTGCCATCCTCAACCGGGACCTTAGGAAACCTGACTTGACACTGTTGCCCCTCTGCTGCAGGAGAGAGATTAAGAACAAGTTGTGAGACTCCCCTGGGGATCCAGTGTTTAAGACTCTGCCTTGTAATGTAGGGGACACAGGTTGGATCCCTGGTGAGGGAACTAAGATCCCACATGCTGCGGGCAACGAAGGCCGTGTTCTGCAACTACTGAGCCCAAGTGCCACAACTAGGGAATCTGCCATGTAACTAAGATTGCATGCAGCCAAATAAATAAATAAATACTTTAAAAATGAAAAATTAAAAGATAGCTTAAAACATAAAAGCAGGTTGTGTCTTCCCAGAAAATTCTACTCATTCTTTAAAATGATATTTTAAAATATCACTTCCTCTGTGACTCCTTTCCCAACCAGCATCATGTCCGCCTCCCTGAATTACTTGTCCCTCTTCTTCATTTCCCAAAACATGCTGCTCAAATATCTGCCAGAGTACTGTTTCCTAGACCAAAAGCGCCTGAAGGGAAGAAGACAGTGCATTCATAACTGTGACCCCCGCACTGGCTCACCACAATGCCCAGCGCATAATAGATACTTATTAAATGTTTGTTAAATGAATAGTGAATGAAGAATAAATCAGTGGTATGTGTACCTGAATCTGTCATTTGTATTAAAATAGGATGCTTCCAGTCTTATCTGATGTTGTTATCAAATGCAAAACCTTTTACAGACTCTGGCACTTTGGCAATAATAATCCACAGGACTTGAGATATGCAGGAAATAAGAAATCTAGCTGATGAACAACTTCCACAAAATTTCATCAAGAGTTTTTCCAGTTACTGGCAAATGCACAGATCCTACTTTATTCAATCTAGATTAAACCTCTTATTGGGAAGACTTTAAATTAAGTGTGACTGAATTAGCTGCTGTTAATTTTTTTTTCCCCAAGATCTGCTAATCTCTGCACCCCGGAGGGGCCCTCTCCTTCCGGACTGATCGGTTTCCTCTCTGGTGTGCTGGGATCGATCTCTATCTTCCGGGATATTGAGTGGCGGGGTCTCAGGCAGGCAGAGATACTGAGCCTGCTGGTGCATCCAGGCCCTCTGGGCCAGGAGATTCCCCTCTGGGAGGACTGTCTGGCGTTCGGGGAGCCTGGACAATAGGTACAGCACTTGTGGAGGTGCTATCGCTAATAGTAATCTGTGCGCTCGGCTGAGCTTCGGCTGCAAACCCTCATTTCATAAAATGGAGATGCTGGGAGTTAGCAAGGCCACAAAGCCTCTAAGGCACCAACTCTTCTCAAGGGCAGCAAAGGGCAGATGGATTTGCTGCTTTTCCTTCCTTTGCTGTGTTTTCTATCCCCACCCTCCAAAAAAAGGCCCATGCTCCTAGTCTCCTCTTGATGTTCTGGAGGCTGGAGACCTAATAGAATGCTTGGATATCTTGGCCAGAAGCCCACGGAGTGCAGCAAACAGCAGCCTGGATGTATGCAAGGGAACCTTTTATAGGTTGAATTGTGCCCCCTGGAAGGTTGTGGAAGTCATAACCCCCTTTTCTTCTTGTTGTTTAGACAACAAGATGCTAAGTTGCGTCCGACCTTTTGTGATGCCATGGACAGTAGCCCACCAGGTTCCTCGGTCTATAGGATTTCCCAGTCAAAAATACTGGAGTGGGTTGCCATTTTCTCTTCCAGGGAATCTTCCTGACCCAGGGATTGAGCCCAAGTCTCCTGCAGTGGCAGATAGATTCTTTACTGCCGAGCCACCCCCTAGTACCTGTCAATATAATCTTCTTGGAAAGTAAAGTCTTTTCAAATTATCAAATGAACACAAGGTCATTAGGGTGAGCCTTAATCCAATAGGACTGGGGTCCTTGTTGAAAACATGTCCTTATAGGAAATTTGGACAAAGACCTGCAGACAAGGAAGGTCTTTCATAGGAAGATTGGAGCTATGCTGCCACGGCCCAGGAACTACCAGAAGGTGGGAGAGAGGCCCAGAACAGACCCTTCTCTAGTGCCTTTGGAGAAGCAGGGCCCTGCTGACAACTTGATCTTGGACTTATGGTCTCCAGAACTGTGGACAAGGACTTTCTGTTGTTTAAGCCATGCAGGTTGAGGTGCTTTGTTACTGCCACCCTAGGGAATAGTAGAGAGCCTAACCAGGTCATTCTTGAGACAGAGGGGCCAATGGAAGCCACCACAGAGGATGCGAAAGAGATGTCTCTCCAATCTTTTTCACAGCCACAAAGGCACAGTAGAAAGAGCTCAGGCACCGTGCTTCAGTTTCTCCACCTGTAAGACAGGACTGAAGACTGAGCTTGCATTTCTGCCAAGAAAATCAAACTAGAAAATATCTATATAAAGCCTGATTTGACACAAGTACCTGATTCAATCAATTGAAGCTGCTAATTCCTGTTGCTGTGATTTAACTATTAAATGAATGCTAAAGAAAGATGTCCAACAGATAGGCATATGTGAGCACTTCAGAAAGACCTTGCTGAGAATCTCTGATTCAAAACTGTTGGGGCCTGGCTCCCAGAAGGTGGTTTTTCCTGCCCGCAGTGCCTCATCCCCCTTTCTCACAGCCATGGCTCCAGTGTCCAGCATGTAGGAGCAGTTCTGGCCCACGCTCAGGAGTGTCCTTCGGGTCCTCTTTGGTGGGAGCAGGGTGATGTGGCATTGATGATTCATGACTCGGCTGCAGTAGCGCAAGGACTCCGGGCAGGTTATGAAGCTATCAATCTTGAGCTGAGATTTTCTGGAATGCTACAGCCAGTGAGAATAGGTAGCAGAGGCCTGGGGGGCGGGGGTGAGAGAGACCTTGCCCAGGAAATGCACAAGAAGAGAAAGGAGGCACCAGCAAACCAGAGTTGTTAGAAACATTTTTTATTCCCATCCTCTCCCATCCCAGCCGCGCCTTCTTTTTCCCTTCTGCAGATTTTATTTTTCTTAATTGAAGGATAATTGCTTTACAATATTGTGTTGGTTTTTGCCTTACAACAATCTGAATCAGCCACGTGTTGTGTTATTCCTCAGTCATGTCTGACTCTTTGCAACCCCAGGGACTATAGCCTGTCAGGCTCCTCTGTCCATGGGATTCTCCCGGCAAGAATACTGGAGTGGGTTGCCACTCCCTTCTCCAGGGGATCTTCCCTACCCAGGGACTGAACCCGGGTGTCCTGCATGGCAGGCAGATTTTTACCATCTGAGCCACCAGGAAAGCCACCAGGGAATCAGCCAAAAGTATACAAATATCCCTTCCTTCTTGAGCATCTCTCCTACTACCCCTATCCTACTCATCTAGATCATTAGGGGGCACCAACCTGAGCTTGCTGTGTTCTACAGAAACTCCCCACTACCAGCTTCTAATCCCTAACCCCCCCCCCAACCCAAAACACACATACACATACCCAAGCCTTGATTCAGCTCCCTCCCCCCTGGGGCTAGTGTGGCCCCTGGGAATCTGGCACCTTTGCCAATCAGTCATGGGTTTTGATCATCTGAAAATTTGGAAAATCTTGAGACTTCTCAATCTTGCAAATAACACTCTCCTCATCTGATTCCGGAATACCTTTCTCCTGCCATTTTCCCACCATAGCCCCCTCCATCAGGCCACACACTGGCCTCCAACTCATTGCCATTTTCCCACCACACCCCCCTCCATCAGGCCACACACTGGCCTCCAACTCATTCCCACCTCTGGGCTCACAGGTGACCCCCGCTAAGAAAGAATCTAGGCTTTAGAATCAGACTTGGATCGGTGTGGCCCCAGCACAGAACAGGGCGCACTGGAATCGAGGTAACTGACGAGAATTCAATATAAGCCCTGTCTACACAAGTGAGGGCAGCCTTGGGGAAACAAACAAGGGATGATGAAGCTAAGGGCCAGCAGCAACAGGGAACCTTACCAGCCCTAGGACAGAAGGGAAACCTACGCAAGAAGATGTGAAAGGGAAGTGAGCAGATGAGCACTGTGACTTGCTGAAGAGGTACCCCAGTGGGCAGGGAGGTGGGAGATATGTATTCTGACCTTCCTGCCCCCTCACCCCCAAGCAATAAACTGCCAGAGCCTCCCACTGGCAAGACTTGATAGGAAGCTGAGGGCAAGAGAGCGCACTGATGAAACTCCTGAGTCTGAATCTGCAAGGAACAAAGCAGGGGAAGAAAGTGAAGAGGGGATCCACATGAGCAAGCAGAACATACCCAGCTTAAGGCCTGAGACCAAATTCCAGTTCTTCCATTTACTGGCTGTGTGATTTTGGACAAGCAAGCAACTACTCTGTGCTACAGTTTCTTTACCTATTAAAAACATGGAATAAGACTTTGTGCATGTGTGAGAAAAAATAAGGTAATATTTTCTCACTGATTGTTTTTAATAAAATGAAATAAAAGACAGGTTTTCTTTTCACAATCTGAATGTTTTAACCAGCCATTTGCTAAATTCTTTTTAGCTGTTAATAGTTCTTAAAGTGCTGTTCTTAGTTTTTCCAGATTTACACTTATATCTAAAAACAGTTATTTTGCAATTTCCTTTTCAAAATGTATAACTTCTTCCAGTATGCACATCATTGTCTCCAAAATAATGTTGAATAATTGTGGTGATAGTGGGCATCCTTTTCTTATTCCTGACGTTAACAAAAATGGTTTTATTTAACTTTTAAGCATGATATTGGCTTTAATTTTATGTGAAGGAAGTGCCCCTCTATTTGGAATTTAAATAAGGAACAGGTATTGCATTTTGTTGAATGTGTTTTCATTCAGCATCTTTTGAGATAATCCCAAGGAGGATTATCCTGATTTGACTGCCCCCCCTGCTGCAAGCTCACCCCTGAACTCTATCAAGAGTGCCTCCAGAATTCCAGGCTGTCAAAGTTAAGCCTGCTCACCGTTGAGCAGCCCACCTGTGGCTGTGACATCGTCTTCAGAAGATTTAAGGGAAGCGCCTAGGGCTCCATCTATCCCTAGTAAGACACCCTGCCCCTGTTGTGAATACATTGCCTGACAGACCAATCCCCAGAAGAGGGTACATGTAGAACTGATGAGACATCTTCTGCTGGAGACTTTCAGAGCTAATCTCATCAGACCCTTCCACCCCATTTGCCTCCCTTCCCACTCTACTCATTTCCTCACACAAAAATGTTCCAGTACAAATGCTGCTCAATTTCTTACCTCTTCAGAAACAAGAGACCCTTCCATGTACCTCTGGAAGCCATGGTATAGATCATTGGCAATATCCCGCTAGGGGATGTTCAAGCTCTTCTCTACTCGCCCGGGGAATCCTGGCTCATCACCTTCTAGCTCGATGAATCCTGGCACGAAACATCCCTTCCCAGGAACCCCTCCATTGGTGGCTGCTGATGGTGCTTCCACAACCCACAACCCACGTACCACAGTCTGGAATGGGGCAAGGATTCCTCCTTTCTTCTTTGATACTTCCAGGCCATCTCTATAAACAGCCAGCTCCTTTGAAGCACACATTATCTGTTGGCCCCAGTTGCCAGCACCTGTTAACCACCCTCACTGAAATAATTTGCTTCACTGTTCTTGTCATTGTTCTTAACCACTTCAGCATCCATATGGATGATTCACGCAACACCCACCCTTTGCATATCATTGAACCTTTCACTTCCAACAAAATGAGGAGTGTTCCTCCAACTTCACTCATGCCCTAGACTTTGTCCTTCCCAATAACTGCTCCACCCTCCCACTCTCAGACCCCCAGCTACTCTCCTGTACACTCACACCAGCAGCTCTCCTCCAAAATTATTTGAATCCCATCAAAAAATCTATGTATTGGAGTCTCTGGTTGTGTTTGCTTGTTTGTTTGCTCTCTGAAACTTCTTCCCATTTTCTCTTGTCCTCTCCTCCCTTGTTTCCCAGCTTAGTTCCCAAATCACATCCCTATAATCTCTCTCTTGTGCATAGACTCAACTTTCTTGCTCTATTCCTTTGTTAAATTCATCTGGTAAAACCCAATGCTCCCTCATACCGAAGCAGTAGGATCTGGCTACTTGAAAATTTTACTACATCTCCTTAATTCCTTATCCCTCTTTCCAAGATAACTATTTCACATCATGGTACCAACAGGGGGTCATCCCACAATATCTGTAATAACCTTAATAATAAAATCTTTAGTTGGATAATGGTTGCCCAGAAGATGACATTTCCTCATTTTCCCTGCAGCTAGGTGTGGGACTGTATGACCAAATTTTGCCCCAGTGGAATTTTCATATGGCAACTTTTAAAAACTTTCTTTATATGACTGCAGAGTCCCAATCAGTTTACCTCCCCTCTCTCCTTTATTTTGCTGCTTGAAACATATACTTGGCAGCTGGAGTATCATTTCAGACTATGAGCGTGAGGGCCATGTCCCAAGAATGGTGGAGTGAAAGGTGGAGAAGGGCTCCCACAACAGCACTGGGTAGCCTACTTCTAAATCTCTAACTTATGTAAGCCATTGTGGAGTGTCTGCTACTCACAGAAAAATAAAATCTTAACCAATACACACTCTCTCCTTAACCCCCAACACTCCCTTCTTACTCTTGACTCTCAACTGATAACCCTGCTTCTTATTTTTCTGAGAAAATAGATGCAATCAAAAAGGAATTTCCACTTCCACCCACCACCAACCTATCAAACTATCTTCATCTGTGTATATATCCTCTCTTTTCCCTTCTTGACAGCGGATGAGCCCAGTGCTTCCTGTTCCTCCACTGGTGCTTGAGAACTTACTCACATCTACTCAAGGATTCTGCTCCTATAGTCAGTCATCTCGCTCTTGCATCATCCACATTTCCCATTTTAAAGATCATTCCAAATAACAACAACAAAAAAAAATGCTTCACTTTCTCGCACATTAAAAAAAATGCAAAAGCTCTCCAGCCATTCTCCTCTGTTCCTTTACAATAAAACCCCTTCTTTACTAGACATCTGTTCTCCAAGTCTTCTCTCTTCCCATCCACTCTTAGCTTCACTCCACTGAGCTTTCATCTCCTTGATGTCATGAGAATCCTCTTTTCAAAATGGCCACAACCTCCACTTTTCCAAATCCAAGGGTCCATTCTCAGTCCTCTTGTCATCTGACATCTCGGCAGTGAGTCAGCATGTGAATTAACACTTCCAATTGCAAACATTGTCTTCACTTGATTTGGTGGCACCCCTCTCTCTTCATTTCTTCCCGCTTTACAGGCTGCTCCATTTCAGTCTCTTGGCTGATTCTTCCTCATATCTTTGTCCTCTAAGTGATCATGTGTGCTTGGACTCAGGCCACAGACCTCTTCTAATCTCATCCGATCTGATGGCTTTAGTTACCATCCATATACTGATCCTTTCTCGTTTCATTTCTGTAGGTCTGACCTCTTTCCTGAACTCCAGACTTCTAAATCCAGCTGCCTATTCCACATTTCCAATTGGATGACTTAAGAAGCATTTCAAACCTATTACAGCCAAAATAAAATTCCTGAAAATGCTAGACTTGTGTAAGGAGGGGAAACCAGGCTGGCTTTAGATGGATATGACCACATGGACATTGGATACCTTTAGATGGATATGACCACATGGACATTGGATACTCTTCTCCAAGGCAGGACCATCTTAAACAAGTGGTCCTTCCATTTGCCTAGCTACCCAGGCTCAAAACACTTGGAATTATTCTTCAATTCTCTTTTCCCCTCCCTCTCTCTTTTTTTCACTCTTGACTCTCTTGTTGACTCCCCATCTAATGTGTCAGCAATCCTTTCAACTCTGCTTTAAGAATGAGGCCAGAAATTAATTGCTTTCCCAACTTCCTTGGCTACTACCTTTGTCCAAGCCAGTTATCCCTCCCTGGGATAGCCACACAGACACCATGATATTAGGATCTGTTCCCTGGCTGCCTCTGGGATTTCACCTATGACCTTTCTGCCCATCTCCCACTCTGCTCTACCCACAGTGCCTCCCTGCTTGTCCTCCAACCTACTGAGCATGCTCCTGCTTTAGGACCCTTGCCCATGCATCTCCTGATGCCTGAAATGTTTCCCCAGATACTCACATTTCCCTCCTTTCACCTAGGTGTCTGCTTAATGTGTTCCATGTCAGAGAGGCTTTCCCTGACCATCTGATCCAAAATAGCACTCCATCCCCTCCATTATTCTCTATCTCTTACATTGTTGTACTGTCTTTATAGAATTTATCACTGCCTGATATTACATTATTCATGTATTCATTTCTCTGTTTATTATATATCTCTCCTCACTGAAAATATAAGCTGCATAAAAACAGGCAGTTTGTCCCCCTCCTTTCCTGATATTCTCCAACACTAGAATAGTGCGTGATAACTGAGGCATTGGAATATTCTTTATTCCTAAAGAAGATATCCACAACGCACTCTAGTATTCGTGCCTGGAGCATCTCATGGATAGAGGATCCTGGCTGGCTACAGTCCATAAGGTCCCACAGAGTCAGACATGACTGAAGTGAATGAGCATGCACGCATGCCAAGAAGATATGATACATGTATACAATGGACTACTATTCAGCTATAAAAAGAATGAAATAATATCATTGGAAATGATATGGATGCAACTAGAGATGGTCATACTAAGTGAAGTCAGACAAAGACAAATATATGACACCACTTACATGTGCAATCTAAAATACGACACGAATGAACCTGTCTGTGGGTCAGAAACAGAATCATGGCTGTGGACAACAGAGTGGTTGTTGCCAAGAGGGAGAGGTCTGGGGAAGGGATGGAGTTTGGAGTTAGCAGATGTAAGCTATTATATATAGAATGGATACACAACAAGGCCCTACTGTATAGCACAGAGAACTATGTTCAATATCCTATGATACATGTAAAATAGATAGCCAGTGGGAATTTGCTGTGTAACACAGGGAGCTCAAACCCACTGTTCTGGGAAAACATAGAGAGATGAGATGGAGTAGGAGGTACAAGGGAGGTTCAAGAGGGAGAGAACATATGAATCAACCTACGGCTGATTCATGCTGATGTATGACAGAAATCAACAATGTATTGTAAAGTAATTATCCTCTAAGTAAAACTTTTTTAAAAATTAACCTTATGATAAACCATAATGCTGCTGCTGCTGCTGCTGCTAAGTTGCTTCAGTCATGTCCAACTCTGTGCGACCCTATAGACGGCAGCCCCCCAGGCTTCCCCGTCCCTGGGATTCTCCAAGCAAGAACACTGGAGTGGGTTGCCATTTCCTTCTCCAATGCATGAAAGGGAAAAGTGAAAGTGAAATCACTCAGTCGTGTCCGACTCTTAGTGACCCAATGGACTGCGGCCCACCAGGCTCCTCCGTCCATGGAATTTTCCAGGCAAGAGTACTGGAGTGGGGTGCCAATGCCTTCTCCGTAGTGGAAAGAATATAAAAAAGAATATATATCTGAATCACTTTCTGCACAGCAGTAATTAACACAGCATTGTAAACTATAATTCCATAACAGAAAAAAATATTCCTTATTCTTTTTATTCTTTAAACTAAGAACCGTGTGGACAGAAATTAGCCTCAGTCACAGGGTGGGCTGAGAAATGCTGATGACCAGTCCTTCACAAAAAGCTAACCCTCTGACTGAGAGTTGAGGAGGGAGCCCTGTGTTCTTGGCTGCCCCAGCCTGGAGTAGAGTTTCTGTCTCCCTGCGCTGGGATGGAGGGAACAGGTTTTGGTTCAAATACCAAGACTTCTGCTTTTCTTAGAGTTCAGTAGATTTTCCAGAATAAATATTTCTTCGTTTGTTGTATCCCCTCAGGACCATTTCCTGAGAACTAAATTTTTTTTTAATAATAATTTTCACCAGTTTTGTGAGGGGGCAACTCCTTGGGTCTCCTCATACTGTCACGCCAGAAGTAAAACTAATAGTCCATATAGATAATCCTGCTTTTATCACAGGACCTGCCAGTCTATTCCCCTTGCCATTTCTTTAATGTTTCAAGTGTAGAGAATTGAGTTAATCATAGCCCTCAATGAGTCATCTGACTATCATCCGTGCTGCTGCTGCTGCTGCTGCTAAGTCGCTGCAGTCGTGTCCGACTCTGTGCGACCCCATAGACGGAAGCCCACCAGGCTCCCCCGTCCCTGGGATTCTCCAGGCAAGAATACTGGAGTGGGTTGCCATTTCCTTCTCCAATGCATGCAAGTGAAAATTGAAAGTGAAGTTGCTCAGTCGTGTCCGACTCTCAGCGACCCCATGGACTGGAGCCTACCAGGATCCTCCGTCCATGGGATTCTCCAGGCAAAAGTACTGGGGTGGGGTGCCATTGCCTTCCCCAATCATCCGTGCAGGGCCCCTTTATATTGACATATTTTAAAGATTTTATCTCCTTTAACCCCAACTCCTCACTCACCTTCCTGTATCAGCCTCACAGCCAGCCAGACTATCGTGTTTACTAATTATTTTTTGTCCTTTGTGTCGTGTAAAGTATGTAGTGCATTATATAGCAGCTTCTTTTTTCTCACTTGGTGCTGTTTTAGGATCTAACCATGAATACATCCAGTTTGTTGCTCTGCAGTGCTGCTGGTACTCTCGGGTGGGCACGCACTCCATTGGATCTGCCCACACTCCCAGCAATGGACACCAGATTGCCTCAACTCCCCTGTCACAAACAGTGTTGAAACGGATTACCCACCTGAGTCCTTGAGCTCTTTCATCAGTGGAAACTGATAAGAGGTCACATGAGAAGTCCAGGCAAGGCTTTACTGGGACTTCCGCTGCAGCGCAAGGAGACGAGAACAAGAAACAGGTACACTTACTCACTCTCCAAGGAGTGTGGCCTGGTTTCTTACATGGGGTGAGTGTAGGGGCAGATGGGTGGATTGGACTGGATTGGAGGCTCAGGTGGTCTGCCCCCTGCCTTGGTGGTGCCCTGTGCAGGAATCATGTGTAGCACCGTGCTTTCGCTCCTGGCACCTCAGAAATGGCAGTTGGGTTTTGGTCTTTTTGTATCTTGTTGTAATTTGCCCCAACTGCTCATGCACACAGTTATTTTCAGTCCCTTAGAGTTTCTTTGTATTCTGTTTCTCAAGGAGATGTTTGTCCAAATGCAAGCCCTGCAGTAAAGCGTCCCAGGTCCCAGCCTGTTCATTATTATGGATCTGTGTAAGAATCTGTCTCAGATATATTCCACAAGTGCTGAACATTATTTGCTAGATTGTAATTGGCCTAAGTGTGTCCAAACTGCTCTTCAGAACGGCTGCCCCACTCAAGAGGCCTCCAGCCAGGCACAAAGACTCCTTCCCACCAACACTTGGCATTTATCCTAATTTTGCCAATCTACTAGATATAATTTCTATTTCTTTGATCATTAATTTGGCATCTTTCCGTATGCTTATTCATCTTTAGTTTTTCTCCATAAATTGCCTATTCATGTCTTTACAGCTAACAGTTTTTTGGTGTATAATATGTGTTTGGTACCATATAAGTGCTTTATATTTTCTATCTCATTTAATTCTCATAACAACTCTGTGAAGCAAGTAGTATTATTAGCTCCCTTATTATCAAGACTGAAACTGTGATTTAGAAAGCTTTAATAACTCTCCCAATGTCATATGCATTTAATTAGCTGCTGAGCCATGACTCAAACCCTAGTTTCCTTGGCTCTCAAACTTCTGTGCTTATTCTAACACTGTACTGGGCTTTCCTGGTGGTTCAACAGTAAAGAATCCACCTGCAATGCAGGAGACTCAAGAGACTCGGGTTTGATCCCTGGGTTGGGACGATCCCCTGAAGAAGAAAATGGCAACCTACTCCAGTATTCTTGCTTGTGAAATTGCATGGACAGAGGAGCCTGGCAGGCTGCAGCCTATAGGTTCAGAGAGTCATACACTGCTGAACACACACACATACCCTGCTAACAGAGGCACCTGGTATTGACTGATGCCTGGACAAGACAGTGTAGTCAGAGCCCATGAGAGAAGAAGCCCCAAGTCAACAGAAGCCACTGGGGACAGAGATGCAGAGAGACAGAGGCAGGAAGGAGTCTTGAGATTACTGCTGTTGATAGTGTTTATTGACATAACCACTTTGGAAAACAATTTGACAATATCTAGTAAAGCTGAAAATACATACTCTATCGTCCAGCAATTGATTTTCTGTCCACAAGCCCTAAAGACACTGTCACACATGCATACGGGGATGTCATCGCATCAGTGCTTATAATGTGAAATTTTTTTAAGAAAACAAAATGTTCATCAATAGAGGAATGAATATATTTTGATATAGTCACACACAATGGGAGGCAGTACAATACTAAAAGAATGTGTTAGATCTATGTGTATTGACATGAAAATATCTACAAAACATAAAATAGATACACACAATATAAAAGATTTATACAGATGCTGGAAACCCAAAACAATGCAACATTTATTTTTATAGACATACTTTTAAGTGGAAAAAGTATAAAAACATGGACTAGAAGGATATGAAGAAAATTCATGATGGGTGTTTTCTCTGAAAGGGAAGGTGAAGAATGGAAAAGAGATGAGAGAAGAAAGGAAACTTTCGTTTCATGTGGATTGTTCTGTTTATTTTATTTAAAAATTTGAAACAAGAAATGCAAAATGTTAGCATTTAAAAATACTGGATAGTGGGTCCATTAATGATAGTTTATTTTCTGAACATTAAAAATTTTCTAGACATTTTGGAAAAAATACGTAAACAACAAAATAACCAAGTTTAGTCCATTAAAAATGGTGTAACATGTAATGTTGATACCTTTGTCAAAGACACCACAAGAACATCTTTTCCAATAGCAGTTCTATTGCTCTTGATGAAACTTCTCTACAGGGCAAGGCAACATACTGGCAGAAAGTAATCTTTGGCATTTGTTAGGATCTTTCAAATTTCAAAAATGATATCCAGGCTATTTTGATGACTGTAGCTTATTGCACTGGAGAAAGAAATTAGAAATAAGTCATTTGGTATGTCTGGAATAATACATTTGTAGCCCCCTGTTCACAGGGTCATCTTCTAGAAACCAGCATCTCTTACTTCTTCTTCTACTGCCTCCATCATAGCTAGTTAGGCTGTTAAGACAATGAGGATCCATTCCTCTAGCAGGATTAGTCCTTGAGATGTTGCACTAAAGCATAACAATTGTGAGAATTACATGTATGAGTCTTAGAAAATCTGATTGATCATTAGACATTGACCATGCCATGAAAACTGAGTACCAAAGTGTAACTGGGCAGGGCCCTATGGGGCCTTCCTAGGGCAGACTCTAGCTTTCCTTGGCATCCTCATATCAGCCTGAAGTCCAGACTCAGACTTCTCAATCTCATTCTTGCTAACATTCTAGGCCCTCCTACAACCTGTCCTTCTAAAGCTGATTCCGTAATCCAGCAGGACCCTATCAGGCCTTTCCAGGACAGACCCCTTCCCACATCCTCTGCTGTAGTTCCTCTCTCAGTCAGTTCAGTCACTCAGTTGTGTCTGACTCTTTGCGACCCCATGGACTGCAGCACATCAAGCTTTCCTATCCATCACCAACTCCCAGAGTCTATGCAAACTCATACCCATTGAGTCGGTGATGCCATCCAACCATCTCATCCTCCGTCATTCCTTTCTCTTCCTGCCTTCAATCTTTCCCAGCATCAGGGTCTTTTCAATTGAGTCAGCTCTTTGCATCAGGTGGCCAAAGTATTGGAGTTTCAGCTTCAACATCAGTCCTTCCAATGAATATCCAGGACTGATTTCCTTTAGGATGGACTGGTTGGATCTTCTTGAAGTCTGAGGGACTCTCAAGAGTCTTCTCTAACACCACAGTTCAAAAGCATCAATTCTTCTGCACTCAGCTTTCTTTATAGTCCAATTCTCACATCCATACATGACTACAGGAAAAACTATGGCCTTGATTAGATGGACCTTTGTTGACAAAGTAATGTCTCTGCTTTTTAATATGCTGTCTAGGTTAGTCATAACTTTTCTTCCAAGGAGTAAGCGTTTTTTAATTTCATGGCTGCAATCACCATCTGCAGTGATTTTGGAACCCCCAAAAAAGTCAGCCACTGTTTCCACTGTTTCCCCATCTATTTCCCATGAAGTGATGGGACCAGATGCCATGATTTTAGTTTTCTGAATGTTGAGTTTTAAGTCAACTTTTTCACTCTCCTCTTTCACTTTCGTCAAGATGCTCTTTAGCTCTTCTTCACTTTCTGCCATAAGGGTGGTGTCATCTGCATATCTGAGGTTATTGATATTTCTCCTGGCAATCTTGATTCCAGCTTGTGCTTCTTCCAGCCCAGCATTTCACATGATGTACTCTGCATATAAGTTAGATAAGCAGGGTGACAATGTACGGCCTTAACATACTCCTTTTCCTATTTGGAACCAGTCTATTGGTCCATGCCCAGTTCTAACTGTTGTTTCTTGACCTGCATACAGATTTCTCAGGAGGCAGATCAGACGGTCTGGTATTCCCTTCTCTTAAAGAATTTTCCACACTTTATTGTGATCCACACAGTCAAAGGCTTTGGCATAGTCAATAAAGCAGAAGTAGATGTTTTTCTAGAACTCTCTTGCTTTTTCCATGATCCAGCAGATGTTGGCAATTTGATCTCTGGTTCTTCTGCCTTTTCTAAAACCAGCTTGAACATCTGGAAGTTCACGGTTCATGTATTGCTGAAGCCTGGCTTGGGGAATTTTGAGCATTACTTTACTAGCGTGTGAGATGAGTGCAATTGAGCGGTAGTTTCCTCTCTAAAGTACCTAAATAACAATATCTGATGCACGTTTCCTGAGTTGTTTTAAGGATGCAAAAACCCCCACCAAATGGAAGACATTAACTACTTGATGATCATGAGCACATAGCCCTCAGACCTACTGGTGCCTAAGGATTGATAATGTTAACCCCTGTGACACCTCCCTGTGATCTCACTATCAGTCAATCAGAGAACTGTGCATAAACTGATCATTTAGGCTGCAACTTGCCTCCCTCACCTGGCCTTTAAAAATGCTTTCCTAAAACCCATCGAGGAGTTTGAGCCCTGGCTGCCCTGGACTTCTTGTCTGGTGCCTTGCAGTGAACTCTGGACTTTCCTTCATCACCACCTGGTGTCAGCAGCTTGGCTTTGCACTGCACGGTCCAGTGGACCCGAGTTTGGTTGAGTAACAAAATGAGTCTAGGTTGGACTCAGAAAGGGAAAACTAGCAAAAATTTTTAAGCATGGATATACCAGTAGCTTCTTGGTGTCCTTCCAACACCATGCACTCCCCCCACCACTCTGGTATGGCACACACTCTCCTGTCTCATTTATAGGATCCATTCTTTGATGTGTTGAGCTTGGTTATGCCCTCTGAAGACCACAACTTATCCAAAACTTATATAAACCTGGATCCAACTTTTCTATTGGAAGCCTTTGAAAAAGTTACAAGTATTCTAAAGAAATTACCTAAGAACACAAAAAAAGAAAAGAAAAGAAAAATCACTATTAAATATATGGTCACTCACAGCTATTTTATTTTGAGGAGATGAAATTGGTGGTCGGTAGAAAACTTGAGATGAAAATTTGGTCCAGTAATTCAATTTCTACCCATGAAGCCTACAGACGCTGCTACAGTTGTCCCTCAAAATAGACTCATAAACTGAATTAGGTAGAGTGATCGATCTGTTTTGATGTTCTGGGACAGTACATGTAACACAAAGATTATGTGTTTCTTGAAAGTTGAAAGTATCCACTGGTTAAAGTCCCAGGATTGAGAATCTTTACATCTGAGAAAACAATCTATTGGTCAAGACTTCTTGAAAACTTGAAATGTTTACACATGTTATTCGAAACAATTATAAAAATGGATAGTCTCAGTTTTCCTCATTTCTAGTTATTTAAGCTATAGCTTTTAATTATGTCTAAGGAGTTTTGATGTTTATAAGGTTCTTTTGCATAATGAAGTCTTTATTCTTGAATTTACACTTTTATCCCCTCTTAATCAAATGAAGTACATCCTCAAGTAGTTTTCTCAACGAAGAATATTATTATTATTACCAACAATAATAAACGCTAACACTTTTAGAACTGGTAGATATGCCAGACACTCCTCTGAATGCTTTATGTGGATTATATCTTTTAAGATTCAAAATAACTCTAAATAACATTGAAATTCTATACAAGGCACTTAATATTATTACTGTCCCCACTGTGCAATTTATAAGCCCCTGAACATCTGAGAACATAAATAACAACAGGCCAGGGTATAGAATTCTTGAGTCAGCCACATTCTTGACAAAAGCAATCCAAATACAAATATCCCTATTGATTTTCATATTTAACGTTGCTGAGAGGAAGTCAAAGGTCAGCAGGATTTTTGCCCCTTGGCAGCAGCCTGTCTTGCTGTTGTCCCCGGTGGTGGTGGCTTGTTTTGTTCTATTTTCCTTACGCCACTGACTTATGGTGGCAGCATGATGCCCCTTCCCATGGTGCACTTTGTTTCCTAGAACAAAGGGAGCCCCTGTGATCTGCATGTGTAGAGTGTTTTCATTTCTGGAAAGTTTTCTCCAATTCTGCTTTGTTTATTGCTTCTGCTACACAATGTCAACTGCGGAGCTCTATTCTCTCTCTTCCACATCTAGTCTATTCTCTTTAAGCTTTCTCTGTAATAGAGAAGAGTTTTTTAAAGTTGTAATAAGCATTGCCATTTTAATTTTCCAGAAAGTCAGATCTGCTCCTCATTGCTTCCAATGAGAGTTAAATTGTTGCATTGCAATTCTAGTATCCTTGGAATCCTCCCCTAACTCAGCCTGTTTCCTTCTTGGCACATATCTTTATTTAATCTCCTCACCCAAACTTGCTCTTTCCCAATGGCTTTCTGGTCCTATTTCAAGGAGACCGTGTCTGTACATCCCAATGAAAACAGCAAGTAGCTTGTAGCACTTTGGATGCTTTGGGTTGCAAATAAGACAAAAGCAATATACACTGTAGCAAAGTATTTCATGGACATTTTGGACAGAGCTCAGCTCTAGGCTTCAGCGCTTTGCTTGTTCTGCCCTCCTTCACATGTCAATTTGTTCATCAGGCTGGCTTTCCAAGATGCCTGCCAGAAGCGACCTGCACAATCCATTCCAAGCATCCATGCAGAAAAAGAGCATCACTTCCTACACTTCAGTTCAGTTTAGTCGCTCAGTCGTGTCCAACTCTTTGCAACCCCATGAATCTCAGCACGTCAGGCCTCCCTGTCCATCACCACCTCCCAGAGTTCACTCAGACTCACGTCCATCGAGTCAGTGATGCCATCCAGCCATCTCATCCTCTGTCGTCCCCTTCTGCTCCTGCCCCCAATCACTCCCAGCATCAGAGTCTTTTCCAGTGAGTCAACTCTTCACATGAGGTAGCCAAAGTACTGGAGTTTCAGCTTCAGCATCATTCCTTCCAAAGAAATCCCAGGGCTGATCTCCTTCAGAATGGACTGGTTGGATCTCCTTGCAGTCCAAGGGACTCTCAAGAGTCTTCTCCAACACCACAGTTCAAAAGCATCAATTCTTAGGTGCTCATCTTTCTTCACAGTCCAAATCTCACATCCATACATGACCACTGGAAAAATCATAGCCTTGACTAGACAGACCTTTGTTGGCAAAGCCATGTTGCTGCTTTTCAATATGCTATCTAGGTTGGTCATAACTTTTCTTCAAAAAGAGTAAGCGTTTTTTAATTTCATGGCTGCAATCACCATCTGCAGTGATTTTGGAACCCAAAAATTAGTCTGACACTGTTTCCACTGTTACCCCATCTATTTCCCATAAAGTGATGGAACCAGATGCCATGGTCCTCGTTTTCTGAATGTTGAGCTTTAAGCCAACTTTTTCACTCTTCTCTTTGACTTTCATCAAGAGGCTTTTTAGTTCCTCTTCACTTTCTGCCATAAGGGTGGTGTCATCTGCATATCTGAGGTTATTGATATTGATGTCATCTGCATATCTGAGGTTATTCCTACACTTAGTGAAAAAAAATTCTAAGCCTCACTCTGATTGGCCACCTTTGAACCAATCACTGTGTCTGAGGAAATGCCTGACTTAGGTCTCTTAAAACAATCACTGTGAAAGGGAATGGTACCTCATCCTCTCCACCCCCAGACCCCCCAACCCCTCGCCAGGGAAGGGATTAACAGCCTGCAAAATAATTTGAGTATGGTTAGAAAGAGAAAGGAGAGAATTATCTAGGGTTTGTTGATACTTGGTCTAGGTCTTAGTTTTCTGCAGCATTTGGGGGTTTTTTTTTGGAGAATCACAGGTAGCTCTTCTCTTTTTCTCACCACCAACCTGCCCACCCCCACCACGTCATCCACTGTAAGAACTAGCAACAATAACTCGCAAACATTTCCTGAATCTGACCAGTTGCTACCATGGCTTCTGTTTCCTCTAATTCCAGCTACTGTCATCTCTCACCTAATCATGACCACAGTCATTTCGGCACTCCATTCCTCACTAGTCAGTGAGAGTGCTGTTTTAAAATAGTGTCTGGGGCTTCCCTGGTGGTCCAGTGGCTGAGGCTCCTTGCTTCCAATGCAGGGGGCCTGGGTTTGATCCCTGATCAGGGAACTGAATCACATGTGCTGCAACAAAGATCGAAGATCCTGCATAAGACCAAGTGCAGCCAAATAAATAAATACATGTTTATTTAAAAAGCAACAAAAATAGTATCCAAAATATCCACTGCATTAAGAATAAAATTTGATATATCAATGATGGCATATAAGACCCTAGCTAAAATGGACAGCTTTTCACTGTATTCTAGCTACAACTGCTTTCTTCTTGTGCCAACTTGAATTCTACCTTGGGACCTTTGCACTGGTTATTCCCTGTATCACATGGGTCTACCCCACAGAAAGTTAGAGAGGCTTTTCCTGACCATTCCATATAAAATCATACCCACTTCATCACTTTATAATCATCGTCTTCATGTCATCTCTCCCTTATTGAAATTTGTTTTGCCCCAACGTAGTAAAAGCTTCACTAGGGTAGGATCTTTTTCTATCTTGTTCACTGCTGTGACAACACCTGGAACATAGCAATCTCTCTACAAATCTCTGCAGAGTGAATGGGTAAATGACAGAGGACAGATTCTCTGGGAGGTTACTGGCTATGCAGAGCCAAAGGCTCACCCTCTGTACTTCTGAAGTGTATTGATAAGGGTGGTAGGTGAGTGGGGTGGGGGAGAGGGCAGCAGATTGTGGTTGCATCTCGGAGAAGGATTCGTTATGTTCAGAATCACTGGTCAAGGCAGGAAAGACAGGTGGGCCAGAATCCAAGTCTCTTGAACACCACCATGTTCCTCTCCTGCAAGAGGGAATTGTCCCTAACATGACATAATCAGCATTTGTTCAAAAACAAGAGACAAAAGGCATTAGACAGGAACTCTGATTCCTAGAGCTCGTTTTCCAAGAATGCATGAAATATATAAAAGAAATTGATATGAGGCTCTGTGGGGGAAAAAAATTGGTTACAAACAATTCATATAACAAGCCCTGGAAGGCTCATATATCTTCCTAGATTTATTAAATTTCATTTCAAAAGTTGGTTATAAATCAGCCAACAAAACCCCTTTTCAAAATGTCTCCAATATCCTCCATTGCTATTATTTAGAAACTTAACTGCCATTTGCACAGAAGACATAACACTTTCCATGGCTTTCGACAGCCAATAACCTCAGCTGATTTAGATTCTCCATTTTGGCAGTGGACTTGAATGAGCCCCCAGAGATTAACACCCAAAAGGCTGAGGGATGGATAGAGAATGTGGGAGGCCTTCAAGAAGTGAGGGAAGGCAGAGAGAGAGGAGAAAGCATTGCCAATACACGTGGAGAAGCATGGAGGGCAACCCTCGGTGCCCCCAGACCTGCCCTGTGCCCTGTGGTGAAGAACAGGAACCTTGACCCTAGACAGATCTGGGCTGTACTCCCTGTATGGCTACTTCTTACAAGCATGTCTTGGTTAGATTAGCAAATCATTTTGAGCCTATGTGTTATCATCTGAAATGGGTAGCATCACCTAAATCATTGTGTTGTTGGGAGCATTAAATGAGATCATGCATGTAAAGCACTTAGCTAAGTGCCTGGCACATGTAAGCCCTCAATAAATACAATTTCTCAGGAGCCTTCCTGTCAAATGCACATCTGCCGTCTCTCGGGACAGTTAGCTACTATGGTCCTGGATGAATTTATAGTAAAGCCTCATTAATCTGGACATTACTCACTTAGAATTTACGATAATTCATCAGTGGTCTAAGCTAAAATTTACTTTTCTAAGTGCTATTTAAAAAAGTAACAGGGAGGTTTAAACGAATTTATGAGGGGACTGTTTAAGTTAATGAACCATTCACTGCTTCTTTAGAAATAGTCATTTACATACAAATAATGGATGTGCTAATTACAAATGATTCTTATCTACATAGGAGGAAAGTGGGCCCTTGATTTGAAGTATAATTCAAATTATTTAAAGTGCAAAAGTTGTTTAAAAACCTAGTTTATCAGATGATGCTAAGAAATTGATATGATTATAAGGTGATAGCAGTGTTTTACCAATTTTTAATATAATTATCTTAATATTCAAGTATTGTCCGTATTTAGGAGGAAGTCCTAATGAAGCCCTGTTCAAGTACATGTGGAATAAAGGAGGAAGGAAAGGGTGCAGAACAGGACATAATTCTTCCCTCCAGGCTCCCTCTCGTTGCTGGTATCACGTGTTCTTTGCCATTAGAGGAACTCCGTTCTCACAATTACAATTTTCCAAGTAAATAATGACCACTTATCCACTTCTTGAAACTCTATAGCACATTTTATTTTCATTCTGACAAAAACTGACATTATTTTTGTAACTCTCAGCTTTTATAAGAAAACAATTTCTCATTCATCCTTTGAGCTAGAGTTGTTATGAATAAAGAAGATAGTGAATACAGTAAGCCCCTACATATGAACGAATTCCATTCAGAAAGCATCTTTGTAAGTCCAATCTGTTTGTAAGTCCAATAAAGTTAACCTTGGTACCCAGCTAACACAATTGGCTATATAGCCCTGTATTTCAATAGGTTTATAATACTTTTCACATAAGTAATACATAAGAAACAAACAATCACAAAAAAATAAGGAAAACATTTTAATTTTACAGTACAGTACCTTGAAAAGTACAGTAGCATAGTACAACAGCTGGCACGCAAGGGCTGGCATCAGGTGACCAGGCAAGAAGAGTTACTGACTGGAGGAAGGAGAGGAGGTGGGAGATGGTAGAGTTGAAGGAAGATCAGTGATAAGAGACGGAGGGCAAGCTGCAATTTCACTCACGCCTGACATTGATGGAACACATGTTCGTGTCTTTGAAAGTTCACAACTTGAAGGTTCATATGTAGGGGACTTCCTGTATATATAAACACTGCTCATTTGAAAGCATTGATTTGGAATGAGAGAGCAGGAGTAAGGAAAATGATAACATGGTCAGTTGAAAGAAAACTTTCATTTTGAGAAAATACAAATCCATGGCTTCTACCAACAAGTATTGATCAGATCAGATCAGTCGCTCAGTCGTGTCCGACCCTTTGTGACCCCATGAACTACAGCACGCCAGGCCTCCCTATCCATCACCAGCTCTCGGAGGTCACTCAGACTCACATTCATCGAGTCAGTGATGCCATCCAGCCATCTCATCCTCTGTCGTCCCCTTCTCCTCCTGCCCTCAATCCCTCCCAGCATCAGAATCTTCTCCAATGAGTCAACTCTTCGCATGAGGTGGCCAAAATACTCGAGTTTCAGCTTTAGCATCATTCCTTCCAAAGAAATCCCAGGGCTGATCTCCTTCAGAATGGACCGGTTGGATCTCCTTGCAGTCCAAGGGACTCTCAAGAGTCTTCTCCAACATCACAGTTCAAAAGCATCAATTCTTTGGCGCTCAGCCTTCTTCACAGTCCAGCTCTCACATCCATACATGACCACAGGAAAGACCATAGCCTTGACTAGGCGAACCTTTGTTGGCAAAGTGATGTCTCTGCTTTTGAATATGCTATCTAGGTTGGTCATAACTTTCCTTCCAAGGAGTAAGTATTGAAGGGTAAAACAAATCCTAGTTTTCTTCTGATAGAAAGATAAGAGACCTAGGAGTAGAGAAGACTGTGGAAGACACAGCTCATTTCAACAATATTTTTAAACATAATAAACCTTTGGTTAAGGAATTTCATCCTGGCTAAGATGATGTAATAGGATTGGATTTATCCTTTTACTGAAACACTTTATAAAAACAACTAAATATATGAAACAACAGTTTTCAAGACAATAGACATCAGACAAAGAAGGACAGTGATCCCTTAGAGATGAGAAACAAACCAAATGAGTCTTGGGATTGCCCTGGCTTCCTACCTGAGATGCAGCCCATAGGCACACCAGTGGGGAGTGGAAGGAATCCCAAAGGGAGCCCAGAGGTGTTCCTGGAGCTTAGTGTCTAGGGAGGCAGAGGTAACTTAAGTTCAAGGGCAGAGTAGTAGAGAAGAGACAGTGGCACAGAAAGACCCTCGGAGATTGCAGAGGATCCCCTTCCAGTCTATAGCTGAGCACTGAATATTTATCCATGTGAAGAAACTACCCAAGGCTCATTCACTAAACTGAAGAGTTGGAGGGTTTGGGGAGAGCGGGGCGGAATTTAAGGAGGGATGAGGACAAGAGCTCACAAATAGGTCTCACCTGAAAAGCTATTCAACAAGGTAATCTGTGAATGTTACCAGACCCATGAGGCAGAATCACAGTCTAGAGGCTCTGGATTGTAACTGTTGACATTTAAGAGGATGATCAAGATGGTGCAACATATACACTATTGATATTATGTGTAAAATGGATAACTATTGAGAACATATTATACAGCATAGGGAACTCTACTTAATGCACTGCTGCTGTTGCTGCTAAGTCGCCTCAGTCGTGTCCGACTCTGTGCGACCCCATAGACAGAAGCTCACCAGGCTCCCATGTCCCTGGGATTCTCCAGGCAAGAACATTGGAGTGGGTTGCCATTTCCTTCTCCAATGCATGAAAGTGAAAAGAGAAAGTGAAGTCGCTCAGTCGTGTCCAACTCTTAGCGACCCCATGGACTGGAGCCTACCAGGCTCCTCCGTCCATGGGATTTTCCAGGCAAAAGTACTGGGGTGGGGTGCCATTGCCTTCCCCAACTTAATGCACTATGGTGACCTGAATGGAAAGGAAGTCCAAAAGGGAGGGAATATATGTATATGTATGGCTGATTCATTTTGTTGTACAGTAAAAACAAATACAACATTGTAAAACAACTATACTCCATTAAAAATTAATTAAAAAAAAAAGGTGGTGAGACAAAGGGGCAAATACACAGATGATCCTGCGCATCTTCCCTTGGGATCTCTGGTGCTCTGTTGCTGGACTCTTTGTAGAGTCACGAATGGTTACTTTAGGATTGCCCTGGGCTAAATACCTGGAAGCTTCTAATTCTTCAAATTGTTGTTCTGTCACTAAGTCATATCCAACACTGCGACCTCATGGGCTGTAGTCTTCCTATATCTTACCCAGATCAATTCCTCTAAGCAGTGTAGAATGATTACTCTCCCAGCACTCCCTTTTCTCTTCTGGTCAATTGCATCCCTCTCCTTCTATGACCTGGGGCCTGAGTGAGAGTAGCCATCTGCTTACATGAGCCCATAGAAAGTGGACTCTGGGTCCAGCCAAGCCGCTGTGCCAGCCTTAGACCAGAGAGACTCTTTAGGAGGTGGACACGTGGTCTAAGCCCAGATAATCAGAGCTCTTCCTTGGAATTTTATTTCACATTGAACTGCAAGAAGAACTTCTCTCTTCTATGGTGGTAAACCTATGATGATGGGAGCTTAGACATTGCAAGTTGCCACATCCTCAAGGAGGGCTTCACAGGTGGCCCTAGTGATAAAGAACCCACCTGACAAGGCAGGAGACTAAGAGATGTGGGTTCGATCCCTGTCAGGAAAATCTCCTGGAGGAGGAAATGGCAACTCACTCCAGTACTCTTGCCTGGAGAATCCCAGGCAGAGGAGGCTTGCGGTCTACAGTCCATTGGGGTCGCAGAGAGTTGCACACGACTGAAGTGACTTAGCATGTAGCATATCCTCAAGGAAAATGCTTTTAATGATTAGAAAGAAAAGATAATACAGAAAGAAGCAGAAATGATAAATGGAGTGAAAATGTCCTTCAGGGGTTTAAGTTACTAGGTTTGGGCTTTCCTGATGTCATCATTATACGAGAACTAATTCCCCTTTGGCCTAACCTGATTCAACCTGGCTTTTTAAAATTGCATCAAAGAAGATACAAGGAACAAACTGTAATTTCTTATAGATAATTTCTGGAGTAAGAGGGAATCATTTTTTCTTTTTTTAAAAAAATTTATTCTTTAATTTGAGGAAAATTACTTTACAATGTTGCGTTGGCTTATGTCATACAACAAAGTGATTCAGCCATAATTACACACATATCACCTCCCTCTTGAGCCTCCCTCCCCTTCCTCCAATGGAGTCATTAGCATCGACATGTATATATCACCATGTACAAAATATATACTCGTGAGAAATTGCTGTATAACACAAGGAGCCCAGCCTGGCACTCTATGATGACCTAGAGGAGAGAATACACTTGATCTTTGTTCCCCATGACAATTTCTTTAGATATTTGAAAATTAGTATTGTGTTTTTCCTAAGTTATGTAATTTTTTTCAAGAAAAATACTCTAATTCTTTCAGCTAGTCCTAATACCTAATATTCCAGTCCATTTTAGTTCGCTGATTCCTAGAATGTCAATATTCACTCTCGCCATCTCCTATTTGACCACTTCCAACTTGCCTTGATTCATGGACCTAACATTCCAGGCTCTTATGCAATATTGTTCTTTACAGCATCGGACCTTGCTTCTATCACCAGTCACATTCACAACTGGGTATTGTTTTTGCTTTGGCTCCATCCCTTCATTCTTTCTGGAGTTATTTCTCCACTGATCTCTTGTAGCATATTGGGCACCTACAGACCTGGGGAGTTCCTCTTTCAGCATCCTATCATTTTGCCTTTTCATCCTATTCATGGGGTTCTCAAGGCAAGAATACTGATGCTTTTCATCTGTGGTGTTGGAGAAGACTCTTGAGAGTCCCTTGGACTGCAAGGAGATCCAACCAGTCCATCCTAAAGGAGACCAGTCCTGGGTGTTCATTGGAAGGACTGATGCTGAGGCTGAAACTCCAATACTTTGGCCACCTCATGCAAAGAGTTGACTCATTGGAAAAGACCCTGATGCTGGGAGGGATTGGGGGCAGGAGGAAAAGGGGACGACAGAGGATGAGATGGCTGGACAGCATCACTGACTCAATGCACATGAATTTGGGTGAACTCTGGGAGTTGGTGATGGACAGGGAGGCCTGGCATGCTGTGATTCATGGGGTCGCAAAGAGTCAGACATGACTGAGCAACTGAACTGAACTGAATACCTAATATACCATGGTTTCCAGGTCCTTCCCTATGCTGGTTACTCTATTTTGGATATTTTCTTGTTGCCTATGATCATCCTGAAATGTGTAGACCTGATAAGTAAGGTGTCCCCAACTTTGTCTTATCAGTGACTGAACCACACTCTGGGTACAAGTTCTTCTGTTAATATAAAATAAGACCAGGTTGATATTTTAGGCAATTGCATTAAAAGGCGCTTACTCCTTGGAAGGAAAGTTATGACCAACCTAGATAGCATATTCAAAAGCAGAGACATTACTTTGTCAACAAAAGTCGTCTAGTCAAGGCTATGGTTTTTCCTGTGGTCATGTATGGATGTGAAGAAGGCTGAGTACCAAAGCACTGATGCTTTTGAACTGTGGTGTTGGAGAAGACTCTTGGGAGTCCCTTGGACCGCAAGGAGATCCAACCAGTCCATTCTAAAGGAGATCAGCCCTGGGATTTCTTTGGAAGGAACGATGTTAAAGCTGAAACTCCAGTACTTTGGCCACCTCATGGGAAGAGTTGACTCACTGGAAAAGACTCTGATGCTGGGAGGGATTGGGGGCAGGAGAAGGGGACGAAAGAGGATGGATGAGATGGCTGGATGGCATCACTCATTCGATAGACATAAGTCTCAGTGACCTCCGGGAGTTGGTGATGAACAGGGAGGACTGGCATGCTGCAATTCATGGGGTCGCAAAGAGTCAGACACGACTGAGCGACTGAACTGAACTGAACTGAAATTGAGATTATGATCTTTTTGAAATTCCAGTGTTCACATGAATTACTCCAAAGCCAGTTATTCTCAATCCCACAGTTGTGCAATACACTTTTAAATCAAAGACTTTATAGTTTTTCCTGTTCAGTTTCATCTCACTTTGTTACCTTTGCACTAAGACAATTAAAAATCTGATTCTTTGATCTTTAATATTAGCTATCATTCTAAATATGGTAGAACCAATCTTTCTTGTCTAGGATAATGGACAGAAACTTTAAGGTGCCATAGACATAATGATGCTAAAGCTGAAACTCCAGTATTTTGGCCACCTCACGAGAAGAGTTGACTCATTGGAGAAGACTCTGATGCTGGGAGGGATTGAGGACAGGAGGAGAAGGGGACGACAGAGGATGAGATGGCTGGATGGCATCACTGACTCGATGGATGTGAGTCTGAGTGACCTCCGGGAGTTGGTGCTGGACAGGGAGGCCTGGCGTGCTGCGGTTCATGGGGTCTCAAAGAGTCGGACACGACTGAGCGACTGATCTGATCTGATCTGAGACATACTCTCTGACTAGCCATACGAGCCCTTAAAAGGTAAACTCTAGATGGGCAGGGGTGACTAGTGTCTTCTCACCATTCCAATGATAAAAACCAGAGCTGCCTGATCTTGTATTTAATCCTATCCACTATCTATTAAAATTCACTAAAGCTTGCTAAGCTTCATTTCCTTGAAAGCCTATCAGGTTTCGGTTTCATCAAAGTCAAGTGTATTTAATTAACACAATCCAATTCATTCTGGAAGTGGTCAGGTTTTCCGAAAGGTACTCAGTAGAGCCACTGGTATTTTTATAGGAATTAGATGTATGATACAATAGACAAAAATAAGCATGCTTTATACATGCCATTCCTACCACGTCTTTTGCATACAATTGAATAAATTACCTTTTGTTAGGAAACATTAATCCTCTTTGCTAAGTGGAGTAATTCTCATCTCAGAGTCAGCCTGCTAAGGAGTGCCTTGGGAGTCAAACTTTAGTGATCTTGTACTGGCATAATGAGAAGGGAACATAGTCATTTGGAGAGGAATGCCCATTTTGTGATGTCAAAATTTTGCCCTCTGGCCTGATCTGGGGCAATTAAATCCCTCACTGGCTTTCCCTCCCTGGTACTCCAAATTCTAAGATGAGCTCAGACATGTAGGTACAAGATTGCATGTAGGAAGCCCAGGTACTTACAATCAAATTAGCCCAGCAGGACTTGGTCAGCAAGAACTGTGTAAGGAATTGGTGTGAATATTTCAGCCCCCAGGCTTCAAGAATTTTCTGTAATAAGTTACCTAAGTAACTCAAAAAAGATATGTCCATGTCCTAATCACTGGAACTTGTGAATGTCCTCTTATAGGTTAAAAAGTCAAATGTTATCTTTTTCAAAAGGGTACTTTGTAGATGTAATTAAGCTAAAGATCTTGACATGAAGAAATGATCCAGGATGGTCCAAGTGGGTCCTGAATCCAGTGATGGTGTCCTTATAAGAGAAAAGCAGAAGGAGGTGGGATGCTAACACTGAGGAGAGAAGACAGAGGGGAGGTGATGTGAAGATGAAGGTAGAAATATGTGTGGTGCAGCCACAGGCTCAGGAAAGCTGACAGCAGAAACTGGAAAAGTCAAGAATGGATTCTCCCCTAGACCCTCCAGGGTAGCGAGGCCCTGTCAACCCTTGCTTTCTGTCTCCTGACCTCCAGAACTGTGAGAGAATAGTTTCTGTTGTTTTATTTTTTCTTAAGATTTTTTTTAATGTGGACCATTTTTTAAAGTCTTTATTGAATTTCTTACAATACTGCTTCTGCTTTAGGTTTTAGTTTTTTAGCCCTTGGCATGTGGGGTCTTAGCTCCCCAACCAGGGATGGAACCTGTACCCCCTGCATTAGAAAGGAAAGTCTTAACCACTGGACCACCAGGGAAGTCCCTAATTTCTGTTTTTTTTTTTTTTTTTTTTTACACTTTACAGTATTTTTTTGGTTTTGCCATACATCAACATGCTTCCGCCACGGGTGTACACGTGTTCCCCATCCCGAACCCCCCTCCCACCTCCCTCCCCATACCACCCCTCTGGGTCATCCCAGTGCACCAGCCCCAAGCTTCCTGTATCCTGCACCGAATGTGTACTAGATTGTGACAAAAGCTTCAGGAAACTAATAGCATTCCCCTTAGGTGGCTGAATAGTATCTGAGAAAATGTCAAAAGGTAGAATGGGGTGATGCTTCTATCATATGTCTCCCAAAGTGTATGTTTCATATTTCATACTCAGCCAAAGCTGCCCTCCCTGTTGCCAGCAAGATCAATGTGTTAAACTGCCCTTCACTCTATGCTGAGATTTCCAAAGGCTGTGCACAGCCAGCCTCTGACTTAATGCCACTCAGAGCTGTTAGCCGTGCTGTTTATGTTAGCCAGGATTCATATGGAAATAGATTTGGGGAAAGGATACAAGAGACCATTGAGGGGATTTCCCTAATTTAACTGGCTCTAGGAATGGAAGGAATGGGAGTGGCATGAACTAAGAGCTGGCCAACCAAGCGACCAGTTGCCTGGAACGCCAATCAATAAGGGCTCTTAAAACATAAGTTGAATTAGTTGGAAACACAGGGTTATTTGGGGCTCCCCAGGTGGCTCAGTGGTAAAGAATCTGCCTGCCAAGCGGGAGACGTGCATTTAATCCCTGGGTCAGGATCCCTGGAGAAGGAGATGGCAACCCATTCCGTGATTCTTGCCTAGAAAATCTCATAGACAGAGCAGCCTGGCCAAGCCTACAGTGCATGGCATTGCAAAGAGTTGAACATAACTTAGCAACTAAACAACAACATAACTCAGGTTTTTCACACCAAACTCCTGTCATATATGCCAAAATGTACATGTGTTCCTCTCTCACAAGAATAGACAAATTCACTGAGAAGAAATATACAAAGCCCTTTTTCTCTTAGATGTGCTTATCTGTTTCTTTTTCAATGCATACAAGCAAAATGCAGCCTTAGGTCAACATTTTTTTAATTTCAGCACACACTTTCTGTATTTCAAAAGTTCTTTCCTATTTTCTGACCCTCCTGTCTCATAACACTCAATTCCTTTTTCTATGGATGTAATATTGCCTTGACTTTGAGCAACACTTATAAGTTTTGAAGCTTTGCTCATTTTATTTCATAGAGACTTTTCTACCTTTCGAAGAATTTTTATTTTCTCCAAGATCTTTAATTTTCTGCTTCTTTCTCTTCATTTTCCTTCAGTTGCAGGTTTTTCTCAAGGGCTTGTAGTAATTAACGTGGTAGATTGTGTTTTCCAAAGATGGCTGCAATAATATCCTACACCCTACATGCTTTTCTACAACATAATCCACTCCCCCCATCAATCTGGATCTGAATCTGGATCTGGGAACATTCTGTGATCGCTTTGACCAAGCTCTGTGACAGTTCTGAGTACACCCTTAACTGGTTCAGCACCTTCCACTTTCTTTCTCTTGGAAACAAGCCTCCAGGGAATATATGTGGTTACTCTGAGACTGCCATGCTATAGAAGGCCAAACCATAAACACGGAGAGAGGAAAGTCATGGAGAAGCACATCACTAGGCATGTAAGTAGGAAGCCATTTCTTGGACACTCAGCCCAATAGGAGCATCAGTTGATTCCAGTCCCATGTGCCACTTGATTTCAATGATATGAGAAACTTCAAGGGAGAACCACCTATGTGAGCCCAGACAATGTAGAGAGGCAGGAGAAATAAAAATAAGCCACTGAATTCTGGAGTGGTTTGTCAGGCAGCAATAGATCACCACACTTAGTTTCTCATTCATATTTAAAATGTGGCGAGATGAAGACTGAAAGCATCTGGGCTGGGAATATTGAGCTGATGGCCTTCAACCTAAAGATATTGATTGGACCTTATCTTTGAGAGCATCAATATATAATGTGGAAAGCTTAGCTCTAGAGTACCAACACCCATACACAGCAGTTGCCCTAGTTCTTCTCCGAGTGTTCCTTAGAAAAGAACCTCATAACTTTTTTCTCTTGGCCTGAGATGAAGGGCCTGCTGCAGTCTTCTCTTTGAGCAGGTGAAGATGAAGGAAGGAAGAGACCGGATGTGTAAATTATTCCATACATATACCTCAATTCTGCCTCCAGCTGCCATATCTGCTACTTGGCAAGACTCAGTCCTAAGACTCTGGGGCACTGAAGGGCAGACATACTCCCTTCTAAACCATAGTCACTTGGGTGGATTGTCTCAGCTTCATCTTCTCACTTCTACTCCTTTTCAGTGTGACTTTTGGAGGGTCGGGGCCTGGGTTTTGCATCTTCCAGAAGTGTGTTGAGTTCTGTCTCTGGTTAATGGATCATCTCCAACTCTCTGTTTTATTCTTTCTTACATGTGATGGAGGTGGTTGGGTGCGAGAGAAGGGTTATTCATTGTTTTATTCTTTAAAATCATTTTAAATTTGGTTTTAGATCATTTAAAATTTAGATTAGAATAGATGTGTTCATATCTACATCCTAGAATCTATGTTTTGTCTAAATTTAAAACACTTTAATGTCTCCTAAGAAGTTTTTTGGCTTGAATATTTGAAAATAATTTTTTTAACTAGAGACCAAAAAATAGAAAAAAAAAAATTGATTCTACTTCTTATTTGGATATAGAACTTTGCAAAGTTCTCCCTTTCAGCCCAACCACCAAAACAGCCCAGGTGATATATGAAACCATAGATTTAAAAAGTCCACAGGACGAGAACACAAAGAAACCCAAATAAAGTAAATTCCAGAATACAAGGAATCTTTTAAAGAAAAGAAGAGATTTGCTGATGTTCTCATCCCTGGTGAAACTTCAGGAGGCAGAGAAATTCATCATGGTAGGGTAAGGAGAATTCAGAAGGAAAGACTAAAGAACTTGTTAAGGCCGTGTGTGCACAAGCATGAGAGACTGGAATCCTTAAGAACCACAGCCACAGAGCAAGGCCCTCCCACTGCTAATTGTATAGGTCTTCACAAAGCACTTGCAGATGGTACGCCAGGAAGACAGGGCAAAGGATAGCTGAGAGAGATCCACCGTAAGGCAGATGAGACCACCACTAAGCGTAAGGCATTCGCCATTTGAAATCCGGGGGAAGAAGAAAATAAAAGGGCTGAGAGAAATGCAACAAAAACATTCTAAGCACTCAGGCTTTTTTTTTTATTAATTGAAGGATAATTGCTTTACAGAATTATGTTGGTTTCTGCCAAACATCAACATGAATCAGCCATAGGTGAAGATATGTCCCCTCCCTCTTGAATCTCCCTCCCACTCTCAGGCTGAAAGGAAGGAGACGGGTTGAAACAATCAGCATCTTAGGTAGTACTCCAGACTGTAGCCTAAGGGAGACTGGAACAGAGAAGAAAAGCAAAAAAAAAAAAAAAAAAAAAAAAAGACCCTTAGGCAGTTAAGACTTTCAACTACCACAGACTAAGCAAGAGGCAGAATTTCTGAGAGAAACCCCTTTATTCATTCTAGGTCTTTGCAAAAGGTTGGGACTCTGCCCTAAGAAGAACCAAGGGTGAAACAGCAGGACCGATAAAGATATCCCCAGGCTCAGAAAAATGAGGGTTAAACTCAGGAGGAAAGAGAACACCTCAGAGACCCAAAAGACAGGCAGTTGGGTTGTAAACCAAGGAGAGATTTTGCACAGTTCAGAAAGCTTTTATTAGTTCTTAAAGCTCAGGGACTATTGAAGAATATGTCCTAATTTCATCCTCAAAATATCTGAAGTCAGTGATGAATTGAATCAAACCAAAACCACAACAAAGACCCGATCCAGTTCAACTGCAGATCTGGTGGTCTGACATAAAACAGGGTATGCCTTTCCCTGAAGTCAAACATTATTTGTCAAGTTTCTGCTTTACTTTCATGCAAAATGTCCAGAAAATTTTTTTAAACTCACAAAAAAGAAAAAAAAATAAAAATGATACCCTTGGTTAAGAGAGTAAATAGTGGTCACAGAAGCAGAGACAGAGATGACCCAGAGGACAGAGGGGGATTTTTAAAATAACTCTGATAAAAATGCTAACAAATCTAGTGTAAAAGGTGGATAAGATGGATGAAAAGATGGTATATTTCAGTAGAAGCATGGGAACTATAAAATAGACTAAAGAAAGTTATGACCAACCTAGATAGCATATTCAAAAGCAGAGACATTACTTTGCCAACAAAGGTTCGCCTAGTCAAGGCTATGGTCTTTCCTGTGGTCATGTATGGATGTGAGAGCTGGACTGTGAAGAAGGCTGAGCACCAAAGAATTGATGCTTTCGAACTGTGGTGTTGGAGAAGACTCTTGAGAGTCCCTGGGACTGCAAGGAGATCCAACCAGTCCATTCTGAAGGAGATCAGCCCTGGGATTTCTTTGGAAGGAATGATGCTAAAGCTGAAACTCCAATATTTTGGCCACCTCATGCGAAAAGTTGACTCATTGGAGAAGACTCTGATGCTGGGAGGGATTGGGGGCAGGAGGAGAAGGGGACGACAGAGGATGAGATGGCTGGATGGCATCAGTGACTCGATGGATGTGAGTCTGAGTGACCTCCGGGAGTTGGTGATGGACAGGGAGGCCTGGCGGCTGTGATTCATGGGGTCACGAAGAGTTGGACACGACTGAGCGACTAATTTGATCTGATCTGATCTGAAAAGCAAGAGAAATGATAAATAATATTTTAAAAAGAGATCATTACATGGGCTTAACATAAGAATAAATACAAACAAGGAAGGGATTGCAAACTAGAAGACAAATTAAAAGAAATTATACAAACTGCATCAAACCTGATGCTTGGGGCTGGTGCACTGGGATGACTCAGAGGGATAGTACCGGGAGGGAGGAGGGAAGAGGGAGGGGGGTTCAGGATGGGGAACATGTGTACACCCACAGTGGATTCATGTTGATGTATGGCAAAACCAATACAATATTGTAAAGTAATTTACCTCCAATTAAAATAAATAAATTTATATTAAAAAAAAAGAAATTATACAAACTGAAATATAAATGCACACACACAAAAAAAAGTAGAGGGAAAAAGCAAAAAAGAGCGTTCAAGATCAGTGGAGCAATGTCAATGGTCTAAGATGTGTAAAGGGACTATAAGAAGGAAAGGAAAGAGAACCAAATATTTGAAGAAATAATGTCTGTGGACATGTACCTGGGAAAACTGACCTATATCAATGAACTCTGAGATACACACTATTAATAATATTAGAAAAACAATTTTAAGCCTACAAGGAACAAAGAATATTATCCTTTTTATTAGCCTTGTGTGAAGCCTCCTCAAAGACAATCTTCATCCAACAAATAGATGACTGGAGAGTCTTGAGCAAAATGACTGATGGTGAACACTGAACGTATTAAAGTATAAAACTAAGGCTAAAACACAGGCTTCCCTGGTGGGCTCAGACAGTAAAGAGTCTGCCTGCAATACAGGAGACCCAGGTTTGATCCCTGGGTGGGGAAGATCCCCTGGGGAAGGGCATGACAACCCACTCCAATATTCTTGCCTGGAAAATCCCATGGATAGAGGAGCCTGGCAGGGTACAGCTCATGGGATTGCAAAGAGTCAGACATGACCGAGCAACTAACACACACACACACAAACACAAAGCTAAAACAATGATGAAGACAAGAGTGGAAGAATAGTATGTATATGTCATAGATTCTGAACAAGAAAAAAAAAACAAATTATGAAAATGGGGAGAGAAGGAAAAGAAAATGAGGGAAACAGAATAAACTCATTGATTGACATATAAACATTAAGTAGGAGACAGAGTATTTAAATATTATAAACTCAGCAGTAGTAGCCCATGAAAGAAAAAAAGGGAACTGCTGGCATTTTAATTTATTGGTATAAAGGTAAATTGTTGAACAAATAAAGTGAAACTTTCTAAATACCAAAGGAATTACAAAACAAAGAAAAAATGTCACATAGATAAAAATGTTAAATCAGTAAGAAGACATACCCATCTATTTTTTTAATGGATGAAAGTATTAACAAATATTTTGCAAAAAAATCCAAACAACCAATATGCATATGAAGAGAGGCACAACCGCAATAAACAACCTATATAAATGCTTCAGAATGACTAAAATTTAAACATGAGTGGTACAAAATGTTGGAGAGACTGAAGAGTAAATTAAAATCATGAACACTGAAGATTGGTGTGTAAATTGGTACAACTACTTTGAAAAGCTGTGTAAGCAGTGTCTACTAAACCTGATCTGGCAATTAGGCTCTTGGAATGTATGTACTCGACAGAAATATATCATATGTACACATATTGACATGAACAAGCATATTTATAGTAGCTTTACTTAGACTGAACCTGGAAGCAATACAAATATCTATCCACTGTAGAACACCTAAGCAAAGGGAATATATTACAGTCACAATGCAGAGCTAAAGCAGTCATCACTGAGACATAAATTTTGGGCACAAAGGAGGCTCAGTGGTAAAGAATCTGCCTGCCAATGACATGGGTTTGATCCCTGGCCTGGGAGAATCACATATGCCATGGAGCAACTAAGCCGGCGCACCAAAACTGCTGAGCCTGTGCTCTAGAGCTCAGGAACTGCAACTGCTGAGCCCATGCAACGCAGAGCCTGTGCTCCACAAGCAGAGCCTGTGCTCCACAGCAGGAGAAGCCACTGCGATGAGAAGCTCACGCAGCACAACAAAAGAACAGCCCCCATCTGCTACAACAAGAGAAAAGTCCATACAACAATGAAGGCCCAGCACAGCCAAAAATTAATAAATAAAATGAAAATAAAAACTCATTTTGAGCCCAAAGGTCAAACATAAAAGACTACAAACTGTATCAGTTCATTTATGTGAAGTTCTAAAGTAAACAACACTGATTTATAGAACTAGAAGCAGAATTGGAGAGATATTGGCTATCAAACAATATTCTGAATGCTTCTGGGGTGCAAGTAATAGCTTAGATATTGATTTACATAGTAGTTACCAGGATTTGTCCACTTCTAAAATTCAGTCATGTAAAATATATCTGTATATTTCTGAATTCAATTAAACTTTTTTAAAAAAATCAAGACTGAAAATAAATAAATGAAATGCCCAGACTCAACAGGCAAGAAAAAGAACAATAAATTGAACAAAAATAATGCAGAAAGAAGGAACTAGTAATGATAAAACCAGAAATTTTTGAGGTAGAAAGCAGAGAAAGCCATAAATAAACAAAAACACTTCTTGCTTAAAAAAAAAAAAAGCTATGTAATGGACAAACCACTACCTAATCTAATCAATAAAAAGGAATAAAGCACAAATATAAAAACTAATGATTAAGATGTGGAATTAACCATAGAAACAGAGGAAGTAAAACTGAGAGTGGCAAATAAACTGAAAAGTTAAGTAAAGAGGATAAATTCACAGGACAAGGCAATGTACCAAATTTGGCCTCAGTTAAAATAGAAAGCCTACATGAACTAATTTCCATAAAAATTTTAAAAAAATGATTTTACAGGTGAACTCCACCAAGCTTTCAAAGATCAAAAAATCTGAATGGCACTTAAATTGTTTCAGAGCATAGGAAAAAAATCATTGGCTCAGACTGAATGTTGTGTCTTCCCAAAATTCACCTCTTGAAATTCTAATTCCTAAGTGATGGTGTTAGGCGATGGGCTACTGTTAGGTGATAAGGTCGTAGGGGCAGAGCCTTATCAAATGGGATTCAGAGAGAGATCAGTCGCTCAGTCGTGTCCGACTCTTTGCAACCCCATGAATCGCAGCACGCCAGGCTTCCCTGTCCATCACCAACTCCCGGAGGTCACTCAGACTCACATTCATCGAGTCAGTGATGCCATCCAGCCATCTCATCCTCTGTCATCCCCTTCTCCTCTTGCCCCCAATCCCTCCCAGCATCAGAGTCTTCTCCAATAAGTCAACTCTTCGCATGAGGTGGCCAAAATGCTGGAGTTTCAGCTTTAGCATCATTCCTTCCAAAGAAATCCCAGGGCTGATCTCCTTCAGAATGGACTGGTTGGATCTCCTTGCAGTCCAAGGGACTCTCAAGAGTCTTCTCCAACACCACAGTTCAAAAGCATCAATTCTTTGGCGCTTAGCCTTCTTCACAGTCCAGCTCTCACATCCATACATGACCACAGGAAAGACCATAGCCTTGACTAGGCAAGTGCCCTCATAAAAGAGACAACAGAGAGTTCCCTTGTAGCCCTTTTCTGCCATGTTAGAACACAACAAGAAGATGGCTATCTATCAATGAGGAAGGAGGCCTTCACCAGATACCAAATCTGCCAACACCATCATCTTGGACTTCCAAGCCTCCAGAACTGTGAGAAAAAAATTCTGTTGTTTGTAAGCCATCCAGTCTATGGAATTTTTTTTATATCAGCCTTAAAGGACTAAGATAACATCCAAATTCTTTTTATAAAGCAAATATAACATTCCTACCAAAATCTGGTAAAGACAGTACTCCCACAAAATTACAAACCAACGTCACACAAATACTGATGTGAAAAAACCTAAATAACATATTAGCAAACAGAATTAAAGATTACATTAAAAATAAAAAGAGAGAATATATCATGACCAAACAGAATTTATTCTAGTAAGGCAAGAATAGATCAATATTAAGAAATCTGTATAATTTAACATATTAATAGAGACAAATAGAAAATGAGTATGATTTTCTCTAAAAATCTTACAAATGCCTTAGGTAATATTCCAAGCACAGTCCTGGTAAGGGTTGATGAATTCTTTCTTAACAAAATTTACAAATGCTTTTCTCAGTCCTGAGACTAGGTTCTTGGTGTGGAACTACCTGAGGTATTGCCTTGAATGTCAGCATCAAGGCAAGATTGCCCCCTATGAATTAAAGACATTAGGCAATACAATCAGGTGTGTGAAAACCTTTAGAGTTGAAGAATTAGAACTAAAAATGAATGAAGAACTAGAACTGAAAATATCTGTCTCTTTTTGTGTGTTAATCACCTGAAAGTGTATGTCAAAGGACAATCCACACAAAAAAATAACACACTTCGCTAAGATATCAAGACATTAAAATAGCATACAAATCAACAGTGTTCATGTATATAATCAATTCAAATATACAATGAAGGAGCATAATCAATTCACAAAAGCAATGGGAAAAGTCAGGAATTAGGTTTAACATAAAATGTGCAAAATGTATATAAAGAAAACCCGAAAAGAGTCTTGAAATCACAAAAATAGACTTAAACAGTGGAGATGTCACTTTTCTTGGGTAGTGTGGTGGATAGAATAGTTACCTCCCAAAGATGTTCATGTCCTAATTCCCAGAGCAAGTGATACGTTACTTGATGTGGAAAAAGGAACTTCATAGATGTTATCACACTAAAGATACAGAGACAGGGAGATTATCCTGGCATATCTGGGTGGGTCCAATGTAATCATAAGAGCCCCTCTAAGATAGAGGCGCTTTAATGAAAAAGACATCTTTTTTGGGTGTTAGTTCTAGAAGGTCTTATAGGTCTTCATAAAACTGTTCAACTTCAGCTTCTTCAGCATTACTGGTCAGGGTATAGACTTGGGTTACTGTGATATTGAATGGTTTGCCTTGGAAACCAACAGAGATCATTCTGTCATTTTTGAGATTGCATCCAAGTACTGCATTTTGGACTCTTTTGTTGACTATGATGGCTACTCCATTTCTTCCAAGGGATTCTTGCCACAGTAATAGATAAAATGGTCATCTGAGTTATATTCACTCATTCCAGTCCATTTTAGTTCGCTGATTGCTAAAACGTCCATGTTCATTCTTGCCATCTCCTGTTTGACCACTTCCAAAAAAGATATCCTTTTCATTATAGGGGACTGCAATGCAAAAGTAAGAAATCAAGAAAAATCTGGAGAAACAGGCAAATTTGGCCTTGGAGAACAGAAAGAAGCAGAATAAAGGCTAACAGACTTTTGCCAAGAGAATACACTGATCATAGGAAACACCCTCTTCCAACAACACAAGAGAAGACTCTACACATGGACATCACCAGATGGTCAACACCGAAATCAGATTAATTATATTCTTTGCAACTGAAAATGGAGAAGTTTTATACAGTCAGTGAAAAGAAGACAGGGAGCTAACTGGCTCAGATCATGAACTCCTTATTGCCAAATTCAAACTTAAATTGAAGAAAGTAGGGAAAACTACTAGGTATGAGCTAAATCAAATCATTTATGATTATACAGTGGAAGTGACAAATATATTCAAGGAATTAGATCTGATAGAGTGCCTGAAGAACTATGGACAGAGGTTTATGACATTGTAGAGGAGGCAAGGATCAAGACCATCCCTAAGAAAAAGAAATGCAAAAAGGCAAAATGGTTGTCTAAGGAGGCCTTACAAATAGCTGTGAAAAGAAGAGAAGTGAAAGGCAAAGGAGAAAAGGAAAGATATACCCATTTGAATGCAGAGTTCCAAAGAATAGCAAGGAGAGATAAGAAACACTTTCTCAGTGATCAATGCAAAGCAAGAGAGGAAAACAATAGAATGGGAAAGACTAGAGATCTCTTCAACAAAATTAGAGGTACCAAGGGAACATTTCATGAAAAGATGGGCACAATAAAGGACAGAAATGGTATGGATCTAACAGAAGCAGAAGATATTAAGAAGAGGTGGCAAGAATACAAAGAAGAACTGTACAAAAAAGATCTTCATGATCCAGATAATCACAATGGTGTGATCACTCACCTAGAGCCAGACATCCTGGAATGTAAAATCAAGTGGGCCTTAGGTAGCATCATGATGAACAAAGCTAGAGGAGGTGATGAAATTCCAGTTGAGCTATTTCAAATCCTAAAAGATGATGCTGTGAAAATGCTGCACTCAATATGCCTGCAAATTTGGAAAACTCAGCAGTGGCCATAGGACTGAAAAAGGTCAGTTTTCATTCCAATCGCAAAGAAAGGCAATGCCAAAGAATGCTCAAACTATTACACAATTGCACACGTCTCACATGCTAGCAAAGTAATGCTCAAAATTCTTCAAGCCAGGCTTCAACAGTATGAGAACAGAGAACTTCCAGCTGTGCAAGCTGGATTTAGAAAAGGCAGAGATCAAATAGCCAAAATCCATTGGATTATTGAGAATGCAATGTGTAGATCACAATAAACTCTGAAAGAGATGAGAATACCAGACCACCTGATCTGCCTCTTGAGAAATTTGTATGCAGGTCAGGAAGCAACAGTTAGAACTGGACATGGAACAACAGACTGGTTCCAAATAGCAAAAGGAGTCCGTCAAGGCTGTATATTGTCACCCTGTTTATTTAACTTACATGCAGAGTACATCATGAGAAACGCTGGACTGGAAGAAACACAAGTTGGAATCAAGATTGCTGGGAGAAATATCAATAACCTCAGATATGCAGATGACACCACCCTTATGGCAGAAAGTGAGGAGGAACTAAAAAGCCTCTTGATGAAGGTGAAAGTGGAGAGTGTAAAAGTTGGCTTAAAGCTCAACATTCAGAAAACAAAGATCATGGCATCCGGTCCCATCACTTCATGGGAAATAGATGGGGAAACAGTGGAAACAGTGTCAGACTTTATTTTTTTGGGCTCCAAAATTACTACAGATGGTGGCTGCAGCCATGAAATTAAAAGACGCTTACTCCTTGGAAGGAAAGTTATGACTAACCTAGATCACATATTCAAAAGCAGAGACATTACTTTGCCAACAAAGGTTCGCCTAGTCAAGGCTATGGTCTTTCCTGTGGTCATGTATGGATGTGAGAGCTGGACTGTGAAGAAGGCTGAGCACTGAAGAATTGATGCTTTTGAACTGTGGTGTTGGAGAAGACTCTTGAGAGTCCCTTGGACTGCAAGGAGATCCAACCAGTCCATTCTGAAGGAGATCAGCCCTGGCATTTCTTTGGAAGGAATGATGCAAAAGCTGAAACTCCAGTACTTTGGCCACCTCATGTGAAGAGTTGACTCACTGGAGAAGACTCTGATGCTGGGAGGAATTGAGGGCGGGAGGAGAAGGGGACGACAGAGGATGAGATGACTGGATGGCATCATTGACTCGATGGATGTGAATCTCAGTGATCTCCGGGAGTTGGTGATGGACAGGGAGGCCTGGCGTGCTGCGATTCATGGGGTTGCAAAGAGTCGGACACGACTGAGCGACTGATCTGATCTGATCTGATCTGATGGTTTTTCCAATAGTCATGGATGGATGTGAGAGCTGGACTCTAAAGAAAGCTGAGTGCTGAAGAATTGATGCTTTTGAACTGTGGTGTTGGAGAAGACTCTTGAGAGTCCCTTGGACTGCAAGTAGATTCCAATCAGTCCATACTAAAGGAAATCAGTCCTGAATATTCATTGGAAGGACTGATGTTGAAGCTGAAATGCCAATACTTTGACCACCTGATGTGAAGAACTGACTCAATGGAATAGACTCTGATGCTGAGAAAGATTGAAGGAAGGAGGAAAAAGGGATGACAGAGGATGAGATGGTTGGATGGCATCAATGACTCAACAGACATTTGTTTGAGTAAACTCCGGGAGTTAGTGATGGACAGGGAGGCCTGGCATGCTTCAGTCCATGGGGTTGCAAAGAGTTGGACACGACTGAGTGACTGAACTGAATTGAAGATAGAGGCCAGAGGATCAGAGTCAGAGAAGGGAATATGACCACAAATGCAGAGTGGAAATGGGATCTAAAGCTGCTATACCGCTGGCTTTGAGGATGGAGGAAGACCACAAGCCAAGGAAGATGGAAAGGCAAAGAAACAGTCTCTCCTAAATCTCCAGAAGTAACAGTCTTGTGACATTTTGGTTTTAGCATAGTGAGACTGACTTAGGAATTTTGAAACGTAGAATCATAAGATGATATATTTGTGTTGTTTTAAGCTACTGAGTTTGTGATCATTTTTACAGCAATTTTTCATAAGAAAACTAATAAAGACTTAATGACTCAACAGTAGTAGAAATACTAGTTCCACCATATTAACATACATTCAAAATGATCCTAATAAAAATATCATTAAATTTTTATTTTTTGGAATTAGACAACTTGCGTCCAACTTATGCACTTCATATATATGTGAATAACTGAAAAAAGCAGCAAGAGGAAGCCAGCCATGCCAGAAACAGAAACGTACTATAAAGTCACAGTAATGAAAACGTCGTGGAAATGGATCACATAGCAAACAGACCAATAGAAATAAATAGCATACTGTATTTGTGTTTTTGTTTCTGGCTTACTTCACTCTGTATACAGAAAAAAAACACAAATACAGTAACTAACACAATATATGGAAGGAGCAGAAAGGAAGGGGGAGGGAGTAAGGGGAGAGGGGGAAACGTTTTAGAAAGATGGTAAAAAATAACTCTATTTACGAGACAGCAAAAGAGACACTGTTGGTATAGAACAGACTTTTGGACTCTGGGACCAGGAGAGGGTGGGATGATTGGGGAGAATAGCATTTAAATATGTATAATATCATATCTGAAATGAGTCAGTCCAGGTACGATGCCCTATAACAGATGCCTGGGACTGGAGCACTGGGAAGACCTGGAGGGATGGTGTGGGAAGGGGGGGAAGGGGGAGGGAGGAGGGTTCAGGATGGGGAACACGTGTATACTGGTGGTGGATCCATCTCGATGTATAGTAAAAGCAATACAATATTGTAAAGTTAAGCAAAATTTAAAAAAAAAAAATATTAAAAAAAAAAGAAATAAATAGCACATCAAGAAATAGACCCTAAATAAAATAAATTTAAGAATAAATAGAAGTTATATTTCAAAAAAAGAAATAGACCCAAGTTCATCTAGAAAATTAGTACATGAAAAAGATTTCATTCAAATGACTGGGATAAAAATTATTTTTTAATAAATGATAATGGAACATCTAGTATTTATTCCTCAAAGCATGTATAAAATAAACTCTAAATGAAGTCAAAGTTCTAAATTTAACCTCTTTAAGAACTAAAAGAAAATAAGAGTGAACGCCTTTATAAGCTAAATGTGGAGAAAGACTCCCTAAACTATATCTCAGAATCCAAATAAAATAAATTCACCTACTATATTAGAGTTTTTGCCTGAGCAAAATGAAAAAGAAAAATCAATAAACAAATTTTAAACTAATAAAAACAATTACAAAATGAATCATATGTAAAAAGTTAATCTCCCCAATATGTAAAATATTATTTAATTTCAAGCAAAAAATACCAAAAGTCTTCTTTAAAAAAAAAAAAAAAGATCAGATATGAAGTGAAAGGCATGGACAGATAGTTCACAGGAAAAGATATACAAATGTCCTTTAAATATGAAAAATTGGTCAGATTCACTCAAATTAAAAGAAACCCAAAATAAAACTATATCAAGACATCTTTTCTTACCACCAGATTTCCAAGAATTCAAAACCTTGACAACATTCTGTTAGCAAAGCTGTTGGGAAAGCAACAGTCTCACATATAGCTGGTGGAAGTGCAAAATAGTATAACCTAGTGATTGAGGCACAGAAGGCAATGGCACCCACTCCAGTACTCTTGCCTGGAAAATCCCATGGAAAGAGGAGCCTGGTAGGTTGCAGTCCATGGGTTTGCGAAGAGTCGAACAAGACTGAGCGACTTCACTTTCACTTTTCACTTTCATGCATTGGAGAAGGAAATGGCAACCCACTCCAGTATTCTGGCCTGGAGAATCCCAGGGATGGCAGAGCCTGATGGGCTGCCATCCATTGGGTCGCACAGAGTCGGACACAACAGAAGCGACTTAGCAGCAGCAGCAGCAGCAGCAGTGATTGAGGAATTCACAGTATCAAAAAGAATTGCATATTTCTTAACCCTTTGACTCTGTAATACCATTTCTAAGATTTTATCCTTAAGATAAAACTTTAGATTCACTGTTTAGGTGATGGATGTTAGCTTAACTTATTGTGGTCATTGTTTCGAAAATGTTTCATCTCTCAAATCATTATGCTGTACACCTTAATGTGATATTATCTGTCAATTAGATCTCAGTAAACTTCGGGGGAAAATACACCTCCAGAATTTATATGAACTTTTGGTTCCCACTCTGACTTGTAAGAAGCTTGAAAATATCACTTTCATCCCCACAATAAGAAAAAATGCTGAACAAACTGAAAATAAACAATTTTTCTTAGGTCCATCAAAGAACTGGGGTCAAAGGAGAAACAACTGCCCTGAAAACTGAACAGGAAAACACAGAGAACCACAGCCTACAGGGAGCAGAAACCAGTGCTGGAGCCAGCAACTGGTAGGAAATCAGTTGGAAAACAAACATCACTGACTAATTGCTGGGGACCAAATGTGCACTAGTTTGAGAAAAGTCTTAAAGGCCATCCATAAGGTTGGCTATACTTTCCTGAGTTTTATTTCCAAGAGGCTCATTAGTTCTGAGTGTAGACAAGTGGAGAATAATCCGCTTATATTTCCAGGAAGGGAGGGGGAAATTAACCATTTAAAATACACCCAGTTGTTTTTCTTTTTTCTTAACAAAGCCTTGCCCTCAAGGAAAAATATTTTCTTGGAGCCTAATTGACAGGAGCTTCCCTGGTGGCTCAGAGGGTAAAGAATTCACCTACAATGCAGGAGATCTAGGTTCAATCCACAGGATGGTAAGATCCCCTGGGGAAGGGAATTCTATAGTAAAGTAATTTAGAATTAGGAGTAGAAGGATGTGCGCTCATCTTCTCCTATGAGAACTCCAAAATTGCAACACACTGCTGAACAACCATTGATAGGATAGTGTTGGATACCACCAAAAAAAGATAACCCATATACAAGTGAAAAGGAGAAGCCCCAACAAGACAGTAGGAAGGGTGAAATCACATTTAGAATCAAACCCCATACCTTCTTAGAGACACTTCAGATCAGATCAGTTGCTCAGTCGTGTCCGACTCTGCAACCCCATGAATCGCAGCACGCCAGGCCTCCCTGTCCATCACCAACTCCCAGAGCTCACTCAGACTCAAGTCCATCGAATCAGTGATGCCATCCAACCATCTCATCCTCTGTCATCCCCTTCTCCTCTTGCCCCCAATCCCTCCCAGCATCAGAGTCTTCTCCAATGAGTCAACTCTTTGCATGAGGTGGCCAAAGTACTAGAGTTTCAGCTTTAGCATCATTCCTTCCAAAGAAATCCCAGAGCTGATTTCCTTCAGAATGGACTGGTTGAATCTCCTTGCAGAGACACTTGGAGGGCTCAAATAAAGCCTTGTGCACACCAGGACCCAGAGGTCCCACAGGGACTGAGCCAGACCTGCCTTTGAGTGTTTTTGAGTGTCTCTTGCAGAGGCATGGGTCAGCAGTGGCCTGCTAAGGGGACAGAGGCTCTGGCTGCAGCAGACTTGGGACACACAGCATGTGGCATAAGCCCTCATGGAAGAGGTCGCCATTAGCCCCATCATAGACCTGCCAAGTAGACAACTCACAAACTGCAGAACAATTATACCAAAGAAATCCTCATACTGTTAAGAAAGTTCAAGGACCCACAATGGATTTCCCAATCTGGGGATCCAGCAAAGGGACTGAGAACCCCAGGGAATTTGATTTTTTAGGCCAGTGAGATTTAATTACAGAATTTCCACAGGACTGGGGAAACAGACTCTTACAGGGCACAAACAAAACCCTAGGTGAACCAGGATCCAGGAGAAATGAGCAGTGTCCCCACAAGAGATTGAGCCAGACTTGCTTGTGAGTGTCTAGGAGTCTCCAGTGGAGGCATGGGCCTCAGGACAAACAACAGGGAGGGAACACAGTCCCATGAATCAACAGAAAATTGGATTAAAGATTTACTGAGCATGGCCACACCCATCAGAACAAGACAATCAGTCTCTCCTATCAGGAAGCTTCCACCAGCCTCTTATTCTTATTCATCAGAGGGAAGAAAGAATGAAAACCACAGTCACAGAAAACTAACCAAACCGATCACATGGACCACAGCCTTGTCTAACTCAGTGAAATTATGAGTCATGCCATATAGGGCCACCCAAGATAGACAGGTCATGGTGGAGAGTTCCAATAAAACATGGTGCACTGGAGAAGGGAATGGCAAACCACTTCAGTAGTCTTGCCTTTAGAACCCCATGAACAGTATGAAAAAGCAAAAAGATACCATACTGAAAGATGAACTCCCACTAGGTGCCCAATATGAAGAATGGAGAAATAACTCCAGAAAGAATGAAGAAACAGAGCCAAAGCAAAAACAATGCCCAGTTGTGGATGTGACTGGTGATGGAAGTAAAGTCTGATGCTGTAAAGAACAATAATGTATAGGATACTGGAATGTTAGGCCCATAAATCAAGGTAAATAGGAAGTGGTCAAAAAAGGAGTTGGCAAGAATGAATATTGACATTTTAGGAATCGGTGAACTAAAATGGACTGGAATGGGTGGATTTAATTCAGATGACCATTGTATAAGAAATCCAACAGAAAAAAAATGGAGTATCCCTCATAGTCAGATCAGATCAGATCAGATCAGTCGCTCAGTCGTGTCCGACTCTTTGCGACCCCATGAATCGCAGCACGCCAGACCTCCCTGTCCATCACCAACTCCCACAGGTCACTCAGACTCACATCCATTGAGTCAGTGATGCCATCCAGCCATCTCATCCTCTGTCGTCCCCTTCTCCTCCTGCCCTCAATCCCTCCCAGCATCAGAGTCTTTTCCAATGAGTCAACTCTTCGCATGAGGTGGCCAAAGTACTGGAGTTTCAGCTTTAGCATCATTCCTTCCAAAGAAATCCCAGGGCTGATCTCCTTCAGAATGGACCGGTTGGATCTCCTTGCAGTCCAAGGGACTCTCAAGAGTCTTCTCCAACACCACAGTTCAAAAGCATCAATTCTTCAGCGCTCAGCCTTCTTCACAGTCCAGCTCTCACATCCATACATGACCACAGGAAAGACCATAGCCTTGACCAGGCGAACCTTTGTTGGCAAATAGTCAACAAGAGTCCAAAATGCAGTACCTGGGTGCAATCTCAAAAATGACAGAGAATGATCTCTGTTCATTTCCAAGGAAAACAGTTCAATATCACAGTAATCCAAGTCTATGCCCCAACCACTAATGCTGAAGAAGCTGAAGTTGAATGGTTCTATGATTACCTACAAGACCTTCTAGAACTAACACCAAAAAGATGTCCTTTTCATCACAGAGGACTGCAATGCAAAAATAGGAAGTCAAGAGATACATGGAGTAACAGGCAAATTTGGCCTTCGAGTACAAAATGAAGCATGGCAAAGGCTAACAGACTTTTGCCAAGAGAACACACTGATCACAGCAGACACTCTTCCAACAACACAAGAGAAGACTCTACACATGGACATCACCAGATGGTCAATACTGAAATCAGAGTGATTATATTCTTTGCAGCCAAAGTTTGAGAAGCTCTATACAATCAGCAAAAACAAGACCAGGAGCTGACTGTGGCTCAGATCATGAGCTACTTATTGCCAAATTCAGACTTAAATTGAAGAAAGTAGGGAAAACCACTAGACCATTCAGGTCTGACTTAAATCAAATCCTTTACAATTATACAGTGGAAGTGACAAATAGATTCAAGGGATTACATCTGAAGTTCCTTATTGCCAAATTCAGACTTAAATTGAAGAAAGTAGGGAAAAACATTAGACTATTCAGGTATGACTTAAATCAAATCCTTTACAATTATACAGCGGAAGTGACAAATAGATTCAAGGGATTACATCTGATAGAATGCCTGAAGAAATATGGACCGAGTTTCATGATATTGTGCAGGAGGCACTGATCAAGACCATCCCAAGAAAAAGAAATGGAAAAAAGGAAAAATGATTATCCAAGGAGACCTTACAAATATTTGAGAAAAGAAGAGAGGTGAAAGGCAAAGGAGAAAAGAAAGGATATACCTGTCTAAATGCACAGTTCCAAAGAAGAGCAAGGAGAGATAAAAAAAGACTTCCTCAGTGATCATGCAAAGAAATAGAGGAAAACAATAGAATAGGAAAGACTAGAGATCTCTTCAAGGAAATTAGAGATACCAAGGGAACATTTCATGCAAAGATGGGCATAATAAAGGACAGTAACTGTATGGACCTAACAGAAGCAGAACATATTAGGAAAAGGTGGCAAGAATACACAGAAAAATGATACAAAAAAGATCTTAATGACCCAGATAAACAAGATGGTGGTTATCTAGAGCCAGAAAGCCTGGAGTGTGAAGTCAAGTGGGCCTTAGAAAACATCACTATGAACAAAGCTAGTGGAGGTGATGGAATTCCAGCTAAGCTATTTCCAGTCCTTAAAGTTGATGCTGTTAAAGTGATGCACTCAATATACCAGTAATTCTGGAAAACTCAGCAGTGACCACAGTTCTGGAAAAGGTCAGTTTTCATTCCAATCCCAAAGAAAGACAATGCCAAAGAATGTTCAGACTATCGCACAACTGCACTCATCCCACATGCTAGCAAAGTAATGCTCAAAATTCTCCAAGCCAGGCTTCAACAGTATGAGAACAGAGAGCTTCCAGTTGTTCAAGCTGGATTTAGAAAAGGCAGAGGAACCAGAGATCAAATTGTCAACATCCAATGGATCATCAAAATAGCAAGAGAGTTCCAGAAAAATATCTACTGCTGCTTTATTGACTAAATAAAGTCACTGAATATTTCCCAGGTGGCTCAGACAGTAAAGAGTCTGCCTACAATGCAGGAGACCTGGGTTGTGAAGATCTCCTAGAGAAGGAAATGGCAACCCACTCCAGTATTCTTGCCTGGAAAATTCCAAGGACGGAGGAGCCTGGTAGGCTACAGTCCATGGGGTCGCAAAGAGCTGGACATGACTGAACAACGTTACTTTCTGCTTTTTGACTATGCCAAAGCCTTTGACTGTGTGGATCACAAAAACCATGGAAAATTCTTTCAGAGTTGGGAATACTAGACCACCTCACCTGCCTCCTGAGAAATCTGTATGCAGGTCAGGAAGCAACAGGTAGAACCAGACATGGAAAAATAGACTGGTTCCAAATTGGGAAAGGAGTAAGTCAAGGCTGTATATTGTCACTCTGCTTATTTATCCTATATGCAGAGTACATCATGAGAAATGCTGGGCTGGATGAGCACAAGCAGGAATCAAGATTGTTAGGAGAAATATCAATAACCTCAGATATGCAGATGACACCACCCTTATGGCAGAAAGTGAAGAAGAACTAAAGAGCCTCCTGATGAAAATGAAAGAGGAGAGTGAAAAAGCTGGCTTAAAACTCCACATTCAAAAAACTAAGATCATGGCACTCAGTCACATCACTTCATGGCAGATAGATGGGGAAACAGTGGAAACAGTGACAGACTTTAATTTTGGGGGCTCCCAAATCACTGCAGATGGTGACTGCAGCCATGAAATTAAAAGGTGTTTGCTCTCTGGAAGAAAAGCTGTGACAAACCTAGACAGAATATTAAAAAGCAGAGATATTACTTTGCCAACAATGTCTGTCTAATCAAAGCTATGGTTTTTCCAGTAGTCATGTATGGATGTGAGAGTTGGACCATAAAGAAAGCTGAGAGGCAAAGAATTGATGCTTTTGAACTGTGATGTTGGAGAAGATGCTTCAAAGTCCCTTGGACTGCAAGGAAATCAAACCAGTCAATCTTGAAGGAAATCAGTCCTGAATATTCATTGGAAGGACTGAGGCTGAGGCTGAAGCTCCAATAACTTTGGCCACCTGATGCAAGGAACTGACTCATTTGAAAAGACCCTGATGCTGGAAAAGATTGAAGGCAGGAGGAGAAGTGGACGACAGAGGATGAGATGGTTGGATGGCATCATCGACTTGATGGACATGAGTTTGAGCAAGCTCTGGGAATTGGTGATGGACAGGGAAGCTTGGCGTGCTGCAGTCCATGGGGTTGCAAAGAGTTAGACATGACTGAACTGAACTGAACTGAACTGAATTGACAGGAAGTAAGGGAAGTGCCCAAATTCAGCATCCTGTGTCCTTCATGTTCTACCTAAATGTAGGGAAAAGAGAATAAACTGAGAAACACTTATGAAGGCCCCTGCTGCTAAGTCACTTCAGTCATGTCCGACTCTGTGTGACCCCATAGACGGCAGCCCATCAGGCTCCACCGTCCCTGGGATTCTCCAGGCAAGAACACTGAAGCAGGTTGCCATTTCCTTCTCCAATGTATGAAGGTGAAAAGTGAAAGTGAAGCACTCAGTCGTGTCCGACTCTTAGCGACCCCATGGACTGCAGCCCACCAGGCTCCTCTGTCCATGGGATTTTCCAGGCAAGATTACTGCAGTGGGGTGCCATTGCCTTCTCCGTATGAAAGCCCCAGCCTTGGGCAAAGACTCACTAAAAGACTGAGACCTTATCATAGGATTATAGAAAAATTTCCCTCTTTCCCTTCCACCTCTTCACCACTCCATCAATAGGTCTACCATATAACATCAGGGGAATAAAACTGGAATAACTGAAAGTCTCTGATATTAGTTAAGAAGAAGTCTCTAGGGAAACCCAAAGACAATGGAAGAGACAAAAGTAGGACACCAGGGGAAGCTTTAGCCTTTGACACCCACAGCCACAGCAAATAGTAAACACAGCCTAACCCTTAGCCTGATAAACATAAAACCTCATACTAATGGACTGTTTATATCAGTTTCTTTTACTTAATAGAGGATGCCCAACTTTCAACAACAATAGAAAAGAATGAGAAAAGGGAAAAGCTTGCTAAAAAGGAAAGCACACCCTCTGAAGAGACAGAGCAAGCATCAGAACCAGACTCAGATATGGCAGATTTTGGAATTAATCAACCAGGAAGCTAAAATAACTATGATTAATACATTAAGAGCTCTAAAGGGAAAAGTGGACCACATGTAAGAACAGATGGGCTGCGTAAGCAGAGAGATGGAAACTCTAAGAAAGAATCAAAAGGAAATGCTAGAAATCAACAACACAGTAAAAGGAACGAAGAATGCCTTTGATGGGCTCCTCAGTAGACTGGACACAGCTAAGGAGAGAATCAGTGATCTTGAATATATTCCACCAGAAACTTCCCAAATGGAAAGACAAAGTATTTAAAAGAAAAAAAAAAAAAAACAGGATAAGCCCAGAACTATGGGGAGACAATTACTAAAGTATAACATATGGATGAAAATGCCAGGAGAAGAAACAGAGAAAGGAACAGAAGACATCAGATAAGATCAGATCAGTTGCTCAGTCATGTCCAACTCTTTGCAACCCCATGAATCACAGCACGCCAGACCTCCCTGTCCATCACCAACTCCCAGAGTTCACTCAGACTCATGTCCATCGAGTCAGTGATGCCATCCAGCCATCTCATCCTCTGTCGTCCCCTTCTCCTCCTGCCCCCAATCCCTCCCAGCATCAGAGTCTTTTCCAATGAGTCAACTCTTCTCATGAGGTGGCCAAAGTACTAGAGTTTCAGCTTTAGCATCATTCCTTCCAAAGAAATCCCAGGGCTGATCTCCTTCAGAATGGACTGGTTGGATCTCCTTGCAGTCCAAGGGACTCTCAAGAGTCTTCTCCAACACCACAGTTCAAAAGCATCAATTCTTCGGCGCTCAGCCTTCTTCACAGTCCAGCTCTCACATCCATACATGACCACAGGAAAAACCATAGCCTCGATTAGACGAACCTTTGTTGGCAAAGTACAAATACAAAACAACATATAAACATGGCCACTCACTGAAGCACTATATGTAGCAGCAAAATATTGGAAGCAACCAAAATGTCTGTCTATAAAAGACTGGATAAATAAACTATGATTTATCCCTTGATGGTGCAGTGCTACATAGCAATAAGAAAAAATGGGGAAAATCTCCATGAGCTGATATGGAGAGAGTTCTGGAATATGCTATTATATTTTTAATTTTAAAAATAATTTAGATTTTATTTAAAAAGCACAAACATATATTTAAATAATTTATATCTTTATATAATTGTATTATATATTATTCATAGCTTCAGTTCAGTTCAGTCGCTCAGTCGTGTCTGACTCTTTGCGACCCCGTGAATGGCAGCATGCCAGGCCTCCCTGTCCATCAGCAACTCCCAGAGTTTACCCAAACTCGTGTCCATCGAGTCGATGATGCCATCCAGCCATCTCATCCTCTGTCGTCCCCTTCTCCTCCTGCCCCCAATCCCTCCCAGCATCAGTGTCTTTTCCAATGAGTCAAATCTTCACATCAGGTGGCCAAAGTATTGGAGTTTCAGCCTCAGCATCAGTCCTTCCAATAAACACCCAGGACTGATCTCCTTTAGGATGGATTGGTTGGACCTCCTTGCAGTCCAAGGGACTCTCAAGAGTCTTCTCCAATACCACAGTTAAAAAACATCAATTCTTCGTCGATCAGCCTTCTTCACAGTCCAACTCTCACATCCATACATGATCACTGGAAAAACCATAGTCTTGACTAGACGGACCTTTGTTGGCAAAGTAATGTCTCTGCTTTCAAATATGCTATCTACGTTGGACATAACTTTCCTTCCAAGGAGTAAGCGTCTTTTAATTTCATGGCTGAAGTCACCATCTGCAGTGATTTTGGAGCCCAGAAAAATAAAGTCTGACACGGTTTCCACTGTTTCCCCATCTATTTGCCGTGAAGTGATGGGACCAGTTGCCATGATCTTAGTTTTCTGAATGTTGAGCTTTAAGCCAACTTTTTCACTCTCCTCTTTCACTTTCATCAAGAGGTTTTTTAGTTCCTCTTCACTTTCTGCCATAAGGGTGGTGTCATCTGCGTATCTGAGGTTATTGATATTTCTCCTGGAAATCTTAATTTCAGCTTGTGCTTCTTCCAGCCCAGCGTTTCTCATGATGTACTCTGCATATAAGTTAAATAAGCTATAGGTATACAAATAGATATAGATATTGGGATATTATTTTTTGTAACAAAGAAGGGCTGATTTTTACAAAAAGAAACACAAGAAAAATGAATTAGAAACAAATAAAAGTTGTTATCTTCCTGGATGAGTGAGAAAGGGGAGGAAAAGTTGGGAACAGAATTAAGACTTTGCTAAATGCAACTTTTGCATGATTTTGACTATTGAGCCATGTAACACTTTTACATTCAAAAGTAAAATAACATAAAAAAAAAAAAAGATGAAAAAACTGGATATTCAAAGTGAATGCAAACAGGAATGGATAAATCTAACAAAATATTGCAAACAACCTAATTGCCTGCCCACAAAAGACTGGATTAAAAAATTGTGATTTATCCTGTCATAGTATAGCACTATTTAGCAGTAACATGACCACACACGACCACACACAGAAAAAAGAATTTTTGAAGTAGCTCTGGAATATAGCACTTTGGTTGTATACACCTTGTGGAACATATTGTGAGGTTTTTAAAGAAGCAAAAATACCTGAACATTATTTCATAAGTTTGCTATTAGAGGTGGTGTTGGTGTAGTAAGTCTGAAACTCTTTACTGTACATAGTGAATATACAAATGAATAAATATAGCTATGTTTTGGGGGATGAGGTTCTTACTATGGACAAGAGAATCATACATGGAATAAGGGAAAGGGGGTGATGTTTCATTTCCACTGTAGATATCAATATAAACTCAGAATTTTGTTCTGTCTACTGAAGGGGCCTAAAGAAATGACAGCGTATTAAATGATAACCTCAGAGAAGTTTCATTTCCATGCCTAGTTCTCTACTCCATTCCCACCCACTTCCCATAAGTGATCATTTCCTTTTGTTTCTGATTCATCCTTATTTAGTTTCTTTTTGCAAAATAAGCAAAGACACATATAAGTATACAAAATATTCTCCTTTCTTACACAGAAGGTGGCATATAATAAAACTGCATGCCCAGAACTTGACTTTTAAATACCAGTCCTCACTAAAAGAAACTACTTCTTAAAGAAATGACCAATTCCAGATCTGAGGTGTAAAAGTTACAAAGTGAACTTAGAACACTCTTTGTGCCTGAAAGTAAGGGAGACAAAGACTTAAGGGGATATATACAAAGGACATAGAAGCAGGCTTGAAAGAGCTCTGATTAGAAAAATGTTGGATAATTTGAACATCAAAATTACTAGTGAAGGTAATAGGCCTTAATACATTGAATTTAAAAATCCATAAATTCAGAGTGATACTCAAAAAAGAGATAGAAAAGGTGAAGGAGGTGAAGAATAAAGTTCTTTATGGAAGCATGCCATCTAAGAAAGACAGAAAGGATGAGAATTAGAAAAATCAGGATTTTGCAGTCATTGATATAATAATTGCTTCTCACAAGGATTGTCAGTGGATGCTAAAACCACCGAGTTAAAGGTTATTGGGGCACAGCATATTTAGAAGACTTCAAAGTCTCACTTACTCCTCATCCCCCACCCTTACACCTCAGTTTTACTTCTTATGTATAAAGCTAATGAACTACCTCTAAAATAAAAAAGATCTGGAACACACCACCTTACCCAAATGATCAAATTTAGGAACACCAATAGTAAAACTATCTGATGTTATATGCCTCCTTATGTGATGCATGCAAAGTACAAAACATCAATCATGCAGTATTTTTGTTAAATATATATTGAATATATATATGCACATATATATTCAATATATATTTTGTATTCAATATGTATCTATCATGGAAACAATGACAGAGTTTATTTTCTTGTGCTCCAAAATCACTGCAGATAGTAACTTCAGCCATGAAATTAAAAGATGCTTGCTCCTTGAAAGGAAAATTATGACAAATCTAAAAAGCATATTAAAAATCAGAGACATTACATTGCCAACAAAGGTCCATCTAGTCAAAGCTACAGCTTTTCCAGTAATCATGTATTGATGTGAGAGTTGGACCATAAAGAAAGCTGAGTGCCGAAGAAATGATGCTTTTGAACTGTGGTGTTGGAGAAGACTCTTGGGAGCCCCTTGGACTGCAAGGAGATCAAACTAGTCAATCCTAAAGGAAATCTGTCCTGAATATTCATTGAAAGGACTGGTGCTGAAGCTGAAGCTCCAATACTTTGGCCACCTGATGCAAAGAGCCAACTCGTTAGAAAAGACCCTGATGCTGGGAAAGATTGAAGGCAGGAGGAGAAGGGGAAGACAGAGGATGAGATGGGTGGATGGCATTACCAACTTAATGGACATGAGTTTGAGCAAGCTCTGAGAGATGGGATGGACAGGGAAGCCTGGCATGCGGCAGTCCCTGGGGTCACAAAAGTTGGACACAACTGAGTGGCTGAACAACGATGACAGTGCATATATATATATACACACACATATACATATATTCTTGCTAAATATATAGATTGAAAATGTATATATACTAAACTAAATATATATATATATATATACATATATGCACACTCAACCCAAGTTTCAGCATGAGGAAATAATCATACAAATTCAGATTGAGACACTCTACCAAAAAACTAGCTTAAATTCTTTAAATTGTTAATGTCAAAATACACATATACACACACAGAGGTGGGGCAGTGTTCTAGATGAAAAAAGACTGAAGACAAAGGATAACCACATTTAGAACCTGACCCCTGATTGGATTTGGTATTGGGGAAGGAGCAACAGCTCTAATGGAATTGTCCAAATCAATTAGAGTAAGTTGAAAATGGGCTATACATCAAATAGTATTATTGTATTAACATAAAATCTTTTGGGTGTAATAATGGTGTTGTGGTCATATAGGAAAATAGTCTTATTCTTAGAAGAATCATGCTGATAGTTTAGCAATGAAATGTCAAGTTGTCTGCAACTTATTTGCCAGTGATTGATAAATAAGAATATATGTGCATATAGTGAAAGATACCGAGGAAGCTAAATAAAGCAAGAGTGAGAGGAAGAAAGCAAGTACAAATATGGCAAAATATCAGCAACTGAGAAATGTAATATGAGTATATATTGATGTTCTTGCAATTTTCCCTAGATTGGAAATTTTTCAAAACAAAATCTTAAGAAAATATAGAAAAGTTAGAAATAGTTTGTATAGTTGTAAATGAGTAAAAACAGGAAATATAAATATATTGTATGCATGATTTATAACTATAACCATGTAAATTGCCTCTACTGTAAATAACTGAGTAGTGGAACTATAGCTAGATATGATGGCAAAATTACAAAAATAAAAAAAATAATAAAATGTTGCATAATTTTGAGTATTAAGAAAAATGTGTACAATTTTAATAAAGGAAATTCAATTTTCTCTTATCTCCACTAATAAAACATTGAAAAATGTAAAAACTATCATTTGAGGCTTTTAGTTCAATACAGAGGATTTAATATATGCATTTACCTCTGCTCTTCTCCAGATTCCAGATTTATTTTATTTCAGTTTTTCAAATGAGCCTGTTGAGGTCTTAACCTAGAGAGTAAACTACAATAACAAAATTCTGAAAGCTAAAAAATGGATGGACAGGTAGTTCTTGACTCAGCAGTTGAGAAGTCATTGCATCCCAAAACTTTGTGATGGGAAAGCCACAAAGCAACTCCACTTATGCTGTAGAACCCATAAAAGAGGCTTAGAAATGAGCAACACCAGGTATTTTGGGAAGTAGGGAGTGAAACTGGCTTAAAAAGAGGAGCAATGGCTACATGTCTATTTTAAAAAGTTGAATCTCTTTTGCAACTCTTATTAATAGTAGCCATGAGTCTGTTTCTTCCCCGTAAACTGGATGTTTATTCTCTGGAAACCATAAAACAGTCATGCCAAGGGTAAAAGTACCATACTGAAAACAGAGCAGTTAAACAAAAATTTATATCAGACTATTGAGAACTAGCCTCCAACTTTCTTTTTCCACTCACCTTCCCATAAGCTGGAAGCCAAGTATTTAACCACCAAACAAGGAATTTGAAGTCTATGCTAATATGAACAGTCCCCAAAGACATTTAAATATAGTGACACAGGGGGTCCCCTGTGCTACCGTCCAACAGATCACCCTAACAAAAGAATTATAGTTGACAAGTTCCACCACGTAAGCAAAGTGATCCAGGCCTAGATATAAGCAACCAAGGATCATGAACATCTGAGAAAATATTTAATGTGAAAAAAGGAGATCAAAAGAACAGACGGACAAGGGAGGGGATGACTAAGGAAACAACCAATTCAAGACTACAAACCTTAATTTAAAGAACTATCCTTAAGCTCCTCAGAAAAATAGCAACTGTATTGTATCCATGAGACAAGAATAGAAGGCTCAAAGAAAGGAACATATGAAAAAATTTTAAACTCAATAGAAGTAAAAGATACAATTGAGGGGGAAAAAAAAAAAAAACCAAACCAGAAATCAGAACACAAAGGCAAATAGAAAATAGGAAGGGAAAAATATAAGAAAACTGGAGAATTAATCCAGCATTCAGAAAATGGACTTTCAAAGATGACAGAGGGCAGGAAATCATTAAGAGTAAGAAAAATTTCCAGAATTTAAGGTTTTGAATTTCCAATTAGCATTCAAACCTCCTAGTATTTCTCTCAACTTAAAAAAATAGATAAGCTTAACTCCACCTCCTCTACAGTCACCATCTCATTTCTCTCTACAGTTAAACTATTTGAAAGAGCTGATTTAACAGGTTCTGATTTCTCCTTGCTTATCTTCCCTTGGGTGCACCCAATCAGAGCTTTGGCTCCACAGCTCTACTGAAACTGATTTTTCTCAAGAACAGCCATGACTTTCAAGTGGCTCAATCCAGTGGCCAACTTTCTAGGCTTTACCACCCACTCCAGATCTGTGACTCCTCAAATCTTGCCTGACTCTTCTAATGACACCTTCCTCTTTGCTGTTGCTCAGAAAAAGAAATTGTCTCCAATTTCTTATCACTCAGTTGTTATCAACTGAATCAATTTCCCTACCCCTCAGAATTCCTTTTCCATCCTCCCCATGTTATTGTTCTCCATAGCATTTTCCATGATGTAGCACACCAGCTGTTTTACTGTTTTTATGATCTTCCCCTGTTGGTAGAACGGACGCTCCCTGAAGGCTAGGAGTTTTCTCTGTTTTGTTTTCTGTTGTGTCACCAGCATAGAGAACAGTGCCTAGAGCGTAGGGAGCACGCAATCAATACTTGGGGGATGAATTACTGAATAAATGATTGCTCACTGAGTGCACAGCACAAAGGATGGAAGTAGATCTATGCTAAAAGTATGATGAGGAGGACAGGGGAAAACTCCCATAGAGAAAAAAACAGGTCATTTATAAAGGATAGAGAATCAGAATGGCATCGGTTTTTCAACGGTCATTGTTGTTGTTCAGTCACTAAGTCATGCCCTACTTTTTGTGATCCCATGGACTCCAGCATGCCAGGCTTCCTTTTCCTTCATTATCTCCCAGAGTTTGCTCAAATTCATGTCCACTGAGTCGGTGATGCCATCCAACCATCTCATCCTCTTCTGCCCTCTTCTCAGAAGGTAAATACAATGGCGTAATTTCTTCAAAACTCCTAAAAAATTCCTTTCTAGAAATTTATACACAAACTGTCAATTAAATGTATATGTGCACTAAATACACTCACAGACATGCCTTAAGGCCTTGCTACCTGTTATCCTCTCTATGTGAAACACTCTTCCCCCTAATACCTTTATGGTTAATTGCTACACCTCCTTCAAGTCTTTGTCAGCTTCTCAACATGGCTACCCTGAGTACCTCTAGCTCTGTCTTAGTGCCCCTGATCCCAATACTCCTCTAAGATTCAGACAAGAGGGTCTCTGACCTGGGTGCAGATTTTGTAGGGCCTTTGGCATCGCAAATACACACACACACTCAGACACACACACGCGCACAATTATTAAAGACTGTATGCACACCTCTGTCAGTTGGAATCTGGCCCAGTTGGCCCAGCACTCTATCTGACTGTAAATGCCCACGCTCAAGACGAATACCATTCAGGCCCCAGAAAAATGCATTTCTCCATCTCTTTCTTGCTGTCCTTGAAATAAAAGGAATCTGAATACATGAAGTTCTGTGGACAGGGCCACTGCCAGCATCAAAGAGGAACACTGCTTTGGAGTTTAGGGAGGATTTGAGCTGCAGACACACTGAAACAAGAAACAAATTAATTAACTTGTCAAATCTTTTCTCTCAGATACCATGAATGCAGAAGATTCTTACATAAGAAAGCAATATTTTCTAGCACAAGAGTCTGTTACTTTATTTGAATTTCAATTTTGTGGTTCTAAGGTACTCACAAACTCAAGAGAAACCCACAGTAGTTGCATATGACAGCTGAAGAATATTTTGCAAAATGAAATGATCCATACTGCTCTTAAATTGGTCTATATCTGCTGCTGCTGCTAAGTTGCTTCAGTCGTGTCCGACTCAGTGTAACCCTATAGATGGCAGCCCACCAGGCTCCCTCATCCCTGGAATTCTCCAGGCGAGAACATTGGAGTGGGTTGCCATTTCCTTCTCCAAAGCATAAAAGTGAAAAGTCAAAGTGAAGTCGCTCAGTCGTGTCTGACTCTTAGCGACCCCATGGACTACAGCCCACCAGACTCCTCCATCCATGGGATTTTCCAGGTCTATATCTAGGTCTAGACAAAACATAAATCAGGTGTGATGCTAGTTAAAGGGTTCTCATCTGGTCTCTTACTTCAGGTTCCACAGATTTTAGGAGCAGAACTGATTCTCTCTGCCCTTTTCTACTTTTTCTTTCTCCTTTGCACTTACCATTTCATATATTAATAATTGACATATTTGTTATGTTTGCTTTTGCCATTAGATTCTCTCTGCTAGAATATAAGGTCCTCAAAGGCAAGAATCTTAGAATATTACTCACTGATGAGTCTCAATACCTAGAATACCTTAAAACATATTTTTTTGGTAGAATTCTTAATAAATGCTCAGTGAAATTGAATTTGTGTGTGAATGAATAGCTTAATTCTGTGTGTTTTCTTTCAAGAAGCAACTGGAGCACGTGCACCCCTACACAAGGGCTGCATCATGGCAAGACATAGAGTTCAGAACCCAAGGATTGTATATAAGATGGATTCAAAGGGCCTTTCCAGGCTGGTGAGGAAAGAAAAGCCCACCAGCTCTGCAAAAGACAGAAGGCTAACCAGTCCACACTGAAGCATCTCACAAGACTCCCAAGAGATACGAAGACGAAACTGACTCAATGACTAAGATGGTGGAATCTATCAAAAAGAAATGTATGTTACTGAGGAAGTACTTGACATTGAAGTATTTGACAATAACAGGGAAAAACAAACAAGCAAGAGAATTATTAACTCCAGGGAAAAACACATCTGACAGAAGAGGAAAAGTTGGCACAGAGTACCACAAGACCTATAACAGTCATAACGCAAGCTCAGAGCATCCGTAGGAGCATGTCATGGGGAGACCAGGGAGGAAGGCAACCAACCTTCATATTCTATAAGGGAATTATGCTTAAAACAGAAAGCTCAAGAAGCAGTAATATAAGAAATGTATTTGGTGATCTGGAGATAAATACCCAAAGAATCGGCTAAGCGACTAGAGATTGTTTCCGGAAAGAGGGAAATGGAGGGATTGGTGTGGGGGAGGATTTCAGTTTTTCATAATTAGCCTGGAGGAACAACTGTTTCTCTCAACTATATACATAGGAGACTTTGATTTAAAAAATGAAAACCGTTCAACACAAGCCAAGCAAATCACACGGGCATGTAGAGACATATAGATGTACATGGATCAAGAGCAGGCGTGCATGCCAACCACAGACAGCAGCCACTTTCCTCTTAGAGAAGGGAGTGAGATGTGGGCGTGGGAGGAAGGTGGATGGGGAGGACGTGGATGACTCATGTTTTGCTCCATTTACTTCAATATTGTTTTTCATCTCAATGAGAACGCACTCATGAGAAATCAAACAAAAAGATACAATAGATGTGGGCAGAAAGAATGGCATTTTGAAAAATATCAAGCTAACAGTTAATCTGGGGCAGCCTCTTATCTAACTGTAAGTTGAAATAGGAGACAGAAGAGGGGAAGAAGGAAGAATGTTCAGTGGAGATTAGAAAATGAGAACTGGAGTTCTCCAGGGACTAGCACCTGGAAGAGGACTTTCAACCCTGAACAGAAACAGGAAACTTCTATAGAGGCACGGTGCTTCTGCAGAGAGCCTGGTACTCAGGCTGTATTTTAGATGGAAACCAAAATCATTCCCTCCCAGGCAAATCCAACAGCAAAGCAATCTCCCTCCCCACCCTATCCCAATCTCCAGAATTTAGGTTTGCCTCACTCTGTGGGTTGGGTTTTTTCTAAAGCAAGGAAAGAGTGCTTTCCTAGGAATAAGCTGTCTGATGTCTGCTTCCTGCCCTCTGGCCAGCCTCACAGATGGGCTACTCTGGCCAGCAGCCACCCAGTGCTGCCCTTGAGTGTTCTCAGCCCACTCGGCCCCGGCCTGCTCCCCTACCAGAGGCCCCCGGGAGCCGTAATGTCGTGGGCCATTACAGCAGAACATTGCCTCTGCTGCAGGGGCAGCTGGCTCGCCCCTGGAGAGCTGGGCCTTGGCAGATGTTACACCTCCCTCCCCACCCTCACCAATGAGCAAAGGGACAATGGCTCCTACCAGATAGGTCAGGGCTATCCGGCAGGCCAGCAGGAGGCCCGAGAGGTGGTACTTTCACCTAAAAGAGCACTTCTTACAAAACAGTAGGTCGGAAAAGAGAACAATATGATTTGTGGGTTTTGCCTGATTTTTGTTTGAGATGGGGAGACAGAGGAGGAAAAGGAACTATCAAATCACAACAAATTGTTATCCATCTAGGCCTGCATTAAGCCTTGCTAATTTCATGTATGGACTCAATCAACCCTAATTGAGAACTAGTGTCATAATAGTGAACATTTGTTGAACTGTATACTGTCTCATGCTGAGTCTCCCTATCTGTTATCTCAGCTAATTATCACAAACTTATGAATTAGGATGTTGCAATCATCCTAATTTTATAGAAAAGGGCATGAGACTTGGGTTAAAATAACTGGCCCAAGATGACACAGACTGAGTGCCAGGACTGACCCATTTGTCCCCGGTTTTTGGATATATACCCTACCACCTCCCATACGTTAGACGCCAAGTTTTGAGCTAGACACTCTGTGTCAACTAGAAAAGCTTATGTTTACTTTAGACTGTTGTCTTTCCAGACCGTTCGGGTTTGAGGACAATGAAGCTAAGTATACATGGCTGAGATTGGGGAAGAAGAAAGGCACTGGTTTGCTGATAGCTCAGGTGGACTTAGGGCAAAAGGATGAGTCCAGACTCTTCTCACTGGTGGAATAGGAAATCCATTAACTGCATGCTAGTCCCTCATTGCTTTAGGAACCATGCCAGTCTGAGCACGTCAGAAGCTGGCCTCAGCCCCCACAGCGGGGCAAGGTAAGGGCAGGGAGAAGCAGCGGATGGGAGAGGTTGAAATGGTCAGGGAGAGAGAAGAGAGTCTTAGAGGGTTAGTCAGAGAAGGTTACCTGAGATGCTATCAGAGCCACTGAAAACTTTTGAGTAGGGCAGAGTCATGATTTAAATTGCTTTTGCCTATCAACTCTTCATGTATAGCATTTGTATGCAGAATGAACTGGAACAAGAAAAGATGGGAATTAAGGAAGAAGTTCAAAGGGTCATGAAGCCATTCTTCTAAGCCTTACAAACCTCATGGCTATGAAAATCATGGAAATGACATTTAAAATGATCAAAACAACCTTGCAAAGGAAGGAGAACCCCAGCTTCCACCACCTTCTAAGAGATGCCCTCTGAACTGCCTCCTTGCCAGCTTCCTTCTTCATTCCGTCGCTCCTCCTGCAGGAGAGTTCTCCATTGACCGTGACCGCAGAGGGGGCCAAAGGCCAAGGAGGATTTCTGTTCTGTGTGGACGGCTCTGCGATTGCCCAGTGCCAGCAATACACACGCAGTTCTGTGTAGAGAGGAGTTTGCATTGAATTTGGTAGAAAGGAAACTCAAAAAAACCTCTGTCGGAAATGACAGCTCTTGACAAGATGAAAGGAGGTGTCTTGCTCAGATCTTCACTTAAAACAATCTGGAGTTCCATTAGTATTCATGGAGGAGAGGCAGCGTGGAACAAGTGCAGCCCCATGAATAAAATTAAAACGGGTATTGACTCTCTGCGCAGAAGGAGGGTGGGAGGGGGCTGCTGGGAGCTGGCTGGGCTTCCACAGCCTTGATATTTAGTAGCCAGATGGGACCCATTCAAGGCACTGCATGTACATTTCAATCGGGCAATTTATCACTGTCAACAATTGCCCATCACCGTGCCTTTCAGCCAGTCACATCCACCTTCTGACTTTCGGGAGTGAACTCGGCCTTGGGTACCTCCTTTGTTCTTCACACCATCATGACGTGCACTCTGTCCAGGTGCTGCCTCCAGCCGGCTCCTGACTCAAGGCTCCATTCTACGTTTTGATTCTTACCTTGATCTTTGGGGTCCTTGCTGGAATTTTTTCTCACTAATTCTGATGCCTGTCTCTTCTGTTTCACATGTTTTTCCTTCCCCATCCTGCCACCCGTTTTGCTCCAGAGCACAGAATACCCAGGCCTGGTCTCTCCACTGAGCTCCAATCCTCAGCTCCAGCCCCACTTGCTTCAGGTACCTTAAGCTAAGGCTTTCTGTACAAGTGAGCAGTAAGGTAGGGTCATCTTCCCCAAGCTGTCCCTTGTAAAGCCCATCGGGCTGGCCCTGATCAACCTCAAGCATGTCACACCCACCTAAGAAGGATCAGGAAGGAAAAAGGAGATTTTTCCAGGAAAAAAAAAAAAAAATGTTGAAAAACTTCACTTGTCCTTTCTTGGCTCTCTTTCATGGTTCCTACAGGGTTAGGGTGACCTCACTCTTCGGAGGTCTGCTATGTCCACAGCACTTATTTGCAAGGCTGTATTAGCCCCTAGTTGTGTTTGCAGCTGCAATTCTAGACTCCAGAAGGTCCTCTGTGCAGAAAAGCACCTCCGTCTGTTGCTGCCACCCGTATGTTTCCCACTTCCTAGACCCGCCTGAGCAGCTGTCTCCAATGAGCCGCAGACAGAATTTCTGCTCCAGAGAGTTCACGCTGATCAGGGCATTCCTGAATGCAACGTCCAGCACTGGGACATAGCCGGGGGCCATGAGTACTGGTAGCCTGGGAGAAAACAAGGGTCACTTGGCAGGAGCCCAGTCCCACTCCAGAGGCACCATAAAAGCTAACTTCCAAAGTGACAGAGGCACCATTTCCAGCCACTCTTAATACAATTTTCAAATTCATTTGATGGCAAAGAAAAAAAAATGACTCTCTCAACAATATTCAGGAACTCCAGATATTTGCTATTGTAGACCCAATGGGCCTCACTCCCTGCCCCCTTACCTGGCTTTACTCCCTGGTCCTCTGCTCATTCTCACCTTATGCTACAGCATTCCCCATCTTCGCCTCTTGAAGGATTCAGAATAACTGGTTCAATGTGACCATGGCTCTGCTTTTCAGGTGATGTGTACATGGCTCTTGGGCTCACCCAACCCAGAGGCTAAAGCTGTCCATGATGGAATGACAGGGACCCTCTAAAGGTTAAGGCTCAAGAACCCAAGCCCTGGAGATGCTAGGACTCTGGAGCTCTGTCCAGGTAATGTGCACAATTACTCGCACTGGGACTCTCCCCATTGCCTGCAGTCTAGACATGAAAAGGGTGGATATAGAACAGGTTTGGAAGGAATAGCTAAATGTCTTTCTATTGGGATCTGGTTAACTTCAGACGTCCTCAAGTCCTTGAAAAATGATTCAGGTCTAATAGATGTCTCTCTTAACTAAGCTGCATTGAACAAGATCACTTCTGCATGTCATCACCTTCCAGAAGCTGCTACCAGAAGACACAGCTGGGAAAGGTGAGTGATGGTCATTTTGGTGATAGAGGTGGAGACATTGGTGATATCCATCAATTATAAAGACTGAATCTCTCCTCTGAATGATGTAAGTACTCTCCTAATGATGCAGATATTTCTGTGGTGCTTACTATGTGCCTTGTACCATACTGCATGCTTTACAAGTATTGTTAACACATTGGATCCCCACAAAGGCATTTTGAAGCAAGTTCTATTACCATCATCTCTATATTTTAGATGTAAAAATTAGCAGAGAAGGGAAGTAACTTTCTATGCTACCAAGCAGTGATGCCTGAATTGAAGCTCAGCTTTATAATTCAGGTCCCATAGGCATCATAATAAAATTCTTTCCATGACAGCTTGTCCTCATCCATTTATTATGTGTTACCATTTATTCATTTGTGGTGTCTATGTTTCATCTTTAATTAGATAAAAAGATACTTGAAGGCCAAGACCATGTTTGATGCATCTTTGTATTTCTCACAGCATTATTATTATTTTATTATTTCTCACAGTGTCTCACATCTATAATTGCTTAATAAATGATTACTATGAACATGGTGAACAGAAAAACAAAGAATTTAATCTAACCAATTTTGATCTTTTCTATAAGTTATTTTGCCTCCTAAGAATCCCTCCAAGAATATACTTTACTCCCCCAGGAGAAGTTATTTTAAAAACTAAATAACTCAGTACTTAAGAAAAATTCATCCCTCCTGATGAACTGATGCTCATGCTGTTTCCCTTTTTATTTCTGCTGCCAAGAAGCTCAAGGCTATGTTTTTTTTTCTTTAGAAGACTTGTTATATTTAGTCTAAATATTCTGGTACAATTATACCCCCCTTTATTATTTGACCTTAAATATATGTTATTCTTATGTTCTTATATTAAAAGCCTTATGAATTTTTTACCCATGTATTTTATTGTAAGTCACTTCACTTTCTTTTTAGAAGTCTGATAGCAGTCTGGAGTTGGCGGGCCTCAGTTTCCTCATCTGTAAAATGGAGAATACAATAGTCCCTATATCATAGGGTTGTTGTGAGGATTATATGAAAAGCTTGAGAAAGAGCCTGGGATGTAACAAACACTCACATGTTAAGGAAGATGAGGAGAAGGAGGAGGAAGAACCAGAATATCTTTCTAGGTGTCCATAGAACATTTATGAGCATGTGTGTTGAAAATAATTCATATCTCTAAGACAAGAATCTTCTTGAATGGCAGGCTTGTTTATCTAACTACTTGTTACCTCCACTACTGTATCTAATAGATACCTCAAATGTGTCCCAAACTGAACTCTTTATATTATCATCCCAAATATTTTCTTCCTACAACCTTCCTCTTTTCAGGCAAATGGTAAACCCACTCTTCCACTTGGGCCAAAAAATTGAAATCATCTTTAACTCTGCTTTGAGAAAAGCACCCCACGTCTAATCCATCAGGAAATCCTTTGATTCTATGTTCAGAATAGACCCAAAGTCAACCATTTCTCACCTCTTTGTTCCTGCCACCAAACTCAACAATACATGGATTATTGCAATAGCTTCCTAGCAGGTTCCATCTTTCCCAGTCCCCAGCCCCGTCCACTTCCAAAGCAGCACCCAGAGTAATCCTACCAAAATATGACTCAGCCTTTCATTCCATTCATAGTAAAGCTTTGGCTTCTACTACCTTTACCGTGACCTACCAGGCCCTGAATGACTTGCCCTGTGGGTCCCCTCTGACCCTCACTCCTTCCCTGCCACTCACCTCCTGCCCTTTCTGAAGACAGGAAGGGCCCTCACGTCAAGCCTTTCTCTCTTCCCTCCTCCCCAGATGGCTCAAGGCTCTCCCAAACCACCTTTAGATCTTAAATATTACCTCATAGGCTCTTCCCTGACCACTCTGCTTAAAATCACAGCCCCTCAACCTAACCACACAAAACACACACACACACACACACACACACACACACACACACACACACACACCCTACCTTTCTGTCCTGCTTGTTTGCTTGGAGTAGCACTTAACACCACATAACATTCTATAGGAAGACAAAATAGAGCTTACTGATCAATTTCACAACCTCTAGGAGAAGGCAATGGCAACCCACTCCAGTACTCTTGCCTGGAAAATCCCATGGAAAGAGGAGCCTGGTGGGGCTGCAGTCCATGGGGTCGCGAAGAGTCGGACACAACTGAGCGACTTCACTTTCATGCACTGGAGAAGGAAATGGCAACCCACTCCAGTGTTCTTGCCTGGAGAATCCCAGGGGCCAGGGAGCCTGGTGGGCTGCTGTCTGTGGGGTTGCACAGAGTTGGACATGACTGAGGCGACTTAGTAGTAGTAGAGCCAAATTACCTGGGTTGAGTCACAACTCCACTCATTTTAAGCTGTGTGATCTTTGGCAAGTTACCTAACCTTCCTGTGCTTTCACGTCTTCATCTTTAAAAATAGGTTGTTTGGATGATTAGGTTGGTTGATAGGATGATTAAATGAGTTAACACATATAAAGCATCTAGAACAACACCTGACATAAAGTAAGCAGTCTACGTGTTAGCTACTATGTTATCTGGTTTATTACGTGTCTCTTTCACTAGAATGCAAATTTTCATACAAGAGGCAGTGTGTTGAGTATGATTTTTGAATTAGTGTTTATAGTTTTTTTGGATATATACTGAGGAATACTGGAGAAGGCAATGGAAATCCACTCCAGTATTCTTGCCTGGAGAATCCCATGAACAGAGGAGCCTGGCGGGCTACAGTCCATGAGGTTGCAAAGAGTCGGACACAACTTCGTGACTAAACCACCACTGAGGAATAGAATTGCTGAGTCATATGGTAGTTCTATCTTCAGAACTACCTATTAGAGGTATATCTTTATTACATACCTCTTAGAGAGGTACCTATTAGGAAACTACCTATTTCTCCTTTTTTTTTTTTTTTTTTAGAAACTTCCATACTGTTTTCAGTGTTGGTGTCTTGTTCATCACTCTGTTACCAGTACCACAGAAAAGTCCTGGCACTTCTTAGGTGCTCAATAAATGTTTGTCAGATCAGATCAGTCGCTCAGTCGTGTCCGACTCTTTGCGACCCCATGAACCGCAGCACACCAGGCCTCCCTGTCCATCACCAGCTCCCGGAGGTCACTCAGACTTGCATCCATCGAGTCAGTGATGCCATCCAGCCATCTCATCCTCTGCCGTCCCCTTCTCCTCCTGCCCTCAATCCCTCCCAGCATCAGAGTCTTCTCCAATGAGTCAACTCTTCGCATGAGGTGGCCAAAATACTGGAGTTTCAGCTTTAGCATCATTCCTTCTAAAGAAATTCCAGGATTGATCTCTTTCAGAATGGACTGGTTGGATCTTCTTGCAGTCCAAGGCACTCTCAAGAGTCTTCTCCAACACCACAGTTCAAAAGCATCAATTCTTCGGCGCTCAGCCTTCTTCACAGTCCAGCTCTCACATCCATACATGACCACAGAGTTAAACTCTGGGAGAGGGTCATACAGAGGGTCATACACAGACTTAGTAGTCTTTTTTTAAGAAATGACATGAAGTTTAAAACTGAGAGAGTAGAGTAGAAGAAACTAGAACATAAAGAGAAATTAAGATCTGACTTTTCATTTCTTTGACAGCTACAGTCATGGGAGAAGTAGAAGAAGAAACAAAGGCGGCCAAGAAATGGCCACCAAGCCTGGATGAGACTTGAGATGGTTTAAAATAAAAAGTCATAAAAAATAGGCCAAAGAAAACTGTAACAAGCAGGGGGTGAGAACTGTATTGAACATTAATAAGACTTGGGAACATTAACAAGGGAACAGATGGGGACCCAGGTACCACCCCTGGGTCTGGTTCCTCTCAAAAGAGCAAAGTTAGTAACAAGGTAGGAAAGAAGCCAAGACCAGACTAAGCCAAGGAGAAATGGCAGGTTAGGAAGAGGAAGCAGCAACTATTGACTATTTTTGACAGTAAACAGTGAAAGCAAATGGAAACAAATGGAAAAGGAAAGCTGTCAAAACAGCACTCTTCTCACTTCAAACAGGTTTGAAGCCAGGGCTTCACTGTGACTTTTCACGTTATTTTCAAGGGAAGCATCGTTATAATTTACTAATTATATATTCAATACATTTATTGATCACTACTTATGTACTGTTTTTACATGTAGAAACTCTCTCCCTCTCTCTCTCTTTCTAGTTATACATTAGAAGAGAATTTTTTTTTTTTTTTTTTTTTTAGAAATAGGAGAAGGCAACGGCAACCTACTCCAGTGCTCTTGCCTGGAGAATCCTATGGACGGAGGAGCCTGGAGGGCTGCAGTCCATGGGGTCGCTGGGGGTCGGACACTATTGAGCGACTTCACTTTCACTCTTCACTTTCTTGCATTGGAGAAGGAAATGGCAACCCACTCAAGGGTTCTTGCCTGGAGAATCCCAGGGACGCGGGAGCCTGGTGGGCTGCCAGCTATGGGGTCGCACAGAGTCGGACACGACTGAAGTGACTTAGCAGCAGCAGTCTGGGTATATGGGTATATAACTGGCTTCCAAACAAGATTGGTGGGTAACTTCAATAAACTCTCATTGTCTGTTCCCTCTTAGGACTAAAAATCTCTTTGTGGACTGAATCTGTTAATGAATGAATATATCCAGATGGGGGAAAAGTGCTGTTCTAAAGAAGGGGCTTGGAAGATTACCCAGTCCTCACCTGCCCTACAGAGGTGTGTTGTTGTTGTTTAGCTTCCCAGTCTTGTCTGATTCTTTTGTGACCCCATGGATTGGGATTCTCCAGACAAGTGGATTGCCATTTCCTTTCTGCAGGGGATCTTCCCAACCCAGGGATCGAACCCATGTCTCCTGCATTGTAGCTGGGTTCTTTACTGCTGAGCCACCAGGGTACTAACTGGCTTTATAAATCCTTTCGAGGCCAACAGAAACCAGCTTCAACCCATCTTTCTCCACGTCTATCCTGTGCTACAATGATTCCAACAGTGTTGGGAAGTAGTGTCTCTCACCCACAAGCACCAAGGGGGCTCTTGGGCTCCCTGTAATGGGCTACAGAGACACGGGAGAATGCAGAAGCCAGATCCTGGAAGGCCTCTGGCCTGCACAGAGGCTGGAGGAGTGTGCCAGCTCCCCAGAGTTGTACTCCGGAGTTAAATCCATAACACGACCAGGTTGTAAATTTCAGGCCATAGTTCATTAACTCCAGAAGTTCAAAACGATACCCCCTGCTTGCCCAGTCAATGCAGCTGAGAGTTTTCCCGGCGTGTGATGATCCATCAACAATTGGATTCCAATATCTTTTGCTTCATTAATAGAGTCACACGGGCCCCTCCTATGGAGCTGAGTAAGGTTCCTGCCTACATGCCGGCTGGTGGCTGCGTTTGTGCAGGGCTGTATTTTGAGCCTCAAGCTCCAGGCAGACCCCAGGTGCACATTTTCCTGAACTCTGCTAGCCCAGGATCTCCAGGTTGACCAAAGTTAACATGAAAATGCCTTCCATGGGGCTGGTTTAGCTTTAACAAGATGATTCCAGTGCTGATTCAAGGCAGCACAGATCTTAGAAAACCCTATGCAGCTTTAGGAATCTATGGGTGTGGTGCGTGCATGCTCAGTCATGTTCGACTCTTTTGCAAATCCCAGGGACTGTAGCCCACCAGGATCCTCTGTCCACGGGATTCTCCAGGCAAGAATACTGGAGTGGGTGGCCATGCTCTTCTCCAGGGGATCTTCCCGATCCTGGGATTGAATTCGCATCTCCTGTGGTTCCTGCATTGGTAGACGGATTCTTTACCACTGTGCCACCTGGAGGCCCTTAGGAATCTGTATTGCCTCCTAAAACTCATACCTGTGGCCTAGCTGACTTTTAGTCCAGCGGGTTTTTATAGTCTAAGATGCATGTCACTGACTCGCTGGGCCCGTTGGGAAGTCACCTCCCCTATACATGTTGAACAAGCAGAGATCATCCCCCAGAATGGGGCCGGGCACAGATCCTGCCAAAAAATGGCTACGTGAGCCACAGCCGAGAAGGGGAGGCTCAGCTCAGAGTTCGTTAGGCTGAGTGTGAGCGAGGGCAGCTGAAAGCATGGCGAGCCTCAGGTGTGAGTTCCATCTGTGTTCAGGGGACAGTGGTCACTGTCAAAACAGGAAAACCACAATCTAGCATCAAGTCTAAGGTCAAGCTTGAACTTGGGAATAAGTCCAAACCAAAGTCAGAAGCCAAACTATCCAAGATGAAGGGCACCAGTGAAGACAATTGACTACAGTTCAGTGGCTCAGTTGTGTCTGACTCTGCGACCCCATGGACTGCAGCACGCCAGGGCTCCCTGTCCATCACCAACTCCCAGAGTTCACTCAAGCCCATGTCCATTGAGTCAGTGATGCCATCCAGCCATCTCATCCTCTGCCGTCCCCTTCTCTTCCCACCTTCAATCGTTCCCAGCCTCAGGGTCTTTTCAAATGAGTCAGTTCTTCACATCAGGTGGCCAAAGTGTTGGACTCTAAGCTGTGCTATAAACATCGCTTATCGGCTTGGCTGATGCACACAGAGTCACAAGGCTGCCTCTTCCCCAAATCCCTTCCCCTACCGCCAACAGCCCTTGAAACCATCAGGGTCCCCAATACAAACAGGAGGGCACCACTGCCACGATTTCCAAAACCTTTGTGAAATTCAAATGAGGCTCTTTTCCTCAGCAACCCGCTCCCACTGGGAATTCATATTTTTTTCCCCAGCTCTTAAAATCTCTTGCTTTCTAAGCCACTGAAAAGACATATATTGTGGACCCCATAAACCTCCATTGCCCATAAGCAGTAGTAACATTTTCTGCCTCCTGTTAATAAATTGTTCCTCTCTTTGCACAGCAGAGAAAAGATGAAGACAAAATTGGGGGGAATTATTTCCCAAGTATTGTTTCTCTAACAATAGCAATCCCTGCTCCTGAGAACTCTATTTTGCTTAATACGTTCTTTCTGCAAAGTGGTAAAATGTGACAGTGTAATAACCCAAAAAGCAGCGTGAAGGGCCTGATTCCCCAAGTGTCCACTGAGAAAACACACAAGTGTTTCCATCAAGAAGGAATTGTGTGTATTGAGAGAAGGTAAGTGCACAAAATAAGGGTCTGCTTCAAGTGGGGTCCAGGCGTCAAGGATTAAATGTTTGGATACTTTGCTTCACAATAGAAGTATTTGCAGGAAGAATGGGGCTCCATTTCTTTCCTTAATGGGGATATCACGCGCATACACACACAGCAAGTGCATGTCTTCTTCAGGATAAAAAGAAAATTGGCTGGTTTAAACATTTAAAAAAAGCACCTGGCCAAAAAATACACCAATAATGCTGAGCAAAATCAGAACAGACTTCGAAGTGTGCCTCGGAGTTAGATACTGGGGAGAACCTCCAGACGTCATGGTCTGAACCCCTGAGACATACAGCCAAAGGGATTTTGGAGATGGATTCAAGGTGACCTTTGTAAGTCAGTTCAAATAGCTGCCGTCATCAGACTGGTGGCATGGACTAGATCATCAAATCTGTGGATTCTAGAAAAGACTTTCTTCTCCCAGTTCCTTATGGTTTTCCCCTTTTCTGGTTCCTGACTCCTCCTCAACATACCTTTGGGCCACAGCATTTGCTGGTATCCTTGCCAGGTAGGAAGAACACATGTAGGGATAGAGAGGTGATAGAGAGGTGGCGATGCTTCCTAATGGGGGCAGGGGAGTCCATCGAGGAGGAATGGATAGAGAAGAAGTGGCACAGTGGATTATCCCTCAGCCAGAAAAAAGAATTAAATAATGCCATTTGTGGTGGCATGGATGGACCCTCAGTCTGCCATACTGAGTGAAGTAAGTCAGACAGAGAAGACAGATGCTGTTTCTTATGGTATCACTTACCTGTGAAATCTAAGAAAACAGTACAAATGAACCTATTTACAAAACAGAGTCACAGATGTAGAAAACAAATTTATGGTTACCAAGGGGAAAGAGTAGTGGAGGGATAAATCGGGAAATTGGAATTGACATAAACACTACTGTGTATGTAAAACAGATAACTAACAAGGACCTACTGTACAGCACAGGGAAATCTGCTCAGTACTCTGTAATGACCTATAAGGGAATAGAATCTAAAAAAAGAGTGCACATATATATATATATATATACACATATACATATATATAACTGACTCACTTTACTGTACAGCAGAAACTAACACAGCATTGTAACATCAACTATACTCCAATTAAAAAAAAAAATCATTTAAAAAAAGTGGTCAGAGGATGATTTGCCATGAAGGCAGGATACTGGTGTGAAGAGACAAAAGTCACCATCAGTAAGATGGGAGTTTGCATCACATCCTAAGTGGTAAAGGTAACTGCTTTGAGGTCAATACTGAATGGGTGAAAATTCAAGCTAGGCCTAGAGAGAAGGGCTGAGAAAGAAGCTCTGGGCCAGGCAGGACTGCAGTGTCTGGTGAGGTGCACTGTGTCCAGTACACAGCGCCCCCATGTATTATACTACCCCTTCACTCGGTACTTTGTGACTCTCTAGTTCCTCTCACCAAAGGATCCAATTATAGCTCCCTACGCCTTGACTTTGGATTTGGCCGTGGGACTTGCTCTGGCTGGTGGAATGTTAGCCAACATAGGGGCCAATGGCTTTGAAGCACTTAGGTCTGCTCTCTGTATTTGAATACTGTCAGGGGAAGACTAGGCACAAGCTAGCCTGTTAGTCCTGGGAGGGTGATGATGCATGCATCTAACAGGCGTGAACTGCCCAGCGGAGCCCTGCCTAAACGCCCACCCCTGGCCACAGCAGCCTCTCAGGAGAAGAGCAGAACCACCCAGCTGAACTCAGCCAACCCCTGATTAGGCGCTGGATTCATGACAAGACTGCTGTCTCTTGGTGTGCTCTGTTACATGTCATTTTGTGGCAATAACTAACTGATATAGAGGTCCAGCTGAGTAAGCTAAGAAGGGGCAAAAATCCAGCCTGCACTCAGCCGTGCTGCCTTGCCCTGAAGCTGTGTTACCCTAGCCAAAGGCTGTTTTCTAGCTCACAAAAAGGATCTGTTTAGGTGAGTGGTAGTCCCTGTAAAACTCCGTGCTTACCATTCCCCATCTTCTTCCCCATTGTCCCAGTCTACAAAGCCCTTCTAGCTTTTCTTGGCATCCTCATATCCGCTTGAAATCCAAACTCAGCCTTCTCGATCTCATAGTTAACTAACACTCTTGGCTCTCCTCCTACCTGCCCTTCTAAAGCTCTTTCTGTAACTGAGCAGGAGTCTACAGAGCCTTCCTGGGACAGACTCCTCCCCTAAAACCTCTTCCGTAGCTCCTCCCTGATGCACATTTCCTAAGTTGTTTCACAGAGGCTAAAACCTCAACTAGATGGAAGAAATGAACTACTTGATGACCTTGAGCTGGAAGCCCCCAGACCAACTGGCGCCTGAGGATTGACATTGCCCTCTTACCTCACCATCAGCCAATCAGAGAATTGTGGGTGAGCTGATCCCCTCAGTGACGCCCCTCCCTCACCTGGCCTTTAAAAATACTTCCGTGAAACCCATCAGAGAATACCGGTGTTTTGAGAACTGGCTGCCCTTCAATAAACACTGCACTTCCCTTCACCACAGCATGATGTCAGAAGATTGGCTTTACTGAGCACCGGTGAGAAGACCCAAGCTTACTTTGATAATATTTCTGTGTCCCTCCCCAGGCTTTGCTTTCTTTTCCTGCCTCTGCACAGCTGGATGAAAGGTGTGGCTGATGGCTCCCCCGCACTCACCATCCCACAGCTTGGCAGGGCTGTTTTAAGCCGCTCTTTGCAGGAAACCGCCATCAGCAGGATGCCACTTTCCTTGTCACTTACTAAAGCGGTATTGTATCTAACTTTTAACCAGCACCCCCATGCTCTACTCATTTTCAACCTGAGCACACCTTTCATATCTTTTAATCTCACAATTCCTTGCCTAACTTGGTTGTTTCTGTGGATCAAAGAAATAGGAAGGAAGATAAGTAATTAGCAGATGAGAGATCTCCCCTCTTGGAGAAGGAAATGGCAACCCACTCCAGTGTTCTTGCCTGGAGAATCCCAGGGACGGCAGAGCCTGGTGGGCTGCCATCTATGGGGTCGCACAGAGTCGGACATGACTGAAGCGACTTAGCAGCAGCCGCAGATCTCCTCCCAAGCTTCCCCTTCAGTAATCTCACAAACCAAGTGACCAAACTAGGTGAACAAGATAACATCTTGAGAAAGGTCATAAGGAGTCCACCAACCTGCAGGCAGTGGGGGATGGTGACCACTCTGAAGCGCTAGCTCCGTGATTCACTGACATTACTTCCCTCCTTTCCTTTAAAACTTTCCTCCTCAAACAGATTCTTCGGAGCTGGTGTTCATGGGACACTGAGTCCACCATCTTTTCAGACTGCTGGCATTCTGATTAAAGACAACTCTCCCTTCCACGGATGTTTGTTTATCGGTTTGACTTTTTGTAAGTGGCGAGCAGCAGGAACGATTCATTTAGAAATACTGTCCCCATGCTGAGCAGGCTCTGGGCTGCCCCGGGTTGACTCCCCATTGCCCTGGCCAGCTTCTGTGCCCCAGAGGCCAAGGTCAACCACGTCCTAAGAGCAAAACAGGTTTCAGATGCCCGGTAGGCAGAATGCCTGCACAGTTCCTCTCATTAGCTGGGAGGAGAGGCAAGATGACCCAGAAGAAACCATTAGCCTATCCATGAGCTCCAGATGAAGGGCCGTTGGCGTTCTGGTGAGAAGTTTACTTTTAACTGAGGGTCTCTGAGGAGCTTTCAAGGAAGAGGTGACTTTGAAACTGATCTTGAAGGATGGAAGGGCTTTGCAGATGCAGAGAAGGGGGCCTGGGGCTTTAGGCAGGGGAAGCAGCAGGAGAACAGGCATGGACCCTTCCTCGAAGTTCCAGAATCACCTTAGTGCTGCAAAGAGCTCTCTGGCGCCAGGCCACAGGCAGCGTTGGCACGTGGGGATGGGGAACCTCCTTCCGGAAACCTAATTTGTCAACACCCTGGGCTCAGAGGAGAAACACAGGAGCCAGAGTCTCGTTAGCTTTGAACGTGCACGGTCCCTTGCCACAGAGTGGCTGCCGTGATGTGGACGCAGCCCGTATAAATAGCACCGGACAGGATTGCAGCTAATAGGGTTATTAATACCTGTCACAGCCCCGGATAGCAGAAGACTGTGGAGGTTTTCCACTGTAGATTAAAACCAACCAACAGGGACTTTTCCAAGTCTGGTCGTCACAGCTCTCTCTTCCAACATCTTTTCCTGCAGCCACGCAGGCTGGGGTAAGTAATTGGCCCTGGGAAGGATTGTCACCATGGTAAATGCAAAAGCAGGAACAAACTTGCCTCCCTTGGCTTCAGGCAAGAACAAGCATATTTGAAATTCAAAAAGGTGAGCACCAGCCCTGGCTTCCGTGGGTAGCTTTGACCTCTTTCCTGCCCCAGGCGGTGACCCCAAAGAAAAGCCACCCTTGTCTGGGCGTCATGTCTCCAGCTCCTCGGAAGAATCTGAGCAAGGCAGAGAGCTGAAGGGAGAAGGGAGGAGAACGTAGAGTCTGGAGCGTCTGCAGAAAGCCGGGCTCTGGAGCTGGGGCTCAGGCGGGGTGGCTTCTTGGGGACAAGATCACTCCTGTCCCCTCTGGGTCCTCAGATAGTCACTGGAGTCTGGTCCTCTCTATTACACAAAGGTGCCCCAGAACCTTCAAGAAAGGGCTCCGGTAGCAAACAGGTCAAGGGGGTAGAACCCTGCTGGAGGCTTTTCCTTAAACAAGACCCACCAGCACCCCACCACCGCCCGCCACCACCTGAGAGAACTTGCATGGGCAAAGACACCAGGCGGAGACACAAGCTGCCCTCACTGCTGTGCCCCGGACCGGAGGGCCACCAGGCATTCCGGGGGAGGTGGCACATAGCTTTGTCTTGCTTCCCCTTCCAGGTCTATGTCACTCCTCTTCTCAAACAGAAAGCTCTGGACACTTATGACAGGGGCTTAGGGACCCATGCTACCCTCACAAGCTCCCTGTCCCTGGCAGGGGTCCAGGCAAGCCCTGGGGTAAATGGGGCTCGCTTTGGAGAGGGAGACTTGGTTCTTTCTAGTTCTGTTTTGGGGTCCTCCCTTCTTTCTCCTTTGCATTTTCAACTACTCCTGGGAGTCCAACTCTTCCCTCTCTACTATCATGGACTGAATTTTGCCATTCCCCCCACCCCAGTTATCAATGGAGCCCTAACTCCAATGTGACCTTATAAACATAGGACCTTTAGGGAAGTAATTAAGGTTAACATAGGTCATAAAGACAGGGCTTTACTCCAATATAACTGGTATTTTTATAAGAAGAGATACCAGGAGTGCATATGCCTGGAGGAAAGGCCAGGTGAGAATACTGTGATAAGATAGTCAACTGAAAGTCAAGGACAGTCCTCATAGGAAACCAGCTCTGCCGGCACCTTGACCTTGTGTTTCCAGCCTACAGAATTGGAATAAATATCTACTGTTGAGGCCTCCCAGTCTGTGGTATTCTGTAAGGCAGCCTGAGCTGACTAAAATACCTGTCTTGTCTCTCTGCTTGATGACTTACTGGAGAGGAGAAGTCATTTTGACTCTAGAAACCACCGCAGATTGGTATGGAGGACAAATACTGCATACTGGATTGCAGGACAGTACTGCCTAATGGTTAAGGCCATGTGCTTCGAATCAATAAACTGGGCCCACGGGAGGTTAATATTCTGTTCTATGCCCAAGGGACTTCATCTGTCAGATGGGATAATAATTGTTCCATTATCACAGAGTTGTAGCAAAAAATAAAAATACATAGCAGCACAGAGTAGGAGCTCAATAAAAAATCTGTCATGCTTACTGACATCTTGCTGCCTCTGATATAGGGTTTGACCTTGGTCCTACTAGCTTCTCCACTCATAAATGATGATGCGAGAGGCTTCCCATCTCCCAGGTTTGGTGAGACATTGAAAAGAAGCAAAGATAAGGAAGAGCTAAACGGAGAAGGCAATGGCACCCCACTCCAGTACTCTTGCCTGGAAAATCCCATGGATGGAGGAGCCTGGTGGGCTGCAGTCCATGGGGTCGCTAAGAGTTGGACACGACTGAGCAACTTCACTTTCACTTTTTCGCTTTCATGCATTGGAGAAGGAAATGGCAACCCACTCCAGTTTTCTTGCCTGGAGAATCCCAGGGGCAGGAGAGCCTGGTGGGCTGATGTCTATGGGGTCACGCGGAGTTGGACACGACTGAAGTGACTTAGCAGCAGCAGCAGCAGGGAATAAAAATGCCTCAGAAATTCAAGATTGCCTCTATCACCATCATCACCATCACCATCATCATCATCATCACCATTATCACCATCATTATCACCATTATCACCACCATCATTATCACCATCACCATCATCATCATCACCATTATCACCATCATCATCACCATCATCATCACCATCATCACCACCATCATTATCACCATCACCATCACCATTATCATCACCACCATCATTATCACCATCACCATCATCATCATCATCACCATTATCACCATCATTATCACCATCATCACCATCACCATCATCATCACCATTATCACCATCATCACCATCACCATTATCATTACCTCCATCATTATCACCACCACTGTCATCATCACCATCATTTGGCCCTGATGCTACACGTGATGCACAACAGTCTCTTTTTGAGACTCCACCCTATACTCTGGTTCTTGTTCCTGCTGCAGACACACAGGTACATCCCAATGGAGGTCTGGTGGTCTGCTGCTTTCTTCCACAGCCGCTTGCACACACAGATATGCCCCCTTCCCCAGCTTTCCTGCACCACCCAGCTTCCAGCAACACAAACAGTAGTCAGTGGGAGGGAAGCAAGAAAGCAGAGTGAGTCCCTCTTGCATCTTCCCACCCCTACCCCTGGCAGAACGTGGTCCCATGCCCCCAGGGAGGGCATACCCTTGCTTCTTTCCCTCCAGCGATGTGAGATACATGAGGTGGGGGCAGGGGCTGTTGGAGAGCATCCAGGGAACCCACAGGGTACAGTCACCCTCCAAATATAAGCCACGGGGCTGGGGATTGAATGACAGGCCTGCCCTCTCCGTGCCCCCACTTTAGCAGGGCTCTGGGAAAACACTGCCCAGCAGCCAGTGGCCCCGAGAACCATCCTGGGTGGCCACTATTTCCTTCTTTCCTGGTAATCCTTCTGCCCATCCCGGTAGCTGTGGCACCATGCCAGCCCAGGTCCAGCTGAACAGTCTTCTTAGACATTTCCATGGCTTATTAGTGGAGTGGTCCAAAACGCAGAGCCACTGGTGGGAGTGGATGTCCTGGGTGCCCTTGAAATCTCAGGATTGCGATCTGGACTGGCTTTGTCTCCAATGGCCATTTGGCCTTCCCTCCCTGTCTGTCAGAAACTGGGAGACCCAGAGCAGAGGAAAGCAGGGCCTGCTTGGAAGAACATTCTAGAATGCATCCTCCATGGCCAAGACCAGCTCACCATAAAAGGCTCCCCCACCCCTCTTCCCCAGCTCCTCTGAAAAACAAACAAAAGAAAGAAAGAAAAGTGGTGAGAAGCACAATCAAATCAGCAGGTGACACTGGTATTAATCCCCAGGGCTCAGGCACAGGGAACAAGGTAAGAGCTGGTAAAGAAGCCCACGAGAAGTGTCAATTCTGAGTGGGGACCCAGCACTGTCAGGATAGCCAGGCCCTGCAAGCTGCCCTCTGCCCGGTCTGCTGTTTACAGTAAAACTTCATCACAAGATGCTGTTAAGCTTGGCAGTTACTGTAAATGCTACTGTCGCTGTTGACTTCCACAGCCCCAGGAAATTTTATCCAAGACAGAGTGGCTTCAACAGAGAGGCCTCGGACTACCACTTGTTTCTCTATAGAAAATAGAAAGTGCCCTGGAGAGAGATGAGCCCAGTGTTTGGCTGGAGAACGGCAGCCCCTCCCCCACGCTGAGGGCTAGAAGGCTGATAATGAAGTCAGCAGGGCTGGTGGGAGAGATTCCAGAGCAAAATGAAAAGTGGTTTGTCCATTATGAGGAGGCCAGAGAGCATGGTCCAGCCGCTCCTATCTGTCTTCTTGGTTACCTTGATGGAGGCAGAGAAATTGCCTCTTCTGGGACCAATAAATAAAAAATGGACACAGGGCCAGTCTGAATTATCTGGGGGAGGGAGGCAACAAGAACTGCACTTGCTTGAATGTTGGTGACAAGACACAAGGGCGCACCTGAATTTGTCAGCCATCTACCCCATTTCCCACCTCCCTTCCCCGGAGCAGGTACATAACCTCCAGATATAAGCCACCGAGGGACTTGTTTAAAATTCTCTGATTAATTCACAGCATTTATCTTACTTTCATCTGATTTTTAAAAGGGAGGAAAGCTTTGGTGCCTCACCCAGCATCCTGAAGCAAAGCCTTATTCATCTCCATATCTCGGGTGACACATCTTGGTGTTCGCTAAACACTGGTTGGATGGGTGGTGTTGCACATTTGAGCCAGATGTGGAAAGAGCAGTGGAGTTTTTAACAAGAAAACCTGGGGTCAGATCTTGGCTCCGTGATTTGCAAGCTATGTAATTCTGAAGCATAGGTCCAATTTCCTCTTCAGTAATTTGGGAATAATAATACCTACATTACCAGGCCATTGGGCAGATTAAATGAAATAAAGGTGTTAAAGTGCTTATCACAGTGCCCGACACATCAATAAACCTTGTTGAATCTGAATCGGAGGGATCAAATCTTGACCTCACCAAGACGCAGAGCGAAATGACCCCATACCTCTGAATGGGGCACAGCCAGCTACTGGGATTATCTGCTACAAATCTAGGGTCAGGAACCACTTCCTCCCAGCATCCCTGAGCCACGGCTCTCTATTTCCTTCCACCCACTCCCCAGCAGATGTAGACTCAGGGAAAGCTAACGAATTTTAATAACATCCTAAGTCAAACATCATTATGAAAGTAAATCTGCTGGAAAAAAATCATATAATGTATCTCAAGGCCAAATGTAAATGGTTTTTTTTAGATTTTCCATTATTTTAGGTTACCTATGCCCAGGAGAGACAGGGAAGATAGCTTAAATTCATACAGATAATCAAGAACTGATTATACTTCTAGATGGCTTGCTTGTTCTAGATTCTAAAGCAAAGATCTTCAACCTGATCCCACAGAGAATCTACTGGTCACCTCCCAAAATGGCCCCTCAAGTCAGGGATGGTAAGGGGTGTGATGACTGCAGCTGTTAAGTGGTGTGATAGTTGCTTTAAGCAGGGGAGGGGTCTCAGGTTCTGGAAGCTTCTGAATGAAGTAATTTACCTAACTCCTTTAATTCTGCATAAATCTATCTGCAAGCTCCATTCCACCCCAGTCTCAGAAGATCAATCTGAACTGTAAACAAGGGAAGACTGGCCCACATTGGTGATGGTGTTGTTTTGTTGCTAAGTAGAGTCCGACTCTTTGAGACCCCATGAGCTGCAGCACACCAGGCTTCCCGGTCCTTCACTATCTCCTAGAGCTTGCTCAAATTCATGTCCATTGAGCTGGTGATGCCATCCAACCATCTCATCCTCTGTCACCCATTTCTCCTCCTGCCCTCAATCTTTCCCAGCATCAAGGTCTTTTCCAGTGAGTCAGCTCTGGGCATCATGTGACCAAAGTATTGGAATTTCAGCATCAGTCCTTCCAATGAATACTCAGGATTGATTTCCTTTAGGATTGACTGGTTTTATCTCCTTGCTGTCCAAGGGACTCTCAAGAGTCTTCTCCAGAATCACAGTTCGAAGGCATCAATTCTTCAGCACACAGCATTTTTGTGGTCCAACTCTGAGTTGATCTCTCCCTATCTTGCATCAGCTGTCTGTCTCTAGATGTCAAGTCATGGGTTATTGTTTCTTCCATGTGGAGCAGTTCCTGAGGCCGGTTTCCTACCTGATAATGCATCTATGGTGGTGTTCTCCAGTCTGAGCCAGGATCCTAACTCTCCTGCATGCCTGTAGACTGCCACTTCCAGATCTTCTCTGGGAACCTCTGTACATTGTCAATGGGGAGTTTAAGTAGACACCCTGGATCTAACATTCAGCTTGGCTCTTGCCTGGTACCACTCCACAGATGATAACCTGAACAAAGGCAAATTTTTGTTCCATGCACTTAGGATCATATACCTCATAACTGTGATACAAGAATACTACCTTGTACCGAAGAGGTCTCAATAAATATTTACTGACGGGATGTCCTACCTGTTCCTTTCTTTAATCTCCTGGTTTCTCCCAGCCTTTGAACACAGGTTCTTGTTTTCCTGTCTCTGGAACAGCCAGTCTCTGACTTTCCCAAGAAAGAAGGTGTTAGATACAGTGGAAAGTTCAGGACTTTACAGGCAGAAAGCTCTAGATGTAAGTCTCAACTCTACCACCTTTAAGTTATGTAGATCTGGTAAGTTGATTAATTTTTAATCTGAGATTCCTTGTCTCTGTCTCTAACATGGCTATAATTGCACTCATAAATTTGTTTAAAAAGATTAAATTATGTACTTAAAGTCCCTAGTAGAATTCCTGGAGCAGAGATCAAGTTTAGCAATTGTTATTCCTTTCTCCTCTTTCCCACACACGGAGATGTCACTGACAGTCGAAGGATAACTTAGATAACATTCCTTTCGTATTTGTGTTGCCTAATAAATGCCAGTTCCTTTGTCCCTGTGTTCATTCAATCATGAAAGAAAATGTTCACTGGGTTCCACGGAGTGCCAGGCATTGTGCTGTGTGCTGGGGTATGATGATGAAAAGACTTAGGCAGGGGGAGTTTCCTGGTGGTCCAGTGGCTAAGACTCCGAGCTCCCAATGCAGGGGTGGAGCCCCGGACTGATCCCTGATCAGGAAACTAGATCCTGAATGCCAAGACTAAGAGTTCCCATGCTTGGACTAAAAAAGATCCCTCATACTGCCCTGCAATGAAGATCAAAGGTGGTCCTGTGTGCTGCACCTTAAGACCTGGTGCAGACAAATAAATAAATTAAAAAAAAAAAAAAAGGATCTCTTGATCTGGGGTAGGGAGAGGAGCCAAGTCAGCAGAGAATTGCATAAGTCTAGGTCAGAACAACAGGAAATGCAAAGCAGATGTAGAGGTCCTGAAAAGGGTACCCACCTCTGACCATCTGACTCTACCTGTGTGTGAATCTGTGATCTGGCTCAGGCAGCCAGCACCCAGTCCTGACTGTGGAAATGGAGCTGATGATTGACAATAACTGGCTCCACTGAGGTACAAGATTAACAAACAGCTTCTAGACCTGCAGCGGAGAATGCAATGGCAACCCACTCCAGTATTCTTGCTTGGAAAATCCCACGGACGGAGGACCCTGGTAGGCTGCAGTCCACAGGGTCACTAAGAGTCGGACAGGACTGAGCGACTTCACTTTCACTTTTCACTTTCATGCATTGGAGCAGGAAATGGCAACCCACTCCAGTGTTCTTGCCTGGAGAATCCCAGGGACGGGGGAGCCTGGTGGGCTGCCGTCTATGGGGTCGCACAGAGTCGGACACGTCTGAAGCGACTTAGCAGCAGCCGCAGCAGCAGACATGTAAACATTCAAGGCAGAGTTTTCCAAAACCCATGGAGCAGATCATTCCAGACAATTTCGACCCCTCTTTCCACTTTCCCCTTGCCTTTCCGTAGAATGAGGGACCGAGGCCAACTCCTCTCTCTTCGTTTTCCGCCTCCTGGGGGTAGGTTTAAAGAAAAGTCTCCAATATTATTTTGTGTGGGAAGAAGAAGGAAACCACCACTTACTGCGTGCCTCCTTTATGCCAGGCATTCTGTTGGCATTTCACGTTTGCTGGCTTCCTTCTCACAGCAGCTCTCTAGGACAGACAAGCATTGCTTCACCCATCCCACAGATATGGAAACTAAGAGTTTAAAATACTCCTCTGAAGTCAGTTACTAAGTCACAAGGAAAGCCTGGTCTGGGCAGACCCAGCTGGCTCACACAGTTGTTCAGGATGTCTAGTGGCCAAAGGCACACATCTAAGGGGCCAAAATCCAGGCTGGGCTCTGCTCACCCTGATGAGCACCTGGCCCATGTCTACAACCACCTGAGCGAAAGGACACCTGTTTGCAGTTTCACTAGGGTACTATCTGCTTCCCATACCATCATCTATCAGGCTGCATCTGCCTTTATCTCTTTCAGACAATGGTGCCCTTCAGGGGAGTAGCAGCCTCAGTTGGGAGCCCACTTAGCCCATCTCTAGAGTCTGAGAACACCCCACAATTCCCTGCTGTCTCCCCAGACTTCAGCACCTTCACTTTATAGGTGAGGACACACAGCGGGCTACCACACACTAGGTATTATATACTATACTATATACAAAGTCACTTCAGTCGTGTCCGACTCTGTGTGACCCCATAGACGGCAGCCCACCAGGCTTCCCCGGTCCCTGGGATTCTCCAGGCAAGAACACTGGAGTGGGTTGCTATTTCTTTCTCCAATGCATGAAAGTGAAAAGAGAAAGTGAAGTTGCTCAGTCGTGTCCGACTCTTAGCGACCCCATGGACTGCAGCCTACCAGGCTCCTCCGTCCGTGGGATTTTCCAGGCAGGAGTACTGGAGTGGGGTGCCATTGCGTGTATTACCATGCACCAATTCTTAGCATTAACACTGCAAGTGAGACTTTCTGCCCCACCTAACACAAGAAAACAAGAGACTGGAAAAGGCAAAAGGGAATGCCCTGAGTCATACAAGTAAGCGCCACAACAAGGATTTGAATTTGGATTTCTTTGGCCCTGAAGCATACGTTCTTTCTATTGTTCCAGGCTGCCTCAAGAGAAGAACTGTTTGCTCAAAGAGCTACCTAGAAGCACAACTAGACTTGGAACCTGGTCTTCTGATTCCAGATTCAATGAACAATTGTTATTGAGTGGTTGGGGACAGTCCTGGTCATCTACTGGTACATAACAAGCCACCCCAAAACACGGCGAGTTAAAACAAAAACAAGGATTGATTTTGCTCAAAAGCTTGTAGTTTGGGCAGGGCTTGGTGGAAATGGCTGGTCTCTGATCCATGTGGCTACAGCAGGAATAGCTTGATAGGGGTGAGAGAATTCCCTTCTAAGATGCTGTCACCTGGGAGCCAAACTAGGACTGTCATCCAGGGGTCAGGATTCTGGCCCACATGGACCTCTCCGTTGGAATGACTTCGCCTTCCTCACAACACGGTGGCCCGGTTCCAAGAACAAATGTCCAGAACCCCACAAGGTTTCTTCCCCCTTGTCTTGGAAGTTCCAGAAAATCATTTCCCCTGCCTTCTACTGATCAAGAAAGTCACAAAGACCAACCCAGATTCAAGAGGATAAAAATTAGACCACACTTCTCAAAGGGAAGGTAGAAAAGAATTTGCAGACATCTTTAATCCACAGAAGAACCTTGGTTCTATTGTTGTTCAGTGGCTAAGTCATGTCTGATCCTTTGAGAGCCCATAGACCCCACGGCCACCATGGTACTGGAGAAAGATATTCGATGACATTTTCCAAAAATAGGCTTCATTCAACTGTCACAGCATCAAACTGCCTTACTAAACAGCCAGTTCAATGTTCACAGGTAAACCATGGGTAAGGATTTGGTTGAAGACTGGACAGGCAGCCTCACCCCTGACCTACAGGGAATGTGACACCTGGAGAAACTGGGCAGATTCGGAGCCCAGAGCTTCAGGGCATGTCACAATCCTGGCTGCCCCTCACTAACAGCGAAAATCACCGGAGCAAAATCAATCCACACAGCATCTGGTCTCCATACCCTGGCTGACTCCAGCCAGGCCCTGGGCCCCCTCACTGTCACAGGTACTAAATTCCCCTGGACATGCATGCCAGAGAAAGCCAGGGTTGAAAACTACTAATAAATCCATCTGAACACTGTGCTCTCTTGGGGCTTATCAGTATTTCAGTTCTAGTCACAAAAATAACATACTGTAAAAGACTGATTAGTCATCGGATAATTGAGTTCTTAAATGTCAAAAACAATATCGTATGAATATTCAACAGATCATGCTACTGAAACTTACCTGTTCCATCAACAATGACTAACATTTCTCCCCCATTGTTCTTTCCCAGAAATTATGTTAATATGACTTTTCCGAGGTGATGAATGTGGTTCTCTTTAAAACATATTGTCTTACAGGTTAATGCATAATGAGCTGGTTAAAGGAAAACAGCTTAGGGGTCGGGCTGGATTTGCATCTCTCTGCATTAGCTTCACCTCCCTGTACAGACAGAGGGGGGATCAGAGTAGAATTCCTTCCAGCAACGGATCAACTTCAGAGCTCGATTCTTTGCGGATTTTAGTTCTTATTTATTTATTTGCTGGTTGGTTGGTTGGTTTTTTACTGAGACCTGGGAATGATGCACTGTTTGCTCGCAGCTTAAGTTTGCTGCTGCTGCTGCTGCTAAGTCGCTTCAGTCGTGTCGGACTCTGTGCGACCCCATAGATAGCAGCCCACCACCAGGCTCCCCCGTCCCTGGGATTCTCCAGGCAAGAACACTGGAGTGGTTGCCATTTCCTTCTCCAACCCATGAAAGTGAAAAGTGAAAGGGAAGTCGTTCAGTTGTGTGCGACTCTTAGCGACTCCATGGACTGCAGCCCGCCAGGCTCCTCTGTCCATGGGATTTTCCAGGCAAGATTGCTGGAGTGGGGTGCCATTGCCTTCTCCTGCCGCTTAAGTTTAAACTAGTACTCAATTTCAAGTTTGGTTGGAAGCTGGCACGTAACTGAATTCCATGGGAAGTTACAGCGCATGCGTGTCTGACTCTTAGCGACCCCATGGACTGTAGTCCACCAGCTTCCTCTGTCCATGGAAATCTCTGGGCAAGATGACTGGAGTGGGTTGCCAAGCCCTCCTCCAGGGAATCTTCCCGACCCAGGGACTGAACCCACGTCTTATTATGTTTCCTACATTGGCAAGTGGGTTCTTCACCACCACCACCACCTAGGAAATCTGAGAAGTTAGGGTATGGTGGGCTAAATGTATTTGTAAGAACTTATCTGTGTTTTTCTGAACTCTTGTGCAAACAACACACACACACAACAGCCAAGCTGGGAGGGTGTACAGGATAGCTGGAAGGAATTTTCTTAGCCTAGGGTCCAGCGAGGAGAGAACTCCCCCAAGCAGATCCTGCTTTCTGTTCGCCTGGCCTCAGCAGATGCTGCAGCAGCTGGAGCCAGGAGCAGCTTGGTGGGGTGGGAGCTGATGTTGGGGTCAGCATGCAGGCCCCGCAGTATGTCAGGGGCCTCGCTCTTGGTGGGAGCGACAGGATATGCCAAGCACTGTCTGCTCCTCCAGCAGACTCTGTCACCCCAGAGGCTGTGCTAACTCTTTCTAGCCAGAAGCATGAGACCCTCTGACTGCAGTTTTTCATGTCCAGCCCTCAGCCAGTCCCAGCCTCAGCCCAGGCCCCTGGGATTATTAATAGAATTGTGCACAAATGAAGATGTTTGTTGGTTCAAGGATTTACAATCACGCCCACCATCCTAAATCTCACTCCTGAAAAATCCCCAGCCTGTCCCTGCCGGTTCTAATCTTGTTACAGCATCATCTACCTAATAAGCCTTCAAGAACTTTATAATGCTTCTGTCCTCCCGCTCCTGTTTCTCCCGGAAGAGCCTTTATTTCTCCCCTAGCCATCCTGGCAAACAGTTATTAAAACTCACACAGATGAAAACGTGCTTTCAAGTTGGACCATAGGTATGGGCCCAATTGTGATTTCCAATCCGTCCCCACCCAACTCCACACTTGCCCTGTTCTTCCATCCTACAGACGCCAGCTCCCTGATGAGAACAGCAACGTAAAACATCTGCTTACAACAGGAAACTCTGCTCAGTGTTGTGTGGCAGGCGGGCTGGGAGGGGAGTGTGGGGGAGAATGGATACATGTGTATGTGTATGTATGGCTGAGTTGCTTGCTCTGCTGCGTACCTGAAACCATCACGACTTTATTAATCAGCTATTGTTGTTCAATTGCTCAGTCGTGTCCCACTCTTTGCAACCTCATGGACTGTAGCCCTCCAGGCTCCTCTGTCCATGGGATTTCTAGTCCAATATAAAATAAAAAGTTTTTTTAAAGATATTAAAAACAAATAAGTATCTACTTACAGACAACACACGGAGAACCACTTCTTCCTGTGCCCAAGGTTCTAGGAACTCAGAGAATCAAACGGAGACACTAAAATTAGTCACTTATCCCAGAGCTTCCATCTGCTTCCTGCCCGGTTTCACAAGCACAGGCCCTCCCTGCTTTATGTATAAATAAACTGCTTGACCTGGGGCTGTCAGGCAGGCCCTGAGCGTTGAGTGCTGACCCCAAAGCTGTCACATTAGGTCAACAAGAACTGGACAGAAGATTCTGCCTGCCCTGGAGGGGCTTACAGCAAGGCCCTGCAAGAGTGACCCTAAGCAACAGGCAGGCAGATTCCTCCCGCCTCCAAGGAAAGGCCTGGGCTCAGCGGTCAAAACAGAGACCAGAAGCCGGGCGCTCACTCTTGCCGGCCACGTCTTAGAAGCAGAGGGCTTATGTCTCCCTTAAGCATGTTTTTAATCACTGCAAAATTGTGTCCTCCGAAATGGCAGTGTGGTTCTCAGTTACCCGCACGCAGACTGATGCTCTCGGTATGGAGTGGGGAGAAGACATTTAAAAACAATTAGGATCATGGTGAGGCAGCTCCAAAGAGCTCGTTAGTTAGGTAGGGGAAAGGGGAAAGGAAGCCAGTATGCTCACCAGATAACGAAGTTATTTGTACTTTTGATGGGGAGGAGGGAGATGATTGGTTTCTTTATTATCTCCCTTTTGATGTCAGATGGGAGCTCTGGACACACGTGGGCGCAGGGAAACACACACACACACACAAGCAGCATTCCCAGATGACGAGACAAATGCAATTTGAATACTTTAGGAGGCACTGCCAATGAAGAGAGCTAGAGAAACAGCTGATATCCTTTGGCAAACCCTCTAACATCCCGCCATGCCCAGCAGGTCGAGTGGGTGCCAAGAGAGAGGGCCAGGCCCAAGAAGAGCTGGGTTTGGGGTGCGGATGAGCCTATGGTGCTGAGAACACCCTCCCTGTGCAGGGACTACAAGGAAGTAAATGGCACCTGCCTTCTGAACTTGGCTCCTGAAGCCAAGAGAGTGTCTTGGCGGGGGTTATCTTTAAAGGAGCCAGGGGACACTAGCTCCACCTCCCTGCCTGTGTCCTTGGTTAAGGTCATGCTGTACTGCTGTGTTCAGTCGCTCAGTTATGTCTGACGCTTTGCGACCACTTGAACTGTAGCCCACAGGGCTCCTCTCTTCGTGGAATTCTCCAGGCAAGAATACTGGAATGGGTTGCCATCTCCAGGGGATCTTCTCGACCCAGGGATTGAACCCACATCTCTTGCATATCCTGCGTTGGCAGGCATATTATTTACCACTGTGCCACCTGGAAAGCTGTTAATGCCATGTGTGACCCCAACCCCACCGGGTGTTTCTGATATGTGGCGGTGGAAGGAAGGAAAGTGAGGGATTTCTTGCCAGTCTCAGTATGGAGTTCCTCTGTTACTCTAAGAGTCGTCATAACAAGCCTCTGAATCCTGATTAAATTTCTCCCCTCATCCCCCAAATTTCCAGGGTGCAGCGAGCTTTGTCTACCTTGCACAGCACCTAGGCTGACTCTTACTTGCCCATGGGGAGGCCTCATGTTAACCCACTTTGTTCCCATGTATATTCATTCACTTAAGCATTTGTTGAGGGGAGCATGCCAGGAAGTGTGCTAGGAGTGGATGGAAAGACCCAGAAAGAACTGAGTGTGGTCAACAGACCCAGAAGCTGTTAAACACCCCTGCTTCAATGCACCACACTCCCTCTGACCTCCTGATCATGCTATGTCCCTGCAGGCTGTTCCCTGAGGTCCACCCCCTGGAAAGACCCCAGTTCAACCACATACAAGCTGTGTGCTGTGGTCAGCGGCTCAGTTGTGTCTGACTCTTTGTAACCCTTTGAACTATAGCCTGCCAGGCTCCTCTGTCCATGGGATTCTCCAAGCAAGAATCCTGGAGTGGGTTGCCCTTTCCTCTTCCAGGGGATCTTCCCAACCCAGAAATTGAACTCATGTCTCCCCTGTCTCCTGCATTGCAGGTGGATTCTTTATCACTGAGCCATCAGGGAAGCCCATACAAGCTATGAAATCTGGGGTAATTACTTGGCCTGTCAGAGGTTGTTTTCTTGCCTCTAGATAGGCAGCTGTTGGGAAGATGAACTAAGATGATATATAAAATGTAGCGATTGTAATAGTAATGATGATATGCTGTATGGTCTCTGCTGCACCTATGTTTTCCTCACAGATGGGAACTCATCATCCACAAAGATCTTTTGAACTCATACCTTCCCCAGCTCTGCACCACTTGCCACGGTTGTCAGTCTTTCTGATCACAGGTTAGTGAGACCTCTTGGCCCATCTACTTATATTTGCCATTTACTAGGAATTTTTAAAGGTACCCCAAAATATCAAGTACATGATGCACATTAACGGATTACTCTCTGATATGCCAGAAATATTATCCCAGCTAAAAGAAAGAATGGTGCAGTTTAAAATAAACACCAGTGCATTTTCAACTCCGCTCTTGCTTTTCATCTGAGTGCACCACAGACCATGCTTCTAGATTTATTTCTAGAAGGTCTCTCTTGGAGCCCTAGGCCAGAAGCAGAGAGCTCCCAGCAGAGGGCACTAAACCAATCAATGGGATCCCTCCCCAGGGAAAGATCCAGACCCCAGGCCTCCCCGGTGGTCAGCCCCACTACAGCAGGCCCCCGAGATGTTGGGAGTATTTTTGAACGTTGATGATCTTGTAATTTGCAGAAATGTTGATATCTCCATATGCCGCCTCAGAGTGGGATTGTCTCACAACAAGCATGAGAGAATCACACCTCGGCAAGGAGTTCAGTAAATTCATCTGTGAAACATATTTCAATTCCAAAGGCAATTTTCTAATTAGTAACGACACGCAAAGCCTTGGCAATCTGAAAGCAGTTCTCAGCAGAGCGGGTTTTGAGCTAATCTAAGCCTGAGAATGAGGTACCAGATGCCTCCCTGGTCCACGACAGGCTTCTGAAAACCCCCCTTGGGCCTTGATTTGGAACGAGGTGGGGGCACACTCACCACCAGACAAAGAAGTGGATCTTTCCCTCCACCAAAACCCTTTATATTACAGCCAGGGCTGGGAGCCACAGGGGCTTAGAATAGGCAGTGCAGTGTATCTGTTCATTCAGCATTTAATGAAGACTTGTCAAAGGTATGGACCAGAAAGACATCATTCTTGCACTCCTGGAGCTTATGGTTTACAGGAAAATTCAGACATTACTACACAAATAATTGAGTGTCAAACTGGTTTTAGAAAAGGCAGAGGAACCAGAGATCAAATTGCCAACATCCTCTGGATCATGGAAAAAGTAAGAGTTCCAGAAAAAAACATCTATTTCTGCTTTATTGACTATGGCAAAGCCTTTGACTGTGTGGATCACAATAAACTGTGGAAAATTCTGAAAGAGATGGGAATACCAGACCACCTGATCTGCCTCTTGAGAAATTTGTATGCAGGTCAGGAAGCAACAGTTAGAATTGGACATGGAACAACAGACTGGTTCCAAATAGGAAAAGGAGTACGTCAAGGCTGTATATTGTCACCTTGCTTATTTAACTTCTATGCAGAGTACATCATGAGAAATGCTGGGCTGGAAGAAGCACAAGCTGGAATCAAGATTGCCGGGAGAAATATCAATAACCTCAGATATGCAGATGACACCACCCTTATGGCAGAAAGTGAAGAGGAACTAAAGAGCCTCTTGATGAAAGTGAAAGTGGAGAGTGAAAAAGTTGGCTTAAAGCTCAACATTCAGAAAATGAAGATCATGGCATCTGGTCCCATCACTTCATGGGAAATAGATGGGGAAACAGTGTTAGACTTTATTTTTCTGGGCTCCAAAATCACTGCAGATGGTGACTGCAGCCATGAAATTAAAAGATGCTTACTCCTTGGAAGGAAAGTTATGTCCAACCTAGATAGCATGTTCAAAAGCAGAGACATTACTTTGCTAACAAAGGTTCATCTAATCAAGGCTATGGTTTCCTGTGGTCATGTATGGATGTGAAAGTTGGACTGTGAAGAAGGCTGAGCGCCGAAGAACTGATGCTTTTGAACTGTGGTGTTGGAGAAGACTCTTGAGAGTCCCTTGGACCTCAAGGAGATCCAACCAGTCCATTCTGAAGGAAATCAGCCCTGGGATTTCTTTGGAAGGAATGATGCTAAAGCTGAAACTCCAGCACTTTGGCCACCTCATGCGAAGAGTTGACTCATTGGAAAAGACCCTGATGCTGGGAGGGATTGGAGGCAAGAGGAGAAGGGGACGACAGAGGATGAGGTGGCTGGATGGCATCACCGACTCGATGGACGTGAGTCTGAGTGAACTCTGGGAGTTGGTGATGGACAGGGAGGCCTGGCGTGCTGCAATTCATGGGGTCGCAAAGATTCGGACACGACTGAGCGACTGAACTGAACTGAAGGAGTAGCAAAAAGGGCTCTGACCAGTATCCCAGCTCATCTTCAAGGTGGAGAAAATGTTTTCAAAGGACATGATGTTTAAGCATACTGAAGTGGATTTGAATTCCAACTATATGATTTATTTTAGAATACTTTGTGATTAGCTAGTCATACTCTCTGGGTCTCAGTATCTTCACCTATAAAATGATTACATAATAACTACTCACAGATCTATTATAAGGATCTACTAAGGTAATGCACTTAGAGCCCTGGCATCATTTAAGGCACTTAATAGACGCTCAATAAAAAATACCTCTTGTTACCATTTCAGGAGGCCTCCCAACCTATGGCTGATGGGATGCCCAGGAAACACAGCTCAGTCTTCTACATTCTCCTTCTGAAAGGAGGCTGACAAGTTATCTGAGCAGGTTTTCAGGGGCCTGGCCAAGAGAGCTAGCCTTGTTTCTAAAGTAAAATTGCACGACCTGACAGGATGAGCAAACAGATGCAGGAGAGGGCACGTCATTAGGAAGCGCACCTTGTTAATGAATAAAGCCCCACCAAGCCTTCCAAGCCTGGAACCGAGGTGAGCACTGTGAGAAGGAAGACCTGGGCCAGAACAGAGGACAGCATTTTGTGCACCCAGGCTGCAGGGCTAGACGCCCCGGGCTTTGCAGGAGCAGGGGCTGACTCACATCTGTAATGAGGGATCTTGGATCCCCAGGCTATACTCCCTTGGGAGATAGGAGTTTTAATCCCAACTTCACCCCTTACTCAATGGTCTTTATCACACCTCCACCCCCACACAGCTTTCCAGGTTCTCAGCTTCCCCATCTCTAAAGTGAAAAAGGATCCTTCCCGATTTTGTCCAACATCCTATGCAGATTGTTAAAGACAATGAGATCCTGAGTAGAAATGTGTTTTATGCTTGAAAGAAGAAATCCCAAGGAGTATCACCTGCAACCAATAAATCTTTCTCTCCAGGTGAAGCAGCTGGCAGCACTGAGCCCCCCAGGGATGGAGGCGCCCCCCACCCCCTCCTACATCACTGAGATGCTCGCCTCGCTCGGCTGCATCCCAGGCTTGGCATCTCTAGAAAACCTTCGGAGCGCTGCCCCTCTCTCTCCTTTACATCTCATTTCATCCCATCTCCCTTCCCCAGGCTGCGCTCTCACTCACGGATCCCAGAGCCCCGAGCCCTCTCAAGCTTCTGGCCGCCCTCGTCCGAGGCCCTGGGCATTTGTTTTCTCACTGCACGAGGTTGCACACTGATACATTTGTACCACAGGAAGCAGAAAACTAGTTTAACATCTCATTTATTTCATAGATGAGAAAGTAATTCCCTGCTGAATGAGTGTCCCAAACCAACAATTCAGAGAGGAGGAATTTACAGTGCTGCCAAGGACCGGCCTGCATTACTGTCGTGCCGTTATATAACGGAGCTGGAACCTTTTTCTCTCTCTCCTGTTAGCCTGAAGAGAAAAGCCATTAAATATGATTAAGGTTAAGAGATTGCTAAAATTACAAACAGCCGCCATTCAATTATTTTGCTCTATAAAATGCAACACAGATTGGAATTATTTCTCTGAAATGTGTTTTTAGAAAATAACATAACACAACTAATGTGGTTTGATCTAGCAAATCAGGTTCCAGATACCACTTCTAATGCAAAGCTAAAAGGTTCATAATTTAACTCAAAGTTTGTAACTTAAAGTCATCAGGTGCTTACTTTATAGAAAGCTTTATAAAGAGAAAAAAAATCAATATCATCCCAACTAATATTCTGAAGTCATCTACAGCCAGAGATTCAATCAATTTTATCGCCTATTAAAGGGACAGACAGAAAAAAAAAATTTTTTTACATTTAAAGAACCAGTAACCCCCTGACCTAACACATACATATTTGGGGACAGGGGAGGAGGGGCAGGAGGGAGTGTTAATCTCTCAGATATTTTCTGGCAACTTTCATAGGGCCAAAGTGGGATACTGAGGGCGTTAGTTTCACAAAGAAGTGGCAGGTAAATGGGAAAGTAACTCTTCTAAATCTGTTCCTCCCAAGAGCAGTCTTGGGGCAGGGAACAGTCCACAAGGACAGCCTCGCGCTGTCCTTGGACTTACAGTCACATTGCAGATGACTTACTCTCAGCTTAGAAAGAATCAAGAGCCCAACTGCATTGAAATGAATTTTCTGTCCAGTTTGTATTGAATGCTGAAATAATTGGAAATTTCAAAAAAAAAAAAAAAAAACCTCTATGCAGATATATTAGTGGCTGGAGACTTCTGGTTATTATGGTTAATAAAACACAAGAATGATATTACACGCTGCTCACAGACTCTAGCCCAGGCCTCGCAGTCCCTCTAGACAGAATATAAGCCATTTACGAGAGTAAACTTTGTACACAAGCTAAACACATAAAGCCATGTATTAGAATTGGACAGAACATTGCAAGCCAAATAAAAGCTAGCTAAATGCCATATTCCCAAGGGCAGCCGAGGCGACCTCCTGCTTTCATGAACCACACATGGATTTTCTCTCGGCTGTTGCAGCAACCAGAACACAGCAGCCTCCCATAGCTGATGGGCCCATGAGCAAACTGACAGCTTCTGCCCTCTCTGATCATTTTTTCAAGCCTAGACTGACTCATACCCAAAATCCCAACACACTGGACAATGAACAGACCTCTGTGAAATGGCACTGGGATTAGGAGTGTCAGAAGTTTGTGAGAAAGAAGGCACTCGGGAGGAAGGACCGGGCTGCTCTACACAGGCTTAAATCACCTATTGTTTACAGTGATGAAGCCATCTGAAGCAGAAATAGAAGCACACACAGTCAAAGGACTTGATCTGACTTGCGCATGTACGTACATAAAAAGAAAACTGGAGTAAATACCTTAAGAGAGGTATGAAAATCGATGACAGGTGACCAACAGGAGCATCTCAAGGAGGCAAATCCACCTGTTCCAGGCTCCTCTCAGCTCCCCATGGACTCACCCCCCACACTCTCCACTTGAATCCTGCAAACTTCTTGTGTTTATTCAATACTGTTGGCTAAGCACCTACAGTCTATGCCAAGTATCATGCTAGGAGTTGAGTTCCTGTACCCAAGAAGCCCTTTATTTAGTGAGAAAGAACCATACATGAACAAATAATTACAAATCAATGTGAACAAGATGCTACCGGAGCACAGAGAAAGGCGCCTGAACTCCTAGGTTGGTCCACAGAGGGTTCAGAGTGAAGGGAGGCAATCGACCTAGTCTCAAGGGTAGTGTGTCAGGCAGGTAGGGGAGATGGACGGAGGGAGGCAGGGGAGGAGGTAGAGGACAGGGATATACAAAAGGCACCTCGATGTGAATAAAAATGGCATGTCAGCGGATGGTGAGTAGTCCAGGGTGGCTAGAGTGCAGGATGGGAAAGGGAGAGGGGAAGAAGATGAGTCAAGAAAGACAGACTGAAGCCCAGTTGTTAAGGCCCTCGACAGACACCCCACTAAGGATGATGGAGAGCCACTCAAAATCTTGCAGCAGGGCAGTGACATGATGAGGTGTGTTTGAGAAAGACAGCTCTGGAGGCAATGCAGTAGATTGAAGGGGGCGGGATGAAGGCAGAGAGAAAAGGTGGGAGGAGAAGAGGCAATAACCCTGGAAAGAAATCGCGAGGGTCTGAGCAAAGACTGTGGCTGCAGAGATGATCAGATGGTGATTGATTTAAGAGGATTTTAGACAGTAGAATCTATAGCACTTGGTGTTGATTGAATGTGAGCAATAAAGGAAAGGGAGACTTGGAGAATGAATCTGCAGTGGAGATATCCAGCAGGCGTTTTGGAAATAAGCGTCTAGGACTCAGGAGGAATTTGGGGCTTCACACGTGCCACGACCTCCACTTAAGGTCACAGAGATGCATGACCATCATCTGTCCTGGAGGACAGCCATGCTTCCCAGAATCATGGGCCCCCAGGCACCCTGTGCTGTGGGTCCAAAGTCCCTAGCTCCAAATCAAAGCAGAGATTGCTGTGAGATGAAAGAGAAAAAGAAGTTGGGAAACACCTAGGTCTTCATGTCAACTGCCTTCTCTGGGCCGCAGTTTCATTTGTTGCTGTTCTGTTGTTGAGTCACTGAGTCGTGTCCAACTCTTTGTGACCCCCATGGACTGCAGCATGCCAGGCTTCCCTGTCCTTCGCCATCTCCCAGAGCTTGCTCAAACTCATGTCCACTGAATTCAGTGATGCCATCCAACCATCTCATCCTCTGTCGTCCCCTTCTCCTCCTGCTCTCAATCTTTCCCAGCATCAAGGTGTTTTCCAATGAGTCCTCACTTGGCATTAGATGGCCAAAGTATCGGAGCTTCAGCTTCAGCATCAGTCCTTCAGCTTCACTTATAAAGGAAGGCAATTATAAGACACAGAGGAGGTATAATAAAGTATACTGAACTCAAAAGTAAGGCCCCTTAAATGTCCAGATGCAGAGTGGAATGTGTGAGGCCAAGGGGAACACCAGAACAGGGGTGATGCAGTCAGAGGCTCCCACATTCCCCACAACACTGACACAGCATTGACACTTGTTCTGCCAGGTGAGTTCAAGATAATCAGACAGAAAAGACCCTTTACAGAAACAGGTGAGCAAATGAGTCACAGGGTATTCAGCTTCGTGCCTTAGGGAGATACCCTAGGCTCTCCTATGTCTCTCTATAGATTTATCCAGAAAGTCTCCAAGGACCATGCACTGACTCCTTAGCAATTTCTGCCACGTTCCACCAGCTCAAGGGCAGTTGACCAACAAGAGGTCTCACTTCCTGGACCCTGCCTTACACTTGGGATGCTCAGACTTTGCAGCAACAGACATCCTGCCTAGATCTCTGAAAAGGCTTTGGCCACATCTCTCCTCTGACTCTTTAGCACCTTCCTACTCACAGAGACAGCTAGCGCAGATAAGGCAGGCATGGTATGATCGGCCATGAAAACCTGGAAGGCACTGGTACACTTCCAGAGGGGACAGAGGAGAAAGCAGCATGTGCTCCTGTGGTATCCACACAGGAGAGGGGGAAAGTGTGCTGACCTAGGATGCTGGGCATCCATTCACCTTTGGCATCTTTGTCTGCCCCAGGCCTCTCTTAAGAGCACACTCTCCAAATTCCTTCTACTTCTCCAGGCTTGATGACATGTTTTGGGGATAAAAAGGATAAACAAAGAAGTGCTGCAGCCATGGGTCCATCTGAACTACAGTCAACCTCTGTGAGAAAACTTTTAAGATGCCAGTGTAGCTACCCTGGTATGCCTATTTCTGATTTTATTTTACCCCCAAAGCTTCACTCCTCTGCTGCCACTCTCCATGACCCTCCCTATACCCTCTTCCTCCTCCACACTTAGCCAGCTTGAGCCAAGGACCCAGCAGCACCCACGCCATGACAGGCAGGTCTCCCCCCTTGCCAGGAAGGCGAGAGAGAAAAAAGATGCTCACACATTGCCAAGGCTTCTGTTGTATAATGTTGTGGCAGGCAAGGCTGGGGCTTCTTTATATACTTAATCATGTTCCATTTCCAGCTGACATAACTCAACGGTTTATGACACAGCACCACTTAATAAGACTCACTATCAACTTAGGAAGGGGGATGATGAAGCTGGGGGAGGAAGCGATGAGCAAAGAAGCTGAATAGAGAGGATGAAAATGATACGACTTAAAAAAAAAAAATCTGTTGTCAGTTTAGATTATAGTCTAAGCAACCAGGGCAGGTCCTTGGAGGTTAGAAACATCTCCCAAACAGCAGAATCTTCTATACAAAAGCATTGAGATGGAAGAAGCCAAATCCTTTCCTAAGAAAATGGGGTAACTCTGGGTAAAGGGTCAGGATGGCATTTATCTTGGCTTCTGAGAGCAAAACAGACCAGGGTCAGCAGTGGTTCCTTTTCATCATTCCTGACCTGGGCAGTTACCCAAACTTCTCTCTCCAACTAAACAGTAATTTCACCAAAGTTAAGAAGAATAGCCTTTTCTTATCTTTATAAAACTGTACACCATCAAACAGTTGCTGGCTTCACACTGGGCCACCAGTAGACTTGTTGATCTGACAGAAAACACTGTTTCCACCCAGAAAGAAGAAAATGAAGTCGCTCAGTCGTGTCCAACTCTTTGCAATTCCATGGACTGTAAGCAACCACACTCCTCCACCCATGGGATTTTCCAGCAAGAGTACTCGAGTGGGTTGCCATTTCCTTCTCCAGAGGATCTCCCCAACCCAGGGATTGAACCCAGGTCTCCAGCATTGTAGGCAGATGCTTTACCATCTGAGCCACCAGGGAAGTCCACCCAAGGGATGGTCTTATCTCCCTTGATGAGAGAGAAAACAAGTAGAAATTTAGAGTGCAAAAGAGCCTTCAAAATCAAATCCCTGGATTTTCTCACTTCATTCATTGGAAAAGTGAGCACAAAGAAAATTGCAAACCATGACACAACTCTTAGTGACTCAGCCAGACCCCAAACCCAAGTCTTCTGAGTGCTTATCCCACTGTTCCTTCCATGACACCTGGTTGCCTCTTCATGAGGCATTCCCTCATCCATCCATCCACCCACCCATTCTTCCACTTACCCATTCCACCTTATCGTCTACAAGCCACAGCTGGGTTATGCCTGAGGTAGTGCAAGACATTACGAAGATGACTCAAACCACATCCCAGCCAGTTCCCTGCACCCCTCATTCCTGAGAGTAGAAGGCATATAGACGTGAAAAATACACCCCAGCCTGATATGATGAGAGTTAGCTTAGGTACAAGTGCTATTTAGCACAGAGTGTAGAGTAGGTCAGGTAGAATGAGGGTAGAAGGATTGGGAAAGGTTTCACCAAAAAAGGTCTAACTTTACTTTCTCAAATAAAGAATAGATGGTGATCATACAGAGCAAAGTAAGTCAGGAAGAGAAAAACAAATATTGTATATGAACGCATATATGTGGGATCTAGAAAAATGCTACAGATGAACCTATTTGCAGGACAGGAATAGAGACAGATCTAGAAAGGACTTGTGGACACAGGGGCCAGGGTGGGGGAAGAAGAGGTGGAATGAACTGGGAGATTAAGAGTGACACGTGTGTAAAAGAGACAGCTAGTGGGAAGCTGCTATAGAGCCCAGGGAGCCCAGCTCATGATGACCTAGAGGGGTGGTACAGGGAAGCGCGGGAGGGAGGTCCAAGGTGGAGGGGATATGTGTAAACATAGAGCTGATTCACTTCATTGTACAGTTGAAACTAATGCGATATTGTAAAGCAACTATACCCACCCTTCCCCCACCAAGAAAAAAAGAATAGATGGTGGTGGTCAATCACAGGATGGAAGGAAGGTGATCTGGGCAGAAAGAACCCGAGAATGCCTCTCCCCTGCCTGAGCGTCAGGTGTACCATTCCGTCACGGCTCTTCCCCTGCCTTCTGAGCACGCCTTGACATCTCTCTCAAGGGCAAGCTCACAGTCATCTCACCTGTAGTGCGTCTATTGGATCTGGTAATCAGTTGGCCACTGGACACTGTCCCTGGCCTTCTAGGGTTGTGTCATTGTTGTTGTTGTTTAGTCACTAAACACCAAGTCGTGTCCGACTCTTTTGCAACCCCATGGACTGAGGCCCGCCAGGCTCCTCTGTCCATGGGATTTCCCACAGGCAAGAGTACTGGAGTAGGTTACCATTTCCTACTTCAAGGGATCTATCCTACTGAGGGATTGAACCCATGTCTCCAGCATTAGCAAGTGGATTCTTTACCACTGAGCCACCTGGGAAGCACCTGCTGCTGCTGCTGCTGCTGCTAAGTCGCTTCAGTTGTGTCTGACTCTGTGCGACCCCACAGACAGCAGCCCACCAGGCTCCCCCATCCCTGGGATTCTCCAGGCAAGAACACAGGAATGAGTTGCCATTTCCTTCTCCAACACATGAAAGGGAAAAGTGAAAGTGAAGTCACTCAGTCGTGTCCGACTCTTAGCGACTCCATGGACTGTAGCCCACCGGGGTCCTCTGTCCATGGGATTTTCCAGGCAAGAGTACTGGAGTGGGGTGCCATTGCCTTCTCCAGGGAAGCACCTACTAGGTCATATTTATCTGTTATTTGCTCTTGCAGCCCCATATCCCATGCCTTCTTAATACTTATCACCGTGGTCATCTGCTATTTGTCTGTGTCATCTGTTTTAATGTCTGTCTGCCCTACTAAGTGGCAGGGAGGTCCTATAGGCAGGGACTGCTTGGCTGTATCTCCAATACCTGGGTGTGGAGGTTGGGGAGCACACAGTAGATGCTCAATGGATGTTGGCCAACTGAAGCAGACATGAACAGTGGGAGCAAAAATTCATTTTCATGGACCAGAGAGCAAATGGAATAAAAATGGGGGTAACAAATGTTGATCACTCTTTCAAGAAAAGGTATGGTGAAAGACAAGAGATAGTACCGAAGGAAAAGGGGATGCAGGATTTAGGGAGGGTCTTACAAGGAAAAGACTTTCTAAAGATTGAGAATAAGCAGCAGTGGCAAGCAGAAGCAGAATTTACAAGGTGGTCCAAGGTGGGGTGATAACCCTGGGCCTGGTTTCCTGAGGAAAGAGATCATAAACACAGATGAAAGGGGAGGCTGAGGTCAGCAGATGTAAGTTTTTACACATGGAATGGATAAGCAACAAGGTCCTACTGTATAGCACAGAGAACTATATTCTGTATCTTATGATAAACCATAATGGAAAAGAATATTAAAAAGAATGTTTGTGTGTATATATATATATATATTGTGTGTGTGTGTGTGTGTGTGTGTGTGTGTATGTGTGTGTGTATAACTGAATCACTTTGCTATACAGCAGAAATTAATATAATATTGTAAGTCAACTATACATCAATAAAAAATAAGAAAATAAAAACAAAGTCACCAGGTTAAAGAATGAGAGAGGATTAGAACGGAAATGTTCAGGCTGGTGGTCTATGTGGCCCTAAACCACAAGGATGGAAAGTCAACCATTCATTAAATAATCAGTAAAAGTGATTTGGCTTCCCAGGTAGCTCAGTGGTAAAGAATCCGCCTGCCAATGCAGGAAACCCAGGTTCAGTCCCTGGGTCAGGAAGATTCCCTTGGAGAAGGGCGTGGCAACCCACTTCAGTATTCTTGCCTGAGAAATCCCATGGACAGAGAGGCCTGGTGGGCTACAGTCTATGGAGTTGCAAAAGAGTCAGATACAGGTTATTAACATGTCAACAACAACAGGTTATTAACATGTCATTTCTATAGATTCTTATTGGAAGATATTAACCATGTTTGCTGTCTTTTCAGTTCTTGGGATTGTAAGTTATCAAAAATTGTACCGCTGTATCAACAAGAACCAGAAATCTTCATTTCTGAATTTGTTATTAATCCTAAGCTATTGCATGGCTTTTGCTTTTTAAGGTACATGATATTTGAGAGAATAGAATTTAATTCATGGTTCCCATTTGTCTCTTCCCCCTCAGTTCCTTAAAATTATTCATTTTATTGTTGAACTTTTTGTCTTTAGAGAATTTCTCTATTTTTTCACTAATAATAGTTACCAATACAACTTAAAAACGCACACACAGATGAGGGCTTTGCTTAGAACAGAAATGTCTCTTCCAGAACAGAAAGAAGCAGATACAGTACTGCACACACAGTTAGATATCCATAACACCTATACTGGCTTCTTCTTTGTCCTGTCTTGAAGTACTTTTTTCTACTTGAATTTACAAAAAAAAAAAAAGAAGAAGTTATTTGTGGATTTTTTCAACCTTGCTCCCAGAGAAGAGTAAAAAGTGTCCCTCCCCTAGAAAGCCCTGGTCCTCCATCCAATGTCTCGTGGAAGCCAGGGCGCATGCTCCCCAGCCAATCAGAAAGCCCTGTCCAAATGTCTCTGTCCCTCCCTCCCTGTCCGCGGAATATCCTCCCCACTAGCTGCCACACCCTACTCTGCATGGAACCAACACCCTTGGGTATGAGTCTCTGATCTCAGTCACTTGAAAGCAAAGCTCCAGGCTCTCAGGGACCAGAAGCTTTGGGGTGCTGAAAACCCCTGTCGTGGCGTCTCAGAACTGGGTGCTGTTCTCCCAGGATGGGTTCTGGGTCCTCCGCCTTCAGTCTCACAGACAGCTCTCTGACCTGGGAGCGGACCACAGCTGGATGCCCCACTCCTCTCAGGCTCTGTGGTGCAGGCTGCACTGTCGGCCCCTCTGCCCTGTATCCACACCCCCATGTGACCCAGGCTGCTCTTCAAGAGCTTTTTTATCCAGAGCCGTCTCCCTACTCTTGACTAGAAGAGAAAATGGATTCTCTGCTCAAGAGTCTGGGAACCATGGTGATGGCATCGCTAAGGCGCAGGAAGCTGGTGAGGCCTCCTAGAGACAGAACCCTACAGGATGGGGCGTTGGTACCTGCATCTGGGTCCACAGAAAAGCCCCACTGGCAGAAAGCAAAAGGATCCCATCTCCATCCTACTGTGAAGACAGAATCTTGCGTGCTAAGTCTCTTCACTCATGTCCTACTCTTTGTGACCCCATGGACTGTAGCCCACCAGGCTCCTCTGTCCATGCAAGGATACTGGATATTCTCCAGGCAAAAATACTGGAGTGGGTTGCCATGCCTTCCTTCAGGGGATCTTCCTGACCCAGGGACAGAACCTGCATCTCTCACGTCTTCTGCACTGACAGGCGGGTTTTTTACCACTAGTGCCACCTGGGAAGCCACAGGATGAGGGTAAGGCTGCCAACTTTCAGAGTTGCTGGGAGGGTTGGAGATAACGTAGGGGAAGCATCCCTCGTTGTGTGTGGGGCACCTAGTGGGGATTCAGTGCCTGGGAACCGGTTGTTCCAACGGGGCTGGGGGGTCTGCGTGAGAGTCAGGGGAGGAGGCTCACACATCAACACAGTCCGTCCTTGGCCCTCTTTGCCCTGACGCGGCTGTGTGCTTGGGAGGGAGACTCTTTACCAAGGCCCCAGGGGTGGGCGGCAGGTAGCGGGTCAGGACCGCGAGCCACAGCCGAGGATGTGGAGGAGGGAGGGCGGCTCCCTCCCGCTCATCCTTCCCTCACAAACACGACAACAGCAATCAGCTTCTTCTCTTCCCTAACCTGTTTCCATGGTTCCCGCCCAGACTGCCTCTGAAATCTGACACACTTTTAGCATAATGTGCAGCAAGCACCACGGCAAATATCTCTGTGTCGCCCATGGGGTCTAGGCCGAGCCCCTTCCTCCTGTGTCCTGGGGATGCTTCTGGCCCCGGGTGGGGGCGGAGGGGTCAGGCAGGGCACCTGAAGCCTGGGTCTCCTTTGAGTGCACCACTCTGTCCAAATTACCAGTGCTCGCCAGGTCCCTCTCACAGGTGGACCCATTAGCAGCATTGCGCGTGCAGCCTGTCAGCTCCCTAATTACACCTTTCAGTGGAAGGCTGGCTGGGAGAGTTCCATGCTTTCTGTTGGATACCTTGATCCACACTGTTGTCGGAAATCCCTGGGTGGCCCGCCTGTGTTGGGGGAGCGGCTGCCTCTCTTCAGCTGGTGTCTTGTTGGGTGTTTTGGGGTTTGTTTTTGCTTTTTTGCCCTTTCTGCCTTTAGCTAAGCTGGATTTTGAACTGAAAATGGCAAGTAGAAAGAACACACAAAAGAAACCAGAAAACATGAATTTAAACCTCACATTCATCGTTTGTTTGCTGGGTGATGGTGAGCAGACCTTTCTGGGTCTGTGCATCAGGTATATTAAGAAGACCTTCTCCAGCAGCATCACTATGACAATCAGATGTGATGGCGCATGAGGAAGTCTTTCTTAACTGTAAAACAATCCATAAGTGCTTATGATTCTTGCAGAACCATGAATTTTGGACCAGAGCATGTGGTTAATTTGTTGAATGCTTCAGATAAATCATTTAACCTCTCCGAGCCTCTGTTTCCTCATCCACGTTGTTGCTGTTGAGTCCCTAAGTTGTGTTTACTACCCCATGGACTGTAGCCCGCCAGGCTCCTCTGGCCATGGGATTTCCCAGGCAAGAATACTGGAGCGGGTTACCATGTCCTTCTCCAGGGATCCTTATCTATTAAAAAAGAAAAAGATTAATAATATACACCTTATCTCCTAGAATTTTTGTGAGGACCAACAAAGATTCAAGACAGGGAATTATTTGAATGTGATTCATTTCTATCTTTGAAAAATATGTTTGAAACAATAGGAAGCGCTCCATACCTGTAAGGCAGTTGTGTTACTTAAAGCAGGCTTGCAAATCATAATAGGTCTGGGGAGGTAGGGGAGAGATGGGCTAGGAATTTGGGGTTAGCAAATGCAAACTATTACATATAGATAGGATAGACAAGATCCTACTGGATAGCACAGAGAGCTATATTCACTATCCTGTGATAAGCCAGTGTGAAAGAAAATGGAAAACATTATATATATATATATATGTATATATATACATGTATAACTGAATCACTTTGATGCACAGAAGAAATTATTAACCAACTATACTTCAATAAGATATATTTTTAAAAAAGAATGGGAGACCTCCAGGTTTTGAAGACTTCACTGATCCCACTCTCCCAGGCATGTATCAGTGTGTCTGGGAGTGAATACCGGGAGGCAGTGGGCCATGGAGAGGATCCCAGCACCTGCATAATATTACACAAAATAGAAATTTTGCTGAGTGTTTGCCATGTTCCAGACACTGTTCCACATACTTCGGGTCCATCAGATCTCATCTAATCCTTCTACCAGCCCGTAAGACAGTCCCATGAGTATGACCATTCAGTGGATGAGAAACTGAGGCTTAGGGAGACAGAACAACAACCCAATTTACCACATCTAATTGGTGGCAGGGCTGGGACCTGAGTTCTGATACCAAAGCCAAGTCACAATAGTAGCTGCTAACATTTTGTGAGCACCCACTGAGTTCCAGTGGCTCCCGCGTACTAACCCAGTTAGTTCTGGGCCAGGTTATAGGGATTGAGGCACAGACAGTTGAGGTAACTCTCACAAGGTTTCACAGCTGGTGAAACCACGGCATCCTTTATGTCAAATTTGTGTTAAGGGCATCTCCAATGTCCCCAAAGGGGCTTCCCAGGTGGCTCAGCGATAAAGAATCCACCTGCCAATCCAGGAGACTTGAATTCGATCCCTGGGTTGGGAAGATCCCCTGGAGAAGGAAATGGCAACCCACGCCAGTATTCTTGCCTGAGAAATCCCATGGACAGAGGAGCCTGGAGGGCTATAGTCCATTGGGTCTCAGAGTCGGACACAACTGAAATGACTAAACTGCAATAACAAAAAGCCCTGTCTGGACGGGCAGAAGTCAAGGATTCTGGTTGCTTCCATTCTTCATCCCAAAGTGAAAATAGCCGCTTGCTCAGAATCTAACATAAAAGCTGTGTAACACAGATAAGAGTTTGCCCTTAGCAAAGATCCATTGCCTATGGAAATCATTCTTTTTGTCTAGACTTATGAATGATGATTTAGAGTTAAAACATATTTTTCAGCCTCTTGCCTTTTTTTCTTTGCAAATGCTCCTAAGGACCCTTTATTGGGAGGGCTCCAGGCTAATCTGGAACTAGTTTAGGAATAGGGGGATCACTGTTTAGTTAATACCTTGTTATGATCTGTGTCATGGGATCACCCACAACAGTCCCATTATACAGATGGGAAATCTAAGGCTCAGAGATATTAAGGTCTTATGACTAGTAAAAGGCAAACCTAGGATTTTAGTTCATTCATGAACTTTCCACTAAACCCCAAGATACACCACTGAAAGCACCTCTGAGGTCTGTTACTAAACTCACCCCAGGAGATGGAGGGGGTTCAGCCTGGGCACAAAGCTCCCGGGATGGCAGCTGATACCAAATGCCTAAGGAGGCTGGGAAATCCTTAGCAAAACATGTAGTATCACGCCTCACAGAGAAGCAGCAGATCATGGCCACTGTCCCTAGGGCTGTGTCCCTCCTGTAAGGCGTGTGCGCATGTGTGGGCTAGACAGAGACCATCCACTCCACATGACTTCAAGCCCCAGCCTCAGCTCACCGCCTCACCAGTATGTCACGTGCAGAAGCCATCGATCAGCGGCTCAGCCCTCATCCTCGCTGACAGCAGTGCAACGCTTTTCACTCACCTCTGAGAGGCCTGTCTCTCTCAATGGACTCTGCCAGACAGATACAGAAAGTGAAGTCCACAGCAACCTTACCTTGCCCCGAGATTCCCACTTCCTAAAGAAAGCATTTCTTTTTTTAAAAAAGTTATTTATTTTTAATTGCAGGATAATTGCTCTACAATGTTATATTGGTTTCTAGCATTCAACATGAATAAGCTCTCAGTATACATACATCCCCTGACTCTCGAACCTCCCTCACAACTTCCCCTTCATCCCACCCCTCTAGGTCATCACAGAGCACTGGGTTGAATTCCCTGTGTTATACAGCAGCTTCCCATTAGCTGTCTCATGTACATATGTAGACGTTTCAATGCTACTCTCTCAATTGGTCCCACCCTCTCTCACTAAAAAGAAAGCTGAGTGCAGAAGAATTGATGTTTTTGAACTGTGGTGTTGGAGAAGACTCTTGAGAGTCCCTTGGACTGCAAGGAGATCAAGCCAGTCTATCCTAAAGGAAATCAGTCCTGAATATTCATTGGAAGGACTGATGTTGAAGCTGAAACTCCAATACTTTGGCCACCTGATGCAAAGAGCTGACTCATTTGAAAAGACCCTGATGCTGGGAAAGATTGAAGGCGGGAGGAGAAGGGAACGACAGAGGATGAGATAGTTGGATGGCATCACTGACTCAGTGGACATGCATTTGGGTATACTCCAGGAGTTGGTGATGGACAGGGAGGCCTGGCGTGCCGCAGTCCATGGGGTCGCAAAGAGTCAGACATGACTGAGGGCTGAACTGAACTCTCCTTCCCCTTCTGTGTCCACAAATCTGTTTTTTATGTCTGTGTCTCTATTCCTGCCCTGCAAATAGGTGCATTGGTCCCATTTTTCTAGATTCCATATATATGCATTAAAATATGCAATAATTGTTTTTCTTAATGCAAAAGAAGAGAGCTGGGGAGAGCACCGTCCAGAAGAAAATGCACCCCTTCCTAGGTCAGCTGCTGAACAACTCTCTCCTGTCCATCATCAAGGGTGCATCCAGCCCCCATAACTGGCAAAGCAGTGTGAAAACAACCACGCACTCAGGGTCTAGAGGCTGAGTGAGGTCCGGACTTCGCTGTGTGCCATCAAGTAGTTTAGTTGCCCTCTCTGGCCTTCTTTTCCTTTCTTTGCAAAATCAAGAGATGGGACTCTGAGCTGTAAGCATCTATACCCACGGTCTCCACCAGAGCAGTTCATTTCCAGTGCCCTGCATGGAGTGCCAAGGAGCACTCAGGGATGACACGAAGTCTAGCTTCTCCTCAGAAGCTGGGTGTTTGGGACCTTCGGATCCCACAAGTCCCATCTTGGGACATATCACACTGATGCCATTCTGAATGGTGGTGAATCCAGCTCCTGGCAAAGTGACAGACGCAAGAAGGCTGGCTGGATGGAGGGATGAGGAATTGAACACAGATCTTTGGCCTTTTGGTCCCCTCCCTCCATTATCTCCTGATTATCTCCAAGGTTACCCCTTTCTGGAGTCCACTTCGAGACCCCACGTGGCCCTATGGCCTGCACTCCGACTGATGGCTTCCCCACAAAGTTGTGGCCCTGACCTTGCCCATGTCCTGATGGACAGATGTCCTCTGTGCAATGAGTAACCCTTTACCTGACAAGTAATTAGCTATGGAGAAAGCCAATTAAAAGAGACACCATATGAATAAGAGGGTGTGGGTGTGTACTTGACTACAGATGCACAGTGAATTACTTTAATATGCCAAGAAACCTCTTCTGGTCTGCAGAGCTTGTTTTTGCTGCCGGAAAGATGGAAAGCGCCAGAAGATGAGCCCCTACACTCACTTCACTCCTTTAACCAGCGTATTAGTCCAACACCCGTTCAGTTGCCCAGGTGTCAGCGTTCCTCCTCCTGTGACGCCCAAGTAGCCCGCCGCGCCCAGAGGAGCCCCTGGCTTCCATCCCCCCAGACCTCAGATGCTGTTACTACATGTTTATTTCTGCAGGCAGTGTGCTTAGGAGAGGAAGCAAGTCCTGGGACAGTCTCACCTGGACACTAGAGGGTGCCTAGGATTCAAATTGTGTGCATTTCTCTGGGAGTGTGCTCCCCACTCCCTGCTCCACCGCCGCCACCCCCCAACCACCTTGCTATTGAGTTGAACAAATCCAGTGCTTTAGAGGACTCAGCTAAGACTCTGAGGACACCAGAGGACTCACGCGCTCTGGAAGGCCGCCCCTGCCAAAGCACGTTTGATATTGCTAGTAATCTAGAGGCAGCTGTGGTTAAGCGTGAGCCTTAAGTCTAGGTATCTGGGTTCAAATCCCTGCTCTGTATAACTTGAGCCAGTGACTTCTCGGGGCCTGTTTATATCTGTTAAATGGGCCAACAGCATCTTCCTCACTGAGTGGTCATGAAAGTTAAATCAAACAGTGCACTAAAGCATCTGGAACAGCATCTGGCACTTGTTAAGTGCCTGCTGTCACCCAGCCTCATTGTCTGCTTTCTTATTAATACCCCTCTGGGAACTTGCCAGTTCTGAGAAGGCAGGACACACACACACACACACACACACACACACACACGTCTTCTCGTAGTTCCATAAGCACTTGCTCAGTGACAAAAGGAAAAACTGGGCAGCCTGACCCACCACATCAGAGGCCACACAGGCTTCAGGAAGCTCACACCTTGCAGGAGAGTCTGACTTATCCCTCAGGGCGACTCTCCATCCCCACCTCCTTTCCTGGGAAAGCTGGTTCCGCCCTCCCTCCCTCACAGGTGGTATTTAACGCAATAAAGCAAAGTGAGAAGGAGAGAAAGAGAAACAGCTGAGGTAAATGGCTCTGAGAGTCCCAGCCTCCCCGGGGGGGCCGGGGCCTCTGGGAAGGGACGCCAAGGCAACAGCCCCTGGGTGTGGAACCCAGGAGCTGCTGGAGACATTAAATGCGATTACCCCCAGGGCTTGTGGTTACAGCGCTGTGGGAACCCACCCCCTGAAGCGCCTGATTGCTTAAGCATCTCTTTGCAGAATGTTTATTTTATTTATTTTTTCCCCATGAATGTTTAATCAGGTACCTTGAGGAGCAGCACAGCAGCCCTCTTCAGAGCAGCTGGAGGCGGTGTGATCAACCCTGGTTTGTACAGAAGGTGGCAGAATGTGGCCACCGCCTGGCACTTGCCTCCTGATTGTCCCCAACCCCTGTCTCCCAGTCCCCCATCCCGCTGTGCCCAGCTCAGGGCATCCAGCACCCTGGCCAGCAAGAGGACTTGAAGTGCAGCCACTTGGGCCCCTGCATCCCAGTCTGGTGGTGATGGGGGTCCTTGCTCTCCCCCAACCTGCTGCCTGCAGAGCCTGGCCTCCTGCAAGGAGGAGGCAGGGGTCCCTCAGGTAACCCCTCTACTTGGACAACTCTGCCCAGCCCAGGCAGGGGAATCCCCAGGGTCTGACCACTTGAGGATCTTGAAGTAGTTTAATCCCTTTTCCTCCTGATTTCCCTTCAGTTTTTATCTTTGTCCAAAGCCATCTGCATAAACAGGGGGCTCTCTCTGCCTCACCCTCATTCTGGCAGGAGGCGTCCCCTAGGTGGCTGTTTGGACGTCCTCCAACTCCAAGGGATGGGACGCTGGGTTCACTGGGGACTCCCAGCTGCAGGGACGCTGGGTTCACTGGGGACTCCCAGCTGCAAGGGCGACCGACCTCTCCTCCCTCCTTCTTCTGTCCCTGTTCACTCCACGCTCAGCTCCAGGAGGCCTCCTGTATTCTGCCTCCCCCTCACTTATCCCCAGCCTCCTGGGATTACGGGCAAAGCCATTACCTCAGGATTAAGCTGCAGTTTGATTCTCATCAAAGACTCTGGTCACCGAGTATTTGCTTAACACCAGACCTTTCAGGCCCCATCAAATTTAACAAGGCCTGACAGATTTGGGATTAAACAGAGAAACCCAGACAAATCCATACTTTCATAGGAGCCCCCGGTGACTGCAGCAGGACAAGCAGGATTCTCGAAAGCCAAAGACCCTAAAGTTAGCGCGTTCCTCCGGTGACCACGACAGGGACTCTTCTCCCCAGGCTGGCAGCCCTCACCTCTGCCCACCCACCTCGAGACTGGTTTTCATGATTTCACTCTCTCCAGTGAGAAGGTTCGGTACTGATTCAGGAACCAGAGGCTGCAGGGAGAGTCGGAGGAGGGGGTGGGCAGGGGACAGCATGGGAGAAACCCCCCTCTGAGGTCCACTCGGTCTGTCCCTACCTCGACCCTGCACTCCACCATGGTCCTCTGATCTCCGAGGCTCCTCTGGGGTGGGTCTCCCCTCCCTCAACCAGATCTGCTCCACCAGCCACAGACCCCCACCATCATCACCCCAATTCCCAACTCTCCATCGAGCCAGACATGGAACAGCAGCAGCATCAAGCTCTGGGCAGCAGACCCAGCGTAGCCTTGCAAATTGATTTCAAAAATCACTTTGTGACACATGTAATCAAAGAGACAGCAGGATGATGTGAAAAGCTTGGAGGCCGCAAAGCAGGTTTTAAACCTGACCCACTGGTCATGCGGCCTTAAAGCCTTCAGTCTCCTTGCCTCTAATATGGCAGCTGATAGGAAACACCCTCCTCTGAAACTGTTAGGCGAGCTGAGAGAAGCTCTGTAAAATTTCCCAGGGCGGTGCCTGGGCAAGTTTGCAAGTAGATGCTTTCCGACTTCCTCTCCCCTTTACTTATTTGATTATATGTGCATGCGTGCTAAGCCGCTTGGGTGATGTCTGATTCTTTTATGTAGCCTGCCAGGCCCCTCTGTCCATGGGATTCTCCAGGCAAGAATACTGGAGTGGGTTGCCATACCCTCCTCCAGGGGATCTTCCCAACCCAGGGATCAAATGGATTCTTTTACCTCTCCTGCAATGGCAGGAGGGTTCTTTACCACTGGCACCACCTGGGAAGCATCACTATTTGGTTATGCAATTTGATGAATTAAAAAAAATTATAAAATGCCTTTACCTCTTGCTTCCTCATTTAGTGTTTCTACAAGAAGCACCTCCAATAAGCTTTTCCCATCTCAGCTCCTAAAAGGTGCAGTGTTAGATGAAAATTCTACACCATCAACACCAGAGAGTTAACACCAGTGCATTTCTCGGAGGCCTGTTACCCAGTGTCTCCCAGGCTCTCTGCCCAGTTCCTTTGGCCCTGCCTAACTGCTAATTTGCCCTCCATCCAGCGCCTGGCTTAAGTTCAAACTTCATCCTTAAAAGCCAGAGAGGTGGGGTAGGGGGGCGGGGGCGGTTATGGAGGCTTTATTTCAACTTTCATCATTGATACAAAGGAAAACAATGGCTCATGCTTACTTGAAAATTAATTTTTGGGGGAAATTACTTTGTCATTTGTTTTACTCTTCTTAATTAGAATTTACTTGGTGAAGAGAACACCCCATAAATTAACTCAAATGCAACAGCAAATTAATTAGCATTTAGTGACTAGACATTACTCACAGGCCGGACAAATTGTTTTCAAGCTGTCGTGCAGGGGTGGGGCTGGCAGGGTGCTGTGGGTTACTTTGGCTGGTTCTCCAGACAGTACCTCTTTGTCACCTTGCCCTTCCAGGGGCTTAGGTCACTGTCAGGGCCCTCTGAGTGCAGGTTCAGGCCAGACCTCTGTATCTTCACATCGGGGATACTCACTCCCCACTGGAAAAATCAGGAGAAAGGCATCAGAGAACAGAAAGACTGAGTTGGAGCAGCCCTGCCTGGGCCGCGGAGGACAGCACAGTGACCTCAGGGGGCCCCTTCTAGTCACAGGAACCTGAGAATCTCTACAACTTGGGCTTAGAGGATCCAGGGCCAACCAGCATCTAGTAGATCACGTGTGGGATTCCTGGGCCTGAGGAAGAGCTTTCCAAAGGAAAGAACTGGAAGGATGACAGGGAGTTAATACAAGAAACGAGCTGGACTGAACTGTTTCTGATGATGAACTGCCCTAATTTCTTGCAAAAGAGAATTGGAAGCTTAGTGTCAGCCAGCTGAGGACCTAGGCAGACTGCCTGGATTGGCATCCCAGCTCATCTTGCTACTTTGTGACCTTGGGCAAGTTACCTAACCCCTCACCTTTGGTTCCCTTGAACAGGAATAGTTTCTATTGTAGCTGCTGGGCAGAATCAACCAGAAGGAGCACGTAAGGCCCTGAGGAGGGATCTGGCATGCAGCAAGGGCTTGGGAAGCATCAGCAATGAGTGTGGAACCCAACCTGGCCACTTCCCAGTATCTCAACTACTCTATGCCTCAGTTTCCTCATCTACATAGTGGACACAAAAGGAGGTTCTTGCTTTGAGGAATAAGTGATTTAACACATGCAAAGTGCTTCAAATAGTAGAATAGTGTCTGCTGCTGCTGCTAAGTCACTTCAATCGTGTCTGACTCTGTGTGACCCCATAGACGGCAGCCCACAAGGCTCCCCCATCCCTGGGATTCTCCAGGCAAGAACACTGGACTGGGTTGTCATTTCCTTCTCCAATGCATGAAAGAGAAAAGTGAAAGGGAAGTCGCTCAGTCATGTCCGACTCTTTGCGACCCCATGGACTGCAGCCTACCAGGCTCCTCTGTCCATGGGATTTGCCAAGCAAGAGTACTGGAGTGGGGTGCCATCGCCTTCTCGGGAAGAACAGTGTCTGGTGCATAATAAATGTTCAATAAGTGATTGTTATTATGATTTCATAGATATACTGTTCGTGACTAAGACAGGGACATGGAACCAGAAGCTCACAAGAGGCCAGTTCTCCTCCATTATTTTCCAGTGTACAGGAAGCTCCTTCTGAGAGGGAGTTGCCTCCAGGAAGCACCCAGTCCTGCCAATAAATGGACAAGTCAACCCAGGCTGGCCTGGCTGGTGGCAGCAGCAATGCCCCTACTAATGTGGCCTGACTCCTTCCTAGCTCTGCAGAGTGGCAGCCCCACAAATAGTCCCCCTTCCTGACAAACAGGAGGAATGGCCTTGCTGGGGTGCTTACTCACTGATAAACAGTGATGTATGGTGGGCTTCTCCAGAAAAACAATGCTCCCAGGGGAGGGAGGTGGATATGGGAGTGACCTGACTCTGTGATCAGAAGGATCACAGGGGGCTCCTTGACCCACCCAGGAATTTTCCTCCTCCACCATGGTCTCCTCCTTCCACTAAGTGAGCTATGGGGTCTATCAGAAGCAGCTTAAAGGCGTAGCTTTGTGGCATACTCTGTTAAGAGCAGGTACCCTGAGTCTCCCTGAGCTGGTTCACCACCTATGAACCACCTACATACTCAGAGCAAGGCTTCAGTGTCTCAGTTGTTCCATCTGTAAAATGGGAATTGTTATAGTACCTAACTCACAATTACAGGAACACATACATATAAAGTGCTTCCTTATCCCAACATCTGAAATAGAAGCAGCACTTAGGAAGCATCTGCGATCATTATTAAATAATAACATCTTCCATAAAATAAATGCAATCCACTCACATTTTTGTGGAGCATGTAGGATGTAGAAGATGTTGTATCCCATGCAGGAAGCATGAGAGTAAGTGAGAACACAGCCCCCACACTCAGTAAGCAGTGTCTGTTACATAGTGAGCACGACCACCCAAGAGGTGGTGTCCCATCATATCTCGCTTTTCCTGCCATCTATTTCATTCAACAAATATTTTAGCGGCATCTACAACGTCCCAGGTACTATAAGACTGGGGTCCCCAATTTCCAGGTCACAGAACAGTATCAGTCCACAGGAACAGGGCTGCAGAGCAGAAGGTAAGTGGCCGGCAAGTGAGCAAACCGTCATCTGTATTTACAGCTGCTCCCCATTACTTGCATTACCACCTGAACCCTACCTCCTATCAGATCAGTGGCGGCCTTAGATCATCATCAATCATAGCGAACCCTACTGTGAATTGTGCATGTGAGGGACCTAGGTTGCATGCTTCTTATGAGAATCATCCTCAAACAGTCCCCCACCCCAGTCCATGGAAAAACTGTCTTCATCAAAACCAGTCCCTCATACCAGAAAGGTTGGGGACCACTGCTATAAGAGGCACTGGGGATATATAAGGCCACACAGAAACAGTCCCTACCTTCAGAGCATACAGTCTAATAACAATAATGATAATTATTGGTACTAGATGCTATGGTATCTACCCAGCATTGATCACTCGAGTTTTCTTCCTGCTAGAGCCCCCATGTCCCACACCATCCCACCTGCAAACCCATGAACCTGACTGGCCCAAGGGTCTCCTGCCTTTGATTGTTGTAGGAATGGATCTATGAACCAATTTTTATAGAAATATGAGAGGAAGGTGCTGGAGGGCTTGGGATAAACTTCCCCTCTCTCCCAAGAGAGAGTCACAGGGAGAAAGAGTCTCTCTCCTTTCTCAGAATAGCATTGTCTCTGTAGGTGATGCCTGTATCTGCTAAGCCATTTTAGACCAGGCTACAGATCAAGCTGATATCCAGGATGGCAGAAGAGACAAAAAGAACCTAGGTGCCGAAGACACTGCTGAGACCTTGAGCCCACACACCCTGAAGCTTGATCTACCTTTGAATCTCCTGTTAGAGGAGATAATGAATTTCCCTGTTATTAAGCCAGTCTGGGTCCTTTTTTTTTTTTTTTTTTTCCTGTTCTTTGTTGCTAGAGCATCCTGTGGAATCATAGGCTAATAAAAATACATATTACTATTAATAACTAACATTAAAAAGCACCTGACATTTCACAATATGCTTTCACATTTATTATTTTATTTGATCTTCAAACCAACACCATCAGAAAGGTCTTCCTTTCATCCTCATTTTGCAGATGAAGCGGCGAAGGCTCAGGAGGTTTGATGACTTGCCAGGTCGTACAGCTGGCAAGTGAGGAGCTGGTTCTGCCTACCTGGGCTTAGGTATGCTGATTCCGTTTTCTGTTTCTTGCTCTTGTCTTTGCTGGGCTACCATTGCTCCAGCATCTTTGGGGAACATCTCTCCTGGAATGGACTGTCATCAATCTAATAAATAACAAACAGCTCCTAAAGGGGCTTTCTGCTGCTTCTAGAGCAATCCAGGCATGCTGGCTTAAATCACTAGGGTCTTTCCTTCCCTAAGGCTTCGATAGATCCCATCAGAAATATGAAACTTTGGAGCCATCCAGAAGGCAGACAAAAGACTGAACCTTAATGTCTTGGGCAGTGACCTCCAGTGACTTCTCCCAGTGGACAGATGGAGTTCAGTCCACGGACACTGCTAGATCACTGAAGAAGAGGGATGATTCATTGTTGCCCTTAGCAGTGACACTTGTGTTATCTCTCAGCATGGTTCCAGAGGGATGTGGTGTCAATTTCATGAAAGGGGAGCATATAATATGAAAGCAGGAGCCACATGAAAGACTATGAACAAACACTGGCTCAGAAAGAAGCAGGGGACACAGTGGAGCCAAGCTTGGGCATGGGGGGCAGATTCTTGGGACGATAGTTGTCCAGATCAGGATTGGATAAAAGGTGAAGCAGGCCAGAGGCCTGCACGTGTTTGTGAATAGAGAGAGGTAAGTCAACAGAGCAGAAACCAAGGCTGAGCTCAAGGAAAAGACCAGAATCTAACAGTGGGTCTGATGTCAGGAGCTCCTCAGATAGTGAGAGGCAGGCCCCACAGGGAGAATGGAGCTGAGGTCAGTTGCCAGGGAATGAGATGGTCCAGACAATGGCCCTTTTAAAGGTAAAGAACCCAAGCTGCCTGCTGTCTAGCCTCTTGGCATCTGCAGTTGTCGCAACTGTGACTTTTGATCAGGGGGCTCTACTTCATCTTATTTTGGAGTCTGGTACCTCTCTTCAAGAGAAGGTCATTTCTGTTTTCTCTTTTGGTCCCTAAACAGTCCTCACCTCCAACAGGAGAGTATCACCCCTTCCTCAGCACCCACCGCATTCCCAGGACTAATGGCTCAACAGCAACTCTAATACCCCATCTTCTAAAACTTTCAGAATCTGTGCATGGCTCCTTGAAGAACTAGAGGAAGACAGCAAATTGGCAGAGTGGTCAAAGGGCCACATCAATGAGATAAATCAACACTGTCTTCACTTTTGGTCTTGGTTCACACTTTCTATAGTCTGAATGATATTGAAACTCTCCATGGTATGCGTGGGCTCGTAGCTTCCAGTTCACAGTAGAAATGGCAGCAACAGAGAACACTAACCAGGCACCTTCTCTACGGAAGCTACTAAACTATTATTTGCACCTAATTTTATGTAACCTTCCCAGCAGGCCTATGAAGTAAGAATCCTAATTTCTATATTCTAGAAGAGGAACCCAAGGCTCAAGAGGGAAATTAACTTATCCGTGGTTACTTGGCTAGTTGTGGGAAAGGCCAGAGTTAATTCTAGTTCCTCTGGTGCTAATGTTGATGTTGTTGTTCAGTCACTCAGTCGTGTCCAACTCTTTGCACCCCCATGGACTGCAGCACGCCAGGCTTCCTTGTCCTTCACCATCTCCTGGAGCTTACTCAAACTCATGTCCATTGAATCCAGTGATGCCATCCAACCATCTCATCCTCTGTCATCCCCTTCTCCTCCTGCCTTCAATCCTGCCTGGCATCAGGGTCTTTTCTAATGAGTCACCTCTTCGCATCAGATGGTCAAAGTATTAGAACTTCAACATCAGGCCTTCTAATGAATACTCAGAATTGATTTCCTTTAGTATGGACTGCTTTGATCTCCTTGCAGTCCAAGGTACTCTCAAGGGTCTTCTCCAGCACCACAGTTCAAAAGCATAAATCCTTCAGCGTTCAGACTTCTTTATGGTCCAACTCTCACATCCATACATGACTAGTGGAAAAACCACAGCTTTGACTAGATGGACCTTTGTTGGCAAAGTAATGTCTCTGCTTTTTAATATGCTTTTTAGGTTTGTCATAGCTTTTCTTTCAAGGAGCAAGCGTCTTTTAATTTCATGGCTTCAGTCACCATCAGCAGTGATTTTTTTCCCCATTTATTTGCAATGAAGTGATGGAACCAGATGCCATGATCTTAGTTTTTTGAATGTTAGGTTTTAAGTCAGTTTTTCACTCTCCTCTTTCACTTTCATCAAGAGACTCTTTAGTTCCTCTTCACTTTCTGCCATAAGGGTGGTGTCATCTGCGTATCTGAGGTTATTGATATTTCTCTCAGCAATCTTGATTTCAGCTTGTGCTTCATCTAACCCAGCATTTCACATGATATATTCTGCATATAACTTAAATAAGCAGAATGACAATATACAACCTTGACATACTCTTTTCTCAATTTGTAACCAGTCCATTGTTCCATGTCTGGCTCTAACTATTGCTTCTTGACCTGCATACAGGTTTCTCAGGAGGCAGGTAAGGTGGTCTGGTATTCCCATCTCTTTAAGAATGTCTCACAGCTTGTTGTGATCCACACTGTCAAAGACTTTAGTGTAGTCAATGAAGCAGAAGCAGATGTTTTTCTGGAACTCTCTTACTTTTTCTATGATCCAATGGATGTTGGCTAATGTTGATACTCTTCTTCAATACCACACAGCATCCCAAGTTAACTTTTTATATCTCAACATGTATTGTTTCATCTGTCCTCTTAAAATAAAAGTCAGAAATAAATGCCAAGATTTTATTGTTTCTCTTCATCATTCCAACTGTATAGTAGAAGTATAGGACTTCTCTCTAGTTCAGATATCCTTTCAGGAAGAATCTATCCCTTTATCTAATTTTAACTCTTCAGCCATCCTTTTTTCTGAATGTGCAAAATCTCTGACTTTTTCAATATTTCAACTGGGCCATAAGATAGCTGCTCCATGTATCACTATGGACAGCTTGACTTTGGTCTCCAGAATGTGGGTGCCTTCTCAAAAGTGATGCTGACATGACTCCATCTGCCTATGCTGCTTTCAACTTGCTAAGGGTCTCACTTGCAGATTTATTTGCCCTCATCCAAAACACATGACTTGAAACTTTTGCTAAAGCATCAGCTTTGTACTTTCATATCAACACAGGACAAGATACACTTTTGGTCACCAAAGCTACTTCTTCAAAGACAGAATGATCTACCATATTTTAGCGTGGGTCCTCATCTTCCACAAACCACTCAAAGATTTCATCTTAGCATTCTAGAGTCACAGCACAGAGTGATACCCAGACCTCTTCACATAATAATAACTCTACTCTCTAATAAAATACAAGCTAAACATCACCCTTTGACTCAGTAATACCACTTCTAATAATCTACCCAAGGAAATAATTGAAATACAGACAAAGATTTATGTGATGTTCTCTGCATGTTATATATAACAACCCCAAACTGGAAATCATCTCAATATTAACAATAACAGAATAGTTAAATAAATTATAGTACATACCTACAATGGAATAATAGGACGCTTTAAGAATCATATTTTCTAAGAATATTTAAAGACACAGGAAAATATACATAATATAGAAGTAGGGTTTTTTTCTTTTAAAGAAAGAAAACCAGTTTCAGATATATAAGTGAAGAAGGAGCTGTAGCTTATTCTGAGTGATTCTTTGAGGAGAGATAGAAGTAGTACCAATATGAGAAAATTACCTAGAAACATATTTGGGGGCAATTATAAGTGTTTCAACATTGTATATTTCCTGGGAAAGTAATGATTTCCCTGATACAGGAGGAATTCAAACCAAGGCTGGGCAATCATTTGAAGGGGACCCTGAAAAGTAGACTGGGGCACTGAGTGTGAAATTGACCCAGATAACTCTCAAGGGTCCATCTTCCCCCGATATCACAAGATTATGTTAGAGTTTTTGTATTCTACTTGTGTATCTGAGCATGATCAGTGTTGGAGAAGACTAAATATAGAAGGCATAAACCAAGGCATGAGCAGGGCAAGTACGAAGTCTGATCAGCCAAAAAGTTTCCCAAATGACAGCAGGTGGGTCCAGCTTAGAGGCTGCCCTGGGCTGTATTTTATGAAAGCATGGCTGCCCTTCACTCAGCCCACATGGGTCAGTCTTTGGTTCTTTCAGAGAAAGAAATTCTTATCTCTTCCTCAGTGACCTGTTTTGTATGGAACAACCCTCTTGCTCTTGTCCACTTGGAGTCTATATTTACCTTTCAGCAGGGAAAGTTATGGTCTTCATTGAAGAGACTTGCAATACAGAGATGGAAGGACAGAGCAGTCTATGATGACTACTGTTCTTTCTAAAAACAGCTTCACTGTGGTGTGGCCCACTCCTTCATTAGCTCATTGTGCATATGTTTAGTTATGCCAGGGACTTGGGAAAATAGTGGATTGTGAGGCAACTTTAAGTTGATGACAGATCACTGTGATAGATTGGAGGCGCTTAATTGGAAATGCGAAAAAGAGAAGATTTGTGTAAGACAAAGAGGGGTCTGAGCTTTCAAAAGATCTAAGGAACACCCAGCGCTAGACCTTGATTTTTAATCCCACTCCCCAGTAAAAGGAATGAAAATTCCTTGGAGAAATGGTCGATTCTAAGGCTGGTGCTGGAAAGATGAGCCCAGAGCATCTAATATAGTATCAGAAAATAAGGAAAAGCACAGAAAAATAAAAGGATAAGCAGATCAGAGGGATACAGGAGCCAACCTGAATAGGCTTCCATTGGCTAAAACTGGAAAAAAAAATTGAGCAACCCAATAAATAATATAACATGCTATTATATAACCACATAAATATATAAAAAAATCTATAAAATCTATAAATTATTATATTTTATAAATATATAAAAATATCCATGAGTCCATACTGGTATAAAGAAATGATTGAATAAATAAATAAATGGGGAAGGAAAGACAAATCTCCTGAGGGAAAGAATTCAAAATAATTTATGTAGATGCTTTCCCTCATGAGGGAGTGAACAGAACTCCTCACTCTTTACGTGTGTGTTGCAAACAGTGACTCCCTTCCAAAGGGTGTTGTGTGGGAAGAAAGAGGAACCTGACAAACACGACCTCAGCCAAGGAACCAAGGTCCGCCTCAGTGGTGATAGTATATGCCCGTGATATACTTGATGAGAAGGCTCCATTACCTCTGTGGTCTTCCTCCCCATAATGCCAATCTAACCATGAGGAAAGTGAAAAGTGAAAGTGTTAGTCATTCAGTCACATCCAACTCTTTGTGACCCTGAGGACTATATAGCCCGCCAGGCTCCTCTGTCCATGGAATTCTCCAGGCAAGAATACTGGAGTGGGTTGCTGTGCCCTTCTCCAGGGGATCTTCCTAAACCAGGGATTGAAACTGGGTCTCTCATATTGCAGGCAGATTATTTATTGCCTGAGCCACCAAAACATAAGAGAAATCTTAACAGAGGCACATTCTTTCTACAAAAGAGCTGGCCAGTACTCTTCAAAACTATCAAGGTCATCAAAACAGAGGAGAGTCTGAGAAACTGTTACAGCTGAGAAGAGCCTAAGGAGACAGACAACTAAAGGTCATGTGGTGTATTGAAAGGAATCCTGGAACAGAAAAAGGACATGGGTGAAAAAATAACGAAATCTGAATATCACACCAACTCTCGTTAATAATAAGGCATCCACTTGCTTGTTAGTTATTACAAATGTATCATCCTAATGTAAGATATTATCAGTGGGAGAAACTGGGATGGAGCATGTGGGAACTCATTGAATTCTCATCCATTTTTCCCCGTAGATCTATAACTATTCGACAATAAAAACTATTTTTTTTTTAAAGTATAAAGAAGAAACAGGAGAGGGTTTGACCTTCATGAGCACTTTGTAGAAATTGACTGAGGCCAAATGCTCAGAGAAAGAAACAAATTGGATGGATTTCCAACACTGGCAAACCAAGAAGAACAAAGCAATAGGCAAGGAGAAGCAGGGTGCTTGGGGGGGGAGCTAGGTTTCATCCTGAACCTGGGGTTTTGCCCAGCTCCTGCCAGAAATGCTCCAGCTTACTCTGTCCTCTAGATCTGAAAGAGATTGTCTGCCTGCTTGTGAGGAAAGCTGGAGCAAAGATCAGAGGCTTTGTGTTAAGCAAGACAAAGCCATGCTAGAAACTCTGTCGTACACAAGCCATTTGAAAACCTGTGTTGTTCTATAGTCCAAACTCCAGGACTCACTCACCTGGAATGAAGTCACGCTTTCATTTTTAACAAATGGTGAGCAAGTCGATGTCTCAGGCACCTTCGAACAGAGAAGATGGGGGTATAGCCCAGAAGCCAGAGCAGGTCCATAAGGCATCATTTGGTGTGGCACCGGGCACGTCTTCATTTCGTAGTTGCCAATTAGTGTTTCTTGGAAGTGGAAAAACCAGGAGCCAAAGAGGATGGATAAGATCCCTGGCTTCTGCCTTCTGGGAACTTGAGTGACACTGAAGCCAGAAGACAGTCAAGGAATAGGTAATGAATGAAACATTGGGAAGCCAAACACACCTCTTGTTCAGAAATCTTAAAGGAAGATCTGTAAAAGTTTCCTGGGATCTAAATGTCTTTGTACTTAGCCCTTGACTCTGGGCTTCCTACTGCCCATGGGGTCAGCCCCTCCTCCCCATCTGTAATCTACCAGGCCTGGGGATCACCACCCCCACAGAACATCCTCCTCCCAGATGCTGCTCCAGGGCCGGCTGGCTCTTTGGACCCAGACGGTGCCCTCTGGCAGCACCTCCTCATTTCCCCCACTTGCTTACATCCCAAGGCAAAGTAGTAGAGAAAAAGTTTGGGGGGTCTTATGATTAAAAAATTGGCTAGGCGATGTTTTATGCATGCATCTGTTATGCTAAAATAACCATCCTTTCTAACCAGGCCCACCTGCTGTCTTTTTCAATTTTAAGTATTTCTAAGTAGCAATCAAATCAGTATAATTTGTTCTTTATCTCGGCAAAACCATTGTGAAAGAAAAATGTGACCATTATGTTACATCAGGGAAAAAATACAAGCCCTTTATTTGCAGCCTTCTCTATATTCTATCAGATCTCACAGTTGTCATTATGCCAGTTGTATTTAATGTTGTTCAAATGAACAGAGCTTTCTTTAATCACTACAGCCTTCTTTCCCCTAAATGCTTTTTTCCAAGGTTATGGTTTTCAGAGATAAATACATAAATACCAATGTTATGAATACGTTAAGGGTATCCAAGAGACAGCTTTCAGGATTTGTAGCAAGAACCTGCTGTCACTGGAGTTACACAATAGCTGGCTGATGTTTTGAGTACGAAGTTACTGGGTATTAGAAGTCCTGATACCCGCACAGAGGCGGAAGGCTATTTTGAGCCGATCACAATAGACCACTCAGCAAATGCTGACTTTATAAAGCTGGTATCAGGATCCTCGCTGCTAATAACAAAAGCCAGCAAGTCCAGACCTGTGAACGTCCACCCTTCAGATCTGGGTTGGGGTGCTCTGTCCTGCAGGCTTCTGGACCAAACCTGTAGGCATGGTCCCCCATGACCCCCTGACACCAAAGGCAGGCAGACATGAGGACTGAGGTCAGCCTTTTAGAACATCCACTGTGATACACTTTCTTTGCAAATTAGCAATCAGAAGCATGAAGAAGTTCTTGACTTGCCCAAATGCATATGTCTAGTTGGAAGCAGAGCTGGGATTTGAACCCAAGTCTGTTCCCTGGTGACTCAGACAGTAAAGAATCTGCCTGCCATGTGGGAGACCAGGGTTCAATCCCTGGGTAGGGAAGATTCCCTGGAGAAGGGAATGGCTACCCACTCCAGTATTCTTGCCTGGAGAATTCCATGGACAGAGGAAGCTGGCAGGCTATAGTCCATGGGGCCGCAAAGAGTCAGACATGACTGAGCAACTAACGCACACACAGTTCAGCATGTATTTTTCCTTTACTGCTATCTCAGGCACTCTAACTTTTTAGCAGACATTACATGTATGATTCCGAGGTTATGTGAATCCTACATTTATTCATGTATTCATTCATTCCGTGAGCAAATATTTACTCTTTGCTGAGATGCTGAGGACAGTAGTTACAATTATCAATAGCTAATATTCTTGAGTGCCTGACACCGTTCTCAGCACCGAATATAAATGAGAGCATTTCTCCCTGATGGCAACCCTCAGGGGTAAATGCTGTTCTCCTCCCACTTTACAGATGAGGGAGGAAGTCCCTGCAAGGTTAAGGCACTTACCCAAGGTCACACATCGAGGAGACCATGTCATCCACAGCCTAGGTCCAGAGTCAGCACTCTGACTCACTACAGAGGCAAAATGTGCCCATATCATTGCAAGTGCTGAATAAACGTTTGTTGAATGAAGCATTGTAACTTACCCCTGAGAAGCTTACAATACAGAGAGGAAACATTTATGTAAACAAATAACTGAGATGCAGATATGATATAATGTGTTAGAAGAGAAACATAAACAAGTATAAACCGGTGGCGTGCTGAGGATGGTGCGGTGAGAGCCAATCAGGAGAAGTGGGAAGGAGCATAGAGCAGGGACAGAGCGGCAGTGGGAAAGTGGGCGGGGCCAGGAGATCTAGCTTCTCTCTTGCACCGTCTGTCATCAGGACAAATCACAAGGTGTCTACGCTTGCCTATGCCTGCTGCTGCTGCTGCTAAGTCGCCCAGTCGTGTCCGACTCTGTGCGACCCCACAGCGGAAGCCCACCAGGCTCCCCTGTCCCTGGGATTCTCCAGGCAAGAACACTGGAGTGGGTTGCCATTTCCTTCTCCAATGGAAGTGAAAAGTCAAAGTGAAGTCGCTCAGTCGCGTCCGACCCCAGCGACCCCACGGACTGGAGCCCACCAGGCTCCTCCGTCGTCCATGGGATTTCCAGGCAAAAGTACTGGGGCGGGGTGCCATTGCCTTCCCCCTGCCTATGCCTAACAGGAGAATAATGCCTGTACTTTTTATCTCAAGGGGTTAGGTCCAGATTTATAGGAGAGAGTATAAGCAAAAGTGATGTATTGATACAAATTGCAAATCTCTTATCGATTTTATGTATAACTAGGGGTTTGTGAGCTCCTTGAGGGAAGGAGAGACATCTTTTTCACTGATTGTATGATCTTTGCTCAGAGCAGGGTCTGACATACAACAGACATTGTTGAATCATAGAGAGAAAGCTAGGAGGGGAGAAGGATGGAAGGAAGAAAGGCAGGAAGGGAGAGAAGAAGGAAAAAGGGAAGGAAGGAAAGAAAGGAGGAAGGAAGAAGGGAAGGAGAGGATAGGGAGGGAGAAAAGGGAAGGAGGGGACAATTAATCAAGAGCCCAGAAAAGATGCTGTTTTAGTCAGGGCTTTCCAGAGAAACAAAGCCAATAGCATCACGCATTAACATCAAATTTCATTAAGAAATTTATTTCAAGTTGTTCATCCAACCAATTGAAGGGGCTGGTAATTTCAAAATCCATAGGGCAGGCTGGCAGACTGGACTCTCAGGCAGCAGTTAATGCTATAATCTGGAGGGAGAATTTCCTCTTTTTTGGACAAATCTCACTTTTTGCTAGTAATGCTTTCAACTGATTGGATAAGGCCCACCTACACGATTGAAAGTCATCTTTTACTTAAAGGTAACTGATTGCTGATGTTGACCCCCATCTACAAGTTACCAGAGCAGCACCTAGATTAGCATTTGATTAAATCTCTGGGTACTGTAGCCTCGCCAAGTGGACATGAACAAAAACTTTCACAGACGCTCTTCCCAAAGAAGAAACTGGAAGAGGGAAGCACAGAGGCAAGGAACAGATCTCAAAGCTAAAAACTAACTTTTACGTTGGAATTTTGGTCTGGGTAGGAGCATGGACTGACAACTAGAGACCATGTCCATCACGATCAGCTGGAGACAGCTGAAGGAACATTAGCATTATGGGTTATGTGCTCTTCCAGGGAGGAGTGGACTCAAGGAACTTATTAAAAGCACAGCTAGAAAGAAAAAAAAAAAAAACGAAGTTAGAGACCCCATTCCAAAACCTGCTGCTGCTGCTGCTGCTGCTAAGTCACTTCAGTCATGTCCGACTCTGTGTGACCCCATAGACGGCAGCCCACCAGGCTCCCTCATCCCTGGGATTCTCCAGGCAAGAACACTGGAGTGGGTTGCCATTTCCTTCTGCAATGCATAAAAAAGTGAAAGTGAAGAAGTTCAGTCATGTTCAGTTCGACTCTTCGCAATCCCATGGACTTCAGCCTACCAGGTTCCTCCATCCATAGAATTTTCCCGGCAAGAGTACTGGAGTGGGTTGCCATTGCCTTCTCTGCATTCCAAAACTGCTTAATCTGAATTGCTAAGGTGAGCCCAGCAATAAGAACTGTAGAGCTCCCAGGTAATTCTGATGTAACCAACGAACACCATTGTGTAAATCAGAAGTTGGGGAGACTCCCGGTTTCTTTAAAGGGATGGATTGAGGAGTCTCAAAGATGGGGGTTCAAATTTTACACCTACCACTCATTAGCTATGTGCCCCTCGGAAAGTCACCTTCCCTAAGCCTCAGTTTCCCCATCTGTAAAATGGACCACTTCACAATGCTTCTGGGGTTGTGAAAGGGAAATAACACATGTAAGAATAAGACCTAGTCCAGGACCTTGAAGGCACCCCTTGGACATTGTGGGACTGGAATTAGTCATCTGGGGACAGTCAGTACCTGGTGCTGCAGGTACCCCACAAAGTCTGCTACTGAAAGGCTCTGGGGTTAGGAGTGTTGGGGGGCCATCTGCCCTGACACAGCATCACGGCCTGTCCACTGTGCAGAGCACGTTGGTTGTGGCAGAGGATTTGGAGCCCATGCCTAGGTTCCTTTATGTCACCCTGATCCCAACCCTGAGCCCTCTGTTCCCAGCAAACTGCACTTCCCAGAGGTTGGCCTGGCTGGAGGACTTCTCAAAGTCTCTTCTACACTAAAGGAAATTCTGCAAAATACAAAACCAGCCACTGTGAACCGGAAATCCTTCACTTGTTTATGAATTTAGCTTGCCCACTGCTCTTCTCACTCACCTCACCGTACATTCATATACCTTTGATTCTGAGTTTTCTCAAGACAGAGAAAGCTGGCAAGTTAACAAGTGGGTGTAGGCTTTATGCTGGAATTCATCTTCCAGGGCAGGATATGCTCAGCTCAGAATCTTCTACTCTTTCTATGTAGCTCTGTGCAGTGTTTGGAGAGGGGCAGTGGGTCATCGAAGAGACAGATAGCCTATTTTCTTGCTAGCACTACTTGCTAAGGTGGGAAAATAGATTATACTCTGTTTTACAAAGATGTGTGGCTGCCCTGGTGAAGACAAAAGGAGTTTTCTCAGTAACACTCAGTTAATCAGAGAATTCAATTCACTGCCACAGACATTGCCACAAACATTGTGTAATTGAGATGTTAGACCCGGCGATTAAGCACTGTCTGAGAGGTGAAAGGGGGGAGAGGAGTGGGATTCATCTAGTTAGATGGTTCTTAGAACTGGGGTGGAATGTGTGCATGCCTGTTAACTCATTTCTCTGCGACCCCCCATGGACTGTAGCCCTCCAGGCTCCTCTGTCCATGGGGTTCTCCAGGCAAGAATAATGGAGTGGGTTGCCATGCCCTCCTCCAGGGGATCTTCCCAACCTAGGGATCGAAGCCCCATCTCTTATGTCTCCTGCATTGGCAGGAAGGTTCTTTACTATTAGCGCTACCTGAGAAGCCCAGGTGAGATAGGGAAATCTCTTAACACAGTAAGTTCCCTACATATGATCTGTGAAGTTGCGGACCTTCAATGATGTGAACGTGCATTCACATTTCCAATCATGTAAGTGAGTTCATGTGTCTGGTGTACATTGCCACATGTGTGCACCCTCTGTAAGTGGTTATGCCTTTGTATACTTTACTGTACCATACTGTTTACAGTACAGTAGTACAGTATTTTATTTCAAGGCCAGGATGTCCAGAAGCAAGCATAAAAGCAGCGGTGATGTAGTTGGTACAGTACTACCCAGATGTCACCAGATTATCTTCTCAAGAGGGTAAATAGAATTGACTCCAGCAAGGACCCAGAACCTGTGCCATCAATGTCAGGCCTGAGTGACACTGTAGCTCGCCCTCCGTCTCCTGTTGCTGGCGATCCCCCAGCTCTACCATCTCCCACCTCCACTTCCTCCTCCAGTCAGTAACCCTTCTTGCCTGTTCACTCGACGCCAGCCCCTGCACTGTACTACTGTTCATTTCAAGATACTGCACTATAAGATCAAAAATGTTATCTCTATTTTTGTATTTGTTTTTAATGTGCCGTTTGTGTGAAAAGAATTATAAACCTCTTAGAGTACAGTGCTATATAGCTGATTGTGTTAGTTGGCTACTAGGTTAACTTTGTCAATGGACATGAGTTTGGGTGAACTCCGGGAGTTGGTGATGGACAGGGAGGCCTGGCGTGCTGCAATTCATGGGGCTGCAAAGAGTCGGACACGACCGAGCGACTGAACTGAAGGTTAACTTTGTTGGACTTAGGAACTTGCTCTTGGAAGGGAACTTGGTTGTGTGTAGGGAACTTACTTTAGTAAGAAGAAGACTTCTTCACTGAGCTCCTATCATGCACCAGATACTGCACAAAGCACTTTGGGGATGAGCACATTTGCTTCTGGCAACAAGTCAATCTGCTTTGACTCCCATTTTAAAGATAAAGAAACTGAGGCTCAGAAAGGTGATGTGATTTGCTAAGGTCACAGAAATAGAGTTGTCTGACACCAAATTTCTGTATTTTGTCCTCGCAATGGAACTATCAAAGCCAAATAGCACAGTTTTCTTCATATTGAATATTAGAACTTTATACAGTGAGAGACTGAATCACAGTTCTTCCAGGTTTACTCTCAGATGCTGTTCCAGCTGAAAAAGAACCAGCTTCAGGGCTGAGGGTCCTTTGTCCCATAAGGGGATCACTGAACCTGGTGGATTAAAGGGAAGGGAAGCAGAGGGAACTCAGCTCAGGAGTAGGGAGGCGGTCAGGTTCAAGAAGAAAAGAGGGGATCCTCTCCCCTTCTTCTTCCCCAAACCTCTTTGTCTCCTCCTTCAGCTCCTGCTTTTCCAAAATCATCCATCACTCTCCAATGCTAAGAAAATTCCTTCAGGAACCTTTGGCAGTTGATGAAGATCCAAACAGACTATGGAGAAAATACAAATCATTAATAACCACAAGCAGTAATGCCCAACTTCACTTGTAATACTAAGAAATGGGAATACAAATGAAAATAAGATGCTCTGGAAGATTTTTTAAGTGAGGAAGGATATAGTCATAATGCTCTCTCAATAATAGTTCTTTGATTAGGAGTTTTAATGCAGTAAATCCCTCCCAGATGTCTCAGGATGTGAACAATTCCAATTTCATATTTTTCAAACTTTTGAAATAATAGTACTCACTATTTATTAGAATATAATAATAATCTCTTTTAAATTTTATTTATATTATATAAACATTATACTAGTATGTAATAGCATAAGATTATATAAATTATAATAGTTAAATCCTATGATTTTACTATTATAAAAATAACAGTATTTCACACTAGCACAAATACCAGTACTTTTGTACTTAAAAATAGTATAGTACCCATAATGCTGGAATACCCCAAACCAGGACTGCAGTCATGAATTATATTCTTTTTCTGTATTACCTCCCGTGAAGCCAGTAAATACTGTTATAGCTTCTGGAGAAACACCCTCTGCACATTAGCTCATTCACTCCTCATATCAATGGTGTGAAGCCGGAGTGAGTTTGATACACATTCTGCAGATAAAGAAAGCACTCAGTGTCACACAGTTTGAAAACGTCCAAGCCGAGCAAGACTTGAACCCAACTTGGAGAATTCCAGACCCCAAACTGTGACTCTACTTCCCCTGGGGTCTTCGATCCGTGCTTTCTTCCAACAGTAGGAGACCCTCTGTCTGAGACTTCCATGCACCCACTCTTGTTACCTAACCTGCTCTGTCCCGGGTCCAAGAGCTTTTCCAGGTGGAAAAAGAAAGTGAGAAGAACTGGAGCAGCCAGGCCCACTGGGTCTGCAGACGTTCCTGGACCCTGGCTGGCAATCAAAACCTCCAGATCGCTTCCAGCCAAAGCAGGAGGGTTCCCCTGCTGCCAGGAAAGAAAGGTTACAGTCATTTTCCTGCGAAAGGGTAGGGTGATGGATAACACGCAGAAATACTTTCTCATGTTGGGAGACCTCTTGAAAAGTGCTGGGAGTGGGAGATGCAGGTACACCAGGCAGGAAAACATCCTGCTCACCTTTGGCCCCAGTTCCCAGCTGCACACCCACAAGGAGGCTGCACAGGTATAGACAGCGACCCCTTAGGGGGGATTGGGCAGAGGCAGGGGGGCAGCGATAGGTCAGCCCCTAGGGATTCTGCCCAGCACCCAGGAGTGGCGGAGATGAAGATGGAAGGTCTGGGGGAATTCCCTGTGGGTCCAATTGCTAGGACTCTACCGCACTTCCACTCCAGGGACATGGGTTTGATCCCTGGTCTGTGAACTAAGATCCTGCATGCCACACGGTATGGCCAAAATAAATAATAAATAAATAAAAAGAGGAGATCTGAGGAGGACGAAGGCTGGACCAGCAACAGTGGGATCGTGGAAGCAGCATTCAGCAGAGTTAAAAGTGGGGCTGGCTCCACATGGATTTCCAGGGACCTAGGCTCTGAAGCAGAGAAGGCAATGGCACCCCATTCCAGTACTCTTGCCTGTAAAATCCCATGGATGGAGGAGCCTGGTGGGCTGCAGTCCATGGGGTCGCTAAGAGTCGGACTCGACTGAGCGACTTCACTTTCACTTTTTCACTTTCATGCATTGGAGAAGGAAATGGCAACCCACTCCAGTTTTCTGGCCTGGAGAATCCCAGGGGCAGGAGAGCCTGGTGGCTGACGTCTATGGGGTCATGCAGAGTCAGACACAACTGAAGTGACTTAGCAGCAGCAGCAGCAGGCTCTGAAGGGTGCCCCTGGCTTGGGTTTTCATGCTCTGTAGTTGTCACCCTGAAATTCTTAATAATTTTATCTATGAATTTGCATTTTATAAGAAATTCCAACTGGAGCATGGGGCATGTGCTGAGACCTGGAGAAACAGCTCACATGTGGTCCCAACTCCCCCACCTCCTGCCCTCCCCGCCCAAGACCAGTTCTCAGCAGCCAGGTCCCCCAAGGGTACAGGTATGGGAGGGTCCAGAGAGCCTGCCCCATGTGCCAAGTCACAGGCCAGGGCCCCGTGTGCCTGTGAAAGTCTGTATTTATTGCAAATGTTAACATCATGTGTTCAAGTGTTGTTGCTGTTTAGTTGCTAAGTCATGTCCAGATTTTTTTGACTCCATGGACTGTAGCCTGTCATACTCCTCTGTTCATGGGATTTTCCAGGCAAGAATACTAGAGTATGTTTCCATTTCAGTCTCCAGCGGATCTTCCCAACTCAGGGATCCAACTTGCGTCTCCTGCATTGGCAGGCGGGTTCCTTACTGCTGAACCACCAGGGAAGCCATGCCCAAGTGAACACACACTATACAGCAAATAAAAACACCATGGCATGCCCAGAAAAGGGAAAAAGCTTTTGAACAAGAAGCACACATTTTTATATCTAATTCATCCCTGGAACCACGTCACCAACCTTGTAAGCGGAATGGACATTAGACAGGGAACCTTAGACAGAGACATAGTATCACTCCACTAGCCCCACACAGCAGATGTGACCAGTGTGAAGGATAAACCATCTTATTCTACACACCCCCACATCCTCTGGGGATTCCCTGATAGCTCCATTGGTAAAGAATCTGTCTGCAGTTCAGGAGACCCTGGTTCAATTCCTGGTTGGGAAGATCCGCTGGAGAGGGGATAGGCTACATCCTCCAGCCTGGCACCCTCTTAACTCCAGGCTTCTTATCTCTCATTCTACTTCTCCTCTCCTCCCCTATCAAAGTCAGATCTTAGCTGACCCCGCACTATAAAAGATGTAGTTAGTCATACTCTAAAGATACAAAACAATATTGAAGATGAAGATGATTTCAGATCTTTACCCTTCTCAGGGAAACTAGAACATTTTTTACCATAAACAATGCCTTAACTCAAAGAAGTGAGTTACTACTAGTGGGATTTCAAATCCTTTAGAAAATCAAGATGATAATAATAATAATAATGAATAGCCATGGTTTATTGAATGCGTATATTGTCAGACACAGATAAAAAACATTATTTTAATCCTCACATTAACTCTGGAAGGAAGATAATATTGCCTCTATTTTATAGAGGAAGAAACTGAGGTTCAGAGAGGTACCTTGCCAAGAGTTCTGCAGCTAGTAAGTAGTAAAATGGGATTTGAACTTGCTTTTCTTCTGACCTTGACAAATTTCAGGCAGAATAAAAGCTTAAAAAAATTTTTTTTTAAACTGGAATATAATTGGTTTGGGCTTCCCTGGTAGCTCAGCGGCAAAGAATCTGCCTGTCAGTAGGAGACAGGGTTTGATCCCCGGATTGGAAAGATCCCCTGGTGAATGAAATGGCAACTCACTCCAGTATTCTTGCCTGTGAAGTCCCATGGACAGAGGAGCCTGGCAGGCTACGGCCCATGGGGTCAAACGGACATGACTGAGTGACTAAACAACAACAATAACAAAAAATGTCCTACTACCCCTATGCATGAGGATGGTACTGGATTTAAGGAGGCCAGGAGGGCCTTGATGAAAAGAAATGGCTCTTCCAGCTCCCAAGCCCAGGCCCAGAGGCCTGCTGAGATGGTAGAGAGCTGCCCAGGTTCGTTCAACCTGGTTTAGGAAGCAGGGGGAGTCTCGGCATTGGTCTCAGCCTGCATCTCCTTATCAAGGGAAATGAGACTGGCAAGCAGCTCAAGCCATCCAGGCTGCTTCTAATTAAAGTCACCGGCAGCTCAGATCACTGAGAATTCATTCATAAGCTAATATTTTGAAAGCCCCTTGTGCAAGTCACTGATAGGCGCTGGTGGTCCAGGATAATGAGACTGACTAGTCCCAGGCCACGTGAATTTCACACACCTAGTAGGACTGTCTCTTCAAACAACCACAAAACAGATTAAAAGGTACATTTTACATGTCAACCTATACACAGGACCAATCCACACACCCACGTGCTAAAACAAGCTTCACAGACCTTTACTAATCCTTACTATATATCATATACTATTCTGTGTTCTAGTAGTTTCAGTTTTTAAAATACTAAACAGGAACAAGTGGACTGACTTTGATGGATCACCAGAAAAACTTCTGGTAGGAAATACAGTCAAGTAAGTTAGTAATGTGTTAAGAGGTTCCAGGTTTATGGAAGCACATGGGATAAAGAGCTCTTCAACCAGTCAGAAGGATCAGGGAGGGCTTCCTGGAAGAAATGACCTCTAAGCTGAGATATGAATCTAAGCGAGGTAAATAAGAGCCAGATCACGCAGAAATTTTTAGTTCTGTAAAGGATTTTGGACTTAATACCATGAGCCATGGAAAGCCACTGAGGACTATTAAATAGGCATGGTCATCATTGAATCTATTAACAGCTCTCCTCTTAGGCTCAGGTTAGCAATGCATTTTCCTCTCCCTTTTGAAGTTAGATGTAGCCATGGACTTACTTGGTCCAATGAAACAATGAGGCTTTAAAAGCCAAAGCACAATTTACTTATCTACTTCTTCCTGTCATGGTGACCCTCAAGATGGAACTTAGTAATCATAACTGAAATAGAGCAGAAAGTGACCTGATTCACTGAAGTTCATGCTGAGTGCTAAGAAAAAGATAAAGCATTGAAAGAGGATATCAAAGTGTCTTTTACATGTGAAGATCCCACTGCAAAGGTAATTTTCAGTAAAAGACTGAAGATGAAGAAGGAGTTGGCCATGTAGCTATCTGGAAGGAGGACACACCAACCAGAAGGAACAGCAAGTGTGACGGTCCTGAGACAGGTGTGTGCTGGCGTATATGACAAAGAGCTAAGGAACCAGTGCGGCTGGAGTGAACCACAGGGAGCAGGGTGGGCAGTGTTTCCCAGACTTCCTGACTATGCAGTACTGTGTCTCCAGGAGACACAACTTCTGGGACTGTACACAGGAACTCTGTGGAAACAAAGACCTAGACTCTCTCAGTTCAGAAAAGGGGCAATGATATGGATGGATCTTGAAGGCATTATGCTAAGTAAAGGGCTTCTCCGATGCTCAGTGGGTAAAGAACCCATCTACAATGCAGGAAACAGACACAGGCTTGATCTCTGAGTCAGGAAGATCCCCTGGAAGAGGAAATGGCAATCCACTCCAGTTTTCTTGCCTGAAAAATCCCACAGACAAAGGAACTCAGAAGGCGACAGTCCATGGGGTCGCAACAAGTTGGACATGACTGAGCAACTAAGCACGTGTTAAGTGAAATAAATCAGAGAAAGACAAATACTGTATAAACTCACTTACATGTGAAATCTAAAAAAGCAAACTCATAGAAAAAGAGATCAGATTAGCAGCTGCCGGAGGGGGCAGATGAACTGGGTAAAGGTGTTCAAAAGCCATAAACCTCCAGTTATAAGTAGTACTGGGGATGTAATGCATAACATGATGACTATAATTAATGCTGTTTTATGGTATAGTTCGGGGAAGGCAATGGCACCCCACCCCAGTACTTTTGCCTGGAAAATCCCATAGACAGAGGATCCTGGTAGGCTCCAGTCCATGGGGTCGCTAAGAGTCTGACACGACTGAGCAACTTCACTTTCACTTTTCACTTTCATGCATTGGAGAAGGAAATGGCAACCCACTCCAGTATTCTTGCCTGGAGAATCCCAGGGACGGGGGAGCCTGGTGAGCTTCTGTCTATGGGATCGCACAGAGTCGGACACGACTGAAGCGACTTAGCATAGCATAGCATAGCATGGTATAGTTGAAAGATGCTAAGAGAATAGGTTCTAAAAGTTCTGATCACAAGGGAAAAAATGTGTAACTATATGAGGTGATAGATGTCAAGTATAATTATTTTGCAATATATGAATGTCAAGTCATTACATTGTCCTCCAACTTACACAGTGTTGTGTGTCAATTACATCTCAATAAAACTGGAAGGAAAAAAAAGACACAATGAATGGTTGAAGGACTCATGAGAACAGAACACTCCTCTTTCAGAGGGGTCCCCAGAGACTTCCCTGCTAGGGTCAGGACTCTTGGGTGACTTCTGCCAAAGTGACATTAGCTCCTTTGGTCAACTCTCTCCTGAAGAGGAATGTGCTTTAAGCAAAAGAGGTTGTACTGAGTTGCTGGGATTTTAAATCTTTTCTTGCTAAAAATACATCTATTGTGGAAAAATCCCAAAAGATGAAGCACATCACTAACCTCAGGGGGTCGAGGGGCCCTTCCTCACGTGCATGGAGCTGTGCTTCCAGCTCTTATCATTAGCAGTAATCTCAGGTCAGGAGGGGTTGCCTGGCTGTTCTCAGCTACGTGGGCTGCTTGCTGATTTCCTGGGGCCCTTGAGAGAGAGAAACACAAATTCTACTTTAGAACAGTGCCTGTGTTTGTTTATTGGTAATGATCCTTTTCTTAAGATTCTTGAATGCATGGTTGTCCCCACAGTCCCAAAACCTCCACCTCCTCCCCGATCACTCATAATGTCTGCAGTCCTGAGGGTCTAGGAGATCAAGGCCATGCACCCCTCCCTCCCAGCCAGCACCAAAGGGAAAAACAAAAACAGACCCCATGGCTTCTCTTGGTTTTCTGAAAAATAAGGACAAGAAGCTTCTTCCCCCAGAGGCAATCTCCAGTGGCAACGAGGCCCAAATCACCTCTGCTCCTGCTGTCCCAGGCTCTGTGGGTCCTCACCATCCTGAACATGTGCATAATAATAGCAGTGGCCATGTGTCTGGGCCAGGCTCTGTATGAAGGATCCAAGTTATTTTGATCTTTCTTGGCTCCAAAGCCACACACTTATTCCCAAGTGGTCTAATGGTCACAGCAGGGACCTAGAGCAAGAATACAGATGGATTAGAAAAACCCCAGTACAAGAAAAGGAGCTTAAGGCACATGTACCACCAAGCATTTAAGCCATTCTATCTTCGCATATAATATCAGCTGCTAGATGCTGAAGACTAAATTATGAATGAGGCACAGTCTCTGTTCACTACTATAGATATATATGTAGAGTCAAGATATGCATATATCTATGTATATATGTATGTACATATATTATGAATAAATGAATGATTCATGCCATTTGATTCATGCATAAAAAGCTTGAGGAAGGAACAGTTAGAGGTAAGAGGATGTGAAATGGAGGGAGAGAGTCAGAAAGAGCCAAGAAAGCAACACTGGATTGGACCTTAAAGGAAGAGAAAGAGTGGGCATCTCAGAGGGAGGAGCAACTTGTGCAAAGACACAGCAGTATACAAGTCACCGGACAGCATGTACCATATCCCAGTAGCCAATGTCATGGGAATCAAGGAACTATCACAAGTGCCTGAACTCTAACTACCTCATAAAGGTTAGCTGCATCATTCTATCACTGTGTAAAAGACTCTTGTCATCACACAATTACATCTAAAACCAACCATGTTCAAGGCCCATGCCAAGTAGGGAACCTACAAATACATATAACAATACTACAAGGAGATCCAACCAGTCCATCCTAAAGGAGATCAGTTCTGGGTGTTCGTTGGAAGGACTCATGTTGAAACTGAAACTCCAATACTTTGGCCACCTGATGCGAAGAGCTGACTCATTGGAAAAGACCCTGATGCTGGGAAAGATTGAGAGCAAGAGAAGAAGGGGACGACAGAGGATGAGATGATTGGATGGTATCACCAACTCAATGGACATGGGTTTGGGTGGACTCCGAGAGTTGGTGATCGACAGGGAGGCCTGGTGTGCTGTGGTTCATGGGGTCACAAAGAGTTGGACACAACTGAGTGACTGAACTGAACTGTCTTTTCTCCATTGCATGTTCTTGCCACCTTTGTCATAGATTAGGTGACCATAGTGTGTGGGTTTATCTCTGGGCTTTCTATCCTGTACCATTGATCTGTATTTCTGCTTTTGTCCCAGTACCGTACCGTCTTGATTACTATAGCTTTGTAGTATAATCTGAAGTCAGGAAACCTGATTCCTCAAGCTCTTTTTTTTTTTTCTTTCTCAAGATTGCTTTGGCTCTTCATGATCTTTTGTGTTTCCATATAAATCGTAACTCACAATGATGCTTAACATTTATTGAGCATTTACCATGTAGCCACTCATAACAATGCCTAAATTCCAGTGGTCACGTATGGATGCGAGAGTGGGACTGTGAAGAAAGCTGAGCACCGAAGAATTGATGCTTTTGAACTGTGGTTTTGGAGAAGACTCTTGAGAGTCCCTTGGACTGCAAGGAGATCCAACCAGTCCATTCTGAAGGAGATCAGCCCTGGGATTTCTTTGGAAGGAATGATGCTAAAGCTGAAATTCCAGTATTTTGGCCACCTCATGCGAAGAGTTGACTCATTGGAAAAGATTCTGATGCTGGGAGGGATTGGGGGCAAGAGGAGAAGGGGACGACAGAGGATGAGATGGCTGGATGGCATCACTGACTCGATGGACGTGAGTCTGGGTGAACTTCCGGAGTTGGTGATGGACAGGGAGGCCTGGTGTGCTGCAATTCATGGGGTCGCAAAGAGTCAGACACGACTAAGCAACTGCACTGAACATTTATTGAGCACTTACAATGTAATAGGCATGGCACCAAGGATTTCACGGGCATTAGCTCATGAAGCTTTGCAATGCCCCTATAAGGTCGACACTATTATTATACCCATTTCCCAGAGAAGAAAACTGAAGCACAGAGAGTTCAAGTAACTTGCCCAACATTACACAGCTCATCCAACTCTAAAGCCCATGACTCATAAGCTCATAAGTATAACCCCTGTAGTTCACGTCCCCCAACCTCCGCCATGCTCCGGGTGCAGACAGCAGGTACAATGGAACTTATATGAGGAGACACAGGTTGTTAGCCTTACCAATGTGCATGGCTAAGCTGAGCCTTCCAAAAGGACAGGCTTTAGACACAAGAAAAAAGCTGGAGTGGGCAGGAATAGGGCACCAACTGGTCTTGCTCCAGGTTGGCAGTCTCCATAGGGCTGCTCAGGGGGGCACCCGAGTCCTTTATGAGTTGCTCCCATCCAGGCTTTGATTGTCAGTCTTGCAGGCTGGAGCACTCAATTTTCTCAGCTCACTAAGAAAAGAGGCATATCTCAGAGGCGAGCTTAGCATATTAGAATCATATTGTCTTGGGACAGAGTAGTTCTGTTTATTTGACTAGTACACCCTCTCCATATGAAGAAAGTCAGCTTATAATCAGAATAATAATAACAGCTGGTATTTGTTGAGTTCTTACTCTATAGTACGTGCATGAAGCATTGTGTAAATAATGAAACAAAAGGGAGTTAAGATAAATTTAATATACAATGGCATCACACTAAGACAAACTGATGTGCCCATTTCTCCAACATGGAGAGTCCGGCCAATGAGATGGAAATCCTTGAAATATAATGGTCATGACGCCTGCTGGAGTCACCATAATAGGGCTCTTGGCCCAAACTCTGTCCCCTTTGTATGGTCATTGCCTTGGTGACTGTCTTTTCTTTATGCATTAGGCTGAGCAGTGTCACTTCTGATTAACACATGCTTCCTGTAGGTGTGTTAATACATTCAATCAGGTTACTGTCAAGTCTTACTGCCCAGGGAACCATTCTGTCTCCTGAAGGTGACTTTGCATATCTCTGCTCTGCACAGATCTTAAAGTTTAATTCTCAGCAGACAATCCTAGTTCCCTTATCTACAGATGCTTGGGAGATGCCTCATTTCAGCCCCCACATACAGGCAACATTAAAAAATGATACCAAATATACCAAGAAGCAACGTGTTTTACTGAGGCATCCCAGGTGGCTCAAGCGGTGAACCTGTTGGCTAATGCAGGAGATGCAAGAGACTCGGGTTTAGTCCCTGGGTTGGGAAGATCCCCTGAAGGAAGAAATGGCAACCTGCTCCAGGATTCTTGTCTGCAAAATGCTGTGGAGAGTGGAGCCCAGTGGGCTACACTCCATGGGGTCACAAAGAGTCAGGTACAACTGATTGAGCACACAATGCGTTTTACTGAGGCAGAAAAATTGTGCAAGGGAGTTAAATTTAGAGAGATAGATTGGATCACGGAGCACTGAATGCCAGAATCATCACTGCCCAAAATTACCACCAGGGTCCACCATTGTGTTGGATGTGTATGTGTGTGTGTGTGGGAGGGGTTGGGGGTGGGTTTGGGTGTATGCTCACTCACTTAGTCATGTCCCACTCTTTGGGACCCCAGGGACTGTAGCCTCCCAGGCTCCTCTGTCCATGGAATTCTCCAGCCAGGAAAACTGGAGTGGGTTGCCATTTCCTTCTCTAGGGGATCTTCCCAACCCAGGAATAGAACTCAGGTCTCTTGTGTCTCCTGTATTGGCAGGTGTATTCCTTACCCTACAAAGCACAAATAAAAGTATGTGTCTGTCTGTCTGTCTGTCTGTCTGTCTCTCTCAGCGTGTGTGTGCATGTGCACACACACACACACACACACACACACACAAAGACCTGCCCTTTATGAGCTTCTATTTTAGAGCAGATATCACTGCATTACCAACAGGATTATAAATTCATTCATTCATTCATTCATTTTTAATTCATTTTCATTCATTCACTCATTCTGGACATATTTATAAAGTACTTCCTATAGGTCAAGGACCATTCTCAGAAAGGTATCTTCTGGTCTCACAGAGGCTCCCTCTCCCCCTCAGTCTTAACCCTGATAGAATAAAGAATAGATGTAGAAGAGGGAGGAGGAGGAACTACCTACCCCTTGCCAGACCAAGCTCACTTCCTCCACTCCAAAGGAGGTATTGAAGCAGGGAGAGCACAAAAGACGAGGCCATATATCATTTCTGCTCCAATTCCAAAGCCTGGTTAGGACTGAGGGAAGTGGAACAGATGAAGTTTGAGTCTGATTTGGGATTTGAATTTTAAACTCGATTGGACTTGTTTTTTCCAAAACCAAAGGTCACCGTAAAATTAAAGATTTTACCCAAAGTATCAAGGGGAAGGAAAAAAGCCCAATTGAAAACAGGCTGTACAAAATAAGAAATTTAAACCAAGTCCATAAACATTTACATGATTTTTTAAATTGGTCCAATTCTTCACAACCCCACTCCCTTCACTATGGTTTAATCCCCCATCATTTCTCAGGGGGATTCCTGCCAAAGCCTCCCCACAGATTCATCTTTATCCACTGTTGCCCTGATTCCCTTTCCAGCAAGAGTCAGCCTGACTTTTGAAAAACCTTCTGATCATGTCAACATGTCGCTTAAAACCCTCTGCTGCATTCCCATTGCTCTGAATAAAGACAAATCTCAACAGTAGAATTTTTTGGTTAAAAGGACATATTTGGGAACCAGACATACGAAGGCATATATTAAATCCATATATGGATTTAATCATGGCTCTGCCATTCACTAGTGTTAGTAAATTGTTGGCACCATCTCTATGCCTTGGTTTCTTCAGTAAGATGGGGATAATCATGGGATCACCACATCATGGACAGTCACAAGGATCAAAGTAGTAGATATGTGTTAAGATCTTAGAACACTGGCTGGCTCACAGCAGTGAATGTGAAGTGTTCCATGCTGATGTTTCCTTGGGGAGCTGGAGTGCTGCAGCTTAATTTACAAAGAATGGAGGGAGCTGCCAGCTAAGACTGGAGACTCACTCCTGATTCCTCACTGCCTGGCCTGGAGCCTGGCATGCAGGAAGTGTTCACTGAATATTTGATGGATGAATGGATGGATGAGATAGAGTCCTCCTCCTACTCACATAGGACCCTGGGCCCTCCTGTGCCTCTCCCCTTCCTCAGCTTGAATGGCTGCATGGAAGGGGCTGTGGTAACTTAGCAACAAGGGCTTCTGTAGAGATGAAGCTGCAGACGATAAGATCAGGCCCCTGGTCCCAACCTGCCCTTGAGAACAGGGTATGTGAAAACAGGCTCCTGCACCTCTTCCCTGGCCCCCTTCAGGCCTTGACTCTGCTGGCAGGAGCAGTCCTGGCCCCAGTGATATGCTCTGGGAGGTAAAAGGACAGGATGTCCTATAGGCTGTCCCACCAGTCCAGGGGATCTGTGATGGGATGGGAACCTTTGGTACCCTGAACTCAACAGAGAGAAAAAGCTGAAGGTGAGGGGATTATGGAAGCATCTTCCCCAAAACCCTATTTCAGCCATGATGTGAGGTCCAGGCTGGTAGTCAAAGAAGGATCCAGGATTCTTCAAAAGCCACAGTTAAACAGACAAGATGAGCTCAGGATGAGGCGGCTGAGACTTGTTATGGCAGGCAGGGCAAAAACAGCATCAAAAGACAATAGGGTGGAATGTTCCAGATAAGATGCCTGCACACAGAAGGTAAGATTCTGGCCTGGGAGTGAAGGGATTGGGATTCTGGTGATGATCAGCTGTGGGTGTGCCGCCACTTTGTTCCAGGGCTCATTCTTTCCTTTGTAAAATAAGGAGCTGGACAAGATCTAGGTCCCTCTAGAGCTATTGGCCATGAATCCATGCCAATACCCACCCCATACACCCCCAAAACTGCTCATTTGTATTCTTTTTTAAAAAGAAGCATGCCAACTTGTTTTCTCCAGCTCCAGGTTCATTTTACATGTTCCTTGCTTGGAGGATACAAACATTGGCATAACCAATTCCCTCATCCTCCCTGCCCACTCCCCAACCTGCACCATCACCAACCAGCACCATTCACTGGAGTGGGAGATGTATTCTGAGTGGCTGCTCCAGAGCCCAGGGTAAGAGAGAGAAGCTGTCAAAACCAGGAGGTGTCAAGGTGTCTAGAACCTAAAGGACCCCAGACGGGCCCTTTGACCCAAGCCTTTGAATCAGGAAAGATCTAGGGGGATGATCAGATGCTAAAGAGACTCCTGATGGAGCCATGGCCATTGTGATGGAGTCAAGAATCAGGAGATGGGCTACTGTTAAAGGGGAGGAAGTGGTCCTCGTATGTCCTACCCAACCTAGGTAATCATTAATGAAAGCAGAGGCGGAGGGCTTGGTGCAGGGCCAGGAGCAGGGCAAGCTGTGGTGGCGTGAGGGTGACTGTGGGGATGCAGTTCGGCACAGCTGCACACCAGAACCTAGCAAGCCTGCCTGCTTCCTTGCCAGTGCTGAGAAGCCTGAGCTGGGAGGAGACCTTCCCAGGAAAATGCCTGCCAAGAGGTGGTCACCGGTAATGAGGCAATAAACAGGGTAATTACTGGGCAATTACTGGCCCTCCAAGTGTCTGGGAAGTTGCAGGTGAGAGAACTTGGCCAACTTGAGGCTCACACATCTCTCGTGAGCAGGAGGCCCAGCTGATAATTAGACAGTGTGGATGGGCGAGAGCGAGGCTTTGAGAACACGCACTTCATTTTTTCTCGCTTCTTTTTTCCTTTCCCTCTCCTTCTGGCCCAAATTCAAGGTAGTCAGCAAGTGCCCAAGGCCTGGGTATTGGCCAGGAGACAGCCTGTTGCAGACTTTCTTGGCATCTTTGGATACCAGAGTCGACCCCACCCTACTTGCTTCCACCCACTCCACCTGCCCCATCCCACAGACTTGAGCCCCTGCACTCTTGGATGGAGGCGTCCGGGAATCCCTCTCCAGGACCAAGGCTGGGACAGGCCCAGTGGGGCCCCACCTGCCAGTAGAGACAAATTCAACTGTGCCGCTGCAGCCTAGCAACTTGACGTCAATGTGCAGCTTCTCCAGTGGCCTCAGTGGTAAAGAATCCACCTGCCCGTGCAGGAGACACAGCTTTGATCCCTGATCTGGAAAGATCCCACATGCCATGAGACAACCAACCCGGTGTGCCACAACTATTGAGCCTGTGATCTAGAGCCCAGGAGCCACGGCGAGAGAAGCCACTGCAATTAGAGGCCTGTGCACACTGCAACTAGAGAGTAGAGTCCCCCCACCCCACCGTGCCACCCCCCGCCCCCGCTCACCACAACTACAGAAAAGCTCACACAGCAACAAAGACCCAGCACAGCCAAAAATAGATAAATACATAATTTTTAAAAATGCAACTTCTTTGTAAATGTCTTTTTCTCTTTTCTTATTCAAACTTGGAGGTCTCATCACTCCTAGCTCCTTTCTTCTAGTTAACCAAGTTGGACTAGTTACCCCAGGACAAAAAATGGAAATAGTTAACTATGCAAAATGTCTGGAACTGTTGAGGCTATTGAATAAAAAAGTTCAGGGTGGAGATTTGGGGGGAATGTGGAAATGAATGAGAAAAATTTTTTGGTCTCTTTTATATATTGCATGTCACTGTGTTAGTTTAGGAGCATTAAAAATGTATAACATAAAGCTTGTTCTGCTCATAAATGATCCTCTTTGGCATATTAAAATTTAAAGTATAGTTTATTCAGGCAGTAATTACACTTTTACTAATTGAATTTATCTTTAAATATTTCAAAGTTTTGTAATAAGTTGAGCTACAAGATACTAAGCCTCGAGATATTTGTATTCAATGGTGTTTCAGAAATAGGCAAAAGCTGGAGAACAGAAGAAATCGCTAGCATTAGATTAAAATGAGAAAAAGGGTTTGTTTTCTGGCATTCTCTAGTGCCCAGAAAGACAAGAAGCCAAACAATACATGACACGGTGCTTTACTTTATAAAGCTCCTTTACATACATTACCTTATTTGATTTTCACAACAGAAGTCTAAGCAGAAAAAGAAAAAGCTATGTATCTAAAGATAAGGAAAATGGAAATCAGGAAAGCTGAGTGACTTGCCCAAGGTCACACAGGAATGGCAGAGCTTAGATCTGTCTTCTAACCCCAAAGCCCTGGCTTACTCACCCTTGGAAAAGATTCCTGATAAAATGTCCTCAGTGGACGGCTGGATTGACAAAATGTGGTCTGTACATACAGTGGGATATCATTCAGCCTTAAAATTCTAATACTTGCTATAACATGGACGAAACCTGAAAACATCATGTTCGGTGAAATAAGTCAGCAGGAAAGGTTTTATTACAGGTTATTACAAATATTACAGGTTTCCAATTATATGAGCTATCTAGAACAGACAGATTCATAGAGACCGAAAGTAGAAGATGGTGGCTGCAGGTGCTGGTGGGGTGGGGGGAGTAGGAAGTTGTTTAATGGGTGCAAGGTTTTGGTTTGGGACAATGAAAAAGTTCTGCACATGGACACTGGTGACGGTTGGCGTAACATTATGAATGTGCTTAATGCCACTGAACATTTTGAAACCATTAAAGTAGTAACTTAAAAGAATATGCCCTGAACACGATTTTTGCCCCCAAGGAATTCATTTTATTTGCTCAACTAGTCTTATCAGCACATTCTGCTGCCTCCAAACCACCCCCGCAACTTCCTTCCCATTCACACACTTCTTGAGACAGAAAGCTTTGCCTTGGTTACTGTAAGCTTCTCTTGCGTGACAAACCAACCTAAACCAAGTTGGTTCTTTTTGTAGATAGTTGAGGGCCGTGCTCTCATTTGCAGATAGTATGTTACAACAAAAAGAACTTTTAGGCTGGCTTCTCCCGTGCAGACAGATTTATTAGCAAGCTGGCCTCAAAGAGCCTATCCAACAAATTCAGTGAAGGCCGTCTTCTGACCTGCTAGGCCACGTGACAGACAGCACCCTGCATGAATGTGGTGGCCAAACTCTAGTGATGGGTTAGGAATTAGGCTTTCAAATCCTGTAAGTGGCTATAAATAAAATTTATTTTAAATCTTAGCACGCCATTCCAAAGAGCATACGTTACCATTGGCCTTGCTAACCTGATAGCCCTTTTCCACGCAGGGTGGGGAGAGCTCCTGTCTGATACTTTGCACATGTCAGAGCCTACTTGTTTCACCAAAGAGAACCATTTCTAACATCCATTATGCTAATGAGCAAGGCCTCTAGTGTTGATAGAAGATAAAAATAACAGAAAGTCTTGGAGTAGCTGCCCAGAGAGTGTGGTTTCTGCTTGGAGTCTTTCAAATGTTAACTAACCAGCCCTGAAGTCTGTATTCCTGATTAGAATTCTTTCCGTGTTAACTAACTGGCCCCTAGAATTTGGATCAAAAGCATATCTCACAGTCAGGCTTTGCCAGATGAAATATACATAATATTTGGGACATACTTCGGCTAAGAAATTATTTGGTATTTATGTGAAGTTCACATTGAACTCTGCGTTCCTTATTTTTATTTGCTAAATTTAACAACTCTGCTCAACAATACTCTATACAACACCAAAGTATTTTGAAATGAACAACAGACAGTATAATACATAACTTTGAGAGGTAAAAAATGTTACAAGTTAATGTTTCTCTTGACTTGATTGTGAACATCTCTAAGCTTGACTCTTCGGCTGCAGAAGGCAGACAGTTCTGAGCAGGTGTGACAATAAGCTACTTGTTTTAAAATCCACAGAAATGAAGGGATGTTCCTATCTCTCTCCATGGTCCTTCACTTTCAATCCTCGATGCCTCGGAACACATCTGCTGATACTGAGATCAAAATACAGCAAGAGCAGACCCACAAGCAAAGAAAGAAATTCCTGAATCTCTTCTGTGTGTGCATGTGTGTGTGTGTGTGTAATGGTATTGCCCCTGGATGCAGAAATGTTTCTTTTACTCTTGCCTGTGAGAATGATACTACACTGCTTGATCCTGGTGGACAAGAATTATAATGATCTGATAGTCCATGGTGCTTCACATTAAAATCTTTTCCTTGCATCGAGGGATTTAGAATTAACTGGTAGAAGGTGGGGAGGCAGAGGAATAACAAAGACAGGATAATAGCACCTTCGCTGAAAGACTGTACTCATCATTCTAAAACAAAATGAACATAATTTTGCCCCTAAAATGAATTTTATTTTCCAAAGTGTTACTGATTTTCATTTTTATCATTGCTTAGGTGGGGAGGGGAGTACTAAGGGTAAAAATGAAACAACGTTGTCCCCCATTCCCACCACTGAAGTATTTGGGGAAAGAACAGAGGCAGGAAAGAAACCTTGTCCTTTCTAACTGAGGATTCAATGACTCCTCCAAAAGGCCCCAGAGCAGGTGAATTGTTTAAAAAAAAACCACACCCCTCTCTGGCCCCTGTACCTCCAGAGCTCCTGGGAAAGGTCGCCCAGCAGGTCAGCCCCTCTGTGGGGCCCTGGGAGCCTGGACTCCCACCACCTCACTCCCTGCAGCTGCAGCTTAATAAAGCTTAATAAAAGGTGTGATTGCCATGGCAACCTCAGTAACACTTTCAAATAGATAGCCAATTATTATTCACTCATTTACTGTTTATTGTGGCGATGCCAATCACAGTGAACACCAGGAGTGTATTAATGGAGATGTGAGTGGAATTGGGGCCCTGGGGACTGGCATTGTAATGCCTCATTCATTAGCAGCATGGCTTCAAGATGGGTGGGCACACAGCCACTCCCTCCGGTCCCTCAGCCCCCAGCCACCCAAGCACACACACACACACACACACACACACACACACACACACACACACAGCAAAAGGGACTCGGCCTAGAGGTCGTTGAAGGACTCAGTCCCCTTCAGAGTGGCCCCCAGCGCACACCTAGATCACAAGACAAGCAGATGGACCCAGACCTTGGCTCAGCCCCAGAAGGTATTTTCAGTAGTACTTTTTATTATTTTTCACCCTTCCCTATGAACCTGTTCCCCATTTCACATGTGATAAATACAATGCCTCATTAAATTCCACCAAGCTTTTAGGGGAAGATAGATCAGCCCATCCCTCTTCCAGGAGATCTTCACAGTTGGAGGTTCAGGAGACTTGAAGGAGAAAATACTGGGAGTCCTTCTTTTAAAAACTCTACACTCTACTCAATGGCACCCCACCCCAGTACTTTTGCCTGGAAAATCCCATGGACGGAGGATCCTGGTAGGCTCCAGTCCATGGGGTCGCTAAGAGTTGGACACGACTGAGCGACTTCACTTTCACTTTTCACTTTCATGCATTGGAGAAGGAAATGGCAACCCACTCCAGTGTTCTTGCCTGGAGAATCCCAGGGACGGGGGAGCCTGGTGGGCTTCCGCTGATGGGGTCGCACAGAGTCGGACACGACTGAAGCGACTTAGCAGCAGCAGCAGCACACTCTACTCGGGTGCCTGCTCCTTGCAACCTGCCTGCGTCTCCTCCCAGCCCAGCAAAGGGTCACAGACCTTCATCTCATCCCAGTGATGAGCGGTCTGGGCAGTGTGACTTAGTGAGATGCCCAACTGTGTTTCATTCTGAAGGTAGCCAGGCATTTCCTGAAAGCAGAAGATGCAGGAAGACAACTTCCACCCTTGGTTTCCTGGATGGATTTTGCCAGGCCTTCCCGGAGAGGGAAGAAAGACGGCTGGGGGCATCAGAGGGCGCTGAGGAATTTCCAAGGCCAGCAGGGGAGAGGGTCTTCCAGGGAAAGCTTCCATGGCACAGCTGCAGGCCTCCATAGGTGTCCCTGCTTGTCCCCAGATCTGATGTGAAAGCAACTGGATCACCTGCCCTCCCAGTCCACACGGGCCTGGAAATGGCTGCATCAGTGGATGCATGGGGACCAATGGTGGAAGGCTTCCCACAGCTCCCTCTGTGCCTGACCCTGGTCCAAGAGAAAGAAGGATGGGGAATTGTCTCTGCCAACATGGTGGGGTGGGACCCAGCATCACATCTCCTTTGATTTAAAAAGTCAACACAGCAGAGGCATGACAGTGCTTGTACAATACACTAGCTGCTGCTGCTAAGTCACTTCAGTCGTGTCCGACTCTGTGTGACCCCATCGAGGGCACCCACCAGGCTCCCTCTTCCCTGGGATTCTCCAGGCAAGAAAACTGGAGTGGGTTGCCATTTCCTTCTCCAATGCATGAAAGTGAAAAAGTGAAAGTGAAGTTGCTCAGTCATGTCCGACTCTTAGCGACCCCATGGACTGCAGCCTACCAGGCTCCTCCGTCCATGGGATTTTTCAGGCAAGAGTACTGGAGTGGGGTGCCATGCGTGGTAAAACCCAGATTCACTCCACAGGCTGGCAGCTCCAGTTACCAGGGAGACATCACCCCCAGGCAGCCTGCTCTTCAAGCCAGCAGCTTGTTCTTGCCCTGCCTGGCTCCTTTCTAGGGTCCTAAGGCTCCAGGCCCCACCCCAGTGCCTGCAGCAGCTCCCACTCACAGCTCCCTGTCTCTGGTGCCAAGCGGGACCAGAGACAGACGGGGGTGGGAAGGTGTGAGCGTGACTCACTCGCTTTTGCTTGTCTCTGTCTTTGCCCAGGCTCAGGATGTGGGGGCAGTGTTAAAGAAAAACATTTTTTCTGACACTCATTAAAGAAAAGACTTTATTCAAGACTATCCTGAGCCAGTCAGTCCTAAAGGAAATCAACCCTGAATATTCATTGGAAGGACTGATGGTGAAGCTCCAATCCTTTGGTTACTTGATGCTAAGAGCTAACTCATTGGAAAAGATGCTCATGCTGGGAAACATTAAAGGCAAGAGGAAAAGGGGATGACAGAGGATGAGATGATTGGATGGCATCACCGACTCAATGGACATGAGTTTGAGCAAACTCTGGGAGATAGTGAAGGACAGGGAAGTCTGGTGTGCACAGTTCATGGGGCTGCAAAAAGTCAGAGACAATTTAGTGACTGAACGACAACAATCCTGATAGGAGAGAGAGACTGGGACTCAACCTGGAATATGTCAAGAACAAGTAGGGGTTTATAGCTAAGGAGCACAGTGAGGGGGTCAGTGCATGGAAAGTTACTAAGCGGAGACTTCCAGGCTCAGGGCCACACCCTGTGGCTTTTGGGATCTCAATTTCCCTACCAGAGATGGAACCGAGTCCTAACCACTGCACCAGCAGGGAATTGCCCAGAGTAGGGGACTCTTGCTGAAGGTAGGCCAGCAAGATCAGAAATCAAAGGACTTCCCTGATAGTCCAGTGGCTAAGACTCTGAGCTCCCAATGTCGGGGGCCTGGGTTCAATCCCTGGTGGAGGAACTAAGATCCCACATACTGCAACTGAAGATCCTCCATGCCACAATTAAGACCCAGCACAGCCAATTAAATAAATAAATCTTATTTTAAAACAGATCAGAGATCAAAAGTAGGAGGATTTTCTGGAAGCTGGCTTAGCAGCAGCCTTGCTAAAACTGAACTCTGCAAGGGACGGACTCGGAAGCCCCAGTGAGGCTTAGAAAAAGAGAGGGCTCAGAGGAGCCTGACTAAAGTTTGGTCAGGAGAGGCTTCATCTCCACCCCTGGGAAGGAGCTGGGGGACAGATGGGCGAAGGGACAGCAAAAAGAGAAACTGGATGGGGAGGCAAAGCCATTCAATAAGCAGCCAGCTAGGAAGAGCGGGACTGTTAGGGCAACTCTGAGAGGGCTGAAGAAACTCAGGGAGCCACTTCCTGCACCTGTGTGTAGACCAGACTTGGGGATCTTGGCACCCATCACCATCATAAGTCAAGTCACTTCTGGTGCCCAAGAGACTTGATGCTCTAGGCCCTCACTCAGAAAGGGATTCTAGTCCTACCTCAACTTTAAATTTTATTGGTGCTTATCAAAATTGGAAAACTACAATTCCATTTAAATAGGAGTGTATGTGTGCATGCTCAGTTGCTCAGTCGTGTCCAAATCTCTGCCGACGCCATGGGCTGTAGTCCTCCAGGCTCCTCTGTCCATGGGATTTCCCAGGCAAGAATACTGGAGGGGGTAGCCATTCCCTTCTCCAGGGGATCTTCCCAACCCAGGGATCAAATTCAAGTATCCTGCATGGGCAGGCACTTTACCACTTAGCCACTTTACCACCGAGCTACCTAGATTCTTTTCCACTGAGCCTTAAATATGAGTAGAAGGATTCTATTTCTTAACAAAAGTTCGATAATAACATATCTTATGCAAATGACACCAGAGCCTATTATCCTGCAATGTTTCCTAAAGACTTTTTCATAAAACACCAATCAACTCATTAAAAGTTTAATATTCTATTTACTTTTTTTGATATATTATTTTTTTAAGTATAGATGTTTACAATTTGTCAGGTATACAGCAAAGTGATTCAGTTATGCACACACACACACATATATATATTCCTCAGGTTCTTTTCCATTATAAGTTATTACAATATTGGGTATAGTTCCTGGTGCTGTACAGTGGCTCCTTGTTTCTCTATTTTTTACATAGTAGTGTGTATCTGTTCATTCCAAACTTCTAATTTATCCCTCTCCCCCTTTCCCCTTTGGTAACCATAAATTTGTTTTCCATGTCTGTGAGTCTATTTCCGTTTTTGTAAATAAGTTCCTTTGCATCATGTTTTTAGACTTTTGCTCTCTGGTGACCATGAACATCCCCTTCCAGCTCAATTTCTTCCTCACAGAGGAGAGGTGATAGAAGGACCACCCTCGGGGCTTGTGGGGTCAGTTGCGTGTATTGTGTTTACAAAGCCCAGGAGAAGTCCTCAGTGAGTGCGACCTCTCCATACTCACCCAGACAGGGAGGACCTCATGAGTCCCAGGGAAGACCTCCAGCTCTTCCGAGGCACAAAACCTTTGTCTCAACAATGAGGGGCTGGATTGGGAAGATCCCCTGGAGAAGGGAAAGGTTACCCACCCCAGTATTCTGGCCTGGAGAATTCCATGGACTGTATAGTCCATGGGGTCACAAACAGTTGGACATGACTGAGTGACTTTCTGTACCGCTATACTACATGTTCATAAAAGATAAAGACGCATGTTCACTTCCGCTTCCCATGGTGGATGGCCACACTGCTCTCTGGTAAAGCTGAGAGACCCTATCTGGTGAAGGGACTCAGAGAGTCCAGAGTGCCCCTGCTGCCACAGAGCAACACGGTGGAGCTGCCAGGACCTCTCAGTCAACAGCTTCTGAAAGAATGAGACCCTGGGGGAGGTTTGGAGGGAGCATGGGTGGGCTCATGGATCTCACAAAGAGCAGTGCCCAGAAAGCAGACCAAGGCGGGAGTGTATAGGGGAATAGCTCTGACAATCTGATTTTAACTCAGCCCAATAAACATTCACGTTCTGGCTCCCACACTAGCTCATCACGTGCTGCTGGGCAGGTCCTGGAGTCTTGCTGATCCCCAGGAGCCCTGTCTGTAAAATGAAGATCTCGATAATACCTCCTTTGTGGATGGGCTGAGGATTAACTGAGAGAATATTATCAGCTGCCCAACAGGGTGGTTCTGGCTCACATGAGGCATTCAAAAAATGATGGTTCGCCTTCAGGCAAAATCATAGGAGGGATGTGTTTGAAGTCAAAGTGAAGGATGTAAACGAGTGTCAAGCCAACAGTAGGCTCTCAAAAAAATATCTGTAGAAAGAATAACAAATTAAATCTGAGTGAGGGGGCAGAAAGGAGTCGAAGATGATTCTGAAGGTTCTAGAAGGGTCTCTTGGCTGGGCGTTGAAGGTAGACAGAAGAGAGCCAACACGGCTGCCGGGGGTGTCTCCCCTCCTGCCATTCTGAACCCCCCACCCACTCTCCCCAAGGCGGCCTCATCCCGCCACCACAGCAAGACTCGCCTGAGGGGACATTCCGCCCCCATCAATATTTGATTCCCTTTGGGCTTCCCTGTGGCCCTGGTAAAGAATCCGCCTGCAATGTGGGAGACCTGGGTTCGATCCCTGGGTCAGGAAGATCCCCTGGAGAAGGGACAGGCTACCCACTTCAGTGTTCCTGGGCTTCCCCTGTGGCTCTGCTGGTGAAGAATCTGCCTGCAATGCGGGAGACCTGGGCTCGATCCTGGGTTGGGAAGATCCCCTGGAAGAGGAAATGGCAATCCACTCCAGTATTCTGGCCTGGAGAATTCCATGGACTGTATAGTCCATGGGGTTGCAAACAGTCGGACACGACTGAGTGACTTAAACTACCACTATACTATATGTTAATAAAAGATAAAAATGCACGTTCACTTCTGCTTTCCATGGTGGACGGCCACACGGCTATCTGGTGAAGGCGAGAGAGGGGATAGTCATGATCAACAGGGGAAGGAGCTCAAGGGCATGCGTCACATGGCCTCCATGTGCTACTCTTGGGAATTATTCCACTTAGTCCCAACAATAAATTTTAGTTGTCTGGTACTAGTACCATCATGCACATCTCACCAAAGAGGAAAATGAGGCTCAGAGAAGCTAAGGGGCTAGCCTAATATCACACAGCTAGAAAGTAAGGAAGACAGGGTCCAACCAGGTTACCTGGCTCCAGAACCTTTACTTTTCCATCACCCCTTCTAAAGAAGCAGAGACTGAAAGAGAAAAAGATAGATGATAGTGTCTGAGTCCATTTGGCAGCTATGATAAAATACCATAGACTGGGTGGTATATAAACAACAGAAATTAATTTCTCAAAGTGCTAGAGACTGGGCAGTTCAGAACGGAGGCACTGGAAGATTCAGAATCAGTGAGGACCCTCTTCCTGGCTCATAGCCCGTGCCTTTTGCTGCATTCTCACACAGTGGAAGGGGCGAGGGAGCTTTCTCAGGCTCCTTTTCTAAGGACACTAATTCCATTCGTGACTTAACCACCTCCCAAAGACCCACCTCCTAATTACCATCCTCTCTGGGTTCGATTTCTGGGTTGGGATGATCCCCTGGAGAAGGGAAAGTCTACCCACTCCAGAATTCTGGCCTGGAGAATTCCACGGACTGTAGAGTCCACAGGGCTGTGCAGAGGCAGACACGACTGAATGGCTTTCAATTCACTGGGGGTTAGGATGCAACATGTGAACTTTGAGGGGGACACAAACACTCAAATCATAGCAGACAATAGCGCAGATGCTGAAAGAAGTGACAGAGTAAGAAAGACTGTAGAGTGGGTGTGAATGTGGTACATTTAGGATGAGTCCTACCTTCCAGCCTTGATGGGGGCAGCTGACACCCACTCACCCTCTTCTTGACAACAGGTGCAGACTGAGTCCTGCACGGTCTGCCTGTCTGTGTCATTCTGCTCTAAGCTCATCCCCCGTCCTCCTCCCACCAGCTGTCCCAGGGCCCATGGGAGGCCCACCCTCTTCTCAGAGGCTCCTCCTACTCTCTACGTGCTCACAGTCCTAGGGAGCCCAGGTCCATAGACCTGGGACTAACCCCCGAAGAAAAACAGGCTGGAGGAGTCCACCCAGACACCTTGGTGCCCATCTCCTAATATCTGAAAAAGCTTCTGGGGTCTCAGGCTCATTCAGACCCAGTGAGAGAGGCCCCTTTTCGGTGAAGCCTTTGCTGACTGCAATACCTGGAATAATTATTACTGTTACTATGCTCTTGTTGAGGGTCTAGTCTACACCAGACATTCTATATATGTCCTTATTTAAGGTAGGTGAAATTGATTCCACCTTAGAGATGCAAGATAGACGTGTAGAGAAGTTAAATAGGTTAAGAGGTTAAAGTCCACATCAGTTAAGAGGGGCAGAGGGGCACCTGAATCCAAGCTGACCTAACTCCAAAGGGTGCACTCTTGTCTTTTATAATGCAACTGTTCTTACAGGCAGCTCTGGGCCCCCCAAGGTGACTGGGCATATAGTAGATATTTTAAAAAGAAACACACTGTTCTTTTCTACCCACAGGATACTTCTGACACCAACATGTAGACATTTTCCCCACATCAACTGATTCTCCGACTCTTCAGATGCTAACTGGGTGTCCGTCCATTCAATGCAGTTAGGACACTAACTACCTGAGTTAGTCCAGACCCCACAGGTTAAAGGTTCAGCCCCAAACTCCTCCCTCCTCTTCAGATGCCAGCTGCAAGTCCAGGTCGTCACCTGAACAACAACCTAGAAACCAGGCATCCCCATGACTCTCTCCTCAGGTTCAATACTTTGCAGTAATGGCTCACAAAACTCTAACCCTTACATCTACCTTTATTATAAAGGATTGGCTCAGCAGGTAAAGAATCCACCTGCAATGAAGGAGACAGGAGATGCAGGTTCGATCCCTGGGTCGGAAAGTTCCCCTGGAGAAGGAAATTCGACCCACTCCAGTATTCTTGCCTGAAAAATCCCATTCAGAGAGGAGCCTGGGGAGTTCTGGTCCATGAGGTATCAAAAGAATTGGACACGACTGAACGACTAAGCGTGCTAAGAACACATAGAACAAAGAATACAGATGAAGAGTCAGATGAACAGGCAGAGAGGATGAGGTGAGGAGAGTTCTGAGCCCAGGAGCTCTTGTCCCCGTGGAGTGGGAGTCCTTCATCCTCCCAGCTTGCAGACGTGTTCACCAGTCCAGAAGCTCTCAGTCCCTCTTTAGGAGCACTGATGGAGGCTTCATCACATAGGCATGATCAGTGATTAACTCCATCTCCAGCTCCTCCCTGTCCCCAGAGATCAGAGGGTGGGCTGAAAGTTCCCACTTGCTAATTACACCGTGGCATCCTTCTGGCATCCAGTTCCCATCCTGAAGCCACCTATGGATCCCCAGTCCCCAGTCATTCATAAGCATACAAACTCGGAGGGACTTACGAGCTGTGTGTCAGGAAAAAACATCAAAGACTAAATACATGTTTCTTTTGTCACCATGTTATTCAACAAACATCTGATGAGTGACAAGCTAATAGGGCATGTGGATGCTGGAGCCGCACCATCAGCAGGAGTGACGACTGGGTCCCAGGAAAGAGGACTGAGAGTCCTGCTCAGCCCCTCCCCTCATCTCAGTCACTGCCAAGGATGCCAGGTGGAAGGGCAGGGTCCCTGGAACAGAACCAGGTGACGCCCTTATTCTCTACCCTTGTGGGCATCCTCAAACCATACATCTGAACAAGTCTTAAATGCTCTAAGTCTTATTTTCTTCATCAGAAAAATGAAAGAGATAAGACGCACTCTGTGTAAGTCACAGGGTTTCATGGGGACTTAATGGGATAATGGATGTGAAACACTTTATAAACTGTAAAGTACCACACAAATGTGAGGCTTTTTCATTCCTTATAGATGAGCACACTCATGCCCACACACCCACATCCACAGGCACCCATTCACTCAAAAGCATACACTCTTGCGCCAAAGAAAAATCAGCATTGTGCTGCGACCCCCTGTGAAATCCCATGCTGGGACCTCCCCCTGCCTTCCATCCTTCCTAGGCCATTACCCACTTAGACTGAGTGGGTTCAGGAAGGTTGAGGAGGGGCTGAAGAGTTTCGAGGAGATGCAGGTGAGTCTGGAGCACAGACTGCTCAACCCACACCTGCCCGTTCTTCCTGGCGTTTGAGTTTGTTTGCCTCTCCTTGACTAAGAGACACATGGGAACCATAGAAACCGCCCATCCCCTGGGAGGAAACGCTTGGCAGTTCAGGGCTAACTCTGGGTAAGAGGCTCGGATTCAGCAGCTTTCTTTGCCTGGGGGGTCTACCCTTCATTCATTCACCCTTCCAGTCAACAAAATTTATCAAGCATCTACTATATCCTTAGAGAAGCGCTCTTTCTGTTGGGAATCCAAAGACAAGCAAGTCATCCCTGCCTTCGAGGGGCTCACAGGGGCAGTTACAGAGGAGGACCAGGCTGCGGGATTCGGTCAGCACATTCAGGAGTGGTCGGCCACTCTGATTGGACAGAGTAGATGAGCCAAGCCAATGAGGAGGATGAGGTCAAAGGCAGGGGCCCGCCCGGAGAGGCCTTGGGGCCCCATTGATGAGTCTGGATTCTATCCTGTGTGCACTGGGAGCCACTAAAGGAGGTTAGGAAAAGAAGTGACAAAACTAAGAGGATTTCCTTTTTTTTTAAAAAAAAGTATCTTTCCCCTCTCTCTTTTACTGTATTTCTCTTCAAAACTGATAACATGGCACTGACCTCTTTGCAGGGGAGCAACAGAGACGCAGACGGAGAGAACAGACTTGCAGACACACGGGGGAAGAAAAGGGTGGGACAAATTGAGAGAACTGCATTGAAACAAATACACTACCATATGTAAAATGGATAAGCAGTGGGAATTTGCTGTATCACACAGGGAGCTCAAACCTGGCGCTCTGTGACAACCTAGAGGGGATAGGAGGTGGGAGGAAGGTTCAAGAGGGATGGGACATGTGTATACCTATGGCTGATTCATGTCGACGTATGGCAGAAATCAACACAATACTGTAAAGCAATTATCCAATTAAAAGTAAATAAATGTTAAAAATCTCGTAACAGTTACCTAACTGTACAAAAACTGGTGAAAGAACAGAATGCTCTGTGAAGAAAACTTTCATAATTTCTTTCACTTCATTTCTATTACCCCTCTACACCAGAGATTCTCAAAGTTTGTTCCCTGAAAGAATAGCATTTCATCACCCAGGAGCTTGTTAGAAACGCAATCTGACTGCAATTAACAACACTGTCTCAAACATGGGAAAGTTGCTAAGAAAGTAAATCATAAAGGTTCTCATTATAAGAAAAAAACTTGTACCTATCTGTGGTAACTAGACCTATTGTGAGCATTTCATAATATATACAAATATCAAATCACTGTGTTGTACACTTGAAACTAATATAACACTATGTGTCAATTACACCTGAAAAAAGGGGGAGTAAATGCAAGGACTACCAGCCCTTCAGGTGACTCTGATACTTGCAAAAGTTGAGAACTGTTGCCCTACATGCAGCAATTTTTCCACACCGGTCTCTGTTCATCAAGCAAATATGAGCATGTACACATATAATGCTATTTTTTGTGCTGATTTTTTTAAAACTACATCATATCCTTTACTAAGAAACCTGCTTATAGCAACATACCTTCTAGTCAATAGATAGAGAACTAGCTCTTTTTTTAAAATGCCTATTTAATTCTCCAGTGCATGAATGTAGTAAATTTATTCAACCATTTACTGTTGGACATTTAGGTCATTTACAATTATGTTGACACCTACAATAGTGCTTCAGTAAATAGTCTTACCCATATAGTAGTACATATAGGTGCTTTTATTCCCATAGGCTAGATTAGCAAAAGTGGGAATGCAGAATCAAAGATTACAGTATTTTAAATTTTTATAGAATCGCGTTTACTTTTCCTAAAATTGTAGCAATATACAGTCCTAGCAGAAAAATAAAGGATGCCTGTTTCATCTCATCCTCACCAGTCCTTGATATCGTAGTTCTTCACATTTTAGAAAGCTCAGTATAGCAGTTCTGTTTAAAATGGATTTGAGCCAATGAGGGGAGGCGCAAAATTGGAAGTCAAGAGTCCAGTTGGAGGACTATTGGATTATTCCAGGTGAGAGATGGGAAAGGCCTGAATTAAGAAAGTGCCTGTGGGCATTATTTGTATTAGTCAAGACAGAGAAACCACCTACATGTCCATCAACAGAGGAATGGATAAAGAAGATGTGGTACATACAATGGAACACCACTTGCCATAAAAAAGAGTGAAAGAATACTATTTGCAGCAACATAAATGGTGCTAGATATTATACTAAGTGAAATAAGTCAGACAGAAAAAGACAAATATCATACAATACCACTCATATGTGGAATGTAATTTTTTTTAAATGATGCAAACAAACTTATTTATGAAACTGAAACAGACTTGCAGATACTGTGAACAACCTTATGGTTAACAAAGGAGAAATGTGAGGGAGATTGATAAATCAAGAGCTTGGGATTACCATACACACGCTACAGTATGTAAGATAGAAAATCAATGAGGACCTACTGTATAGCACAGGGAACTCTATTCAATATTCTGTGATAACCTATATGGGATCAGATCAGATCAGATCAGTCGCTCAGTCGTGTCCGACTCTTTGTGATCCCATGAACTGCAGCACGCCAGGCCTCCCTATCCATCACCAGCTCTCGGAGGTCACTCAGACTCACATTCATCGAGTCAGTGATGCCATCCAGCCATCTCATCCTCTGTCGTCCCCTTCTCCTCCTGCCCTCAATCCCTCCCAGCATCAGAGTCTTCTCCAATGAGTCAACTCTTCGCATGAGGTGGCCAAAATACTGGAGTTTCAGCTTTAGCATCATTCCTTCCAAAGAAATCCCAGGCCTGATCTCCTTCAGAATGGACTGGTTGGATCTCCTTGCAGTCCAAGGGACTCTCAAGAGTCTTCTCCAACACCACAGTTCAAAAGCAGCAATTCTTTGGCGGTCAGCCTTCTTCACAGTCCAGCTCTCACATCCATACATGACCACAGGGAAGACCATAGCCTTGACTAGGCGAACCTTTGTTGGCAAAGTGATGTCTCTGCTTTTGAACATGCTATCTAGGTTGGTCATAACTTTCCTTCCAAGGAGTAAGTGTCTTTTAATTTCATGGCTGCAGTCACCATCTGCAGTGATTTTGGAGCCCAGAAAAAGAAAGTCTGACACTGTTTCCACTGTTTCTCCATCTATTTCCCATGTAGTGATGGGACCAGATGCCATGATCTTCGTTTTCTGAATGTTGAGCTTTAAGCCAACCTTTTCACTCTCCACTTTCACTTTCATCAAGAGGCTTTTTACAACCTATATGGGAAAAGAATCTTAAAAAGAATGAATATATGTATATGTAGGACTCAATCACTTTGCTGTACACCTCAAACTAACTCAAAGTTATAAATCAACTATACTCCAATAAAATGAAAAAAAAAAAAAAAGCAAGTGGCCATGGGGATAGGGAGGAGGGCACCTTGGGCACTGTACTAACTGACTCATTTAATCTACATAATAATATACATCATCTACAGATGAGAATTTGGAGAGTTTGATATTGAGACGTTATGACTTCCCTACATGTCTGACGACGGCTGATCACTTCCTAACCCCTCTATCGTCCATTCTAAGGGAAATTGCCGCACCTTAAACCCCATCACGTAAGTAGCACATGACCCCACTCTTCCAACATGAGATGAGTCCATAAGAAGTGGGCCTGGAACCTAAGAGAAACTGATCCTTAGGCTAGTGATCTATGCTATAGGGGAATAAGGAAGATCAGGTTCTTCCTGGGGTTTGAGCAAAGACTGTCAGAAGAAAACTGCCATTGGTGATGGTGGTATAGCAGAAAGCCTGTGCAAAGACAGGGGCTGAGGAGGCCATAGGCATACGTCGGCTGAAATAGTAAGTGAGGAGGAATGATGAGTAAGTAGTGTAAGGTGACTGAATGGAGGAGGAACAGAGCAGTGAGCAGAGAAAGGCCAGATGCTGGGAGAAGGGAATACCAGGCTGCCGAGGGAGACAGAGAAGCAGTGCCCAAGGGCCACTGTGAGCTCAGACTCACCATCACCTTCATTGCCCATGCAGCCCTGCAGTGCTGCAGCCCCTGCCCTCCACCACCTATGAGATGCCCATTGCCTCAATAACCTCTCCCCTCCCCTCTACACCACTTGAGTGTCCATTCAGGGATCCCTGCTCTACCCCACAGAGTTCATAAGTATTTGAGTATATTTTGTTTTTATTTAGTTGCTCAGTCATGCACGACTCTTTTGTGACCTCATGGACTGTAGCCCTCCAGGTTCCTCTGTCCATGGGATTCTCCAGGCAAGAATACTGGAGTGGGTTGCCGTGCCCTTCTCCAGGGGCTCTTCCCGACCCAGGGAGCGAAACTTCATCTCTTGTGTCTCCTGCACTGGCAGGCGGATTCTTTGCCACTGAGCCACCAGGGACGCACTAGTTGAGTATTTACTGAATCTAAAATTACTTTACTTCAATCAAAAGCTATGCAAAGCAAAAAATAATACCTTAGTATGTCATTTACAAAGTGCTTTTTTATCTACAATATCTATTTCAGCCTTGTCCTAAAGAGAAAATAGAAGTTTAGAGAAATGAAATACCTTCTCCAAATATGTATCATTAATAGGTGGAGGGTAAGAGGCAATCCTGGAATCTGGGTCATCGGATGCAAATCCCATGTATGTTCTACCTGGCTGTGCTGAGCTGGTACCCAGCCTCTGGGGACCTGTTGCCCTGTCCCATTTCATTCCCCCACAGGCGTCCCCTTTGTCAACTAGCTGTACTTCTAAAGCCCCCTGCTCCATGTTTCAGCTGAGGAGTTCTACTTCAAATCAGGACCTTGGCAGACAGATCCAAACCTCTGCTGGTGATCCATCCCTGGAGCCTATGACGTGCTCTGAGTTTAGCTGAAAGTGAAAGGCACTCAGTCGTGTCTGACTCTTTGTGACCCCATGGACTATACAGTCCACGGAATTCTCCAGGTCAGAATACTGGAGTGGGTAGCCTTTCTCTTTTCCAGGGGATCTTCCCAACCCAGGGCTCAAACCCAGGTCTTCCACATTGCACGTGGATTCTTTACCAGTTGAGCCACAAGGGAGGCCCAAGAATACCAGAGTGGGTATTCTCCAGTGGATCTTCCCAACCCAGGAATCGAACCAGGGTCTCCTGCATTGCAGATGGATTCTTTACCAACTGAGCTATCAGAGAAGCCCTTTGAAAGTGAAAGTGAAAGTTGTGTCTGACTCTTTGCAACCTATATAGTCCATGGAATTCTCTATGTGGGAGATACCACCACTCAAAGTGGTTCTGTCCCAGAGGAGTGTCTTGGGACTAAAATCTCCATCTCATTCTGGTAAGGCCTTTCCTCAATTAGATCTCTGGAAAAACACATCTATTTTAACTTCAGAATGAGTGAATCATTAGCCTCCACCCAGATAGAAACATGAATAGGTTTAAAAACTAAAAATAACCAACATTTATCGGATGTTTATTATGCTTCAGGCATGGTGCTAAGTTCTTTACATAAATTCATTTAAACTCCCAATAACCCTATGAAATAAGTATGATTAGTCTCATTTCTCAGATAAGGAAACTGCAGCTAAGCTAGGTTAATTAACTTGCCTGGGGATATGGGGCTAATACATGGTGGAACTCGGATTTGAACCCAGGCAGTCCACCTTCACTAAGCCTGTCAGATTAGCTGGATCCTCTTACAGAGGGCAAGCCTTGAAGAAATGGATCAGAAGAGAAGGAAGTTTGCCTGCAGGCGGAGAGAGGGTGGGGGATGCCCACAGTATTTGCTGCTCCTTGCTTTCCAGGTAGCACTAGTGGTAAAGAACCCATCTGCCAACACAAGAAGTGTAAGAGACATGGGTTCAATCCCTGAGTTGGGAAGATCCCCTGGAGGAGGGTATGGCAACCCACTCCAGTATTCTTGCCTGGAGAATCCCATGGACAGAGGAACCTGGCGGAGTACAGTCCATAGGGTCACGAAGAGTCAGATACAACTGAAGTGACTTAACATGTAAGGGCACCGGTGAACAGCCTAGAGAGCAGGTAAATAGTTCCAAGAGGAGAAAGGAGGGAAGAGTGGTTTCCTTGGGGAAACAGAATAACCCTTCTTCACACATGGTTAGCTGGGGCCAGTGGCCATCCACACTTCATGGATCACAGCATCATTGTGGTGAAGGGGCTTGCATAACTTAATAAGCTATGAACCATGTCATGCCATGCAGACTCAAGACAGATGGGTCATAATGAATAGTTCTGACAGAATGTGGTCCACTGGAAGAGGAAACAGCAACCCATGCCAGTATTCGTACCCGGAGAACCCTAAGAACAGTATGAAAAGACAAAAAGATATGACTCTTGAGAGTCCCTTGGACAGTAAGGAGATCAAACCAGTCAATCCTAAAGGAAATCAACCCTGAATATTCTTTAGAAGGACTGTTGCTAAAGCTAAGTTCTAATACTATGGTACCATGATGCCAAGAGCTGACTCATTGGAGAAGACCCTAATGCTAGGAAAGATTGAGGGCAGAAGAAGGGGGAGAAAGAGGATGAGATGGTTGGGTGGCATCACCGACTCAATGGATATGAATTTGAGCAATCTTCAGAAGATAGTGAAGGACATCAGAGCCTAGCGTGCTGCAGTCCATGGGGTCACAAAAAGGTCGGACATGACTTAGTGACTGAACAACAACAAATGGTCATCCCTTCCATCTCTCTGTTATCCTTTGACTGCTTGGGTCTGGTCTAAGGGACAAAAGGTACCACATCCCTAAACAGGAAGCCAAGGAACAAAAAACCCCATCTGGCCCCCACCAATCACTGTCCTAGTTGCTTCCCAGGGGAATCCCACTGGAGGATTCCTAGCTTTCCCTGGGGTTTTGCAGGCATGGCTTTTTTAAATTATTATTATTGGAGGCTAATTACTTTACAATATTATGGTGGTTTTGCCATACACTGACATCAATCAGCCATGGGTGCCCATATGTCCCCCATCCTGAATCCCCCCTCCCACCTCTCTCTCCCCATCCTATCCCTCAGGGTTGTCCCAGTGCACTGGCCCTGAGCTCCCTGTCTCAAGGCATGGTCCTTTCAACTAGTTTTAGGCTCAAGAAACCCACACTCTGGACCCTGAGAAATTTGGAACCTTAACTAAATCAGCTCTCCTCTTTGGTCTTGAGATTCCCCTTCTGAAAAACCTAGGCATCTGTGATGATGCCTCACACTGCTACAAGTTCAACGCATCCTTGGCTCTGGAGCCAGAAAGACCTAGGTTCAAGTCCAACCCTGTGACTCTGGGTGAGTTATAGAGTGTCTTTGCAACTTATTCTCTCAGCTCTGGAACAGGAATAAGCTACTCTGCTTATTCCCCCAGCTTGCCTGGAGTGAAATCGAGACTCTGAATGTGCTCTGAACTTGGTAAGGGCATTTACATGTACAAGTGTGAGGAACCCAGATCTGTGAATTCTTCCTTCCCTCTCCTAAAACCAGATCTGCGAGGATGGCATTCATACCCCAGCTCCACAGGGAACAGAACCCAGTAGGATGGCATGGAGCCAGAATTACCATCTTCCAGGTCTGGCCCATTCAAGACCCTCGCTCAGAAGGAGCATCCTCCTAGCACCAGAGGTGACTTTCCTTTGCCCACGATTCCCCGAGGACTCTTCCTCCCCTCCTCTGCCCAATGTCACCTCTGAAAGTCAGATCTGCTCCCTGGATTATAATCACCTCCGAGCTGAACTTGGGGCCATGTCGGCTTGTGACAGGCGCTGCCCAGGCCCATCTGCTCAGAAAAGCAGAAGGAGCTCACTGCACCACCATCTCACAGTCCATTTTTCAAAGTTTGACGTCAATTTGCGGCCTTAGATTGGTTTTTGTTTCTCCGTAGTTTGTTTTCTTTTTTGTGATGAATGGTTATTGTCAAGCCAGCTTAGAAGAAGCGATAGGCAGGAGGCGGGGGGCCTGGGGTGGAGACGGCACAGCGGTGGGTTTTTCAGTTGGGCTATTGTTTATGTTTCTCTTTTTAGGAAAGAAAATGGAGTGGGAGGTACCTGAGGTCATGACTGGGTCAGATGAGATGGATACCAGGGTCGGGCAGTAGCTGTCTGGTTCCTTCATCCAGGATGGGAGATGTGGAGACCTCTACCCTCTGCTTCCCCCACAAACACATGCCTGGTCTGGGGACGGGCGGTGTGTCACGGCTGCGGCGGCTGATGCTGTCAACTGCAGATAAATACAACCAAAACAGACCCAGAAAATTATTTCCTCTTAATGGAAAAATTATCAGGCCCTGAGCAGCCTGATCTAAGGGCTTTTAGAAGTGCACAGAGAAATATACTTGAGTCTGCTTTCAAGCTCCTCTTTCCTCCCCACTGTCCCTGGGTGGGGAGGGCTCTGCAGAAAGCATCCCCTCCCAGACTCTCTGCTAGGGCAGAGCACACACCTCTGGCTTGAAGACAACAGGATCTCAGAGGTCAGGGCTTAGGATCACAGAGAAAGGTGTTGTAGAGTCTTCAACAATACGAGCTTGAAAGCATGTTAGAAATCACCCTGCCCACCTCTCTCCTGTCCCAGTAGTTACACCGAGGCCCAAAGAGAAGCGACTTGCCAAAGGTGCACAGTCACTCACAGCAGGACAAGAAACTGAGACTGTTTTAAACTGAAGTATAGTTGAAATGTTGTGTTAGTTTCAGGAGTACAGGAAAGTGGTTCAGACATACGTACCCCAGGTGGCACTATGATAAAGAACCCACCTCCCAGTGCAGAAGACTTAAGAGATGCTGGTTCGATCCCTGGGTCAGGAAGATCCCCTGGAGGAGGGCATAGAAATTGACTCCAATATTCTTGCCTGGAAAATTCCATGGACAGAGGAGCCTGGTGGGCTTCAGTCTGTGGGGGTCATAAAGAATCAGACATGACTGAGCACGCACACACACACAATGCCTTATTAATTCTCTACAATCCTTCTTCCCTTCAGACTCTGCTGAGTCTCACAGTCTGCAGGGTAAACATCTCCACCCGATTGACTCTGGGCTTGTGACTTGCTTTGATGAATGGGATGCGAGTGGAGGCACCGTGAGTGGGAGCTGAAGCCTGCCTGCGTGGTTTAGCTCGGTGGCTTGTGCCTCCGCCATCTGCCACGAGGCTGAGATCCCAGAACTGGAGACACGTGGAACAGATCTGAACACAGTCCTCAGCCTGAAGCTGGGCTGCCACCCTATCTACAAACAAATCTGTGCTTGAGGCCTGTGAATGCCGCTTGCTGCAAACGGGAAGCTTTGCAGTAGCATCACAGCAGAAAGCTGCCTAGCACAGTTACTCTAACTCTCCTCCTCTTCTGCTAGTCATCAGGGGCCACCTCAAGTTTATAGAGGAACAGAGAAGAAGGGCCCACAGAAGCTGATAAGGCTGAGAGAGGGCTCTATCCTTATGAAGCAACCTTCACAAGCCCTCACTGTAGAGGCTAAAGGTGGTCCAGTCCACCTGCTTCATTTTCTTCTGTGTGTTCCTAATGTATACCTTATGTAGGATACCTAATGGATCAGTCAGGACAGATTAGCTGCTGCCTCAAACAATCCCCAAATCTCAGTGGCTTGACATGGTGCATGAGTGAGATCACATCACAATCCAACATGGTGGTACAGTTGGGAGTTCTGCTTCAGAGACTCAGGATCCATCCATCTAATGTCCTTATCATTCTCTAGAGCCTTGGAGTCCCTCTCATGAATCCACTTCATTCAGCCCTCAGAAGTGACCTTCAGGGCTGGATCTGGAAGTGGCATGCATCGCTTCCACCCACATTCCATTGACCCCATTTATCTGCACGTGAGTTGAAACAAGGTAAAAACAAACAAAACCAGTGGTTGAACCATGCCAGGATTAAAAGGAGAAACACAGGTATTGGGGAACAACCAGTCTTTGCCACAGCTATAGTGTAACCCTCTCTCTATACCAAAGTGGTCTCTCCTCTCTGGCCAAGGCAGCAATTACCCTATAAAAATTCCATGTGGTTAACTTCTCAAGGATTTCTGCCTCTCTTTTAGATGTCTCAGTTCCTGCTGCCTCAGATCTAAAACCCGCTGTATCTAGACTCTTCAAGTGGACTTGTTATATGGTCTGCCTGACTCTGGTTGGTTCCATGCCAGGAAACTTCTTCTTGGATCCACCTCATCATGTTTTCTTCTCCAGACACTATAACCACTCCTCAACTTGACCAAACTTCCAAGATACCCTTCTCTGGCCACTCCAAGAGGAAAATCTTGCATTTAACCTGAACACTGGAAGTTATTTTGAGCTATTGACCAGGGGTGTAATAGTTACAGTGAAAGTAAGAATTTAAGAAGAGTCATTTATATACAATGGAATATTACTCAGCCATAAAAAAGAAGAAACGAATGCCATTTGCGCCAACATCGATGGACCTAGAGGTTGTTACACTGAGTGAATTGTCAGATAGAGAAAGACAAATATCATATGATATCACTTATACATAGCATCTAAAGAAAGGGTACAAATGACCTATCTGCAAAATAGAAAGAGTTATAGATGTAGGAAACAAAAAGTCATTTAGCTGGATGCATTAGAATGGACTAAAAGAGGGCTTCCCTGGTGGCTCAGTGGTACAGAATCTGCCTGTCAGTGTGGGAGACATGGGTTCAATCCTTGGTCAGGGAGGATCCCATGTGCTGGGGAGCAACTAAGCCCATGAACCACAATAACTGAATCTATGCTTTGGGGCCTGGGAACCACAACTGCTAAAGCCCATGCGCCCTAGAGCCCTGCTCCAAAAGAAGAGAAGCCACCACAGTGAGAAGCCTGCACACCACAGCCAGAGACTAGTGCAGCAGAGAAGACCCAGCACAGCCAAAAAGGAATAAATAAATAATTTTTTTTTAAAGAATGGACTAAAAGAGATGGAGTCTGGGAAGATGAAGAAATGAGGAGATGGTTGCCATCACCGGGAGACGGATGTCAAGGGTCTGCACTGAAGCTGAGCTTGGAGGGATGAAGAGAGAGGAGGCATTCAAGAGTTGGTGGGAAGGCAGAGCCAATACTTGGAGGGACATCTGGCTTCGGAGACGGAGAGAGGAGGAGGCGGGCTGCATCCCAGCTTTCTAGCCCTGGGCTGGCAGCGCACTTCCCAGTGCCTCTGATTACCTGAACCCACCTGCTGGCCTCCCTCAACTCAGCCCCACCATGTGACAAGACTGCCCAGCCCTTCCAATCTATTTGGGAGGAATGTGGAGTTACATTTAATTAAAAGTATCTACACAGAAACGAGATTAATTAAGTCTCTTTTACCCAGGAGCCCTCTCTTTGTGTTCACTTAAATGAGGTTTTAAATGTTGTCTCAATGTTATATCTGGGCAAGATTTCTCCAGACAACACTTCGCATGGTTCCGAGACTCCCACCTAGCTGCCTGGAAATTACTTAGTGATGAGAACAATCCAAGGACAGTCTTCTCCCCCACCCTCATTCAGCTGAGCTCCAGGCAGGTGGAGACCTTGGGCCACAGAAAGCGGAGTTTTATAATGAAACGGAGGGAAGTTCTCTCAGACAAGATCCGTCTCCCAAGGCCACCTGTGGATGCAGAACAGGTGGCCTGGGACGGTCTTTTGAGTCCTGTTTATGGAGTGCTCACCTGATCAAAAGTTTTTCTGAATGCAGACATGCAGATGTGGCCTCTCTGAACCGACTGTCAGAGGCAGCGCCACCTACAGGCAAAGTGTCTCTTGTAGCCAGAATGTCAGTACAGCCCAGTGAGGGAGCCGGGAGCCAGGCTGAGCGACAACACCATCCCTCGGGCTGCTTTCCTTTGCCCTGGTATCTTAAAATTCATTTTCCAGAAAAAGTTCATGGGCTAGGCTGTTCTCAGGAGGTATGAGTGGAAAACTGGAGATGTGGAGTGTATCACAGGCATCCATCATCACCCAGAGGAACTGTATGAACTCACAACGAGGCAGTGTGCAGAGAGGAACAGGCACAGCTACCACCACTGCCTCGGCCCCACAGCAAATCTTCACTAACAACCAGCCCCAAGGCCCAAAGGAGGCTTGTCTATATAAGAACCCAGTCCTGAATTCATCCTTGAATCATCCTTATTAGAACAAAGGTCTCTATATAACCATCCCATCTCTACCTCTGAGTTCTACTACTAAAACACACTATTGGGTCAGATGGTGCCTCTTGCAGTGAAAAATGTAACTACTCGGTTTTATTTGTACTGCCCAGATTTGGATGATTTATTTATTTAATTTGAAAAGCATTTATTGAGCCCCTCAAAGAGTGTGAGGTATTATGCTAGATGCTAACATTAGCAGAGCAGTGGGTCAAAGGCGTCATTCTTGGGCTTAAGGAACATACAGTCTCTAAAGATGAGCAGGCAACATCAGGGAGCAGAGGAGTGGTGCTAAGACAAGACTGGCTCAGACGCCGCCGGAGCAGGGAAGAGGGGCATCAGCTCTGACCTGGAGTGTGGGATCTTGGGGGAACTTCCCAGGAAAAGTGTACATCAACTCCTAAAATATGAATGGAGATGGTTCAGAAAGAGAGGGCCGTCCAAAAGCATGACACCTACTCCCTTTGGTTGAGCCATGGTGGGGGTGGGGGCGAAAGGACCTGGAGGGGCATGGCCTGGAACAAGACCCAGAGGAGGAAGGCAGCAGCCTAGCTCTCAAAGGGTCTCTACCACTTACTTTAGAGCCCATGGCTTTCTCAACTAGAAAGTGTAGGATATGATCCATTAGGTATTTCAAAGAGCTTTGTAAGAATCAGATGGAACAATTTTGGAGCCCAGTCCATGCTACGTTCTCCAGAATTCTAAATTTCCCTCCTGGCCTCTTGTTCTATCTGCTGAAATGCATGATTGTAGTCAGATGTGTTAACTCCAGCAAGAGAACCAACTCTGGCAGATTTAGCAGAAAATGAATTTATTTAAAAGATGTTCTGCTGCTGCTGCTAAGTAACGTCAGTCGTGTCCAACTCTGTGCAACCCCATAGACGGCAGCCCACCAGGCTCCTGTCCCTGGGATTCTCCAGGCAAGAATACTGGAGTGGGTTGCCATTTCCCTCTCCAGTGCATTAAAGTGAAAAGTGAAAGTGAAGTCACTCAGTCTTGTCCGACTCTTTGCAGCCCCATGGACTGTAGCCTACCAGGCTCCTCCGTCCATGGGATAAGATGTCCAGGGGTTCCCAGTTTTCAGGAAGGTCATCAGGAAAACCAGGCTTGGAAATGGTTGACCGCGCAGCCACAGAACTAGAAACTAAAGGGATGCCTGGCCCTCCTTGGAGGGCACCAGCGTCACCACCAGCTTCATGAACCTCTGTCACCCGGATCTCCCTTGTTCTCTGTCTTTGACGCTGGACGGATCAGTCTAAGGTGGGAGGACCAGATTGGCCCACCGGAGGATACGTGCCCACCCTGCTTAGAAAACAATACCTAGAATTGTCCCTTTTTTTAGAAAAGAGCATGATCTGTGTCCCAGCAAGACTCAGAATGTGGGGACTCCTCATCCTACCAGCAAAGTACTCAGATGCCTCTGACCGCCGCACCCCCCACCCCCCTACAAAAAAAGAAACCACAGGTGTGCATCATAGCTGTCTACCACCCATGCTGTCTTCCACGGCGGCCCCTCTGCACTGCCCGTGGGATGACCCAGCAGCAGGCATCTTCCTTGCACTTGCAGCAGGGACACTCCCCAGGGAGGGTAGCCAGAGCCTGGACCCCAGGAGGATGGAGTTCTCCAGCTCAGAGATCCTGCCTGTCGGTGTTTCCCCTTTCCCAGATCACTCCAGAGCCCCAGGCCCCTATTGATATGGTGAGCACGAGCCTCCAGTAGCCAAAGATTAATTGGTGGGGGATTGGGAGATTTCTCTTCCATAACAATGGGCTTTTCAGCTTGTACTAATGAGATGCCAATTAGGATATTTACATTTGGGGTTTTGCCCACTTTCCCAGAGGTGGGCCAGAGGGTTTGTAGTTTGTTGTTTAGTCTGTCTGACTCTTTGGAACCCCATGGACTGTAGCCCACCAGGCTCCTCTGTCCTGAGATTTCACGAGCAGGAATACTGGAGTGGGTTACCATTTCCTTCTCCAGGGGATCTTCCAAACCCAGGGATCAAACCCACATTTGCTGCATTAGCAGGTGGATTCTTTACCACTGAGCCACCGGGAAAGCCCGGGTCAGAGGGTGCTCCTAACTGGGGTGTCCGGGATCAGACATCAGGGTTGTCCTAGGACAGCTGAGACTCCCTGGGACCCTAGGAGTTTGGGGGAAGTTCACAGGAAGCTGAGCTGCCTCCCACTCCATTTTTTTTTTTTTTTTCTAGTTTAGTTCCAGCTCCTTGGAGTGGCTTCAGACAGTATCTTATTACATATGCCAAATGCTGTTTCAGAAAAAAAAAAAGAAAAGACACAGAGAAAGAAAAACTCCATTAGACACAAGAAACCAATTCTGTTTTAATTTATTTTCACTCTTCTCTTTATTGTCCCTACCTCCTCCTTGAGATCACATCTAATGTCACCCTCACCATCCCCTGCACTGGGTAGAGCCTGGACATCTGGCACTTGGCCACTGACCCTGCCTGGACATGGTCACTTACATCCTACCTGGACTGTAGAGCGCATTGCTTTACACCAATAATATGCCTAAAGCAAAGGGTCTCAGAGGCTCTTGGGGGAACATGCTGTCCATGCAGTGCTCGGTCCTCTTCCTGGACCCTCCATGGAGAAGCCAGGGCATTTTCCAAGCTGTGCTAGAAGCTTGACGAACTCAGGAATTAAGGTGCACATGTCATAGGCAGACACTTCATCAAGCACTGTCCTGTTCCCTTGGCTAATTGTTTCAAGCCTGTGTTTCTTTCTTCCTAAGCCAGCCCGTGAGCATCTTGAGGCTATGGACCACTGCTTCCAATTCTCTGAGAAGTTCTGAGCACCTCACCAAGGGCTCTTTTCTTATCAACTGCTTGGCTAAGCTCAGCATCATCTCCATAAGCTTGACCCTCCCAGGGCAGGAGTCCTTCTCCAGGGCATTTTCCACAGGGGAAAATTCAGGATAATGTCCCCCATCTCAGAATCCTTAATCACTTTTTCCCAATAAGGACACATTTACGGCTTCCACAATTAAGACCCAATATCTTCGGGGGCCACTATTTACCTCCCACACCCCCTCCCTACCTCTTCTGATCTTGCACGGGTGTCCAAATGTCCTAGATCAGACACTCTGAGTCTTGTTCATCCCTCTGTGATACAGGAACAATTTTTATAGATCTGCTGGCTTCTTCACAGAGTGGTGGTGAGGACGGAGAGGTAATATATATATTGAAAGTATTTTCTAAGCTGTAAAGCCCCACACAAATGCAAGACAATATTATTGCACTGGGAGAGTGGCAAGTTCAGCACTTGAGAAAACTATCAGATTTTAAAACATGTGAGGGAACGGGAAACCAATGTTATTCCAAAACCTCATTTACACCCACACCAAAGCCTCTCTCTCTGCCTACTTTGACTCTCCCCTGTGGCTACAGGGGTGTGACAGAGGCCTGTCTTGGGGGTGGCTCTGTGGCCTGAAAACAAATCATTCTTCACAGCTTGCTCCCAAGTCCAATAAGCCAGAAGGAATTGGTAGAGAGATTTAACGATATGTATTTCAAGAAAAAGATGAAAATGTGTCTACTTTTAGGAGACGCCGTAAAAATGCATCAGCCCCACAATAAACTTTACAGTGAAGATGCATAGAGGAGAAACATAATGCAGTCAGGACAGTAATGTCTCATTTATAGGGAAATCCTCTCCGAGATTGATTAGAATTTGCCTTTCACCCATGCCCTATCCACAGCCTGAAAACTGCGGGTTCTTACCCTTCCAGCTACCTCCAGCCTCTGCAGGGAGCCTGTTGGCCCAAAGGCACCTTGGCCCTTGGTCTCCCTTTGAAGTCCCCATGAGATATTCAGGTTGGCACCTCGCTGGTCATCCAGTGGCTAAGACTCTGAGCTCCCAATACAGGGGTCTTGGGTTCTATCCCTGGTCAGGGAACTAGATCCCACATGCCGCAATAAGTAAATATTTGTTTTAAAGATATTCAAAAAAGAGTTTGCAGGCCAATTACACTAGAGACGTGATAGCCCCCAGAACCTATGTAGCTGGCTTCCTGGTTCTTATGTGTGTGTGCTCAGTCACTTCAGTCATGTCTCACTCTTTTGCAGCTCCATGGACTGTAGCCCACCAGGCTCCTCTGTCCATGGGATACTCCAGGCAAGAATACCGCACTGGGTTGCCATGCCCTCCTCCAAGGGATCTTCCCAGCCGAGGGACTGAACCAGTATCTCCTGTGTGTCTGGCATCGCAGGTGGATTTTTTACCTGTTGAGCCACCTGGGAAGCCTTATAGTAAAGCTGTTCTTTAAAATAAAGTTTAATTGTATCACAGCCATGCTAGTTTTGCCCATGACTGCAATGGTGCTCTAATAAGAGAGTTCAATATTGTAATTGAGATCATACGGCCTGGAAGTCTAAAATATATATTATTTAGCCTTTACAGAAAAAGTTTGTCTACGCCCTGATGATACCATTAGGTTATAAGTTGTCTTTAGGCAAAACTGCCTGTAAAGCTGATTACAGGACAACAGCTACTATTTTTTGAGCCCTGTTCTGTGCCACTCATGATGCCGGGCCCATGGGAATGTTACCTTGTCTAATTCTCACAAGCAGTCCTATGAAGGAGGTAATACTAGTTGTATAGATGGATGAGAAAACTGAGGCTCAGGGAAGTGAAACAACAGTCTCAAGGCCTCAGCAGCGAGGAACTGTCAGAAGTGGGATTCCCAGCCATGTCTGTCTGACTCGCGGACCTCGGTCTGGCTGTCACTGTTTCCAGGTGGGCAATTCCAAAACCCTCTTCCGGTCTTCAGCACCTTCCCAGTTGTTTAGGATCTTCAGCTCAATTCAGTCACTCAGTCGTGTCGGACTCTTTGCGACCCCATGAATTGCAGCACGCCAGGCCTCCCTGTCCATCACCAGCTCCCGGAGTTACTCAAAACTCACATCCATCAAGTCGGTGATGCCATCCAACCATCTCATCCTCTGTCATCCCCTTCTCCTCCCACCTTCAATCTTTCCCAGAATTGGGGTCTTCTCAAATGAGTCAGTTCTTCGCATCAGGTAGCCAAAACATGAGAGTTTCAGCTTACTTTCTGTGTCTAATCCCCCATCATTAGCCTGCACACCATGGGCCCTCTGCTAAGGAGTAGAGGAAAGGAACTCTTCCTTCCCCCTTCCCACCCTCTGCTCCCCACCCCTGTCCACATGCATGCTCCCACCAGCCCAGCTGATTATGCACCACTTTTCTGCAGGACCCCTATCTGGCTGTCTTCCCTGTCTGCCCCACTCCCGGGTGAGTTTCTGACTGCTCTGGAGCCTCCGGTCCACGAGCCGCGCAGAGGGGGCGCTGGCAGAGCCCTGGGAAGGGAGGTATTTGCATTCCACTTCCCGGGGCTGTTCTGATCTTTACCTGCAATTCTTCTGACAAATCCTTATCAGCGATGCCCATGGCGAAGTCTGTGGTGACTTTGTTCATTCTTATTAGCTCTGCACAGATTAGCTCTTCACAGCGCTTGGCTGGTTCATACCGATTCCTGATAAATGTTTTGACTGATTTTCCTGACTTGGGAGCGGCTGGGGACTGGAGCTGGGGTGGAGGTGGAGGACCTCAAGGAGAGGGGTGCTGGCAAGGGAAAGGAGAGAAAATTGTGGCCAGGATTACATCTGGGCTATAAAATATTCATCACATGCCTTCGAGAGCAGGGTCAGCACCGCTTCCCCAGGAACAACTCCCTCCACCCAGGTAGCGCTTTGAAATGCACCAGCCCAGGCGGGCTGCTCCCAGCCAGAGAGGCTTCTGAGAGAAGAGGGCAGAGAAAGTTAAAAGAAAGGAAGAACACGCCGGCTCACTTGGGCTTTCCTGTCCTCCTTGGTCCCTCCTTTCTCATCTGCTCTTCCAGAACAGCTTTTGATGGCGGAATATTGATGTTCCAGGTGGGCTTCCCTGGGTCCTCTGCTGAGTTCCCCCTTCTCCCTCACCGCTCCAAGAAGCCTTCCCAAGAATTCCAGTCCCCCTCTACTTCCTTTTTCCATGAGCTCCTCCAGCTCCCCTCGTTGAGGACTTTAGACAGTGCTGATTAACAGTGTTTCATCTCTATTTCCTGTATTTTCCCAACTCCGTGGAAGTCTGCCTTACACTCACCCCTCCCCCCAAGTTCCTAGCATAGGACTGGGCACCTGCAAGCTTCCTGAAGCATCTTTGCTGAATTAGATATGCCCCTTTCCCTTGGCAGGGCCAACAGACACCACTGACCAGGCTGTACCAGTGCAGACATTGCTAAATGATTTCTACATGCTTTCTTCCTAAACCTAGATGAAGAGTTCCAATTTTCCTTAACATAAGGCTCTAAGCAACCACTTCTAATCAAATGAAATTAAGTAGATTTAAAAGAAAATTGCCATCCAGGTTTTCAGGTACCCCTCTGTAAGTTTCTTGCAATTAGGCACTACCTTTATATTCTAAGAACTTAGCACTGTGCCCATACAAGATAGGTGTTCCATACATATCTGGAGATGAAATAGATGACCGTTCCCCTGTTTAGACATATGAGTGTGCATTCTAAACCATCCCTGGACCTATGTGTGTGCTAAGTCGCTTCAGTCGTGTCTGACTCTTTACAACCCTATGAACAGTAACCTATCGGGCTCCTTTGTCCATGGGATTCTCCAGGCAAGAATACTGGAGTGGGTTGCTATGTCTCCTCCAGGGGATCTTTCTGATCCAGGGATCAAACCTGCATTCTTAAGTCTTCTGCACTGGCAAGTGGGTTCTTTATCACTAGCACCACCTCCCTGGAACTACAAAAGAAAGCTATTTTGGAACTTTTTGTAAGTATCTGGTCAAGGCTTATCCTCTAAAAGTCCTTTCATGTATCTAACCCAAATTCGTCATGCTGCAGTATAAGTACATTCCTGGGCTTCTCTCCCACGGGAGATAAAAGTCAGATGCTTTGAGAAGTGACATCCTTCCTCACTGTCTTTTGCCACTGCCTGGAAGTTTAAACTCTGGTGCCCAGTGCCTCACTGGAAAAACCCAACCCATGTCAACCACATGCCTGCTCACTCCAGCCTCCTGGAAGATGACCCCCTCCCCCGCACCCCATACTCTTGGAGGCCCTCTCTTGCCGCAGCCAAGTTTACTCATTAGCCTTTTGCCAGATTTATCTTCTCCCCGGTAGCCTGCAGGGCTTTGATTTGTCCTCCTGTCACCAGGACTAATGTTGATGGCAACACCCCCCGGGGGCATCGGGCTCTCCAGCCTCCTGCCAGAGGCCTCAAGGAAAATGGATGAGCAACTGACCTGCAAAATAAATACCAGGCTTCCCGGTTCTGATAAAGATTAAATATTGGAGGAGTCATTTCAAATGAATATATAAAAGCACATGGAAGAAGCCTTTTAGACACCGACAGAGTGAAATACAGGCAAACAAAGAGAGATGTCTTCGGGGGAAGTTCAGTGGCAGGGAAGTTGGAGGCTCAGAAAGCAATCTGCCCACAAATACCCCTGCTGCAGGAAAGATTCCAAAACCGTCATCCCTGCTTCCCTCCCTCTTCCCCACCCAGATCGCAAGCGAGGAAGAGAAAGTGCTAAGCTCCAAAAAGCCGCATGCCAGCATGATGCTGAAGTCAGCTCTGCCTCCTCTGGCCCATCCAACCGAGGGAGAAGCCCCATTACTCAACACCATCTGCCTTGGGCGTGGGGCAGCCAAGAGCCAGGATTACTGGCGGGGATGGGGCTCTGGGCCCCAGAGGAGAGAGGTACTGGGGAAGAGCAAGGTCAGGCATTGCTGAGACAGAACGGGAACCGGGAGAGAAGCCAGATGACAGCAGATGGAGCCAGTGTTCCTTGAGCCTGGGGCAGAATGCTGTTTCTGGTCAGAAATGCGTACAGATTGATTGCGCATCCCGAAACCCCAGATAACCAGAATTCCATTTCTAGAGAAGAGGGTTGGGATCCTCTAGGATCAAAGCTGGAAGGGAGGGACTTCCCTCGTGGTCCAGTGGTTAAGAAGCTGCCTTCACATGCCGGGGACATGGGTTTGATTCCTGGTTGGGGAACTAAGATCCCAGAAGCAGCAAAGCAACTAAACCCACACTTTACAACTGGAGAGAAGCCAGCACACCACAATGAAAGATCCCGCGTGCCACAACAAAGATCGCATGTGCCGCAACTAAGACCCAATGCCGCCAAAAATAAATACATGAATATGTTTGTTTTGCTTCTAAGCTGGAAGGGAACAAGCGGAGAGATGGAATAAAAGGAGAGAGGCAGCCTCAATCGGTCTGGCGCCTACAGTGCCAGGCCTTTTGCACCCATGCCCACTTCCATCTCCCGACAGCCCTGGGAGACGGGGTATCAGCACCCACACTTTACAGAAAGGAGGCCAAAGCTGCAGGAGTGGATGACCACGAGGAAAGGGGTGGCTCACTGCCTCAGCGCTTGCTGTGGCCCGGGCGCTGTGCAGATTCTTCCTCCAGTTCAGTGATTCCCCACAACCTGGCTGTGGTGACCACAGACCCCATTTTTACAGAGTAGGCAGCTGGGACTCAGTGAGGTCCAGAGTATGCAGTCTCCAAGCAGAAGTCCCAACTGTGTCCGGCTCCAAATGCCATTCTCTTTCTAACAGGGGTGATGTATAGACAGCCCTAAGAGAATGAGGAGGTATGATGTCACTGAGTTTTAGGTGGCGTTTCCCACTTGGTTTGAGCCATAGAAACTGAGCCTAAATGGGTTGGTATGTGGGGGACCCTGGGAGTGAGGACTAGCTCTCCTCACCCTCCTTTTCAAGTAATGGATAGAGCCCAGCCAGCCGCCAGGGCTCTAACTGTCCTGAGCGGTCCCCAGGTGGTGGGACTCAGGGCCCAAAGCTTTGGGCTCCTCAGCTCCACTTACTTCCTGCTCAGGCCTCCCCCTTAGAGCTGCCACTGCTTTCAGAGAGTGACGAGCCTGCTTTTGGGTCCCCAGTGACCCTGCAGGCTCAGGCCGGCCAGTTTTACTTGCCTGGCAATCACAGCAGAGAAGGTCTATTGAGTCAGGGAAGAATGAAGTGTCCAGAACAATTCCCATCTCCTGGCCTTCACTCCCTCCATATTACTGTGTAACTGTTTCCTAGGGCACCCGGGCAATTTAGCAAGTGTATTTTGCATCAGTCCAGCAGTTTCTGATATTGACTCTCCTGGGGCTTTCTGCATCTTTTGCACAGACATCACCTCTCCTGGCTACAAGAAGTCAGCAGCAGGCGCCTCTTGGGGCCAGCCCTGCTTCCTTGGGAGACAGACCCATTCCAAGCCTGACTTTCCCAGAGCAAGGCCTTGGGGCTCTCACGGAGGGCCAGGACCTTTGATGACAGACTTGCATTGTTCCCAAGAGCTACGGCTACAGATATGCTCAGGCCCATTTTGCAAAGGCTGAAGCTGAGTCACACAATGCATACTTGACCTGCCCCATCCGGATGCTGCCTACTGATTGCCATTTCCGTTTTTTAGTTTGTATTTCCCCATTCTTCTCTCCATCTCCCCTAAGAGAAAAAGCAAAACTGCCCCCATTTTTTTCCCCATGCTTTGGCCCAAGGTGACATTCAAAATGTTTAGCATCCTCTAAGACAAGGGCACCAACCAAGCAGAACAAATGCCTTAAGGCTCAGCGTGGTCTTGAAAGGCCCCTGTTGTGCCAGGTTAACCCTTTAGTGTCTAGGCCTGGAATTAGTATCCTATGCTATGTTGGCTATACCTCAGTATGAAAAATTTTAAAAAGGAAAAAAGACCAAGAGTGTGAACTCTTTCTAGGCCCATAAGGTTTCAAGGGACAGACGAGAGCAAGAGGAGTGGGTGAAAGTCTCAGGGCAGTGAGTCCATCGTCATTTCAGTATCTGCTCAACTCCCGCGGTCCTAATGCTCCTCTATCAGCCCCACCTGAGAACCAGTTTCAATCACATCCATTTCAGTCACTCCATCCCCTACCCTCTCCTTCTCTCTTTCCTTCCTCTCTTCTATCATCCACCATTTCTCCTTCTTTCTTTTAAATATAAAGATGAAGATGAAAGAAAGAGGCAGCTTCCTTCCAATAATTTGAGATTCCCCCACACAGGATGAGGGCACGCCAGGATTTGAGGGTGAACAAAAGGGAAAGTTAGAAGAGGCTGAAAATTACCGCATGCCTATTAAAAATCAGCCGGGCTGAAGCAGTCCTGACTAGCAGACAGGGCCTGCAGCCCCAGGGAAGTGGTACTTAAGGGAATTTGCAATTAAGAGAAGCTTGGAGCCCTGCCACAGACTTCTTCTCTTGCCTTTATTTATTTATTTAAAAAAGAATCACAGTGCAGAGACCTAAATGGAAGATGACAATAATGTAAGGCGACAGATGCCAGTCTGGCGGAAAACACCAGGAAGCCCAAGCCACTTACCTGTAGCATCCGCACACAGGCCACGTGCTTCGCTCTCCGTCTCGGTCTGCAAGGCAGAGTCTTGGTGGCTGTCCAGGGACAGCTGTCCAAATTCCCGAGAACCAGGCTCAGCAACCAGGTCCTTCCAGCTCGCCCTGGGTAAACATGGGCATCTGCAGGCAGGAGCCCCAGCCTCAGCGGGCACACCCGCTCCAGAAACCCTGCCCATCCAGCTGTCCAGCGGGGGTGGGAGCTGCCACTACCTGCCCCACACCAGCCTTTCCAGGGACTTGGCAGCTCAGTCTGCCAGGAGTCACATAAATCTTTGAAGAAGGCTCATTTCTGTTTTCAGAAGTAATTGACACAGGGGCCTAGGAGAGATGGATTGTTGCTAAGGGCTGGGACACTCAGGAGAAAGAGGGGCTGCTTATGATGCTGTCTTTATGAGTCAACGGTCACTCTATTAGGGATTTCCAGCTTGCTGTGTAGCAGAATCATTTGGGACCATTTACAGAATTACAGCAGGAAGATTGCCTGGAGAAGGAAATGGCAACCCACTCCAGGATGCTTGCCTGGGAAATCCCATGGACACAGGAGCCTAGAGGGCTATGGTTCATAGGGCTGCAAAGTGTCGGGCATGACTTAGCAACTAAACAGCAACAACAAGAGAATTATAGAGTCCTAGGATCCACCTTCAGACATCTTGATCTAGAGGAGCCTGAGTAGGACCTGTGGAGCTGTGTGTTTGTTTTTCCAAAGCTCCCGAAATGTGTGTGTGACATGCAGGCAGGTTTGAGAACCAAGGGGCCCATATGACAGGATTTGGAGGCCTTCTCTCCCTCAGAGCCCCCCATTTAGGGGGTCTGCCCCAGTGCCTCCTTCTCTGGAGTAACACTTGGTCAAGGTGGAGATACCATGACACTTTGATTAACCTTCTCCATTCTTTCCACAGCGGCTTCTAGCTGACGCTGCCATTGCTGGGGAAAGAGTGTGTGTGTGTGTGTGTGTGTGTGCGTGTGTGTACACGCATGTGTATGTGTGTGTATGTAGGTCATCATGTGCATATCAGGGGGAAGGGATCACCCACAACGGATGGAGCAGGACACTGGCTCAAGCTTGTCTCCCTCGGCTCTGGGGCACCCTGGCCTCCCTGACACGCTTCACTGCCACTCCTGAGCCCAGTTGATCACCTGCCCAAGACGGTGATTGTCTCTCTCTGGACCATGTCCAGTCACTTTCCTGGCATCGATTTTTAAGACTTAATCCCAGCCATAGCCCCATATAGCACTTTATGGCTTACAAAGAAGTTTTCACATGCATCATTTCCTCTTTACGGCATCTGCTACAGACGGAAGGTTTGTGCCCCTCCCCAAATTCATCTTTTGAGCTCCCAACCCCAGATGTGATGATATCAGAGGAGGGGGCTTTGGGAAGTGATTAGATCCTGAGGATGGAGCTCTCAGAAATGAGACTAGTGCCCTTATAAAAGAAGCCCCAGAAGCTCCCACATCCTTCCTGCCATGTGACGACATAGCCGAAAGCCTTCATCTATGAACCTGGGAAAGGAGTATGACATGGCCTTATATTGTGACTCTGCTTATTTAAATTATATACAGAGTACATCATGGGAAATGCCAGGCTGGAGGAATCACAAGCTGGAATCAAGATTGCTGGCAGAAACATCAACAACCCTCAGATATGCAGATACTACCACTCTAATGGCAGAAAGTGAAGAGGAACTAAAGAGCCTCTTGATGAGAGTGAAAGAGAGTGAAAAAACTGGCTTAAAACTAAACATTCAAAAAACTAAGACCACGGCATCCAGTCCTATCAGTTCAGTTCAGTTCATTTCAGTTGCTCAGTCGTGTCTGACTCTTTGCGACCCCATGAATCGCAGCACACCAGGCCTCCCTGTCCATCACCATCTCCCAGAGTTCACTCAAACTCACGTCCATCGAGTCGGTGATGCCATCCAGCCATTTCATCCTCTGTCGTCCCCTTCTCCTCCTGCCCCAAATCCCTCCCAGCATCAGAGTCTTCTCCAATGAGTCAACTCTTCACATGAGGTGGCCAAAGTATTGGAGTTTCAGCTTTAGCATCAGTCCTTCCAAAGAACACTCAGAGTTGATCTCCTTTAGAATGGACTGGTTGGATCTCCTTGCAGTCCAACAGACTCTCAAGAGTCTTCTCCAACACCACAGTTCAAAAGCATCAATTCTTCGACACTCAGCTTTCTTCACAGTCCAACTCTCACATCCATACATGACCACTGGAAAAACCATAGCCTTGACTAGACGGACCTTTGTTGGCAAAGTAATATCTCTGCTTTTCAATATGCTATCTAGGTTAGTCATAACTTTTCTTCTAAGGGGTAAGCGTCTTTTAATTTCATGGCTGCAGTCACCATCTGCAGTGATTTTGGAGCCCAGAAAAATAAAGTCTGCCACTGTTTCCACTGTTTCCCTATCTATTTCCCATGAAGTGATGGGACCAGATGCCATGATCTTCGTTTTCTGAATGTTGAGCTTTAAGCCAACTTTTTCACTCTCCTCTTTCACTTTCATCAAGAGGCTTTGTAGTTCCTCTTCACTTTCTGCCATAAGGGTGGTGTCATCTGCATATCTGAGGTTATTGATATTTCTCCCTGCAATCTTGATTCCAGCTTGTGCTTCTTCCAGCCCAGCGTTTCTCATGATATACTCTGCATATAAGTTAGATAAGCAGGGTGACAATATACAGCCTTGACGAACTCCTTTTCCTATTTGGAACCAGTCAGTTGTTCCATGTCCATTTCTAACTGTTGCTTCCTCACCTGCATATAGGTTTCTCAAGAGGCAGGTCAGGTGGTCTGGTATTCCCATCTCTTTCAGAATTTTCCACAGTTGATTGTGATCCACACAGTCAAAGACTTTGGCATAGTCAATAAAGCAGAAATAGATGTTTTTCTGGAACTCTCTTGCTTTTTCCATGATCAGGCACATGTTGGCAATTTGATCTCTGGTTTCTCTGCCTTTTCTAAAACCAGCTTGAACATCTGGAAGTTCACGGTTCATGTATTGCTGAAGCCTGGCTTGGAGAATTTTGAGCATTACTTTACTAGCATGTGAGATGAGTGAGTGCAATTGTGTGGTAGTTTGAGCATTCTTTGGCATTGCCTTTCTTTGGGATCAGAATGAAAACTGACCTTTTCCAGTCCTGTGGCCACTGCTGAGTTTTCCAAATTTGCTGGCATATTGAGTGTAGCACTTTCACAGCATCATCTTTCAGGATTTGAAATAGCTCAACTGGAATTCCATCACCTCCACTAGCTTTGTTTGTAGTGATGCTTAAGGAGAAAAAGTGGAAGCAGTGACAGATTTTATTTTCTTTGGCTCCAAAATCACTGTGGATAGTGACTGAAGTCATGAAATTAAAAGACACTGGCTCCTTGGAAGGAAAGCTATGACAAACCTAGAGAGCATATTAAAAAGCAGAGACATCACTTTGCCAACAAAGGTCCATATAGTCAAAGCTATGGTTTTTCCAGTAGTCTTGTATAATGGGAGTGTGGCACCATAAAAAAGGCTGAGCACTGAAGAATTGATGCTTTCAAATTGTGGTGCTAGAGAAGGCTCTTGAGAGTCCCTTAGACTGCAAAGAGATCAATCCAGTCAATCCTAAAGGAAATCAACCCTGAATACTCATTGGAAGTACTGATAGTAAAGCCGAAGTTCCAGTACTTGGCCACCTGAGGCAAAGAGCCAACTCATTGGATAAGACCCTAATGCTGGGAAAGATTGAAGGCAAAAGAAGAAGGGGGCGGCAGAGGATGAGATGGTTAGACAGCATCACCATCTCAATACACATGAATTTCAGCAAACTCTGGGAGACAGCAAAGGACAGAGGAGTCTGGTGTGCTGCAGTCCATGGGGTTACAAAGAGTCAGACATGACTTAGCAACTGAACATCATAAACCTGGAAATGGGCCTTCCCCACACAGAATCTGTTGGAACCTTAATCTGGAGACTTCTGGTCTCCAGAACTGTGAGAAATAAATTTGTGTGCTTTAGAAGTCACCCAGTCCATGGTATTTTGTTATATCAGATGGCAACTCTGAGACAGCTTGCTTATCTCCATTTCACGGGTCAAGAAACAGGTTCAGAAAAGACCGGGGACTTGGCCCAGGCACACGCCTGGTCACAGTGAGGCAGAGGGGGCCTGTCTTTACTCACCATGTCCTCTCCGAAGACATGTGTAGACATTTGGTGAGCTGGGCTCAGGGCACCAGCACTCTGCAGGCCCAGGACCCTGGGTGTATCAGGGTTGGAGGTTGGCATCTACCCACTAAATAACCAGAGTAAGACCTTATATTTTCTCATAAGAAGACAAGAATCACAGGCATATTCATCCCTTGCCTGGTTCAGAGGAGAGCGGACTCTTGTCAGGATCTGTAGCCCTTAACAAGATTCTCCATTTGTCTCTTTGGGGCCTGAAACCATGGGGCGTGAGGGGCCATTCTGGCAAAGTGATGACTCCTGGGCTGTGGAGCCGATGCAGGTTCAGGGTCAGGCTGGTGGCTGCCCCGTGCTTCACGATTACAGCTGTTTCCTCAGGGAGCCAAGTCTCAGCGGTGGGGCCAGAGCACACCTGTGCAAGTACACACACACACACACCATCATGCCTCCAGAGCTCGGGCACAAGAGCCTGCCCTCACCATAGAGGAGACTACACAGGCAAAGATGCAGCTCACCTCCCAAACAGATGCTCAAAGAGACTGGGCTTGGGGACTTCATGTCCTGGGCCTGGGGTTATCGTCCTGGACTGCTGCACGAGCCTGGCTGAAACACGATGCAGCTGGCTCTGCTGGGAACTAGGGATCCTGGATTCCAAACCACCTCTGTGCCTAGTGAACTGTGTGACCTTGTCATAGCACTTACCCTCTTTTTGTTCAGCTTCCTCACCTGGCAATTGTAGATGAAACATCCTTTCAGGACCAATGCAGTGAGTCTGCGATATCTTGAAATCACTTAAAAAACAACAGCTCACATCTACCAGCTCTAATGCTAAGTACTTTGTGCCCATGCTTTCACTGAAGGCTCATAATGAGAAGCAGCTTTTATTAACCCTAGTGAGTAGGTGGAAAACAGGTGCAGAGAGGTTAAGTCACTGACTCAATATCAGATGGCTGTCAAGTGGCCCAATGGGGCTTGAGAGTTTCAGGTCTTGCTTAACCACGGTGCTATACTTTTTTAAACTGCATATGAAAAGAAAAAAATTTTTTAATAAAAAACACAAATTTCCACTTCACAGAAATGAAATTAGTTTAGGTAAGAAGCAGGAAACTTGTAGCATAATTACATTCAGTGCTACCATTCAAGCAGGACAGTCTCACACATGACAGTTTGCTAAGCTTTTGTTCCAGAAGCTCTTCTTTCAGATTCTATAGTGGATATTTTTTGCTTTTACACACCAGCAGCCATTCAGTAGGCTTTCTTTGGGGGAAAAGAACTCTACTTTCTCTCTGTGGAATCACTTGTACCCACGCCTTGGATGTAGTTGGCTCCATGGCATGGGTGTGCTGGGTACCCTGGAATAAACAATTGTTTCCCTGTCCAGAGTGATGATTTTGGAGATGTTCCTGGGACCTGAGCAGATCCAATGAGACGCAAGACTTTCAAATATAAATTTTTTAAATGAACCTATTAAGAACTCTTTTCTCTGTGTGTGTGCCCCTGGACTAGGCCTGGCAGGACGTGGACTTAGAGCTGAGAGGCCAGTCATCTTGTCACCACCAAAACCCTGCCTGAGAAATAAGCTGAGATAAAAAGAGAGAGCAGAGGGACTTCCTTAGTAGTCCAGTGGGCTTCCCTGGTGCCTCAGATGGTAAAGCGTCCGCCTGCAATGCCGGAGACCCAGGTTTGATTCCTGGGTTGGGAAGATCCCCTGGAGAAGGAAATGGCAACCCACTCCCGTACTCTTGCCTGGAAAATTCCATGGATGGAGGAGCCTAGTAGGCTACAGCCCGTGGTGTTGCAAAGAGTCAGACACAACTGAGCAACTTCACTTTCACTTTCACTTTCCAGTGGTTAAGACTTTGTCTTCCAATGCAGGGTGTGTGGGTTCAATCCCTAGTCATGGAGCTAGGATCCCATATCCCTGGAGGCCAAAAGACTAAAACATAAAACAGAAACAGTATTATAACAAATTCAATATCAGATCAGATCAGTCGCTCAGTCCGACTCTTTGTGACCCCATGAACTGCAGCACGCCAGGCCTCCCTGTCCATCACCAACTCCCGGAGGTCACTCAGACCCACGTTCATCGAGTCAGTGATGCCATCCAGCCATCTCATCCTCTGTCGTCCCCTTCTCCTCCTGCCCTCAATCCCTCCCAGCATCAGAGTCTTCTCCAATGAGTCAACTCTTCGCATGAGGTGGCCAAAATACTGGAGTTTCAGCTTTAGCATCATTCCTTCCAAAGAAATCCCAGGGTTGATCTCCTTCAGAATGGACTGGTTGGATCTCCTTGCAGTCCAAGGGACTCTCAAGAGTCTTCTCCAACACCACAGTTCAAAAGCATCAATTCTTCGGCGCTCAGCCTTCTTCACAGTCCAGCTCTCACATCCATACATGACCACAGGAAAGACCATAGCCTTGACTAGGCGAACCTTTGTTGGCAAAGTGATGTCTCTGCTTTTGAATACTTGTTAAAAAGAGAAAGCAGAACTCCTGGGTGGAAATGCCATACACCCCTGAAGCCAGCCTCTCCTGATAATCTAGGTCTAACTACCCACTGGAATTTGCAGTTAGAAAAGCCCATAAAGGGCTTCTCCAGCTGCTCAGCAGTAAAGAATCCACCTGCACTCCAGGAGCCTCAGGAGACATGGGCTCAACCCCTGGGCTGGGAAGATTCCCCTAGAAGAGGGCATGGAAACCCACTCCTATATTCTTGCCTGGAGAATCCCATGGACAGAAAGAGGAGCCTGGAGGGCTACAGTTCAGACGGTTGCAGAATCGGACAAGACTGAAGTGACTTAACATGCCCGCACACATGCCAATAAAATCTTTTTCTGATTTTAAGCTTATTGGAGTCTTGTGGTCTGCCACTTACAACCAGAAGAGTCCTAAATGACCGAGAATAAGCAGTTACTAGAGTCAAGAAGCCCAATTATCTGGCTTCAGCCTCTATCCTGGTGGGAGGTGAGCCACTTTTAGAGTGGAATCTCCATTCTAGGAAAGACCACAATCTGCCTGGCATTTCTGGGGATCCCCAATCCTCTGAACTGAAGGGTACCTGGGTTTTACCAGATAAGAGAGGCTGCTTCCGGGACCAGTGGAACAACTGGGCTGAATTGTTCAAAAGCCCAAGAGTTGGTTGTGAGAAGCAGATGGTGACACTGTCATTGCTGCCCGGTGTGGGGAGGGGGCGCAGTGCATGTGCGACAGTGGCCTCCCCCCATCAGGCCACTGCTGGGAAAGGCTAAGGACTGGGAAGCACTGCTGGAAGAGACATTACAATTCATAAATTTATCAATCAGTGTAAATCCATTGTGCCTCACCCCCATTCACATAGTGAAGTCCCAACCCCCAGTACCTCAGAATGTAACTGCATTTGGATTTAGGGTCTTTAAAGAGGCTATTATGGGGAAAGGGGGAGGGGGATAAATCGGCAGATTGGGATTGACATTACACACCACTAGAGTTTCCCAGGTGATGTTAGTGCTAAAGAACCCACCTGCAATGAAGGAGATGTAAGAGATGCGGATTCCATCCCTGGGTCTGGAAGATCCCCTAAAGGAGGGCATGACAATCCACTCCAGTATCCGTGGAGAATCCCATGGACAGAAGAGTCTGGTGAGTTATGGTCCATGGTGTCAAAAATTTGAGTTGGACATGACTGAAGCAACTTAGCATGCATGCAGCCCAGTATAAAACAAAGAATTAATGAGAACCCACTGTATAGAATAGGGAACTCCACTCAATGTTCTGTGGTGACCTCAAAGGGAGGGAAATCCAAGAAAGAGGGGATATCTGTGTACATGTAGTTGATTCACTTTGCTGTACAACAGAAACTAACACAACATGGCAAATCAGCTATACTCCAATATTTATATATATATATTTTTAAAGAGCTCATCATGGTAGCTCAAACAGTAAACAATCTGCCTGCAATGCAGGAGACCTGGATTCAATTCCTGGGTTGGGAAGATCCCCTGGAGAAGGGAACAGCTACCCACTCCAGAATTCTGGCCTGGAGAATTCCATGGACAGAGGAGCCTCCCAGGCTGTGGTCCACGGGGTTGCAAAGAGCTACACACGACTGAGCGACTTTTACTCACTCACTCTGTCATGGAAGAGTTCATAGGGGTGGGCCTTAGTCCAGCATGGCTGATGTCGTTAGGGAAAGGGGGGTTAGGACACAGATACAGCGAGAGAAGACTATGTGAGGACAGGGAGAAGGCTGCCACCTACAAACTAAGAGGAGAGGCCTCAGAAGAAACGGACCCTGCAGACACCTTGACCTTGGACTTCCAGCCTCTAGAACTGTGAGAACAATCTGTTTCTGTTGTTTAACTTCCCTGCTGCCCCTCCTTGGCCCTCCCTGTCTGTAATACTTTGTTATAGCAGCTCTAGCATATTAATATGGAGAAGGCAATGGCACCCCCACTCCAGTACTCCTGCCTGGAAAATCCCATGGACGAAGGAGCCTGGTGGGCTGCAGTCCATGGGGTTGCTGAGGGTTGGACACGACTGAGCGACTTCACTTTCACTTTTCACTTTCATGCATTGGAGAAGGAAATGGCAGCCCACTCCAGTGTTCTTGCCTGGAGAATCCCAGGGACGGGGGAGCCTGGTGGGCTGCTGTCTATGGGGTCACACAGAGTCAGACACGACTGAAGTGACTTAGTGGCAGCAGCAGCAGCATAGTAATATGATATATAAATTAAATCATACAATAGTGTTATAAATATGAAAATAAATATATACTTTAAAATAAAGATGTATATACATGTGTATGTATGTGTATGTATATATCTATCGGGCTGACCAAAATGTTTGGATTTTTCTATTGAATCTTGCAGGAAAACCCAAATGAATTGGCCCACTCCAATAGAAATGGCAACCCACTCCAGTATTCTTGCCTGGAGAATCCCATGGACAGAGGAGCCTGGCAGGCTACAGTCCATAAAGTCGCCAAGAGTCTGACACAACTGAGTGATCACGCAGACACAATATACCTACATATCTAGGGCCCTATCTCTACCTGTGTATGTATGTATAATCTTGTGTGAAGCCCCTCCATTGCTTTTCCATTGTCAGAACAGGTCCTAATCTGAGAAGTGGGGGCCCTCCTTGCCTCCCCAGTGACCACCACTCCAGCACTTCCTGTTCACAGCTTCACTGGCATCCCACTCGTAGCCGTCTCCGGGACAGGTCACCCTCTTGGCCCCGCTGTCTCCAACCAGGAGCGCCGGGTTCTCAGCCTGCTCACTCGATGAACTTCTGTTCACCCTGCGGCTGCAGAAGCTTTCATCAGCTTGCGGAGAGAACGGGAGTCACTTCCTCCCCTGCTCCCCCCACCATCTGGCACACACCTCTATTAAGACATTGATTCCAGTGTGTGGTAGTTATTCGTGTATCGGTTTGTTTCCTCGCAACAGTGGCTCAGTTCCTGAAGGGAGTTGGTTCCTTGTCATCTTGGCAGCGCCGGCCAGGTTTTGCGTGGGAGAGGGATGCTCCTGCCTCCCTGGGCAGCTCGCTTGTGGGGTGCGCTGGGGACCTCAGCCCACTAGCCGCCCCTCCTATGTTTTTTCCCTCCCCTCTAGAGGGGGGATCAAAGGCAAATTTAGCGCGCTCCACCCCAGAGTGGCGCCCCGCCGGTGGGACAAACAAAAGCCTCGGGTTCAACGACAGGACGGCCGAGAGCGAATTGCAGGAGCTCTCGGCAGCAGATTAGGTATTTAGAACCAAAGCGCTGTGGCTTTCAGAGATTAAAGGCATTATAGATTTGCTAAACGCGAGGCGAGCCAAAAAATAGGTAGACAGAGCATCGCTACCCTTCTGGCAGCCGAGGGTGGGCGTGCGGGGAACGCGCAATCATGCCGGCGTGAACGCAAGACACGGGGGCTTAATTTTTCATTTGCAATCAAGGCCACGTCCCCCCTTCTCCTAGTTTCAGAAACACCGGTCCTTCCTCGGGCTCTTTTCACAGGCCGAATTGCAGAGAGAAGGGAAAATTATCCAGAGATAATGGTGCTGATTATGGGACAGCAAGTGGCTGCGAAGCGCAGGCGGCGCCTACAGATGAGGAGCAGCGCGGGCCGGGCTGCGGATAGATGCGCTGGGCGGGGATGTGCGGGGCGGTAATGCTGGGTCCTCCAGTCCCGCATCTTTGGCGAGCTCTCGGGTCCCAGCGTTCAGGCCCTGACCCAACTGCACTTGGGGATCTCATGTCTCTTCCTTGAATGGGGAACACGTTTAGGCTTCATGGAAAGTTCTTTTCTACCCACCCCCCCACTTCAGTTCACCGCCACCCCTCTTTTAATCCAAGAAAAGGAGCAAAGACTGTTCTATAATGGAGAGAATGCAGAGAGGGCAGGGTGCATAGGATTACAGGAGACGGGATCTCAGGAGCTAGACTCAAGGAGTCTGAGGACCTGGATTCTGCTGCCTGCCCCTGCAGCGGGTGCGCCTTCATGAATGTGGGTGGGGCAAGTGCCTCTCTGGACCAAGAGTCTGCACTTCAGAAGCAGGCGTAGGACCCCGTGAACGTCACTGTTCTGAGCTTCGTAGCTGGAAGGAAAACGTCTCTATACTCCTGAAGAAAAATCAGGAGATGAGGTGATTGTCATTCTCTTCTGAAGAGTAGACAAAAGAAAATTAACTTGAGTTGCAGCCCGATGGACTCAGGCTAGACCTAAAAGAAGAATTCTCACCAGAGGGGCATTGTTAAAACATGAAACATGAATCTGTTTCAAAACTTCCTACTGGGTAGCATTTTCAAGAATCTCAGTGTGGGCTAGACTCGGCACGTGCCTCTTCTGAGAGGCGACGGTGGATGGACCCACTGCCTTCTGAGCTTCCTGACTCACCATAATTCAATCTACAAAGTTCCTCGATGCGCTGGGCACACATCCAGACACTCTGGAAATACTGTTTCATTACCCCTCCATTCAGACCTAGCAGGTGGATGTTTTATCCCTCAAACAAGCATACAGAATTTGGCGGCTTTGCCAGGGTCACTGCTGGCTGTACATGGGAGCTGAATCTGAAGCTGAGTCTGATTGGTTTCAAAACCACATCCTCTCTTGCTGGAAAGAGGCAGTGGGGAAGGTGGGCAGCGAGGGCTCAGCAGGAGTTTCTATGCAGCCTCGGGTAGGACCCGCTCACCACTGCTCACAACTGCTCACCACTCAGATGAAGAAACCACATTTCACGGCAAACAGGGGTGACACCTGAGAGACGCATCCTGCCTACTCCCTTTACCGAGATGGCTGTAGAGTCCTGGGTGATGGCTGTGGCTTTGAAGGGGGGCCCGGTGGACTCCCAGAGGGCGGGAAGCACCCAGCCCAGGACTTCAGAGACTATGGGCTGACAGCAGCCACCTGTGATCAAATATTCCTTTTGCTTCTTTTCTGGGCTTGCGGAATTGCTTCCACGTGCTTCCTGACAGTGCGGAGGAGCAGGTCATTAAGTCCTGGGAGACAGAGGTGGGACCATCAGCCCCGAAGGAATGGGAGGGTAGCTGGGTTCCTAGGCAGCTCCAGAGACCCACTCATAACCCTGGGGGCTCTGAGTGCCTCAGTGGCTGCAAGGACCCATGCCCAGGTCCTGCCACTCAGGCTCCCAGAGGAAAAAAACCCAACTATCCTGCTTCTCCTAACCCTCTAGTTCCCATAAGAACACAAGGCTGGAATGCTCTAGTGATCAGTGGGGCTGTCAGGTCGGGGCCCAGAGGCAGGGCAACTAGAGTCAAACTACACTGAGTAAATCTCCACCCACTAACTGCAGGCTCTGTGTACCTGTATCAAGGAGTAAAGAGACAGTTAACTGGAACTTGGCTGCCAGGTTGTCAGCACTGTGTACAGTTCACTGGGATATTGCTGTGACCCCAGTGACTGCTGCTGCTAAGCTGCTAAGTCACTTCAGTCGTGTCCAACTCTGTGCGACCCCATAGACGGCAGCCCACCAGGCTCCCCTGTCCCTGGGATTCTCCAGGCAAGAACACTGGAGTGGGCTGCCATTTCCTTCTCCAATGCAAGAAAGTGAAAAGTGAAAGTGAAGTCGCTCAGTCGTGTCCGACCCTCAGCAACCCCATGGACTGCAGCCTTCCAGGCTCCTCCATCCATGGGATTTTCCAGGCAGGAGTACTGGAGTGGGGTGCCATTGCCTTCTCCGGACCGCAGTGACTACCACCATACAAAACCACTACTGTGAGAGGATCGGAGAGGAAATGGTACAAATGCAGGAGCAGGAGAAAGAAAGATGAGGTCTTTTTTTTTTTTTTCTTTTTAAGATGCTCCCTCCCCGCTCATCCAAGACCCTGGAGCCTGTCCCCAGGCTCCATGTGGGATGTGAGAACCCACCCTTGTTTAGACAAGGGCCTTGCTCTAAAACACAGGCTACAAGGAGATGGAACCAGATGGACAAGAACCACCAACTAACTGGTCCTGGTTTGAGCACTGAAAAGCCCCCTGTCTCAGGAACCTCCTTTGTTGTTGTTCTTCAGTCCCGCAGTCGTGTCTGACTGTCTGCCACCCCATGGATGGCAGCACGCCAGGCCTCCCTGTCCCTCACCATGTCTCAGCGCTTGCCCAGGTTCGTGTCCATTGCATCAGTGATGCCATCCAGCCCTCTCATCCTCTGACATCTTCTCCTTCTGCCCTCAGTCTTTCCCAGCATCAGAGACTTTTCCAATGAAGGACAAAAAGAAACCTCCTTATTCCCAGGCAAATCTGCAAAGTTGGTCATCCTATACCAAGAACCACCTCCAAGAAGACAGCGGTGGGAGCACAAACTCAGTCACACATGCAGCCGCTTAGTGTACACTTTGCTGGGAGCACAGCATCCCCCCACTCCATCTTTGCCTCCTTCCCTCCTCCCCTCCCTCCCTCCCTCCCTTCTTGTGTTTATTTAGCCTAGATTCCCGTCTCCCCTTTGGTCCTTAGCATGTTCACACTGGCAGGCACAGACACACCAGGGCCAGCTACGGAGGGGAGAGGGAGCCTGTGAGATTAGCAGGCAGGGCCTGGGTCCATAAGGGGGCTCTGCCCACCTTTGTCACTTTTTAATGCGATGGTTCTTGCTGGGGAAAACAGGCAGCATTTTCTCATCAAGTCCAAACTCCCTCTGAGTGGCCCTGGAGACACTGAGTGGACCAGAGGTAGGTGACTGGGGGTATGGAGAAGGGTGGAGAGCTGGAGCCCCAGCCCCCAGCCCTGTGTCCTGAGGCGGCTGGAGAGCAAGCAAAGGGCCAGAGTGTGGGCAAGAGTGAGTTTGTGTGTGCTTCTGCGAGTAGGCAGGTCTGATGGACCAGATCTTCCAATAGAGCCCAATAGGCCAACGGTTCTGAGAGGCAATCATGTGAGAGTGGAAGAGAGAACAGGGGCGGGAGACGAAGCAGGAGGTGATTGGATGGGACTCAGAACAGAGGGGTCCCTGAGTTTTGGCCCTCTCTCTTCCCTGACCTTCCTGGGGTCAGGGTCAGGAGGGGCTGGGGCCTCGGGGCATCACGCTGTCTGGGCCAGTTCTGACCAGGGACGCAGAGCTGTAGCTGGAGAAGGGCGGTGGGAAACCCTCCCCTCCCAGCACACAGCAAGTGCCCCTGAGAGAGGGGCCTGGGCTGTTCTTTGTCCCCTCTTGGGGACTTGGTGAATCATAAGGAACAGGGCGAGCACAGCTGAGTGCCTCTCCTCCGAGGTCCTGCCCTGCCTTGCTAGTGGCAACCAGAGAAGGCACTCTGGGGGGATGTTTCTGGGATTGCAAGGTTGTCTCCTGCTGCCTGTGTTCCCTGACCTCCTCCTGCACCCCTGGCACCTTTCACAAGCTTTCACCGTGAACCACTGGGCCGGCGGAAGGGGGTTTCCTACCTCCATCAGCCAGGGCAGAGCTCTGGGCAGGGAGGGGCTCCTCTGCTCTCTGCAGTGGAGCTGAGCGGCACTGCCTCCTCCCAATCTGGGATGCCACTCAAGCTTCTAATGCAAACCTCTCTTTGTAAAGGGAGCTGCTGGAAGGCCGGGGATGCATGGCAGTGCCGGGCACCCTACAGGCAGCGTGCTGGCTTGAAGACCTTTTCTGGTGCCAAAGGCTGGGAAGTTAGGTGTGGCACCCTTGGTTTTGAAGAAGTACAAGCCCATCACGAGTCCCCCTAGAGGCAGGGGTCTGTCCTCATCCTAGCATCTAATACGGTGGTTCTCAGCCTTTTAGGCACCAGGGACCGGTTTTGTGGAGGGTAATTTTTCCACAGGTTAGGGGCAGGTGGATGGTTTCTGGATGATTCAAGTACATTACATTTATTTTGTCACAGCTGATCTGACAGTAGGCAGAGCTTAGGCGGCGGGTGATGGGGGCTGTAAATACAGATGAGGCTTCGTCACTGGTCTGCCACTCACCTGCCATCCAGCTGGGGTCCTAACAGACCATGACCCTATACTGTTCTGTGGCCCCCAGGGGTTGGGGATCCCTGATCTAATATATTGGATATTTGTTCTGTTTCTTTCCCCAAGAAAATGTAAGCCTCATGAGAGCAGGAACTTCATTTTTTTTCTTATTTTCTGTCTCCCCAGCTCCTAGAAGAGTGACAGGCACATTGTAGGTCTCAACAAAGATTGTTGGGTGAAGGAATGAACTATGTACCGTCATCATTCATTCCATTCCCATTTTACAGATGATGAAACTGAGGTTGAGTTGGATTAACTAACTCAAGGATCCCCGGTAGCCTTGGGAGCTGAGGGAAGGCATGTTTACAACAGTCATTACTCCCTGGAAGTTCTTCTGCTAGTCTGACTTGCTTCCCTCCAAATCCAAGGATGGCCCATGTCCAGCAGTGAAGGCCAGCTGAGGAGCACATTCCTGGGGGGTGCCCTCTTTAGGTGAAGAGAGAGGTTTCAGGTGAGGCTGCCATCATGAAGGGAAGGTCCTCAACCCCCATATCCATGTGTCTGGTTGTCCCAGGAATTGCCTCCTCTGTACATCTGCCTGTTACTATGAGGAAGGGGAGGGAGGCTTTAAATGACTTCAGCTATAGATCTCACAATTACTCTCCCTCTCTCTAATTTGGATGTTAATGTATTAGCTACAGCTTTGCCTTCTAGGCTAGAAATTGTTTTTCCCCCCGCCCTGAAATTATACATCCAGATAGAGTAGTGTTCATTAAAGTAAGATTAGGAGAGGATAATATGTGAGAGGTATGTAATCTTTTGCAAATGGTTAGTAAATTGGAACTACCCCAATTACAATCTTGTTCATCACACAGGGCTGAATTACTCTGCCTGGGACGGGAGTCTCAGCCACAGCTCTGCTCGGCTCACATTTCATAAATATTGTATACACATGATATTCTCAGCCATCTGCTTTGCTGGTCGCCGAGCACATTTTCTGACTTTCTGGTCGACTGCAGAAAGCGGTGGGCGTGAGGCGGACGTCCTGTCGGCCAGCCCCATAGCCCAGCCTGGCCGGCCCTCCTGGAGGGCGCCTCTCATGCCAAGTGCTGCAGGTACCTTTCCCCAGGCTGTGCCAGGCCCACTGCCCCCACTAATGCCTCCTGTGGCTCCCAGGGTCTCACCCAGCAGGGACCTGTGTGCCGTGGGGCTTTGCCGGCAGGAATCAGCTCCAGAAGGGGCGTGTGAAGCTGACGGAGCTATGCTAAGAAGAGCTCAGGGTGTGGGGTCTGGGTAACACCCTGGGTCGTCTGAAGTTTTCTCTCTGCCTTGCAGGACAGACAGGGAGTGACGCACCCACGGTTCTCACAGGTTGCCGCTCAGCATTAAGGGTGAGTCTGTCTCTTCCTCTCATCCCTTTGGGTTTGGCCCGAGCTGCTCCTTGTGATCACTTTGTGTCCCTAAAGTCCTGTGTCTTTCAAAGAGGCAGTGAAACGTCATAATTAAGAGTGAGAATCTGGCCTCAGAGTGTCTGGATTTAAATCCTGCTTTGCTGTTGACCAGGCTTCCCAGGTAGCTCTCTGGTAAAGAATCCACCTGCCGATGCAGGAGGCGCAAGAGACACAGGTTCAATCCCTGGGTCAGGAAAATCCCCTGTAGAAGCAAATGGCAACCTGCTCCAGTATTCTTGCCCGGGAAATCCCATGGACAGAGGAAGGCTATAATCCTTGGGGTCACAAAAGAGTTGGATACGATTTAGAGACTAAACAGGAGTAATAATCTGACTCAGAGTGTCTGGATTTAAATCTTGCTCTGTTGTTGACCAGTTGTGATCCCAAGCACATAGTTTAAGCACTCTGTGTCTAGGTTTCTCCGTCTATAAAAAGGGTATGATATTAATACCTATCCCAGAGGATGGTGGTGAGTTAATATTTAGGACAGTATCTAGCATACAGTAAGTGCTCAATAAACTTTAGCTATGATTTTTTTTTGCAGCGTCCCCTGCAAAGAGGACTTGTGCAAGAAGTAAACTCCAGGCAGGAGGGAACCAAAGATAAAAGACTGGATCCACCTGGTAGCACATTTCCCAGAGCTTATTTCATTCCATCCTCACAGGTCTTTGAAGCATGTATATTTTTATGCCCATTGCACAGATGAGGAAGGTGAGGCTCAAAGAATTTTTAAGAAGCAGATTTCTTATTGCTTCCCTGTTCAAAACTTTCAGTTTACCCTTTGTTTTAGAGTAAAGCCCCACATCCTGAACAGCCTATAATATCCTCCGTAATCTTGTTCCCCCTCCCCACTGCTTGTTCATCCTCTACTCACGCCTGATCCTATCACCTCACCAAGTTGTTCTTTAGCCACATCACAAGCCCCCCTGCTCCAGGGCCTTTGCACACGCTATTTCTTCTGCCTGGGCTTGACCTCCCCTTCCTGCTTTGCCAAAATAATTCCTATTCATCCCTTAGATTTTTTATTATTTATTTATTTACTTATTTGGGGGCTTCGCTTGTGGCTCAGCTGGTAAAGAATTCTCTGCAGTGCAGGAGACCTGGGTTCGATCCCTGAGTTGGGGAGATCCTCTGGAGAAAGGAAAGGCTACCCACTCCAGTATTCTGGCCTGGAGAATTCCATGGATTGTATAGTCCATAGGGTTGCAAAGAGTCGGACACAACTGAATGACTTTCACGTTTTTGGCTGCACTGGGTCGTTGTTGCTGTGTGCGGGCTTTTCTCCCATTGTGGTGTGCGGGCTTCTCATTGTGCTGGCGCAGGCTCTAGGGCATGCAGGCTTCAGTATTTGTGGCTCTTGGGCTCTAGAGCTAGGACTCAATATTGGCGGTGCACGGACCCAGCTGCCCCATGGCATATGGGATCTTCCCAGACCAGGGATCGAACTGGTGTCCCCTGTATTGCAAGGCAGACTCTTAACCCCTGAACCACCAGGGAAGCCCCATCCCTCGGGTTTTAACCTGCACTTCTCCAGGAAGTCTTCTTGGCCCCACTAATGTATGCTTTGTTAGCTGTGTCTCCTTCATAGCGTCTCTTAACAACTGTGACTAAACACTCAACTGTGTGTGTGTGTTTTCTGTCTTATTAGAGTGCAAGACTCATAGGGCACAGCCTATATTAGTCAGGAGAAGCTGGGCTAAGCAGTGGAAGCAAAAGTCCCAAATCTCACATTTCTCTCTGCTGCTGTATGCCCCATGTGGGTCAGCAAAGGCTTCTGCTCCACCTGGTCACTCAGGGATCCAGGACAGTGGAGGCTTTAACACTTGTGGCTGCACCATCTGGCACACCGAGGATCCTTGGAGGCTACAGCAGGGGAAGGGAGAGACAGGAGAATCACGTGTGAGCAGGGACTTCGTGGGCTCAGCCCCAGATGTTGGGTGTCCCTTCTGCTCCCTGTCACCTTTTCTGTCCAGCTGGTAGGGGAATAGGATGTATATAGAGGCCATTTCCTTCTCTGGGGGATTTTCCCGACCCAGGGATTGAACCCAGGTCTCCTACATTGCAGGCAGATTCTTTAAACCACCTGAGCTACCAAAGCTCCAGTATACAGGGGAGCAAGAGGAATATTGATCTGCTGCAAGGACCCCGTCCAGCTAGTTCTATTGTGTTTTCTCCATGCCGAGCACATTGCTTGGCATGTAGTAGGGGCTCCTGACCCCAAGTGTCTGCTGGATGAATGAGGATGTCCATGAGTGTGGCTCAGCGGTCTCCCAGCAAGCCCACAGTGGAAGCGTTTTGGACCAGTGATCCTCCCAGGTTTAAAGCCTTTGGCCTGTGCACTCTACCATGTCTTCCCAGGTTTTTGACATGTTTTTCCCCCTCAGAATGGAGAAAACAGGATATCATGCATTTAGGCACTTAATAGATTTGTTTTTCCTGATGAAAGTGATGAAAGTTGCATGTCCTCCAATCAGTCTTGCAATCAGCCATTCAACCACTCACCCAGCCCAAGTGGCAATTCAAATTCAGCGAACGTTTCCTAAATGCCTACTGTGTGTTGGACGAATCACCTGGGCTGGTGTCGGGAAAGCCTGGCCAGGTGGGCCCTGCAGCTCGTCTGCTTTCCCAGCGAGGGCTCACGTGCTCCCTAGTAAGAAGGACCTGGATTCAACTCGGGTTTGCTGATTTCGCGTCCAGTGCCCTTTCTCCTATGGTAACCAGAGGCTCTCAGATTAGAGCAGGCATCAGAATTGCCTGGAGGGCCCCCGCCCCACCCCCCCCCCCCCAACCGACATGCAGATGGCTAGACCTCCATTCCTGGTTTGTCAATTCCATAGAGATGGGCGGGGGCCCGAGAATCTGCATTTTCTAATGAGCTCCAGGTGATGCTCTGCTTTGGTTCCCAGCATCTGAGAGCCACTAGCCTGTGGTGTGCCGCCTGGTGGTGGGCAGCAAGGTGCCCTTCTCTCCTGAACTTGGCTCAGGAGTCCTGGCTGGGGCAGGGAGGTGAACAGCACAGCCTCTGGGGAGCTGCTATTTGGTCCTTGTCTGTGAGGCTGCCTGCTACCCTGGTGTCTAAAGCGAGGGGGTTCAGCCCAGGAGATCTGACATTCAGCAGTCTGTGATTGGATGAATTCAACCAGAGCCACAGGCCCATATGAGTCTCTTCCTAGGTGGGCAGTGGTACAAACGGAAACCTTGGTAACAGCCGGTGCCCAGGGAAGTCACGGAGTTGTGGAGTAGTCAGTGAATCCAGGACCAGAGTGGGGTGTGACCCCACTGCTGCGAAACGCACTAATAGCCTGCTGTGGAGACAATACAAACGCTCAGAGCCACGAGAAGAAAATGTGTCAGCCTATAACCAGGTGCTAATTGGCCTGAGTCTCTTGAGGGGCTCCAGGCAGGGTTTGGGGAGCCCCAGGAGGGAACCTAGAGGTTTGACAATAACCTGTGACTACCATCTTTGTCACAGCATGGCATTTACCTATGTGGTACCCATAGCCTGGTGGTAGGTGGGCATTTTAAGGAGCAAGAAACAGACTTGGAGGCCAGCCCAAAGTCAGCTTTTATTAAGAGAAGAGTTTTGGATCCAAACCCAGGTCTGCCGAGAACAAAGCCCATCTTCCTTGAAAGATTGGGCAGGGGAGCACAAGTGACCGTGCAAGCCAGGAGATGCTGGGTGGGAGGACGTCACTGAAGAGGTTGGGTGGGCGAAGTACATGCCAACTCCTTGAACCCCAGAAGCCTCCTTGAGGTTCCTGAGCATGCTAGGGATGCTCAGGATGGTGGAATGGCTGCAAGAAGGGTTTGGTGTTGCTAACTTTTCCGTCCAGGACTGTCCAAAGGGAGCAGCCAGGCCTCAGATGGAGCAGAGCCTGTATAACTGGGCCCCTCTGCATTCTGGCAGCTCTGGGTTTCCACTGCGTCTCTCCAGGCCACCAAAAGGTCACACGGCATCTTTGTGTGGAGTGGGGAAAAGGCGCGTCTTCCTCCAAGCAGGTGCAACTGGACATCACATTCCCCAGCTGCACTAGCAGAGTTGGGCTGAATCTCTGTCCACACATACCTGCTCGATCTGACACTCTGGTCAAGGGAATGATCTATACCACCGTGTCTGGGAGCCTGAGCATGCGCACACACACGTGGACCCGACACCCTCTCCCTGCCTAGGGAATTCACTTCCCAGAGGGGGACTGGAAACCTCTGTAACTTTAACCTGCTTCATCCCTCCTTCCCCACAGGATTTCTAACTGTATATCTTCTAAGAGGGCTGGTTGTCTGCGCTGGTAGCTGCCGTGAGAATACAATCCGCAAGGTCAGGGAGAAGCAGAGCCGGAAGCAGCGATGCTGTGTGTGACTTTAAGGATGGAGTAACAAAGGAGATAGTGCGGAGAGGCTCCGTCAAGGGCAGACAAGGCTTTCTAGGGCCCCCTCCCCCATCAAACTGTTAACACGAAATACAAAGCTCAAGTCTTTATTACAAAAAAAGAGAAAAGCAAAAGGTAGCAGCAGCTGAAGAGTGCAAGCCAGAGAGAGGGGAGAGCCACAGTGAAATCAATACTGGCCAGGACAAGCATTATCCCATGTGGAACACCTCAAGCCTCTGCCTAGAAAATTTGATTGGATCTTCAGAAAAACCTATTAGTGTGTTGTCAGGACCTTCTGGTGATAACTGACCAGCTCTCTCCAATCGATGCTCTTCACTTGTGGAGCTCCTGATTTTTTAACAGCATAATTGTTTTTTTAATAACCGGCTGGCTCACCCACTCCAGCAAGCGGGGAGTCAAAGTCAGACTCCCAACTTAAAATATAGAGAAACGTGATGCCCCAGCCACTTCTTCCTAATTGCACAATTACTTTATGGAGCACCGGGGACCGAAGGCGGGAGGGTGAGGCTTTTTTTTCCGGCTAAGCCAAGTTGTTAAGAAAAGTCACAGAAGTAATTACACAAGTCAAAATTATTTACTAAATGAAATCCATTCTTCGCAAAGGAACCTTTATTTATTTTTAAAGAAAAATGGCCAAAAGGGGGATGGTTTCAGCATGGCAAGGATACCAAAAAGCAATAGTAGAATCAGTCATCAATTATTACAGCATTTTCATTTTCAACTCAAGAACCAATAACACATTTTATTTGGGATTTTAAATGCACTGTAACAACAGCAGTATTTTTTTTTTTTTGCCGTGCTTTGGAGCTGAGATGTCAAAGTACTTCACAAACAAATAACTGGAAACAGTTTGGGATGAAGGCTCTTTATAACTGAGAGCAGGGCCCACAGAGGAAGTGATTCGCCCAAGGTCATGGGCTGAATCGGAGGGACAGTTGGAAAGAGCAGGCATGAATACTGGCTCCCACAGTCAGAGCTCATCACCACTAGTCTGCGCCTTCCCACACATGCCAAAACAAGCCCCCAAAGTCGGGAGACAGCAGCAGACCAGAGAAGTCACGTGCCCTCCAATGCCTAAGTTGTCCATGCTGACAATTTGCTGTACAGAATGGAAGCTGGGTGTGCAGGTCAGAGGTCTTTACAGACTGCTGTTGGGCTAAAACCAGAAAAAGCAGTTGCTAGTGAAAATGTAGAGGGTTCTATGCTTATATGGGGCAGCCTGGCTTTCCACCTGAGCTCCTAAGTGTATTCATCAGATTCTTCAAGGTGTCAGCCTTCCAGGAGGGCCTGATGGCTCACACAACAGTTATTCTCAGCCCACCTGGCAGGTCTCGCCTTTCTCTGGTTGGTTCCCTCCAGAACCTGGTCTGTGTACCCAGGGTTGGCAGGGGAGATTCAGAGGAGGAGGGGAGACAGCAGTGGAGAGGGTGAAAGAGAGAGAGGAAAAGAAGAAAGTGGAAAAGAAAAGAATAAAAATAGAGAGGTGGGCCCGTTTTAAAACCTTTGCAGGCCCTAGGACCTCTTTGTAAGGAGGCTTTGTCCCACAAATATATTACAATCCAAATATATTACAGTCCCACACTGAATACAATTTATTCATGATTATTTACCAGTTGAGTTTGGTTGAAGTTTGCTGGCTGATAATGTTATGGCTTTGTAGATACTTAATTAAACATTTAATAATTTTGATTTTACACTTTGCTTCTCTGCCTTTTAGAGCTCATATTTTTTTCTTTCCAGGCCCTTGAAATGTTTATAAGACATAGGCACTCTATGTATTGACCTTAAAACAGCCCAGAGGGCTAGAAGAAGGGAGAGATGAGGGGCAGGGGCGGGAAACAATGTTGATTAAGACAGCAAGAAACAGACCTGAAACCACATGGGGACAAATTTCACAAAGCAGACAGAGGGAGCCCTCAAAACTACAGAATTGTTGGTTAGAAAAAAAGAAAGAAAGCAAGCTTTATCAGGATAGTTCCAGGAAGAAAAAGAAGAATAGATGAAAGACCAATCCAACCACGGATGAGAAAAAAAAAAATCTCTCTCTGATTATTCAATAATTTATTGAACACAGGGCCAGATACTGTGCTTGGCTTCTGAGATACCCAGTCAGATCAGATACAGCCTCTACTCTCAAGGAATTTACTGTTTTATTGAGGGAGACAGAAAGGTAAACAAACAGTTCAGATATGTGATAAGGACACAAATTGAAGTAAGCATGAGAGGTTGGGAAAGCACAGAGAAGTCACCTAAGGCAGGCAGATGCTCCTGGAAGGTTCAAAGGCACCGAGGTGTGACCAGGAACGAGATGGAACTGGAGGGGAAGTCAGGTGTGGTGTGGGGAGTAGGGGGGCAAGGAGGAAAGTGGGTGTGAGAGGAGATGGGGGGTCAAGGGGCGGACTGAACACGATCACACTAAACTGATAGCAGATCATGAGCACTTGGACTTATTCTGCAATCTAAGGTCAGCCAAGAATGGTTTCCAAGCAGGGGAGGGACCACATGCACTCCAGGTAGGGCTGATTTGGGCTGAGGCACCAGGAATCCAGGGAAGAGGCCATTGCATTCCTGCCATTGAAGGAAAGGGCATGGAGCCAGCCAGTGCCGTGGAGATGGTGAGGTGCGTCACTTTAGAGACGTATTTACGGGACAGTGGGTGGGGTTGGTAACCAGTTGGAAGTGGGAGATGAGTGCAAGAGAGGACTCAAGGATGATTCCCAGGTTTCTGGTTATTCATTGAGAAAGAGGATGTAAGAGAAGGAACAGGTTTGGAGAAGAGTCTTTTCATTTCCCCCAAACCTGATGATCCTCAGGCAGGTGCCATGCTCCAGTAGGGCCCTTGCAAAGCAGTCAGGAAAACCCAGCAAAACTCTTTAAGAGGTGTGGCAAGTAGGGATGCAGAGTCACTAGCAGATTATGAGTTTCTCTATGGGGATTCTTGGCCAAGACAGAAACATGGCCCAGAGACCAAATACTAGAGATCTTTCCATTTGGCCTCAGAAGAAAGGTGCTTGAAATTAGCAGGGATGAAGAAGGAACTTGATGGGCACCTCTAAGACTGTTGAATACTGGACTGGGGCTCCAGTTGTGATTCATAGTTGGAAAGGGAGTTTATTGGATGTTAGCTCATGAAAGCTCCAAACTATATCTGGAAGTCTGTGTTCTCCCAGACTAGAAACGGAACCTACGTAACAGCATGCTGAATTGAGACGCAGACATCTATCAATCGCACCAAAATTCATTGGCTTAAATTCCATCACCCAGAGCTGACCCTTTGCTACCGCAGGAAGTAATGGGCTAGAAATAAGTGAAGAGTAAGAAGCTGAGTCTAAGTAGATCTGTGATCTACTGTGATCTGTGATCACAGACATTTTGATCACATTTTGATCATGTGATCACGGACATTTTGAGACATGGATTCAGTGTGGGCTTTCAAACAGATGGATCTGCTAGCATGAAATTGCCAAGAGTAAAAAGAGAACGCTAGTTTAATACACGCGGCTGGGGAAGAGGCCGGGACCGGATCCCCCAATCCTGGCCCAGGACTTGCTCAGCATTCACAGCAAGTATGCAGCCCCAGAGCAAAGCAACCACATTTCTTTCCCCGGTTTCTGATGTTGGCAAAGGGAAGACAAACGAGGGTTCTCTGGTTTGGGGACGGCGTGAATGAACCACACGTGTCCATAAATAAACCAAGAGCCCTCCAAACACACTGCTCATTTGTTCGCACAAAAGCCAGGCTGGCAGCCCTCTCACCGAGCCATATTCACAGTTGGATCCTTAATGCATTGTGAGCGTTCAATCAAACTTTTAGTGGTGAAACTCTGGGAGCAGAAAGCCGGCTAAGCCCAAATGGTCCTTTGGCTTTTCCATCTTTTGTGGCTGCCTGGCTGTGCTCTTATGGGTTTTGTTGTCAACAAACTCCTGGCTTGCCTTTGAGCACTCCAAATTATTGAAAATGACTACAGCTTAAGACTGGCAGGATGATTGTTAAAAAACAGCCCTGGCATTAATCATAGCTTAAGAGCTTTTGGAAAATGATTCTAATTCAGAAGGGGTGGCTTACAAAGAGGCTTGTCGAAAGCGAAGCAGGCATTAAATTCTGAAAGGCAGAAAAAACCTCCTTGGTACCCACACCTGGCTTCTTCCCGAAACCCAGCTGGCAGGAGCGTGGGGGGCACAGTTCACCCCATCAGCTCATCCTGTCTGAAGCCACCTTGGGCCTGCCATGAGACCCACAGCATGCCTCCCCCCGGACCCAGGGCTGTTGAGATTGGAAAGACTTCTGGGAGCGTCCAGTCACAAATTTACTAGTGGTCCTCAGAATAAGGAAGAAGTGGCTGGGCGCCTCATATTCTGTCAACAGTTGGATGCCTTAGAACCAGCGCTAAAATAAGCTGTGTGCACGGAGGCAGCTGCGTGGGCAAACACACGGTCAGCATTTGCAAGGAGCCAGGCAGGGCAACGAGCTAATCCTTCTGCCTCTTGCCCGCTTGGCACAACAAAGGAGAATGATTTTTGCCATCAGCATTCTCCCTATCACAGAATCATTGCACAATTTAGTATGATTAATGGTTTCCATTTAGGAGAAGCTGAGAATGAAAACAGTGGGAAAGAGGCGGCAACCCGGCTGGGGGTGTTTGTGGCTGCACCTCGGGCGGAAGGGTGGGGGAGAGCTGGCCAATGGCCTCTACCTTTCCTGCAGGCACGACTGGGGAGGCACTCTGGGGCGAAGAGACACATGGCTTTGGACATGCATTTGCAGGAACAGTCTGAAAGCTGCAAGTTTGTGATGCACTGTTTGCTGTTTCCTCCTTGCAGCCTTCCAAATGTTTGCGTAGGAGAAGCTACTCCCTCTTGACCAGCCCAAGGGAGGGCTTTTCCTCCCAGAGGTTCCTAACTAAGGGCTGGCTCTGGGAAGCAGCGTGGTGATGGGGCTGGATGGCTGAAATTCGCAGAACTACCTATGCCACTTCTTGGCATTCCTGATGGCCACGTAGGGGTGCCATGCAGGGAAGGACCCCCACCTTTGCACTAGGATGGTAGCTGTGACCTTCAGCACGGCCACCTCTGTCTCTGGAGCTCTGCGGGTGCACCTAGTCTCAGCTCTGAGTGGCTGGTTCCCCTGGGAGTTCTCTGCTCTGCAGCATCCTTCCCTTTCCGCGTCTGCAGGCTCTGCTTCTGGTCAGATTTCACGGCTGCTGGAGGTGAGTGGTGAGACAGAGGCCACCGTAGCCAGAGACTTGTGAGTGCTGATAGAAACCAACCAGGAAAACAGAGGATTCAAGAGGGCCTGATTTTTTTTTTTTTTTTTTTTTTTTAAGCAATAGCCACTGTTACTGAAGCCAGAGAGGGAGAAAATTGGTGATCTTGGCTGGGTCTAGCGTGACTCAGAACCTTTCTTGATGCATTGGTGTCTCTGCAAGGAAATCTATTATTTTCCATAAACTGTCTTAAGCATCTCCCGGGCTACATTTCTGGCTGTGTTAAGAATCAAGCCATCAAGAACAGCTGTGAATGTTACACACTTTCAGCAGCAGCAATGGGCTTTGGCAGGGAAGTAGGAGCAAAAAAACCCAAGTAGGACATTTCAGTTGACAGTAATGGCATTTTCCCTTCCTTGTCCAAACGATAAAAGATTCATGCTCCTAATTGCAACACTATAGCTGCCCCCATCACTTTATTCTGGGAGAGGAGGTTAGAGAAAACAGGCCTAGAGAGAGGGAGAGAAAGAGAGAGAGAGAGAGAGAGATGGATAGTAATTTCATCACTAGCTAACAGAGACTGATTAGTGCAGAAGGCTTCCTTCCATAGCAATACTTTTTAATCAGGGCTGCTGTGTCTGGGCAAACAGCTTTTGTGGATTAGCTAGACTGGAGCCTGCCAGCATCCGTTGCAAGTTTAAACGATGAAATACACAACTACAGAGAAAACAAACCAAAAAGAGTAATAAAGTCACACATTTCAATATTCAGTAACCATTAAGGGATTTAAATATTTGCTTGCTATTAAAGGCTTGCATTAGGCTCTTCCAACACCAGCTCTGGAAGACTGAAATATCAATTACGGATCAATTTTCCCCCTAAGTAAACACTAATGCAGGATAAACAGTATTAGGAGATGCAATCGTAACATTGCTGACTTCAGGATGGACTTCCTGCTGGTAACAGCAAGTTTAAGCCTGGTGATTAATTAACCTGAGAAGATAGCACTTAAGGAAGATTTAAGACGATCATGTCTGAAATATGATTGTGAGCAGTGCGCGTCTAGAGGGCAGCTGAAGTCCTGCGTTGATTTCACCCTCAATGACAGTCTTCATTTTCCCCCGGAATCACCACCCACAGATCAACACCTCCAAGGATTAGGGAGGGAGTAAAATGGGAATTGAGGGTGGGTGTGTACGTGTGTGTAGAGAAAAAGCAGTAGATTTTAAGTTCCTTGCTGGAATTAATTTCGTATTTCAATATGCAAGGTTCCAGTTGCATTTCCTGCACTGACCACCAGGGGCAGTAGACATTCTACGTTCACTTTGGAAGGAAAAATAAAACCCCCAAAAAACAAAACAGATTTTGCCTGGAAACTGAGGGTTGAAAGACTTTAAAATGATTCTTGACTTCAAGTCTCAGTTTTGGGGTGCTCACATTATTCTTGTGCCTATCACCCTCTTGCGGCCCGTGGTGTGTGTTGGGGGGGTTGGCGCAGGGGGAGGTGAGGGGTTGGGGGGTTGGCATGGGGGTATTGAATAATGTGGCTCTTACTGGAGGCACATGTCACAGTTTTGAGATGAGCACAAGGCAAGGATTATGGTGTGTATTTTTCCAACATGGCATACCTCATTCTAAAGGCTCCTTACAATATATGTGGGCAAGGGTGAGGGTTTGCTTAGCTGTTCCCAAAAATGTCATCCCCCACTGGGAAGGACAGATATGCTGTTCCAGTAGGTCCTTGAGAATGATGTGTTGAATAGGGCCAGCTGGCTCATTACTGCAAGTCCAATCTGAAAGCTGCTATATGGAGGACGGACTTATAAATGTCAAGATCAAAATGCAGAATTGGTGACCTGTTCAGACTAAGTGGAAAGTGAGATTCGGGCAGTCGGATGCCTGGCTGTCTCCCTGTAATGATCTACTGCTTGCTGAGTGCCTACTACGTGCCTATGACTGACTTCAATTTATTGACCCACAGGATCTTTTGGACAACGGCCAAGAGTCGCTTTCCCTTCTCTTGTACAGTGTGTCAGGACGTCTAAGTGCTTCATTCCGGAAATATTTCCCAACTATATATGTGCGGCTGTGGCCACAAATTTCACCCCGAATTTGGCTGCCAGTTCTTCATGACTAAGGGCCATGTACTTAGTATTCTGAGAAAAGGGTATGAGTGTAAAAAAGGTCTTAGGTAGGCATGATTTTATAATAAAACAAAAATGCCTTTGCTTTAGCAGGGTCCTTCCACCTGTAGCACGGTGACTGCCTGGTTGTTTAAAAGCTCTGGATGGCAGAATCAAAGGAACATTTTCCCATGGAGTTAAGTCCACAGCAGTGCAAGAATTATATTGCATGTAGACAGAGGACAGTGAAGGATTGCACCAATTAACACCCACATAGCACCTTGGGGTTCCAGTTGATGTATTTGGAGAACGCAAGCTGGCCAAAACATTTGTGAAAACTCTCTGGAGGAACTGAGGACCATTTCACGCCTACACCAAAGAAAGGACCAGGCCACTTATCAAGCTCCTTGCTGACACGGGTTGCTTCGGGCACCTTCTTTGCATACCCCGTGGAACTCCATCACCACCTCACATTTGCCTCAGTTCAGTTAAGGTCTTTCTTGGGTCCCGCTTCTCTGCAGGTCACAGCTGCATCTGGAGTCTCATGTTACAGACAAGGGGAGTGGGTGTGGGACTCTAAACATCCCATATGCCATGTGGCCTGGAATAACTACACTAGTGAGTGGCGAGGACAAGGGGATCCTTGGACGTTCTAAGACCAGCTTCACAAGGGCACGGGGTGTCCAAACGCATAGGAGCCCAGATAGCTCCCTCCACTTGAGTCCTAACGGCATCTTGGTAGCCTTGGGTAACCTTCTATCTTTAACCACCATTTGCGTCTATCCTGTATTATGACTAACACGTAATGGGTGCTTAGTCCACATCTGGTGTATTATTCGCTAAGCACTTCCAGCCAATCTGACTTCTCTCTCTTAACATGGTGACCCCTCCCTTACAGAGCAGGAAAACAAGGCCAGGTAGGTGGGGGAACTCGCCCAAGGCTTCAGAGCTAACAAATGATGGGGTGGGGATAGGGACCAAGGCAGTCTCTTGGATCTCTCCAGACTCCCTTGATCTCTAGGCTTCCTAACTACAGGTCTTTTTACAGAGTCTGATGATAGTACTCCCCACTGCTCCCTGCCCTGGGGCAGAGGCTGAGAGAGGCCTCTGGAATCTTAACTCTTGTCTGGACTTTGAGAACACCCACAAGACAGAGCCCACCCTCCATGCCTTCCTTGATTTTGCTTTATTCTTCCCATGCAAATCAGCATGGCTGGATTTAATGCTGTCCGTACCTTGGACTCACTTCTCTTTTCACTAAACTTTCCTTAAAGGTCCAGCTGGAGTCCCAGCTCTTCTCGGACGCTGTCTTGAGTCTCCAGCCTCCTCTGATTTCCCTTCTCCAAGAAATTCCCCTGGCACTCTCTGGGCTCCTTAATTATATTTGGCATACCTCCCCCATGGCTGGGGACCGTTTCATGTTTTCCTGTGGGTGTCACTGATGCCCCGGTTAGTCTCCAAGGACGACCTTACACCTCCCCGTGTTTCTCACAAGTCTGAACATGCCGCAGGAGCTCCATAACCACGTGTCTGATTTGCTGACTTTTACAGAGACAGGTGAGAGGCCAGGCTGGGATGGGAGAGGCTGAAATGAGGCCCACAGCCTCATTTGGATTTTCTGGAGCTTACCTTTTCTCCCACTGCCGAGCTCTCCCCGTCACCTGCCTGAAGAGAGAAAAGGGGGACGGACTCAGCCACAGCTGGGTGAGCGGTGGGAAAGGGCCATCTGGGGCCGCTCCCGTGTGATCTGAGCATTTGAGAGATCGGTCACCATACAGTGCGGTCACTGCTCGTCTGGGCCTGCAAGGCAAGGGGGAAGGTGACAGACCGAATCAGGCGGTCCACCCGGCCCGGAAGCCCCGGAAGCCTAGACAGGAAGTGAGAACCATCTCCCGCAGGCAGCCAGGCTCGTCCTCTGCAGACCTTGTCTTTTTGTTAAAGGAGAGAGTGCTTGAAATGAAGGAAGGATGATTGTGAAGACACGAAATCCCAAAGGAAGAGACAGGTGGAGCAGCCAACACAGGGGAGGGGTGGGGTGGTGGGTGGAGGGGAGTGGGGGCAGGCGACGGAGGGGCCGTTCCCCCGCTTGCCTGCCACTGCAGCCGGCGCGCCTGCACAAATCACTGGGTCCCCGCGTGATGCCAGACACCTGGCCCACCTGGCCGCTAAGAGGGGGAGGAGAGAAGGAGAACAGGAAGGATGAGCAGAGGAAGAGAAGGCGGTTCGAAGAAGCCCGGCCACCAGCACCTCCGAGCATCTGCTGCCTGTGTTTCTGGCCCTGCGCGCGGTCTTAAGGTAGACGTTGGACCAGGGGCCCAACTTCTCCCAGGCTGAGGCGTCCGTAAGAAGTCCATAATGAGATGAAAGGATCACTTTGTAACATTAATTTTTTTTTATTAAGAAGACAGATATTTTATAGTACTTCTTTTTTTTTTTTTTTTTTTGTAAAAATGGTATACATGAACCAATACAAAATGCGAATGGAACATATGGATATGGAATTTCTTACACCGTCACATCGTTCATGTACACCTTAAAAACAGAACTGGCCTAAAGGGAAAAGTCAGACGTCGGTGTGACTAAAGAACAAGCTTATTTGGCATCAATTATACATCCTTCATTATTTTATATTCCTTTAAAAAACACAAAAAAACAAGTTTGTTCTTTCTTCACTCTAAAAAAAGTGATCAACCTGTACAAAGTAATACTCAACAATACATTTCAAACAGTGCACTGTATACTTAAGAAAAAAATACATAAACCAATATACAACTAAAATCCATAATTTCCTGTTTTTGCTTTGTTTTATTATTATTATTATTATTATTTTTCCAATGCGTGGGGCCTACACTTTGCAATCTACCTGAGACGGAAAACACCAATCAAAACACGTGAACCTGAGACATGTGGACATCGTAAGCCATAGAGTCACGTCGGGGCACTGCACTACTGTACACTCGTCGAAACAGAAAGACGGGCGGTCCCCAAAGATGAGATGCCAATTCGATGAGCAATGGTGGGGTTTTTTTTTCCTTTTTTTTTTTTTGTTGTTGTTTTTATTTTTTTCCTAAAAAGAACAGCTGAAAAAAACCTTTCAACGACATGCTAAATGGTTCTCACCCTTTGATACGATTATACTATGGTCAGAATGGGCGCTAAGGGCTCGGAATAGAGCTGCACATTATAAAATTCATTGAAAAAGGGATGTTCATTGTGGCTTTTTGTCTTGGTTAAGTGCCTAGGGATAGGAGAGGGGGAAAACAAAATGCTGCTCGATATGGATTTTCTTTTACATACCAATCCGTTCCCAAAAGGCCCCCCATATTGCAATGGTTCTATCAAAGGTTAAAATAAAGACAAGAAAAATAAACACGCTTTCAAATAACAAAGAGTTGACACTTTTTCCCCTTAAATAAATCAGCGTTAAGTTTTCCACATAATGTAACAATAGTAAAAATGCACCTTGCAAAATCCAAAATTACTCACTGAAAATGTTATATAATATATATTTATATATATATAGATCTATCTTTTTTTTTTTTTTTTTTTTTTTTGATGCCATCTTTCCATAGGGACTGTATTCTGGAGTCTGGAGCCTTACCAAAGCACATGGTAAGAGTTTAGTTTTCGTCCGTTAGGACTACTTCTAGATTTCCTAGACATTTCAATGAAAATCCCATTTCTTTAAAAAAATGTCAATGGTAACTGGACTCCTCTTCCTTTTCCCAAGGCTCCCCATCTAAGATATGTTCAAGGTAACTTATTTTAGTAGCTATGCACTATGGCTGCCATCATGCGAGGATCAGTAATTTTTTGGCAGATGGTTCTTAAGGCTGAGGAAAGAGGCCAAGGCTAGTGTATGAAAGGTAAAAAGATAAAAACACTCACATCTGAGTTTTGATTAAGTAACTGAAAAACCCCTACATGCTGTTTTTCCACCTCTGCTCTGACCTTTCGAGAACTGAGATGGACGGCGGGCCGGTCTGAGAACAATACCGACCCTTCTTTTGTACCTCCTGCCTTTGTCAAGCCAAATCGTAAGGAATGAAAGTTTCACACGGATTCGAGTTGGAAATCCCAGCATGACAAATATCTGTAATATACAGTACATGCAGGCCACATCCCACTGCCTTCCTAACTAAGCACAAAGGAGGAAAAAAGAAAAAAAAAGAAAGAAAGAAAAAAAAACCTGTCCCATTCAGTCATTCACACACCACATGGACTTGCTTTTTCCTACAAATTAGTGAGAAGTAAGGCCGATTGGGAAAGGTGGATGGAATCATTTGGAACAGAAATAACCAGAGCAGAACTATCTTTCCCCCCTCCCTACTTCCCCTCCTGTGGCAACTCAAATTCGTCCACTTATATAAAAGGAACAGACCTCACCTGTCAGGTCTGTTTAGGGCACTGAAAAAGGAGGAGCCCTTTCTGCCCCAAACCTTTCTGGACAGCGTGGGGTATTATCTATACTGAGCCGTCTACAGATACAGAATTAAAGACAGTTTCAATCTCATTGTGACACACCTCACTTGCAGATAACCCTGTACAGTAATGTAGTTCCACAGCAAACAGAACAGTTTCTGAATCACAGTCTAAGTTTCTAGTCTTCACTGCTCTAAAGTATTTGAAACATGGGCAGCAGCAAAGAGTTCTCATGGTTTGTTCACCCAAATCTTTACGACAACAGAGAAGAATGCATTATGGATACACTAAATTCTGAACTATGAAATCTAAACTGTGCTGGTTCTCCTTTTATGAAACTGAATTTTGAACAGAAGGCTTCAAAAATAAACAAAGGAAAGGAACAACAATAACAAAATAAGGAGGGTCAAAAGGTTCTAAGGAATCCCAGCAGGCAAATTCCAAAACGGGAGATTTTTTTGGAAAAAAAAAAAAAAAAAATCCAAAAATTTTTTGGGAAAAATAAATTCACACAAAGGAGGGAGGGAAAAGAAGAAGGAACGCAACCAACAACCGAAAAACAAGGCACAGAATTTTCTGCAATCTATCCAAACTAAATCCAAGCGTCCAAGTTTGACTTGGTAGGAAGAAATAAAAATTGAAAAACCAAACAATCAGAAAAAGAGGTGTCAAACAGCAGAGTGTACTTTTCAAAGAACATTTCTTTTTTTTTTTTTTTTTTAACACAGCAAATCCCAAGCCTTCCCAGTCTCACACCTTTCCACCCATTCATAAAAAAACACACGAATTTCTCGCAAGTTCCAATATCACTGTCTCTTTATCATCTAAATAGGGCCAGTTGGACACCTCATTGAAACAAAAGGGCTGATCTAGATGAAGTACTCTTTCTTTTCTTCAGAGTTGTTCTGTCCTCCTTCTGCATTGATTATAGCTGTGTCTGCGTCTGCTGCGTCATCGGCTCCTTTGGCTTCATGAGTGAAGTATGTACCTGAAAGATGAAGGGGTAAAGCACCGTGACTGTCTGATGGCCGCTGTGTAAAGTGGTACAGAGATGGCAACTTGCTTTATGGCCATCATCAGCCGAAGTGGTGTGCAGGCAGCAGAGGGGAAAAAACAATTGGAAGAAGAGAGCGAGGGGGGTGAGACAAATGGGGATCCGGGGGTTCCAAAGGCACCACTCCAACTGAACCGCTGCGATATAATTCAGCAAATGAGACATTAGAGCCGTGATTATGACCAGAGGATGTCAGCAGAAGAAGACGTGAGTGGGAGCTAGAAATGCAGGAAGCTGGAGAGCTGCTGACAGTAAACGCCCAGGACCAACGGCCAGATATGTGCACGTACATGGTTAAGACCAAAGCAAGGAAGAGCAATTAGCCAATAAATGAATTAGGGCCCTGCTGATTTGCTACCGTCATCGGACATCGCTTATTTGAACGCTTGCCTCCTGTCTTCAGGAAGCACTGGTGCCCGTCCATTGGTGAGCATGTGCTTGCACCTGCACGAGTGGGCTTGATTTTTCTTCTGCCTCCCATTGCAGAGTGGGGTTCCAGATCGAGAAATAATTTGATGTTGTATCAGCTGGAAGCAAGGCATGGGATCTGCCTTAAGAAACAAGTGATTCTTGCTTCTGATGTCACTCTAGCCGGGACCCAGATTCATGGATTTGCTAATTGGCACAGCCACTTTATAATGACAATAGACAGAACATTAACGGAGTTGGTGACACTCTTTATCGGCAAGTCCCAACGGTTTATGTGGAGAAAGACAAGGGTTGCACCTCTGTATGAAATATAGGTAGAGCTGGCACTGCCCATGATAATCAAATCACCCTCCTCCCGTTAGGTACCGTGCTCGCAAAGATTCTTAAGTAAGAAAAGGCTGTTGAACTTTCACGTTTTCAGAGTGACAAATCCGAGAAGGCAGGCAGTCAGATGGTCCTCCCATGTCTCTTTCCTCTGTAGAGTACACCCTCCTCCCAGCAACTCACAGTGTTGTGCAGACTTCAGCCCTGCTCTCTCGCCTGACCTTCCTGGCTCTATCAAGCTTAACACCAAGAGGCTGGGAGTTCTCTGCCAAACAGACTGCCTCTTGGGAGTGGGCAGAGTGTATACAGAGCCCTGGCGTGGGCAGAAGGACCCTCAGTATGGAGGGCCCCGAACTGTTTTACATTCGAGATGGGCGCTCTGGATTCTAAAGGTGACTGTCAAGCACCTTGGACCTCCACTGCTATGCTCAGGGGACCCACCCTGGACCCAAGGTCTACCATCCGGCAGTCTGCCAGCACCTCGAGTTTATGCTACAGGAAAGGCCCGGAAGCCCACTGCACGGTGCTTGAGAAAAATACCCGAGGAAGACCAGGGCCAAAAAAGAAAAGGAAGAATAAATTACCGAGAGGGAGAAGAGGCTCAGAGCAGCGTGGGGTAGAGAGGAGCGCTCGAAAAGATGATTGCCCATCCAGACTGCACGGTTGATAAGTGTGATGATTAATGGCAATTTAAATCAATTGCACTGATAATTTTAAAAATACATATTTATGTGGCTTTTAAGGCACATCAAACCAAGGAAGTATTCCAGCCGCTGTGACCAGCTTACCCAGCGTTGGGGGCCGGGGCACAGGGCTAGCCCACACGTTTCCCGCAAAGCAGAAGGTCACGGGGGTGCTTTTACCCTGTTTATCATTTTGGGGTTCATGCCACACCTCACACATCAGCTCCTTAGACTTTTTACTCTATCCCCGATGAAGGATTATAGAATAACAAACCTATAAAGCTTTTTATTTAGAGAAAAATCCAAATCAAGGAGTGCTACTCATCAACTCTCAGAGTCCTTCCTAATCAGAGGCTGCTAAGATTTTTGTTTTTTTCTTTCCCAGTTCCAAGAATCAAAGAGGCTGTGTGGCCCCAGAAACCAAACTGCCTATTCAAGGACAAGGTTGCCAAGTCCCACAAAGGCAGCGGCCATGATGACATGAGGCCTCCTGGCTGCCCAAGCTTACAGGAGGCCCCCTGGCTTACCTTTATGTCTGGCAAAATAGCGCCCCAGAATGATGAGCAAACACAGCATGGCAAACACCACCACGGCCACGACGCCGCCAATCACGGCGTGATCCACCGCCCTGATCGCGCCTTCTTCACCTGCTCGAGAATCTGTTGAGATCAGAAGAGGAATAGGGATGTAGAGTCTATTAGGAGACACCAGAAACCCTGGAGACACTGCCTCCAGGATCAGAGGTCACCTTCTTTCTTAATGGAGGAGTCAGGATTAGTCGAGATGGATCGAGAGCCACCGAGGGGACCTGTCCAGTGCTGAATTGACCTGTTCTCCCCTCAAGACAATTTCATTCTAAGCGGCATTGGATGCTAACATGTGTGAACACGCTTAGGGAGCAGAGAGAGAAGAAATAGAGTCTGTCCAATCCTGGCCTGTTCTTGGCGTTCACCCTCTCTGCAACCAGCTGCAGACCCTATGCAGGAGGCTGACCTAACTATTTAAGGGAGCTCGGAAAGGTACCTTCAGGCAGTGACAGGAGCTGTGGAAGGGCGGCTGAAGCATCTTTCTAGAGATGCCCCGCAACTTATTCCCCACTAGGCATTTGCATGGGGAAAGCAAGGAGCTCAAAAGCCCCAGCTGCCTAGAGATAAAACAAGGATTAGGGGACTGGAGACAAGTGACATGCCTGCCACATTTAGGATGTATGAGGGAGTAAGCCTCTGTCTAAAAACCTATTTCAAAAAAAGACAGCAAGGAATAATTGTCCATTGCCACAGACGGTTTTTCTTTTATTTATTTAACACTCCACGATGCAATTAATTTTCCTTTATAAGCATCACTCCCTGGGGATGTCTTCTTTCGACTGAGGAACGACATGTTTGGCTGGGGAACAACTCCAAAATGAACCCCGAATGAGCTATGGCCATGCAGAATGGATGTATGGCAGTGTAAACAATTTTAATTTAGGAATGTGGCTACATCACCCCTTGCTGAAATTCTAATGGCACCCGAGATTTATAATGTAGTAAAAAACAATTATTCTCCCGTTGATTAATACATTAACATTTTCGAGTGGAAGCTAAACCATTGTCTTTTTTTTTTATTGAGTCAAGTACGACACCTCCATTAAAATGATTTACTAGCTGTACCTTACAATTTAAGCACAGCAGCAACAGAAACGGTAAAAATCTTTTAACTTTACATGATTTGTGAAGTCATATGTGAAGGATTTACCATTTAAATCTTTCAGTACAAGAAGCACATGGCCTATAAATCTGTCCCCGTAGCAGTTGCTGGACGCCTAAGAGAAATGCATTTCACCAGGAAGACGGAGAGTGCAAATTCGAGTCAATTTTTAAGAAAGATTTATCTCTGTCTCTCTCCAAAGAACAGAGCAAATCTCTGAAGCCTCCACCTCTAATAATATTTGAAGTTTATCGATCAAGTGTACAGATCCGTGACAGCTAAAGGTAATGGTGCTCTTTTGAGCCGAAACCTGATACAACGCTTTCAGCAGGAGGGCATGATTTACACTTTCTATCGATATTTCCAATTCTGCTCTGAGATTAAGTACTGAAGGATGTGGGGAAATAACTCGTGACTGAGGGTTCCATGAAAAGTGTTTTAATTAAAAGGGTTTAAATTAAAAAATGGAGTATTTAAAGTGTTTCATTAAGTTACCATTGGAAGGACGACCAAAAAAAAAAAAAAAAATCCCCTCTCCACCCAAACAGAAATGTGGATGGAATCAGAGGCAGCAGCAGGTCGCCCAGGACAACAGGATGATGGGAGTTTAATTGGAGAATGGAGATGGGTTGGAGGCAGAGTGCACTGCAGCCAATTAGGCTGCTCCATGACGCACAGGCCCCTCCAGCCACACGTCTAATAAGCTCGCCTTGAAATGTGGCAGAGAGGAGTCTCCCCCTGCATCCCAAAGTGCTGCCTACTGCAGAGGCGGCAGCCTCCGTGTCTTGAAAGTCATTTCAACAAGGTAGAACTCAGCTACGGAAACTTTTTTTTTCTTTTCTTCTTTTAAGACAACAGGGCTTGTTGAAGGGGCGAGCTCCCAGGAGGATGCACCACGACACACGGTACCTGCTGGAGGGTCATGCTTTACACACCAGAGACTCTCACCCCAACTGCACAGGTTCAAAATTGCTCACAGGGAGACCAAAGTCATGGATAAGCCAGAAAGCTGTGCTTCCCTTAGGAAGCTGTCTAAACAGGGGCTCTGGTGGGAATGAGAATTAACTCCTCTCCGATGGCCACGAGCTTCAGACCTATTGAGAGATGAGGCTCTTTCAACTAAGTCCCTGTGTCTTAGAATGGGGTAAGAAACACAGAGTGATTCCAGCTACTGAGCAGCGGGGAAAGCTGGGTTCAAGAGGTGAGAGGTGAAGAGAGGTCCGGTCCCAGGAAGATGGAGCAGACAGAAGCTGCCCCTTCTAGACTTAACGCACTGGGGGAAGCACTCTTGTGCTCTCTGTTCCAAGACTGCTTCCTCCATGCCGAGGCACAGGACCATCCTAGAAGCCTAGGGAAAGAAAGCCAGAGAGAGAAGTGGGGAGGGAGGGAAGAGAGATGAAGAAGGAGGGGGAAGCTCTGACAAGAGAAAACCAACCAACCAACATCATAGGGTACATAGCTATGGGATTAATTTCTCCAGCCAAAAATCATTCATTTGACCTTTGCTTTCTAGGAATTCAGAGCTGAAGAGGCTCATTTCTCCTTGCCCTGTGCCCACATTAAATACCTGGGTTCTAGTTACCTTTCCCATCCTCAGGGACATACATATTTTATAGATACTTATTTACAAGGGTAATCTCTCCAGCTATCTTCCGATACTCACTTTGATCAGAAAGTTTACTACCACCACTTAATCACTGAGACATCTCTCCTGCCTTCAATTATTGTGGACGGACACAGAAGGTAAGTGGTGTTGAATGTGCAGGGAACAGAGTGGGCTGCAGCTCTGCCCCACCTCTTTCCATCCCTGGCCTGCCCAGGGGTTTACTGTGGGAGGCCCTGATACAGTCCTGGCCGTCCTCCAGCGTCTGGTGTGGCCTAGCATCCTCTATGAAGAGAGGCGCTGTCTCCAGACTTGTCTCATTCTTTTTTGTGTGTCCACGTGTGGGCTAAGTGGGGAGTTTTTCTAGTGTCGTTGATTTGTCCTAGGTGGTAAGCTCAGTTAGTAAAGAATCTGCCTGCAATGCAGGAGACCCTGCTTCCATTCCTGGGTCAGGAGGATTCACTGGAGAAGGGATAGGCTACCCACTCCAGTATTCTGGCCTGGAGAACTTCATGGACAGAGGAGCCTGGCAGGTTATAGTTCATGGGATTGCAAACAGTCAAATGTGACTGAGCGACTTTCACTTTTTGGGTGGGAGGCCCAGGCAAAGGCTGTGGGTGGTGCCTCGCTCACAGCCCTAAGCAGTTACACAGGATGTTATACAGACTGGAACCAGGCTATGGGAGTAGAGTGCAAACTGGAGCCCCAAACAGTGTCACCAACCAATGGGGCATAGGTTCCCACAAGGTCCACTGGCCAAGTGACCTTCTTTGTCCTGCTCACAACTGCTCCTTGAGCAATGACCTCACAGAGAAAACTGTGGAAAGGCCCCTGCCTTTTACCATCACTCATACATCCTGCTCCTTGTGGGGTTCAGAGCCTTTCTCTAGAGTCCCATCAGCTTTCCTGGGGAACATCCTCTCCAGATTTCAGGCTCGATTTTTGAATAAGGCAGAGAAGGAAACTTACAGGTTCTACAGCAGCCCTCACTTCTACTTTGTTGTTCAGTCGCTAAGTCGTGTCTGACTCTTTGTGACCCCATAGACTGTAGCCCGCCAGGCTCCTCTGTCCATGGGATTTCCCAGGCAAGAACACTGGAGGGGGTTGCTATTTCCTTCTCCAGGGGATCTTCCCGACCCAGGGATCGAACGCATGTCTCATGCATTGGCAGGGGGATTCTTTATCGCTGAGTCTATCCCTGAAGCTAGAGAAGCCCTAGCTTCTACATTACCTAACGTATAATATAGCTAGCTGCTGGGAAATTGCTGTATAACACAGGGGGCTCAACCCAGTGCTGTGATGATCTAGAGGGGTGGGGAGTGGGTGAGAGGGAGGCTCAAGAGGGAGGGAAATATATGTATATTTACATCTGATTCACATTGTTGTACGGCAGAAACCAACACAACATTGTAAAGTGATTATCCTCCAATTAAAAATAAAAAAATTACTTATTAAAAAGTATGTGGGCATTAAAGCACTAGTAAAGCATTAAAGTGCATTAAGGCACTGATCCTCAGTCAGTGGACAGCTCTTGGTTTAGAAGGGAGTGTTTTCCCATCTTTAAGAGACACGATTGTCCCTCTCACTTAATACGGGTGTAAGTGTTCACTTCTGCTAAAGGTTCCTCATCAATCACTTCTCACGGGACTTCAGGTAACTCAGGCCCCGTCCTTCCGTGAGCCGGATTTTCAGGGCCACTATGTAGCTGCTGGGAGGTATCAACTCAGAGATGGGGCACAATCCTTCCCGCATCGTCCCGTGCTGCAGGCCCTGCAGACTCTCAGTGTGACATGAAACTCTTTAAGGACAGATCAATCATGGACTGTTTAGTATTCGTGAGTTAGCTCTTCTTTGGGCCAAAAGCTGGGACAACTTGGCTCCAGGTGAAGGTTTACGAGCAGCTTACAGAATACTAAGTTGGCTACCACTGCTTGGGTCACAGTTTCAACTACCCGGGGTTCCCATCAGCATCTTAGAAACTGCAAGGACAAGAAATTTCAAAGACTGTCCCAAGAGTGATGCCCGGACCTGCTCAGTTTTCTTTATTTTGGGCCGGGCAACCTGGCTTGATCCTTTTCTCATGGGCCGTGTGCAGGGGTAAATTCTAAAGGCACTCGTTCCCTAGGGCCCGACAGGAAAAGTGACTGCTAGGGAACTTCGGTCTCCTTCCTCTCCCTCCGGGGGCCTCCCCTTTCCCTACTTGCTCTTATTCCTCAAATGTCTTGCCAGGGTCTCCTGTGGCTCTGGCAGTCACATCGCCTGTGTTAAAACAAGGTGCTTTAATAGATCCCGGTTTCTATGGCTACTTTACTACCTGGCACGGGACGCCTGACATCAACTGCTGTGTGAATGCCTTAATCATGGATCTGTGAAAAGCCTAGAAGCCTCTGCTGCCAGAGGCAGAGATCCATGGATAGCCACGGAATGGCAAGGATGTCCTAGACAAGCTCCTGGCAGACAGGGACCCTGACAGGGGGTGGGTGGCTGAGCCAAGTGCCCACTGCAGCAGCAGCCGGGCTACCTTTGGCCCAGGCCACACAGACAGGCCACTAAGACTGTCACCTCGGAGGAGCTGAAGTGTGATACAGTCATACAGTTCAAACACACGGAGGAGGACGGGACGACCACCCTACCTTGGCTTCCTTCGCATTTCAACCCTCCTCCCTGGCCTTGGCTAGAAGGCATACTCAAAAACTTGGGGAGAGCTATTACTCCCCTTAAATGCACGTACTATTTTTTAACAAAGGTTATAAACTACCCGAGGTCTCATCTTTAAAATTAATACTAAAGACATGGGGGAAGTTCTAAGGAGATGGGTCTTCCTACCTGTATTTATTGGACTAGCCTATATTTAACCTTCCGCCACTTCTCTATGAATGCCTGTTGCCTGTTGACCTTTGGGAAAAGTGAAACTGTTGACTTTTCACAACAGTTCTGTCTGTCACTTGCTTTCGTTTTATACTTTTGTCCTGGGCTGAGGTCTGACTGGACAAGTGAGTTTAATTAGAAACTTCAAGACGCAGTGTTCATAGCGAAAATGCTGCCCCTGCTTCCTAGGGCTACAGGGATTACTAGATCTCAGAGGATGCTTAATGACTATGACGTCATTTGCTACTTCTTACCAGAAAGAAAGAAAAAGCTTGACAGTGGATTTTTTCATATTCAGGACAAAACCAGAATCTGATCTTAAAGATAAAACCAGTCCCCAAACCTGGCACCGTCTGAGAACTGCGGCTTCTCATTCTCATCACCTATTGTAGCTCCCATCACGACAACAAAAATAAGTGTGCATTTTAAAAAGCACAACTTTATTACTGAAGGGGAACAAACTGAATGGCATGCGCTGACAAAATGCCACATTATTTGCTAATCCTAATATGTTATTCTTCCTTAAGATTTGCTTTTCTCAGCACCAATTCAATTATAGATGCTACAAATCCTTCTGACATTTAATTCCCTCTTGTCAGAGAGTAGTAAATGTATACAGTACATGCACAGCTTTCCCATTAAGATGTTAATACATATTGGAGCACACCGGCCTCCATGCAGCATAACCTTTCTTTTCTGTCTTCTGAGAGAGTGGAAGGGAAGGAATAAATGTAAGGCAAGAAAATCATGAAGGTTCTCATACAGCATCCCAGACATCTAAGACTATCCCTCGGCTGCATCTCATTCTAGCAGTGTAGCTCCAGCTATGCTAACGTTTCAAAAGAACTATGTTAAGCTCCTTAAAGAAAAACTGCAGTCATCATCATCACCATCATCCTGCTGCCCAGAGCTCTGTAGGCATTCACTGACATCAGAAGTACTGCTCACGGGCTCTGGTTGTACAATGATCAGGACCCGTGCTCTTAGGCAGTTTCTGTCTATTTTTTCCTCCAGAAAGAGGCCCGAACAGCAGATGCCAGAAGAGGGAGGAGCTCACCTCCTGTGTGGCCTGCTGAAAAGTGCACTGGACTTGCCCACAGCCTTCTAGCCCAGGCCAGAAGCTGGGCTCCGCTGCTTTTCTGTGTGACTGCAGGCAGGTCAATGAGCCACTCTCAGCCACTGAGCAGAGACATACAATTCAGAGGACTGTTTTGAGGAGCCAGTGTGTTGCTGAATATGAAGGGGCCTCTCTGGGCTGGGGCTTGGCATGTCATAGCCACTCAACAGGTGTCTGTCAAATTGAAATCCACTGTCATAAAACCCAAGGTGGGCTTTATTCCAGTCCTAATCACTGATTCCAGGCAAATACTTATAGCACTTTGGAGTAAGGGTTGTACTGCACACTCAGTGCTGTTCTCAGAGGCTAAGATGCCCCAGAGACATTAGCTGAGGTGAAATCACAAGCCCCTTCTTTTCATTTATGCAGAACGGCACACAGTGTGACTGGCGGTCCGGGGTGGTGGTCAAGGCTGTGGGCCTGCCGAAGGCCACCCCATCCAAGTCGTAACTCAGGTGTACCATTTAAGCATCAGGATATTAAGCTCTTGGTGTCAGCTAAGCATGAGAACAAGATTTTTTTTTTTTTTTTCAAATGCTGATTTCTCTCCCTTCTCAAGTGACTTGATTTTTTAAATTTAACCAACAGTGGAAATGACTTGATGCAACAGGATGCAAATGCTCGTAAGTCATTAAGCATCACCAGAGAGACCACAAGGCACACTCCTGAGTCCTCTCTACTCATCTAATGATGAGGGCTTAGAAGTGTGCTTGCCCTTTCCATTTTAAGCAACAGGAAGGCACTGACAATGAGACTGGAGTTTCCCTTAAAGGAGCAGACATCTGATAAAGAGGGCAGACTTGTGAAGTATTTCCAAACATACATTTCCCACTCGAATCTCTCTCTGGAGAAAGATGCGTCAGTGGACCTCAGGCATTTGGGGGTGTGAGGATGGATTAATGAATATGGTGAAGTCACCCCAAAGCAGTGTCCAACCTGTAGAACTGGAATTCACATTTGGTGTTGGAGCCCGCCAACTTATCAATTTGGAAGGAAAAGTTCTTATTTGATGGTCTCCTTCCTCCCCATGGGGGAAACAATAGCATGTTGGATTATGGGAAGATCAGCAACATCATGAAATTCAAAATCATGTTGTGGTAAAGTCATGACCGAGCTGGCACGGACCCAGTATGATTTGCCAGTCTACTGCCTTGTATTAAATGGAATTTTTAAAAAGGGAATCTACATGTTTTAATCCTCTGCAAACCAACACCTTCCCACGGCATTTAGGACCAGCTCAGAGGGCAATCCATCCCACAATTTAGGAGATCAATGGGATAATGGTACTGAAAGCAACTTAGCAGAGTTCAAGGTCACCACTGGATGGAAAAGAGCTTGATTCAATGCTGGAAGAGATCTTTCCTGGTTGTCAGCAATATGCCTGATGGGCTCTGGAGAAACCAACTTCCCCTGCCTCTTTCTTTCCAAGCACAGACTGAATCAAAAAGGGCCCAAGAGGAAAGGATGCTCAAGATCCCAGAACAAAGGGAAGTGTGGATTTCACAGGGGAAGGATAGTCACTTTTTAAACCAAAGTCTCTGTATCCTAAAAAGGCAGGAAATCTATGTTTAAATTCTGATTCTGTCTCTTGAGTAAATCATTTAACCTCAGGAGTCCCAGCGTCTTCATTTGTAAACAGCCCTTCCTCAATGATCTCACAGGATTTTCGGGACGAGCCTCCCACGCTGGCTTAGGCTCGTCTCTTGGTCTTCCTGTCCCACTGGCCTCCCCTGGTGCGCACTGGTGCCCTCCACCTCTTCCCAGGAAAGTTATTTGCTTTCATTTTACCCAGGGGTATTTTTCTCACAGGAGTCTGACACTTCATTGTGCTTTGAGCCTGTCTCCCGGACAAGAGCGTAGCTGTGTAAGGGCAGGGTCCTGGCGTGTGAAATCCGGGGCAGCTCCAGCCCCTGGTTGGTTTTGTTCACTGCTGCATCCATGGTGCCCAAACCAGGGCCTAGCACATAGGAGCTCAAACAACTGGTGAACGAATGTGGCTCACTGGGACTACGTGTGTGCATGAGCTCTCTAAGTGCTCAAGCACTATACAAATACAAGCTAAAGAAATTTGAAATTGAAATTTAGGGGCCATATCTTAAATTTGTCTACATAGTCCAGCTGGGTTTTGATGTTTTCCTTTATCATCATCATTATTACTAGTCTAACAACGACAACAAAACATGCAATTGCCTGTTTGCCAAATCTAGGCCATACTTTATGTGGGAGCCAGTAAGGAAAGAGTCCCCCCAAATACTAGGTCTACTGACCGTTCCTTACACATATTTTAAGCAAGTTAAGTCAGACTTTGAGGACACCCACCAGACAGATGGCCATATATTCCACCCCAGAACTGACAATCTGGATCTGAAGGCCTTTCAGGGCTTCCATTAAATGAAGTGTTAGTTGCTCAGTTGTGTCCAACTCCTTGCAACCCCATGGACTGTAGCCTGCCAGGCTCTTCTGTCCATGGAGTTCTCCCGGCAAGAATATTGGAGTGGGTTGCCATTTCCTTCTCCAGGGAAATGTCCCGACCCAGGGATCGAACCCAGGTTTCCTGCACTGCAGGTGGATTCTTTCCGTCTGAGTCACCAGGGAAGCTCCATTAACTAAACCGAGACCATAGTTAAGCCCGTGTTTTCTCTGTAATCCATTTAAGGGACTAGAGCTAGCTCACCTAGATCCTTCCTTAACAACTAACATGAATTATGAAAGCCACTTAGAATTTGCCTTCTATCCCCACTTTCCTATGGATTCTGAGGGAGACGTTTTTTCTTCCAGATCACTTTCTTGTATCAGGGCCGGAACTGAAAACATGTCTTTGGGAAGCATGAGTGCTCTGAAATTTCTTGTTGGTGCCTTTGCTTCAAAAGCAGAAGCCTGATGGATTGCTCTGATTGTGCTGAGGGGCTATTCTCTGGCACGCTGTATATTTACCACCGTACTCCACTAAACAGTCCCCAAAGGCCCTTCCATCGCTGAAGGGAGCAAGGCAGTTGGAGACATTTTTTAAAAAGTTTTAAACTAAAATAGAAGGATAAATAGGCTTGAAGCCATTCTATTCCACATGGGTGGCAATAACCACCAGCTGTCACAGGGAAACAGCAGATGTAATTGATAAAACAATTGAAAACTCCTGTGGATCCATCATCAATAAAGTTAACACCCAAAAAGTCAATGAAAGGGTTCAAAGTAGAACTGGAGAAGCTCCCCAGGCCCACCAATAATTAAATCACTGAACTACACACAAGCATAATTTTTTAATGCAGATTAAAGAGGAGGATCAGCTGGGCAACTTGCTTTGCTGGGTGAGGCTGGGGCACCATATGGTGCTTATGAAATTGTCATTAGCTGAGGTGGCAGTGGTGAATGGGGGAGGAGGGGAACAGGGGGCGAGTAGAAGACACACCAGCATTATTTTGAAGGAAAAAGCAGGATGTAACATTTATCCATAACAAGGAAAGAATGAAATTTCTACCCAGATGGAGCAGGGAATGGATGGTAATATTATTCATTACCACAGTTTAGCATTAAATGTGCAACACCGCCTCTAATTTATTGATGGACTGTTTAAGACGGGTGTTAACCTGTTTGTCTTGTCTTATAATTGAATTCAGTCTCCAGGCTACAGAAATTTGAGAAGTTCATCCTTTCTCAATCAATATGCTCCCCTTCAGTGACCCATTTCAAGACAGCTTCATAAAAAATAATGTATTTTGTTTTAATAAATTTAAACACTATGACAGCTGCTCAATTTTTATTGGGTGTTTTTTTTTTTTTTTTCCCTTCAGACGTCTCTTTGCTGCCGAGTGAAGCCATGCTCACAATCAATAGTAATTGATTAATCAGCAGCCCCTTTGAACAAAGGTGCTAATCAGTTTTTGATTAGTTCATCAAACCAGATGCAAAGGCAGCCCAGCCCCTGCCTGATGGATCATCAGGGTTCTACTTGACTTATGGCTTCCGTGCAATGTGTGGCTGCAGTGTTCCTGGATAGGGAGGGGGGAACAACGTAATTATTAATTTAACCGAATTATTATGAACACAAACAGTTGTTGGTTTATTGCTCCCGACTCAGGGGTGATTGATAGAGCTGCGGCAAGGCTGCATCTGACTTGGTGCAGAGCTGAGAGACCCAGAGTAGTCTTTAATTGATGATGCTGGAGGAAGGGGTAATGGCTGCTTTAGTCCCATTTTCCTAAGGAGGAGAAAAATGACTTCTGCGTATCTGAGTGATCCTTGTCTGGCTGATATTCCAAGAGGGATCAGGGCCAAGGAGAACTCAGTTCCTTCTTAGGATCCTTGAGATGATCCAATTGCCACTGTGTCATAGGGCTGTTTTATTTAGGGTCAGGGTCAGAAATGAGTGGACTACTTACACTCAGCACGATATTCTAAGCAGGGAGAGGACTCATCTACTCTCACTTCAAAAAAAAGATCAGGCTAACGTTTTTGCAACTTCTCTAAATCCATCACAAATGGGAGGCAAAAATAAAACACTGCTTTGATGGCCAGCTATCTTTTTAATCTTCTATTTATTTATCTAAATTCCTTGGGATTTGGAATTCATTTATTCATCCAACAAGCATCAGTTGAGACCTTACAACACAACAGGTGTACAGCAGTGAACGAAACCAATATGGCCTCCTGGAGCTTCCACTCTGCAGGAAAATCCAACAGTTCAAGTTCAAACTGGGACACGCTACATAGCAGAAAAATAAAGGCATCCTTGAGGCTTGACAGCACAGAGGAAGCAATATATCCATTGACTGTGAAAGACAGTGGTACTATTTCATTCTCTCACTGGATAAGTAAGACCTGTAGTTAAAGACCTCAACAACCAACTATTCAAGGGAGCTGCAGTGAAATCTCTCCAAGAAGGGCAACATGGAATCCTTGTTTCCAAATGGCTAGAGTCAGCATCTATGGTCCTATGCCTTGGTTTCTCCTAATGAGGAAGGGCCCTTCCTTACTGACTTATTAAGAAGCAACTGATCAAAATGTTTCAGAAGCTATAGCTGGTTGGCAGTGAAGTACCAGGATATCATGGGAGATCATATAATTGTTTAGCTCTGACCATTTTAAATCTCCTTCCCCTCCTTTTTAGGATATGCTTCTTCTTCTGGATTAGTAACACCTAAATCCTAGAATCAAGCATGAAACCTACTTTTGCAAGAGCTCAGTGTGCTGTGAAAAAAGGTCTGAGGTGGATAATTAGTTTACATCATGGTGTGTGACAAAACAATTACCCCCCTCCCTTCCTCTCTTCCCCTCCCTGCCCCCTCCTAAGATTAACTATGACCTGGCTTTTCTAGTATATTCCATAGAAGGGGATGATCAATATGATCTTTTTTTTTTTTTTTAAATAAAGATCTTGTCTCATAATCCAACATCCTTAAAAAGCTTTGAAATGCAACAAATTTTCATGAACCATTATACACTTAGAACATAAAAATTATTTTAAGCCACTGAACAGAGTGGCTTTGGCGCAATCCCAAAGATGATTTGACCTCTACTGCTTTACAGAGTCAGCCCCAATCTGAAATATACATGCAATATACAATCAGAGAAATACACAGGGAAGAGAGGTGGGTGGGGAGGAAGAAAGTGTTAATAAAAATCTGTTCTTTCTTTAGTCTCAAAACCCACAGTTTTGAATTAACTGCTCAGTGATCCAAATGGCTATGTTGTGGAAGTGGACGGAGGGCCCACAGGTTGGACACTGCAAAGCCTTTTACCTAATAACTAGCCCTTACCTGAGAGGTCCTCACTGTCCAGTTCTTCTGCGGAATTGGGCAACTGAGTAAGGCCTTACAAGTAAAAACAAATCGTTTTTCTTTTCATTCCTCAAGGGACATAAACAAAACACTTAAAAACTGAGGATGAATTTCTTAAAAATTAAAAAAAAAAAAAACATGAGCCAAATCTCTTGCCATCTCTCTCTCTTTTTTGGAGAGCTTAAATGTATTAATCCATAAGTACATTTCTCCAATCATTTCATCTTGTTATGGATACGCAATCGAGGCAGAAAGATTCCTCAGTCTCCACTTTCAAAGCACATGAAACATGAAGGTGAATGTTTCAAATCACTCATTCATAACAGCATGCAGAAAGAAAAAAAATAAAGCCTGATTGTTCGCTGTCGATGCTCTGATAGAGCTCTTAAATACAAATATATTTAGATGTTACATACTGATGTATGTAAGTTTTAGTTCACATTTTACTATAAATTGAAATTCCTGGCCAAGACTGACACACACAGTTCATTATCAGTTGATGATGATCTTGGATCATTTATTTCAAAATGGTACGGCATCTGCTAACTGCAGATTGCAGGTTATGTTTTCATCAGAAAATCTGATTTGCAAAATATTTTTCAAAAAGAGATTTAAAAAACCAGTGGTATTCCTGAAAAAAAAAAAAAGAAAGAAAGAAACCCTCAAAGCTGAAAAAGCAGTTAGGTCAGGAGATAATCAACTGGAGCCTGAAATGCCTGTATCTGAGTTAGCACCAGTGCTGGCCAGCTGGGACGGCTCTCAGCTAGCTGTGTTTGGAAGGGAAAGAGGTGAAGGTGGAAAGAGATAAACCACAGGGGGCTTAGCGAGTAGACGGCCTCCCTTTCCTCTTGCTGTATTTGCAGGCTACTCCCTTTAATGAAGTTAAAAGCACCACAAAATATTAGGTAATCAAGGGGGCCTTTACTTGTTTCTCCCTGTTTAGCTGAAAGTCATGTCTGGTTTGAGCAGACCTGCTCCAGGTTCCCTCGTCTGCACAGTAATTGGCTAATATTTCTCCGATGAGATTTGTCACTTTTGAAGATACCTGTGGACCTGTTAAACTGGAATGAGGGGTGTGCTTTTTTTTTTTTTTTTTCCACCTTTCTCTTCTCTTATGGTCAAGCACAAAATATACTCAGTAAGTATTTGCTGAATTAATGATTTGGGAGTAATGCTCAGTGAACTGCCAGCAAGAGCATAATAGCAACTAAAACATATGCTCTGGAAATAAGCAATGTCAAACTGATCACATGATTCAAAAGGTCCCAAATCAACAGAAACACTTATGTAGAAATGGACAGTAAAAGCTTGGATTTTGTAAGTTGTTTTATAAAGAAACCAAATGAATATTGATAGCTCAGTCATGTACGACTCTTTGCAACCCCATGAACTATATAGTCCATGCAATTCTCCAGGCCAGAATACTGGAGTGGGTAGCTGTTCCCTTCTCCAGGGGATCTTCCCAATTCAGGGATCGAACCAGGGTCTACTGCATGCAGGCAGATTCTTTACCAACTGAGCCACAAGGGAAGCCCAAGAATACTGGAGTGGGTAGCCTATCCCTTCTCCAGCAGATCTTCCAGACCCAGGAATCAAACCAGGGTCTACTGTATGCAGGCGGATCCTTCACCAACTGAGCTATCAGGAAAGCCCCTTTATAAAGAAGCCAAATGAATATTGATAGTTAGGTTGGTGCTGTGAAAGAGTCATATGAGCTCTTGAAGAATTTCTATCATGACCCTTGGGTGCCAATATTCAAGGACATGTGCCAATTAAACATGGGAGGATTCAAAATTCATGGATGTTCCCAAACTACGGATTTAGGCAACCATGGGAAAGCAATGAGTAATGCAATAAATTACAGAGGCAACTGAGTAGGGATGTTATGCACTGGTTCTGAAATCTGATTGGTTGAAAGTGTTCCCATTTCTAATTGGCTTTATTCATTGTATAAAGACTGATGAACACAATTATTTGAATAATTGTTATAAATGGGCAACATAAAGAACTTCTTTGTAGTTAATTATGAATTTGCAGTTCTCAGGAGGCTAATCCCTCACTTTTACGTGGCCCAATGAATATCAAAGCATTCTACATACGTGCTTGGCACCCACTGAACCATATTAAACGAGGATGTTTCAAGTAGGCAGCTTTACTGCTGAAGGCTTGTTTCCCTGGGGAGGGCATTAGAAAGCTAATTTTACAAAATAAAGACAAATATGTTTATGAAATATCATTGATATGCAAAGTTTCCCATTAAAAAGTGACAGACAGTTTATACACACCTCATTAAAGATGAAACTGTCATTTTTAATGGCATAAACTTTAAAATATACCAAATCATCTGGAATCTACTGCTCATATTACATCTGAAAGTGGGAAGCCATTTAGGTTACTGGTGTTAAATTTATTTTTGCACAACTATTGCTCATTTTATGAAACTATAGTGCTCCTCCATAGCTGGCTAATTTCAGAATAAATATAATTAGGAAGAGTTTACTGAAGCACTGAATGTACAAGTAAAGACAAGCAAAATTTACCTCCTAAAATTGCTTTGGCTTAGGTAGTTTTCTTTCATGATAAAAATTATACAGCTCTCATTTTCTCAAAGAAAAAGACAAAGATGCATTTTATGAGGCAGAGAATAGTCTTCAAAAGGAAACTCCGCCATTTAACAATAAGTGGGAAATTACTTCTGAGTTTTGCTCTTATTACTTGTTGAAGCCTTTCCTCGTCACTTCAATTAAAATGTATTCTACACATTTCTCTAAACTTCGTTAAACAAATGAAAGTTTACTTTTGGTCCACATGGAATTTTCTTTTGAGCAATTAATAGAGTCCTGAGGTGCAAACATGATGATTTAATACATGAGAATCATCTCTTCCACAGACAGGAATCTCACTACTTCGTGATGTGATTATGGGCTGCCTATCCCATGCTTTTCTGCAGACAGTGCTTCTGCTGTTGGGATAGCTACTCCTCCTTTCCAGCAGAAATCACTGGATTCTAAAAATGGTATTAATGGCATGGCAATTTTGAACCAGGTTAAGGAAAACTTCAAAAGTTAGAAACAGCAAGAAATCCTACAGATATTTAAATAAATTCAAGGTCAAGTAAAATCTGAATGTTTGGGGTTGAGTTCATCAGGGTTTCCCCCCTTTTCCTGAAACTTCCAAAACAGAATGATCAAATAAAACCTCTAGGAAACAAACAACTTCCCACTGGCCCTAGTATTATTCCCATTATGAAAAAGTAGGCGATGGTCTCTCTCTTACCTAAGCAGCACACATCTGATCACTTGGCCATATTATGGAATCTGTTACTTCCATCACCAGCCATTAAGAGTTCAGACGCCCCCGGTTGTTTTATTCTAAAAGCTCAGTCAGTCATCCTGTTCTTCCTGCTTTGTCAGCTTTTCTGGAGAGTTTTTCCCTTCATCCCATTAGCAGAAATTTGGTTCACGCCGTTAAACAGTAGCATATTGTTTGCAAACTGCATAGCAAGGCTGAAACACAATCTTCAGGTCCTGCAGCCATTCGTAAACCTCTTTAGCTTGGTTCTTGAGTAGAACACACATGTCTGCAGAGTCCCTTGACTGAATGACAGCCTTCGAATGCCATTGTTGTGCACTCAAACAGAGAGATGTGCAGAGGGGTGCATACACGGGTGGCGGACATAGAGGTTGTAATAATGCGCACTGCTGGCTATTGCTCCTTAAAAATGGGCTTCAGAATTTCCCCACAATTGAACAGAAAGATAAGAAATTTCATGTGATTTTAGACTTCTATCACAGCTTGCACTACTTATAAAATAAGTCAGAGAAAGAGAGATTTGTGGGATAGTTACCTAAGGGCAGTGGTCTAGGAGAAGAGCATGGATCTAGCTCAGGGCAAACGTTTTGGAACCAAAACTGAAAATGAAAAATTATGTCAGAGAGGTTCCCAGTGTGAGTCTTGCTACACTTGCAAACTGAATTGAAAACTAGTTACCTCATTTGGGGTTATAAATCATGAGACCATCAGCCTCTAATGTATTAAGAGGTGGAAAGCAAAAGGACAGGTAGCCTTGAAAAAAAAACAAACAAAAAAACAGCAGGGGGGTGGGCGTAGAGAGAGAAAGAGAAAGACAGAGAGAGAACCCCAAACCCGGAGGAAGCCAGCTGACTGCAGTGCAGCAAAAGCACAAGCACTATTCCAGACCGTGGGCATGCTGTCACCCGAAACCTCACAAGAGGGAGGCGGGTGGGGGGAGAGAGGGGCTCACAGGGCGCACACAGAACAAGGCACAAGACACTTACGGAGAAGCGCCCACATGGGGACAGACAGACAAAAACCACCACACACACCCACACGGCAAGAGCCATAGGAACGATGATACCATCCGTGCTTACGTCACTCATGCATTTCTGCCATCAATTTCAGACCATATGGTACCAGGATTTGGCAGAGTGGTTTTTTTTTTTTTTTTGGCATTGCTGAACATGCACACACGACACAGGATTCTTCCTGTCCAGGCCTTAAGGATGAGCTCCAAAAACACAAATGCTCAAGATCCTTCTTCAAAGAAGATCCCTTCAGTCACCCTAGGCTAGGAACCCCATTCTTACACTCACATTTATCTTTACTATCAATTAGATCCTTAAAGAAACACTGTGGCTGATTGTTGTTTGGTTTCTTTTTGGAGAAAATCCATTTGCTTTTGAATCATGCCCATGCACTTCTAACCTTCCAATACATGCTTATTTCAATCAGATATTGGTAAGAACAAAAGGTCAACATACATCAACAACTGATATACTTCATACGTACTCTAGCAACACAAGCTTGAATAAAACATTTTAATGAGTCTTCAAAGGGAAAGCATTTTGTAAAAAAAATTTTGTTTCCTTTTTAGAAAGGAGAAATATGGAAGGAAATCCACTATGAAAACTTTAGGACCAGTACAATGGTCACAACTGGCTGATCTAGTATGTCTTGTCATTTAAGTTGCCAAGTTATCAAACCACATTTTTCTAGGCCCAGATCCCCAATACGAACACCTCAAGATAAGTCTTGAGTGAATCTTAGTCACATGGGTTTACCGATAAATCACTTCAATAAAATCATTTCTACATCCTCATCTCCTTGGAAATCTGGTCCCTTGCTTTGTAACTTCCATCCCATTCTATTACCTTTTCTATCCTGGCAACTGACCTGGGAGACTTTTTTCCCCACTGTCAAGTCAAATTCTAGATATTACTTTGGTTTTCATTTAAACTTTTTGCTGTGGGCTGGAGAGTATGCTGTTTAAAAGTGGTAGGATCCTTTTGTGAGGATGCTATGAGGGTTTTAGATAAGTTGGGGCATGTATTTATAAATGCATTTTATAGGAATCAACCTGGATTTTCAAGTCTCTCCTCTTGCTGTTAAGGAATCATATATGTACATATATATAGATATATATACACATATATTCTTCTTATTTCCTTTTTTTCTCCCCGAATTTCTTGGCTCAAGGTATACTTCTCAGGGACTGCTGGTCAACAGCATCCTACCTGAGATATTGCTGGCTTGAACACTATCCTTGAACTAGTAAGAAAGTGCTTGCTTCTCATGGTACACAGGCATCTCTTGTTTCCTGTCACAGAAATGTGAGTTCTATTCCAAGTGTCTCTTTATTATACCCTCCAAAGAGATCAGCTTCACTTTCTCTTTCTCCATAGAGAAATATATGATCATATGGAGAAAGAAAAAGTGAAGGTGATCTTTTTTTGATCATATTAGTATCCTAAAATCAGGACTGGCCCCAAAGTTAATTTCTCATTTTTCAGGTCAAGGGACATATTTTTTACCTTGATTATCCCACCCAACTCCAAGACCTAAAACTATTAGAGTCATATAAGTACACAAATTTTATTAAAGGGACCTAGAAAGCAGAACTCTAGAGTCTTAGGAGATAAATGATCAATATTTCTTCAAAAGAACTCACAGAATTCAGGAATCTCATTGTTACATTTGACCCTGGAGTTAATTATTGAAAGCTCAGAACTTAAAGCATCCTAAAAAGAATAGAATAAAATCTCCTGAACTACATTAAAATAGCCTTAAAGCTCTGAGAATAATCGATACAAGTCAGGAAGTGCTCAATTAATGATGAAACCTACAAATAACCAAGCTTAATGGAGTGAGATGCCTAAGATGTTAGCAGGCACTATGGGGCATTACCTTGGAAAGTGGAAGTTTTATACCTAATTGATTTCTCATGATTCTCGGTGTTTCTGGCCCTTTAACTGATTTTATGAACTTTTCCCTTTATGCCAATAACAGAAAAGGGTGGGGAGAGGTGGATTAGGGCCTGAAGGGGTATTACCCCATACCTACCTTTGTTCTGCTTTCTTAGAATTTCTCATCAGAAGGTCCAGGTATGGAGGTGGTCTGCCAAGTATCAAGGCCTGACCTTCAAGGCCAGCTTACATAGATTTTGCCAGAGATTTCTAACTGGTAAGGTCTAAATGTAGGTCTATTTAAGAAGGTCAGCCGTGCTTGGAAGAGTTGTTTCTCTAAAAGTTGAATGAACAGCATAGGCTTGGCTGATCACTTTTTGTCATTTAAATGATGGATTTCAACTCTGCCACAGTGTGCAAAGTGATTTAAGTAGGCCCTTTACCAAATAATTCCCCTGGATTCAGTTATTAAAATTCAGCCTACTTTTAACTAACATATCTTTCTCCAAAGCACAATATCAGCAGGGTGAGATTTGAGCTAAGTAATAAAGTAATATACAGATGAAACATGATCCTCATTTTCGAATGGGAGAGACATAGAAAAGTGAACAGACAGCTTCCAACCTAGGAAGTCAGAGGAGAAATTGGGAAAAGGATTCCCTGATACCTGCTTCTGAGCTTTACTTCCTCGATTTTTATCCACTTTTGGCTGAAATCATGATGAGTTTGTCCTTTTAGTATTTTGTCTACAAGACATCCCCCCACAAATGATCTTTTTCAAGTCTCAGTTAATGCTGTTGAAATGTATGTATGGTATCCTTCTTAGTCTGGAGATGTTTTCTGCCAAATGTATCAACTTATATGTACACATGGAGATTAAGCGCAAGTGGTCATGGAGGTAAATACAATTGGGAGTATAATTAAAGAACAAATGTCTTCCTCATTCCTATGTCATGCACTGAAACAGGACTCTTTTGCCCTGATCTGTCCTACAAATGACTCCTCTTCAAGATGTACCTGGGACTCTAGCCTATAAATGAAGAAAGCAACTGGGCCTTTAATTCAGATGCTGTGATTTTAAGGCAAATATTAGTTCTTTTTTTGGACTCCCTTATGTTTCAGCGTCTGGTGGCATTGTAGAAATAAGGGCTACATGCAGCTAAAACTTCCTTTAGCCCAGCTAGCCGGTGCAGAGGCAGCCTCATCTCAGACTGCAACCATTGGCCACTGAACTTTCAACAGAAATGACAAGACTCGACATCCTTTCAAGCCTCACAAATTAGAGTACATTTATGAGATCAGTCTACTTGGAACACAGTTTCCCTTGAAGACTACATTGCTCTTGTTCCCAGGCTTGCCTTGCCGCTCAGCAGTGCTGAGAAAGTAGGTAAACAGTAATGTGGTACCAACCGTGAACTGCTGGTTCTGTCGTCGCCGTGGTGTCTACAGACGGGAACAGAGGATTGGAGGAAGGGAAGAAACAGGAGGAACGGCATGCAAAAAAAGGGAAAATGGAAAAAAATGGAACAGATAATATATGAGCAAGCTTTCAAAGAACATCGCGTGACAAGCAATAATAAATGAAAAGCCAAAAGCATTTGAAGTGAGTTGCACTGTTTTAAGACATGCCTTCAGCTCAAAGCTGCGAGCCAGTGAGGATAACAGTAAATTCTTTGGTTTTGGGGGCTTGCCAGGACACATCTATTTGCTAGTCAAGAGTCAAGGGAACATGCAAAGTGATGAGAAACACCAGTGCAAACTCAGTGACTGGTAGATGGCTCTGAACGCATCAAGGCTCAGGACTGCGACACAAACGCTCAGTTGAGAGGCTGGCTGAACAACAGATTCATACATTCAAACGTTGCCTTTGTTTTAACCCAACCCACCCGGGCACTTGGGCTTTATGACTCCCAGTCAGGCGTTACTGAGTCAATTGCATGTTTAGGATCCTTTTACGGCTCATAGGCAGATGCCTGCAGATGAATAGGGGTTCAAGTTTTTCATCCAGTGTGTTATTTCAGCAGAGTTCAGCTGGAAAGTTCAGTTAACTTGGAGGCCATGGGGATGAACATGTTAAAGGTTTTTGGACTGGTCTTTATACACACACACACACACACACACACACACACACTCACCACTCACCCATCCTTCACTCTGCAGATCTTACTGTGTTACACTCTTAAGAGCAGAAGTCTGGCATGGAAACAACCAGGTCCACGTAATTTGTGAAACGCCACTTCTCATCATGTGACATTCCCAAAGTGAAAGCATCCAGTCATCCAGACCCATGATCCAGAAGCACTTTCACTGCTGTGAGCTGCCAGGAGTCCTGCCTCCAGGGTGAATTAGAAGATGGCACATGATGCTTTTTCACTGCCAGATGCACTTGCTGTGGGAGAGACCGTGGTTTGTCTCTTTCTTCTTCTATTTCTAATGCTGTTCAAGCTTTCTCCTTCAAAACCTTTCAGGCTTCAAAATCAGGCCTGCTGTATTGGCTCCTCTTCATGGAAAATTCCCCAAGGGGCTCCAGAAATTTCCTTTCTCATTTTGGCTACAGGGGAAGTGGGATAAATATCTAACAAAATGCATGGTGACATTCTTTTTCCAAAGTCATTTTAACACCACTCTTCTAGCCAACTTCATTCCACCGTCAACCCGTCTGCCCGGGTTTTAACATTCAGTTCCACCTCTCAAGGGGTCTCCCTCCATGGTTCCCTTCTGGCCAGACCAGTGGTGACACCCACACACAGGCTGGTCATGTCGAGGGGAAGTGGGATTTGGGGTTAACACTGTTGAGTAGTTATCTGTACTTTTTTTTTTTTTTAAACCATGCAGCTGCTAATTATTTTCATGAGTTTAAGAGACTCCAAAAGACTTTCGGACTTGACACAGGCAATGTTTAAATGCACCATAATGCCAAATATGACTTTGTTTTTGGTCCAAGGAGCCTGGTGCTTCTGATTTATAAATATGACACATGAATTCACACTGGTGTTTCCCTTCATTGGCATGCCCTCCTCAGAATCCTAAACCATCAAAAAATTAGAGCCCTTCTAAGGAGCCAGAATTAACTACAAGTCTGAGAGGCCATTGCAGCTTAATATAACTTATAGCTGAGTTTCTGAAGAACAGATGAAGGAAAGAAAAACATAAACCACATCAGAACGCAATACTTACTGACAAGTCTGTATGCATAAAATAGCAGTTAAAAAACAATACCGAAAATCGCACAGTTGAAACATCTCTACATCAGATGCTCATGACACATCTCCTTACTTGAAACATCCAAATCAATGTTAGTTTATGGTGCTTTTAAAGGAGGGGCAAAATCAAATGCACATTTGCATAGAAACACTTAAATGCAAGTTTACACATTTTATGGCTAGACACTGGTTCTTTTCCAAAATTTTTTTTTTAAAAGCAATAAACATTTTGGTTCATTATTTTTGTAGCACCATTCTAATATGCTTTATTTTCACCAGTTAAATCATTAATATAAAATGAAAGAAAGGGATTGGGGTAAAACCTAAGGGTCCTCAAAACTGATGTCTTAGCATTAACAGATGACTTGTAGGAAGAGAGTTACTTGTCTTCCTACATCACAACATCATGTTGGCTTTATGACAAGATCAAATGAACAGAAGCTGGGTGTACACTACTCCGTGGCTACCAGAGGATAAACAAAAGAAGTTCACAGTGCAGCTTGCCTCCCTGTTCTGGGGATGCAAAATCCATCAATTGCACCCAACGGGGAAGAGAAAGGGAAGTTGAGAAGGAAAGCACACAGTTCTAAAACAGTTAAAAGCAAGCACATGTTCAAGTAAACAACACAGTTACTGCAGCTGGGAGTGGCAGAAACCAGGGATCAGCAACGGAGCAGAGACCGCAGCAGACACACAGGCTGGCTACAAAGTTGAGACCGAGATGGAGGGTATGCTGCGGGAGTTGCTGATTCCATTTCTCTAAGAGCATCTGGTGTGGTATCTGAACAGAGGCTATTTCAAGTAAAGAATGAAAAAAAAAAAAAAACCCTTTAGAAGTGACTTTGTGCTCTCCACAGGACAGCACTGTGACAGAATCTAATTCTCCTTCATAATTGCATTACGACTTCACGCAGAAACCACAGCCACCCTGGCTCTGAAGTGAGTGTGGCTCTGTGCAGTAGGATTTATTAAGGTATTGTAATCAGAAGGCTAGAGAGATGTGCTAGCCCACCCCTGTGAATCAACTTGTGGGGTCACTATATTGTTTTACAACATTCTAAGCGTACAGGCAAGACACAAACAGAAACTTTGCAGTAGAAGATAACATAGGCTGTAATTAACTTGAAAAATGAGAGTGCCTAATTGCCCTAACGGAGGCTTTCTTCAAACTTCATTCTGTGGCTGTCTTTAAAAAATAATCTTTGCACTAAGCCTAGGAGAAAAATAGGTCACAGAAAGTTGAGGTGGACTTAATGGTGGTATAGGGCTATGAAATTAAATAGGCCTTGTTGAGCTATTGTCTCTATTTTAATTTTAATTACAATAAGGGAGAAATTTATCGTACATTTATTTTATACGGTCAAGAAAAAACAATCCCACGTTCTTGCAAAGCCAGTAAGTGCGTATGGTCTTAATAGTCACTCCCTAGCTGTTTTATGAGTATAATTAAACAAGGTAACCAAGGGCAGGGCCTGCACTGCTGTTTGAAAGATGAACATTTCGCTAAATATCGACTTTCAGTCTCCCAGCCATACAAACAGTTTATGGAACTCTACCTTGAATAAATTAAACATCATCTATATTTCACGTGACAGTATATTTTCAAAATCAAAAGGCTCGGACGATATGTCAGATTAGAGACTCTAGCTGTTTAACCAAGAAGAAGAAGAAGAAAAAAATCCCCAAAACAAAACCCACCAAAAAATGTGTGTGAGGCAGCTGGACACTATTTAGTTGAAACAGTCATGTGTAAGCTCCACTGTGGCACATTCTAATCCTTTCATATGGATTCTCTCCAACTTAGAATTGTTCATTGAGTGTGACAGACTGGGGGTTTAAAACTAATCCATAAATTAGTCTGTGGTCTCAAACACAACGGGTGCCATAAATGAAAATGAAAATCCAAGAACAAAATTAAATTTACAACCTTAAATACTTTTTCTTCTCCAATTGCTCTGTGGTGCTCCTGCTTTACAATACCCAGAGTCACTGCAAGGCTGCCTTTTTTTAGGGGGCAGGGAGGGGTGGGTACAGGGTATGCATTAAAAAATGCACAGGGTAATAACCCAAAGAACCCAATCTGTTCGAAAGCAGAGCGTAATTGTAAAGAATTTAAATTCTGCCATTTTGATTGTCATAAGCTTAGATGAAAGCATGCTAAGCAGTCCAGACATATTTTAATACACTTTTCCCTTCGTTTATTTTCTTAACTAAAGTCAATAAGGAGCCAGTGGGTTTTCTTAATTGAATTCCCCTTCGGTTTGTGTTATGGAACTGCTTTAAATCTAGATGCCGGGGCAGGCGAGGAATTCCCCTGACAATTTTATTCTCACAGTTGTGCCGCACTAGCCAATACATATTATAGTTTTTTTTTTTCCCCTTTTCTTTCTTTTTGACATACTTGAAATCTATTGAAAGCAAACATACATGCTGAAAAATTAAACTTTTGAAATTTATTTTCTACCCATTTCCCAGTTAATTTTCTTCCCATCTATGTTAAGTTTTAATTAAATTCCCATTTCTCAGGGATGGGCGAAGCAGATAGGAATGAAGCTAACAGTCCCGAGTATGAGACTCATGAGAAACTCCCTTCCATCTTCACGTCGCCTCTCCTCTGAGGGGAGAGACTGACCCACAAGAAGCTCCCTTCCGTCTTCACGTCGCCTCTCCTTTGAGGGAAGAAACTGTGCACCAAGGATCTGCAAGAAGGGGACTGCTGCTACTGCTAAGTCACTTCAGTCGTGTCCACTCTGTGTGACCCCATAGACGGCAGCCCACCAGGCTCCCCTGTCCCTGGGATTCTCCAGGCAAGAACACCGGAGTGGGTTGCCATTTCCTTCTCCAATGCATGAAAGTGAAAAGAAAGAAGGGGACTAGGTTTGGTTTTTCCTTTGGTTAATTTCAAGTTTTGTTAAAAGCCTCTTCAGAATTGCTCACGAGTGCTGCTAGGCCCCTGAGACCTTTGCATCGGCAAACCAGATGTTCTGAAAACAAGAGGAATCTGTACTGTGGTTTCATTTAAGAAGAACAATTCCTCTCCCACATTGTATGTCAGTGCTGGGTGGGAGGAGTGGCAGAGGGGTGAGGCACGGTGACGGGAGAAGAGAGGGACATAGGAGGCTGAGGGTGGACAGTGGGGAGCAGCTCTAGAAGTAGCAGCTGATACTCGTCTCCGGGTAGATACTCCCAGGGCTGGGTCCTTCCTGCCAAGTCCTACATTTCCCAACACTAAGATAGTTCCAACTTTCTAATTCTAAGAAACCTGTATTTAAAGTGAGATGAATTTTTTTTTGCACTGTTGTGCATCAGTCTGCAGTATGAAAACATGTCAACTCCTTCTCTCTTGGATTCTTTTTCAACAAGGAACATAAGCGTATGGATGATGACAGAAATGATGATTAGAAGCATTAGAAAAATTCTCACTTCCTATCCCTCATCTCCTTTAAAAAAAAAAAAAAATGCAGAATCCGGTGCCCTTCACCACTAATTTCTTCCACTCTCTCGTAAGTCAATATGGGTCAAAACCAGTTGGCTATTGATGGTATCTGTAATAAGCTTATCAGCAGCAGTAAAATAAAAATGGGCACACTTGAGACAGTATGGAAAAAAAATGGTCAATGCACTTAGGGGGCAAAAACCTGAAAAGGGAGCTCATTACAAAGATGGCTCCCGAGTGTCTGCTAGTGCCCTAATAATATTCTTGTCACCAGACATACTGGCATATATATCAGTAACATTTGATAAGTATTCAGTAAATGATGAATGAAAAACAGTCTTAATGGAGTAGATACAAACTCAAGAAAAAAGGCAATATAGTAAACATTCTAGGATGAGAGATGAGTATCTCCTAGCAACAATGGTTTAGTACATACCCAGGATATAAACACACACAAGACATGCACACACGCTGAAGATAGATGCTTGAAGTAAAGTTAGGTCTTCATGCTTAATTTCCAAAATGCCATCCTTTCGTATCCACTTTCTATCCATTCCCTGATGGCACAGACCGAATTCTACTTCTGTGATGATCTCGTCAATCTTCTGCATCAGCCCTAAGTGCACAGTATCTCTTGCTATTGAGTTCCAGTGGGTATAATCTATTCCCTCGGCTATATATATTTCAAGGGGTTCCAGGAATTCACTGTCTCCATGGGTGCTAGCACACTGCTATACATATTATGGGTCCTTGATATTTGGTGACTGCATGCCTTATGAGCATTACCCTTGACATCACGCAAATGTCAACAGCAGAGTGTAGGGATCATGAAGATAGGAACCTGGAGAACAGACAGCTCAGTGTGGAGCAAAGCTCTGTAGTCAGTCTTAAGACAGGTGTACTTCTTTCCTTTGCATTTAGGAAACTAAAAACACGTGCCAGGGTGTTGAGTTTCCCCAATTTGGCATCTTCTACAAATATCCCTGAAGGATAAAGGCTGTTCTCACCTCCTTTATTTATGGGATCTGACCCACATTACACACAGAAAAGCTTATGAACAGGAGACTATGGAAGCCAAAATAACAGTGTGAGCCTGGGGGACACACTTTCTCCAAGGTATATTGAATACTGGGTGCTCAGATGCCAGTAAGAAAATCCGTGCTGTTTTCTTTTCCAAGAAACACAAAATATTTAATTGGATATGTCCTTTCAAAAAGAGAAAAACTCATTTAGAAATGACCTACTTCATTCTTATGAAAGGATTTTTAAATGTGTTTCAGATTTTGGCCCTATAGCTATTCATTTCTTATTCTAAGGTGATTTTAATTTTTTAATTTATGACAGTTGCACGTATAAGTGTGACCTACAGGTTGAACTCCTCCCGGCCTGAATTTTATATTTAGGCTGCTAAGGGTGTTTAAAACTGAGTGCTGACTGTTTTCTCTGGTACTTTTCTCATCAAGCATCTAACCCAGGGCACAACCAAGCACATCCAATGCAGTATCCACATTAACTACGGAAGGAAACACAGAATTTCCCTAAGGTGACTGACCCAACTGGCAGACAGGGGTGGAACTATCCCCAAACACAAAGCAGGTATTTTTATGTACATTTGATATACAAAATCAGCCAATTTCAAAGAAAGCTCAAAACAAAACAAAACAATGCTTCCCCCTCTATGGCGATAGATTTTTCTTTGATTCTGGTTTCTGAAAGGAATCTCCATGGAGGACTGTTAGCATGGGTAATGGTTGGCTGTCTCTGTATTTTAGAAGAGGATGCCAGGGACAATTTAAATTATGCAGTTTGCACTTTCATATTATAGCGTGTATCTTCCATGAATGAAACCACACAGACTTGATATAAAAAGAAAAAAAAAAAATAAGTGGGGGCCTGCCAGTAGCAATAGTCAAAACAGAAATATGTGATTAGAAGATCAATGTACATGAAAGAGAACAGAGACACCAGAGAATCTTATGGGACATCACAGGAGGCTCTGTGTAGCTCCCATCCCAACTCCATCCCTCAAATGGATTCTTATTCAGAAAAAGATTCTAATGGCGGGTGAATAGTTACAAAGCCACAACAATGCTCATATGACAAACTGACATCAAATCATCCTTTCAGGACTCTAGAGCCTGCAAAAATCTTCCAAAGATGAAGCTACCTTTAGATGTGGCCTTTTATATAAGTCAGGAGAGCTTCCCCACGCAGAATGGATGTGAGGCAGGGATGCCCTGCTCCTCCACCCACCTATGATTCTGGGTGGGCAGCATCAAGTTAGGCTGTCGTCGCTGAATAGCTAAGTCATATCTGTCTCTTTCGCGATCCCGTGGACTGTAGCCCACCAGGCTCCTCTGTCCATGGGATTGCCCATGGCAAGAATACTGGGTGGGTTGCCATTTCCTTCTCTAGGGGATCTTCCTGACCCAAGGATCGAACTTGTTTCTCTTGTATTGGCAGGTGGGTTCTTTACCACCAAGCCATGTGGGAAGCCCCAGGTTGGGCTCACAATTCCTCTTTTACCAGGACCTCCAGAATGAAGTGCTAACATGTTTTGAGGGAGTCAGGTGACTGAGAACTCATGAAGGCCTGCCTCCCTAACAAGGGGAACAATTCGATTATTCCGGTTATGGAAGATAAAAGACAATGCTGGAACACTTCCTTTCAGAGACATCAGAAATCATCTATGACCTTTCGAGTTTAAAAACATTTTTTCAACTGCATTTGTACATTTTGCTTGTAATGAAACTCTGACCTAGGGAATGTGTTTCAGTCATTGCATTTGCCTGGGAGAAAAGAAATAAGATGCCTGTGGGCTTCCTCTTCCTTTTATTTTTTAAGCCAACGCTTTATGTTACTGTCCCTAGATTTAGCTATTGAAGCTTTTAAGGCTAATGGTTAGCTGTAATGTACCAAATAGTACAAGAAAGAAGAGGAGTAGAAATTAACTTAGCTCTCCATTTGTCAAGATTCAGCCTGGAAGATTTTTTAGGAACCAATCTAAATCTAGGGGATGGCCTGGACCTTTAAAATGGGACATGGAATCATTTGGCTCTATAACCTTTAATCTGTTTGAAGAAAGGAGCAAATGTTAAATTCCACAAGTACACTTTCTGGGCAAGATAAATATATATAACACTGCTTGTTAAGACATAGCAAGTGTGTGAGATCACATCCATTAAGGCCACGGATTCTCCAGTGCTGTTTTAGAGGCAATTTTACTTTAACGACTCTTGGGTGTGCCACTGAGAAATCAGGGCATTCATCACCACAAGTGCATTTTGTGTGTAGAGAGGGTTCAGCTAGGAACATCAAGAGGCCAAAAGTGCATCTATGAGATCATCTTTCGTGACCTTGAGCTGAGAGGCCAGGAGACGAGGAGGAGGAGCAGACAAGTCCCCATAAAGGTACTTGTGATGTGGCCAGAAACATAGCATTGCTTGTTTTTAAAATTTCCTTTTAAATGGAGTCTCTGTGGTTGGAACTGTGACAACAGTGAGTTGTAGCTGTTTCAGGATGTGCGATGAGCTTTGGTCTGGACTGAAGGATTAGGAGTGTGAATGAAGCGCCTCTGCCGAGTTGCTGAGATTGACGGCGAGAGGGGAGGAGTTGAGGGGCTATTAAGAAGGGTCTTTAAAAACAAATAAAAATATTCTAAGCTAGTGAGAGGCCAGCCGCAAATGAAAAGTACTGGCTCCACACTAAGGAGAAATGTGGCACTTATGCTGTAAACTTGACTGGTTACCTAGATGGAACCTTCTACAAGGAGAGGTAATCAAGGTGGGCTCATACCTGGGCAACTTCTGTAAAGAAAAAAGACCATGGATGGGTTTTCTCAATGGATTCACACAGGGCAGTGGCAAGTGGGCTGATGTAATTTACAATGATGTTCAAAGGGTCATTCATAGGAAAATTCATGAAAACCTGGTAATGGGAGCTCAAGCTTAATTGGCTTACTACTGGGATGAGAGGTAAGAAATCATGAAAGGCAAATGCCCGGTCCACCGCATGGAGAGACGTTAGCATGGTTGCTCTAGAAATCAGAGTTGAGAAGGAGTGTCTTTGCTGTCCTAATTAATGATACAGAAAGTAGGAGGAATCTATTTGCTCTACTAATAAACTGAGTTTACTTAAGAAGCAGAAGAAACTAACAGAAAGCTAAAAAGGGAAATACACACAGATAAGAATTTAGGAAGCAGCCTGGCTGGAGCTGAGTTTAGAGCGAGACACAAACACCAATTGATGGATTTTTCAGAAGCTTTTCAATTAAGGGCACACACTGATGTTTTCACAGACACCATTCAGAGCCATCCTCACCAGTGGCTTATTTCAAAGTTCTCTGTTCCACTGTAATACTTAAGAAAGGTGAAGAAAACTGAAATTAGACCATCTACTGTTATATTTCATAAACTGATGAGGCCTCCTCTTTCACTGACCACTTAGAATTTTCATTTTGTCTATCTCACTGAGTCCTGTGAAAACTGAAAACATCTCCAGAGAGTTAATGTGAAGGATGTCTGCCGTATCTAGGGTGGTAAGGAGGATAAAGATGAGTATACTATTCAGCGATTTTCAAGAAGTCCAGTGATAGGATTGTACACCAGAGCACACGGCTCAGAGATGGAGTGCAAAAGTTAATTTTTAAAGAAATTTTTTTTTTTTTGGTTTCATAGAATAATTACTTTTCCATGTTTCTGGGGCAGGTACCTGTTGACAGCAGGTAGGTGCAGCCTTATGTAAGGAAATCTTACAAGACTAGCTGACATGGTAAGGCTGTAACCTTTCCCACCCTGGTTGGCAGAGAAAACGCCAAGGCTCCCAGACAAGTAACATCAAGCACTGAGACCTGCTGCGGACCAGGAAGAAGGGACTGGAAGGCACATCTCCCCGCTCAGTGATGGTCAGAAATAGGAGACAGTGAAACTTTTTGAATAAGTTTCAGAGAGTCCAAAGAGCTAAACCACAGAGTGATAACTGCTGTGGCTGCCTCTCGCACTCCTCCAACATTTAACGGAGGGCAGCGAGGGGTTCAGGAGTGCCCAGAGTGGAAAGGATGGTGGGTCCCCAGGCGACACAGTCTCAGCAGGTACTCTCTGAGACAGAAGGGATGATGCATTTAGGGACATGGCTCACACGGGCATGGTAAAGGTGGGTATTTTCTTTCACATGGATTAAGATGAAATTAAGACCAGGAGAGGATCCAAAGCCAGGATACTTACCATTTTGCCAACTGTGGCTAAATACAAGCTATCCAGCCTCTAAGAGTCAGGCTGCCGTTTTCCCTAGCATTTTGCTTTGCATGGTGATGCTTAAAAGAGAATTCTGAAAAATAGCTGATCGTACTGTTAAATTGCTTGGATGTTAAAGATTTTTCTGAGGTCCTTAAGATTCAACTTGAGAACATAGTATGTAATGTCTTTCAAATTACCAAATGAAGGAATACTTCAATTCCAAGGATTCAAAGAGACCTTTTAAGGCTTCTTTTTTTATACATACCAGAAAGACAATATACATTCAGGACATTTTCAATGGCAATGAAGGTACCATACCTGTGATGATGGTGAGGATGGTGGTGGTGGTGGTGGTGGTGGTGGTGGTGGAGGTTGTTGTGGGAGGAGGGATAGTTGTGGGGGGATCTGGATAAAAAAAAAAGGAAAATCAAACCCACAATGCTGAACACAACAATGACCAGTAATGACAAAACAAAGGCATGAAGACACTGAGATGTTTGTTTGATGACTTTCCTCTTTAAAACGCAAAATCCCCATCCCCCCACAAAGATTTATGTCTTCTAATTATATCCCAAAGCCTATCCAGAAGAGCTAAGAAAAGAAGAAAAGAAAATTTGTACTAATGAAGTGAACTAGGGATGAGAAGACGAGGAGTAGGAAAGGGAGGAAAAAATTAAAACATATGACACCCTCCCATCTGACTTCAAAGGGTGGGGTTAGACCGACTCAGGCCCCGAGAGGGTGCAGTGTTTGCAATTTCTTTTATACTTTTACCGGTGGGAGAAAGGAGGAGATGGCGCTGCTCTATCTAAAGGGCTCCTATCGGCCAAGGAAGAGTGCTCGCCTGCCTCTTGCTCTCTGACTGTTAACTTCATTATTCTCCATCAATACATCCCAGCAGGAAGTAAAACTACTTCTATACTTGTAATAAATACAAAGAAGAGAGAATGTCACCACTAAATATCAAGTTCCAGGCATGTGAGATTTTACTGAGATTTTATTTCTTAAAAGTCAATAAATTTTACAACTTATAAATATTAATGAGTTTGTCACCTTTGCTTAAGCCTGACCTACGTGGGCGACAGTGATAAACACCGAAGAACATTTCCGTCTTGTAAACAAGAGAGCTAAATATAAATAAGACTTGACCCTCAAAACCAGGAAATCTGATAGGGAATTCTCGGTCAGGTGTTTGATATGCTGTATATTCTTCTATAATCTCAAAAATTATTTGGCGGGGAAAAAAGGGAAGGCAAATATGAAAGTGAAAAAAATTTTTGACCCAAATGATCAAACTGAATGTGTTAAATTGTCAGCAAGACTTTGAACTAAAGCAATCATTCTGCTATAATAGAGCATTAGATGACTTGAAGGCTTTTGATTTTAAATTTTATCTAAAGCCCGTCAACTTTTTCTCCTTGACACATCTGGTGTCCTTTCATCTCCAAGTGAGCTCCCCGGCTGTCTAATTAATACATCCGAACTTTAATTATATATTGTACCTTTATTGTTGGCACAACTTCCTGGAAGTTTACAAAAACATTATCTTGGTGTTTGGTTAGATGGTCTGCTTAAAAGATTCTACCATTGATCAATAATCCAAGGTTTTCATTTTTCTCGCAAACTTCTCTCACACATACACAAATGCACAAATTTGACAGGGAAGAACCGACAGCAGACGGGTCTGTTTTAGGGGAGACTCTGTTGATTTAAGCTGAGGATGCCAGCAAACTACTAGTGAAAGCAGCCTCACACAAGTGCCAAAAGGAATCTGTTAAAAAAAAAAATTCATTCTCCTCCAAGAAGCAGAAATGATTAATAATTTCAAACGGCCTTTTTAGAAGAACAGACAGTACGTGCAGTCGAGCTTTGTGGATACTTGCTTATAGAGGCCACAGGCGGGGAAGCATTTTGTGACCCAGCGGACCACTGGATGCACGCACGCCCTTTGGCAGATGCAGGTACAGGTGAGGTGGGGACGCAAGGTGAGCGAGGGCACCGGTCCCTCAAGACATCCTGCTCTGCCCACGCCCCAACTCAGCTGCACCCAGAGACGTGTCTTCTTTGTTCTGGTTCAGTGATGATATTTATCACTCAAAAGGAACATCTGTAGCTGGGAGACCTCCCCTGATATACTATAAAGCTATTTCTGTTCCTATTTCTAAATGCATTGGCACAAAATGTGTGATGTCCACCACACAATCAAAGTGCACCTGGAGGTGATTTGAAACTACAATTACAGACACGGAGAGGTACAGAGACTAACGAGGGCAGAGATTTCAGAAAAAAAGGTCACCAGTCCCTTTCAGTTTGTGAAAATCACACACTTTCAATTATTTTTACCACTACTGGGGTAATTTGTCCTTCACATGTGGCTCAAGTGACCTAAATGAATTAGATTCTGTTACCAGGTATAATGCTTTGATCACTTCTAGTGTTAAGAGCAATGTGAGGTCACTATTTAAGAAAATACAGAGTGGACCTAATAAGCTATTTGACACATAGAGGCTAAAAGAACAAAACCAATTGGGGCTGAGGCACTAACTAGATAGATTTTCCAAGTAAAGAAGTTATTTCCAGAGAATTAAACATTTTAAAGGCACGTTAACTCTGAGTTCGTAAAGAACTTTGAAAGTTACTGTAGTAGTGCAATCAATTGGCTTTGAAAAGAAAACCTACTTACCATCTTCTCAAATTGCTAGAATATTTTATCACTAGAGCAGCAACAACTGGAGTGCGCATTCTAGCCTGCATCCAAATGTTACTGCCAGCACAGGTTCCAGAAGGGAGGTAGCGCACTGAGGATCTAGCAAGTTGCCTAGACCAGGCAAAGCGCCCCATGCTGGGCTGGGGAGACAGGTGGATATAGATGCCCTTGCCTAAATGGATGGGTCTCTTGTTTCTTGTCTTTTAAATAATGCACTCTGGCCCAGAGAGTTCATTCCTAGAGAACAATCTTGTCCTTCCAGGAAGCAGAGAGAAAAAGAGGAACCACAAAGAAAGACACACATTTCACTATAGACTTTAGAGTCCAAGTATAGTGACTCTAAAACACACTTAGTAAACTTGTGCTTGGGCAACTTATGTGACCCTTCGTAGCTTCATTTTATCATCTGTAAAACGGGAGGATGATGCCATTACCTGGTCATCCTGTTACTATGGAGATTAGAGGTGACCATGCATGTCAGTCTGTCATCTTAGCACGTGGAAGGAAGTGAAAGAGCCCTCAATAAACACTAAGCCAGAAGCTGGGATCCAAAATTATTCAAAACTACCTGTCCGTCAAATCCACAAAACGTTTCTCATCTTGAGATGTTGGAACAGTGGGTACAATAAATCAAAGTTGTTTTTCCACATAACTTAGTCTTCTGAATCAAGGAAGCATATAATAGACTGGTGAAAATTTGTATCTGCTTTTTTAACATCTGCCGTTTTTAAAGAGTTGAAAAAGAGTCTGTAAACCTGTGTAACAGCAAGGTTGGGGCCTTGCATGAGGCTCAAACCCTGATGTTAAGGGGCAGGGGGGTGGTTCATAGAAGTAAAAAGGGGGGGTGGCTGAAAATGGGGCACATAGAACCTCTTCGCACCTACATGGAGAGCCGTTCCCTTCACCCTGATCTCCTTAACTACTGGGGGAATTAATGCTACAGTGTGTGGACAACAGGCCACATGGGTTGTGTGTAAAGAAAACACACCTCAGAAGTCTACACATAAAGTGATTAGATGTCAGCTTTTAATTCTGCTTTAAGCTAAGGAAAAAAAAAAACCCTCAGGTATAGTTAAGGACTATATTTTAATATTCATGTAAACATGGGGTAAATCATTACATTAAATGATTTTTCTAGTTCATCAGAAAGATTGTTCTCCTATTTTCTTCACAGGGGAAGTGGTCAGGTTCTAAGATGTTATGGAGTAGACTTCCCATATGTAGATTTGTGTGTGTATATATCACATACACTTATTCTTGGATTATTTACATGGCTCACTTGAGAGAAATGCACATTCCTGTTCATATATTCACATGACACTGAAATTGTCATGTGTATGGTTATTCATTCTGTGTCAAGTCAGCTCATGACTATCTTCCTGGTGTAAAACTAACTGAGAGATTCAATTGGACAGGAGAGACTCAATTTGTCATCATAAGACTAGACAAGCAGTGCACTCCTCAGCTAAATAGAGAATATTCACTAGATACAAAATTGACCGTAAGCTGTAAATGGGAAATAAGTTTAAAATGGCTGGTACAAGTAGATGCACAATACATTTGTTGACTAGAGAGTGAAATTCCTGATCACGTGCTTTAATAATCCTGCAAAAAGATATTAAGAAAACAGACAAATAAGGGAAAAAAAAAAAAAAACCATTTGTGTCGAAGGCACTGGCTATAGTGGTTAACGGAGCTACCAGGGACCTTTTATTTTTTTCAAGTATTTACTGGCTTGCGACATCTGGGATGTAATAGCTTCATGCTGAAAATAGGATAGTTCTGCTCATCAAAGCAGGAGAAAGGCTAGCCCAGGTATCATCAGAAAATACCACTGGGAATAGACTTTCTGAGCTGAAGAGCCATTAATTGGTAAGGCTGAATTTCGCAGTCATTATTTCTAACATAATCTCCATAGCTTGTGCCTGAGGACACAGCTTTCCTACTCAGCATGACCAGAGACTGTGATCTAGTGGGAAACCCCCACGGTTAGGAAAGGAAAGAAAAGGCGCTGTCCTCCTAGCGGAGGCACTGGGGTCCACCTCGGGCCAGGCTTCTTTAATTCTTGAAGGAAACAAACTGGCGTTTTGGCTTGCAACTTGACCAAAAGCTTTAGGAGTGAATTACAAGCAGCAGCTACATAGTAAATGAGTCAAATAGAAGAGGGCTTCATCTTCTCACGTACCGTATACATACAGCATATAATCCGAATGAGCTTTCCCCACTATGTTGGAAGCCTCACAGCGGTATGTACCATTATCTGTTTTGTTTAGGTTATTGATGAACAGGTTGGGCCCCGACAGCACGGCGTGTTGAGGCATTTCATCATCGACTCTCACCCAAGTCACCATCACAGGCCTGCCGAAGGAAGGGAGAGAGACAGGTTGCATTATGACTTCCCACCAAGACGTCTGCATCAAACTTCTCACCCACGCAGTAAATGAATCCCATGCAGGGTGACACAATTAAAGAGGACCTACTGGAGATAATTTTAAGTTCACAGAATTACAGCTGTGAAGGCTCCACAAATCTGTTTGGAATATAATTCTTTTAAAAATATTATCAGATGTTGAAAAACTTTCAACAGGCCACAAGCAGGAGTCTCATTATTTCCAATCCATCTTCAACAAACCAGCAAATAAACCACGTGCCCTATTTTTATGCCCTGCTGTGTGGTTTCACACCAATTCAGACAGGACAGAGCTCACCCATTGTTAATCATCTCATTAATTAGGGGGAAAAAAAATCAAATCCTGGGGTAGCGATACATGCATTAATCTCATGGTTACTAACACACAGAGATACTGGCTTAGAGAGTTGTGATACGTAAGTGAATTTCTTGTTTCGCAGAAAGGAATGGACTTTTACCTCTGAATAGTGCTTTCTTTGGCCTCTGCTGTTTGAAAAAGAAAAAAAAAAATCACCTCTTCTCATTCTGGAAAGATGCAGTCACTTCCTGTCCCCTTATTCCCTACCCTTAACCTACCCTCCACCAACCCGAGATGCCACCACACCCTCCTGGGCCAAATCCACCAATCTACATGTTCCTTGGCAAAGTGCCTGCCCTCCGTGGCTCTCCAAGGCCCCCAGTGCTGCTGCCCTTGCCTGGCATGTGCACCCGCAGGGGCCGGAGACAGACTCCCAGATCAATGGCTGTGGAGTGATGACACCTCCATGTGGACCTCTGGGGGCCTCCAGCACTGGCTCATCATGGGCAAGTGTGTTTTCATGATTAGAGACCACATTTGTATCCATCAGGAAAAGCAAATTTCACAAGGTACTCCAGAGCCCCAGTTGCACACACACACACAGAGTCTCTTTCAACCTCACTGAATTTATGATTCTTCAAGGCAGCCCCTATGAAATCGAGGCCACATCTAGGACCGGGTCTGAAAGCTGCCATTTTCAAGGCAGGGTCACAGGGATCCGAGCACGGAAGTAGCTTCCTTTCATTTCATGCACTACCTCCAGGAGCAGCATCAGGACCAAAGACCCGTGCTTCATAATGAACAGACACTCAAGTGAGCCCTGTCAAGCAGCATTCCAGTTTTCCAGGGGGATACAAAGTCATGATTTTTCTTTAATTACATGTGGGTTTGTCATCACCACCCAGTAAATTATTTAAAAATGAGCCTTGCATATGTCTTCCTCGCAGGCAATGGCGAATGGGTCTGCCTGGCAATCAGACCCACTGTCCCGCTGCTTGACAGCTGAAACCATCAGTGGGGGTAAGCGCCAAGAACATTCACAACATTTAATGGCAAGTTAAATTACCATTTTTATTGTATGCAATTTCTTGAGAAAATAAATAGGTAATATGCTAGGAAGGCCAGCAGCGAGTAATGCGTGCTTGCTCAGAAAACCGTGCACCCAGGCCGATTGGAGAGGAACAAACAAATGCCCTCTCTGGCATCAATGTCCCGAAGGAAACATGTAATTTACTGTCCCTGTGGCACATTCAATTGAACACAGTACCTTCTTCAGAGGAAAAAAAAAATACAGAAACAAAATATAGGTTAGCAAGCCATATTCTGTAAATGTGGTTAATGTGGCTGGTACTACGTGTGGCAAGAGGCCGGGGAGAATTTATTTTTTTCCGCCACTGGATGGTTTTGGAGGGGAGGCAAGCTGCTAACGGGGACCTAATTCAAACAGTTTACACAAAGAAACAGCTGAAGCTTTTGCAGTGTTCAAAGGAGAAGAAGACTGCTCTCTGGTAAAGCTAGAAGCACTTAAAACCAAATAACTTCGAAACACCTGAGGAAAAGGAAAGCAAAAGGAAGACCACCTCCTTCCTAAAGGTCATTTTTATAGCTCCAAACGGTGAGTACAGAGAGAAGCAAATTCTCGGCCCTGGAGAGGTACGCCTTAAATAGGGAGGGTTGACGTGGGAAGAGGGCCCACAGGCCCCCTCTGGCTCTCTGTTCTCTCAGAGTTCATTGCTTAGCTGTCACGGGAAGAATTCTTTCCAAAGACTTGGGGGAAGCTTTGTGAAGATGTGAAGATGCTCTGAGGTCCTTGTATGAAAACTGTGATAAAGATGCTGGTTAGAAAAACTCTAAGAGGGGGAGATAACCACAGCATGGGGACAGCAGAGGGAGCTCAGTGCTGTTTTTTGTTGGGGATGAAAAAAAAAATCTGAGTGCTTCCGATCCCCTCACTGACCTGTGGTTCCACGTGGTGACTCCACAGAGTGTCTTCACCCTCAGTTTGTTTATTCCCAGGTAAAAACAATCTCTTTTTGTCTTAGAAAGATGAAAAGACACCTCCTCCTCCCCAAATGAAACTAAGAGCTAAAGGGGCACCACCACATGGCTTTTGCTGTATCAGTGGTAACATATGTAGTTTCTCTAGTTCACTTTCACTCATTTATTTAGCAGGGGCAAAGGAAGTAGCTTTTTATCCTTTTATACTTTTCAATAAAATAAAAAAGTCAAAGTCAGTTCTTTTCCCTTCTGCAATTATATATATATATACACACACACACACATTCCTTGAGAAAAATTCCCAAACCACTCCTTACTAACAAAAATATTTCTAGGAGTCACTTTTCCTTGAGGGAAGAAGCAAAATGAAAAGTAAGGCAAATTCATTTGCCTACAGCTGGCCCTAAACACAGCGGCTTAATTTAAGTCTGAAAACCATCTTTCCAGCAGCTTAAGACATTAGCACAGAAGGCAGCAGATATATCATTAGATTGTGGGCACACTAAAAATTTATTAGGATTATTTTATGTGGGTAAGAGAAAATAGTTCTGACAATCATGCTGATGATAATAAAATAGAATTAGCTGAGATTTCAATCTTAGCTGGCATTTCATCTTTCTCCCCAATCTCACCCTTAAGAACCACAGATATTTATTCCACTATTCACTGAATATTCTTTTATTTCCTGAGAAAGATCTTCCATCCTTTACAGCAGGAGACAGGTGACAGGCTGATGAGTTGTGAATGCACATGTCTGTGTTGTGACATTTACTGCTCATGACCCTCTGCCAACCTTGGCCTTCAGAACTTACTGGGGCTTCCCGATGGCTTCACATGTTAACTCAAGCGCGTCCCCTTCCCGGGTTAGGCCTTGTAGAGGGTAAGTCATCTGAATATGCACTTGAGGCTTATCTGTATGACAACAACACAAAGTATAATGTTTAGCAAATGATATCATCAGGCAGAACCAGACTTGCATGCTGTCACAGACCCCATTCTACCAGCACTCACACGCTCCCCATCCTCAAGCCTTCAGTAACATCCTTCTAATTAGTGAGTAATCCTGGCATTTGCTCAAATTAAATTGCCTAATAACTCTAAGGAGTGAACCACAAATAGATAAGAGATTCATAAGCCAGTTGTGCCACATCAAACATTTCCTGTGAAACACATTTTGTTACATTGAAGTTTATCTCCAGACTCACTCAAGCTAAAGGAAACTCATTTGCCTTCATGCTGAGGTGAAGCCACAGATATTTGTGGTGCTCAGAATTGATACATTTTATCATAGATCATATATTACTATGTGACAATATGTTGTGACACTGCATATTAATAAGTTTGCCTCTTGTTTTCAAATAGGAAAGGCAAAACTTCTGAATTCCATTCAAGTGGCTCCAAGAATAAAGAACTGGGAGGTTTTGCTGGCCCCTAAAGAAACTCTATGACATCTCAAGGTAAACACATCAGAAGGAAGATGACTGACAGTTACTGAGGGTCTACTAAGGGAGGAACCACCCCTGGTGGTGGAAAATGCCGTTTTAGGGATGAGAACACTGGTAGGTACCTAGAGAATGATGTAGGTCGTCCAAGGTCATAGAGATAACATAATGAGACAGTCCCAAGAAATGTATGTTTATAGGAATTCAAACCACATTTCCCAATGGCAATCTATAATTAAAGCCAAGTGTATCGAGTAGAGCTTCCTAATGCAGTCAAGTACTTAGGTATTCTGAAGTGACATTCTCCTAAGGGAGAGAACTTTCACGATGTCAAAGTTTCACGATGAATAGGTATTCTTACTTCCACTACCTATTTAGAAACTGTGAGTTTGTGGGGGTGTGCGAATGAGCGAGGAATGCTAGGAGGTACAGGCACTAGGGAGAGAAGGGGAGGGGTCAGAATTAATTTGGATACACACACAAATATATTTACAAATAAAACCTGAATGGGTTTGGGAGGGTTTTTGTCCCCCTATACTGACTAACAAACTAGTGATCCCTAAATCAGTTTTCTCATTTAATTTTGTGGCTCCATAAATGTATATTTTTGGAAATGTACCGAAGAGGTAATACATGTGAGAGGGCAAGACATCAGTTGGCTGAAAGGTCAAGCCAATTTCCATAACTTTACTTTCTCGGACAATCACATCATTCAAACAACAGCCTCTTGGCCTTTTATAAGCAGTGGTTCGCTCATTATCATTCGCCCCATGGAATCAGGGTGCAATGAGAAATACGGTGGGGTTCAACCATCTCAACCTGCACACAGCCAAACAAGCCACATGAGGTCCTCTCTAGGGATGGCTGCGTTGCAGATGCATTTTTACAGTCGTGTTCCTAGCACTGGATCTTTCTGACTCTTGGAAACCATGTGGCATCCAAAACCTTTTGAAAGAGGCTTCTTGTGCATCGGTGTGCACTGTGCGCTGAACTGGTAACGCTTTCCGAGGGGCTAAGTCACTTGCCAGAGAACATAAGTTAACAGGACTGAAAGCTCCAGCTGACTCCTGCAAGCAACACGATTCTATTCTTGGACTTGTTGGCAAAGGAAAATGGCATAGAGGTCTCCAGATACTGATAACTGGGTGGGGATGCTAGTCATTAAGGAAAGGCAGAAATCCTCATCAACAGGATGGCCCTGAATGACCACTGACAAGAGCTCCTGGACACCCTCCTTCGAGAGTTACAAATAATACTGTAGGCTATATGCAACCAGTGGGTGACATATGGGGGTCTGTTATTTTGGGTGGTATAATACATGTGCCCACAGAACTGGGTGGTAAAATTTATTTTAAAAAACCCCACAAGATATCAAAGAAAAAAAGGGAAGGAAATTATGCCATTGAAAACACAGACAATAAAATCCTGGCTCCCTTACAATTCATACTCAAAAACAGCAGCACTTCTAGAGTTTCTGGTTAGGAAACCTCTGTCATCCTTACCCAGGAACTGTTCTGAGGAAAGCTAAATTCAAAGCCTCAAATTTGGGCTGAAATGTAATACTTGCTTATAGGTTAATCTCTGATCCAAGCAAGGTCTACATTTTCCATGCACCGATGACTTCGGTCCATTAATTAAGGAGAAGCAGAGTGCTTGCTGGCCGATGTGGAAGGCTTTTTTGGGTCCCTTTTCTTCTTTGTGTAATTTACAAGCAAACATAGAGAGCATATTTTTCAGCACAGTGCACTAAGGGTTTTTACATGCTCAACTTCCATTAATAATAAAGACAGTGTTGAAAATCTATCCACCCTGCCTTTTCAGTACTACTGAGTTTGTTTTAGTTAAATGCCTTTTATGCTCCTAATGGCTATTTACCAGTTGTCAATGGCTCACATAAATTAGGAAGAACATGTTAAGGTCTTGCTATACCTGGGATTTACATTTAAAAAAAAATCATATACTAAGCCTTAGAAAATACACTTTCAATTTTGATAACTGATTTTCCCAATTTACTCTTTAGGTTTCTGGAGAAACATCTACCATCTACTTATAGGTACAGCTGCCACAGTTACCTTAATAGCTGGCTAGAAAGGTGAACATTAATCTCACTCGTATTATACAGAAAAATGTCCTCCTTTGTTGACACATGTAGTATTTATAGGCATATTATTCGACCGTGGGCAGCTGAGCTATATTTACACCCAACCTAGAAGCCAAACAGAGGGTTTATGTGCCAAGATCCATCTCCGGGTGAAGGAAACTTAGAAAACAAATTTGATCCCCACTTCTTTGTTCTGAAAGAGGAACTTGAGTCTTCTCAACAGGTGGAATAGAAACCCTGGGGCTCAGCTGGCACCTCTAGAACCAGGGCTGTTATATTTCCCCAGGAAGATCCTGACTACAATCTGAGTGTGTCAAAATACTGAACAATCCAGATGGCTGATGGAATAGTCCAGAGCTCACCATTTATGCTTTAATTATGTTCATAAATCAAATGTTATAACCCACCAAATCTTTTCTGAAACAGAACCAGACTCCAAGATTTATTTGTAAGTAATGAGCTAAGTAAGGCCTAGTACATTTTCTGGGTGATCATTTTACGCCTCAGTTGGTGTTAGAAGGCACAAGGCTAAAAGCCAGATGACACTTTCTGCCCAAGTGCAATAACTGTCCAGAAATGTATCGCTCAGAATGGCTTAAGGTCATTATAAAATGGAACTGCTGTATAAAAATAAGAAAAATAGTTAGGTCTATGCACTCATGCAACATTACAGTTACAGAGATGCCATCACCAACAGACAATCAATTAGGTCGAGGGATCTGGTGAGGTTTTCATAATACACTGTAATTTTAAAAACCCCCATAAAAGACACATTTAGCAAGACTGCTATAGCAGACAAAATTTGGCCATTAGTCAAAGTTGCACAGAGGGTTAAATACCAGGAGACTTTAAGTCACACTACAGTAGTAGCCAATTAAAAAAACAATATTAGAAAGACATTCTGATTTGATGAGACTTTCCTTAAATGGACTTTGCTCTCTATAAAGCTGGGGGAGGGAATATATATATATATAAAAGGAAACTCTTAAAGAGGTTAGAATGGCTTGCTGGCAGATTACAATTGATTTCATGCCAGTTTGACCTTGCACCATATTCTATGATCTTTTCAGAAGATGAAACTCAAGACTCTGGAACCTGTATTTCACTTTCCCATGTAAATGAAAAGTCACAGTCTCCTTCTCTCTAGATTACTGCGCTAATGTATCAGGTCTTTACAATTTCTTATTTTTAAAAAGAGAACACTGTGGTTTCCTTTTGCCTGGGATATTATCCTTCCCAGGTACCAGAGAGGAGCATTGCTGAAATAAGACAGCACAGCAGGAGAAGACCTGTTAGCCCAGGGGCTCCTGATACTTTCCCTGCCTGAGAATTTAAGTCAGAGGTCGTGGACCTCACATATTTGCTGATGCGCTGACTGCAAAGCAGATCTAGAAACACGAACACCAGTGTGCTTCTCCAGGCTCTTCGTGTGACTGAGATTTCCTCCAACATTTTGAAAAACTTGTTAGAGTGAGACTGGAGGCCTCTGGACCAAGTGTTCATTGTTTTGGGCAAAGACAAGGGCAGGGTGGGGGCCCAGATGAATCAGGCTGGCGGGAGGGCAACGTGGGTCAGTGCCTGTGCATTCAGGTGGGGAAGCTTTACCTGAGGGTCTTTGTCAATCATGGAGGATTACTGCAGTTCGGAGGAGCATGGCGATGCCAAGATGAACCTGAGATTTGGTGAGGGCTTGGGGTAAGAATTGACCCCTATAACACAGCTGCCTAAACTGTTGAGCAAGGCTGGTTTTGCTCTGAAGGAGGGCGATGTCTAGTGACACAAGGAGGTTGGGGCTAGTGAGAGAACAGAGTCACAGCAAGCTCTCCGAGGAGTTAAAGAGAACATCTTGCAAAAGGCTTGCTTTCCATTGTCATCATACATTCATGAATAATTTTCACTGCCGTTTATTTTGTTTGTTTGCAAGGTGAAGGCCCTCCTGCTGTTACATCTGCTGTATGAATCGGAGCACTTAAACGGCACTTCCTCGAAGAGGGCTGAGCTATGATGAGTGGGATGAGTCAGGCCTTGGAGGACGGATGTGGGACCGAAGAGCATGTGCCACATCACACAGTAAAATACAATTTCCTCTTGTTGCAACTTGTAAGTAGCTTTGTGGATACTGAAATGACTGTTTACTCAACAAAATCAAATTTTATTCTGTGATGTTGTAGCAGAGTTGTTTCCAGTGCCTTTGAAGTGGGGTGCACACTCACCCACACAGCACTCTTCCAGATCTTTGAGAAATCTTCAAAATTTGAAAGTGAACACTGGGTGAGAAAACCCCCATAGCAAGAGTATCCGCACAACAATGTAAGCTCTGTAACAAGAAAAGTTTTCGTTTTTTGTATCCCTGGTGCCTAGAATAATGTCAGTGACTGTAACATAGTAGGCATTTAGTATGTATTTACCAAGCAGATGAATGAATGAAAAAGTTGGGAAATGTTGGGGAACAGAAGTCTAGCTCTGCTACTGGTTAAACGAAAACTAGGAGACCCACCTAGTCTCCCAATCCCAATGAATCCACCTTAGCCCTGTTCTAAGACAGACAAGTCACATTACAATTTTTAAGTGTTTCTTTGAGCAGACATCCAGTTCAACAGGGCAGTCCAACTGAAAATAATACAAAAGGAGCTGGGGGAAAGGTTTCTATAAAGAGGACATGGAAGAAAAGCAAGGGAATTATTTGATTGGCTAGAGCTAAGCAGTTGCCTTATTTGGGAAGCCTGGTTAGCTAGCTGTGATTGGCTGGGTTTTATTGTCCTTGAGTGCATTGGGTTTGGTTTAGGTTTTGGTTTCCTTACGTAAGTTACCAAGGTACTAGAATCACCTAATTAGATTGGTCTAATGGCCTCCTTGTTTAGTTACTTTTAACAGCTCTCATTGCAAAACAATCTAGCTCCCCAAATTTGAGGTTCAACCCATGTGTTCTGATTTACATACTTTCATTTCATTACACATTTCTTTAGCATTTTGGGTATTATTCCAAGGTGGTATCTTAAGGGAAATCATAAAGGATGGTGTTGAGCCATTCTTTTTATTTACTTTTTTGTTAATCACCTTAAGTATAGGAAGTTTTCTTTGGCTGTTCAATATTTTTTAAAACTTTTTTTTTTTAAATTGAAGTATAGTTAATTTACAATGTTGTGTTAGTTTCAAGTGTACACCAAAGTGGTTCAGTTTTATATATACACAATCACACATTTATATGTATATATATTCTTTTTCAGATTCTTTTCCATTATGGGTTATTCAAAATACTGAGTATAGTTCCTTGTGCTACACAGTAGGTCCTTGTTGCTTACCTAGACTATATATACTAGTGTGCATATATTAATCCCAATGTCCTAATTTATCTCTCCCACCCCTTATCCCCTGTGATCCCCTTTGGAGCATTCTTTTTAGATTTTGAGATGTTAGCTCTACAACCATTTAAACTTCCACAGACTCAAAATCTGACCTTGAGTTAAAAACCATTGAGAGTGCACATTAGAAGACTAGTTTCACTACACGGTATTCAATGTTCACAGCCTCAGAGACTCATCTTTCCTAAATACATTAGGTCAGACATTGGGTGAGATGTGGGGAGATAAGACTCTTTCTACAGGGTGGGCCTGCAGGAGGCACGGATGATGGCAAAGGCTTTCTTCCCTGGGAATCATGTCATTCAAGTCTTGCTCACAATGGATTTGGCCCGATGTTTTCTCTTTGATTTTTCAATGTTGGTGACTCAGCCTCCCGCCCCTTTGGGCACTGCAAAACGCCTTGCTAACACGCCAAAGAGTTAATAGCATGGGAAAATTGGACCTGCCTCTACTCTGCGTTAACACAAAAAACAACAGTTTAAAACATTAGTTTCAATCAGGGGGTCCCCCATGCCTTCATTAATTTTCAGAAGGAATAGTGAATACTGAAATAAGTTCCCTGAAACTCAATTCATCACGTTAAAAAAAATAAAAGAAGGGGAGAGTGGGAGGAAGAATATATATTCTATTAAAAAAGAGAGAGAGAGAGAGAAAGATCAGAGAAACAGGCCAAATCTGAAAACGCCAGCTATTATGCTTTGAAGAATACAACTGGGGAATAGAATTGATGGGGGAGAGGATGGGACACGGGAGCTGCTGTGGCAGTGTCTTATCCTCCACTCCAAAGAGGAAACATTTTCCTATTTCCAGGCTTTTCTCCCTCCTTCACTGCAGGGCTCATCAATACAAGAGAAACATTTATTTTGGCCCAGATAAAGAACAGGTTTTGATCATCTCCTCAATGCCTAATTTTCCCCCAATTGAGGGACGGAAAGAAAAAAAAAAATCTAGCCTTTGGTGGACCCTGGATGAACAAGAATATGGATTTACAAAATACCTGGCTGGCTACATCAAGTCAATAAAACTCATTTTGAAAACGATGCCCATGAACACAATTAACTGGCAGATGATAATCAGAGCAGGGAAGGCGTTCAAAACACCCATTTTTAGAGGCTTTGTCTTCATTCGCCCTTTCAAAATTCATCTCTTAAAATTTTTTTTTCAGATATGCACACACACAAACCCCTCACTAGATGAGGGTTTTTGCAAAACATTTTAAAGAGCAAGGCTACTACAATGGGAGAAAGCAAAAGACACATGACAGTAATTCCAGAGCTTCGGATTCGCCTCGGTCCAGAGTAAGGCTTCCCCACCTTGCACAGCAATCTGAATTCCACACTGAGGGTCACAGCTTCTCTTTGAATTCCCAGCTTATGTCGCTATGTGTTGCCACCTTGATGCTATTTAGACAGTTTTCTTTTAACGCTCAGACAGTGAACTGTTCTCCTTTAAACAGGCTTTTATTTGACAAGAGTGTTGGCTCAGATCTGAAGCTCCACTAACCGTGCTACGATTCTACCACGTTCTGCTATAATCAACCCTGTTGTAAATTTCAGCGACGCTATACACACAGACACGGAAAAGAAAGAAAGAAAGAAAAAAAAAACCGCACAGAAAGAATTTAGGGTCATACATTTCAGAACATTAAAGAGCAAAACTGTTCTCTGCCTAACATCTAAGGAAAGAGAGCTTTGAATTCCAGCTCGCGAGCATAATTATTTTCTGTTTTAAACATTTAACTGCGTGCTGCTGCCGTATCCTTGCTGAGTCTCAGAATGAAAGCTGGAAAACTAAGAGCCCTACTGTACGTCCTTCCTTCCCGGCAACGGTCCTATGAGAAAACCTTATTAATGAGCTTGCAAACGAGCACCCAACAGGGAAATGTCACAAACAAGAGCGGCTAATGCCCCAGAAAATCAAATAACTGAACACTTGGCTGATTGTGGTGCTTTTCATACTTATAATAAAAAAAGGGAGGGGGGACTTTAATTCACTAATTTGGAGAGGTCAACACCTTGCTGAACAAAACAACTCATTTATTTATGTTCAGAAATCTCCAGATGATAAATTACATCGATGTTAATCACTTCAATGCATACTACACAATTAATAGCTGTACTCACCAAAAACGTAAGGATTATTAAAAGTATGACAGCATACACATCTGGCTGATTTTTCACGTAATTGGGCACAACAAAATTCTCCTGGTACCACAAATAAGTGTCCTAACAAACAAACACTGCAAAATTCTGTGTTCAATTAATTAGGTCTTAAATCCACAAGAGCAAAGGATTTCCAAGTTGGAGCTCAAGCCTTGTCTTCCAGGCAACATGGTGGCACTGTGTCCAGGGGGTAGGCAACCCTTCCCTTCATTTTATCCCTCCTCCTTGCTCCTGTTATTTAAAAAGTAAGATATTCAATGGCATACAGTGTAGGTTTTCATTATTTGATTTCCTTTTTAGAAATAGTATTTTCTAAAAGGACATAATTTATACAGTATTCAAATCCATTATGTGTCATTTTACTCTGTTCTTATCCTGATTAATATCCATCCATCTTAGAAGAGGCACAGAGAGGCTTCCATAAAATTTCTTGCAGCAAAAGGGCCAGGGTTGAACTCAGTATCTTTAATATCAGTCCTATCAGGTCAGATTTGCCTCCAAGGTAGTCTCATTTACCCAGGGTAGAGTAATTCTTAGTCTGAGGTCCATGGACCGGCTCAGGATGTCCTGGTGATAAACTAATGTTTATCATCGATAGTATAAGAAATCTTTTTACGTGGCAAAGGGAAGGAAATTCAACAATAATAGTTGTGTGCTTATTTTAATGTTTATTGGATCGAATACACCTAGCAAGTAAAACTCATAATTTTATAGGAGTTTTTGCACAGGTCTTGGTTAGGTTAAAGTAATAAAATAAAATGAAAAATTGTAAATGAGATAAGGACACAGATGACCCGTGGATTTGCTAAAGCTTGTGATGAAATTGGCCCTCGAATAACTAAACTTAGTAAAATTGTATAGGATAAATAGATTTCTTATACTGGAAGTAAAACGTGGTGAATGTTCATCATTTCCAGCTCTATAGCTGGAAAAGGATTTAATTTTTAAAGGGGTCAATGATCCACAAAAGGTTAAGAACTGCTGATGCCAAGGTTTGGGCCAATTAAAAAAATAATGGTCTATTGTAAATAGTGCTGCAGTGAAATAGATAACTAATAAAGACCTAATATATTGCAGAGGGAGCTCTGCTCAATACTCTGTATTGGCCTATATGGGAAAAGAATCTAAAAAAGAGTGTGTATATATATATATATATACACATACATACATACACACACACGTATGACTGATTCACTTTGGTATACGCCCGAAACTAATACAACATTGTAAATGAATAATTACTGTTGTTTTCGTTCAGTTGTGTCTGACTCTTTCACTACCCCCTGGACTATATCCTGCCAGGCTCCTCTGTCCATGGGATTTCCCAGGCAAAAATACTAGGGTTGCCATTTCCTTCTCCAGAGGACCTTCCTGACCCAGGGATTGAATCAGAGTCTCCTGCTTGATACGCAGATTCTTTACCACTGAGCCACCTGGGAAATCCATGAACTCCAATTAAAAAAACTAACGGTCTAATGTTACTCCTCACAGAGTATCTGGAATAATTCACCAACCAGGAAAACTGGCTACTGAATCTTCTGCATTCATTCAAGTATCTCTTCTTTTCTCAAGCCATCCAGATATGGTGTGGCTTGTCTGGAGAGTGGGGGCAACCATGAGAGGAATGGAGTTGAACCCCCAATACCACTGGCCAAGGTATGAGAAAGTTCTAGCACACAATGACTGAATGATTTAGGTATCTGAAGCATGAGGTCTTTTGTTATCCATAGCTGCTGATGTTCAAGCAGAGTAAAGCTGGTATGTAATGAAGTACAGAATTCTGATCATGTCTGAAGATGCTACTTAAGGACTTTCTGGCTGACTGGGCAGATTTTTCAGTAGTGCTCCAGGAAGGCGGGTAAAGAACTGCCAGGTGACCTTCTTGAGAACAGAGCATCTTATTTAAGGTGCCAAACCAGACTATGGATCCATTCAGATTAACGTAACACTTTGTAACTCTTAACCCTCTTTTACACAAAAAGACATGACATTTTCTCTCACATATATTCCAAGAAGCAGAATATCAAGGATAAGATGTTTGCATGGCTTATGCTGAGTAGAAGAACGCAGGCTCCCATAAAAAGGTGCCATGTTAGAGCTAAAAAGGATACAAAGACGTGTCTTCGATTTGAGGAAGGCATTACAGTCACTTTCCTGCAGTTAAGGGCTAGCAAGACTTTGTAAGATTGAAGTCAAATGGATTCAGATATGCAGCTTTATTCCTTTTCTTAGAAGGACAGATCTCACTTGAATCTTCAAAAGAAAAAGCTTTATAAAGATCATTAGCAAGTCTTCCAAGGGGTAGGAGGTGTAGTGCTTGAAATATTTTGCATTCGGGAGAGAGTATAATTTTTTAGGTGGGTGGGGCTATATTCTATTTAGAAGACACCCTGGGAAACCAAGAGTTTACTGGTGGGGACTAGGTGAATAGCTACTCAAGTCTCACAAAAGAGCTAATGCATTATTAAAGCTAATGGGCCCCTACAAGGAAAGTTAATGGATATTAAGTTTGCTTAAATGAATTACATATTAACAAAGTCACAAGAAATCTACTATCTGCCAATTTAGGTAATATCTGATCGTTTCTGTTTTCCCATTATAGGGACATTACACCACAATAGTTTTAGTGATATGAAAATTATAAGCATGATGCCCATAATGAAGGTACATAATGAAGTAGATGAAATGAGTTAACAAGAAAAACCTGCATTATGTAATGTTAAATTGAGCCAGGCTCATAGGGCAGCTTGCAGTGGGATAGCCTGGTAGAAGCAACTTTGTATAATTTTCCCTATTCCCTGTTTTGCAACTTAAAATAAGTGATAAAAATTGTAGGGGGTATGAATGATGGCCCCTCAAATATAGACCCACTTCCTAAAGTCTGGAACCTGTGACTGTGACCTTATTTGGAAGTGGGATCTTTGCAGATGTAATTAACCTAAGGATACTGAATTGAGACTATTCTGGGCTATCTGGGTGGGCCCTAAGTCCAATGAGTGTCCTTATAAGAGACACACGGAGAAGAGAAGATGGCTAAGTCAACAGGCAGACAGAGACTGGAGTGATGTGGCCATAAGCCAAGGAACACCTGGAGTCACCAGAAGCTACAGAAGGAAAGGAAAGATCCTTTCTAGAGCCTTTGGAGGGAGTCTGCCCTGCCAACACCTTTATTTCAGACTTCTGTCCTCTGGAACTGTGAGGGAATAAATGTCTGTTGTTTATTAAGCCATTGAATTTGAGGTAATCTGTTATGGCAGGCCTAGAAGATTAATAAAATAATCATAGAGAGTAATGCTTTTCCTTTATTCAATGCTCTGTCACTGTCATCCAATCAAACTCTTGTAACATTTTCACTAAGCACACTCAAATAGCACCTGGATGTGCAGAGGTCAAGTTACCGAAGCCTTTTGATAAAAAGTTGAGACATTGACTACTTAGCCACAGCCTTAGTGCAAGAATAATTGTGTGCAGAAAACACCTTATTCTTATCCACAAGTAGGAGAGTCCAGAGGAGAAGATGAGGAGATGGGGCTCAGAGAGGAGAGACCTCACTTATCATGATCCAGCTTTTATTGATGAAGCCATCAAAACTGTGGCACCCATCCCAAAGCGTTCCACTTTTAAACTCGTCAGTATAATTTAAGCTAAAATGGAAGAGAATGTGCAATTTAAAACAAGATGCTGATGTTCATTGGGAATAAAATCCCTTCTATAAAAAAATCCAGCACTTACGATGGGGTTAATAAAGCCAGGGGGTGGAAATTACCCTAGATTTTGAAGTTGGCATAGAAATGATTACAGTCAATATTCACAAAATTTAATTAATTAAGTCATGCGCTAGAGCAGATTGGAAATATTTTCAAGTTTTACATGTGGGTTAAATGTAGCATTTTCAAAATCCTCATTGGCACTCTGTAATATGGCAGTGTTTCAGTAAAATAATCCTTTGATTATTTTTCTACCAAGACAACAAGATAAAAATTCTATCTAAACTATATAAAAACATATGTATTTAATAAGTGGCTTCTGAAGTGTTTTTTTTTTTTTTTTTTTAAACTGCTACTCTATATCCTCAGAATAAAATACTTGGGTAATGCTATGGTTTTAGTATTTTTGTCCCCCCAAATCTTGTATGTTGAAATCCTGATCCCCAGTGTGATGGTAGAGCCTTGGGGAGGTGATTAGGTCAGGAGGGTGGGACCCCCACGAGTGGGACTAGTGCCCTTATGAAGGTGGTTCCAGGGAGATCTCTAGCTCTGCCACCATGCAAGGACATAGCCAGAAGGCACAAGCCAGGAACCAGGAACGAGATCATGGTGTTAACTTGACCTTAGACTCCCCAGCCTCCAGAACTGGGAGCAATACAGTTCTGTTGTTTATGAGCCACCAGCCTGTGGCTGCTTGTCACCACAGCCAGAGGACTGGGACAGCTACTCACACTGTACTTCCAGGTACCGCTGGGTCTGCAGGTTTCCGGTGACAGCAGGGTGCTCCACCTGACAGATCACGGGAACCCCGTCATCCTCCTTGTGCACCTTCAGCATCAGCTGACTTGTCACAGTGTACATGTCTGACCACTCCTCCACCTCTGACTTGCCTGAGGGGTGGGGGTGGACAGGAAACACACCAGGAAACCAGAGCTGAGTCAGTTTCACTCTTTTCTTAACTATTCCCCCTCCCTCCGTGTGCCCACGATTACTATTTTAATAAACACACATAATGGAAGTCACTTGGGATAAGGGTAATCTGGGGGTACATAACTGATACAAAGATAATTTCCTACTTTTCAGCCTCATGGGAAAGTATTTAAGATAAAATCACCTCCACATACTATTGACTAGTCATTTATTTATATTTTTGGCTGTGCGGTGTCTTCATTTACATGCCCCTGCTTTCTCCAGTTGTGGTGTGCAGGGGCTGCTCTCTCGTGGTGGGTGTGGGCTTCTCAGTGAGGAGCACAGGCTCTAGAGTGCTGACTCAGTAGTCGTGCTGCATGGGCTCAGTTGCCCCACAGCATGTGGGATCTTTCCAGGGGTTGACCAGGGATTGAACCAGTGTCCCTTGCATTGCAAGGTGGATTCTTATCTACTGGGCCACCAGGGAAGCCTACTATTTACTGTTTTTATTTAAATACATGCTGCTTCTATCTTAAAAATCTCCCACGAAAAGGCAGCTCCAAGTTGACCCATTTTGACATCTGACTGCTCAAGGCATTTGGGAGGAGGAAAAGAGAAGCACTTCTTTTCCCTGACAACCATTTGAACTTAGCACTTCTACTAGGCTGTCACACAGTTTAAAAACTCCAGGACATCATCCACATCCTTAAGTAATTCAATTGGAGTAGAGATATAAACAACCCCTTCACCCACCCCCATCAGCAACAATTAAGAGGGAAAATAGCTAGATGGATTGGCATAATTGAAATTGTAATTGAAATGTTTAAACTCGGAGACTTTTGGAAGAACACAACAAAGTGCAGTGGCAGTGGGCAGAGCAAAGTGAGATATAGGCTTCAGGCCAGAAGGGAGCCACGTCCAAGAACACCCGAAAAAGGAGGGAGGAGGCTTCCGGATCGCATGAATAGGCCAAGGAGGCCCTTTTCCTGAACTCAGCACTCCCTGGGACATGGCGCACCATTAACTTTCTTTTAATGTTTTGTACTTATCGGTACACATTTAATGGCTCAGCTCACTTAGACAGAAAAGCAGAGGGGAAATGAGAAACGCCTTCCTTCCAAAAACCATACCTAGGAAATAGGAGATTAAAACAGAGCAAGCTTTTTGAAACTTAAGCCGTTATATATAGATTTTTCTGTTTCTAGATATAGATTTTTATATCCCCTTTCTAAAAGGACTTCTTTTCTTCCTGGTACTCTTTATTTATTTAACAAGCACATAGAGAGCACTTTATCTCAGCTTAGACATCAGCTCTGTGTTTTACAAATATTCACTCATTTCATCTTTATAAGAATAACACAAGGTATGTAAACATTAATATCTCCACTGTAGAGGAAACTGAGGCACACAGCAAGCATTTCTGTCAAATGACCAGGCAGGGGTATTCAGCCCCTGAGTTCTCTGTTCTGGGTACTACTTGCAAGACAATCTTTTGCAAAGAAAGGGATCAGAATGCAGACATGCATGAGAAACTTAAGATAACTGACAGAAAAAAAAAAAAAAGATCAAGAGGGGACTAGCTGTATCCTTCAGCCAATGCAGCGCCTAAGAGGGCAGGTATCCAAGGATCCAGGAAGCAGATCTGGATGGCCCAGTGCCGAGGGAGAGACAACGGAAGCAGGGTTAATGGAGCTGCCTCTGTTGCCAGCACAAAATCAGAACCTTGCAGAAGGACAGGATGCTGACACGGGCAAGTGAATTACAGATTTCATAAGAACGGTGGTGCCTCCAAGTTTACAGTTAAGATAAATTCTTCGTCCACTTAGCATAGCCACCCTTGCAGGAAAGGAGGTTGTCAAAACAACCAAACGATATTAGAATGGCTTGGTATTCACTATGGCCAAAACTGCTATGCATTTTTTTTTTCCAGTGCACAAGTCTGGGGTCCTGATCTGGATCATAGGGTAAAAGCAAGGAGAACTAAGGGTACAGACAGGGCCAGTCTGATTTCAGAGGGTAACTCAGTGATTCTAACTGGTCTAGAGAGCTCTGTTGGGTTGGCCAGAAAGTTTGTTCGAATTTTCCCATAACATCTCATTCATGGAAAACCTCAAATGAACTTCATGGCCAACCCAATAAGTTTATGGGTCTGGTTCTCTCTAAGCATCTAGCAATGTAGATGCTTATTATCACCAAGCATCATATCACCATGAACCCTCAAAACAACAGAATAAGGATATGAATAGAACAATAAAATGCCGTTACACTCTGGCCTCAGACACACTTAGTAACTGATGACAAACCATACATAGATGAGTATTTTTGTTTTGGGGTGTGTTTTGTGTTTGCTTTTAAGTCCACAAAGATGTACTCCTTCTGGGACCAAGTGTGGACTGGCTTCCTCGGTCCTGGGCAATTCACATCCTACCTTTGAGCTCCTTGTTCCCTTTGAACCACCGGATGGTCGTGGCTGGTTTGCTGGCCATGGCGGTGCAGTTGACTTCAATCTCCTCACCTTCCACCGCAGTGTCTTTCTGGATGTCGATCATCAGATTACGTGGTGGGACTACAAATTAAACACATCCTTTTTAAACACAGAATCTATTTCTGGGCATATTCTTCTATTCATTAGAAATTAGGACCATCGCTCTTAAGAAAAAGAGATAAATAATAGACATTCTTGCTGGGAATTTAAAACAAACTGCCACTGCAGGGAACAGAAAAAAGACAAAGTCATCATCAAATAAAGTTACGTAAAATCGCTTAAATTAGAATTTGTGTCTAAAGTTATCTGATAAAATGACGAGTCTTCTACTCCTAAGTTATGCGTGACCAAGCTATAACAACATGGGCACTAGTGAAAGTGTTAGTCACTCAGTCGTGCCTGACTCTTTGCGACCCTGTGGACTATAGCCCCCCAGGGGCCTCTGTCCATGGAATTCTCCAGGCAAGAATACTGGAGTGAGTAGCCATTCCCTTCTCCAGGGCATCTTCCGGACCCAGGAATCAAACCCAGGTCTCCAAACCATCTAAGCTACCAGGGAAGCCTCTATAGACACTTGGTTAGTTATCAATCAGTCATTAGAAAATCGACCAGGGGATGTAGATTAAAAAAATCAGACGAAGTCACACTACTGACATCCTCTTTATCTGGAAGTCTCTGAAAAGAGTATTTCTCCTTGAATTCAACCCTTAGATTTCACTCTTCATATGAAAGATTCTGCAGTCAACCAGCAAAGATCTAAAACAAGGAGCCCCTTAAAAGAATCATTCACCATAGACATCCATAGAAAAACTGTGCCTCATAACCAGTTACATTCAATTAAAATTATTCATAAAATCCAGAATATGATCATGACCTCTGATGGGTGGTGTAGTAATAAAATCTGTTAGCTATGAAGATGCAGTAATATAGGAAACGCCAGTTAATTTGCAATGATTTTCCATATGCTAAAAGCCAAAGCTCCAGATTTTGGAAAACCAAAGGTGAAAAGGATTATTGAGTTTGTAAGTAAATTTCATCTTTAGAATGAAAATCACCCTTCTCTAAGCATATTAAATATATATGTAATAAAATGATTAGAACAAAATATTGGGGCTTAAAAGGCTGAATGAAGTATGCAGGATGATGGTGATGATGAAGAAAGCATGTTTTCTTTTCTGAAAGTGAGGTCACAGGGAAGCTTCATATACGGTGCAACCTTACCTTACAACTGAGCTTCTAGAAAGAAAAATCAGTGAGAATACTGTGTTCAGCAGACTGAATCTAAGAATATGTGCCCTGACCACTATGAATAAGCTAAGATGGTTCTAAGACATGATTAATAAGTTTCTCAACTCCGAAGAGAAACAAGAAATTAAATATGTATAAACATGCCATCCTGATGATCAAGTTGAATAATAAATCTCTGATACGGCTTCAATAAATTATGGGATTAAACCATGTATTTGGGATTTCCAACTGTTCTAGTCCAATGTGAAAATTCTACCCACAGGAAGAATTTTACACTGAATTGAAGCAGTTGAAAATTCCTATAGAGAATGATGGAAAAGGAAAAGGAAAATGATTTGTTGTATATGTTTCTCAGCAAGATAGATGGGGGGCCGGGGGTGGGGGTATAACCATCAGAGCAAAAGCAAGCCTCTTCTTTGTTCCCTGTGTAACAGGAAACTAACACAGTTGCTCAATTGGATCTGTTGCTAAAGTGACATTGCCCCAGTGAGCAGTTAAACATGGCAAAGAACTACCCTAGTTTATATTTTAAGAAAAAATAAGCATAAAGAGACACAGTCAAAGATCCAATTTGGAGCTGCATGTCTGCCAGTATTCTAAGGGACAGAAGGTGAATGGGATGGCCTCAGCTAGCTATTTCCTCAATGCACTTTAGTCTTCCTAGATGACAATCAGGTAGGTTATAGATTTTCATTACACGTACCTAGATGGTTGATATGGAGTACACAAGAGGTGTATAGAGAGACTAGATGTGTAGGGCCAACAAATACTACTAAATTCTGAGTGAAGTATAATGGGAATATTGAAAAAAATGTTATTATTAGAGCAAATGTCAGACAAAAAGATTGTCTGAGACTAAAGAAAATAAGGTCTCAGTGAGCTGTGAGGAAGAGAATAAGAGGCTTAGACAAAAGGGACTAAGTAAGGAGTAAGAGAGTTAGGAATGTCTTCTCAACAAATGTAGGGATGAAATTCAAACAGTATTAATTCTTTTCAAGGTTCAGGCAGACATAAAATAGAGGGATGAAAACAATTCCAGTGTGCATGGATAACTTTGGAGAAAACACCTAGACAGTCATTCTGGTAATCTTCCTGAGGGGAACAGATCCAGGAGCTGTTGAAAGGTTCCAGCAAGTATCAACCGTTGGGTCTTGATGGCATTAAGGTTCAAACACAGTGTTGGTCAGGTATCTGTTTTCTCTGTGTTCCTGGGTATCTTCCCGTCATCTTCTTTCTTGTGATCCCGAAGATTCCTCCTCATAGGCTCCTTCTAACCGCCACTGACAATTCACCTTCAGTGGTGTTTCTTAGTGAAAGCAGGACTTAATTCTCTCCATCAGCTGGAGATCAGCACAAGGATGAGTGTGTGTTCTTTCCCATTACCAGTAACATCCAAGGACTCAAAGTAAGGACATGGCGAGGGGCAGGTATAAGTCAGGGCTTCCCTGGGGGCTCAATGGTAGAGAACCTGCCTGCCAGTGCAGGAGACATGGGTTCAGTCCCTGAGTCAGGAGGATCCCCTGGAGGAGGAAATGACAACCCACTCTAGAATTCTTGCCTGGGAAATCCCATGGACAAGAGGAGCCCAGCAGGCTGCAGTTCATGGGGTCACAAAAGGAATCAGACATGACTTAGTGACTAAATTATAACAAAAACATATAAATTAGGCCAGAGGAAAATTTACCAATGTCTCTTAGATTTTCTTTAGGGGCTAAGAGCATGACTGGCAGCAAATAGGTCCTTATTTGGACCACCCATTGTTTGGTATTACTTCCTCTACTGCAGCAGGTACAATCTACAGTTCCCTAACCCTTCATCTTCCAATAACACGAGAAGACTCTATACATGGACATCACCAGATGGTCAACACCGAAATCAGACTGATTATATTCTTTGCAGCCAAAGATGGAGAAGCTCTATACAGTCAGCAAAAACAAGACCAGGGGCTGACTGTGGCTCAGACCATGAACTCCTTATTGCCAGATCAGATCAGATCAGTCGCTCAGTCGTGTCCGACTCTTTGCGACCCCATGAACTGCAGCACGCCAGGCCTCCCTATCCAAATTGAAGAAAGTAGGGAAAACCACTAGACCATTCAGGTATGACCTAAATCAAATCCCTTATTATTATACAGTGGAAGTGAGAAATAGATTTAAGGGCCTAGATCTGATAGATGGAGTGCCTGATGAACTATGGAATGAGGTTCGTGACGTTGTACAGGAGACAGGGATCAAGACCATCCCCATGGAAAAGAAATGCAAAAAAGCAAAATGGCTGTCTGGGGAGGCCTTACAAATAGCTGTGAAAAGAAGAGAAGCAAAAAGCAAAGGAGAAAAGGAAAGATATAAACATCTGAATGCAGAGTTCCAAAGAATAGCAAGAAGAGATAAGAAAGCCTTCTTCAGCAATCAATGCAAAGAAATAGAGGAAAACAACAGAATGGGAAAGACTAGGGATCGCTTCAAGAAAATCAGAGATACCAAAGGAACATTTCATCCAAAGATGGGCTCCATAAAGGACAGAAATGGTATGGACCTAAAAGAAGCAGAAGATATTAAGAAGATGTGGCAAGAATACACAGAAGAACTGAATAGGAAGGATCTTCACGACCCAGATAATCATGATGGTGTGATCACTGACCTAGAGCCAGACATCCTGGAATGTGAAGTCAAGTGGGCCTTAGAAAGCATCACTACGAACAAAGCTAGCGGAGGTGATGGAATTCCAGTGGAGCTATTCCAAATCCTGAAAGATGATGCTGTCAAAGTGTCAGCAAATTTGGAAAACTCAGCAGTGGCCACAGGACTGGAAAAGGGCAGTTTTCATTCCAATCCCAAAGAAAGGCAATGCCAAAGAATGTTCGAACTACCGCACAATTGCACTCATCTCACATGCTAGTAAAGTAATGCTCAAAATTCTCCAAGCCAGGCTTCAGCAATATGTGAATAGTGAAATTCCTGATGTTCAGGCTGGTTGTAGAAAAGGCAGAGGAACCAGAGATCAAATTGCCAACATCTGCTGGATCATGGAAAAAGCAAGAGAGTTCCAGAAAAACATCTATTTCTGCTTTATTGACTATGCCAAAGCCTTTGACTGTGTGGATCACAATAAACTATGGAAAATTCTGAAAGAGATGGGAATACCAGACCACCTGATCTGCCTCTTGAGAAATTTGTATGCAGGTCAGGAAGCAACAGTTAGAACTGGACATGGAACAACAGACTGGTTCCAAATAGGAAAAGGAGTACATCAAGGCTGTATATTGTCACCCTGCTTATTTAACTTATATGCAGAATACATCATGAGAAATGCTGGGCTAGAAGAAACACAAGCTGGAATCAAGATTGCTGGGAGAAATATCAATCACCTCAGATATGCAGATGACACCACCCTTATGGCAGAAAGTGAAGAGGAACTAAAAAGCCTCTTGATTAAAGTGAAAGTGGAGAGTGGAAAAGTTGGCTTAAAGCTCAACATTCAGAAAACGAAGATCATGGCATCCGGTCCCATCACTTCATGGCAAATAGATGGGGAAATAGTGGAAACAGTGTCAGACTTTATTTTTCTGGGCTCCAAAATCACTGCAGATGGTGACTGCAGCCATGAAATTAAAAGACACTTACTCCTTGGAAGGAAAGTTATGACCAACCTAGATAGCATATTCAAAAGCAGAGACATTACTTTGCCAACAAAGGTTCGTCTAGTCAAGGCTATGGTTTTTCCAGTGGTCATGTATGGATGTGAGAGTTGGACTGTGAAGAAGGCTGAGCACCGAAGAATTGATGCTTTTGAACTGTGGTGTTAGAGAAGACTCTTGAGAGTCCCTTGGACTGCAAGGAGATCCAACCAGTCCATTCTGAAGGAGATCAGCCCTGGCATTTCTTTGGAAGGAGTGATGCTGAAGCTGAAACTTCAGTACTTTGGCTACCTCATGCGAAGAGTTGACTCATTGGAGAAGACTCTGATGCTGGGAGGGATTGGGGGCAGGAGGAGAAGGGGATGACAGAGGATGAGATGGCTGGATGGCATCACTGACTCGATGGACGTGAGTCTGGGTGAACTCCGGGAGTTGGTGATGGACAGGGAGGCCTGGCGTGCTGCGATTCATGGGGTTGCAAAGAGTCGGACACGACTGAGCAACTGATCTGATCTGAACCCTTCCTGGTAATTCCTGTACCAATGCTAGCTGCTTCTGCAAAGTTGATATCACCTTTTCCTTGACAGGTGAGGTAAACATGTGGAAAACTTCAAAAGTATTGGAAAATATGACCAGTGTAGAAAAATAAAGGACTTGTTTATTGTTGAGAAGAGCGTCCTGAGAAACGGCTGAATGACTGTTTCTAAGTCCATAAACAGTTTTCTCAAGATTGTGAGCAGTATTTCTGACTTTTACTAAGTTTAGAAGAATAAACAGTCAAGTATAGTAGGGGTTGTTTGGTATACAAATACAAAATAAAATCCAATAATGTGAGTCAGAATGGTTCATTGATATCAGTTATAAAGTTGACTTCTTTCAGATTTTTTTAAAGCAAGAAAGCATTAGAAAATATGAGGTGATTTAAGTGTATCTTTTGGGGGAAAAAGAGAGTTTGGACAAGAAAATCTTGAAGTTTATTTTGGTCTATTCATTCTCCCCTGTTTTCCCTTTAACTTCATAATGTCTATTCAAATATGAAAGAGGTTAGTAAAGTATAAAAATCCATTTATAAGGAAAAATGAATTAAAACTGCTACTAACCAGAGAATACACTTATACATGGTACACTAAACAGACACATTTAGTAAAAACTGCAGCCATTAATGAAAATAACCAAAGATATATGTAAGGAGATGCATAGAGATGGAAATACAAATAAAAGTCACAGAGAGGGAAATACTAGAAAATGGTAGAGAAATGCTGAGGTTCTTCTTAGCCAACCTCAAACCTATGAGTGCTAATTATAAACATTACACCTACAACATAAAAAAAAAAAAATCAGCAATATCAAGATGAGCCACATTAATTACAACAAAAGAGGAAACTTAAAGCTGATCAGTATGTGGAATCTCACTCTAAGTCCCTTTAAAATAATTAGATTCTCCTGTTCCTGGAATCTTAAGAGTGAACACTAATCTTAGAAGGACAGGATTGTAATAATATTAGTGATTATTATCAGTAACTATATTAATCATGAAGCAGTATATTCTCTCTCTTGTTCATCTCCTCTTATGAACAGTAGTATGAAGAGAGTCCTACACTACGATGCCTTGGATTCTCAGGTGGCTCAGCAGTAAAGAATCCGCCTGCCAAACAGGAGACATGGGCTCAATCCCTGAGTCGGGAGGACACCCTGGAGAAGGAATTGGTGGCTCCAGTATTCTTGCCTGGGAAATCCCACTGACAGAGGAGCCTGGTGGGTTACAGTCCTTGGAATTCCAAGAGTCAGACATGACAAAGCAACAACACTATGATCTGGAGATAGGAACAAACTCATCACAAGTGGAAGGAATGGATGAATATCCTAAAAGGCACCAAAATGCATGTAAAATATCATAGGAGAGTTTAAAGTTTTTACAGGGGTAAAATAATAAACATAATAGTAACTAACAAATTCCCATCTCTATGTCTTATAATTATGCTGAAAGCTTCAAGCAACTAATAAAGATGCATGTACTAAAATGAGCATCTTCAACCGATCAAGAAGTTTGACAGCTGTGTAAGTACATATGGGGTCCTTTTCAGAGAACCACAGATAGAAATGAAGATGATGCTAATAGATCATTCTTCATTCATTATAATATCTGAAAATGCTAAACCTTAGAAGGAAGCTTTGAATACATGAGTATCAGTGGAAATTGTCATATTTTGGAATATGAAAGACTCAAGCACTGATGATAACAATTTGACTCCATCAAGGAATCCTAGAATAAATTCAATGGAAGGAATATTAAATGAACGTATTATGTATGCAAAAGGGGCATCTACCAGTATTGCCTTCAAGTACCTTTAAGTTAATGCTTCTATACAATACAAGCAAGAAATCTATTACTTCTAGGATAAGCAGACCTCCAAAAGGATTACAGACATGAAGTGAAGTGAAGTGAAGTCGCTCAGTCGTGTCCGACTCTTTGCGACTCCATGGACTGTAGCCCTCCAGGCTTCTCAGTCCATGGGATTTTCCAGGCCATAGTAATGGAGTGGTAATAGTAATTACAGACATAATGCCTCTCAAAAGTCTAGTGCTGGGTGTATTCAGTCCAACTGGACCGATCCAGTGGGTCTGAGAACAAATGTACCGAGTACTGAAAACTGACAGGCAGGAACTGCTTGCCAAAGACCAGATACACTCCTGCAAACAAAATATGTCACCTTCAGAGGGAAAATCTTGAAACAGCAACATTCAGGATTTTATTGAAAACAACCTAGACTAGAAGCCCCAGAGGCTATGAGCCAGAAGAGTAAGGTCTGTTTCAATCTCTAAAATTCTTGATTCTCATCATGTGCTTTGTCCTGGGCAAGATGGCTAACATCTATTGTTATCTCTTTCTTGGAAATAAAGACATTCATACTTAAAGGTATATGAAACAAAACATTCTGAAAATTCAAAATACCTTAAGTATATTTCATCTAGTTTTCTTTTGTGGGCATACTGTAGACAAGGGTGGGTCAAAGGGAATATGGTCAATTTGAAGGTTAGGCAGCTAATGACTTACTCCAATAAGCAAACAAAGACATCCACTGAAAATTTTTGGTGCATCTGCTAAATACCAAAATAGTCATCCCAGCCAAACCTTCCACACTTACTATTTCTGTCCCTCTAAAAGGGATCAAAGATGCAATTAGAGATAAATATATATACACCATCAAACACAGACCATGGAGGAAGCAGAATGGCTGGACATAAAACACGACTTTCTAAAATCAGTGTTCCTCTTATCAATAACATATATGTAAGCATTAGGGATACATTTTAGTTCAATGAATTAAAAAAATGCTCCCTATTACAGCTGTGTTTAAATAAAGCAATGAGGCAGCAGCTTAATACGTATATTAATACGTATATCCATAAATACATATATGTTCACACACACTAAGCAAAAACGTCCTTCATATTTATCTTTCCCCTTTAATCTTCATATCATTACACTGAAAAGCTGCAGTCCGCTGCCTCAAATAGACTTTGATTCATCATCTTCCCAAAGGTGTAAATCAGAGATCTTGCCTCTTGTTATATGTACGTCCTTGAAAACTCAGTTTCAAAAACAGCTGGTGTTATGTACTGGAGCATATATTTGTCTAAAAGGTGACTAATTCAGACCACCTTTACCACAGGAATATCTGCTCATTCTGTCAGAACACACACATGGAAACCTGGCTACCGGGATTCTGCTGAAAGTCACAACCCAGTCATCATACATGAAGATGGGGTCCCCAACCTCAGTGCCGTGGACTGGTCTGTCCTGTCAGATCAGTGGCAGCATTAGATCAGAAATAAAGTGCACGATAAATGCAATGTGCTTGAATCGCCCCCAAACCATCCCCCTCCACCCTTGGTTCATGGAAAAACTGTCTTCTACGAAATCAGTCCCTGGTGCCAAAAAGGTTGGGGGCCACTGAATGAAGACACTCAACTTGTTAGAGGAAGAAGTGTACCCGACAGCCAGTCCACAGTCCTTGCTTAGTATCAGCCTTCTCTCCCTAGAAGCTCTTCATTCTTTCATGTCCAATGGTTGCAATTTGTGGCAAAGTATGTGTTCATGGGGTATGATTTTTACAGCATCATTTTGAGTATGAGCAATAAACAAGGCAGTAAGTCAAGCCGAAGAAAAGGAGATCAACAATATTAAACGAGATGTAACTCAGAAGGAAAAATCATTAAGCGGATTTCATCACAGAGCTCTGCCACAGGGCGCAGATGTAGGAGCCCATCACCCCCTCTTCTGCACAGAAGGAAAAAAAAAATCCTCGAAGTTAGAAGCAGTGACATTGCATGTGGTGAGTGATTCATTTGAGGGCTCTAAATTCTCTTGATCTTTGCTTCTGAAGCTTGAGGGTTGAAACCCAAGAGCAGGTGGAATCTATAAAGCCTGCTGATTGCCATTCCTTAGAGTGTTTGGTAAAATAGGCTATTTTTAAAATTCAGCAAGATGGGCGGTGAGTCTTCCTAAAACAGTAAAATTTACCATTAACCTTTTCCTAGCTGCTGGAAGCCACCTGGCAGTAAGTGCTACCCCTCTCATCTCCGAGGACAAGCCCTGATGCATTCCTTACCCAGGACGGTGATTGTGGTGTAACTTTCCTGCGGGGGGTCAGTGTAGAGCTGGCAGAAGTATCTTCCTTCATCAGAAATGGAGACATTTGTCAGCGACACTTTCAGTTCACTGCTCGAAAAATTCAGCAGCTGGAACCTGCTGTCCTTCAGAGCTGGGAAACAAAACACAGAGTTAGTGAATGTGAGAAAGATGACCGTCCAGTGAATGTGGGAAAGATGACCGTCTATTTGCCTTCCGGAGGGGAGGGGAAAAGCCAGGGGACTAGAAAGCCAGCTACAGAGTAGACACATGGATTAAGTCGTTCTGCACCTGGTGGGTACTACTTTGTCTTTCTTGAGTTCCTATTTAGGGCTTCTGCATTATCTGCATGTAGACAAACGTCCCTGCTGGAAAAGGAAACTCACACATGTGGCTGTGTGTGTCACACACACACACACACACACACACTTGCACACACACCTCTTGCTGTCAGTTTTGAGCACTTATTCATAAATTGTTTCAAATCTTCTATCAGAGATAGGCAGAATGAAAACAGGAAGAAAGGGCAGGCCAAGAGGCCTCTTTGGGCACTGAAATTTCAGGGAGTAGAACCCACGGGCTTTTAAATTGTCTCTAAAAATCTGAGGCCTTAAACAGAGGTCCTAATGTTATGAGAGAAAATTTTTAAAAAATCATTAGTAATTTCAAAAGCAAAATGAAAATCATTTAAAAAAAAAAAAACAAAAAACACTTCATAGCAAAACAATCCAATTTAACCGGGATGCATCTTTGCGTTTGATGTGATTTGAGGCGGAGCTGCCAAACGTCTGTGACCTGGGGCTCAGGGGGCCCTGAGCTCTGACCCTGTTCCTATCTGTATTCAGCTTCATGGTATGAAACTGATTAGGCATAAAGTAGGAATTCAGAGTCATCACAAAGATAACATATGTGGGCTTTTACTGATTTCTAATATCCATTTAAAATCCTCTTATTAATTTGATAAAGGTTAGATCAGTATATACCAGTGACAAAAATTCATTCTCAGAATGAGAAGCTGGCTTCTCTCCTCTTACCCTCCTTCATCCCCTTACTGTTCCTTAGGTTTGTCAACTCTTTCCACAGGCCATGAATCTTCTGAGGTGTCGGGGATAATGGAGAAAGGCAGGTAGGAAGCGACATGTCCGAACCCGCTTTGTAGGCAGCAGTGCTCTCAACAGCAATCTTTCGAAAGACCTGATTCTTGCTCTTGCCAAGCCCTGCGCCCATGTGAGCCACTGCTATAGGATACAATTAAGTTTCCATTATTGGCTTTCGTGGTCTTACATTTGGAAGGATTTCAGCACATGGGCACCTCCATCTTCCACAGGCTAAGATGACAGGAGATTTGGTTTTGTCTTTATGGGCACGGATTGCCTTGAAAACTTCAATCTTCAAACCAAACAGATTACCTTTGAGAATGCTATATTTTCCTTGCCTAACCCTATTTGAGTTGTTTGTGTCAGCTAAGTATTTGGGACTCAATTGCAATTCACCTTGAATTACTACAATCAATTCCTATTGCAAAGGAAGACTGCCTTACTTTTAAAAAGGACCATTCAAGCTTTCTATTAAGTAGGAAGATTATGATTGCATGTCTCTTCTTCCCTCTGAAGAACTGATTAAGCTTTAAGCATCTAACATTAAATTAAAAAAAAAAAAAAAAAAAAGAAGAAGGCCTTGGCAATCTCTTTATCAAGATAACATGTAGGAAAAAAATTGTCATCTAATGCTATAGAGATGGGAACTTACGCCGGAAGTCCCTGAAATAAATGGTCTGTCTGTTGGGATTCAGTAGTTGAATAACAGAGTCGTCACTCTTATTGACTTGGCAGCTGATGGTTGCAACTTCTCCTTCAATCACTGTAACGTCTTTCGTAAACAAATTCTGTCCATCACCTTTAAAAAAAAAGAGAAAAAAAATTCCATCAATTAAAACTTAGTTAATGGATCAGTTAAAATTAGAAACAAGAAGCAAATTAGAAAATAGACAAAATGGGAATCTCCTGGTGCCCCAGTGGTTAGGACTTCATGCTTTCACTGCCAAGGGCTCGGGCTCAATCCCTGGCTAGGGAACCAAGATCCCGCAAGCCGCATGACCAAAAAGGAAGGCAGACATAAGCAGCAACATTTGCTAAGGCTTGCACACCTTTCTCCATAGTCCACAAAAAGAGTCTATTAAGCTGAGCTAGATCTAGGGGCAAAAGGCAACGAAGCCTGAAATCAGTATGCTCCCAGAAGCTATGATGCCCATGCTCCAGCCTCTGGTGTCTTTACTTGCGGCCTGTATGCTGGAAAGGTAAGGAAAGCAGAGTATTGGCTGTCATGAGGGACGGCAGCTCTCACAAAGGTAGTAAGGGAAATATGCAGATATCAGCCTTCCTTATCTGAGAGTTGTGCATCTGTAAATCAACCAAGCACAGATAGAAAATACTAAAGAAAACAAAAAATTCCAGAAAGTTCTCCAAAGCAAAACTTCACTTTGCAACATGCCAGCAACTATTTATATAATACTGACATGTATTTATCACTGTTTACAAAGGTCAGTTTTCATTCCAATCCCAAAGAAAGGCAATGCCAAAGAATGCTGAAACTACCACACAATTGCACTCATCTCACACTCTAGTAAAGTCATGCTCAAAATTCTCCAAGCCAGGCTTCAGCAATACATGAACTGTGAACTTCCAGATGTTCAAGTTGGTTTTAGAAAAGGCGGAGGAACCAGAGATCAAATTGACAACATCTGCTGGATCATGGAAAAAGCAAGAAAGTTCCAGAAAAACATCTATTTCTGCTTTATTGACTATGCCAAAGCCTTTGACTGTGTGGATCACAATAAACTGTGGAAAATTCTGAAAGAGATGGGAATACCAGACCACCTGATCTGCCTCTTGAGAAACCTGTATGCAGGCCAGGAAGCAACCATTAGAACTGGACATGGAACAACAGACTGGTTCCAAATAGGAAGAGCAGTATGTCAAGGCTGTATATTGTCACTCTGCTTATTTAACTTATATGCAGAGTACATCATGAGAAATGCTGGGCTGGATGAAACACAAGCTGGAATCAAGATTGCTGGGAGAAATATCAATCACCTCAGATATGCAGATGACACCACCCTTATGGCAGAAAGTGAAGAGGAACTAAAAAGCCTCTTGATGAAAGTGAAAGTGGAGAGTGAAAAGGTTGGCTTAAAACTCAACATTCAGAAAACAAAGATCATGGCATCTGGTCCCATCACTTCACGGCAAATAGATGGGGAAACAGTGGAAACAGTGTCAGACTTTATTTTTCTGGGCTCCAAAATCACTGCAGATGGTGATTGCAGCCATGAAATTAAAAGACACTTACTCCTTGGAAGGAAAGTTATGACCAACCTAGACAACATATTGAAAAGCAGAGACATTATTTGACAACAAAGGTCCATCTAGTCAAGGCTATGGTTTTTCAAGTGGTCATGTATGGATGTGAGAGTTGGACTGGAAGAAAGCTGAGTGCCGAAGAATTGATGCTTTTGAACTGTGGTGTTACAGAAGACTCTTGAGAGTCCCTTGGACTGCAAGGAGATCCAACCAGTCCATTCTAAAGGAGATCAGACCTAGGTGTTCATTGGAAGGACTGATGCTAAAGCTGAAACTCCAATACTTTGGCCACCTCATGCGAAGAGTTGACTCGTTGAAAAAAGACTCTGATGCTGGGAGGGATTGGGGGCAGGAGGAGAAGGGGACGACAGAGGATGAGATGGCTGGATGGCATCGCTGACTTGATGGACATGAATCTGGGTGAACTCCGGGAGTTGATGATAGACAGGGAGGCCTGGCGTGCTGCGATTCATGGGATCGCACAGAGTTGGACATGACTGAGCTGACTGAACTGAACTGAACTGACATAACATTTACATTGCACTGGGTATTGTAAGTCACCAAGAGATGACTTAAAGTAAACATTTCAAAGGACTTGAGCATCCTGAGATTTTGGTGTCTATGGGGAACCTGGAACCAATTCCCCGTGGATACAAAGGAATGAGTGTACTCAACTTCCTCACATCCTTTAGCTATTTGGTCACCTCACAGAAAACTCAGATCAGATCAGATCAGATCAGTCACTCAGTCGTGTCCGACTCTTTGCGACCCCATGAACTGCAGCACGCCAGGCCTCCCTGTCCATCACCAACTCCCGGAGTTCACTCAGACTCACATCCATCGAGTCAGTGACGCCACCCAGCCATCTCATCCTCTGTCGTCCCCTTCTCCTCCTGCCCCCAATCCCTCCCAGCATCAGAGTCTTCTCCAATGAGTCAACTCTTCGCATAAGGTGGCCAAAATACTGGAGTTTCAGCTTTAGCATCATTCCTTCCAAAGAAATCCCAGGTCCACAGAAAACTCAAGGGGCCACTTAATAGAAGTAGGAGGGAGGGCTCAGTAAACAATCTCACCTTGTTAGTGGATGTCAAGATTCTCGGAATATAGGCAGTTCTGTTATTCATTGTGTAGGGGTGGAGAACTGACTATGGCTCTTTGGAATCTCAATAAAATCCTAGGAAGGCTTACTGTTCAGTTTGTTATCCTGTTCTTCATGACTCACCCAAAGCCCCAGGCAGTTCTGAAACACACCCTCTCTATAGACTACACTCTTCCAGCCTTTTAGAAAATCTCTTTGTTGTTGTTTAGTGGCTAAGTCCTGTGTAACTCTTTGCAACCCCATGGTCTCTAGCCTGCAAGGATTCTCTGTAATAGAATTTTCCAGGCAACAGTACTGGAGTGGGTTGCCATTTCCTACTCCAGGAGATCTTCCCGACTCACAGATCTAACCTGTGTCTTTTGTGTAACCTGCATTGGCAGGTGGATTCTTTACCACCTGGGAAACCCCAGAAAATCTGCAAAAGTCTAGGCTTTCAGTCCACTGATACCTGGATTATCTCCAGATCTGCTCTAGTTTGTTGCTTCTAAGACAAGTGAAGCAGCCAGGGCCCTCAGAAATGTCCTAAATGATCCACAGCACAGGTAGGAGGAGAGGAGACTTCAGAAGCAAAAGATGAAATAATGTTGAATGTCCACTTCTGCACCTGGCATAGCACGGGATACAGAAGTACATGACATCGTCCTAGCCTGTAAGAAGCTGCAGTATTGGTTAAAACTGACCTCTAATCCCCACTTACAGAACAAAAGGTAGAGTACAGGCAATACGTATGATGCCCAATCAGGAAGGGGACGGGAAAGACTGCTTTTCAGCTGTAAGATCTTAGGTAAACTATTTCAAGTCCCCGAGTCAGTGTCTCATCTGCAAAATGGGGACAGTAATGAAAAGCTATCTCACAGGGCTGCTGGGAGGATTAAGAAAGATAATAAATGTAAAGCATTTGGCCCTGTGTCTGGCCTCTCATAAAACTGAATAAATGGGAGCTGTTATCATCACCATCATCACTTCTCTAGATGTCAGATCCCAACTAAGCAACTCTACGTGTTGGGAGTAGTGTGAATACGAGAATGAAAGCTCATGATCCCTGCACTCAAGGAGCTCTCTAGGTAATTATATACCAACTCAGGGTGGCTTATTCACTCTCTAAAAAAAACTTTGTCACATTAAGAAACAAAGGTCAAAGATAAATACTATTCTAAAAAAAGTGAGACCACATGGTGCAATTAGAGTAAATGGAGGATTTCCACCTGCTATCATATTTCTGCTGAAGGATCCTTTTTTGGCAGGACACAGTGGGGAAGTATGAGAAGGGGTGTCTCAGATGGCTTTAAGCCAAATCCAACTAGAAACAGACCAGCCTCTGGGAGAGGATTAGAAAAGAGGAAACTAGAGGGATAAGGGAAAAAAAATTATTAGAGTCACAGATAAACAAAAATTCCTGATGCTTGAGGAGCAAACCAAAATGAAACCCAACCTTGAGGCCTCTGATCCAGGGAATTAACCTGGGTGTGAGAACGAGGCCCACAGGGCTTGTAGCAAGTAAAAAGGTAAATTTTCCCCAGCTTGATCCAGCAGTGAAAGCTTAGCAGGCTGAAGAGTGTGAGAGAATAACAACAAAGAGGAAGAGTGATCAGAGGAAAAGGAGAGACGTTTATTTTTCCCTCGGTGGATTACTGTGACAAACACAGAATTTAGAACCCAGCTGGAGGAAGCAGCTTATTCCCAGATCTGAGAACAGAACAAGGGACAGGGAATTCCTGCCAATTGGGCATGCTTTTCATGGTGGTTTCGTTGGCCCTTGAGAAGGTCTGTACAGAAAGGACAATACCCTATTTCCTCTGGTAACCCAATCTAGTACAAAAATTAAGGAAACGTTAAACTGCATGATTCCAGTGGTATACAGTGGCAAGTCATGGGACTTGCCTTGGGGAGATCAGAATACCAAACTGGTCCGCTGGATTGTGGAGATTTCTTCTACCTCAAGGAAGTTTATTAGCACCAAATAAGAATCTTCAACTTATAAAAGGAACACATGGAAAGGCTCTCCAGCAAAAGGTCTTAATCCCTTTGGCCTTACAGATCCTGACTATATCATGCAGGAGGCTTTTCCAGGTGGCTCAGTGGTAAAGAATCCACCTGCCAATGCAGGAGATGCCTTCGATCCCTGGGTTGGGAAGATCTCCTGGAGTAGGAAATGGCCCACTCCAGTATTCTTGCCTGGAAAATTCCATGGACAAAAGAGCCTGGTGGACTACAGTCCATGGGGTTGCAGAGTCAGATATGACCGATCACACACACACACACACCACCGCAGATACTAGGACTTGAAGTCAACTGCAATTCAATTATGCTCTGATGGGATGGTTTCTGTGGAAATAACTATCCACTCTAATTTTAGTCTTTACTCAGAACCCTAGTATATTTGGTCTGTATTCATAGTAAGGTTATGAAACATCTGCAAAGGAGATGGGAGCAGAGGAGTTGATCGTGATTTTGTATTTTAAGCACGATAAGTATTACAACAGAACCAGAGGGGTTTTCGTTTCTTTGTTCATTTCTTAAAAAATCTCAACATTCTTATTTATTACTTACAATTAAGTAATACAAGATCAGATCACTTTAATGTGTCATTACTGAATAAATCATTCAGGTAAAATTTTTGCCATCTGCAAATGTTTGCCCTTGCTGTGCTCTGGCACATAACATGCTCTGCAAATCCATGGCGGTATCATCATACTGTATTTTTTTAATGAAATTGCTAAGGCCAACATAAAGTCCACTGTCTCAGAAAATGACAGTTCCTCGCTATGTTAACATGGTTACAATACTAATGCTAAAAAATTAGAAGTGCTGAAAGATATCAAAGTGCCTTGATGGATGGTGGTGGCCCACGGGTATCGGTCTGTAAAAATCACCAATAAATTATACAGGTCAGTTGGACAGTAGTTACAGGAAACAGAGCTCCATATTTGGAGCATCAGAAGATGGCTGCAATGGAATAATAATGACCTATTTATTGGAGGCAAAGGAAGTGAATGACAGTGATGAAAATACGATATGTATGTCAGGCCTCTTAACCGCCTGAAGCCTTTATGTAAAAATAATTTCTGCTCACATCCTCAAATATTTCTTCCAAACAGAAGGGTGTACTGTGACTCGATAAATTTACCCTTGACATAGATATCATGACAATTAGGTTGTTACAAAACACAATTTGATGTGTAGCAGAAGGATACAAACAGGCAACTCTAGTGCCTTTCTTAAATAATCCATTTAAAAAACCTTTCTGATTTTCTAAAACTCAATTAGCAGATATACTGTCAAGGTAGAAAATAGCACATGTTCTGGGCAAAAGAAATCAAGGAGGCTTCAAGCAAATATGATATAACCGCAGCCGTTAAATAAGGCTGTTAGCAGCAAGGTAATTTATTTTAAGGGTAGAACAATGTCTAACACATACAGTCATTTTTGACTGCTAACTGGTATATGTGGGTGAAGTTTAAGAGACAGAACCAAACTAGGTTTTAATTTATACCAGCAACTGAATTCCCTATAACATGTCTACTTGCCCCACAAATTCTAAAAACAAAACCTCAGCATTAGAGAGGCCCATTCACTCACAAGCAAGTCTCCCATAGTACTCTAGAAGTTGCCAAGATATTCACGACAAGAATGAAAAAGCATCTTATCTAAAGCAGAAAAAAAGCTAAAATTTATTCTGATGATCACTAAAGACCATTTCAGCTGAGGTGATTCGGGCTGGAGGGGATGCAGTGAACTCATAAATCGTCTATTAATTCAATCATCAATTCCTGGATTCCTTCCTGAAACCTCATTTAGTTACAAACACTATGAAAACGGCATCACAGAGAACGCTAGCCTGGGCTGGAATCTATTGGACCAACAAGAGAACGGCCTGGACTGGGGGATGACGCAAATCTTCAAACAAGGAGCTGACAGGAGAAGCGGCATTCTCAGGCACAGGGACGTGGGGGAAGGAAACGTAAGCTGATCTGACGCTAGGTGCTTTCTTAGTGGCTTTGACTGTTTTTTCTTCTCAAACTCTTGGAGTTTTCAACATCCCCACTTTAAGGACCTGAGACACGAAGAAGCTGAAATAAGCTGTCTAATGTAATTAAGCGAAGTGCCCGAGCTGGTGGTAGAATCCAGTTCTGTCGGTTCCTCCAGCCCATATAGCTTGTACTTTTCAACCAGCCAACCCCAGGGTCTGTTGCCAAGGTTCTACTGTCTCTGCCTTGGAAAATTTACTTGTTTTTAAAGAGGGTGATTTCCCTGTGAGCAACTTCTGATTTTTTTTTTTTTATTTCCATAATTTATCCAGAACACAATTACACACTTCAAGATGAGAGAGAATCTGTCCTGAATGTAAAACACCTTGTTTACTACTGCTTCCTTCTTTCAGCACTCGGCACACTTTGCCCCTGGAGAATGCTTTTATTACCACGGCATGGCCAGCATTTGCCAGCACGGAGAGCTCTGGCCTCCGCCGCCTGGCTGTTAATAAATAAAGCACTTCATTTACACCGGGGGAGTCTCTCCAGTCAAGTCTATAATAAAAGGGCAAGTCACAGATAGAACAGGATTCAGCTTATACTATGGCAACTATGTAAACTCTTACTGACTTCAAGGAGCACCAATGACTCTTCACTGCGAACAGTTTGCCCAGAGAAAGAGCAAATAAAGTCCCTTGACCTATTCCTTTAGTAGCAAAATCATATTAGGGAAACCCTTTTTTTAACCTTCTGCTGTATGGAAGACTGAACCTAACATCAAATCAGCACATTCAGGTTGTCTGAATAGACAAAAGTGAACCAACAGCACAGGCTGTCCAAAAAAACCCAACCAAACAAAAAAACCATCTTACTAATGATCATGGTAGTTACTAATTTAAAAAAGTCACCAGAGTTCTTGAAATTTCACACCAATTCAAGGTTTAGGATTATGAATTCTTTCCCTTTAAGAGGTATCTGAGTTCAGATTCTCTGGAGTCAAAAAAATGTGCATGATTTTGAAGCCCTTCTTTCCTGTGGTATGTGAACTCTGTGTCTTAAAACTTCAAATGTTTTCTCCCCCATTCTCATTTCTGTTGGATCCCATTTTTACAACCATGTCAGTTACGTACTCAACTTGAAAGAAAAATGCCTTTATCCCAACCCAAATACAACCATCACCCGTAGAGGCACTGTGATTCCTGCTAACTTTTCTGAGAGCTTGCACTTGAAACTGAGTACATTTCAGGAAGAGAGAGAGAAAAAAAGAGAAGATTCTGTTGAAATCCAGAGGGAAAAATCTTTCTAACTGCTTATGTTCCCCCAAGTCAACGTAAACACAGTGTTCACTACAAATCATTAACAAAGCCATTAAGATTTGATTTCTATCTAAGCAATTATTGTCAGCATATTTTGTACATTTCCTTTAAAAGACTCAACCCTATCTTTCATTTTATTAAACTGTTCCTTGCATTTACAGAGTTTTATATCAAATCAGAAACCTATTTGAATTAATAAGAATTACAGTAAAAGTAATTTGAAAATAAATTATATGAAGTTCAAGCCATGAAAGCTTTTGATGAAAGAATTTAGTCCCCTTTCAATATTACAGTAACATTTTCGGTCACCCAGCGTACAAATAAAAGGCAGTGAGAACCAATGTCGAAAAAGATGGGCCCATCAACCATGGATTAAGGTTAAGGGTGCGCACACTTCAACATAAATACAACTCTTTATTTCAAAGAGAGGCAATACTTCAACCTTTGTGAATACTTGAATATTTATTTAAAATCAAAAGCATTCAATCTGTCTGCTGTTTACAAAGCTACTTTTAACCTTTTTGATCCTCACCCATGTTTTGCCATCCCAAACAGTAAAGTAGAATCTGTTGATTGTCTGCTCCAAGGACTGTCTACTCAATGGTCAAAATAATTATGAATGTGAACCATGCAGTTCATAAACTTAGAGTTAAACTAAACCAATTCAATAAATAACTGAGTGGGCAATAGTATGTGACATGGACCAAAACATTTCCTTTATGTCATCTTCTTTCTCATAGAACCCTTGTGGAATCAAAGCAACCCAACTAAAAGGAATCTGCTGATCAATTCTCTCATTTACAGATGAAGACAGTGAGATCCAGGGAGGAGATACGTAAGATCATGCGGCAAGTGCAAGGCCACTGTTCCTAATGGCTCGTCAAGGTATTTCTATTCTTGGCTATTTCTAAATAACATTTATTGATTTGTTTCTAATTACAAAAGTAATACATGTTCAAGGTTTGTTTATATGTTTATTAAAGGCTTGTTTCAAGTGTAGTATTCATAACACTTTATCCTATGGCATGGAGATAGTCAGGATCACCTAAGAATCTCATGTAATGTGGTAACTGTTGTATCACTAGCGCTTATGGCGGGGAAAAAAAATTGAATTTAATCTAATCTCCTCTTATAATCAGTAAAAGGTGAGGAAAATTTTTGAACAGCAAGTTAAAGAGTAATCTTCCTTCAGTGCTGGTTTTTTCTTCAATTAAAATTGTTGATTTCCGCTGAATACAAAACAAAAAATATCATCTGACACAACATTAAGCTATTCATGAATATTCTGTATACACATTCTTGTTTAGTTGACTAATGGCAAATTAACGCTCTCTATTTTAGCTTAAACACATACTATAGGTATGTTTGATTAGCATTGAATTCCAAAAGCTGATTACTATGCATGCTTTGATTATGTAATTACATAATAGAGTATAATGGCTCCTTTGGAGTCATTATGATCTATATGGCAAATATGTTTCAGTTTTGCTATAGTTTAAATACACGTTGAGATGACAGCTCATAACAAGGCTCCACTTTTAAGTCTTATCAGCTAAATGGGCATTTCCTCATTCATCCCAACATCTCCTTGACACCAATTAAGGCCTATTGTGTCAAGCTGCATATACTTCTGAGAAATTCCCTTTGTTTTCTTGGCATTCAAGAAAGGACATTAATTTTAAAAGCTGTATGATGCAAAAGCCCTGTGTTGTGTGTGTGTGTGTGTGTGTGTTTTTTTTTTTTTCAAAAAAAGAGGCTGAAATTCCATCCTTCATCCACCCTTTGAAAAGTCTGCAAGGAATCATATCGAGTTCATTAATCACTGTTCAGGCAACCACAAGGGGGTTAAAAAAGGAATTTCACCTTTAACTCCAAAATGCACACGAAGGAGGGACAGCTAAGAATATTGATGCTCATAGTGGTGACTTCCCACAGCACATTCGGCCACATCAACTACACAAAGGTCTGGTTCTGCAAATCTCATGTCTTGTAATAATATCCTTTTTAGAAGGGGTAGCTCTGAAACAGCAAGGCCAGATTTTGCCTTCAAATTTCTAAACCCAAGATTTTGATGGTTCCAAGGCCAAAAAGTCTACCTAATGAATAGATGTTTCTAATTCCACCATCAACTTACAAACTGAAAAGTGGCTGGGATTGAAAATAGGACAAAGGTTATTGTACAGGATGATGTCAAGATTCTCTTGTCCCCATGAAATCCTTTAATCTTGCGCTATTTCATTTGTAAGAAGAGCTGTTTCTGCTTTTCTCTGCCAAGAGAATGAGCCCTTATACCATGCCAAACCCAAGGTGACCCGAATCTTAACTTTAAAGGCTAATAAGCATCAAGCTGTTTTTTACCTTTGGGTCTATTGGTTTTCAGCATTAAAGCTGAAGAACTGCGGTCAAGCACTGTCCAACTGATATTTACATATAGGATGAGAATCTCTTTTGTGAAGGGAAACATTGATTAGATGTGCGAAAACTCTTTTCCAGGAAGACTGTGACAAAAGAAAGTAGTTACAGCATCTTCGCCTATGCTATTTCAATTTTAACCATCACATTAGCTGCCTTCCTCTTAAAAGACTCTGAGCTCAATAGGACTTTTTAATCAGAGCCCACAGCACTAAGGGGGCTAAGCAATTATGATGCTTATGATCTTGCTGCCTGATTCCATAAAGTGGAGAGGTGCAATGCCCTCTACACAATGTTTGTGGGGAGTGATACCCATCCACTAAACGTGAAGATCTGAATTAGCTTTTCCATTAAAATCCACTTATCCAAGAAGTGAAAGGCAATCAAAGAAAGAGAATAAAGAATAAACCATGCAAGATAATAATAATCACTGAATCCTTTTGCTCCTCACACAGTAATGTTTTTTCTCCTCTTACTCCTTTTCATGGCTGGATGGGTTTCATGGTCTTTTTGTTCATCAAAAAGATAGCATCTTTTTTGGAGAGAAGATAGCCTCACCCTGAAGAAAAACTCCCTCCAGTGGACAGGATTTTGGAGAATCAAAAGAGAGAGGCGAAAATTGAGCCAATAAAGTAGGAAAGTCACTGTTTTCTTTGCTTGTAAGATGGCATTGAAATCACCTTGTGGAAGAGTCATTTTAAGCCTGCTAAATCTGCTTAGAGGCTCTTGGGAGAAAAGGGGCTCTTAAAAAATATTAATTAAAAAATAACTGCAGCCATCCAACTTGGATTTTGGAGAGAACAATCTGAAGACAGAGGCTTCTTACAAAACTAATTGTGTTGGCAAAGCAAGGAATTTCTTCTCAATGGATTTGATTCTGTGATGCTCGTTTATGGCAAAAGAAGAATAAAAGAGTAGTTTTATATTGAGCTGCTTCAGTAGCAATTCAAAGCTGGGGAGTATTCCAGCATTTCAAAATACATTGTCTCTCTCAGATGAAACAGTGCTGAAGCCCAACTGTTGATCTTCTGCACAAACCACTTTGCTAATGAACCGATAATACGATACTCTATTCCCTGGGGTGTATTAAATGGTTACTTTGGGAGTGAAAACTAGTTGTACCATCCTGCTGTCCATGAGCATGGACTATTGGGAAAGGAAATCACATTCTAAAAGGGATGATCTCTGTAGGAAGAAGAAGCTGGTAACTAACGGAGCACAGACCTTCACAGCATCCAGTGGGGTGGCCACTGATCCCAAAGTTAGTTGACGGCTGAGGTGATGGGAATGGATGATTTTAATTCACATATAGAACTATTTGCATTTCTCAAATCACAAGCTATTCATAACTAAAACAAAAGGTTTACATGATGAAAATGCAAAATACATATTAAAATATTTGAAAACCACGAACAACAATACACATATTAGGCTCTATTATTCCTCTAAAGATTTAAGGGAACTGGGACTTCTTCCATACCCCAGAAGAGATATTGGTAGCCAAGCCATTTACTATACATGCTGAAGCAGTCTCTGATGAACCCTCACTCTGTAATAAAGTATAATGTTGCCTTTTTTCTAACCATATGAAAAGAAATTTAGGATTTCAAAGCTACAGACACAGCCAATTCTACTATGCTCACTTCTTAACTGCTACTTCTCAATTTCCTTGTGTTCTAAGCATATTAGAGATGGAGATTGTTTGCAATACTTGCTGTTAAGTAACTGTCCCTCTAGAAAGTGCTTTATATTGAATTTCCTTAGAACCTCAATGGAGATGGCACCTGTAGCTCCCTTATTTTTTTATACCCGGCTTTTAAGCAGCTAATTTAATATCACCTTTCCCATTGATAAGAGATACCATTATTAAACCAGGTCACTTGCTTCAACTTAATAAAAGCTATTTTTTTTCTCTACATTTGCCTTCAGGGTGTTAAAAGACTAACAATTAGTGTAAGATACTTAAAATCACAACACTATCACATATAACAATAAGTACTACACACAGAAAGGAAAAGGGAAGTGACTACTTTTCTCCATGTGTGGGGGCAAGAGAGACAAATTATTTCTTTTCTATAGGGTTCATTATTATTTTAATTTTTTTAATATCATGAATACACCTATTATTTCTGGAGGGGGCATTATTTTAATTGTTTGCATGATAACAATAGCTAATATACTTTTAAAATGTTTTCTATGTCCCAGGCATTGTTTTTTTATATTATCTTATTTTACCACTAATTATCTTATATTACCATTTTATGTTATCTTATTTAATTCTCACAACTGTCCTATGTGGTTCAATATTTTATCATTATCCCCATCATACAGATGAGGAAACTGAGATTTAGAGAGACCAAGTAAGTGGTTGGAACCAATATCCAAACCTCCCTCTACTTTGGTATTATTCACAATTACAGTATGTTAATGAGGCTTTAATTTATGATGCTAAAAGAATGGTGGGGAACTAATGAAAGAATCTACTGTATTTCATTTATATGATTTAGGAATAAAACTAAAATAATATTTTCAGCATAGACGGAATTTGAAGCCTATCAGCAATCAGCATGTTACAATATGCTCCAGCGATTGAATTAGCCCTATAACCGGAGTCTAAATATTGCGCTGTTGGTATTTAGAGAGAAGGAGTCTGTTCTGCCGAATGATTCTGACTCACAAGGCAGTTCAACTCCAACTTCAGGCATTTACAGTATTCGCTTCAAGGGCATTCATTAGTATTGACAATCTATGTGACTGAAATTTGGCTGTAATAGCAGTCTCTCTCTACATCTCCTGGTTCATTTTTTCCTTCCAACAAGAGCCATTGAAAACCTTCCAAATTTAAAGCTTAGCGCTGACAGGACAAGCAAGTAAGGATATCAGCTGGAACACATCAGATATGGACTCAGAGTGAATGTCAGCTTCAACTGACATGACTACAGAAAAAGAAAACGGGGAAATGGGAGGGGACGGACATTTCACATTCTTATGCTAGAGAGTATGCCAAGCGAGTGTAATATGGTTTGTTCAAGAAACACCTGTAAAGCCATGATAATATCATGCTGGATAATGTGGCAACATTCAACTCACTCACATCTCCTATCAGGAATTCAAGCAGCTTTGGACTACTTTATGAAATGACAATTTCTTAGCTGGAAAGTTGGGTTCTGTGACTAAGGCCCTTATTATTACTAAGGCAAGAGGCTTTTTATTTATTTATTTTTCAAACCTCTGGGTTCTTGAGTTGCTGGTCCCAGTGATTTTTGGAAGAAACATACAGGTTAGAAGGCGCTTCTTTAGCCAGGGTTTGATGAAGAGATTGCATATGGACAGCAGTCAAAGGAGATTCCAGATTCTACCTTCCTGACTTGTGCCAAGTCCCCAGTGCAAAGCCAATGTCAGTCAGACATGCACTGCAGCTATCCGAAGTGGTGTTATTATGAAAATAACTTGATTAGTATCATCTGAATGCGGGCTGCTGATTAATCATCACTGAAATTAGAGCTATGTGATAAGGACATCACTTGTGCCTTATTTTTACTTGTTAAGAGAGTGTCTAAGGAAAATGAGACCATATGACTTGAAAAACAGGAATACGTGCTGTAGTTCTGAGCTTACTGGTGATGAAACTGGGAAAAACTCCGAATTTGTTTTCACATTTTACAAAGGGTAAATGGTGTCTCTCCTCCCAGGGGATTATGAGAATCGAGTCAGAATATGTGTGTAAAATTATTTTTCAAGCTCTATGAATGCTAACTAAAGGATATAATCTTCCCCTTCTCCAACTTCTTCATTAGCATCATCACTATCTCCATGCAGTCTCTGTCTATATGGCTTCTTAGGAGCTTCCATAACGTGCTGGAATTTTTTTCCAATTTCAGAGCTTTAGCTATTATTCTTTTCATTCTAAGGCTAACTTTAAGAAGCACAGAGTAAATTAAAACATCTCCATTACTGATGTTAAATTGCAAACTAAAACCATTCTCAGTAAGAAAAGTGTAAGGTAAATAGCAGATGTTGGCAGAGGACTGGACTTTTGAAATTAGGTTCAATCTACGACTTATCTTCTGGTTTCTCTCCTTTAATTATATGGCCATAATTAGGTTCAGTGAACACGCTCCCTGCTCTAAGGTTGCATTAGGTTAGTCATGTAACACACCACATCCTCGCTGGAAAACTTCAACCATCAACACCTCAGATACCTAGCTACCAAAAATGCTGTTCCGCAAATGTGAGCTTTCCATATCATTCAATCTTTCTCTGAAGGCCAAAATTAAAATGAAATGAAATGAAACAAAAACAATTTTCACAAAGCTTGCTGACTTGCCACTTTATTTGTCCTATGCTTCTATCTAGAGAAGATGTCATGAGTTAATGACATATGTAGGACTTTGTGGCCCTTCTGGACACAATCGCATCCTGTTAGGCTTGTGTATGTCCTTGCTGTTCCCTTCCAAGGCTGCCTGTCACTTCTGGAAGATAATTCCGTCCTTGATTACTAAGTGCAAGAGTTTTGAGAAAGCTACTGGTGCCAAGACATTTCCTGCTTACTAATCTGGGATGTTTGAGGTCTCTAGAAACCTAACCTTCACTAAATGGAGTGTTATGTTACTGTGGCATGAAGGGGGTGTCACTTTCCCTCTTCATTTAACACTGGAGAAAAGAAAAGTGTGCAGACAAAATTGAATTAACAATAATAGTTGGCTTAGTTTGATAATTATGCTTTGACACTAATAGACATTCTTAGGGGAAAATATAGTTTTGAATGCAGGAGGCAAAGCAATAAAAAATGGTAATTGACACTACTTTGTTCCTGACAGTAATTTCTAATATTCGTGCTATTTGATCCAATCCATCTAAGCTGTGTCTAAAGGCAGGTAAACTGACCATGGAGGATGCTGCAGGATTCCACTGGAAGTCATTCACTTTCCCTGTGAAGCTCTGATACCTCCCCAAGTTCCTAGACTTCTGGCTCACAGTACTTGTGAGCCTTGGTGCTTATGACACTGAACAGTTCTTTGATCATTCTTTACAGGCTGGTTTCCTTTTCTGAAAAATCCTGATCTAGATGCAACTGCTAGCACTGCCAGTTATTAGCTAAATCTTGAAAAAGTTACTTAAGCTCTTGCAGCCTCAGGTTTTACACATACAAAATGGGTCTAAAAATTATTATTTTAGCTCCTTGAGAATAGTTATACTATCTGTATCTTTGTATTCTCAAAGCATAATACAGGGTCAGTTTATAGAGCAAATATTCAATCAATGCTTGTTGAATGGAGTTACTAATGAAGGGCTTTAAGACCTTTATGCTGGGGCACTCTCATTGTGGAGACAAGTCTCTTAACATCAAACATTAAGTTGCACCTGTGTGTGTGTGTGTGTACGCGTTTGCGCATGTGCGTGCATGTGTTCAGTTCAGTTCAGTTCAGTCCAGTTGCTCAGTCGTGTCCAACTCTTTGTGACCTCATGAGCTGCAGCACGCCAGGCCTCCCTGTCCATCACCAACTCCTGGAGTATACCCAAACGCATGTCCACTGAGTCAGTGATGCCATCCAACCATCTCATCCTCTGTCATTCCCTTCTCCTCCCGCCTTCAATCTTTCCCAGCATCAGGGTCTTCTCAAATGAGTCAGCTCTTCATATCAGGTGGCCAAAGTATTGGAGTTTCAGCTTCAACATCAGTCCTTCCAATGAACACCCAGGACTGATCTCCTTTAGGATGGTCTGTTTGGATCTCCTTGCAGTCCAAGGGACTCTCGAGTCTCCTCTAACACCACAGTTCAAAAGCATCAATTCTTCGGTGCACAGCTTTCTTTATAGTCCAACTCTCACATCCATACATGACCACTGGAAAAACCATAGCCTTGACTAAATGGACCTTTGTTGCCAAAGTAATGTCTCTGCTTTTGAATATGTTGTCTAGGTTGGTCATAACTTTCTTTCCAAGGAGTAAGTGTCTTTTAATTTCATGGCTGCAGTCACCACCTGTAGTGATTTTGGAGCCCAAAAAAATAAAGTCAGCCACTGTTTCCACTGTTTTCCCATCTATTTGCCATGAAGTGATGGGACCAGATGCCATGATCTTCGTTTTCTGAATGTTGAGCTTTAAGTCAACTTTTTTCTCTCTCCTCTTTGACTTTTATCAAGAGGCTTTTTAGTTCCTCTTCACTTTCTGCCATAAGGGTGGTGTCATCTGCATATCTGAGGTTATTGCTATTTCTCCCGGCAATCTTGATTCCAGCTTGTGTTTCATCTAGCCCAGCATTTCTCATGATGTACTCTGCATGTAAGTTAAATAAACAGGGTGACAATACACAGCCTTGATATACTGCTCTTCCTATTTGGAACCAGTCTGTTGTTCCATGTCCAGTTCTAACTGTTGCTTCTTGACCTGCATACAGGTTTCTCAAGAGGCAGGTCAGGTGGTCTGGTATTCCAATCTCTTTCAGAATTTTCCACAGTTTATTGTGATCCACACAGTCAAAGGCTTTGGCATAGTCAATAAAGCAGAAACAGATGTTTTTCTGGAACTCTTTTGCTTTTTCGATGACCCAGTGGATGTTGGCAATTTGATCTCTGGTTCCTCTGCCTTTTCTAAAACCAGCTTGAACATCTGGAAGTTCACAGCTCACATATTGCTGAAGCCTGGCTTGGAGAATTTTGAGCATTACTTTACCAGCATGTGACATGAATGCAATTGTGTGGTAGTTTGAGCATTCTTTGGCATTGCCTTTCTTTGGTATTGGAATGAAAACAGACCTTTTCCAGTCCTGTGGCCACTGCTGAGTTTTCCAAATTTGCTGGCATATTAAATGCAGCACTTTCACAGCATCATCTTGTAGGATTTGAAATAGCTCAACTGGAATTTCATCACCTCCACTAGCTTTGTTTGTAGTGATGCTTCCTAAAGCCCACTTGACTTCACATTCCAGGTGTCTGGCTCTAGGTGAGTGATCAAACCATCATAATTATATGTGCTCAGTGGTATCCAACTCTTTGCGACCCCATTGACTGTAGCCTGCCAGGCTCCTCTCTTTATGGACTTTTCCAAGCAAGAATAATGGAGCAGGTTACCATTTCCTACTCCTGGTTATCTTCCTGATCCAGGGATCGAACCTGAGTCTCTTGCATTTCCCATATTGACAGATGGGTTCTTTACTACTGCCTCTTGGGAAGCCCTGTACCCATATCTCACATTAAATAAAATTGTGAGTAAGAATTAAAAATATCAAGAATTTTCAAAATTTTGCTTTTGAAATGATTAATTCCAATCATCTATTGTATTCTGAAGCTAATTATTTTCTTTTCCATGGCTTGACCATGTTCATAAGGTTCTTGAAAAAAAAAAGGCCTTAGTAATGTGCCTCCAGTGGTCAACAAAGCAACCAGCCCTGCTTCCAGAAGTTCCTGACATTCTGAGAGAAAAAGACGTAGGTATGTATAAGGACAGCACAGTGTGGTGAAAACTGTGAATCACAGGATGCTAATGAACTATGGGAACCTGGAGGAGGCGGTAATGACCTGTTGGGATGGGGGTGCATATTCCAGAGCGGATGAAGAGGAGACCTTGGAAAGAAGGATTGTGGCATGTTTAGAACAAAGGGAAGAGTGTGATATGCTCTGAAGAGGCACAGGAAGGGGTGCTTTCTAGAAAGGTCATTAGGTCCAGATATTGAAGGACACTGTATGCCAGGCTAAGGAATTTGCACTTTATCTTGTAATTAATAGGGAGCCATTAAGTGATTTTAATCCAGGGAATGATATGATCACACCTGTGTTTTGAAAGATAACGTCTGTGCAGAGAGGGCGGGAAGACAGGAGGTGGGAAAAGGCTGGAGCCAAGAAGATCAGTTAAGAGATTTCAGTCACTGAGTACTCACGGCTGATAAGAGCCAAGTAAGGGGATCCGGAGGGGGATGGCAGAGCTCAGAGTGGGAGGACGGAGAGATTAGGAGGGATGGGGAGCCCTTCCAGGTGAGGACATCAGTGGGCTTTCAGCTTCTTCAAGGGGGCCCTGAGCACTCCTCAGTCATCTCTGCTTAATTCCAGCTAGTGTTTAGTGACCTTCTAAGAAAAGATCAGGAGTTGGAAGGCAGATTACACACCCGTTCTCATCACTGATCACCAATGTTCACCACTGAGAGGGGTTTTTGTAGCCTCACTTGTACCAGAAAGAGATTAGGAAACCTGGGTGTCCCACCCTCACCCCAGCCCTCATCTCCAACGTGTGCATGTGTGTGTGCTAAGTTGTGTCAGTCATGTCCGACTCTGTGTGCCTCTATGGACTGTAGCCCTTGGGGTTCCTCTGTCCACAGGATTCTCCAAGCAAGAATACTGGAGGTGGTTACCATGCCCTCCTCCAGGGGCTCTTTCTGACCCAGGGATCAAACCCATATCTCATTATGTCTCTTGCGTTAGCAGGTGGGTTCTTTATCACTAGTGCCACCTGGGAAGCCCTCATCCCCAGTAGAGCCTTGCTATTCAGTGTGGTTGACCAGCAGTTTTGAAAATCCCTGTGAGATGATTGAAAATACAGACTCTTAAATCATATCAGACCAACTGAGTCAGACTCTAATTTAACTAGAGACCTGAATCACTCATACAGACATTACAACTGGAGGAGCTCTGGCCTAGAGTACAGTATTCTGTCATGATCATAAACATTGAGACTGATGGCTTAAACAAGGAAGATCACAGAAAGAAGTGTGTTGTTCCTGGACAATAGTTTTCAAGGAAACTAGTAATCAGTGAGTCATGGGATGAAGAAGAACGTGAATCTCCATGGCCAAGTGAGAGACCCACCTCCAGGGATAAACACAGCTTCAGCGACTTCTCTGTATATAAACACTGACTTAAAAATTCAAGTTTGCATCATGGTGATAAATTGACATGGGTGCTTCATAAAGTCAACAGGAACTAGAACCTCAGGTTCTTCCTCAAGTTTCACAGAACAACCACTACATAAATGAAAAATCCTCTCTCAAAGCAGCTGGCTGACTGCAACCAAAGCAAATAGATTATTCTGCATTCAGTTGCAAAAAAACCCTGACTTTTTCCAGCCAGTGCCCTCACACTCAGTGGGTTTGTCACTTTGCATGCTGCACCCTGGTTAATTTTTGCTTCTTCAGTTTTATTGTTACTGCATGTTTTGTGCTCGTGTGCGTTGAGCCAGTGAAGACAAAACAACAAACAGGAAAATAAAACAAGCAGTCCAAAATGGAAACTGAAAAGAGGCTGCCTAGGTTTGTTATGAAAAGTGATGAGATTCAATTATATGATCTGAAGGGAGGGTGGACAAACAGCTACACTATCCCCTTAGAGCAGGCCTTTTCACTCTCTGTTCAGGAGATAAAATTTGCTGCAAAAATACAGGTAATGACATAAACAGACGTTTAAAGGAAATAATAAGAGTCTTAAGCTGGAGGCAGAAAAAAGTGGGCACAGAAAGAGCCTCGTAGAATGCTCAGGGGAGGAAAAGGTAAATAGGAGATTCACTTTTCCACAGCCTCTTAATGAATATCCATGGATCAACCTGGACCGAATGTGCCTTGCTTTCCGGATGCAGGCTAACAGCATCCTTAGCAGCTGCTCACTGGAAGAAATGACACTTACCTTGAAAACAAAGAAGCAAAGCCTTCACCTAAAGCCTAAGAACCTCAGCTTGGAAAGGTTCTCCTATCACTCTGAAACTTTATATACTTAGAGTTTTAACCATATCCATCCCAAACTCCCCAACTACACCTTTCCCCACCCCAGAAACCATAAGTTTATTCACTGCTATGTTTAAAATGGATAGCCAATAAAGACCTACTGTATAGCACAGGGAACTCTGCTCAATGTTATATGGAAGCCTGGATGGGAAAGGAGTTTGGGGGAGAATGGATACATATATATGTATGGCTGGGTCTTTTTGATGTTCACCTTAAACTGTCATAACACTGTTAACCAGTTATACCACAATACAAAATAAAAAGTTGAAATAAAATGCCTAAAACATAAAAATAAGAATTTTGACCACTGTGTAAATTTCTTGGCAAACTTTTATAATTTTTTTTGATGGGAGGGAAAAGAGGATGGACCAGCACAATAGTCATTGCCACCACTGAGTTTCTGTTCTTCTGGTTGCTTAATAAAGGGTGATTGCAATCGGTTCTCACTTCATCCCCCTAACTTGTATGTTATATGAAAGCGTTCAGGATTCTGACTGCTGGCACACCCAGATGCCTTTCTTGCAGTGGGAGTAGATCTCTGAAGGGTTTTCTGTGGGGCTACCAAAGTGCAGTTTCAGAGAGAACGCTGTTCTGAATTTCAGTCTCTTAAAAAAAGTCGTTAGGTTTACAGCCAGTCACGCTTGTCACATTTAGTGTGTGAATTACGGACTTTGGTGGAAAACAGTTAAAACTCCACAGTTGTGCACAGCCATAATTTCTGCAGAGAAAAGACCAACAATTGCAGAAGTTTATTACTACTACTTTTCATGTATAAGATGCAAAAATCAACTCTTCCGACATTATAAGGTGTTCCTTTAAAAAAAAAATACAGAAAAGGAAAAAGAAAACCTCTAATGGGCTACTTGCTGTTCTATTCACTTTTTAGATTTGTCAATTTTTGAGTGACTGCCAGCACCAGGGACTCTTTGTAACACCATGTACTTGGGGTATAATAAAAACATGAAATGATTAAAAATACTGTGAGTGTAGCCACAGAAGGGACTATATATTCTGGGCCCTAAGGAAGGACGTTTCTTTGCAGAATCAGACAGACTCCATTTATGTTATTAAATTGTTGCACTATTCACTATCCAGGCTGGAAGCTTCCTGACATGTCAAAAGCACTAATATGTCCAAAGCACACATTACAACATTAACCTTTAGGATGCTGGTGTCCTCTAGCCTTGTAATTCAGAGTGCTGGAATTAGATATCCAGTTCTATGGCACTGCTTACATGTCCTTGATGTCGATATGTCAGAAAATATTTCATTTTCCTAATTCATCTGTGCGTCAAAGTATGATGATTGTAGAGTTTGTAAGCAGAATACATTATTAATATAAATGGTAGGGCTAAATAATAATAATAAACGTCAACTAAATGCTGCTTCTCTGAGCCATAGCTCCATGCCAGGCACCGTGTTGATCCTTCTGCTACACCTGTGGTTCTCAACGTGTTCTGGCATGCATGAGAATCTTGGGCCCCACTCTGGGGTTTTAAATTGGGCAGGACAGGGCCCAAGGATTTGCATTCCTGGTAAATTCCCACGCGATGGTATGCTGCTACCCTTGGGACCATAGTTTGAGAACTGGCATGCATCATCTTACTGAATCCTTCACTGCATCCATTTTATGGACGAGGAAACTGAGGCTCTGATAAGAGCTCTGATACTTCATAGCTGTTTACATCAAGATACTGAACTTCTCCAGGTCTCTGTGAGGGTGACCATTCCCATTAGTTTACTCATGGACAAGTCTTGTCCTTTCTCTCTAAACGTCACCCTGACTTTATCCGAATGTTAATCCGTGTCCCTTTTCTACCGCCCATTACTATAGTACCATATCAGCGCAGATTTATGATCTGCCAGCAGTGTTGTGATTAGATGTCATCCTTGTCTTTCTATTACTCCGATATTGATAGATAAAATTCTGTGGTGATGCATCGCCTGCCCTTTCAAAGGTTACTGCCAGCAGATGCTAGGAATCAATACAGTTCTTATCTGTCACAAACCACAAGAAAACCATGGTAAACAAGGCTCAATGAAAGGCCTGTGAATAGGTCAAAGGGAGAATTCCAGAGGCACAGTGTCACCATGGTGTCCCTACCTAACCGAGAACCTGCTTTGGAGCTCAACTATCTGTTGAGGTTTTGGGCCATATAACATAGTGGGGCTCAGAACTAGGCCCTGGGTCCAACACGATGTCTGGGGACCCTTTGTCATGGGAGCTAAGGTCAAAAGAGGTTAAAAATCTACTTTTATTATAACACGCAGCCAAGATCAATAAGATGATTAGAGCTCTTTGAGGGCAAAGGCTAAATAAATCTAAGGAGATATGGTAGGTTTACATACCTGCTGTTTTCTCCATCCATCTTTCAATAGGAAGAGTCTTAGTTGAGGCAAAAATGAAGATAAAAAGCACAATATTTTCATTTTTTAAATGCTTGTAACTCAATTTACATTAAGAAAACCAAATGGTAGTTATAGATACCCTAGAAAAACTTTTTTTGTTTGTTTTAATGAGGGAAAGTCAACTTTCTAACTTGATTTTTTTTTTCCAAGGGAAAAGTTGCTTTATCTACAGAAAAAAGCACGCCTAGGGTCCCACTGAGCCTTCCTCAGTGATCAATGCAAAGAAATAGAGGAAAACAATAGAATGGGAAAGACTAGAGATCTCTTTAAGAAAATTAGAGATACCAAGGGAACATTTCATGCAAAGATGGGCTTAATAAAGGACAGAAATGGTATGGACCTAACAGAAGCAGAAGATATTAAGAAAAGATAGCAAGAATACACAGAAGAATTATACAAAAAAGATCTTCATAACCCAGATAATCACAATGGTGTGATCACTCACCTAGAGCTAGAAATCCTGGATCGTGAAGTCAAGTCGGCCTTAGGAAGCATCACTACGAACAAAGCTAGTGGAGGTGATGAAATTCCAGTTGAGCTATTTCAAATCTTAAAAGATGATGCTGTGAAAGTGCTGCACTCAAAAACTCAGCAGTGGCCACAGGACTGGAAAAGGTCAGTTTTCATTCCAATCCCAAAGAAAAGCAATGCCAAAGAATGCTCAAACTACCGCACAATTGCACTCATCTCACACGCTAGTAAAGTGATGTTTAAAATTCTCCAAGCCAGGCTTCAGCAATACGTGGACCATGAACTTCCAGATGTTCAAGCTGGTTTTAGAAAAGGCAGAGGAACCACAGATCAAATTGCCAACATCCACTGGGTCATCGAAAAAGCAAGAGAGTTCCAGAAAAACAGCTATTTCTGCTTTATTGACTATGCCAAAGCCTTTGACTGTGTGGATCACAACAAACTGTGGAAAATTCCTAAAGAGATGGGAATACCAGACCACTTGATCTGCCTCTTGAGAAACCTGTATGCAGGTCAGGAAGCAACAGTTAGAACTGGACATGGAACAACAGATTGGTTCCAAATAGGAAGAGGAGTACATCAAGGCTGTATATTGTCACTCTGCTTATTTAACTTATATGTAGAGTACATCATGAGAAACGCTGGGCTGGATGAAGCCAAGCTGGAATCAAGACTTCTGGGAGAAATATCAATAACCTCAGATATGCAGATGACACCACCCTTATGGCAGAAAGTGAAGAGGAACTAAAAAGCCTCTTGATGAAAGTGAAAGAGGAGAGTGAAAAAGTTGGCTTAAGCTCAACATTCAGAAAACGAAGATCATGGCATCTGGTCCCATCATTTCATGGCAAATAGATGGGGAAACAGTGGCTGACTTTACTTTCCTGGGCTCCAAAATCACTGCAGATGATGATTGCAGCCACAAAATTAAAAGATGCTTACTCCTTGGAAGGAAAGTTATAACCAACCTAGACAGCATATTAAAAAGCAGAGACATTTGCCAATAAAGGTCTGTCTAGTCAAGGCTATGGTTTTTCCATCGGTCATGTATGGATGCGAGAGTTGGACTATAAAGAAAGCTGAGTGCCAAAGAATTGATGCTTTTGAACTGTGGTGTTGGAGAAGACTCTTGAGAGTCCCTTGGACTGCAAGGAGATCCAAACAGTCCATCCTAAAGGAGATTAGTCCTGGGTGTTCATTGGAAGGACTGATGTTGAAGCTGAAACTCCAATACTTTGGCCACCTGATGTGAAGAGCATTTGAAAAGACCCTGATGTTGGGAAAGATTTAGGGCAGGAGGAGAAAGGGACGACAGAGGATGAGATGGACGACAGAGGATGAGATGGTTGGATGGCATCACTGACTCAATGGACATGGGTTTGGGTGGACTCTGGGAGATGGTGATGGACAGTGAGGCCTGGCGTGCTGCAGTTCATGAGGTCACAAAGAATTGGACACAACTGAGCAACTAAACTGAACTGAACTGAAGTGTCCCCGTGTGCCTCTTAAAAGTCTACACCTTCAAGTCTGAGTACAGCCCAAATGGAGGTAAAATAAGGTTTCCTCAAAAGACTACAATCGTGTCAGAAATCATGTCATCCAAAGAGCTCTTGGACGCTTCTGCATCCTTGCCTGTCTGCACGCCTCTTCTCCACTCTTCACCTTGGTGCCAGTCTCCCATTTGCTTAGTTCTGTCTCAAGACCTGGTGCCTTTAACAATTGACTTGCTTCTCCATCATCTACTCCATTTTCAAGACGGCAGCTCTTCTTCAACCTCTTGTTTGCATGCGCTTGATAAGGCCTGTCTGGCTTGGTCTTAAAACAGCCTCTAATGATCTAGGGACATAGAATAAGTCCGGGCAGGCAGGGCTCAGCATTTTAAGAACTGGTCCCTTCCTTGGTTTGAAACCTAAGCATATTGTTATCAGGAACGTCCCACTGTGGCCAGTGGACCTCTGTCTTTGTGCTTGATGGCCCGAGTGGCCTGGGTCAGACCTAGGCTTTTGGAATAATGATGGCCAGAGTTGCTGACAACAGGTGAAATGGCCACATGAGAATGACTGACACTGACAGATGAGGAATCATGCTTATGTACCAGGTTATAATCGATTTTCAGAAAAGATTTCCAAATGCTTTTAATGATACTATCAGTCCATTCTGAAGGAGATCAGCCCTGGGATTTCTTTGGAAGGAATGATGCTAAAGCTGAAACTCCAGTACTTTGGCCACCTCATGCGAAGAGTTGACTCATTGGAGAAGACTCTAATGCTGGGAGGGATTGGGGGCAGGAGGAGAAGGGGATGACAGAGGATGAGATGGCTGGATGGCATCACTGACTTGATGGGTGTGAGTCTCAGTGACCTCCGGGAGTTGGTGATGGACAGGGAGGCCTGGCATGCTGCGATTCATGGGGTCGCAAAGAGTTGGACACTACTGAGCGACTGAACTGAACTGAACTGAACTGATCGGCACCTTTTAGGAATTTTCAATGTAAAATTCACTCACTTGTTGCACAGGCCAAATACTCTTCAATGCTTGAGACTTACAAGCCATGACACAGGAGCCATGAGGTGGGCTAAGCATCCTGAGAGTGTACCTCAGGACTGAAGCAATTACCGAAGTACTGCTGAAGCAATGTTTTTTTTCCCTGCACGAAACTATCAAAGACATTATTTAAAAACATACTGAGAAAAGGTACACAAAAATGAAGCTAATATGAGCTTATTATTTATGCCACACAAGACAACTGAGGCTAACTTTACTAAGAATTTTCTGGGAAGGATTCTCATCTTGTGTGGTTAGTTGATCAGTCGTGTACAACTCTTTGCGACTCCATGGACTATATAGCCCATCAGGCTCCACTATCCATGGAATTCTCCAGGCAAAATACTGGAGTGGGTAGCCATTCCCTTCTCCTGGAGATCTTCCTGACCCAGGGACCAAACCCAGGTCTCCCACATTGCAGGCAGATTCTTTACCATCTGAGCCACCAGGGAAGCCCCATCTTACTGAAGGCATTTGTTATTAAACCACTGCATTAGGAGTCGTGACCTACGTGACCACTTTTAAGAACTAATATTTTTCTCAAAAATTTATTCTAATTATAAAAGTCATGCATATTCTGAGTAAAATAAAGTATAAACAAAAAATCCCACAGTTCTGAAGTAATCATTATTAATATTTTAGTGTAGTTCTTTACATAAATGGGGTGTACATGTGAATCTGTGTACGTGCCTGTGTGTGTATAAAATTCTTAATTACTAAATTATGATACATCATAAAAGCATACCAGAAAAGTAATTTAGATATCCTGCTCTTATTATAAATTTAGATTGCTTCTAAATTTTATGATTCTAACAACTGCTACAAAGAAAATCCTTTTGCAAATATATTTGTTCTGATTTCAGTGTATATCAAGAACATTTTTAACATCAAAAATTTCATGGACTCCAATGTAGTTTTACTACTCAATTTTTTAAAAATCACAGTGGCATCTATATAGCTTATATTACATATTTTTACATATAGCTTCTTATTGCATATTTTGAGTTGTAATAATAATAATGATTCTAACCCAAAGGGATTTGAAGATGCTTCAGTCTCATACAAAAACTATGTAGTGGGACTTCTCTGGTGGTTCAGAACCCACCTGAAAATGGATTTGATGGCTGGTTGTGGAACTAAGATCTCACATGCTGCAGAGCTACTCAGCCCAGGCAGTCACAACTACTGAGATCGCGCACCCTAGAGTTCGTGCACCACAATGAAAGATGCCGCATAATGCAATGCAGGTCCCACATGCCACCACCAAGACTCATAGCAGACAAGTAAATTAACTAAAAAACGAACAAACAAAAAAACCATTTTGCATCCCTCTGGATCTGAGGCACACAAAAACAATTATGACACTATTCTTATTTTAAAGACATTCAGAAACTAAGAGGATGAAATCAACTTCTAAATTTAGGTCATAAGTATGTTGTTCCTATAGAAAACACTGAAAACCCTTTAACTGAAAGACTAAATAATGAATTTACTCATATTGCAAGGGGTGACCAGGGAACCCTTCTAGTCTTTCACAGCTGGGTTAAGTGCCACTCTTACGTGCTCCCATAAGCACACCACTTGTCCTATTTCAGCACCTGTTTAAACCCCTACATGCCCCATGAAACTGTGATACTAACAGAAACAAGGGATGACCATTTCCTCTGACCCAAGCACTGTTCATCTAGTCAAGGCTATGGTTTTTCCAGTGGTCATGTATGGATGTAAGAGTTGGACTATAAAGAAAGCTGAGCGCTGAAAAATTGATACTTTTGAACTGTGGTGTTGAAGACTCTTGAGAGTCCCTTGGACTACAAAGAGATCCAAGCAGTCCAGCCTAAAGGAGACCAGTCCTGAATATTCATTGGAAGGACTAACGCTGAAGCTGACACTCCCATACTTTGGCCACCTGATGCAAAGAACTGACTCACTGGAAAAGACCCTGATGCTGGCAAAGACTGAGGGCAGGAGAAGGGGATGACAGAGGGTGAGATGGTTGGATGGCATCACTGACTCAATGGACATGAGTTTGAGTAAACTCCAGGAGTTGGTGATGGACAGGGAAGCCTGGCGTGCTGCAGTCCATGGGGTCGCAAAGAGTAGAACACGACTGAGCGACTGAGTTGAACTGAAGCGCTGTCCCAAGCTCTGCAAAGGAAGAGCACGTGTGTATCTTCTATACACCACCATATCCTCAGGATTCTATACAGTGTCTGGCAGCAAATATTTGCTGAATGAATGAAAAAATAAATAAGTGAATAAAAGAGAATTCAACTGACCTTTTTTTTTTTAACCTTAACTTTTCTATGCCCTTGAGGTGTCATATTCTTAATATTTTCTTTGGAAATGCTTTAAGGCTTATAGAAAAGTTGCAAAAACAGTAGAGTTCTTATAACCTTTGTTCTCCTAATGTGAACATCTTATTTAAACAGGGCCCAATGATCAAAACTGTGAAATTAACATTGTAAATGCCACTGCATCACCTGGACAGTTTGAAGAGTACTAGTCAGCTATTTTGTAACATGTCCCTCCACTTAGGTTTCATTGATGTTTTCACATAAATTGATTGAGGTCATGGATCTGGGGCAAGAATACCACAGAGGTCATGTGCCCTTCTCACAACATTTTGCATTCGTGAATGCTTAGTCACATCTGACTCTCTGTGATCCCACAGACTGTGGCCCACCAGGGTCCTCTGTCCATGGGATTTTCCAGGCAAGAATACTGGAACGGGTTGCCATTTCCTCCTCCAGGGGATCTTCCCAACTCAGGAATCAAGCCCACATCTCTCGCATCTCCTGCACTGGCAGACAGTTCTTTACCATTTGCCACTGGGGAAGCCCTATTCACATCATGTCAGCCTGGACACGATATCAGTTTCTACTGGTGATGTCAACCTTGGCCATTTGGTTATGCTGACGTATGCCAGGTTTCACCTTGGAAAATAACCATTTGTCCCTCTCTGGTAGAATTAGAGTCACTAAATTTCTGTCCATGAGAGGACAGAACCTCTAGGTCCACCTCCTAGAGGCAGAAATGTAAAGAATTTGTGGATATATATATACACATTGGAGAAGGAAATGGCAACCCACTCAGTGTTCTTGCCTGGAGAATCCCAGGGATGGGGGAGCCTGGTGGGCTGCCATCTATGGGGTCGCATAGAGTCGGACACGACTGAAGCGACTTAGCAGCAGCAGCAGCAGCATATACACATTGAAATCACTAGAGTAATTAATAAATATTTTGGGGGAGATACTTTGAGGCCAGGCACCTATCCTGTTTCCCCATCAACTTTTGCTCATTAATTTCAGCATTCATGGATGTATCTCACCTGGAGCAATCACTACTATGGTGTTCAAGTGGTAATTTTCTGCTTCTCCCACTCCTTTAATTGAATTTCTCTTCCATGGAAGAGTTTTCCCTTTCTTCCTAACCATTTATTTATCCAGATATTTATTTATATTAGTATGGACTCAAATGGATGTTTATTCTTTGATTTTAATCCAATACTATCATGATTAATATTATTGAGCAAATTGTTCCATCTTGGCCAGGGGGTGCTCTTTCTATTACAGCCGGCCCAACAAAATTAGGGAGAGCTTAAAACTAAGTTAGCAGGAACCAGTGAAAACAGGCAAACAGTGGCGGGGGGTGGGGGGGGGGGGGGGCGCGGAAGCCAATTGAACATCATTTTTGAAACAGATTTTAGGAAAAGATAAAGAGAGGAAAAGTACATCATTGCTTCAAAATAAGAACAATAATAACAAAAGATTTGGGAATCTGGCTTAATACTATATTTACAGAAACCTTTTCTAATTCCAATGAAAAGGACCATTTACATTCTTATAAGGCAGCTGGGAGGTAAGAACACACTAATAAGAGGAGGAAGATGAGCTAGAGAGTCAAATTCTAAGAGACTCAGATACTCCCTGCAGACTGCAGCCTCCACTCTGTATGTTTAAATATTACTCAATTAGGATCAACATTCATTTTTTATTAATGTTCTTCTGAGACAATGGCTCTTTTATCTGTGTTTTATCTTCCAGCTACATTAAGACCAAGGACACTTTTGCAGAAGATCTAAAGGAGGAGACCCTGATGAATTGGGAGTTTAAAATACAAATGGAACTTCCTTTGTCTGTCTTGACTTATTTTATTAACATCTGAAGGTTGATTTATAGCAGATTAGCAGGCAGGAGAGGACTGTTTGTCCAATCACTTTACTTAACACACACAATTAGAAAAAACAAACATTAAAAAACCGGCTCCCTTCTATGGGCTAATAGGTGGCACATTCAGTTCTAAAATAGTCACTTCCATCCCCAGTACCTACTGCAGTGACCAAGGACAGGTGCACCCTATCTCAGAACCACAGAAAAGCACTGTGTACAAAACACCGGTTTAAGAGACCTAGTTTTTCCATAAACACAATGAAAGCTCCTGTACAAGGATGTCTGTGGTGGAAACGGTAAAGTCAGATGGATCCAGGATCAAATCCTGTTTCCACGTGAAGCTCTGTGACCTTGAGGAAGTAATTTCACCTAAGCCTCAATTTTGTCACCTACAGAAATAGAACTTTTGAAACAAATATTGTAATGATATCACTATATGTGGAATTTAAAAAAATAAATAACAGAAATGAATTTATATAGAAAACAGTACTAGACCCAAAGATATAGATAACAAACTTGTGTTAAATGAAGGGACGACTGTGCCCAGGGCCTGACAATACAAGGGTTCAATAAACACTGGGATTGTATGATAATAATGATGATTTCTCTTAAGATCCTCATTTCCTAAAACATGAGGATAAGCTGTAAGTGGGGTGACTTCAGTTACCAAATAGGAATGCCATGGAAGTAAGCAGATGGTTGCATTTCTCTATCTCTTAGGAAGGAAATGGATATATGCAAAACCATTACATCCATTAGTAATGAAAAGCTGGTCAGAATGAAGAAAAACTTATGGCATGAAGTAGACTTGTATTTGCACTTGAAATGAAGTAGGTTAGACTGCCTCCGGTTTATCTGGAGAACAATGGTCTGATAATTTTTAAAATCAAGGAATCCTAACATCCATCCACTTGTTTTTAGGAATCCAATAAAGGTGAGTCTAACCTCTGTGAGGGGAGGAACTTGTATGTTTTGTTCTTTCTTCTCCAGCACCTAGAAGAGTGCCTGGCTCTTTTTTAAAAAAATTTATTTTCTTAAAGTATAGTTGATTTACAATGTTGTGTTAATTTCTGCTGTATAGCAAAGTGATTCAGTTATACAGATTTATGCATTTTTTACAGATTCTTTTCCATGATGGTTTATCACAGGATATTAAATATAGTTCCCTGTGCTACACAGTAGGACCTTGTTGTCTATCCTTCTTATATGTAACAGTTTGCCTCCACTAATCCCAAACTCCCAATTCATCCCTCCTGCACCCCGCTCCCCCTTGGCAATAGCAAGTCTTTTCTCTATGTCTGTGGGCCTGTTTTTCTTTTGCAGATAAGCTCATTTGTGTCATACTGTATTTTAAGATTCTACATGGAAGTGATGTCATAGGATATCTGTCTTTCTCTTTCTGACTTACTTCACTTAGTAAGATCCTCTCTGGGTCCAGCCAAGTTGCTGCAAATGAGAAGAACGCCTGGTTTTGATCGTCCCCGGCCTCTGTGTTGTCTTACGCCAAAATCTGGGCCCTGTGGCTGCTGCATGCCTACTGTTACTATGTTTTTAAGTTCCTGCAGTTTTATCCCTCCTAAAAGCAGCCACTGCCTTGTTTCCCTCCAAAAAGAAAATGCTTTTCTGCATATATGTCTTAAGTTCTTAAAGCCCCAGCTCACTGATCCCTCATAATATTGTGGCAAAGACTTCCTCTTTTCTGCCATTGACAATCCCTTCCTGTGGCTAAACACAGACGCTCCTCCTACAGTACAGAACATCTTATCAGATGTTTTGGGGGCCATCAGTTCATTGGTCAAAAACATGGCATCATGAGAAAGCACAGAAAATAAAACACATTGTAAATATTTTAATTTAAAAGTAACTAGCCTCCAATTAAAATAAATAAATTAAAAAAAAAACCATAGAGCTGTACTTTTACTGACCAACTTCTTGTGTAAAACCCAAGTCTTTTCTTTCAAGTGCTTTGAGAATTAGTGAGGTTGCTTCTTAGTGAGCATATAACTCAACTAGCAGGACACCATCCTTAAACTATGGTCCCTGGACCATAGTCTCACAGTATAAGGAAAACCTGTTAAAAATCAAATTCTCAGGCTCCCATCAAGATCTACTGAGTCAGTAACTCTCAGTGTGAGGCCCAGCCATCTGTTTCAATAAACTTCCAGGTGAGTCTGATGACTCCTGAAGTTTGAGCAGCTCTGTGGTGACAGATGAGATGTACAAGTGTAGATGGGTGGCCTCTACCTGCCAACATCCGGTGCACCGTGGGCATCAACCAAGGATGTGCAGAGTGTCTGGGTGCACCAGTCACTCCAGCGAAACAGTTACTTACATTAAGATAAACACAGCATTATCAGCTGTGCCTTAATATCAGGCAACTGTCCTTTAGAGTGTCTTTGACAGATGCTATTCATGACCACAAGACGTATCATTTCTGAGCCATACCTAACATTCACAACTCCTAGTTTTTCTGGTTTTCAGCTGGGATCTCTGAACAAGGCTTACTGTGCTACCCTACTCTGCCCGTGGCCTCCTGATAGGAGAGATGAGAGAAGCATCCATCAGCCGGTGGGGGTGGTAGGCTCACACCTCCAGCCACGCACGACTGGACCACAGAGGAGGTTGGGTACCTCGCCATGAAGCCAACCATGACACACACGGTGTGTTATTTTCCATATTTACCAACTTAATACCTGCTCCATGCAAACCAAAGAACAGCACTCTTTTCTTCTACTACTCACTAATTTATAGCCACATGAGTATAAACATTTTCCTGGGTTCTTTCATCATTCATAACTTTGTTCTGTCAGTAATATCTGTCATCCTTTGTAGTTCACTAAGCTCTTTCAAACCTGAGATATCTTTATTTCTAAATGGAATCTGAGATGAATTTTGATAAACATGCATTTTGTAGCTTAATAAAAAAGGGATTTTCCCCCTTAACTACCTGAATACATAAATGTTTAAAAAGTTTCTGAAACCTGCCTTTGCATCAGACATTGAAAATTCAATGTCAAAATAATATTAAAAATACACAAAACTGTAGGAAATTGTTTTAACCATGATGTGATAAATAATAAATCAGAATACAAGTTACTCTGCGATTATGGGTTTTCTCCATTCTTTAAGCTTCTCGCCTGTTCCACATCAGTGGATCGACAGCCCTTTAGTTTAACAATTATGCACAGAGGCAATCTTGTTAGGACTTGATAAAACACTGTCACTGTCTTTGTTCCTGCCATGCAAAGATGCTACCGTAAAAGCTAGAATGTACCGAGCTGCCTCCACTTAGGCGATGTGCCCAAACAAGAAAGTTAAAGCAGAGTTCCAATGGACTGAATGTAAGTTGAAGGGCTTGAGGGCACATGTAGGTGATATCACTCAAGTGTGATTTTGTTTGTAGGTGACTCTGTAATTACAGCTCAGACTAACCGTTAGCTGGTTGGGCTGGCTGGTCCACCTTGCCCCCTTTTGGAAGCTAACGCGTTTCAGGTGTGGTGCCTTTTCCCAAGAGCCGAGAGCTGCATTTTGAGCAGTGTGTTCTCAGGCGAGGCCAGCCAGTCTGCTATCTCCTTGAGGGATATTTACCTACATATTCAGTTCAAATTTACAGTGCCTGGCTTGCGAATGAAATGCCACTTAAGAAGAGAATGCCGTACCATTGTGGGAGATAAATCAAACAAGCACTTCTTATTTTAGCCCACGCTGGAAATTACGCATTGCTAAAGCTGTATGTAGGTTATCGGCCCAACAGAAACACGTGCCACCCCTTTCCGCACATTTCCCCAGCTACTACACAAACAAACCTAAAATTGCTTTCTTCCGCAGAAGTCTCCTCCCTGAAGAAACCAATTAACCCCTTTGATTCCTTTAAAGAATATGGTGACTGAAAGGCAATCGAATTGGGTGGAAAGTGTAACCTTTGAGAAGAACACTTTCAAAAGAAAGAAGATTTAGGAACAGCAGCCCCCCTCCACCCCACCCCCTTGAGGTCAGAACTGTGTTTAATGATACAGTCATGGGGCTGAATTCAAATCTCAGGGGAACAAGACTCGCTAACTAAGGTTGGTCTTGTGAGCAGAAGGGTTATTTACTTCTGAGACTGTATCGTTAACACATATCAAACTCAGAGGAGTGGTGATGTCACATAGCGGCTCCCTTCTGCTGATGGTTTCACGGAATCATCTTGCAGTGAGTCTTTACTAAGAATTGTTTTGCCGGTGGTGTTGATGGGTTTGCTCTGAATCACTCACACCGCTGGCCTTGCAGGCGACAGCCCACACATTTAGGGGGCAGCTAGTTGAGGGTATGAGGGTAGGAGGCTGGTGCCTAGGATTCTCAGCTGTGGATATCTACTCACAATGCAGAGATGCTCCGTGTCCTTTCTTTCTTTTTTGCTTTCTAAAACTTTACTGCCACATAACTATGCTTACAGAAATATATGGGTTAATAGAATGCAACTTAACTTATCCTACACCGTTTGGACCAAAAACCTGGTACATAGTTTGCTTCAAAAAACAAAAGGGTTTGCAATCTGGTTTTTCATCTATTACAAATGTATATAAAAGAGTCTTCATCAAATGCTGCTAAAGCAAACAGCTAGAACCTTGAGGAATTAACCTTTGGTTTGCCTCTGAAAACTAACATGTATTGCACTGTAAACGTTTATAAAACTGGTGCAATAAAACCCTGTTGTCACGCTTCAAAGCCAGTTTACAAAGTTCAATAACTAATGGATATTGGTTGAAAAGGGTGGGAAGAGCCTATGTATACTTGTGGAAACATAAAAGGTATCCAATCTAGTTAACATTACATGTAGATTCCAAATTACTTGAACCAAGATTCAGATACATTTTAAAATCTGAATGAACACTACCAGTCCATTGCATCTGCTGAAGTCAACAAGCAAACTCTGCATAGTAGGTGTTTTTCTGATTTATGCAAAAAAGAAAATTTTCTTCCCCATAAAGACAAACTTGATTTTTACATTTGAGCTTTGGGTCCATTTGATTTGGCCACTGTACTAAAATATTCGAAGACCTGGGGATATGTAGTTCAGCTTGGGAGGTGGAAAAGATGCTGAAAAAATGATGGAGGTTTATTCTGAGACCATCCTTTTCATGCAAAGAAAAAAGAAAAAACTTCTCACCATCACAACAAAACCAGTTTCCCTTCCTCTCCCCAGTCACTCTTAGAGTACCTATTAGTGCCAGGGAAGTGTTAGTCACTCAGTCGTGTCTGACTCTTTGCGACCCGCATGGATTGTAGTCTGCTAGGCTCCTCAGTCTAAGGGATTTCCCAGGCAAAAACAGTGGAGTGGGTGGCCATTCTCTTCTCCAGGGGATCTTCCCGATGCAGGGATCGAACCCGGGTCTCCTGCACTGCAAGCAGATTCTTTATCATCTGAGGCACCAGGGAAGGCCAGGAAAGGGGCCACCAAAAACCTCCGGCTCTGTGCTCAGTAAAAAAGCCCCAGATGTGGGAGGAACAAAGGATCGCTGGCCCCCGGCTCAGGGCCCTGCAAGCAGTAATGAGAGGACCCAGAGCCGGGCCCAGCACTGCGTCTGTTTATTGTCTGCACGTTTTCTTCTTTGCTTTCTTGATGAAACTGTCAATCTTCATAATGGTGTTAGCAATCACAGGGATGTGCTGTGAAGCGGCTTTAAAGGCATCCGATAAAGAGAAAACCTGTGCTCTCCCGGTCCTGAGCCCCTCTTTAGAGTCAGTTACCGGTGATAAGGTTGGGCATTCTGACTTGTATGGAGGACGAGAAATTTGACTTGGCAAGTCAAACTGCCAAGGTGGCCCCTGAGCTGGCCTCCTTTCAGTCCCTCACACGAGTGAAGCTGACATCACACCACTGCCCGGTTCTGGTTAGCTGCACTGACCAGCAGGGGGTGAAAATCCTTGGGCATCACATGGGGACCGGTATGTTTGGATGCCCTGATTTGAAGTCTCTCTCTTGGCTCCGAGACTGGTGTTCCAACAATAACTTGTCCCTTGTGGGAATTCCTTGGTGGTCCAGTGGTTAGGACTCTGCATTTTCACTGCCATGGCCTGGGTTCAATCCCTGGTTGGGGAACTAAGATTCTGCAAGCTATGAGGCACAAACACACACACACACACGGAGAGAGAGAGAGAGAGAGAGAAAGCAGAATAACCATCCCCACACATGACTGAGCATCACGGTGTGATGTCAGCAAGCCGACTAAGCACCTTCAACATGCTGGCATGCAAGCAAATCCAAACCAACCTGGTGCCCACGCTGTGCTCCTGGATGGCAGGACAGGCACCCTGAGTGGTCAATGAGAACGGCCCAGCTCCCTAAATTCCCCCTAGCCACTGTCAGAAACAACCCGCAGACCTGAGCGCCTGGTGGTCCTTCCCAGGGCAACTCTATACCAGCAGCTTTCCCCGGCCAAGTGGGCAAACCATCAAACCGCAGCCTGCTTCAATGCCTCCTTTGTCGACTGTCCACTTCCGTTATTCAGGTCTCCTAAACTGCAAATCATTCAAGGGCACAGTGAGGTTGGTGCTCCCAATTAGTTATTCTTGAAAACCAGGAGCAGTATTACACATTCAGAAAGGAAAACTGCTTAGTACATACTCTGTGAGGGCCTCTGAACGGCAGGTGATTCCACATGCCATATGTGATGCAACATCTACAGGTGCTGGGCGGGGGGAGCAGGGAGCAGAGCTAGAGCCTCCACTCTGACTCCCAACCACAGAAGCCAAGAAATTCAGGTTCAGAATTGCAAAGTAGTGTGAATTTCACACACGATAATACCTATCGAGTCATGTGACTGAAAGCATCTGTCACCTGCCCGGCCTGCTTGCCCTCTGCACGGTGGAAATATGCATGCACACTGACACAGTTGGATAGGGGGCCCCGGAAGGGAAGCTGGGTCCCTCTGGATTTTATGAGGCTTTTAAGGAATAACTTCTCTGCTCGAGTATCTTAGAAAGAGTTGACTGCACCAAAATAGGCCATTTGTCAGGCAGTTATGTGCTGTATTTTTCCTGCTGGAAATTATGCCTTCTGCGAGGAAGGTTTAGGTGACGAAGGATTTGTGTAAAACTGTGCAGTAGTCAGCTCCCACGATTTCCTTCTCAAATAACATCCCAAAAGGGACATGCATTTAAGCAGCACAGCAGGCCAGTGTGACCAAAATGACCGTGCTCTTTCCAATTTATACTTCTGAAAGAGAATAAGCAGACACACAATAACAAAAGCCTTTAGTCTAGATTTCATATCAGACACTTTGATGAATAGTAGCCTAAAGGGCAACATATTTATAAGTTTTAAGTCTCTCTTGCAACACAAACTGTCCTGATTTATCCCTATGATAAAGGCACTTCTGAGAGCTACTTTACTGTATTTATTATTTTACAGAGGGGGGAAAATGTTGATTCAGCCCTCAATCTGCCACTGTTGGAGTTATAAATGTTGGTAAGAGACCAGCGCTGATGTCTATAAATATTAATCTCTTCTCCATAAGTTCTCAGCGGCCCCCTCCCCTTTTCTTCCAGAACGTTTCCCCCTTATTCTCGCTGCCATCTACAGGATTTGCTTTATTGGCTTAAAACTTAAAAGGACTAGAAAGGGTAGCCTCTTTGAAGCCCATTACTGACTGGGTAGGTGATGGCCCCGTACAGCTCCAATTCAATGTTTACTTAAAAGAAAGCTCTGTGGACAAATGTCGATACCTCTTTTATGAACTGATAAACAGGCACTCTTATCTGTCTGTATATCCTTCCGACTCTCACCTCTACTCCCAATAAAAACTTCAATATGGAGTACAATCTAAGATGATTAAGTTCCTTTATTTAAGATAGAATCCTCCTCACTCTGATCCTAGAATTGGAAAAAAAAAACAAACAAACACAAAACACTCCCACTTTCTCTAAAATCCATTTTCTTGGTTTAAGGCAGTTAATAAATCATTTTGGGGACACACCTCAAGTTGTGGCTTCCTTCAGCTACCTGTGAACCATGGGGAGTTTATTCATTAGCAGGTACAAAAAACATCTGAATACAACCGACAGCCTGTGTTTTTCTACAGTATCAAAGTGAACTGTCCATTAGCATTTGTGAGAAACGACCAAGTCACCAAAGGGTATTCAGCCAACCGAGATGAGGGACAGAGGCTTAGGGACTGATGTGTTAATTCCCTGTTCTGGATTATACACCAGAGACAGGTCCTTAACACAGCTTCATCTTTACTGGGCTAAGCACCAGGTTAGAAATGGATGCCTTCCCAGGAAGTGAAGGGCCAAGATATATAATTATAGCCATTGCCAAATTATTAAATTGAAGCTCTTCTACATATAAAATCTAGGGCTAGCTACAGTCGACTACTTACTCTACACTGCTGTATATCTGTACCCATTATAGGTGAACACGAGTTATAAATTATTTCTATTCAAAGAAGTACTTCTTGGAGATGGAGACTCTTAAAAGAGAAGACTCTCCAATACAAAGACTAAGGATTTTCAAGGCAGTTTTCAGAAGTTTTACTAATACCATTCTTGGCTAAATTAGAAAAATGCTTGGCATAAACACTCTATGTGCTGGTTGGATTGGCTGCCAAAGATCCACTGAGATGTGGTATTCCATGTGGATATGCATCTTTAATTAGTCTCAATAGATTTTATATGTATTCAACATTAATCTATACCACCTGTCCCAGACTAAAGGCATGAAAATGGTTCTTCCTAACCACTCTTCCACGAAAAATTATTCTGTTCCTTTTTCCAATAACTTCTGAAGGCTCTCTGGAAGGTCTTAAATGTTGGTTTAACATTCAGATCAGATCAGATCAGTCGCTCAGTCGTGTCCGACTCTTTGCGACCCCATGAATCGCAGCACGCCAGGCCTCCCTGTCCATTACCAACTCCCGGAGGTCCCTCAGACTCACATCCAGGTTTAACATTACTTCTTCTATTATAGTTTTTTTTTTTTTTGGAAATTGCAAAGACTATTGCCCTATGATTTTGTTAAAGGCAAAGGAAAGCAGTTCAAAGATGTGTTATTAAAATCCTGACCTGAGACAATAGTCTCACACCTGCATCTTAATTGTAGTCAGTGCATTTCTCATTTCTATTAAGCCTCCTAGCCAAGGGATTATAGTCAGCTGCAACATGTCTTCAACTATTCTATCTCAGCTCAGAAATCGGTTTGTTTGAGCTCAAGCGCTATAAACAGAATTTTTGTTTCCTGTCAAATAGTTCACTAGGTTTTCAGGTTTGGTCAGGTGTACATAAATAGCTGGTGCTCCTATTTTAACATGCAAAAAAAAAAAAAAAAAAACCAAGCAATTAATTTAAAAGTCACTAAGAACTACTGGATTGTTCAGAAAAGTTCGTTTGGGTTTTCCCTGTAAGCCATGGAAAAACTCAAATGAATTTTTTGGCCAACCCAATAAATGAAACTTATTAACTAGATTGTGATGGGCATAACCTCAAAAGAAGAAAATCTCAACCCCCTCCAGAATTCCACAGAGTTTAAGCTTTCAACAGGATCCAACATGAACTGTTGCAGGGCGACAGATTCCACAATATTCAGGAATCATTCAGTAATTGTTTTTCAGAAGAGATTCAAGAATATTCCTATGACCAAACACTTTAGAAGCCACCTATTCTGACTGAGCTTTATTTCTGGGAGAAAGAAAAAACCATCACAAAGTTTATACAATGGAAAAGCAGACAGAGAAGACAACTTTAACTTCTGCTCATTGCTAAGCAGGTCAGAGGCCTTCATTTCGGGGCAGTAGCGTCAAGACAGCATTGGAAAGATAAACCACTACTATACTAGCCTGTTCCTTGAAAGCTGCTCAGCTGTCTCCTTGTGAACACAGTAGATATCCTGGCCAGATACTGGAAGCTGTATTTCCGGTCTGACGTGAAGGCCAGAGAAGGAAACGGTTTTGTTGTAGTAAGTCACCTCCTTTATGACCATAAGTGGGCCCCAACCTTTTGGGCACCAGGGACTGGTTTTGTGGAAGACAATTTTTCCACAAACCACAGGGGGGATGGTTTCAGGATGATTCAAGCACATTACATTTACCGTGCACTTTATTTCCAATATTATTACGTTATGATATATAATGAAATAATTTATACAGTTCACCATAATGCAGAATCAGATCATCAGACATTAGATTCTCCTAAAGAGCCCATAGCCTAGATCTTTCAGATGCACAGTTGACAGTAGGGCTCAGGCTGCTATGAGAATCTAATGCTGCTGCTGATCTGACAGGTAATGGGAGCGATGGGGAGTGGCTGTAAATACAGACAGAGCTCTGCTCACTCTTCTGCCACTCACCTCCTCCTGTGTGGCCCTGTTCCTAACAGCCACGGATCTGTAGCGGTCTGTGACCCAGGAGTTGGAGCCTTCTGCTCTAAAAGGTCCAAACGGCTCTCTCCAGGCTAGATGTTAGCACATGTGCATGTGTGCTCAGCTGCATCTGGTTCTTTGCGACCCCATGGACTGTAGGCCTCCAAGCGCCTATGTCCACGGGACTTCCCAGGCAAGAATACTGGAGTGGGTTGCCATTTCTTCCTCCTCCAGGGGAATCTTCCTGACCCAGGGATGGAACCCATGTCACCTGCATTTCAGGCCAATTCTTTACTGCTTTACTAGCTACCAGGGAAGGCCTAGATGTCAGGATACAGAAAATATCAAATCAAAAAGTAAAAGCCCACAAAACTTGGCCTGACCACAACCAACAGGCTTGAAACATCATCGCTGTCTATACCTCCACAGTGGTTTATCATTTTGCTATCACATTAATTTTAGAAACTCCTCTTAAATGTTCCTCATTAACTGAACACATTATTCAATTCTGTGCTAAATTTCAAAATAGCTCTTTTATCTAGAAATGAGAAACAAGAAGTCATAGCAGATATCAGCTTGATAATTAAATGAGTTCACCCATGTTTCAAAGAGAGAGGAGAAAAACACGAAACCCACTGATCTTTGTTACTAGAAGCATCCTGATTATCACAGATTTAACCAAAGAACTAGGTACCTTAAATGCCAGATACAAAAATAAATTGTGTTGGGTTTTTAATTAAGTCTTTATCTTTGTGTTAAAAAAAAATTATCAGGCCTGAGGCTTTAGATTGTCATTTTACACAGAAGTAAATGGTAAATGCCTTTCTACATGTGAAGCCATTAGATATAATTATGCAATGGGTAAAGCATGTATCACGCTATAAATGTCATTTGGTTTTACAGTTATAAACTCATCAACATTTATCAAAACATCGCCTGGAGAAAGAAGGAGATGGCTAGAGCTAGTGACAAATTTAAGGCCATCTTTGAAAGTACATGACAAAGAAGTGTCACTGAAAAACATACAGCTGACGTACTGAAGTGGTGATCTTCATACCCATTTAATAGAAATTCCGTTCTCTCCACAACAGTCTCCTGATCACAGTACATTTCAGTGGGGTTTCAAGGCCTATTTTCCACCCTGGAAAATCATTTCCCCTGCCGCACGCTCCTAAACATTGCCATCAGATGTATGCAACTCCGGCCAACTTCTGCAGGTAGAGGAACGTTTGTGAGTTCATCTCGATGAGCTTGCGGGTTTGATTTCAATCGCTTATTCAACCACAAACCTTAGTGCTTCTTAGTTAGTAATCTCTTAATGGAGTTGTGTTCAGATGGAAACCCAGGGACTATTCCTGCCAAGTTCTTTGTAGACGGCAGGGGCTCGTTTCCTATTTCTTGCTCTGAATCACGCAACGGCCCAGGTGCTTAAGCACGGGCACCAGCTCGGCTCGCACACTGCGTTAACAGTTCTCCTTTCTGAGTGCCATTTCACTCTCCCCATCAATCTGGTAGTTATCACCCAGGGAGATTTGTCCCTTGAAAAACAAAATGGCTGGGCTTAAAAGAGTCTCCTTCTCCCCTTGTCCCCATTTCCATTTCACACAAACTTGTTAATATGAAATCTTGACAATGGGCCAGGGTAATAATGCTACTGGCAATGTTTCTGTCCTTTATAGCTCAGTGTCTGAAAACTGGGGGGTGGCTGGGTGGTGGATGACAACAAAGCAACAAAAGCTGGGGGAACAATTACTAGCTCTTGGACGGGTACAGAAAGGAGCAAGCAGATCCCTCTGAAGAGATGGTGATGCGTACAGTCCTCACGCTGTTAATAACTTCATTTTATCCTTCCTAACTAGCTGACGGCTTCAAGGATTCCCAGGATTGGGGTGGCAGCCCGCTTCCCAGGGGCCCAGCAGCTGCGGCGGCGGGAGTGCAGACCCCGTGTCCTCTCCCCAGCCTGGACTTGGTCACCACTAGCACTTCTCCTTTTGCCCCTGTCCTGACTCCTCTCACAGGGACTGGTTCCTCTTTGAACCCCCTTCCCAGGAGCTTGATTCAGGACCCCTTCCAGCCCCACCACGGACCCTTTCAGCAGAGGCATGTGAGGTCTTTCTTCCCCATCAATCAAGATTACCCATTTGGGGACTTGCCCTGGTGGTCCAGTGGCTGAGACTCTATACTCTCAATGTAGCGGGTCTGGGTTTGGTCCCTCATCAGGGAACTAGATCCCACATGTGCAACTAAGAGTTCACATGCTTCATCTAAGACCCAGCAAAGCCATATATATATTATATATATATTAAAAATATATATATAAGGTTACTCATTTCAACCACTCTAAAGGGTCACCCACCATTCTCTCAGCCAGCTCGAGATGGAGAATCATCAAAAAACTCTTGGAAAAACCCAGCTTCTTTCACTCCACAAGTAAACCTTTCCTGTGCTGCCTCATTGCTCAGAATCAGGTCCTCTTACAGAATCACGATGCCCATTCAGCTTCGCCATGGTTGCAGGGATTCGGCTATTTCTGTGTGTTCCAAAAGCAACCTGCTCTCTCCCTACTTCCTTCTCACCCTTTTGCTCATTTTGCAGATCTTGGCTCAGATACCATTTCCTTCATGAGACATGACCAGACTCCATCCTCTCCAGACAGGCTCAGGATCCCTACAGGGATCCCACGGCACCCTGTGTTTCCCTGTCCTGGGACTTACAAGCTGTTTAATCACTTTATAACATAACCTTAGGAAACAGATGCTTTAGTGCTTCCCATCTATAAGATAGAGAGAAAAATCTGTCAATTAAATTTGCGTGGCAAATAAGATTGAAGATAAAAGGTATCTACAGTTCTTTGATAGCAAAGAAACATAAAAATTCAAAATATTATCATTATTTGCTCCTCTTGTATTTTGTAAGTCCCTTATTAAATAATAAGTGAAACATAACTAAAAATAAAGGTATTTTTAAAGGGATTTTAGGGGGGGTTGGAGGGGAAGGAATGGAAATGTATTATAGTTTAACATTCATTTTAACTATTGTAAGAGGACTCAGTAAGCCTTAATAAGGAGACAAATAAGAATGCATTAGAGGATAATGGTGCATTTGCTAGTTAAGGTTCTACATTTCTTGTTTTCCATGAACAGAAATGTATTTTTTCTTCAAATTCAAGCTGATCCCATTAGCAGCAATTTTCAATTTTCTAGTTTTTTCAAATAGCCACAGACCATCTAGAAAACACAGGACAGTGTCTATTCCATGACTAAGGTTGGCAGAAGCTTAGTTATTACCATTACTTGTATTTAATTTCAAGCTTGCCAACTCATAGCTTTGGAAAAAGGGAAGGAGAAAACAGGTTATTTAAAATTGATGTGTTTTATCATGACCCATCATTAAAAAATGATGCTGTTGTACCATTTCAGAAGTAGTAGGCAGTGAATATTTAATGCTTATGCTAGTATTTATTAATTTCACATTTCTACAGTTCTTTATAGAATGACTATTTTCAATGACTATGATTTTTATTTCTTAGAAATTCTCTGGCATTTAACTTCTATTCGCAAAGCATTTGTATCTGTGCTTAAGAAGCTACCCAGTCACACCTATAAATCGAGGAACTGTTTGAAACAACAGGCACCATCAGGATTAAGAGGGAAAAAAGTCACATGTGTGGACATTTGTTAAAGAGGCAGCATATGGGAGAAGAAAGAGGAGGTGCAGCCCACCACTCACAACTCTCTCTGTGGAATACATTAGACCAACGTAACAGAGCCAAGGCAGCAGACAGAGCTAGGTGGAGACTGATCGGGACGTGCATCTGAGAGTAGGCGGATACATCCTCACAGGAAAACAGAACATTATATATAAAGACATATACGTCCACCATATCACTTGGAGCGTTATCAACACACACATTAGTTTTGTGTTCTCATTACATATATATATCTAGAGGGCAAAAGCTGTCACTCACATGTATGGTAAATTTACTGTTCAGGTATCTAGAAACTAAGTTACTCCATTTTTATTGACAAGTACATTTCCTTGTGATTAGTCGTTGATCAGAATGCCCCCAAAAGCCCCGTGGGTGTCAATGAGCTGCCTCTACACGGTGTGCTCAGGCCGTCTCTGTGTGAAGCTGGGAGTCCAGTTCCGAGCACTGGAAAACTCCCGTTCTCCCATGCCCTTAACTGTCACCTGTCCTGTCTCCTCCCCACACTGAAGCATCTTACCAGTCCTGCGGAAGCGGACACAGAAAAGTCGATCTGTGCTGAACACTAATAAAGACCACATTTTCTCAACAAGATTGCTTCCAGTAAATTGCGAGCCTGAGGGCAGAGTACAGAGTCGGGGAGGCTTGTCAGCACGGGAGCATCTCACAGCTGGCAGCCAATAGCCAGCCTGAGTAGACAAGAACATATTGCTGACCGGCAATACCATGCCTGCCACAAAGTCGGCCCCAGAAATCTCTTCTGCTGTGACGAGTTTTTGCTTTGTTTTCTCTTACCTATTAGTATCATTATACGGCATGGGTACCCTGAAAACAGATGTTCAGTCACCAGGCTCTAATGGTGCTACAGAGACTTGATGAAAGCACAGCCTCACAAAATACACAAGGCGCATAGCTCTCTGAAATGCGGGCTAGAAGAGTAAGGTACGCTTTCTTCTTCAATTTAGGAGCACAGAATTGCAGGACACCATCATTAATATCAACGACAAAACAGTCCGCTGAAATCATGGCGACCATTCCACTGGATGTCAAGATGAAACCAGAACTTAACTAGCAGGAGTGCTAGTTATAATCACCCCAATCCATCCCTTCTGATAACAGAGGTTACAGTTCTATGAGTGCGGTCAAACTGGTAAAAAGGGGAAACTGAGAAGCCCTTCCGCACTCTGTAAAGTCCCTGCTCCAAACAGGGTTTCCACACTCTTCAGCCTGCTTCACAGGAAGGAGGCTTCTATTAACAAAGGGAAGGCTGCCTGTTACGATAGTTTAATTTTTTGCACCACAGTCATCATCAGATGACACTGATTGTGCATGTACTACAGAATGAATGAACGCCAAAACTACAAAAATGAATCAGCTATGTTTCCCTTCCTACGGGCCTCAGGGCTAGGGGTAGAGACAGGATAGACAAGCAAAAAGGAGCAGAAGAATACAAAACCCGTTGTGCTAAGCTCTGAGTGAGTGCTGTGGGCACGGGGCTCTGTGGGATTCCCGTCCCCGCTGTTTGCCAAGGTGCGGTATTCTTCTCCCTTGGCGCCTTCTTCCACCCCTGACGCCATACTTACAGTCCCATGTATTTCTCCACCTACTCTGCAACTCTTGCCTCCTCTCTGATCATGTCATAAGGCCCCTGTTTCATAGCTGCCCATCTGCACAATAAACTTCTTCCCTACTGTACCCTATGTTGCTGCTGCTGCTAAGTCGCTTCAGTTGTGTCCGACTCTGTGCAACCCCAGAGACAGCAGCCCACCAGGCTGCCCCATCTCTGGGATTCTCCAGGCAAGAACACTGGAGTGGGTTGCCATTTCCTTCTCCAATGCATGAAAGTGAAAAGTGAAAGTGAAGTCGCTCAGTCGTGTCCGACTCTTAGCGACCCCATGGACTGCAGCCCACCAGGCTCCTCCGTCCATGGGACTTTCCAGGCAAGAGTACTGGAGTGGGCTGCCATTGCCTTCTCCGACTGTACCCTATGGATTATCACAAAACCTTGCCTGACTATGTTGCAGAGAAGTGATCTTGTCTGCCTCTTTGAATTCCATGTGCACTGTTATAAAAGGAAATAACAATAATAATACCTTTTCATGAACTAAAATGAGAAAAAAAAATGTATGTAAAGCACTTTGAATAGTACTGTAATCAGCACATAGTTAATGCTCAGTGAATGTCAGCTGTATTTATTATTGATCTGTTGACTACATGGTAGCTATGACACGTGATAGATATAAGTAAACTAAAGAAAAAGAATTTGCTCTCCAGGCACTCAAGATTTAGTAGGATAGACAAGACGGGTCTTCAGAGAATTAGGATAAAAGATAGGGTGTGATAAAGATCCTGAGAATATTTTAGAGAGTAGGACTTAAGGTGGGCTAAGCAAGGCCTTACTTGGAGATTACAGAGGGGACTGAACATTTGGGAAAAAATAAGAGACTGTAATCTTTGGATGTTGCAGAGGGAGAGGAGGTAGTTAAGCTTATGAGTGTGGATGGAATGGAGTAAGAGGTATCATATACCACACCATACTCAGGAAGAGGGATTCTACAGAGGTAAGATGGACAGAATGTCATGTGTGTGTGATAAGCGTAGGAAACAGGGGACCACGGACGCGAGAGACTTTGCTGAGAAGTTACTGGAGCACCACCAGGCAGGCCGAGGCTGGCCTGAACAAGGGTGGGAGGAGCAGCAGTCGTAAATAGGAAAGATCAGGTCCTAAAATCACAAAGGAGAAGCTATACAACCCGGTCCATCTCTGAACGGTGGTGTGAGAGAAGCATAGTGACACTGGAGGTAAATGCCAAGAGTGAGTCTGAAGGGCGAGGACTCCTCCGTGAAGATGGGAGGCCTGGGGGATACGGGCAGTGAGGAACAGATGAGTGACGGGTAGCTCTACATTTTCACAGGACGAAGAAAGATGCAGACTTGGGAGTCATGTGTATCAACATGACAGTTGAATCAGGCCCTCAGAGGTCACTGGTGAGTAGGCAAACAGGATCAGGCAAGACAGTCACTAAAAATGTTACCCCTTCCAAGCTCACCTCCCACTGCGCCCTTCGTCAACAGACCCTATAACAACCCACAAATCAGAAAATTAGATGCACTAGCACTTATTTCTATTTACAGTATCATCAGAGAGATGTTTCAAGGTTACAAGAATGGCATTTGGGTGCAATCAATGCCTATCAATGGGCTATCAAGTGAAATTGGCCAAACTTAACATTTTTGACCCTTTAAGTCAAATATTTCACAAAGGACATTTAACAGAAAAGTGTCAGGCTAAGAAGACGAAAATCCTGTGTTCATCTTTGACCTTCTCTTGAATATTCAAGATCTAATTCATCCTAAAGTTGCTTTTCTTTTCTAAATGAAAACAAATTAGAGCCCACGGATCTGTACATGGGATTCTATATCAGATAATGCAGAAAAAAATATGGCTCTTTTGTTTTCCACCTTATGGGAGAAGCCTAAACTCACATTCCCTATTTATTCAAAGAAGAGAAACATTTCGGAGCTAGGGTAACTGTCACAAGTTTCCAGATTTTATTATGCTGTCTGGTAACAATAATGAAATAATTCTTCTATGGCAATTCTCCAGGCCAGAATACTGGAGTAGCCTTTCCCTTCTCCAGGGGATCTTCCTAACCCAGGGATCAAACTCAGCTCTCCTTCATTGCAGGCAGATTCTTTACCAGCTGAGCCACAAGGGAAGCCCAAGAACACTGGAGTGGGTAGCCTATCCCTTCACCAGGGGATCTTCCCTGACCCAGGAATCAAACAGGGATCTCCTGCATTGCAGGCGGATTCTTTACCAACTGAGCTATTGGGGAAGCCCTCTGCATTAGATAATGGAGAAAAAATAATGCTCTTTTGTTTTCCACCTTATAGAAGAAGTCTGAACTCATATTCCCTATTCATCCAAAGAAGAGAAACATTTCAGGGCCAGGGTAACTGTTACGACTTTCCAGATTTTATTATGCTGTCCCGTGTCAGTAATGAAATAATTCTTCTGTGCAAACAATATCCAAAACAAAAGCCCTTCAGCAAGGATGAGAGAGGGGAAAAAAACCAATTTATGAAAATACATGTAATTTTTCACACATACCCCAATATATTAAGCACATACTTTGCCACAGGCACTAGATTCAGTTTAATTAGAACAATATTCCTTCCTCCATCTGAAATATTTAGCTCCTACCCAGCTCGCCATGCTGCAATGTTCCCTGGTCCCCAAATGAAATTACAGCAAAGCCAGCATCCTAGGACGAATATGAGACTTGCATACTGCAGAGTGGTACAAAGCTGAGCCCTTCCCATCAAAGTACAATGGACTTCGCCACACTGTATGCTAACATCAAACCACTGCATTTAACCCAGTTAAATACAAGCCTCAATTAGTAAGACATCTGCTATGCAGTTAAGAATGTGAATCTCAAGTTAATACCTTCTACAGACTATCTTATTTCTGTTTTAAAAACTATAAACAAGAGAAGGAGAACAGACAGTGGGGTATGTGCAGAAAATGCACTGGTAGTAGAAATATCTCAAACAGATTCACCATCTTTTCTGGGTCACTCTCAGAAGACCAGACACTTGTCCCAGTTGCAGCTGGTTGTCCTATGTGTCCAGCACGTGGTCTGAGCAGTACATATAAATGTGGCCACATAATGGAATGCCTTTTTTCACTAAAATGGAATCTGTGCAGTTTTCTTTCTAGAGGGGTTATAAAAATAAGCTTTTTATTGCTTGCATCTCCCAAATTGCTTTATTTGGCATAGTGATGAAAAATGCTAGAATTTATATATAATGTAGCCACCAGATAAGAAAGCAGAAAAGAGAAAAAGAACAGGGGATTAATTATCACTCTGACAGAATGAACTTTACCCTGATATGGTAATATAGTTCCTGTAGGCGGAGAAGATGAAAAAATTATGGCATGCCTAATACACAGTTATTCATATTGTATACAAATCAAAGAGGGCCTTGCCCAGCAGCGATGACTCAGATCTTCACAGATCCACAGTGTATCACCATCATCAGGATGGAATAAGGCAGCTGGCTCCAGGTGTGCGGCAGCACTGCAGACCAGACCGGCAGACAGGAGGGTGTCAAAAAGGTACATTTTTTATCAAGATGTGGCTTTATCAACAAGGTTACTGATTTACCTAGGAATGTGGTCCCCCTGTGATTAATGATGAGCAATTCCACCATGACAAGTGACTTATCCTTAATGTGTCCTGCTCAAAAACAGGCAGCAAAGAGCCATGCAGCTCTGTAGACAGTTTGTCAATTTCAGCTTCTCAATGGAACAGAAATAAGAACTTACTAATGACAACTGCGGGGACCATGGCCCTCTGGCCATGACCTAATGTTGGCTATTAATGGATTGGACTCTCAGTAGATTGGGAAACCCACCCAAGTACCAAGCAGAATCTATTTCCTTCATTATGGAAAAGGACCGAAAAAGAACCGGGCTGTGTCTTTCTGCCTGAGCCCTCCCACAGCCACGGCTCATGGAAGACCCTTGACCACAGTTATGCCAAGCCATTCTGAGCTACCAAACTTCTCTAGAGCATAGAAGGGGGGCTCTTTTGAAATATAGGGAAGGCCACAGAACCCTCAATGAAAATAAATAATAAACAATGGGAGTATTAATTTCATCAAATCAAGAGATTGGCTCTGGGAAAGTTGTCCCCCTCAAGACTCGAGCTTAAAGAGAATATCAAGATAAATGTTAATTTTACCTTTGCGGGGGGTGTGGGGTGGGGAATGGGCTTTTTAAAAAGGGGGACATTTTCAAAACAATTCTCCAATGCTTTTTAGATACTATCCTATTATTATTAGTGCATAAAGTTATTTCAAAGTTGCTGAGGTTTAAAAAAATCATTGCTCTCCACCTTATGATTCTGAATAGCCACTGCCAGTTTCATCTACCTAATAGTAAAACTTGTTCTTCAAGGAAATCACTTATGAGAGTTTGAAATGAATCTGCTAAAAAAAGATGGATCTTCAGATTCAGGGCAAATATGCAGTACACGGTACACCTTAAGTGGAAATACACAAGCTGTCTATAATTACAATGAAAAAAAAGCTTAGTTCCTAGGACAAAAAAAGAGTTTACTTTTCAGCTAAAGTCATATTACTTCATTTAATGGCTAACTGAAGAAAGAGACAACACACCATGCCGTTGACATTTAATCATGGAGTTAAATAACTAGCTCATTTTTCAGGTGAACTTCTATTTACAGCATGTTCTGAACTGGCTTCATCAAGAACAGCATGGATCAAAGACATACAAGTCATGCCTCTTGAAGTCTGACTGAAACTCTCGAGTTTATCTAAATTTGCTAAGTCCCTTCTGAGTTCCTCTCCTTCTAATAGCTATGCCTAAAATAAGTGCCAATAAACAAGTATTGGTGATTATTGTATGCCAAGCACTACTGTGACTTTTATGTGGATTATGTCATGCTTTCTTCACAGAAATCTCATGGGACAGGTTCAGCGATTAACCTCATTTTGCACATGAGAAACAGCAAGGTTAAGTAACCTGTCGAAAGTACACAGCCGAATAAATGTCTACACCAGGATTCCAACCCAGGTTCATCTACTCTGTGGCCTAAACCCTTAACTCTCAGAATATTATCACATACGTACTTTCTTAAGTGTGATGACCTAGATAACGTGATCATGAAGAAACATAAAAGGTCAGACACAGGATCTATCCTCGGTGTTCAGATACGAATCACAATACAAGAGGAAGTATCTTAAGTTTTACTGAGGACACTAGGGTTAGAAACCTGGGTTAACAGTCAACACTGAGGTTCTACTATGGACAGCGTTCTTTCATTCATTTCCAGGAAAATGTTGGAGAAGTATGAGGGGAGGACCACAGGTTCTCCCAGGGATTGTCAGAGCTGATAAATGACCCAAGTGATTCTCCATGAGGCTGCACTTCGGGTTTCTAGCCAATGCATCGTCACATACCAACCTCAACAGCTGAAGACAGCAGATATTAGAAGGGCCATGGATGAGGGCACAGTCAGGGTCCTGGCAATAATTTATAGGGGAAAGAGAAGGTCTATAAATAAGGACACATCAATATTAAAATGGAAAGGGAAACTAAGTGGGATTAAGAAAGAGCTCAGGGTTTACAGTAAAATAGGGTCTTCCACAGAGCTTAGAAATTACTGGCCTTTGCTGTAGACTAAGGCAAACGGCCCCATGAATCCATCTTTTGCCTTCTCTGTGGGCTGAATTATACTCCACGTGATATACTAAAGACAACCATGAACAGTTTTTATAGCTTTGAGGAATGGCTTTTTAGTTTAGGTTGCATTATGAGAACAAAACAAGTGGTCGTGAATCATAACATTTTATGGGTGTACTGCTTCATATAGTTTTCTAAAATTAAGCCCTTAAATTATACTCTACCCTCATTAGGAAAACAGTCCCAGAAAGAGGACACCATTTTAGAGGCTATGCAAAAGAGGGCATGGTAGATCTGTGCCAGGAGAGCCTGAAGTATAATCAAATTGATGGGCCCCAGTAAAGAGTCTGCCTGCAAAGCAGGAGATGTGGGTTCGATCCCTGGGTTGGAAAGATTCTTTGGAGAAGGGAATGGCTACTACTCCAGTATTCTTGCCTGGAGAATTCCATGGACAGAGACACCTGGAGGGCTGCAGTCCATGGGGTTGCAAGAGTTGGACATGACTGAGTGACTAACACTTTTACTTTTTGTCTTTCATGAGGACAGATGGATGTAGTAGCAGAAAAAAATCACATGTCTGCCTGGGAACCAACCTGCTGGAGTTCACTGGCCAGAAGCAAACAAGGGTCAGAAAACAACCATTTTCAAAGTATGGGCTCATGCTGGAATGCAGCCAAGGGAAGCATTCCTGTGCAAAGTCAAAAGAGAAGGAGGCAAGTGAAGAGGTGCTAAGTAAATCGGTGTTTACTGTGTATTTTCCATCCACTAGTGTTAAAAATCTGCATAAAAATTAAAATAAGGCCATTACCCTCAAAGGAGTTACCATTCAGCTGGGAGATAGCACTCAAGAAAGAGAGCAATGCAAGGCAGCATCAAATTAAATGCCAGTTCCCCGGAAGCTTCTAGGACTACTCTACATGTTCAACGCAAGGTGAGATCTGTGGGGAGACTGGGCAAGGTCTGGACAAGGTGCCCCGTCTGAGTTCCCCCAGCACCCTATACCCTGTGTCTCAGCACCTGCCATGCTGGTGCAAAACCTGACCTCACCCACCTCTCCCCTGCCCTAAGGTCTCTGAGAGCAGAGGCTAGGCCCACTTTGCTCAGTGTGGGAACTCCAGGGCCTCTCACACTCAAGAAATACATCTAGAATTGGACTGAACACAATCTAGGGAGGAAGAATATGGAGAAGCTCTTAAGGGGATTTAGCCTTGGACTAGCTCCTAGAGATGACAGAATTATTGAGGCTGAAGGAGGCATTCAGGGCAGGAGGACATTCAGGAACCAGGGCAGAGGCTCTTGAGCACAGGCTGTGTGTGTGCGTGTGCGTGAATGCACGTGTGCCCGGGGAGAAAAGGCAAGGCATATAGACTAGGGCTGGCCAGAGAAGCACTTTCAGTGTGAAGACTTTCTGCTCCTAGAAATGGGTCGCTCATCTCAAGGCCTAGAGATGATGTATTATTGTATTATTACTAACAGAAATAGATTGAAATATTTTACTACTACTACTGCCCATGTTGCCTGTTGCCAGAAGAAATCATTCCCACTCAGTGGGAAATGGGGGACAACAGGCTGGCCGGCCCTTTACTAGAATAAAGCTACGTCCTTCCAGTCTGTTCATTAGATTTTAATGTCAGTTTCAGCGCTTCAGTTTACCAATTATTTAAAGGTTATAGTCAGTCAGACAAGGTTGTGGGTTTTTTTTAAATTTTTTTTTTAAGGAAAAACACAGGGGAAGATAGTCATCAAGAAAGAATAAAGCACATTCCCGTAAGTTTAGAATCTGTCACCAGTCACAATGCCAATGGCTCGGTTTCTTCTTTCCCATTTTCTCCTCACCACCACTCTACCCCAGCATCCAATAAACAGTCACTTTGATGAATTACAAAAGAAAGGAACAAATTTTTTCTAATGCCTTAAAGGTACAATTTAGGTTGTATGTTAAAGTCAAAGGTTACATATTCCTTCATGCCTTAGTATTCTCCTAAGCTCAATAACTAACATTCTCCTATTTCCAGCATGCCCAAATGGTTAACACAGGGTCTTTTGAGTTCTTTCCTATTAAATGAACTGACCAAAGTCTTTACTTCCTAGTTAAATGGACTCTATCCAAGAATGCCGTGGAAGACAAAGAATCCAACTGGTTCAGTGACTCAATCCAATGAAGCGTTCACCCTCGGCCTCTGACAGCTCAATCTCAATGCTTCCTGACAGTATGAAGGATTGCTAATTTCTTACGCTCTCACTGGTGGTTCTTAAATGCTCACCAATGAACCAAATGTTGATCAGTCAATGCCAAGGAATCAGAAACCAAATTGCCAACCCTGTGATTTATACAGTCCAAAGATTCAGGTTTAAAATAAGCCCAGACACATCAGAACTGACTAAAATGTTTTAATAGATGCACAGTAAAAATATTTGTGAATTCAATTTATAAAGGAGAAAAATATTATCACTCATCATATTCAGTAATGTCTTGAGCACGTACTCTGATAGGAGCTATTCAAAGTATGTCAGTTGCATTAACTCGTATATCCTCAGCAAAAACCCAATGAAGTAGTGCTCTTATCCCCATTTTACAGATAAGGACACTGAGGCACAACCTGTTCAAGGTCACCAGCTCGTAAATGTTGAAGCCTGGAAACTTAGATGGAGGTTTATACGTGTCGTATCTGTGATGCAAAGTGGGGTTACTAGGGGAAACATTAGAGTTGGGATAGAAATATAAGAAAAAAATGAACTTTTGCTTAATGATTATTAAATGTTTTCACTTATTTCATTTAATCCTAGAACAAAGACAAAGTGGGTATCAGTAGCCTCATTCTGATAGATGAAGAAACAAGGAGTTAAGTCATCTGTATGAGAGCACACAGGCGGTGGTGGCTGGGACCAGAGCTCATGGCCTCTGAGGAAGCCACCGCAGGTCCCGTCCTGCAGGACAGAACTTGGCTCCTGATGACCATGAGTCATCTGAGCCCAGCCAAAAACTGAAACCTTAACACTCAGTATTTGCTTTTACCTGGTGATGTTAACTCTTCTAAGCCTCAGCACTTTTCATCTATAAAATTATCATAGATGTGGCTGTTGTGAGAGGAAATAATTTTTCCACCCAGCTTTTGTTGCTGAGTCACTAAGTAGTGTCTGACTCTTTGTGACTCCATGGACCGTGGCCCTCCATGGACTGGACTCTGGCACGCCAGGCTTCCCTGTCCTCCACTATCTCCCGGCGCTTGCTCAAACTCATGTCCATTGACTTGGTGATGCCATCCAACCATCTCATCCCCTGTTGCCCCCTTCTCCTCCTGCTCTCAATCTTTCCCAGCATCAGGGTCTTTTCCAAAGAGTCAGATCTTCGCATAGGTGGCTTGGAAGTACTGGAGCTTCAGCTTCAGCATCAGTCCTTCTAGTGAATATTCAGGGTTGATTTCCTTTATTGGAGCATAACTGATGGATATATATTGTATATATTTAGGTTGTATGTGTGCTTGGTCACTTGACCATGTCCAACTCTTTGGGACCCTATGGACTGTAGCCTGCCAGGCTCCTCTGTCCATGGGATTTTCCAGGTAATAATACTAGAGTGGGTTGACATTTCCTCCAACAGGGGATCTGCCCGGGCCAGGGATCAAACCTGCGGCTCTTTTGTCTCCTGCAATGCAGGTGGATTCTTTATGGCTGAGCCATTGGGGAACCCCCATATATTTAGGTTATACAACATAATTTTCTTTAAAGGTGTACAACATGATAGTTTAATGTATGTATACATTGCCACTGTAGACGTATAAATTAGCATTATATCCACATAAATTAGCCATTGTCATTGTATACATATAAATGAGCAATCCTTAAGAAGCACTGAGACACATGTACACATACTACAATCAAGGTGAGTAACACATCCATCACCTCTCTTAGATACTGCAATAATTTCTCAGAAAGCATCATGGACCCTCTAAAGTCAAAGACATGGGTAAACTGTAAAAGTATAAAGAATAATAAGCATAATGAGTTTTTAGCTTTTCTGTTTTTCTTCTGAAGGGAGTGATATTTTAGATGTGTATAACTAATTCTTTTTATTCTAAAAATTAGAGAACTTAAAATTGTTACTAGGCCTATGCCCATTGAGGTTCATTTTGTATGCTGAGCAAACACATATCACTCACTGAAATATTCAGCAAGGGGTAATATAATACTACATTATAATATCTTTTTTCATACACACAGATACATAAGCAAATAAACAAAAAAGGACATCAAAGGGGGTTTTCTTTTTCTCAGGCCATGGAAACACCTATTCGTCATTTTGTTAAGGTTCAGGGCATTCAGCTTATATACAAAACTCATTACTGTCTGCATTTTAAGGGAAATTTAAATGCAGTGACCTGACCATGGACACAATAATGAAACAAGATTCTCATTACCATGCTCTAAATCATAATCTAAAAAAATTAAACCTCGGTAATATTTTAATGCTCAGATAAACGCCTGCTTTAAACCCACTCCATGGATGCTCCTGATTTCTAGTTGAAACAAAACCTGACTCGGGTAAAACATATACTCTGGTAGTTCAATTTGTTATGCTCTGGATAGCGCCTATCTTTAGAGAACTACCTTTCCCTCCAATTAAGGAACAATTTTGCCAATCAGTTTTCCTGGCGACTCAGCCTCACAAAAGAGAGAGGGAAGGGAAGAAGCAGGGGGTGTCAGGAAGGTGGCTGCACCTCCTGACACATCACAACTGATTAGAGAGGCTTTGAAAGAACAGAAGGAAAGTGCGTCTCAAGAACAACAGAACCTTTCAATGGAAGTACATTCGCCTAATTGAAAAGCGGCTCGAAGCCGTTATTTTTGTACCCCAAAACGTGGAATTATTCTTCAAACAATTTCACGAAATCAATAAAAGAGAAGTAGTGCTCTCCCGACCCCTCATCCTAACAGTTGCTGGTCTGAGATATCACCTCTCCTTTTCTCTCCTGTTTAGATTTGGGCCCAAGTATCTAAAGAGAGGCAAGAGCAAACTGTGGTCTCTCACTTAAGGAAGACAGCATGAAAGAAAACGGCCATGTATGTCTTGCACCAAAGTTTTTCTTCTAATTTTTCTACATCGATAATCTACAACACCAATAACAAGGTTCTCAGGGATGTGACTTGAACAAGAGACTTGACGGATTGTTTTACTATTAGCGTCATTATTCTGTTGAAAAGTATGATGGGAGGAAGAAAGGGCAGGAGGGGAAAGAGGCAAGCCCGGACCGTCTGGCTTAAAATCAGAGCCACAGGGTGGTCCTGGGACAGTTCCATGATCTGGCCACACGTTGCCAGCACTCCAGTCACGTGCCATTGTTCAAACGCAGCAAACTGTACTTGAAGGTGCCATCCTAGAGTCCACCTTGGTGTCTGACGGGACAGTACAGGCCATCAGCTTTGCCAAATGGTTACTTGGTGTGGTGAAAATAGGAGTAGACTCTGATCTGGTTATAGAGAATCACTGAATTATAAAAGGGAAATATCAGTTATCTTTTCAGAAGCTATAAAAAACAATCAAAAGAATAGTTTAACCATTCCTTCTGGAATTGATAATAAATATCAAGATAGAATTTATTCACTCACCATGTATTTATTGAGACCTACTCTATGCCAGGTGTTCTAGTGAGTGGTGAGCATATGATATTGAACAAATCTGAGTGCTGTCTTCATGGTGTTTATGTTCTCAAGATGGGAGTCAGACCATGAAGAGATAGTAACACATAATACTCCAGGTGATGATCAGTGCTTTGTAAATACAGCAGGTTAAGGGGAGGTGGGCAGTACCATGGGTGGGAGGCTAATATTTACATAGGCCTCATATCCCTCCTCATATATTATTAATACAGAGGTCTTTATATAGGCAAGGCTTGTGAGATGAAGGAACATTTGCACAGAATCTGGAGGACAGGTGGGAGAGAGTAAAATGGATATCTGAGAGGAAGCATGTTTTAGTTCCAGGCAAACGGAGCAATAAAGCAAGGGCCCTACGGGGAGAATGGCCTTACTGTGTTCCAGAAACAGCAAGGAAGCCAGCATGGCCAAGAGTAAGAGATGGCAACACAGAGAAAAATGGCTCATCTGCTAGGAATTCACACCTAGAACAAAATAAAATAATACTCCCCTTCCAGAACACCAGCAGCAAAGTTACATTTTATAGCACATATTTCAAATGAACTACTGAACTTTGCTACTTGAAGAATTTTATGATGGCTTATTTTATTATAATTGACAATCACCAAGCCCTGTCTCTACAGAGCCTAGATTTTTACACCAGCTTATGTTAAAGAAGGGCACACTGAACACAAACCCCAAGGACACACAGACCAACACCCTCCCCGAGGGGCCTCCCCCGACTTCTCGCCCTCTTCCCACATGCCTGGAAGGCGGGGTCAAGGCCCTAAGAGACTTTCGTGCGTTCTTGCACCACGGCAGCCACCATTCTGTTCTGTCACTGTTTAACACTTACCTCCTTCCACTAGGTACAAGGGTTTTACTTCCTTCACTGCAATGGCCTCTCAATGCTTAAGAAAAGTTTGTGGCAGGGACGGATGAAAAGCTGGATAGGGCTCAGCCTTCCCATCTTAACCTTGCTCACTCCACCAGGAGGGGGTGATTCAGACAGCTCACAGGCAGCTTCAGCTCTCTTGGGCCTCCTCCCCTCCTGGTCCTGGGCTGGTCCACCTCACCTAGACCCCAGATTATGACAAGCCCCATGTTGATTTTGCTTACAAATGGTGTTTCAGGATGACTTTTCTCAAGAAGAATTGAGAAACCCAAAGAAGCTTAAACATTCCTGGAGGTCAAAGATTAAGAGTGTTATTTATTTACATATTTGCCTCTTTGATCATTATGTAGCTATAAGAAATGGGGATGTTCCAGAGCATCCTGGATGGTAGAACTTCCTGTGATAACTGGAAGTTATCCTGTTCCCCACCTGCACCGTCCAACAGTGTAGCCCCCGGATGCCTGAGGTACTTGGAGTGTGGCTAGAGTGCATTACGAACTGAATTTTAATTGTATTCAGTTTTGCTCGACTTAAATTCAAATACCCATATGGGACTGAGTGGCTTCTGTGAGGCACAGCACAGTTCTAGAACTTTCTATCATGATGTCCTCTCCTTCAGACAGGTCCAAACTGATTCGGAGGCAAGTTCCACAAGGACCAGAGCCTTGTTCGTCATGCTCACAGCCCATGTCTGGGAGGTTCTCAGCGAGTGTCTAAGGAATCACATTTGCACCCGTGCACCCATGAATAGCTGAAGGATGAGAGGGTGAGCACTGCGTCTGCAGAGGCCCTGCTGTACTGACTGTGGACACAGTGACGTTTTCTACTCCAGTGGGGCCATTTTTCTACACGGACTCTACAACACACAACTGTGTTTGTTTTTTTAAACAATATCTTTAAATGAAAGAAAATTTTCTTATATGAAAGCTGACTCTAACCGCGACCAATCTTGCTATTATTGACTGCTGCAAGGAGGCCAGCAGGACACAAGTAACTAGGTTCCCTGCTCTCTCTAAACATTTCAAAAGTTGGATACACAGAGCAGGAGGGATTGCATTTTTTTAACCTCATTTGTGATTTTGAGTAGGAAATTAAAACCTGTACACAGGAAAAGAAAGAAGATCCAATGTATCTGATCAGGGGTGCTTTATGAAGAATTTATTATCAGGGAGGAATATCAAACAAGGAGCAGAAACAGCACAGAAGCCCAATAAAACACTAGCATTTGACAAAATAAAACAGATGCTGATGGGCTGGAACTGTTGATGGCTGAGGGGATAAGGGAAGGAAAAAGAGGAAATTAGAACAAATAAGATGAATGATGTAATTAAGAACTGAAAACAAGTAGAGAGGATGAGAAATTTGAGCTGGTTGGCCACGGGAAGTAAGCTATTTCAACCTTTTTAAATACAAAGGGAGGCAGGTTTAAAGTCTACCTAGATCATAAAAAAATCTGCTTTAAATATCCAAACATCAAATTGGGCCCAGGGTGGGTTGAGGGTTTGTACTGACCGCCATCTGGTCTTCAGCAAACCAAAACCTCTCCAGATATAATACTGCAGCTCCCCTCCGGCCGCCTGACATTAACTCTGCATTGCTCCCCACTCCTTGTTCTCCTCTGATTGCCTTCAAGATAGCGCAGGGCCCAACATGAAAGGATTACTATAGCAACCTGGGAAGCTCTTTTATCGGCCTGGAGGAGGCTGTGCAGAGTGGAGCCGGAGGGAAGATCTGGAGGGGAGAGCCCTGAGGACTGCCCACTGTCAAACCTTCCTGGAGATGCTTAGCATGAGGATGCGTGTTCCAGAAAATGATTAATGCTTTGAGGGGGAAAAATGTTCTAATTGAACATACAGTAATTCTGAATTTTCTTTTTGTGTGACAGATAAGATATAATCATTGAATTTCTTTCTCCAGAGGCTTTGGAGGGAAAAAAAGGAAAAGAAAAAAAAAAAACCCTTTGTGGAAGCAGTATCTCAGTGTCTGAAAGATAGTCTTTTTATATGAAACAAATTCTGCATTGGGTTACTAAAAGCATCCACCTGCTTATCAATCTAAAAGCTGCATCTTTAAAGGTCACAAGTGAAGGAAAATCAGATAGACTCATTCTAATTCCTAGCAAACGGGAGCTCATTTCTCACCAATCCACCCTGCAGCGCTCAGTAGCATGACCTTTCACTTACAAAGAGAACAGCAGATTTCTGTCTCTTATGTGCTACCCTTCCTTCCTCTTCACGAATTAAATGCGGTTTTGATATTATCATTACACCCTTCCAGAATATTCCACTGAAAGGACCTATGAATTAGCATTACTTTGCCAAAATGGCCAGCCAAATCTCACAATCATTTGACCCTGAAAAGGAACATTAATGAACAGTAATAATAATAAACAGAGTTGACTGCTACAGAGTCAGAGAAATCTTATAAAACCTGTGATCTGGAGCAGTTAAGTGAATTTAAAAAAATAAATAAAAATGGGTATCTAACTACATGTTGCTTTTTTAAATTTGGCCCAACAAATTCAGCCAGGAAAATAATTCTGAGAGATTATAGAAGAGTCTTTCTTTGGCACTTCTGAGAATATGGGTGTCTGAGTGACATTAGCAAGTAATCTGTATGTTGGGAACCTATGGAAAACACACTAGGAGAATTTCAAGCCTGAGAGTCATGATGACTGGGGGCTTGTCTTGGTTTCTCACCACCCACTGAAACAACAGCTGGAGGGGTCAGTGACCTAGTGTGATGGCAAAAACACTCATTTCTGAACAGTCACTGCCAACCTTGTTCAAGTCTGAAGTTCAGGGATTCCAAATACATATATGCACAGCCAGATGGGAGAACTGAACAGAATGCAAGCTGTCCTGTTTACGTTAAAATGGCAGGCATTTGTAAGACTATCGTTTAACTTTCAGAAGAAATTCTTTGTTGTAGCTTCATGCAGCAATTTCAGGCAAGCTGAATTTGATTTCTACTAAGTGTATTAAGTTCATTAACAATAGGCAAAAGAAAACGATTCAAATGGAACAGAAAAAAGCAGTCGATTTTATTTCTATGTGCCTCAGTTTCCCTAACATGAGAGACTGGAAATCCATCACATCCTTATCCAAGGCCAATGTAAATTCTTTGTGGAAGCCAGAACAAATCAGATGCTTCATACATTTTAAATCAGTGATAATTAAGAATTCATAGATGACAAAGTTTCTTCTGAAATAGTAACAATCTACACTTGTCTGGTATATTACGGAGTACTAGGAATGTCATCATATTTGATCCTTCCAGGAACCTGTATTGGGCAGGACAGACAGCAAACACCTGTTCCATGGGTGAGGAAAACGACACGAGAGGTGGCAGCTCGGCTAATACTTCCCAGAAGATCACTCGCTGGGGCAGTTAGAACTCAAACCCTGATCAAATCTGGACATCCAGATTTCACTATCCTGAGACGGGATTAACATTTGGTCAAAAATATTGTTTTCTTTTTGCACATGTTTAATCAATATTGATATTCTAATTTAGGAGACAAGGACGCCCCTTGCTATTTGCATATTGTAATAGCCTTCAGGATAATTACTGGATAGATCGTCTGAAAAAGGAAGCCACATGTTTACACTACTTCACTGCTTTTAGAAAAGTAGGGTACATGACATTTACCAAATGCTGCAGCACGGTTAGCTGTCATTTAAACTACTGTGAAGAAAACACATGAAAAAAGGGAAATAAGCAGAAAAATCAAAATTTTCAATGCCTTTTTTTAATAGCTAAAAGATTAAGTATAACTGTTCTGTTTTACAGAGATCCCACAAAACCCATTAAAGATCTCAGGGGTTCTTATCCTTTATTCTACTACGTGAACAACAAAAGCTAACTTGTACCTAAAGTTTCTACGTGACAGTCTCATCTAACTCAAAACCATGAGTTACCATGAGTTCAGAACCATGAGTTCTGAAGCAAACAAATAAATGCTATACTGGACTGCTCTGCAGTTAATATTGCTGAGGAAATAAACAGTACTTTTTGTCTGATCATCATTTAATACTATTTCTTATTATCAGCTATAATTAGTTCTGATATTATTATGCTGCTTAAGTTTAAAAACAGCCCTGGATTTTTTTCTGATTTCGATTAGTAATCAACATTATCTAATTTAAATCCTCATTTCAGGTCTATGAACAGAACAGAAAACAAATCTTTTTTCTTCTAAACCATTAGGCTGGTTATACCTCATAAACAATCTTTTGGATCAGGCTCTATTATTAAGAGAAGTAAATAAGAAAATCAAGACAACACATGTTAAGTTATTTCACAACACAAAGAAGAGAGCCAAGTTCTGAGATATGGCTTCCCAAGGGCTGCCATGATACAGCACCAGGTGGAGAGATGTATCTTGGCAGAACAGGTACTAACCAGGACAGGGCTCATATGGTTACTGGCAAAGAAACGTAATCAGAGTCAGTCTGCCTCTTCAGATGCTGCCTCTAGCAGGCCCCTACCATGGGCCCCTGAAGACTCCTCATGGAGAATCTCGAGTCACAGACATCTGCAAGGAGAGGAGGCCGAGGCTTGTACCACACAAAAATCTAGCCTGCTCTCCATTAGTGCCTATACTCATGGCTTCTACTTCCTCACCAAACACTCCTTCCCTCAGTTTCTACATTTTTCTTTAAAATTGATGTACAGTTGATTTATGACATTGCATTAGTTTCAGGGTATACAACAAAGTGACTCAGTTTTTTCCCACACACACACACACACAATTCACATTTATATGTATGTGGGCTTTCCAGGTGGCTTAATGGGTAAAGAACCCGCCTGCAATGCAGGAGATGCAGGAGATATGGGTTCGTTCCCTGGGTTGGGAAGATCCCCTGGAGGAGGGCATGGCAATCCACTCCAGTGTTCTTGCCTGGAGAATCCCATGGACAGAGGAGCCTGGCAGGCAACACTTCATGGGTCATAAAGAATTGGACACAACTGGTTCCAAATAGGAAAAGGAGTACGTCAAGGCTGTATATTATCACCCTGCTTATTTAACTTATATGCAGAGTACATCATGAGAAACACTGGACTGGAAGAAACACAAGCTGGAATCAAGATTGCCAGGAGAAATATCAATACCTCAGATATGCAGATGACACCACCCTTATGGCAGAAAGTGAAGAGGAACTAAAAAGCCTCTTGATGAAAGTAAAAGAGGAGAGTGAAAAAGCTTAAAGCTCAACATTGAGAAAACAAAGATCATGGCATCCAGTCCTATCACTTCACGGGAAATAGATGGGGAAACAGTGGAAACACTGTCAGACTTTATTTTTTTGGGCTCCAAAATCATTGTAGATGGTGACTTCAGCCATGAAATTAAAAGACGCTTACTCCTTGGAAGGAAAGTTATGACCAACCTAGACAGCATATTCAAAAGCAGAGACATTACTTTGCCAACAAATGTCCGTCTAGTCAAGGCTATGGTTTTTCCTGTGGTCATGTATGCATGTGAGAGCTGGACTGTGAAGAAGGCTGAGCGCCGAAGAATTGATGCTTTTGAACTGTGGTGTTAGAGGAGACTCTTGAGAGTCCCTTGGACTGCAAGGAGATCCAACCAGTCCATTCTAAAGATCAGCCCTGGGATTTCTTTGGAAGGAATGATGCTGAAGCTGAAACTCTAGTACTTTGGCCACTTCATGAGAAGAGTTGACTCATTGGAAAAGACTCTGATGCTGGGAGGGATTGAGGGCAGGAGGAGAAGGGGACAACAGAGGATGAGATGACTGGATGGCATCACTGACTTGATGGACATGAGTCTGAGTGACCTCCGGGAGTTGGTGATGGACAGGGAGGCCTGGCGTGCTGCAATTCATAGGGTCGCAAAGAGTCAGACACGACTGAACGACTGAACTGAACTGAATTCACTGAGCACACATGCATATATGTGTATACAAATACATACACACATATATATGTATATACTTGAATATATATATATAGATACACATATATTCTTTTTCATATTCCTTTCCATTTTAGGTTATTATAAGGTACCGAGTATAGTTTCCTACCCACTTCGGTGTTCTTGCCTGGGGAATCCCAGGGACAGGGAAGCCTGGTGGGCTGCCGTCTATGGGGTCGCACAGAGTCAGACACGACTGAAGTGACTTAGCATAGCATAGCATAGCATAGTTTCCTATGCTATACAGTAAGTCCTTTATGATTATCTATTTTATATACAGCAGTGTGTATATGTTAATCCCTAACTCCTAATTTATCCCTCCACCCTTCCTCCTTTGGTAACTGTATGTTTGCTTTCTATGTCTGTGAGTCTGTTTATGGTTCATAAACAAGTTCATTTGTCTCATTTTTTTAGATTCCACATGTAAGTGATATCATATGATTATTTATTTCTCTAACTTACTTCACTTAGTATGATAATCTCTGCATTCATCCATGGTGCTGCAAATGACATTATTTCACTCTTTTTCATGGTTGAGTAGTATTCCATTGTACAAATGTACCACATCTTCTTTATCCCTTCATCTGTTGGTGGACACTTAGGTTGCTTTCATGTGCTGGCGATAGTAAATAGTGTTGCTATGAACACTGGGGTACATGAATCTTTTCAAATGAAGGGTTTCACCTTTTCCTGTTATATGTCGAAGAGTGAGATTGCTGGATCATATAGTAACTCTGTTTTGAGTTTTTGAAGGAACCTCCATTCTGTTCTCCATAGCTGCTGCCAGTTCTTACAACTGCAAACAAAACACAGAACCTACCCTCTTGAAACAACATCTTTCCAGAACACTACATCCAACATACTGTTCTCATCCACCTTAATATCATCCAGTATTTAACTGTGCGCTGACCCACTCCCATCTCAAGACTCCCCCTGCCCTCAACTTCGGGAGTCCCCATTTTCCTGCCAACTTTTCTGGTATTTGTTCCTTCCTCCTCAACTCACCTCCTCTTCCTGTCTACTAAATGTGATAAGCAATAGGAAGAGAGGAATCTCAGAAATTGTCAAATTTTCAAAACATATTTGTGATAAAGCACCTAACTCTTGCATAGCATTAATCAGCTCAATGAGACACAGTGTTTATTACTTAATAAATATAGTTTCCATAGGCAAATTTCATCAAAAATTTCCTAACAATTCAATTATTAATTGTATATAGAAGACTCTCAAATCCCTCCCCATCAGCCTAACACACTTCATCCACTCCCACATCCATAATGACAACAGGGTCTGGGACATTTCCACCTGGGTCAATGAGTGCTCAGTAAGTCAACAACAAAGACTATCACATCCATCCGTAGACCAGTCCCTCTTCCTGGCCCGTTAAGGGCATCCTCTCAAGCCATCTGACCCCTCACATTGCCCTGAGTTTGTGCATTCTACACCCTGGAGGTCATATCTGTCCTTCACTGTGCTGGCCCTGGCTAAAGCTCTCACTACTCCTTGGCTGGACCACCATGAGCCTTCAGCCTTCAGTTGGTCCCTTCTGCAATTCACAGGTATTTCCACTATTTCCCCTTCTTAAATGTCTTCAACAACTTCTTGGTTTCTGTTGAGGAAAATCCAGAGTTGCTAACATAATACTGAAATCTTTAAAGGATCCTCTATAATCCCCCTTTCTTGCATTATTTCCCCCTGATCAGTCACCCCAGGTTTCAGATAAACTAGCCTATAACACACCATCCTCCCAACATGAGCTTGGATTTTCTGCTTCCATGCTTTATCTCATGCTGGTCCCTCTATGTAGAGTATCTTCAACTAATTGTAATCTTACATGTTACAATCTTCCCCATTTGTCAATGCCAAACTTCAGGGTTTCTTCTTTTATGAAGCTGTTTTTGACCCGCTCAACTAGAATTGAGTTCTTTCTCCACTGAGTATCAGACCACTTTATGAGTACTTTTCTATCAAAATCAACATATAACATTTCTCTCATAATTAATCTATACATAGCTCATCTCTTTTTAGAATGAGTGCAGTATCTCACTTATGAATGAGGCACACAGTCCTACACATAACGGGCTTGTCTTAATAAGTGTTTAACAAATGAACAAATCGAGTGAATTAAATTCCTGCCTTTCTACTATCATTATTTTAAACGAATCAGTATTTAGTAGATTGCTGCATCTGAGAATGAGCTCCTTTTGTATCCAATAAACATAATGCTTCAAGTACTCCTAAACCACACTCCCCTCCCTGCTATACAGTATTTGGCTTTGAAGGATAAATTAGCACAAGGGCCTCACTGGATCTGCAATAGAAAATTAACTTCTCCTAAGATGGTTTGGTTCACGTTTATTAGAAAGTTTTCGGTTTTACTGGTTTGCTTTGCAGAAAATTTTGTGTTAACTATGATCAGAAATGGTAGAAAGCTGAGCTGCATTGACAGAACCGTTGAGGATCAGAGAGACAGGGATGATGCAATTAAAAGGTGGACAGACAGGTAGACAGATGCTCAGCTGCATGATCAGGAACAAGACAGTATAAAAAGGCTTCTTTGATCATTAGAGATACTGCTGTAATGAAGCCCTGGATACCTACTCGGTGTTTCTGCCGGCTCTCATCTCCACCAGGTGTCTTATAGAGAAAATAAGGCAAACACAAACAGATCCACTGCCAGCTAGTCAAAGCCGCTTGGCATTTTTTCCTGTTGATTAAGCCACAAATAAAATCATACATGTTGTGCTTCTGACACAGGCAGAGTATGCAGTTTGTGAATCTTTACAAAATACATCTTTCTGAAATATTTCAGCATCCATTACTCTGCTGAGATCAAGAAACTAATATATATTCAATAGTGTATCCTATGTGATCTGAAACATTCCCAAGGGCCAAGAACACGACACAAACTGTAAGTGCCAAAGTGGATTTAAAAGCCAAGCAAACTACAGGATGGCAAATTTGGAAAATGAAGGTAAACTGTGAGCCAGTAGGCAGGATATAGAGACTTAAGAAGGACTAACTCTTGATTATTTAGAAGAAAGGAGAGCTGTGCTAATGGGGGCCAGTCAAAATGGCAGCGCTAAATATCATTCCTATGTGCCTCTGGTATGCACTTCCCTTGTGGCCCAGACAGTAAAGCGTCTGTCCACAATGCGGGAGACCTGGGTTCGATCCCTGGGTCGGGAAGATTCCCTGGAGAAGGAAATGGCAACCCACTCCAGTACTCTTGCCTAGAAAACCCCATGGACAGAGGAGCCTGGTGCAAGGTACTGTCCATGGGGTCCCAAAGAGTAGAACACGACTGAGCAATTTCACTTTCACTTTTCATGCATTGCATGGTCCCTTAGAAATAATGCTGGCTTCTCATTTCATTTCTGCATAGTTTAAAATGAGAGCAGACTCCCTGATCACACACCAACTGACAGGGATGTAGGTGGTAATTAGGGATTCTTTGGGGAATCATAGTGGCTGTGAGTAATCCACACGGTAGAGACTTGAGCATGACTCTCAGCACTTCAGCGCTGTTACCGACACCCTTCTGTGTTAGGCGTTCCAATTCATCTCCTTGTCTTGGGCTCCTCCTCTGACACACGGAGACAACTATAACACTTGCTACCTGTCTGGGAGGGATTTTAGGAATGTAAGTAAGGTGCTAGTATATTGCATCCCACTCCTTAGAAGAAGCTATATGACTCACGACAGCATAATTTCTCATAAAATCTGTTGACTTCTGGCTGTAAGGTTAGGTTAAGGAGGGCAAGGAGAAAGAGAAGAAGGCAGAGAGAGAGAGAGATCCAGTCACTAGGACTATTTTTATGGCTTGGGGCAGAGGTGAATGCCCCAGTAAATCATACTTTCAAAGACAGATGGCCTCTTTAACAACAATCTCTCCTTCTAGAGTCATCACTTTATCTTGTAAAAGACTTTAGCTCCATATGTTCATGAATCACTGATCCTGCGACAACTGTAAGGGCACGGCTCTGAGAGGTCTGATTTCATTATACCAGCACGGGGTGGGGTGGGAATGGGGCTCTTTGATGAGAAAATGGAGAGAAATAACATTTTCATGTACAGGATGGAAAATCAGCTAAGGCACCTCGATGTTTTCCCCTTTGCTTCTCTCCACTTTACGGTTACCAAGCCCATTCCCAACACACTTTAATCAGCCACTCAATATCACACGGCTTTTGCTAAATATAAAAGTATGTCACAGAGCACGAGCCAAGAGAAAAGCATGGCTCTCTTCTTCAGTCACTGCGCTGAGTAGATTTCCACAAGCAGCCCTTTGCACAATCACTTGAAATCTCAATATGATGGCCCAATCTGTGATGTTACCTGAACACTGTCAGGTCAGACTCTCTCGGAATACTAATGCTAAGAAGATCACCATGACATCTGCCTACTGTAGGCAACAATGACCAACCACAAAGGTAATCTTAAATTAGGTTCTCTTTCAAGATATCAGTAACTCAAATTGCTTTTGTCATAGTTCTTTTCAAAAAAGAATATTTTCAATTTAGAACTGGAGGGAAACATGAAAGAGTAGGCCTGACTGCCCATGAAGTTCACTGCTATTGCAGTGCTAAGTGGGCACAGGCTGGGAAGACAAATGAAATAAGACAAATGCACTCTCGCTTATGCTCAAGTACGGTATTTAATACAGTTGAACACTGCATTTATTTTTATCTTTGACAGGTCCAGAAATGGCCACTTACTTTATCTGCAGCTGGGATAGTCTCAAAAATATGTTTTCTTGCCCTACAGGAGAATAATTTATTTTTTCCAGAGTTCATTAGCAGCAAAAATTGGCGAACACTGAATATGGACTTTTCCCCCTCTTCAACCATCATTAAAGATTAAACATCAGTAGCTCTTTAGAAACAAGAGCTAAAAATGAGTGAGACAGCAGCCCAGACATCAATATGCATCATCGTGCAAAAGCCGTTTAACAGGTATTTCCTCTCAGTTAAGAGATATTTATACAGCATATAGAATCTCAAAGTTGGAATGCTTTACTATTTTGAAATTCATTCTTCCATTCCTGCAGAGTTTTGCAGTCTGACCTATTTGTCTTAAGGTTGGATGGCATTATACATTCTTAAGAAGCAGGAGCAAGTTGGAGATGGCCTTGAAAATCACCATCAACATTGTAATCAGTCTCTTTGATAGAGGTGATATAGAGCACTGACACTCTAGCAGCCATTTTCCCTTAAAATGGTATTCTCATTCATTTGAAGACAGAAGCAGAGGCCTCTATCCTGAATTTGCAATGTTTAAAAATGGGAGAAACATACTGTTGGATTCAATGTTCAAACATTAGCTAATGAGGAATCTAAATCAGAAAAAAAGGAAAGCAAACTTAGTTTGTAGTAATCTTTCCATAAAGGCATTGAATATTCCTTTCTGATTGAAAAGTGTGATTTCAGATTAGCTAGTCTAAATGCATTATAAAAAGCAAATGCAACAGACTTTTCAGCTGATCCAGCCTAAATGTGGTACAAATAGGGAAGTAAAATAGTAAAATAATAAAAAATAACCCATACCTGCCTAAACAGACACATAAAACGCACGGTACTATTAGCTGCTCAATGATAATCATGAATAACATTACTAGGGACAAGTTATTGCATGATAAGAATTTTCAGGGGGCTCCTTCAGCTAAATTACAGCAATAACTCCTACCCTCTTCATCATGAATAGTTTTACAAATAGAAGAAACTCTTTTTCTGGTTTTAGACTTTTAATACTCACATCCTCACTTTAAAAACAGACCTTGTCATCTGTCTATTCCAACAGGAGGGAAGGTCTACGACGCTGCTTTGAGAAGGAAGGATCACATTAAGGGATCAAAGAATCTAAAAAAAAGATTTCATGTTAATATCAGGCATCTTTCCTTTTTTTCTTACCAATATGAGGTGGATCTTATTTCTTAAGCACATATATGTATATCACACAAAGGCAGTACTATCCAAATTCTGTCCTGAAGAAGAACTCAAAACAAAATTTCAGGAGGAACATTCCTGAACCTGTAAAAGGGATGCTCATATTTTTTATTTGCAATGTAACTTAGCCTAGATCTATTATGATTGTATTAAAACTAAAACCAGGAGAAGGAAACAAGAAAATGAGAATATGTGGTTTCTCCATGATTATCAGTGATTGTGGCCACCCTAAAGAGGTAAATACTGTTTAGCATGTACGTACGCTCTGGTCATAATCACGTTTATCCTCCTCAAGCTCAATTTAAGATGGCACTCTACACTAGGAAAGTTTTGAGGAAGGAGCTTCTCTGACCATCTACGAAGCACTTGCCTATGCCTGAACAAAGCATTTTGCCCCCTAATTTTTCTCCAAATACAACTTTACCACTTCCTTTATTGCTCATAGTTTCTTTTGCACTTCAGGGGATTTATACTGAATGATGACAGAAGAACCCCTAGTCTGAAGCAAAATTCTGTATTGATATTTAGGATGATTTGGGCATCAGCATATCAGAGTGAAAGCGTGAATGAAAGATTCTAGTTATTATTCCTAAAGCTGACTCACCCTCACAGAAGAGCACACAGCTACAGAAAAAGGTTTTATTTTTGAAAAGAGAGATAGGACAGTGTGAGCTGACCATGGCTAATGGAAAAGCCCAGCTCTGGTTTCTGTGTAGCCGAGTGACACAGCCTGGAGGGGAAGGGCAGCATGACAGCAATGAGAAGTGGGAGTTGGGCAGTTTGGTCTGGTGCCTGAAAATCCCATGGATGGAGGAGCCTGGTGGGCTGCAATCCATGGGGTCGCTGAGGGTCGGACATGACTGAGAGACTTCACTTTCACTTTTCACTTTCATGCATTGGAGGAGGAAATGGCAACCCACTCCAGTGTTCTTGCCTGGAGAATCCCAGGGACGGCGGGGCCTGGTGGGCTGCCGTCTATGGGGTCACACAGAGTCGGACACGACTGAAGCGACTTAGCAGCAGCAGCAGCAGAAAGCATTCATGGTTTCTAGGTGAACCAAAAAGATGTTCAGTTCAGTCCTCTTACGTGACCCCGTGGACTGTGGCCTATCAGGCTCCTCTGTCCATGGGATTCTCCAGGCAAGAATACTGGAGTGGGTTGCCATTTCCTTCTCCAGAGGATCTTCCTAACCCAGGGATCAAACCCGGGTCTCCCGCATTGGAGGCAGACGCTTTAACCTCCGAGCCACCAGGGAAGCCTCTTACCAGTCTTACCTGAAGTCAAAACAAAGGAAGGAGGTCCCAGAGGGAGGGGATATATGTGCACATACGTCTGATTCACTTACTTGTACAGCCCCAACTAACACAACATTGTAAAGCAATGAAGCCCAAGTCTACTAGGGTCTTCAGAGAGTGTATCACATAAAAATATCCATGATCCTTTACAAGATGCAACATCATTTAAAACTTATATGAAGACCTTAGAATATGACCCCAAGCTGCTTTTTGTAATTGGTAATAGGGAACAGTGCCTGAGAGCTGGAGCTCTAGACTTTAGACAACCTGGGTCTCAAGTTCCAGGTTTGGGTTCCAATCCTGGCCTTATTCTTTATTAGGTGTACAACCTTGACTAGGTTGCTTCATTTCTCTGATGCTTATTTTCCTCATAAAAAAAAAAAAAAAACTAAAAAAATTAAAAAGAGATACAATGGTACTATCCCATAACATCATGAGGATAAAACACATTCAAAATGTTTATCGTGTAACATGATAAACTTTGGGGTGACAGAAATGTTCTGAAGCTTGAATGCATGCACATTTGTTAAAACTTACAGAACTGGACACAAAAAAGGAAAAAAATGGAAATCTTACTGTATGATAATTTAAAATAAAAATTTAAACATATAATATGTGTGTGTGTCTGTGTGTATGTATATACACACACCCATACACAACCTTGGGTAAAGCATTCAATAAACACAAATAAACAGCACAGAACTGATCACAGTTCCTGGCATATACTTGGCACTTAAAAGTGCCCATTATCAATGGGGCCTTTGCTGCTGAGGCTGTTGCTGTGGTTGTTATTAGCAAGTCAAAAGAGTATCAGTAAAAAGGGGGATAAAAATAAAGGAGGCAACTGGTAGACCCAGGTAAGGCTCACTGATGAAGGGGGATGGAATGGAAAGGGAAACGGAGCTGAACCAACTGCCACTGGGCTCCAGCTGGGAGCCGGGCTGTGTGTGAGTGGGAGAGTGCAGTTGCCTCTGTGCTGCTCCCAGGTTAGGAAGAAGACACATTACCAGTCGCAATTACAAGATGCCAGAAGAAAAAGGAAAAAAAGGGAAGAAAAAGAGCAGCTATTTCTGCTGCTAGACATGAAAACAAACCAACTGAGAAAAGTGCTTTGATGAGCAGAGTATATGCTGCTGGGTGTGTGGGCTGGATTCTCCCTCATCCTCCAAAAGGGAGGGGATGAATAATCCTGCAGGTTCAGACTCAGATGGGTGCGGTACAGAAAAGCCAGCCAAGTATACATTCTGTTCTTAATAACCTTAAATTCTGTTCTTTTTGGTGTAAAGGTTCAGCATACAAAGTTGGAAAGAGGAAACTTTTTTTTTTTAAGGAGGCAAAGGATACGGAAAAAAAATTCAACACCAGATTCCAGTATACATGTAATCACCGAGATTTTCTATGCCTGCATTTTTTTTAAAAAAAATGATGTTTCTTGCTCAAGAGCCAGTAAGCCATTGGCTGCCACAGACCATATAATGTGTTGACGCTCCCCGAAGGGCAAGCAGACGACAGGAAAGCACTTATCTGGTTGTAAAAATATGTTCCCTCTCAATATGCAAGTCTATTTTTCTTCCTGCAATAAACTACATTTGTTTGATGCTGTATCTGATAGTTTTATAGTATTTGTTCACATACTCACTAATTTGCAAGACTGGGTAATTTGCAATGGGTCTCATAGGTCATTAGTACAAATTAACAGCATTCTGTAAAAGATAAAGAAAGAAAAGCAGATACTTTGTCATACTCCATGGTTAAGCATCATATTTCAATTTAGAGATCTGATGCCTTGTAGTCATTCTTCCATAGTAGAAGAAAATGGATTTCACCACCACCATGTCCTGGAAGGCAGCAGGGAAGCATTAATGAAAGAGATTGTAACCCACCTCTTTAGTCTCCAGGTTGTGATATATTTTGAAAATATACAACTGTATTAACATCTCTTCCTGGCATTTGTCCACCCTAAGCAGTTTATTTATATTTGAACCTGAAAAGAAGGCACAAAGGCCTTCTTTCCACACAATCCCCTAGGCCTTCTTTTTGGCATGGAACACATACACATTTCTGCAAAATTACTCAATGTATACAGCTGCCTTCTACAGTCTTCATTAAGAATTCAAGAGACGAAAACTGTTGGCTTCCATAGGAAGGTGACCAAATCTACAGGGATATTATGTACAAATAGTCTGGTTAGAATAATAAAATGCTGCATGTGCTTTATAATGTTAGACATGTGCAACATGGATTCCTTTGTGATCTGAGTCTCAGATTTTTAAAAACAGATCCTTACTTGCCTTGAGATAAACTTAAGTAAATAATGTTTGCCATCAACTCTAAATGAAGAATGACAGTTAAATTTTATAATCATCTTCACAGCTTCAGGACTTACTTTATATTTTCTCAGGCTCATGACCCAAAGGTTGCCATAGCAACTAGGAAATCCTACCTTATCAAGCGCTTACATTTACATTCCTTGCAGCAGCTTCCCTTTATGAATTAAATCCATCATGGTTTTCTATTCTCAAAATAAAAAGTTCTTAGGATTATCTTGCAGAAACAAGGATCAAATGCTTTGATAGAAATACACTATGCAAAAGTTAATTCAATGGTGGTTTTCTTTAGGAAAAGATACAACTATGGCATAATAAACAGCTTATGCCTAAACTTCCTAGCTTCAAAGGAAACTTAAATAGAGACATTGTGCTAAAAATGACACATCCACTGCCTATGCATTTCATCTTGGAATTATCAAAGAAATAATCTTATTGGATAGCATACTTCAAACAGGTATACAGACATACAAAGAATTAAAAACTGCCTACAATAAAGCCCTACTCACACACACACACAAATATCGATAAAATGGGTAACAAACAAATATATTTCAATTCACAACTCAAATAAGGACAACAAAACAAATGACAAGCTTCACTTTATTAAGTCCCCATGTTTGTAGGGCCAATTTTTGTCCTTGTTTTTGGATGAGTTAAGTTACCTGGTAATATGCAATTACTGCCTTGTGTCCAAAGTTGTGCACAATAATTATGCAAACAGTGGGAAAACCTATCAACCTGCCATCTCTGATGATAGATGGTGAGAGAAGGAATGACTCCTGTTCATGGGTACCTCAGTCCAAGATGGCGAAGATCATTTCACCATGGAAGAAACGGAACCTTAGGGGGCAGGCACAGAAGCTCAGACAGTGAAATGAAGACTCACTCAACTAAGTGTGAAACCAACTTCTGAGGGTTACGCTAGAATCCGAGTCACTTGAAGCCCTCAAGTCACTGCATGACAGGTGCTTAATGGAGATGATGTCAAAGACAGAAAAAAATTAGATTCTCGCCTCACCTGCCATCCAACTCCCAGAAGGCCCCAAGATTTATCTAGTCTCCCATTCATGGGCTTCTTCCAGCTCAGACAAGTCACTGATTATGTACACAGAGCTCAACCCAGTTTGCATGATCCTAAAGAACTTTCTTCTCTTTCTGGTTTCAACATGCATCCATCCAATCCTGTCTTTGAAATGCCCCTCCCTTTCTGTGTTGGCACTCCTCTGCTTCCTCTAGTCAGTTTTTGCTTTTTTGTCCTTTTGGTCTCTGCTTCTTATCCACACTTTGATTCACAAGCTTTTCTCTCCCTCTAGCTTGGAGAGTCACAGCACAATGAGATAAAGGATAAATAGAGCATTGGCTGGCCACAGTGAAAGAGGGATTCTTTAAAGTTCTATTAAAACCTAGTTCCTTCCACCATCACTATCTCCCTCACTGTTGTATTTTCTGGAGCCAATAGGTAACTGGCATCTTGATTTTAAATTTTGGGGGGATGGGCTAAAGCATTCAAAGGGGTGAAGTGCCAAGAGTGCACTCAATGTTTCATCTGTGATTCGTGTTAAAGATAGAAACACTATTCATTATTCACTTCAGGATGTTTAGTTCTGAAAAAATTCTGTTTCAAATGAAACTGAAGAATATGCAGTGCAAACTTTCAGGTGGTGTAATATCCTATTTCTATTATATTCAATTTCAACACATTTTTCTAAGCATCAAATCACTTTATAAATAATAAGTATTATGTAACCTCAAAATTTTATTTAAGGTCTATTTGTGGGAGAAATACACAGATATGCACACACAGCACACACACAGACACACATACATGGCACCTAAGACTACTAGTCATCCATTCACTTTAGCAATGAACCATTTAAAAGATTCTCAAATATAGACCATCGATATAGACCAAAATCTGAGGAAACGTTTATTTGTGTCCTGAATACAGCTCAAGAGAAAACGCCTGTAACTTTTTATTTTTTAGAATTTCGAGTCATTGATACTTAGAACTATCTTACATACTCAACTGGTGAGCAAGAGGAACTGTCACAGAATTAGCGCCCCCTAACCAATTCCGAAGTAAACCAGAACTTTAATACAAGGGAAAATTCTGGGAAGCTCTTTGATGAATATGATTCCACTCTACAGTAATGAAATTCACAGTCACATCAATAGCCAATATATAGACAGGCAAGAGTTTTAATTTGGCTAATGCACTTTTTATTCATTATTGGGCTTCAGTAAAAACCTGATTTCCAACTATGGATGCATCATTTAATTACTCATGCTTCACTTTTCAAAATGAGAAAGATTTAAGTTGCCCATGAATAATCGATCGGGTGAGCAAGCGAGGGGTGCAGAGTCAGAATGTCAGAGCTAGCATCATGCTGCTGCAGTAAAAACAAAGTATTTCAGACCCGTCATTTGCTTGTTACAAGATACATATAACATATATTTTAAATGTTTTCATATCTGTTGATCTGGATTTCCATACTTAAGGGCAGATTTAATTTCCCACATTGTAGAGATATTTGTTATGGATTCTCCCCCAACCCATTGAAAGTATTTGTTGGTCTTGCTTGCTTGATAAAAACTTAAAGCAGATGTAAGCATGTATGATCACTAGAGCCTAAATAATTTTTTGGCGACATAGTTTTCCTTTGCGAAAGCAACTTGGAAAGGTAAAATGCCCTTGGTGGTCATATTCTGCAAATGTGAAATTCAGAAATACGTTCTGAAAAAAAGCCTTACCTTCCATCAGTAGGAAGAGGACCAAAGAGCACTTACTGTTTCCAATGAGACGAGAAGGCAAAAAATATAAACACCAAAAAACAAGGTCAGAAGGAGATTTTAAAATGGATTTTCAACTACTTAAGCCAGAAAAAAAAATATGCTGTGGCCCAATTACTAGTGTCATCTAATGCCAAGGCTGATGTTGGACCTTATGTTCTCCTTCACGTGTTTCAGACCAACCAGGTCCTACGTGGGCTTCCCAGGTGGTTCAGTGATAAAGAATCTGCCTGCCAATGCAGGGGACGTGGGTCTGATCCCTGGGCCGGGAGATCCCCTGGAGTAAGGAATGGGAACCCATTGCAACATTCTTGCCTGGAAAATCCCATGGACAGAGGAACCTAGCAGGCTATAGTCCACGGGGTCACAAACAGTCAGACACGACTGAGCGATGAAACAACAGGTCCTAAGGACCTAGGTTCTTCTCGCCCTAGTGCTGCATACCACTGTTCAAGGCTTTATAGGGTGAGGCTTTAATTAATGAGGTTAAAACATTCAAGAAAAATCACTGGACTTTATAGATTTAAAAATTTAAATGCATATTGTCCTTAAAATTGCATTACTATTATTGGCTTCATTTTATGCCTTGAAAGGCCATCTGCTGACCCACTTTATGCTGCCATGACCCCCACAAAGCTGAACTACTCTCCTACCTTCTTGGCCACGACAGTCAACGTGACACCCTTGTAGCCTAGTGTCTCAGGGCTACCCCGGCCATTCCTTTTGAAAAAAGCCACAACTACAACGCCCACCTCAAAGCATGATTTCAAGTGACTCTGGGCTGCTTCCAAATATATTAATTTTCCCCAAAGGATAAAGATCTGCTACAGGTGAGACTATTCAAATAATCCAAAATAAAAAGCATACAGGCAAGTAAAAAAAAAGGTTTTGCTCAATGACAGCCTCAATGAAATATCACTATGTGACTTTCTAAAATGACAACTGTAAAAAACACAAAGTATATTATGTATTTTTTTTAACCTACAACAAGATTTTTGTCCTTAACTGGAGAAAGTTTTAAACATCACAACAGAAAATTTCCACACTCTGGAGCAAAACATTCTACCATCAGCTGAATAAATCCAACTCTGTTTTCTAGAAGTAATTTTGGGGCAACCCATGGTTGAAGTTCAGACTTAAGAAGAATAAGTCATAGACAGCAGTAAATGTATGTAGATATATAGAACCTGTAACCATTATTTATTCTAAATCTGAGTTTTCAATCACTAAATATATTAGCGTTTAAAAGTCCAGGAGAAAGAACTCCCACTTAGTACAAAGCTGACCTTTGCAGTCTCTTTGGAAAATATTAGAATCTTAAGAGTGAATTCTTTAACAAAGCAACATATTCAAAAAAAAGCAATATATTCCATTTTACATACTTGGGTTTTCTTGTAGCAAGGTACAGGTATCAGTGACACAAAAAACTTTTTCTAGTTTTTATCACTAAGTTTTGTAAATTATAACTGTTACATATAGCCTAAATGCTCATACATCAATTTTTACTTTTTGAATGAAATTTGCTCATTCATTGTTCTATTTAGTCAATCAACAAATATTTATTAAGGCACTGTGCTGAATATATTTATGGATGTGATTTACCTCTTTTCACTTTAAATTATCTATATAGACAATGAACACTGAATTACGCTACATTTTTCACAAAAGGTAGGGATTTGCTTCCACAACCTGGCAGGAAACCTTTAAGCAGGGCATAAATGGTATTCACAGTTTTGAATTAAATCAGAAATGCTCTGCTGAAACCAATAATTTGGGGTTTCATTTTTCTTTTTATCTTCTTTATTCTTATTCCAGCTATAAATCATATCACTACCCATTCATTCTTCTAAGACATGGGAACATTTAAGTGAAGGTTCTGTTTATTCTTTCCCCAAACCAGTGACTAAATTTAAATAAAATGTTCTCGAGGTTAAAGGAACATGCCATTTCTTTTAAAGTTGTCAACCCTCTAAAAAAAAAGTTTCAAAAAGGAAAACCAAAAGGAGCGTCAATGTATAATTTTAAACATACAGATTAGCTGTAACTCATGGGCTTTTCAGTAACCCAAGAATTCTGTCAAAGTAAAGAAAAGAAAAGAGTAGTTGAGTGGGGCAGGGGGTGGGGGATTGGTTTAAGCATGAAATCTCAGGGCTCTTAAAAGAGTTCACTTTCTGAGCTAGGCAGCTATGCCAATTCAATCAACCAGAGAAGTTTAATAATGGATTTCAATCAGTCTTTTTTTTTTTTTCTTTTTGTCAATTAAGAAACAGGAACTCAGTTCTTCTAAGTTATGAAGAATTGAAATGGCAAGTCCAGGAACACTAAGCTTCTCTTGAAGTTGAGCAGTCCGCATAGCAGCTAATGTAATACAGCCTTGGCAACAGGGACTACTGCCCACGCTTGATGTGGCTGTACCCTCTGGCTGTGCGACGCAAGGCAAACCCCTCAGTCTCTCTGAACCTCCGAATCTTCATCTGTAAATGGGGATAAAAACAGTTTCCATCTCAAACAATTGTTGCTGCAAGGATTACTGAGCACTGTCTCTGTGTGTGGCATGGTGCTAGCTCTGTTGATGCTCTATAGAATAATCCCTTGCCTCAAGTTTCTAATTGTAGTTCCGGAGGGGAGGTAGACATTAATATAGTGCTTTTTTGTGAGTTTTGGTTATTGTTCTGTATTTGGGGTGAGAGTGTTAATGCAGGATAGGATGCTTAACAGTAAAAAATCAAACTTTGACAAATTCAAATATTCGAGACACCTTAAGTTTCTCTATAGCTATATAAATATCTGTTTTAAATCCTTTAAGGGGAAAACTAAGGTTGAGGAGAATCATATATGAACAATGGGAAAAGGCAGAAGAGGAAACTTACCGAAAATAAAAGACCAAGATTTATGCCTCAGGAATGCCATGCTATTAATACCAGAAAATGCCAGAGAGAAAGAATTCTTGATTTATCTGGAATCGTCATGAAGTGTTCCATAAAATCAGTTCCTTTCTTATTTAAACTATATTGAGGACAATGTTCTACAAGTTTATATAATACCTATCGTTTTAAGTGAGCAAAATAAAAAGAACTTCACTCTCGCAGCTGGCTTAGGTCACATCGGCACCTGGCCCAGTATCATCAGTGAACTTCTTCTACTTGAAGCTACTAGAATCTAGCAACATCCCCCTACCCTGTACCTCTCAAATCTCTCATCTTCTGACTCCAATGTATGGACACTGGAGAAAAAAAAATAACAAGATAGATAAGATTTTGTACAAGTTCTATAGGATTGTAAAATTCAGAAATAATTTGGTCTTGGTGAAACCCTGGGGTGCTTTCTTTGAGTGATTTGCATACATTTTAATACAAAAGACTTTGTGACATTTCTTATGGCAGGCAGTTCAAGAGGCTTTTCTGGTTTACTCAGGGCCCCCGACGCTGTGTTCCAGATAGCCGAGGTCATCTGATATTAAGACCTCCAGATAAGCGAGGAGGCACTGCACCACATCACTAGAGCCTAAACAGAATAGAAAGTTCCTGAACACAACTGTCGACCTAGAAATCTGTTCTTTAAAACGAAGGAAAAAAAGAGTAATGTTTGTCGGTAACACAAAGGTTTGTGGCATCTTATCATTTCACTGGGCTTTGAGCAAGCTTACAGAACCATCTGACAGGAAGAGATTCTATTCCTTACAGGCATTATATGTTGAAAAAACAAACAAGTGCCACTTTACATAGTTCACCCGACGCATGATCTGACACCTCTATAAAGCAGTGAGAAAGGTGATCTTATTACGTCCTGCTTTCCGTGACGGAAGAGAACCAGCTTCACCTAACTTTCCCTGAGCCCTGCTCCGAGGTATGGAGGATGCCACTTGATTTCTAGGGAAACGGTTCTGTTTAAGAGCATAATAAAGGAAAACAACCACAAATAAGTAATAGACTTTGTAAATATTTAAACAAGGAAGACTTCTGAGGAAAAGAACAAATCATAATTATCCTCGTTATCTTTCTAACTAATGCATGCTGGAAGCTTAGTACCTGCGAGCCCCTGGACTAAAGTGTCTCCTTCGGTTCACACAGAGCCTGGTGAGGTTGTCAGTTTCACAGGGGAGTCAACAGGCTCAGGGTGGGCATCGAGCTTGCAGGGGAGGGGGTGGGTCAGACACTTGTCACAGGAGAAAATCCCCCCTCCCAAAAAGCTTCTGCTTTTACAACGAGGAGAATAAAAACAACAGATTCATCATTTTAGACCAATCTACCTGGTGTGTATTTTTTCTTAATTTTTAAAGAAAAGATTAAGGAATCAGATGAGCAGATGAGCAGAGACGGACAACAAAAGATTCTCAGTGTCCAGAAAACATATGTAACATTTTTCCCCCCAAACTCTGAGGGTCTTTAGATTAGTTTCCAACAACTGACATAAGGACAAGATTTTCCTGCTTGAAGATATTTATCCTTCCTTTAGTTCATTCGTCACCCGTTTATTGAGTAGATGTGCCATGCAAACTTGAAATGAACATGTCGCCTCCTTCCAAGCTCACAGTCTGGTACGGAAGACGGAAATATAAACACAGAGTTACAGAGTGATGTGACAGGACAGTGACAGTCACACGAGATGCTGTAATAAGTGAGCAAGGCAAGGTGGCAACTGGTTAAATATCAGGGGAAAAAAGTGATCTGTTTCTTGCTCCAATGCTACTTTATTTACATTTCAAGAACTTTCTTTTTGGATAAGTCCTATTATGATAATGTCCATACCTGAGACATTAAGCCCATTCACAAGACACTGAAGACAGATTAATACCACTACTGGAAGAGTGTGTTTTCTGCCCATCACCTTTAGCAAGCCCTTCTAAACTGAAGCATCTCATGGTTTGACCACTGGAGGGTAGGAAGCTATATAAATACACTGCAGATATGTACTCATTCATTAATAGTAGCTTCAATATAGCTGAAATCACAGAACTGTGACCTTATAATGAATCATACTCAGAAAGCACTTCACAAAACAGCAACTCCTACTTTATGCACTATCAATACTGGAGCAACAAGATGTATCAAAATACTGTGTATTTAAAATGAAACTATCCCCTACATAAAATAAAGAACATCTACTGACCATGGTCTTAGAATATACCTAATTATTTCTTGGTCCTCTCTCACCAAAAATAAAACAAAACTCAAGGTGATTTGTGTCTACATAAAACCAAAACTGTCTAGTTGAGCTAAGACTTGAAAAGTCAGATGACTATCATTTAAATCCTCTCTTTAAAAATAACATTTCTTGCACAGTAAGAACTGACAATCCCTCGTTTGTGGTAAAGTAGCAAAGGATACTAAGCCAATCTCAACACAGGTTTAAATGCCTTAAAGATCTTGACATATTCCATCCTAAAGCATGAGGAGATGGCTGGGAGTATAATTTCTCTGAACGGTGTGAGCAGAGAATCAGATATTGTCTCTAAAATCTAATCAAGGTAGGCGAAAGTCTGTTGTCGATCCTTGGAGGAAATATACTAGAAAAGTCAAAACCGATAATACTGGCAACAATTTCTCATGTCAACTCAAGAACTGTTTCTGAACAAAGATCCTGAATAGAAACCTAATTTTACATTAGGCAGTGACCATCTGTATATACTAGACAATAATATTTGCAGACAACAGTGTTGATGCTGTCCAAGTTTTTCCGAATAACGATGAACATACCAACAGTATGTACAATATCTTCCCAGATGAAGAAAAAGGGATTACAAATCTACCAAAATGTCTCTCTACTACCATGCTTCCCAAAGACAAAAAAGTGGAGGGAAATTACACAAGCATTCCAATGTGATAAAATGGGCAGATAAACTGGTCAGAGGATTGACGTTGCTTTCAAAGTGTAAAAAAATACATAGGTGCATTTATATTAACCAGAAGGACATAAGATAGCTGCTCGACCAGTGATTTACATCATCGTCTTCATAAACAGCTTGACCCCAAGAAACGAAAGGGGGGATAATCAGACAGTGTAAAGTCTATGGTAAACAATGGAACTTTGCAAGACCAAGCAAGCCTGTGGCCCAGAGCCTGCTGTCTGTCACTCACCCACTCTCACCTTCATCTAGGCAGCCTGGCACAAGAGTGGCTGTTACTCTGCATTTCCCAGCCATCCCCGCGGCTAAGCTGGTCGGGTGACTACGTCCTGCCAGAGTGAGCAGAAGGGATGTATGTCCGAAGAACAGGCTGCTCCCCTCCCCTTTCCCTTTCTCCCTTACAAGAGGCTAGCTAAAAGGGTATGATGGGAACGACTCCAGAATCTCCTTGTAGAAAGTGGCAGAGCCATTATTAGCCTTGGTCACTGAATGGCTGGGTAGAGCTAGACTATCCATAGAACCAGAGCATCCACCTCAAACTATTAAGCAAAGGAAACTTAATTTCTAAATATCCAACTCACTGCAAAATTTGCAGCTTTCTAACTTCACTAATAGGTTCTCAGAGAATTGCTATTAGAGATGCAAGAGTATCCATGACAAAATTATGAATAAGGCTCTCAACTGACTTGTCAGGAGCGACCTGCTAATCGTCAAGGTCAACAGAGGGAGCCCACGCAGCACTAGCGCCTCAGGACACCCCTGTACAAACAGCACCGTGAGCCTCATTGGGTGTGGACCCTCGAGCACAGGGAAGGGCAGGGGTAGAAGCCACTCTGCTCAGCATTCTCTAATCCAAGTCTACGGGTAAATACTGCATAGGGGTAAGAGGGTGAACATAGGGGAGAAAAGCATTGTCAGGAACCACTAAGTAATTAAGTTAACGAGCTCTGGTCCCTATTATGCATCAACAGAGTCACTTTTCCTTCTCATTCCCAGTAAATTATTTCTTCTGTGAATGTAAAAAGTTCACACACACAAAATAATTGCCCCTGTCCTTCAACTTCAAAGGACATACCTCACTATAATTGATACAAGTGAGCTTTCCTAATTCCTAAGAAACACAGGCAGGGTAGACAAGCGGGCCCTCGGAGTCAAGAGTCGAAGACGACTGCACGATCATGTAGAAAAGGCTCATTCTTCATTCATTTAGTGCCTCCCAGGTATTACGCTGGATGCCCTGGATACAGCTGTCAACAGAGTACATGGAATTCCTGTGCTCAGGAACTATTACCAACCAGCAGAATTCCTGGTGCCAGACTGCATGACAGACACAGCACCAGGGGAAAGATGAATAGTAATAAAAACACCCACCAAACCATCATCCACCAACCCTGCCAGGAGAAATACAGACTGCAGACAGGGTTTCGTTTCATAGGCAAAGTGACCGTACGAAAACAAATAACTGTAAAGCTCAATCGATTTTGACCATGACATATTGGCATCTAGAACAAATGGTCACTTTGAGTGAGAACTCGTTTCGTAAATTAGGGAGGAAGTTCATGAAATGCTAGAAATTCCAACCAAGCCACTGGATGTAAATTGTGATCCGATTCAGAGCTGACACGTTCAACAGTTTAATTTAGGTACAGCTCTCAGCTGCGCTGGGCACATGCAAGAGAAACAGATGCTTTGAATCATTTCAACGTACATTCCTGTCAGAAATGTCCTCTGTGACACTAAAATCAATTTCCTACGCCTTTAACTAACTGTTCTACCAAAAGAAAAAGGAGGGAGGAGAAGAGGAAAGAAAGATTCTTTTAATCGAAAGCTTTCCCACTGAGGCAAAATTAAACCCAAACCTATTAAACAGTACAAATTTATGTTCAATTTTTATAATTAGTGTTGCTTTCATAGAAAGGATGGTGATAGGACAGAATGGGACACGATCCGTTATCACCGTGGTGATCAATGAAAGTTTTTGACTTGTCCTGGAGAAATGAGGTAAATTTGACAGAGCTGTTATATGAAAAAGGCAGACTCCGATTCTTGTCCAAACTAGCCCAGAAAACTGCAGGAGAACAGACTTGGTTTTGCTTGGGAATTTCAACTACTGATCCAAACTCAGAACCTGTCCTCTTGCCCCCTACAGATTCTTAAATTCGCATGTCTGCCTCTCTTAAAAATCTGTAAAGCATCTTTAAATATACTTTATGAGGGCGCCTGCAGAGTTGGCTTGGAAATTCAATTAAACTCATGTCTCATATGTTTAGCCAAAAAAAAAAAAAAAAAAATCAAAACGTCACCAAACCAAACAAAAATGGGAACACACGCTGAATATCTAAACACTGCAGCATGTCACATCTCTCCTGAAGGAGAAGAAAGTTCCCCAATACCCCTACCTCAAGCTACGCCAATTAAAGACACAATCGTTTTTTCCTTTCCTGTTGCAGTTATCTTGTCCTGTATGAATGTGAGAGTCGGACTATAAAGAAAGCTGAGCGCTGAAGAATTGATGCTTTTGAACTGTGGTGCTGGAGAAGATTCTTGAGAGTCCCTTGGACTGCAAGGAGATCCAACCAGTCCATCCTAAAGGAGATCAGTCCTGAATATTCACAGGAAGGACTGATGCTGAAGCTGAAACTCCAATACTTTGGCCACCTGACGCCAAGAACTGACTCATTTGAAAAGACCCTGATGCTGGGAACGATTGAGGGCAGGAGGAGAAGGGGACGACAGAGAATGAGATGGTTAGATGGCATCACCGACTCAATGGACATGAGTTTTGAGTAAGCTCTGGGAGTTGGTGATGGACAGGGAAGCCTGGCTTGCTGCAGTCAACGGGGTTGCAAGAAGTTGGACAGGACTAAGCTATTGAAGTGAACTGAACTGAACTGACCTACCACAAAAGCCCATACTCTAGCTAAAAGCAGAAGTGCAGTTTTCCTGAGGCCTGAAAGGTGTTTTCTAGCATATGTCCTCCCTGACTGCTTTCTGCTGTTATTTAAGGCAAAGCCTGCTGCCAGCTCCCCCTGCACCCAGACACTGTGAAGATAGTGCCTGGAAAGTCACATTCCACCAGAACCCAAATCAGTTTGCCAGCTGTGACCATGCCTCAGAATACCCTTCAGGAGTTGTCATTTATTGGACTGAGATATATATGTGTATGTGCGCATGCACACACACACACACACACACACATACACACACCTTTTTTTAAATGTTCAAAATGTGAGGTTTTTTCAAGTTATTTGACATTTAGGCACTCACCATTTGGGACCAGCAAGCTAGCCTGTATCTGAGAATATCTGATCACAATGACATTGGCGACAAAGAATCTCTAGAGTCACTTATCGACGAATGATGAGAAAAGGAGTAAAGAGTTCATCTGAAGTAGAGTCAGATGACTCAGTAGCCAGCATTTCAACATCAGAACAGGGCTCTGTTCATACCTGAACTTGCTGACATTTTTCATTCTCCGTGACAGCCAATGAAGGCAAAATGAAGAGGCAGAGGTTTGGGCCACAGTGTGTGTGTGTGTGTGAGAGAGAGAGAGAAAGAGAGAGAATTCTCATCCCTTCTATCCAACACCTCTTGCTAAAGCCAAGAGGAGACCCAGGCATCAAAGAGAGCATTAGGCAAGTGCAAGAAACCCCCCAACACAAGGAGCAAGAAACCCATCCTTCTTATGCACAGTGTCACCCTGAACAGTCATTGTGAACTCAAACCCAGAAACCTGTTGACGTCCCCTATTTAAGGGTAGGTGATCGACTCTGATGTAATGACACATACTCCAGGGATCCCTCCTTAGGGCCCCAAAAAGAAGATTTAGTATCCTGGACATCAAGAGGAGTTGTGCTTAAGTTCCTTGGAAATGTTCAATGAACATCTCTTACAAGGAATAAAACTGACTAGATAGCAAGATAAAGCAAGAGAAAATGCACAGCGTAATACTGACTTCCCAGTCAGCAAAAGTTAATGAGTTGCAGATCACGAGCATCTCAATGTAAAACCACCGTGTGTGCATGTTATGAAATTACTCTACAAAAGATTGCTTAAGCAAATTTACAATGAAAAGCAACATCAAAACACCAAGGAAGTGGAATGAATATAAATAGGAAGCACACTTAGACACCTAGGGTGTCTTATTTTAAGGAGGGGGAAAAAAAAAAAAAGGATCCTCAACCTTCAACAAGGACTTTTCAAACTACAAAGCAAGATCAGACAAGCATCCAGGTCATCTTCATAACAACATAAATTTTACACAAGCAAATAAACCCAACTACAGAAAATTGATCTTCCATTGGCCCTGCAGCCACACAGACAGCATGTAAAAATCCATCCACGGGCACTCTTCAAAGGGCCGAACTGAATCTACAACACCTGGTGATGAACAAGAAAAATTTAAATGGGGCCTGTGGGTCTCTAAAGAGCAGTTTTTAACTGGCCCATAAGCTAATAAGAGCGGTTATAAACTGTGAACAACCAATGCCCTACCAGGAGGAACATTTATCACACTAACATGCCTGGAGAAGTGGAGAGGGTTCATCTACACTCTCTCTGCAGCCTCTATTAGAATGTTAATTGTTCAAACTGAAGAAAAGGAGACAGAAGGAATGGCTTTTACCATCATGTGTTAAGTTTATTTTTGTTCATCTGACCAGTTCCCAAGGGGCAGGAGGCTAATGACGGTTCTTCATCATCAACTGCAAAGGATATTTACATCCATCCCGTAACCATGACAGCTGTGTCACTAATTCCCTAACTGCCTCCACCACATGAACCAATCATCTGGCATGAAGCTGCAAGATGGAGTGCCCTGCAGTCATTATTCACCAAGCACTTTCATTAACAAACTGCCCTTAATTACAGCGGTAATTGCAAAATTATTTCATAGCAGCAATTATTTTTCTCAGCCAATCCAGGCTATTTAAGTAGGACATTGCCTACGAGAATGGCAAAAGGCCAAGTAATCTATGACCAAAGATATGTTTTAATTGTACTACAAACTTAGTTTTCCAAATATTGCATCAGAGGGTTTTGAAATTACATTATACATCCCGTTAGGCACTTCACACACAGAGACACACACAACCTCAATAAAGCTAACCTTCACTACTACATTTCAATTTGAAAGCAAAAAATGCATCCATAGCATTCACATTAAGTACCTAAACTAATGCTATTGTCTAGCAAAGTAAAAATAATGAGTTTCAAGATCTAAACCAATACTTTGAAAATTGCTGAACATGCTAACCTATCCATTTGAGAGACATCAACTCCCCTCCCCCCAAACCCACTCCTTTCACTCAAGAGCCCTTTGTTCTTTTATCCTTACACACTTAGGTACCTAGTTATGATAAGGAGTGCCATGCCGGTGTACCTATCTATCCGCTGGCCTCATAAACAAAATCCCAAAGTAGTTGTCAGAAAGCAAATCTAGATATTCAAAATTACTGACTGAAATGCATCTGTGCTTAGTTTCCTCATGTTTCAACTTGAGAATTCTTCAGCAACTATCCTGGAGATGAAATGAGAGTCACAACGTCCCATCTGGATAAGAGGGAGTTTTCAGTGGAGCCAGAGAACAAGAAAGGTGTGATCTGGAAAAAACTCGGAGGGAGCGGTTGAATCAAGGCAATGCCAATATCGCAGTCAGATTACAGGGATTATACAAAGACTTTGACTACTGTTCTCAGGAGTTTGGATGTTACCTGGTAGATAGTGAAGACCTGTGGGAAGTGAGGGATGAAGACAGCTTGAATTCCGATAGTGGTAATGGACACGGAGGGACAGGGTGGAGAAATCCATAAACAATTTTGCAGGCAGAATTATACTTGGTGACTGCTGAGTACAAATGGGAACAGAGAGCTATTCAGAGACTGTTCTATGGTTTCTAGCTTGTAAGACTAGATAGATAGTGAGCAAGGGAAGGCAATAAGCATGTGTAATACATTTGAACATTTCAAGTTTGCAATATCTATGGGATATTAACCTAGAGATATTAAGGAAATAGCTAGAAAGAATAATAACACTTATGGCTTATTTATTATATGTCAGGCATTGTGTTAAAGGCATTAGATGTATGAACTCACTTGATACTTGAAATATTAGGGTCTATGAATGAGATTCTATTTTTACAACCATTTTTAAGGACAAGGAAGATGGGGCTCAATTACTCAAGGTCACTATGGCAGAGGATGTTAGTTGCTTAGCAAATATCTATTCTTCCCTGCTGCTGCTGCTGCTGCTGCTAAGTCGCTTCAGTCATGTCCGACTCTGTGCGACCCCATAGATGGCAGCCCACCAGGCTCCCCCGTGCCCGGGATTCTCCAGGCAAGAACACTGGAGTGGGTTGCCATTTCCTTCTCCAATGCATGAAAATGAAAAGCGAAAGTGAAGTCGCTCAGTCGTGTCCGACTCTTAGAGACCCCATGGACTGCAGCCTACCAGGCTTCTCCACCCATGGGAGTTTCCAGGCAAGAGTACTGGAGTGGGGTGCCATCGCCTTCTCTGATTCTTCCCTTAGAATTGGTTAACAGAAGGCTTCTTTTTTAGCTGGCTGTGGTGAAGATAGCATTTCCTACCTCCCTCATGGGTAGGTCATGCACTGTCAGCACAAGGGCTGTGTGGGATGGAAAAGAAATTGGTTCTGCCTTGGAGTATTCTTCATTGTCTTTCCTTCTGCAGCTCTACCTGCAGCCCCAGCAGTCATCCTGGACTGGAAGGTACCACCTGGGGACTGTGAAGCAGAAAGGAGGACTCTGAGTTCCTGCAGACTGAGTGGGGGCCCTGAACTGCCCCCCTTCCAGACTACTGTTAGGTGACAAAATAACCTAGTATTTAAGCCATCATTTTGGGGGGGGGGGGTCCTACTGTAGAGCCAAAAGGAATTCCTAAACGATAGGGTAGCACAGCCAGGATCCGAAGGCAAGTCTAATTCTAAGTCCTATGCTCTCAACAAAATGGTCAGACCACCCAGGAGAGAATCAAGCGATATGTGCAGATTGTCAATTACTGGTATATGCACATCTTGATAGACTTCATTACTTCCTCTAATACAAAAATAATGCAAACTATTCGGCATCATCATAAAAGGGAAGTATTATCATTAGATAAACAATCTGGATGCTAGAGAATTAACATATTACTGATTTTAGAGAATGAAAATAAATAATTCTAACGTTCCTAAAATTATCAGGCATGATTTTATCTTCCTGGCAAGGTCTTCTTTTGGAGTCCTGTAGAATATTTAAAAAAAAAAAACAAACTGAAAGGGTTTCCTTTGCTTGTTAAGGGTGTTGTCACCACAAAAGCCAAAACTACATCCTTCCAGATAATCTTCAAGGAAACCTTTTAAAATTAATTAAATGAAGCATTTCTTGAGAGTCCCTTGGACAGCAAGGAGATCAACCAGTCAATCCTATAGAAAATCAACCCTGATATTCATTGGAAGAACTGATGTTAAAGCTGAAGCTCCAATACTTTGGCCACTTGATGCAAAGAGTTGACTCACTGGCAAAGACCCTGATGCTGGGAAGAGGAGTCAAGAGGAGAAGAAGACAACGGAGGATGAGATGGTTGGACAGCATCACTGATTCAATGAGTTTGAGCAAACTCCAGGAGATAGTGAAGAATAGGGAAGCCTGGCGTGCTGCAGTCCTTTGGGTTGCAAAGAGTTGGAACACAACTGAGCAAGTGAACAACAAGAATACATATACTAAGCAGAACTACAAAAGAACTGCCAAGTTACTTATATACCAAGTAAATGGGAAATGATCTAGTCACTTCTTTTCTAAATTTTAGTTGGAGAAATAAAAATCCAGTTCTGTAAAGAAATGAAATACTACTGATTTTGCAATGAAGTATGTTTCCATAACAAAATAATTTGTAATCTCTCCTGTCAAAATCATTAATAATTTACAGGCTAAAATAAGTTATTACATTGGATTTCCTATGCAGTTAGGTGTTTATAGATATTTCCCTGTATTACACACTGGTGAATTTTAATTATACGGTTAAAAATCTTGTATTCCTACAAGAAAAACTGCAAGATTAGTGTGTACACCTTCAATTCCATAACTTCAGTGCCAAAATGTGCTAGAGTTGGTAGAAATCCAGAAAAGAAATGCTTCATTTTATTAATTTTAAAAGGGCTTCTAGAAGATTATCTGGAAGGATGATGTAGTTTTGGCTTTTGTGGTGACAACAACCTTAAAAAGAAAAAGAAATCCTTTCTTTATAATTAAAAAAAAATCAGTATAAAACATGGGTTTTCCCAAAGACAAACTATATTCTCTTTGTTAAAATATTACTTTTGAAGTTCATGATTTAACTAGAATCCCAGTCTTTGTAGCAAAGAAACAAGACAAATGCTTTCTTCTACCTACAGCAATGATAGCTATATTTTAGAATATCCACATAGTTCATACTTTTAACAACATTATAGTCAGTAAGTGATTGTACTTCATTTTGATGATTTCATATATTTTATTAATGAGAAAAATTGAGGTATATTATCTTAGGATCTAAAACATTGTGTAATTACAAGTTTTATCCCAGCTTTCAAGTAATTCTGTTTTTCAAAGACAGTAAAGGGAAACGAATCTGAACCAGACAGATATTCTCTCTTAACAATAAAGAGAAAGTAATTCAACTTAACATTTCAGTTTTCTCCCCAAAGAGCCGCATGATCAGTGAGAAGAACTGGATTAATCCCATATTCTCCCCGCTTATGTATGTTTTTAAACATCCTCTGGAGTGAATATGCTGGCGGTAAGCACACAGTATTTGGGGAGAAAAAAATGCATATTGTGCGACACTCTGGGCTCTCCTAGTGACTAAAAGCAAACATAATAAAACAACCTGCCATAAATTCAACGCTTCCCCATTTACCTATTCTTTTCTGAGCACTTTAAAACATGCAAATCGTATTCCAATGCATTCTTAATGTTTGACCCAGATTACATAAAAGAATACCAGGGTAATAAAAGTCTTCCAATGCTCTACTTGCAAATATTGGAGAATAAAGACAGGCAGTAAGCTACTACAACCATGTCACGTCACGGATTCCTCTTCGGAACACTCTAGTTCCAGTCGCTGCTAACTATCAAAACTTCCTGCCGTGGTCAGATCTTGTTGCAAAATGTTCCCTAAGATTTTCTAACTATGTTAATGCCACTTGTTTGTCTTCCAAGTCATTTTGCATCAGTGGTGTGACACTCTAGGCAATGCATTCCATGGGGTTAGAGCCCTGCTTGAGGGAACCAGAGGAATGCAATCATCACCCACAAATGCACCATCTGCTCCGTCTTACTGCTTAATTAAACTAAAACTGGTAGGTTCTTAATTCTCACAGCTCATAAAAATAAAGGTCACAACAGAGTCTGAGCATCATGCATCATCCGCATAACACACAGTTGCTACAGTGTATTTTGTCAACCTATCACTCAAAGGAAAAAAGGAAGACACCAACTAGCTGACATCAAGGGATCATGTGATTCTATCAGTCCTGGTCGCAGATCAGGTTCAGCTGACAGAACAGCTGAACTGTCAGCCTAAGTGACCAGAAGGTTCCATTCTTGGCCGTTGTCTTTACCTCTTTCCTGTAGTACTTGCCAAAAAAAATTCTTCTGCATATTCTAAGTTGCTGTTGCTGTTCAGTCACTAAGTCATGTCCGCCTCTTTGCAATCCCATTGACTGCAGCATGCCAGGCTCCTCTGTCCTTCACTGTCTCCTGGAGTTTGCTAGTGCACATTATAAGACTACTCATAATTTTGTTTGTCATTTCATTAACTATTTCATTCATTCATTCATTTTTCAACCATTTATCAAAGGCTTCCTTTTGCAAGGCATTCTGTTTAGTACTTTAGAAGATACAAGGATGAATCAGATGCAGACACTAGGCATGCACAGCTATTAATGAGATATATGTGTGTGTATACATATATGCACATAAGTATATAGACACGTCTTTATGTGTGTATTATATGAGCTTTAAATACAATTCATAAGCATACAATTTATTCAAAGTATACAATTGTTGTTCGTATATTCACAGAGCTGTGCAACTATCACTCTTAATTTCAGAAGATTATCTTCATTTCAAAACTAATTTTATACTCAGTAGCAGTGACTTCTGTTCTCTTCCTCCAGCCCCTAGCAGACCACTGATCTATGTTCTGTCTCTATAGACTTCTTATTCTATACATTTTACATAAATGGAATCACTTGATAAGTGACCTTTGGGCTTTTTTCACTCCACATCATGCTTCCAAGGTTCAACCATGTTACAGCCTGTGTCAGAACCTCATTCCTTTTTGCTGCTCAATAATATTCCAGTGTGTGTTTGTGTGTGTGCATACATTCTGTTTATTCATTCATTAGCTGTTGGACATTTGGGTGCTTTCCACCTTTTTGGTTATTATGAATAATACTGCTGTAAACATTCATGTACTTGTTTTTGTGTGGACATATGTTTTAGTTCTCTAGGGTATGCAGTTAGGAGTGTAATTGCTGGGTCATATGGTAACTCTATGTTTAACTTTTTGAGGAACTGCCAAGCTGTTTCCCAAATTAGCTTATTTTACATTATCACTAGCAAAGCATGAAAATTCCAACTTCCCCACATCCTTGCCAACACTTATTATTGGCTGTCTTTTTTTAGTTTAGTCATCCTTGTGGATGTGAAATAGTATCTCATTTTGGTTTTGATTTGCATTTCTCTAGTGACTAATAATGTTGAGCTTCTGTGTTTATTGGCCAACTATACATCTTCTTTCGAGAGATGTGTTATATATTTTGTGCAACTTTTAATCAACCATTTGGTAGAAATATATGAAGCATTATATTTGTGATATTCCAGCACCAATGTGTGACATTTTCCATCAAACCACGAATATATCTTCTTACCCTAAAGTTCCTTTTGATGTTTAAATGAAAACACTAGCATGTACGTCCAAATAAAAAAAAAAGTCTTAAAATTCTGTAGCATAATTTAATGTGGGTTGGGGAGTAAGAATGGGTGAATAAAATTTCTCTTGACTAGTATGTTCTTTCTAGTCAGTGGCTCATTTTCCAAATCTAGTAAAAGTCAACTAATAAGAATTTCTAAAGGAGATAAGTGCCTTGGAAGTGGCTGAATTAAAATTCAATAAGAGGAAATGAGAAGAAGGAAATGGCAGCCCACTCTAGTATTCTTGCCTGGAGAACCCCATGGACTGAGGAGCCTTGCAGGCTGCAATCTATGGGGTTGTAAACAGTCAGACAAAACTGAGTGACTAGGCAAGAGGAAATGATGGTGAAGAAAATGAAGGACAAATTCAGCTTCAGAACAAAGAAATCCAAGAAATGTTAGAGAGGTAAAACAACAGCTCTGGACAGTAGTGTGGAGAGATTTTGTAGATAACTAAGAGTTATTTCCTGGGGTTTCCCAGGTGGCTCAAGGGTAAAGAATCCACCTGTCAATGCAGGAGACCTAGGCTTGATCCCTGGGTCAGGAAGATCCCCTGGAGAAGGAAATCACAACCCGCTCCATTATTCTTGCCTGGAAGATCCCATGGACAGAAGAGCCTGAAGGGTTTCAGTCTATGGGGTCACAAGAGAGTCAGACACGACTTAATGACTAAACAAGGATGGCAGCAACAACAGAGAGTCATCTCCTAGGAAAGGGGATGAGTTATGGTGTCACTAGCCCAGAAGAAGAGGAAGGATCAGGAGCGGGAGGAGAAGAGCAAATCAAAAAGCAGATCCACACACGGAGTACCAGTTATATGGTAATGGGTTTTCTTGCTCTTTTAAAGAAAGGGATATGAAAAAGGAAAATAAATGGGATTAATCCAATTTGGGCCACAGTGGATTTGGTCTGGTATTTGTGAAGTGCTGTTCCAGGGTAGGAGAGGAGAGAGCCACGTAAAAACACTGCAAGACAGTGCTCAGGAGAAGGTGTGGCAAAAGAAAGAACCGCAGTCTCTTCACACAACAGAGAAAAGCCCGACATTGTTCTTAACTCCTTTCACACCAAATCATTCTTGTTGAAAACAATGGAGTAGTTGATTCAGTGATACAGTTATGAGATACTGATGAATGAAACTGATGCTCCGCATTGTGCCTGTAAAAGTGATCACGTGTCTCCCTTTAGACGTCTCTGAACTGACTCATGCACCTTCAACTTTCTTCTCTGTGTAGGTTTTTTAAGCTTCATAACATTTCTCTCCAAATAAGACAAATTTAAAAAAAAAAACAAATGAACAGCATCAACAATAAGCATGATGATTTGGATGCCATGTTCTCTATAAGAAATGGAAAAAAAAAAAAAAGCAAAATTGTAAAGGAGTCAGCAGTCAGGCGATACACTCCAGGCTCCCGATCCATCTCTATTCTCTCCTGTTGGAGTGTCAGTGGATATGGAGCATGACAGCAGAAACAGAGACCTTAAAAAGCAATTAAGGGTGAGCAATCTCCTGCTAAACCGCTAGGACAGATGTAACCTTTTTTTTTTCCACTGAGCTTAGCTTCATTCCAGGGTCAAGAAGCAGCTTGATAAATACTATATGATGAGCAAGTGATCAAATTTATAAAAACTAAAGATGAGGAATGACCAATGGGAGAACCCCAGGTGCTAGAGAGTGGCTGTACTGATTTCTGTGCTTCCTGCTGCCGGTAGGTGGCGCCAAACTCCTTGAAGAGGGAACGCAGAGAGCCAAGTTAAAGGGCTGGTGTGTGTCTAGAGGGAAGCGCTGAAGGATTTGCTTGTTAGTTGACAATTTCTCTTTCAAGGCAGCTTTTCTTCACTTGTATTGGCAAGCTTTAAATTTCAGAAGTGATTCACCCACATCACGTTATGTATGCGCTTCTTTTTTCCCCTCTAATGTGAAGTGCCTAGCTTCACATTAACAGTGTGACCATCTTCATTGCACACAGCTCAGCTGTGTCTATCAGATAAACGGGAAGGTTCGTTACAGCATCTATTAAAAGGAGTTTCAAAGGGAAAATAGCATTTTAAAGCAATTTGGATCCCGGAAGTTAAAATCTATAGGAAGAAATGTTACAAAACTGCTACTTACAACCACCAAAAGAAAAAGAACAAATAACTGTTTCTGGTCCCGCAATAGTGGCAGGTAATCAACAATAAGGTAATCAACCCTCTGGATTACCTTCTCAGAGGGTTCTCATGCCCTTAGAGGCTCCAAGTCTTTCATGCCTTGAGGTGAAAGAGCGTCAACTTCCAGAAATAAACTTCAAATATAAATCTCCTGGTGGCCCTGCTCTGCGAGGCAGCCACGGGTCAGATCTCAATGCCACCTCAGTCAGGGTCCTTGCCTCAAACGAGCAGTGGTGATGAGCTGGGGGTTGAGTGGGGATGGGATAGGAGGTTTGGTCAAGTTGGGGTAAAAGGGGGATGAAGAGAAGGGCGTGTCCCTGAGGACAGAAGCAAGCAGGTTCTTGCTGCTAGACTTAGATGTTTTGTCCCAGGTTTTCACTACCCTTCCTCTGGATCCAATTTTTATAACAAACAAACATTTCCTGCCAACCTCCTAAAAATTTTACACGGCAGCCAAGGCTGACTTCTATTCGGCACAATTACATAAGACCAAGCAGTGCACTGCTCTCATTTTTGGAGCTTTGTTTTAAGCTCCCTCATTAATCTTTCAGTCTTTTGCCATCTCTGCTTGACTATAACTGCCCTGAATTTATCCAAGCCTGCAGCATGCCAGGCTCACTGGTGTCTAAATCACCGGGAGCTGAATACACATGCTACTCATGGGACTCTACACTTCCATCAGAAAGAACCAATCACAGCTCAGGAGAGGTAAACCTCTTTTTAATTGTATTCTATGATACTAACAGGCATTCATTACACATGGACCTTAAAACAAGATTTGCTCTTGGCTGCTCATAATTGTATTTCTACAGCAGTTTAAACCGTTGGCACCTGCAGTTGCTAGCAGGCCCAAGCTAAGAATTTCTATTATCCCAGTTTCAAGGGTTACATTTAAAATAAAACTCAGAGGGGCAAAACATTACATACACACATATTTACACAAATTAAATACTATGCACAAGTCAATACCTTCTGCACACAAAACTACATTAAACTCAATTAGCCCTAAGCAAAACTACAGGAAGCAGGTCTTCTGTGAACCAGCGTAGGAGCTGTTCTGTATAATGAAGAATATAAAAGCAGCGAGATTACAGACTTCTGCAGAATTGTCAATAAATGCTTTTAAAAAATCATTACCAAGACTGATTTCTAAATTAATTAACGTAAATGAAATTAACATAAAACAGTCCAAGCCAAGGAATGTATACACAAATAACCTCCGACTTCGGGATTCTAAGAAAGAAGGGCTTTTGAAGCGTTGTTTCTGTTGTCCAAGGTTTTTCAGGCTATTCCAAATACTGAGGCACAAAATAGTCCCCAAACTTGTCCTGGTTACTGTTTCCTACTTGATCATGACCAAAATTAAATTATACAAATATTTCACTAAATATCTTCTCAACCTTATAAATATTAATATGAACTCAATCTCCTATGTGCCCAGCATTTAAAAATCCATTTAAAAATCTTGGAAACTAATTTAAGATTTCCATGTAGAATACAAATCAGCACGTCCTCTTCCTCGCGCTGTTTTGCTCGGCACCCGTATCCGCACATTTAGTGCTGCATGGCAGTTGGTAGCACTTAAAGATGCTGAATATTAAAAGCATGCTTCTGCCTGCTAGCATATTAGAGCCTAGCAACCAGTGAATTTGTCATAAGCTACGTTCTCGGTGAACAAACTACTGCCTTGAAAGCACCACAGTGTTCTGCTAATTGCCAAATTGTGAAGAAGCTACACAGAGGGTGAAATTTTACAACACATCAGGTGAGAGTATTGCATGAAACCAAAATCTTTTTAATTTTTAATCTTTGAAAACTTACCACCTTACAGCACCGCTTGGCTGTATTTTCTAAAGTATTTCCCTGAGGACTACATTTGAACAATGCACCCTAACACCACCAACCGCTAAGAACTGAACAGCTGTTATGTGCTGGACACTGAGCATTTTACCTACATGTATATGTGCATGGTTTTGAGGTATACATGGTACCTTATCCACATGCCGTCTTCACATGTTAACTACCCCGTGCTGGGCTGTGCTCAGTCACTTCAGTCGTGTCCAACTCTGCAACCCCATGGACTGTAGCCCACCAGGCTCCTCTGTCCATAGGATTCTCTAGGCAAAAATACTGGAGTGGGTTGCCATGCCCTCCTCCAGGGATCTTCCTGACCCAGGGATGGAACTCTGCATCTCCTGGATTGCTGGTGGATTCTTTACCACTAAGCCACCAGAGAAGCCCTATAAATTACCTTATTTGCATACATTCATGCTATCTTTACATATACATCACAATATGAAATTTCCTACGCCATAAGCTAAGCTAAGCTAAGCTTTCCTTGGGGAGGTCAAATGACTTATTTGAGGTAATGAGCAAATGAAAGGTAGAGCAGAATTCCCCACCCAGGTCTAGCTCTCCAATCCCCTATACGCTACTATGCATCCAACTTTCTGTCATATAAAACCTGCTGAAGGGCTGGCTGACACTTGCTGGATACCACTTACTCTGTAGAGTCCAAAAGTTCAATGTGTATTTCTTTTACATTTGCATTAAGTAAGTCTTCTAGTATACAGATCTTTTTTCTGTAAGGATTCATTCATCCAGAAGACTGAACAAAAATGCAACTTTGATGGGACCACAGAAGAGATTATTATTACTATTATTTTTTACTCAATTATAAATGGATTGCTGAGATCACCTATTTAGCATATGGAAGAGCAGCTGGTTTACTCTCTCAAATCTCTGCACAATATACCTGTTCCATATACCCAACTCCATGCCATATGATCCAGTACTCCCAGTGCTGAGCATATACCCAGATAAAACTATAATTTGAAAAGATGCATGCTGACAGCAGCAGTGTTTACAACAGCCAAGACCTGCAAACAATCTCAATGCCCATCGACAGATGGACGGATAAAGAAGACGTTCCGTGCATCTGGGGGAATATCACTCAGTCATCAAAAAGAATGAAATAATGCCATTTGTGGCAACATGGGTGGACACAGAGATTATCATATTGGGTTGGCCAAAAAGTTCATTTGAGTTTTCCTACAAGTTCCAAAAAGCTCCAAATGAACTTTTTGGGCAACCCAATACTAAGTGAAGTAAGTCAGACAGAGAAAGACAAATATCATATGATATCACTGATACATGAATCTAAAATACGGCACAAATGAACATACTTATGGAACAGAAACAGACTCACAGACAGTGAACAGACCTGCAGGTGCCAAGGGGGAGGGCAAGATTAGGAGTCTGGGATTAGCAGAGGCAAAGTATTACATATAGGATGGATACACAGCAAGGTCCTACTCTATAGCACAGGGAACTAGATTCAACATCCTGTGATAAACCATAATGGAAAAGAATAGAAAAAGAATATATATATATATATGTATGTATATAACTTAGTCATTTTGCAGTCAGCATAAATACAACATTGTAAATCAGCTATACTTCAATACATTTTGTTTAAATATACCCAACTCTGTCAAGTTTCTGCAAATTGTATCTGCTCCATATATCAACAATACACTCAACTGCCTAGCTTGGAAGGAAGAAGTGTATGGTAATTGGGATTTGGCTATGTGACAGGAGCTGAAAAATAGGTGCTATTTCCTACCAGCCATGTGACCAAGCCTCAACATGAACATTTAACAAAGGAGGCAATTAATATCTAGTTTATAGATTACCGAGCAGGTTAAATGAAGTCATGCATATAGGATACCAGACACACAGCAAGCGCTCAATAAATGTTAGCTGTTGCCTTCCTTTGGGGTACCAGATTTTATCAAAACATCTTTACTACTTTCCTTGGATGCTATATGGTTCTTTAATTTGTCTATTAAGAACTGTCTTACACTCAATAAGTATTTTTTCTAAATCAATTTTATGCTATCAGCTCTCCAGCTCTCCAAATCATTCTAAATTATCCTTCTGTTTCTCTAGGCTTAGAGAGATTCAAATTCTTTTTCCAAATTACAGACTAAGATCTTCTTTTTGAGCCTGATTTTTCTAGTTGCTTAATCATTTCTGTTGACCTCAGATTTCCTACCAGATTGGCCAAATCTTTCTGATATGATGACATCCAGAACAATCTCAATTAACCTTTTGAGAGCCTAAAAATTAAGACTTATTTAAATTCTGATTTCTGCCTTCCCCAGCACTTACCAACATGTTCATTACTGAATGCTAATCTCCCCATCTCCTCTGTGTCTGACCTCAGGACAGATGTTTCGTCCAGATTTCAGAGTAAAAAAAACTTTTTATCTATCTTATAATGCAAGAGTAACAGAGTAATTACTTATAAAGTTGTTGTTTGTATATGAAATTACATTTTCCAAGAACATAGTTAGTTAATTTATATATGTCTTTGTGCATTTCTTTAACTAATACCATAGTAGTTGGATCATATACTTTTGAAATGAAAAGATGAAGGCTTATGCACTAAATTCTGTTGTCTGCCTAGATCACACAAGTTGTATGAAAAGAATATTTAAAACTTTTAAGTGTCAAATTAATTATTCATGCATTATCTAAAAGTATATATGCATATTATATTTATATTTCAAAATTCAATCTCTCTTTGAAAATGAGATATAAAAGTGAGTCTGCTAATAAATAAAAGAATATATAAATATATATTTATATAAATATAAAACTATTCTGAAAAGGCAAAATGATAGATTATTAAAGAGAACTCAAATGATAGGATACTGAAAGAGAAACTCCCCAGGTCAGTAGGGGCCCAATATGCTACTGGAGATCAGTGGAGAAATAACTCCAGAAAGAATGAAGGGATGGAACCAAAGCAGAAAGAATACCCAGCTGTAGATGTGTCTGGTGATAGAAGCAAAGTCCGATGCTGTAAAGAGCAATATTTCATAGGAACCTGGAATGTCAGGTCCATGAATCAAGGCAAATTGGAAGTGGTCAAACAAGAGATGGCAAGAGTGAATGTTGACATTCTAGGAATTAGCGAACTAAAATGGACTGGAATGGGTGAATTTAACTCAGAGGGCCATTATATTTACTACTGTGGGCAGGAATCCCTCAGAAGAAATGGAGTGGCCATCATGGTCAACAAAAGAGTCCAAAATGCAGTACTTGGATGCAATCTCAAAAACGACAGAATGATCTCTGTTCGTTTCCAAGGCAAACCATTCAATGTCACAGTAATCCAAGTCTATGCCCCAACCAGTAACGCTGAAGAAGCTGAAGTTGAACGGTTCTATGAAGACCTACAAGACCTTTTAGAACTAACACCCAAAAAAGATGTCCTTTTCATTATAGGGGACTGGAATGCAAAAGTAGGAAGTCAAGAAACACCTGGAGTAACAGGCAAATTTGGCCTTGGAATACGGAATGAAGCAGGGCAAAGACTAACAGAGTTTTGCCATAAAATGCACTGGTCATAGCAAATACCCTCTTCCAACAACACAAGAGAAGACTCTATACATGGACATCACCAGATGGTCAACACTAAAATCAGATCGATTATATTCATTGCAGCCAAAGATGGAGAAGCTCTATACAATCAGCAAAAACAAGACCAGGAGCTGACTGTGGCTCGGACCATGAACTCCTTATTGCCAAATTCAGACTGAAATTGAAGAAAGTAGGGAAAACCACTAGACCATTCAGCTATGACCTAAATCAAATCCCTTATGATTATACAGTGGAAGTGAGAAATAGATTTAAGGGCCTAGATCTGATAGATAGAGTGCCTGATGAACTATGGAATGAGGTTCGTGACATTGTACAGGAGACAGGGATCAAGACCATCCCCATGGAAAAGAAATGCAAAAAAGCAAAATGGCTGTCTGGGGAGGCCTTGCAAATAGCTATGAAAAGAAGAGAAGCGAAAAGCAAAGGAGAAAAGGAAAGATATAAACATCTGAATGCAGAGTTCCAAAGAATAGCAAGAAGAGATAAGAAAGCCTTCTTCAGCAATCAATGCAAAGAAATAGAGGAAAACAACAGAATGGGAAAGACTAGGGATCTCTTCGAGAAAATCAGAGATACCAAAGGAACATTTCATGCAAAGATGGGCTCGATAAAGGACAGAAATGGTATGGACCTAACGGAAGCAGAAGATATTAAGAAGAGGTGGCAAGAATACACAGAAGAACTGTACAAAAAAGAGCTTCACGACCCAGATAATCATGATAGTGTGATCACTGACCTAGAGCCAGACATCTGGAATGTGAAGTCAAGTGGGCCTTAGAAAGCATCACTTAGAAAGCTAGTAGAGGTGATGGAATTCCAGTGGAGCTATTCCAAATCCTGAAAGATGATGCTGTGAAAGTGCTACACTCAATATGCCAGCAAATTTGGAAAACTCAGCAGTGGCCACAAGATTGGAAAAGGTCAGTTTTCATCCCAATCCCAAAGAAAGGCAATGCCAAAGAATGTTCAAACTACCGCACAATTGCACTCATCTCACATGCTAGTAAAGTAATACTCAAAATTCTCCAAGCCAGGCTTCAGCAATATGTGAACCGTGAACTTCCTGATGTTCAAGCTGGATTTAGAAAAGGCAGAGGAACCAGAGATCAAATTGCCAACATCCGCTAGATCATCAAAAAACCAAGAGAGTTCCAAAAAAAACATCTATTTCTGCTTTATTGACTATGCCAAAGCCTTTGACTGTGTAGATCACAATAAACTGTGGAAAATTCTGAGAGAGATGGGAATACCAGACCACCTGATCTGCCTCTTGAGAAATCTGTATGCAGGTCAGGAAGCAACAGTTAGAACTGGTCATGGAACAACAGACTAGTTCCAAATAGGAAAAGGAGTACGTCAAGGCTGTATATTGTCACCATGTTTATTTAACTTATATGCAGAGTACATCATGAGAAATGCTGGACTGGAAGAAACACAAGTTGGAATCAAGATTGCCGGGAGAAATATCAATAACCTCAGATATGCAGATGATACCACCCTTATGGCAGAAAGTGAAGAGGAACTCAAAAGCCTCTTGATGAAAGTGAAAGTGGAGAGTGAAAAGATTGGCTTAAAGCTCAACATTCAGAAAACGAAGATCATGGCATCTGGTCCCATCACTACATGGGAAACAGATGGAGAAACAGCGGAAACAGTGTCAGACTTTATTTTTTTGGGCTCCAAAATCACTGCAGATGGTGACTGCAGCCATGAAATTAAAAGACACTTACTCCTTGGAAGGAAAGTTATGACCAACCTAGATAGTATATTCAAAAGCAGAGACATCACTTTGCCAACAAAGGTTCGCCTAGTCAAGGCTATGGTCTTTCCTGTGGTCATGTATGGATGTGAGAGCTGGACTGTGAAAAAGGCTGAACGCCAAAGAATTGATGCTTTTAAACTGTGATGTTGGAGAAGACTCTTGAGAGTCCCTTGGACTGCAAGGAGATCCAACCGGTCCATTCTGAAGGAGATCAGCCCTGGGATTTCTTTGGAAGGAATGATGCTAAAGCTGAAACTCCAGTATTTTGGCCACCTCATGCAAAGAGTTGACTCCTTGGAGAAGACTCTGATGCTGGGAGGGATTGGGGGCAGGAGGAGAAGGGGACGACAGAGGATGAGATGGCTGGATGGCATCACTGACTCGATGGATGTGAGTCTGAGTGACCTCCGAGAGCTGGTGATGGATAGGGAGGCCTGGCGTGCTGCAGTTCATGGGGTCGCAAAGAGTCGGACACGACTGAGTGACTGATCTGATCTGATCTGAAAACTATTCTGTTTTTCTATAACTATTCTGTTTTCTATTCCTAGATGGGATTGTCATATTCATTTGATTCTATTTTCTGTACTGAGTTTATAGGCACCCTGTTTTTTTCCTACTTAATTATAAAAACTTTTAATAAGTCTTAAAACATTATGTGGGCTTCACATTCAAAAAACTAAGATCATGGCATACGGTCCTATCACTTCATGGCAAATAGATGGGGAAACAATGGAAACAGTGAGACTTTATTTTCTTGGGCTCCAAAATCACCCCAGATGGTGACTGAAGCCATGAAATTAAAAGATGCTTGCTCCCTGGAAGAAAAGTTATGACCAACCTAGACAGCATATTAAAAAGCAGAGACGTTACTTTGCCAACAAACTTCCGTCTAGTCAAAGCTATGGTTTTTCCAGTAGTCGTGTATGGATGTCAGAGTTGGACCATAAAGAAAGCTGAGCACTGAAGAATTGATGCTTTTGAACTGTGGTGTTGGAGAAGACTCTTGAGAGTTCTTTGGACTACAAGAAGATCAAACCAGTTAATCCTAAAGGAAATCAGTCCTGAATACTCATTGGAAGGACTGATGTTGAAGCTGAAACTCCAATACTTTGGCCACCTGATGCGAAGAACTGACTCATTTGAAAAGATCCTAATGCTGGGAAAGACTGAAGGCAGGAGGAGAAGGGGACAACAGAGGATGAGATGGTTGGATGGCATCACCGGCTCAATAGACATGAGTTTGAGCAAGCTCTGGGAGCTGGTGATGGACAGGGAGGCCTGCCATGCTGCAGTCCATGAGGTCGCAAAGAGTCGGACACGACTTAGCGACTGAACTGAAAACATTATGTCTCTACTCTCAACATAACCCCAAAAGATCTCATTAATCTTTTAATGGAAGACTTATCATTTAGCACTGTTATTTCCCTTACTCTATCTACTAGCCTTCCAGTCAAAAAAGAAAAAGTCATCAGAATATTCTTGTGTTGATCTGAAATTAGACACTCCACCTGGAATGTAGGATCAATACCTAAGATCAAGGTAGATCTGAAAAATGTCCCTCCAATAATTATCACAGTTGATACACTGCCTTGCACTGTCTTTCTCAATACTCCTGTCTTTTCTAGGATGGAGCTGTATCTTTCTGGCTTCTCTGTTGCATTCTGGGCAGTTTCATGAACTTTATTCTCCATCCCTGACTGTGTTTTCCTTTTTTTAATTGGAGGACAGTGCTTTACAATGTTGTGTTAGTTTCTGCTGTACAACAAGAATCGGCTATAAGTATACATATAGCCCCTCCCTCTTAAGCGCTCCTCCCACCTGTCCAGCCCAGCCCTCCAAGTCATCACAGAGCACCAAGCTGAGCTCCCTGAGCTGGCTGCATTTTCCAAATGAAGTCTCCTTCTAATATTTACGACGAAGATTTATTCTACCTATTATAGTTTTCATTTCATTATACCCTTTCTAAAAATTCTCATTTACTAGATGCAACCTCTTTATGAATCTCATTGAATTTACACAGAAGAGCTTTTCTGACAGATTCTTGTTTCATAAAGCAAATCTTTCTGAAAGATTTTGCTGCAGATTCCTACAACCTCTTTGCTTTAGAGCTTTATTGCTTTTTGTTTTAATTAGTCATCTATAGTATGTGCACTGCTTCCGTTTTTACATCATTAAGCTTGGTTTGTTGACCTCAGTCTTCAATGCTTACCCTATGTGAGGACTGCTTTAAAGCCGTTACCAATGACTGAGTTTCGTTAATGTATCTGACAATCTCTTCAATGATCACCACGTGCTAAGAGCTGAGCAAGCTGCTGGGGGTTCAACAAGAAAGGATTCACCACCTCTCCAGCTTCCCTTCCCAGCCCTTACGGAGCTTACCAACTCAGGAGATGAACAAAATGCACCCTGTGATGAAGGGACACAAAGGGTAACGGGTGGAAGGTGTGGCAGGTGCAAATGCCGCAGGACTGAAAGTCACAGACCAAGCTAGAAACCGGATGGGGCCCAGAGGCCATCTGCAGTGAAATCAATCTGCACTCCCCCCACAAACCCCACGGAACAGCTTAGTAGAAGGAGCAGGTAGCTGATGTTTACCAGCTCAGCTAAAGCAATGAGCGGCGCTGGAGATGAGCAAAGGGGAAATCAGGCCAGTACGGGTAGAGGTAGAACAGGACAGGAGTGCGGGCTGCAGGGGTGGTGGGGTCAGGCCAGGACGGGGGTCACTGAAGAACGGGCATCTCTTCCTCCCTTTTCAACCACAAGGGAGATGCAAAATGCCTCCCGGAAACTAGAATGGGCTCCATGCTTGACTCTCCCTGTGGTCACTTTGGGGGACCTTTTTTTGTTTCCTTTTCAGACAATTTCATGGGAATTTGCAAGGAAATAAGGAAGACATTATTCACAGCACTTCCACTCACTCTGCTATATTCTTGGAAGTCAGTGGTTCAATCTCAAAAGAAACTTAGTCACTAACAATATGGTCTGTTATTTCTGCACTGAAACCAAGGAGTGCTGTGGGGCAAAGATTTCCCACCCATCCAACTAAACAGAAGAGCGAGCCCCACACACAGACACGCAATTCCAGCCCGCAAACCCTGCAGGCGTATCTGTGAAGCTCGCCATCATAAGACTCATTTAATTTTAAATTAAATTAAGGGCCCAGTAGGTAAGCACATAGTTCGGGTTATTCCAACTAATGTCCTAAACTTACAATTTCAATGATTCTCCATCCAATTGATGACTCCTGCTATAATAAAGAATTCATGAACCATGGAGCCAACTGACAAAAATAAAATAAATAAGCATCGCTCAGAGTTTAGAAATAATAAAAAGCATCTGCAAAGTCCCATTCCTAACTGGAAAAGGCTAAGTATCTGGAGGAAATTTTCACCTAGATTTTTATCCTATCTATACCTGTTGAGGAAAAACATGAAGGTACAAAGGCTGATTTTCTAACAAAAACAAAAACCCTAGATTTTTGAGATATCAGTTGATACATACAATATATAACACACACACACACACACACACACACACACACCATGATCAAATGAACTAAAATGAAATACAGATCTATTTTCTTTAGCACAGCTCTATCATTCCCTTCTCCCTGAGTGTGTGTGTGTATGTTGCAAGCAAGGGGGGGGGGGGGTGTTGATAGATTCCTTTATTCACCATACATTTATTGATCCAATTGCCCCAGTTTTCATGAGGTTTTCTAACAATACCCCATTGCCAGAGAGTAGGAAGGGAAAAACAAACCAAAAAAAAGCAGGTGATAGGAAGGAATCTGAGCTGGAAATTCTCAAAGCACACTATGTGAGAGGATACACAGCACAGTTGTGCCAACCATCTGATTATTTCTGAGCTGGACACAGCTGAAGGGAGTGACCCGCCTCCGCTTGCCCCAAGTCCACGCCACCACCCAAAAACAAGGAGGAAAGGATGAGGGCAGGGACAGGGAGGAGGAGAGAAAACTGCAAACTCAGGAGCAAAAGTGGGGGCGGGGTGTGGGCAGATGGAAGTAAGCAGGCTTTTTCCAAGAGGAGCCTAATGGAGTTTGAAATATTGAAAGTGGAGCTGGTCTATTAGGTGTGGCATGTGTGTGCACAGCTGAAGTGGACTGGAGATGAAGGTCACTTCAGCGGAGGCAGGAGAACTATGAGATCTGGCTATCAGCAGAGTCATCAAATGGAATGCTATACACACTTAGTGAGGAGCCTGCCTTAAAAATCACTGAAGAAACTGAGACACTCTTGAGGCGACTGTGGTTCTGGAATTGTTACTGGGAAGGGAGGAGCCTATGGGGAGTGGGGAGGTGTTTAAAATTGGATTGGTATGATATTACATATGGTCGATACAGTGTCAATGTCCACATCTAAGAATATGCATGTGTGTGCTCAGTCGCTTTGTGTCCAACTCTTTGAGACCTATGGACTGTAGCCCACTAGGCTCCTCTGTCCATTGATTCTCCAGGCAAGAACACTGGAGTGGGCTGCCATTTCCTCCTCCAGAGGATCTTCCCAACCCAGCGATCAAACCCCTATCTTTGGCATCTCCTGCATTGCAGGCAGGTACTTTACCCACTGAGCCACCTGGGAGTCCTGTCAACACAGCCTTGGCTTGATGTCTCCACTGACTTGAAGACAGATTACAGGGATATCAGATTTATGGAAATTTTACTAACGCATATATATGGAATTAAGAAAGATGGTAATGATGACCCTATATGTGAGACAGCAAAAGAGACACAGATGTAAAGAACAGCCTTTTGGACTCTGTGGGAGAAGGCGAGGGTGGGATGATTTGAGAGGGCAGAGTTAAAACATGTATATTATCATATGTGAAGCAGATCACCAGTCCAGGTTCGATGCATGAGACAGGGTGCTCAGGGCTGGTGCACTGGGATGACCCAGAGGGATGGGATGCAGAGGGATGAGGGAGGGGGGTTCAGGAGGGGAAACACATGTACACCCATGGCTGATTCAAGTCGATGTATGGCAAAAACCACTACAATATTGTAAAGTAATTAGCCTCCAATTAAAATAAATAATTTTTTAAAAAGTCATTCAGCAATGATGGTGTAATCTGATGGTAAATAAAGAGAGTCAAGAAGAATCTTTAATTCCTACTTCTCTACTTGGGACTAGAGGGAAAAAAATGAAGTGATGGTCCTCTTGGATTTCCCGGGGGCTTCCCTGAAATATCACTGGCCGGTATCTTCTCACAGTTCTGTCCCTGGCACCCTTCCCTGCTTGGCCTACACACTCAAAGCAGAGTCAATCTCACCTCACCAGCCCCAGCCCAGCACTCGAAATCGAACGCTCATCTTTCTCTCTGGCTCTCCATCAGTTCTTCAAATCAGCATGATTAAAACTAAGTTTATAACCTTCCTGCTCTCCCCTCATCAACCCTGCTTGTATTTACTTCATCAAGAGAGACAGAAAGTCATCCTCAAAAACTTTCGCACCCCCCTTACACTCCCCATCCCTACAAAACCAGTAAGTGAAAGTCACTCAGTCATATTCGGATTCTCCAGGCCAGAATACTGACATGTAGCCATTTCCTTCTCCAGGGGATCTTCCCAATTCAGGGATCGAACTCAGGTCCCCCTACAAAACCAATGGGTAAGTAAATCCCAAGGATTTCAATGATTTTGAAAATTCATCATGTTTTCAAATCTGACTACCACAAACTTAGGGTCAATCATCTTTTCTCACTTGATCTTCTAAATGACCTTCTAGTCAGCTTTTCACTCTTCACATCCTCTACACCCTCAATAGGGCATTCTCTCTAAACAATGATCTGTCTGATCAGATCATCTTCACACTTAAAACTTCCAGTGGCTCCCCACGCCTACAGGAGGAAAGTCAACTCTACCGAAGCTCCCAGTCATGTTCTCCTTTAAGGGAAGAGAAAGAGAGAGAGAATTCCTGCAATGTCTCCCTCAGAACTGTTAGGAGAATCAAATAAAAATGTATGTAGAAGTACTTTCAAGGCCATAAAACATTATCCAGTGGTTCTTAGCCTTCTATGGGGTCACAATCCCTTGGACGAGTCCGATAAAAGCTCTGGAGTTTTCGCCAAAACATAAATATCACCATCTACCTGCATGTACAACTTGGCATCCAGTTTTAGGGCATCTGCGGATGTTCAAAGACAATCCAGATTAAGAATTTACTTAGGTATTTATTATCTTCACGTTGGTACCCAGAATGAGAGTCAGCAGCATCTCGATGGCATTTCCAGCCTCATAAACAAGCAAGTGGCTCTCCTGTGGGCAGTCTGATTATTCATGCAGATGTCTAAAATATTCATCAGCAGGGTCAGTGGGTACACAGTGAATATAGGCAGAAAATTAGTACAGTAGTTAGAGGGTAGGGCTCACAGTCATTTCATCGGAGTGCAGCTGTCCCTAAACACACAACTGTTTGAAAAGAACAGGTTATTTTGAAAACAATCAGCTGAATTGAGTCCAAAAAAACAGTGGCCAGTGGGCCTTCCTCTAGCTGAATGAAAATGAAGCGAGGTTCCTTCCATTTCACATAGCTCATCGATGCAAAAACAGGCACACTGAAGCTATTCCATAGCATAAATGTTCATTATTCATGAGCCGGTTTCTTGCAGCTGCATCTTCCACAATTTGGTTCTGACTCTATCTGTCTGTATGTCCTGCAACATGTCTGTGCATATTTCCACGGTATATTTTAGTTCTCAGAAACTAGAAGGCAAGGAGCAATGCCTACACTGCATGTCTGTCCAGGACTCATCACCTGGAACTGCCAGGACGTATCCAACGGCAGTAAACCCAAATCTCACGACAAGTGCGGGCCTAAACGCCTCATCACAAGAAACTGATCACGTCCTCCTTCAGAAGAATGTGGTCATCAAAGTTGTGTTACTGACCAAGGACTTAATCTTAAATCAATCACAGATGAGCATGCCACCAAAATGAAATACCGCCCAATCAGTACATTTCAAACAGTAGATAACATATTTCATAGCCTATAACACCATATATGAGGCAGCTCTTATATACTCTGAAATATACCTACTGAATACAGAAACTAAGCATGTTCTTATTTAGGACCGGCACTGGCCACCTCATGTGAAGAGTTGACTCATTGGAGAAGACTCTGATGCTGGGAGGGATTGGGGGCAGGAGGAGAAGGGGATGACAGAGGATGAGATGGCTGGATGGCATCACTGACTGGATGGATGTGAGTCTGAGTGACTTCCAGCAGTTGGTGATGGACAGGGAGGCCTGGCGTGCTGCAGTTCATGGGGTCGCAAAGAGTCAGACACGACTGAGCGACTGATCTGATATGATCTGATCTGATAAAACCAATGTTAGCCTTTAAAAATAACCGTTTAATTACCTGTTCTTTGCTTGACTTCTGAAAATTAATATTTTGGGCACATATATCTGAAGACATATCCCATGGAAATATGAACTCTTGTTTGTTTTTTTTTTCTCTTGGTTAATTTCCAAGAAGCAGTCATTCTAAAACATGAAAAGAGCCTTACTGCTGTGTGCTTTAAAAAGCCTGCATTTCCCTGTTTCGTCACGAGATGGCAATATCATGCATTAGTAAATGGTAAAAATCATTAAGTCTTAATTTCTCTTTAGAAATGGGGTTCTCAAACTTCAGGATGTCAAGGCCTTTTAAAACTCTTCAAATCATTGAGGACCCCAAAGAGTCCTGTTTATGGGGGTGTGTGCTCAGCTGCTTCAGTCGTGGCTGACTTGGTGTGACCCTATGGACTGTAGCTTGCCAGGCTCCTCTGTCCATGGGATTCTCCAAGGCAAGAATACTGGAGTGGGCTGCCATGCCCTTCTCCAGGGGATCTTCTCAACCCAGGGATCGAACCCGGGATGTCTCCTGAGTCTTCTGCGTCGCAGGAGAATTCTTTACTGCTGAGCCACCTGGGAAGCCCTTATATGGGTTATATCAATTTTACCATATGATTTAAAACCAAAAGTTTACATATTTCTATTTTAATTTCTATGAAATTAATTTCTATTTACATATTTATAATTTCTATGAAATTAAAATACCAATAAATCCATTACATGCTAACATAAATAATATATTTTTGTGTGTGTGACAATAACTATATTGTCCAAAGCAAAAAGAATAGGGAGAGATTTTTGCAAATCTCTTTAATGTATGCCTAGCGTAAGAGACCTGAATTCTTACATCTGCCTCTTCATTCAATCTGTTGAGATATATTGTTTTGATTGAAGTAAATGAAGAAAACTCAGCCTCATGCAGATATGTAGATGAAAAGGGAAAATATTTTAGTCTTTTCAGATAATTCTGAATATTCTTCTTTGATACTATGCCAAAACTCAACAAGGGGGAGTTGCTTAATGCTCAGTTAGAATGTAGAATCAGAAACCCTATCGTAAGAACTTTCCTGTGCTGCAACATTAAAATCCATTGGTCTATCTTGCATTCTGAACATATCTTCTATCCATGCTTGGGTTTTCTTGGCATCATGCATTGGCCCTTTGAGAAATACTAGTTCACTAAGTTACACGGATCTTCCAAACGGTGACATACTTCATTATTATTTTTAAAAATTACATACATTTATCACCACCAAGCTTATCAGAAAGGTCTTTAAGTACTGGAAAGCTGTCAAATTCACAGTCAGATTCAAGTTTTCTAAAATTCTTGTTTTCATTCGAAAGCTTGAATTTTACCACAGACAACAAACACTGTCCGCTGTTTCCCTTAAAATGACAGGCTCACTTCACTTTCAAGAAAATACCATGTGTAACGCCCAATTTTGAATACCCGTGGTTTGCTAATTGTTCCTTTGAGTAAAACGGCGCTCCAGGAAACACTCAGCTAGTTCAGCTTGTAACTCAGTCTCAGGAATATTCTTCCTTCGACGAGCATCATACTGACACGAGGCAGAAGTCCTTCATCTGTACCTGCCCTTTCATCACATGGACTATTAAAAAGATGCATACTCAAGGTCAAGATTTGATAATAAGTTCTACTGCTTCACCAGGACATTCTTTTTTACTGAGAGTGGAATGTGTAGAGGTGAAGAATATAATGATTTCTAGGGCAGTTTGGTTGCCACTGACTTCGTTCTGGTTAAGGTGCCAGTAATTTTACCCACCACAGCTTTTGTGCCATCAGTGTAAATATCAACAAATCAAAAAAGACAAATGATATCTTTGTCCTGTAAGAACAGTTTCTATCTTATGGATCCCCAAAAGGACCTCAGAGATTCCCAGGTATCCACGGGTCACACTCTGAAAACCACACTTGAGTTTATAAAAGATATAACACATATATTCAATATGTGCTATGTCATGTGCTAAGTCTATTTAGTCATGTCTGACTCTGTGTGACCCCATGGACTGTAGCCCGTCGGCTCCTCTGTCCATGGGATTCTCCAGGCAAGAATACTAGAGTGAGTTGCCATGCCCTCCTCCAGGGGATATTCCAAACCCAGGGATCAAATCTGCATCTCCTGCATTGGCAGGTGGGGTCGTTACCACTAGTGCCACCTGGGAAGCCTCCTATTATATATATATATATATATATTCAAATTTATTTTTCTAGTCCATCCTAAATACTTTGTGAAATATGTAGGTTAAGTATCTTGACCATCCTCATTTTATAGAAGGTGAGAATCAAGTTTATGAAATGTTTAAAAAAGCTTAAAAATGGCTCAGAGGAAATTTAACTTAGGGCTTTGTTCAGTCGGTATCATTTTCACTTTATTACACTGCATAGAAAATTAAAGTGGACTTCTGATGATATTTAAAAACAAACTGAGTGACAAGTTTAGGAAGAAATGAGAAAGAGGAATTCATAGTACAGAAAAATCTCTCTATTACAAAAACACTTGGTAAAGGGAAACTCGTATTTAATTTTATCCTTAACTCTTCCATCATAGCTGCTCTTTTGATGCCTACTCTTCTTAAAAAGTTAAAATATTTTAATTGGGACCAAAACATGAACTTAGTAAAATATCAAATTTAAGTCCTTTCCTGAAGTGTTTCTTCACAATTTAGCTCTTTTAAAAGCATTACTATATCTCATAGCCATAACTGGAAGCATTTATCATTTCACAGCAGTAAGGCTAAAAAATAAGTGTATACCAGAAGTGTTGTTCCAACTTTTCTTAAGAAGTAGAGCACTCAATAGTTAACACTTTACATGGCACCTCAATATGGGGGGGAAAAATGAATCACAGTTATTCTCTCTGGTGGAAACATACTGTGTTGCTGTTATTAGAAAGTATCCTTAATTAAGTACTCACTATATATGTGCAGCGATCAATGCAAAGAAATAGAGGAAAACAACAGAATGGGAAAGACTAGGGATCTCTTCAAGAAAATCAGAGATACCAAAGGAACATTTCATGCAAAGATGGGCTCCATAAAGGACAGAAATGGTATGGACCTAACAGAAGCAGAAGATATTAAGAAGAGGTGGCAAGAATACACAGAAGAACTGTACAAAAAGATCTTCATGACCCAGATAATCATGATGGCGTGATCACTGACGTAGAGCCAGACATCCTGGAATGTGAAGTCAAGTGGGCCTTAGAAAGCATCACTACGAACAAAGCTAGTGGAGGTGATGGAATTCCAGTGGAGCTATTCCAAATCCTGAAAGATGATGCTGTGAAAGTGCTACATTCAATATGCCAGCAAATTTGGAAAACTCAGCAGTGGCCACAAGATTGGAAAAGGTCAGTTTTCATTCCAATCCCAAAGAAAGGCAATGCCAAAGAATGCTCAAACTACTGCACAATTGCACTCATCTCACACACTAGTAAAGTAATGCTCAAAATTCTCCAAGCCAGGCTTCAGCAATATGTGAACCGTGAACTTCCTGATGTTCAAGCTGGTTTTAGAAAAGGCAGAGGAACCAGAGATCAAATTGCCAACATCCGCTGGATCATGGAAAAAGCAAGAGAGTTCCAGAAAAACATCTATTTCTGCTTTATTGACTATGCCAAAGCCTTTGACTGTGTAGATCACAATAAACTGTGGAAAATTCTGAAAGAGATGGGAATACCAGACCACCTGATCTGCCTCTTGAGAAATCTGTATGCAGGTCAGGAAGCAACAGTTAGAACTGGTCATGGAACAACAGACTGGTTCCAAATAGGAAAAGGAGTACGTCAAGGCTGTATATTGTCACCATGTTTATTTAACTTATATGCAGAGTACATCATGAGAAATGCTGGACTGGAAGAAACACAAGTTGGAATCAAGATTGCTGGGAGAAATATCAATAACCTCAGATATGCAGATGACACCACCCTTACGGCAGAAAGTGAAGAGGAACTCAAAAGTCTCTTGATGAAAGTAAAAGTGGAGAGTGAAAAGGCTGGCTTAAAGCTCAACATTGAGAAAACGAAGATCATGGCATCTGGTCCCATCACTTCATGGGAAATAGATGGGGAAACAGTGGAAACAGTGTCAGACTTTATTTTTCTGGGCTCCAAAATCACTGCAGATGGTGACTGCAGCCATGAAATTAAAAGACGCTTACTCCTTGGAAGGAAAGTTATGACCAACCTAGATAGCATATTGAAAAGCAGAGACATTATTTTGCCAACAAAGGTTCGCCTAGTCAAGGCTATGGTCTTTCCTGTGGTCATGTATGGATGTGAGAGCTGGACTCACATCCATGAAGAAGGCTGAGCGCCGAAGAATTGATGCTTTTGAACTGTGGTGTTGGAGAAGACTCTTGAGAGTCCCTTGGACTTCAAGGAGATCCAACCAGTCCATTCTGAAGGAGATCAGCCCTGGGATTTCTTTGGAAGGAATGATGCTAAAGCTGAAACTCCAGTATTTTGGCCACCTCATGCGAAGAGTTGACTCATTGGAAAAGACTCTGATGCTGGGAGGGATTGGGGGCAAGAGGAGAAGGGGCCGACAGAGGATGAGATGGCTGGATGCATCACTGACTCGATGGATATGAGTCTGAGTGACCTCCGGGAGTTGGTGATGGACAGGGAGGACTGGCATGCTGCGATTCATGGGGTCGCAAAGAGTCAGACACGACTGAGTGACTGATCTGATCTGATCTGATATATGTTTGAATTTGTAAGAGGTTTACATATATTGCTGCTGCTAAGTCGCTTCAGTCGTGTCCGACTCTGTGCGACCCCATAGACGGAAGCCCACCAGGCTCTCCCGTCCCTGGGATTCTCCAGGCAAGAATACTGGAGTGGGTTGCCATTTCCTTCCCCAATGCATGAAAGTGAAAAGTGAAAGTGAAGTCGCTTAGTTGTGTCCGACTCTTAGCGACCCCATGGACTGGAGCCTACCAGGATCCTCCATCCATGGGATTTTCCAGGCAAAAGTACTGGGGTGGGGTGCCATTACATATATTATCTGCCTCATTTAATCTTTACATTTCAGAGTTGCCACTTTCCTTTAATATTACCACCATTTTACAGATGAGGCAATTGAGGTTCAGAGAATTAACTGTTTACTAATACAAGTAGCTAGGAGCCCGGCTGAATTTAAAACCAGTCTAAGAACATGGAAGCAACCTAGATGTCTTCTGACAGATGAATGGATGAAGCAGCTGCGGTTCATATACACAATGGAATATTACTCAGCCATAAAAAGGAACACATTTGTGTCAGTTCTCATGAGGTGGATGAACCTAGAGCTATTATACAGAGTGAAATACGTCAGAAAGAGAAAAACAAGTATTGCATATCAATGCATATATATGGAATCTAGAAAGACGGTGCTCATGAACCTGTCTGCAGGGTAGCCATGGAGACGCAGACATAAAGAGACTTGTGGAGGGTGGGGAGAGGGGCCACGAGAGGGTGGGAGCAGTTGAGACAGGAGCATTGAAACATGTACATTATGCAAAAACAGATAGCCAGCGGAAGTCTGCTGTATGATGCTGGGAGCTCAAATCCAATGCTCTCTGATGCTTGCTGACAACCTAGAGGGGTAGGGTGGGGTAGGAGGCAGGAAGGAGGTTCAAGAGGGATTAGCTTTGGCTGATTCATGTTGATATATGGCAGAAGCCAGCACAATACTGTAAAGCAATTATCTTTCAATTAAAAATAAATAATTAACAAAAATAAATACATAAAACCAGCCTATCTAAGCTTGACTGACTCCAAAGATGAACCTATTAGTTCCTGCCTCTGTTCAGGGGTTCCTGGGCCAGCAGCTCTCATGGGTACCTGTGAATAGATCCCAGATGCTCTCTAGTGAGCTAGCTTCCCATGGAGATGTAGTTGGTGGAGTCAATGTTAAATACATGTGTTGATTTGATGTTCTATAGACATTGTCTCATAATCAACACAAATTTCATTCTTTCCACATACTGTATATTTTCACAGCTTACCAACTTGCTATTCAAGTATTCCTCGATATAAACTCCCTTTTCCAGTTAAAACTAGAGGGCTCGTGACTTCTTCAGTTACACCACAGTCCTCCTCTGCCATTCAGTCTGCACCCCTTGATTCTGCCTGTTGAGATCCTGCCTTTTACAACTCTGTGAAGTCTTTCCCAAGACAGGACGTAGGTATTCTGTCTCCTTACTATCTACCCCCTCACTCTTTATCTTTCTCTTCTTTTCTTTAATTTATTTGGCTGCATCGGGTCTTAGTCTTGGCATGCAGGATCCTCGTTGCATCATGCAGAAACTTTTGTTGAGGCGCACAGACTCTCTAGCTGTGGCACACGGGCTTAGTAGCAGCTTCATGGCATGTGGGATCTTAGTTGCCGGACCAGGGATCAAACTCGCATCCCCTGCCTTGCAAGGTGGATTCTTAACCGCCAGACCACCAGGGAAGTCTGTCTTTATCTTTCTTAATGCTACTTAACCCTCCATATGCACTTGCTGTATCTCTGCAGTGAAGCTGTAATTGTTTTTGCCCTCTTTGTATTTCCTACAACTTTTATCACAACAGTATATATAAACTAGAGGCCTGCAAATGTTGTTGAATTAATACTCTATGGAGTTGTGATAAAGATTTATTAAAAATCCATTTCTTAAGGAACTTGTATTAGATAAACATGTTTTAAGAGGGTCACACTGGTGCTTCTAGTAATAAATCACTTCCAAGATAACCAGAGAAAAGCAACTACCATTACTGAACTAAGACTGAATTTGTAAGACTTGCCTCCAAGAGCTTAGTTGGGAATAAGCACAAAGCTGGTGACATACTGACTGGTCCTAAGTGGACTATAATTATTTTGGGGTATAATATACTAGTCTGGAAGCTTGGTTCTCCTAAAGCAGGGAATGACTGAATTAGGAGAAAGCTCACAGTTCTATGGGTTTCCCTGGTGGCTCAGATGGTAAAGAATCTGTCTGCAAGGCAGGAGACCTGGGTTTGATCCCTGGGTCAGGAAGATCCCCTGGAGAAGAGAATGGCTACCCACTCCAGTATTCTTCCCTGGAGAATTCCATGGACAGAGGAGCCTGGGGGGCTACATTCCATGGGGTCACAAAGAGTTGGACATGACTGAGCAACTAACACTTTCACACTTCTATATATACTAGAGGAAGAAGGGGGAAGAGGAGAATACCATCATCCTCATTCTCATCGTCACCACCATCACGGCTAACATATTACAGTGCTACTCTTAGCCGGACACTATTCTAAGCACCTGACATGTTCACTCACTTAATACTCACAAAACTGAGAATTTGTAATTGGATTTTATAGATGAGAAAACTAAGTCACACTCAAAAAAATATGCAAGTGCCTAAGGTTACATAGCTATTAAGTAGTAGAGCTGGGATGCAATAAATTCTCTTAAATGTCCAAAATATTTGTCTAGTACTAAATTACCTAGGGTTTTTGTCTCAAATTTTAGAGAAATTATCATTTGGAGAAAGATTTAAAGGACTACTAATATCTAGAGCACACACCAATGCACTCTCCCCATAACCTTGACATTGCTGTCTTTTGAAGAATATTAGAAATCCGTGAACCCAACATGGCTTTCAAGTATGATAATCACTTAAGCCCTCTGAAGGCTCCTGGTGACCCACGGCAGATGCCCACACACAGGAGCCACACTGTGCAGGAAGCACTGTCTCTGCCTGCTGCCATAATTGGTCACAGCATCCCTACTCCAGTCTCTGCCACGGCTCAACTCTCCTTAAATACTGGGCAATTACATCTCACTCTGTGTTCTCTCAAAATATCCAGATTCCTCAGTCCTTCCTGGCATAGAGCTGTTAAGGAAGGGGAAGAAGACTGCAAGTGCTCTACATTTTATAAGATCCGATACTTTGGTATTAAAGAGATTTGTTCCATCTTTTTTACCATTTAATGATGTAATTTAAAAAGCAAACACATCTCATCAAAGTTTCACGGAGCTTTGGTCACACCTGCTCTATAGAAGCTGCCCTTACCTTTTTTGCCTCTTCACTCATTTTACTTAGTTCAGAATTTAGTTTTCATTTTTAAGTTCTCCATTCAATGATTAATGACCATACAGGTAGATACCTAATATCAGAATATAGTGAATGCAGAAAAGAGTATTAGCTCCAAAATTAATTATCAGCTGGGGAACTTTAGTTTTGCCAAGTCTCTTAACCATCAAATAAGAGAACAAATTTCCTTTCAATCTACAACACAGAATAAGAGCATCAAAGCTTTTACCAGAGAGTTCAGGCATGAACCCTCTTCAATCTCCATTTCCTAAGTCCAACTGAGATTCATAATGTTTTAGCTGAAAAGAGGTAGAGGAAAAACGTATTGATCTCTCTAGGTATTCTAAATTTTGTCTGTTTTTCCAATAAGATCACCAAATTACCTGGGATCAAATTTAAAGTAAGTTTATTTTACAAAATAAATTTATTTGACATGTGAGCTTCACTATCCTAATCAGAGCATCTGAATTATAAGCACAGGATTCCAAATTACCCAGTGTGCATACTGAACTCTGGCTGACTTCATGGTTACTTCCGAGTCCACTCTGATCATGTCTTTCTCCCTCAGTGACTGAAAGGTTGTTTTGAGAATGTTGCTAAGTCGCTTCAGTCGTGTCCGACTCTGTGCAACCCCAGAGACGGCAGCCCACCAGGCTCCCCCATCCCTGGGATTCTCCAGGCAAGAACACTGGAGTGGGTTGCCATTTCCTTCTCCAATGCATGAAAGTGAAAAGTGAAAGTGAAGTCGCTCAGTCATGTCCAACTCTTAGCAACCCCATGGACTGCAGCCCACCAGGCTCCTCCGTCCATGGGATTTTCTAGGCAAGTTTTGAGAATAGTGACTACTTAAAGAGATTCCTATCTAACAAACCTAAGTGGTTTATTAAATAAAAAGAAAGCTAAAGTAACATGTAGCTTTATGGCTGCATTTTTGCTTTTATGGCATTTGGGTCACAACTACAATTATCTTAGTTGTATCTTTGGCTGCAAATGCAAGCTCCACTGTTCCTGTGAGGAGATACAAAACCCTTTAGGACAATATCTTTTATGATGTATCTTTCTAGGAACTCTCTGACAAACAGCTAGAATTGGCTATATTGAAAAGAGTTTTAAATAATGAGGCTTATACAGTAGCCAAAATGTACTAGAATTTTAGGGTGGAGCTGCAGAAAGAAAAAAAAAGTCAGAGCATAATCCATGTGAGATAATGAGATGTATTTAAAATCAAATTTCCCATAGTCTGAGAGTTACAAAACAAAGTGAACTTTCAATCCATGCAGATGGAAGAAAATACTGGTATGAAGTCCTAAAAGGAAATATATTTCAAAAATAACATGAATAGGAGCTCCCGTATGTAGTTAAGACCTGGTGACATACCCTACCTGAAAAAAAATTAAATTCATACTCACTCAAATAGAAAAAGGAAATGCCCAAAGTTACTAGCTCTCAGACTGATGGACAGGTCTGCATATTCTAAACTACTTTTCTAGCTTTATATCCTCCTAAGTCAAAAATGGAATCTGTTTACTCATTCAACATTTCTTGAGTATTTTCTGTGGCCAGGCACTGGGTATATTTTAGTGAGCTGAACGTGCTTATATTCTGATCAATTTAAATAGCCTCCTTCTGGGCTATAACAAAGCAAAAATAAATAAAAGTGAGTAAACAATCAGTAATGACTACTAACTAGTTCAATTAATAAGATTTGAAAGCCTTAAATAGGATATTTATTCCACCTGCAGAAAATTTAGACTTAAGTAGAACAGAAAATAAGCCACTAGATAACCTCTGTATAAACAAAGCTCTCCATGGAGGAATGTGAGAACTAGAAAATTCTTTGTTTTGCAGTTTCAGTTTGAGTAAGATAAGAAAGTTTACAAAGAAGCAGTGTGTTTTGCTCAGTAGATAAAACATTAATCTAACTGTTGGCCTAGAAATAACATATAAAATTATAAATGTGTCACATGAAAGCTTTAAGGAAACAGGCAGCTCACAACATTGGTTATTGGTGGATTCAGTTAGACTGTGGATTTACCAGTATGTGGCAGGGAATTTTATGAGGGTCCTTTTTTCACTGTTTTGAACAGAAATTAAGTAGCAGAACTTCTCCTTTACCTTCTGGAATTTAAGTCTAACACATGCTGAAATGACTGTCAGCTCTTGTACATGTAGCTTAAGTCTCACAGCAATGCAAAGTTACCAATACAAACACGGTGCAATGGGCTGCACGTGATTATACACACTGGATCAGAAAACAATTTACTTCTCGCTTGTCAACACAAAAGCTTTAGCATCTAATCTGAAATTTTATGAGTTCATAAAAAAAATGCACACCTGATATAGAAGATCCCCAGTTAGACCCATCTACAAAGCAAAAATAAATTATGCCAGCCATTTTTCACAACTGTCACTGAAAAAAAATAACAACTACAAAGCTTTAACTTAAGAATTTTGACTACATTACAATACTTCTACTTGCAAAGTCTCACCATAACACTATAACAAGACATTAACTTTTCTTCAGAGAAATCAGAGGCAAAAATCATAGAGAACCTAGAAATGAATTTCAATTTGAGGAACTCAAGAGTTGCATGCATAGTCCAGCCTGAATAAGACTCGAGTGACGCATGATGTGGGCTTCCCAGGTGATGCTAGTGGGGAAGAACCCGCCTGTCAAAGCAGGAGACATAAGAGACATGGGTTCAATCCCTAGATTGGGAAGATCCCCTGCAGGAGGGCATGGCAACCCACTCCAGTATTCTTGCCTGGAGAATCCCATGGACAGAGCAGCCTGGTGGGCTACACGCCATAGGGTCGCAAAGAGTTGGACAGGACTGAAGTGACTTAGCACACTTGCAACATATGATGTAGTATCATGTTTCTAAGATAAACTAGGAAACCCAGTAACTGCCTGTGTTCTCAAGGAGATGGAGGGAAGATAAAGAGAATCTAAGTGGAGGAACAGTGAGTGAGTGGAGAAGATAAGCTTCTTACCAGTTTTCAAGTCTCCAAGGCAATGGCTAGTATATGTGTTTAAACCCCAGGGCCTCAAGGACAGAAACAGCCATATGGCAAGTCTTGCTCTGTCAAGAGTAACCTTTCTGCTCTCCATCTATCAAAAGACTAAGTGCTACCAATATTCAATTCTCTCATCTCTTTCATGAAGCCTTTCTTAATTTTCCCCAGGCAAAAAGTAGTCTCTCCAAATGATGTTCCTCCATAGAAACTTCTTCCTGTTCAATGACAAGTCTTATGTTGCACATTTTATCACAGCTAATTTAATCTCTTAACTCTCACGAGTGTGTGTCTGTGTGTGCGCACGTGCATGCTCAGTCATGTCCAACTCTTTGCAACCCTATGGACTATATAGCCCACCAGGCTCCTCTGTCTGTGCTATTTTTCCAGGGAAGAATACTGGAGTGAGTTGCCATGCCCTCATCCAGGGGATCTTCCCAAGCCAGGGATCAAATCCATGTCTCTTGCATCTCCTGCATTGGCAGGCAGATTCTTTATCCCGAGTGTCATCTGCGAAGCCCACCTTAGATTATAAGGTCATTATAATAAGTAAATGTTCATTCTTGAATAACTTACTATGACTAGATCGGTAAATTGCACCCACTACATGCTCAATAGAAATTTACCATTTGTAAAAACATATGAAGGTTTGTTAAGGACATTTTAAAAAGTCAAGAGGAGCACAGCAATTCTACTTCTAAGAATTTACCCTAAGGAAACATTCACAAAGACATACAAAGGTTTATGTGTGCAGAGGTTCATTACAACATTATTCATAACTATAATGATTATGATGGCAATAATAAAAACAATTACCATGTATTGTGTCCTTATTTTAAGTCAAGCACTGTGAAAGTACTTTATCTATATTACCTCACTTAATTCTCATAGCTGCCCTATTAGAAAAATATTATTATATAAGCTCAGAGAAGTTTAAGGTAACTGTCCAAGGTCAAACAACTGGTATAAGATGGAGCTAGAATTTGAACCAAAAAGGTCTGACTCCAAAGTCTATATTCTTACTATATGTGTGGATGCATGTCAAGTAGCTTCAGTCATGTCCAACTCTTTGTGACCTCAAGCACTGTAGCCCTAGGCTTCTCTGTCCACAGGATTCTCCAGGAAAGATTACTACAGTGGGTTGCCATGCTCTCCCCCAGGGGATCTGCCTGACCCAGGGACAGAACCATGTCTCCTGTATCTCCTGCACTGGTAGAAGAGTTCTATACCACCACCACCACCTGGGAATTATATAGAGCTTGCCAAGCACCAAAGATTGTCCTAAATACTTCACACATCCATCCTCATTTAATACTCATAAGAACCCTCTAAGGTCAGCAGTATTACTGCCCCCATTCTACAGATAAGGAAACTGGGACACAAAGGTTAAGAAACTGATCAGAGATCACATAGACAAGAAACAGTAAGCCCTGTATTTAAACCCAGACAGTCTAGCTCTCTTTTCCTATTTAAAAGAGCAAATGACTAGGATCTACCTATTCAAAGACAGGCTTAAATACAAATATTTATGAATGTAAGAATGAAGAAGCAAAATGTAAAGGGCAAAAAGGCAGGGACTGCCAGTATCTCCATTTCTCCAAATTATTCCATCAGAATATACACATCATTTATCCTTTATTTTTACACATAAAGTTTATTTCTGTATCATATACATTCTAGAAAAGATAGCATGGAATAAGAGAAAAAGCACATGGAAGGAGAATCAGAAGACCCGAGTTTCAGATCCAAGCTACCACCTATTATCTTGGTGACAGTAGTCAAAATCTTAACCTCTCTGAGCCCTGTTTTTTCTTCTATAGTAAGAGTACAGATAGAGTTTCTTCTTGGCATCAATATTCTATATAATCTCATGATAGAAGAGAAGATAACTTTTGTTCAAGTCAACACTTAAATTGGCCAATTAATAAACAATATACAGTTCAGGTAAGAGCTTACAAAAAAAACCCACAAAACTTCAAAGGAGTTTTAACAAAATTTATATGTTGTCCAGATAAAGTACCCTAAACATCTACTTCCAAATGCTTACTACACCAGCATTAATTACAAAATTATTCTCGATCTGCTTGCAATATGACTGGAGATGTAAAAGTATCCACATGCAGAGTTCAGCACCAATATGGACATAACAACTTGAGTTGTCTCTATTAATTTATCCCTAGCCTTCTGCTCCCCACCCCCAATCAAACTGTAAGAGCAAAATAAGTTTCACATCTCTACAAACCATCTCCGGTCTAAGTCTGGCACTGATTTCTGTCCCAAACTTTAATACTGTAGCCCTATTTACTGGATGTTTGTCCTTTAATTGGCATTTTTCTAAGTCAGGTCCAGTCAAAGTTTATTATTCCCAACATCCTGATTCTCTACTTCAGGCTGTCACTAATTCCTCATATTTCTTCTATTGGATTGTGGGTTATATTTAGCAGGGGCAACATATGCACCAATAGGTGCACCATCCCCTATTCTTTCACCCGTGACAGACATCACTAACAGATCACAGAACTCCCTCGACTGAGCCAAGACGCGGCTCTACAATCCATACTATCATAGCACTCCAAGGAGCCATAGCCATTGGCTGGAGCTGGGATATAAGATGAAACTCAGTTCTCATCCCTGGTCTCCATACTGTTAACCATATCTACAAGCCATTTATCATGTCACGACTGCGCTACCGCAATAGTCCTCTAACCAGACTCTCCAGTCTATCCTTGCATCATCTCTCTCCAGCCCAGTCGTCCTCAGTGGCTCCCCATTATCTGTCTGCAGGGAAAATAAAAACATGTTGAACTCTGTCAGATGTTCAGGAGCCTCTACAATTTGGCCCAATCTTCCTTTCTAGGCCTGTCTCTCATAAGTCTCCAATATCAGACCTTTTCAAATATTTCTCAGTTTCTAAACTCTTCCATCAAATGAAATCTTGGACAAAAAAACCAGTAAGTTCAAATGACAAAAACATCACTGCCTGGGCTGAAACAGACGTAATGGTCCAGCAGCAGCACGCAACTTGGCTGCTCAGAAGGGGCTAAGGCTCTTCCATAACCCACCACAAAGAACCAACCGCAGCCATGCTAGCCAGAGAACATGAGAATCCTAATTAAACTCCTAACCAGCACTGATTTATAAGCTCTTCTCAGATGACAAAACAAACCCAGGACAGAACTAATCAAAAGAGCCCAAACACTTAAGACCAGAGTCTAGCAAAATACACAGACAGCCCCCCTCCCCATACATAAATTTAACATGATTTTCTTCTGCTCTGAAAATGTCAGTGCTCAGCAAGGGACAGGACAAGGTTAAGAGAATCTGACAGGAAGGATTGGATGGAGTTGAAAGCTGAAGCCCTGCAAGTTTATCTACACAAGCAGCACAAGTTCCCCTGGCATATTCCCAACTCAGCCCAACGCCCTGCAGCAACGTAAGAGCAATAATTTTTTTAAACACCCTCATTCTGTCCTACCACATCTCATAATGTGTAAAGCCCAGCTGGATGGGGTGTAGGATTTTGTCAAGCTGTCTTCAATCTTTAGCTTTACCTCCATTCCTAACAACTGAGCTGGCGAGCACTTAAGTTGCTGATGTTTATTTACATCATGTTTTTTTATTATTCTTTCCAAGAAGCACTTCTTGTTGACAGGGGCCAGGGGCAGGGATGCCATTTGTCAGAGTTTCTTTTACCGCAGTAGTCCTCACCCTACCAGAACAAGGGACCCTCTTGCTTTACCTCCCTGATGCTCAAGTATTTCTTTACTCAGTTATTTTTGGTTGCACTTCCATTTTATTTATTTATATTTGGAATTCTAAATTTACAAAGAAAATGTATATACATCTAACTGATTTCTCTGAAAATATAATCTGAAATTTTCTTCATTAGATTTTGTGGATGTCCTTTCTTTTTATCCCACATTCAGCACAGTACCTGTTGGTCATCACCACTGAAAACAGACAGCACCTCTGATGAATCCTTTTGTTCATATGAATCTTATTATCCTCAAAAGTTCCTCGTCCTAGAAATCCTCAGTTTGCAAGCTACACAGGGACACAGAAAACACAGTCCCCTCTCAAATATCCACGTGTAGGTTAGCATTATCCCAGACAGCCTTATTAGTTCCACACTGATGCACTGGGCTTCCCAGGTGGCACAGTGGTAAAGAATCCTTCTGCAATGCAGGCAACTTGGGAGACTCAGGTTTGATCCCTGAGTCAGGAAGATCCCTTGGAGAAGGAAACAGCAGCTTACGCCAGTATTCTTGCCAGGGATTCCCATGGACAGAGGAACCTGGTGGGCTATACAGTCCACGGGGTCACAAAGAGTCAGACACAACTGAGCATGAGTGTGCACGTGGCAGGACTTGTCTTCAGAAGTTTTGGGCTTAGGGACTGTACATGAATATCAATGTGAGAATAAGCAAGATGGGCAAATTTTACAATACATCACAAAATCAACTCTAAATAATTTTAGGAACCCACTGTCAAAAGATATTCCACAAAGATTCATTTCTGTTGGGGTGAATAATGAGCTGACCAGCATTCTTTTTGGGATTCCACTTTTCCCTGGCTTCTTTGGGATGAATAGAAGCTGCCAGGGAGAGGCCTAGATTGGGCCAGATGGGGAGATGGACTCCCCTCTGCAGTCCTCCAGAATCCATCATGTTTCATGAGGACTTTGTATTTTGTTTGTCATTAAATTGCTCTAGTTTGGGGCATTCCTGGTGGTATAGTGGTTAAGAGTTTGCCTTCCAACGCAGGGAATGTGGGTGTGATCCCTGGTTGGGGAACTAGATCCTTCTTGCCTTGCAGCTAAAAAACCAAAACACAAAACAGAAGCAATATTGTAACAAATTCAATAAAGACTTTAAAAAAATTGTTCAGGTTTGGGTTAATGACCATTACTAGAAACAACTGCTAGCAAACTCTTCAAAGTAATTCCTTCTATCTGATTAGATGATGTACAGCCCTATATATCCCCTACCTTGTCAGGGGAAAATACCTATAGATTCATTCAAATGTCAAAAAGATAGAAGAAAATTTATATTCTTTGCAGCCAAAGATGGAGAAGCTCTATACAATCAGCAAAAACAAGACCAGGAGCTGACTGTGGCTCGGACCATGAACTCCTCATTGCCAAATTCAGACTGAAATTGAAGAAAGTAGGGAAAACTACTAGACCATTCAGGTATGACCTAAATCAAATCCCTTATGATTATACAGTGGAAGTGAGAAATAGATTTAAGGGCCTAGATCTGATAGATAGAGTGCCTGATGAACTATGGAATGAGGTTCGTGACATTGTACAGGAGACAGGGATCAAGACCATCCCCATGGAAAAGAAATGCAAAAAAGCAAAATGGCTGTCTGGGGAGGCCTTACAAATAGCTGTGAAAAGAAGAGAAGCGAAAAGCAAAGGAGAAAAGGAAAGATATAAACATCTAAATGCAGAGTTCCACAGAATAGCAAGAAGAGATAAGAAAGCCTTCTTCAGTGATCAATGCAAAGAAATAGAGGAAAACAACAGAATGGGAAAGACTAGGGATCTCTTCAAGAAAATCAGAGATACCAAAGGAACATTTCATGCAAAGATGGGCACGATAAAGGACAGAGATGGTGTGGACCTAACAGAAGCAGAAGATATTAAGAAGAGGTGGCAAGAATACACAGAAGAACTGTACAAAAAAGAGCTTCAAGACCTAGACAATCATGATGATGTGATCACTGACCTAGAGCCAGACATCTTGGAATGTGAAATCAAATGGGCCTTAGAAAGCATCACTACGAACAAAGCTAGTGGAGGTGATGGAATTCCAGTGGAACTATTCCAAGTCCTGAAAGATGATGCTGTGAAAGTGCTGCACTCAATATGCCAGCAAATTTGGAAAACTCAGCAGTGGCCACAGGACTGGAAAAGGTCAGTTTTCATCCCAATCCCAAAGAAAGGCAATGCCAAGGAGTGCTCAAACTACCGAACAATTGCACTCATCTCACACGCTAGTAAAGTAATGCTCAAAATTCTCCAAGCCAGGCTTCAGCAATATGTGAACCGTGAACTTCCTGATGTTCAAGCTGGTTTTAGAAAAGGCAGAGGAACTAGAGATCAAATTGCCAACATCCGCTGGATCATGGAAAAAGCAAGAGAGTTCCAGAAAAACATCTATTTCTGCTTTATTGACTATGCCAAAGCCTTTGACTGTGTGGATCACAATAAACTATGGAAAATTCTGAGAGAGATGGGAATACCAGACCACCTGATCTGCCTCTTAAGAAATCTGTATGCAGGTCAGGAAGCAACAGTTAGAACTGGTCATGGAACAACAGACTGGTTCCAAATAGGAAAAGGAGTACGTCAAGGCTGCATATTGTCACCATGTTTATTTAACTTCTATGCAGAGTACATCATGAGAAATGCTGGACTGGAAGAAACACAAGCTGGAATCAAGATTGCTGGGAGAAATATCAATAACCTCAGATATGCAGATGACACCACTCTTATGGCAGAAAGTGAAGAGGGGCTAAAAAGCCTCTTGATGAAAGTGAAAGTGGAGAGTGAAAGGGGTCGCTTAGAAAGCTCAACATTCAGAAAACGAAGATCATGGCATCTGGTCCCATCACTGCATGGGAAATAGATGGGGAAACAGTGGAAACAGTGTCAGACTTTGTTTTTCTGGGCTCCAAAATCACTGCAGATGGTGACTGCAGCCATGAAATTAAAAGATGCTTACTCCTTGGAAGGAAAGTTATGACCAACCTAGATAGCATATTCAAAAGCAGAGACATTACTTTACCAACAAAGGTTCGCCTAGTCAAGGCTATGGTCTTTCCTGTGGTCATGTATGGATGTGAGAGCTGGACTGTGAGGAAGGCTGAACGCCGAAGAATTGATGCTTTTGAACTGTGGTGTTGGAGAAGACTCTTGAGAGTCCCTTGGACTGCAAGAAGATCCAACCAGTCCATTCTGAAGGAGATCAATCCTGGAATTTCTTTGGAAGGAATGATGCTAAAGCTGAAACTCCAGTACTTTGGCCACCTCATGGGAAGAGTTGACTCATTGGAGAAGACTCTGATGCTGGGAGGGATTGAGGGCAGGAGGAGAAGGGGACGACAGAGGATGAGATGGCTGGATGGCATCACTGACTCGATGGATGCGAGTCTGAGTGACCTCCGGGAGCTGGTGATGGACAGGGAGGCCTGGCGTGCTGCGGTTCATGGGGTCGCAAAGAGTCAGACACGACTGAGCGACTGATCTGATCTGATCTGAAGTAGAGACATCACTTTGCCAACAAAGGTTAGCCTAGTCAAGGCTATGGTCTTTCCTGTGGTCATGTATGGATGTGAGAGCTGGACTGTGAAGAAGGCTGGGCGCCGAAGAATTGATGCTTTTGAACTGTGGTGTTGGAGAAGACTCTTGAGAGTCCCTTGGACTGCAAGGAGATCCAACCAGTCCATTCTGAAGGAGATCAGCCCTGGGATTTCTTTGGAAGGAATGATGCTAAAGCTGAAACTCCAGTATTTTGGCCACCTCATGCGAAGTGTTGACTCATTGGAGAAGACTCTGATGCTGGGAGGGATTAGGGGCAGGAGGAGAAGGGGACGACAGAGGATGAGATGGCTGGATGGCATCACTGACTCGATGGATGTGAGTCTGAGTGACCTCCGGGAGTTGGTGATGGACAGGGAGACCTGGCGTGCTGCGGTTCATGGGGTCGCAAAGAGTCGGACACGACTGAGCGACTGATCTGATCTGAAGTAAAATGAGTGTGAAAGTGAAGTCACTCAATCGTGTCCAACTCTTTGCGACCGCATGGACTGTAGCCTACCTTGCTTTTCCGTCCATGGGATTTTCCAGGCAAGAGTACTGGAGTGGATTGCCATTTCCTTCTCCAGAGGATCTTCCCAACCCACGGATTGAACCTGGGTCTCCCACATTGTAGGCAGACACTTTACCATCTGAGCCACCAGGGAAGTCACAGAAGTATACATTTTCAATGCAACACCAACCTGAGCCAGGGGTATGAATAAGTAAAACTATCCTCACTGCCATTACATCCATCCATGATAGACTGCTATAAACAATCCAAACTTCTAAGCAAAAGACACCTAGCTTACTCGTAATGTTGCAGAGCATCGGCCCCTCTCAGAACTTCTTCCTAGCATACGTTCCACTCCCCTCCTTCACCATTACATTCACCCATTCAATAACCTAATGAGACTGACATAAAGCAGAGAGCAGGTGTGTGCAATATGTTGTTTGCATCTCCCCACTCGGAGTTATTAGCACCTCCCATCACTCAATTTGGCAGGTCCATTTTAATATTAGCATCACACACAAGCTGCATCCTTGAGAAAGGAGGCCGTTTCAGACTTTTCTGGTGAACTATTACTCAGATAATAGAACAGTTATTTCATGTCATTATAAAATTAAACTTTACCTTTGGGTCTTGAAAAGGCTAACAATTCAACTTCTCTTTTTGACATGCAGGAAGATAAGATTCTTCTGACATGAAAATAGGAAAGGGCATTTGTAAGCATACTGACAGTTTTACTAGGCCACTCAGGGCAGTGTATTATTTTTTTCAACTGTATATATGTACACTAATACACTTTTAATACATGGGTAATACATATTACCCATGGTACAGTGTTTAAAAAGAAGAAAGCTGAACTCCCTTTCTTTACTGCCATGCTACAATAGTTTTACATCTCAGTTGTGTACCTCCAAAGTAGGTTTCAGAATTATTCACAATGTCAACTGCATATTATGGCTGAGCTTTCAACAACAGTTTTGTCCATTACACACAACTACAACCCATTTAAAAAGACATTCAACAAAGTGGGGCATGAAAAATAAAATGAATATAATGCTCTGCTTCCTTTTATACAACATTATGTATTTTGAGGGAGTTCTTCAGAAATGTATTCAAAAGAAGGGAGCATTCATTTCTGGAACTTAATTACATTTTATTAAGTTTCAAGTTTCACGGGAATTCAGTTTGAGTGGTTAGGTTGTGCTTGAGGACTGAAAAGAGAAATCACACCCAGAATTATTTGTTAAAGGTGAGGTGGGTTCATACCACCTCTGATATTTCTAGATAAACTTTACCAGCACAGAGTTGCTGTGAGTAAAAAGATCACTATTAGAAGTTTTTTAAGTTTGCTAATAAAGATGGCAAATTACCAGGCTGAAATCTGTCATTTGTTAATCAAATTGAATAGTAATTCCTTCCTGCAGACACATGGAGAAGACAAATTATCAATTTCTGTAAATCATAATTAGTTCAGAGGCAGATTCCAATTCTCCAAAAGATTAGCTCAGTGTAGTTTAAATGAAAGGCACTCAGCTACCATACACGTTGTAGAAAACCTGAGCCTTCAACTGAGGTACTTGAAATCTTGGATTATGACCACTTGAAGGTTTGTGGTAATAATTCAAAATGCTTTTACTTTGTTCTCTTCGCTGAGGCCAATTTTCACTAAGTATGCAGGCAAGGGACTGTGGAGAGAAGTGCTCACCGCAGTTCTCATCTGTGCTGTTTGTCCCCCAGCGTGGATGGATGGCTTGGCTGCCACTGAGGCTCCGGGTCCTTTCCAACCTTTAATTTTCTTTAAGAGTGGATAAGCATCCTGAGCAAAACGGCTCACCACTGCACTTGAGGTGCTTACTTAAAAAGAAATAAAACATGATTAATTTCAAGGGCTTTACAATTAAAAATATATGACAGGAGGGTTGTCTGGGCAATTTAACTACATCGGGAAGGGTCACAGGGCTACGAAGTTTGAGAAGCTCTCAGCGAGCCTCAGCGCGTGGATTCACTGTCACAGGTAGATCTTAGATTATTAAAAGGGACGTGCTAATGTGACATTTTACTATTACAAAGGAAACTCAGTACTAAAATTAGAGCATAAATCAGGCAGATACGCTTCCAGACATGCAATCAGCTCTGCCTTCCACTCATTTTCTTCTGTGCATCAAGAAGTTATATTAAATTTCATTTTGTATTTATTTGTTAACTATGTGTGGCGCTCCTTCCTCAGTTCAGTGTGAGGACCAAAATTTAGCTGCTGCTGCTGAGTCGCTCAGTCGTGTCCGACTCTGGCGATCCCATAGACGGCAGCCCACCAGGCTCCTCCGTCCCTGGGATTCTCCAGGCAAGAATACTGGAGTGGGTTGCCATCCTTCTCCAATGCATGAAAGTGAAAAGTGAAAGCGAAGCGCCCAGTCGTGTCCGACAGCGATCCCAGGACTGGAGCCCACCAGGCTCCTCCGTCCATGGGATCCAGGCAAGAGTACTGGGGTGGGGTGCCACTGCCTTCCCCCAAAATTTAGCTACATTCTCGTAAAACATCCCAGTAAAGATGAAGTTTAATGCAGACAAAGGTGGACGATTATGGTGTCACGAAAATATACTTTCCAAACCAAGACTAAAATATAAACCTATTAGTTTTGAATATTTATCCAGATCACATTTCATATGCAAGAAAGCTCTCCTTTTTATGGCAAGAAAGTATCTACACCCATAAAACAGTAAGATTTGTCTTGGAAAAAGAGCCTGACAGCCCAACCAATTCTGTTCTCAAAACAATGGCTAGTTCGTGGGTGTAAACGGCAGACAACATAAAGTAAATCACTGTCATGAAATAATAATTAGCATTGTAAAAATAACCTCCACTGCCTCAGCTGACTAATGCACAATCCCTGCTCAAGCCCATATTTCAAGTCTGAAAGTCACCAAATGAAATTAGCACGTTGGTTCCAAAGGCGGATTCTGTTGGTATTTTTGCCTGGAAGGAAAGGGAAACCATTTCAGACCTTCTCACTAATCCAAAATAGCAAAAACTTGTCATCTTTGTGGCTTAAAGGGAAAGCTGTTCCAGGGCTTGGCAGAGAAGATCATAGTTCAGTCCAACAACATTCTCCTCCCTCTCGTCCCCATCCCACTGGTCTAGGTCCTCCCATCAGCACAGGGATTAATGATGCATTTCTCATTCAGACGGTACATGTCCACAGAACTGTGAGGTTGGGCAGTTCGGTGACAGAGTCCTTAATTACAAGGTCAAAATCATGGGCGTGACACCCACGTGGACCAATTTGTTCTCATCTGTTTCACTGCCTTACCATCTTTAGTGCTAGCCATCCAATCACAGTCGCATGCTGTTGGTCAAAGGGTGGTTCGGGAAGTGCATGAAAATGGTTCAGTGGATCCCAGTCACCAAAAGGAGGGAAGAAAGAAGATGGAAGGGAGGAAGGGAAGAACCACAGAGAGAAGAAGGACCCTGCAGAATCTTAAAAGTGCTCAGCCTTCCTGTCTCAGAGCCTAGGACCACTACCTTTCTATTTAAAAGGACAACATATTCAGGCCATATGTATTTAAACATCAAACACGGATACACAGTGATAACAAAAATGGCTAGCTAGCTAATTTATTCTGAGTTTGCCCTATACTAACTTTCAAAAAATTAACTAAATCTATACAAAATTAAACAATGCTTATGAATTAAACACTATATTTCATGCCTTAAAAGAACTCAGCACATTAGCAATTAGCATTTCCTTTGTTTTGAATGCATTGAATTTATATCACCCTTCCACACTGTTTAGCTAAAGCAAACAAAAACAAGAAAATCACATTATTCTTTCTAAGCCATATAAAAGTGATCTGGAAAGTCACGTTTAAAATCGCTATCATGGATTAGCTTAAGGCAATTATTTCACTTGCTGCATTCTTTTACGAGAAGTTTAAAAAAAAAAAAAAAAATCAAGCTTCTTGCCTAACAAGAAAAATGAAATCCCATTAGTTGTGTCTCCAGTGTATATTAACATTCCTTTTGTTTAGAAAGGTTAATATCCCCCAAATAAAGGAGCATACAGTGCCTGTTAAAATAATTACATCATGACATTTTAGAAAGGTTGGCAGACGTGGTTCCAAGCAAAGAAACAAACAAAAGTAAAAGCGAGTACTTTTTAAAATATCCATGACTTCAAAAAATGGAAAGCACTAGAAATTCCACCATGTTTGCAATTTCCTGCCAGCTTGTCTGAGGTCTGGTATTTGGCTTTTCTCCCTCATCCTCAATATCTTTCTGTCATAGAAACTTAGGAAGGTGTATCTTCATGCTCTAAATCAGATGCTCTATTATCTGAAAAGGAAACTACAAATCTGACAACAAAAGAATTTCACAACAGAGAGGTGGCTGAAGCATGAGGTACCAACATAAGCCCAAGTGTTTCATGGCCACTTGGGAGTCCCGAAGGACAGTATTTAATGTCCTTAAAGAAAAAATAGCTTTTCTATTCTAAGCAAATTGATCTGAAGGCCCAGCATCAGGAAGACTGAAGCCAATGAACAATTTAAGTCTCCAAACTCACTCCTCTAAGACCTAAAAGAACATACTTTAAATTGTATGCAAATAAAATATGGCACTCTGACTCTGATGCCTGAGGCAGAAAGACGCAAGTCTCCACATAAGTAAAACAAATTATTAATCTCTCAAACCTCTGGATTTAGCAAACATTTTTAAATCAAAAATAGGCACAACAGTAATATAAAACCTAACTGGCTCTCCCTCTCTAGGGCATGAATGCTCCTCTGGAGCTCTAGTATAGGGTGCCCTGTTCTTCCACTGCTCCCAGAGAGACAGTCAGTAAAACAGGCAAGACAAAGGTGAGGAGAAAAACAATGGTTTTCCCCACCAGCACTTAAACCATAGAAAGCTGCCTCAGTTAATGATGCCTCAGCCTCTGGACAGCAGGTCAGTGAATCTAATTGAACAAGTGCTTTAAGAGGCTTATTAATATTCCCCAAAGTCACAGAATGTTTAACAATGGAAATTCCCAATAACACCCATAACAAATTGTACATGTGCAGTGGTGAAAAGGATTCTGCCTAAAGAATCCAGGGGAAAAAAAAAACTCATAAAAAAAAAAATTACAGGGCCCCAAATTACCATAACAAAAATTCCCAAATAGTATAAATCTACAGAAGGGAATTCAGTGCGACATCTCAGTGGAGAGTCTCACAACAGACCTTAAAGGAAAGACTATTTCTGCTTCATACAAAGGGTAGATATCCCTTCGGCACAGGGCTTTTCAGCATTGAATGATGCCACTGCGTCCCCAGCTCATGCAAATACAGAGCCCTGCGCGCAAGAAGCAATCCCTGCACACTTGTTGAATGAACGAACGCATGAACAATTTATACAGAATAGTCTTCCAAAACAGCCTCTAGCACCTCTAAATTGACACAGGCTATGTAGAGTGCTGGCCGAAATAGACGGATTAATTTTTTTCCCCCCAGAAGCCAGATAAGAGCACATCTCCCGGAGAGAAAAAGAAAAGAAAAAAAAAAAAAAAAAAACTAGAGAGTGAGCAAAGTAAACTCATTTCTCTTCCATATTCAAGGAGCATATTTTTCTTAATAAGAAGAGAGATGATGATGATGGTGGTGGTGGTGGTGGTGGTGATGGTGATGACGGGAAACACGTAGCATTTGTTTGGTGCTGGGCACTGTTTGAAGTATCTTATACGAATTAACTAGTTTCACCCACTCAGTTGCCTGTGGACAGCAAGGAGATCAAACCACTCAATCCTAAAGGAAATCAGCTCTGAATATTCATTGGAAGGAAAGATTGAAAGCAGAAGGAAAATGGGGCAACAGAGGATGAGATGGTAGGATGGCATCACTGACTCAATGGACATGACTTTGAGCAAACTGTTAGAGATGCTGATGGACAGGGAAGCCTGGTGTGCTGCAGTCCATGGGGTCACATTGAGTTGGACACGACTTAGCGACTGACCAACAACAACTGCCTGTGAAATTGGTATTATTATGCCCATCTTTCAGCTGAGTTGAGACAGAGCTAAGTTTTGTTCAACTAGTGCCTGGCACAGCCAGACTGCAAGGCCAGACAGCACCAGAGAGTGTTACACTATCTGTAACAGCACTGGTTCAATAGGACGTTCTGTGATGATGGGAATGTCGACATCTGCACTGTCCAATATAAAAACCACTAGCCATGTGTAGCTACTGAGCCTTTGGGGTGTCACAAGAGCAACCGGGGAACTGAAGTTTTCATTTTTACTTAAGTCTAAGTGTAAATAGCCACATGCTGCTACTTCAGTTTCATTCTATAACATAGACAATGTTCAGCTAATGAAATATAAGATGCTGTAGATGTCACCCTTTGTGAAATCATCTCTTAGCAATTTTCTGCCTCAGAGTTCACAAGTCAAAGTTCAATAACTACTCATTTTGCCATAAAAGTGATAAAAGTATTCTGACATACATAAAGTCTTTGATAATTTGTGTCATATTATCTATATTTCCTGCAAGCATATGGGGTTTGTTTAGGGGGTGATGGAGTCAACAGAAATTATTTTCATTCTAAGTAGTATTCCTCAAACAGTCTTCCAGGAATCTTTCATCTAATTCATTCAAAAATATTATCAGGCAACTACTATAGGCTATGATGAGCATAAACACAAAATATTACAAAAGCACATTGTTATTGCTGTTCAGTCACTAAGTCGTGTCCGATTCTTTGTGACCCTGTGGACTGTAGCACATCAGGCCTCCTTCATTATCTCCCAGGGTTTGCTCAGATTCATGTCCACTGTGTCGGTGATACCATCCAAACATCTCATCCTTTGCCTCCCTCTTCACCTTTTGCCTTTAATCTCCCAATATCAGGGTCTTTTTCAATGAGTTGGCTCTTCTTATCAGAAGCAAAGATGTACAGAAGCTATACTCACATACTACATACAGATTTTGGGGGGGGGGTCCAAAATTTGACACATAGTATATATCCAGTAAGTGCCTCATTTCATTTGGATCTTTGTGATAGTCTCTGTCCTAGGCTTCCTTCCTCTAGTATTGCTCCTTTAAAATCCATCTTTCACAAAACTCTTAGAATGAATTTCCTAAAATGTAGATCTGACCTGGGTACACTTCCGGTTAAAATCTTTCAGTGAGTTCTCACTCTTATAGAATCCAAGCTCCTTAGTATGGTACCTCCTGGACACAGTAACTTAGCCAGGGATGATCTTTCTAGCCTCATCACTCACTTGAATCTTTTGAGGAATTAATAAACACCTTGCAAAATTCTGTTTATATGTTTGTAGACCTTAATTTTTTCAAGGAACCCTACATTGTATATCTCCAGAATTGAGCACAATAGTTCTCAGGCAGTAGGCATGAAGAGACACTTATTGAACTAAATAAAATATAAGAAAAATGATAATGACAGATGGAAGTTATATTTGCCATAATGGATACAAAGAACTTGTACACTGCTCTGGGCTGACAGGAAAAGAAATAAAGAATAAATCGGGAAGACATTCTAAGGGGCATGTGAGCTACAGTAAATTTTAAGCAAAGGGAATATCACAAACATTATCAATTATCAGCTCATGTCATATAACAGGAGTCAAGGGAATAAAACATTTATCGCATTTTTTCCCATGCCATCCACTTTTACCCACTGTCTTTCTAGATAGCATCCAGCTCCTCTCCAAGAAAGCAGGACTTTGTCACCTATAATGAGAGCACAGAGTCTACAGCACTGAGGTTCCCAGTGGACAGGCACTGGGTGTTAAAGGTCCGGCACCTGTTTTGAATACTCCCTTTAACCTCTTGCTTCCTGGCTTCATGTAGTAAGCAGCGCTAGGAAAAGGCTTCATCTCTTGAGGCAGACTGGCTGTCCTATTTGTACTCACTTTGACTTTGGAGCTCTAGCTGTTCCTTCTCTCTTCTCAGTCTCAGTTTGTCTCTAGTGTGGTTGCCAAAAAGCAGTAAGATTCCAAGATTAAGACTTGGAACAGACAGAGGAGTTGAAGGCATCCCTTGCGTTCAAGCTTAAACCCCGATCCTATCCAGCTTCTATCAGAGCTCGGCACTGGAGTCTCGGGTACTAGTACTTAAGATTCCCATCCTGTACCTTCTTGCTCTGGAAAGAGAGGGTAATCAGTGGATGAGGTGATTGACAGGACAGGGTCTGAACCTACCTGGGTCCGTGGATATCTCATCCCAATCCCTAACAGCTAGAAAGAACTGAGGGTTCAATTTGTAAGGATTGTAGAGTGAAGGCAAAAAGAAGATGAGGCTAGGTAACTAGATTTGGTTCAGACTGACTACCAACCTAAGTAAATTTTAGTCTCTAGGTCAAAGCAGTGATGGGTTCTTTGTTTATTTAGAATCATGAACTGGACAGAAAAAGCCTAGTGCCTATCATATAGTCAATAATTAATAAATATTTAATCTGGCAGCTACATCTAACCTGACCTGAAAGCAGAAGAGACTGAAAACATCAAGGAAAACACTTACGAGGCTATTATAAGCTGGTGTGAAGAAAGATTTTTTAAATTATTGAAGAAGATTAACTGTTTTACAAAAGGAAACTATCATTTACTGAGGACCCACTATGTGCAGCCATTATGCTGATCATTATTTTTCTTAGCCTTCACAAGTCTACAAACTAAGCATGATGATTCATGCTTTCAAATTAAAAAAATGAAGGCCCCGAGAATGTGTAACTCACCCAACGTCTCGCAGCTGATAGGAGCAAGCTTAGATCTGTCTGCAGTCTAGAACCATAGACTCTTAAGTACCCATGCAATCCTGATTCTCAAGTCTTGGGAATCAACTGCTCAAAGCGGGACAAGGGGGAGGATCAAGAAATACTACTGAGGTTTCTGAGCATTTTCTGATGGACCTTTCAGTTAAGTGAGCCACCAGTTTCTACAGCTGGCTGTATAAAGGGCCTTGATCAAAGTACTGGAGACACAAACTGTAATGTGACATAATCTCGGCCTTTAAGGGATTTGCAAGTGGCCAGATAATTACAATTTAAGATAAACTAAACTCTAAATAGCAACAGGGAGGTCATGAGAAAAAGCAAGTTTATGTGCATAAGAAATTTCCCTGGGAACTATAGCACTATGGTAACTAGAATTTTTCAAAAATACTGAAATTAAGGATAAACACCTCAGAGTCTCCAGAGTGTTTCTCGATATCATTAAAACGAAGGACTCTCTACAAATTAGTGATCATTAACTTAATTATAACATATTATGCACTCACTTTATTCACTGCCGATACACTGCAGAAAGGATTTTCCTAAACATCTCTAATGTATCCACCTATGTCAGTTAAAAGGAATCATGTCCGTGCTAATTTCCCTTCTACTTGAGCAAAAACACTCCTATGCATCTTGGAGAAGTATAATTTGGTGAAATGACAATAATTGAAATTATCAAACTCCAAACCCCCAAACTTTCAGCATTTTCCATCCAGAACAGAAAGATAAGGAAATAATTAATTCAAAGGTCATCTCAAGAGAAATCAAGTGATAGGCAAACTACCTAGAAATCAAAAACTAAACCAACTTAATTCAGCTTCAGATCTCATGCTTGCGCGTGCACACACAGTCACATACACAAACTCAGAAAGTGGGTTAATCACTAAATTATTCTCTTATACCTTGTGAATTTTTACAACTCTCTTCCTGAAGTACGTTATTTGTTATATAACTCACATGGGAGAAGCAGTTACTATGCCCATTTTATAAAATAAGAAACGAGGGCAGTAAGGCCAAGCAACTTGACCTAAATAACCTGTGATTTTGGCAGAGCTGACAAGTCAATATAAAAGGATTAACAATTCTGATGCTTCTAATATCTCCAAAAGCAAAACTACAGGCAGAAGGACCAATTCCCTCCATGAAAGCAGAAGGCATTTATGAATGTACTATATATTAGCCATACTTAACACAGACCCTGGCAAGGAATGTCGCCTTGATAGTTTCTGAATGAAGAGATGGACAAAAAGAAAATGTCAATGAATGATGCATCTAATGAATGGTACATTATACTTTTTTAAAAAAAATGGAGCTATAAAGCATAGGTTTTTTTGTAAGTAGCACTTAAAGAAAAAATAGCAGTCCACATAAAATCCCAAAGTCACCCCTACCTAGTAGTATATAAGAAATGACACCACTGTTCAGGAACCACTCCTTTCAAACTCAAAAAATGTTGGCAGCTTTTGTAACTTTAATGTACTACCATTAAAAGACACACACACACACACAGGAGATAAATGGATGTTATAACAGGCCTCCAAAAAAACATAATTACCTAAAAAAGAAAAAAAAAAGTATGTATTTTCAGCAATGTATCCATTCTTTGTATTCTACAATTCAAACAGGATGGGTATTATAACCAAAAGGGGAAAAGAATGTATTCCAACCATGTTATAATAGTACAATGCAAACATTTTTGTAATCCCTTTTTGGAATTCTAATGTTAGCTTACAAAAATCCACTGGCTTTTAGAAGAACCTTACAAATAATACAACTGTGAAGGAAATTTAATGTATGCTTTCTTCTCCCCTCCTGGCACAAACTCACAACATGAGAAGGGAGAGGACCTGCTCAGGAGCCCCCACTGGAGGTGTGGGCAAAAGCCCACCTGAAAGGGCTTTCCTCTGCTGGCCTGGCCCCGCACCTCATTCAGGTCTCCCGTAGTACAAACAGAGCGACATGTCATATGTCAACTTTGCTCTATTAATACTGGGAAAATAAACAAAAGGAAAAGGATTTTCCTGGAAGAAGACCTTTCAGCACCAGGTTCATTCATTCATTTTTAAATGTTTACTGAGTGTCTACTGTGTTGAAGGTGAAGTGCCAGGAACTGAGTTTATATTCTTATAAATTTCCCTGTCGTAGCTTCATAAAAATCCACATAAGCCATAAAGAAATGCCACGGGGTTCAAGGGCAAAGGTTATCACAGACTAACTCAGACAGCTTGCCCTTAGCTGCCCCTCCACCCTCAAGCCAGTGATGTCCAGCATGTTACCTAACTATTCCAAGCCCTGTTATCCTTTCTGTTAAATGGGGCCCAAAAGATCGCCTCTCTCAAAAAATACGTTGAGAAGCTTAATAAAATATCTTAGCAAAGTACCTGGCACATAGCCAGTGATCTGTGCATGAGGGCTGGCTGTGTGTCACGGGACATGAGTGCCATGTCCCTTCAGGCACTCACCACACTCAGATGAGTCCTTAGTAGGTTCCACTCACAGTAAACACTGAGGACACGGACAGAAACAAAACAGCAAAAGCCTACCTTCCTGGGGCTTACAGTCTGGTGTAAGAGAAAGACACTGAAGAAACTAGTGGGTTATAAGTAACAGCCATAAGAATGCATTTTTCCTAGCGACTTTATTAAGGTGTAACTGACACACAGTTGACTCCATATATGTAATGTACATGGAGTAACATACACAGCACAGCTGTGAAACCATCACCACTATCCAGATAATGAATTGATGCATCAGCCCCTGAATGTCCTTGGACACACCCGGAATCCTTCCTTCTGGGACCACCACCTCCCCACCACCTCTCAGTCATTAATCCATTTTTTTTTTCCCTCTCTGTAGTTTCTTTTGCATTTTTCTAGAATTCTATATAACAGGAATCACAGAATATGTACTCTTTTTACCTGGCTTACTTCACACAGAGCAATTACATTGAGATTCATTCATGACGTTGTTTATTCGCTAAACCGGGTCTCTTTTGCTACCCCATGGACGGTAGCCCACCAGGCTCTTCTGTCCATGGGATTTCCCAGGCAAGAATACTGGAGTGGGTTGCATTTCCTTCTGCAGGGGATCTTCCCCTCCCAGGGATCAAACCCACATCTTCTGCTTGGATTCTTTACCCACTGAGCCACCTGGGAAATTCTCATTCATATTTCACCAGTAATTTTAAAACACACTGGACAATAGGGTCATCTCATTTACTCCACCACACACAAAACTGTACCTTTTGCTTCAAATCTCATCCCTCCCACTAAATTCACCCCCTTTAAACCCCGAGGAGTACAAATCAATCTAGAATTAACCACTTTTCCAAAGGGTTGCCTCCCACATACAACATGCTGAATACTTTCTCCCCGTTATTCAGCGTTTCACTTCCCCCTTTGAGAATTTCACACAGACCACTCTTTTTACTATCAGAGCAGAAGGAGAAATGTTTTTGTTTCTCACATCAAGTAGGCAAAACTAAGATGAGTAATCTTGAATCAATCATCAAAGCAGACTCTCAGAATAGCTCTGTATATATACATGCATTACCATTTAAAAAAATATTACAAAATAAGAGACAATCTGTATGGTTTATCATAAAATGGTGGAGATTTTTGAGAAACTATTCCATCAGTGTTCTAGGATCTAAAATATTATTCCTATGAAGACTGACCATTTTCTAGCTGAGTGCTCAAGTACACTGCTCAAAGGCATGGGCTTCCGATAGACAACTAGGTAATGTCAGGATATAAAATCTGGATTAAAAATTATCTTTCAACATGAAATTTCTTATAGTTCTAACTAGTGTCATACACCAAGGTGAGATGATACATTTCAAGAACTAAGTACAAGGGTTGGTACATGATAGGTACCTCCATAGAAGATCAGCCCAAAGTAAAGGTAAGACACAGTCATACTGCAAGCCTCCTTAGAGAAATGGGTCCCTTTCTTGATTACAATGAATCCTACATTTTCATTGACTGTCTTTTTTCTGCCCCCACTGTGGTGGGATGCAGAACTTCCCCAACCAGGGATCGAATCTATGTCCTACGGTGGAAGCATGGAGTCTTAACCACTGGACCACCAGGGAAGTCTGGGGAGCCTACATTTTCAGTCATTCTAAAAAACTGCACGTCCCCCCATGTATTCAGTCCTGAGCTAGATGGCCAATAAATAATTTACTGAGTGCTTTCTGTGCCTAGCACTGAAAAAGGTTCTTTTAAGCACAAGTAAGACAAATGCTTCCAGGTGGTGATGTGGTAAAAGAATCCGTTCTTTTAAGCACAAGTAAGACAAATGCTTCCAGGTGGTGATGTGGTAAAGAATCCACATGCAATGCAAGAGATGGAAGAGATTTGGGTTCGATCCCTAGGTTAGAAAATCCCCCAGAAAAGGAAATGGCAACCTGCTCCAGTATTCTCGCCTGGAAAATTCCAAGGACAGAGGAGTCTGATGGGGTTGCAGAGTTGAACACATCTGAGCACACACACACACACATATATACATAAGACAAAATGACCCTGATTCAAACTTTGGTGAATGCTCCAAATCTCTTTAGTTTAAACACACACACACACACACACACACACACACACACACACACACACACACAGGCTTAGTACTGTTCCAAACACAATTCTTCTAGTAGGGTTAAGTTTGAGACTCTCGAAAATAAGTCATACACTAAAAAGTGTACCAGGATCTTTCAGTTCCTTGGTCTCTTTCACTCAAGCTTATTTTGAGAGGCTTGAATAACAACCACATTAATGGCTGGATCTATTGTTGTTTGTTGGGTACCTACTACATGCCCAGCACTGCTATGTCAGCTGGCTAAGAAGATTAATCACACGGAGAAGGGCATACACAAGCCTTTCTTTGGCAACAAAATAATACACCTGTTATTTTGACTTTTTGCTTAAAGCCCATAGAAAAAGCTGACAGTGATGTTGCACTTGAAATTGAAGACTCAAAAAGCAGCCAAACTATATAAACACAACTACAGTACAAATGAGTTACTTGAAAACAACTTGAGCTTTTTGCTGACTTTGTGGCTGCATCCTAACCAAAAATATACGGTGAAATTAAATTATCTTGCTGATCAAAGTTTTCCGTTCTTAGGCATAGATGAAATGGAGCATTTGCCAAAACCTGCTAACACTGCTTACGTGATTATGAATGGTAACGGGGACTGCACAGGAACTCCATCCAATGAGTAATTTGAGAGAGAAAATCCACACACACACACACACACACACATTCCAGATGAAATCCTAGAATGAAATGCTGACACCCAAAAGCCGTTGCAGGTTCAGCGACTGCAGCAGACAAAAATATTTCAAAGCTAGATACATTTCCTGTTGCAAATTCCTTACATTCCATGACAGAATCCTAAAGGCCTAGAGCAGCCCGGCAGCCTCGGGTTGTGCTGATGCACAGAAAGGGAACTCTAAGTGTGTGGTCGAGCTGTCAGCAGAGGCCCTAGACCAAACACCACTGAAAGCGAAATAAAAGTGTCTGGGAGGCAGTTCACAGGTTTTCAAAGAAAGACTGATGACTGTGACCTTGAGCCCCTTCTAAAAGGTATTCTTTAAAGTCTTACTGGGCCCCTGCAGCCTACTCGCAAGATTCAACAAGAATTTATTTTTTTGAGATTTTCATTTGACAGTAAGATGAAGCTGCCTGGGTACATTTGTGGTCCTCCTGGTGATCACTAATATTTACCAAGTACAAATGGACTTGGCCTTCAAAGTACTCAAGCTATATTTTAACCTATAATTTACATTTTGACTAAGAATCTCTAAAAGACTGTGTCCAAATGTAATTGGGAATGCTCTGCTTCTTGGATTTCAAATTCTGCTAAAATGACAAAAGGTGAGGGGCATGGGGTGGGGTTGGGGGGACTTCACTAAAAAATGAAAAATAAAACAGCACCCAAGCAAGTAAAACACCATTCATACAGCATAAGACACAGAATCACCCTCCATATCTACTATTTGTCTCTGAAATATCATTAAACTGGTGCTACAACAGTCTTCCACACATGCAAAGCTGGGTATGCTGGTAATTCTCTTACCAGAGAGAAGTCAGTAGGATTATAATGAAGTAGCAGTCAGTGCTGTAGTTAACCTCCAGCTCATAAAGGAAATCAGACTGTATAAGTCAGATTCTACCTATGACTAGCCAGGACTCACTGGAAACATTTTAAGAGTCCCAGAGTAGATTCAGCACTGTAGTCTCTGAATGTCTTGAGTGACCTATGTCTTGTTGAAGGTGACCCTGAATCGTGTATACAGCCATTAGTTATGACTGCTTATAGTTCTTCACCATATTTTGCATCTGAGTGAGAAGGAAGCAATTCTAAGAACTGAATTTATGCCAAGAAAAATCCATACTGTATCTTCAGATTGTGCATGCCTTAGGGCACACGTGCACCTATGCCCACATGCACCTACACACACACACACACACACACACACACAAGCAAGCAACACTGTCCCAAATCACATACTCAAACCTGATCCTTCCACGTCCAAAACAGGCTTAAACTCTGTTGGTTCAGCATGGGTATAGGTTAGTGCAGTATGTCTCATTTACATGACGGAGTAATATTATTCAAAAACAAGTTCTAACAGTAGCTTGTAATAAACTCTTCACTGAGGTTAATGATGCCTACCCCTATGGAATACTGATGAGGCAGAAATGCCTAAGAAGCACTTGGAATAAAATAAAATGAAATCAGGTGCTAAAACATGGTCAGCCCCCTTTGCCCCCATCTTGTACCACTGAGAATTAACTAGATTAGCCATTTGGAATGTTGATTCTCAAAAGAATATACCTCAATATCAGAAAACTGACAGTTTTGTGTTTTACCTTTTAAACCTGACAAGGTTTTCTTACTATCTTAACTTCAAGAGAAAAAAAAGAGCAAAAGGCAATTCCCACAGGCCTCAAGAGTACTGAGACCTAGTCAACAAAAATAGTTTTAATTACAGATAAACTTGTGGTTTAGCTGGTAGGAAATTTACTGAAAACTGTTTTAGGGAAATACTTGGAGAATAACAGTATAAACAGATTATTAGAGTTTGTTTGTCTTTTTTTAAGTATCTCTGTAATACAGTCTTCCACATCTAGGCAGATCTTGTCAGAGACAGACGGCCTAAGCCTGTATTTAACAATGAATGATTAAAAGCAAAGTAAAAGAGGCAAGATACTATTTAATCCTTCTTCACAAATAAGCATTAATAAAGCTATGAGGTCATTGAGTATTTTTATGCTTATAACCTCAAAAGAAGTACACCTTATTGCTTATCCATAGTTTCATCATCACTCTTGCAAATCCCATACAGGAATCATTTTATTAGACATCGACACAAGGGGTCTTATCCAGAAAGTACAGTGCCGCTGATCTTTCATTCAATAATCAAGCACCTACTACGTGCTAGGGGAAAGGAACACAGAGAAAGCTGCCATTATCTGCTAAAGGATCTGAATTTAATGTTTATCTCATTCACTCATTTCTTCAAGTCTCTGCCAACAGAAAAATCAGACAGACATGCTCAATCCAGATAAATCTTCCCATAAGGATCAATGGTACAAGCTGAGAGCTCAGGTTCCTTTGCCTCTTTCGCTACAAAGTTCCTTTGGCCCCACACACTACACCTGGCACCAGTTTCACAATCAGCGGGACATGGCGTAACTGGTGCCAAAGTACCGCATGCATTCAAGCACCAGTGACCTTAAATGGAGGTCATTATTACCATCTCCTACTGCTTTTTGACAGTTGGCCGCTGTTCTCTGAATGTCAGAACCCTCTAAATTCTACCGAATCACTGAACTTGTGGACCAAGGTTGATGAGGGGTGCTCCAGGTAATGGCTTTTCTGTATTAAAGAAAACAGTTCCTTCTCTTCTTATAAGAAATATGTTAAAAAAAGATTCAGAAACCCAAGACAGTGATAGATCTGTTTATTTGCCAAGTCCATTTTAAGGTAATTTTCCTTTTTAAACAGCAATCTGGATGACTAAGTTAAGAATAATGGAAAGCATAAGATGAATGCATGCAAAAACACAATAGGGGAGGGTTAAGAGAAACAGAAATTTGTTTCCTTAGATTCAAGGTCCACTGATCAGTTCATCAGTTCAACTAGGAAAAGCTCAAGAATGTACTTTGCTCTTTAATAGGAAAGGCTGATTCTTGGACTATTCCAGGGCTTTCACTGGGGCCTGAATCAAATGATCTTGGGACTGTTCCTTCTGGTAATTTTCAATACACGTGTGATCCCTCTCAGTGAAATCTAAGCTATGTTCATTCTTATTCTGGCATCGAGTATCTCTCATTTTCAAAACCTATTTCAGTTCCTGAAATACTTGCTTCTATAAACTCTTTTCTAAGGCCAAGTTTTCCTTTCAAAAGTGTTCCTAACATTTACATTTAGACCCATCATTAAGTCTCTTTTATACATGAAACCCTCCCAATCAACACTCTCTTATATCTTTCTTTCATTTCTCCTTTTTAAAGGAGGTGTTTGTTTAAATCAATTCCTTCCTTCCATTTCTAATGAAAACACCTGGACTTGGCCTGGTAGAAGCACACATCTATTATAACCAGAAATACCACCATTTTAAAAGTGCCCCATGCATTTTCTATAGCAGAGTAAGTTATAAGGCAAGAGGAGAAGAAGAAGGAGGAAACAAGGGCAGGGAGGAGGAGAAGTCATTTATTTAACTTGTTTGGTAGGGATCAGATCCAGTCTGGCAACATCATATTTCTGACAGAGTATATAAATATCCATGACACTTCCAGAATGTCACAATCAGTCCTATACTTAAGTCATTGGCTATTTCACTTCTCATCCTCTATTACGCATTTGGCAAGCTATCACTCTGTACTCTTATATTTTTTAAAATAGCATCACAAATCTAGTAATTAATACACTATATATAATAAATTCTCAAAGTAGTAAAATTACCAATTCAGAACTTATAATATCAATGTTGACATGTACCTCATTTAATAGTGGTTTCCTTAATATCTACATCACTATATCTGGCTTTTAATTTGAAAAACAGAAAGGAAAACAATGGTAAAAATTAAATCTTTTATCAGTTTTCAGCTGTAATTCCTTGTAGGTGTTTATAGAAAACCTTAACAGGCTTGATTAAACAATGCTCCCTACCTCCCTGTAGAACATGCTAACTGAAGCTCAGGGTATTCTGCAGAGTCATACATGTGGGATTCTCTACCGGCTGAGTTGCACAGTTAGCATGCATTCGCTGGGTTTGCTCCCAAACCTTTCTATTCTAGTTCTTTTTGTTAATGTAATTTCAAAGCCTAATTAAATCATATGTGAACAGATGATACCATATAAATCAATGAAATATGAGTGTAAAAAGAGAGTGATTTGCTATTTCTACCAAAATTAAGCAGAATATTTGAAAGAATTTCATACAGATGAGTCATTTAACAATTATCACTGACTACATGGAGGTTAGATAAAAGTTTCAGGGGAAATTTAATAAAAGTCTAGAAGGATTCTGCATGTAGGTATTTCACAGCATTTTTAAGCAATGTGCTTGATTCAGATAAATACGGATTAGAAATCAGAGGGACTGCACTGTGGGTGTGGTTTACACAAGAAAGACACAGGGAAGTCCACCCAGCAAAGAAAGTGCTTTGTTTAGTTGCTGTAGATGTTTAGTGGCTGAGTCGTGTCTGACTCTTGACTTAACATCAAATACTGGCAAATAAAAAATGAAAATACCTATGTGAGTGATAAATATAACTATAAATGTTAAAAAGCTGAAAGTATGTATTTATAATTTTTAGATTGGTCAGAATCTAAAAAATATGTTAGAATTTTTTGATTGATCAACTACTGGAATTGATCAAACTGGACAAGAAAACTTCTACTGTAACTTCTTAATGACCTCAGATGATAGATAGCTCAGGTGTCCCTAATGCAGCAAAAAAAATTGGAGGGGGAACACAAATTTGTGAATATTTTCAAAGTATCAAACTCAAAATGCTAAAACGGTCACACTGCTAATCTTGCTTAAACCAGGAAGCAATTTTCAGGATCCGAGCATTTAGAAATTCAATCTTGATAATACAGGATTTTACCCAAGTGCCTCCGCCCTCCACCCCCCCCCACCCCCCCATCACAGTTAACATGGTTTAGTGATCTAGTGACGTGGCAACTTGAGTGAGCATGGAGTAGGTTTTCTGCATGAGGGCTGCAGCCATGAAAGGGCCAGGATTAATCGACACCTGTGTGGTAATGTTTTCATCTAGATTAATGGCTCCTTTTTTTGCCAGCGCCCAGTGATTTCTGTCACTAGGGTCACATGTTATCATACAGCCTTCCACAGATAGCGCTGGCATGCTCTAGACTCTGCTCTGATCATATAATGCATGCGCATTTGGAATCATCAGAAGCAAACATCACACTTCTCTGCGGCACAAAAACAGGTGAACAAAAAGACTTGCTAAGCAAATTGCCTGTCTCCGCGCCTCCTTGATAGGAAAAGTCAGGAACCTACTTAAATATTTATTTTTAATTCCTCTGGCTAAGATTCTGACATGCAAAAAATCCAAAATGCATAGCTTTTTAGTGTCAATGATGTCCAAAGCAACAGGCAGCGTATTTTACATGCAGGTCATCTGTACTGCATTCTTGTAAGGCTGTAAAGAGAGTTAGTCTTGTAGGAACTTGAGTCCACATCCCCTGGGATACCTTAAAAGTCTCCTTCGAAATGAGGCAAGTTTCTAATCTTTTTCTTTTACTCCTCACAACATGCAGAGCAGTAAGTCTTTTTGTTATTGAGTCTGTGTGATGTAACAAGTGACACAAGAGAAGCAAAGAAGAGAAACTGCATACCAAGAAGAGATGTGTTCAAATTTCTCAGAACATGCATTTCTTCCAAGTAGGTCAAATACTTTTACCAAAAATAAAGCTTCCTTAAGAAATCAAATGAAGAATACAGAGGAAAAGAGAAATATATAACTTGACTTACTCAAGGTCATAGTAAATCCATGCCCCCCCCCAAATAGTAGTCCTAAATTACCTTCACCTCAGAAGTAATCTTTCTACATTATTTCACCAGGAATTAATGTGAAATGGTCTGAAAAGAGCTGAACACTTTGAAACTACTTTACATGCAGTCAATCCTTCCCCCTAGTGTCCTGGCATCATGGCAGTGGGCATGTAGAATATTTCAGACCTTGGATGGGTCATGCCCTCATATATATTGAGGAAACCAAAAGTCTCAATGATTTACATAAAAATTGTCAAGAATTACTTTTGCATGACATTCTGAGTCCTGTTAAAGATGAAAACAAACAATAGGAACTGGCTATTCAGTATGTTTTCTTTTAGAAAAGTGTGCTGTGCCTACTTGGAACCAGTCTTTGTTCAAAGAAGCTCCTTCCCACTTACTTGAGTTAACGTACAAAGTATGGACCCATAAATCAAATCAATAGCTCGCTTTAATACATTCTTTTTTAAGTGATAATTTAAGTTTTCTTTTATTGTAATTATAAGATGAATGAATATTCATCATCGAAAATGAAACATAAAAAAAAAAAAAAAGAAAAGGAAACAGAAAAAAATAAAGGAGCAAAGAGAGATCACAGGAATCTCACCACTCACAGTCAACCGCTGTTAGCATTTTGTTTTACTCCAGGTTTTTAACATTTTGTGCATTTTTAGCACATTAATATATGCATCAATTTTATAAATTTTAACAGCATTTTAAGAGGATTATTCAGTTGTCTCTGATTTTATTTTCATTGGTTGAATAAATTTGAGATGATTCTCCTCTGTGAACAAAAGAGTTTCTTAGAAAAAAATTCAGTGAGATCTCTAGAAGTAGACATTTGATAGGTCCAAATTTAAGTGAATCTTAAAGGAAAGAAAATTTCCTTTTTTTCCATATGAGATGATCCCCTCAAAATATGAAGTTTTGTTTCATTTTGTTTTTAACTTGACTATAGTACCTTTTAGGACTGAGATTGAGACGGCTAAATGTCTAGGTATATTTCCTTCCTTTAGTTTTATGTACATGTTCAAAATCACATGGAATATTGCAGAGAATATTTAGGAAAGTGCTTTGCTGTTTTCTCCTTTCACATTTCATGAAGAATTCCTCAGGCACAAAATTGTCTTTACCATCCCTAGAGCTACTTTTTTTTAGGGACACCATCCTGAGCAAATCATTTCTCCTTAGAGGGTGTTTTAGACACGTGTTTAAAATGCACGTATGACACAGTTGCCACAAGCACCAAGTCACTAAATAGTAGCACAGTTTTTCACACATCTTTCAGGCACACAATTGATCTTCATAGCAAAGACATTTGCAATACTTTTTATCTGTTCTTTAAAAGACTTGGCTAACAGAGTTGCCATATGATCTCACCATCCCACTCCTGGTCATATATCTGGACAAAACTATAATTCAAAAAGCTACATAAACTCCTATGTTCATAGCAGCACTGCTCACAACAGCCAAGACATGGAAGCAACCTATATATCCATTGACAGATGAGTGGATAAAGAAGATGTGGTGCATACACACAGTGAAAGTGTCAGTTGCTCTGTAGTGTCTGACTCAGTGCAGCCTCATAGACTGTAGCCTGGCAGGCTCCTCTGTCTATGGAATTCTCTAGGCAAGAATACTGGAGTGGGTAGCCATTCCCTTCTCCAGGGGATCTTTCTGACCCAGGGACTGAACCTGGGTCTCCTGCATTGCAGGCAGATTCTTTACTATCAGAGTCACCAGGGAAGCCCAGTGGAATACTACTCAGCCATAAAAAGAATGAAATAATGCCATTTTGCAGCAACATGGATAGACATATAGTTTATCATGCTAAGAAAGTAAGTCAAAAAGACAAATACCATGTCATGTCACTTATATGTGAAATCTAAACTATGATACAGATGAGCTTAACTATGAAACAGACTCACAGAGAGAACAGACTTGAGGTTGCCAAGGGGGAGGAGGAATGGAGGAAAGATGGATACAGAGCTTGGGATTAGCAAATGCAAACTAGTACATACAGAATGGATAAACAACAAGGACCTACTGTATAGCACAGCAAATGATATTCAATATCCTGTGATAAACCACAATGGAAAAGAACATGAAAAAGAATGTATGTGTGTGTAACTGAGTCACTGTGCTGCACAGCAGAAATCAACACAACATTGTAAATCAAGCTTTCTTCAATAAAAAAAATTTTAAGGGACTGAAAAAGGCTTATTTACAATAATATCCAACATGTCATCTAGAGGTCATCCCTAAATCATTAAGCTTGTGTTAAATTTCTATCTCTCATTTTGAATCTGACGCTGCATATTCAGCAAGCATTCATGAAGGCTGTTTTGATGTTCAAAGTAACTGAGAGACTGATCTACAATATGAGAGACTTTTAATAAACTTGAATATATATAATGACTTCTCTTTTGGAAGAATAATATTTGGGGGGAAGAATCCTGTAAGCAGCACATATAGTGACAAGAACACATCAACAGCCCAGGGTAATTTTCCTTGTAGCGTGTTTTTGTTTTCTTTTCCTGTGTCTCTTCTGGTTACTGTGATTCGAAGACTGAAAACAGCACTACGACAACCACATTTGGGGATAAATGAATTAGGATAATAACCTCTTGTGCAGTGCTATCCAAGAGGGCTTTCTGCCATGAGAGAAAGGCTACACTGTCCAACATGGTGGCCAGTAACCACATGTAGCTATCAAGCACTTGTCAAGGAGCTAATGCGACTGAGGAAATGAACTTTAGTTTTAAATTTCAATAGCCACAGGTGGCTACTGCTATCTGGCTTGATAGTGCAGCTCTAGGGCAAAGAAATGTGTCAGTCCTTCTGACAGCTTCCTCCCCTCACTGTTCAGCAGAGCGAGAGGAACCTTGTTCTTGCTTTATCTTGCAATAATAATTTTTTAGATGAATCCTAAGAAGAGAGGCCTCTTTTTCTTAATAAGGGCATCATGCAACCACTAAAAGGAGCAGAACAACCGAGTCTCATTGCAGAGCAGCCCCTGAAAGAAAAACAAATTCCACAATCCAAAATTATTTCTTGTGGTACCTTCTTTGCAACCCGTAGGCAAACCTTCAAAACACTGGAGAGTCAGTTATTTTTAAACTATCTAGGATTCTATGGGCACGGTTAATCATTTGTTCAGAGAAAGAAATATAAACTGGACATGCAAGATTTTATAATTCCATTTGCTAGAAGAAGCTGGCAGAAGATGCATTAGCTAACAAAACATAGTCATCATTTTATTTTTCAATTAATTGTTAGAACTGCAAAGAAAACTCTCAGACTTCTCAGACTTGCAGAGGAAAGACAGCTAACAAGCTAAAGAGTAAATTAAAATACAAAATTCTGATGCCACAAAAAATTCCAAACAAAGCTAAGGGCATACTGGCTTCCCAGAATCTCTGTAACAAAACAAGTATATTTGCATTCACAACATTAACAACTGAAATAAAATTCAGCCACCTCACTCACAGATGATTTTTCATTTTGTTAATATCCTCACAGATTTCACCTGTCCACAAGCATTGATTAGAAAGAAAAAAACAGCACCATGTCTGATCAGGCTTCTGACTCTAATATTAACTGAAGGGAGAAGCACAAGCAAAAATCGAGCTACAATACGTTATTCTGAAATGCTGCCACAGGAAAAAAGACACAGCACTGATTCCATCCACTTCCATTTTCTTTGCAACAAATCTGTCACTTAAGACTAAGATGTTAAGATATGACTTATCCTTGCTGAAGCCATCTTCTTACAAATGCAGATCTCCCAACAGGCTTCATAGCCCTGATCTCTTCCTACAAGTTGCTCCTGATTCAAGCAGATAATTTTGCTCTCTTTAATCCAGTGGAAGTGAGTTCTTGGCACTTTAAAGAGAATTATGAGAACAAAAAAATCTCTTGCCAGAAAAGCACAGGTAAGGCTCTAGTCTCTTGATGGGTCAGTGTTCTTTATTTTGCCACAGAGCCTGCTACAGAGATCAGAGCAGATGTGTGGTTCAGGGGGCCTTAATGATATTCAAGTTACACAGAGAAAGATTCAGGTTCATAGGACAACACTACACTTCCCTTGGATTCCCTTGTGGGTCAGCTGGGAAAGAATCCATCTGCAATGCTGGAGACCTGGGTTCGATCTCTGGGTTGGGAAGATCCCCTGGAGAAGGGAAAGGCTACCCACTCCAGTATTCTGGCCTGGAGAATTCCACGGACTCTATAGTCCATGGGGTCGCAAAGAGTTGGACCATGACTGAGCAACTTTCACACTCATACTTCCCTTATGGCTGCTGTTGTGAACTGAATGCTTGTATCCCCATAAAATTCATATGCTCAAGTCCTAACCACAACCCCCAAATGATGATGTTTAGAGATGGGATCTGTGGGAGGTAACAAGGGTTTGATGGGGGTCATCAGTGTGGAGTTCCCACAGTGGAATTCCTGCCTTTATAAGACGAGATACCAAAGAGCTTCCTCTCCCTCTCTGTGCACAAAGAGGTCATGTGAGCACACAGCAAGAAAGCACCTAGCCACAGCACTGGTTGCACATGTGGCTATTCCCACCAGGCAGCCAAAGGAAAGGGTCTCAGAATTCAAGCTGACTATCACATGTGTCAGAGAAGGCAATGGCACCCCACTCCAGTACTCTTGCTTGGAGAATCCCGTGGATGGAGGAGCCTGGTGGGCCGCAGTCCACGGGGTCGCTAGGAGTCAGACACGTCTGAGTGACTTCACTTTCACTTTTCACTTTCATGCATTGGAGGAAATGGCAGCCCACTCCAGTGTTCTTGCCTGGAGAATCCCAGTGACGGGGGAGCCTAGTGGGCTGCCGTCTATGGGGTCGCACAGAGTTGGACACGACTGAAGTGACTTAGCATCGCATGTGTGTAACGAACTACCTGGGGCTACGGGGAAGCTACCTGAAATGTTAGAGGGAATGGTGAGCAACAGGCTGGAAGCAGTGCCTATTCCCACCAGACAGACAAAGGAAAGGGTCTCAGAATTCAAGCTGACTATCACAGCTGCACCTTTAATTTGGATTTAAAGTTGGTCTCCCTGATTCCTATGTACCCACCTCTGAAGGAAGAGTTAGAAGAATCCCATGGTGAATACCTAGTACCGTCACAACTCCGCTATTAAAGAAGTCAGCATTAATTATTGGCTACTTAACCTACACTTAAAACTAATTAAGACTTCTGCTTCCTGCCAATATGGAGTCACAGGAACCAGGCTGACCGACCCTCCTACCTGAAACAACAACAAAGTGAGTGAAAAAACAATGGTTTTCAAGACACTGGACATGAGAAAACAAAGGACACTGGTTCCTGAGAGACAGCAATCAAATGATGTGAGCCTGACTGCTGTCCCAATCTTATTTTCTAGAAGAGTTTCCTGGACACAGCCTAGGGAAGGCAAACTGAGGTGAAGTTCAGAGAGACAAAGGCAGCTAGACTGTGCAGGACCAAGTACTGAGGAGAAAAGAACAGCCTGGCGAGGGAACCCCAGAGCTCTGTAGAGGGTCCCTGTCAAGTACTCAGCAGAACACTCATCAGGGCATAAGTGTGATTTACTACATGGAGCTGGAGAAAAAAAAACTATCTGAGATGTCAGAGGGAATGGGGAGCAACACACAGCAAGCTGGGAATAGTGCTCTTCCCCATCTGACAGAATAAAAACCTTGTAACTCCCAGATATTACATAGAGCACTTAGAAAGGTATTGCCTCAGTAGTGGTGATAATTGGTCATAGACTAAACACTGCTCCAGTTCCACCTAACAAACCTTAAAGGCAGAACCAAAAGAATCAAGCTATTTCCAATAACATAACTCCATACCAAAACCAAGCTCAAGAGTACACATAAAAATATCCAGCACCAAACAGGAAATATCACAATGTCTAGCAATTAATCAAAGATTAGCAGGCATGCAAAGAAGCAGGAAAATAAACCCATATAGAGGAGAAAAAGAATCAATCAAAACTGACCCAGATTGACACAAATGATAGAATTTAGACAAAGATATCAAAAGACATAACTGCACTAGGTGAGTTCAAAATAAAGACAAAGATGTTTTTTAAAAAAGCTCAAATAAGGAATTTCCTTGTTGTCCACTGGTTAGGACTCTACACTTCCAATGCTGGGGCCCAGGTTCAATCCCTGGTCAGGAAAATTAGATCCTGCAAGGCACACAGTGTAGCCACAATAAATAAATAAAATAAAAGCTCAAATAAAACATCTAGAAATAGACTTCAAGAGGTGAAATGAAAAATACACTGGAATTAACAGCTCATTAGACATTCAGAAGAAAAAAAAAAAGTTTTGAAAATAAAGCAGTAGAAACTTTCCAAAATGAAATAGAGACAAAAAAAGGAAAAAACAAAGGAAGAAATCAGAACAAAATAAAACAAAACAAAAATAATCATTAAGCTGTGGGACAACCACAGACATAATAAGTTCAATGAGCTTCAAGCACAGAAACAAGATGAAAATTACACCCCATCATGTCACTCTAAAATTGCTCAAAATCAGTGATAAAGAAAATGACATGCTATTTATATAAAAAGGAAGATAAAGATAACATCAAATTTATCATTAGGATCATGTAATCAAAAAGACAGTAGAACAATATCCTTAAAGCATATAAAGAAAGGAAATCTGTCAACCTAGAATTAAATATCCAGTGAATTGCTCTTCTGAAAACAAAAAATGAGGTTTTTAGTCATACAAAAGTTGAAACAAGTAATCATCAGTAGATCTGAACTACAAAAAATGTAAAGGAAAGTTGATAAGGCAAAAGGAAGATTATATCACCTGGATATAACTCTACAAAGAGAAATAAAGTATACCAAAAATAATAAATGGATAAATGAATAGGAATGTTCTATTACTATTTAAAAGATACTTTAAAATATTTATTTTAAAGCAAACTAATAGACTATTTACACAAAATAATAATGTGCTGTGAAGTTTCTAGCATACGTTATAAAGTAAAATGTATGGTCAAAATAGCATATAAACTGGTATATAAAGAAAATTAGAAGTATAGGATTTAAGGTCCGTGTACATGAAGGATTTAAGGTACTTGTACATGAAGGGTTATTATATCACTTGCAGATGGATTTAACAAGTTAAAGATGTATACTATAAACCCTGAAATAACCTCAAATGTTTCTAAAAGCAGTTATAGCTATAAGCCAACAGAGGAGATAACTGGCATCACAAAAAGTACTCACTTAACATAAAAGGCAGAAAAAGAAGAAAAGGAGAAAAAAGTACAGATGGGACAAATAAAAACAAATAGCAAAAATGAATTAACCTAACTATATCAATAATCACATTAACAGTAAATGATCTACATACTCCAATTAAAAGGCAGAGATTGTCAGACTGCAAGTTTCTCAAAAAGCAAGCCTCAGCTATATACTTACTACCTGAAAACTACTTTTAGGTTTAAAGATGGAAAAAGACTTCTCATGTCAGCACTAAAAGCTAGCATAAATGCTTCCCATAAGCACTATATTTCTAGTGTGTAATATACCTCATACATAAAACTCTATCAAAGAATTCACGTAATAGTGGTTAAGAGAAGTATGAAAGTAGCTTTTTTGAATTTATTTTTATATCATTTACAAAATCATCTGGGGAGGTATAATTCATTGTAACAAACATCCTTTGGAGAAACATATATTCAATTTATATTCTCCTTACATAATTCAGTGCCTGGAAAATGTCTGGATTCCATGTGAATTCATCTGCTTTCTTTAATCGTAAGTACTATAGGAGCCAAAGTCTTCCTTTTATGTCTTGGCTAACAATCAGACAGCCAAAGCTCAATTTAGTGCCAAAGTCTGAAATTAAATTCACTCCCCCGCACTTAGGCTTATTTTCACTCTCTCCTTCTAACTGGTTGTTGAAGTCTCCTAAAATCATCTTGCTTGCACTATAACACTGGAAACTACTTTGGATTCTTTACGAGTCACATTTTACAACAGAAAGAATATCAGGAATAAGATATGAGTAAAATTGTTCTACCACTTATAACATGTGTGACCTAAATTACAAAGGTTGATAAAAGCTCTGAAGTTACACTTTGCACCATAAAGTGAGAGTAACAACAGTGGCCACTTTGTCTCTCCCTTAAAAACATTAATAAAATGTGAATGCTTACAAATGCAAAACAAAGCTAAACTAATATTAAATGAAGCTAAAGGATTATCAAAATTGTGGTTAGATTTTTAAACCGAAATCTGATCTTAAGAAGCAAGTCATTTCTGCATTAACTCTTTTTCCCCCGTTTTTAATATTAATTCAAAACTGGAGGGACCCATAGAAAACTACAGCATGTTCTACGAGAGAAGTAATAACATGACCAGACACAGTTAGGTTTCAGAGCTCTGAATGCAGAAAGCAGAACAAGGAAAACACCGGCACTCTCAGGTGAGCGTGGATGAAAGAAGGCATAACCCAGACTAGGGCTGGATCTGCAGAAGTAGTAAAGATAGGCCCCCAAGACTTGTGAATTCAGGTATGCACTTGTTACTCCTTTGATTGTCAATTAACATTTCTGCATAAGAGGAAAGGAAGGGAACAAGAGTACAAGGACATAAATTGCTCTGATATTTTATCAAATGAAGAATTGCCCTTAAGCAAATCTACTCCAGTACCAGGCACTCTGCTCTAAGCAGTGAGAATTCTCCCTCTGGCCTCAGGCACAGTCTTAGTTGTGAGCTTCACCTGTATTTTAGCATTCCGAGTGGTCAAATATAACAGTAGCCCAGCTTTTATGAGAGTGCAATACTAATAACTGCAGTCTTTTCTAGTAGATGTATAGAGCAATGAGTTAAACAAGAAAGAGACTTCAGATGGTACACAGGTGGCTCATCAAAAATACAGCCAATCAAAAAAGAAAAAGGGCGGGGGAAGAAAAGGGAACTTCTCAGAAGATAGTTGGAGGCATAGTTAAATATCTATACCATAAAAGTATTTCATAAAATAGATCTGCAGTTCTTACATGTTGGTATTAGAATCACCTATGGAAATTTAAAATGCAGATGCCAAACTTTATCCACCAAAGGTTACATCAGTGTGTGTCTGATACTGAGAACCTCTAATGTTAATCTCATTAGGAACCAGGATTTGAGGTATAAACAAATAAATGAAAACACAAATGCATGCTTTACAGGGCAGCATGCATAAGCCACTTCCAGCCTTGCAGCACTGTTCAAGGAGAAATCAGAAATGACCACAGAGATGGTAGATGGGGAAAAAATATATGATTTAAGTAAATGTGTGATTTTTAAGTAAAATCTGTGTAGTCCTGAACTAGAAAAGACAAGATGAAGTCATCATGCATTTTATCCTTACGACAATAACAACAATGCATCCCCCAGGTCTGTACGCTAAAAAGATCTAAAAACAATGATCTACTTGGAAGCAATAAGCATCCCCTAGTGACCAGATTATAGTTTCTAAATAATGTTTCCCACCAAAAAGAACAAGTCCCTAGAAGAAATAACTGATTCCAGGTGTGAGGGGGAAACAAAAACAAAAATAAACCTTATAAAACAAACCTGGAGTATATCATCATATCAGGAAAAGTGACATTAACAAAGAATCTAGAATCGTGTTAAAAGGTCTCAGGAACCAACATGAAGAGGCAAAAACAGGATAATGTGAGCATCAGCAGAATAATAATTGCAATAGATGAAAGTGTGTTTCAAGCTATGAGTTCAAAATAACACTAAAACAAAACAAACTTCCCATGATTATCTTTAAAGGATACCAGAGAACCAACTAATTATTTGGAAAATGAAATAATCAATCATTTATTTGTCCTTCCCATACGTATTGTATCTTAGGGTAATAAAAGGAAGTTTCTCCTTATGTAGTAGGGATAACAAAGTAAGATTACCACCATCTTGTAGGTTCTATTGAAAGAATCTAAACACTGACCTTCAAATAATTACCAACATCATACACTCCACAAAAGGTACATTTATGATGTGCCTATTTACGGAGTATTCTCGCCCTTCATATACCCACCCACCCCACCAAAAGAGAAAGAAAGCCAAACCCAAATCAGGTATACTTCAACTATGATTTATGGGAAATTAAGAAAGAACAAATATGCTGAAGTTGAAGCTACAATACTTTGGCCATTTGAAGTGAAGAGCCAACTCATTGGAAAAGACCCTGGTGCAGGAGGAGAAGTGGGCAACAGAGGAAGAGATGGTTGGATGGCACCACTGACTGAATGGACATGAGCTTGAGCAAACTCTGGGAGACAGTGAAGGACAGGGAAGGCTGGTGTGCTGCTGTGCTCTAGTTCATGGGGTTGCAAAGAGTCAGACGCAACTCAGCAACTGAACAAGAGACAGATATACTAAACAACATCATGAGGACATAAAAACCGAAATCTGATTGTAGGAAACTCTATAGATCAAACAGTCTAGTTTCTTCAACAAATACACTTCAAGGGGGAAAAAAGGATGAGGGAGAAGGGGAGAAGCTATAGGTTAAAAGAGACATTAAAATGATTCAGCGGTGTGAAAGCATAGAAATGGGTGAGATTATTAATGAAATAATGTTGGCCTTGAGTTAATAACTGATGAAGTTAAGTGATGGGAACATAAGGGGGTTCAATACACTATTACCTCTACTTCTGTATGTTTGACATTTTTCACAGTAAGAAGTTTAAAAATGTCAAAATCAAAAACTAAGAAAACTACAAAACTATGGCATTAAAGATATCGTTGAGGAGAAGAAAAGAGTAGTAATTTTGAGAGGGCATGAAGGGAGACTTCTGGAGTATAGGCTAAAATCTAATTCTTGAGCTGAATAACAGTTACTCAGTGCTTATTTTGTGCTACTACTGAGCATTTATACTTTGTGCAACTTTCTGTTGTTGTACATCAGCCAAAATTAGTTAAGACTAGCATGCAGAATCTAGGTTACTATTCATCAATATAATTAATCAATAAGATGGGAATACTTAGTATTCCATAATGCATAATATTCCCATAGTGTTTAAGAAATTTATGGACGTTCATCAAAAGGAAAAAAGATAGTGTGTTGTGAATGCTATATTGCAGCCTTTAATCTCATAGGAACTAACCATAAGATAGAATCAGGACATGTTAAATACAAGGAATACACTAAAAATAATAGGAAATACCTATCATGAATTGAGTTAAAAGATGGTTATAAACTTTTTAACTATTCTTTTAGATAAAGTATAAATACTCAACTTTGACTTATAATTATTTTTGCTGGTATACTAACCAGTCTACATTTATTTACTGTATATTATACAAAGGTAAAACTAATAAAACTATTGTACTGCACAAAGATGAAAGCACAACAAACACGTAACCTATTTTGAAAAAGCCAAAGTGAGTTGAAAGTCATGTTGCTAAATGGCTACAAGCAAGATCCTTGGTGTTATTCAGTCTTAGACAGGAATCCTCACTCATCTACAAGTTCTGAGACATCAACCAAGTACTTAATCTTTTTGTGCCTTTGTTTCCACATTTGTAAATGGAGTGATATCATCCCATCTAGTTACTATGAGAATTAAATGAGACAGAAGTCTTAGCTCAGTGCCTGGCATACAGCACCTGCTCATTAAACGCTAATTACCATGTATTTATTACTGTTGCAATTATAAAAGGATACCCCTCTGCAATATCTCCCTTGGTAGTTTCAAAATATTCCTCTCAAAGAAATATGATGAAGAAAATTACAAATACAATATGTTTATACATCATGGGCTCTGCAAAAAGCAGAGAATGCTTTACTCCAAATCAGAGGGGGAAAAAACATACACAAAACTAAAGGTGGCTAGGACACAGCACAAGTAGATGGCCAAAAATGCAAAAGCAAGATGCCAGAAAAGCTAGGATCAAAACATAATCACTGGTTTTAGGCTGAAAAAACAAAACTGCAAGGCAGATTTAGAAGAAATTATTCCATAGTCATAAACCACTAGTCAACAGAATCAGGTTATGCGGTGCAAAACCCTTGGGAAACCCCCCTGAACCAGAGAGCCATGAAAAGTATATTAGCTCTTGTCTGAGGCAGGTACCACTTACCTGAGTATGAAGACATAATGCCAGTCACTGGGGATCCGTCAGGTAATTCCGGAGGACAGTGGTGGCCCTGGTCTCTCTCTGAGGCTCCACAGCCTCTCAGAGCCCACAGGACTTTTAAGGTACTTTTAAATATGTGGTATATTTTGACAACAGCATGTTTTATAAGTCATTTGTCATCAGCAAACTTTAGACAAGGTTAATGAAAGTTCTGTCACTTTAATGTCTAGCCGGCTTTAAATTACAAATGTCATGCACCATGACTAAAGAAAGGGCACTGCAATAATACCATAAACCATCATCTCCAGGGACATACAGGTAATTGCATAGCTCATTAAAAAACTGTTTTAATTATTAATTGACCGTGTCAGAGTTGTCCTTTGAAGTCAATTTTAATTTTTTTTTTTCCTTGCAAGCATTATGATTTCAAGCTGACCTAGAGAACTTTGTGTACCACCTAAAAACTACCAGCACTGGTTACCAAGAATGTTCTCCGATACTTGGGAGTTACTTTGAAGTCATTTGCAAATAATTTGCTTATGGATGGGGGAAGGAAATGGTAGAACTTTTCTGAAGAAGTCAGCTATGTTCTAATCACCTTACAGAGACCACAGAAAAAGAAAAGTGAACCAAAATAAAATGCCAGGAGTTAGAGCAAGCACTCATCTTTTTGTTGATTTTTCTTCCATGATGATGTGAAACAAGGAATAAAAGTTTTGCAGTCCTTCTGATCAGGAAGGACTTAGCTAAACTTACAAAAGAGAGAGCTAGATAAATGTTTACAATTCTAGAAATAGGCTGGTTGCAATTACCAAAGTTGAATAGTCATCATTCAAAAATGTCAACAGTAATAATTCATACACTTAAAGACAACAGAGGATGAGATGGTTGGATAGCATCACCGACTCGATGGACATGAGTTTGAGCAAGTTCTGGGAGTTGGTGATGGACAGGGAAGCCTGGCATGCTGCGGTCCACAGAGTTGCAAAGAGTCAGACACGACTGAGCGACTGAACTGGAATGAAAGGTATCTTTAAGTTCCACCAACCAAGAGAAAAACTAGTAGACTCACTTTTTTTTTGAGTAAATCTAGAAGGTATCTTGGGGTTTCCCTGGTGGCTCAGATGGTAAAGAATTTGCCTGCAAATGCAGGAGAGAAGTTCAATCCCTGTGTCAGGAAGATCCCCTGAGAAGGGAATAGCAACCCACTCCAGAATTCTTGCCTGGAGAATTCCATGAACAGAGGAGCCTAGCAGTCAACAGTTCATGGGGTTGCAAAGAGTCAGAAATAACTGAGAGACTAACACTTCCATTTTTTTTTTCAGAGGTGTCTTATAGAAAGATGTCCACTCTTGCAAAAGACGCCAGTGGCAAGCTTAAATGACTAATTCTATATTTATAAAGAGACAAGCATCCCTAATGTCAAATGACAGAGTTTTCACTGATTTACTAGCGAATTGAACTTTCACTATAAGAGAAAATAATTTCTCAAAATCTGGATCTTATAAATTAATCCAGTCCTTCTTGAAAACCATTTTAAAAAGACAATGCCAACCTTAAGTTTCAATGAGTCATTGCCTCATGAAAATTTGAGGTGAATATGTCTGATAGCAAATTTCCGGAACAAGAACCCTATCACAACACAACCTAAAAATCTACTGTCATGGGCACTAAACAGTTAGGTTGCAGTCGGGAAGCCGTGCTCAGAGTATGCATCTACACGAATGCTGACAGCAGAGTCTGTCCACCAAGCTTGCAGGGCCAACAACTTACAGCTCAAATCTGGGACCAATTTATGAACTCTGCTGTTGTTAATGACCACGCAGGGTGAGGAACCCTGGAAAAATGACGGCATTCTCAGGACTAACATATCATCTCTTGGAATGTGAAAATGAGATAAGTCAATTCTGCTGCATTGTCTGCACCTCGAGAATTAAACAGCAACTACCAACTGATAACAGAAATTACTCTTGCTGATGGCTCAACACCAGATTCTCCTTTCCCCCATCAAGCGGAGACTGGCAGATAATGGGATGACAGGAAAAAGTCAGTCGGCCCACATTTCCTGCATTGTGGAAAGTGAACGAGCAGAGATACAGAGCAAATCACCAAAGTCAGTCAGTAAATAGACAAATACATAAAATAAAAATAAAATAATGCCTGGGTCGGGAAGATACCCTGGAGAAGGGAATGGCAACCCACTCCAGTACTCTTATCCCATGGACAGAGGAGCCTGGCAGGCTACATGTACATGGGGTCACAGAGAGTCAGATTTGACTGAGCAACTAACACACTCATTTTATCTGCAGCAGCAAGGATGGGCCTGGAGATTATCATTCTAAGTGAAGTTAGACAGAAAAAGACAAATGTTATCACTTATATTCAGAATCTAAAAATGTTGATACAACAAAAACAGACTTATAGGCTTAGTGAATGAACCAGAGGGGAAGAGTGGTATGGAGGACAGATTGGGAGTTTGGGATTGATATGTACACACTCCTATATTTAAAATAGAACCTATTGTATAATACAAGTATTGTAAAGAAGAACCTATTGTATAGTACTATAGTACAAGGGACTCTGCTCAATAGGCTATAATAACCCAAATGGGAAAATAATCTGAAAAAGGATGGATATATCTGCATGTATAGGGAGGCCTGGTGTGCTGCAGTTCATGGGGTCACAAAGAGTCGGACACGACTGAGCGACTGATCTGATCTGATAATAAATAGCCAGATAGATAGGTAGGTAGATAGAATAAGAAACAGGATCTGACAGCTCAGGGGTCAATAACTAAGGTTCAGGAACCAAATCCGGCCTGCTGTCTTGTTTTTGTTACAGTTTTAATTGTTTAAAAATTTTTTTTTTAGGAATAATGCTAAAATCACAACAAGAAAATTACATGAAGTCCACATTTCAGTGTCCATAAATAAAGTTTTACAAGGACCTATCCATGCTCATTGGCTCCAGCAGTGTAACACATTTACTGCCTTGCCCTTGACAGAAAAAGTTTGCCAACCTCGGCTATAATGAAGTGGTACCTAAACTCCGTGCCTTGGATGGCATATCAAGTGAGATAGTCTCATCTTCATACCTTCAAGCAATCTTGATTATTTAATAATTTAAAGACTCCCCCAACCTTACAGAGGAGAGTTTACAATAAATGATAAAATTCTCTAGCTGGAGGGTACAGCATGAATGTTTCCAAATTGATGATCAAATTCTGTCTCTGGTATACACATATAAGTACAATACAATGTACAATATTCTAATTAAATTGAAAAATGGCTGCACAAGCCCTGTTTCTATTAACCAGGTCTTATTTGATTTAGCAGCAGTAATAAATGCTGAATCAGGTCAGGGTTGTTAAGCTTATCTGGCTTTGCCAATCTACTGAAATTAGGATAATAAAACCGAAGATATATAATATGGAAGACATTTAAAAAGAAAACTCGTTTATCTTCAATTAAAATATCCACAATACTGACAATAAACTTATTACTCCTCCCTATAGAAAGGTTAGGTTGAAGAAAACAGCACATTAAAAAGAATTCAGTCCAGCATGGGGACCATGGAATCACATTTTAGAAGACCAAAAATAGCTTGGTTTTCTTGTGATAGCAACATTTCACACATTTGTAGGGAGAAAAAAAAAAACAACAGGCAAAACACGGAAGCTCAAAATATTCCTCTGACAAAAAGCTGCACTAGATTTTTGGCTTCAATAAAGCTAAAATTCTCTACGTGAAATAGGGAAGGAGCCGTAAACCAGTTTCTTGAAATGAGCAATGTTCTAGGTGGGCATGTGGAATCATCTGCTTGTTTGAGTCATTGGGGGAACTAGGTGGTCACCACCTCTGATTCACTTTACCTTTTCAGACTGAAAACGAAATTCTGGCTCGTTTCATTTTCTAGATTTTATGTATTTATTGACATAAACACACAGAACATAAAACTCCATACTGAAACTGTATCAGTCATCTTGGTATGTTATAAAATATAGTATCTTTAATAATATTTGTTTTAGGCACCAATTAATTTTATGAGGGAATAATAAAACAGCAGCTTCTTCCTCCCTCTACAGTATAAACTATATAATAAAATCAACAGATATAGGCCAAATCAATGGTGTGAAAACAACCTATTTGACATTGGCTATGAAGATGCACTGATTCCAACTCTCATGAGACACTGATTCCTAGGACCCAGTACCTCAATCCTACTCAAAACCAGAGCAGCTAAAATCTATGATCAAAAAGCAAGATATGCAGTTCCTCTATTTCCCCACTTTCTATAATTTAGAGAATATAAAATGAATACAGTAAGGAAGCCAGGCAGGAAAATCAAGGAGGATACAATCTGGGAGAAAAAAAAAAATAAAGAAATATAAAGTCCTCTGGGTCAGAAGCTGAAGAGAAGTTCCACAAAAGTGCACTTACACAAGCTGAGATGTCCAACTGAAGCAATTCACATCCCTCACGTAGCAGTCCTGATCATTTTCTTAGAAATGCTATTGTGTGCTATATTCAAAATAATAAATCATCATCAATGTAAGTGATCCCATTAAACAATCTCTGGATATGCCATCCAGCTGAATGTAAAGGAAACTCTAACAATGATCTGAAATGGGAACCAAATAATTTAAAGGAAAATAGTTTTTTTAATTTATCAAAAGACAAATAGTAAATTTAAAACCTTTTTCTATTTCTACCACCAAAATAAATAAATTGAGTAAGCAAGCATTAGGCTATCTAACAACTCTTAAATATTAGGAAATTTGTCTTGAAGTACTAAGTTTCAGTTCAGTTCAGTTCAGTCGCTCAGTCGTGTCCGACTCTTTGCAACCCCATGAATTGTAGCACACCAGGCCTCCCTGTCCATCACCAACTTCCAGAGTTCACTCAGACTCACGTCCATCGAGTCAGTGATGCCATCCAGCCATCTCATCCTCTGTCATCCCCTTCTCCTCCTGACCCCAATCCCTCCCAGCATCAGAGTCTTTTCCAATGAGTCAACTCTTCGCATGAGGTGGCCAAAGGACTGGGTTTAGGATCGCCTAAACCCTTTATCAGTTTTCACTAACAGGGTAGACAGTGAGACTCCATAACTGGAGGTAATCAAGCAAAGGATCATGCATGTGTGCTGAAAAGGGATTCAAGCACTCATTTTGAATACGGCTGGTGAGTTGGATCAGATCATCCCAAGCTTCATCTCCAAAGTATAACATGATTGAAGCCACATAAAATGAAAACTACAGAGATGACATTAACTTAAATAAGGAGCTTAGTATTTGTTCTCAACTCTTAATTAGTGATACTTTTAAAAAATAAAAATGAGCAGATTTCCTCAGAAGTGCTGAGAGGCTCCCTTTCACACAAGACCTAAATGGAAGGTGATAACAACAACTTTCAAGATCATGTAAAATGCAATTCCAGAGGAAAATCACAAACTATAAATACCACTCAGAGGAAACTATTTCAACCACAAAGGAGTAACAATGGGTAAAACCAACCATTATATGAACGCATGCATAAGGTTAACTCATTAATCTTATTAGCCAACAGGGAGTCAGCAACATGTAGCAAAAATAGCATAGTATTTGGAATCCAGTGGCCTTGGGTTGATATCTCAGTTCTAATTTGTATTCAGCTACTTAACCTTAGGAATGTCACTTAACCTTTCCAAGCCTTGGGTTTCTTATTTGTAAAATGGTAATATCTTCTTTATTGGGGTTATTAAAAGGATTAAATGGGAAAACATCAAACTATTAAAAACAGTATTTGACACAGTAAGTACATCATAAATCAATTCCCCGCTTCAGTTCAGTTCAGTCGTTCAGTCGTGTCCAACTCTTTGCGACCCCATGGCCTGCAGCACGACAGGCTTCCCTGTCCATCACCAACTCCTGGAGCTTACTCAAACTCAAGTCCATCACATCAGTGATGCCATCCAACCATCTCATCCTCTGTCATCCCCTTCTCCTCCTGCCTTCAATCTTTGCCAGCATCAGGGTCTTTTCCAATGAGTCAGTTCTTCGCATCAGGTAGCCAAAGTACTGGAGCTTCAGCTTTAGCATCAGTCCTTCCAATGAATATTCAATGACTTCCTTTAGGACTGACTGGTTGGATTCCCCACCTACACTAAAAAAATATTTGTTCAATGTGTAAGGCTAGGACACAGTTTCTCAAATGTGAATCATGAAATAATTTTAAATGGAATCTAAAACTTCAAAAGTTTTAATATTTGAGATTTTAATTTAAACATGTATGAAAATACAGTTCCCCCCAAAACCCTGTAATTTCATGGCAAATATTTATTTGGATGAGGGTGAGTAAACAGATTAATCAACTTAAAGGGAAATAGTACATAAATAATAATATTGGCACTATAAAGTTAAGGCAAAAAATACAGGAAAGGAATGCTATGTTAAATATATAAATATATACATAATACACACACATATATATACATATATATGAATACACACACACAAGAGGGTTTCTGTCATTGAAAAGTTTAGTCTAAGGACTGTGCGGATCACAAGTGAGCAAACAAATGAAATATGCCATATATTTCAAGTTTAGAGTCATGTTCAGAAGAATGGTGTTAAAGTCCCCCTCTTCTTGGCTCTTTTAACACATATCACATATAAAAGCTCTTTTAAAATAAATGAGTTTAACAATGGTCGTGCTGAGTTGTAACATAAGCTGATTTCGAAGTTCCTGTATAGTAGCATGTTAGGGATTTGTATGTTAAATCTTCTCTTTGAATTATCCAGGAAATCATTCTTTTCTCACCTTTATTTTCTTTATGGGAAACCAAGAAAACAAAGGTTTCTGCTGGTTTAACACCCAAATCACTCAAGACATTTGGAACAAAACAAGGAGCAATCTACTTAAAACTATAAGATCCAAGAATGTGAAATGGTTTTAGATTTCAGCAAGTCTCATCCTTAGAGACTCTACATGCCACAAGAATAAGCTGAATTTGCATTTGAAAATCGAGTAAAACAAACTAAGTGTCCTTTTTCAAGGGAAATGAATAGCAAAATAAGAGAAAAGCACTTCATATGTATTCCCAAGGAAAGCCACAGACTCCTTAAAAGCACTCAAAATAGACAGCACCTTCTTGAAACTTGTACCTATCTTAAAAACAAAACAAATGTCCTCTTATCATATAATTCATGCAATATATTAACTTTTGCTCTTTAATCTCTCTTGAAGTTGTCTTCCTGCATGATTCCTCTACAACATTTTAATAGTAACCCTCCATCACGTCAAAATTCATCTATACACAGTATTAGTTTAAAATATTCTTTGATAAAAAAATTAATAAAAACCTACATACAGACAACTGAAACCATGCTGAAAGAGATTTAATGCCCAGGGAGCACAGAGTTCTATAGCCAAAACATACAAAAGGGGAACATTCTGTGCAAAAGGTAATATATAAAACAGAATCAGTAAAAAGATAACTAGCAGTGATATTCTCTGAAACACAAGCTATGCCTCTATAGTTTGGACCATACAAGGTGAAAGCAAGTTAATGGCTAATTAGAATCCTGTATTAGCTAACAGGAAAGAAGAATAAAGCTTCAGCATATCACAAAATCACTGTCATATTGACATTCATTCCAAATGTCACTAGCACATTGATTTTCTTAGAAGCTTCATGATTCAGCTGCCTCTGAACCACAGTCAGAGCAGTGCCCACCTGCATCGCTGGCTAAATACAGCTTTAGAAGAGAAATGGATGGAGGTGGCAGAATTAATAAATTATCATTTTTCTTCACAAATTGCTAGGAAATACGCACAGTGAGAAAAAATCTGTAAAAATAGGCTTTGGATTGAACAGAGTTTCTAAAAGAATTTCTTAGACAGGAATTTTTGAAATATATTTTTAAAAATCCTGTTTTCTTTAAAAGCAATATTTTAGTCCAAATAGCTGATCTTTATTCTGGTTCCTCTGTTTTCTGGCTTTATTTATCAATCATTTTTAATTATCTTTTGTATCAAGAACCAACAGAAAGCAACTGGGGAAAAAAAAAGATGTCAACTCAGGAGACCACAAAAATTCCCTATGAGTTCCTTGAAAAAAAAAAAAAGCCACTGATTTTCAACTGTGTAGAGAAATACAAACCCCAGGGTCATTGCCACTAAATCGGCAGACCAACATGATGAGTGCTGCTGTCAACGTGGCCAGTCTACCTTGACTTTTGAATGTCAAAAATAATATGGACGGAATTGACTAAGCAGTCTCCGAGGTACTGCCTTTAAAATTTTTAACTTTATGGCCATTAAATATTGAACAGATAATTGGATTTATCCCCTTCAGTGCTTTACGGATGTACAAAGTACCTACCTTCTCCTGTTTTATTCAAATTAATGGTGCTCTTTTAAAGTGTCTGCCCTGAGCACACACTATAGCCGACTCATTAAAAGGATGCTTCCTCTTCTGCTTACCAACTCTTTTCTCCATTTGTAATAAGAGGCCAAAAACCACACTAAAAACCCACAAGTACAGTTAAGGGCAAATCTATTGTGAGTCACCCTGAAAACAAGAATTTTCCCTCCCTCAACTCACATACATGGTGTGAATTTGGCGGTTGATTAGCCGTTATCTTGGAAAACCACAATAGTGAATCCATTTTTTGTTTTTAATTAAAATATTTATAAATGCTTCTTTGCAACTGGATGGCTTACTGCTACATTCTGAAATCAAGTCTGGAGAACATAAGGATGCCAGTATCTCTCTAGAGGATTAGCCAAATGAAACTTTGGATTGTGAATTGGCCAGGGGAAAAAAATATACCCACGGACAGGCTGTGCAATTCACACTAGCGATAAGGTATTTCTATCAAGTATGACTAACACCTACAAAAGTACCATCTGAAAATAACTCCAGTGGAGATGTGAGTGGAAAGGGGTTAATGGAAATAATGTTTTCATTTTAAACAATATAAATCCACAACTGGCATCCCACTGGCCCGTGACCTCCCCATACCCAATCCTTGTTCAAGTCATTTGCTAGTGTAATTGAAACCTTCTTTGAGAGTCTTTAGATTTCATTTCATGTTTGGGGGACAATACAGCTAAAAGACATTTACCATCCATCTTTCTTAACATTCCTAATCTAAATAGAAGACCCAAATCCAAGACTGTGCTTTTGATGGATCGCTCGCCTTCCTATACAGTAGAGCTTAAAGAGATCCCATTATTGCTTTCAGAACCTTTACAGAAAACATATATTCATACTCATTTTAGTTTTTACCACACAGCTTAACAATATATATTTATTTTAATGGATTTTTTTAAAGAAACAGATAACTGTGCAATTAAAATATTCAAAAGAACAAGATAAAAACAAACACATTTAATGTAGGTGGAAAAAAAACAGGCTCAGCAACATGACATGTTAAAAAAATATAGAAATATAGAAACAAGATTTGCTGCTTCTAAGTAAAATGCTAAAGAAACTTCAACACTTTTCCTATATGTGAGTACTTTTCAGTACAGGTTTCCATCTACTCATTTCTCATAGTTGAAACAGGCTATAAAGAAATGCTTCCTTCGGCTGTCCAGTGTTATTAACACACCATTACTAGTGGACAGACTTTTGATAATCACCTCAATTATTCTATTAGACATGTATTCAAAATAATGGGTTTTATTTTAAATTTGTCTTGGAATATATATGAGGGCTATCAATATGAAGACAAATTTTTAACTGCTATAGCTAGGAAAATTTGAAAGATTGAAGGGAAAAAAAAAACAAAAACAAGCCACCCACCTCAGTTAGGTACATTTTAGTCTAGTGGCTAACTTAAGAAAATTTCACCATCTGTCAGAAAACCCTCACATATAAAGCCATAACTTCAACACTCAAATAGGCTCCTCAGAATAGCTAGTGGGCTGCACAAACACAGCCTCCTTTCATATCCATTTCTAATTATTTGACTTACAAGCATCACAACTGTATCAAAAATACAAATAAAGCTGGCTGACAGCCCCTCAGCCACTAATTCTGAAGTGTCTTTGGTGTATAAGCTGCTTTATTGCTTTCTGTGCACTGGGATTTTTCCTATATAAGAAAAGGACAAAATTGGACACATTCTAATATTAAGATTACATAGGTTACCTCTAACAAAATTACCTGCTGGACCTAAAGGAGTAACTGTGAAGTTCATTTCTACAAATCAAGCCTGTCCTGGAACACTATTTCACCTGAAGCTATCTGGCAGTTCATTTAGGCATTTAGGATTAACTGTTGTGAGTCTATCAATCCACAAACCCCAATTGTAATTTTGAACAAAAAGAAGATAAAGAATATCTCATGGCTAAATTTACAAACTCCAAATATTTAATAAAGAAAAACTATATACTTTTCACCTTGACCCAAAATGGGAGAACATATTCATATTCCATGTGGAACCAGAGTATATGTCAGTCTTTTCATATTAAACATATTCTAAACTTTGCTGTTGAAAAAAAAAAAAAAGATATTTAAATAAGGAGCTTAACACCTGAAAAATGCACACATTTGATACACCCACCTCTAAAAGTTGTATTTTTTGAAACTAGAAGGGTGGAAATTAGTAAAATGTATCATTGGTAAGCTTATAAAGGAGTCAGACAAAGAAAAAAGTCAAACAGGTAACAATAGTGTATAGAATCAGGAAACTTGGTCCCCAAGACACACAGACAAATGGGCTAAGAAAGGGCATGTCACAAATTCCCAGGCATTGGCCCCATCTGTTAACCAAATGCTTCTGATTATCTTCTCTACCAAAACTTAAGAGTGGTGCAAGAATCAAGATAGGTTCTTGGTCCCTTTAATTCCCAAGAAATAGCCTTGATAATGAAAAAAAAAATTAGAATAAAAAAATAAGAGGATGATTTTAAACTTCAAGAGAATAAGCCTCACTTCCTTAAAATAAATGACCAACTTCCTACAGTGACACAGGTCTCAGTATGCTGCTGCTGCTGCTGCTAAGTCACTTCAGTCGTGTCCGACTCTGTGCGACCCCATAGACAGCAGCCCACCAGGCCCTGCTGTCCCTGGGATTCTCCAGGCAAGAACACTGGAGTGGGTTGCCATTTCCTTCTCCAATGCATGAAAGTGAAAAGTGAAAGTGAAGTCACTCAGTCGTGTCTGACTCTTAGCGACCCCACAGACTGCAGCCTACCAGGCTCCTCCATCCATGGGATTTTCCAGGCAAGAGTACTGGAGTGGGTTGCCATTAGAGTGTGGAATTTGGGAAACATGTTAATAATGTTTTACATATTGCAGCACTATTTACAACAGCCAGGACGTGGAAGCAATCTAGATGTCTAGATGTCCGTTGACAGATGAATAGATAAAGAAGTTGTGGTACATATATACAAAAGGATATTTCTCAGCCACAAAAAGGAATGAATGAGTCAGTTCTAGTGAGGTGGATAAACCCAGAGCCTGTTATACAGAGTGAAGTAAATCAGAAAGAGAAAAATAACATGCATTAATGCATAGATTTAGAATCTAGAAAAATGCTACTGATGAACCTATTTGCAAGGCAGGGACAGAGATGCAGACATAGAGAACAGACTTACGGACAGAGCAGGGGCAGAAGAGGGTGGGACAAATTGAGAGAGTGGCATTAAAATACATAATTACCGTATGTAGAACAGATGACTAATGGGCAATTGCTGCATAACACAGAGAGCTCAACCTGGCGCGCTGTGATAACCGAGGGGGTGGGATGGGGTGGGAGGTGGGAGGGAGGCTCACGAGGGCAGGAACATATGTATACCTGTGGCTGATTCAGGTTGATATATGGCAGAAACCAACACAACATTGTAAAGCAATTATCCTCCAATTAAAAATAAATACATTTAAAAATAAATGGAATCCTGAATTGATGTTAAAATAAACAAGGGTGGGAAAAATAAAAACCTAAAATTGAAAGCACAGTGAACCAAATGAACACAAATGTCCCTCAAATTAATGACATAACCACTAGGAAGGGAGAGGAGAAAAGATAAAGTATGACCTCAGTACTATATTCTCCATGCTGAGGAGGCATGGAGGGAAAACAGCAGACACGTCCTAAATGCTTGTTTTTAGTAGTTTTCTGTAGTGGCAAGAGTGAAGCAGTTTTGAGAATATTTTTAGATATACTATAAAACTGAGTAAATGAGTATCTATGTTAGGAGCCAGGATTTTCATTGTGGAAGAAGGAGAATCAAATATATTGATAGAATGGTGGTAGGCATCCTCCTTGGAAACGGTTTGGACTTGGAAGTACTGTAAAACGTGGGGCAGGCAAGAGCTATAGCAGCCCTGCTCAGCCTTTGGTTGGCATGCAGTGGGCCTCTCCCCCAAGCAAGAGACTGTTAGGGAGCAACTGTTAACCAGTGACCGTTAGTGGTCCTGCTCAGTGATTGGTTGGTGCCACAGTGGGCCCCTCCCACTTTTCTGTATAAAAGAAGCCTGAATTGGGACTATGGGAAAATGGTTTTTGAGATGATAGTCTGCCATCTTCTCTATCCACTACCTTTCCAATGAAAATTGTTATTCCTTGTTATAACAACTCGTCTCCCAATTTACTGGCCTGTCGTGGGGCAAGCAGGATAAGCTTGGGCTCAGTAACAATGCTAGTTCAAATGCATGATTTCTAAACTATGTACATGTGTGCAAGCATGCATGCATGTATTTTTCTTCACTGACTCCTAAAGATGGCCTAGAAAAAGTTGCTCCATTGGTAAGGAGCACACCCAGCATTGAAACATCAGTTTCTAAGCCCACTGTCCTCAAAAAGGGCCCAGAAATCTGCACAGAAATGGCTGACTATAGGGCTATGGTAGAGAAGGTACAAGATAAGCCTACAGAATCCTGTATCAGAAAGTTAGTGCTCAAAAAAAAAAAAAAAAAATGGAGGCATGTCAAAAGAACACAGAACACAAGTGATGCAATCTGATTAAATACTCTCATTGATTAAATCTAGAATTCAAGCATAAATATATTTAAGAAAAGTAATAATAAACCATTAAAATGAAGAGTCTGAGTCAACAGCAATAGCAGAAAAGAGAATGGATGGATGGATGATGGATGGGTGGGTGGGTGAAAGGATTTCTCTTTGCAAGAGAATGCAGACTGCTAACTGGTAAATGCTGAGGCTCTAATTCTAAATCATCATAGGAAAGACTAGTTCATGCAAGAATCATCAAGAGAAGTTAAATCTAAAGGGAAATTTTGGAAGAGGAATAAGATATTTGCATGTTGCCACAGATTGCTTATTAGTTTCAAGGGAAAGTATAGTATCTATACAGCGGAAAAAACATAATCCTTTGAGCAGATAATCAAATTTAATATCAATGAAGGGAAGAACACTGGGTTCCTCTTGATGTAATGCTCCAATAACGACATGTCACTTAATTATTTCAACTGGGAATGTACGGTCTTAATTTCACCACGAGGAAACATTAGACAAATCTAAATGAGCACATTTTTATTAAAGAGTCCTATATATTTTTTCATGGTCAATGTCATAACAGACAAAGAAAGCCCTATTAAATGAGATATAACAACTAAATGCAATGTGTGATCCTGGAATGGACCTAGTACTATAGGAGGAAAAATGCCAGAAAGGACATCATTAGCTCAATTGACCAATCTGAAATATGAACACAAGATTATAGCGTATCAATGTTAAGTTTTCTGGAGTTAGTAAGTATACTGCAGCTAGACCAAAAAATATTCTTATTCTTTGGAAATACACTCCTAAGTATTTGGAAGCCAAGGGACATGATTATGCAGCATACTCTCAAATGGTTTAGGAAAAAATTGAATAGAGAAAGATGGGGAAAGAAAACATAGAAAATAAATGTTTAAACACACAATCTATAAAGCATACAGAGTTCAAAGACAGCAAGAGACAAATATGTGTAAAGGGAATATGGGTGTTTTGGGTACTATTCCTGCAACTTTTCAGTAAGTTTCAAACTATTTCCCCAAAAAGTTAAAAAAAAAAAAAAACTCCTCCCCTAAATGACCCAGAGAATTTAAAATGACTAATGTAGAGTTCCTAATCTCATACTTTAATTTCTGTTAAGGTCACTTAAATTTGATGAAAGTATTATACACAAAGATGCTGGTCACAGTATTTATAACTGCAAAAAATTGACATATGTATTTACAAAAAAATGGGATAATAAAATTATGCTATATAAACTCAACACTATGCAGCCTTTAAATCTGCATACAAAAGTATATAATAACAATTGGAAATATATAATGAAAAACAGGAGGGTTAAGGATGATATATAGTATAATCTCATATAGGTAAAGCAAAGAGAAAAAAAAATCAGAGAAAAGCATTAAAAAAAAAAAAGAACATGCCAACACTGGTTCTCTCTCCCAGAGATGGTTTATGGACAACTTTTTTCCCTTCTGCTTTCTTCAGATTTCAAATATGTAATGCTTGTGTCATAATGCTATGATAAAAATAAGGTTTATTCTTAGAATAAATAACATAGTAGAAGTAAACAGAAAAAAGTTTAAGTTCCTCATATTACCTACTGTATACTTAAGGTGGATGTTCAACCATCCAAATTTAATTTGACCTACTTCTGGTCTCAAAGATGGGAAATAGAATAGAGTCATGCTAGGAGACAGTCTCTAGTAGAATTTATTTAAGGTGGTGAATCTGTACATTCATGAGCCACAGATGCCTCTTTTCTCCTTCTGAGCCATGGGAAGATGGTGAGCTCACTTTATACCACTGCAACGCCGCCCCCCACACACACACACGCCTGCCCTTAAAGAAGGGAAAAAGAGAAGCAGGGCGCCAACAGGGGCTGGCACGTGATGGGGGCCTCCGTCCACTACACTGTACCCGGCTAAGCTCAACAGTACACTTCTCATCATTCCTGCTCAGATGTTGGAGAGCATACACTGTAGCTGAAATCCTTCAATTCAGTCCTAGTCAACAGCTTTGGTGCTCCACAGGGAAATGGTCCAGCCCAATTATTCTGTGCAGAGAATTTGCCTCTGCATATAGGGTTCACTGTAATAGTCATCGGGGGTGGCGGAAGGTAGAGAAAAGAGAGATGTGTGTATGGGTATATGTTGCGGGGGGAAGGGAGGGAAAAAGGGTGGATAGTAAGGGAAGAAGGAACAGGAAGGGGGTAGAAAACATCAGAACTTTTCAGAAGCAGGTGGGACTTCCCTGGAGGTCCAGCCATTAAGATTCTGGGCTTCTACTTCAGAGGGTATGGGTTCAAAGCATGGCCAAAAAGTGAAAAAAAGTAGATGAAGATGGTATGTAAATGTTTGGTTAACTGAAAGGAAAACTGAAACACATCACCATTTTCTAACAGCACAAGAGTCTCCCACAGTCATTGCCAAAAAGTCAGGTTATTAAAGCGTTGCTTTTTTTTTTTTTTTTAAGAGAATTACAGTAAACAAAAGAGGAAGCTTCTAGATTAAACAATTATTAGAGCTCAGTTCCTGTTTAAGATACACACATTTGGAAGCATTTAATTATATTTATTTCTTAATATACTCTGGTGTGAGCAATCTTGAACTTTGAATCTCATAACTCAGCCAATGAAATAATTAACATTCTTTTGCCAACCTGATTTGGATGAAAAAGTCAAACACTTCATTTAAAATTTATGTGAGGTACATTCATAAGAATACACTAATTTCTCATTCAGATTTCAATTGAATCAATTTAATGACTGCCAATAGCAAAGCAATAGGAATGCAAAGAAGAAAAATAGTCAGACAATTGACAATTACCCAAAGTTCCTGTCATGTTTTATGAATCAACAATTGTCTCCAAACTTGTGAAAGAAACCAATGTGCATTAATTTCTAGAATCTTATAACCTATCTGCACTTAACTATAAAAAATGAAGACAATTAGACATACAATTTAAAGAATTCATCAATTTGAATGAACAGAAATAAAGGGTGCCTCTACAATCCCATGTTCCCTTTCAAGGCAGCACAACTTATAGGGCTGTCTGGTTTACCAGTGTTTCTTCTTCACATTTCCTGTTCTTTATCAGCAAAATGGTTACAATGGCCTTTCAGACTTGAGTGACGCATGACAGAACAACACAGTTCCATTCTCAAATCTGAATAGCCTGGGAACACAGCTCCAAAAGGCAACCGCAGTGGTTATGCCAGAGAATAAATACCACGGAGCAACATTATCACATTCTAAAATTAAGCACAAAAAGGGAGTAGAAATAAAAGGAGGAAAAAAAGGCAAAAAAAAAAAAAAAAAGAGGGGGTGGGGAACCCCTGCAATTTCAACACATGAAGGGAAAACTCACTGCCATTACTGTTCTTCCTGTTTTCCTCTGAAACAGAACAGTAACACTAGGACTTACTGTGGGATAGATTAGATTTTTTCTTTCCAAGTGGTGAATAAATGCCATTCCAGTTTTACTACTTGCCTCCCCACACTCCACATTTATAAAACTTCTCTGAAGCTATACATAGAGAGGACACAAAGCCTCTGATGCTGATGCTGCAGCTGGTAGGGCCCCAAAAGCAGAGTGTCCAAGGATGAAGGCATTCAGACAAAAAGACCTACTTCAAAAACCCTCCAGCAACGTGTAAGGTTCTAGACCAAGGTGATGGATTTCTGTCGGCCATCCTAAAAACGAGATAACCTGCACAGCAGAGACTTAAACCCAATTAAATCTGGATTGTTCCTGGCCTACAGGTCCAATATCACCAGGAAGGATACAGTTCTACAAAAGTAAAAGCAATAAATTCAAATCTTGCTCAGCTTTCATATATTCTCATTATGCCCAATGCAGATCATCCCATCTAAAATTGTAACCACTCCCCTCCCATTCCGCGCTCTATTTTTTCCATAGTTGTTCCCACACTCAAAACACTACAAGATTTGTTCATTTATTATGCTAATTGCTTATTTCTCACTCCCCCATCTTCTGCTCTCCTGGATTGTGAGTTCTAGAGGGTGGGATATTTGTTCAGTCCACTAATATATCTCAGCACATAACAGACACTCAATAAATGTTATACGAATGAATCATTCATCAAATTAAATGATTTCTTAAAGCTCTTCCTATTCAAGTAGAAAAGGCAAGAATTAGGCAAGGAACCTTTAAAGAGTTATAATAGGACAGATAAAGGGTTCAATCCCTGGGTCGGGAAGATCCCTTGGAGAAGGGAATGGCAACCCAATCCAGTATTCTTGCCTGGAGAATCCCATGGACAGAGGAGCCTGGAGGGCTAAAATCATTGGGTTGCAAAGGGTCGGACATGACTGAAGCAACTTAGCAGCAGCAGGAAAGGGTTATTATCTTTACTATAAAAAGCCTATTTACATTGATTAAAGACCTCTCTCTCTAAAACACTGATCCAGAAATGAGTAAAGACCCTAAACAACAGCTGTTTAAAAAAAAAAAAAAAAACCAAGTGGTTAAAATTATTTGAAGAAAAATAAACTCACTAATATCAAACACTAAAATAAAACAAAACATTTTTTTCTCCTCTGAGTAATTAGCAAAGATTTTTAAAACTAAACATTCCTATCACAATGACAGTGAAGTAAGATGATCCTTCCTAGACAGTGGAGATAAAATTAAAACAACCATTCTAGACAATAATTTGGAAATAAGAATTTAGAGCTAAATAGGTCCATATCTCTCAAGAATTTCATTTTGTGAATGCTTATTGCAAAGAAATATAGACAAAGATCAAATACAAAGATGCTCATCAAAGTATTATTTACAATAGCAAAATTCTGTAAACAATCTAGGGGAATAAGAATAGAGAAATGGCTCAGTCAATTATGGTCTAGCCACTAAATTAAATATTATATAGTCTTTAAAAAGGGCTTTCCTGGTAGCTCAGCTGGTAAAGAATCTGCCTGCAATGCAGGAGACCCCAGTTCGATTCCTGCTTAAAGAACTTTCAAAAGGAGAAGAATGTGAATAATACAATGTCAAATACAGTAAGTTTCCTACATATGAACAAATTCTGTTCCAAGAGCATATTTGTAAGTCCAACAAAGTTAGCCTACGTATCCAACTAACACAATCAGCTATGCAGTACTGTACTGTAATAGGTTTCTAATACTTAACACACAAATAATGCATAAAAAAACAAAAAAATAAAACATTTTTAATCTTACAGTACAATACCTTGAGAAGTATAGTAGTACAGTGTAACAGCTGATATACAGGGTCTAGCATCAGCACCCTACCCCAGTACTCTTGCCTGGAAAATCCCATGGACGGAGGAGCCTGGTAGGCTGCAGTCCATGGGGTCACTAAGAGTTGGATACGACCGAGCGACTTCACTTTCACTTTTCACTTTCATGCATTGGAGAAGGAAATGGCAACCCACTCCAGTATTCTTGCCTGGAGAATCCCGGGGACGGAGGAGCCTGGTGGGCTGCCGTCTATGAGATCGCACAGAGTCAGACACAACTGAAGCGACTGAGCAGCAAAAGAGAGTTCCTGATTGGAGGAGGGAGAGGAGGTGGAAGATAGAGATGGATAGTCAGCAACAGGAGATGGAGGTAAGCTACAATTTCACTCACACCTGACATTGATGGCCCAGGTTCTGGTTCTCTGCAGTATTCAACTCTATCTACCCTCATGAAAAAACGATCCAGTGATGTCTGGGTAGTAGCTCTTTTTCTCTCGTCATAAATGACACGGGAGCATTGGATTGCATTCTGAGCAGCTGCTGCAACCTTCATGTTCCATTCTACATGCAGGTCCTGTGCCTTGAAAGCTAACAGTGCCTCCTCAAATAACGAAAGTGCCCCTGCCAGCTTCCTGAGTCATGAATCTCTTCAGTTCTTCAGTTACTTCTTCCTCCTGTAGCTCCACTGAATTATTTTCACCTTTGTTTCTATCATTACTGCTTGGTGCATCTTAGCAGTACCAGTTACATCACAGGGGCTTTTACAAAAGCTTGCTTCTGGATATCCTCGGCTAGAAATAAAGACACTGTACTTTGTGTGTACAGCACACAAAGGCACAACCTGTAGAGGATGCACGCACGTGACAGTGTATACCAGGCACGTGAACTAACTTACACGACTGCACATACAAACACGCGTTCATACCTTTGAAAGTTCACAACTTGGAAGATTCGTATGTAAGAGACTCACTGTAAATGAAAGCAAGTCAATCTCTTCTGAACCATGTAGGGTGATATGCAAGGAAGGCAGAAATATCTAGAGTATTTATCTGAGTGATAGGCCTATAGATGAATTTTATTCTCTATATGCTCATGGGTTTTATTTATTTTAAACATGTTCTACCTTTATAATAGAAAGAAAATTTGAAAGAAAGATTGCATAGAAGAGTTGAGACAAAATATGCTTTTATGAGTTGTCCATATTAGCAAGGAGAATAAAATCTTGAAAAGTCTTGGGGAAAAAAAAAGTGTAAATGTTAGAAGACTATCTGCAAAAACATAGGAGTAGCATTCTTAAGAAAGAGAACACCCTTAATCTCCTTTAAATAAAAAGCAGCAATTAAGAAACCACAGCCCTGAATAACCTCTATAAGTCCTTTCATTCCAAGAACATATTCTTAGAATTTTTCTTTTAAAGTTCAATATGAAATTTGACAGGGAATCGTTTTATTTCCTAACTCATGTAGCTATGAAAGATGAACAAATCTTAAAAAAAAAAAAAAAAAAAAAAGAGGGAGAAAAAATACAAAACATTTATGGCATGTGTCCTTTGCCATAAACAAATTATTGACAATAAATGGACTTTTCGATACATCAGCCAAATATAGAGTCACTGATCACAGCTATAAATCATCTGCTAGAAAAAGGCTGAATTTATAAAAACAAAACAAAAAAAGCTCTATCTTTATCAGATGGTTAGAAGAAAAACTATCTAAACTCTTAGGAAAAGCTTTTTCCCCCTAAATATTTGTACAGGCAGAATAATCATTTAAACAATTCTAAAACAAATTTAAACATTCAACACAAAACATTTGTGCCTACAGATAGAGACCTACCAACGTAATATCTGCACATGCTCTTTGGAAAGGAAATCTACAGAACTGTGTCAACAAATATAAACGTGCTTTCCCGTCATCTGACAGTACTGCTTCATGAAATTACATCAGATCTCTATCTAAACCAAGTTTTAGGGCTATCCACAGAGGTAGTAAAAGCGAACGTGAAGAAAGGTAAGAAAATTCAAGCAAACCCTATTACTTTTCTTTTAAGCTCAAGTCTATTTCTTAAGGCTAAACATCAGAAGCAAGATGCTCAAATACCAAGATTTTCTTTCATAACCTTTACTTTGAATCTAGCTCCACAGGGAAAAAAGCATGTTTACAAGAACCATGAGACATGTGAAAAGCAATAACCAAGGTAAATGAAAAAAATGCCAGGTTAAGTTTTAGTTAGAACTTTATTGCAAAAATACTTTGTTTTATTAAATGAAGAAATCTACTTTTCCTCTTCTCCTCTAGCGTTACATATTGAAAAACGAAAACATGATTAAACTATTCTTTTAATGTCATCTCATCATTTATAAAGCGCTTAAAGAAAACAATTTGCATGCAGGCTGAGCACGATGGTGCATCGTGTGGAACCCAATGTCAAAAACTCAAGTTCAATTTCCAGTGCTAATCAAGTTTCTAAAACAGGAACTCTGTTCTTTTCCCTTCTAGCTGCGTGCTTTGATTTTCTTTTGCAGTCTTAATTCAAAATGTTCTAAAATTTTGGAGTCAATTTTTTTAACCGACAAATGTAGCATGTCAAAGAAAACATCAGAAGTAATTACTTCTCACTCACTGCTCTCATTCCAAAAGAAAAGACAAAAATAAGGGGGTCAGAACTTTTGGATTATTTTAATGGTGTGTGTAAATGAAAGAGAAATTGAGAGAGTATCAGGGAGATTCATTCAGCTAAAGTAAGGAGTGACAAAGCAGATTTATAAAAATCATAATACATCTGTGATACTTCAAAACTTGTCCTTGATATTTTCAATATCTGGCCATTACTACATATAAAACTGAGGATTGCCAAATTTGTCTGGATGTTAGAATCATCTAGAGAGCTCTTAAAAATTACAAAGCCCAGGTCTGACTTCCAAATAAACTACAATCCTTTTTTAAAAAAACATGCATCAACACATCCGGAATTAATTGCTAACATTTTGTTCCACTTACTTTTAGCTCTTTTCTCCCCTCTTTTTTTTTTTTTTTGTTTAATTGAAGTATAGTATTAGTTTCAGGTGTACAACAAATTCAGTTTCACTTGTTCACAAGAATATAGATATACTTTTTCAGATTATTTTCCTTTTTATATGATTACAAGATATTGAGTATAGTTGCTTGTGCAACTAACTACCATAGGTCCTTGGTGGTTATCTAGGTCCCTGGTAGTTGTCTATTACATATATATATACATATTTGTCTACATATATATATATATACACACACACACACACACACACACACACACACACTTGTCTACATGACTGTCTACATAGTAATGTAGACCACAGTCTTTGAAGAATGAAATTAGGCATCAGAGACTCTGAAGCTCCCCAGGTTTAGGAACCACTGACACACAGTACAGAAACCAAATAAATTCTCTCTCCTTTGAGATTTACCATAGCTGTCATTCCAGGGAATTTAAAAAGAAAAAAGAAAAATCACTCAACCAATGCATTAATCTATACCTGTTTTTAAAGAAAATCATATACACATATACTCACTGCTGTTACTGAAGCTGGCTCAACAAAATGCTGGAAAATATCATTATCAGAGTACACGGCATATTATGCTGACATGAGTTTATACTGCACAGCATCATTCCTTTGAGAAGGATGCTGATTTGGGTGAAGGAGCAGAAGGGAGAGTGTCATTATAAACTCAAAATGAGGTGATGTAGATTCCAAGGTGACTATCACAGCTTTCCAGTGACAAACTGGCAGCAATTAGAGATGTTTGAAGCACATCAACTTGCTTAGCCTCCTACCTTAGTTTTTATTCTAATAAGATAAAGGACATTAAAACCTTCTGTTAAGTATAAATATGCAGAGAGAGAGAGGGAAGAAAATCCCAAAGCCTTAATTCCATTTAAAAAAAGGATTCGTTGCAGCTAACTCTCTGAATGTTCATAATACTTAAAGATGTCCAGAAAGATCTTATTCATTAGATACCATTGTCTTCACCTCTCGTTCCTTCTATCCCCTGCATTTCTAAAAAAAAAATGAGTAAGGTACATGTGTTCTGTTTGTACTACTGGTTCATGACATTCAAAGAGTTCATCATGTACAGAGCACCACCTGTGTACTTAGCTTCAATCTGCAGAAATCTTTCATCCCTAGGAAAGAGTATAGATTTTTTTTTTTATGCTATCCAAATGGGAGAATGTCCCAGATACCAGATGATGAAGGGGCCCCAGAGGGACGATAATGCTAACATGCTTATGAGCACTATAAAATTTGGCTTCAAAGACACTCTGAGTTTGGCAGTGCTTCCACAGATCTCTGTGAACAGTAAAGACATAGTTGTTATTGGTGGTGGAAGCAAAGGGCAGGAGGCAAGAAGCATGCCCTTGTGCGTTCAATCACACTCCATTTAAGACACAAGGAATTCTCTTAGAGAAAACCAGGAGAATCGCTGCATCAATTTATGTGCTACAAACATGGTTTGCTTCATTACTGTAGCATAGAATTAAACACATAAATCTGGACCACTCTTCAAAGACCTAAGGTCAAGCTGCAAAACATTTTTCCTCTGTGCTGGCTTTTGGCATTCTGGTGATTTCAACGACATTTATGCCAGACCAACCTTCGACAAAGCACCGTTTAACTTTCTTCTTTTTTAATAGCAGATGAAGGTGAAGGGAATACTTCTTGGCAGAACAGATATGCTAGAAATTTAGAGTTGTTCTCTTTTGTCCTAAATTTTCTTCTGCCTCAATCCTGCAGTGAAGTCACGATACATCTGTGACAGAATAAGTCCCATGGCAGCAGACTGACATCATAAACACCAGATTAAGACTTGGCTGCAAAGCCAAAGGAGATGATGGGCTGGGAAGGAAGAGGCTATAATTCAAACAAATCTCTTCCATAATAGCTATGGGAATACTAAACATTACTGGCCGAGTAAATTGCTTTTTGTATAAGTGTTCTCTTTTTTGAAGTTTGCCCCAGAGTGAAAGTTTCTCTGTTAAGTCAGAACCTTAGCATTATTTTAATGTACTGGTCTGTATTTAATAATTTTATGCTTTAGACATTAGTCTGTTACCATGGGAATGACAGCAGCACAAATACAGGATTACGGCTATCAAGCAAGAGAAAAGAAATTATGAATAAGCCTCGTTATGTTCAATAATTAGCAACTACATGGAAAAAAACAAAACCATGAATTTAGGTTGATGCATTTATCTCAGTGTTTGAATACAACTCTGAGTATGTTATTGCTTTAAAATGAGACTCTAGCAAACTGCCAAAAAAAAACTTGACTAGCAGTTGCTACTCAGTGCTATGATCTGAAAACTCATTCTGTCCAGCTCTTTCCTCCTGTTTTAATTCTTCCCTTGTAAAAGGGAACTAATGGATAATATACAACATTCAAGATGGATTCTGATCATTCAAATCAATGCTTTAGGGGTAAAAGTAAGGAAATATTGAATAGAACTGGCTCCTCTACCTTCATCACAAAATTAACAGCTTCCAGGAAAATGATGCTGCCTTCCCCCCACAATGAAAACTCTATTATTAAAGTATGTGATGGTAGGTACAGAAATAGACTGCTAAGCATGAGACAAAGAAGTCCAACTAGGATAATGTAAAATCCATATATGCCTCTGTTGCTTCTGAAGTTACAGTAAAGAACATGGTACTCCAGGACATTTACCTTAAGGACTAAGGAAGAGTTCCATGCATTTAGTGCAAGGCCTGCAGCTGCACTAATTGTAGGAAAGATAACCAAAATGGTGGACAAACATTTTGAGATGACCAAAGACTGCTAAAGAAGTAAGTACTTCACTAAACCAAAGTCTACCCCCAAGTATGAAAGGGCAAAGTCATAGTATCCAGTCTTCCCCAAGTATGTGGGGAAGTGGGCACACTGTCAGATGTCTGGCATCCTGTGGATTCATTGCCTTACTCTACAAAAGCAGCAACGTTAACATGATCCATTCTAAATCAGGGGGCAAGAACCAAGTTTTAGTCTCTCAAACAGGTAAACATTTAATGAAGATTGACAGCTCCTTAGTATTTTCGAACGTCCCTACTCCCTCTTCCATGAGGTTTTCTGCATTCTAAGGCAATGGCACAACACATCATTGGAGGAAAGTAATTTTAGAAAGTGCCATCCAAATTATCTGGTCGTGAATAGGCTCTGATTAAAATATAAAGAGCTTTTAAAATAATTTAAAATGATTCACTGGAACTAATTTGGAGATATTTTAATCTCTGAATGTGCAATGAACTGTAGTCTCCCTTGGCCCCAGCCTTTCCTTAGAGAGGGACGTTTCTAGTTAGGCCTTTTGCCATTGGTAAGAGGCATCAGTCATAGCAACTCAGATGCTCTTCACCTGTGCAGTTCCCTCTACCTTTTCTGATTTGTGTCTTTCCAACTCTGACACAGTTCCCTCCTACTTTTCAAACTTAGAGATACTTCCCCTTCTCGTTGAATATCAGTCTTCTCTTTACTAAAAGCAGATAGCTAGATAATTCTGAACACAACAATGTGACAATTATTTAAAGAATCACATGAGATCAAAAGACCTCAGCCTACATTCTGTAGTCATTTGTTTGAATTCCATCTTGGATTAAACAAAGGAATGTTTTCCCAACATAATGTTCCAGCATATTCTCAGAGACTCCACTAAGGCCCACTGTGAATCAACACCTAAGATGCTCTTAACTAGGCTTTTCTAGTGTGACACGAAGTTCAAGGAGATGTTTGCTGCTTTGCAAAGTTCCTTCTTAGATGTACTACAGATTCCTTCACAAAATCCTTTGGTGTTCGGTGTGCAAGATTCCCTAACTCTCAGCCAAAGACACTTCAGATAAGAGGAGGACAGCTGATCTCTGTTTTCTTGCATTCTAGACCTTTCAGTTTCTTTCTGAGACTCTGGATAAAGAGCTAAAGTTGAGAAGAAATGAAAGACAAGTCTACATATTGGAATAGTGTGATAAACACAACTATCCCCTGATTTAATCTTCCCAGCAGTCTAAGGAAGCAGATATTTTTATATGTTCTTCATAAATGAAGATCTTGAGGAAGAAGATACCCAATAATTAGTAATGGAAGAGTGAAATTCAAACTCAACACAATTCTAAAACTCAAATCCTTTTGGCTATATCCTTACTGAAATCCAGGCTTCTTGAAAGCAGGAACACTGGTTTTAAATTTTTCTATGTCATCTTGAGAGACTACATGTACAAAGAGTTCTTAACAAACATGTACAACAAGTAAGAGGCAAAGAATTTAAAGGAAACTGTGTAGTTTCTTTTGTCAAAGCAACCCCATTGCCCACAGCAGACCAGAGCATGTCAACCAAAACTTACTACCACAGCATTGAGACAGCAGACGGAGCCCTCAAACCTCCACCCACTCTGAAGTTGATGAATCCGAGCAGAAGACAGCACTTACCTAAAAGAAAGATGAGAGAAAACACCATAACTGTTAATAGGGAACACTGACCTCCTAGAACCTAGATGGACAGAAATGTAAAAATTTACTTTCATTTTACAGTTAATGGATCCTGAGCACAGTAAGCATAAAGAAGAGCTAGTTCTTCATGTCTCTCAGTCCTTCAAAAGCCAGCTCTCATTCTTCATTACTGTGTATTTAAATTCATTCACCTTAACTTCGAATAGTCTTGAAGTAGAGTTGATTTATAATGCTGTGTTAGTTTCAGATGTATATAACAAAATGATTCAGTTTTATATATATATTTTCCCTTTTTCAGATTTTCCCCCCTTATAGGTTATTGCAAAATATACAGCATAGTTCTTCTCTGTGTTATACAGGAGGCCTTTGTTAGATATTTTATATTTAATACAGTGTATTTGTTAATGTCAGACTCATCTTGGAAGTCCCAGCCATAGCAATCAGAGAAAAAATAGAATCCAAACTGGAAGAGAAGTAAAACTGTCATTACAGTGACATGATACTATCCATACAGTATGCTACCATATGCTCAAGATGCTACCAGAAAGGTACTAGAGCTCATCAATGAGTTTGGGAAAGTTGCAGGATACAAAATTAATACGCACACAGAAATCTGTTGCATTTCTATACACTATCAACAAAAGATAAAGAGAAATTAAGGAAATAATCCCGTTTACCATCACAGTCTTAATTTTTTGAGATGTCAGAAGACTGATGAATCCTCTCTCCATAAAATTGTGTACACAGAGATATCTCCTTCATATAGCTCCAGTGGGTTCACAGCCCTCCTGCACCCACTGACGCTATTACTAATATCTGATGTGAGATTGGGATGCAGGATATCTCTGAAGCTTAAACATGCTTTCAATTGCTTCAGAACCCACATAAATTTTAAATTCTTTAAAATGTTAGCAATATATGTACAAAAGCTTGTACCCAGAAAATAGATAAAATGACATTTGAAAAATTGGTCAGTACTAGGAGAAGGCAATGGCACCCCACTCCAGTACTCTTGCCTGGAAAATCCCATGGACGGAGGAGCCTGGTAGGCTGCAGTCCATGGGGTCGCTAAGAGTCGGACATGACTGAGCGACTTCACTTTCTCTTTTCACTTTCATGCATTGGAGAGGAAATGGCAACCCACTCCGGTGTTCTTGCCTGGAGAATCCCAGGGACTGGGGAGCCTGGTGGGCTGCCGTCTATAGGGTCACACAGAGTCGGACACGACTGAAGTGACTTAGCATAGCATAGATGGCAAAGAAAGTCTCTGTTAATAGCAAAAAAACTATTTGGATATCAACTAGAGCTGCTGGCGATTAAATTCAAAATTTAAATAAGTTAAAAGCAAACAAATCCAACAAAGTATCAAGAAAACCTGAGAAAGAAAAGCTGTGTGTGTGTGTGTGTCCTGTATGTCAAGGTGGAGATGGAACAACATATGAGAAAGGTTCTTAAAACACTGTGGTTTTGTTCCATAAGAAAATAGACCTATAGAACAAAACAAAAAGCTCAGAAACTGACTCAAGTATACACGGAAAATTAGTATATGATAAGGTACCATATCAAATCAATGGAGGAAAAAATGGACTTTTTAATAGTGTTTGGACAACTGGATAGTCGCTGGAATAAAATGAATTACATCTGTATCTCACATCATATATCAGAGTACATTCCAAATGAATCACATATCTAAACTTAAAAGTCAAATCACACAATTATTGAAAGAAAACTTGAGTGAATTCCATTACAAACTGAGTGAGAAAAGGAAGCTCCATAGATAACAAAAGATTATAAAAAATATTGAATCACTATGTTGTACACCTACACTAATATAATACTATAAATCAACTATACCTCAATGAAAAATAACTAAAAATAAAACAAATATAATAAAAGATATCATTAGAAAAGACCCTGATACTGGGAAAGACTGAAGGCAGGAGAAGGGGACAACAGAGGATAAGACGGTTGGATGGCATCACCAACTGGAAAGACATGAGTTTGGGCAAGCTCTGGGAGTTGGTGATGGACAGGGAAGCATGGTGTGCTGCAGTCTATGGGGTCGCAAAGAGTAGGACAGGACTGACCAACTGAATTGAATGTAAGATAAACATGTCTGCATAAAAAGGTATTTAAAATCAAAATATCTTGCATAGCAAAAATATGCCACAAGGGAAATCATATACTTGAAAAAAATATTTGCAACTTACAAAGGGATAATAATATCTGTCACATACAAGCCTCCTTAAAAAAATCTAAAAGAAAAATACCAACATCCCCCCTGCCCCCCAAAATAAGCAAGCAATATAAACAGGGAGTATACAGAAGAGTAAGTGAAAATGGCCCAATACGTATGAACAGATGCTCAATGTTACTCATAATAAGAGACATGTATTCATTTTTCACTGTTAGATTGGCAAAAATCCAAAAGTTTGACAACATACTTTGTTTGTGAGACAAAGGGGAAACAGCACCTTTGTATACTGCTGGTGAGAAGGCAAAATGGAACAAACTCCTGAAGTACGGGACTTGGCAGATTACAGCAGAAACGTAGATTTCTAAATCGGTATGGAGGTAAAAGGAAAGACAGTGAAGAAAAGACAGACTATTCAATAAATGGTGCCATTCCAATAAACAAATGAAGAATTATGGAAATAAACATTTGGCAACCACTGCAAGCAAGAATAGATACTAAAATGGCAATGATAAAAATTATAACTTTGTGGGAAAGTGTGGCTGATACCCCTAAGCCCACTTTGGTTATATAAGATGTTAATAATTAGGGAACCTGGATGAAAGGTCTATGGTATTTGTTGCATGATTTTTGAAACTTTTTGCAAGTCTGAAGTTGTTTTTATGTTAATGTTTTTACTTAAAAAATAAAAACAGCTTCTTAAAAAAATAACTCAAAAAAGGGAGACACTTTGAGGCACTGAGACAATCAGACATTCACATGGAAAAATTAAAATTAGATCCTTACTTCATGCCATACACAAAAATTTCTCATCAGTAAACTGAAAGTAAAAAACAACGCTGAAATTCTTAGAAAAAGGAGAGGATATTTTCATGACCTTGAGTTTGCCTACATTAAAATTAAACTTTGTACAATAAAAAATAGCATGAAGAAAGTAAAAAGGCAAGCCACACTTGAAATGCATATAACCGACAATGGATTAGTATTCAGAACATAAAGAATTTCTACATATCAAACAGAAAGACAAAACAATCCAACAGAAAAACAGAAAAGATCTGATCAGGCAACTGACAGGAGAGAAAACCCAAACGACCAATAAATATGAAATGATACTCAACCTCACGAGTCAGGAAAATGCAAATTAAACCAAGAAGATATCTTTTCACTGGCATCAAATTGTCAAAAAAATGTTATCATCTGGCACTAACTACCGGGATGGAGAAGAAGGGAAGCAACAGCAGCTCTCACAGTGCCTGTGAGAGGACCAGTGAGCACAATTACACTGGAAAGATATAGACTGATTCATCTAGAAAAGTGAGGGGTGTCCAAAGTAACTCCACTCTGGGTAGTAGCCTAGAGAAATTCCCACACATGTTCAAAAGTAGAAGACTTGTCCAGGGTGCTCCATATAAGAACGTTCATCGTATTTCTGGGGATAAGAGTCAAAATCTGGAAACAAGCTAGAAGGTCATCAAAAGGTAAATAAATAGCGGTATATTCACAAAATGACGTATCATACGGCAGTGAGAATAAACTAGGGCTATGTGCATCAAAAGGCTTCCCTGGTGATTCAGGCGGTAAAGAATCTGCCTGCAATGCAGGAGACCCAGGTTTGATGCCTGGGTCAGGAAGATCCCCTGGAGAAGGAAGTGGCACCCACTCCAGTATTCTTGCCTAGAGAAGTACATGGACAGAGGAGCCTGAGGGCTACAGACCATGGGGCTGCAAAGAGTCAGACACAACTGCTGCTGCTGCTGCTGCTGCTAAGTAGCTTCAGTCGTGTCCAACTCTGTGTGACCCCATAGACGGCAGCCCACCAGGCTCCGCCGTCCCTGGGATTCTCCAGGGAAGAACACTGAGGGACTAACAATTTCACTTTCACATGCATCAAAATGAATAAATTTCACATATAAAGGGTAAAGGTAAAAATCAATTTTTAGAACCTGACAGCATGGTGTTTGTATCATTTTTAACACTTTATTAAAAACATGCAAAAATTACTGGATACTACACATGGACACGTGGTTGCAGGAAAATGACTGAAAAAGATATGGGAGTAAAAAATACTAAATTCAGGATTATAATTTAACCCTTGGAAAGAGGTGAGGGAAAGGCAAATGCAAAACAGATTTTTTTGCACACGTGGCAGTGTTAAGATGTGACAAAGCCAGATGTACACCTGTATTTCCTATATTACTTTCCACAAGCTTTTTAAATAAATGCAAAATATATCATTTCAAAAAGAATATGCATAATAATGTATCAGTTCAGTCGCTCAGTCGTGTCCCACTCTTTGTGACCCCATGAATCACAGCACGCCAGGCCTCCCTGTCCATCACCAATTCCCAGAGTTCACTCAGACTCATGTCCATCAAGTCGGTGATGCCATCCAGCCATCTCATCCTCTGTCGTCCCCTTTTCCTCCTGCCCCTAATCCCTCCCAGCATCAGAGTCTTTTCCAATGAGTCAACTCTTTGCATGAGGTGGCCAAAGTACTGGAGTTTCAGCTTTAGCATCATTCCTTCCAAAGAACACCCAGGGCTGATCTCCTTTAGAATGGACTGGTTGGATCTCCTTGCAATCCAAGGAACTCTCAACAGTCTATGGACCTTTATTATCCAATGACTCTTCAATTGGATTTTGCTTACCTATGATGGGGTTTTGCAGTTTTTTAAGGTTATTTCCTTTTTCTTGATTTTTATATTGATTATATTGGCATAAAAACATACACGGCATCTTTAGACTCCATATTCTAAAAATAAAGCTGCTTTTTGTTTCCTTAAAAGTACCCAAATACTTCCTCCCTCATTATTCATATTATTCAGTTGCTTCAGAAAAAATTTAACCAAATCCCTCTGGAGTATGTTAGACCCCAGAATATAATCAGAATGTTAACATGTTTTAAAGAAATTTGATTTAAAAAATATCAGCTCATTTACAATGCCTTTAGTAGAGATTAAATAACCAAATAAAATTGCATTTTCCATAATGAATGTCAGGTTATATATTACTGTACAATTTGAATGTGGAAAAGTAATATATAATTGTGAAATACCCAATGGTTGAGGAAGCATGATAAAAATTTAATAATCTAGCATAGAGTATATATACAAACAAAGTAGTTTTCCATATATACTATTGCTGCTGACTTTCACAAGTAATTATACTGATTGAACACCTAGAAGGTCAACACATTCTAGCCTTAGAAGTGCTACAAAGTTTTGGGTGAAGGCTAATAAGATCCCCTCTAGCTTTTCACTGTACTTTTCTAAGCTATGAGCTATATGGGTTAATAACATTAACTAAATTTGAGACAAGGAACGTAGGTCCATTTCTCCCACATATTAATTTCACACAGGAAAAAAAAATTCAAGGCTATGGTTTCCTACCCCTGGCTTACTGTCTTTCAAGTTGAACCACTAGACAGTTCAATGCAAATCCACCACCACCATAACGGAAAAGAACCGAAGCAGTGGCATGGAGGTTGGACCAGCGGCATCTCAGTGGAGAAAGGATAGAGCATGCATTTGAAATGCTGCTAAAACAACTAGATATGCAGCAACAATCTGATAGTCGATGTCAAGAATGTTTCCAAAACCCATGCCAAGAGGACGACTTTTATTTCAACATTCACTTTGAAATAACAAGCTGTTTTCTAAAGCTAGAGTTTTAGTTCTTGTATATTGAATAAGGATAAGCAATTTTAAATAGCCTTAGCTACCAAATTTCTAAAAAGTGTTCTCCTTGCTTTAAAGGTAGGAGGGGGAATAATTTGCCCATGGGCCCAGAAACTGAATGACAAGTTTTGGTCGTAAGCAAATTTTCAGTCAACAGAGTTCTTTAAAAAACTAGAAGGAGGAGGTGGTAAATGTTGGTATTGGCAACAGCTTAAACAAAAGCCACACTTTTTTTTTTTTTTTTTTTTCATGTGAACACTGGGAATAAGAAGGAAGCAATGATGTTCCCCTTTTAAAAAATAGCAATCCAATGTATTAACTTCCCTCTGCCTAAAGAAAATGTGTCAATCTTAGTTTTTCAAACAACATATTTTCCCCAACATAATAGCTCATTTCTTTATACAACAGCTAGTTGGCCATCCCCGATCAGCTGAAATCACTGCACAGCTCAAGATCTGGGACTGAAACCAAAAGGAATAAATCAGTGAAGGCCTGAATTTCTATCCCACCAAGCAGGCCAGACTCTCCTAAAATGAGGAGCAGCCAAAAGCAGCAGGGGAGTTCACAACTGTGCTGGTCAGTGATCTAAAATTACATGACATGGGAAAGGTACGTGCCCATCAAAATCCCAGGAAATCTCCTTTAATCTTCCCTTTACTACGCTATATGGCATCGCAAAGGTTCTATGTAGCTGCTCCTCCTAGCACTTTTGCAGAATCAAATCTACTCTAAGAAAATTAGTGAAGACATCATTCTTATGTGGAAGGGCTTTCTAAGTAATCAAAGTCCTGCAATAAAGGAAGTCAGCATTATTTCATTGCACAGAAGCTGGGAGCAGGGGGGATACTGGCCAGAAAATACTTAACTCCAAACAGAAAAGTTACATTTTGAAATTGTTCCAAGAAGAGGATATTGGCAGGAACTTCAAGATTTTGTGCTTTTTGCTGCTACTAAAATGAAATAGATTTGAATTCTAATCCAGTAATATGAAACAAACCAAAAGCAGACAGACTGGCAAATACTAACTCTAGCTGCCCAATGTCACACATCAGTTCAAAGAGGCCAGAAAAGAAGCCCAGGCAGTTATAAAGTATATGAAGAAATGAACAGTGCACTTTTTTTTTTTAAATCCTGATCTAGTGAGAAGGTATAAAGGAGTCCACCTGAGCAGAAGACTTCAAAAGCTAGATAAGGGAGGACAAAGAAAGAGGCTTAAATGGAAAACTCATCAACAAGCCAAGAATATAATAAAGCAAAACTAAACTTCAATTTTTGCAAGAATACAGGTGTTTCAGCACTCAAACGAGACGCTGTCGCTACACCTCTCTGTATACAAAAGAAATCTGAAATCCTGAAATCCCTGTAGCATGTAGTCACTGAAGCAACTGCCAGGTAGGGCTAATCCCCAAACAAGATTTCTTAAGAAATCACACTTTCTACTTTATCCCTTTTTTGTTTTTTGGCTTTTCATTTTGTTTTGTTTTCTCTTCCCCTTCTTTCATTGTTAAATATTAGCATATTAAAGAAAGGAATCTTGAAAAAAGAATCTTCACTCACTCAAGGGGCTAAATAAAGTCCTCTTCAACCCATGGGGCCCACCAAGATAAAGGGCACTGGAATGATGAGTTTTTAATGAAGCAAGAACTGACTAAGTAATAGGGAGGGGAGTGGTGCTGAAATCTGACCTAGTGGCAAAGAGGTAAAGTCAACATAAGCCCATGGAGAAAGCGTGCAGTTTAAGGAATCTGGGCTCTTTACCCTCAATACAGTCTTATTCAGGGAATGCTTCCACATGCTTAAAAAAATCCACTTTGCCTGCTCCCAGATATATAGCATTAGGGCAGGGATAAATTTCAAGCTGGCAATAGTCCAAATCCAACAGTTGCAGCTGTAGTAGCTGCCTTGTTTACAAAGCAATTGAGGAAGCTTTTAGAGGGCAGAGTGCACCAGACAGAAGGGGGTCTGTAAGCAAAACACGGATGGAACCCAACGCATTCAGAGCAGACAACACATCTGTTCCCAGGTCCCCCTTGGAGACATGCCGACTACGGATCCAAGTCAACCTTTAATACTCATGTTTTTTCAGGAAAGCATATCTACATAAGCACTGAAATCAACATTATATGCTGGTAGTTATTGGGCCCTTGGGTCACCTCCCACATTCTAACCAAAACTGAGAACATTCCACACGAGGTTTTGAGCAGACTGCAATCAACTATGACCTGAACTGCTTTGCTCAGTAAGAACACCAAGTGTAAGGATGTCTTCAATTGCTATTTTCCGCCTCTTATCAACTACATTGCTAGCTTCCAGCTGACCATACCTCTGGCCAGCATAATTACATATGATGTCCCAAAACAACTCTGGCTCCCCTTGCTACTTTCTCACATCCAGTAGATTTCAATAATCTCACTAGATTCTATTCCCTGTTAGTCCTTTCTAATCCTGTCTCTGCCATTTTTCTACTCTTGGCATAATTTAAGTCAGAATTCTTCTCTTAAAAACAAATGAAATACATAGTCAAGGGAGGGAAGGGGACGGATGGGGAAAGAGCAATAGAATAAATGCTGAAAAGGAAACAGAGTACCTTCTGCCTGTTTACAGAGCTTCAAAAAAATGTGCAATGATGCTGACATGAGTAGAGAGTATGATGGGCACAGATGGGTATAATTAAAACAGAAAGGCGCTCTCAAGATGCTTAAAAAGGGGGTAGTTCGGCTCCCTTAGCTCAAAGTAACCAAACATATTTAAAAGATACAGTTACGTGTACTTGGATGACAATGAATATTTGCATTCACAGGGTTTAAAATTCATGCTATCTGTCTATCCATCCCATCTCCCAGACAGTGGGCCATAGTTTCTACCCCCTGCAACTTGATATTTTTGTTCCTGTGAGGCAAAACATCATAAATCAGGCCTACTTACTATACGGACTCTGCCAGATTCTTATCCTTCTTTAAGAAAGCCCTCTGTAATCCTGATCTATAAAAGTTTCTGTTCCTCAGTGGTTTAGTAAATAACTGATGAAAAGATTTTCTGCTAACACATCTGATTGCAAAAAAAAAAAAAGAAATATGGAGTTAAAATTTTTCATGAATTAATTAAAATTAAAGATGATAGAGTGGGTATGGAGAAAAAGGAACCCTCTTATACTTCTGATGGGAATGTAAATTGGTACAGCCACTACAGAAAACAGCACAGAGGTTCCTCAAAAAGCTAAAAAATAGACTTGGCATATGATCCAACAATCCCACTCCTGGAGGACAAACTAATATGGAAACCATAACGCTCCCCTCTGTTCACAGCAGCACTATTACAATAGCCAAGAGATGGAAACGACCCAAATGTCCACCGACAGAGGAATGGATGAAGAAGACGCGGCACACACATACAGTGGAATGTTATTCAGATATAAAGAAAGAGCAAAACAATGTCACTCGTAGAAGCATGGATGGATGGACCTAGAGATAAACATACTAAGTAAAGTAAGTCACAGAAAGACAAATACCATATGATATCACTTATATGTGAAATCTAAAACATGACACAAGTGAACTTAATCTATGTAACAGAAACGGACTCAGAGACAGAACAGAATTGGGGCTGCCAAGTGGGATGGTGGGTGGAGGGGGATGGACTGGGAGTTTGGGGTTAGCAGATGCAAACGATTATATACAGAATGGGTGAACAACAAGATCTTACTGTACAGCATAGGGAGCTATATAAACATCCTGTGATAAGCCATAATGGAAAAAATATGAAAAGGAATGTGTTTATATATATATAAATATGTATATAAAACTGAATCATGTTGCTCTACAGCCAGAATTAACACAACACTGCAAATCAACTATACTTCAGTAAAATAACATTTGAGAAAATATAAAACCTGTATATTCTCAAGTTGGGCTAAGCCTAGCACAGGGTTCACACACTCAGGAAGGACCATAAAATCACGCCAAACCTTTCTTCCGTGGGCTCCCTGGGTAGAATATTTGACATAGCCACAGTAAAAGACAATTGTGACCCAGTCACTCCCAAGACCATAAAGTGCTTCTCCTGCATTCTAATGAAAGAGCATGTACCCCAACGACAAACCACTGCAGATTTACTGTGGGAGTAAACGTTGAGCATAACATTCTAACCGTGTCTTTGTGCATGCAGCGTTTATACAGTAAATCAGCATAGAGCCTAGCACAGTATACCTCTCACTATGTAATTACACATATTAATTACAAGTTTAATCACATATATTAATAACACCTAGTCTACAACTGCAATGTATTCATGTAAACCTAATCAAGGAAAACTAGAATTATTTGCATAAAATTTACAATGAAAACTATAACAACTATACTAACAAGATAGGGATAGGAACACATATCTGTGACAAACTGTTTGTGTCAAGAAGAATAGAAAGTGATTCTCTTTCCTGAACATTATTTCAGGCCCATTTAACACAATCTGTATCACTCAATGAATGTGCAGTGTCCTACACACATCAAATCAGATTTGGATAATGTTCCTGACTTCAGATAAAATTTCATTACTATAGTTATGGAATGATAGGAAGTGCTTACATTTTTAAGCTTTAATAAAAAGTGAGATAGGCTAAGAATTAGGAGAGCCTGACTCCAATCTGCCATTGATATTTAAACAACAAAACAAGTCTACCCACTGGTGACCTCATACAGCCTCTGACTTAATTCCACACTTAAACAGTTTAAAAAGTGTGGTCAAAGGAAGTGGAAGATGATGGAAATCCTATTTAGAAGACTTCCACAAAACCAAAGGCAATCATCAGTCATTTGTTGCACGTCAATGCATTAAAAAAAAACAAACCTTATTTTGTATTAGGTTATAGCCAGTTAACAATGTTGTGAGAGTTTCAGGTGAACAACGAAGGGACTCAGCCATTCATATGTACATGCACCCATGTCATTTTATACACCCTCTTGGGCAAGCCGGCATTTCTGGGAGATGGTGAAGGACAGGGAAGCCTGGTGTGTTGCAGTCCATGGGGTCACAAAGAGTCAGACACAACTGAGAGACTGGACAACAACATTGGCAAAGTGGTGCTTCCTGAGTTTCTGAAGTTTCATTTCTCCCAACAAAACCAGAATTTAATAACAGAACAAAATCAATTAAAACACTACAAATGCTTTGAAAGCAAATAATAACTTAAGACTATAATTAAGTCTCTTCATTCTAATTGTTGTCTGATTTTTATGAAGCACTTCTTTACCAGACTAAAAACAAAAATGTTTACAAAACCCAAAATGATAGACTTCAAGATTTTATTCTTCATGTAACGTTCGGAAATATTCTAGTTTCACTTTTAGTAATATGTGCCTTTTGTTTGTGTATGACTAATCAAGTTGAGGTGACAAAGTATAAAACAGGCATGTGAAACAGAAGTGGTTTATAAAACGAATACTAAATCTGCTCTTATAAACAGCTTTATGAAGCAAAGTTCAGTATTTTTAAAAAAATCTATTGAATCTGCTTTTCAAAAATGACTCACAATTTCACGTCTATATGAGGGAGAAAGATAGAGTCTCCCAACTGATGCTAAAGTAGAGGACCAGGGAGGCAGCGAGCACTTCAGGAACACCGCCCTCCTGTGAGTCATTATCCTTCCGGCAAAAAGAGAAGCAAAGTCTGGTTGCTGAAATTTGTTTTGCACTCAGTCTGTCCTTTAGGACCACCAGCATCTACTTCCACAGCATCACTTACCATTAACACATCCCAAGCCAGTTCAAAACTACAGATGTTTTACAAGCAGCAAGAGCTCTTACCCGTTAAAAATAGCTAATAAATAGCCACGCACCCTGATGGAAGAATGTAATATTTTCCATAAGAAATGATATCATTTATCTTTTCCAAAATTTTATTCACACCTCAATTACTATTCATCTGTCATCATCACTCCTAAAACCCCAAGTAATCAACTGAAAGATAAATTCTCAGTGAACTTCCACCGTGTTTACACACAAGAAAAGAAATTTTAAAACTACTATTTCCTTCAGCCATTGAGTTAGTCACCTTAAGGTTTCTTGGTAAAAACTTAAAGAAATGCCTGGTTTTATTTACCCATGGAGGGGAGTTGAGAGAAGGTACATTTATACATTTAAATATTTAGAAGATCTGAAAATATGTGCTCAAAAGTGCGATGAGCTCTCATATGTCATTCAATATATAGCAAATCAATAATGATTTATAAATCATATTTTTTTCTTTCAACAAATGTCTATGAGATTATTTTGCGGACAACAAAAACAAAAAGTAGGCCAATATTCTCAGGCCAATTTAAACCAGTTTTCTTCAGGGATCCTCTTTGGGCAAAACCTCGAAATTATTCGTAATAATCTAAAACAATGGATCACAACCGCTAACATTTATCGAGTGCTTACTACATGTCAGGCCCCGTTCTAGATGCTTGGCAAATATTGCTTAATTCTCAAAACAGGTCTGGGAGGATGACTCTGTGAATATTTCCACAGTCAGCAGGGAGACTGGCACAATGAGACCGCACCACTTGAACGCGAGCACACAGTTAATAAACGGCAGAGGCAGGACTGGCTCCAGGATTCAGCGCCCAGGAGTTACAATTATGTTCCCTGGCTCGGGAAGATCCACAGAAAACTGTAGCTCTTATCAAAGACACAGAATTTCATGAAATCAGTGAAAATGATGATAAAGACTGTTTGGATCACAAGCAAGATTCTAAGCAGTCAAAAAGCATCAGGCAAAGTTAAACCAAATAAAACCAGGAGGTTTGGAAAGTTGGAAAGGATAAAAACAGGCTAAACACTTGGAGATGGGAGGGATATTCAGGCATCCAATCTATCAGGAAAATTGCAAGGCAAAAACAGTTAACACTTGATCCTTTGCTCATTCTAAGAATTACAGACTTGCAATTATATTTTAAATGTTGTTAAATATAAGATAATTTTCCTCACTTTACCTTCACTGTCCACAATAAAGTTTAATCAAATTTCTTTAACTCTGTTTACTATGAAATTCTGGTACCTGCTTTAAGTGACTTCACTTTAGTGAACTTTTCCAGGCATCAATTATCCTCAAATAAGGAGGATCTCCTGTACCCAGCCTGCATTTTAAAAGGAATTCACAACTTCAGAGTGGTTTGAGGGAGAACAGTATACCTCCTAGCAAAGCAGTCTAATAGGGGACGAGTCTGGAGTCTGAAAAACTGGTTCCTAATCCCTGCTGAACTGCACAATAGCCACCGTGAGTTTGGGACAATCTCTTAACCTGTCTCAGACAGTTTGCATACTTAGAAATGGAATATTCCCTACTTCACGTTGCTCATTTGGGGAGACAATGAGACAGCACACATGTCTGTGAATGGCTAGTGAAATGCTGGTTATTCTCAAACACTCAACTGCCATCTCCATGAGTTGACAGTCAATTTCACCAAGCATTCATCATTCATGTATTACATATTGATTGACTTTTAGTTGTACACCTTAGAGGCTGAGGGAGGTAACCAAAAACTAAACAAAATATCTGTTCTTAAAAGTCTGCTTGAGTTGTGAGTTTTCAAAGCCTATAAAAAAAGGTTTTGCTTTAAAAATTTAGCACGAGGCAAATAAGTAATATGATATTAAAGCTGTAAAAACAGCAAATAGCGGAACTCCTAAGAAATAGTTTGATTGCAACTAGGATAATCAAGGTAGACTTCCTCAAAGAAGCTGCACAAAAGAAAGATTAAATCAGAGTGGTTTAAATCAGAAAGACCTTACATCCACTTCACTATATGTTTGTTCATCTTGCCCCCTTTCTGTCCCTGTAAAAGGAGTCCCCAAAACACAAATGGTGACAAAGCAATATGGGGCTTGTGAAGACATCCAATTCATTATTATCTACCATGCCACCTGCCATATCTGGCACGCAGTGTAAATACAGTAGTGGCATAGCTCATCTACTGATAATGCCAAGTCAAGCCATTAATATACAACTCCACTGAAGACAGTGACAGAAAATTTTAGCTTCACATCATGCATTTATGAAGAGATAATCAAAGGCATATTTCTGTGAAAAGCAGGAATCATATTCAAAAGCTGTGCATCTTTGGCCAATCGTTCCCTGCTTTCCTGTATTATCTCTCCAGAGTGGAAAAAATACGAAACAATATATTTCTATTTTGGCCCATCAGAATCACTAAACCCTGATATGAAGCGAACTGCTCAGATTGTAAACATGGAAGGAAGGAATAAATCTGCTGGGTAACAGTAAACTCAAGTAGCACAAATCACATCAAGTATTCTTGTAGACTCTCCTTATCAGTATTTAAGCAGCAGAGACAGTTAGAACCAACAACCACAGATAAAGCACACCACACTATTTAAATTCATCTGCTGTTCTGGTGTCCTAGTCGTCTGTCCTGTACAAACCGAGATGGCTTAGTCTCAGATTCAACACACAATCATGCTAACTTGCTGGGTCTACTATCTGAGACTGTAGCCACTGACCCCCTTCATGCTGGTTAATTGCAAGGATTACAGACGCACAAGCACAAACTGGCCAATTTTGTACTCAGTCTAAAGACTCAGGCAAGCAACAAGATGTGATCAGCTAGTCAAGAAATAAAATAAGAAAATGTTCTAGACTCTCTTCTGGCTCTTTTAAACTATTCAAATAATTACTGTTTAGACTCAATCTTATCAGCCACAAAGCATTCAATTTAACATAGAGATGAGAAAGGGGAAAAAGTGAAATAATATAGCAAAAGCAGTTTCAATGAACTGAGTGTTTTTTGAGATGGACATTTATTAACTATAAACAGACATTTAAGTAATTTTAATAGGTAAGTGTAGGTGTGGTTACAGAAACACAGAAGAGGGGAAATGTTTAGGTGAAAATGTGGTCCAATACATGTCTTTCACCATTCAGGGAAAAATAGATTTCAACTCACTTGAAAACTGGCTGGCTGGAGACTACACAATTTCCCCCTGTAGCTCATTAAACTGTTATATCACCTTGACAGTCAATTCCTGCAAAGTTAAATGTAAATCGAAACATTTTTAATTGAATCATGCAATACATGACTAAGGCAGCTCACTGTTTAGAGGAAATTTGTGAAGTAATTCATTACTACGCTAAGGTAACTATATCACCCCAGATAGAAATAACTCAGATTTTAACATATCAACTAAAAGCCAAGGATACCTGCAGTGAAAAGATGCTGTGTTTCTACTTATCTACCTCAAGGTCTATAGTACTGACTCTCTGACACCTTATTCAGAAGTGGATAAGAAGCAGTATCAATGGGACTTTCCTCGTGGTCCAGTGGTTAAGACTTTGCCTTCCAATGCAGGGGCTGGGGGTTCAACCCCTGGTCAGGGGATCCCACATGACTTACATCCAAAAAACACAAAACATAAAACAGAAACAAGACTGCATCAAATTCAATAAAGACCTCAAGTTTTAAACACAATAAAAATAAAAGAAGCAATATTGGTGAGTGGGAAAGGACTTTAACTTGACAAGAAAAAAACCTGCTCCCCCACCCCTCTCCCAGCATTCACATATAAAAACAAGTCTTTCTTCAACAAAATAAGATTTAACAAAGACACTAAGAGAAACCTTTGCCTGACTCATTCTGGAACACAAAGGTCACCTGTGGCTCTATGGTGATGCTCTGTATATTTTGAAAAGGCACACAAAAAAAGGAAAATTCTTTAATAACACAACCCAAGGGTGTAAGGGAAGTGGATCACTCAAGCAGTTTATATGATTAGCTTAACAAGAAGGGACATCCACTCTTCTACTGCTTCATGTGATCTATTTACAGTCAAGATGGCTATATTTAGAAAATTCTTAGCGTACATGAGAACTGAGAGATAAATATCAAACTACTACCCTTCCAGGCTGCCCTAAAATTTCTATTAGCCTCAGGAAAGCATGAGCCATTGGGGGTTTGCTTCAGCAGAATCTGAACCAGAAATATTACTCTATATTATACTTTAAAAAAAAAAAAAAAAGCGCTGCTGCAAACTGTATTCAGCGCAACACTTTAAATCGCTCCATATTTGAGATCAGAGTTTATACATATTAATGTGAAAGAGCCTATAGCCCAAACTCTACTGTTTATCACTACCTGAAAAATTAAATTAAACATACCACATTAAGCAACCAACCAAATTTGATCTCCATTAAACCCAAGCCAAGAGTGAGGCCTTGACAATAGGATTGAGGAGATTAGGGCTTAATTTAAACAGAGTGACTGCAATAAAACAATTCAAATGTGAGACTTTATAGGAGCAAGTACTTAAAGCACCTGAAGACAAATATTTACATAAACTATACAACATCATAATCTACTAAAGATAAAAGATTCAGAAACCTATTAAATCATAATTTAGAATACAAATATTACAGGAAGGAAGGAAAGGAGACCGCACCACTAACGGTCCTATAAATGAATGTGCAGTGAAGGTTCTTTCGAAGGCAAGAGACAAGATTAATAAAGGGTGAAAATATAAATGTATTAAAGCAAAATGCGATTCTTATTTTGCTGTGGTCTGCTGCTGACAGCGTATTGTGCTTTCTAGACAGACACCTTTCAAGTTTTTTTGTCCTTAAGAATCCCCTTCCCATTTCATTCCACCCTTATATGTCATGATCACATACCTTTATCTTTTCTCCAGTTCAAGAATTTTCCATCATTTGCTCCTTCCAACATAGGCTACCCCTTTGCTCTGATCTCCTAACTACTCTTCTCTCACAATCCCCTAGAAACATTCTTAAACACTCCAAAAATTTGAAACATTTCTACCCTTTGCCCTCTTTTCCCAATCCCAAGATAAGGTTAAAAAAAAAAAGGCTGGTTGCTCCCTCTGATGCCCATCCCTTGCCTTTAAGAAACACACCATAGGGACTTCTCTGGTGGTCTAGTGGTTAAAAAAAAAAAAAGTCGCTCAGTTGTGTCCTACTCTTTGTGACCCCATGGACTATACAGTCCATGGAATTCTCCAGAGCCAGAATACTGGAGTGAGTAGCCTTTCTCTTCTCCAGAGGGATCTTCCCAACTCAAGGATCGAACCCAGGTCTCCTGCATTGCAGGCAGATTCTTTACCAGCTGAGCCACAAGGGAAGCTCCCAGTGGTAAAGACTTTGCCTTCCGATGCAGGGGGTGTGGCTCCCATCCCAGGTTAGGGATCCCACATGTCTTGTAGCCGAAAAAACAAAAAATAAACCAGAAGCAATACTGTAACAAATTCAATAGAGACTTTAAAAATGGTCCACATTAAAAAAAAAACACACACCTTAAAAAAAAACCCTATCCAAATAGATACATACATTACTTTAAAAATTTTCTAAACTCCCAACTACTCCTAATAATCATTAAAAATTACTATCACCAGGGATTCCCAGTTTGCAAAAATCTCCCAGTTAATGAAAGCTATGTTTTTAGGTTCATAAAGCCAATACCCCATCTGGTCTTTTAAAGTAGGAAATTAACTGAATCCTCTAGAGAACTAAGAAATCTGTGACCATGAACCTGAAAATGAGCCCCTGAGAGTCAGTAATCTGATTAGTTAAACTGGGTGAACACAACAACAGAATGGACCTTACATGGGGGAGATCCAGAGCTGGGAACAGATGCTAGAATCAGGAAGTGGCTTCCATCCAAGCCCAAAGTCAGTCCCGTGGCTCTTCTACAGAGATGAGTCATAGGAACACATTTCTGTCCTTAGCTTCTTTCATATCAATTGTGCCCAAGACCCAAATGATATTTCTCTGCATAATGAGTTGATTTCTTGATCAATGGATTCAGTATGAGGCTTCCCATGACCTGGTCCAAAGCCTCTTATACTCTCCATGCTTCCTGGGAGACACTTAGAATATTTCTCAACTGGTGCAAATATCAGAATTATCTAGGGGTCTCTTAAAGAAGAAATGCACATGCCCAGGGTCCCCTACCACAACTACTGAATCAGACGCTCCAGGAAGAAGCCCCCAGATGGGTATAGTTTTTAAGCTCCTTAAACATCTCTGAAGCACAGCACTGCTTGAGCACCACTAACTTAGAATGGCAGACAGTGGGTATAAGACCCACAGGATCACTCCATAAGAAGGAGACAGTCATGAGCAGAGAATTTCGGGTTGACTTCCTCCTGGTGGTGAGCATCCTCTCCTCCTCTGAAGTGTCAGCCAGGCTCTGGCCTCTTGGGCAAAGGAAGCATCCCGTAGCCTTGGCACTCATCTGAAATATCCAACAGGTTGCTCCAGGGGGTATGGACTTTGAAAGTCGCCATTACACCACTAGCGCTGGCATCCTGGAGTGTCACAGGTGTACTGATAATTGACTCAGTCTGCTTTGTTTACAATTTCCTGCCCAACAAATTGCATGTTTCTGCAGATGTCTAACAAATTCAGGACACTGAATTCCTCAGCTGCCACCATCCTGCTGTTTCCGCCCTCCTCATCCATTGGTTATAATGGTGTCCAAAGACACATTCACCAGCATTAGCAAAGGTCATTAAAAAGCTCTTCCAGCCATCTGTACCCAGATGGACAGGTCTCCAGCCAAGGCAAGAGAGGCTCCCCCTCAAAGGAGGCCCAGAGGACCTGACTCTAAGCAGCGCCACAGTTGGTTTTTTTAATTATTGTTTGTGGGCCCTGAATTATTTACATTTCAGCTGTAAATCTTAATGACCCATGCCATGTTCTTCTTGGCTTACTGATGGTAAGCAAAGCCAAACAGTTTCATTTACCTGATTCAACGCTGCTGTAGGATGGGGGCCAAAGAAAAGTGTATCTTCCTAAATTGTTTTACACAGGTCCTTGGAGCAAATCATTCTTGCCTGAATCCTTGGCTAGGTCATCTGCCATACACTTATCAGTTAAGTCCCTGATCCATTCACCCTCCTTATCATCCAGTGGTGCATCTCTATGCAAATGACTCATTTGAGTAGGGTTCTGAATTTTAAAATTTCTTGTTCTTTGAATTCTGCATCCCACACCCACAAAAATCTGACTTTATGTGAAGTCAAACCACAACATTTTTTTTTAGTAGTGTTCCTATAACATGTTACAGATACTTAATATGTTGGCACCAGTTTCCAGAACAAAAGTTTAAAAATCATAATGCACCCTGGCAAAGTTTGATAAGATCTTCACAACAAAAACCAAATGCCTAGAAAGACGGGGTCAAAGGCTCTCCTAGAACACCCTGCACCCTGCCCAGAGAAATCAAATAAATCTGGAGTTTCAGCTAACCTTGATCAAATGAATGAGGGAAGAAAGGATTCTACTGCTCAAATCTACTTGATAAAAACAGAGATCTCTTTTCTAAGTACTGACCTCCAAAGCATTAGGAAAAGTGAATTCTGAATTCCTGGCCTCTAGCCTCTGAGAGGAGGCTCTCAGCCACTGTCAGCCATACCTTTTTCCCATAGCTACACTGCTTTTCCACGCTCTTTCTGCCTGCCCTTCAGAACTCAAAGCAGACGTGCTCATCAGCGGAGCCAAATTGTTAGACTCATCAAGTTTATGAACACTGCATACAAAATGCAAACATTTCCTTCCATTTGGGCAAACATTGGCACGGGAAACTTTCTTTCCAATGTTAACAGCAGGGAGCTTAAATAAAAGTTCAGTTTCTAGAAGGGTGGGGGAAGAGAAAAAGCTAATTCTAAAAATATGTCATCAGCAGCATGCCATTGCCAGAGAAAATGGTACATGTTTCCCTCAAGCACAGTTCACTCAAATGAACTTGACAGCTTCAGAGATCACTTAAAAGAAAGAAAATTTGTTGCACGAGCCCTGCCAGATACTAAAGAGATCACGTCTCAACAGATAAGACTTGATAGATCCTCATCTTAAATATTTCTGTACGAAGATTATGTGAACTCAGAACTAGCACTTTGTCACATATCTGCACACAGACGTATGCCCTAAGGGTATTCTTCCAGTCCATTCATGGGAATCCTTACTGGAATCTGGCAATTAACTTTAACATCTTGCTACTGTTACCAATTCCCCTGAAAATAAATTAAAGGCCATCTGGGCATACAAGTAAAAATTACACAGCTAAACTTTAAATAAGCAGCTCTCCCCTTGTCCACAAGTGTGTCCAGACAAGGTAAACAATTTTAACTGGGTTACAAATTACAGGTGTCAGTGCCTTCTCTCAAATCCACCAAATGCTGGAAAATGCTGCTCACCCGGCAGACCGTTTCCTAAAAGGGGACTATTCAGAATAGTTTCCCATTTAAACATAATACTCAAGTTACTGAAAATTCTGTAAAAATCAGGTGTGATATGCTGGTTTGACCCAAAGTTGCAGCTCTCAAACATCTGATTAAAAGGAAAAGCAGGCAGGCATTACAACTCCCCAGAAAGCCACAAAAATAAAAGCCTCCATCTTCGAGAAGATGATCTCCAATTACAGCACAGTGCTGGTTTGAAGAAACGCCCAATGTAGTGCTGGATGGGAACGTACCAGGCAAAAGGCTTCCCCATCTCAACAGGGGCAACATGGCGGCTAAGTGGTCAAGTCCCTTGTGCAGAACCTGAACAGATCTTATTTGTTTTCTCATCCTCCCAACCATAAACCTAGATTTCTGGATCCCAGTTGAAACTGGATAGGCACTTTTACAAGTGCAACTCCTTAGAAGGGCATCAATGGTTAATTTTGCCCTTGGAGAAGATGAGAGAAGAACTATAAGCTGATCTCTAATATTAAATATTTAATGTGTTTTTAACACATCAGCCCTTTAGATTTAATTCCAGGCTTAATGCACCTGTCATGATACTGACTGTGATGGTATTATTGCAACCATATATTTTTCCGGCATTCAGAAAAAGATTTTCAAAGATTTGCACCCAAAAATTCCAAGTAAAGTTCAATTTAACTGTTTTTAAAACACACTTGGAAAAAAGAAACATTTTCTCTACAGAAAACACTTTTTCTCTACCCCAAAAGAAAAAAAAAAGATAGCATGTTACTAAGTACAGTAAAATATAGACCTAGAAAACGCTGCAGGCATTGCTTTTTCTAAACATTGCATTTTTAAGATGGCAAAGACAAAAGCTGAGCCTTCGTGACAACAAGGTAAAGCTTAAATATGTTCTAATTTATGTAGCAACCCACCTCCAACATCCAAGGGAACCCCTATGTAGGACAACTGTTAACATTAGTTTGATGCTGAAAGTCCTACAAATTCCATTAGGTTATGAAATGGCAGAATATGCATAAATGATGTGACCATACTTAGAAATACCAGTGGTTGTTGTTTTTTTTCCCTCAAATACCATTTCTTCAATGGTATGCTTTTTCACTTATCTTTATGGATTGTACTAGCACCAGGATAAATTTAAAATACCCATCACTATGAGGCAGGGGACATGGGGCAGAGGAGACACAAAATTTAAATTAATACATTATGAGCATTTCCAGGAGGGACAACAAAGTTTTAAATACATAGCAATTGATCCCTTCTTTTTAATTAGAGAGTGTGGTATGTTCTCTAGCCTTGCATCATGGCCCCTCTCCTCTCCAAGAGTATGACGACACGCTCACTTTGAACATTATTAACTAATATTGATTTAAGTGGAGAGGGAACTCTTGAAGTTTTTCACTCATCTGAAATGCAGAACACATACATATTTTACCAAAAGGTTTACTATGCATATTAATCTTTTATGCATTTTACTCCTCCAAGTGTGAAAAGAAACAAGTTGAAGTAATAGAGGTTGCCAGGTGTTGGTGGCACCCATTCCACTGTAATGACAGCCAGGACTTAAGGTTTTGCCTCACTCTACACTTCCTATGAATTGCAAATCTTCAGGTTGCCACAGCAACTCTATACACTGACAGGTAAGCTTCCGGGAAGCATCCTGGTCATCCTTCCCATCTTGTTTGCTGGGCCTCAGAGCACTGCAAAACATCAGGGGATGGATCCCCTTACAGAGTTACTCCAGTGCACTGTCCAGTCACCGCGATTCATCATTCCTGCTTCTTGAGCTGACAAGCTGAGGTGGGGAAATGACTTCCTAAATGAGCGGAGCTGATTACCTGGGAAAGCAATTCTTCAAGATAGCACAGCTAACTAATAGCTCCATCTGCTACACATAAACACCTTCCAGAGCCCCCAGAAGTCATGTCAGAATACGACTAACAGAGCTGAGTCCTGGATGCCAGATTTCTGTGTGTCATCACAGGTGTCTGACGAGCACAGAAAGCACTTGAACTTTTCTTCCTCTGTGGGGTACCTGGTGCTATATCATCTTCGGATCATGGGCTCCCCACAGAAGAAGATATTTCAGTAGGTGTTCCCAGTTCGATTTTTTTTTTAAATAAATGTGAGACGTGCTCACTTCAGCAGCACATACACTAAAAAATAAATGTGAGATAAAACTTCAGTACGAAGCCATCTGAAGTATACACAAAAAAGCAGTCGGACAGGCCTGGGGCAAAACACACTTCTCTGAAACACAAATGACAGCAAAGCTCCAGGATAACCCAAAGATGAGAAGCTTTTCCATTGCCCGAAATAGATACTGGTATATACTGTGAAAGATTTGCAGCTTGTTTTAAAGTGATCAAATAAAAATAGAAGCTTTAAAAATGGTGACAGTGCATCCTGGTTTTGTAACTTAAACAAACTTAAGAAGGCTGTGTGGTTAGGATGCATCAATAAGCTCAGCAGACAGTTAAATATAATTTGGCGAGGAGGAGCGGAGCTGTACCAAGCTATTATTACAGATACAGACGAAACTATAAATGGCTCTCAGGATTTTTTTTTTTTTTCTTTAGAAATCTAAACAACCAGCCACTTCCTCAGTTCCCTAAGGGTTCTGTCTGCTTTTATTATTAACAAACCTTTGATAATATAAATCAAATCCTAACATCTCAATATTAGGTGTTTAAGGAGGCTGCACATGTCTACTCGCCTGACCAAAGTCTTGGCATTTTATAGTAGCTGCATTTAACACTGCTTCTGTATCAAATGTTAACAGGCTGCAGCTCTTTCCACATTAGCTATGATTTTAATAATATGCCAAGCAAAACAGGCTAGCGTAATAAGTTTCATTGCACCCACTCCAACAACAGATAAGCAGCGCATTTTCATACAGTTTCCACTTGTTGCTAGGTAACCACACCGTAAGGAGACATCTCCCAGCATTATGCATCCTCTTTGCCCAAATTTGATGTGCTTTGGGCATTAAATACTGTTATTTTAACCATATCTATCACTCAAAACAGTTTAAAGCTTTGGTTTTGATTGCGACATAGGTTTTGAGGATGGTTGCTTCTGAGGGGATTTTTTTATGTGCAGAGATTCTAAAAGATACACTACAATAACATCTTTCTCTCTTCCCCAGAACAAACCCACTGCATCATCCAATGAATTGATAGCCTGACACTTCACAGAGAAAGTAAACCCTCTCGAAAGATGTCCACACTCTGCCCTCTTAACAGTAGACAATGTCAATTAAAAACTTCCTTACTGCTTTACGTGACCATGAAGGGAACTGTGTAAGCAGGGGTCTGTGTGGAGTTGGGCTTCACCTGCGGGCTTCAAACAGAAACCCTTTAACTAGGCGCATCCAGGCCAAAGCGGGAACCCCATCTGTCAGCCAAACAAACCAGCTTTCTGCTGGAGAAAGGAAAAGCTCTGCGGGAACAGATGCAGCCCGACCTGAGATACTGAAGGACTCGGGTGATGGGGAGGCAGGAGGGGTACCTGCAGGAAAGGCAACAGACACTGACATTTTAAAAAGAAAATAAATCTTAGCAAGCGGCACGGCATCTCCCAAACATGAATTTTCTTTTGAGCTTCAGGAATATTTTATCCTACATGATTAGGGGATGCCAGAAAATGTTTTATCACCTCAGATTGTCAATGGGGCTAAATGTCTCTCTCACAGATGATATAGAATTGAAGGGAACTAATCAATGGGGCTGAATGATCTCTCTCACATAGGATATGAAATTGAAGGATATTAATCACACTCCAGAGTAGGATGCAGACAAGGTGCCAGATTCCGAGCCTCAGCCTCTTGTGGACCTAGAGCCTGTTTCCTGTCCTTTCAGTGCCCCTGAAGGCACAGCTGCCTGTTCTCTTCAGAGGCAGAGAGGAGTGGGAGTCCCAGGCCAGCTTCAGTCCCTACCTGACGTCTTGGCTTGCTAAGTAATCCTTCCCCCTCTTAGGTGCACCCCTGTGGTCAGAGAAGCAGTTCAAAGGGTTTTGCCTCCAGGTGCCCCTAGATACATCTGGTGTAGAGGCTCCAGGCTGGAGAAGCACCTCCACTCCCTCGGGGGGGCAAGGTCTTTGGGGGTCTGCTGCACCACATTGGGTGTCATCCACGAAGCTCTTTTTCCATTCACCATCCCTTCCTTTGCTCCCTCTGGGTCTTTCCACAGCTTAGACGGTTTGACCTATTTTAATTCTTTTTAAAACCTGGATAATTTTAGGTGGAAAGGCAGGGCTGGATCCCTACCATTCACGAGGACATACTAAGATGAAACAGAGAGAGTGGATGAATAAGGCAAGAGCCAGGAAAACACTGCCATGTCTCCCAACGCATGTATGTTAACAAACTTCACTTAATTTTCCAAAATTCCAAGAATGCTACAGATCCAGAGGGTGGGGGAACTCGGGAGGGATTAATAAATTCATCTTTCTTTCTGCTCCTTCTTTCTGCTCCATATGAGAACATCACTTGGTGTATTCTGTTAACTCAAAACAAACCCACCTAGTTACTGATAGAAAGCTTAAAATGACCAACAGTCAGACGAAGAAGATATCAATGAAGTTTTCCATGTGCAGACTCTGTGGTCCAGCAATGTTCTCTGTTGGTGGGTATCCTTGGCGCACGTGCACAAGGAGACACGTACACGAATCTTCACTGAAGTAAGAAAAGTCTGCAAACAACCCATATGCCTATCAATAGGGGGATGGCTGAATAAACAGGTATATGTGTGCTTTGGAATACAACGTAGCGGGTTAAGTAGAACAAGCAAAACCTGCATGTAACAACATGGCCAGGCTTCTGGGGCCCCGCTGAGGAAGGGAGTAAGCTGCAGAATGATGTGTGCGGCATGCTAGCACATATGCCATCCCACAGCATTCCCATGAATTATATGTTTACATCTACATCTGGATGGACAGACACAGATACACACAGACAGGTAGGTAGACAGAGACATAAACAAATACAGAGGAAAACAGAAGTTAGCGGACCCCAACTAGGCATCCATCAGTGAGGACTTCAGCATTTTCTAAAATACTTTTAAAGGGAAATATACTCATATATTTCTTGACTAATTAGAAGTTAAAGAAAAAACATATAATAAACTGGGAGGTAACTGAAGGGGACAACGTCAAGAACTAAAAGAAATACATCTGAGTCTTTCAAGTTCTATCAAAGGACTAGCAGATGAACTGATTCTACCTCCTCTAAAAGTGTTACTTTTGAAAAGCATTTCAAGACGAGGATACAAATATCTAGAATATTTGCATCTAGTTTTGGTGGATTGTGAATTTATGTAAGTTTAAAATATCAGACATTTATTTTAAACATCTAAATATTTATGGGCCCCTTTAGAAAAGAGCCAACTTTATCAATATAACTACCTTACTACAGCACGGCAATACGTCCATTAAATGGAAAAAAATAATAAAATATTAGTTCTTATAACACCTTCAGTATAACTGGCCATGGGAGAAAATATATAAATGGGACTCATTTATATAAAAGTGAATCCATTAAGAATGGCAACAGTCCTTGCAGCTGGTGAATTTTTTGTGTTTGGAAATGTGCCTAGAAGTCATCAGATTTGTTGTTAGTGAACCCCCATCTGTCATAGCCTATACCTGAACTATGGATAGCTCTTATTCCCCAAATCAATATGCTGTGCATTCATGTAATCTAGCATCCAGTCTAGAAGCTCTGCAATTGTCTATGAGCTCCTCGATTCTTATTTTCACAACCCTGTGCTTTGTTATAATTCTTGACATACAACTGACAGAATATAGAAATATCATTTTAAAGACTTCACTCAAGAAAGCTTGGCTGGGGAGGAAAAAAAGGCTACTTCTATGTGTGCGTGTCTGTCTGTCTGTCTCCACCCACAAATGGAAACTCAGAGAGGATAAAATTATAAAACATTATACTTCATTACAGTTAAGAGGTTATCACTTCAAAGGACTGGAACGTGTCTCAGGCAAGATACTTTTAGCAGTGTCTCATCTATGAGGCCAGGTATCCAGCAAGTCCAGCTTCCCAGAGCATCAGAGGGCAGTGTCAGAGCTCCATGGTGGGCACTAAGTCACGCCAACGCCACAGGCTTACTTAAGCCCTAAGCAAGGCATGGACAAGATTCTACTCAATGGAAGATGATGGGCCATCACCATTTACTCTATTAACATACTTTTCATATACATCTGGTAGTCTTAGTTATCTAGTTTTCCAGCTTATAACAAAATCAAAACAAATTTTTTAAAAATTCAAAGAAAAATCTGAGGGCAAAAGAAGGACAAGAAAAACCATTTTTAAAAATTACTGAGAACTAAGAAAAGCATAGCCATCTCTCTGAGTGCAGAATGGACAAAACAACCAATCCATAGGAATGGACTCAAGCTGATTAGCATTCTACAAGATACTGGGTTATTCACACAAAACAAAATTCAATCTCCTGTTTTTTAAAAGGCATAGAACTGTGTATGCCATTTTGGGACAATTTTCATCAAACAGCAGGCATTAAGTTTCTCTGGTGAGCTCTACTGAGCTGTCAATGCCATGACATTACCAAAGAAAAAAGAAAAAATGGATAAGGTGATTTTCAGTTCAGTTCAATTCAGTCACTCAGTCGTGTCCGAGGTGATTTTAGGTGGTACTAATAATGTGTGTGTGTGCTAAGTTGTTTCGGTCATGTCCAACTCTTTGTGACCCTAAAGACTGGAACCCATCAGGCTCCTCTGTCCATGGGATTCTCCAGCAAGAATACTGGAGTGGGTTGCCATGCCATCCTTCAGGGGATCTTCCTGACCCAGGGATTGAAAGTGAGTCTCTATGTCTCCTGCATTGGCAGGCAGGGTCTAGTAATAGTAGTGTCCAAAAGAAAGATGTCCATGAGGGCAAAGACTTACTGTAGCTTGTTACCTGCTTAGTTTCCATGCGTAGAGCAGTGACTAGAACTCAACGCTTCTAGAGGGCATGAATGTATAAATGAAATGAATGAGAGACTGAAGAAATGTATGAATCAGCAGATTGAGAACAAATGGACTCAGGATCTTTCCAACTCTACAAATCGAAGGTAGAGTTTGAATGAAATATTAAAAATTTTAATATTTCAGGTTCACCTTTGGAAAAACAGCTTGTAAGGAATACCATAAATGAAAAGGTATGAGGAAGAGAAGGCAACGTGAAACACATTTACAAAGAGAGGAAAGAAAAAGTTGATGTCTTTAATTGCCTACCTTGTTCCTAAGACTCAAGAGCTCTTCCATTTTCTCTCTTCACCACCTCATCCCCTCCAGCTGAAGGGTGGACATGCATGGCACAGGTCCACAGTTCTATAGAGATCTCTAAAACTGGGTGTGGAGAGAGCCTGACAGCCTTTGTTTACTTAAGATTTACCTCAAAACTTCATTTTTTACTTTGAAAGGCTTGAGTCCTATAATGTGTTTCAAAAATAAATTCCATCAACATTAAATCACTTCTTCTTGAATTATAAACCTATCAAGCGGAAGGAATTAGCCTTAAGCTGCCAACATCAAAGCAAAGGAGTCCAGCCTTCGGTGAGAACCGCCTACCTGATTGATGGCTCTGTCCCTGCATTCAGAGTCATGCTAAGTAGAAAACAAAGAGGTTATCAAATTTCAGTAATTAATATGAGTAAACATGAGTTGAGCTAACAAAAGCAATTACTTGGAATTTTAGTGCCATTATCTCAACATTTCATGTTTTGCCTATTTCAATGGAAAGCGGAGATTAGAATGAATGCCTCAAGACTGGAGATTTGGTCATTTCAATTCCAAAGTTACCATCCACCTGTGTAGCACAGTTGACAGCTAATTTAATACTCTCCTCCAGATAAAATAAATTACTCTGACTTCAGTTTATAAAGAATAAAAAGACTCCCTAGTACTTTCACTCATTTTTGATATGAGAAAAATCATTTCAATTTTCTGAATTGAAATCGGCAGGAAAGGTGGGAGGGAGCACATGTTTGTGTCTGATGATATCTTTACATTTTGCTGACATTAGTGGAAATATTTCACTTTGATATTATCTTCTGGCTTGAGTCTGCGTCTTTTTGCACTTCTTTCTGGAGTCATAACTGAGCACTTCTACGGCCTTAATTATACTAAAAGGAACACGAGGGGTAAGGATTGTGATTTCCTTTCTTAAAGATACAAAAAAAGTCCCAGAAAACTGGAAAACAGATTGACAACTTCTATTAGAAATACTCCCAGTATAATCTCGGAGCAGTAAAATATGAATTATTCTGGATTATTTAAGTGTCAGAATAAAGTGTCACTAAACGACCTCTGACTCTATCATCCTGGGACCATCCACCTCCCTCATAAGACCATATTCAGTCCATCACCAAGCTTGTAGATATGGCCCCTAAATACTGCTCAACTTCACCCACTTCTCTCCTTGCCCCCACACCACCACCCTAATACAAGCCACTGCCACCTCTTGTCCAGACAGTAGCCTCCTAAGCTATGGGGCCCCATCAGCATCCACTCATACCCCTTCACACTGGAGCCTGAGTGCTCTTTCTCAGAAAATGACTAGGATCATGTTACCCCTTCCTAATTTCTTAAACCCTCTCAAAGCCCTTCCATGCTTCTTAGAATAAAGCCCCCAATTTTTCCCAGAGCCTACAGGGCCCTGAGCGGCCTGACCACTACCCACCTCTCCACTCGCCCTCTGACTCCAGCCACAATGGCCTTCTTTCAATCCCTTTAACGCACTTGGTTCCTTCTGGAAAGCACTTCCGACAATTTATGGCCTGGTTAACTCACACCGGCCCTTCAGTCACAGGTCAGTCATCACTTTTCTGTGGTTCCCACTCTGGCCATCCAGACCACACCAAGTTCTCTTAGTTTATGATTTCATTGAGCTATAGGTTTCTCCTCCATGACACTTGGACCACTTAATAACTGTACATTTGTGCAATGTTCGCTTAATAAATAATTATATTAAGTATATTTAATAATTGCTCCTTGCAAGGTGCATGAGAGCAGAGGCCAAATCTGCTTTTGCTTACCACTGGCTTCTTCCACTCAGCACCCAGCACATACTCATTAAATAAAAACATCCTAAATTAATTGTTGCATGCGTTGCAATTATCCATCTGGGATCTGCCTTCCTTGGTGAGCTATGAGGTCAGAGATTATGCCTTTCTCCCCCTTGGCCTCCTCATCATCCAGCCTAGAGCCTGGCCCATGGTAGACTGTTGATCAATAAGTGCTTAATGAATGCCTGAGCAGAGTAAACAAATGTTTTTTTAAAAATATAAAAGCAGTAGCTCTGACCATCTCTTGGAATGATTAAGCATCACAATATTTGTATTGCTCAGGAGAATCAATTATCCAAACTTCCTGCAATGTTGTTATATGAGAAGAGATTTGTGGAAATGAGGTGGCTCTGATAGCCGGAGGGTCTGACACATCCACCCACTTAAAACTGCTCCCTTTAGACCAACACAACATGCCTAGTTCACACATGACAAACAAAAATCTGTCCACACACATTTTCATTTGAACAGGAGTCTATCTGTGCAGAAGGAGAAAGAAATTAATTTCTGTGCACTTCTGAGAGTTTGACATCCTACCTAGATTCGTACAGCACACTCAGATGATCAAAGCCTAGCTTCCTGTTAAAATCAGGTGAACAACAACAACAAAAAAACACTAATGTTTAAACAACATTCCAAGTAATGGAATGTTCAAGGTTCAACTTGTCAAGTTCAAGGTCCCTTTAAGGGCTTTTGTAAGTCTAATGAGGGAATCTAAACGGTGTAGCCATATATCTGCACTGGTGTTTGGCGGGGAGAGATGCACAGCCCCCAAACCATTACAACATCACGAGACTTAATGTGTTGACTGTTGTACGGGGCCTTTTCTTCTTCTGCAAAACCATGTAGATAATATTTCAACAATAACCACACATTTCTCCCTGCGGTATAGACACATACAAAATGCATTAGGAAAGATGCCAATAACTGAAATGCTTTTCTCTGTAGCTCTATTCAACTGAGTGTCTCCCAGGTGCCACAGAAGTGCACAGCTTTCTGAATCTGGTTCCAAAGGGAGCTCAGAGTCAATAAGCCTCCTCAGCTATCATCCAGCATGACTAAATCACTCCAAGGGCAAACCTTTCTGAGTTATGTGACCATTTCTTTTGCAGAGTTTTACCGAAAACGGCATGCCATAAACCAATTTATCTCAAGGTAACCCACACTGCTGGATGAAAAGGAGTCCCAGAAACGAACAGAAGGAAGAAAATGCTAACGTTTCAAGTTCTACAGGATCTTCGATCACACAGAGAAATGAGCATAAATGAAGAAACCAAGAAGGTTTCCAGAACCTACAAGGGATCATTCCAAATAGCAATAGAATCCCCCTATCCCAGGATTAGAATAAACCTGTCACTATGGTGGGGCTTTGCCTTTTAAAGGAGTGCAGCAAGGAAATTCTCTGCTGATGAGAAGCAAGCTGTGCAAACACGTCAGTTGGTTCAATGATGTTCAGAGGACATTCTGGTATGCCTTTTATGTTGTTCTCTTGCAAGCCTTGGACAGGAAGACGAGGGAATTCTCCACTTAGAAAATACTCCATTATTTTAATAGGATTACATTTTAGATTGACAATGTTTAAAATAGCCCCCTGAATTTATCAGCCTGCCAGCACTTCAAGTAAGTAATTTTAATGCAAAGATCTTTTAAGTTTAAGTAAATGACTGGCAATGAGTCAAAAAATTCCCTCTAGCTTTCTAAAACACGACACTCCAGCCGTCAAATGGGAGTTCATGAACTCAGGAGTAAGGACCTTCACACTGGGTTCTCTGCATCTATGATTTGCCACATTTTTAAATACATGAGTTTCTCTGAACTTTTATTTTTTTATGACTCCTCTTTGGTTTCCAAAAGCATATTCTGGCTTGACAAGATACAGGCTGACTGCAAGGTTCAACCGAATCTCTGACAAAGGTATCGTATTCTTTAGTCTCTAAAGCCTCATTATTCCTTCCTTCATCACCCGTCCCTTTTCCTTTGCAACAGACAAATCAATAATATTAATACATACCCAGGACCGACCATATGCCAGGCCCCAGCTAAGTGCTCTACATCAGCCAAGTAATTTTTGTTTCCTGCTCCAACTACCCGCCTTGAGTCAGAGATCCTGGGTTAGAAACCAGGCTCTGCCATTTACTGTCTTCAAGTTTCCTAGCTCTATATGCCTTGTTTCCTTATCTGTACAATGGGTTGAAAATAGTTCTCCCCTCAGGCAGATCTCGTGAGGATTAAATGAGGTCATCTGCGCACAACAAAAGCACAGTGTGGGCGGGAGGCAAGGACCCTGTCACTGGCTGGCTTTCACCTCTCCTCCCTACTCTTCAAGCCACTGGCCCAAAATCAAAAGGAACAAACAGCACTCCTTTCATGAGATTTTCTGAAAAGCTGAGTTCCGATTAGAGGATCAGTTCTCTGAGGATTGTTATGAATGTTTCGCTTTCTCACATAGTTGCTACCACATTCCACTACAATATGATAAAGCTTCAGATTAACTAATAGCATGGGTTGGGAAACATAAACAGTAGACGGTCTCGGGTAGGGGTTGGCAAACTACCATTTGTGGGCCAAACCCAGAGAGAGCTAAGAGTGATTTTTATGCTGTTTAACGGTTGACAAAAATCAAAAGGGGGATAATATCTCACGACACATGAAAATTGCATGAAATTCAGATTGCCAGTATCCATAATAAAGTTTTATTGGCACACAGCCACACTCATATGCATTTCCTATGGCTGTTTTCATATTACAACCGCAGAGTGAACTCAGTGACACAAATCTGTGATCCAAAAGGCCTCATATATTTACAGAAAACATTTTCCAATTCCTGGTTTAGACCAGTATTTTCTGGTTTAAAAAAGCTTAGTACACGCTGGTGAACATGTAAGAAATCTACAAACCCCTCTGAGAAACCATAAATGGTACTGCTTCAGTATCTCTTGGACGCAAAGAGTCGGACACGACTAAGCGACTTCACTTTCACTTTCAGTATCTCTACAAAGACGCTAGGCAACAGAGTTTGGGCTAATAACAGATAGCACGGTGATGGGGGCTCTGAATATGAAAAAGGTAACTATCTTCTGCTCCTCATTTTATGCACTAACCCACTTCACTCAATAAAATAAATTAGGAAAAAAAGTACCATATACACATACATACATCTCATACAAAACAAACAAGGACCTACTGTATAGTAAATGGAACGATACTCAATATCTGGTAATACCTTATAATGGAAAAGAATTTGAAAAAGTGTATATACGTATATGTATATATATTATCTATAGATTATGTGTATAAATAGATAGATTCAGGCTTCCCAGGTGGCATCAGTGGTAAAGAATGCACCTCTCAATTCAGGAGACATGAAAGACATGGGTTCGATCCCTGGGTAGGGAATATCCCCTGGAGGAGGGCATGGCAATGCACTCCAGTATTCTTGCCTAGAGAATCCCATGGACAGAGGAGCCTGGTGGGCTACATCCATGTGGTCACAAGGCTGAAGTGACTTAGCAAGCATGTAAGTGAATCACTTTGCCATACACTTGGAACTAACACAATACTGTAAACCAACTAGACTTCAATTTTTTTTTAAATGCTTATTTTATGTCTATCATATGACACAAAGGGTCAAGATGGTCACATATCTTCTTTTTTTTTTCCAATTCTGAAATCTTTTATATCCTTTAATGTGAATAAATATTGTTACAGCTTTTTCCAAACGTATTCCTGGAAACATGAGTCACCTACTGAGTGTCTTTGCTGCTTTGCTCTCAGTTAATAAGTGTGCTTCTCAAATTCAACTCCCACCTATTTACTGAACTTTGTTGGAGTGGCGAGCCCACATGGCATTCTCTTCTTGACTCTCCTTTGTCATGTACTTTGACTCTTTTGGATTTATATACATCTGAGGTCATAACAATGACAATAAGTATAATTGGTAAGCTCTGGCCCATGATTCCAAGTCTTGAACTTAATTCTCAGTGGACCATTTAGCTGCTCTGTCCTGTACTTCAGTAATTCATGGACTTAGTTTTCAGGAGAAACAACTAAGAGAATGGGGATAAATGAAAGCAAACCCACTGTCCCCAACACCCCAGCAGGAGAGCAGTGTCCCAAGTATGATGTGCCTGTTTCTGAAACGAGAGGGACTGACTTACTGATCATGCCATCCCCTCTACTTCTAACACAGAGCCTGGAATGCAGTAACAGTGCACTTAATCTTTGCTTTAAAAAGGTCCTCTTTCACTGGTCAGTCAATAAACCAAAGAGCTTATAAAAGGTGCCTGAGTCTGAGTTGAACTTTGTTCTCTTAACTCCTAGGAGCTTCAGAGCTCTAAATAGCACTAGCAATAAATATGAAAGAACAATAGAATCCAAGTAATCCTTCTTGTGAGTAAATGTCTGCTGGAGAAATCTGTGGGGCAGCACCTGGAATTACATGTGCTAACAGACAACAATGGACATGAGTTTGAGCAAACTCCGGGAGACAGTGAAGGACAAGGACGCCTGCTGTGCTGCAATCCATGGGGTCCCAAAGAGTTGGACACGACTGTGACTGAACAACAGACAACAAAATCTGGTGGAGTATTAAGCTCTCAGAGTACTTACATCCTTGGATGGAATATTTCTTCCCACTTAGAGATATTTCTACTCCCAGAAAATTTGATAATGGTAAGAAATGCAAGAATTATCCAAAGGTAGAATGGAAAGTTCTATCACTTTATTTATTTGTTTGCCTCATCATGCAGCATGTGGGATCCAGTTCCCCAGCCAGGGATCAAACCCACACCCTCCACATTGGAAGCACAGAGAATAATCTCAACCACTGGACCACCAGGGAAGTCCCTCTATCACATAATTGAACAAATAATTCTCAGCTTGTTCAGTTCTTTCATGATCTGAAAAAGAAAGCCTTTCCCTTTTTCTTTTCCTGATTTGAGGGAAAGGGAAGAAAAAGCTAGGCCCAGATTTATAAGACATAAGGACAAAACCAAATGGACTTAAGAAACTGACACCATTTTAAATTACATTGACAAAACATGTGCCCAGATTTGCCAGTTGTTGCCACCTGATTCATCTTGAGTATTTCTATAATAACAAATTAGCTCAAGAAGAAGTGTTCATGACTACAGAATGCTGTCCTAATCCTACCCAAAAGCTGGTGGATAGTCAGCAACTTCACTAAAGAGCGGAAAAAAAAAGAGGAATGCCCCCAAAGCAAGAGGCTAGTAATATCCCTGAAGTTCCTCTTATCCCAAAATGTTGAACTCCCCAGTCCAAATCAGACTGAAATGACAACTTCGAAGTCAGATGAGAGAGGAACTACACAAAGGACATGCTTCTTGCTGGCTGGCTTTCCTTCGGAACCACTTTCCTACTGCAGATTTATTTATTGCTATGAAAATGATACCTGTCACCATAAGTTACAGTATAGATATCACCTAACTCATTATTCAGAGAAGGCAATGGCACCCCACTCCAGTACTCCTGCCTGGAAAATCCCATGGATGGAGGAGCCTGGTAGGCTGCAGTCCATGGGGTCACTGGAAGTTGGACACGACTGCATTGGAGAAGGAAATGGCAACCCACTCCAGTGTTCTTGCCTGGAGAATCCCAGGGACGGGGGAGCCTGGTGGGCTGACGTCTATGGGGTTACACAGAGTCGGACACGACTGAAGTGATGCAGCAGCAGCAGCAGCAGCCAGCAACTCATTATCAGGGTGGAGAAAAAGGGAGAGTTTGAGGAGGTTTCTCTCCTCTCAATTAAAAGAAGTGTGTACTAGAGAACGGAAAACAAATACAGGAGAATCTCTGCTAATAACGCCTAGCTTTAAGGCTCCACATGAATAAAAAAATTAAAAAAAAAAAAAAAAAAAACAGAACTAGGGCAGTATTGTGAAATGCCTGATTGCTGAGCGAGCGTATTTTAGCATACTAGTTGTCATAGCAAGTCAGTGGGATTTGAGAGCACATTTCTGTTTTGACATCTGGCCCATAACAAAATTACTATTGATCTGTTGTGAGCTTCCAGCAAAAACAGTATCACCTAGTCTTAGAACAAAGAATCATACACTAAATAACAGGCAATAATCATCCTGTATTTGTGCCTTCGGCCCAAAAATCACATCTCTGCTGGTGTTCTGCTTGGTCCATTTTGGGATGAATGTCCTATTCCTGAATCGAGGTGTCCAGATCGTTTTTAAAAGTGAATTTTACCACAATAGGATCAAGCCCATCTTTCCGGTAGCCTGGTGGCAGCAGTAGTGCAATGCTGGCACCCACCTTGAACGCACACTTTGGTTTGCTGCTGATTCTGGAAACTGACAGGACAAGCATTATTTTCCAACAGATGTTCTGCAGGCAGTGGAAGGAAACGATGAAACAAATCAGACAGCCAAAACTGTTCATGAAGGTTTGGAAGGGGCAAAAAATAAATAAAAGAAGAAAGCAGAACCATCAACCTTATTTCTAATTTATTTTCACAGCTCTAAAAATAAGTATAGGCAAGTACCACTCACAAATGATGCAACTTTCATTAAAATGATCATTTATGACTTTTAGTGAGCTATATATTTGTCAATGACAGTAATAATGTATTAGAGAACTCTGACATAACACTGTGTGTGCCAAAGAACCAGGTTCCTCCTGTAGCACTGTTCAGCTGGATATTGCCTATTTATTGTCCAGACTGGTAAATATCTTCTTTGTTTCAGGCCTTGACATATGTACCCCCAAATACATCACAATCTGCTTTTCAGAACAAAGCTGTATTAACCAAGGAGCTATCAAGTTGTTTTTTTTTTTTTTTTGGTCTGCATCAGTCAAAAGAAGACAAACAATATAGATCAAGTGCATCTACGCTCTAGACTGCATTGATTTGTTGCATGTGTGGTTAAATCCTGTCAAGCAGTATTAAAGGTGACGCATTATCATCAGAGCACCCACTCCAAGAGAGGCTCAGTGAGTCATCAGAGAGGCTTCTTCCTGCCATGCAAAGCAGTTACAAAACTTATTCCAACTCAAAGGACTTTTCAAACATGCAACCTATAACCCTCCAGCTGTACTTCAGCAAGGAGCTCTGAGTGCAACAATTTTATAATGAAAGGTTAACCACTACCACCTTGGAGTAGAGGGAGAGATGATATTAGGGGCACAAGAAGACCATATACTCAAAGATTTGGTGCCATGGCATCTTAAAAAGAGCCTAGTGTGTGCTAAGTTGCTTCAGTCATGTCCGACTCTTTGTGACGCTATGGACTATAGCCTGCCAGGCTTCCCTGTCCATGGGATTCTCCAGGCAAGAATACTAGAGTGGGTTACCATGCCCTCCTCCAGAGGATCTTCTCAACCTAAGGATCAAACCTGTATCCCCTATGTCTCCTGCATTGGCAAGTGGGTTCTTTACCACCAGCACCACCCAGCAAGTCCATCCATCTTAGATGATTTAGGTGTAACCAGGGGCTTCCCTGGTGGCTCAGAGGTTAAAGCGTCTGCCTAGAACACGGGAGACTTGGGTTCAATCCCTGGGACGGGAAGATCCCCTGGAGAAGGAAATGGCAACTCACTCCAGTACTCTTGCCTGGAGAATCCCATGGAGGGAGGAGCCTGGTAGGCTACAGTCCATGGGGTCGCAAAGGGTCGAACAAGACTGAGAGACTTCAATTTCACTTTCACTTGACTGCAGCTAAGAGGTAGACCAGATAGATGCTCTTGTCTAGAACCCATTCATGACTTTAAACATGTTTCCCTTTTAGTTCTTTCACCAGAGACTAGAGACAAAAGACCACTCCTGTTGGTCTGTGGTTCACTGACTGCTGTGGATTAATACACTGAGTCCCTTGAACTGCAAGGAGATCAAACCAGCCAATCCTAAAGGAAATCAATCCTGAATATTCACTAGGAGGAGTGATGCTGAAGCTGAAGCTCCAATACTTTGGCCACCTGATGTGAAGAGTTGACTCATTAGAAAAGACCCTGATGCTGGGAAAGATTGAGGGCAGAAGGAGAAGGGGACGACAGAGGATGAGATGGTTGGATGGCATCACCGACTCAATGGACATGAGTTTGAGCAAGATCCAGGAGATGGAGAAGGACAGGAACGCCTGGCATGCTATAGTCCATGGGGTCACAAACAGTCCGACACAACTGGGCAACTGAATAACAAGAGCAAACACTGAAACGCTGCACATTCCCCTTCATAGCCTCAAAGGGTGTGTTCTGCTGGCAGACTGCAGCTTAAGAGAACCAATCCTTTAATTAATGTTTTGCAGAGATGTCCACATGCTGACCTCAGCAATATTAAAGGCATACAATTCTTATGCAAAGTCACGAATGTAAACTCATTTCAAAGTTATCTATGAGAAATTGTCAGATCAACTCTAGTGACAAAGCACAGTCAAGTGGTGCTTTGAGAGAGGGAATCCATTACACTGCAGTAGCACAGAAGGTCTTTTCATAATATCTGCACGAAGAACATGAACAATTGCTCGCTTTTTTTCTAGTTTATTTTTTCCAAAAACATTGGAGTAGGGTTCAGAATTTCTAAAGTGAATCATATCTTTACCAAACTCTGTTATGTTTTTATTATACACTTGTAAATTTTTTTAAAATCTGTTCCCTGTATTAGCAGCTCTACAAGTGGCAGAAATCAGAAAGAACAGCAAACATTTATCCTGAATTTGCCAAGGCAGCACTGATTTCGAATATTCTACCTCCTTAGTACTTGTTTGTGTGTGTGTTAGTTGCTCAGTCATGTCTGACTCTTTGCAGCCCAATGAACTGTAGCCCGCCAGGCTCGTCTGTCCATGGAATTCTCCAGGCAAGAACACCAGAGTGGGTAGCCATTCCCTTCTCCAGGGGATCTTACTGACCTAGGGATAGAACCCAGGTCTCCTGCATTGCAGGCAGATTCTTTACTGTCTGAGCCCACCAGGGTGATTGAAATGTCCCAGAAATTCATTTAATTTAATGTCCAAACTATATTTTCAGTATCTCCATCCACATGTGATTTTGGCAGGAAAAAAAAAATTATTTGGCGTTATCTTCTTCATTTCTCATAATCTTTTGTGGGGTTTCGGTTCAGAATATATAATCACTGCATCAATATATCAAACAGCACACATTTCATCCCCTGACAGAGATTTTCCCTATACTTACCACACATAATATGCGGTAACTGTTTCAGGGCCTTATTCTCACTAGACTCTGAGCTCTTGGAGGAAAGGCGTCCTATCTGCCTGTTAACCAGCATCCCAATATCCAGCATGGTGCCTGGCACACGATGGGTGCTCAGCAAATACCTGCTGAATTCTGGAGTGAAAAATAAAGCAAATACAAAGACAGAAATGACACACTCCACCCAGGAAAATCTCTAAGGAATCAACTAAATGCAATAGGGTGCTTTACTATTTCAGAGAGATGTGAACTGGTCCTCCTCATAGGCAAGTATGTGTGTATGAACTCCATAAAGGCAGCAAAGGTGAATTTGGGGCAAAGACCACTATTCCACGGAGTGAGCTGCTAGGTCAAATGGGACCATAAGACCACCGTTTGAATAAGGAGCCAATGGACTCTGCTTCCTGAAGTTTTCCTTCAGAGCTTCTGAGAAAACTGGATACTCAGTGGCCCTTTGGCTTTCATTTTTCAAGGACAAGAATCTAAGTTTGGGCTTCCCTGATGGCTCAGTTGGTAAAGAATCCACCTGCAATGCAGGAGACCCCAGTTTAATTTCTGGGTCAGGAAGATCGCCTGAAGAAGGGATAGGCTACCCACGCCTACATTCTTGGGTTTCCCTTGTGGCTCAGCTGGTAAGGAACCCACCTGCAATGCGGGAGACCTGGGTTCGATCCCTGGGTGGGGAAGATTCCCTGAAGAAGGGAACAGCTACCTACTGCAGTGTGCTGGCTAGTCCATGGAGTCACAGCAAGTCCGACATGACTGAGCAATTTCACTTTCAGTCTAAGTTTAGTTCAAAATTTTAGCAGTCAGGACTCTAAGAAATAGGGAATAGAAATGTGTCTTTTTCCTGGGGGGAAAAAGAAAAACAAAAAACTGTAAAACAGTGAAGCCCCTGCCTTCTCAGGCCTGTCCCTGGAGGTGCTGTTTGAGGGTTGCATTGGAGAAGGAAATGGCAACCCACTCCAGTGTTCTTGCCTAGAGAATCCCAGGGACAGGGGAGCCTGGTGGGCTGCCGTCTATGGGGTCGCATAGAGTCGGACACAACTGAAGTGACTTAGCAGCCCCTACGTGAATAGACGGGGATATGCACCAGGAAGGGTGGAACTCAACAGTGAAGAGAACGCCTTGAAGGTCTGAGCATTTGAATAAAAAATGGAACTTACAGAGATACTTAGTATGCCATGAGACAAAAACAAGATTGAAAGAAAACTAGAACATTCTTTGATTTCTATCAAGACATTTAATAATTTTAACTTCTACATGGAACTGCAAAAACACTAGAGAAAAGGTTAGGCTCACTGCGTGGGAATAACAGGTGAATTTTTCTCAGGACATTGAAGATCAGGGAAGGGTTTTTTTGAGTGAGAAAACTGCTTATGGTACTAGTTAATCTGTGAAAATGATCAAACTTTATAGAAAGTGAGCAAAATATTGGCCCTCATTTATATCAATTACCTGGATACTACAGGTTAATATTTTCAGAAAGAAATATGAACTCTGAAGTCAGTGAAAAGTTGTTCAGGGGCCCCTTCAGCATCCCTCTTGTTATTTTACAATCTCTAATATTATATAAAACCCTATACCAGGCAACTATGACAGTCCTAAGAGTTTCAATTGATCTTAAGTTCAATGAACAATGCATAATCAGATATCTTTAAAGTTATACGTATAGAAAAAACACAAAAGGGATAGTTACTTCAAGCTGATACGAGCAATGCACATTCAGTCACATATATTATTAAGAGCTGTGCACTATATTAGGAACCGTAAATTCTGTAATACATTAAGGTCTGATCCCTGCTTTCACAGAATTCAGTCTAGCATGGAGCCCAGTGAACAAATAGGAAAGGATAAAAAAGTATACAGAAAGGACAGGCACATAAGACCACGTGCTACGTAGGAAGGGAGGTGTGAGTGGGACACAACATGGGGAGATCGTTGACTCTACCTGGGGACCAAGGGGATGGAGAAACAATGACAGCAACAGAGGAACAGAGGAACTGGCTTCTGAACTGAATGACTCAACGATCAGGATGACGCAGGCTGAGGGCACAGCATATAACAGTGGCATGGGGATGCGTAAACAGCTGAAATAACATATACAATGGAATACTACTCAGCCATAATAGAAGTAAATAACGCCATTTGCAGCTCCATGGATAGACCTAGAGATTATCATTCTAAGTGAGGTTAGTCAGAAAAAGGCAAATATCATACATACAATATTGCTTACATGTAGAATCTAAAGCATGACATAAATGAAGACATCTGCAAAACGGACATGGAGAACAGACACGGAGAGCAGGCTTGTGCTTGCCAAGCGGGGGGTGGGGGGTGCATTGGCAGTTTGGGTATTAGCAGATGCAAACTATTTTACACAGAATCGATAAACAACAAAGCCCTATTGTATAGCACAGGGAACTACAGTAAATATCCCACGACAAAATCATAATGGAAAAGAATATGAAAACAAATATATACAGCTAAGCTAAGTCACTTCAGTTGTGTCCGACTCTGTGCGATCCCATAGATGGCAGCCCACTGGGCTCTGCCGTCCTCAGGACTCTCCAGGCAAGAACACTGGAGTGGGTTGCCATTTCCTTCTCCAATGCATGAAAGCGAAAAGTGAAAGTGAAGTCGCTCAGTCGTGTCCAACTCCTAGTGACCCCATGGACCGCAGCCCACCAGGCTCCTTCATCCATGGGATTTTCCAGGCAAGAGTACTGGAGTGGGGTGCCAAATATATACAGATATAGCTGTAAATCAGAAACTGACAAAACATTGTAAATCAACTATTCTTCAATTAAAAAAAAAATAAAATCTAAAAAATAATCTGATATATAAGGGAATTTAAGACTGCGCACAGTCAAGGATGTCACACTAAATGGACAATTGACAAGAAAGGATTAGACTCTGGGATGCAAGGAAAGGGACAGAGGAGTGGATGTTACAGGGGATAAAATGGCACCCCACTCCTGTACTCTTGCCTGGAAAATCCCATGGACAGAGGAGTGTGGTAGGCTACAGTCCATGGGGTCGCAAAGAGTCGGACATGACTTCACTCTCACTTTCATAATATATGTAAGACCATTCTAATATGGCTATCCAAACATGAAAAGGCCTACTTTTTTTAAAAAAGAACTGTACTGATGTATAGTTGATTCCTATGTGTCCGTTCTCTTTTAGATTCTTTTCCCAGATAGGCCATTACAGCGTATGCATTGAGTAGACTTCCCTATGCTATACAGAGTAGGTCCTTGTTAGTTATCTATTTTATATATAGCGTGTATATGTCAACCCCAATCTCCCAATTCATCCCTCACCTCCTTCCCCCCAGGTAATCATAGCTTGTTTTCTACATCTGTGACTCTATGAAAAGGCCACTTCTAAGCTTTATGCTGAGTACAGTTTCTAAGGTCTCTTCCAGCTCTGCAAGAAAAGTTCTCATTTGTAACACAAGAGAATAGACAGGATATTACCCTCTCTCCATCAGTGCAGGTACATTAGCCAAATCCAAAAGTTCTTCCTCCCATCAGAAGACCTAATGTAGCCTTAAAAATAGATACCTACCACAAGCAATGATTTATGACAGATCAGCAATCATGCACATTTATTTCCCAAACTGCTAAGTTTTTTGCTCTTTGCCAAGCTAATATCAAGGTGTTAATATTCCCAATAAACAGCTTGTCTAAAAGAAACTTCGTACTATAGCAACTCTTACAACAGGCCATTTGCATCTTCAGAAGCAGAAATCTGCAGGCACTAATAAGGATAAGTGCAGCTATTTAGCCCAGAACCCCTGAGGACAAGATACATGATCTAACACCTTTTACTTAACAAGTTTCCAAGCCACGAGTCCTCTCATCAGCACATTTATAAGCTTACTTGCATATTCTAATGGTAACAGTACCAGATGACAGATCTGTACGTAGGTACAAGAGGGTATCATTTCTCCTCCAAGCATATGCCAAGGCACAGAGCTGAAGAAAATGCTACGTATTGTTCACAATACACTCCAGGACCTCTTCTACTGAAAACTAAATTTAACTATTCTGATGCTAACGTCAAGCAGACAAACATTCTCCAGCTCTGAGCCAAAGACTCCCAGGATTTACCAATTAGGTGAATGAAGGGGAAAAGATTTGAACCAAGAAAAAAAAAAATCCACATGTAGAGAAACATAGTTAATAGGCCCCATCCATTAACCAGCTTCTGTAAAAGCCAAACAACCTGGTTTTCAAACCATCACTGTGACCACCACTTTATACATTAATTATGCATTAAAATAGATCACTGGTATTTTTGATAATACAAGGAATGGCAGAGTGTACAATCTGAGCACAAAGTCCCAAAGCAGTGTAACTTGGAGTTTTTTCCAAAATTCTTTTGTTATGGAAGCCAGAAGTCAATGGTTCTAATCCCAGCGATGCCTCTCTCCAGAGTTCTTTTTTTTTTAAGCATAGTTGGAATTACAATGTCATGTTAGTTGATTACTGATACACAGCAAAATGACTCAGTTATACATACATATGCATTCTTCTTCATATTCTTCTCCATTATGGTTTATCACAGGATATTGAACATAGTCCCCGTGCTATACAATATGATCTTCTTATTTAACCATTTATACCAGTTTGCATCTGCTAATCCCGAACTTCCGATCCTTCCCCCACCCACCCCTCAACCCCTTGGCAACCACCGGTCTGATTTCTATGTCCATGCTTCTGTCTCATAGACAGGTTCCTTTGTGTCACATTTTTAGATTTCACACACAGTGCTATCACTGGAGTTTTTAATAGCTGGCAAATCATTAGTAACCTGTAATCTCGATTTCTTTCACCTTTAAAATTCAAAGACTACTTGTAATATGCAAAATTTTTCTAGATGGAATTAAAATGATTATAAAGGATTTTAATGTCCTCAGAAGATGCTGGATCTCAATATTGTTGAAGAACTTTTAATTATAAATATCTCCCAAAGAAGAAATAGAAAGCATTGAATCAGGCTTCCAGAAAAATATTTTTTGTCTATCTAACATGTACCTGGCATTCTGCTATGTTTGTGGATGCAAGGATAAAACAGCTCAATTGTAAGGCTGCCCATAGTCCTGAAATTTCAGAATATTTGGGAACAGGAAATCAGATATAATAGTATAACATGACATGTGAAGTGCTACAATAGAAGAATAGACAAAATGCTATAGAAGCACAGAAGGGAGTACCAATGTTTTTTCAAGTCAAAGTAAAAGATGAAAGGTGAGTGGTTGAGTTTTATATATGTACTGTATTTCTAATCAATTCTGAAATCCAGATGAACACAGTCTTAGCCAGCATTAGGACAATTAACAAAATTCTAGTTGGAATAAAAAAAAAAAAAAAACACTGCTCCATGCAATTCTAGTAATCAAAGAACATAAAAGATGAAAATAGCTGCCAGTCAAAATCAAAAGTAAATCCCAACCAACACTCAGTGATAAGGAGAAAATTCATTTGGAAAAACACATTCCAGAAGAAATCAGTAAAGAGTTAATAAAGCTTTCTACAAACTTAAGAGAAAAATATCTCTATAAAAACGTACATGTAATAAGGCTACAGATCATTGGTTAGCTGCCAGAAAAATGATGGAATATGGCATAGTTTACTTATTTCTTTTTAATGGCTCCAACATTCTACCTGAAAAATTGGTCCCGGAGCTGTATAATTGGGGATAAAAATTAAATGACAGTTTCCATTTGTCATGATGAAAGCTGATCACTTGTGTTTTTTCATTTATCCACACTGACTAAAGTGGTTCCTGAAGTCTACCAAGCCAATCTTTTCCCTAACAGTGCAAATCATGCTGGTACTAAAATAAAGGGAGAAACAGAATAAGCTTGTTGGCATCAGAACACATACTTCATTCAGGTTCTTGAGTTCCTGGGTCTCTATCTCCAAACTGTCTAGAGGCGGGAGCCAGAAGACAACTTTTGGGGCCTCATTAATGTAATATGAGAATAAGCCACTGGTCCCCTTTTTTTTAAATTCATCAATATTGTGAAATTAAATTACTAATATTTCACATTATCAGTAGGAAATCAAATCCTATTTATCGTTGTCATATTTAAAGGACTACTCACACAGCAAAGACAATGTCAGTAAACAGATTTAGGATGCTCCAGGGAGAAACTAACCCTAGACCCCACACAGGGAAGACGGACGTACACAGTGCTTGAGGCTGTTACTGCTGCTGTTCTGTTTCCAGGGACAGGATGTGGAGAGGAGAGGGGAGGCTAAGTGTGAGGGATGTAAGAAGACCAAAAACTACTGCAAGAGACCCTGGCGTCAAAGACAGTTCTAATATTAAAACATAACAGTTACACGTGGGCTTTTGCTCATCCTGATCTCAAAAGTTATTTGGAAAGAGGAAGGCAATCCCCCAGAAATATATTTAAAGGCTTACAAACAGATTTTGTCAAGCTGCTTTGAAGTATACACCTTCCCTTTCATTCTAGACTGGGCTGATTTGAATTTGATTGGATTTTCATCAGTGACCTCTGATGAAGTGTTTCAAAACTCAAGCTGAACTAGGTAATTCAATATCAGAGTGAAGAACAGAGACTTGGAAGTCAGATGGCTGCTCCCCCTGATGCTAGCTGCATGATCTGAGGCAAGCTGTTCAACCTGTGGGTGCCTCAGTTTCCTGTCTAGAAGGTGAAGATTAAAAGAAGGGTATAAGTATTAGAGGATTAGTGCATGTAAATTGCCTGGACTAATGACTAACATATAGTGAATTCTTAATAATGTTATTATAGTTACTATAATGCCATATAAGTTTTTTTAAAAAATCATGTCATCAGACCGAAAACTACTGATAAGAAATTTAATAAAATTATAAAGATGTACGGTTTAAAGATACCATAATATGTACAATCAAGTTTATAAAACAGATAAACTCCAAGGCGATTATTCCTACAAAACATGTTTACCTGACAAAGATGCTCAGCTTGGAAAGGACTCTCCTAGTGGATGTAAGCATCTTAGTTCAAAGTAAGGATGTTAATGAGTGCATATAAGCAATTCAAGGGTGACCAAGAGTCCTTTGGACTGCAAGGAGATCTAACCAGTCAATTCTAAAGGAAATCAACCCTGAACACTCACTGGAAGGGCTGATGCTGACTGAAGTTGCAGCTCCAACACTTTGGCCGCCTGATTCAAAGAGCTGACTCACTGGAAAAGACCCTGATGCTGGGAAAGATTGAGGGCAGGAAGAGAAGGGGACGACAGAGGATGAGATGGTTGGATAACACCATTGATTCAATGGACATGAGTGTGAGCAAACTCCGGGAGATGGTGAAAGACAGGGAAGCCTGGCAGCGTGCTGCAGTATGTAGGGTCACAAAGAGTTGGACATGATTGGGCGACTGAACAACAATAACAAGATGGGACCCTGGCCTTAAGGAGTTTATACCTACCATGTGCCAGTAGCTATATGAAGAGCTTTAATTATATCATTTCTCTTACTTCACATGAATAAAATGAGCAAGGCATTGCTGTGGCTATGACAGAAAGTAACAGTCTAGGACACAGAAAAATAAATTACTGGCCAAGGCCTCGCCTCGTAACAGTGAAATTTTAGTACTAAGATTTCTACCCCCGTGGATCTGACTTCAAAGCCACATTCTCACCAGTATATCATACTATTTTCCATTTATTTGTAATTCATTAACTACTTGCCAGGGACAGGATCAGGCAACCAAAAGCTCACGTGTTTGGAACTGCTGCCAAAAGATGTTAAACTAGAAATAGCCACTGAGTGTTTTTAAGATGAGAGGAGCGTTAGAAAGGCCACCCCTCTTTACAGACTTAAGAATGAAAGAAAGAAAAGAACTAAGCCCCAGAGAGGTTAAGTAATTCACCTAAAGTCAAAAGATAAAGCAGCTGTAAAAATTACAGTGTAACAGTATGAAAATAACACTTCTTTTACAAAAATCTTAAGTATAAATCTGTTATCCCAAATGAGGTGAAAGTAAGACGCTTAACAGGACCAGAGAGGTTCCAGAAGAACAGGGTTACAAATTCAGCCTCAACCAGCAAACAAACAAGAGCAGAGTATCCTGGAAAGGCAGTCTTGGGGAGAGAGGCTGGGGTAAGAAAAAGTAACATTTCAAATAAAAAGCCAAGATTCACCACCATCTTCCCCTACCCTCCAGAGAGCCCAGGTTGAGACCCTGGGAGCTGTCAACTGGCCAAACAGGTATGGAGCCTGAACTTGACTATGATACAGTTAATAAGAGGCTTCCAGACGCCACTGAAATATGTACAACCTATCACTTTAAAACCTAAAATATGATCTACTATAGTAAAAACAGAACAAATGATTCTCCACATCGTCCCTCTTGTCTGTAGGTCCAGTGGGACCTGAACTATATGATGAACTAAGTATATAATCTCTGATATATTACATAGATAAGGGTATTTGGTACAATTATCAGCTTCCACATTGGACTGTAAACATCTACACTTCAAAGAAGCCAGTAGAAAGAACACAGGCCTTAAAAGTTATAAATCTGAGTTTGAAGTTGTGGCTCTGCCATTTATTAGCTATATGGCCCTGAATACATCATTTAATCTCTTTGAGCTTAAATTTATTTCTTCTCCTGTTGAAGAGGAATAAACAATAGCTAGTTCTAGTCTCTTTAGGATAAATGAGAAGAAGCAAAGATGTCCTTGCTGGTTATTGTCTTGTTGTTCAGTTCCTAAATTGTGTTTGTAACCTCATGGACCGCAGCACACCAGGCTTCCCTGTCCTTCACTGTCTCCTGGAGTTTGCTTAAATTCAAGCTCATTGAGTCAGTGATTCTATCTAAGCATCTCATCCTCTGTTGCCCCCTTCTCCTCTTGCCCTCAATCTTTCCCAGCATCAGGGTCCCTTTCAATGAGTTGGCTCTCCACCTTAGGTGGCCAAAGTATTGCAGCTTCAGCATCAGTCCTTCCAATGAATATTCACAGTTTATTTCCTTAGGATTGACTGGTTAGATCTCCTTGCAGTCCAAAGGACTCTCAAGAGTCTTTATTGGTTTATTGCCTCTCAACTTCAAATTCACCCTTTTTGCCTGCTCTGAGAAGACAGATCTGAGCCTTTTCAATGTTCTTCCTTTACCCACTGACACACTGTTAGGTTTGTCAGTAGAGGGCGCTGGAGGGACACTGTGGAAGGAACTGGGTTTCAGTATCCAGCTCGTGAGGTGCTCACAGATTCCTCAGGTCCAACAGAGCTGACTGACCAAGCACATCCAGAGGCTTGCAGCTTCCCCAGCATGCTCTTTAGGCAAATCCTGTATCCAAGTGCCGCCTAAGAGACACGGTCTACTGAACAGTTTCCCCCAGCATCCTAGAGAACAAATTTCCAGCAAGCTCCATAGCAGCACAGCAACCTCCCTGCCACAGTGTGCCACAGCTGTGCCCACTGCAGTACCGCCTGGGGTAGGAGGCTGGAGCTCTTCCTAGGGTTCTCTATCCCAACCTCGGCACAGTGGCTGCTCTATATCTGCTATTCCTATACTCTAGAATTCTCTTTAAATCATACTAGCAAATCCCTCATTATGACAATGCCCTGTTCAAGTGAATGAGTCTTTACCTCTTGAAATAACTGTGTGCTTTCTCTCTCTTAATTGGTCCCAGATTAATAGAGTTTCACAGACTAGTGCCTGATGTATACAGTTTATGTTCAATAAACAGCACATCCCTGGTGGCTCAAGCTGGTAAGAGTCTGCATGTAATGCAGGAGGCCCAGGTTTGATGTCTGGGTCAGGAAAGATCCCCTGGAGAAGGGAATGGCAAACCACATTCCAGTATTCTTGCCTTGGAGAATCCAATGAACAGAGGAGCCTGGCGGTTAGAGTCCATGGGGCTGCAAGAGTCGGACATGACTCAGTGACTAGACCTCTGACAACCATATATGTTGGAGTTTTTCTCATCCCTATTCCTAAAACGCATGCACTCCTTTCCCTTTTTCATTCTACTGACCAGAACATGAACTTATTTCTACTACAAAAATCCCTACATGGTGTCAGTGGAGTAATGAATAAGTAGAAAAAGAATTGCCCAAAAGTTTCTGTCCAATATATGAACAGAATAAAAAAGAACACTGCCTGCCAACTAACTGTCCCTTATTCAGCATGCAGCTTAGAAAATGCTTTTTGCAACTACCTTGGTTGACCTAAGACAGTGTGACAAAGTGTGAAAATGCCTTCTTTTTCATGCCAAGGATATTTCCAAAATGACCTAAAGAACCAAATTCATTAGTGTGTTAAAAAATTTAAATAGGAGTCATTTTATTTCCTCTTGTCCCAACTCATGGTAATAATAAACTACAATATTTTGAAAAACCATAGAAAATATAGAACATTACCTGTCCTAGAATAACTGATGCATTTGTGTTAGAGGATGGGGTTGAGAGCACCGCGTCCAGGGGAAGAAACAGTGGGTTTAGCAGCAATACTACAAAGCCAACATGTATTTCCTCATCTTGCAAATGTACCAGCTTAATTCTTGGGTAAAGGAGTGTAAAAATACATTATTCAAGGTGTCATATATTGTTGGCACATATTTTGAAATGAAATTACTATAAAAATAAGAAAATATCAAATGTATTAAGTTTCTGTCTTCAAATTCTTTATTTCTAATCCTCAGAATTATTCTTCCTCTGAAAGAAAAGCTATCTCGCCTTTGACACAATGCCATGTCATCTGTATTTTTACTTGTGTCTAAAAGTCTCACTTAATTATCTATTTAACAGGAGCAGAGACTGGATGGGGGTGGGGGAACCTCATCATCTTTTAGGCAGGCACCTTGTCCGATTTCAAGAGCTAACCCCCATGTTAAAACACCCCAAAATAGATATCGTGCGCCACTGCAGGACCCCAACATAAAGCAAGGCTCCTCATTAAAAGTTGGAATGGACCCTGCCAGCGATGCCTGCAGGGATGCTCAACAATAGCAGTTCCACCCCATGCCTTTTCCGACCTAGATTAAATTACTGACAAAACGGACAGACTGCCCAAAACTGTGAGCAATACATTTTGCCAATGAAAATAATGATCACGCTTGGTATAGCACACATGCTTTCTGCTCAGCTTGTCAGTGTTTCCAGTTAAGGGGCTCAACGGTCTTACCAGCCAACCCTTCCCCTGCCAAAACCAATAAGCTACCTTCATTTCTTAAGCCCCCTCAGGGCTTTGAATTACTGTCCATTCTGCACTGAGGTCAGTCCTGTAAAGCTGTTTTATCCCCCGAGAAGAGCCAGAAGCAGAAGCAGCCCCTACTGAAAACTCAGATGGAGAAAATTTGAGAGTATATGAGCTTCCTATAATTTCCCACTGTCAGTGTTGCACATCTGCATTCTTAAAAGTTGCATCTACTGCTTGAGATGGCAAGGTGAGCTTCCCAGCAGTGGCATCACTTAATGCTCATGGTGTTTTATATGAAAACATGTATTTCTCTACACCAATGTGTAACACGGTAAGATTTCAAAACGGCCTAACTTTATAGTTCCAAGCATTCTAGTGAGTTCAACAGTCTCTTATACAGTATAGTGAAACAAACACATACAAATACAAACACACCCCTTAAAAGTATGCATTCTTGTTGGATTTTTCATTTTATACCAGAGAAAACAAGATCACGCTAGATCTCTTGACAGCAAACAAAACCTGTTTAGGAAAAAACAAACCTTGCCATTTATTTATTTATTTATTTGTTCATTCAGTCGTTCAATTCATTTATTTATGGAATAACTTCCCACACTAAAAATCTGTTAGAATTTTTTTGGATAGAAAGAGAGCTCCTTTCATCCACCCTATGCTTTTCCATACTACATGAGAATCAGATACAGTCACTCTGACCCAGCAAGCTGAACTGCTGAAAACAAGATCCTTTCCCCTAAGGAGGGGTTCAACCGATGCCAGTTTCAAAATATGACTTCAAGGCTTCAATAGAAGATGTGACAAGAGCACCATTCTTATAAAATACTAGTCCCCAAAGGCCCATCTTTCGGTCCATTTCTTTCCACCTGCATCCAAGTTTGGCTTTCCAGGCATAGTCACTGCTACTTACTTTTTACCTCCAGGCCTCCCACGATTCTCAACTTCATTCACAGCTTTTATTCTTGGTTCTAAACTATGCCTCTACTCTGGTAATAAGGGAGGAGGAAACCTGCTAAATGCATCCTTGATGCTGATGTGATCTTTCCAGTTATTGAATGTTTCATTGAATTTTACACTATACAACTTCAAATGCAGAAAGCCACCGATTCATTTTCTTAACTGTTGTTCAGTATAGATAGCCAGCTCCATAACTATACACTTTGATTTGGTACATGAGAAAACGTATTTTTCATTACAGCCCTTATCCTCCTAATGACATTTCCAAACAGGATTTTAAGAACTGTGAAGCAGAAATAAAATTATGTTCAAGTTCCAAATTGATCTCATGGAATGGAAAATGGATATCATTGCCAGTGAGTATTAACAGGACTCTAAGCAGACAAGTTAAAAGTTCAGAAACATTTCTCAAAGAAGGATGATCTTTCAAATGCCTCTTACACTAGCAATCACAACAGAGATTCTTTGAAAGAACTGAAGAGTCTCTGATGAGATCCAATCCCCAACCCCTAGGTTCTTTATACTGTACTTGGACTTCACCATCTGCTTTGGTGTTCCTCCTTCCTTTTCAATAATGAATCAGGGCTAAAACATTTCAGTTATCTGGATTTGCACAAAAACCTAAAGGAGTCATGAAATTGCTTCTGTAAAGCACATTCTGTGGTGACTTTTAAATAGCTTTAAGAATAATTTGGAAATAAAAATACCACTGTAGCAAGTTTTATGTCTTCTACACACATATGCTAGAGCAATTTCTTTCTCCCGGAGAGAGAAGGGAGGGATATGTCTAAACTTCGTAACACGCAGCCAATTATGGCCCACTGTCATCGTGACTGTATTAATTATCTGCCTTCCCTAAGTTATCAAGACCTGAGAAAGGCCTAACAGCCATGTATTTCACATGGCCGTGATTCCACTATGGAAAGTGCTATAATTATCTCAAGGTCTTTCTCCGTTTACATAGGTATGTGTACACTCAGCACAATCTCAGAGTTTTACTTGCAGCCTTTGGAGGATGTTAGTTACTCCCAGCCACGAGACACGTGCCACCCCACCCCCCCCCCCCCCACCCCCCGTCCCAATTATCCTGTACTGGCTGAGGGCTCTCAGGAGATGCAACACAAAAAGGGATTAGATGGTGATCTGCAGCCCAACCCTACACTTCAATGAGTTATATGAAACAAAAACAGGATTATTCACAGAACAGCAACAACTATTATTATTTATGCAAATGTCCCTCATAGACCACTTCAAGTTATAGACTATTCATAGGCTTCGGCATAAGGCCTGCGTCATCCCAACAAAGAAGCTACTCTTGAAGTGGAGATACCATGACCTTGGAAGTGTGGGAAACACTTATCCTTGATAATGTAGGCATTAGACGGAGTTCCTAACTGGGCTGGGCCTCTTTCCTAACTACAGGGAAACTATCAGAGGGGCAAATGTGGATAAAAGACCAGTACACAAATTAGGATTACGCTCTGGAAAACACTAAAAGCCAGTCTCCTAAGAGGGTCCTGGGTAGAGACAGCATTGTATCCAGTGCCAGAAGAGACCAGAAAGGTTCTCAGAAGTTTTAAGGCAAGTGTGAACGGCTTGAAGCTGACTGTGAAGGATAAGCAATGGAGGGAGAATAAGGAGGGAAATGTGTTAACTTTCTTCACTATGTTAATTTCTTATTTAACTTTCTTACATCAGAGATTAACAAACTAATTTACACACAGAATAAAGCCAAAATCTCTGTTTTGGATGCTCTCTCTCGTCCAGATGACCCAAGGTTTACTCTGATTATGTGAACTAGATTTCAGTTATCAATCCCCTTGGCCAAAAGCTATGAAATCCATCTGAATTACATACAGCTCACCAACTGCACTTTCACCTGGAAACTAGAGGTGAAAGTCAAGTGCTTTATCTGCTCAGACAAGCGGCTTCTTTCCAGATCAGGAGTATTTTAATGAAATGAGACTTAAGTGAATTGTTGACATTAGCATTAAATGTTGTCATTTAATATCAACAGTGTGTTTGATTTGTAAACAGTTATGAAATGTCATTCGACCAGAGAGTTATATTGAGGTTTACCACATTATAGGAATGGATTTCCAGAGGGAAGTGAACTGATCTGTCTCAAAATAAAATGTATTTACATTAACACTTGGGGGAAGCAGACAGCCCTGCAAACATAGATGGAGAGATAAAAATAAGACCAGAACAAAACTCAACTTGGAAGAATAATAGAGTAAAATACAATTTTTGGGTCCCGTGTATATGTAATATTTCATATATTTGTTCTTTGTCTTTTAAAAAAAGAAAAAATATAAGTATGAAGTACATGGGAAAGAAATATCACTACGGGGAATTACCTATTATAATTTAGTCTCCAAAATAATTTTTAAGGGGGAAGTTGGGACTGATTAACATTTAGATGAAAGAAATGATTCAGAGGTAGACTTGCTTCCTTAGAGGGGAAAAACCAAACCTGTAAACATCTAACATTTGCATGGAAAATTATATTAGTTTAGTTAGATTAATTTTATCTAATCTAATTTCCTAGAAAAAATTACGTTAGTTGTCTAGTTAGTCTAGTTGTCACGTAAATACACTGATCACATGGAATGAAAGACACTCATCACAGGGCAAGTGTCTTTAACTTTCTTCCCAGAGGTGGTTGCAAAGTATTAATACACCCAAAACATACGTTCTGATCACAACTCCAAATCAAAGAGGCAAGGCTTCATGAATATTTTCCCCCCAAAACACAGCAGCCTAAAAAAGTTGAAACACTATAATCCCTTAGTCCCAAGATTAGCCTTGAGCTAAAAAAATACTGGCAAATTCCAAAATCAACCAACATATAAGAAATAGCCACCTAGATCTGGAAGGCACTTTCACTCACTTTTTTTTTTTTTTTTTTTAATGACTGTATATAATCTATCGTTAGGTGGCTCAGATGGGAAAGAGTCCACCTGCAATGCAAAAGACCCAAGTTCGATCCTTGTGTCAGGAAGATCCTTTGGAGAAGGGAATGGCAACCCATTCCAGCATTCTTGCCTGGAGAATTCCATGGATAGCGAAGCCTGGCGGGCTACAGTTGACGGGGTCACAAAGAGCTGGAAACGATTGAGCAACTAAGCACACATAACATGAGAACAGGGATGGAAGAGTAGCAGTCACTACTACTAAAATATTCTTTAAAAAAAGCCCTATCTCTCCAAGGATTTGGAAGCAAAATTGACAAAGGCCTCTCTCCTAGAAAGTCTAACTCCTCTAGGTTCTAGGCAATTCAAGTTGACTCAAAGGAAAACCTGAAGGAAGCTCTAACAGCAGAAAAACAATACTGTGATGAGCCTTTGTTTACAACAGATCTTAATTCTTTATCCTTCACTTGAGAGAGCTGTAAGGTCTTTGGCACCTGGCTAAAAATAGCAGAAGTAAAGCAGGTGACAAAGATGAATGGCTCCCAGAGACACAATTCAAAGTAGAGGAATTTAAGAAAAACTTCAGTAGAGCCTGCAAAAGATACTCTCCTGCCAGGTAAATCAAGGTAGAAGTAAACTGCTCCTCTTGGAGCAGAATCACAATCTGCCAGGCAGACATTTCTCTTTCAGGGTTTCATGTTCACTTTTGTGCTATGTTTTAAAAATATCTTCAAATCCTAAGAAGCTGGTTTTGCCGGGGGTCAAGGAAAAGAGTTTCAATGTAACCTCATAAAATGCAATGACACTGGATCATATCACGTTGCAAATTCCTTGAAAGCTCCTGGCAAAATGACAAATCAAAAAGCCCATTAAATTCCAGCAGGAGATGGGACATAAGGCACACGCCTGCCCTTTCAATGCAGGCCAGGATCCACCCACCTGCTGTCAAGACCCCACCTCCTCTCTGTGAAGCCAAGACTCTGGGTCTTTTCAAGAGTTCATTTTGGGACACCACGAGAGAGGGTCACAGACCATTTCTTTGGGCAAATTTCATCCTAAAGGGTGTGTCATTTACTGTTGCTTTTCTGTCCACCTTCTATCTTAAGGGACAAGTCTTGCACCCCATCTTCTGATATTTTAGAAAGAAACCATTTCCTTGCCCCCTACCCAGTTTTCTTGACAGTATATACAATCAGAAGGCTTATAAAATAAAAACTTTTGATCTCTTGGAAGGACTGGAGAGGAAGTTTCAGACCTTCCTTCCATCCAGAGATGGCAGAGGGACTTCCCTAACAAGAGAAACGGGAAAAGGCCTCAAAGGAGGGGAAGTCACTCTTTCTGGGCTCTCTTTTCCAGGTTCTTTTTTATCAATATGGCAACTCCTTCTTGGATTGCACCAGCTCCTAGCTTTAGGCCCTTCCATTTTTTCATACTTGCAAAGTCAAAATAAACTCAAAAAGCCTCATACATGAAGCCAAAAAAACTCATGAGAAACCCCCACTGAAAAGTTCAATAATCATTTCTTTGCAAATCCTCAATGCATTTTTTTTTTTTAAAAAAAAGGCCTGTATGGGAAGGGAGTGAGAGTACCTCTAAGAATGGAAGTACATTAAAGGGGAAAAAAAAAGCGGGGGAGGGTAAAAAATACAGATAAAAGACACTGAGGACGTGTCTGGTGAAAAATCGCCATGTGTACTCTAAATAAAAACATGCTAAGAGCTCAAATGGGTCAGGAACTACATTCAATATCTTATAATAATCCATAGTGGAAAATAACCTGAAAAAAATACATATGTCAATACATATATGTATAACTGACTCACTTTGATGCACATCTGAAACAAATACAATACTGTAAATCAACTATGCTGCTGCTGCTAAGTCACTTCAGTCGTATCCGACTCTGTGCGATCCTATAGACGGCAGCCCACTAGGCTCCTCTGTCCCTGGGATTCTCCAGGCAAGAATACTGGAGTGGGTTGCCATTTCCTTCTCCAATGCATGAAAGTGAAAAGTGAAAGTGAAGTCGCTCAGTCGTGTCCGACTCTTAGCGACCCCATGGAGTGCAGCCCACCAGGCTCCTCCGTCCATGGGATTTTCCAGGCAAGAGTACTGGGGTGGGGTGCCAAATCAACTATACTTCAATTTAAAAAACTAAATAAATTTCAGAAGTAGACAACTAACCCATGGTCTTAGAAATCCTGGTTTCACTAGAATCTAGTTTCACTAGCATCAAGATTGCCAGAAGAAATATCAACAACCTTAAATACATAGATGAAAACCACTTTAATGGCAGAAAGTGAAGAGGAACTAAAGAACCTCTTGATGAAGGTGAAAGAGGCGAGTGAAAAAGCTAGTTTAAAACAACAACAGTCAAAAAACTAAGATTGTGACATCCAATCCCATCACTTCATGGCAAATAGATGGGGAAAATGTGGAAACAGTGTCAGATTTCATTTTGGGGGCCCCAAAACCAATGTGGATGGTGACTGTAGCCACAAAATTAAAGACACTTGCTCCTTGGAAGAATAGCTATGCTAAACCTAGACAGTGTTTTAAAAACCAGAGACATCACTTTGCCGACAAAGGTCCATATAGTCAAAGCTATGGTTTTTCCAGGAGCCATGTATGGATGTGAGAGCTGGACCACAAAGAAGGCCGTGCACTGAAGAACTGACGCTTTCAAACTGTGGTGCTGGAGAAGACTCTTGACACAAGGAGATCAAACCAGTCAATCCTAAAGGAAATCAGTCCTGAATATTCACTGGAAGGACTGGTGCTGAAGCTGAAGCTCCAATACTTTGGCCACCTCATGTGAAGAGCCAACTCACTGGAAAAGACCCTGATGCTGGGAAAGATTGAGGGCAAGAGGAGAAGGGGGCAACAGAGGATAAGATGATTGGATGGCATCACTGACTCAGTAGACACAAGTATGGGCAAACTCAGGGAGATAGTGAAGAACAGAAAAGCTTGGCATGCTGCAGTTCATGGGGTTTCAAAGAGTCAGACAGAACTTAGTGACTGAACAACAAGTTTCACTAGTAATTCATTTTGTAATACTTTGAGACATGCATGAATAATATGTACCTTTTCTATATAGTTCAATAAAATTTTTAACTCTCACTTTTATCATTTAATAGTTATGCAATTTTAAGTAAGTTATAAATTTTCCAAGTTATACTTTACTCATTTATAAAATGGCAATCATATTTATTACAATGATCAAATCTAACGAAGTACTAAGACAAGTGCTTAATACCAGTGAATATTAAATAAATATTTCTCTCTTCTAAAAAAAAAAAAACATTCAAAATGTGAACAAAGCCTTTGGAATGTTCAATGACTCTCTCAACTGTGGAAAAGGTTCCAACAGAGTCAAATCCCTGAAGAAAATCTTTCAGTATTCCAAGAAGGCCACACAAGTTCTGTGACCAGCACAGCCAACCCACATACCTGAGCCATCTCTTTGCTAACTGAAAGGAACAACTGTAAATTATCTTCCCTGCAAACCCAGAAGCAGCCAGTTCTTGCAAACTCTCTTCCTCAGCAAAGGAAAGAACCTGTTAATTTGCTGTGTGCCCAACAAGGTAAAGTATTTCACAGATTGCTGCCACATTAGCATTGCCATCCATTCACAGCAACTTCATATTCAAAGATCAGGTTGACAGCACTGGCATGTTCTGCATTCTCACTGGGGAATGCCAATAGCTGCCAGGATCCAAAAGCAACCCCAGGTTCAAGTAAGTACTCTCTAAGAAGTGGGGCCATACTTCTCCCTTGCGTACTGAGCATCCTATGATTGGCACGGTGGCACAGTTCCTGGAGAGCAGAGAATGCAAGTGGTTGGGGGTGGGGTGGGTCGTGGCAGTAGTTAGTTTCTTGTCCATACATTTATTTTTAAAAATCAATGATGGCGCCAAGAGCTACAATCTTAAAAATTTCAATAAAAATCCAATGGGTTTGAATCAAGTATAGTGAAACAAAAGTGGGCCTTTAAAGGGAATATCTCCTCCAAAATATGTACTCTTTCAGAACTGGGTGGATGAGGCTATTAATTGTACACTCAGCAAATCTGAATGGCTAACTAGTGATATGTCCATTCAGTAAGAAAACATAAAACATATTAATACAAAAAGGAACCTACATTCTAAGTAAAATTTAAGGGTGAGATTTTGATTCTACATTACTCCGGTGAGAGGGAAAGTGAAAGTGAAGTCGCTCAGTCGTGTCAGACTCTTTGTGACCCCATGGACTGTAGCCTACCAGGCTCCTCCTCCATGGGATTTTCCAGGCAAGAGTACTGGAGTGCGTTACCACTTCTTCTCTAGGGGATGTTCCCGACTCAGGGATCAAACCCAGGTCTCCCCAACTGTAGGCAGACGCTTTCCCGTCTGAGCCACCAGGGAAGTCCAAACTAAACTTTATTTATTTTCTTTTGAATTACAAGGTCGCAAGTGACCTACATACAGAGACTAAAGTAAAACCTCAATTTGATTTTGTATAATTTTATCTAAGTCAAATGAACTTGAGTAAAAACAAATTTGAGTTTAGAAAAAAAAAAAGAATATCCTTAAAATCTCATTAAATTATCATTAAAGGCTTAGCATCTGTGTATACAGATGACCTACACCACTAGTTGAATGATACAGTGGAAAGAGCACTGGACAGGAAATGTCAAAACCCAGACTTTGATCCTGGCTCTTCCATTACCTATATGAATGTGGGTAAATCAACTCAAATCCCTTATAAAATAAAGATGGTAATCCCTTTCCGCCAAACAGGGGTTTTGCAAGGATCAAATGAAATAATATATGTCATGTGTATTATACACCTCAAAAACACCGCATCAATTTAATATTTCCAATTATATTGATGTTAAGATTAAACACAGTGGAACATTAACAGTTCACTGAATAACCAACTTTCATAGTTCCAAACCTACCTCTGCTCAGACTAGTCCTGCTTGAAATTTCCTCTGCTTCGCCACTGCCAGACTACCTCCAGCTCAGTAAAGACAGGAATCTCTCTGTCTTAACCACCTCAGAATTCCTAAAGTTGGCAGAGTGCCTGGCATAGAATTCATAGGTACTGCATATTGAGTGTCTACTAAACACTAGATACCATCAGACTTGGCTATACGGTTCCTTAACCCCCGCTCCCCAACCCTATTAGATGGGTAACAGAAGAGGAAGCTGACGCTCAGACAGTTTAAATAACTCTGCAAAGGTGATAAAGCTACATTAGCGCCAAGGTTAGGCTCCAAACCCAGGTCTTTCATATTCCAAAACTGTATTCTTTCCACTCTGCTACTCCCCCCTTCACATTGCAGATGCCCAAGGAGTTGTATTTGATTAAAGTCTTCGTTTTAACCATGTTACTTAATAAGACATAACTTAAAAGCAAGCATTTTGACAATAAACTAAAATTGTAAACTGAAATTTTAAAATCCATGGGCTTAAGCCTGGGTAAGATTTCCCCAAAATGCACCTAGATTCACAGATAAAGCAAAAGCAAAACACGAGTGAAAACTTCATTCTTTGTTGGCCAACACAAAATGGGATGACAAATACTGAGTGAGGGGTAGGAGAGAAAGGAATCTTCTGTTTTGCCAGAAAACCCTTAAATAATTCAGCTCCCGTTTATTTAAATAATTAAGCAATTGCAACTTTATTTAAAGAGCACTTACATGAATCTAAATGCTTAGGCTGCCAAGAAAAGTAGAACAGACTTCAACACCTCCCCCCAAACCTCTTTTCTGAGAGGAAAACCAGCCCAAGGAGTTTCAGTCTGATAGGTAATTGTTTTGTAAAATTAAAAGCCACAGAAAATTGGAGTTTCGAATGGAAAATGTCATCTCAAGCGTAACACTAATAAAAACAGCTAATGAATAAGTGCATTCTGGCAAGAATATATAAAAACTGCAAAGCCTGACGTGGACAGTACAGAATACAGAAGGAATTCATGTGAGTAAACATCAAATGACAGATTATCCTTATTTGTGAAGAATCCATTCCAGCAAGAAATTGAACTGGAGACCTTTTGCATCCAGAGCAGCAGGACTACCTGTGGCACCCACAGAAAACAGCTCTGGGTGAAGCAACAACCTGATGTTCCAGGGGTGCTAAGATACCTCCCAAATCTCCACAGAGATGCTTCAACCACATCAAGCTCTGATTCACTTATAAGTAGTGAGGAACAACATGACTAAATCAATAAAGGCTTTAAAACAACGAGCTATGCCTTGCCAGCCTGTGCTATAGCAGAGAGCAAGTGGCATCAAGAACCCCTCTCTTGGTTAACTCTGTGATCTTCAGACAGGAAAATGAAATAATCTATCCAAGGCTCAGTTTCCTCATCAGTAAAATAGGGACAACAGTAAACACCAGAATAGCTGTGACAATTCAGATTAACAATGAAGGTAAAATGCTTTAGGACGGTGCTTTGCAGGCAGCAGGGCTCCCAGGTGTCACAATGGTAAAGAATCCACCTGCCAACGCAGCAAACACAAGAGAGGTGGGTTCAGTCCCTGAGTAGGGAAGATCCTCTGGAGTAGGAACTGGCAACCCACTCCAGTATTCATGACTGGAAAACTCCATAGACAGAGGAGCCTGGTGGGATACAGTGTGTGCTTGTAAATATTAGTTGTAATAACTCTAACAATAATAATAACAATTATGTTACCCCCTGCCCCAGTCTGTACCTGCATTTCATCTTGCAAGTTAGGGGAAAAAAGTCTCCAGTCTTTACCAACAAGTCCTATGCTGCTAAGTCACTTCAGTCATGTCCGAATCTGTGCGACCCCAAAGACAGCAGCCCACCAGGCTCCCCGGTCCCTGAGATTCTCCAGGCAAGAACACTGGACAGGGTTGCCATTTCCTACTCCAATGCATGAAAGTGAAAAGTGAAAGTGAAGTCACTCAGTCGTGTCCGACTCTTCGCAACCCCATGGACTGCAGCCTACCAGGCTCCTCCGCCCATGGGATTTTCCAGGCAAGAGTATTGGAGTGGGGTGCCATTGCCTTCTCCGACAAGTCCTATATAAGGTCCCTTTTCTCTCCGTTCACATTTACCATCACTCTGATTTATAGGGGTTCAGTCACCACACATCTCTTGAAGGATTCTTGAATTTACAAACTACTTCTACAACTTGAAATCCCACTGCACACACCAATAACAGGTTAGTAGGCAGAATTTCCTTGAACAGGGACTCTGGAATCAAATAAAAGACTAGAAAGTGTTAGTCAGTCATGTCTGACTCTTTGTGACCCCATGGACTGTAGCCTGCCATGCTCCTCTGTCTATGGAATTCTCCAGTCAAGATTACTGGAGTGGGTAGCCATTACTTTCTCCAGGGACCTAACCAACCCAGGAATCGAACCCAGGTCTTTTTCACTGCAGGCAGATTCTTTACTGTCTTAGCCTCAAGGAAAGCCCCATTAAAAGTCTAGTCCCGATATCAAACTCAAACCGATCCTTCTATTTACATATTTCTAAGTTAAGGCATACATACTTACAAAGATCTAATAGACTTTTTATTAATTAATAAAAGCCCTTCAAAGTTAGAGCAGGGCACATACCCCCTTTTCTCTTCATTTTTGTGGATGATGCCTAGCAAGGCTCCACAATTCAGTTAATCACACATCATGGAAACAAAGAAACCTCTCCAGAGCCGATGAGCAGCATGTGCACGGATCGCCGATGCAGAAGGGTTTTTTCAAGGGGAACAATGCAATCTATTCAGTAGAGAAGAGTACACCGTGCCAATTAAATATGTTGGGTTCCATAATTATAACTGCAATAATGAATGGAAAGAAGTGTTATTGCCACACAATGCCCTTCTGTATCCCGCTCAGTGATTCGTCTCCCGGGTCTGCATCCTCTAGATTCTTCCTCTGATTAGATCTTCCTGCAGACGCCACTCTACCACAAGTGTACTAACTGTACCTACTTCCCACATCCAACCAAAGGCCTAACTCTAAAACTTGACCAAAACCATGTCTAGTCTCTTGACAGAGTTTTATGTTTTTAAAACATAAAATTTCTAAATCCAATGTCACAATTTTCCTCCAAGAGACCAAAAGCTTTGAATAAAATTTCATTCAGACCTGCCTTGCTCTCCAGAAAAGAAATACAGAGATCTCCTCCCCCACCCCACCCCATTTCCATTCCTAAAAGAGAGAGCTGCCCAGAGTCAGGACAAGAAGGGTCCTGTTTCCCTCCTGCAAGTCCCCCTAACCAGATCAATGCCTCATTAGTTGTCTCTCCACCACTAGAGAACCTGAAGAGGCCAAATCAGAAGGACTTTCACATACCAAGTTCATTCAAAATGGCTTAGTCATTGATTGCAACCATCTTAGAAATCTGAAAAATTTTATTCTGGACCATATGTGCATATGGCTTCTCTTATCCTCAACACTTATGCTTCAGTGGGTTTAATAAATTTTAAAAATAAATTACCTCCTAGTACTTCACCAGAACATTCGGACTTCCCGGCCTCTCCACACTCAGGCCAGACTATTTCTGTGTGTATATGTATAATTTGTTTAAACTTCTATTAAACCCTCTACTGATTTCCCACTAATAGGATTTAAATTTTGGAACTGGACATATACTGAGGGTCTTTGGTAGCTGCAAGGCAGGCCATGAACACCTGGCACCTTTTCTCTCCAGTTGGCAGGTAGGCTCACAAGAGATTTCTGTTTCTAGAGGAGCTCTCATCAATGCTGAGGCTCTCCTAAGGGTCCCAATCTTATCGTCTGGCAACAAATGCAGCAGTACAGCAGTCCACACAGGGTTAGGGAAGCCACACACCCTCCCTTTTCATTTAAGTTGACTCCCAGTGCAAACTTTTCCCTTTGGCCATGGGTACTGGTTTGCCACAGTTGTAAACAGCTCTTCGGATCAGTCCCAAAGGTCAGGCTTTTCCAGGTGCTGGAAGTGTGTCACACAAAATATTATTTACAAATAGCCCGAAACAATACACCTTAGTTACACATAGTGTTACTGGTAAATCTGACAAAATTCTCCCTCACCAGTAACAAAATGTTGTAGAAATATGTCTAAGGGCCTAAGAAGCATGCATTAACCTTTTATGACCCGGTTTTCATTATTCCCTCTGAAGATCTTTAAATGCACTGTACGCAGTATTTTTTTTTTTTTTTTAAATGAAAATACATGGTGAAAATACAGTGGCAACAATAGTAATAATAATAATAATAATAAGGCAATAATAATAATGAAGCTATTTATTAAGTGATTAACATGGTCAGGGCCTCTGTATTTTCTTTCTTTCATGGATCTCATTCTCCCATGTCTCAGCTCTTTTAACCATATGTGGTTCTGGTCTGGGTCACTGGATGTAAAAGCCACCTTATTCTACCCATGTGCCAGAAAACAGAAAAAGATCATATCACTTATATCAACTACTGGTCAGTGGTTCTCTGTTCCCCATTTTTCTTTTACTAAAATCCTTTTGCAGTCACAGCCTGGTTTCTTTCAAGTATAGATTAATTTATTTCAGTTTCTGAGTCTATGAACCCATGCTAATTTGCATGGCCAAGTAGAAAGACTCCAAAAACAATTAGTCAAGAAATCTTTAGTAGGAAGAGGTAAAGAGGTCTTCAGTAACTTTGGGTTAGACTGCCAACATAAAGCAGAATTTCAGTGTGGGAGTTCACTCTTTCAATAAATATTTATTGGACTCCCTAACATGTAGACAGTACTGTATTAGGCAGCATGCGCACGCGCACGTGTGTGTGTGTATGTGTATATAAAATAAAGCTCCTACTCTGTCAGTATTTATAGGAAAGAACCTGTTTGTGTGTGTGTGTGTGTGTGTGTGTGTGTGTGTATAAAATAGATAAAGCTCCTACCCTGTCAGTATTTACAGAAAAGAACCTGTCTGCCAGTGCAGGAGACATTAACAGACCAGGGTTCAATCCCTGGGTCAAGAAGATTCCCCTAGAGGAGGGCATGGCAACCCACTTCAGTATTCTTGCCTGGTGGGCTACGGTCCATAGAATCACACAGAGTCTGACATGACTGAAGCGACTTAGCACAGAATAGGATGATAAAATGAAAACATACAACTCTAAACAAACTTGAATAGTACAGATCTCATAAAAGAGTGAGGATAGTAGTTCTGATAAAGCCAAGGCAATCAAGAAAGGCTCCATCTTCATACAGAAATATAAAAGATGAAAAAAGATGAATAGTATCTCAATGCAAGCACATGAAAGAAGAAAAAAAAATTTTTCTAAGGTGAGAAGTTACAAACCATGGATGATGGCAAGTTGGGTCAACATGATACCCACCAGTTCTTGGGTTTCTCCAATCAATAGAAACTGACTGGAGGACAGACAAGAAATTCAGGCAATGCTTTATTGGGGACCCTGCTTTAGCAGGAAGCAGTGAGAACAAACAACAGGTTCCCTTGCTCATTCCCCAAGGCGGGGTGAGCTCATTCCTTAAAATATGGGTGAGGGCAGGGGTGAGCCCAGGGATGGAGCTGGAGGGGTAGCTTAGGTGGTTTATCCATCCCTTTGTGGTGCTAAGTGCAGAGGGGCATATGCAGTACCCTGCTTTGGGGTCACACACCCAGTATTTTTGCTCCAGGCTCTTTAGAAATGGCAGTTGGCTGGGGTTTGGGTTTTTTTTTTCCTTTGTATTTTTTGGTCTAGAATTTGCCCCAACTGCACACGCACACAGTTATTTCTAGTCCCATATAATTTCTTTGTATCTTGTAGCTTGAGGAGAGGTGTGTCTCGGTGCAAGCTTTGCAGCACAGGGTCCCAGGTCCCAGCCTGTCTCAAACGGACTGGCACAGGGAAGAATCTGGTGAGTCCAGCAGGCCAAAGAATTCTGCTTTTAAAACAAGGAAGCTTTGGAACCAGGGAGTGATCAGAAGAGGGTTTCAGGAAAATAAACCCATCTACAGTCCATGGGATGGACGGGGTCTGTAAGGACAAAAGCCACAAGGGAATAAATAGCTGAAGGTGAGCCATCGCAATGGGAAGTGTGAGGTGAGAAAGGTTTTATTAGAAAGATCCAGAGAACCTGGTTCCTGCACGTACACTAAGTGCAGAAGGAAGACAAAGATGTCTGCAAAGACTTAGGCCTGGGGCTGCCTAGAAAAAGGGTGGTGAGTGATGAAGGGAAAAAGGGAAACACACAATGACCTGGGTAGCACGTGCCTGCTTCTGGAGGGGTTGCAGGGACAGTCTTTCCAGTTGGGGGTTTTGTCTTTGGTGGGTATATTTGTATATTTTTTTGTGATCCAAGACAAGGAATGCTGCTGCTGCTGCTAAGTCACTTCAATCGTGTCCAACTCTGTGCGACCCCGTAGAGAGCAGCCCACCAGGCTCCCCCGTCCCTGGGATTCTCCAGGCAAGAACACTGGAGTGGGTTGCCATTTCCTTCTCCAGTGCATGTAAGTGAAAAGTGAAAATGAAGTCGCTCAGTCGTGTCTGACCCTCAGCGACCCCATGGACTGCAGCCTTCCAGGCTCCTCTGTCCATGGGATTTTCCAGGCAAGAATACTGGAGTGGGGTGCCATTGCGTGGATAAACTGTTAGAAATCAGAGTTTGAGGGGCAATGGGACTCCCAGGGTTCCAGGGGTGACAAGAACAGCAGGAAGTTGACAATGCAGTGCACTGTCAGTGCAGGGATTAAAAAAACAAAATCAGGCTGGAGAGAAAAGCCACACTTGAAGGTATGGGAGTGAATGAGATATAGAATGAGATCCGAAACACCAAAGAGGGCCTCTGGAAAACAAAACCACCGAGGACAAAACACTGAGTAAAAAAAACGCAGCTGGGAGAAGAAAAAGGATCCACACAAGTGCCACCAAAAATGCCAACCTAGAGGTGGCGCTGCAGCAGAAACGGTGGCATCTTTCAAAGGAAATAGGTGTTAACTGTGCCAAGTACTTCAAGGCAGGCAGAGAAGATGAGGCCTAACTAAGGACCTCTGGTGCTTGGTGACCTTCTAAAGTATCATTTCAGGACAGTGGAGGCGGCAGAAGTTAAACTCTGAGACCCAGCTCAGAAGGCTGACTGCTCCAGCTGGACACAAGGATGACGGGAGAGCAGCAGAGAAGGCAACAGTTAAGTTGGAAAGAGAGTCTGGCATCTCACCTGCAGAACAGTCAGAGGCACCTCGGGTTACCAGGAAGTCCTCCCACTCCGCAGCATGAAGCTCCTCTGCTGATCCACCCAATTTAGGTCTGCTGGCCACGGTGACCTGTGCTCCATTAGGGGGTCCGACATCATCAGCGGCCCCTGCTGACAAGTGCCTCATCTCATCTCATACAGAATGAAAACAGCTAACGCTGGTGCAGAGCCCCATGAACCCATTAAATATTCTACACGTAATTTATTTTTGATGTGGAGGAGTTGGAGGGAGGAGAGAAAGGGAAGTCAGAAAACCATCATTACGCTGGAAAGTATCTGAGTAGCCATGAGCTAAGGGGTGTAATCAAACAAGCCTTAATGGCCCTGCCCCAGCAGAGCCTGGGAGTCAATTTCCTTGACTTGAAGGCAAGGATAGTTTAAGAAAGATCCCTGAGGTTTGTGTGTCAGTCAATCTGGCAAGCACCCAGATCATCCTTTTTTAAAAGTGTGCACAAATAAGGGAAGCAGCAGTGTAAAGGACAGAGGAGGAGAAAGAAGGGAAGGGGATAGCGGGGGATGGGAGCAGACACAGGTGTGCTCGGCCAGAGGACAGTGACAGGTAAGGGAAAGAACACAACACACAAACTTCATGTCAACCTGTAAAATAGGCACCTGACACAGCTGGCAAGAGTGGCTTAACCTCAGTATATTTGTTTATTAAAACATAGATCCTTTCAGAAAAACACACACCAAACATGGCATGTAATTTAGGCAACTTAAGAGACCTGCTGAAGGCCATGCATGTATCTCCTGAGGGATTTCATGGACCCCACACAGGAGCCCAATGCTTGATGTCACCAAACTGGTTCTTTCCAGTGCCTACACTTCTGACCACAACCACAGAAACAAGTCTATCCCTGCCTCAGTTTCTAACATTGCTCATCCAGAAAAATAGAAGAGTTCGGACTAACTCCTAAGACCAGCATTTGCTTCAACATTTATATTTCCTGGTTCTAAGTAATTTCTTACCGTGCCATTAGACTTCTTGGATTTAAAAAAAAAAAAAAAAATCAATTCAAAGCCAAAACTGATATCACTGTCACAACTGCTTTTCACCTATACACAGTGACCAACAAAACACCTTCAAGAAAGAATGAAGCCTATATGTACATTCATATTTCAGAATCACATTATAGGAAACTTAATGCAGGCCTGCCTCCCTTTCCTTTGTAAAATCCCGGTACCTGACATTTCACTGCCATTGGGTACTCTCTGAAAGGTTATGTTTTTATAATGGAAAAATTCTCTCTGACCCACTGGGGTTTCTGCTTCCTCACTCATCAATTAAAATCATCAGCAAATTTCAGCTTGCTTTAGTGAAGTAGAGGTAAGTGTTTTAATGCTCCCAACATGCAAAAAAGATGACACTGCTGGAAGTCTACATTACCTGCCATCTCCCAATCTATATCTGAAGCCTGAAAACAAAAGGTTCTGAGGGAGGAAAAAGAAAAAAGTGGAATTAGAGTCAAATTCTCTTTAGAAAACAGTTACTCGGTTTTCCAGCTCCCAGGTAGAAGTTAATCTTTTCCCCATTTCAGCCCCATCACCACTTGCAAGAAATGCTATATTATCCAGAGGCCGACAGGCTCGGAGATGAATCATCTTCAATTCAGACTTTCCGCAGCCTTGTTTGCACAAGTCGGCTGACAGGGACGTGGGGCATTCTGCCTCTCTTCCCTTTCCCTTTACATTGAATCAATTAGCAATGTTAAATATTTAACACATTAGTCTTATTTCACTGAACAAAACAATTCACAAGCAGCCTGGGGAGTGGCCGTGGGAGATAGGGAATGGACCAGATGTGGAGAAAATTGAATGAAGGGAAAAGCAGGTTTAGGTGAATGTGTATTTTTATAAAAATCTATTCACAATTCACTGAAGATGGATCGCTTGTTTCTTTCCTTCTCCTGACAGGTCCTGAATCTTTATAGAGAACGTTAAATTAAAGCACATAATGGGTTTATGTAGCATAGTGCACAAGGCAGATATTAGTCACGTCCCTTAAGCATTTTTCTCATTTTCTAAGCCTGACTTAGGCCCCATTTCCCCATTGATGAGGGAAGTCTGTACTAACCCACAAACCACATCTACAGTCTGGTGGGCCATTTTTCACACTTGGTGTTGTCAACAGGGGCTGTGTCCTGCACTCAAAAGCAGGATTATTACATTTCCAGCATAGTTTATAGGAAATAGTGAAACGCTGAGAGGTCATTCAAGGGAGAATTTTTGTTTAGCTTTTCCCGCTCTCCGCTTTAAAACTTACAGTGGCATTAAGGAGGAGGGAAAAACCATCTCCCCACCCTGCAGAACCCTGGATGGATGAGCTGAATGATTTTTACTCAAGCACACAACCCAAATTCACATGTAACACAGTCAGAAGCTCAGAATCAACAACCGTAGCTCACTTAGGGATATTGTTTGCGTGGTCCAGAACAGGCTCAATGGTGAAGCACCCACCTGCTAATGCAGGAGACCTAGGTTCAATCCCTGGGTCAAGAAGATTCCCTGGACAAGGAAATGGCAACCCACTCCAGTGTTCTTGCCTGGGAAATCCAATGGATAGAGGAGCCTGGTGAGCTACAGTCCAAGGGATCTCAACAGAGTCAAGTGACTAAACAACAACAAATCAGCATACTTTATCAATCTCCTAATCTGGTCTGCCAAATTCAGACTGAAATTGAAGAAAGTAGGGAAAACTACTAGACCATTCAGGTATGACCTAAATCAAATCCCTTATGATTATACAGTGGAACTGAGAAATAGATTTAAGGGCCTAGATCTGATAGATAGAGTGCCTGATGAACTATGGAATGAGGTTCGTGACATTGTACAGGAGACAGGGATCAAGACCATCCCCATGGAAAAGAAATGCAAAAAAGCAAAATGGCTGTCTGGGGAGGCCTTGCAAATAGCTGCAAAAAGAAGAGAAGCGAAAAGCAAAGGAGAAAAGGAAAGATATAAACATCTGAATGCAGAGTTCCAAAGAATAGCAAGAAGAGATAAGAAAGCCTTCTTCAGCGATCAATGCAAAGAAATAGAGGAAAACAACAGAATGGGAAAGACTAAGGATCTATTCAAGAAAATCAGAGATACCAAAGGAACATTTCATGCAAAGATGGGCACGATAAAGGACAGAAATGGTGTGGACCTAACAGAAGCAGAAGATATTAAGAAGAGGTGGCAAGAATACACAGAAGAACTGTACAAAAAAGAGCTTCACGACCCCGATAATCACAATGGTGTGATCACTGACCTAGAGCCAGACATCCTGGAATGTGAAGTCAAGTGGGCCTTAGAAAGCATCACTAGGAACAAAGCTAGTGGAGCTGACGGAATTCCAGTGGAGCTGTTCCAAGTCCTGAAAGATGATGCTGTGAAAGTGCTGCACTCAATATGCCAGCAAATTTGGAAAACTCAGCAGTGGCCACAAGATTGGAAAAGGTCAGTTTTCATCCCAATCCCAAAGAAAGGCAATGCCAAAGAGTGCTCAAACTACCGCACAATTGTACTCATCTCACACGCTAGTAAAGTAATGCTCAAAATTCTCCAAGCCAGGCTTCAGCAATATGTGAACCGTGAACTTCCTGATGTTCAAGCTGGATTTAGAAAAGGCAGAGGAACCAGAGATCAAATTGCCAACATCCGCTGGATCATGGAAAAAGCAAGAGAGTTCCAGAAAAACATCTATTTCTGCTTTATTGACTATGCCAAAGCCTTTGACTGTGTGGATCACAATAAACTGTGGAAAATTCTGAGAGAGATGGGAATACCAGACCACCTGATCTGCCTCTTGAGAAATCTGTATGCAGGTCAGGAAGCAACAGTTGGAACTGGACATGGAACAACAGACTGGTTCCAAATAGGAAAAGGAGTACGTCAAGGCTGTATATTGTCACCATGTTTATTTAACTTATATGCAGAGTACATCATGAGAAATGCTGGACTGGAGGAAACACAAGCTGGAATCAAGATTGCTGGGAGAAATATCAATAACCTCAGATATGCAGATGATACCACCCTTATGGCAGAAAGTGAAGAGGAACTAAAAAGCCTCTTGATGAAAGTGAAAGTGGAGAGTGAAAAGGTTGGCTTAAAGCTCAACATTCAGAAAACGAAGATCATGGCATCTGGTCCCATCACTACATGGGAAATAGATGGAGAAACAGTGGAAACAGTGTCAGACTTTCTTTTTCTGGGCTCCAAAATCACTGCAGATGGTGACTGCAGCCATGAAATTAAAAGACGCTTACTCCTTGGAAGGAAGGTTATGGCCAACCTAGATAGCATATTCAAAAGCAGAGACATCACTTTGCCAACAAAGGTTCGCCTAGTCAAGGCTATGGTCTTTCCTGTGGTCATGTATGGATGTGAGAGCTGGACTGTGAAGAAGGCTGAGCGCCGAAGAATTGATGCTTTTGAACTGTGGTGTTGGAGAAGACTCTTGAGAGTCCCTTGGACTGCAAGGAGATCCAACCGGTCCATTCTGAAGGAGATCAGACCTGGGATTTCTTTGGAAGGAATGATGCTCAAGCTGAAGCTCCAGTATTTTGGCCACCTCATGCGAAGAGTTGACTCATTGGAGAAGACTCTGATGCTGGGAGGGATTGAGGGCAGGAGGAGAAGGGGACGACAGAGGATGAGATGGCTGGATGGCATCACTGACTCGATGAATGTGAGTCTGGGTGACCTCCGAGAGCTGGTGATGGATAGGGAGGCCTGGCGTGCTGCAGTTCATGGGGTCGCAAAGAGTCGGACACGACTGAGCGACTGATCTGATCTGATCTGAATCTGGTCTGATACTGTAAAGTGATTACCAGGAGGCTCTCCTGACTGCCTAGCACAGAGCTTCCCATGTTGCACGTTAGGCTGACCCCCACGACTGCTCTTCAGAAGATACCCCAACTGTACAGCTGTTTAGCAGTGCAAATCTGATGTTAATGAGGAAACTGAAAAGAACAAGGTGCTTGCCACATAGCTAGATTTCATTAGCATTAGGCAAATTCCTGCGTCATACTATTTTTACTGGGAAATAATTAGAGCCCTTGATCTCCGCCTGGGAGCACTACTCCCTCAGCACACTGTGTCAGTGACGGAAGGAAAAAAGGCATTGATGGGATTCAAAATGAAAAATAAGATGAGTGCAGCAAGCTTCCCCCACAACCTGCTCCGTGAATCTGGGGATAGTCTCATCACAGCCAATACCGTATCCTCATCAGGAACTTCTCAGTTGTTTTAGACAGCTGCGTTCCAAATGACAGAAGAGGTTTTCATAAAACTTAGTCAATAAAAATAAGATGACTGGTTAATGCCTTGGCATTTGAAGCCCAGTGCCTTTCCATAGGTATCTGAAAGAGGAAATAAATTTACTTTGGTTACAGTGACTGACATTGATGGAGCCCTTACCAAGTGCCTTGTACTTTGATAAGCATTATATAGACAGAATTATAAAAACTGACACAGATACACAGATATTCCCATAACCTCACAAAGGAGACATTATGCCCATTCTCCAGATCAGAAAACTAGGTCACAGACAGGTTAAGTTACTTGCACAAATACACACAACTGGAATGGGGAAAGTGGGATCTGAATTCTGAAAAGCCTTATTCCACAGTCTGCCTTCTTCACCGATATACTTACTCCTTGTATTTGATATCCTTCGATTCTTTTCTCCCCAAATGGCCAGTTTTGATCAAAAAGCCTCTGCTGCTCTTTCTAAGAATGACAAGCAGAACCAGTGCTGTAAGTTTTAACCTGGGAATTTAGAATGCATTTGCCTAGGTTTTTCTTGATGTTTTGATGAGCACGTTAGCATTAATTCTAGAATACATTTCTGCTGGAATGGGTACCAAGTAATTTACTGCCTTGCAGGTCAGAGTGGGCAACAAATATGATTTCCACGTATCCAATCCATAATGCATTATGGGACTCCAGCAGTAAAACCATGATTTTCAAAGAATGTTCATTTAACCATACAGGTAATTAATAATTGATACGTTATTTACTTTAAGAGTCAAAAATGCTATGAGAAAGCCTCTATCACTTCTCTCAGCCTGGATCACCCTAAAACCAGGACCGTGCGGGCTTGTAGCACCTCGAGTCTACAAGGCTCCTGGCCCACCAGAGTGAACGAAGGCAGAACTAGTTTGACATTTCCTGCTGACTGTGATTAGAACATCTTTTAATGAAGCTCACTTCAAATCATTTTAAATCCATTTGCTCATGTCAACATCAATGTACTCAGCATTATCTACCAATTAGTAAACCGGAAAATATTCTTTAGATAATCTGAAATCTCAGTAAAATATTCAGCATGCCATTCATTTACTATAAACTGCCCTGCAAAAACAAATTAGCAAAACCAGCTGTCACAGGACAACATAAACATCCATTAATACAGCCCAACTACTTCAGTCTCTGGCGAGATTTTTCAGGAAGGAGAAAATGCAGTAGAAATACAAATCAACAAGAATTTCAATGTGCTACACAATATTAAAGGATCCATTTACCTTCCCCGTGTGTGAGCCCAAACTTGGACTGGGATGAAAGGGGTTAAATGAGACCCTCTTGACAATTCTTTCAGTGAAGGATCTCCAGTCTTTGTGCTGCAGTGAGTCTAGAAGACCAAGAGAGTTCTAACACATGTCATACTTCGGAAAGATCAGAAATGTCAAGGAGCATGAAAGCTGGCCAAATATGAATCTGATTATAAATATGCAAAGGAGCAATCAATTCAATTGCAAGACCCAGATTTTGCACGACTCTCTTATACACTGCAGAAAGCACCTTCCAAACTTCCAGGAAGCCAGTGAGTACATCACTTACCAGCCAACATTGACTCGTCCTTTCCACAAATCAGCCTGACAAAATTCTATAATTTAAATACGGCAATATTTCAATAGCTGCCTTCCACTTAGGACCCTTTCAGTATTTTTCATTTTAATGCATTGGTTATAAATAAACTGCAGCAGCACCTGTTAAGAGGGATTAAAAAATGCTTTTATATTATGAGAGACCGGGTGAGAGCTTGTTCTCTGATGAACACACTCATGATATGCAGAAGACGTCTGTAGTGGAGGAGCAGTATTCTTCAACAATGATTTTGATTTAAGAATCTAAATTAGGCTTCAGTCACTGATGACTACTTCGACCTTCTAAACGATATGGAACACTTCAGAGTGGGTGCCTAACACAAAGGCTGCCAGTCACAAGATGGAATATGCTCCAATACGCACACCCAACTGATTGAAAGTAGAAAGTCTTGAGCGGGTGGGGCAAGTTCACTCTTCCCTTAGAAGACCCATGATCCCCCCAGTGATGAACAGAAGCACCAGAACCAGCACCAAAGGTGCCCACAAACAGCTTCACACAGGGTTTCCGAAACGCTAGTGGGGCCACCCAAGCAGCTGGATTTCTAGGACATTTCCATTTTGAGTTTTGCTAGGTATTTCAAGACATTAAGAAATATACATGCTGAGCTGAGCATGGAAAAGAGAGGACCCATACTTAGCAGGGACCACAGACCAACACCATTGCAAGCATACAATTTCTTTAAAGAAGGAAAGAAATCTAAAGCATTCTCATCCTTTAGGTGAACGAGTTTATAGGCACACTAAGGGTTGGCTCCTAATTCTATAGCAAGTCAATGCTGAAGCGTAAGGACCTCCAAACCAAAGGGGGGAAAAAAATCAAATGAACTAAAAAAAAAAAAAATTGTTTTAATCAACTCAGTCACATCTGTACATCCTCTGGAGAGAAGTCATAAACTTGCCTTAAGTTTACACTTGTCTTCTTGACATTAATTATTAAGAAAAGCTTTTCATCTTGATTATAGCCATTAATAAATTAAAAGTGAATACATTTCTATAAGTATTTCATTTCATAACCAGGTGCGACACTCAGCCTGTGACTTTTATATACAAAGAGACTTAATTTAATGCAAAAGCATCCTGTATATAGTATCTATAAGAAAGGTAAGTATAAACTTTAAGAATAATTTGCAATTTTGCAAATGTTAATTCTCTACTTTCAACATTTACCAGAATTTTAACATTTAAATGAGTTTTCCACCTTGCATAAAACAAATACATGTTCACTGAAAAAAGATTCCAGCCACATAGAAAATTACCAAAAAGAAGGCTGTAAGTACTGTAATGTCAGTCTTGTACTCCTTGGCACTACATTATACGAGATGAGACAGGAGGACTGGGAAGAAAAAAGCTTGACAACAGCCAGATCTGGAGCGTCTCTACAATGAAGGCTCTCCTGGAACAAGTGATTTGCCAAATCCAGGAGAAAAGAACAGACAAAACTTCATGAATAGGATATTTGTTTCACTTGCGAAAATCCTAAAAGAAAGACTACAATTTCTAAAGAAACCAATTAACAACTTAGTTATCATGGAAATGGCTAATGTACCTTATTTCTCTCTTAGGCTGTGTGTGTGTGTGTGTGTGTGTGTGTGTGTGTGTGTGTGTACGGTATCCATGTGGGTGGTATGAGTGTGTTTCTTTCATAAGGTAAAAGAGTCTGCTGGTATGTGGGCAGGGGTGCACCTTATTGTATTTCTTATATGGGTTGAGTTTTTAGAAACAAAAATCAGTTACTCTGAATTTTCATTTATCCCAGAGCAGTAAATGAACTAAGTCTATATGAAAATTCAGATGGGAAATGACACCTGCCTAAAATGTATATATTCTACAGTAACAGAGGCTGGCTTACAAATTACACAATTCTGTCCAAGTAAACTCTTACAGAAGGAAGCCTTGATTTCCATTTCTATAATTTTAGTTATGTCTAAGGACAATCACTTACCTTTCAAGCAAGGCACTTCAGCCTCTCCACTATAATATTAAAAATTATAGTTAACACTCATATAGTACGTACTATGTCCCAGGGATAGTTCTAATAGTTTTATACTTATTAATTTTAACACAACAGTTCTATGCGGTAGATACAAGTATCCTCCCTATTTGACAAATGAGGAAACTGAGGTGCACGGAGGTTCAATGACTTGCCTAAGGTCACACAGAAAGGAGGTAGCAGCACCAGGATTTGAACCCCATGTGGTCTGACTCCTGTGTCACGTAAGTAAATTGTGAGAGACAGTGCTTTTTGGATGGCATGAAACTGTACTTCATCTCTATGTCTAACCCCATGAGGAAGTGGTACTGCTAATCAGAACCATATGACCTTTAATTTCTGGTTCTGAGATCTTAGATGAGTCATTAATCTGAACGTCATCTCTGTAACCAGCAAAATAAGAAAACAACCATGCCCACTTCAAATGATGGTGAGATATGATACAATGAACGTTAAAGTACTTTGTAAACGACAACATTTGTCTGAAATGTTAGTTGTCATTTTATTTGTCGTTTTTCAGTCGCTAAGTCGTGTCCAGCTCTTTGCAACCCATGGACTACAGCACGCCAGGCTTCCCTGTCCTTCACTATCTCCCAGAGTTTGCTCAAATTCATGTCCATTGAGTCAGTGATGCCAGCCAACCTTCTTATAATGCCACCTTCTCTTCTTCATGTTAGACCACTGGACAGTTCCATTAATTAGATGTGGTAGGAAAAAGAATTAGAACTAAATAAAGAACCAAGTAGACAGCATAGTTTGAAACTGTCTTCAAATAACACTGATTAAACTAGCCATTGACTATGAAACAACATTCGTGGTAGGGCACTGTGTCAAAAAAAAAAAAAAAAAAAAAACATTTAGCTAGCCTAATTTATTCTACTAGAAAAAAAAAACATAAAAGCCTTTCAGATACTATTAGAAAGTAAGCTATCATTCATTAAAACTAAAGTTGAATGGAAAATTTTTAAGAAATGCAATAGATTTGTCAAGAAGTAATATTTCTTACTATTCTTTAACAATTATAAAGCACTAAAAATTCAAAGCTCTGTGCAATCAGGATTCCTGCGTACAGCAGGACCACAAAACGCCATATACACCAGCCAATAGATTTACTAAGTGCCTACTATGCAGAGAACAGAACTGCTTCTGTGGATTGACGTTTTCTTTAAAAATACCCGGTTCTAGTGGAGTTACTAATAAAAGGTACCATTTATAAATCCCCTAATGTAGGACAGGGATTGTACAGGACATTACCTATGAAATTGCACTTAATCCCCAAAATGCAACAATCACATTTAGTGGGCTGCATTATCCTCATCTTTTAAATGAGGAAACTAAAGCCAAACATGTACGTCAATTACTGTAAGTAGTGAAGGACCCAGAAGTCAAGACTAGGCCCACTGTCTGCAGTGCCTTTCCCCTTACCGCACGTCATCCAAAGTGCCCTGGCCTTTTTATCCAGGATACCTCAAGCATCATAGGAGAGGGAATTAATGACTCTAAGCAGCTTAAGACATAGCCAAATGCTACCTGAATACAGATATCACTTACCTTGAAAAATCACGTTATGTTTTGCATTCTATATGGTAATATACAGGACTTCCCTGGGGGCTACGACGGTTAAGAATCCACCTATAATGCAGAAGACCCAGTTTCGATCCCTGGGTCAGGAAGATCCCCTGGAGAAGGGAATGGCAACCCACTCCAGTATTATTGCCTGGAGAATTCCACGGAAGCCTGGCAGACCACAGTCCATGGGGTCACAAACTTTCAGACACAACTGAGCAACACACTTTTCACTTTCATTTTTTTATGATAATATGTATTCACTGACTTTATATTTAATATTTTTCTCAAATATTCCAGAGAAATTGATGTATCACAAATATGTGCCAAATATATTCTATGCCAGTTTAAGGAAACACCTCACATCATCCTCCCTGTTGAAAAAATGGAGCACACCTATAGCAATCAACCAAAGCCATTCAAAAAGAGCAGGCTCGAGGAGAAATGAGAACAGCACAACGGAACACCTATTACTCAGAGGGTAAGCTGAGCCTTCCTCATGGAAGAGAATTTTCAGCCTGATATTTTACAAGAGGAACTACAAGTGGTTGCAAAAGAGAGAAGAGGGTATTCAAAATGAAAAAACTGACAGATGTTAAGAAATGGATGTGACCTAACAAGTAGGGTAATATGATGCAGCACTTTGGACTGAGCATAGAGAGGGCTGTAGTTATCAAATGAGTGAGCATCAAGGAGTGGCTTTTTAAATGGAGATTGCTAGCCGAGGCCCTTCCCATCCCAGCATGGAGTTCCTCTTGGTCTGGAGTTTTGCATTTCTTACAAGTTTCCAGGTGATGCTGCTGCCGCTGCTGCTGCTAGCTGGAGCACCTTGCTTACAGAGCTTCCAGGATCAGAGGAGGGAGGGAGCATGCCCACTGGAGAGGATCAGAGGGTTTCAAAGATGAATGCGTAGCTGAGTTATGCCCTCGTTTTCAATCTGCAGATACTGAAGAAGGGAAGCGTTCTGGGTGGAATGAGTAGCATGAAAATTGGCTAAAAAAAGAGAGAGAGAGAGAGAGAGAGATCTGGCTTGGAACGCATAGGGTGCTTGCATAGGAGCTAGTAAGGCAATGAAATAAGCTGACGGCCATGAATCACGGGAGGAGAAAGAGGCAAGGGGCCCCGGAAGGAACGGTAAGAAGTAAGAGGAGCCGGGTCCAAACCAACCTGTGCAGAAACAGGAAATGGCTACGGACTTAACCATACCAGGGCTGGAAAGAGAGAGGTCCAACTGATTCTGAGGTTCCAAAGAGCAAGACCATCTTACAAAAAATAAAGGGAAAACTGAGAATGGTTGCTAATTTGTGCCCGGGAGGAGAAAGAAAACTCAGTTTTGTGTGTAAGTTTCCAGTGTCAAAAGGTCATCCGAACACTTCTATCCTCTCCTCAATTAGCTATCAGAGGCTGGAGAGCAAAAGCAAGATTAAAAAAGGGATGTAGATATGGGTATTGGAGTCAGTAGTCTTAGGAAGCAAGTGAATAAATGGGTTCTCACAAGGAGGAGCATATTTAAGAACAGTGAAGTGAAAGTGTCAGTAGCTCAATCGTGTCCAGCTCTCTGTGATTTCATGGACTGTAGCCCGCCGGGCTCCTCTGTCCATGGGCTTTCCCAGGCAAGAATATTGGAGTGAGTTGCCATTTCCTTCTTCAGGGAATCTTCCTGACCCAGGAATCTAACTCAGGTCTCCTACATTCTTTACCAGCTGAGCTACAAGGGAAGCCATTTAAGAACAGAGTGCCATGTTAAAAGTACTGAACACAAGAAAAAAAGAGAAAAATCGCTCTAACTATGTTGGTGATGGATATTAACTAGACTTACTATGGTGACCATTTTGCAATGTGTATGAATATCAAATCATCATGTTGTACACCTGAAATTAATATATTATGTAACAATTACATCTCAGTTTTTAAAAACAAGAAAAATCACAGAGTGCCTAGACTGAAGTCATTAAAGATAATTCTCAAAAACTACACATTTATAGGGTGTGTGTGTGTGTGTGTGTGTGTGTGCATGCATGCACATGCACGTGCACACACTCCCAGGTATTAACCTATCAATGTACAGCTTGGTTTTTAAGAATCAGAAGTTAACTAAATATGACATTCTTCAAAATTCCCCAGTTTGCCAATATTGAAATGTTAATTTATTATTCACTGCCACATTAGCATCACTCTCACCTCTTACTAAGTTCCTTGCATAAGCCATCTGGATTAAGTCACTCTCACCCATCTGTGTTCTCACATTCACAAATCCTAAACATTCTTTTCTTGCCATACAAGAAACATGTATTTCTATTGCTCTCTTTAAAATAAAGGAAAATGACATACCGTAACCCTGGATTTAGGAAAGAAGGTTATACCTTGTCAAAGGTATTGATAACTACTTACAGTCTGGTAATTAATAGCCTCGTAAGCAGAAAAAAAATTTTGATTTCATATTTTAGATAATCCAATGTAATCTACTTCTCACATCGAGCCTTTCAGAAACATACTGCACCAACAGTTCCTTAGAACCAAAAATTTAAACCAGGAGCAAAATAACTAAGATGGCAAAACAACTTCTCAATATAACATGGGTTTTGATGCCAGACAAACCAGTCTGAGCACTGGTTCAACCAATGGCAAGGTATTTAATTGGACCAAAACTCAGTTTCCTCATCAGTAATCTGAAGTTTAAAAAGTATTTACCACAACTGGCAAAAAGATATTCATATTAATCAATTAAACCAAAAGAAGGTCCAAAAATAGAACCACACAAATATGGCCAATTGATTTTTGACAAATGTACAAAGACAATTCAAAGGAAAGGACTCTCTTTTCAACAAATGGTTCAGAAACAAGTGAACATTCATATGCAAAAAGATAAATTTCAATCCATACTTACTATATTATACAAAAAATAACTCAAAATGAATCACAGACCTAAACATAAAATGTAAAACTATAAAACTTTTACAAGTAAACTGGACAGAATCCTCATGATCTTGAATTAAGCAGTAAGTTCTTAGTTACTTCATCAAAGGCACAATCCATAAGAGACAAAACTGATAAACTATATAAAAGCTAAAAACTCAGTAAAAAGACACTATTAAGAGAATAAAAAGACAAGCTACAAACTGTGACAAAATACATGCAAATCGCACATCTGACAAAGGGCTTATATCCAGTACTTTCAATATTCAACAGTAAAAAAAAAAACCCAATTTTTAAAAAATGGACAAAATATCTGAATAGACATTTCACCAAAGAAGAAATACAGATGGCAAATAAGCACATGAAAAGATGCTCAATAACAGCAGTCATTAGAGAAAGATAAAATAAAACCATAATGGGATGCCACTATATATCTATTACAGAGACTAAAATTAACACACACACACACACACACACACACACACACGCACACACACACACACACTGATATTGTTAAGTGCTGATGAGGATGCACAGCAAATGAAATCTTTATGCATTCTGGTACGAATGAAAAATGGTACAGCCACTCTGGAAATCAGTTTGGGCAGTTCTTATTAAAGTTAAACCTATTAGAAGTTATACTTACTATATGGCCTGGTCATCTCTCCTGTAGGCATATAACCAAGAGAAATGAAAACTTATATCCACAAAAAAAGCTGTACACAAATATTTATAGTTGCATTACTGAGACTGCCAAAACTGGAAACAGCCTAAATGTCTGTCAATAGATGAATGGATAACCCGCAGTACATCCATACAATGGAATATAACAGCAATATAAAGGAATGAACTGCTGATTGATAACAAACATCACTGATGACTTTCAGATGCAAAAGGTTAAGTGAAAGAAGACTGAACCAAATGGTTGCATCCAGTATGATTCCACTTAGATGCTGTTGCTGCTGCTGCTGTTTAAAGTTGTATCCAACTCTGCGACCCCATGGACTGTAGCCCGCCAGGCTCCTGTGTCCATGAGATTCTCCAGTCAAGAATACGGGAGTGGGTTGCCATTTCCTTCTGCAGGGGATCTTCCTGACCCAGAGATAGAACAGGCGTCACCTGCTTGGCAGGTGGATTCTTTACCACGGAGCCCCTCGGGAAGTCCTCCACTTGGATGGCATGCTAGAAAACACACAAAACTATAGGAATGGAGAACAGGTCGGTGGCTACTTATTTCAGAGCTTAATGAATTAAAGTTAGGTGGACTAAAGTGCATTCTTTAAATGTATATTAAAGGGCTGAGATTAGTAACTTTAACATTAAAGGAATGTTACCCTCTTGAGAAGAGATGCAGATATGCATACATCATGATTAATCACAGTACTCTAAGTATCAATTCAAAAGATGTCAAAGAATGGGGTTTGTTTTAGTTTTTTTCTTCATGGTAGTCTTGGCAAATTTAATAAACCCTCTGCATAAAGAACAAAATAAGGGTAAAGTATATGAATATTTTTTAATGTCTTTTCAGATATGTCTTCTGAATTTAAAAATGTGAATTTTTACTGATTCCTTTATATTTTCACTTTGCATCACTGCAAAATTTTATTGACTTACATTCAAAATGAAAGGTTTATTTTACAAATTATTTCATTAAAATACTATACACGTCTTTTTAAAATCAAATTAAACCACAAATTCTTTTAAAAGGGTGGGGGAAAGGTTTGACTGCCAAGAGACAGCACAAGGGGGTGTAGGTAAGTAAGGGAGCAGAGTCCTGACTGTGGTAGTCATAGTGAAACGATTCTGTGCATTTGCCAACATTTACAGAACGCGGGCTTCCCTGGTGGCTCAGCTGGTAAAGAATCCACCTGCAATGTGGGAGACCTGGGTTCGATCCCTGGGTTAGGAAGATCCTCTGGAGAAGGGAACAGCTACCCATTCCAGTATTCTGGCCTGGCACTCTCAAAAAAAAAAAAAAAGGAAAAAACATTAGTCTATGTAAATATTCTTTAAATTCCCACAAGTATCAATTAAACAAAGTTATCACTAGAAAAAGAACCTCCTTGAGCAGTTGTGAGAACACAACAAGATGAATATGTACTAAGAGTAAGCACTCCATAAATTTTAAAATTCTTATAGTATTAGCAAGTCTCAGGATTTAATACGCAATCACATTCAAATCAAATCAATATACTATCAAGGATCAGTAGTTATGTTCTGACACAGAGCTGGCTTCTACAGTAAATAAAAGATATACAGAGTGTCTGTACTCTATCCAGTGTCTCAAGAATATATGTTCTGATCCTATTAACCTAAAAACTAAAAATTCAGCTATAGACTTGTTCAGGAGCAAAGTCAACACTAAATTATCACTAATAAAAGAAGACTGAGGCCAGATAATCCAAGGTCATCTCCATGTGGCTTTCAAGTATACTAGGGGGGATTGGGGATTTGCTTGTTTGCTTTTTTTTTTCCCCCTCAGAAGCATATTTACCTCACTTTTGAGGCTTAGGCCCAGAGGCTTAGTCCAATATGACAATGGATTTCTATTCTCTATGCAAATTAGTAGATGGCAGCAAGAGGGGACCAGAAACATGCTGGTGGTAGGAGAAACCGATCCTAGAATTAAACACTCTGTAGTGCGTCACCCACACTGAGAAAATGCAGACTTTATTAGCATCATTACCTACTTGGACTGCTCAACATTTACATGATAAGAGCCTCTGGATGATAAAGATGTCCTGGTTAAAAACTTTCCCAGAAGAAAGATGGCTTAGAGCAACAATTACATATCTCAAAATGAGGTGGCTTAATGTTTGCATCCTACTACACTCTCAATCAAGCCATGGGGGCAAACCATAACTGACTTCCACAGGAAACGGCAGACAACACTCAAGAAATAAATACAACATCCAAGCCCTTTGGCAATTTCATTTACTGCAATTTGTCATCCTTCCCATCAATGATTTTCAAATGGTGGGCCTTAAATTAAATGGGTCCCACCCAGCATTTGTTTAAATGAAATAGACTAGAAATGGATGGGGAGAAAAGAGTAGGGTACAGCAGGGTAAGACAGGATACAAAAATGAATGGGGAGATTACAGTGGACAACATACAGAGATAGGTTAGGACTGACAGAAAAGGGAAAAGAAAAACACGAAAGTACACTTAAAAAGCTAGGCACACTAAACATACTAATTTATTGTGTATATGACTGCATATACATAATAGTTGTAGTCTAAATTTTTTTTGAAAAAAAGCACTGCCTTAAGTCTTAACCCATGGTATAATAATTGCTTGTTTTAAAACTTTTTCAAAAGCATGTTTTCACACTATTCCCAAGGACAAGAATCTAATGGATATTTCTTTTTTAAAAAGGAATTACCTATCTAGCTTTATGTAGCCAAGGCAGAAGGGGAGAAAATACAAAATGTAAAGCTAAGTTTGTATTATGTCACCAGATCCGTAAAAGATACCCACAGTGTCAGCAGTGTGACCTAAGATCTTCCTCAGAGTGCAGCTTTATCCTCACAGACATCACCACTGTACTGCGACAGCCTCACTCACAGCAAGGGTCTTTTCTGCTCCACTCTGTGTGCTAACACACTGAGCTTATGTGTTGAAAATGGCAATAAAGGGCTGGCCCATGCGTAGTTTCTTCCTAATCCTATTTGCATTGATGACTCCTCTCCAAAAAACACAAACTGATTGTACTACACAAGCCTCCTCTCCAGACTGCTGATGCAGTTGGGGTCCAGGCAGAGACTAGGATCAAATAGACAGACACACACAAACACACACACGCACACAGAGAAACCTAGACATTTGGTGCAACAGAGTCAGGAGCTAGCAAATCACAAGCAGATGAAATCCTGAAGACTACAAATTCTATTTCTGAATTCCATGGTTTACAGAGTTTATATAACTTTAAAATAAAAGAAAGCCAGTATCTGGGCCTTGAAAAAAATTCTTTTAACAAAAAAAGCAAGACATCAAAGCATAAATGATAGCAACGAAATAATAGAAATAAAAAAGGCTGCCTTGCAAAGTGATAATCTACGGAGAAAGGTACACTGGAATGCAAATGAAACATGAGAAAATAAAACAGCTGGTAGATATCTAGGAAAGAGTTAAATATCAGTCAGCATAAAGGGTTGTTGTTCAGTTGCCCAGTCATGTCCGACTTTTTGCGACCCCATGGACTGCAGCATGCCAGGCCTCTCTTTCCCTCACCATCTCCCAAAGTTTGCCAACTTCATGTCCAAGTGTAAAGGGTATAGAGACATAAACATAACGCTTCTTCAAAGTCCAAGGTATCTAGACAAAAACAAACCATAAATATAAGGTTTCTATAAAGTGCACTATATTTACATGCAGTGTCCATTTCAACAGATTTTTTTAGACCTTTTAAACAGCAGGCTTTGCATCTTTTCTTTCTAATTACAAAGGTATTCCATATTCATTATAGAAATTTCAAACAACATGCAAATATAACTTAGAAAGTAAAAGTCCTTCATCATCCCACTCTCCAGACATACCTTTAACAGCTTTATGTTTGTTCTTCAAATTTTAAATGAATATACTAATTAGCTAGTATGCATTACAGATTATACACAAAATGTAAGTTTTTAGGAAAAATAGGATCATTCTACATACACAGTGTTCTGCAAGGTGCTTTTTTGCAATCTACTGATATACATCTTGAAAATCTTTTCCTGTCAGTAGACATAGATAAACATAACTCCTTTTAATGGCTGCACAGTATTCTATTATATGGACGGACCATAATTTACTTAACCAGTCTCTTACTGATGGACATTGGGTTTCTATTTCCAAATTTTTTGCCATTAAAAACAACGTAGCAGTTACATCCTACTGTGTTTGTATTTAAACTATTTCTGTAAGCTGAATTCCTTGAAGTAGGTTTTTGTTTGGGGTCACAGAATATGCTAAAGTTTTTTTTTAATTATCCACTTAACTTTAATTCATACTACCAAAAATCTTCAAGGTAGCAATTGCTTTAATTGCTTAATGATTTTGATTTTCATCTTTAATACTTTTTAAAGAATAATTTATTCTACTCAAAATTAACTGCATAGGAATTAAATCAAAAGGTATATTTTAACACATTCCTGATCATTTATTAGAAAATACACTTTGTATAATTTTACAGAAAAATATTCCAGTTTTAAGAAATTTCATGTACCCTCCCCAAATTATTCAAATCCTCCTAAGTCCCACATTAGACTTGGTAGTTCTTTTGATTCAAGTAGATTCACTGTAATCACAGTTTCCTGTTCATTTACCAAAAAAAGAGAAATATACATACACAAGGATCCCCAGCATACACACAGCTTTAAAATCCAACCCCCAAAAAATCCTACAAAACTGTCACTCTTAAATGAGTGCATAAGAAACTCAAATGCAAAAAGTCATGACATTCAGAGTCTGATTTCCAGTAAATCACCCAGGACATATTTCATGGCAAACAAAATACTTGCTGAGAAATACAGTTACCAGGGCAACCATAGCTGACCTTTTTATGTTTTATTTATCAATCATATTGCTGAATAATTCTTACTCTTAGAAACAAAGGAGGAAAATGTATTATAAACAATGATAATTAATTAAAGGTCCCCTGCTCCACACTAAATAACTCCTGCCAAATCTGTGTTTAACTAAAAGGCATGCTACTTATCTGCTTCTTAGTTCTTGCCTAGGCCAAGGCTGGAGGTGGCAGATCCCAAGGAGGCATTCACAAGTTACTGATATTAAACTTGATATCCTAGATGGAGAGGGTATAATAGGAGAGCTAACTCTCAACAGACATTCGGACAGATATGGGAATTCACGCTACTACATCATCACAATGCCTGGCACCTAGCAGGCACTTACTCTGGAAATATGGAATAATTGAAACTTAGAATGAATATATGCATGAATGAATAAGTCCATCTATCTTTCAAATTAGATAGTTTCTAAGACTAGAAATTTCAAACATTTCACCATTTAAGCTCTACCTTTTTACAAGTCCCAAATAATATTCTCATCTAATCAAACATCAGCTCCACTTAGGAAAAAATAGATAAGCCTACTTATTTTCAGCAGCTGAGAGTATGGTTATAACTGCTTGAACCTGGCAGAGAGGAGGGAGAAAAAAGCTGGAAGAAAAAGAAAACGGCACTGGATTCAGTGTTCATAACAGGATGTCTGTGTGCAGTGTGCCCAGTCGCTCAGTTGTGTCCTACTCTTTGCGACTCCATGGACTGCAGCCCACCAGACTCCTCTGTCCATGGGATCCTCCAGGCAAGAATACTGGAGTGGGTTGCCACGCCCTCCTCCAGGGGGTCTTTCAGACCCAAGGATCGAACCCAGGTCTCCCACATTGCAGGCGGATTCTTTACCAACTGAGCCACAAGGGAAGCCCAAGAATACTCAAGTGGGTAACCTATCCCTTCTCCAGAGGATCTTCCTGATCCAGGAATCAAACTAGGGGCTCCTGCACTGCAGGTGGATTCTTTACCAACTGAGCAACCAAGGAAGCCTCCATAATAGGATATTAAGGACATTTACAATGCATGGAATTTATTCATAATCCTTATCAAGGAGGCAGCAAGGGTACAGAAAAGAGCCCCATGTTGCAGGTCAGAGCCTGGGGCTCAGTCCTGGCCTTGGACTTGAGCAAATCACTTCATTTTTCTGAGCCTTAGTTTCCTGATTTATAAGATGGGAAGGCTAGTCTGTACGCCCTCTGAAGTCCCTTTGGCTCTAAATGATCATGATATAATGATCCGCCACCCCTCTAAAGAGAAGAAGGATCAAGGACTCCTCGGGAGCAAAGTGTCCATTTGGGAAAGAGGAGTGTTCAGTCTACTGCCCAGGAGAGGCCAGGTGGACTGTGGCCAGGTCACTGCAACATGAGGTTGCCACCCACAGCTGGGTGTTCTCCATAATCTTCTGAGCAGCCCCCACCTCACCCCGGGAGGGACTTTCAAACCTTCCCATGTCTCCCTCCAGCTCCATCTGAGGCAGGCTAGGACCTAGGACCTGGAACCCTTTGCTGCTGTGTTTGCACCTGGACAAACATTTCCTTGAGCAACAGAATGCAATGAAACTATAAGGGTCTAAAAATAACTGCACACTTGCGCAGTTGGGGCAAATTCTGGGCAACGAGATACAGAAAGGCCAAAAACCCAACCATCCCTTCTGAAGAACTGGAGCAAAAACAGGATACTACACATGCCACCTGCACTACACATCATCAAGGAGTGGGGCCCTATGGCCTAACCACTGGACATACCCCTACCCTCACCCCACATTAGGAACCAGCTTACCCCACTTTGAGGAGCAAGAAAGGGAACCTATCAGTTGTTTTTGCTCCCTCCTGCAGCCTCAGGAGCCCCAGTAAAGCCTTGCCTGAATTTCTTGCCCAGCCTCTAGCCCAATTTCTATTGTTTGGGGAAAGGCCAAGAACCTTGGTCAGTATCACATCCAACATCAGCAGGTTTACCCAACATGGGCTCCAACTTTCCCAAAGAGAACAACCTCCAACTGTTGGGTCCTCAGCTCCTTCACATACAATCCAGCCTATACCCACACTTCTTTTCAAGCTTTCTCGCTACCTCCATCCCAAAACAAATGCTGTCTCTCCCTCCTCCTCTCCAAATCAAGCCCCGCCCCCCCATCCCATCCTGGCCTTCATCATGGCCCTCCTTCCTTCAGTGATCACTACTACTTCATCTTCTCTATCCCTCTGGTTTTTATATAAACCTTCTCAAGTCTTCCCAATTAAAAAATATATATATATATATATATATATATATATATATATACACATATACTTAAATTTCCCTCAACCCTACATTTCCTTATTTCTCCTTCCTCCTCTCTCACCCTAGCCTCACCAGCTGCATCTTTTGAAACACATATCTACTCTCCTATTCCGCACTCCTGTTCTGCACTCCCCATTTGCCTCACCTACTGCTACTGGTTTCCACATTCACTCAGCACTGAAATTGTTAGACTGAGCTTCCTTGTACAAACTTACGTGCTGTGTCCATGAACAGCCTCCTTTATGCAATCCGACCCCCTGTAGCATTTGAGAGTGCTTCTCTTTCTTTCTTAGAACTCCCTTCCCCCTTGGATTCCCAAAGTCTTAGCTGTTTTCCTCAAAACTTGACAGTTCCTTCTTCCTTCCTGCCCCTGATACATCATCTTCTGTCTACCATTAACTGTTGATGTTCCCTCAGGTTCTGGCCTCTTCTCTCCTTATCCAATCTTAGGAGAGCTCATCACAGCCACAGCTCCAAACAAGTACAGATGTCTCCACCTGGACACGCCACAGCTGCCTCCAAAGCTAAGCACAGCATCTTCAACTCCCAACCCTGTTCACCTTCTAAACTTCCTATCTTGGGTAGTGGCCATCTAAGTGGCCACGCCAGCACTTGATCATTCATCTAGACTCCCCCTCTTCTCGCTCCTCATTCAGTCGTGAAATTCTACGCTCTTCAAAATATCCTGAAACCAATTCCTCCCAAACTACCCAGCAGACACCTTAGCTAAAGCCCTCATAATCCCAGCTCCTCTTTTCCCTAACTGCTCTACCACCTCTGGTTTCTAATCCCCGATCCATTCCATGCGTAGCCAATCAGATTCTCTGCACCCCCACTGACACCCTCCCTGGGATAAAGCCTTGACTCCTCATTATCACCAAGTTGACCCTTTAGGATCTGATTCCCATGTGCCTTCTCCAGCTTCACTTTTTGCTTTTTTCCCCCTGACCACGCCAAACTATCTGCAGTCCCCAGAATACCCCATATCTTTGATGCCACCACATCTGTCCACATGTCATCTCTCTACCTGGAAAAATTCCTAATACCACCCACATGGCTCTCTCTTACTGTTCCTTCAAGATCCAACTCAAGGACCTCTCAAACTCTTTCCTGACTCTAAGTCTCCAAACTGAGTTTAAGAATTCCTCTTTCATACTTATGCAGTACTCCCAAACTATGTCTGTTACGGTTCTAAGCACATAGCATTGTTAGTTTTACTACCTCCTGGTGGGTGCAAGAATCTGAAATATAAGTCTCTGAAGGAAAGAAGCCCTATATAATTCATCCTTGTAAATCTAGTAGTTATATCAGTGTCCAGCACATAGTAGGGGATACACATACCCACACCCACACCCCACATAGATATGCATGCAGTATTTACTTAAAAGGCTGAGGACAAAATTTAAAGTCACATTAATTTTAACTCTTAAACAAACATCACACCCTGAAGCTTCTCTATACTCACTATAGCACACAGCCTTCTTGAGTCGTGGAGTAGGTTCCATTTGTCATGGGAAGTAAAGGTGGGAAACTTATGATTCTGTTTCTCCTATAAAATGGTTGATTTCACTTGAGAAATATAGCTGTGCACTAGACATCACAGATTCTCCTAAAGAGTTCACTCCTTTCAGGAGTTTATAGTCTCAGAATCTGTAGAATATATTTCAAGAAAAAATTTGTGGTGAATTTTTGGTATATATGCATTTCTGTGCATCAGTATTCTTTAAAATGTCATAAAATGAATGGGACCACACATGAAAATTCTGTTTCCAAATGGAATATTCATTTTTAATGTTAAGTTTTGAAAGTTAACTCCAATGTCCTTCTGTTAATCTCTCAGTTTGGTTCGTTATTAGGCTTCAAATCACTGTCACTGGGCAAGCAGTGAACATGCAATAATTATTTCATATTTTTCTTTCTCCCTCTCTATCATCTTTAAATCCACAGTATCTCAATCCAACTGATGTCCGTAAATCCAGGCTGTCGCAACTTTTCTCTAAAACTCTTAAAACTATTTGAATGAGGTGTTGAGCAGCTGTCAGTTATGGATTTGAAAATAAAAAAGAGCCTGAAAATTGTACGTTCAGTATAAAAAGATTAGGTGAAGCAATTCAGAATGTTTAAGAACTTTAAATCAAGTTAAAAGCAGTTACTATGGCCAGATCTCATGAAGCTCTGCTTAAGAGCCACATTAACCTGGCAGTCAAAACTATTTAAAATGAATAATGTTTTTTTCACATTTCACTCACTTTTGGCATCATCCAAAAAAAAGAAGAAAAGATAACAATGTGAATTGGCATATGGCAGTACAGTCGTGTAACTATAACCTTCAAGATTTCGCTTTCTAAGGACAAAAAGCTAGAGCTATTAATCTGGGAACTAGATAAGCTATACCCCTCTAAGGCCAAAAGGGATAATTCTTCAGATGAAGAAAGGACAATTGAGATATTCCAGAAGGTTTTAGGTATGAAAAGCAAGAGAAGAGCAGAGGAAATGCACAGTTTGGAGACCCACAGCAGCTGAATCCATGATTCTATATGAATCTACTGAAATTGGCATGAATGTTAATACCCTCACCCAACCTCTGTACAGTAACAGCAAGCATGAGAATTTGGCTTCTTACTTTTGAGTCTAGAGCTATGCTGTCCAATATGGGAGCCACTAGCCATATGGGGCTATTTAAATGTAAATTACTTAAAATTAAAAAGACTTATAAAAATGCAGCTCCTCAGTTACACGAACTACATTTCAAGTGCTCAATGGTCACAGGTGGCTAGTGGCTACGCCACTGGGCAGCACAGATTAAAGAATCCTTCCACCATCATAGAAAGTTCTACTGAAAAGCACTGGGGACACCTGGCTGGAAAACAGAAGCTAAAGTTGCTAGATCAGAGTTCCTTTCTGATCCTTCTTCCTATAGAAGGAGATCTATCATGCCCTAAAGTTAATATGCAAAAATTCCACAAGGAATTCCATCTTTTACATGGAAGAGTTAAGGAAATGCAGAGGACAACTCAGTAGGCTGCCAGTGAGCTACACTCTCACTGGTCAACTGTAAATCAAAATGCTTCCACACATCAATTTAATTCGTGACCCCCTACTGACTAATAAGCGCTAAGGAACCATGTCCAGTCTTTCTGGACTTGACGCAGCATGTTGAAAGCCAGGGTAGCAAACATTCATCTACCTAAAGAATAGGAGTTGCCATTAAGCTGACCTAGATTCTTCCTGCCATCCTGAAAGTGCTCCCTGCGCTACACTAGGATTTTGTTTTTGTTCTCTGGTGGTGGTTGTTAAAGAAGCACACTACCAGAAAAACAGCTTCTGTCTATTCTGCCTCCTTGCTTAAACCTGCCAAAGTTGTCATTTATTACATGAAATACAACAACCACCACGAGGTTCATTAATGTGCTTTTTATTCAACATCACTACCTCCAGAATCATAATTAAGCCCTTCCAGTTCTATGGACAGACTGAGCAGGCTCTCACAGGCCCCCATACCATAGTAAAGGCAGAGTGGTGGACTGCTGCACGACAATGAGCCCCGCACTCACTGGAGTACATTCCAGTCCAAAAATCTGGATCAGGAATCAGTGTTCCCACATCTCAGCTACTCTCCTTCTTATGCCACCCCCTCCCCAGAGTTCATTCACTTCCAAGAAGATCCTGCCTCCTTCAAGTCTCTTCAGCAACTTCATTAACAAACTTTCATCAACCCTTCTCCTTTCACAGCATTAACCTGACTAGCTCATTACAGTTCCTTATCCTCTTCCTGTCACCTAAAAACAGGCCCTCCTCAAGGTTCCACCTCCATGATCCTCTTCAGGATCATGCATACATTCCTCTCCAGCTCCTAACACAAAGGCACACATCGGGCATTTCAGTACACGTCTATCAAAGAAATAACTGAATGAGTGCGTCATATAGAATTCAGCTATGGACTCTTTACAGACGACTTTCAAATCTGTTATCTCTTCGCTCCACTCTCAACTTCTCTCCCAAACTCAAGTACCATATTTGAAATTACTTTCTAGAATCTCTGCTGCTGCTGCTGCTAAGTCACTTCTGTCGTGTCCGACTCTGTGTGACCCCATAGACGGCAGCCCAGCAGGCTCCCCTATCCCTGGGATTCTCCAGGCAAGAACACTGGAGTGGGCTGCCACCTCCTTCTCCAATGCACGAAAGTGAAAAATGAAAGTGAAGTCACGCAGTCATGTCCGACTCCTAGAGACCCCATGGACTGCAGCCCACCAGGCTCCTCCATCCATGGGATTTTCCAGGCAAGAGTACTGGAGTGGGGTGCCATTGCCTTCTCCTCTAGAATCTCTACTATATTCTAATGGTAGATCAAGTTTAACATGTCCACAACCAAGTTCATTGTCTTCCCTTACAAAACCTGCCATAAGACTCTTATTTCTGTTCACTGGAAGAGCCATTCTTCTAAGCCACTCAAGTTCAAAACCAAAACATGCCTCTTCATTTCTAGTCTTCATTTCCCCTCAATTCCCATTCTCCAGTCAATTCCACCTCCATTTTTCCTCCAGTGCCCTAATGCAAGTTTTCATAAAGTCATACTTGAACTATTATACCTCTAACCAATCTCTCATTTGTAATCTAATCACAAACCATTGTCAGATTCATAGTCCTAAAGCACCAATCTGACATTACTTCCCTGTTCAAAATCCCTTTAATAGTTCCCAGTGACCTCCAGAATTAAATCTAAATTTGGCATTCAAAGTTTTTCCACAGTCTGGCCCCCAGCTATCTTTTGCTAATTCCACCTCTCACATGCCATTTTAGCTCTCCTAACTGCAAGCCTATATTCACAGGGTTCTCCCTCAACCTGGAATGTACTCTCCTTACCTCTTTCTGGGTGGAAGTCCTCCCTGTGCTTTCAAGACTTTATTTAAATGAAAAGCCAAAACCACCCCAACTCCATGTTAGCTCCCTTCCTTATAGCCCTCTGAAGTTAAGACAGAGATGAATGACCTGCAATCTCAGCTCCTTATCCAGTCTTCTCCTGTGGCCACAGTCATACCTTCAGGGGCCCCCAAAGAGAATATGAGGAAAGGAAAGATGAGGTGGATGAGCAGTCCTTGTTTCTGTCTACGGCCTGCTTGTAATCTCAGGAGCTGGGGTGTCATTCCCTCCAGCCTTGTTGTTTTGAATCTGAAGGACTCTTTCTGTTTAGATCTTGAAGTCTTCATACCTCTTTGAAAAGAGTGAAGCACTTTCTCAAAGGGACTCCTATAGAGATCCAACATATAAATGTGGGGCTTCTCTTACTGAAACGGTAGAGTGCTCTGAGAACTAGCACCAGATAAATGTTGTAAAATGAATTTAACTCTCATCAGTTATTCCATTATAAGTAGATTATATATTCATCTTTTTTTTTTTTTTCAGTCAATCCTTTTCTTGCTCCTTTAGTTCATGAAAAGTTCAGGTCAAAATCTTCAAGGTGATGACCTCATTTAAAAAAAAAATACTAAAACCTTGAAAAATATTCTATTAAAGCGTAGCTGTAGCACTCACCTTATGAAACAGGGATAAAGGGATGTAATCATGGCTAAATTAATATGAAAATGAGACATTATTTTTGGTTTAAAAAAATAAAAATGAAGAAAAGTTCTGTTACTATGTTAGCTTAAAATTCTAACTTTCCAGACCATATTCATGCTATTGCATGAATGGAATACAATCCTGGAGGAATAGGATTTTAAGAGGAAAAGAAGACTGAAGGTGGTAGTTATTTAAAGAATCATCAACTGGTTTTCATGCAAATGACCAGAATAAGGAAAAAAGCAGTCCTGCCAACAGGACCTAGAAGCAATTGTTTTTAAATGGGATGCTTGAAACATGAGCTAGAAGAAACTGATTCACTAATCTTTTCTTTTTCTTGGGTAATACCAATCACACACTATACATTAACACACTGACAAAATGTGTATTTCAAAGATACAATTTTTCGTGAACACCACTATCACATCATTATTAACTTGACAGTAGGTCACAGTGATAAAGATATATTTACCAAGATTTATAGTGGGAAGGAAGGGTTTAATGCCTCTACCTTGAAGGATTTCTTAAGAAGGCAATCCCTGAAAAAATGTCTACTAAGAAAGGAAAAATGGCAAATGGCACAAAATCAAGGAAGATTTGTCATTCCACTCAAAACCTCAACTAATTGCAATAATCCATGCACAATGCCTAAGAAATGCAAGCTGTGTAACCTAAGACAATACAGAGCTAGACAGCTACAAGGGAAGTATCAATAAAATGCTACGATTCTCCATAATTCAAAGCATTTAAAGCACCAAACACAGAAGAGGCTCGATGCAAGCCTTAGGCGGGGAGAAGACAAGTCTAAATGGATGGATGTGAATATGAAGGAAACACTTTAGAAATAGGCCATAAAAACAAGTTACGATAGGTCCTCCTCCCCCTCCCAATACTGTCAGGAAGTTAGAGTTATTGAGCAGACATCACTTATGACAGTGAGAAAAAGGCTAGCCACCCCCTCCCCTTCAAAAACGCCTCGACAAGGTCACAGATATATCAGTGTCACAGATGCATTTAAAAAATATTACAGCAATAAACTCTGGTTAGAGTGGGTTCCACCTCTATATTCACAGTAAAGAACAAACTCCAAACTTCTCCTAAATTAAAAGGTTATGTTAGGAAACTCTCTCCCCCTCTGCCTGTATGTGAAATCTCTCCCATCTTCCATGGAAGAACAACATGAAATCTTTTTTCTGTCTAAAACTAGAGCAGTTGAAGACAATTAACTTTATTATAAGTTTAATTTTGCCATAGTCTTATTTAGCACCAACTATATAGTAACACAAATAATGGAAACATGGCCACAAAACAGACTGCCTTGCCCATCTCATTTGTTTTTAAAACACAGCAACAAGCCATTTCTCATGTTTGATCCAACGACTGTGATCCATCTTTTGATCCTGAAGTCATTGACTCCACATATATCTTTATTATGGTACAAGGAAAACTGTTACCCTGAGGTTTAAATTTCCCTATGTGCACCACGCCTCTCCCTGAGAATGTGCCTGTTTTAAGACAAGATTCTCATGAAAACTGAGGGGCAGAGGGGTAGGTAGATGGCCTCAGAGAGAAGTTTCCTAGTTTGCTGCTTCAACTCTAATGTGCCATTAAGACATGAAGTCCAGCCACGCCAGGACTATACAGTGATTCAGTAAATGCAAAGAGGCTCTCTTACTTGAGTGGCTATCTAATTGTCTCCAATGACCACCCAGCAACTAAGGATGAACAAACACACCAGAAGTCAGTCCTTCAGGCTATGAAAACAGCCCTTCATCCATTATGAGAGAACCAAGAATTATAGTTCTAAAAACTGATCATTAGACATACACTAAATTAAATTCATACACAAAGGCCTAGTGCGAATTCTAAACCCCAACTACCAGTATTTTCATGACAAATGAGAAAAGATAGGCTACATACATATTGGAAATCAGATTGTATAACAGGAAAACCACAAACTCCAGGAGATAGTGAAGCCACAGGGAAGCCTGGCATGCTGCAATCTATGGCATTGCAAAGACTCTGACAAGACTAAGCAACTGAACAACAATAGGAAAACAGTGGGTAAATAAACCACCTTTGAAGTGATACATCTTTACATTGGTCTTTAAGACTGAATTATTATCACCACATTCTCTGTTCACATTTATACTGCAGGGCTAGACATGACTTCATGGCTGCTGCTGCTGCTGCTAAGTCGCTTCAGTTGTGTCCGACTCTGTGCGACCCCATAGATGGCAGCCCACCAGGCTCCACCGTCCCTGGGATTCTCCAGGCAAGAACACTGGAGTGGGTTGCCATTTCCTCCTCCAATGTGTGAAAGTGAAAAGTGAAAGTGAAGTTGCTCAGTCATGTCCGTCTCTTAGTGACCTCATGGACTGCAGCCTACCAGGCTCCTCCGTCCATGGGATTTTCCAGGCAAGAGTACTGGAGTGGGGTGCCATTGCCTTCTCCGGACTTCATGGCTAATGGATACCTAATTTCCAATTCATTCATAGCTTTCAAAGTGTTGGTTGTTCAGTCATGTCCAACTCTTTGTGACCCCATGGACTATAGCCTGCCAGCCTCCTCTGTCCGTGAGATTTCCCAGGCAAGAATACTGGATTAGGTTGCCATTCACTTCTCCAGGGGATCTTCCCAACCCAGGGATCGAACCTAGGTCTCCAGCATGGCAGGCAGATTCTTTACCATCTTGAGCCATTAGGGAAGCTCTATTCATTCATAGCTTTAACAAATGTTTATTGAGCACATACTGTGTCTAGGGCATTCACTCTATGCTGTTATGAATAAGAAATAGTCCCTCCTATAGAAAGGCTAGGAAACACATATCTTTGGACACATGTCAACATATAATACTGTGCGTGTGTGCTAAGTCACTTCAGTACTATCTAATTCTTTGCAAACCACTGGATGGCAGCCCATCAGGCTCCTCTGTCCATGGGATTCTCCAGGCAAGAATACTGGAGCGGGTTGCCACACCCTCCCAACCCAGGGATGGAACCCGTGTCTCTTAAGTCTCCTGCAGTGGCAGGCGGGTTCTTTACCACTAGCACTACCTAGGAAGCATAATAATATAAGAGGTGTTTAATATCATGAGATGGCTAGAGAAATTGTAACAAGTTGAATGAAAATACTACTTTCAGGCTGGAAAGCACATTAAGATTTGAAAAAGCAGCACTGCATCTGAGTCTTATGTATACACAGAAGTGAAACCTGGTGACCTGGAATACCAGAGGGAGGGGCGTGCTGGTGAAAACAAGTTGGACAAGCATGAAACACACTGGTATAGAGATGGAACCTGGGGCGATTTGGAAAGGAACGCTTGACAGGAAGAAAGAAGGTAAGAATGGGAAAGCCTTTAAGGAAGTAGAGAAAAGGGCCACAGAGAAAAGGCACCTAACCCACCTGAGAGGTCCTGTAAGTTTCCTTGAGAAATTGGAAGCTTGATCTTGAAAGTTATGTAGGAATCAGCCGTCTGGATAAGGGTGCTTGAGGAGGAGGAGGTGACATATAAAAAGCCTGAGAGAGCATGGCGTATCTAGGACACATTTGCTTTGGTTAAGTAAAGACCACAGTGTGCAGCTCCTAAAGCAAATCCTAAAGGGAGAACATCGTGTGCACAGCTGGCAAGAAGTGTGCTTGAGAGGAAGACAGAAGAGATGAAGGGTGCCGTGGGCCAGGCAGGAGAGCATATGCACCCTCTGCAACATGCTAAGAAAACATTCAGGATTGTATGCAAGAAAGTGACAATCTAATGTGTGTTTTAGAAAGATCTTCCCAGAAGCAGTGAAAAGGATGCATTAGAGAGGATCAGACTGCAAGTAAACAGACCAATTAAGGGACTGTTGTCATTTAGCCACTAAGTCATACCTGATTCTTTTTGCAACTCTATGGACTGTAGCCCGCCAGGCTCCTCTGTCCATGGGATTTCCCAGGCAAGAATACCAGAGTGGGTTGCCATTTCCTTCTCTAGGGGATCTTCCCAACCCAGGGATCGAACCGGTGTCTCCTTCACTGGCAGATAGATTCTTTCTCACTAGCCATCTGGGAGCCCCTAAGGGACTGTTGCTGCTGCTGCTGCTAAGTCACTTCAGTCATGTCCGACTCTGTGTGACCCCATAGATGGCAGCCCACCAGGCTCCCCCGTCCCTGGGACTCTCCAGGCAAGAACACTGGAGAGGGTTGCCATTTCCTTCTCCAATGCGTGAAAGTGAAAAATGAAAGTGAAGTCGCTCAGTCATGTCCGACTCTTAGCGACCCCATGGACTGCAGCCCACCAGGCTCCTCCGCCTGTGGGATTTTCCAGGCAAGAGTACTGGAGTGGGGTGCCATTGCCTTCTTCGAAGGGACTGTTAGATCAATTTAAATCTACTTTCCTCATCTGTGGAATGAGGATATGGGTAGTTAAGACAGTGGTGGTGAAACTGACAAGAGTGAGTGAAAGAGATAAACAAGACTTAGTTACTAACAGAGAGGGAAAGGGCAGCGAAGGAGGAAGTAGTCTAAGATGTCTCACAGCTTCATTTAACTCATTGGGTGGACAGTGATAATCTCCATCAGCATAGAAAATATAGGACAGCAGGAGGTTTGGGGAGTAAAAATGCTAAGTTCAGTTTTAGACATCTTGAGCTTTAGGAAAATGTAGTTGAATGTTTAAAATGATGGGTTTTGAAGACAGACCTGGTTCTATCCCTTATTATCTGTGCCTCTTGGGCAAGAGACCTATTATTATCCTCTCAGCTTCCTCATCTGTAAAATGAAGCAAGAGAGATTAACTACTTCCAGGGTGACTGTAGGGATTAAATTTCATGAACAAAGTTACTACATAATAGTTGCTCTTTTGTCATTAATATTATTTGATATAACTGTGGAATATCAGATTGAGATGTTCAATGAGCAGCTTTGGATCATGATCTAAAGGTTTAGATGCAACAGGTTATACATTTCATAGTAAGTAAAATGTTTACTTACTTTAAGTAGAGTTGTGTTAACAATCTTTTTAAAAAGGGGGAGGTAGGAAGAATTGGGGTGCTGGGACTTGAGGCAAAGATTTGCCAGTTTACTTGATGAGAAGGGTAAATGATGACTGCTGAGAAGCAAAGTAGACACAGTTATTAAACATCAGACACATACTGCATTATATAAAAAGGGGCAGTCCCTATTTTCTTTTAAGCAATTTGGTGAATTAATTGAAAAAAATAGATACAGAATTCTTCTGACTACTCGAAAGGAACTAATACTCTAGAAGGAAGAAGTGTAAAGATATGAATATAGTAAAAAAGAAAAAAAAATGGTTTCCAAAGTAAAATAAAGCCAAATGGGAGTAAATCATCAAATTAATAAGAGAAGCTAGGATGTGTCAAATAAGAAGCTATTATAGGCAGACATTAACATGGTTCATGAAAAAGTATGAAAACAAAGAACAGCACTACTTATTATTTTTTCAAAAGGAAAAATAGGAAAAATACATGAGAAAAGAATGAAATTGGCTACTATTGGAAGATGAGTGGGAATGGGCCAGAAAATACAGGGGAAGGAGCAACACTTCTTTATACAGTTTTGATTTTCAAGCCACAGTAATAATTTATTTATTCAACATAAAAAACTAAATCAAAAAGGATAGGTAAAACACTAAAATTGAACAGAAACAGAAACTAATGCTCCTAAGTACACATCTCATTGATCTCACACGCATGTGTGATGTATATGCGTGCGCACGCACACACACATAGAAGGAACTAATTTGTGAACTTATGAACATAGTACTCTGATCTCCAACGTTCAAAGATGGAAAGAATCTATTTTAAAGGCAAAAAAATGGCAAAAATCTTCAGCTTCACTTGGTAGTTTTGTGTTTACCTTGTTCTCTGTGGAGTAATTCCAAAACTATTTTTGCATTAATTTTAAGACACTGATACGGCTAGGAACTAAGGTTCACACCATGGGGAAAAAATACAAATAAGGAATGAGAGAAAGGAAGAAAAAAATCTTAGTCTTACAGTAGAATTGAAGACATCAGTATGAACTCATCATTTAAATAAATAAGTATAAATTAAAAATGTTTTCAGACAGATACATACATTTATTCATATAATAATAAATATACATGTAATCACCTAGTTCTGTCGACTGAAACAAGTCAAGTGCAATGAAAACAACTCTTTGGTATCTTAATACCACTTCTCCACTAAAAGGAGGGGCTTCCCTCATGGCTCGGGCAGTAAAAAATTCGCTTGCAATGAAGGAGACCCGGGTTCAATCGCTGGATGGGGAAAAACCCTTGGAGAAGGGAACAGCTGCCCAATCCAGTATTTTTGCCTGGAGAATTCCATGGACAAAGGAGCTTGGTTGGCTACAGTTTCATTTTTTCAAACACTCACTAAAAGGACCCATGACTTCTCCAGTAAATAGCTGATTCCAGATCCAGAACAGGGAAAAGACAAGGTGAGCGTGGACATCTTCTTGTGACCTAAAATAAGAAAGAACTTAAAAATCAACAGACATAAGTCAAAAGGATACAAGAGTCAGAATGAAAGGGTTCTCTCTGGCCGAATTTGATGGTGAGGAAATATTATCACATTATTTTTTTTATTTATGAGTCTGTTCTGATTTAAAAAAAAAAAAAAAGAGAGTGGGGATAAGGCAAGCTCTTCTTTACTCAAGAAGGCCTCTACCCAATGCAGGGGAATGACAATTAGAAAAAGTACAATTTTGTAAACACTGGTGCAATACTTGATTTAGACAAGGCTTATCAATGCTGCTAAAACCACTAGAGGAACTATTTGAGAACAGGATCTTCAATCTCAAAATATCCCACAAATTACTTATTAATGACAAAGGGACAAAAGTGGAAAATTCTATAAATCCACTTCTACCAAGTGATTAAACATACAGTTAGCCAAGGGATCAAACCTGTCAGCACGAAAATCAGGACAAACTGCAATTATGTCCCTTTTGATGTGATGTTAAAAAGTGGCAAAACCAGCCGTGCCATATTCTTGCTTATAGTTACAGTCTGAATCAAACTATGAGGAAACAAGAAAACAATCCATAGAACCACGGGACATTCTACAAAACAGCAGATCTGGACTCAACAAAATGTCAATGCCATGAAAGACATCCCCCCGACACACACTCCTTCAAAGAATCCTAACCAAAAAAAAAAAAAAAAATTGAAAGGCAGGGAATGGTTCTAGATTACAAGAAAAAGAGACATGAAAACCATATCCAATATGTGATCTCTGATGGAGTCTAGATCAGAAAGGACAAAGAAACACAGATAAAGAATATTAAGGGGACAACTGGGGAAGTTTGAATATGGACTAGACATTAAATAATAATGCTATGCTTGTGCTGTGCTTAGTCGCTCAGTCATGTCCGACCCTTTGTGACCACATGGGCTGTAGCCCGTCAGGCTCCTCTGTCCATGGGATCTCCCAGGCCAGGATACTGGAGTGGGTTGTCATTTCCTTCTCCAGGAAATCTTCCTGACCTAGGGATTGAACCTGGGTCTCTTGCATTGCAGGCTGACCGTCTGAGCCACCAGGGAAGCCCAAATAACAATGGTGAATATTAAATTTCTTGAATGTAATGAGGTTGAGGAGGAAAATGTTCCTATTCTCAGGAATTTCATGCTGAAGTATTCAAGATGACATGTTACTATGCCTGCAACTTGCTTTCACATGGTTCAGAGAAAAAAAAAAAAAGATATGTGGATACATTATTTAGAGAGCTAGAGATAAAACAAATGAGCAAAATGTTGACAGTTGATGAACTAAGCAAGGAGCATACAAGCATTCCTTATACTTTCTACTTTCCTGTGGTTTTGACAGTTTTCAAAATAAAAATTGAGAATAAAATGCAACCATATCCGTCAGGAGTCAGTGTACCCCATGATGACTGCATCAAAGACAATGCCTGGTATAAAAACTTGATTTCACAATAATTTTTAAATTCTCACTTTTCTACCAAGTGCCTTATGGGTTAGCTACAGAAATACAAGTTCTTGATTTAAATATAATATATAAAATACAGGGAGTAAGTAAAATCACAAAGTTTTGTCTGTGTTAAAAGTCCCCAAAACTTGAGATTACAATCACTGTCTATTTCTCCAAGGTGACTGGATAATTCTATTTACTTCCAAAAAGCATTCAACTCTGGGTGGGATCTTAATCTTACTGCCACCTTATTCTTCAGTTTCACCTTAGAGACAGTTGACTACATCCTGAATTAATCCTTTCAGCACAGAATTTTTTAATAGTCTCAAATGTGTGAGGGATTTACAAATATGATTAGTAGTAACAGTAGCCAGAAACATAATGCCCATCAGTAAACCATGGCTGTTTTAATAAAAGCCATATATATAAAATACTTCCTTGTCAAGAACATTTATATCTGTGATCTTATTTTATTTGTAACACCCTGTAAGATAGGCTGTTTTTAGCCCATAAGCAAAGCACTAGGTTTATACTGTTCTGTAACCTAAAACACGTATTCTTCTTGCCAACCCAGCCCAGAGAAACAGAGATTTGCTTCAGGAAAAGGAAACAAACAGCAACTAACATTCATGTGATTACTAACAAAACTAAAAGAAAGGTCTCTTCACAATGATGCGCACAAGATATGCACAAGGAAAAGTGAAGTTCAGCGTCATTTAAGCTAATCTCTATTCAAACCTCAGAGATAAAACCATTTGAGCAGTAATTTAGGACTGAATTAACTTGTTTTTTCCCTCCCTATCTTTGCAGCTTTCGTTATTTAAGTGTTTCTGCAACAAGCAAGGTCCTCTTCTATTCAGAAGCTGATGGTGTGTAGTAACCTCTGCCCGGCTCAGCTTATCCCAGGCTGATAATCAACAAACAGCCAAATACATACCACATCTGACATACAACCTTTTCCCCCAAGACTGTCCCCAAATACTCCATGATAATCAAGTGTTCATATCACTGAATTCTCGTGCTACAAAGCCTTCCAGTAGCAAAAACTGAACTCTGAAGAGGCAGGACACCAGCCAAGGAAAAAAAAAAAATAAGAAAAGAACCGTGGCAGATATTCGTATCAGATAAAAGCTTTGAAAAGATCCTTCAGATAACAAGTTTAGCAGTTAGACTGAGAAACAAAGATTTCATTTTTTTAAAGGCAAGTCGCTCAGTCGTGTCCGATGCTTTGCGACCCCATGGACTGTAGCCCACCAGGCTCCTCCATCCGTGGGATTCTCCAGGCAAACGTACTGGAGTGGGTTCCCATTTCCTTCTCCAGGAAATCTTCTTTCTTTTTTCTTAAGCCAGTAACAATCCACCCCGGATGTAATCAACTAAAATGCGATCAGCCATGATAGAGGGAGAAGCCTGTGTTTAGAAAGGCAGTGCTGCTCCCAAAGTCAACGCTAATGTTAGCTAATAAAGATCCAGGCTTCCCTGGTAGCTCAGCTGGTAAAGAATCCACCCGCAACGCAGGAGACCCCGGTTCAATTTCTGAGTCGGGAAGATCCCCTGGAGAAGGGCTGGGCTACCCACTCCAGTATTCTTGGGCTTCCCTGGTGACTCAGCTGGTAAAGAATCCGCCTGTAATGAGGGGGACCTGGGCTCAATCCCTGGCTTGGGAAGATCCCCTAGAGAAAGGAACTGCTACCCACTCCAGTATTCTGGCCTGGAGAATTCCATAGACTGTATAGTCCATGGGGCTGCAAAGACCTGGGTTTTAGTGCACTTCCTCCTGGCTCCCCGGGGTAGGAACTTCTTAATAACTGACACAGCACCAACAGCATGAGCATCAGGTGCTCCTCTAAGGCTGTGTCTTTTGGAATCTTCAGAGAGGCTGATCTCATGTGGGCCAAGTCAGCAGTTCCAGACGAAGCCCCCTGACTCTGACTCGTCCAAAGTCTTCAACTCCTCAAGGCTTAACATTTTGCCCAAAAATCTTAACTTGGCCAGCTTGTAATTTGTTAATTCAATTACACTGTTTTCAAGCTATAGTAAATGTCCATATTCCAACACGCACTGCCAAACAGGCATAATACACTTTCAGCATTCTAAGGTTTAAATTTTTCATTAAAATATTGGTGATAATATCTACACACTGTGGCTTACTGGAACGAAATAAGAGTCATGTCTGTACCTGTAAAGCAGAAAAAGAAACGTCTGTGTCGGCATACATTTTAGATAAGCACATATTAGTTAAACTGGAAGATGCAAAGGAAAGAGATTTATTCTCAAGGTGGGCAAGGGGATTCAGCCATCCTACAATTATAATCCAAAAGAGTTAAGAGAAAAACTGAACAGAGAGCAGATTTATGCAAAGGCAACCAGCTGAAGGCTGATCAGTGGAACCACTTTCTTCCTCAGTTTCACTGGAGAATCACCAGTCTTCCAGTCTCATCAGGGTTGGGCTGAAAAGTAATAAGAAACGAGGGCAGTTAGAGAAGGAGTGTAAGAGCAATTGAGGAAGGAACAACCTAAAGACAAAACTGTGGACTCTGAAGCTGGTGCGAGGAGCAAGAATTTGAGATCAGGTTTTCTGCTAGGGCAGTGTCATGATCCTGTCCAGGAAAAACTTACAGCTGCGGTTGTTTCGTTGCTAAGTCGTGTACAACCCTTTTGCAATCCTGTGGACTGTAGCCAGCCAGGCTCCTCTGTCCATGCGATTTCCCAGGCAAGAATACTAGATTGCCATTTCCTTCTCCAGGGATCTTCCCGACCCAGGGATTGAACCCAAGCTTCCTGCATTGGCAGGCTGATTCTTGACCACTGAGCCACCAGGGAACCCCACAGCTGTGGAAGGTGGACTTAAATTCTGACTCACAGAGGCTGGGAACAGGGAAATCAGTAGGGAGCTTCTGCTAGTAAAACATGGTTTGGAGAGGACGTTGAGGCGTCCCGAAAATATAGTAGAGAAATAATCAGCCCCCTTTTATCCCGTATTGTTTCTGTCCAAGGGTGAAAGCTAAGGAAGAGAAAAAAAAGACTCCAAATTTCAGGGCCTTGGAGACCAGGATGACAATGGTGTCATTTATTGGCAGTAATAGAGACTCTGAGGAAAGTTGAGACCTAGGATGAAAGGTTCAATGTCTGATATGTTAACTTCTAGACTATTGCTAGCCAAGTGGAGGTGTGGTACAGACAAAAGGAGAGATGGAGCCTGGGAACCTTTTGTTTTTAGGCAGATTCCTCCCTGCCCCCTTGGGGGACCTCATAACTTAATTCCAACTTGATATTGCCATCTAGTGCGGGATGGCTCAAGAGGATTTAGAGTGCCTGCCTACCTTACCACGGAAGACTGCCAAGAGCAAGCTACTTACTCTAAGCATTTTTAAAAGTCCATGTCACTAGAATATCAACTTCAAACACTGAGTAGCATTTAAATATATATCAGAGCACTTTCATTTCAAGCCTATTTAACATTTCTGAAATATCTAGATCAAAATGTTGGGTCAAATGACTGTATTCCAGTAAAATATCTACTAAAAGAAAAATTTTCCCCACCCCCACATCTCTCGCAAGATAATTACCTCATTCAAGACACCTGTCAGTCATAATAGATTTTCCTTCCTGCTCATCTTTCTTGAAACCTTACCGTCAAGTTCCTCTTTTGAGTAATAATAAAGGCCATATGTCACTTTTGCTGTGCATGTATATAAATACCTCCATCTCCCTTTCTTCTAACCCTAGTTCAAGGCCAACTGCTCCAAAGCTTTTGAGAACCAGCACTGGAAGATCTTCAAAGAGAAAGTGCCCATTAACCACAACAGCAGCTGCTGGCTAGAACCTGCAATTTAAATCTCTGAAAAAGAAACTGTGGCTTCTGAAATTTAAACAAGGAGGTGCCACTTGTAATTACAAACATTCCAGTGGGTTCCTTCGTTCATTGATGGTTTCCAAACAAAGGCTTTTTATTCGATTTTGGTGGCACTCCCCAAACCTGAATGTAGGCATTCCTTTGTGCTTTTCTGGTGCCCAGGCCAACTCAGAAAAGGGGTACAGGAGGTGGGTTTCACCTAGCCAAGACTGCTCCAACCCCCTGCCCCCCCAACCATCTCCTGTGTAATTACTTGTTTGGCTGAAAACCAAAAACCCAAAGGCTTCAGATTTATAGTCTACGTTAAAAACATTTGAGTAAGAAGCTCTTAAAAGAAACACACACACTGCGTATGATAACTAATGAGAATCTACTCATTAGTTAGCACAGGAACTCTACTTTAATGCTCTGCAGTGATTTAAATGAGAAGGAAATCAAAAAAAAAAAAAAAAACAGAGCAGATATACGTATAGCTGATTCGCTTTGCTGTAAAGCAGAAAATAACACATTATAAAGCAACAATACTCCAATAAAAAATAATTTTTAAAATTAAATTAAAGACACACACACACCCTCACATTTCAAGAACTTTGGAAAATGGAACCAACCTGTTTTCCGAGAAACCAAAAAAGTTCTGAAATTAACACCGAAATATTTGAACATTTCTAGCTGAAATTTTTCATTTACATTTTAAATTAATGGACAAATATTGAGAAGTAAAAACAGTTAACATTCTCTCTTCTTACCACCCAGTACCCCCAATTCTACAAAAACAAAGCCCAAATACTTACAGCTCCAATGGGTTCCCCACACCAAAGAAGGCATTTTGTGATCATTTCAGTTACAGAATATAAGCTGAAATTAGCACTTAGCTAATCCAAAAAAAACATTTTTTTTTTCTTTTAAGCCATATATTCACAAAACGCCAAGGCATTTATACCATGGAGACATTTAAAGAAAAATATACCGAACGAGGGTATCTCACAGCCATCGAACTAAAATAGCCTTTCCTACAGAAGTCTTCCGATGCAAAGTATTCATTATGAGAAAGTCTAGAAATGGCCAATCTCGCCAAGGGTGATTTCCATAGCTTGCCACAGTTGAGGGATTAGCTACAATTACTGCATATTTACACAACCATATTTACACAACAATAAAACTCATCTTATCCGATCCAAACAAAACCTTGCTCAAAATAAACCAAACCACACTAAAACGCCTCTTCAGTGCAGGAGGTAATCACGTAAACACGCTCTGGCTTCTCTACTGCCTGCCTCAGCTCCTACCCACTGTATCAAGCCTTCACTCCACCTTCCGGGGTGCAGCAAGACTAGGGCGACAATTCTACCAGTGGAGAAAATGTACATTCAGCTAATGATACTGTGCTTTTGGGTGTACAGGAAGAGCCGTATCTTAAAGAGATTTGTTCTAAAGCAATTTATGGAAGAACTGGTAGGATATGCAGGATTTGTTAAAAATTACCTCGGACAAGGAGGGGGTATACAGAAGGTTGATGGACCATGGGTAAATAATTATCTAACCGTATGATTTGCACAGAGGGTTAATATGGCACTCTTTCTCCTTTTGTGCATAATTGAAATTTTCCATAATAAACTGAAAAAAATAAAAGAAAATACAATCAACATAAAAAAGGTCATCTTGCAACAATAACATAATTTTTGTCTTTAAGAAATTCTCAGCTTTGTCTCAGGCTTAATGCAAAGGACAAGTACCTGGTAAGAAAATCAAAGATGACTTTTTTGTTCTTAAGGGCCATTCCTTTATTCTTTAGTTACATGGAACCAGTTCAACTGTTAACATTACTCCTTGAAATGACAAAACAGAGGCTTAAAAGTCTAAAGCTGAAGCTTTTGTGAAGCTTAGTTTTCACGCATCTGACTTAGGACCGCAATACAAATCCAGAGCTCTCCCCTCTGCAGGTGCTTTGAACAACATTCACGTGGTGGCTGCTAGATAAAGTCCACAGGTTTCAAATTCACTTGTCAACACCACAGACAACCTTACCAAAAACTGGTCCTTTCTGCCCAGAGATTACACCTCTGATCCATTAGTTTATTACCGAGAACAACAATTATTCCTGTTGCCTTCAGAATACGAACTCTTCCTACCAACAATGCTGGCTAACCCACGATGCAAATCCCTTACTGGACATCCTCGCTGGGAGATGGGTGAGATAGTTCACAGGCTGGACATCAGGAGACCAGCTCCTCGTCCAGGAAGCATAGCTAACTGAGCCTCAATTCAGAAGTCCTTCCTTCTTTGGGCTTTGGCTCCCACACTGTAAAATAATGAGATTTTACCAATGATTTCTAATTCCTTTCCAAAATTCCATGACTGTAAGACACTCTGATTCCTCAACAGGTGATATGAAGAAAAAGAACCTTGCATTAAAATGTTACAAGTTTCTATTAAATAATTTTGAATATGACTATGAATACTGGGTGAACGTCTGTATAAGTGCATATATATACACATATGCATGTGGCTGTATACATATTTGTGTGAGTACACACAAACACATGCACACACAGGCTAACTGATATCATTAGGTGCTTATATGGGACTAATTGCTTACAACTCAAAGCAGCAAATTTTCAATACTGCAACAGATGTCGCTGTGTGATTTCTCCTTTCTGTCCTGGATTTTCTGTTAAAAATGCCCAGCGTGATGGTCAGTACTATTCTTCCCAAGAAAGAGATACAATATTTGAATCCTTTGGATTTATTTCTCATAAAATTTCTTCATATGCTGGTAAATTTCCATTCAAATCATAGCATTGATTCGTTTGGCCCAATTTAAGAGATTCCCCTGCATAAAAATGGGCCTATTGTTAACACGCAGGCACACACAAAACCATTTTTAAAATGTAAACTTTACATTTTTAAAATGTAAAGTGGCCAGTTAAGCATCAAAATGTCACATACAGAAACCGAGAGATTGAGTTTATATTCACAGCAATATTATAAAGATTTTAAAGCCGGAAAATCACTTAGCAATATAGGCCAAGGAATAATTAAAAAAAAAAAAAAACCTCACTTATGTTTAAGGCCAAAACGTACCAGGTATGGGCAAAAGGCACTGAAAACTCCAAAAGCACCTTTCATGATCATGAAAATTCTGGATTTTAGTTTTCAAAGCATTCCTTTAAAAATAAATAATAAGGCTAATACTATAATTGCAAGACCTCTTACTCGTCTGACAGTCACTATCAACCACTTTCTGACACATGTCATAGAAAAGTGATATCTCTTTCCATTCAACCAATATATCCACCAACAACCATCCATCTCAACAGGTAGCTTCCACTTTCTTCCGTTTAAATTCAGAGCTGGGAGAAAGTATTTCAAAATCTCCCTTTTAAACCCAGGAAACCATTACCTTCGGGGGTTTTAGAGGGAACCAAGCGAGCTGAGCAGAGCAGGCAGGGAGTCCAGGGAGCCGAGGACCAAGTCGGATAAGAATATGAGTCAGGAAACCAGAGAGGAAGCGCCAGTGTCCTGCCTTGGCTCTTCCCTGTCCCACTCCCCTTTCCCAGGAGGGCCATTGGGGAAAACTGGATAAAGCATGTACAACATCCATATGAATAAAGCTCTTTGTTCCGGAGCACTGCCTGCTCTTTTCTTCCCCCTTTTTTCCGTATTTGTTCATTTCAAAAGATTGCTCAATGGGTCTCTTGTTCCACCAAAATGTCCCAGGCAAATAATGCAAGCTTGTCTCGTCACACAAGTCACTAAATGAAGCCTTGTGCGTCTCCAGTGACACACTGTAAATATAAAGTGGCATTAATGAGGGATATTTTATCAAAGCTATCACAGACAAGTGTGAGTCCCTCCCGCGGCTACTGGATCTGATGCAGGGAAAGGCGACAATTGCAGGGCGGCACTTTTGTAAAGTCTCTAACCTTCCCCGGTACACAAGCCCCAACAGGCTGCGACAAGCAGAAACTCAGCCCCTGGGCTCCCCAGCAGACTACACACCCCCACCCATTGGCCATCCTTGCTACTGCTGAAAAGGGGAAAAGGAGGGTGACCAACCAGGGGTTCACTGAGGGTCAAAAACAGCAGCATGCCAGCATCCCAAACCTAATGGTCATGATTTACACTGAGTGAGCTTTGATGATCCCATTTTAGCTGCATTCTATTAACATCCATTTCTTCCAAACACCACAGGAAGGATGGGAGATTTTCTCCAGGGGATAGATGGGTTCAGTTACAGGGGAAGAGAGAACCCGGACCCCACTGTACAATAGCCCTGGATGGCTATACCCTAGTGAGGCTGTGAATGAAACAAGCCTAATGAAGTTCAAAGGCAATGCCAACAGGTTTCTCTAATCCTGGAGTAGGAACTGGAGACTTCAGAGAAAGCTTAAAGTAAGAGTAAGGAAGAGAAGTCCCTGGGTCCCCACCTGAAATCTACTCTCCGGGTCTAGGACCTGGGGTTAGGCCAAAATCCCTTCTCAAACTGAGCACCAAAATACACATTAAAAGCAAAGAAAAAAGATTTAAAGAAAGTTGTCTCGTCCCCTCACTACAAATCAAACCCAATTACTTTCTAATTTGAACACAATCTGATAACCAGCGTACAAACAGGGATGTACACAAGAGCAAGAAGCTGCTTCCATGGTAACTGGCAACAGAATTTTCTTGTAGCTTTGACATGCACGGTTGAGCTCCAGACCGCTCCTTTCCAAGTCAGCATACAGCCCTCGCTGGGGAAGGCAACTTCTTACCGCGAGATACTTACAAATAGAGTACTGCCGCTACTACTCCGAGCCTTCAATGAGCAGGCTGGACAGAGGAGCTATAATCTGATCCTGTTCTGCTGCCAAGCGGCATTGCACGGCTCCCATTTTTACTCCAAAAGCAATATCCCTGGCCAGCGCTCCCCCCACCCAGCCCTTTTTTTATTTTTTTGCGGCCAATACAAGTCTATTGTTGCCTTTATTATGCGCCAGTTACTGAGCCTGTACTCACGCTCACGTTTAAACAGCACTGGCGCTTTTTACAATGCAGCAGCAGAGGGATCTCGTTCAGAAACATTTTATTGAACCCATCCAGTCAGAGACATCACCCGGAATGAAGTTGTAACCACAACGGCATCGGCTGAACCCAATTATCTCGTAACTCATAAATTAAGAATTCACAGTGGAAAAACACATAAACAACATCCGGAGACAGTGGCAGGGACGAAAAAATCCTCAGCTCTGGAACTGAAGCTGCCGCCAGATTTCCACCCCAATGGATCCCCGATAGGTTTCCCAAGCCGAGTTCCCTTGCAGACCTGTCCGGGGAGTGGGGTGAGCAAGCACCCTAGCATTCCCCCAAATCCAGAGCTAGCGCTCCGCAGATCTCCCCATTTCCTACGGCGTGTCTCCTGCGGTGTTTACGTAACTGTGTGTCCTCTAGCGTGTAAACAAAAGGCACAGCCCAAGTGGAGAAGCGCCCCGGGAGCCGCACCGTGGCCCTCAGAGCTGCGCCCGCCCGGGTCGGGGGTTCCGCAGGTGGGGGCTGAGCTCTCGGTGTCCTCCGCCACTTGTTGCTCGCGGGTCCTGCGGCTCCCGAGCTGTGAGGAGGGGCTTTGCAGGCGCCGAGCCCTGCTGCAGCCCCTCCAGCATCTCCCCGCCCCCACGGCCCTGAGCCTGGGAGTCCTGGCTTCCAGCACCCGGTCCGCGGCGGGCGGCCAGGGGCGCGAGTACGCCGCGCGGCCGCGGAGCGCGCGGTGGCGGGAAGGGGAGGCAGGGTGCAGCACGGCTCGGCTCTCCGCTGGGGAAGAGCGCCGGCTCCCTTTTGTTAGCAAAAGCAAACACTGCCCTCTTCTTTCCCGATCGCGCCAACGCGCCGCGCACACGGGCAGCCACACAGCGTGCTCCTTGCCGAGTGCTCGGCGTCTTTAGGGAAGGAGCCGGGCGTGCAGAGCCGCCCCTGGGCAAATTCCCAAGACGGCTCCGCACACAGAGGGCGCCGGGAGGCCCGCAGGGTGCCGGACTGGCCGCAGAGGCCGCGAACGCTCCCTCCACCACCCCCGAGCTGCCGAAAATGACAGGCGGGCTGGAAATCCGGTGTCCCTGCTAGCGGGGGAGGACGCCGTGGGGCAGGCGGGTTGCGGACTCCCGCTTCTGCCCGCAGAGGCGGCGACAGCAACCGCTCCCCCGCCCCCCGCCCATGGGGCCGGGCCCGGGGAACTTTCCCTGCCTGGAGCCCGGCCAAGGAAGCCCGCAGCCGGGCAGAGGGGGCGGGGGGGCCGCGATCCGGCTGGAGGGAGACACGAGGGGCGAGCGGTTGGGGGACAGGAGAGGAAAGGCAAAGCGCGGGGAAAGCGGGAGCTATCAGACCAGACGAGTCGGGATGTCCTGTGGACCAGTGAGGAATCGTGCAGGAGGCGGCCGCTAGTCAGCCATGGGGAGGTTACGGGGATGGGGAATGGGGGGCCCGCTGGAAAGGTGGGGGCGAATGGGCAGCCCTGGGAGGCGGAAAGACCTGCAAGTTACGCGGACGGCAGCGAGTTTGGGAGGGTCTGGAAGGTTTGCGGGGGTGCCTTCGATCCATCCCTTTCCCCTATATTCTCTAGCCCCCGGGGCCCCTCATTCCCACTGCACTCCGCACCAAGCAGGGGAAAAAAGGTGTGGGTGCAGCCATCCCCAAGGGCTCTAATTCGCACAGAGCTGGGCAAGGAAGAAGGGATTTACCGACCCCCTCAACCCTTTCCATCTCAGCCCTTGAGTTTTCTCTTCACACTCCCTCCGATTTGGATTTAGGAAGTGGGGGAAGGTTGTCATGGAAACGTTTCCCCCCTCCATGGCTACGGCCACTGGAGCGCCTTAAGAGATTTAGGGGGCCAACGGGCCGGTGCCCACACCTACCTGTGGGGATCAGTGCCGCGGCAGAGAGGAGCAACAGCAGAAGCCGGAGCCGGAGCCCGGGAGGCGCCGTCGCCGCCGCCGCCGCCGCCGCCGCACACTGGGGTCCGCTCGGCAGCACAGCACTCGCCATGTCGGGCACCTGCCTCAGACTGGCGGCGGTGGCTTCCTCCCGAGCCCGAGCGGACCGCTAATGAGATGCTAATAACATGCGCTGGAGGCGGAGTCCCGGCCGACCAATCACGTCGCCGCGAGCCGAACCCGGCTCTCGGAGGACTCTCCCCCTCCCCCCAACCCCTCCCCCTGGAGCTGGCGTTCGGCGGAGCGCCCGCGCCACCTAGGGGCGGGGCCAGGGGGAGGGGCGTATGCAAATATATTTATGTTAAAACTCGTTTTTCGCTTCCCCCGGATCCAGGAAAAAGTGTTCTCCTGGGCCCCAGGCGTCTAAGGGGCTTCAGCTCCGGGGGCGGGGTCTAGCTTCCTGTACACCTTTATTAGGAATGTTTATAGCCATCGCTCCAGGAGACCGACGACAAGAATCTCCCTGGGAGGCTCCCCTTACCGGTACACCGGGTGCAACCGGCCAGGAAACCAAACGTTGCAAATTTCCGTCACTCACCTTGCACCGAAGGAATAGATCTTTGGGAATCGGGGGCTGTTCGAGAGTAGAGAGTGAGAAAGCAGGTCCCCGGATTGACAAAACAATCTGGGAGAAGTGCATGCGTGCTTTGCACGTCCGGCGGAGCGGGAGAGCCCGCTCAACAACCTAGCGGTAGACTTGGGCATAATTGAGAGAAAGGAGCCGGATCTCGGATTTTCGAGTCGGTGTCTTTGCGGTAGATTCTGGGAAAAGGTAGATTGAGGAGGGTTGACTCGGGATCCCCCCAGCATGCTGAAGGCCTCCTACCTGGCTTTAATATATATGTCACAGATGTGTATTTACATGATGCACATGGATTATTAGATATTTACGATCACACACACTCAACAGAAAATCTTTTCTGTGAAGACTTCGGGGTGGAGGGCGGAGGCATGGGATGTGAAGACAGGGTCTGCCATCGTCTTCCTTCAGGACTCAAACCCACTCCCCTTGCCGCCCCTTTGCCCCTACTCGCGCCTCAGATGGCTGGGGATCAACAGGTGTTCTGAGCTTCCCGCTTCTCTGGGAGAAAGAAGCTCTAGGCTGAAGCGACTCGCTTCTCGGGACTCGCTCTCCCTCCCCGAAATTGCCTTTGCTTTCTTCTCAACCAGGCAGCCGGCTCTCTTGTTGTCTGCTTTTTAATTACTTATTTTCTTCCTCTCTAGAAGATCGTGTGCGCTCTGACCCTCTGTTGCTCAAGCATCAAATTGAAGGACGAGCCATATTAAGTGTAAAGGTTTATAATAATTTAAGTATTCATAGAATGCAGAACAATAAGATGTAGGAAATACAATTTGCATAATAAATATCAATATCACAACAGCTAAAACAAACCATGACAAATTATCTGTGGCTAAATGACCAAGAGATTACTGAATGTAAATTGCTGTCTTGAGCTATAGTCTAGAGGAGCCCTCTGTCCTCATCTTGCTAAAAAAAACATAATAATAAATAAATAAATGTTACATATCAAAAAGGAAATCAAGATCTGCCAACCCACCAAATGAGTTACACTTAAAAACAGCCTCCTATTATCCATTATGCATAAACTAATTTCAAGACTGCCCTGTCTTCACAGCCCTGGATATTCTGCTCTGTAATTACAGGCCCTAATACATGAACTGCAGGCAGTCCCTCCAGAAGTCAAAACGCTCCAGCAGGCAGACAGCACTACAGGAGGCTGGAAACCATCACCACATGGTCACTGGGATAATGTCCAGTCGGCAAAGTCCGACCTATTCTTATCACCCCCAGAAGTAAAGCTACCTCGATCAGATTAAATGCAAAGCAGTGTCCCACCACGATCAGGAGAAAAACACTGACACCATATGTATGCTGAAAGACATGGCTCAGATGGTTAAGAATCTGCCTGCAATGCAGGAGACCAGGGTTTGATCCCTGGGTGGGGAAGATGACCTGCAGAAGAGAATGTCAACCCACTCCAGAATTCTTGCCTGGAGAATTCCATGGACAGAGGAGCCTGGCAGGCTACAGTCCATGGCGTTGCAAAGAGTCGGACACAACTGAGCAACTTAGTTTCAGGTTTTCAAGGTCCTATATCCCAGTAAACCTAGACCCCTCAGTTCAGTTCAGTTCAGTCGCTCAGTCGTGTCCAACTCTTTGCAACCCCATGAATTGTAGCACACCAGGCCTCCCTGTCCATCACCAACTCCCGGAGTTCACTCAAACTCATGTCCATGGAGTTGGTGATGCCATCCAGCCATCTCATCCTCTGTCGTCCCCTTCTCCTCCTGCCCCCAATCCCTCCCAGCATCAGAGTCTTTTCCAATGAGTCAACTCTTCGCATGAGGTGGCCAAAGTATTGGAGTTTCAGCTTCAGCATCAGTCAGCCAAAGTATTGGAGTTTCAGCTTCAGCATCAGTCAGTATAAATGTATATTTACTATTATTATTATTATTACTACTTTGCATTTATAGAGTTCTAAGTATTTTGGATGTGTAATCTCATTTAATCCTTAGAACAATCCTCACGGCATAGTATTCTCTCCCATCTTGTATTTTTTAAATGAAGAAAGATTAAGTGATTGCCCCAAGGTCAAAGTTTGTAAGGTGCAGGCAAAGCTTATGCAATTAACCACTGTATTATACTGGGCCTCAATAAATATTTGTTAAATGAATGAATAAATTTCACATTACAGGGCATGAATAATGAGCTACATTTTTAACATAAGGTGAAAATATGCCAGCAACTCAGAAACATGGTTTTTAAAATAAATAAATAACAGGAGTGCATTATACTCCTAAGGAAAAGCATTCCTCATGAGGCTGTAACTCCAAGAAAATCCAGTCAGGCCCCAGCCCTCCCACACGAGGAACACAGTATGCGGACATTGGAAGATGTGGAGTGTTTTCATCTCCCTTCATTCTCTTGGCACATCAAATGAACACCTACGCAGATTTCCAGTTGGCAAAGAACACGGGACGTTTCTGTAGGAAATGCTAATGCTGTATGACTTACCTCCCCAGAAGAATACAAATAGCTTTAGAAACTTCCACCAGAAAATGCCACCCTTGCCATAAGTTTGAGGAACTTGCACATCCGATTTCCCAGGTCATGGGACATCTTGAGCGCTAGGTCTTCATGGAAAGAACCAGAACTGAAAATTTAGGATGAAGCTGTTGCAACCCTATCCACTAGCCACACTCCTCTGCCACCCTCAGCTCTTTCACACTGAAGATCTCGCCAAACGATTTAACATATGGAACATGTGAAGAACGTATCAAAATTCCTGCAGCCGCTAAATACAAGTTATGACTACTCTGGCTTTCTCATAGTAAAGCTCGTCATTTTCTGCTTCGTGGACTAGAACTCCTCGCCAGCAACGAGTTCCAACATTTTCCCCCCAGCTACATGAATTTAACCAATTTTGAAAACCAGATGGTGTTTTTGCTATTTATAACTGATAATCAATTGTTTTGTGAATTTAATTTTTTAAGAAAGAGCTGAAATAGTTATCAGAATTACAATCTGGTTGCTGCTTGTATTAGAATAAAATTACCGAAAGCACCAAGAGCCTGGCTCTTATTTCCATAAGAAAATGTGACAGGGCAAGAGAGAGAGACCCTCCATTATTTGCCTTCCCTAAAACAGTGGAGAAACAAGGGTAAACATAAATGAAAAATAAACATGAAAGGAAGATTCGTGTTTGGGGAACACATCAGAGACAATCAGTGAGAACTAGTGACATTCTGTTTTTTTTTAAAATGCTAATTATTTGAGTGTCTATGTATTGTTGTTTAGTCACTGAGTCGTGTCCAACTTTTGCAACCCTATGGACTACAGCACACCAGGCTTCCCTGTCCTTCACTATCTCCTGGACTTTGCTCAAACTTACGTGCAGTGAGTTGGTGATGCTATCCAACCATCTTATCCTCTGTCACCGCCTTCTCTTCCTGCCTTCAATCGTTCCCAGCATCAGGGGTTTTTCCAATGAATCATTGGCTCTTCACATCAGGTGGCCAAAATGTTAGAGCTTTACCTTCAGCATCAGTCCTTCCAATGAGTATTCAGGATTGATTTCCTTTAGGATTGACTGGTTTGATCTTGCTGTCCAGGGGACTCTCAAGAGTCTTCTCCAGCACCATAATTCAAAAGCATCAATTCTTTTACACTCAACCTTCTTCATGGTCCAACTCTTACAACCATACACAACTACTGGAAATCATGTATTAAAACAACACAAATTATTAGGGAAAAGAAAACAATATTTGGCATCAGCTTTGGCCTTGCTCCAGGATTGTTTGAGTACTCATTAAAGTGGTTTAATCAGTTTACAGACTAAATGCTTTTGTACCCCCACCCCAAATTCATATGTTGAAGCTCTAACCCCACCCCCTAATGTGCTGATTATTTGGAGGTGGGACCTTTGGGAGTTATTTAGGTTTATATGAGGTCATGATGGTGGAGCACCCCTGATGGAGTTAATGCCTTAGGAAGAGACAGTAGGGTGTTCTCTCTCCAACATGCAGGCCTGAGGAAAAGTCATTTAAGTACAGCTGGAAGGCAGCCATCCCAAGCCAGGAAGAGGGCTCTCACCAGAATCCAACCACACTGGCACCCTGATCTCAGACTTCCAATCTCCGGAACTGTGAGGAAATAAATGTCTGTTATTGAAGCCTCTCAGCTTATGGCATTTTGTTATAGCAGCCCAAGCAGCCTAAAATAATCCCTAGGCCTCAGCTTCCATTGTCAAAAGGTGTATTAAAATGATAACAAATGTCAGATTTTTGTGGAAAGTCTTCCATAAATTAAATTAGCTGTATGTTAGATATTGGACTGGAGAGACTCTTGGTCTACCTAGTAGACATCTCACCTATACTTAGATTATTAAGACCAAGCAATTCATCTTTGGGAGCATGAGTCTGTGAATCTTTGTGAAAAATAAAGCCAGGTAGATACATACTATTATCATTACTGCTATTATTATTTTGTCTGTGCTGGATCTTTGTTGTGGCATATGGGCTCTTTATCACAGTGTCACAGGCTTAGGTTCCCCACAGCATGTGGGATCTTAGTTTCTTAATCAGGGATGGAACCCACATCCCCTGTGTTGGAAAGTGGATTCTTAACCACTAAATCAGCAGATTAGTCCCCTAGATCCAAATTTTTAAGTTAAACACTTTACCCACAAATCTATTCTTCTAGAATCATAAAGTTAGCAATAAACCCTTGAATATCAAGAGTTGAATATCAGTGTGAAGGAAAGGGAGGTACCAGAGTAGGTTGCAGAAACTCCTACACAAACACCAAGTCAAGAAGCAGCCTCGATGGCCATGGAAGGGTAATTTGTCATAGAGACTCATGTCACAGTTTGTTCCATCACATCTAGGAATATGTACAGGTAAACATGGCTGATCCAAATTTATATTCCGTAAAAGGGAAAAAACAGAGCACACCTCAGTGGAACAGTCACTGTTAAGTTATGGAAATACAAAGATGAATAAGAAACTACTGTTAAGGAACTTAACAGGATAGCTGGGGAGACAGATGAATAGCACAGTTTCTATATATGATAAGTGTTTTTATCACATGTGCACAGAACTATGTGAACCATAACTATACCCAAGAGGCAAGTGTGAATGTCTATGTATCAGGGGAAAATTCACACAGAATATTCATAAGCTGAGTGCTGGACATTGAAAAAGACACCACAGAGTGGACAAGGATAGAGGGAGAAGATGTGACTAGGGAGGTCATTTACAAGGCCCCAAATGTTAGGAAAATATGGATCTCTTAGGAATGTTTAGAATCATAGGTTGCCAGAGGACAGGTGCCAAGAGAAGAAGCCAAGGAAAATATACAGGGACCAGGGAATGCCTTGACTGATATGCAAAGAAGTTTTAATGGATGATAGGTAATGGGAACCCACTGAATAAAGAGAATTTCATGGTCAGATTTATATTCTGGAAAAATTATGCTAGTGCTAGTAGTATTCACTCAGTTGTGTCCGACTATTTGCAACCCCATGGACTATAGCCCACCAGGCTCCTCTGCCCAAGGAATTCTCCAGGCAAGAATACTGGAGTGGATAGCCATTCCCTTCTCCAGGGGATCCTCCTGACTCAGGATCAAACCTGAGTCTCCTGCACTGAAGGCAAATTCTTTACCGACTGAGCCACCAGGAAAGCCCATGCTAGTGGTCTCATGTTTTTTGTTTGTCTGTTTTCAGCCTTAAAATGAAGCTTGGATTTGTATTTTCAGCATTTTAGTAAATACTGGTACTCAAGACAAGTACAAGGATATGGCATGAGTCCATTTGATCGCTTCTTTTTTGTTTAGGGGAAGGACAGCAGAAAGAAGATGATTATTTCACTTTGGGACAAATTGGCTTCAAGGTGCCTTTGAAGTATTTAGCCAGGCAATAAGTCTGAAACACTGGTCTAGAACTCAGAAAATTGACTGAGCTGGGAGTCAAGGACATGTAGGTAGAGGCTGAGCCATGGACTTGAGTAGGGGATGGGGAGAAGGGGAAGAGGAAGTCACCTAGGGAGAATATATCGAAGGACATTTGAAAAATGAGTTAGGTGTACCACTCTGAGGAAAACCAGTTATTTAAGGAGTGGATGGAACTTGAGAAAGAGAAACGTGGGAATGGAGTAAAAATAAAAAGAGAGCTAAATAAGGAAGAGGCAGTGATTAACCATGTTAATTTGTTGCTACAAACAAGTAAAAAAGTACATTCATAAGAATGATCAAGAGCTCACAATAGAGATGAAATGCGGAGGTCCAGTATGTGACCAATCTCACCTTCCGTGTAAACAGTTTGATTCAAGTTTGACAGAACAAGGAGAGAGATATGTGCTAACTTTACTTATCTTGCCAGTAGAGGAGGAAGATGTGATTTGCTAGTGATTTTCTAATATGGAGGAAATAGCTTTAGAGTTTTCTCAATTTGACATTCAATTTCATTGACACTGACAGACAGCCTTGGGTGGGATAGAGGGAGCCTTGCAACTGAGGTAACTCAACTAATTATCACATGTAACTTTAGTTTTTATTTTCAGACTAAAATATGATTGGTCATGATGCTGTAAAAGTTTTTCCCAACACTTTTAAAAGTCACATTACCCTGATATGATATCATAATTGTCAGATCTAGCTTTGTGATAATTTCATAGCAGTACAGCGTAACTTCCCCGGCAGCAGGATTTCAGCAAGATCCATTAAAGACAGATATTGATATCTATAGATTTTCATAAAGCTGCAAATATAAAATAGCCATATTATGAATATGAGATTGTATCACTCATGCTGCTAAAAGATGACAATGGTAATATAACTTTAGTAATGTGAGTTGTAAACAGGACAAGTTCTGAATAGAAATTGTCTTGATCATTTATCTTGCAGTCCCAAACAGGAAACTCTTTTAGGAAAATGATCTCACAAACCCATCCTTGGGGGTCTTATGATGGCCCTATCCAGGTTTTCATGTTTGACCTTCTAATCTCAAATGACATGTAAATCCTTCAACTGCATTTTGAATCGATATTACAGTACATTCTTCTTCTTCCTGGTTATCCCTGCCTGACTAGCGGGTTACTTTGAGATTTTGAGTTTTGCACCGAAGTGCCCATGTTTATTCATTCTTCAAACTGTCAAGTTAAACCAAAGCATCATCGGACTTATATCAAACAACCAAACCCACAATTTCCAAAGGACGACACGTAATGTAGCCATGTAGCTTACATTAAAGCCGGTGCCGGCCTAAGTCCCAGGTGACTTTTTGAAACTGTATGGGCTTGTCCAAAGGGTTCCAGAAGGAGAATATTCATCTTACTCTTTTGCAGATTTAAGTAGCACTTTTTCCCCTTTTCTATACATTATTGCAGCTCTCCAAAGATATCCTTCTATCAGCTAGCAGGAACCCCACATCGTGCTTTGAATATTGCCTTTTTCCTGTCCCCCGAGTGAAGAACTAAAGTTCGGTTTGTTTAAACACCATGTTTTGAAGAAAAGCAAGGCTTAATTACAATCTTTCATGTTCGTTGACAGCATTGTCACTTTCTAAGCTATTTCTCTAAAACTTTCGTTACAGTACTAATATCTCTCTATATATTGTGTTTATGTGGTTTGGTCTGTGATGAATAACACATTTATGCAAAACTCTCAATGTATCTACAAGATACCAATAGACAGAATAGGCATACTCTCATATGCTGCAGTTAATAAAATGCAGTAAAAAGCATATAGTTTCAGAGGCAATTAGTACAGTTCATGACTTCAATTACCAAAAAAAAAAAAGTCTTCATGATTTCTAATAATTGTTATTTATCTTTCATCTAAAGTGTTCCTCTTGTCTGTGTCAGCTTTGGCCCAGAAATAGCATTGCCACTGGGGAAAGCATAGAGCTGCTGCTTACCACACTAGGATAAAGAAAAGAAATTGAGGATCGGGACCCTAGAAACTCCTACAGTCTGCCCTTGGTATTCACAGATTCTGAGGGTTGCATATTCAACCAAATTCGGATAAAAAATATTCAGTAAAAAAAAATTCCACAAAGCTGCAAAAAATAAAACCTGACTTTGCCACGTGCCAGTAACAATTTACATAGTATTCACACTTTATTAGGTATTATAAGGAATCTAAGAGTGACTTTGCTGGCAGAATCCCATGGACAGAGGAGCCTGGCAGGCCACAGTCCATAGGGTGTCAAAGAATCAGACACGACTAAGCATACACACGTACACAGAAGTGATTTAAAGTAGGCAGGAGATTATATGCAAATACTACGCTGTTTCATATAAAGGATCTTGGTACCTAAGTGGATCCTGGAACCAGTCCCCCATGGATCCCAAGGGATGACTATACTTCTCTTAGAGAGCTACTCCAAGGGAAAGTCAATTGCCAGGCTTCTCAGTTCATACTGCCAGCCTGAGGACTATGTTTTGCTTGCTAATGCAAAGGCTGAAAAATATCTCATGAACTTAATTCAAATTTAGGAAAGGTTAGCGATTCCAAGTTGATAAGGTCTCTGGCATATTAGTCTCCTAAAGACGCACTTTGTAAAGCAAGGTCATCTTTATATCAGACACCACCAACTCCCTCCATCTGACTCCATTCCTGTTTTGAGAGTGAAACAAGCCCAAAGAGGAGGTTCTCAGTCAGTCACTTGTCCAGCCTTCCATCTCCAAGCAATGCCTGTGGGATTTTTCCTTCTCTTAAAGGATCTTCCAGGGAGGCTGAAATCACAGAGAACCTAGAAGTCTCATGCTTGATGTTTAAATTGTTCTGTTCCCTCTTCTCAAACTTACAAAGCATCCATCACACTTGTATTCAGCATCACAATGTTATGCTGGTAAATTACATATGTTCAGTGTCTACTGCAAATAGAATTTCTGATTTACAATTTACAAAATTATGTCTTCCACCCTCTGGGTTTGCATTGTGGCTTATCCAGGGGCTTTTACTCAATATGTGTTTTGTTATGAAAATGAAAAAGAAAAAAGAAAAAGCCCTCTCCTTCGTTTCCCGCCTCCTGCATCGTAAGTGCTAATAAAACAAGTCTTTTGATTTAAAAGAAATCCTATTGAGGACCTAAAGGCGTGTCATCATGGGAGCATAACTTCTTCATTATCTGATTCTTTTCCCAATTGGAAGTGCTTTGCAAAAAGCCATATTCTTTCAAAACCAGTGATAAAGAGGTATTTGGAATAAATAAAAGAGCCCCTGTCCTGAATCCCTCAGACTGTTAGGGATGGTGACTTTTAATGCCAGTTCTTAGGAACTCCGTCTTTTATCTTCTAATGTTCAAAATTCATTTGCCAAGCCATACAGATGAGTTCTCCCCTCTCCATAACCGTCTTTAAAATCATTGAAGTTTAGACTTTGCTTTCCATATGGAAACAGAGGGGACAGTATTTCTGGTGTTTCTTCTCCTTTTTTAAAAAAAAACAAAACAAAACAAAACAGTATCATTGATTTCTTTAGCTTGAATAATTGAGAAAAGAGATCTGTTTTTGCAGAGGGCAAGAGGGCTGCAGCTAAAGCATAAATATCTAGTACACAGCTGTAGCTCAACTCAATTATCTGGGGTCTGGGGAGACTCCAACCTGCCCATTACTGTCTAACTGAGGCAGGCTAAAAACCACCCCATATGGAACTGCTTTGCTGAATCAGGTTACAATGGTCAATTCTATATTCTCATCATTTTCAAAAGATTGCTCCTCTACTTTTGAAAGGCACTGCAAATAAATAAGATGAAGAAAAGAAAAAACTCATTTTCTCCCTTGAAAGACCCAACTAAAGAGAGCTTAATATTCTTTTTTTTACTAATTTTTATTGGAGTATAGTTGCTTTACAATGTTGTGTATAGCAGAATGAATCAGCCATATGTGTACATTTATCCCCTCTTTTATTTTTCCTTTCAATTCAGGTCACCACAGAGCACTGATTAGAGTTCCTTGTGCTATATAGTAGGTTCTTACCAGTTATCTGTTCTATACATAGCAGTGTGTGTATGTCAGTCTCAATCACCCAATGCATCCCACTCCCCACTTCTCGCCTCGGTGTCCATACATTTGTTCTCTACATCTGTGTCTCTATTTCTGATTTGCAAATAATCTCATTGCAACATTTTTCTAGATTCCACATATAAGTGATTATGCCACGTTCGTTTTGCTTTTTCTCTTTCTGAATTACTTCACTATTTCATTCTGTATGACAGTCTGTAGGTCCATCCACATTTCTGCAAATAGCAGTTTTGTTCCTTTTAAGGCTGATATTCCACTGTATATGTACACATCTTCTTTATCCAAGAGAGCTTAGTACTCTTGATCCTGGTATTCCCACAAAGCTCCCCAGTTCAAAATCACTGAAAGGATGCCAGGAGAACAACCCAGGAGTCACCTTAGAAGGATGGTCACCATAGCCCCTGTGTGTGTGTGTGTGTCTGTGTGATCAGTTGCTCAGTAATGTCTGACTCTTTGTGGCCCCATGGACTGTACTGCACCAGGCTCTTCTGTCCATGGAATTTCCAGGCAAGAATACTGGAATGGGTTGCCATTTCCTACCCCAGGGAATCTTCCCAACCCAGGGGTCAAAATCCTGTCTCTTCCATCTCCTGCATTGGCAGGTGGATTCTTTACCACTGCGCCACCTGGGAATCCCACCATAGCACCCTTGTCATCACTAAATAGTCTTTTTTGTTTCAGAATATTTACAGGATGTCTTTTTAGGTCTCCCAGGTGTGATAAAACACATCAATTTAGACACTTTGCATTTCAGTTAAACCTTTGACTCTGGAAGGAATTATAATTTTTCTGAAGGTTAGTTGCTCATTACGTTGACTTTTAAATTTGTTATCAGGGTGAAAACGCAGGACAACAGGAGGAAACTGATCTTTTAGAACACAATGTGCCAGACTATGTGCTTGTTTGCCTTACACAAGTCATGCACTCTCTTTTGAAAGCTCTCCACTGATACGCCTATCACACAAAGGTCCCTTCTGGCAGAAAAATTTGAAATAGGCTCATTCTGATCCTAAAAAAAAAAAAAAAAAAAAAAGGTGACTGGAACGTTACTTGAAATTTTGTTGAGGGGATTCAGATTGTCAAACTGCGTCACTGGGTTTATCACTGGATATATGGATATAAGAAAAAAATCTGTATTCAAATGCTTTAGAACTATTTTTCTTTGGTTAATTTGAAATTCATTTTGACAGAGGTGTACACATTTTAATCAAAGCTGAGACACATGGACTAAGAGAGAAGCATCAATATTTCCCTTAAGGGTTAAGGTACTTTTTCCTACTATCTCTTTCCATGAAGCTCAAAAGTTAAATGGTTCTGCCTTCATCTTCCTTTAAAATTGCTTTCCTGGGTATTTTAAAATTAATCAATCAAGCAAATATTTATTGACGAATATACCAGTTCTGGCACTAAGAAAGATATGAAGTGTACAAGACATGATATCTTATCTTGAAGAATTTATAATTGAATTAAAGAGGCAAGATCTGTGCAAAGTTAAGTAACTGCTTCAGGCAGTATATGAAAAACATCTGATATGTAAAAGGGGAAAAGCTAGGCAAATATATTAGAATCCAGTTAAATGATTTCTTATCGTACAGATATAGTTACTTCAAGAAACTGCTTATGTCTCTTATATAAATAAAATGAAAAGTTTTATATAATGTAATTGACCATAAATACAATCAAATTTCAAAAAACATTACTATAATTGTACATCCAAATCATATATCTACTCATGAGCATGCATGCATGCTAAGTGTCTGACTCTTTGCGACCCCATGGACTATAGCCCTCCAGTCTCCTCTGTCCATGGGATTCTCCCAGCAAGAATACTGGAGTGGGTTGCCATGCCCTCCTCCAGGGGATCTTCCCATCCAAGGAATAAAACCTGTGTCTCTTATGTCCCACTTTGGCAGGCAGGTTCTTTACCATTAGAGCCACCTGGGAAGCCCATATCTACTCATATTGATACCTTATTATTCTGAATGGCCAACTTGAAGAAAAAAAATCAGAACAGGATGCTAAGTTTACATATAGTTTCATTTCATAGGAAAAGATATCCTCTCCTTTTCTACTCTTTTCTCACTCTTTTCCTGCCATTCAAAAGCCTGAAGGACATTGTAGGAGGCTGATGAATGCCCCCCTAGAATTTCCAGCTCCTAACTCTTGGAAATTGTGAATGTTCCTTCACAAGCAACTTTCATATTATATGGAAAAGTGATCTTTGCAGATGTGATTAAGGTATAGATCATGAGATGGGGAGATTATCCACGTAGGCCCTAAATGCAATTACAGTTATCTTTATAAAAGGGAGGCAGAAAGAGCTGGAACATGCACACAGAGGAGGATATACAAAGAAGCAGCAGAAACTGAAAACTGAAGTCACTCAATCTTGTCCGACTCTCTGTGGCTCCATGGACTGTAGCCTATGAGGCTTCTCCATCTGTGGAATTTTCCAGTCAAGAGTACTGGAGTGGGTTGCCATTTCCTTCCCCAGGGGATCTTCCCAACCCAGGGTCGGAACCCGGGTCTCACGCATTGAAAGCAGACGCTTTTACCGTCTGAGCCACCAGGGAAGCTCACTGTATATAGAAGGAGCAGAGGGAGATTGAAAGATGCTGGTCTTGCAGACTGAAGTGATGCTGCCTCAAACCAAGAAATCAGGGGTCCCCAATTGTTAGGAAGTGGGCTGCCAAGCAGGAGGTGAGCAGCGAGCCAATGAAGCTTCATCTGTGTTTACAGCTGCTCGCTTTACCCATAGCTCTCATTACCATCTGAGCTCCACCTCTATCAGATCAGCAGTGGCATTAGATTTTTGTAGGAGCAGGAAGCTTACTGTATACTGTGTATGCAAGGGATCTAGATTGCACGCTCCTTATGAGAATCATCCAGAAAACATCCTTTTTGCCATGATCCATGAAAAAATTATCTTCCACAAAACTGGACCCTGGTGCCAAAAAGGTTGAAGATCACTGCAAAAAAATAATAGTAGTACCCAGAGGCTGGAAGAGGCAAGGAACAGATTCCCCCCTGGAGTTTCTGGAGACTGTGCAGCCTGGCCAGAACCTTGCTTTTGGCAGTGGTACATCACTAACTGATGCTGAAGCTAGAGCTCCAATACTTTGGCCACCTGATGCAAAGGGCTGACTCCTTGGAAAAGACCCTGATGCTGGAAAAGATTAAGGGCAAAAGGAGAAGAAGGCAGCAGAGGATTAGACAGTTGGATAGCATCACCATCTCAACAGACATGAATTTGAGCAAGCTTTGGGAGATAGTGAACCACAGGGAAGCCTGGTATGCCACAGCCCATGGGGTTGCAAAAAGTTGGACACGACTTAGTGACTGAACAGCAACAACACACTTCAGACTTTTGGCCCCTAGACCTGTGAGAAAAATACATTTCTAATTTTCTAAGCTGCCAAGTTTGTGGTGATTTGATGCAGCAGCCTCAAGAAACTAATACAGACACTAATGTTTATTGAATGCTCGCTTCAAGTCCGTTACTCTCTATAAAATATCTCATTTAATTCTTGCAACAACTGGGTCGTAGTATTATTATGTGGATGAGAAAATTGCAGCTCAGAAAGGTTAAACAACTTGCACAGATCTATCTGAGTTCAAAAGCCCATGCTCTTCATATAAGGTCATATTTTCTCAGTGCTTTTCCTTCTGTTGATTGGCAATCATGCTTGTGTCAGGGGAGGATAACCCAGCCTGAGGTGGAACGTAACCAGCTTCAACACGTACATATGTAGATTTCTTTCCCTTTGTCTGCTTCACAGGTTCTATTCTAGCCTAACACATACACTCAGATCCTGACAAAACAAAACACCATTGCCTTCTTGCTGTGGAAACTGACAATGATTTGGGGCTGAAGGTCCCCTTTGGGACAAGCACTGTGGCCTAACCCTTACCTGGCTGCAGGAGTTGTATCTTGGCTCCAAACTCCAAATTTCCTCCTGTGCTACTGCTGCAAATCTCACATATCTGGTGGTGACAGCGTGCGTTGCTAGTTAACATTTTGGCAAAGGAAGTTTTCGAATAGAGCAGGGAGGCTGAGATGAGGGGAGGGAGTTAATTTCATCTCTGTTTCCTCTTCCTCCCTTTGATGACTGCCCTGGCCTTTGAAGTTGGGTAAATACACAGCATGGTGGGAGGGGATGCCAGCTGCCCAGAAACCACTGGCAGAATATGGAAGAGCTGTTGCCTGCCCTCCCCAGCCTGGGAGGTGTGCCCTGTGGCAACACTTCTTCCCTGGGGTAATTCACATGGGGAGCTGTCAGATAACAAGTCCCAACTGGTACCCTGCCTGTGAGGCCCTAAACAGGGATCAGCTTTGGATGAAGGTTTTCTGACTCCAGCATTGTCTTCTCAGACGATATTCCACTCTTGAAGTTGTTATCTGTGATGGCAGGAAAAAGAGGAAAAGCCCCTTATCTCTTTCCTTTTGTGCCTTTACCCCCACTTCTCCCCACCACCCTCTTTCCCAATCCTGCTGCAGTTTCAGGGGCTGAGCTCTCCAGGTCTCCTTTTTTCCTTTCTATTAAACTGTAAACTGCTACATGGCCTATTCAAGCCACAAGCGTTCATCAAGCCCGTACAGTATAGAATACCATGTGTTAAGGTTTGTACTGTCCGAAGGCTTAGCTTGGTGCCAAAGAAGAGAGCCACAGTGGCTGTGAGTGGAAGGGGCTATAAGAAGGAGCAAAGGGCTGTGAATAGGATCCAACCTAGCTTTTCTTGTAGGAAAAAGAAAAAACCTTTCAGAGGACAGCTTCCTACTAGAGGAGACACACCTAGATACCAAAGATTGCAATTGAAAAAAAAAAATCCACAAGAGACAGTTGGACCATACTGACAAGATAATTGGAAACAACCAAAGCAGGGGATCAAAGAGTGGAAGAAGAGCGAAATCAAATGCAAGAGGGGAAACTTTTGAAAGGAAGAAAGAGATACAGCCTGCAGTGAATCTAGTAAAGACTCTGGGAAAGGCTGAGGAGAACAACCCATGCTTAGCAATCCACAGATTAGGAGAAAACGATGATTGAAAAGCCAGTGTTCTCACAAAGGAGACCGGCATCAGCCATGAACAACCTCAGGTAGAAACTTCTGGGGCCCTGTCACTGGATTCTCTTCAGTACCACCCTTTTCTCCTTGGAGATTCAACTCAAACTTCATCTTTTCCAAGAAACCTTTCTAATTTTAGGAACAATATTAATGTTGCTACTAGCTCAGCTAGTAAAGAATCTGCCTGCAATGAGAGAGGCCTGGGTTCAATCCCTGGGTTGGGAAGATCCCCTGGAGAAGGAAAAGGCTACCCATTCCAGTATTCTGGCCTAGAGAATTCCATGGACTGGATAGCCTATGGGGTTGCCAAGAGTTGGACACGACTGAGTGACTTTCACTTTCACTATATCTATTGAGAAGAATGATGAAAATGTGTTGAACACTTGCCATATACACACCAGGGTTTATCTAGCTTATCTAATATTATGTTTTATTGTGAAACACTATTCTTATCCACATTTCCTTAACCACAGATAAAAAAACTGTGGGTTGATAATACTAAATAGTTTACTTAAGATAACCATTAGTAAGTGGTGGAACCAGTTAGGAACTTGAACCTAATTATGTCTAAATCTGAAATTCATTCTATATTGTCAGATATATGGTAAATAGTATGGATGTACAGCACACATAAGAGAGTTCCAGAAAAACATCTATTTCTGCTTTATTGACTATGCCAAAGCCTTTGACTGTGTGAATCACAATAAACTGTGGAAAATTCTGAAAGAGATGGGAATACCAGACCACCTGACCTGCCTCTTGAGAAACCTATATGCAGGTCAGGAAGCAACAGTTAGAACTGGACATGGAACAACAGACTGGTTCCAAATAGGAAAAGGAGTACGTCAAGGCTGTATATTGTCACCCTGCTTATTTAACTTATATGCAGAGTACATCATGAGAAATGCTGGGCTGGAGGAAGCACAAGCTGGAATCAAGATTGCTGGGAGAAGTATCAATAACTTCAGAAGATGACACCACCCTTATGGCAGAAAGTGAAGAAGAACTAAAGAGCCTCTTGATGAAAGTGAAAGAGGAGAGTGAAAAAGTTGGCTTAAAGCTCAACATTCAGAAAACTCAGATCATGGCATCTGATCCTATCACTTCATGGGAAATAGATGGGGAAACAGCGGACACAGTGTCAGACTTTATTTTTTGGAGCTCCAAAATCACTGCAGATGGTGATTGCAGCCATGAAATTAAAAGACACTTGCTCCTTGGAAAGAAAGTTATGACCAACCTAGATAGCATATTGAAAAGCAGAGACATTACTTTGCCAACAAAGGTCTGTCTAGTCAAGGCTATGGTCTTTCCTGTGGTCATGTATGGATGTGAGAGTTGGACTATAAAGAAGGCTGAGCGCTGAAGAATTGATGCTTTTGAACTGTGGTGTCGGAGAAGACTCTTGAGAGTCCCCTGGACTCAAGGAGATCCAACCAGTCCATCCTAAAGGGAATCAGTCCTGAGTGTTCATTGGAGGCACTGATGTTAAAGCTGAAACTCCAAGACTTTGGCCACCTGATGCGAAGAGCTGACTTATTTGAAAAGACCCTGATGCTGGGAAAGGTTGAGGGCAGAAGGAGAAGGGGACGACAGAGGAAGAAATATTTGGATGGCATCACCAACTCAGTAGACATGGGTTTGGGTGGACTCCGGGAGTTGGTGATGGACAGGGAGGCCTAGTGTGCTGTGGTTCACGGGGTCGCAAATAGTGGGACACAACTGAGTGACTGAACTGAACTGAACAGCACACGTACACACACAGACACATATGTACTCTCTTCTACATCATCTTTATGGAGATGGTTCTCTACAATAGCTCTTTGCTTCTCACTAGATCCTTGGATGTCATGACAAGCCTTCGACCAGTTTCTTCCTGCCACTCTTTCTAGAAATGTTGGTCAATTGTCCCAGGATACAGTGGGACTTACCATGGCCTCCATAATATAAAAAAATGTACCCATCTATAATTCTGTTTCATGAATCATTTATTTTAACACAACTTGATCCTCCATGAAGTTTTTAACACTCAGCAAAATAGTCATTCTTTTTTTTTCCCAAGGTAAATTCAGTACTATTACATGCACACTTTTTTCTTGGTCATTTAGGTTCAAAACAAGAATACAAATAAATGGCAAGAGGACAAGCCTTTGTTTCCTCTATAGGACAGCAGAGAGCTCAGTGGATAAGCACATCACAGTCTGGTGTCTTTATAGTCATTGGTTGAGAACAGACCCTAGCCATGTTCGCTTAATGGTACTCAGTGGCTCTAAGTCTGAAATAGACATCCGATTCACCTGGATTGCTTGTTAAACACAGATTGCTGGGTGCCACCTCCAGAGTTTCTGATTGTGTAGCCTGGGGTGGGGGCTCTAGGATTTGCATCTCTGACAGGCTCCCAGATGCTGCTGAGCTGGATCTCACATTTTGAAAAGCACTGGTATCAAGAAACAGATTTATATGCCTATGGGACAGTGTTAAATGAATATGTATGTATACACACATACACACACACACACACACACACACTCTCTCTCTCTCTCCCTCTCTCTCTCTCTGCGACCCTATGAACTGTAACCCGCCAAGTTCCTCTGTTCCTGGATTCTCTAGGCCAGAATACTGGAGAATGCTATGCCCTCTTTCAGGGGATCTTCCCGACCCAGGGATCAAACCTGTGTCTCTTATGTCTCCTGATTGGTAGGCAGGTTCTTTACCACTAGTGCCACCCGGGAACCCTATACACACACACATATATAAATAATATATAGCATGTATATGTATATATGTATGTGTATCACAATATGTGAGCATGTATGTATTAATATAACTGTCCAAAACATGTTAGCTCAGATCACTTCTTTTTATCCTCATAACTTCCCTGTGAAGTAATATCATAACATTGTGTATCTAAGTCAATGGATTCTAGGGTCAGACAGACTTACATTCTCAAACCCAGTCTTCCCATTTCTAGTTCCTTTGAACAACTCAGTTAGATTTATTTCCTCATTTCTAAAATTGAAAAATGTGAGTATGTACATTGTCACATTGTTATGAGGATTAATTGAGATAAAGCAGGGAAAATACTTCCCACAATGATATTTGATAACTATTCCATGAACACAGATCCCATCTTTCTCATCCTAAAAGAATAAGGGACTTGTTCAAGGACCCTAACCTGATGGGGGCAGAGCTGAGCTTCTTAAATTCCAAGCCCCGATTCCCATCTGGGTGATTTCAGCACGTGGCAGATTCTATAGGCAGCTTTGGGGATGGTGGTACCTCGGTTAATGAAGGCTCGGGGAATGGAGCTCTTTTATTTCACATTTTAAAAGCAAACAAAAAACCCTTCATAAATCATTTGAAGAAAAGCTGCATGTATTCACAGCTGCCCATGACAAAAATACCTCTGAGCACAGCTTCTATTTGTCCCTTCCCAGGTGAATGTAAATAGGGCTCATCCTAGGCAAATCTGTTGAAGACGTGGAAGATTCCTTTATTCCACCTTGGTAACAAATGTCAGACTTGCTCTTTCCTCCCTCTGCCTTTCAAAATAAGAAAGTGTCTGCTATCAGTCATTTACTCTTATCGGTAGATTGACTTTAGTGTGAATGAGTTGCAATATATAATCACATTTGTATTTTAAGGCTTTCATATTTAATTACGAGAACCAAAACTTTTTCTTCATTAACATAAATTTCAGGCATTAGCTGGCAGACAGAGAGAAATGAGGGAAGTTAAGAGAACCCTGAGCTATATTTTCTGTCTCCCTGAGACATTAAGAGAATGTACTGGGAACTGTCAAGTCCTTTCCTCCAAACCAATGACTTGCTGGGGAGTTGGATAAGATGAAGTGGAATTTTTTTCCCAAGATTTCCATAACTCATTCCTCTGTCAAGTTCCCCAAGTAAACAAAGAGGTAAAAGTCAATGCTTTGCATGGCCAACAGAATTTTGGGGCTAGTCTGCAAATGCCACTCAGATTGTCATCTGTACATCCTTTCTTTATAGAAATTCTGAAAGGGTCAATGTTCCAGACCCTCTCTCTGCCCTTCTCCCCGACCCCTTAAATTTGACTCCTTTTTCCAGTTTAAGATGTGAACGTGAACAAGTTACTGGGCTGGCCAAAAAGTGCATTCAGAAACCAAGCAAACGTTTTGGCCAATGGTGAACAGACACTTGTTCTCCCCACAACATGTACGGTCTAGCGCAGTGGTTTCAAGCTGGCTCTAAATACATCAGAGCCTCTGTGGAGGGGGCTTTTCCTGAACCCCACCCCAAACCTCCTGACTTGGAGCCTTTGGGAAGGAAACTGATTTATCAAAAGCTCCTCTGATGATTCTGGTGAGCAGCCAACACAGAATCATCTGGGGGTTCAATCTCTCCTCTTCCTTTCTCCTGCTCCCCCCACAACATTAAATGTGCTCTCCCCCATCCTTCCCTCTATGCAGGGAGACAGCACAGTTTAGGTATTCTGATCCATCCTTTATTATTTTAGTTACCATTTTATATTTTAGTTAATATTTAATATTGTTTTGGTCATAATCTTTGTGGTCTAGTATCTTGGCACTCAAAATTCTCCAAGCCAGGCTTCAGCAATACATGAACCGTGAACTTCCTGATGTTCAAGCTGGTTTTAGAAAAGGAAGAGGAACCAGAGATCAAATTGCCAACATCCACTGTATCATGGAAAAAGCAAGAGCATTCCAGAAAAACATTTATTTCTGCTTTATTGACTATGCCAAAGCCTTTGACTGTGTGGATCACAATAAACCGTGGAAAATTCTGAAATAGATGGGAATACCAGACCACCTGATCTGCCTCTTGAGAAACCTATATGCAGGTAAGGAAGCAACAGTTAGAACTGGACATGGAACAACAGACTGGTTCCAAATAGGAAAAGGAGTACGTCAAGGCTGTATATTGTCACCCTGCTTATTTAACTTCTATGCAGAGTACATCATGAGAAATGCTGGGCTGGAGGAAGCACAAGCTGGAATCAAGATTGCTGGGAGAAATATCAATCACCTCAGATATGCAGATGATACCACCCTTATGGCAGAAAGTGAAGAGGAACTAAAAAGCCTCTTGATGAAAGTGAAAGTGGAGAGTGAAAAACTTGGCTTAAAGCTCAACATTCAGAAAATGAAGATCATGGCATCCGGTCCCATCACTTCATGGGAAATAGATGGGGAAACAGTGGAAACAGTGTCAGACTATTTTTCTGGGCTCCAAAATCACTGCAGATGGTGACTACAGCCATGAAATTAAAAGATGCTTACTCCTTGGAAGGAAAGTTATGACCAACCTAGATAGCATATTCAAAAGCAGAGACATTACTTTGCCAACAAAGGTCCGTCTAGTCAAGGCTATGGTTTTTCCTGTGGTCATGTATGGATGTGAGAGCTGGACTGTGAAGAAGGCTGAGCGCCGAAGAATTGATGCTTTTGAACTGTGGTGTTGGAGAAGACTCTTGAGAGTCCCTTGGACTGCAAGGAGATCCAACCGGTCCATTCTGAAGGAGATCAGCCCTGGGATTTCTTTGGAAGGAATGATGTTAAAGCTGAAACTCCAGTACTTTGGCCAACTCATGCAAAGAGTTGACTCATTGGAAAAGACTCTGATGCTGGGAGGGATTGAGGGCAAGAGGAGAAGGGGACGACAGAGGATGAGACGGCTGGATGGCATCACTGACTCGATGGGCGTGAGTCTGAGTGAAGTCCAAGAACTGGTGCTGGACAGGGAGGCCTGGTGTGCTGCGATTCATGGGGTCGCAAAGAGTTGGACACGACTGAGCGACTGATCTGATCTGATCTTGGCACCCACACTTCTCCTGTCTATACATTTCTATGTCAGATAATAATGTTAATGACAGAGAGCTCTGTCACTGAGATGCGTCTTTGTTGTTAATGACGGTTGTACCTGTAGACTGAACCATGTTGTCTGGGTTAGAGCTACTGTTTTCCTAGAGCACCAGGATTCCTTCCCGGCCCTCTGCCCGCCGGCTTCAGGTCTGGTCAGAGCACCTGGCTTCCTTTGTTTCATATTAAATACTAACAATTTGTGGTAGTTTGGAGGTCAAGTTTCTCATCTGTATAAGGAGAGTTACTGGTTGGTAAACGAGATCTCTGAGTGCCAGAGGCCTTATGGTTACTAAGTTCATACCAAGTGTTGTAATTATTGTGATGATTTATCACTCAAAAAACCCTTGATCGTACAACCAAGTCCTTCAAAGATCCATCCAATTTAGCTCCGAATCAATACCAAATGTTATCCAAAAGTCAAGTTCTGTTATACGACACTAGACCCAGGACTGATCAATAGACAGACAGTTATGCAGGCTATAGGCTGGTCAGTTATAATTCTAAACTGCCAGTTTAAAAAAAAAATTTTTTTTTAAGGAAAAGAAAGAAAGAAAAAGGTTAAAATCCCTAGATTGGCTAGAATGAGCTGAAGTGTTTTCAAATGGATTTGAGAAACTGAACTGTTCCCAGGCGGAAAGATAAAATGTGAAGCTACAGTCAGTCTGGCTTTCTGGCTCTCCTAACCTTTTTACTGCCGGATAATGAGGAATCAGCTATAATTTAGACATAGTATTCTTTTCACAGATTATATTGAGGTTTGTAGGGTGGGGAGAGAGAGGGGAAGGGAGAGAATTTCACTTTATAGTCTGGCATCATCTTTCTCCATCAGAAGAGACAAGCACGCCCTCCTGAGAGCCACCTCAGGGATATGCGGCCCTTTGCATGCTGTTGTGCAGACTTCCAAGTCAAGAGGGTGCGCCAATTGGATTTATTACAATTGGAAGAAAAGAAACTGTAATCTTTAAAAGCCAACGACATGGCGCCTTATAATAAGAGAATGAAGGATCATTTCACATTTAAAGCAAATTAGATTACTGGGGTCAAATCCTTCAGCAAAGACATCATGTCTTCTGATTGATGCACTTATATTTGACATCCTTCCCTCTTCTCCAAGTTTCGCATTCACATTTGAGTTTTTTTTTTTTTCTCACAAATTTATGAAGTGAAATAAAAAGGCCAGATAATGAATGGAAGGGAAAAGGTGAATCGCTGATCGATGGGCTGAACCAAGGCTTACCTTCATTGCTTCTACACCTGAAGTCACCTCACAAGATTGTCTGGTCAAGTACCAAGTGTCTAGGTAGGAGCAAACCCAAGCCACTCAGGAAAGGGTGTTGCATTTCCAAATGATCATGGAAGGAGATTTTCTAGCCTTTGCAGTTGCTTGTTCTGATTTGGTCTGTAAGTAACACCAGGAGATTCTGCCTATTTGAACTCTTGCCTTCCAATTTAAGATTTTGCCTCGAATCTGTTCTTTTCATTTCTCTCAACTTCCTCCAAAACACCCACCAGCCACATTGTTCTGATCTAGGATATTGCCTGTAATTAAACTTCACTCCCATCCAAAGATCTTCCTTATAATATCATCGAACTTTTAAGGTAATATATAAATTGACATCCATATATGATGAATGCAATACATATTCATCTTGTTATAGGTCTGTTCTTTCTGTTTCTCACCAAACCAGGAGCCTGTAGGGTCTCTCTCCTTCAACCCCAAGGCTAACTCTGCACCCCTGTCCCCTATTCTTGGTCATGATCTCAAGCTTCTAAGGGGTCTATCTACTTCTTTTCTACTTTTGATTCCTTACGTCTCTCAAGAAATTGCAAAGTAATAAGAAAAAGATTCTAGTTCTAATCCAGCCCTGGTCTGTGATCCATTGAAAACTAAAATAAAGAATTCTAATCCAATTCTGGTCAGGGGTTAGCTGGATTTGGGAGTGCAAGGATGAAAATGAATAGATGACATTTTCCATTCTCCTGCAGTTAGAACAACGGATGGCTGGAAGTTCAAAGTGTTTTCTCTTCAAGCTCTGTCAAGGTCTGTGAGTTTTTATAAACAATACTGTCTGTCTTCTATCTAATGGTTTCAACATACCTTGTTAACATGTCTCAATAATTACCCCATTGCAGGGGCAGAGAGTGAAAGATGGTAATTAGGAGTTAGGCCAAACTGTTCTCAGCAGTGGTGATCAGATTAGAGTCAAGGCTGCATACTCCCTGGTCTATTTACTTTCCAGCCAATTCATTCCAAATGGACCTCCCTTGCCCCTTTCACCAGCATCTCCCTTGAAACACAAATGGGCTGAGAAGACCCACAGTCACCTCTGGAATAGTAATTTTTCTGTTCCTAAGAAAGGTCTCTCTGGAGATCCTTTGTGCCAAGTGGAGGTTTAGATGATCCAAACATTTAAGTGCATATTAATTGCAGGCGGATACTGTACCCTGACCCACATCTCAAGCTCTGGACTGTATTTCTCTGGAATACCAGCTTTTTATGTATTAACCTTCTAGCAGCTCCTCATGGAATAGAGCAGAGGCCAAAATTAAAGGCCCGGACAAGGGTCAGAGTTTTACCTATTAAGCTGTGCTGGAACTTGACCTTGAGAACTGAGTTTTGCATTAACTTAATATTGCTACAGATTCTTTGTTGCTTCTGCTGCTAAGTCGCTTCAGTCGTGTCCAACTCTGTGCGATCCCATAGACGGCAGCCCACCAGGCTCCTCCGTCCCCGGGATTCGCCAGGCAAGAATACTGGAGTGGGTTGCCATTTCCTTCTCCAATGCATGAAAGTGAAAAGTGAAAGTGAAGTCGCTCAGTCGTGTCCGACTCTTAGCGATCCCATGGACTGGAGCCTACCAGGCTCCTCCGTCCATGGGATTTTCCAGGCAAAAGGACTGGGGTGGGGTGCCATTGCCTTCCCCCACAGATTCTTTAAAGAATCTAAATAATTGGGCAACCATTCTGCTTAATTCACTCTTGTTTTGTCATTCTTCTTTTTGAAAACAAGACTAAGGGAAAAAAAAGACAACAGAGCACAGATCTCTCTCTTTTCAAATTATGAGGTTACAGTTTATTCACATCCAACTCTGATTGTGGGAAGGGTCAGGATCCCCAAAGAATGTTGACTTTACAGACACAAGGAAGAAAGGAGTTTCAGGATGGACGAGTGCCATATCATAGAACCATGAATCCTTGAGCTGTAAGATACATTAAAAAAATCATCTGGTTCAGCCACCTGCATTCAGACAAGGAAAGACCATCAGAATTACCTTTTCTCTGGGAGAAACTGGGATCCAGAAGAGGTGACTGGTCAAGTGATTTATCCAAGGTCAAAAGTGGCCTCCTGCCACTGCCTGCAACTACAGCGCTGGCAAAGGAGAGCTCAACTCATCCACAGAAGGGCTATAAATGTCTATTCCTCCAGCAGAAACCAACTACCTTCAGGCCAGATGGCTAGAGTGATAAAACTATTATTAATTTTTTCCAAAAAGTGCTTTTTAGAATGAAGAATGGAGCCGTGCAATTGAAAGCTCTATCTGAGAAACATGAGAGGCACGCAGGATGGGCTGCTGTCAAGGACAGGCTGGCACCAGGCCCTCAGGAAGCTTCATGGACTTCAAACCAAATTATTATAGTGATTTCAATCAGCAGATGGGATTCCACAAACAATAACATTTACAAGATAATCTCCATTCTAAGTAATTGCTATTTCCCAAGAGCCGGATGGTGGGAAAGAGTATAGCCATTCCAAGGAAGATACACCTGCTTCCGAATATCTTTCCCCCCTTCAATTAGCTTTCGGTTCAACATACATATAACATATTTTTGTGCTTACCTACACACACACACGACCATACGTACACACAGGGCCCCTGAAAAGCCCACAGGGCAGCTCATTGGAAGGATCTTAATCATCGCACATGTAAGTTTCAGACTGGCTCTCCACTAGTAAAGAGCAAAACAGAGCTGGGCAGCGGTGTTCCCGTATCAAAGAACAAAGTTGAAACTCCCATACAATTATGTTTGATCACAGTAGAAGGTGAAATCATTAGATATTAGCGAGGTGCAGTGGAATAAAAATGATGTGTTAGCGGGGGTTCATTACACTGTATTTTCAGAGCCAGGAAGATCAATGCGTTCATGCATCATGAATTAGGCTCCGGCTTTAGCCTTCCCTGCTCTCCGGAAACCCAACATGATCTATCACCAGCCATACATCACTGTTTCAGGATTGCACATTAACGAGAAAGCTGCAGTTTCCGCCTGTCAAGCTGACCAGCTGCCTCTTTCTCTGCAGAAGGGGGAATATTTCTGGTTCAGGATTTTACTTTTAAAACAAAAAGGGGGCACGAGAGGTCAGTATCCACTGGACAGTCACACAGTCTGATCTTCATGCTGCCCCAGTGCTCCAGCTAGTGATCCTGTCCTTCCTGGTTGCTGACCATCCTGAACCCTGGCTGGCAGGAATTCACATTTATGGCTTTAGATGTTACATAAGGACACAGTCCACGTGACGCGTCTAGGGTCTCCTGGGGCATGCACTCTATCCCCTTAGGGTTGGCTTAACATCATTGGGTATATTTAGAAGTCTATAAGGGAGATCCAGGTGTTAAAGGTCCCCTCTTCTAGGCCCACTGCCCTGCTATGCTCCCCACCCTCTCCTTTTCCCTTAATAGAGGCTCGCACCACCCAGCAGTTTGCTGCTACACTTTCCCTTCATTTATTCTCAGTCCACCTCACCTCCCCCCTGCCTGACCCCACACCTGCCAGCGCGGCCCCTCTTCCCTGCTGGTGTTCAGATACCCGCAGACAGTTCTGATCGCTGCTTTTAATCGGCGTTTAGCCAGTCTGTCCATATTTAGTTCTTTTAATCTCTCCTCATCATTCAATCCCTCCAGCCTCTTCATCATCTTTTTTTTTGGTGTGTTGCTCTTTCCTGAGTTTTATCTAATTTGTCTACATCATCCTTCTGGCTGTGACATGCCCACCAGCCCTGAACTCCATCGCTTTAGGAAGAGCGGCTCAATCCACACTTCCCTTCTCCTCCAGCCTCTTCTCAGGTCTATTCTTCACCAACAGAAGAATCGTGAGAAGTTTGGGGGTGAATGTGGGCTTGGTAGTGCTTCCCAGTGGTAAAGAATCCTCCTGCTAATGCAGGAGATGCAAGAGATGCGGAGTTGATCCCTGGATCAGAAAGATGCCCTGGAGGAGGGCATGGCAACCCACTCCAGCATTCTTGCCTGGGAAATCCCATGGACAGAGGAGTCTGGCGGGCTGCAGTCCATGGGGTCACAGAGAGTTGGACATGACTGAGTAACTGAGCACACACACACTGGGCTGGGCAAGACCTGCTCCTTCCCTGTCTAGCTCATTGCTAAGACACAGGTAAAGGCAATAGAAGAGGGGATGTCCGAAGAAAAGAGACTGGAGTTAAGTACATAGAAAACTTCCCAAGGTCATTCCTTGGGGAACAGAAGAGACTGTGGCCTCATCAGCCTGGACTCTGGGAGAAGGAGGCTGTCAGAGGAGGTACCACTCTGCCCTCATTCCCTTGTTGCTAGCCAACAGGGCTGACAATGAGCATCAAGGCTGATGGCTTGAGGCCCGTGATCAGCTCTGTTAATCTGGGGAAACCATTCTTCCCTGATAACAGAGGACATGTAAGGAATCTGAGCACTTGGAAAGGGGTTTCCAGCTCCATCTATGAAGATGAGTTAGAGCTGGCTCAAAGCCTTCAGAGCATCAGTTCGGAAGGTCACAACTCTGTAAGAAAACTTGAACTCAGAGCAGGGATTAGGGACTATAGATGAGGGGTAGATGGAGATATTCACTGAAGGATGCATGGAGCAAGATCCCAGACTTAGGAGGCTTATATCCCCAAACCATTGGAAAGCAGTTTCTGGGGAGAAGACTTGGGGTCAGGGCTGGTTGGAGGAGGGCATATTTTCTTATTTGCATGGGTAAAAGGAAGCACCATATGTTGGTGAGAGGCTTTCTATTTATTAGGAATTTGGATCCATTATTTCAATCAGGTCTTTTCTTAAACATCACTTCCTTGGAGAAAGCTTCCTTGAAAACACGATCTAAAGTGGAACTCTACTTTGTCCTTTGTCCACTTTCCTGCAAATATCCAATGTTCTATTGGTTTAGCTCTTTATTATTCAATTTCCCACCAGACTATAAGCTCCCTGAGAGCAGGGGTTTCCTCAAAGCAACATCGGCCATGACAGACACTGGCTCCAATGGTTGTCTGCCACCAGCTAACTGCTATCTTGTTTGGGTAATTTTACCTCACGGATCCCAGTTCAGACTGACAGGATCTGGTGCATGGATGGGCTGACACGGTCTGAGCCAGTCTGGTTCTCCTGGGATCTCCAATCAAAGCCCTGCTGAGTTCAGGGGAGGGAGAACCTGCTGAAGAAACCTGCCCCTTCTGTATTGTTTCCTTCTTAACAGCTTGAAATGGAAGAGAAAGAGTCAGTTGTGGAATGAAGGAAGCGGAAGGCTCAGTGCCCCTCTGCCTTCCACAGGTTCCCATCAAACCTGTTTGTCCAGTTTCGTTGATTTTTTTTTTTTTTTTAAGCCCTGTATCAAGGAGAGCTCTGTCATTGGCTCTTTCTTCCATGAAAATACAGCTGCTGTGTCTTCCAACTACCACCCTTGTTTTATGAATGGCTTAAAGCTCAGGAAGACACAGGAACATGAATTTGAGCAAACTCAGGAAGAGAGTAGAAGAGGAGCCTGGCATGCTACAGTCCATGGGGTCACAAAGAGTCAGACACAGCTTTGCGACTGACCAACAATAAGAAACAGGGAAAGAGTTTCTGACTCTCTAAAGGAAGACGTTCCTACTTCACACTTAAATCCAAAGTCAGTGGGATCCTGGTTGGTCTCCACTGAGATACCTCCATCCCCAGTGCCAGTCATCCACCAGTATGTTCTGATAACCTAAATCTAGGGTACCTGAGGCTTGTGTACGTATTTTTCAAATCCACTTTATAAAGTATATGGTTGTTCTATCTCTATCTATTGTTGTTGTTATTAGTCACTAAGTCTGACTCTTTAGCAACCCCGTGGACTATAGCTGGCCACGTTCCTTTGTCCATGGGATTTCCTAGGCAAGAAAAAACTGAAGTGGGTTGCCATTTCCTTCTCCAGGGGATCTTCCTGACCCAGGGATCAAACCCAAGTCTCCTGCATTCTTTACCACTGAGTCACCTGAGAAGCCTTATTTCTATCTATACTTTTTTCTAATTTAAAATTTTTTAATTATACTTTTCTCCCCTCATTCCCCACCAAACACTGAAAATTCTAGAAGAATAGGAAACTTTATTGATTAGTTCACTGTATCCTTAAACTCTAGGCCTGGTGCATAGTAAGGTAAGGTAAGTCACTTCAGTCGTGTCCGACTCTGTGCGACCCCAAAGACGACAGCCCATCAGGCTCCACCTTCCTGGGATTCTCCAGGCAAGAACACTGGAGTGGGTTGCCATTTCCTTCTCCAACGCATGAAAGTGAAAAGTGAGAGTGAAGTCGCATCAGTCTTCAACTTAGCAACCCCATGGACTGTAGCCTACCAGGCTCCTTTGTCCATGGGATTTTCCAGGCAAGAGTACTGGAGTGGGGTGCCTGTTCAATAAGCACTTGCTAAGTGAATAAATATATTTGTATATCATCTGGTCCTTTGAGATTTGGAGCTTTTAACCCGGAATACCCTAGAGTCACCTGAGGCACTTTTAAAACATTCCCATACTCGGACCCCATCCCAGACCATTTAAGTCAGCATTTCTGAGGATAAGGTCTAGCTGTTGTTCAGTCGTTCAGTTGTGTTCAACTCTTTGTGACCCCATGGACTGCAGCACACCAGGCTTGCCTGTCCTTTACCATCTCCCAGAGTTTGCTCAAACTCATGTCCATTGAATCGGTGATGCCATCCAACCATCTCATCCAACTCTTGTCCCCTTCTCCTCTTGCCTTTAATCTTTCCCATCATCAGGGTTTTTTTCTAATAAGTCAGCTCTTCACATCAAGAGGCCAAAGTGTTGGAGTTTCAGCTTCAGCATTGAACCTTCCAATGAGTATTCAGGGTTGATTCCCTTTAGGATTGAATCAGTATAGTCAGTACGTATGTATGTATGTGTATATATATATATGCACATATATGATTGGCTCATATGATTATGGAATCTGGCAAATCCAAAATCTTCTGTGAAGGCTAGAAGGCGAGAGACCCAGGAGAGTACAAAGTGCAAATGAAGCCTTGAAGACTGTCTGCTCCCTGGAATCAGCATTTTTGAAAAGTCTCAGGTGATTCTAATCTGAGCAAGGATTGGGAGCTACTGCTCTAGATGCCACAGAGTGTTTGTAAGGAATCTCTAAGCTTAAGTGGGACCATGTTTCAGATATAGCACTGGACACAATTGCCATATCTTGAGATTCTGTGGCCATGGTTCAATACACAGAGTGGGTCAAGAGGGATGAGATTCTACCAAGACCTACTCTTTGGGACATGTGATGGCGGAATAACTTATTTACAAGAAAGACTGAAAAACAGTCCTTCTAATAGCATGGCAGATGCTGAGTCAATAACAGAGGGTCCATGAGAAAGTTGCAAAGTTACTTACCTGTCAAAGGAAAAGAATATGGTAAAAACAAGATGGTGAACTGGAGTTGGGTGTTAAAAATCAGACAGATGGGCATCAATGAGGTCTCTCTACAGGATTTGGGGACCCAGACAGTGGATGAAGTTTAAGATAGAACTACTGACCTTGGGTGGTTAGAAAGGGACTTATTAATAGTCTTCTAGGGCAACTCCACTGCTGCTGCTGCTGCTGCTGCTAAGTCACTTCAGTTGTGGTCGACTCTGCACGACCCCATAGATGGCAGCCCACCAGGCTCCCCTGTTCCTGGGATTCTCTAAGGCAAGAACACTGGAGTGGGTTGCCATTACTGGATCATCGAAAAAGCAAAAGAGTTCCAGAAAAACATCTATTTCTGCTTTATTGACTATGCCAAAGCCTTTGACTGTGTGGATCACAATGAACTGTGGAAAATTCTGAAAGAGATGGGAATACCAGACCACCCGACCTGCCTCTTGAGAAACCTATATGCAGGTCAGGAAGCAACAGTTAGAACTGGACATGGAACAACAGACTGGCTCCAAATAGGAAAAGGAGTACGTCAAGGCTGTATATTGTCACCATGTTTATTTAACTTATATGCAGAGTACATCATGAGAAATGCTGGGCTGGAAGAAGCATAACTGGAATCAAGATTGCTGGGAGAAATATCAATCACCTCAGATATGCAGATGACACCACCCTTATGGCAGAAAGTGAAGAGGAACTAAAAAGCCTCTTGATGAAAGTGAAAGTGGAGAGTGAAAAAGTTGGCTTAAAGCTCAACATTCAGAAAACGAAGATCATGGCATCTGGTCCCATCACTTCATGGGAAATAGATGGAGAAACAGTGGAAACAGTGTCAGACTTCATTTTTCTGGGCTCCAAAATCACTGCAGATGGTGATTGCAGCCATGAAATTAAAAGACGCTTACTCCTTGGAAGGAAAGTTATGACCAACCTAGATAGCATATTCAAAAGCAAAGACATTACTTTGCCAGCAAAGGTCGAGGCTATGGTTTTACCACTGGTCATGTATGGATGTGAGAGTTGGACTGTGAAGAAAGCTGAGTGCTGAAGAATTGATGCTTTTGAACTGTGGTGTTGGAGAAGACTCTTGAGAGTCCCTTGGACTGCAAGGAGATCCAATCAGTCTATACTAAAAGAAATCAGTCCTGGGTGTTCATTGGAAGGACTGATGCTGAAGCTGAAACTCCAAAATTTTGGCCACCTGCTGCGAAGAGTTGACTCATTGGAAAAGACCCTGCTGTTGGGAGGAATTGGGAGCAGGAGGAGAAGGGGACGATAGAGGAAGAGATGGCTGGATGGCATCACCAACTCAATGGACATGAGTTTGAGTGAACTTCGGGAGTTGGTGATGGACAGGAAGGCCTGGAGTACTGCAATTCATGGGGTCACAAAGAGTCGGACACGACTGAGCAACTGAATTGAACTGAACTGAACTGAGGGCAACTGGAGATGGGTCAGGTGATGGAATAGGAACCCAGGGTGGAGGTGAAAACAGAGACCTCTGTACCAGAATAAGGGGCTGCCAGTGAGCTGAAGAAAGTATATAATTATGCTGTTGGGTAGCTTGGCTGGTAAATAATCCACCCGCAATGTAGGAGACCTGGGTTGGATCCATGGGTTGCAAAGATCCCCAGAAGGGAAAGGCTACCCACTCCGGTATTCTGACCTGGAGAATTCCATGGACTGTGTAGTCCATGGGGTTGCAAAGAGTCAGACATGACTGAGCGACTTTCACGTTAGGAAAATAAAGTGAAAGTGAAGCCACTCAGTCGTGTCCGACTCTTTGTGACCCCATGGACTGTAGCCGCCATGCTCCTCAGCCCATGGGATTTTCCAGACAAGAGTACTGGAGTGGGTTGCCATTTAAACCTGAGTATTAATGTAAAAGGATACTCGGTACTAAAACCATCAGATAGTTAGAAGAAGGAGATGTAAGCTACTTAAACAATTCTTGCTGTGTCTGTTCTGTTCATGCATGTGTAGCAGAGTACCTGGCAGATAAAAAGTTCTCACTGAATGAAGAAGGAAGAAGCTGAAAGAGGCTTGAATCTGCCTGCAGCTGAGGGTCATTAGTAGGTTTCTTTTTAAAAAAATAGCTTTATTGATATGTAATTCGCTATACCATAGAATTCATCTATTTAAAGTATAGGATCCAATGGGTATGCTTCAGTCTATTACATTATTAATTTTTTAATTGTAAGATACAGATAACATAAGATGTGTCATTTTAACCATTTTCATGGATACAATTCAGTGGCACTAATTATGCTCACAATGTAGAATCATCATGTGCCTTTCCAAAACGTCGTCATCAAGCCGAACAGAAGCTCTGTAACGTTAAACAATCACCCACAGGCCCCCCAGGAACCTCTAATCTATGTCTGTCTCTATGAATGTGCCTATTTTAGATATTTTATGTAAGTGAAATCACAGACTATTTGTCCTTTTGTGTCTGGCTTATTTTGCTTAGAATACATAGTTGTGAGCTGTCAGGAAGGCTGGAGGTATGGTAGGACTTTGAAGTTGATAAGTCCATTTTTTCATACTGGCCGTAGTTTTGATCTTATTGCTGAATCTGCTAAGATCTTGTTTTGTTCTGCTAATGCTCTGAGGGTTAGCATCAGTCCCTTCCAACCTCCCCTACCCACCACCCCAATCACCTTGGACTGGATTTTCTCCTCAGAGTTCCTTTTCAAGCCAGTAATAGAGCAAGTATTAAGAAGCTGCTGCAGCCTCCCAATTAATACACATCTCCATAATAATTAGTTGAAGGAATCCTTTGAAGTCCTGGAATAGAGTGTTGAAGTCGTTCTCTTTCTGAAGGAAGGGATAGGGCTTCCCCTGCATTATCAACCCAGAGGGAGAGTTACTCTCAGCTCATCACAGGCTGCTTCTTCTGGAAGGTTCAATCACAAGGACCCCTTCCCTCGAGTCTACCTCCCAACCTTCTGCCTGCTACTTTCTCCTGCCCCTTAGGCTCTTTCTATCTCTTAGGATAGCAGCCAAATTCCCTCAGGTCTGCTGAGGGCCCAGCTGAGCTGCTGGTATTCATCCTGGGTCCTTTGATGCAGAGTTGTTCTCACAGCAGTTGCTGAGGCCTTAACGGGCAGGAGGGGCCATCATGGATAGTTGTCAATTACAGCAGAAGGTCACGGTCCTTTGTGGCAAGAAGATGTTTCCATTTAGTCAAGTACACTGGGACATATTCAATGTGATATAGACTAGGAGTCCAGGGTCATCCTTTCTAGAACCTCTAGACAAGGAAAGCCAAGGACTTGGGCTGGAGAAGAAGATAGGAAAGTGAGAGGGAGTCTGCAAGATGGGGATTATTTGGGGAGAGAAAGGAGAACAAGGTAAGAAAAATGAGAATTGATAGATGGCTTTGTTGGGATCTAGGTAACACTTCCTAATCTTACTGCCCAAGTCACATTTATGGCTGAAACATTTAACTGGGCATTCTACAAAGGCCGTTTGTGGGATAAGAGCTTTGATAATCTAGAGACGTTTTTTAAGAAATTATATAATATGTGCAGCATACTCCCAGAATAAAACCTGGTAATATTCTCATTCTTTTAGAGTGCGGTGGGGTTGAACACCCCACTGTGGGACATAGGAAACCTGATTGCAATTTTCAGTCGGGTCCACGGGTTCAGACATGCATCTTAAATGATACCTGATCAAGTTAACTGTAAACATACCTCAAGCAGGATGTCATGTTTAATGTGGTTCTAACTCCAGTTCTCTTTTCAGGAGGAAATTTTTAAAAATCTTTAGCCAAGCAAATCCTGTTTTGATTTGAATTTTTTTTTTTTTTTTTGGTCTTCTTTTGTTCTGGATCTTTGACTATATTCCCTGCTGTTATAGACAGTCCACCTAATTTTGAATGGTTGTTCCCTTTTATACTAATTGTAAAAAATTCTCAGTCTCTCTGGCAGCAACTTCTTAGTTTTCTCTGCAAGTATAGAATCTGCATTCACTGTATTTCTGTCTGTCTAGCTACTGCTATTTATAATAGCCACTCCGTTGATCCATGCAATACAGAACCATTTCTATAATCATTCTATGAGTTTTCTACGAAATTACCTAACCCCTCAAGAATATTATCTTTTTACAGACTACAGCTAAATGCTGTGCTTTGTGGGCTCTGTGAGCTAATGTAAGGAGCACTGGGGAGAGATGGTCTCTGACTTATTTAGGGGGAGGGGAGTTGGTCAGAAGCTAATCTCTGCTCAGTTTAGCTGACATCTAGAACTCACTAACTCTATATTGTGTCTCCTGTTAGTCTGCTGTTGTTCAGTTGCTAAGTCCAACTCTTAGTTGCTATGTCCATGGGCTGTAGCATGCCAGGTTCCCGATCCTTAACCATCTCCTGGAGTTTGCTCAAATTCATGTCCATTAAGTTGGTGATGCTATATTCTGCTGCCCTCTTCACCTTTTGCCTTTAATCTTTTCCAGCGTCAGGGTCTTTTCCCATGAGTCAACTCTTTGAATCATGTGGCCAAAATATTGGAGCTTTAGCTTCAGCATCAGTCCTTTCAATGAATATTCAATGTTGCTCTCCTTTAGGATTGACTGGTTTGATCTCCTTAACAGTGCAAGGGACTCTCAAGAGTCTTCTCTCATTAGTTACTTCATCGCTAGATGGTTTTTCTTGAACAATTTCACGGTCACATTCATGTGAACATTTATGTGCAGCAAAAACATAGAATTAAATGACTTGTTTTAGTTGCTTATTTCTGTTTAGAGATTTTATTTGTAATCCAATCAACTGGACATCAAAACAAGCAATCCAAAATATTCCAGAAGAGATATTGAGGCTCTTCTAAGTTTGAGAGGGAATGGTGGAATCTGTGGAAACTTCCAGTGGGAGAATGCTTTTCAGGGAGAGAAATGGGCATTTTATGCACTGTGGTGCTTCTTCTCATCTGAAATTAGACAGCCTGGCATAGAGTAAGACTCTTCTTGGGGCTTTTTGGAGTGAATTTTGTGAAGGCGATCTATGTATTAGTTGGGATAAGTAGGGCTGGCTGCTGTAACAGATAAGCCCCCATATCTCAGTAGTTTAACCATGGAAGTTCATTCCTCACTCACACTATACGTCAGTGAAGCTTCTAGTCTAGGTGATCATGAAGGGACTAAGGCTCCTTCCCTCTTATGGAAGGAGAACTTCAAAATCCTCTTCATGAAACTGGAAAAAGGAAATGGAAACAGTGGATTACAGGAGAAGAGGTCTATGGGCCAGACCTGTAAGTGGAAAACATTTTCTCTGTCCACATTTCAGTGCTGGGAATTCAGTCGTATGGTAGTACCTATCTCTAAGGAGCTGGGGAAAATCTGCCTAGGAGGAAAATGAAACAAGATTTGTGAGTATAGACTGACGTTCCCACTCCATTTATAATTTACACGTACAAAGGAAATCAATGAATCGCCATCACTAACCCCGATCGTCTGTTTTGTCATTGTTGTTGCTTTGTTGTTTTTGTTTTCCTTGAAACATCTCACTTCAAGTGGTGACCCTCCTTCCCTCCAGCCCAGAGATACCTGGCAGGATGAATGATGAACTGCTCTTGGATCTGTCACTCAGAATTCTGCATGCTGGCACGTGACACGCATTGACTGGCCATGGAGGGTAATGAAAAGCCAGTTCTTCCCAGCTGGTCAGCGACTCTTTCTCTGCAGCTGCTCCACATTCTCACAAAAACATCCAGATGGCTTATACCTGAGAGGGAGGAAGCAGCCTTGGACACGTGCATGTGGAGCCTGATTCTGGATGTGGGCTTTTCTGTCCTCACTTCATATGAAGAGGAAGGTGGCTCCATTATAGAGACCAGCACTCCTAGACCTGCTAGGCTGGTCCAGGTGCATCTGGGCACTCCAGAAAACATGAACACTCCTGCTTCATGAATCCTTAGAAGCAGTCTGCATAATGACTGCAGAACTATAAGTTTCTTCCTTCTTTCCTTCCTTCCTTCAGCAAATCCTTATTATGCCTAACTATTATAGACATTGGAGAAGGCAATGGCATCCCACTCCAGTACTCTTGCCTGGCAAATCCCATGGACGGTGGAGCCTGGTAGGCTGCAGTCCATGGGGTCTCGAAGAGTCGGACATGACTGAGCGACTTCACTTTCACTTTCATGCACTGGAGAAGGAAATGGCAACCCACTCCAGTGTTCTTGCCTGGAGAATCCCAGGGATGGGGGAGCCTGGTGGGCTGCCGTCCACTGGGTTACACAGAGTCAGACACGACTGAAGCAACTTAGCAGCAGCAGCATTATAGACATCAAGGTTATAGAAATCAAGGAGGTCCAAACCCTTACCATCTTCTATTGTGAAAAAGAGAAGCTGAGCAAATACACAGAAAATAAAAATAAGAAATCACATATAAAACGATTTCAGCAAGTGAGAAGTCCTTTCTCAGCCTTGATGGAGAAGTCACATTATTCCCACAGATGGAGGACTTACCCTCTTCTGGGTCTGAATCACAGGTCTCTCAGATGATAGGGCCCTCTCAGCCCCTCAGGACATCTAGGCACTCTGACAAACCCACATTCACTTCCCCCTCTCCTACTCCCGGCAGAAGCAGCTACCTTCCAAGGCCCAAGTCAGCTCACTCCTCATCCTTCCTGAACCCCTGAGCAAGAAGTCAGGCTTTCAGAAAGAGCTGGGGCAGAACTGACATCCTTTGTGTTCCATCAAGCCTTACCTTGTACCCAGACTTGGTGCCCCTCTCCTCCCAATGTTGAATTCGCTTGGCTGCCACATCTGCAGCCTCAGCTCTGCCCAGATTCCAGGAGCAATTCTGACTTCAGGCTGGGAGAATTCAAGCTGCTGTCATCCAATAATGTCGATTTGCTCTTGTCACCCTGGCTACTTGCTTCTTTTCCCACATCTTGTGACTCATTCTGACAACTGGATAGTCTGACATATACCTCTGTCCCCAAGTCACTACCTTGGTTATTTTCTTGGTTCTCAGGGCCTCAGAAGCTGAGGACATTCATTCCTTGCTTGAGTGTCTTTCTGTGGTCTCCAGTCCCCTTAGGGTCTGCATCTTGCTTTTTGCCCTTGTGCCTGCAAACAGACATCCCTGGAGATGGCTTCCTGCCTCTTGGGACTCCTGAGTGCTGTCCTTATTTGATTTATTTCTCAGGTGCATTGCTGTGCCTGTCCACCCAGGAGGTGGCCCCCAATACTTCCCAAGGAAGCCCCACAGCTAACTTCCTATTCCCACTGGCATGTGGCCTGTTACCGCATCTGTCAAACTGTGCATTCTGTGTCCCCCGCACTGGGCTGGTCATTCTGCTTTCGCATCAGTGTTTGCCCCACCTGAGTAGATGCACCTAATTCCAGATCTCAGCATGCCTGCTGTCTTCCCTGTCCTAATGCAGTTAATCAGTCCATGCCCAGCTGTGTCCTCAGATATGACTCTGCCTCTCCCTCGGGACTCACCATCCTTATTCTATCTTTTAAGTTCCCACAGAGGTCTCAGTTGGGTAATCAAGAGGTACTCAGGGCATCAGATATCCGAGGTACAGAGAGAGGGGCTGACACAGTTCCTTTAGCTCTAGTTGAAAAAAAAGTCAACAGAAGGCTAGGGCAGCTGTAAGCGAGACATGGCAGCCTTGCTAAGTAGGGATCTCAAATCCCTGTGGTGTAAAGACAGATGTCCCATAAACCCGCATGCAGCCTAATTTATATTGGATGGTTAGTTCTTCCATGGGAAGGTTATCTTGTCTGGGCTGGAAGCAAGGGTGTCCAGTGGGAGCCCTCCTCTCTAAAGCTTGCCCCGTGCCAAGAAAGGAGCACCAAACTTTCCCTCCAAGGGATACTATTGCAATCTGGTATTTTCCGGCTTTGTCCTAACAGCCCTAGCCTGATAGCCCTTGTTCCTTCTTTATCTGGTGTGCGTCTGACCCCAGGCTTTGCCCTTCTGGTTTCCTGTTAGCTCCAGCCAAGACTCCAGCTTTGGTGCCTCAGTTTGCCTGCTTCTTTTGCTTCCATTTGCTGCGTCCTCCTCCCCACACCCCTGACTCATGGTATTCATTCATTTATTCAATCAAGATTTCTCCTCTCCAGGAGCTTATAGTCGAGAGAGAAGAAAATGATACAACTGGTTACTAGGTACGATTGTGATAAACATTACATGGAGAAATTTGAAGCTGTTATGGAGAGATGATCAACTTTATCCGGCGGGTCAAGAATGCTTTGAGGAGGAAGGGATTTAGGAAGCAAGGTGAAGGGACTCTGGGCGCTGGCGTGGGAGATAGGAGGGCATGACAGTGTTTTAGGCTCAGTGGAACAGCATGGGCAATTATCCTGGGGCAGGTCAGTCCTCATCCACATCTTTCCTCCAGACTCAGCATTACTCACACTCTCTGCCCAGTAGCTGAGCACTCAGATTCTTTGGCCCAAGAACCTTCCTTTTTGCATTCTGTTGCAGAAGCTCTGTGGGTACACTCTGGTTTTCCCAGGGTGCATCATGGTCTTGACTTTGGCTCTTAGGGGTTGAAGTGAAGGTTTATGGCCTCAGGAAGTTCACCTAAGACTCTGACTTTCTTTACTCCCGCTCAATCTGACTGCAGTAGTCATGTACAGATGTGAGAGTTGGACCATAAAGAAGACTGAGCACCGAAGAAATGATGTTTTCAAATTGTGGTGATAGAGAAGACTCTTGAGAGTCCCTTGGACAGCAAGGAGATCAAACCGGTCAATCCTGAAGGAAATCAACCCTGAATATTCATTAGAAGGACTGATGCTGAAGCTGAAGCTTCAGTACTTTGACCACCTGATGCAAAGAACTGACTCATTGGAAAAGACCCTGATGCTGGGTAAGATTGAAGACAGGAGGAGAAGGGGATGACAGAGATGGTTGGATGGCATCACCGACTCAATGGACTTGAGTTTGAGCAAACTCCAGGAGATGGTGAAGGACAGGGAAGCCTGGTGTGCTGCAGTCCATGGAGTGGCAAAGAGTCGGACAAGACTTAGCGACTGAATAGCAACAGCAGACTGTTTGCAGGGGCTCCCTCTTCTCTCTGCGTCTAGTGCATTGCCTGGCTCACAGCAAACACTCCAGGAATGCTGGCTGATTTGATTAGCTTTGATCTGGGTCCATGTAAATAGGTACAGGAGGAGAAACAGAAGCGAGAATCAAAGGATGATGACTATAAGGGGAGCAGTGATGTAATTTTAACCTGAAAATTATCTGTGAATAGACTGCACAGTGTATTCAAACTTCAGTCTTTCATAATCTAATTGCATGCAAATACCTCATGTGGTCTTCCTTACAAGCTTGTGTACCTGGATAGAGCATTTTGGAGAATCCAAGCAGAGCTCCTTGGGGTAAGAAAAAATTAAAAACAGGGATGTGGAATCTTTGAATTGAAAGGCAGCAGCAGCCATTTAATATAAAGCAGTGCCACCACCACGCCCTCCCCCGCCAAGACAGTGGAGTCGCCTTCTTCAAACATCCCCTAATCCCCTAATTCACTTGAATCACACACGATGCTTGACTCCATTTTTGGAAATCTCTAATTGGTAGAAATGCCTCATCATGGGGTAAAGTCGTCATTTCTCTTGTTGGTCTGAGTCCAGCCTTTCAGATCCCCCCTGGAATAAATCTGATTTTTTTTCCATATGATTTCCATCCAAATGTTTGTATTTCCCACTGTGCTGGGGAGCCCTGTCCTGCCAATTCAGCTCTGTTCAGGGGCTGGACTGCAGGAAGGAGCTCGGAGGGTCCCTGAACTGCAGGTCCCAATTCCTACACTGCCCTTGCAGCCCCATCACTAGGTCATGTCTGCTCATGATGAGGTCCAGCTCCTGTGCCTAAAACCATGTTCATTCTCCTAGATGCTTGCTTCAGCTCCCTGCCTGGGACTCCTCCCCCTTGGATTTGATCTTCCCTCGCAAAGCCTTCCTAGAACTGGAATCAAACCCCATCCCTGTGGCTGACTCCCAGTGTTTGATGCCAAGTTTTTCTCCTTTGTCCCTTACCTGCTGCCAGACTCCGCTGATCCTTTCTGGCCCAGCTGTTGACATCAACTTCCTACTTGACCTCTGATTCCCTATTTCTAGCCCATACATAGAATGCATTTGAGTATATCAGTGTTATAAAAACTAGCCATGACTTATAAACAGCCAAGGGAGACTTTATGTATGTATGTGTTAGTCTCTCAGTCATGTCTGACTATTTGCGACCCTATGGACTGTAGCCCTCTAGGCTCCTTTGTCCACGGGATTCTCCAGGCAAGAATACTGGAGTGGGTAGCCATTCCCTTCTCCAGGGGATCTTCCTGACCCAGACATTGAACCTGGGTCTCCAGCATTGCAGGCTGGAGCCACCTCTTTACTGTCTGAGCCACCAGGCAAGCCACGACTTAGAAACAGCTGAGGGAAACTTTACAGAGTACCAGTTCCCATGGCAAGGACTAGGATGAGGTGAATCAGGCCCTTAGGATAATAGGGCATCACTCTTGGGGCCCACCTCTCACTTGTATGACCCCAAGAATGATATTTCCTTACATTTTGTGCCACAGAAGTCTGGCTTGCCTCATTCTAGTCCCAATTCTGCCAGGAACAAGGCCAACACCCAGAGATTCTAATGAATTTGGTTCAGGAAGATGCCCAGATACCAGTATTTTTAAAAATATGATGCAGGGGGTTAATATGTGCAACCAGAGTTGAGAATCACTGGACGAAATGACCTCTCTGGGGTCCCTTCCCCACAAGTACCAGGACTGTGGAGATCTAAACTTCCCTTCCCAATCCTTGTTTCACCTTGGGACTTTACTAATCACTTGTGATGCTCCACTGTTTCCTGGTGGGTCTCTGTCACTTGCAGATCCCAGCCAGGCTCAGTCTAGCCCATCCTCCTACTACCAGGGCTTTGCTCTGACCAATCTTCTCTTCTCCAGGCAAAGCCTCCGTTGGATAACCAAGGTTCCAAATTAACACCCCGTTAGCTCTCCTTTGGAAATGCACCAGGTGTCTGTGCTCCTTCTCCATAATGTGATCTGGAGAGTGTGTGATCCTGGTGTGCTCTGGTATGTTCTTTTTCGTTCATTCAATAAGTATGCACTGAGGACCTACTTTGCACCCTGCCCTGTGCTATTTGATGAGGAGGACAAAGATATATAGGATATAGTTCATGCCTAGTGTAGTTTAGGGTAGATCTGTCTTTCCCAAAGCCTGCTCTGGTTGTTAATAGATGTCACACAAAAAACTATGGTTTTTCCAGTAGTCATGTACAGATGTGAGAACTGAACCATAAAGATGGCTGAGCACTGAAGAAATGATGTTTTTGAATTGTGGTCTTGGAGAAGACTCTTGAAAGTCCCTTGTACTGCAAGGAAATCAAGCCAGTCAATCTTAAAGGAAATCAATCCTGAATTGGAAGGACTGATGCTGAAGCTTAAGCTTCCGTATTTTGACCACCTGATGCAGAGAGCCAACTCATTGGAAAATACGCTGATGCTGAGAAAGATTGAGGGCAGGAGGAGAAGGGGGAGACAGAGGATGAGATGGTTGAAGGCGTCACCAACTCAATAGACATGAGTTTGAGCAAACTCCAGGAGATGGTGAAGGACAGGGAAGCCTGCAGTCCATGGAGTGGCAAAGAGTCGGACATGACTTAGAGACTGAACAAAAACACACACATTAAAAAAAAAAACAAATATCCATTTCCTGGCAAAATAATTTAGGAAGGCCTTTCTTATAGCACTTGTCACCACCTTTAACATGCTAATAAACTCTATGCATCTCCTAAGGGGGAATCCAGAAAAAGTGATTCTCAAACTATGTGACTATCAAACTCCCATGTAACATGGAATATTCCAGAAGACTTTGGAAAATGCTGTCATGGATCATAAAATGCTATATCCGGAATCAAGATTAAATCTAGAGAGAAGAACTCTATTAATGGGACTCAAGATTGCATTAGCTTTTCAAGAATCTACACAGTTCTGTGGACTCATCATGAGCTTCAGGCTGGCTAAATTTCTTAGGTCTTTTTCCACATAGCCATCCTTAAGCAGGTCTTTTTCTTTGAGAATCTGAGCTGTAGATATTTTTGGAACCTGAGCATAGTGCCTATCAAGTTTAACTTCATTGGTTTTTGTCCATAAAATCTGTTGAGATCTTTTGATCTGAACTCTACCTTCCCACATATGAGCAAGGTTTCCCAGTTATCTGTTGCCTGGAATTTAAGTATATAAGTCTTTCTCCAAGGAAGGTCTTCATCTGAGCCTCTGAAGAACATGCTGAATGAGTCAGATCCCTCTATCAAACCACTGGAGACTTTCCTTGGCATTGATCTTTTAATCAATACTATTTAGATTTAGTCATTTAACAAATCTACCCACCAGAAGCCATCACTGAGTCCATAACTCTCCATCTAGGTCAAAGGATAACAGAGGAAGTTTTGAGAAACGCTTCATGGAAATCCACATTCCCCTGGTTTACCAGTAAAGTGATCTTCTTCTTGTTTAGTCTCAAAGTAGTGTCCGACTCTTTGTGACCCCATGGGCTGTAGCCTGCCAGGCTCCTCTGTCCATGGGTTTTCCCAGGTAAGAATCCTGGAGTTGGTTGCCATTTTCTTATACAGGGGATCTTCCCAACTGAGGGATCAAACCCATGTCACCTGCATTGTCAGGCAGATTCTTTTACCACTGAGATGCCAGGGAAGCCCACAATGATACTTATAAAGAGAATAAAATGAAGCCAGTTTGTTATGACTCTTTCAAAGAAGATAGTATTTTTTATTTCTGTGGTTACAAAAGCAACCTAGGCTTATTATAGAAAATATGGAAAATAGAGAGAAAAAAAATCTAGTATTAAGAAGAAAATTAAAACCAACCAAGCTCTAACCATCCAGGGATAATCTCAATTAACTGTTGCTATGTCTCTTTGCAGTATTTTATTATGCACATAAATTGAGTTATTCAAAAATATTTATTGAGTACCTTCTATACTCCAAGCATTGGTTTTAGGTGTAGTAATGAACAAAACAGGATCCGCCCACCCCATAAGAAAAAATCCATGCCCACAAGAAGCTTACATTCTAGTAGAAGTTTATTAATGAATGAACAGTATTTTAAATACAATCTTTAGTAAAGACACTTTAAAAATCATCCTGCTTGTTTGTCCCAACTTGACATACTATCAGAACAACCATCCCTGGAATGACTTTGTGTTAATGGCCCCAGGCCAGCGTCTGAAGCTTCTTGTTTGCCTTACTAACTGTTCCCAATCTTCTCTTTAATCTTGCAATCTAGAAGTTTGTGAGGGGTTGGTTATGAAGCTCAGCAGCTTATGGTTTCCAGCATGCAGCTTTTCCCTCGCTTTGAAAATTGGGACAAAAGTGCTTATTGCCAGTCACTTGGCACCTCTTCCTTTAGACTATTTCTCTAAGATTACAGCTTGTAGTTTCCCCAGCCCCTCCTGTCTGGGAGGCAATTTTTCTAGGCTTGAAGACTTGAACTCTTTTACTGTCTCCTAGCCCATTGTAGCTTTCAGGCTGTTTCTACTTGAGTTCATCCTACCCTTCCCAGACCTAGATTAGTCTCTGTGGAAAAAGAGAAGGTGGAAATAAAAGGAACTGAGAGGTTCTGCTCTCTCTCTGCTGTCAATTGACACGATGTCACTTGCTCCTCTTCTCCTTTTCTTCCTACACTGATTTCGAAGGTCAACGATTATGGAGGAGCCCCAAGGAAAAGCTTTTTAATTTTCATTAGTCTCAAATGACTCTCTTTGCAAAAAAATTCCTGATCATGTTCTTGTTGGGCTGAGTGATTTGTGTTTTCCTTTTGGATTTGCCCACTCTGTCATTTTATAAATAAGGAAACTGAAGCTTATGTTTATAAATCTGATCCCAAACTGGAATTATAACATCCATTTGAGTCAACCTTGCAGTAGCTGAGGAAAAAAAAAGTCTTGTGAAAAACCAGATCACTAGGGGAGAAAAGGGACCACAGGAGAAATTTGACTGAGAACCCCTATCATGGGGAAAGGGCAGTGGATTTCACTGAATGAGCCCCAGATTGTAGCAAGTTTTCCCTGGTTGTAGATGTCCCATGGGGCCCATTCTGGTCCATTCTGCTTGAGGGAATGGCAAAGCCCAACCCCTTTGCCTTTAGCTTTGGGGTCCCACCTGGGAGGCCAAACAGCTGGTTCTTCCCCACATGTGGGCTCCCCAGCCTTACTCTCTGCATTAGCTGAAGCCCTTTCTCAGGGGAACCGCTGACAGCTCCCTTGGATTGGCTATTGACAATCATGCTGGGGCTTCTAAGCAGCTCCTTGTTAACCTTGAAAGATGACTATTTTCATTTTTTTCTTTATTGGAGTCTCTGTCACCACCTGCAGATGGAAGCAAATGATTTAAGAGGTGAGTGAGTAGGAATTCTGTGACCTTTAAACAGAACCCTAGAATCAGTGGACACAGCTGAATTGCTACCTGACTTGCCTGTCTATACGCCCTGGCTCTATCCCCAGTTCATTGTGTTAGATAAGAGGTTTTCTGTTACCCTCCGAAGGGCTGAAATTACCAGACAAGCTCAGGAGACGTCTACAACACCATTCTCTGTAAACATCCTTTGCAAGTGCTGTGTTAGTACCAGACCTGGGCAGATGCCATCTTGGCATTGACAGTGCCATCGTTTAGGGCAAAGGGTGGGAGGGGTAGGAACGCAAAATATAAAAGTCAAGTTAATTTAGTCTAGTTAAATGTATCAATAAATAAAGTGGCTTCACTTGTGCATTTTCTAAACCAAGACCAGGAAACATAAAATTCTTTGTGATAAATAATAAGAGAAAAATGTTGGTTTAGTTTTATAGCCAGGAGAATCAGAAGAAAGCCAAGAAAAGGAGAAAAGATGGGGGTAGGGAGGAAAGGGGAGATTGGAGACTGCATGGGACAGGAAGACAGATGCTACCCTTTTAATCTTCTGTCTTGGAGATTATATCCATCAGCTGTTAACACTTGAAAGTTTTTCCCCCCAAACTCTAAATTCTTCAGGAGCAGAAACAAGGAGCATCAGTTCAGACTCTACTTTATGGAAATAATAATATGGTTTATCTCCAGGTAACAGCTCTACCTAGTACACCGATAGAACTCTGGTTCCATCCTATGCCTGATACCCCCAGACCCCTGGTCCTGATGCTCCCTAAGTTGTATTCTGCAGGATTAGCCCTGGCCACAAGCCCCCTTCTGCATCCCCAGCCAGTGGAATTTGGACCCATCCCTTCCTTGCAGCAGAGTTGATAGACCAACTGCAGAACTGTAGTCAGCTTCTAACTGTTCACTCCAGAGTATACAGATGCCTGAATTTTTTCCACTTTAGCTATTTCTGCTCCTGTTTGCTAGTGCACATATTCATGCAAATGCAGGAATTTCAGGAGGTGCAATTGTCTTCCAACCTAAACTTGTTCCATGAATGCCTTCTGCAACAAAATGCTTCTGCGAAGTGTCTGTGAATGTCTTCCCCAGCTGTTGAAGAAGGGATTTTATCATCTTCTGTGGGTTTAGACAAAAGAGTTAACTTTGGGGTGAAGAGCTGCCTGAAAGACTCCCCCTTTTATCAGTAACAGTTTCCATCCCCAAAAAGTTTGGATCCTGTGTCCAATCATTGAATGGACCTCAGACACAGCCCTTCCTTGCGGCTGAAGGTTGTTTGTTTTAATTGATTATCTCCTCCTCATTATTTGTAGCCTATTCTTTTACACTTTCTCCTGATTCCTGATCTTGTTTGCCACCCTTCATCGTTGGTTCTATCAGGCATTCCCTCCTTCCCATCTTCATGGCATCCACCTTTGATACAAACCCAGGCCTCGAGACCTCAGTTTCTTTTCCACTGGGAGCCTCAAGTCTCCATCCAGCTCTCATTAATACTCTGAGGCTAGGGTCGTCCCGGTGCTCCAGGTTCCAGGACTTTAGCCAACAGCCCCTGTCCCCAACCACATTAATCAAGCACTTGGCTCTCGCAAGATCTCTTCACTCCCTTCCTCGCACTTAATTCCAGACTGCAGTTGGCCCAGTATCCCCATGAACTGCAAGTACTGGGGACTGGGTTAACACCATGGACAAACCCTTCCTCTTTCTTTCTGCCTCCCACCCTCCTTTGTCAAAGCCAACTGCTGAACATTTACCAACATCGTTCGCAGCTGTGCTTCCTTTGAGCAGCTGAGCTTCTTTATGCAGTAGAGATAGGTGTGCATGCAATCATATTGCTCTTAATCTCCATGAGGTTGTCAGGCGCAGGAAGCAGAGAGAGAACAGATGTATTTAGCAAAACTTAGAGGGGTTCTAGGGGCAATGAGATCTGGAGGATCCTGAGGTTTGACTAAATAATCTGATTCCTTCGGGCAATGCTTCTCGAATATTCACATGCAGATAAATCACCTGGAGATTTGTTAACATGCAGATTCTGATTGACAAGGCCTGTGGGAAGAAGTTTTGATGTGATGACAATATCAGAGGTCCCACCAGCCTGTGGACGAGGTGTTCAATAATAAGGGGCTACGTCTCCTACTCCACTCAGTTCTCAAATTGTTGCCATTGCTGGTTCCTCTTAACTGCCCGAAATTCACGATTTGTAAAATGAGAGTATAGATCTGCCTGGTCTCTCAGGCCTATGAATATGAAATGTTTGATATAACGTGTTATAGTTTGGTCAGCTCACATGTCACTTCTCTAACATCTTTCTGAATTCTCCAGTGGAAGTTCTCACTCTGAGCTCCCTTCATGCTTCAGTTCAATTCAGTTTAGAATAGTTCAATTCAATATAACTCAGAAGCCTTCACTAAACATGTCAGGTTGTAAGTTTCTTTCTTTGAGCCTGAAGAGATGATGGTGCCATTTACAGAAGTGGAAGATTTGGTTATACAAATGGAAGAGGAGACTCGGAGAGAAGATAACCAAGTTTCTTTTTTTCCCCACACATATTTATGTTATTTCAGTCCATAAATTTTCTTGATAACCAATTTATACTTGCCTAATATATGTCATATTCCTGTAATATGTAGAGGTGGAGAGGCAGCTTGGCATGACACCCTCTAGAGTCAGACCACACGTGTTTGGAACTCAGCCTCAGTGTTCCCTAGCTGTGTGATCTTGGACAAGCTACTTAACTTTTCTGTCCCTTAATTTCCTTGTCTTTAAGATGAGGATAATAATGGCACCCACCTCATAGGGTTGTTCCGTTGTTAGAGTTGACATTTGTAAAGCACTTAGAATATTCCTGATATTGGTATTTTAAAGAAATGTTTGTTCAAAAAATATATGTCCTGGAGGTGTAACCCAAGAAAAGTGAGGGTAGGAGATGTGGATTTGGGAACTGTCAGTATATACATGTCGTCAGGACTTAGGAGAAAAAGATATTTTCCAGGAAGAATGTCAGCTGCAGAATGAATGGTAAAGAGAGAAAATGGAGTCTTTAGGGAGTACCGATATTTAGGGGGTCAGCAGAGGGAGAGGATTCAATAAAGGAGACTTAGGAGTGGTCTCAGAAGTAAAGATAACCCAGGAGAAAGTGAAATCAGAAACTAAGTAGGTAGAGAATTTCAAGAAATGGGCTGCGGTCAACAGTGACAAATGCCATGGCAACATCCAATAAGATAAGGAACAAAGCAGAGCCAGTTGTTCATACGGCTAATAAAGCGTGTTTCAGGCTACGTATAATTCCTCCTTCTGCCTGTCTTCACCCACTAAGCTTTGAGTCCTCAACATAAAGGTTCAAGTTTATTATTCAGCCCCGTACACCCAGGGGCTTGCACATGCCTGCAGCACAGCAGGGCTTGCTCTGTGTTGCTGAAATCTTATTTTCGTAGCTAGACTTTCTAATGACACTGGTTCCTTAGTAGCCCACGTCACCCTGCTTGTCTACTGAATAATGGGACAATAAACAAAGTGGAGAGAATTTCAATTCTTTCTTCTTGAGGTCTGCAAGAACAGTCTTGCTCAGTACTGGGTATCCTTTTCACTGAGCTTGGACCATTGCAGAAATTGAGATGAGGTCTTAGGAGGTCTGGGGTAGGGAAGAACTGGCAGGGCAAATCTCAGACAAGACCATCTTAATGGCATTCCTAGCATCTCTATGCAGTAATGGCAGCTCTCCCTACTCGCCCGTGTGCACCAGCGTGTTCTCACAGCTTGTGTGCAAGTCTGGACTTGAAAGTCTGTGTGCTTCCAATGGCTTTCTGGTGACTGCCATCTTTGCCCCGCAGGAGACCAACAGACCACATATGAGTGGTGCTGACCTTTTTTTTTTTTTTTTTTTTTTTTTTTTTGATTTTATTTTATTTTTTTTTTTTTTTAATCAAGAATCTCTTTTATTGATTATCAGAAACATTACAAACATCTAGTATGAACAAATTGTAACATGATAGTGTTTAGTTTGAACAATTAATACATTTCAGATATAATATTATACATATTTCAATGCTATTCTCCCCAATCATCTCACCCTCTCCTGGTCCCAGAGTCCAAAAGTCTGGTCTATACATCAGTGTCTCTTTTGTTGTCTCGTAAATAGGGTTATTTTTACCATCTTTCTAAATTCCATATATATGCGTTAGTATACTGTATTTGTGTTTTTGTTTCTGGCTTACTTCACTCTGTATAATAGGCTCCAGTTCCATCCACCTCCTTAGAACTGATTCAAATGTATTCTTTTTAATGGCTGAGTAATATTCCATTGTGTATATGTACCACAGCTTGCTTATCCATTCATCTGTGGATGGACAACTAGGTTGCTTCCACGTTCTGGCTATTGCAAACAGTGCTGCTATGAACATTGGGGTACAGGTGTCTCTTTCAATTCTGGTTTTCTCAGTGTATATGCCCAGCAGTGGGATTGCTGGATCATAAGGCAGTTCTATTCGCAGTTTTTTGAGGAATCTCCATACTGTTCTCCAAAGTGGCTGTACTAGGTTGCATTCCCACCAACAGTGCAAGAGGGTTCCCTTCTCTCCGCACCCTCTCCAGCATTTATTGCTTGTGGACTTTTGGATAGCAGCCATACTGATTGGCGTGAAATGGTATCTCATAGTGGTTTTGATTTGCATTTCTCTGATAATGAGTGATATTGAGCATCTTTTCATGTGTTTGTTAGCCATCTGTATGTCTTCTTTGGAGAAATGTCTATTGAGTTCTTTGCCCATTTTTTGATTGGGTCATTTATTTTTCTGGAATTGAGCTGTAGAAGTTGTTGTATATTTTTGAGATTAGTTGTTTGTCAGTTGCTTCATTTGCTATTATTTTCTCCCATTCTGAAGGCTGTCTTTTCACCTTGCTTATAGTTTCCTTTGTTGTGCAAAAGCTTTTTAAGTTTGATTAGGTCCCATTTGTTCATTTTTGATTTTATTTCCAATATTCTGGGAGGTGGGTCATAGAGGATCCTGCTGTGATGTAAGTCAGAGAGTGTTTTGCCTATGTTTTCCTCTAGGAGTTTTATGGTTTCTGGTCTTACATTTAGCTCTTTAATCCATTTTGAGTTTATTTTTGTGTATGGTGTTAGAAAGTGTTCTAGTTTCATTCATATGGAGGGGTCTTGTTTTTGTATCCATTCAGCCAGTCTCTGTCTTTTGGTTGTGGCATTCAACCCATTTACATTTAAGGTAATTAATGATAAATATGATCCCGTTGCCATTTACTTTGTTTTTTGGTTTGAATTTATATATCCTTTTTGTGTTTCCTGTCTAGAGAATGTCCTTTAGTATTTGTTGGAGAGCTGGTTTGGTGGTGCTGAATTCTCTCAGCTTTTGCTTGTCTGTAAAGGTTTTGATTTCTCCTTCATATTTGAATGAGATCCTTGCTGGGTACAATAATCTGGGCTGTAGGTTCTTTTCTTTCATCACTTTAAGTATGTCTTGCCATTCCCTCCTGGCTTGGAGAGTTTCTATTGAAAGATCAGCTGTTATCCTTATGGGAATTCCCTTGTGTGTTATTTTTGTTTTTCCCTTGCTGCTTTTAATATTTGTTCTTTGTGTTTGATCTTTGTTAATTTGATTAATATGTGTCTTGGGGTGTTTCGTCTTGGGTTTGTCCTATTTGGGACTCTCTGGGTTTCTTGGACTTGAGTGATTATTTCCTTCCCCATTTTAGGGAAGTTTTCAACTATTATCTCCTCTAGTATCTTCTCATGGTCTTTCTTTTTGTCTTCTTCTTCTGGGACTCCTATGATTCTAATATTGTAACGTTTAATATTGTCCTGGAGGTCTCTGAGATTGTCCTCATTTCTTTTAATTCGTTTTTCTTTTTTCTCCTCTGATTCCTTTAATTCTGCCATTCTATCTTCTAATTCGCTAATTCTATCTTCTGCCTCTGTTATTCTACTATTTGTTGCCTCCAGAGTGTTTTGGATCTCATTTATTGCATTATTCATTATATGTTGATTCTTTTTTATTTCTTCTAGGTCCTTGTTAAATCTTTCTTGCATCTTCTCAATGCTTTTCTCCAGACTATTTATCCATGATTCCATTTTGCTTTCCAGATTTTGGATTAATTTCACGATCATTATTCGAATTCTTTATCAGGTAGGTTCGCTATTTCTTCCTCTTTTGTTTGGTTTGGTGGGCTTTTATCCTGTTCCTTTACCTGCTGGGAATTCTTCTGTCTTTTCATCTTGTTTAAATTGCTAAGTTTGGGGCGTCTTTACTGTATTCTGGTAGTCTGTGGAGTTCTCTTTATTGTGGCTTTCTGCACTATATGTGGGTTTGTACCGGTGGCTTGTCGAGGTTTCTTGTTTATGGAAGCTTGTATCGGTGTTCTGGTGGGTGGAGCTGGATTTCTTTTCTCTGGGGTGCAGTGGAGTGTCTAGTAGTGAGTTATGAGATGTCTATGCTTTTGGGGTCGCTTTGTGTAGCCTGTGTATTGGAGCTCAGGCTGTGTTCTTGTTTTTCTGGAGAATTTGCTTGGTATGTCTTGTTGTGGAACTTGCTGGTCTTTGTGTGATGCTTGGTTTCAGAGTAGGTATGGAGGCTTTTAATGAGCTCCTGTCAATTAGTGTTTCGTGGGATCAGGGTATGGACTTAAGCCTCCTGGTTCCAATTATTGGTCTTATTTTTACAGTAGTCTCAAAAAACTTCTTCTTCTATAATGCATTCCACAACTGGACTGCTCAGAGATGTTCACGGAATTATACATAGAAGGAAAAAGGGAGGAAGGAGACAGAGGTGGTCAGGAGGATAAAAGGAGGGAGTGTGAAGGAGAGAGACAGATCTCCTTTAGAAGGCAGTGAGTTGCTTTTCTGGGTGTCCGACGTCCTCCGCCAGCACTCCGAAGCTGTTTGTGGTATTTACTCGGCGCCCAGATGTCCCATTGATGAATTTGTGGAGGAGAAAGCGTATTCCCCGTCCTAATCCTTCGCCATCTTAACCGGAATTTTTTGGTGCTGCCCTTTTAAGCCCCCCCCCAATCCAATATTTTGTCTGGGCGGGCCCCTAAGGGGGGGGTGAGGCAGAGCCCACCTCTTTCTCTTCTGCGGGTCCCTCGTGGGTGTCTTGTGTGTCTTTGGTGCTCGCTGCTCTTGTGGTTTTTTTTTCCTCCGAGGTTTTGTATTTTTTTAGAGAGAGAGGGGGGGGGGGGGGGGGAGGGGGAGAGAGGGGGGGGGGGGGGTGGGGTGTGGGGGGGTGTTGTGGTGGGGGCACACCGGGGGAAATAGTATTTGGGATGGGGGGGGTGGGTGTGGTTTTTTTTTTTTTTTGGGGAGTAATCGGCTTTCCTGGATGCCCTAATAAAGCAGAGACTTTTAAAGCCCCATTAGCGGTGTGCTGACTGCAGCTTTACATCTGTACTAGCCCAGTTCAAGAGCGGAGGGTTGGACACTCACATCCCAAACCCCAAGGAATGAACTACCTTCAGACAGAAGTCAGCTTCTTTTCCATCAGTAGTCTGTGAGCTCCTTGGGAGACTTTGTCTCCCTGTCTTGGGGGATGCTAGTTTGGTACCTAGCCCAGTATAGACTCTTAATGAACGCTGACAGAATTGGCAAACGTCTTTGGAAGGTGGGGAGTCTTCTGTTCAAGGGAGTTGGAGCATCACATTAGGATGCTCCTAGCATGGTGTTGGCCCTTGGTGAGCACTCAGTATGTGCTTATGAGATGAGGGAATGCAGGGAGGGCTAATGGCAAAGGGGAGGGCAGAGATGGGGAGTGATAAGGAAAAGTAGCCTTTTCCTTGGCCTTCCATCTGCCAGTGCGTGGCTGCCTGCTCAGTCGCTTCAGTCATGTCTGACTCTTTGAGATTCCACAGATTGTAGCTCTCCAGGCTCCTCTGTCCATGGGATTCTCCAGGCAAGAATACTGGAGTGGGTTGCCATGCCCTCCTCCAGGAGATCTTCCCGACCCAGGGATCCAACCTGTGTGTCTTAATGTCTCCTGCATTGGCAGGGAGATTCTTTACCGCTAGTGCCACCTTGGAAGCCCCACACCTGCAAGTAGGAAGACTTTCTTTCTCCCTTAGCCAGAAATAGCTAAGCTTCTCTACTAAGGAGCAAACCCCATGGTCTCCCTGTCTCCCTGGAGTGAAGGCAGTGGACCTTTCTCTTTTTAAGTCCTAAAGGTGAGGAGTGGCATTCGGACAAGGGGGCCCTTGTTGTTGGGCTCTTTACAAATTGTGTATGCCAAAGAATTAACAGAGATGTGGTGATATTCCTTCTGGATGAGATAACTAAGCCTCTCAGAAGCAATGGGCCTTGTCCAGCTTAACACAGATGTAAATGATGGCGCCAGAACTGAAATCCAAGTCGGTCTGCCTTCCAAGCTCCCATCTCTCTAACCACCTCCCACTTTCCCTCTGACCACAGATCCCTCTGAGGCTGTCACTCTGAATGTCAACTGTTTCTAAACAGATGACCTTCTCCGCCTGCCTGACTCATGGGCATATGCCCTTAGTTAGGGAGCGGTCTAGAGGGGGATCATCCATCAACTTCTTCCCCTTCCATGATCCAAAGCAATTCCTGGGGGCGGGGGTGACAGATGGACCAGTGCAGAGGGCCTCCTAGTCATCGATTTCCAGGGACCAGACAGTATTTCTCCAGATGGATATGCCCTCCTCACCTCTCATCTCTTCTTTCTGAATGCATGCAGTTCCAGACAAGGCTTTCCAAGAAGTTCTGGAGAGGAAAATAAATAATAAACAAACAAATGGACTGAAATAGATAAATACATAAACACCTACCAGCTTGCCCTTGCATGCTCATTCTTTGTTTGACTTGGAACGTGCTCGGTCCCTGGAAGGTCTTGGGTCTGCCGCTGGTGTGTGACTGCGGCTCTGGGTCCCATCATTCTGCCACTTGAATATTTCCAGTCAGGATTTAGTCACTGCACATCTCTGAGAGTCCTCTAATCAGAGAAATTAACTCTCATCAGACACAGGAATTAATCTTTGTTAGTGTTGTTGTCAGTCTAACTTTGCCTTCCTTGGTGCCAGAAGAGAGGGATGTCCCAGGAGGGAGCCACTGCCACCACCGCCAAGGGCCTCCCTGGGGACATCTGGGGCTTCACCCAGAGAATAGAGACTGGCTCCTCCTCCTGCACACAGGGTATGTGGTTCCCTGAGGAGTTCTGTCCTGGGGTTGAGCACTGAGCCGTGCTGTGCCGAGTGACTACTGTATGTGAGTAGTGTAATGGTAGCAGAAGAGAACTGGGGCTTTGGGAAGGATGTTTCCAAAGCGAAATGGCAACCAGCTAGGACTCTTAGATGATGATCCACAATGGAGGGAATTCTTTACTGTTTACCAGTTTGCCAAGCTATAGACCCGTCTTTTGAAGCCAGCCTTCAATGGATGTGTGTGTATATGGTAGGGACAGACCCTCGGTTGCGTTTGTGAAAAGTTTGGAGCCAGCTTCGGGTTTCTCAGTATCATACCATCTCCAGGCACAGAGAAGGCACAATGCAAAGAATATCAGGTTGCTACAGCATAAACAAACATGACATTAACACAGTCTCCCGCAATATATATTTCCTATCGTCTCATTTGCTCATGAAAACTGTATTATGGAGAATCGTCTGTTAGCATCACACTTATTCACACCTCAACACTTGGTTTTGTCGGTGTCAAGCTATCTGCAGACGCCTCAATAGTCACCAGTTGTCATCAATGTTCTAGAGCAGATTTCCATTTTAAATTACAACATTCTCCTGCTTAAATGCTTCTTTTCTCAGGCTTAGAAAATCTCAGGGTCTTTGTTTCTGAGTGGGGGTGCTAAGGAAAGCACTGGGAATCAGAAAAGAGGACATTCATCTTGGTTTGTTACCGTGTATTTTGTGACCTGGGTAAAGTCCCTTCTTTTTCTCTGGTCCTCAGCTTCTGCATTCGTAAAATGTGGTTATTTGATGAGATTTGCAGCTACTGAGAAAGCAGAGCAGGACAATGGCTTTAACTATTTGTGATGGGGAAAGAAGGGGGTCATAACTTTTTTATAATTTGGGCCACAGTGACTGGAATTTATGCCGCTTCCAAGGGCACATATCATAGCCACAGGAGTATCCCACCTGGATAGGGCTCTCTGTTTCACACTCTCCATTTCTTGGATGATTGCTTTCTCTGCTTCTGGGATTTAAAAAAAAAGAAAAGAAAAAAATTCTTCAAGATAAGTCACTTTCTCATTGGCCTGTGACATGCTACATGAACCATCTATATTATGGATGCAACCATGGATGCCGCCAATGTTGATTCATACCTTAGTGACCTTGTGGATCACTGACAGCCATGCCCCCTGGCAGGCTGCCTGGAATTCACCAGGGCCTGTCAGAAGCCCCAGCTGTACCTCCATTTTTTTCGACCACAGGCCGGGTGGCCATCCTTAAGTTTCAAGCCTACCTACCATTGTCAGTCTGAGGAGCAATCACATTCTCAAATCAAAAGTCAGGAATTCTAAGAGGAGCATTGCTGCTCATGGAACTGAGTGGCAACTTGCAGAAGTACAATGAGATAACAAAGTCTCTTTCAGACATCTTTTCATAATTCAAAGCCCCAGGTAGCCGATAAACAATGCACCGCCAGCCTGCCAGAGTTCTTGCTATCTTGTTGACTGAAGCATTCATTGTGAGGCTTCGCAGGTATCTTATTATGGGGGAAAGGAGGACTCTGACCACTTCTGCATAGTGTAGATTAATCTGCAGACGGCACGACATCTTTACTTTGTGGTCTTTGTCTCATCGGGTGTCATGAGGGAGGGTGAGCAGCTTTCTCTGGTTTTGAACACTTGCTTTTTAATCTTTTTTGCTGCCTTTGATTTTTACTTTCAGCTCCAGGGAAGACAGGTTGTCATGGACAGAGCCTCGTGCCCAGTGTAGCACGCTGTGTGCTGGAGGAGCATCCCTCTGAACACTCACCAGTGGGTTCAGTGCCAAGGTTACTGAATCTCCTTCCTTGGCCTTCATGCTCAAATGATCTCATCAGATCAAACAAGGAACACAGACAGCTACAGACCCACCCAAAACAACCACCTCTGCCACCAGCGCAATCCTGAAACTCCTCCCACACGTCGAGTTTCAGGAAATGGAAGAAGGATCAAAGGCTGAGTGATAACAGATTGTTGTCATTTTCTAAGAACATGGGTACCATTGGCAGTAGAAAAAGTCACTATTTCCCAAACTTACAAACTGACCCCTTATTTAGGGTCTGGGTCTTAAATAATGCTACAGATGTAAAATATAATAGCAATGGGACTAACATCAGTTTGAAATAAGCTTTCCCTTTTCTTTTTCTGTGATTTTTGAGAATCAGCAAGCAATACTAAGAGGAAAACAGTGGTTTTGAAATCAGAGTGAATACTAAGTTTCTACCATCTCTGTGTCCCCATTTACAAATCTGTAAATTGGGGATAGTAATGCCTTCTTTTCTCTTGTTTAGAGGTTAAAGTGTGTGTAAAGAGTCAAGCACATAGTAGGTGCTCAGTAAATAGAAATGCTACTTATATGGGAGCACAATGAGAATATTTGATTCCAAGATGTTCTGTTGCTTTTTTGGTTCAGATTTGCCAAAAGCTACCAGTATAGGTTTAGTAATATATTTGGTCTGTGAGTAACAAAATGGGAAGATTTCTCTGCCTGGGGGCTCCCTGTGATTTTTCAGGAAGGTGCAACCAGTAAAGAAATCCTTACTATTTTTCTAGGTAGGAAGGACTATTGCTGGTGTGGGTCTTGCATTGTGAGATTTGTCTGACTTGAAAAAGAATATTGGCCACAATCCCTTATCAAACCCCCATGGGGCCAGATGTGTTTCAGAATTTAGAATTCTTTAGATTTTTGAAAAGTAACATGCTACAGATCTTAGATGTTACATAAAATCTGCAGCAGAGTCAGGAACAGCAACTTGGAAAAACCATGCTGATTTCTGCAGCAAATATTCATCTGAAGCAGAATAAATGAGGTCTACAAAGAAACCCAGGTCAGTTTGGGTCAGGTTTTATTGCCAAATGAGTTACAAGGGATCTTTCAATATTCAGCGCTTTTGGGTTTCAAAATTGCAGATCGGTGGTTTATAATAATGCTAGAGATGATGATGAATAATAGCAACAGTCGCATGTAATAAGTATTCTTCTGGTACCAGAGATTCTAAGTGCCTTACATATATTTTCTTATTTACTTTCCAACAACAGTCCTGACAGTTGGTATTATTACCTTCCTTTTAGTGAGAAAGCAAATCAACTCAGAGATATTAAGAAACTTGACCAGGGTCACACAGACAGTCAATGGCAGCCTTAGGATTTGAACTTAGATCCAACCTGATTGCAAAGTCAATGCTGGTAGAAATACAGATTAATGCTTTTCTCTGCATGGTGGGAGGTTGTCTCACACTGGAGTGCAGAGAATTCATCTTGTGGATGATGGAATATTTGCAGGGCTATTTTAGCTCTGTGATTTGAGCCAGGCTGGAAGTGTCTTAAAGATGCTAGTGTGTGTGTGTGTGTGTGTGTGTGTGTGTGTATGTATGTGTGTGTGCATGCGTGCACACTCAATCACTCAGTTGTGTCCAACTCTTTGCAACTCCATGGACTATGTAACCTGCCAGGCTCCTCTGTCCATGTGATTCTCCAGGCAAGAATACTAGAGTGGGGTGCCATTTTCTCCTCCAGGGGATCTTCCTGACCCAGGGATCGAACACGCATCTCCTGAATTAGCAGGTGGATTCTTTACCACTGAGCCACTAGGAAAGACCTAAAGAGGCTAGTATCTGAGCGGAATAAAGGGAAAAGAGGTAAGTGGGGCATAGGTGACCTAAACCTGGCTGTTGCAATACTGGAAGCCAACTATGCAAGCCCATCCCAGACAGCTTTTGACCTTGGTCTGATTTCCTACCCTGAAAGAAAAGCTTCCTTCAGTATCAAGTGGCCTTCCTGGTAACTCAGCGGTTCAGAAAGACTAAGTGACCCACCTCAGCCTCAGCCCTGTGGGTGACCTCTATTGTGTGGGTTGAGTACTACAGAGGAAAAAAAAATCCTAATGAGCCTTAATGGGGGAGGAAATGGCCATCCTAAAAATAACGCTCGGCCCTGTGGAGTAATGACATCATTAGCCAACCCCAGCCTTGACGGATTCTAAGCACTTTTGACCAGACATTTTATTTTAGCACAAGATGTATCAAGCAGCTCTATTATGCTTGTCAGCCCAAGCAAGGGTGGCGAGGCAAGAATTAAGTGAAAGGCGCCTGAGAAGGGCCGTGACACTTGCTTTAATCACATTTTACATAATTGGGAGAGTTGCTATTTCCGAATGTTTGGCTGGTAGGTCTTCATGACCACAACAAAATAGATATGGAAAGAGAAGAAATTCCATCCTCTGGAGAGGAGTTGGTGTTCTGATTTAATTCTAGGTCTTGGGGAGGAGAAGGGTCTGGGGAACTGGGTTAACCAGGAGCTGCGGAGACAGTAGTGGGTGTCATGTTGATTTCCTCCTCCTCAGGGTTATCCTTCTCTCTCTTTTTAAAATTTTTAAAAATGATTTATTTATTTGTGACTGTGCTGGGTCTTTGTTGCTGTAGACGGGCTTTCTTTAGTTGAAGTAAGTGGGGGCTACTCTCTCTAGATGTGATCCTCAGATTTCTCATTACAGTGGCTTCTCTTGTTGCAGATCACTGGCTCTAGGCACCTCAGATTTCTCATTACAGTGGCTTCTCTTGTTGCAGATTCTTCTCTTGAGGCACGCCGGCCTCAGTAGTTGCAGCATGCAGGTTCAGTTGCTCCATGGCACGTGGAATTTTCCCAGACAGGGATCAAACCCATGTCCCTGCATTGGCAGGCGGATTCTTAACCACTGGACCACCAGGGAAGCCTTCCATCTTTCTTTAGCTAAGAAGGTGTGAGCGTCTTCCTGTGGTCCCAGCCCTACTAGGGCTCTTAGGACTGTGCATGAAATAACAGTTTGTAATTTCATCTGTCCTCCATGAGATCACAAACTCCATGAGGGCAAGATTGGGCTCATCTAGACCTTCATTCCAGGCAAAATGCCTGGCAAATAGCAGGATGCTCACTAAAAATATGCTCATTTAAATCAGTGACTATGAGTTCGTTAATATTAATAAATGGTGATGGGTAATGTTGGACATCTGTTTGTTCACCTGTAAGGGTGGAAGAGGAAGCCAGTCCTTTTCCAAGATGGTAGAGCAGTAACATATCCCCTGGGCTGGGAGCAAAGAGCCTGGATCCTGTGGTTTTAGTCAAGTGGTTCTGGCAACTCAGGCTACCTTCAAGTAAGTAGTGATAAAACCCTTTGTGTCTCCCAGCTTCACAGAGGGACTGGAGGAATAAATGACATTCAACCTAATTATGGTTTCGAGATCTATCAAATCTCAGATCTAAAGGATCTTCCCTTTTCCATCGGCAAGCATGACCATGGGATTCTTACGGGTTCACAGCCCCGAGGAGACAAGGAAGGTGAGGAGTGGCCACTCTTTGTGTCTTCTAGCCACGTCCTGTTCTCCCCAGAACAAAACGACAGCTTCAGTGCCTCCCTCTCTCCCCGCTTCCTCTGCCCTCCTTTCCCACTCGCAGTCCTCACTCAGCCTTCCCCTTTCTCCGCTCTGGCCCCCCGGGGCCTGTCATAATTAGAAAAGGAGGAAGGAGGGGAGCCATCCTAGCCCACGGGGCTTCGGAAGGAGTTAGGGCTGCGTGCTGGGGACATGGGGCTGCCAAGGTGTCCGTGTCTTTCTTCTCTTCCAGCCATGGTGCCTCCCAACACGGGCAGACCCTGTCCTCAAGTCAAGGAGGATTCAAGGCCAGGAACACATGGCTTTGCATGTAGATGTGTATAGAGAAATGTGTGTGTATTAAGGTGTGTTACAACTGCAGGTGTGAATGTATGATGTGTCGTGCCATTGGTGAGCCATGTAGCAAAGGTTGTTTTTATCTGGAAACTTTAATCTATGTCAACTTTGGGAGTTCAGATTCTCTAGCGAATCCCTATGGACCATCCCCTATTTCAGCTCTCTCACTGCTCCCCCAGATCCTCCCTTCTCTGTTAATAATAAAGGAAGCAGTAGATAGAGTTGATGCTCAGAGCCACTCTAAATCTTTCCTCCCTTCTCCCATGACTATGTGTTGGCCTGAGCTGAGTACATCAGGCTCGGTGAGTCACACGCAGGACTGGGATGCAGGCTGTTTCTGCTTCCGCTGGACCAGTGTCTCACTCCTGGGCTGGCATTTTGCTGGGGGTGCTAAAAGGATCATTAATCTATCTACTTGATATTTTTCTGCCCCAGCCAAGGGAATGACTCTGGCCTATAAATCAGCTCAGTACAGAGTGAGAAACTCAAGGAGGGATCCAGTAAGAAGGAAAATAACCACTTAGGAAGGATATAGACCTGAGGTATGGGACCCAGAAAATCAGAGGAAGGAAGAAGAGTGATCTTTTGAGGAAATAACAAGAAGAGAAAAAAATTGTACCAATCCAGCAGGGCCAGATCTGGGACAAAGGAGATCTAGATTCTGGTCTTCAAGATGTTATTCTAAGCTTCTTGTTTCAGCTAATCTCACTGGGCTACAATTAGGCCATCTGTTCAGGTGGGCTCTCTCCAGGTCTTGCTCAGCCTTGTGCCTGCCTGGGAACTAGAGCATGTGCAGAGAAACAAAACAAATTCATACATGCAAATGTCTCCAAGCCTACATATTTACTCCTGCAAGTTAATTAATCAAAAGTACCCATGGTAAAGACTTCTAAGGTGCACTGGGAATGCTGGAGGGCAGTGTGGCCAGTGGAATGGGTCTGGAATCAGATGTGTTCCTAGTTTTCTCTGGATTTCTGGATCTGTTGTTGTTCAGTCACCAAGTCATGTCTGACTCTTTGCGACCCCATTGGCTGCAGCATGCCAGGCTTTCCTGTCCCTCACCATCTCCCGGAGTTTGTCCAAGTTCATGTCCATTGAATCAGTGATGCCATCCAACCATCTCATCCTCTGTTGCTCTCTTCTCCTCATTCCATCAATCTTTCCCAGCATCAGGGTCTTTTCCAATGCATTAACCCTTGGCCAGCACCTCAGTTTCTTCATCCTTTAAGGTCAGTTTGAACTCCAGACTTCTGTGAAGATGACTGTTGTCTCCACAGTGATATGAAGCACTCACATCTCTCAGTGACTCTCCAACATCTTGGCTATCACTGACAGGAGCCACAGCTAGAAAGGAGAAGGGGAGGCCTTAATGGGGTCCAACACTCCACATCCCACTCAAGCTCATTGCTCTCCAGGCTGTATGGGCTGGCGCACTTAGTCCCTCCTGGGACTAAGTCTGCTCTAGAGTCAGCTTGGTGGTTTCAAGAGCTCAGGCTCTAGAAAGAGATGTATTTGGGTTTAAAAGTCACTCATGAATTGCATGGCCCCTGGGGAGATCCTAAGCATGCCTGAGGTCCTGTAACCACATCTGAGTATTGAAAGTGTTAGTCATTCAGTCATGTCTGACTCTTCGTGGCCCTATAGACTGTAGTCTGCCAGGCTCCTCTGTCCATGGGATTCTCCAGGCAAGGATACTGGAATGGATTGCCATTTCCTTCACCAGAGGATCTTTCCAACCCAGGAATTGAAGCCAGGTCTCTTGCATTTCAGGTGAAAAGGATCACAATACCTACTTTGTTGGTTTCTTGTGTTAGAATGTACAGACAGCACCTAGCAGAGTGGCTGGAACATGGAGGCACTCAATGAACAATTATTATTACTATCATGGGAGCAGTGGAGTTGAAACTGGGAAAGAGAGAGGAATAATGGGAATGAAGGTCCCCTTCAGGCAGCTATGTCATAGACCAAGTAGTGTGTTCACACATCTGTGCTTGCCCATAGGTCTGACTGTGTGTGTAATTGTGTGTGACAGTGAGTGCATATGTGTGTGAAAGAATTTGTAAGAACAATGCATACATGTGCAGGGAGCTTAACTCAGGCTCTGTGATGACCTAGAGGGGTGGCATGAGGGGGGAGGGAGGCTCAAGCAGGAGGGGACATATGTATACACACAGCTCATTTACTTCCTTGTACAGCAAAAACTCACACAACATTGTAAAGCAATTATACTCCAATAAAGAATTTGTGTATGTGTGCATACATACATGAATGTGTGAATGCACACTTGTCTGTGTGTGAGCATGTGAGTGTGTCTGTGTGTGTGCTGGAGCAGAGATACTTCCTAGTTCTCCAAATGGATCTCACCTTTTTACTCACCTCTCCTTCTACCTGGAGGGCACTTTACTTCTCACCCTTCTACTAATTTATCAAGATTCAACTCAGGCCACCTCTTTGTAGCCATCTCTGAACTCTTTGGGAAAAGTTGCTCATTCTTTCTTCTGTTTTTCTCTGCCTTTACCTAGGGACGGAGAAGGCAATGGCACCCCACTCAGGTACTCTTGCCTGGAAAATCCCATGGATGGAGGAGCCTGGTGGGCTGCTATCTATGGGGTCTCTGGAGTTGGACACGACTGAGCAACTTCACTTTCACTTTTCACTTTCATGCATTGGAGAAGGAAATGGCACCCCACTCCAGTGTTCTTGCCTGGAGAATCCCAGGGACGGGGGAGCTGGGTGGGCTGCCGTCTCTGGGATCACACAGAGTCAGACACGACTGAAGTGACTTAGCTTAGCTTAGCTTTACATAGGGAAGTAGCAGCAGGTGGAGGAGCTGATGGTATAGGCTCCAGGCTTACCTTGTAGCTCAGTTGGTAAAGAATCTGCCTGCAATGTAGGAGACCTGGATTTGCTTCCTGGGTTGGGAAGATCCCCTGGAGAAGGAAATGGCAACCCACTCCAGTATTCTTGCCTAGAGAATCCCATGGACAGATGAGCCTGGCAGGCTACTGTCCATGGGGTTGCAAGAGCCAGACACAACTTAGCAACTAAACCACCACCAGGTGTGCAAATCATGGGTTTGAGTTTTAGCGCTTCAACTTGTAGCAAAGTGATGGCAGGCGAACGAGTTCCTTGACCTGGACCTGTGGAAGCCACAACATCTGTATCTGCAACATGGAAATAATAATGTTGTCTTCCTCACGAGGCTGGTAGGAAGGTTAAAGAACTGAATGCATTTATAGCATTTTCTATGGTACCTGGTACATCATAAGGGGGCAGTCCGTGTCAGATGTCATCATTACTGTGTTATTGCATTTGTCACGTGGTACTGTACTATTAGGATGTTCCATTTACCTATCCATTTCCCCAAATCTGTGACTTCTCTGAGAGCAGAGGTTTTCCCTGTAGCATCCGTGCTGTGCTTAGTTGCTCAGTCATGTCTGACTCTTTGCTACCCCATGGAATGTAGTCTGCCAGGCTCCTCTGTCGATAGGGATTCTCCAGGCAAGAATACTGGAGTGGGTTGCCATGCCCTCCTCCAGGGGATCTCCCCAACACAGGGATCGAACCCAGGTCTCCCGCATTGCAGGTGGATTCTTTACCAGCTGAACTGCAAGGGAAGCCAAGCTAGCATCTACCTGGTAGCTTTCCATATGGGAGTAATGGAACAGAAATTGAAAGAAAAGGAAAGCATTACTTATTTTTTCTCATCCCTAGTTCTTAATTTTCCCCTCCCAGGCCTCTCCTTTTTGTGCTGCTGTCAGAAGGCAGAGTGGAGCCTGGAGTGCAGCTCACCCCCATAAAAGACGTCCTCAACACATAAAGATCCCCACTGTGTTTATTTTTAGCATTCGGCGCCCACATTTATTACATCACCAAGGCTATTTTTTCCTGATGTTGTCTTCAATGGACTCAATTGAAATAAGAGAAAGCCCCTCCTGGCCCATCCATGGGTCCAAGGCCAAAACTTCTGGCAGGACAACACCCTTCTGTTGCTGCCTATAGAAAGTGCCCTGAGCGACTCATTCCTCAAACATGTGACACCCAACCAAACTGCACACAGGGGGAGAGAAGGCCAGCTCACCACAGAGAGCTGACCCCCACACGCCACAGTGCAGAATGCAGACAAGTCACCCATTGTAGAGCACATGGGCTCTTGCCTCCCTAACTTCTTATCCTGTCTTAGTTCTCTCCCATCTCTCCGTCTTCTAAAAGGGATTGCAGCCGAGCCTTCCTAGCTACTAAGGCAATCTTCACCCATGCAATGGCATCAGTCCGACCATCTGCTGAGATTGCTACTGACTTGTGTTCCCTTCAGGGAGTCCAGGGTGCCCAGAAGTCTGCTAGTCAGAGCATGTCCTTATGTGTCTGCTATTACTCAGTCCATTGTCTAGGACGTCTGCTGTATTGCCACCCTTTGGCATTTTCTCTTCTGGACTCCTTATCTGGAAAGACCAAGCTTTCTCCAATTGGGACCGCTGCCCTGAAACTCATCCATGTTGGGGTCTAAAAGTTCTTGTTTGTGTTCTTTCCTGGGGTAGATTCCATCTCTTTGCATCCCTCTGCCCATTACTAGAGTCTTGCCACATGTGGCTAGATTATCAATGCTGTATCTCTTCCCTTTGGCCTTACTGATATCTGATCTTCGGGAGGTGTCAGCCAAGTTTTGTGTGAGCAGACATATATACACTTTTGGGGTCCATCTCAAATTTCCAGCCAGCAAGGTTTGTCCAGTTGCTTTCAGAGCTCTGGGGATTACATGAAGCAGTGTGACAACTGCGTGGATATTGATTTTCTTTCTCCATCCTTCCCCTGTTTAATGATAGCTGATGGTGTCATTCCTGAGCATGAGGCTTGGCTGATGTGTGTGTGTACATGCATGTACATGAGTGTGAAGAGCGCAAAAGAGGACTTCAGTTTGAGATGTAGTCAAAGTGAGGTTCTTCTAGAACATTCACATAGAGATCATTCAGTAGATGATTTGATTCACGAGGGAAGGACTCAAAGCAAAAGTCTGGGCTGCGGCCTCAGACCTAGTTGTCATCAAGGCATGGAAAAGTGTTGAAACTTTTCTGAAATGGTGTCTGTTTGGGAGGACCACACAAAAGAGGCGACATCTGAGGCCTGACTCTTGAAGTTTCCCAGCACTTACGGGATGTGGGGTGGGAAACGAGTTGCCATGGGATCTGAGAAGTAACTGGAGAAGTTGAAGTAGAATTGGAAAAGAATGGTTGCCCTAAATCCTTGGGCAAAAAGAATTTCCAGAAAGAGGAATGGTAAGTAACGTAAGGGCTGAAGAGTGGCTGCTGGATTTAGTCATATGACATCACTGGTGACTTTGGAAAGAGTTGTTTCAGTGGTCGAGGGGCAAAAGCCTACCTGAATTCAGCCGTTGAGTAAGTGTAAGAGGAGAGGGTGCTTTGGGAAAAGCTGACTGAGAAAGGAAGGGATGTTGAGGGGTAGTAGCTAAAGAGGAGTTTAAACTACAAAGAGGGCTGGTTTGATTGTTTTGATTTTAATGGAAGGGATTGGTATATTTTTGAGCCCTGAAGGAAGTTCAGTTCAGTCACTCAGTTGTGTTCAACTCTTGAGACCCTATGGACTACAGCATGTCAGACTTCCCTGTTGATCACCAACTCCTAGAGCTTACTCAAACTCATGTCCATTGAGCCGGTGATGCCATCCAACCATCTCATCCTCTGTCATCTCCTTCCCCTGCCCTCAATCTTTCCCAGCATCAGGGTCCTTTCCAAGGAGTCTGTTCTTGACATCAGGGGCCTAAGTATTGGAGCTTCAGCATTAGTCTTTCCAATGAATATTCAGGGCTGATTTCCTTTAGGATTGACTGGTTTGATCTCCTTGCAGTCCAAGGACTCTCAAGAGTTTTGTCCAACACCACAGTTCAAAAACATCAATTCTTTGGTGCTCAGCTTTCTGTATGGTCCAACTCTCACATCCATACATGACCACTGGAAAAACCATAGTTTTGACTATAGGGACTTTCATTGGTAAAGTAACATCTCTGCTTTTTAATATGTTGTCTAGATTTGTTGTAGCTTTTCTTCCGAGGAGCAAGGATCTTTTAATTTCATGGCTGTAGTCACAATCTGCAGTGATTTTGAAGTCTAAGAAAATAAAGTCTGTCACTGTTTCCATTGTTTCTCCATCTATTTGCCATGAAGTGATGGGACTGGATGCCATAATCTTAGTTTTTTGAAAGTTGAGTTTTAAGCCAACTTTTCAGTCTCCTCTTTCAATTTCATCAAGAGGCTCTTAGTTACTCTTTTCTTTCTGCCATAAGGGTGGTATCTTTTGAGGGAAGTAGAGAGTTTGGAGAAAGCAATGGCACCCCACTCCAGTACTCTTGCCTGGAGAATTCCATGGACAGAGGAGCCTGGTGGGCCACAGTCCATGGGGTCGCTGAGAGTCGGACACGACTGAGCAACTTCACTTTGACTTTCCACTTACATGCATTGGAGAAGGCAATGGCAACCCACTCCAGTGTTCTTGCCTGGAGAATCCCAGGGACGCAGGAACCTGGTGGGCTGCCATCTCTGGGGTTGAACAGAGTCGGACACGACTGAAGCGACTTAGCAGCAGCAGCAGCAGCAGAGAGTTAAATATAATGGTTATGAGACAGGCTGGAACCTGCGGCCTGGGGCCCTTTGCTGCAGTACTTGCACCTGCAAGATAAATGTCTCCTTGAACAACAGAATACAAAGAAACTATAAGAGACTAAAAATAACTGCAGGCATGCTCAGTTGAGGCAAATTGTGTACAACAAGATACAAAAAGACCAAAAACCCAACTGCCACCTCTGAAGAGCCCGAGGCAAAAGCAGGGTGTTGAAACCAAAAGCAGGGTGCTGGGCATGAACCCTTCATACAACACCACCAGAGAGATGAGCAAACCACGGAAACCACACCTCCAACCCAACCTCTGGACACACCCCACCCCCTACCCTGTACAAGGAACAATGTTGCTTGCCCCACCTCTTAGGGAACAAACAAGGGAATCTGTTACTTATTTTCACTCCTTCCTGCTGCAGCAGGAGCCCTAATAAAGCCTTGCCTCAATGTCTTGTCCGGCCTTTTATCAATTTCTATTGATTAAGGAAGGCCAGGAGCCCTGGTCGGTAACAGTTAAAGAGAGCATGACTGATGGAGAGAAATGGTTGGTGCACCAGCAGGCCTGGGAGGACGCCAGCACAGGTGGTGAGCTACGCCTTCACCAGGAGAGGGCCACCTCCTTGCCTTTTGACTCGACCTAGCAACCGTTGGATGAGGCGAGGGACCAGAGGATGTCAGGTGCCTGATCAGTGGCCTACCGTTTGGCAGAGAGAATCCACAACAGACAGATAAGCCTGGCCTGAACTTGAAATACCTAAAAGAATGAAAGTCTCCAAGTAGCACATCAAGGACTCTGACCCACATTCACAGTGACCCATGCTGGGACAGGAGGGGTGGCAGGTGACCTGGAAGCGCTCCACGGGGCACTTGCCTGATGCTAATGGGAGACGTCAGTCTCTCTGGGAGCTGAGGGTCACTCACCGTGGGTGGCACAGCTCCCCTGAGGGAGGTACTGGCCAGGAGGCTTCCCCTTGGGGACTGATTGCAAGGCTCCTCCATGGGGCCCTTCTTTGCACGCCACCATTTTTCTTCATTATTTCTGCTGTGTCAGCCGTCATGTTGTCAGTTTCCTCTCAGAGTGGCGATAAATGGCGCCTCTCATGTTGTGTCCTTAGGGGACACCTGTTATTTATTTCGATGATGGGCAAGATGCCATAGCTAATTAAGAAAAATTGTGGGCTGCCCACAGCCAAGCCACAGATTCATGTCAGTTCAGTCCCACAGTCCTTCAGCCCACATTGGAGCCATTTTCCCCTAGAGCTGGTGGGCAGGGGTGGGAGCATCACTGCCTCCCTGTATCCCTGAAAAGAGCCCCACACCCCTCTTCCTGCTGAAGGACATGGGACGTCATGGGCCCCAGCTGGACTCCTAAGTCTTGGGCCTCTATTGGGAGAGTCATTCAAGTCCTTCCCTTCTGCCCCCCAAGAGGAACCTGGAGACCCAGCCAGTGGAGTGCTTTCTCCTTCATGACTTGGCAGGGCAGGAAAGGCAGCTTCTGTGACCAGGGTCGCTCAGACACGGTGACCCAGATAACTGAACTGACACCTGGCTCATGCCCCTGTTACCTCAGTCAGCCTAGTCTGAGCCGTGCAAAACAACGGATGCTGCTGGCCCTACCGTATGTGGCTAGTTTCTTCTGAATTTCCCAGGTTTCTGGGCCCTGTTACAGGTAGTGGAAACTTTTGTGTATATGTGTGGAGACGTTCTTACTCACGAGATGCTCTCTGGGATTAGCACAGTAGGGAGGCGGCTCAGGGTGAAGGGAGAAGGGGAGGTGCTTATGTGGAGGTCGGTAGGTGCTAGCATGGGGTACAGAAGGGGATGGATGAATCTTTGTGTGAAGACTTTAACAAGAAATCATATCCCCAATGTGTGATTTTTTTCGAATATTTATTCATTTATGTGGCTGCATCGGGTCTTAGAGGCGCCCTGCAGCACATGGACTTTCCAATCGTGGCATGGAAGATCATTTGCTCCATGGCATGTGGGATCTTAGTTCAGCCCCACAGTCCTTCACTCCACGTTGGAGCCATTGCCCCCTAGAGCTTGTGGCGGGCAGGGGACCAGAGGTGTGAGAATCACTCCCTCCCTCTGTCCCTGAAAAGAGCCCCACCAGGGATTGAACCCCTGTCCCTTGCATTGCAAGGCAGATTCTTAACCCCTGGACCACGAGGGAAGTCTCCCCAAGGGTTTTAGAGGAAGCTACCATAAGGAGCAGTGAGTTATCTGAATACTCCCTGCGTTCCCTGATCGCTGGATCTTTTGGAATTCTTGGCAGAAATTTTCTTCTAACTTCAGGTGCCCACATCATCTCTGTGTCTGGAGGACACTTTACAGTCCCGACCAAAGCGGCAAAGTATGGCTAGGATTCAAGAGCAGGCAATGGGGAGGCAGGCGTGGCTGGACTTAGAGGAGGTGTGCTGGAGACTGAGTCTAAGCCCAGCAGGAAGGCACCAGCGGTCTTTGTGCCCCAAGAGGGATCCAAGAGGAACCTGAGCCCAGGGCTGGGGATGGCAACATTAGGCCCTCTGTACCCTATCCCTCAGTCAGGGTGCTTTGCATCCAGCCCTTCCTGCTGGTCAGGCTATCAGAGCCCCCTGCCCAAGAAGAAATTACATTGTATTTGGAGCCCCGATAACTTCAGAACAGTCTGTTTTCTTCACACTGGGATGCAGCACAGCTTCGCCTTTTATCTCTTCTTTGATGTCACGTTTGTACTCACTTTAATGCAGAGTCCAAGGGACAAAAGTTCCCTATGTGTGACTCCCTCCCCCATCTGGCCCTGACACACTCCTGGCAGACCACAGAGATGTGATCTGGAGCTGGCTTTCCAAGGACCCATGGCGTCAGGAATTGCAAATGTCTTGGATTAAAACCAGTAGGGCTAATCTGAATGCAAGTGGCTACAATACTGAAGAAAATAACAATTTTCATCTGACTCCCCACTTCCAGGAAAGAAAACACTCCCAAGGAGAAAAGGAACAAAGAAGAAAAGGGAAAGGAAAACACACAGAGGTACATGGCTTTGGACCCCATTTTGCCCAGACCGGCTGTGTTGCACTCTGTAGGATCAATGCTTATTCCTTGTCTTACCTCCTCCAGCTTCCTCTGGAGATCACTGGGATGACCCAGGGGATCCTTAATGTTCTAGATCCCTGAGATTATATCAGTTCAGGTCTAACTGGATCAGGATCAAGCTGCTGATCTTGATCCAGTTAGATCAGACTTGATCTCTTGATCAGACTTGATCAGGCTTGATCTCCCGAGTCCAGATCAGCTATGGATCAAGAGTCCCCCTAGCAGGGAGAAATGGTTCCTCAGTTATGGAATAAGATTTGTTGTTTAGTTGTTAAGTCCTGTCCGACTCTTTTGTGACCCCATGGGCTGTGGTCTGCCAGGCTCCTCTGTCTGTGGGACTTTCCCAGCAACAATACTGGAGTGGGTTGCTATTTCCTACTCCAGGGACTCTTCTTTACCCAGGGATTGACCCTGCATCTCCTGCATTGGCAGGCATATTCTCCATCACTGAGTCTCCAGGGAAGTCATGGAATAAGACAGGACTTCCTTATTACCCCTGGAGGTACACATACTTTGAAACTTTCAGTCACTGTGTTTTGTTGCTTTTTTAAGCAACTTTGCCTCTGATTATTGACCATTTCTCGGAAGGTCAACTGTTAAGCTGAACAGGGTCAGCAGAAAACAAAGGAAAGGGAGTAACCAAAGAAAGAACATCGATACAGAAATCCAGTGTCCTTTGGAAACTCTAGGAACCCGAAACTCACCTGGCAGACTTGAGATTTTCGACTCTCATGGCGATGAGTGTTTTTCAGAGCTAGTGGGGGATGCTGGGGACGGGCTGGGAGGTGGTAGCAGAATTCACCCACCAAGCTCTCCTGGGACCATAGTCAGCACTACAGTGTAGCTGTAGTTTTGCTTGTCTCTGCCATTGTTCAAGATCTCAGAACACCAGCTGCTCTTCCAGCCATGTTCCAGCTCTACACGTATAAATGTAGAGTCCAGTTTGGCAGAATTTTTCTTAATCCTCATGATTCCAGAAACATTTCTCCAAGAATTAGGATTTTTCCATCCACGTCCTTCATTACTTCTCTCTTCAAGCAAGAATTCTGAATTCTATCCTTAATTCATTTCATTTAGAAAGAACTGGCCTGAACACATGTCTAAGAGTTCACCGGACAGATGGTATTATTTTCTACCATTCATTCAGCAGGCGTTTATGCCTGATTCAGAATGCCATGTGCTCTGCAGGTACTGGGTTTGCAAAGATGAGGTCACTGACTTCAAGGAAGATACAGTTTAATGGAGGAGACAAACCTAGAAATAATTAACTATGATAGAAGGCTGGATGGAATAAAGGCTAAATAGCAGTATTTGAAATGATTTCTGCCTGGAGATTCAATCTGCTGCTATCTGAGTCTAGGCTGAGCGGCTGGCAACCTGAGGAGCGTGGTCATTTTCCTCCAGTTCTTCTGAACTCACCCAACATCCCTCAACATTTAATTCCTTTCTCTGAGTGTCTGTCTTATTCCTTCTGCCAAGATTGTCTTGATGCGGTATTTCAACCGAATGACAACAATGACCATTTCTGAATGCCCAGTGCCTCACAAATATCTTTAGACCTTGGAGATATCATTGTGCAGGAGACACAAGAGAGGTGGGTTCAAACCCTGGGTGGGGAAGATCCGGGAGAAGGAAATGGCAACACACTTCAGTATTCTTGCCTGGAGAACCCCATGGACAGAGGAGCCAGGTGGGCTGCAGTCCATGGGGTTGCGAAGAGTCGGACACGACTGAAGCAACTTAGGATGAATACACAAACACACGCGCACGCGCGCGCGCGTGCGTGCATATACATCTACCATTCAGTCAGCATTTATGCCTGATTAGGAATGCCATGTGCATATATTCTTTTTCAGATTCTTTTGTGTTGTAGGCTATTACAAGATATTGAATATAGCTCTCAGTGCTATACAGTAGTCCTTGTTGATACATTTTATATATAATGATGTGTATCTGTTAACCCCATAGTCCTAATTTATCCCTCCCCCACTTCCCCTTTGGTAACCATAAGTTTCTTTTCTATGTGAGTCTATTTCTGTTCAGTAAATAAATTTATTTGTATCATTTTTTTAAGATCCCACATATAAGTAAATGATATCATATGATATTTGCCTTTGTCTGACCCACTTCACTTAGTATGATAACCTCTAGGTCCATCCAGGTTGCGGCAAATAGCATTATTTCATTCTTTTTATGGCTGAATAATATTCCATTGTATATAGGGGTAGATGTAATTTTAAACCTCTAATTCTTGTAATGAGATCTAACTTTTATAATTTAGATCCTGATGTATACATTCCTGGAAGTACAGAGAGGTATTGTGATAGTAATACTGGAAAATTCCCTAGTGCTTTAAAGTTTTCAAAGAGCTTGCATTCACATTTTACCATTTCATCCAATTAACCACTTACCTGTACAGTCAGATGGCAGAAACATTAGTTGCCCCAAATATATCATCTGTCTGAGTGACACTGAGTAATGGCTCACCCTAATTCATAAGAGTCTCTTTTCTAAGTGTTTTACATATATTAACTTATGAGACCCTATAGGGAATAATAATGGTGATTACCATTTCAAAGATGAGGAAACTAAGACACGGAAAGATTAAGTAACTTGCCCTGGATCAGTACAATGCAGAGCTGGGGTTTGAACTCAGGAAGTTTGTTGCTTAGATACTGTGCTGTGCCGAGGATAATGCCTTCAGCTGTTTGAGTCAAGTTTGCAGCTCTAAGGGGTCAGGTTTTATCCCAGTTCCCAGTTAGCTAGAGATCCAAAGTCTGTACGTGTTTGACTTATTTCTTAGGGATTTCCAGGGGCAAGATGTGCTGTCTTGAATCGTGACCAGATGGCTTCAGGCAAAAATGCTTAGACATGAAGTTGTATAAAAGCATGACATTTGGAGGGAACAGTATTTAGTAGGACTGGCTGTGGGTGCAAAGACTAGAATAGTGTAGAGGAATGTGAAAGTAACGGAACAGCATTGCACAGGGCCTCGTGTGCAATGCTAAGGACAGTCATGTTACATGGGAAGTGATGGAGAGACACTGCAGGACTTTGAGGGCGTCAACACCACTGTATTTGTTTTTCCTATTCTGTATCAGGATGGAAAAATATTCTTAAGTCAGAATGGAGGGTAAAACAGAGGAGGCTACAGCTGGCTACCATTAGGAGGCTTTTGCAGGGGTTCGAGCAAGAGATGAGATTAACATGTGATGACTGCCAGGCTAAAGAAGTGGCAGGGAGAATAGGAGAGATGGGAGAGACCTGAGGACTCTTTGAGAGCAAATGGACAAGACTTTGTAACTGGATTAGAAGAGGCGGGGGAGGAGATACGCTTCTTTCTATTTGGTTGACTTGGGAGATGGTGATACAGAGAGGGGAACAGAGATAACAGAGAGGGGAAACAGGGCTATCTGGTCTTTATGGAAAAGACAATTAATTTGACTGTGGAAATTTTTTGTCTGAGAGTGGTCTGGGGAAAGCTAGTTATTGCCAACTTGTAAGTACTTAAAAAGAATAGGTGTTTCATATAGATCCATAAATAAAAGAACATCTATAGAATAAGATCAGAGAAGGCAATTGGCACCCCACTCCAGTACTCTTGCCTGGAAAATCCCATGGACGGAGGAGCCTGGCAGGCTGCAGTCCATTGGGTCGCTAAGAGTCGGACACGACTGGGTGACTTCACTTTCACTTTTCACTTTCATGCATTGGAGAAGGAAATGGCAACCCACTCCAGCGTTCTTGCCTGGAGAATCCCAGGGATGGGGGAGCCTGGTGGGCTGCCGTCTGTGGGGTCGCACAGAGTCGGACACGACTGAAGCGACTTAGCAGCATAGAATAAGATGGACAAAGCAAACAGAGAGGCAATTTTCAAAGATATACAAATGGACAACAAATAGGAAAAAATTAAGAAATACTATTGAAGTAATGAGAAACATATATAGATAAGATTAAAACCAATACTGTTATCTATTCTTGGTAAGGTTTTGGGAAAACTGATACTCTTACTGCTGCTGGTATATATATTGATACAATTTTATTTGAGGGTAATTTGACAATATCTATGCTATGCTAAGTCACTTCAGTCGTGTCCGACTCTGTGCGACCCCATAGACGGCAGCCCACCAGGCTTCCCCGTCCCTGGGATTCTCCAGGCAAGAACACTGGAGTGGGTTGACAATATCTATAGATGACCTTAAAAGTATTTGTATGATTGCTCCCAGAAATTCAGTCACAAGGATGGTTACTCTGTGTTGTTTATAGTAGTGGAAAATGTTGAAATGAGGTTAATGTCTAAAATTGGAAGAAAAATTTAAAAGTATTTTGATACAGTTGTACCTTGGAATGCTGTATAGTCTTTAAAATGATGTTGTAGTATTATATTTAGTAATTTGAAAGACAAAAATAAAAAAAAAGATTGCCAAGTCATATATAAAGTATGATAAAAATTTTTTAAAATGAGAAATTTTTATGCCAAAAATTCAATATTTTGCACAGAAAAAGTCCATAAAGTTAGGTATGGACTAACAGTTGTATTTAATACATCAGAATATCATAGCGCTTATCTCTGGAAGTTTGAATTTTAGTTTTTTGCATTTTATATTCTTTTGGCTTTCCTACATGTCCCAATCTTTGGTAGAAACCAAGTGTTACTGGTGTTATTTTAAAAAATGGCTTAAAATCTAAAGCATTGGATAATCAAGACCATTTTTTACAAAATGAACAGATCTGAGTCTTAGGAAGAGGTGGGCACTGAAGACAAAGAGCTGGGAGTCATTGACTTACGGGTGAAGGTGGCTGAAATCAACCAGGAAGAGCAGAGAGGAGCCAAACTGAGTCCTGGCGAACATCAACCTTTGTAGAGTTAATAAAGGGGAGTCAATGAAGAAGCCTGAGAAGGAACAGTGGAGAAATGATGGTAGAACAAGAGCAAAAGTGCACTGTGACAAAGAATAAAAGCAGGAGAGGTGTCTTTTTTGAACAATTATTTTATTGCAGTGGAGTTGATTTATCAGATCAGATCAGTCACTCAGTCATGTCCGACTCTTCGCAACCCCATGAATCGCAGCACGCCAGGCCTCCCTGTCCATCACCAACTCCCGGAGGTCACTCAGACTCACATCCATCAAGTCAGTGATGCCATCCAGCCATCTCATCCTCTCTCGTCCCCTTCTCCTCCTGCCCCCAATCCCTCCCAGCATCAGAGTCTTCTCCAATGAGTCAACTCGTCGCATGAGGTGGCCAAAGTACTGGAGTTTCAGCTTTAGCATCATTCCTTCCAAAGAAATCCCAGGGCTGATCTCCTTCAGAATGGACTGGTTGGATCTCCTTGCAGTCCAAGGGACTCTCAAGACTCTTCTCCAACACCACAGTTCAAAAGCATCAATTCTTTGGCACTCAGCCTTCTTCACAGTCCAGCTCTCACATCCATGCATGACCACAGGAAAGACCATAGCCTTGACTAGGCAAACCTTTGTTGGCAAAGTGATGTCTCTGCTTTTGAATATGCTATCTAGCTTGGTCATAACTTTCCTTCCAAGGAGTAAGCGTCTTTTAATTTCATGGCTGCAGTCACCATCTGCAGTGATTTTGGAGCCCAGAAAAAGAAAGTCTGACACTGTTTCCACTGTTTCTCCATCTATTTCCCATGTAGTGATGGGACCAGATGCCATGATCTTTGTTTTCTGAATGTTGAGCTTTAAGCCAACCTTTTCACTCTCCACTTTCACTTTCATCAAGAGGCTTGTAGCCCCTCTTCACTTTCTGCCATAAGGGTGGTGTCATCTGCATATCTGAGGTTATTGATATTTCTCCCAGCAGTCTTGATTCCAACTTGTGTTTCTTCCAGTCCAGCATTTCTCATGATGTACTCTGCATATAAGTTAAATAAACATGGTGACAATATACAGCCTTAACGTACTCCTTTTCCTATTTGGAACCAGTCTGTTGTTCCATGACCAGTTCTAACTGTTGCTTCCTGTCCTGCATACAGATTTCTCAAGAGGCAGATCAGGTGGTCTGGTATTCCCATCTCTTTCAGAATTTTCTACAGTTTATTCCCATCTCTTTCAGAATTTTCCACAGTTTATTGTGATCTACACAGTCAAAGGCTTTGGCATAGTCAATAAAGCAGAAATAGATGTTTTTCTGGAACTCTCTTGCTTTTTCCATGATTCAGTGGATGTTGGCAATTTGATCTCTGGTTCCTCTGCCTTTTCTAAAACCAGCTTGAGCATCAGGAAGTTCACGGTTCACATATTGCTGAAGCCTGGCTTGGAGAATTTTGAGCATCACTTTCCTAGCGTGTGAGATGAGTGCAATTGTGCGGTAGTTTGAGCATTCTTTGGCATTGCCTTTCTTTGGGATTGGGATGAAAACTGACCTTTTCCAATCTTGTGGCCACTGCTGAGTTTTCCAGATTTGCTGGCATGTTGAGTACAACACTTTCACAGCATCATCTTTCAGGATTTGGAATAGCTCCACTGGAATTCCATCACCTCCTCTAGCTTTGTTCGTAGTGATGCTTTCTAAGGCCCACTTGACTTCACATTCCAGGATGTCTGGCTCTAGGTCAGTGATCACACCATCGTGATTATCTGGGTCGTGAAGCTCTTTTTTGTACAGTTCTTCTGTGTATTCTTGCCACCTCTTCTTAATATCTTCTGCTTCTGTTAGGTCCATACCATTTCGGTCCTTTATCGAGCCCATCTTTGCATGAAATGTTCCTTTGGTATCTCTGATTTTCTTGAAGAGATCCCTAGTCTTTCCCATTCTGTTGTTTTCCTCTATTTCTTTGCATTGATCGCTGAAGAAGGCTTTTTTATCTCTTCTTGCTATTCTTTGGAACTCTGCATTCAGATGTTTATATCTTTCTTTTTGTCCTTTGCTTTTCTCTTCTCTTCTTTTCACAGCTATTTGTAAGGCCTCCCCAGACAGCCATTTTGCTTTTTTGCATTTCTTTTCCATGGGGATGGTCTTGATCCCTGTCTCCTGTACAATGTCACGAACCTCAGTCCATAGTTCATCAGGCACTCTATCTATCAGATCTAGGCCCTTAAATCTATTTCTCACTTCCACTGTATAATCATAAGGGATTTGATTTAGGTCATACCTGAATGGTCTAGTGGTTTTCCCTACTTTCTTCAATTTCAGTCTGAATTTGGCAATAAGGAGTTCATGGTCTGAGCCACAGTCACCTCCTGGTCTTGTTTTTGCTGATTGTATAGAGCTTCTCCATCTTTGGCTGCAAAGAATATAGTCGATCTGATTTCGGTGTTAACCATCTGGTGATGTCCATGTATAGAGTCTTCTCTTATGTTGTTGGAAGAGGGTGTTTGCTATAACCAGTGCATTTTCTTGTCAAAACTCTATTAGTCTTTGGCCTGCTTCATTCCGTATTCCAAGGCCAAATTTGCCTGTTACTCCAGGTGTTTCTTGACTTCCTACTTTTGCATTCCAGTCCCCTATAATGAAAAGGATATCTTTTTTGGGTGTTAGTTCTAAAAGGTCTTGTAGGTCTTCATAGAACCGTTCAACTTCAGCTTCTTCAGCGTTACTGGTTGGGGCATAGACTTGGATTACTGTGACATATAGTTATGTGTTAATTTCTCCTATACAGCAAAGTGATTTGGTTGCACATATATACACATTGTTTTCCACATTCCATTATGGCTTATCACTGGATAGTGAATATAGTTCCTTGTGCTATACAGTAGGACCTTGTTTTTTATCCGTTCTATGTATCATAGTTTGGATATGTTAATCCCGAACTCCAAATCCATCTCTCCTTCACCCCTCACCTCCCTTGGCAAACACAAGTCTTAGGAGAGGAGTCTTAAATAAAGAGGTAATCGATTCTATTATGTATAGCGAGGAAGTCAGGGAAGTTGGAAGAGCAGTTCCTGGACATAAAAATGAGCAGATAACTTTAGTGAGTGAAGATTCAGGAGAGTTCAGGAGGCAGAAGCCAGATGACTACGAGTTGGGTGGTAAACGCATTGTGAGAAATTGGAGATCTTTGAAGGATGGTTGTGGGAAGAATGATGAAAAGAACATAAGCGTTAAAGTGGAGATGAATAATGGGACATTTTTAATGAGAGGAAATTTGAGACCAGTAGGACATTCCCCATATCCACAAATTCAGCCAACTCAAATTATTCAATTATTTACAAAATATTTTAATTTCAGAAAATTCCAAAAAACAAAACTTGAGTGTGCCACTCCCCTGGCAACTATCTATGTAGCATTTACATTGTATTAGGTATTGTGACTAATCTAGAGATGATTTAAAGTACATGGAAGGATGGGAGGATTGGAGGATGTGTGTAGGTTATATGCAAATACTGCATCATTTACACAAGGGACTTGAACATTTATGGATTTTGGTATCTGCAAGGGTCCTGGAACCAGTCCTCTGTGGATATTAAGGGATGACTTGAGGCTTTTAAGGTGAGTGAAAGGAGCTGCTATGGGAGAAGAGATTGAAGAGATAAGGAAAAATGGGGACAATTAATTGGAGAAAATTTGAGGGAAGTGGAGGAGGAAGGGCATCTCTCTCAGGGGGTTGGGGTTGGGGTTGGGGGGTGTCTTGGATGCTAGGTTGTGCTGTCCACAGCTGCCCTTCAGGACTGCATCATTTATCTTTTCTGTGGCTGGGCATTGCCAGCTTCTTTGAGAATTGCCTCAGTTGAAAAGAGGTGCTTCAAGCAAGCCCAGCCCTGTTCTGAGACACCCTGCACCCATTGATGGTTGACAGCTCCATCCTTCTAACCCAGACAATTCTAAGGCCCATCCCAGCTCCAGAGCCTCTGCAGGGTTGGCTGAGACCACACAGTCATGGCGCCACAGCCCGGTTTCTCCCTCTGCCCAGTCTTGATTGCTTCCCTCCCCACACAGGTGTTGCCTCTGAGACCAACTTCCTCTAAAAAATCTCCTGAATATTAAGTTCCTTCTCAGAGTCTGCTTCCCAGTGAACCCAGCCAGTGACAGAAAGAATTCACTTAGATGGAAATATATCTACATTTGGGAAAGAAGGATTTCATTCATGTAATGTTCCATTTTCTTCTGTGAAATTGAAGACTAGTTCATCTCATAAGGGATGCGTGCCTTCCCTTGCTGTGCTGTAGTGTTAAAAGAAAAAGTAAAAATAACTTAAGTAGACAGCAATAGGTAAATGGCTGAGAAAATTCTGGTATATCATTTGGACAAAATATGCAGTAATTAAGAAAACAATGTATCGATACAGAAGAATTGTGGTTTAGTAGGAAAGAGGCAACTCAAATCTAGAGAAGAGGTTTGAAAACTGGTTTAGGATCGCCACCATGGAAACAGGAAAGGGAGCTTGCCGGAGTCTGATAAATGGAATGCCAAGTAGCCTGATGGTCCCAAACAACTAGTGATATGATTATTGCCAATAATTTTGACAGAGAAGCAATGATGAGCAGGACAAAGCTAAATTAATACTGTAAGAAAAGTGATATAATTGAGAGAGTGTGTAGCTATATAGGGCTTCAGAGCCTAGGCTCTGGACTTAGGGTTCAAATCCTGACTTGTTTGCCTGAGTGTTAAGTTGCTTCAGTTGTGTATGCGACCCCTATGGACTGTAGCCCACTAGACTCCTCTGTCCATGGGATTCTCCAGGCAAGAATACTGGAGTGGGTTGCCATTTCCTTCTCCAGGGGATCTTCCTCACCCAGGGATCGAACCTGCATCTCTTACATCTCCTGCATTTACCACGAGCACCACCTGTCAAATCCTGATACCAACACTTAATTAAGGACAGTGCTGGTTTGTTGCATGCGAAGAGTGCCATTGAAAGGGTCCTGCTCTCTGAAAGGTCCTGCACTTGGTTAAAAGCCATGCTGACATTGTCTTGAAATTCTTAATAGTTAGGTCTTTGAACTTGTATTTTGTTAAGGCGGATGGGACCCCAGAGTGTGCATATGAGCAGAGGAAATAGCACATGTGCACAGCCCTGGTTACTTGCTGTCTCGCTTGCAGGTAGCATTCCAGATGCCCTGCAGCTTCCATAACATAGATTTCCAATCACTGAGTCTTGTTGAATTCACATGCATTGCGGGTCCACTGAATTGTATTCTTATGCTTCATACCAACAAATCTAGAACTGAGCAAATGGGGCCCTGACAGCCCCAACCAGGTGTGGCTTTCCTATCAACCAGAACTTGCTGGGAACACAAAAGCAATGGCGTTTTTCCAAACAACGGAGCAGCTCACTCACATCCTTTCTTACTTGCATCACATTCCTGCATTAGCCAGTCACTTACACTGAAAATCATGACCTATGAGGAAAAGGTAGAGTTGCTTGTAGTTTTAAGTCTTTCCAGGTGAAGATAAGAAGTGTTTATAGAATGTGTGCATATCAAGAAGTGAAATAAAAATAGCTAGTTTTGTGCAGCGTTTTCACTATTCTGATAAGAGTGAAATGCAAATGCATGCACAAGCTGCATGAGAGTTAAACACACCTATTTGCATTTAAAATTGGCATCACACAACATAAACAGTAAATCTTATGCTAATAATTTAAACTTCTTACCTTATTTAGAACGATGACTTATCTCATTATGTTTTGTAAGTAATAAAGTCTTTCAAAGGAAAAAACCTTATATATTAGTATTTTAGGGGCTCTTTCTCCCTCTGACTTTTGAAAGGGGACCTGTATTTTCATTTTTCACTGGACCTTACAAATTATGTAGCTCTGGCTGGGGCCTTGGGCAAGTTACTCAAGTTCATTTTCTTCATTTGTAAGTTGATGAAAAAGATGAGGGAAGTTAATATACAGAAAGGGTGCTCACTAGGCTTAGCCACAAATAATGCCATGTATTTGTCGCTGTTTTTAGACAAATGGCTATGTGGCTGAACTGGAGCTAAGATCAGATCAGATCAGTCCCTCAGTCGTGTCCGACTCTTTGCGACCCCATGAACTGCAGCACGCCAGGCCTCCCTGTCCATCACCAACTCCCGAAGGTCACTCAGACTCACATCCATCGAGTCAGTGATGCCATCCAGCCATCTCATCCTCTGTCGTCCCCTTCTCCTCCTGCCCCCAATCCCTCCCAGCATCAGTCTTCTCCAATGAGTCAACTCTTTGCATGAGGTGGCCAAAGTACTGGAGTTTCAGCTTTAGCATCATTCCTTCCAAAGAAATTCCAGGCCTGATCTCCTTCAGAATGGACCGGTTGGATCTTCTTGCAGTCCAAGGGACTCTCAAGAGTCTTCTCCAACACCACAGTTCAAAAGCATCAATTCTTCGGCACTCAGCCTTCTTCACAGTCCAGCTCTCACATCCATACATGACCACAGGAAAGACCATAGCCTTGACTAGGCGAACCTTTGTTGGTAAAGTAATGTCTCTGCTTTTGAATATGCGATCTAGGTTGGTCATAACTTTCCTTCCAAGGAGTAAGCGTCTTTTAATTTCATGGCTGCAGTCACCATCTGCAGTGATTGTGGAGCCCAGAAAAACAAAGTCTGACACTGTTTCCACTGTTTCTCCATCTATTTCCCATGTAGTGATGGGACCAGATGCCATGATCTTCGTTTTCTGAATGTTGAGCTTTAAGCCAACCTTTTCACTCTCCACTTTCACTTTCATCAAGAGGCTTTTTAGCCCCTCTTCACTTTCTGCCATAAGGGTGGTGTCATCTGCATATCTGAGGTTATTGATATTTCTCCCAGCAATCTTGATTCCAGCTTGTGTTTCTTCCAGTCCAGCATTTCTCATGATGTACTCTGCATACAAGTTAAATAAACAGGGTGACAATATACAGCCTTGACGTATTCCTTTTTCTATTTGGAACCAGTCTGTTGTTCCATGACCAGTTCTAACTGTTGCTTCCTGACCTGCATACAGATTTCTCAACAGGCAGATCAGGTGGTCTGGTATTCCCATCTCTTTCAGAATTTTCCATAGTTTATTGTGATCCACACAGTCAAAGGCTTTGGCATAGTCAATAAAGCAGAAACAGATGTTTTTCTGGAACTCTCTTGCTTTTTCCATGATCCAGTGGATGTTGGCAATTTGATCTCTAGTTCCTCTGCCTTTTCTAAAACCAGCTTGAACATCAGGAAGTTCACGGTTCACATATTGCTGAAGCCTGGCTTGGAGAATTTTGAGCATTACTTTACTAGCGTGTGAGATGAGTGCAATTGTGCGGTAGTTTGAGCATTCTTTGGCATTGCCTTTCTTTGGGATTGGGATGAAAACTGACCTTTTCCAATCTTGTGGCCACTGCTGAGTTTTCCAGATTTACTGGCATATTGAGTGCAGCACTTTCACAGCATCATCTTTCAGGATTTGGAATAGCTCCACTGGAATTCCATCACCTCCATTAGCTTTGTTCGTAGTGATGCTTTCTAAGGCCCAATTGACTTCACATTCCAGGATGTCTGGCTCTAGGTCAGTGATCACACCATCATGATTATCTGGGTTGTGAAGCTCTTTTTTGTACAGTTCTTCTGGAGCTAAAGGAAGGGAAATTAGAAAGACCAGCCAAGAGAAGATGGAAGAATTTAAGAGATTGGCGGTCTTGGGCTCTTGGTATAAACCAAACTGATCAAAAAGAGGACCTGCTCTTATTGGCTTTGTTGATATATAATCCTGTCTTTTTAAACATTTTGAATTCTGATTCTATTAATGTAGTTAAAAATATCTTTCCTAAGCTCACTGTCTTGTTTTCTTCTGGAAGGTTGATCCCCTGTTCCTGCCCTCATCAGTGGATTTCTGATGTTGTTTTTTTAAGCGGCAGGTTGAAACAGAAACATGGGGTCAAGGCTCCCTGGAGTAATGCCTTTGGCCAAAGATTTGGTCAGATCTTTGTTCTGATCTCTAGGTGACTGTCTAGGGAATGCAGTCAAGGTTTATTCCAACAACCAGTCACAGATTCTATTATCTGAGTTGGTTAAAGAATCTTTTTGGAAATCCTGTGAATCTATCAGTTTTCTGGGGGAAAAATTTTTTTTACATTTGATCCACAGACACACAATCAATAAATAAAGTTTTTTTAATAGGATGAACATTTCTAAAAGAGTCATACATGAAAAGATAAGAGGTTGGGTTTGGAGAGAGGGCTCTTTGAACTTAGGAGTTGGGGAATGGAACAATTTTAGGTGATGACAAGTTCGAGGGTGCTGCTGTAAAAGTGGATCACTTAAATGGAATGGAGGCTAAATTTGTTGAAGTAAAGGAAGTCAAGAAACTTCAGAGTTATTAGATGAGTCATTCACTTGAAGACTGAAGCCATGGGGATGATGACAGAGGTCCAGGTGGGAGGAAGCCAGAGGTCAAAGATCTACAGAAATTTCTGAGAGTGACTGAGGTCAGCAGATGGCCACTGTGAGTCCCAGAAGTATGCTTAAAGGCTCCAGAGAGGAGGAAAGCTGAACACAGATATTTGTTCCAATGTGAAGCTAGGCTCCCAAAGCTGAAAAACAAGAGTAGCTAAAATTTAATATAAGAATGACCCAAAGCATATATTGAATCCTAAAGGCAAGTAGGTTGAAGTCAGAGACTAATAGGGGATACTTGAAGATCTAATTGGGAGGTAATAGGATCATAAACACAAAGATCGGAGAATAACACAGACCAGAAAGCAACAGAGCACAGAGAGGAAATAAAGATGGCGAAGTCCACTAATCGGATGAGCAGCATCAGACTAACAAGGAATCCAGTTAAATGCCTGCTGGCTCCAGCTGCAGACGTCCTGAAGCAGCTCCTGGGAACCTGCGTGACTGTTGGAGGCCCCTCTTACTTCTGCCCCCAGAGGGTAGCCACTGCTGCTGGGTCTCCAGAGACAAGCACCAACCCCCTAACTCCCTGGCTCTGCGGTGGGTGAGCATGTAATACAAACAAGCCCAGAACAAACTCCCAGGCTGCCAATGTCTGTATGTTTTTAGGGCATCCTCCCATTTAATAAAAATGTAGGTGGGCTTCTCAGATGTCAGAAGGTCGAGGTGAGGTATCCTTGGTCGGAAGTCCTTGGTCTGTGGGGTCACATTGATCTTGAGTAACCTCAGCTTGCAGTGGTTTGGAGTGGGGCTTGGGTGCCTGGCCAGAGACCGAGGCTGGGACACGGTGGTAAAAGCACCAGATCCTAGCCACTAGACCAGCGGTCAGTGACAAGGGCCCTGGCCTTTGACTTTGCAGAAAAGAATTCCCACAAAGATGGAAAGCAGTGGAACAAGTGTTTTTTTTTTTTTTTTCAAATTGGAAGATAATTGCTTTACAACAGATGGCTGGATGGCATCACTGACTCAATGGACGTGAGTCTGAGTGAACTCCAGGAGTTGGTGATGGACAGGGAGGCCTGGTGTGCTGCAATTCATGGGGTTGCAAAGAGTCGGACACGACTGAGTGACTGAACTGAACTGAACACTGTGTTGGCACCTGCCATACATCAACATGAATCAACCACAAATATACATATGTACCTTCTTTTGTGAACTTTCCTCCCATTTCTTACTCCATCCCACCCCTCTAGGTCATCACAGGACACTGGGTTGAAGTCCCTGTGTCACATAGCAAATTCCTGATTGCTATCTATTTTACGTATGGTAATGTATAAGTTTCTTTGCTATTCTCTCAATTCATCCCACCCTCTCCTTTCCCTACTGTGTACAGAAATTGTGGTAAATATACACAATGGAATGTTACTCAGCTATGAAAAAGAATGGATTTAAGTCAGTCCTAATGAGGTGAATGAACCTAGAGCCTATTATAAGAGTGAAGTAAGTCAGAAAAACACAAATATTGTATATTAACGCATGTGTACAGAATCTAGAAAGATGGCCTGATGAACCTATTTGCAGGGCTGCAAAGGAGACAAAGAGAAAAAAACTTGTTGACACAGTAAAGCATTTATTAAGAGGGGAAAAACGTGTTGCACTCAATATGCCAGCAAATTTGGAAAACTCAGCAGTGGCCACAGTACTGGAAAAGGTCATTTTTCATCTCTATCCAAAAGAAGGGCAATGCCAAAGAATGTTCAAACTACCACACGATTGTACTTATTTCATGTGCAAGCAAAGTAATGCTCAAAATTCTCCAAGTTAGGTTTCAACAGTATGTGAACCAAGAACTCCTAGATGTTCAAGCTGGATTTAAAAAATGCAGAGAAACCAGAGATGAAATTTCCAACATCTATTGGATCATAGAAAAAGCAAGAGAATTCCAGAAAAACATCTGCTTCATTGACTATATTATAGCCTTTGACTATGTGGATTACAACAAACTGGAAAATTCTTAAAGAGATGGGAATACCAGACCACCTAACCTGCCCCCTAAGAAACATCATGCAGGTCAAGAAACAACAGTTAGAACTGAATATGGAACAATGGACCGGTTCCAAATTGGGAAAGGAGTATATCAAGGCTGTATATTGTCACCCTGCTTATTTAACTTCTATGCAGAGTACATCATAGGATATGCTGGGCTGGATGAAGCACAAGCTGGAATCAAGGTTGCCAGGAGAAATATCAAATATGTCATCAAATATGCAGATGACATTGCCCTTGCGGCGGAAAGCAAAGAGGAACTAAAGAGCCTTTTGATGAAGGTGAAAGAGAGAGTGAAAAAGCTGGCTTAACACTCAACATTCAAAAAATGAAGATCATGGCATCTGGTCCGGTCACTTTATGGCAAATAGATGGGAAAGCAATGAAAACAGTGACAGGCTTTATTTTCTTGGGCTCGAAAATCACTGCAGATGGTGACTGTAGCCATGAAATTAAAAGATGCTTGCTCTTTGGGAGAAAAGCTATGACCAACTTCGACAGCATATTAAAAAGCAGAGACATTACTTTGCCAACAAAATTTCGTATAGTCAAAGCTATGGTTTTTCCAGTAGTCATGTATGGATGAGAGGCTGAGCACTGCAGAATTGATGCTTTTGAACTGTGGTATTGGAGAAGACTCTTGAGAGTCCCTTGGACTGCAAAGAGATCAAACCAGTCATTCCTAAAGGAGATCAGTCCTGAATATTCATTGGAAGGACTGATGCTGAAGCTGAAGCTCCTGTACTTTGGCCACCTGATGCAAAGAACTGACTCCTTGGAAAAGACCCTGATGCTGGGAAAGATTGAAGGCAGGAGAAGAAGGGGGTGACAGAGGACGAGATGGCTGGATGGCATTAGTGACTCAATGGACATGAGTGTGCTCAAGCTCCGAGATATGAAGGACAGGGAAGCCTGGCATGCTGCAGTCCATGGGACATGACTGAGCAAATAAACAACAACAATAAAAGGGAAAAAAAGTACAGCACGTATGGACAGACCTGCTCAGAGGGCAAGTCTCTTAGTTGTGCCCTCATCAGTTCAGTTCAGTCACTCATTCGTGTCCAATTTTGCGGCCCCATGGTCTGCAGCACCCCAAGCTTCCCTGTCTATCACCAACTCCTGGAGCTTACTCAAACTCATGTCCATTGAGTTGGTGATGCCATCCAACCATCTCATCCCATGTGCTCTCATGGCAGCTTGAGTTACTTTTTTAGGCTATTTCTTCAGGTTTCCTTTGGCCTATCATTTTGATTTGCCTGGTTCACAGTTTATGTTTGGTATATCTCAGGATCCTCCTATGTGTGCGCACCCATCTCTTAGCCAAACTGGATTCTACCAAAAAGACCTGTGGGTAGCCTGGCATTACTTAGCATTATTCCCCTTTGACCTCCAAGGAGCTCTTCTGTGCCTATGTGGTTGGGGAGGTCTCCTGACTTTGAGAATGAGAACTGTGTAGTCTGGGCAGGATCCAGCCTTTCCCCTTACTTGTCCTGCTATTCTTGTCTTGGAGTCTCAGTCCATAGTGAATGGATCTCTAATCACTTTAGCATAGGAGGGGGGCCGATCCGCCTGCTGCCTCATGGTGGTTGGTTGTGTTCCTTGTCCAGACCCACACAGGTGAATGGATGCAGAAGTGCTAGCTCAGCCATGGGGGGCCCTTCATGAAGTTTCCCAAGGACAAGGCCAGGGTGCTTGGTCCTCACAGGCACCCAGGCAGCTCTCCCGCTCTGACTCCTCCCTACCCAGAGGTCTGTGTTCCCTGCGGCTCAGGTCTCTGTTTCTGGAAGCTGTTGGCCTCCTCCTCCTTCTCCTTCCCACTCCTGAGCATCAGTCATCCTCCCTGGGGTCAGTGACAGGACCTTCTCCAACAGCCCTTTCTTTTCAAAACCCTGAACTTGAAAGCCACCAGGCTTGTCCCCTGGAGGACAAATCCCATTTAATCTCTAGATTGTCCGAGAGTTTTAACAAACATAATAGCCCCTGGCAACTCCTCCTTTGTGCTACAAAACAGAGGTAAACGTTATTAACCAAGTGAAGAAATTCAGACCTCAAGGACACAAAAGCCTGGGGAGGGGCTGGAAGGAGGGGTGGGAGGAGGGAAGGAAATACCTTTCGTGCCTTTGTGTTGAGCCCACTGAAGAGAAAAACAAGACTCAGGTAATTTTGGAATCAGTTATTCTGCTTTGTTAAAGTCTCAATAAACTGCCCGCTCTCTGCAAATTCCTTGGTAGGTGAGGTGGTCTTTAGCAGATTCCAGATTCCAGACTTACCCAGGAGGGGAGCAGGCTGGAGATGTAGAACTGGTAAAGGTGCCCTGAAGGCCTGTCACTGGGGCTTGGAGGAGGTGGCTGAGCCTGAGACAGGAACTGGCCAGGCCTTGGGCATCGAATCCCCCAGAGGGGCCAGGTTCGCCCTGTGCCCAGTGACCTTCGCTTCCTGCTGTTACCCAGAAAATGACATTAAACCCAATTGCTCCGTGTGTTCAGGCATATAAATGGATAGCAGAAAGCATTTGCCTGAGGTTGGGGGTGATAAAGGGAATGTATTTCTGAGCCAAATACAATAAGCAAAGTGCACAAACCTTCTCAGGATTACTTATTAGCCAAGGGAAAAGGGAGTTGGGGGAGGGGGAGGGCCGAGAGCTGAGGCCAGGAGTCTTGCGGCCATGGAATCCAAGCAGAATGTGGGCTTTCTCTTCATTTCTGATAACAAGAGGGAAAAGTTACAACACTTTTTTTGGTTTTGTTTGTTTTTAATTTTATGGAAAAACAACCCTCTTGGGTCACTCATTCCCAGTCAACACTCACCACACCACCTGAGCTCTTAATTCAGTGCCAGGGTCAGGGAGAGACTTAGAAAATAATAGCAGCTGCTGTGTTTTGCTAGAAACCACATTGTTTTTTCTCTGTGTTTTCCTTATTTGCACCTCATTCATTTCCAGAAGTGGTAGCAGGCCCATGTTTTTTGTTTTCTGCGGCAATCTGTGTGTGCGTACTTGTGTGTGTGTGTGTGTGTGTGTGTGTGTGTGTGTGTGTGTGCCTTAGATCCCTGGCAATGGGCATTAGTAAGGAAGTCGATATTTTTTTCAAATGTGAAATTTACAGGAAGAACTTGGGGGAGGAGAGAGAAGTTGAGGCAGAGAGCTGGAATGCTCTGGAAGAGAGCCTTCTTGGAGAATGGCCAGCCAGTGGAGGGAGAAAGTCACCCTGGGGCGCAGGGCTGCTCCTCTGGCTGGCCAGACAGCAGGCCCTAAACAGAAATGGCCCCTTGAAGGCCCGATGCACAGAAAGGGCAGCTGTGGATGAGGCTGGCAGGTGGACCGGGCAGTCCTGAAGGGTTTCCTCTAGAGCAATGATGGGTGTAGGAATCCTAGGCCCACACCCCCAGGGGTGAAGTCAGATTAGTGCTGCGCTGGGCCTTTCACCTACAACTGGACGATGTAGACAGTGGAGATTCTGGACATGAGTCAGAAGATAGAACTTCGCCTCTGGCAGGCCTCTGGAGTCTGACACATGGCCCTTTGCAGTAGCTCAGAAACAGGAGTCGGCACAGTCCTTGGGCAGGAGCCAGGAAACTAGCAGAGCTGGGTAAGATGGTGGAACCTTGGCCAAGTGGGGAAAGGGTCAGCGTCATTCTCCAGCCCCAGACTCAGGCAGGAAATAGGAACAGGAACCCACTGCATTGCCCAAGCCAGCACAGGTAAGGCCTGCTGAAGCTCAGGGAGAACATGGGGGACCTAAGCCCCCGAGACTCTGGGTTTAGGATGGTAAAATCCAGGCCATTCCTCTGGGTGTGGGTGGAGTTCTCACCTGCCCCTGGGTGAAGTCAGCTTCTACCCAGAAGAGTAGAGTAGAAGAGTTTGAGCCGGCAGAGTAAAGGTCCTCAGGGCATACGTCTGAATGGAATGGAGACCCTGCTGGGACTGAGAGAACCAGCAGAAGGTGAAATCGGCCTTGGTGATTCTCTGGATGAGGCAGTGGTAGGAGCCCAGCCTGCCTCTGCAGTTGCAGAAGGATGTAGAGAAAAGCAGCAGCCATCCAGGCTTGACCACTTGTGGGTCCTCAGCAAGTGGACCTCGGTTTCCTAATCTCAGGGAAATCATATTTCACAGATAGGAATCTCATCTGCAGTTTAGGATTATAAGACATATTCTAAAAATTTCTTTAAATCAACTTGAATCCAAGTCTGAGTTCCCATTCTTCTGAGCAAGTTGGAAATTTAGTCTTAGTCATCAATGAGACTCCCCATCCCAGGATGATGCAGAAACCCTGGGGTTTCATGCAGGACCAAGGCAATGGGACATTGTTTCATTTATTCAACAGACACTTTCTAACTCTTACTTGAGCCATGTACTGTTCCAGGCACAAGATCTATGAGCAAAAGAGAATTCCTGCTGTCAAGGAATTAATTTTCTGTAGAGGATGGTAGAAGAGGGAGGTGTTTGTGTGTGTGTGTGTGTGTGTTGGTGGAGAGGGGAGAGTGTGAATGAAAACAATAGATGTATAAACAAATGAATCAACCAATAAATATGATGATTTCAGGAAGAGGGAAATATTGTGGTTTAGTGGAGCCCATTAATGACAGAGCTGTTCCCAGACCGAGTTCTGAACCACTGGAGAGACAGACACATGAGTCAGAGGAGACACAAACAGCAGCTTTATGGCACAACAAAGCTAGGCTGGAGGATGAGGCTCTGGAGTGCAGTAGCAATGGGTTGACGTCATGGTGCTGACCCTGGAATCAGAGAGGCTTGTAATCCAGTCCCAGGCAAAGATGGTCAGTCAGAAGCCTTCCTCCAAGGGGCAGAACCTTTACCATGAAGCCTACTTCTTGGCCCCGGGCAGAGCAGTGCTCACGCCCTCTGTGTGCAGCAGATCCTAGAGAGGGCCACACCAGATGGTCCCAGCACCTTCTCCAAGCTCGCCAATCAGGTAAGACACTTGCCCCATGGAGAAGTGAATAAAAGCTAGGGAGAGAGATGAGTAGCGTTACCCTGTCTAATGCAAGGACCCTCCTACATGTAAAGAAACATCAGTGGTGTTCTCTCCTAATCTGTGAAGAAATAATATAAAATCAGAGGCTAAAAATAACAGGTGGGCATGGGAACATTGGGCTTATTTTAGCTAGAGTGGTTAAGAAAGGCTGCTGAGAAGGTGCCTTTTGATCAGAAACCCAAATAATGGGCTAGAGCCACCTCTTGAATATTTGGGGGAAAACTCTCAAGACAGGAGTCAACCAGGGTGAAGGCTCTACATAGTGATTAAGCTTGGTGTCTTCAAGGAAAGGAATAGAAAGAAAGCCAATGTTGCTGGAGTGAGCAGCAAAGCAGGGAGTGATTGAAGACATAATCAGAAAGATAAGTGGGGTCTGGGTCATGGGGACCCTTTGTGGGTCCAGGCGAAGAGACTAGGTGTCATGCTAATGGCAAACAGAATCTCTGGAGTGCTGTAAATGTGGAAGGATGCAAGAGCAAGGGAATGGGCCAACCTGGGAGAAAGGACACCTCTTGATGCTTCATTTGATGTTCTTCCTGCTACTCTGTGCTGCCTCTGCCCTGAAAGGAAGGGGCCTACGATCCTGTGGAAAGGCAACGTCTGTAACAGTGCTTTGGAAGGTAGCAAGCTCTGTTTACAAATACAGGTATCAGCTATCACCTTGTGGTCCTTGTCCAGCTGCTGCAGACTCTGGCCAGACCTTGTGACCAAGTGAAGCTGGGGCTGAGAAGCTTGAGAGGTTGAAAAAAGAGGAGATAGGAGATTGAAGAATTGGAAGGTGCCCCCTGAGATGGTAGAACTTGACTATCCCATCTTCAGATGAACCTGGTCCAGCCAGGTGAGGCAGCAAGTCAGGGAGTGCAAAAGTGGGGGTACCGCCTAGGATTTGGGTTCCCAGTCTAGAGTTCTTCCATTGTGCTGTTGAGGTAATGATCTCATTTCTTAACACAGAGTTTATCTTCTGTAAGACAAATGATGAGTGAAGCTCAAGCATTCATAGAGCATTTATTATAGTCAAAGAATTTCTACTTGCTTGACATTCACTTCATTTCCCTTTTCTCTTCCCTCTGTTTCTCCTTTTGTTTGCCTTCTAAGTATTTCTTCTGAACCAACTTGGTGCTGAGCTCACTTTGGGATCTAGAGTCTCCCCAATAGTTGGTTCCCTACCTAGCCACAGGCCAGTTGTGACCACCTCACTGTGTTGCTGGGTAGTTGTGAGAATTAAATGAAGTTTAATAGGTGCAGAACACTTTGCAACCTATAAGGCTTGACTAAGCTGTAAGGAGACACGTTTTTATCATTAGTTGATTTGGTGGTGGTGTTCAGTCGCTCAGTCGTGTCTGACTCTTTGTGACTCCATGGACTGCAGTACACCAGGCTCCTTTGTCCTTCACCAACTCCCACAGTTTGCTCAAACCCATGTCCATCGAGTCGGTGATGCCATCCAACCATCTCATCCTCTGTCGTCCCCTTCTCCTGCCCTTAGTCTCTCCCAGCATCAGGGTCGTTTCCAATGAGTCGGCTCTTTGCATCAGGTGGCCAAAGTATTGGAGATTCAGCTTCAGCATCAGTCCTTCCAATGAATATTACCTGATGAGAAACCTTCAGCAGTCCCATAATGTTGCAATCTCGTCCACACTCTTTCCCTAGACTTCTCCTCCACCCTCCTCTCCTGCCTGTTTTCTTTTCTGCCCTCTGCCCTCACTCCCTCAGGGGAAACTCAGCCAGGACGCAGCAGCTGGTAGTCAGCCAAGTGCCTGTTTTTCTAACCTGATTATCTGAATGGGCTTGCCTGGGGCCTGGAAGGTCAGGGCATGAACAAGAGGTCACACCACAAACCTCCAGGTTCCCTGGGAGTGGGCGTTCCCTTGGCCATCTCCCAGTGCTCTGACCCATCCCAGCTACACAGGATTTCAAACCTAGGCAAGCCAAGAGGAGAAAATAAAAATAGAGGAGTAAGTGTATAGCAGCATTTCTCAACTTACTCTAAATTGGGCCAGATAATTCTTTGTTTTGGAGACAAGTTTGTCCCAAGCACTGTAGGATGTTTAGCAATATGCCTGACCATTGAATGCCACAAGCACTTCCTGCAGTTGTGACAACCGCAAATGTCCCGAGACGTTGCCACATGACCCTGGTGGTGGAGATAATTGTCTTGGATCCACTGGTCTAGAGTATTACAGATTCAACTGTAATAAACAGTGAAGTAAACAACAGCTCAGCTTTATTTATTTAGTATTAACCTATGGCTCTATTTTTAAACTTGGCTCTTATAAGGTACTCTGTGTGCGTGTGTGCGGGTGGGTTCAATAGTAAATGCCTGGAAGAGTCTTCTCTGATTAAAGGTGGATTTATTTCAGTGTGATTGGTATTTTAGTGAACAATTTCAGCATCATGCAACATTTGCATTGCTTATGTGTGATTTCATCCTCCAGAACACTGGTTGAACACGGAAAATGGAACTCAGCTGAACTGAGTTGCATGTATGGGAATCCACAAACTACATGCCAAGAGCATCAAACACCAACAGAGAGAGAGATGGGCAGGGGAGATATAGAGGGAGGAAGGCGGGGCTTCACATGTTGGCATTACAGATATCATGTTCTTTTTATAATCAGCCTTCTACCCTTTTCCTTTCTTTGCCCAACAGATGGGGGCAAAGAGGATAAAAGCTGATTTGAGGCAGGGAGAGGCTGGGTGGAGTGCGATCTGAGGGCAGAGAATGTCTCTGAGGGGTTTGGGAACCAGACAAAAGCAGTGGAGGAGAGCAGTAGGAAGCGGGAACAGAGGACGTCAACCAGTGGGTGGAAATGGCAAGATGACAGTCAAAGCAGCTCGAGAAGATTTTTCTAACAATCAGGGCCAACAATGGAATGGGCCACTTGAGATGGAGTGAGTTCCTTATTTCTGGGTAAATTCCAGAGGGGGCTGCCTTGTAGAGAGAAGGACGGTGATGATGGGCAGAAGTTTTGATTCAAAGACCCACATGGTTTTCCTTGTACGTAGAATTCCATAGTTTTGAGCAAGCTGCTGTAATGAGAGGGTGTGAGTTCCTGGAGCTGGTGGATTAGGAGGATTAATTTGGAAGGTCTGAGGAACAGTATCTTTAGGAGAGTAAGACGTGGAAAAATGTGCAGAGGAAAGATCTCAATTGCAGAGACCTCATCATAAGGTACTGAGGGCCTAAATTCATGTGCCACGGTGAAGAGGAAGAAAGGATGGGTACAAGGGATGCTAAGGAAGAGGCACCGGCAGGTTTAGGGGATTGATCAGATTTGGGGCAAAAAGCAACAGACCAAAAAACCAAACCAAACAAAACCAAAAAAAAACACTCTTTTTTTTTTTTTTTTTAAATGGTGTTGTTTTTAAAACTTCATGTTATAAACATGGATGACTGAAATGATGGTCAGCCATGGGGCAAGACAATGAATCTGGTTTTATATGATGCTATTTTTGAGATGGCACACACTGTAATCTGCTTGATGATAGGTTTTATGTAGCAGTCACCATTGTATCTCAAGAGAAATCTAGCAAATACCAGGCATGGAGTAGGTACCAAATGATTTCTTGACGATATGTTGTTGGAGTCCTGGTACAAAATACAGGTCCTGATATCTCAGGCAAGATATGGATAGGGATATGGGTATAGATATAGATATAGGTATAGGTGGCACTAGTGGTAAAGAACCCGCCTACTAATGCAGAAGACAAAAGACACACAGGTTTGATCCCGGTTGGGAAGATCCCCTTGAAGAAACCCTGGAAACCCACTCCATTATTCTTGTCTGGAGAATCCCACGGACAGAGGAGCCTGGCAGGGTAAGTCCATAGGGTCTTAAAGACTCGGACGTAACTAAAGAGATTAGCATACAGCACACAGATATATATGGGCTGCCCCGGTAGCTTAGCTGGTAAAGAATCCACCTGCAAAGCAGGAGACCCTGGTTCAATTCCTGGGTTGGGAAGATACCCTGCAGAAGAGATGGGCTAACCACTCCAGTATTCTTGGCTTCCCTGGTGGCTCAGACAGTAGAGAATCCACCTGCAATGCAGGAGACTTGGGTTTGATCCCTGGGTTTGGAAGATCCCCTGGAGGAGGGCATGGCAACCCACTCCAGTATTCTTGTCTGGAGAATTCCAATGAACAGAGGAGCCTGATGGGCCACAGTCCATGGAGTCACAAAGAGTTGGACATGACTGAGCAACTGAACTGAACTGATAGATAAAGATATAGATATATAGATGGGCTTCTCTGGTGGTTCAGATGGTAAAGAATCTTCATGCAATGCAAGAGACCTGGATTTGATCCCTGGTATCAGGAAGATCCCCTGATAAAGGGAATGGTCACCCACTCCAATATTCTTGTCTGGAGAATTGCAAGGACAGAAGAGCCTCGTGGGCCATAGTCCATGAAGTCACAAAGAGCTGGACATGATTGAGTGACTAATACTTGATATAGATATAGATCTAGGTATCAGATCAGATCAGTCACTCAGTCGTGTCCAACTCTTTGCGACCCCATGAACCACAGCACACCAGGCCTCCCTGTCCATCACCAACTCCCGGAGTTCACTGAGACTCACCTCCAACGAGTCAGTGATGCCATCCAGCCATCTCATCCTCTGTCGTCCCCTTCTCCTCTTGCCCTCAATCCCTCCCAGCATCAGAGTCTTCTCCAATGAGTCAACTCTTCGCATGAGGTGGCCAAAATACTGGAGTTTCAGCTTTAGCATCATTCCTTCCAAAGAAATCCCAGGGCTGATCTCCTTCAGAATGGACTGGTTGGATCTCCTTGCAGTCCAAGGGACTCTCAAGAGTCTTCTCCAACACCACAGTTCAAAAGCATCAATTCTTTGGTGCTCAGCCTTCTTCACAGTCCAGCTCTCACATCCATACATGACCACAGGAAAAACCATAGCCTTGACTAGACAGACCTTTGTTGGCAAAGTGATGTCTCTGCTTTTGAATATGCTATCTAGGTTGGTCATAGCTTTCCTTCCAAGGAGTAAGCATCTTTTAATTTCATGGCTGCAGTCACCATCTGCAGTGATTTTGGAGCCCAGAAAAATAAAGTCTGACACTGTTTCCACTGTTTCTCCATCTATTTCCCATGAAGTGATGGGACCAGATGCCATGATCTTTGTTTTCTGAATGTTGAGCTTTAAGCCAACTTTTTCACTCTCCTCTTTCACTTTCATCAAGAGGCTTTTAAGTTCCTCTTCACTTTCTGCCAAAGGGTGGCGTCATCTGCATATCTGAGGTTATTGATATTTCTCCCGGCAATCTTGATTCCAACTTGTGTTTCTTCCAGCCCAGCATTTTTCATGATGTACTCTGCATATAAGTTAAATAAACATGGTGACAATATACAGCCTTGACGTACTCCTTTTCCTATTTGGAACCAGTCTGTTGTTCCATGACCAGTTCTAACTGTTGCTTCCTGACCTGCATACAAATTTCTCAAGAAGCAGATCAGGTGGTCTGGTATTCCCATCTCTTTCAGAATTTTCCACAGTTTATTGTGATCCACATAGTCAAAGGCTATGGCATAGTCAATAAAGCAGAAACAGATGTTTTTCTGGAACTCTCTTGTTTTTTCCATGATCCAGTGGATGTTGGCAATTTGATCTCTGGTTCCTCAGCCTTTTCTAAAACCAGCTTGAACATCAGGAAGTTCACGGTTCACATATTGCTGAAGCCTGGCTTGGAGAATTTTGAGCATTACTTTACTAGCATGTGAGATGAGTGCAATTGTGCGGTAGTTTGAGCATTCTTTGACATTGCCTTTCTTTGGGATTGGAATGAAAACTGACCTTTTCCAGTCCTGTGGCCACTTTCATGGTGGAGAGACCTAACAGGATGTGGTCCACTGGAGAAGGGAATGGCAAACCACTTCAGTATTCTTGCCTTGAGAACCCCATGAACAGTATCAAAAGGCAAAATGATAGGATACTGAAAGAGAAACTCCCCAGGTCAGTAGGTGCCCAATATGCTACTGGAGATCAGTGGAGAAATAACTCCAGAAAGAATGAAGGGATGGAGCCAAAGCAAAAAGAATACCCAGCTGTGGATGTGACTGGTGATAGAAGCAAGGTCCGATGCTGTAAAGAGCAATATTGCATAGGAACCTGGAATGTCAGGTCCATGAATCAAGGCAAATTGGAAGTGGTCAAACAAGAGACAGCCAGAGTGAATGTCGACATTCTAGGAATCAGCGAACTGAAATGGACTGGAATGGGTGAATTTAACTCAGAGGACCATTATATCTACTACTGTGGGCAGGAATCCCTCAGAAGAAATGGAGTGGCCATCATGGTCAACAAAAGAGTCCGAAATGCAGTATTTGCATGCAATCTCAAAAACGACAGAATGATCTCTGTTTGTTTCCAAGGCAAACCATTCAATATCACAGTAATCCAAGTCTATGCTCCAACCAGTAACGCTGAAGAGGCTGAAGTTGAATGATTCTATGAAGACCTAAAAGACCTTTTAGAACTCACACCCAAAAAAGATGTCCTTTTCATTATAGGGGACTGGAATGCAAAAGTAGGAAGTCAAGAAACACCCGGAGTAACAGGCAAATATGGCCTTGGAATACAGAATGAAGCAGGGCAAAGACTAATAGAATTTTGCCAAGAAAATGCACTGGTCATAGCAAACACCCTCTTCCAACAACACAAGAGAAGACTCTATACATGGACATCACCAGATGGTCAACACCAAAATCAGATTGATTGCAGCCAAAGATGGAGAAGCTCAGATGGAGACGCTTTATACAGTCAGCAAAAACAAGACCAGGAGCTGACTGTGGCTCAGACCATGAACTCCTTATTGCCAAATTCAGACTGAAATTGAAGAAAGTAGGGAAAACCACTAGACCATTCAGGTATGATCTAAATCAAATCCATTATGATTAGACAGTGGAAGTGAGAAATAGATTTAAGGGCCTAGATCTGATAGATAGAGTGCCTGATGAACTATGGAATGAGGTTCGTGACATTGTACAGGAGACAGGGATCAAGACCATCCCCATGGAAAAGAAATGCAAAAAAGCAAAATGGCTGTCTGGGGAGGCCTTACAAATAGCTGTGAAAAGAAGAGAAGTGAAAAGCAAAGGAGAAAAGGAAAGATATAAACATCTGAATGCAGAGTTCCAAAGAATAGCAAGAAGAGATAAGAAAGCCTTCTTCAGTGATCAATGCAAAGAAATAGAGGAAAACAACAGAATGGGAAAGACTAGGGATCTCTTCAAGAAAATCAGAGATACCAAAGGAATATTTCATGCAAAGATGGACTCAATAAAGGACAGAAATGGTATAGACCTAACAGAAGCAGAAGATATTAAGAAGAGGTGGCAAGAATACACAGAAGAACTGTACAAAAAGATCTTCACGACCCAGATAATCACAATGGTGTGATCACTGACCTATAGTCAGACATCCTGGAATGTGAAGTCAAGTGGGCCTTAGAAAGCATCACTATGAACAAAGCTAGAGGAGGTGATGGAATTCCAGTGGAGCTATTCCAAATCCTGAAAGATGATGCTGTGAAAGTGCTGCACTCAATATGCCAGCAAATTTGGAAAACTCAGATCTAGGTATAGGTATAGATATATTAATTCAAGACAGATCTAGATCTAGATAGATACTAAGACAGATCTAGATAGGTCTAGTTATCTTCTTGAAAAAGTGAACATTCTCATCTCAGCTGACTCATTTGGTAGCATAAACAAATTAATGTGATAGTTTAATAGAGACCAGGTTAGTGTGTGAAGAAAGCTGAGAGTCAAAGAATTGATGCTTTTGAACTGTGGTGTTGGAGAAGACTCTTGAGAGTCCCTTGGACTGCAAGGACCAGTCCATTCTGAAGGAGAGATCAGTCCTGGGTGTTCTTTGGAAGGACTGATGCTAAAGCTGAAACTCCAATACTATGACCACCTCATGCAAAGAGTTTACACTTTGCAAAGAATATTGATAGAGTTATTGTTAATCATGTTGATGTATCTAGTTGTGGCATATCACCAAGGAGAGTATTACACTCTCAATCTCTAACTTAAGAGGTTAGTGCCAATATAGCTTCTTGGTGATTTTATAATATTGATGCAGATCATTTTTCAAAATACTTTAGTGGAACTAATTCAAGAACAATAGGTATAAAGCTATGATTTGACCCATAGATCTCTGAGCATTGACCATAATACAGACCTGGTCAAGTTTATACGAGGGTTGTTTGATTTAGACGACCTGGGATTGCATCTGTTTTCAATCCTAAGGAAGGTAGAGCTCATGACTGCAATACATCTTTGGAGGAAATTAGTATTCGGATTGTTATTTCTATGGGTAATACAACTCGGTTATCGACTTCTAGTAGTGGTAATTCCCCCGGCTTTAACTCTGATGTTGGAATTATATAGAAGTCGAAGCTTAAGTCTTCATAATCTGTATAACTGTAACTGTATAATCTGTAAACAAAATTAACTCATTGGAAAAGACTCTGATGCTGGGAGGGATTGGGGGCAGGAGGAGAAGGAGACGACAGAGGATGAGATGGCTGGATGGCATCACTGACTCGATGGATGTGAGTTTGAGTGAACTCTGGGAGTTGGTGATGGACAGGGAGGCCTGGCGTACTGCGAATCATGGAGTCGCAAAGAGTCGGACAAGACTGAGCGACTGAACTAAACTGAACTGAGTGTGGACTAATGAAAAATGAAAGAGGTGTTTTATGTTTTCTCAAGATATTTACAGATCTTATTATACAAAAGTAGCACTCACAGGGTCCAGAAAGATTGAATGCTAAGTGACAGTGAGGTATCTGAATAGAAATGTCCAGAAGACAGTTGGAGAATGCTCAACTGGAGATAACAAAGGAAGACAGGGCTGGACCCTGAGGTACAGAAGATGTTGCACTTCAAGGCAGAGAGTGTGCAGACTGGAGGGTCTAGGACTACATAGCTGAGCCTCGGGCAGGCTCAGGGAGGTGAAGGAGTGCGTGAATGGGGAGGGAGGGCCAGTGGAGGAGGGATGTCGGATGAAGGGGGCAGGGGGAGGGTCCAGGAGGCACAATCGGGGCTCTCATGTGTCAAGTGCTGAGACAAGCAGGCAGCAGCACCCTGGAGGATGTGTCAGATTGGCTCCGAGGATGGCACTGAGGTGGGGCTGCAGCTGACATCACGGATCGTAGTTCTAATGGGGTGGTGAGGGATACAGTCTATATTGCAGGGTGCCAGGCAATCAGTGGGCAGTCAGGAGACGGAAGTAGATATATAAATCAACAATTTTGTCTATGAATGGAAGAAGAAATTTACAGGCTGTGGTTAAAGTGATTTTGGGTGTAAGGCCTTGAAGAATACAGGAGCGTTTAAGAAGATGTCTACAAGGAGATTGCGTTTGAGTTGGGTCTTCAAAGTCAATGAGGCCTGGCTGGGCAGAGAGCAGGGCAGGCAGATTGACATTGTACTTGGCCTCGGAGTAAAGTCTGGAAGAGCTGGGTTGGTCAATCAATGTTCACTTGGAACTGAATCCAGTCCAAGTCAGGAAGCTGTTCTTAGGATGGTATCCAGTGCTTTTTACTACTAGGATCCACTGAAAGTGGAATAATCAGTAGCCTCTAGCAGTTTATACATGCAAATTGTCAAGGTGTTTAAAAATTCTGGCTTTAGGGGCCAGAAACAGACCTCTGAATACCTTGAGCTCTCCCACCTGTGAAATGGGCACAACAACTTTCAAAGGTTTGTTGCAGGGATTAATGTAAACTCTTTTAACTCGAGTGACCAACACAGGGTCACCACTCAGCTACTGTTATTATGTGTGATCATCAGACCACCCAGCTATGTATTATCTTTTGTGACAGAAAATGGAAGTTGTCAACGAAGGTAACTCAGTCTGAACAAGTGGATGAGATGCAAATCCTATTTCTCTGTGCCAATGTCTGTCTCCTTCACTTGCTTTCCCTTCTCCCTCCCTTAACATTGGGAATATTTAATGCTCCCTCTTAGGTGAAGGGATCAAGAGGTAAGACTACTAGGTATAAAATAAGTAAGTTACAAGGATGTAATGTACAACACAGGGAATTTAGCCAAGGCTTTATAATAACTTTTTATGGCGTTTAATATATAAAAACATTGAATTACTATGCTGTACACTTGAAACTAACATCATACTGTAAGTCAATGTACTTCAATTACAAAAAAAGAAAAAAGTTCCCTCTTACATTTGTTAACTACTTATGGGTTGAACGGTAGCTGTGCAAGGTCCTAACTCTTTTTCTCTCTCTCTCTTTGTGCACTTGTTTATCGATATGTGGTGGGAGTGGGGCAGAGAGGAGGATACGAAGATAAACAAGGCAAAGATTCTGTCCTTGAAGTGCCCACGGTTCAGGCTAGTGGGGAAGGCATTATGTAGACAGCTAATTAAAATAAAATGTGATAAGCACCAGAACAGACCATAAAGCATATTGTGGCAGCCCCAATGTGAGAGAAGCTATCCCTGGCAAAGCTGGGAAAGGCTTCCCAGAAGAGGTGATGTTCATCTCGGATCCTGAAGAATAAAGCAGCATCTGTCAGGTGCAGACTGGGGAAAGGCAGTCCATGTTACAATTGCTCAAGGTGAAAGTGCATGTTCTCAGGACACCAGCAGCACTTTCTGTTCCAGGACAAAAGAGGCTTGGGGTTTGGGTACTTGTCAAGTAGAGTGGAAGATGAGGCTGGAAAATAAGGTAGAGCCAAACTGTTAAGGGACTTTTTTGGTGGCAGGCTAAGGAGCTTGCTTTCTTTTTTTTAATATTTATTTTTATTTATTTGGCTGCACCGTGTCTTAGTTGTGGCAGGTCGGATCTTTTAGTTGCAGCATGTAAACTCCTAGTTTGGAGAAGGAAATGGCAACCACTCCAGTAATCTTGCCTGGAAAATTCCATGGACAGAGGAGCCTGGTGGGCCACAGTCCACTGAATCGCAAGAGTCAGCCATGACTTAGCAACTAAACCGCCACAACCAAACTCCTTGTTTCCCAACCAACCAGGGATTGAACCCAGTGCCCCCTGCATCGGGAGCCCAGAGTGTTAGCCACTGAGCCACGAGAGAAATCCCCAGAAGCTTGGGTTTTATGTTTGGGTGATGGGAAGTCAGAAAAGTCTTCAGCAGGGATATGAGGAGATTTAACTTTTTTACCTCTATTTTTTTTTTTTTGGTAATGGTTATATTGAGATACTGCTCCTTGGAAGAAAAGCTATGACAAACCTAGACAGCATATTAAAAAACAGAGACACCCCTTTGCTAACAAAGATTTGTCTAGTCAAAGCTATGGCTTTCCAGGAGTCATGTATGGATGTGAGAGTTGGACCATAAAGAAAGCTGAGTGCCACAGAATTGATGCTTTTGAACTGTTGGAGAAGACTCTTGAGACTCCCTTGGACTGCAAGGAAACCGCTCAGTTCAGATAAAACCACTTTAAATGGAGTGTATGTGTATGTGTGTGTGAGGATGGGTGGATGCAGACCTTGAATACGGTGTAGTCTCTTGCCCTTGAGTTGGTTAGGATTGCACCCTTGCTATACAATACTCTTATCAACACCAAAGGGCTATGGTGGAGCGCTGACTTTCTTCTCCCGAAACAAAAACCTAAAGATGTGTGGGTGTGTTTCCTCCCAACATGAAAATCTAGAGTCTAAAGCCCTCTCCCCCTTCAGTCTCCATTTCCCCACCCCAAACAAAATACCCAGTCGACTGCAGGACAAAGGGAGAGGAAATTGTGGGTCAGCAAACCCCGAAATTTATACAAATACAGCACACACCGATGCCACAAAGCGTGTAAGACAAAGGCTTCCCTTTAAGAGTGGGAGCTCTAAAGTGCAGGGGATCACAAAAAAACAAGGAAGCAGTGCTTCTCGCCCAATTATTGTGCACTCTCAGCTGTATTTTGTTGACCTCGCTGATTTCAATCAGCTTTCAGCACATCCAGCCTTCACCTGCTATGAATCAAAACCTGGAGGGCTCTCTGTTCTTCGTGCTCAGAAAAAAACCCTTTGATAAGGTTGTTATGGATGCAAGGCAGAGCAGGTTGGGCTGGGTGCCTTCCTTCGACTGGCATTATACATTTATGATGCAAACCATTGGAGAAGACAGGGCTCCAGAACAGGGGCTGAGAGGGGCCGAGTCAGAGGCTCTGGAGGGTGGAATTTGACTTGGGGGAACTGGAATTTCCTTACCCTGTTGGAACAAAAGGTTGGTGAGGGAAGGGCAGCTCTGAGAGTATGTGGCAACAGGTGCCATTTGCAGAGGTTAGCACCTAAAGCTCCAGCACTATCTCTGGACTCCTTGGTGGATTGACTTTTCTTGGATGAAGGTGAGTAGGCCGATGGTCCCCAGTGCTATAATCCTTTTTGGTAGAACATAATCTCCATGAAGGCAGGGTCTTTTTTTTTTTCCTCTTTGTTCACTGGTCTGTTCTGATACCTAGAAATGTGCCTGGTACATGGCAGAGATTCAACAAATATTTGTAGCATGAATGAATGCTGAGCACCCTCTTTTTTAAAATTTATTTTATTGAAGTACAGTTAATTTACAATGCTGTGTTTGTTTCTGGTGCACAGCAAAGTGCTTCAGTTATATATGTACACATAGATTCATATCAGTTCAGTTCAGTCGCTCAGTCGTGTCCGACTCTTTGCGACCCCATGAATCGCAGCACGCCAGGCCTCCCTGTCCATCACCAACTCCCGGAGTTCACTCAAACTTACATCCATCGAGTCGGTGATGCCATCCAGCATTCTCATTCTCTGTCATCCCCTTCTCCTCCTGCCCCCAATCTTCCCAGCATCAGAGTCTTTTCCAATGAGTCAACTCTTCACATCAGGTGGCCAAAGTACTGGAGTTTCAGCTTCAGCATCATTCCCTCCAAAGAAATCCCAGGGCCTATCTCCTTCAGAATGGACTGATTGGATCTCCTTGCAGTCCAAGGGACTCTCAAGAGTCTTCTCCAACACCACAGTTCAAAAGCATCAATTCGGTGCTCAGCCTTCTTCACAGTCCAACTCTCACATCCATACATGACCACAGGAAAAACCATAGCCTTGACTAGACTGACCTTTGTTGACAAAGTAATGTCTCTGCTTTTGAATATGCTATCTAGGATGGTCATAACTTTCCTTCCAAGGAGTAAGCATCTTTTAATTTCATGGCTGCAGTCACCATCTGCAGTGATTTTGGAGCCCCTCAAAATAAAATCTGATACTGTCTCCACTATTTTCCCATCTATTTCCCAGGAAGTGATGGAACCAAATGCCACGATCTTCGTTTTCTGAATGTTGAGCTTTAAGCCAACTTTTCACTCTCCACTTTCACTTTCATCAAGAGGCTTTTTAGTTCCTCTTCACCTTCTGCCATAAGGGTGGTGTTATCTGCATATCTGAGGTTACTGATATTTCTCCTGGCAATCTTGATTCCAGCTTGTGTTTCTTCCAGTCCAGCGTTTCTCATGATCTACACTGCATATAGCCTTGACGTACTCCTTTTCTTATTTGGAACCAGTCTGTTGTTCCATGTCCAGTTTTAACTGTTGCTTCCTGACCTGCATATAGGGTTCTCAAGAGGCAAATCAGGTGGTCTGGTATTCCCATCTCTTTCAGAATTTTCCACAGTTTATTGTGGTATATATACTCTTTTTCATTATGATTTATCACAGGATGTGGAGAAGGAAATGGCAATCCACTCCAGTATTCTTGCTTGGAAAATCCCATGGATGGAGGAGCCTGGTAGGCTACAGTCCATGGGATCGCAAAGAGCCGGACACGACTGAGTGACTTCACTTTCCCCTTTCACTTTCATGCATTAGAGAAGGAAATGGCAACCCACTCCAGTGTTCTTGCCTGGAGAATCCCAGGGTTGGGGGAGCCTGATGGGCTACCATCTATGGGGTCACACAGAGTCAGACATGACTGAAGCGACTTAGCAGCAGCAGCATTGAGTATAATTCCTTTGTATACAGTAGGACCTTGTTGTTTATCCATCCTGCATATATATACTGGTTTGCATCTGGAAATCCCCACAGGCCAGTGCATTTCTTCCCCACTGCCCCTCTCTCTCTTGCAACCACAAGTCTGTTCTCTATGTCTATGAGTCTATTTCTGTTCTGTTGATAAGTTCATTTGTGGGCACACTCTTGTAGAAGCACCCAGTTGTGGGTGCAGAGAGTGCAAAACTTTTTCTTGGCTCTTGAGATTAGGAGCAATTGTGGGCTCCAGGCTACTATAGTGATGGGCTGCTGAGGTGGTAGGTAGGAGGAAGATTGTGCGTCTGGCACACAGATGGTGGAGGAGAATCAGGGCATTCAGTTAGTTTGTACTAAAAAATACAGGTGCTCAAGTACCTTTCACCCTCCCCATAACCCTCTCTGGCTTCCAGGGGAAAGGAAAAAACCCTCTGTCCTTACTTTCTCCTATGTTTAAGGTCCTAAGTATGATTCAAAAAAAATTCTTTTTCTTCTTCAAGGCTACCCATAACATTTATTTATTCCTATTTGGATGCTGAACTCTTTGTGTAACCTTGGTTTTAACCTCTAATATATCAGTTTCCTCATTTGCAAAACGGTGTTCATAAAATCAATCTCGTAAAGCGGGTGAGGAGAATGAAGGAGTCAATGTAAATAGTTACCAAGGCATAAGAAGTGCCCTGTGAATGCTGACTGTTACTACTACCATTGCTGCAAGTAAAGCTTCTGGATACATATGTGCAGTTAGGACCACCCTTTGTGATTCAGGCCTGAGGCCCAAAGAGAAAAGAAGAAGATAGTCATTGCTCATGGCTGGGACCAGGGCATTTCCTGAGCTGAGCAGGCACCCTCCTGAGAACAGAGAAGCTCCCCTCCAATTCCTCCTCTAAGCCCAGAATCAGTAGGAACCACCCTTGAAAAAAAGAAAAGCAAATTGTTAGTCGCTCAGTCATGTCTGACTCTTTGGGACCCTATGGACTGTAGCCCACCAGGCTCCTCTGTCCGTGGAATTCTCCAGGTAAGAATATGGGAAAGTGTTGCCATTCCCTCCTCCAGGGGATCTTCCTGATCCAGGGATCGAACCCGAGTCTCCCACATTGCAGGCAGATTCTTTACCATCTGAACCACCAGGGAAGCCCAGGAGCCAACCTTGGGTCTTCCCAAATGGTGGTGCCCATAGCCTAAGCTGGTCTCAGTATTCTCTAGGGAAACCGTTTGCATCTACTTGGAAAGCAGCCCTCACCCTTTTAATGTTTCTTCAACTTTTGGAAGCTTCCCATTGTCCCTGGAGCCACACAGGATCCCTTTGCCCCTTTTTTTGCACAGAGGGTGGTCAGATTTTATAAATTAGAAACTGAAGCATGTGATCTTTCAGGTGGAAAAGTCCATCTAAGAACCTTATGGAGAAAAAGCAGAGTGAGGGGGTTAGAAATGCAGGCTGTGCCGGGTGGGGATCTAGGGGGCAAGTGGCAGTTAGGTTACCTGGGTTCACATCTCACGCAGCCCTCATCTGTTGTGTGATGCTGGGCATGCTATGAAATCTTTCTGGGGTCTAGTCTAGAAAACAGGGGTGATGTTCATTTAATAATATTTTTTGATCGCCTCTATGAGCTAGGTACTTTTAATAATAGTATCTGTATCACAAGTAGTTGCACAGATTAGATGAGATAGTGAATGAATTGCACAGAACCTGCCCACAGAGAACATGGAACAGATATTAGCTGTTATTATTTTTTCATATGGCTCAGATGCTTGATTGGGGACCTTCCAGTGCCTGTCATTGGCTCTCTTCCATTAAAGAGAATATTTAGAATTGGAATTGTCTGGAAAAAATCTAAGCAATGTGGTCCATGGATCTACTTACCGCATGATTTAAAAGTAATTTTTTTTCTTTAGCACCTCATACCTTAAAGACACTGAGTAATCACTTGTGGCTTGAGACTCCCATTATTTCTGGAGTAGGAAATGGCAATCCACTCCAGTATTTTACCCTGGAAAATCCCATGGACAGGAGTCTGGCAGGCTACAGTCCAGGGGGTCACAAAGAGTACGTTAAAGACACTCAGTAATTACTTGTGGCTTGAGTCTTCCATTGTTTCATCTCTAACATATTCCTAACTCCTCCCCACCAAGTCATCATCTGCATTTTTAGGTGAAACCTCATTACTGTAATTGCAGCAATGATAACACCACCTTGTGAGCATGCTGCACTGAAATCTCACCATTTTCAAAATGCTTTAGAGACACAGAACCTCATTTGTTTTAGTGACTGGGGTTGGGGGAGCCTGTACCTGCTGGAGTTCGTCTAAAGATGATGATACAACTCTGTGACTTTGCATAACCATGCTCTGGCTCAAGTTTGGGAGGGTGCTGAACTATCTCGTGTCACTGCTTGTAGTATCTGGGCTCTTCACTGAGAAGAGCTGTCAAAAATTGTACCCACCACCCACTCTAAACAGAAACATTGTAGTGAACTGTGAATGACTTTGAGGATCAGACAAGGGTTCAATGCCAGGTCTCCTAGTTAATAGGGAAAAGGCCAAGTAGATTCCTGACCTCAGTTTTCTGAGAGAAAATGGGGCACAATATACATTTCAAGGAGATGCATGAGTATTATTACATAAGAGTCTAGCAGAATATGTGTACACTTCAATAAATATGACTTCACTTCCCCTCTCACCTCCACCGTCCCTGAAACTCTGCCTTCCCTGTTTCCCTGTGTGTCCCCTGATGTTCTCTGGGTTTGGTCCTTATTCTCTCACCTCCACCACGCCCTGATTTGCTGTGGATTGTGTGTGTGTGTGTGTGTATGCACGGTGTGTGTGTGCGTGGAAGGCAGCAGGCAGGGAAGACATGGAGCCTGGCTCCTTCTCTGATATGTCCTGCGGGAGGAACCTAGCCCAGCAGCCCCACGTGGTTCCCATAATACCATAAGTAAAACACAAACAAAGCAGAGGTTGTTCTGCTTGTCAGCCTCCGAGACCATATGGAGCTGAGACATGATTGTATTACCTCTGCTAGACTGCAGTCGAGCTAAACAGTAAAGCCATTATAAACTATTCTGGGGAGGTTCCCGAGCTCCGTGCACAGAGCACAAACAGATAAACAAGAGGGTGACTGGAAATTTTTTAAAGAAAGGAGCACCAGAGAAAAACAGGGAAAGAAAGTAAGGAAAAATGAAGGGGGAAGAGAAGGGACAAAAGAGAAAGTAGGAGAGAGTGCTGTGGAGCTAGAGTAGTGGAAATGTGTCATTGGACATTTGCTTCCAAAAGGATTTATACCCCGTGGGGACTCTGTGGTGTCACCTAGGTAGACGGTAAAATCTGATTGTAATTTTGGCTTCTCCATGGTATCTGGTCTAGGTTTGTGTGGAATTGGAAGTATCAAAGAGAAGATGCAGAATGGCATTTAGGAATATTTGCAGCAACTTTAAATCCCCTCTTAGTTTCTTTCTCTTCTTCCTCCTTGTGTCCCTCACTCTCATGATTGCATTCCAAACATGTTGATAAGACTCCTATCTTCTGACATTGACCAGACCCTTCTTTTGTGTTAGCAGAATTGGGGTTGAGTGCCCAGGAGTCTGTGTATTTGTGTGAGTGCACAGTGAGAGGGGGTAGGTAGGGAGAGGTATACATGATTCAGATAGAAGCTACATTGCCTCTCTGCTTGGGCAGACTGTATGCCCACTGGAAATCTTCCTAGACCTCAGGGAAAAGGTAGAGAAAATAAATAAATCAGGGAGGAAAAAACACCCCACAGCCACCAGATGTTGCTTCTGAACAAAGCCTTACAGTAAGAAAGAAGGATTCCCAAAGTGGTAACAAACTCACATGGAAATGTCTGCGAGGTTAAAAAAAAAAATTCCCTGTTAGCATGCTGTTTATTCCAGGTGTGAAGAGCAAATCCCAACACTTTGAGAACTGTCATCTGCTTTGAAAGTTTGTGCAAGTGTAGAGTTCAGAAGCAACACAATCACCAACAGTAACTATTTCCATATAATAGTTGCCTCCAGCTCAAACTTTATAGCCACTCTTTAGAATGCTTGAATTATAGAAGCCGTATAGCATGGTAGCTATGGGTGTGGGATTTTGATGTAGCCACACTTAGGTTCAAACCTGAGGTCTAACACTTACCTGCTGTGGGGCCTTTGGGTATCTAGTATACAAAGATGGTTAAGAGCCAAGTCCTGGGGCAACAGTCCTGCACCTACCTCAAGAGGAAAAGTCCAGGTTGGAATGGGAGAATGGAGGACCATGGGGAGAAAGGAAATTGGTGGATATAAATATTTTGAAAATTATTGCTAGGTGATTGATCAGTTGGAACATTTGGAAGAAAGAGCAGAATAATTGGTTCACATAAAGCAGCAATTTTTTTTTAAAAAAAAGTAGGCAATTAGAAACTCCAGGAAAAACAATCTATGAGAAATGACACATAATTATGGTAAGCTATCTGGCTCAACAGTGAATAATACTCATGCAGTCAGGATGGTATAAAAACAGGCTACTAATTTAACCCCAAATTGTTACATAGTTACACCAGAAAGATAGAGGAAAGACAATAGAAAGAAGATGGTAGTGTCTGAGAGACTGAAATCCTCAACTGCAATGATAGGAATTTAGTAGAAACTGTACGAATCTGAGAACTCAAAAAATAGCAGTGTAAGCATGTTATTTGAAATTGGAGGTAAAGGCCAGTAGAAAGTACTGAGTTGAGAGAGATTAATTCTGTGGGCCAGAGAAGATGAGGCACTGTAGAAGAGTTGACTACTGTTGTTTGACTCTTTTATTTATTAAAAAAAATCATATATGTTTCTTTAAAGACTTTTTTGATGTGGACCATTTTTATTTTTTAAGTGTTTATTGAATTTGTTACAATATTGCTTCTGTTTCATGTTTTTTGGCCCCAAGGCATATGAGATCTTTTCTCCCCAACCAGGGATCCAACGGGTACCCCCTGCACTGGAAGGTGAAGTCTTAACTACTGAATCTCCAGGGAAGTCCCTGATTGAGTCTTTTAGCACTATTTATTGTTTTAGACTTTGATAAGGTTACTTTGTATGCAGATTACTTTGATAAATAACTTCAAAAGCTATAAGATGCTTAGCATGGTACTTGGCACATAATAAATGCTTCACAAGTGTTAGCCATCATTCTAGAACTGGAATGGATGTAAAGTTTTCTTTCATCTATTCTCTTGCCTCTAGCCAGTACAATACCTAAACTCCACTACAGGGCTGACCGTATCATGGGGTAAATCCAGTGAATCTGCCAGCATCTGCTGATTATGTGCCACTGGCCAAGACACTCCCATAATCCATGGTGACCTCAGTGATGTAGAACGTCAGGTTCAATCCTGATTCAACTGTCAAATGGGCAAAGTTGCTGCAATAGTCAGTCTGTTCCTGTGGAAGGCTGAATGATGCCCAACCCCACCCCCCACCATGTGTCCATATCCGAATCCCTAGAAACCAGAAACGTGACTTTATATGGCAAACAGACTTTGCAGCTATAACAACGTTAAGAACCTTGAGATGATCGCCATGGGCAGGATGTAATCACAACAGTCCTGAGAGAGCAAGAGGAGGAATCTGAGTCACAGATAGGAGATGTGATGACAGAAGGAAAGGACTGGGGTGATGAACTCTGAGGATGGAGGAAGGGGCCACCAGCCAAGGAATACAGGCAGCCACCGAAACTGGAAGATGTCAGGGAAAAGATTCTCCCCTCAGAGGCTACAGACTGACTTTAGCCCAGTGAAACTGATTTCAGACTCAGGCCTCCAGGACTGTAAGAGACTAAACAACATGTTGTTTTAAGCCCCTAAATTTGTGGCAATTTGTTACAGCAGTCATAGGAAACCAGTAGAATTCTAATCCCCCAAAATTCCTCTCCCTTTCTACTCAGCCTCTACCCTTTTCAGCAATATACACCATGTCTGGTAACCAAGGCCTCTCTGGGAAATGTAACAGTGTATTTGCATTCAAGTGTTGTGAGTTGTTGTGTATCTTTCAAAGACATTTTACTTCTTGCAAAAAGATTCCAGGAAGAAAGTCTCAAAGGCAGAGAATTATTTTTCACTCATATTTGTATTTCTAGTATTTGGTTAATAAATGATTGCTGAAGAATGAATAAGTAGCTAAACACATAAACAAATAATAAATAACTAAATAGGCCTCTAGACTCAGAAAAGACTCCATCGCCCCTCACTAGTTAAACATATTTTAAAAAGTCTTCTTGCTGCCTAATTGAAATCCCCCACATTGAATTTTAAGTGCTGTCTTTTTTATCCTCAGTGGGTTTAGTGAACAGCTGGTCATCAACCAACATTTATTAAGTCACTCTTAGCTTTCGTTTTTCAGGCTAAATAATCCCAATTCAATGAACTATTTATTCCAATCTTCTCTTTGTTGTGGTCCAAGCAGGCTAGTTTCCATGTTGGGTTTTCCCTTGGGCTCCAACCAAATGGAACTGTGATGGGGTGAAGCTTCTAGTATATTCTCAGTCTCTAAACTTTGTACACATTTGATTACGGACAATGAAGGAGGGATTTCTCTGTCTTTGTTGCCAGCGGCATGCTTCGGAAAAGTGGAACAATCAGAGTCCCTCAGAGATGGGCCTGTATCCGTGGTGTATCTCTGTAATCTGTGGACGCAACCCAGTGAATGGCTAAAAGCACAAATTTTATCCTCTGATCCAACAAGTTCCAGGCCTGGTTCTCTCACTCACGATTTGTGTGACCTTGGACAGGTCACAAAACCTCTCTAAACATTTCATATTGTAATCTTTTAACACAATGGGCCTTGTAATGTTGGGAGGGTTAAATGAGATGATATAAACAGCACTCTTCAATGTGCCCAGTACAAGCTTGTGCTTCCTAAATGTGAGCTATTACGGTGAAAGCACAGGGAAAGGACTTGGCAAAACTTGTTTTTCTCCTTCCATAACATTCTGGGCCATTTCTGCCGTGGGGTTTGGGGGGTTCAGATCAGGCCACGTTGGGCAAGGAGGATCAGAATTCATTTATTCAGCCTACAGGCATTTATTCTGTTCTCTAAAGGGATTCTCAGTGTAGTGGAGAAACATACAGATAAATTCAACATTGCAATGCAATGTGATAAGGAGTTGTAGAGTGGCTTGGAGAGGGGACACATCTGAATGAGTCTTGGAAGATGAATAGCTGCCTTCTGGGAAGAGAAAATGGCATTCCAAACAGAAGAAACAGAACATACAAAGCCACTGAACATGAAGCAGCGTGATGGGCCCAGTGAAGAGGGCAGTCGTAATACTTATTTATCCCCTTTCCAGTTCTGCACTTTCTAAACACATGGTGGACTGCATTGCATGTCTTGACGTTAGAGTTGGGTTTGGATGTTTGACCAGGTGACAGTGAATTGTGAGCAGAAGTCACGAGTGTCACTCCAGGCCAGAGCATGTTATTACTGATGCAAGATCTTCCCAAACTGGCTTTTCTTTCGCCACACTGACTGGTAATATTTGCAGTGATGACTGTGCTGTTAGTCTAGTCCTGGAGTGAGGATATAAAGAACGAAGTCCCCAGCTCTGTCCTACATTTTATGATATTGCTTACAAAATAATACCCTTTGTTGTTCCAGGTTGGTAAGACTTTGTGTTTATTTGTTGCTTCAGCATAACCTAGCCTATTCTAACTGATAGGGTAAAAGCAGTTGGGGAAATAATGACATGTTTTATTTTCTCTCCTCTCCTAAGACCACCCCACTCCCGACCCCAAGACACAGTAGAGACAGAGTTAAATAAATGTGAAGGACAGCTTTAAATGGAAGAGATAAAAAGCAAAGCCTATCCATGTATGTATTCACCAACTCTTTGCCTTTGAGGAAGAAAGGCATTGTTCAGGGATTGGCTGTAAGGATGGGCGCCTTCATTTTCCTTGGTCCCTACTCCTTGCCTGAGTCGTTGCCCAGTAGTCTGGGTTCTTAGAACGGAGGCCCGAATAATTCCTTATAATAATGATGACTTACTTTTCGTTTGCATGTTTCTGCCCACGATAATGTGCTTTCACAAGTTTTATTTCTTTGACACATCACAACAGGCTAGGGAAGCTGGTACTATGATTAGTCCCATTTTACAAATGGGGAAATGAGAGGTCAAAAAGATTTCATGACTTGTGCAAGATCACACAATTAGTAAATTTAAAAGACAGATTTGAGTTTGAGGTCTGTCGACACCAACTTATGAATTCTTTCTGCTCCACTGCCTCCACTTTTCTTACCCTGAGGTTGTCCAACTTGCCTTTCTAAATACACTCAGAAACACAGGAGTTTTCAACTCAGAGTAGTGGTAATTTCAGGGACAGAGTGTTAAAAAAATATCAACCTGTAAGTTTTCCCAAGCTACTGAATTTTTTTTTTCCATCAGAAGGAATGTGAGGAGGATTATTATGACAGTCAGAATGTTTCTATTAATGTGCCAATGTCTATTGCTTTATACCTACATGGATCTAGATGTTAGCATTGCGGAGCTTAGTCTTTTTTTACCCCAGAGCTTTTGCTCATTTTGCAGTACCCTGGACTGAAGTGTTCTTTCTGCATATCTCTGGTCCAGCTCAGAGGCCTCCTTTCCCATGGACCCTTCCCTTCTTACCCAGAATCTCCATGTTCCTGTGGCACATACTCCTGGTTTGATTATTATTTGAAAACACGTTCTATAGTGGTTAGTTGTGAATATGTTGGACTCTGTCACTAAAACATAAGCTCTTGGATAAAAGAGAATGTGCCATTTGTTTTTGAGAGGGACAGTATAGCACAGTGAAAGACTCTGGGACCTAGCCTGAGCTCTCTTGTTAGCTAAACTCTATAGCTTTGGCTAAATCACATCAATTCTCTCTTCTATCTAATATGAGAGTTGAGATATAGGTATCAAAGTTATGCTATGCTATGCTATGCTATGCTAAGTCGCTTTAGCTGTGTCCAACTCTGTGTGACCCCATAGATGGCAGCCCACCAGGCTCTGCCATCCTGGGATTCTCCAGGCAAGAATACTGGAGTGGGTTGCCATTTCCTTCTCCAATGCATGAAAGACAAAAGTGAAAGTGAAGTCACTCAGTCGTCTCCGACTCTTAGCGACCCCATGGACTGCAGCCTACCAGGCTCCTCTGTCCATGGGATTTTCCAGGCAAGAGTACTAGAGTGGGGTGCCATTGCCTTCTCCAATCAAAGTTATATGACTCCCCAATTATATGCAAACATACATCAGTTCAGTTCAGTTCAGTCAGCTCAGTCGTGTCCAACTCTGTGCGATCCCATGAATCGCAGCATGCCAGACCTCCCTGTCCATCACCAACTCCCAGAGTTCACTCAGACTCACGTCCATCGAGTCAGTGATGCCATCCAGCCATCTCATCCTCTGTCATCCCCTTCTCCTCCTGCCCCCAATCCCTCCCAGCATCAGAGTCTTTTCCAATGAGGTGGCCAAAGTACTGGAGTTTCAGCTTTAGCATCATTCCCTCCAAAGAAATCCCAGGGCTGATCTCATTCAGAATGGACTGGTTGGATCTCCTTGTAGTCCAAGGGACTCTCAAGAGTCTTCTCCAACACCACAGTTCAAAAGCATCAATTCTTTGGCATTCAGCTTTCTTCACAGTCCAACTTTCACATCCATACATGACCACTGGAAAAGCATAGCCTTGACTAGGTGAACCTTTGTTGGCAAAGTGATGTCTCTGTTTTTCAATATGCTATCTAGGTTGGTCATAACTTTCCTTCCAAGGAGTAAGCATCTTTTAATTTCATGGCTGCAGTCACCATCTGCAGTAATTTTGGAGCCCCCCCCCAAATAAAGTCTGACACTGTTTCCATTGTTTCCCCAAACATATATATCTGTATGGAATTTCTTTAGAGATGATCCAAAATATTCACTACATTTTAAAAGAGGTCTTATTCAAGAAATTTTTACAAACCAATAGACTAAAGACTTTCAACCTCTTCTGCAGGCTCCAACATTCTAAAGATTTGTTCTTAAAAATCCATCAACCAGTAGAGCAAAAATGAGAGCCCAGAAACGGGCATATAGAGACTTGATTTTTGACAAAAGTGTAAAAGCCATCTGACAAAGAACTGGTATCCATAATGTAAAAGGACTGCTATAACTCAATGATGAAAAGATAAAAAATATATTAAAAAAATTTGAACAGATACTTCACTAAGGAAAGTTTACAGTTGACCAACAAGCCCATGAAAAAGTGCTCAACTTCTCCTTATCCATTAGAGTGACTAAAATTAGAAGGACTGACAACATCAAATGTTGGCAAAGAAACTGGAGTGTCAGTGATTCTCAGACATTGCGGATGGAAGTACACAACTACTTTGAAAAAGATTGGGGAGTTTTTTCCTAAAATCAAACATACTCCTATCTTATGGTCACTAATATGATTCAGTGATTTATCCTAGAGAAACAAAAATGTGTATTTACAAAGAGATTTGTAGGAGAATGTTCATAACAACGTTATTGACTATATAGTCCCAACCTGGAAATAGCTCAGGTGTCCATCAATGGGAGCACAGATACATGCAAAGGAATGCCACACAGCAATAAAAATGAACAAGCTGCTGGCATATACATCATCAGGCATAATGATCATGTACATAAGAGTGTACATAATGTGTACATAAGAGTACACAGTGTCCTTTTCTACTTACCTGAAGTTCTCCAAAAGGCAAAATTAATATACAGTGAAAAAAGTCACAACAGGTGATTGATTGTCTCTGTAGGAAGGAAGGGGCATGAGAAGGGCCATGATCACCACTTCCTGGGGTGATGGTCATGTCCTGTAATTTTATAGGGTTTTGGATTACACAGGTGGATGTACTTATCAAAACTCATTGAATGATACACATAAGACCTACTCATTTTGTGGTATATAAATTTTACTTCCAACAACAACAAAAAAGGAACAGCCATAAACAAATATTGAACTCTAATGATATGCATGTTAAAGTATTTAAGGGTGAAGTGTACTGATGTTTGCAGTTTACCTTGAAATGCATTAAAAACAAAAGATAGATTGATTGGAAATGGCTAGATGGACAGCTATGTAATAAATAAATACATCAACACATTGATTGCAGAATCTAATTCGTGGGTGTGTGGGTGTTCACCACACAATTCTTCCAACTTTTCTGCTATGTTTGAAAATGTTCATAATAAAATGTTGGGGGAAGAATATCTGTCAACTAAAAAGCCACCAAGCAACCAACCAATGAATCAATTAGTAAATCCGCTAATACGGTGTTTCACACACTTGATTCTTTTGGATTCTTGTAGTAATTTACTTCAGAGAAGGCAATGGCACCCCACTCCAGTACTCTTGCCTGGAAAATCCCATGGACAGAGGAGCCTGGTAGGCTGCAGTCCATGGGGTCACTAGGAGTCAGACACGACTGAGCAACTTCACTTTCACTTTTCACTTTTCACTTTCATGCACTGGAGAGGGAAATGGCAACCCACTCAGTATTCTTGCCTGGAGAATCCCAGGGACGGGGGAGCCTGGTGGGCTGCCGTCTATGGGGTCGCACAGAGTGGGACACGACTGAAGCAACTCAGCAGCAGCAGCAGCAGCAGTAATTTACTTGAACTTGACTCATCTTTAAAACTTATGGTCTACCTTTTCCTCATCCTGAATAATAATATCTGTGAAGTTTTGTGTGATTTTGAAGTGATAGTCGCTTAGTTGTATCTGACTCTTTGTGACCCCATGGACTGTCACCTACCAGACACCTCTGTCCATGGGATTTCCCAGGCAAGAATACTGGAGTGGGTTGCCATTCCCTTCTGCAGGGGATCTTCCTGACCCAGGGATCGAACCTGAGTCTCCTGCATTGCAGGTAGATTCTTTCTTGTCTGAGCCACCAGGGAAGCCTTTGTGACTATATATGTGTGTGTGTGTGCGCACACAATTTATATATATACATATATATATACACAATAAGCTATAATTATATATAGTTTTTAAAATTTTTGAGATGTTTTTAATTCAGATTTCTCAAAAGAAGTGAAACAGAAAAAGCTAACGATCTGGTCAGATGTACAGTTCAAAACTGCTTTTGGGGGTTAACAACCAGTTCTAGGAAAGAAAACTGTAGGACAAATAGATGACCACTGGCAAATCTGTGGTACGAGGCTTATACACCATTAATATTAAGATATATATCTAAATGTTAACTTAAAGGGGGCGCTCTTGGCCAAGAGCGTGCCTCCTTTCATCCTGTAGAAGTACTTGTCTCTGCTGTGTGTGGTGGGGGGATTAGAAGTGGGGCATGTGGTCTCTGGCCTCAAAGAGCTTTAGTAAGAGCCCCATGAATCTGCGGACGACTGGGAGAACAGGCTCTGTGCCTCTGGGGGCAGGAGCCTGGGCTGGACATGAGTTCCCCGGGGAACGCCTGCAGCAGGCCTCACCCATGGGAGATGAGGACAGAGACCACTGGTGTTGTGGGTCACCAGCATGGGTCAGTGACCTGTCTCCTTGCTCAAGACAAGTGGAGAAAAGACTCTTTGAAGCCTTGGGAGCAGACACTCCATGGGACAGACCTTCAGATTTGAAGCTGGGCTACAGCTTTGAAGAGAAGGAGAAAACACACAATCCAGCCACCTAATCAGAGGGCGCCCCTGTGGCTGCCACCACCCTCCGCCTATTCCACTCCTCTCGATTGTCAATTAAAATAAACAGCCTTGTATTCCGAGGTCTGGCTTCAATCTATCTCGCCCGGGAGGGTACGCACAGATTTGTGGCAGTGCCTGAAAGTCCTTGCTCAACCTTTTTAATATCTGAACAAAGCAATCAAACCCGATAAGATCTAGCGAAGGCGAGATCACTCTCCTGTCCCTGGGATGGAAGCTTATTAGTCTGTGGCCCACATCATCAGAGTTATTGTGCCATGTTAAATTTATTGGTACTATCTCACCTCATTAAATACTTAAATAGACCTGACAGGACAGAAAAACGGGCTTTTTAATTTTTTTTCCCCTATCCAAAGGGAGCTGGTGTTTCCCCTGTCCCAGTTCACCTCTGTTACAGCTGTTGGCAAAGAAATAAGACAGCAGAGCACAGGATGGAAGGCTCAGGCTGGCTGTTTAGAGGGTCCTGGGGTCCTCTCAACACCAGACTGAGTTGGGCAGGAGGCGACAAACACGCCCCTGAGGTGCGTGTGTGTTTCAGTGGGAGTGGGGTGAAAAAGGGGTAGAGGGAACCGTGGTGTTCCCTCCCTCTGCTGCCTTCCCCAAATCTGTCTGATCTGCCTTGTCTAGGAGGAATCGACAAAGACCAGAAATAAAGGTCCTGGTGCTCAAGAGTGTGGGGAACATCTGTATGCTTATAGCTGATTCGCGTTGTCGTGCAGCAGAAACAAATACAACATTGCAAAGTGATTATCCTCCAAATAAAAATAAACGAAAAAAAAAAACCAAGAGCGTGCTGTTTAGCACAGGGAACTATATTCAATATCTTGTAACAATCTGTAACAGAAAAGACTCTGAAAATGAATATATATATATGATGATTGGAGAAGGCAATGGCACCCTACTCCACTACTCTTGCCTGGAAAATCCCATGGACGGAGGAGCCTGGTAGGCTGCAGTACATGGGGTCGCTGAGAGTCGGACACGACTGAGCGACTTCACTTTCACTTTTCACTTTCATGCATTGGAGAAGGAAATGGCAACCCACTCCAGTGTTCTTGCCTGGAGAATCCCAGGGATGGGGGAGCCTGGTGGGCTGCTGTGTATGGGGTCACACAGAGTTGGACACGACTGAAGTGACTTAGCATAGCATAGCATAGCATATATGATGATTATATATAATAATATATATATATGGGCTTCTTCGGAGAAGGCAATGGCAAGCCACTCCAGTACTCTTGCCTAGAAAATCCCATGGATGGAGGAGCCTGGTGGGCTGCAGTCCATGGGGTCGCTACGAGTCGGACGTGACTGAGCGACTTCACTTTTACTTTTCACTTTCACACAATGGAGAAGGCAATGGCAACCCACTCCAGTGTTCTTGCCTGGAGAATCCCAGGGACGGCAGAGCCTGGTGGGCTGCTGTCTATGGGTTCGCACAGAGTCGGACACGACTGAAGCGACTTAGAGAGAGAGAGAGAGAGAGAGAGAGAGATGGGCTTCTTGGGAGGTGCTAATGCCAATGCAGGAGACATAAGACATGTAGGTTCAATCCTTGGGCCAGAAAGATCCCCTGGAGGAGGGCACAGCAACCCTACTCCAGTATTCTTGCCTGGAGAATCCCATGGACATGGTAGCCTGGTGGGATATAGTCCATAGGGTCTCAAAGAGTCAGACACGACTGAGTGACTTAGCACAATGTGCATATGTATATATATCTACATATATATAACTGAATATATATATATATATATATTTGCTATACACCTAAAACTAACACAAAATTGTAAATTGACTCTACCTCAATTAAAAAAAGGGTCAGGATGCGTGAGGGATGAGTGAGAAGAGGCAATTGGAGTGTATGGGAATGGGGACAGGCAGAGCAAGTGAGCAGCAAGCAGGCAGCCCTCAGCCCCTCCTCCAGCGCTGGGACCTGTGGTCTTTATTTAGCAAATAGCCCCAGTATCCAGGGCTGGCTGGTGGCCAAGGGCAGGATTTCCCCAGATTCAGAGCTAGAGAACTTGGCAGGCTGGTGAAGGCTTGCAGGGCCTCAAGGCCTCCAGCAAGTTGCAGATGATGTGAGGCGAGGTGTCAAAGAATGCAGACTTGATCCTCTGCCTAAGCCTCTCCCTAGCACCTCGATGTGCATCCGTGAGTGCTGGGGTGAGGAGTTGTGGGCAGAGTGGAAATTTAGGACTTGGAGAAAATATGCAACCTGGAAAATGTTCCTTAAAGAGTTCCATCTAGAGCTCGATGCCTTTTCTTCATTTATCAAGCCAATTTCCTTCTCACCCAAGGTGATTTGGGACACAGCCTCCCTGCATCTCCTTCCTCCCCTCACATCTTTACCTGCAGAGGTCTCTTTTCTCCAGTTGTTCCCCCTCTCCCAGCACAGGTCCTTGTTTGCACCTTTTTAATAAGGTGGGCACGGGGCCAGGAAGCAGCTCCAGAGCGCCTTCCGTTCCTAATGCCCTAAATGGCCATGACACCGCACTTAATTTCCGTTTTACTACAACTGCTGGCGGGACATAGGCGGGCCTAGACCTGGGTCCTTCAGCTGTGGCCATCAGCCTCTCAGTAATTGGATGCCACTGGAAGCCCGCCGTCCTGCAGTGCCAAACTCGGTGGACTTATATAACGGTCCCCCTGTTCAGAGCACAGGGCTCTTTACAAGCTCCGAGTCTCCCAGTGTTAAAACAGCCATAATCCCTTGCCCACCCTGGGAGGGAAGGCAGGCCATGGCCAGATGGGTTATCACTGTTATCAGCTTAGAATACTGTGGGGCACGTAAAACCCAGGGCTTGTGCAGAGAACCTGTGTGGTTGACATTTACTAACCGGAAAGCATTGCTCTTTATCTTTTCTGGAAGTTCCACAGTAGACTTAGGGAAGTGAGATGGTCAGAAAGCATGGTGGGGGCTTCTGCTCATGCACATGTTGTGTGGAGAGCACTGTGAGTTTTAAGTGAGGAGCACGGAGAGTGAACGGTGGTGGTAATCAAAGTCTGTCAACCATGTCAAAGTTTGGGAGAGAACTGGAAGTCTGTGGATACAAGAGCCCAGTTTGGTCTCAACCAAATGCTAGCTATGGGGAGGGAGGTGGGGGAGGGTAGAGGAGATGATTAATTACTGCCCGGGTGGCAGTATGTCTTCATTTACAAGCTGCATACTCAATTATCTTTAATTACTTCCCCATGGCTTTAAATCAAGGGCTAATCCAAAATGGGGGTCAGTTGCTGAAATTCGTGTTTTGGGTGGGGCTGACGAAAGGTGGACCGTGGGGTGCAGAGTCACTTTGGAGCAGTTTTGGTGCTGTCTCAGGTTAGCCTTCCCTCAAGGAATGAATGATAAAGCTGACAATAATTGACCTTGGAATCAATATATACGGGTATGCAGAGCATCTTCAGAGCAGCCCAGGGTCTTGTTTTGATCCATCGATTGTGTTTGTTTTTACCCGCTCACGGGGCTGGTATGGATGGACAATTGAAATCAGCCCCATCCATCCACAAACATGGTTTCATCCACCTGCTCTCCTCTAGGACAGAGTTCCCAAACTCAGTGGATGGAAATCACCAAACGTGCTGGTGAAAACTATAGGACTCCATGCTAGGTGTACGGAGTCAGTTTTCAGGGGTGTAGCAAGGTTATCTGCATTTTTTAAGTAACATTTTTAACTAAAAAAGTTTATTTGGCTGTGTTGGGTCTTAGTTGTATCACGTGGGATCTTTGTTGCCACCTGCGGGATCTTTAGTTGCCGCGTGCAGGATCTAGTTCCCTGACCAAGGTGCAAACCCAGGCCCCGTGCACAGGGAGACCGTGTGTGCCTGCTAAGTCGTTTCAGTCATGTCTGACTCTGCCCTATCCTATAGACAGGCTCTTCTGTCCATGAGATCCTCCAGGCAAGAATATTGGAGTGAGTTGCCATTTCCTACTCCAGGTGATCTTCCCAACCCAGGGATCAAACTCACATCTCTTACGCCTACCTGCATTGGTAGGCAGGTTCTTTACCACTAAAGAACCTGGGGCACCATCTGGGAAGCCCCTATGCTTGGGAGTGCAGAGTCTTAAGCACTGGACCATCCTGGAAGCCCCTTCTGCATTTTTAATAGGCTTTCCAACTACTTCCTAGGTGACTGGCGTTTGGGAACCCTGCACCCTTGCTGCCCCTCTTACTTTCTTAATAGAGAAGGACTCACAGGGACCAGTTTCAAACTTGTCAGGGCTGGAGACTATATTCAAAATCCAGGACTCCTTTGAGAGGCAGTAGGGGAAGGCAATGGCAACCCACTCCAGTACTCTTGTCTGGAAAATCCCATGGATGGAGGAGCCTGGTAGGCTGCAGTACATGGGGTCGCTGAGGGTCGGACAGGACTGAGCGACTTCACTTTCACTTTTCACTTTCATGCATTGGAGAAGGAAATGGCAACCCACTCCAGTGTTCTTGCCTGGAGAATCCCAGGGACGGGAGAGCCTGGTGGGCTGCCGTGTATGGGGTCACACAGAGTCGGACATGACTGAAGCGACTTAGCAGCAGCAGCAGCAGCAGGGAAAAAAATGTGACTGGAGATGTGGTATGCTCTCCAGAAGCATGTGTCTCCTCCTCTGACTGAGAATGGGAATGGCAGGGAGGACCTTGGAGAGGCGATGAGCTGGGAGGTGATTCTAGGTGGAGCAGTTCACTGTCCCTCTCTGAGCTTGAGCCTCTGCATCTGTAAGGTAGAGGAACTGGGAGATGATCACTTGGGGCTCTTTACTTGACACTCTGGGAGTCTCTAGTCTTCAGGCCAAATGTCTCCACCCCCGCATGGCCTAACATCAAGGAAGGCAGTCATTTCTGCTTCTAGATAAGGAAAAGGAATTGGAGTACCCTAAGTGTCACTCCCACATAGCCTGTTGCTTCTCTCCCATCTTTTTCTTCCACTCGGTCTCCCTCCCTTTCCCCATTAAACACAGGTGAAACCTTAAAGCAAGTCACTCTACCCTCTGCCCCCCAGATCCACAAATGTGATCTTCCCTGGGCTGTTTAGGACTTCCAGCTCACTTTCTGATTTCAGGGAGCTCCTCCCAGACTGGAGAATTTCTTTTGGCACCTTCCTTGGTATTTGACCTCCAGGTGGTCCTTCTCAATTTATTGAATATAAATTTTGCTCTCAGAGACAAATAGTTTTTCCTTTCTTGCTCTGTGTATGGTCTATTGTCCTCAGATAAAAGTTCAAGGCACTCTCTTCACGGGATCTTAGGTATCCAAGTTCTCGGCTATCTCAAGTTGCTGCTGCTGCTGCTAAGTCGCTTCAGTCGTGTCCGACTCTGTGTGGTATGTTCTCCAGACCCCATAGACGGCAGCCCGCCAGGCTCCCCTGTCCCTGGGATTCTCCAGGCAAGAACACTGGAGTGGGTTGCCATTTCCTTCTCCAATGCATGAAAGTGAAAAGTGAAAGTGAAGTTGCTCAGTCGTGTCCGACTCTTAGCGACCCCATGGACTGCAACCCACCAGGTTCTTCTGTCCGTGGGATTTTCCAGGCAAGAGTAGTGGAGTGGGGTGCCATTGCCTTCTCCATCTCAAGTTCAGATCAGATCAGATCATTCGCTCAGTCGTGTCCGACTCTTTGTGACCCCATGAACCGCAGCACGCCAGGCCTCCCTGTCCATCACCAGCTCCCGGAGGTCACTCAGACTCGCATCCATTGAGTCAGTGATGCCATCCAGCCATCTCATCCTCTGTTGTCCCCTTCTCCTCCTGCCCTCAATCCCTCCCAGCATCAGAGTCTTCTCCAATGAGTCAACTCTTCGCATGAGGTGGCCAAAATACTGGAGTTTCAGCTTTAGCATCATTCCTTCTAAAGAAATTCCAGGATTGATCTCCTTCAGAATGGACTGGTTGGATCTCCTTGCAGTCCAAGGGACTCTCAAGAGTCTTCTCCAACACCACAGTTCAAAAGCATCAATTCTTCGGTGCTCAGCCTTTTTCACAGTCCAGCTCTCACATCCATACATGACCACAGGAAAGACCATAGCCTTGACTAGGCGAACCTTTGTTGGTAAAGTAATGTCTCTGCTTTTGAATATGCTATCTAGGTTGGTCATAACTTTCCTTCCAAGGAGCAAGCGTCTTTTAATTTCATGGCTGCAGTCACCATCTGCAGTGATTGTGGAGCCCAGAAAAACAAAGTCTGACACTGTTTCCACTGTTTCTCCATCTATTTCCCATGTAGTGATGGGACCAGATGCCATGATCTTCGTTTTCTGAATGTTGAGCTTTAAGCCAACCTTTTCACTCTCCACTTTCACTTTCATCAAGAGGCTTTTTAGCCCCTCTTCACTTTCTGCCATAAGAGTGGTGTCATCTACATATCTGAGGTTATTGATATTTCTCCCGGCAATCTTGATTCCAACTTCTGTTTCTTCCAGTCCAGCATTTCTCATGATGTACTCTGCATATAAGTTAAATAAACATGGTGACAATATGCAGCCTTGACGTACTCCTTTTCCTATTTGGAACCAGTCTGTTGTTCCATGACCAGTTCTAACTGTTGCTTCCTGACCTGCATACAGATTTCTCAAGAGGCAGATCAGGTGGTCTGGTATTCCCATCTCTTTCAGAATTTTCCATAGTTTATTGTGATCCACACAGTCAAAGGCTTTGGCATAGTCAATAAAGCAGAAATAGATGTTTTTCTGGAACTCTCTTGCTTTTTCGATGATCCAGCGGATGTTGGCAATTTGATCTCTGGTTCCTCTGCCTTTTCTAAATCCAGCTTGAACATCAGGAAGTTCACGGTTCACATATTGCTGAAGCCTGGCTTGGAGAATTTTGAGCATTACTTTACTAGCGTGTGAGATGAGTGCAATTGTTCGATAGTTTGAGCACTCCTTGGCATTGCCTTTCTTTGGGATTGGGATGAAAACTGACCTTTTCCAATCTTGTGGCCACTGCTGAGTTTTCCAAATTTGCTGGCATATTGAGTGCAGCACTTTCACAGCATCATCATTCAGGATTTGGAATAGCTCCACTGGAATTCCATCACCTCCACTAGCTTTGTTCGTACTGATGCTTTCTAAGGCCCATTTGACTTCACATTCCAAGATGTCTGGCTCTAGGTCAGTGATCACATCATCATGATTATCTAGGTCTTGAAGCTCTTTTTTGTACAGTTCTTCTGTGTATTCTTGCCACCTCTTCTTAATATCTTCTGCTTCTGTTAGGTCCACACCATCTCTGTCCTTTATCGTGCCCATCTTTGCATGAAATGTTCCTTTGGTATCTCTGATTTTCTTGAAGAGATCCCTAGTCTTTCCCATTCTGTTGTTTTCCTCTATTTCTTTGCATTGATCACTGAAGAAGGCTTTCTTATCTCTTCTTGCTATTCTTTGGAACTCTGCATTTAGATGTTTATATCTTTCCTTTTCTCCTTTGCTTTTCGCTTCTCTTCTTTTCACAGCTATTTGTAAGGCCTCCCCAGACAGCCATTTTGCTTTTTTGCATTTCTTTTCCATGGGGATGGTCTTGATCCCTGTCTCCTGTACAATGTCACGAACCTCATTCCATAGTTCATCAGGCACTCTATCTATCAGATCTAGGCCCTTAAATCTATTTCTCACTTCCACTGTATAATCATAAGGGATTTGATTTAGGTCATACCTGAATGGTCTAGTAGTTTTCCCTACTTTCTTCAATTTCAGCCTGAATTTGGCAATAAGGAGTTCATGGTCCGAGCCACAGTCAGCTCCTGGTCTTGTTTTTGCTGATTGTATAGAGCTTCTCCATCTCAAGTTAGGAAGAGTTAATTAACGAGTTTCTGTATCTCTCAGGCTGGTTTCCCAGTGCCTGTGGAATTTATGGATTATATCCTAGGGAGAAGTCAAGTATGACTCCAGGGTGTTTGGCCTTTGAAAAACAAAGTTGCTATTTACAATTGACCATCGATTGACATCTGCTGAAGCTTAATGAAGAACGGTCTTTGGGAGAAAAGCTGGAACTCTGGACATCACTATGCTCAGTTCAAGAGGTGACACCAAGAGGAGGAAGAAACAGACCTATTCCCAGAGGAGCTCATGAAGAAAGGAAATACTGATCACACCAATCAGTACTGGTCACCTGGAAGATGGTTATAGCTGAAACACACTGGGGAAGAAAGCACAGTTGGAGGGACCTTCATGAGTGGCAATGCTCTGAAATTTAACCCTCCCCAATGATTAAGTTAGGCTGCAAGTGTGCAGTGTCTGTTTTGAACTCAGTATAGTGGAAAATATTTGCTTCTCTTGCTTTAAAACTTTTGTTTCTAATACCTAGTACTTACGTACAAAGCGTAGAGCTTTTTGCAGTATTTTTATGAGGCCATAGCTGGACATAGGCCTTTGATGGTGATAAATTCCAAGGGGTTTTTGTTTTGTTTTGTTTTGAGAATGTCAACTTTGTCAATAGATAAAGATAAAGAGGTCTGTGTTCAGGAGCAGGAGGTTAAGAAATCTGAGAGTTTATGCCGGATTCACTTATTCTGTAATTCATTCCCTGACTCAAGTTTTGGGTCTTTGCTATAGTGGCTGATAGGCTAATGACTCATTCATTTAAACACTCATAGATTTCCTTATCTAAGTTCTTATGCAAGAAAATCAAGCTGAACATTATTCCTCCTTCTAGTTTCTCTTTTCTTGGTTTCCTTCCAAGGCGATTAAGAGGAGGTAGAGGGCAACAGGGGGTGAGATGTTGAATTTGGCTCCTCTGGGATGTAGACCCTTTGCAACGGCAGGGCCTGGAGAAGGAGAGAGCTTTGAATGTGGAGGAAGATGGCGGTGTCTTGCTGGACTCTGACTTCCTCTCCCTCTTTGTCCTTTTCTTCTCTAGTCCTCTTGGTCTTTCCTTGTTTCTTTGTTCCCAGAGGTTCTTCGCCTTGGTGGGATCAACTGCTCCAGATACCTGTGGGTTCCCTAGCTCTGCTATTCTGCCTCCTCCTCCAACAATCTAGGGAGTAGGCAGCATCTGGTGTGCCTGTCTTCTGAGAGCCTTTTTAATATTATTTCATTTCTTTTAACCTTTATTAAGACAAACATTGAGCTGAGAAGAGTCTATACTCCCACCAGAGACACTCTCCATTTTGATATTAAAAACAAAACGAAACCAAACCTAAACACTCCCAACCTGAGGCCCGGAGGAGAGAGAGAGGAGAGAAAAAGGAAAAAAAGAAAAAGAATATCCTAGAGATATTTTTACCTTCAAAGATCCATCACTCATTACTGCATATCACAGACACGTCTACAATCTCATCTTCTTACAATTCTCCGTGAAATAAGTGTAAATGGAAAATAATACCCCGTTTTGAAAGTTCAACAAAATGTCTTTATCCACCAAATGTAGCCCCAGCTGTCTCATTTTCAGAAACAAAGCCTGATTTTAAATAGCAACTCGCCACCCAAATAAACACCGGCAGCTCCCTCCAGCTCTGCACGCCAGGGGCTGCTGTGGTACCCCACAACCGCCCACCTCTCAGTCAACATGGGATGGACTTCTGGGAGGCCAAACACCCAGCTCCAGTGGGGTCAGGAGTCCCTCCCTCTGAGGAGGGAGAAACGGTAGAATACTGTAAACACTGAGAGCTGGCTCTCCCTCACCACTTGAGGAGATGGTTACCTGGGTTACCCATCTCCACGAGTGCCCTCATCCCTCCCCAGACCACCAAGGGCACACACCATCACCCCAGCCCGGGAAGAGGAGGAAGGAGAAGCTTTCTCTAGCACCTACTTCCACTTGGACAAACAAACGATGCACCACAGTAGACTTGCAAGTGGAAAGGTGCTCAGAAGCACAAAGAGGGGGAAAAGCTCATACTCGAAGGCTTAACCCCCTTTCACTAACCTGTTCTTTGACATGAAGCAAATATTCCAGACTCTCAGGTCCTCTGTTTCTTTTAAGCTCATATCTTCCACTACTTAGATGTCTGTCAGGGATTCCAATCAGAGCTTCCCAAACTCCTGCTCTTTCCCTTCCTCCATTTTCTCTGCTTTAATTTAAAGCAACTCTATCTGTCCAGTTGATCAAGTTAAAAAACAACAGCAATATGACTCTGCTCCCGCATCTGATCTGACAGCAAAACGTGCTGATTCTACCTTCAAATACAGCCAGCCATTCTGCCCACCAGCATCCCTGTGGTGGAGAGACCACTGGCATTGCTAACTGCCTCCCCCCTCGGTGTGGTTTGGCAGCAGGGTAGGATGTGGACGGCACCGAATCTGCAGCCACCCTTCTCAGATTCCATCCCCGGCTCAGTCACTCACTAGCTGTGTGGCCAAAGGTAAAAAGAACACATCAAGTGTTAGTTGCTCAGTGGTGCCAGACTCTTTGTGACCCCATAGACTGTAGCCTGCCCGGAAAGAATACTGGAGTGGGTTGCCATGCCCTCCTCAAGGCGATCTTTCCAACCCAGAGATCAAACCTGTGTTTCCTGCATTGCAGGCAGATTCTTTGCCATCTGAAGTCACCAGGGAAATCTGTGCTGTGTGGCCAGGTTCTCGATAATCTTTCCATGCTTGTCTTTTCTCAATGGGAGTCACAATAGACTCTACCTCATAGGGCTGTTGTGAGGATTGACTTAGAAAAAACAGTGGCTGGTGCATAAGAACTGCTATGTAAGTATTAGCCGTTATTATTAATTTATATTAGTCTCAACACAGCACTAGAATGATCCTGTTAAAATATAAGTCAGGACTTCACTGGTGGTCTACTGGTTAAGATTCCACCTGCCAGTGCAGCGGACTCAGGTTCAATCCCTGGTCCAGGAAGATCCCATGGACTGCAGGGGAACCAAGACTGTTTACCACAGCTGCTAACCCCGTGTTCCTAGAGCTGTGCTCTGCAACAAAAGAAGCCACCGCAATGAGAAGCCTGTGCATCGCAACCAGGGAGTAGCCCTCGCTCACTACAGCTAGAGAAAGCCCCCGTGAAGCAACGGAGAGCCAGTGCAGCCAAAAATAATACACGTATAAATCAGACCATGTCACTTTTCTGTTCAGACTCTTCAGTATCTCCTTCAGGATAAAACCCAAAGTCCTCTTCCTCCAAAGCCGTGTGAGTGTTGATCACCTGTACCTCTCCCATGTGCATTCTGTTCCAGTCCCTTGGAGCTTGCGTTTCCTGGCACCCACGGTGATCTTTTCTCTGGCTGTTGCTTCTGCCACATGGAGTGCTCCTTTCTCTGAGAGCCACGTGACTTTTTTCCCTCCCTCCATTCAAAGATCACCTTCTCCGTTGAGGTCTTCTCCGACGACTCTATTTAAAATTAAATCCAAATGCTCTCCATTCCTTTTTTTTTCTGCTTTATTTTTCTCCTTAGCACATATCACTACCTAATATACTATGTATTGTACTTATTTATTTCACTTACTGTCTGTCTCTTTCCATTAGACTATAAGCCCCATGAGTGTAAGATTTTCCCATCTGTTTCTTCACTGATATATTCCCAACACTAAAATAGTGCCTGATGCAAAATGGACACTCAATAAATATTTGTTCAATGGATGAATATAAACACACTTAAACTTGACAATCCTGAAGATCTCCCCTTTTAGGTTAACATTCTGTGATTGCATAATATATACCATCTTATCTGTAGAGCAGAAGTGTTTGTAGTCATACGATCTAAAAGAGGGGCTTCTCAGGTGGCACTAGTGGTAAAGAATCTGCCTGCCAATGTAGCAGATGCGAGAGACATGGGTTCGATCCCTGGGTCAGGAAGATCCCCTGGAGAAGGAAATGACAACCCACTTCAGTATTCTTGCCTGGGAAATCCCAAGGACAGAGGAGCCTGGCAGGCTATACAACTGAGCACATACACATTTAAAAGAGGTTAAATGACTTTTCAAGAGCTCCTGGAGCCCAGATTTTGTGACAGACTTCAGCTCTCTTCCCTCCCCTCTGAGCCTCCTGATAACATTGCTCTTTCCTAGACACATTTGCTAAATGGATGGATGGATGGGTGGATGGGTGCATGCATGCAGAAAAGAATCCCCCTCCTCCTTGGGACGCAGGCAAAAGATGCTAAAACTAGCCTGCGGAGAAGGCTGGAGTTTGCTTTGACAGCGTGAGGCTGACACAGAGCCCAGCCAGGAGGGACGGGTCCCTCAGTGCTCATGCCTGGCCATGAATCATCCCTGGTGATTCAGGAGCCGGGAGGCCTGTCAGGGAAACCTCAGATGGAATTGATGTATCAAGGTGTCACTCTCTCCAAGTTGTTTATCAGAAGTGACACCGTGGGAGATTGACAGGTAGTCACTGGACAAATAGACAGATCACAGGCTCATAGGAGATGCCTAGAAGGCCTGATGCTTGGGAAACTTGAGGCCAGGCACTGGAGGGTGGGGGTTCCACAGAACTCTGCCAGCATTGTGACAGGCGGGCAGGAGGCATGCTGGGTGGGGCAGTAGTCACCAACATGGGTTCCTGTCCCAAGGACCTCATGGGTCTCTTAGGGTCAGGGATGTTCTTCTTTCTTTCTTTCTTTTTTGCCAGCTTTATTTCTTTTGGCTTTCTTCTTTTCTTTTTCAGAGAGCTAACCACCTCACATCAACCCTTACAAGGTCCACATGAAAGGGACCCCTAAGATGTACAGAAAGTATAGGTTGACCAAAACACAGCCTGCCTCTGGGCCCCACATGTGGGGCCGTTACACCTTCTCAGATCTGCATCAACCTGCTGTCCACCTCTGTTCAGCATGAGAACGATGGCTAATGCCATGCTATGCCCTTAGCACACCTTGTTTTACCTTCACAACAGCCAGATATGGTAGCTATTGTATTCCCCGTTGGAGAAGGAAATGGCAACCCACTCCAGTATTCTTGCCTAGAGAATCCCGTGGATAGAGGAGCCTGGTGGGCTGCTGTCCATAGGGTTAAACAGAGTTGGACATGACTTAAGTGACTTAGCATGTATGCATGCATTGGAGAAGGAAATGGCAACCCACTCCAGTGTTCTTGCCTGGAGAATCCCAGGGACAGAGGAGTCTGGTGGGCTGCTGTTGATGGGGTCACACAGAGTCGGACACGACTGAAGTGACTTAGCAGCAGCAGCAGTATTCCTCATATTATAGTAGAAGAAATGAGACTCTAAAGGTTAAATTACTTTTTGGACCATAGGGCTAGACAGTGGCTGAACCAGGATTGCAATCCAGGTCTGTGTAACTCACCACCTCCTTCTTAACCGCTCAGCATCACTCCACAGACTATTAGAACCTGACTTTCGGCCCACCCCTCCGCCAGGTCCTCAAAGCCCATCACTGCCAGGCACTTTCCACAACATACCATTCTTCCAACACATATGTTCTACTTAAGCCAAACTCATACTTCTTCCAACTCCCATTCTTTTGTGAGTTTCTCAAAGGTCTTGTTGTCTTTGTACCTCGGAGCTGAGTGAGCATAGTGCCTGGCTTACAATTAGGGTTAAACAAATGTTTGTTGAATTAAGGAATGACTTGTTTAGGTCGCATTTCTGTGCCCTGTAGCTGCCAAATTTGTCTCCATGCCTAGTGTCCAGTCTGTATCGTTTCATATCCTCAAAGCCTAAGTTAAAACTTGATATTTTTCTGTTAGTTAGAAGTGGATCTTGGTGTAAAATTTAAACTATATATTATATTATATACCAAAATTTGACAAAGTATAATAAACAGCTTGCATGTATGCTAAGTTGCTTCAGTTGTATTTGACTGTTTGTGACTCTATGGACGGTAGCCCACCTGTCTCCTCTATCCATGGGATTTCCAGGCAAGAATACTGGAGTGGGTTGCCATGCTCCCCTCCAGGGGATCTTCCCAGCCCGCATCTCTTATGTCTCTTGCATTGGCAGAAGGGTTCTTTACCACTTGCACCACCTGGGAACCCCAGTAAGCACCTTGAAGTGAAGTGAAGTGAAGTGGCTCAGTCGTTTCCGACTCCTTGCGACCTTGTGGACTGTAGCCCACCAGGCTCCTCCCTCCATGGGATTCTCCAGGCAAGAATACTGGAGTGGATTGCCATTTCCTTCTCCAGGGGATCTTCCTGACCCAGGGATCGAACCCAGGTCTCCTACATTGCAGGCAGATGCTTTAACCTCTGAGCCACCAGGGAAGCCCAATAAGCACCGTGCTGCTGCTGCTGCTGCTGCTAAGTCGCTTCAGTCGTGTCCGACTCTATGACCCCATAGACAGCAGCCCACGAGGCTCCCCCATCTCTGGGATTCTCCAGGCAAGAACACTGGAGTGGGTTGCCATTTCCTTCTCCAATGCATGAAAGTGAAAAGTGAAAGTGAAGTCACTCAGTCATGTCCGACTCTTAGCAACCCCATGGACTGCAGCCTACCAGGTTCCTCCATCCATGGAATTTTCCAGGCAAGAGTATTGGAGTGGGGTGCCATTGCCTTAGAAATACATTAATCCTTGCCTCAGTGATTTATTTCTAGGAGTTTATTCTAAAGAAAAAAAACAAAACACACATATACAGGAAGAGGTAAATGCCAAGATGTTCACTACTGCATTGTTTAAGATGGCACAAAACAAGAAATCTCTGGGATGTCCAATAAGAGAAGATTGGTTAAAGAAATTACACATTCTCTTTTATAGTCACACAATAGAATACTTAGTAGTCATTAAAAATAATGAAGATATATATATCTATTGACATAGGAAATTAAGTGAAAAAAGTAGGTTATAAAATAGTACACCCAGAATAATTCGATTTTTATTAAAATTGTATGAATATAAATATATGCATCAAAAAATGTCTAAAAAAACATATATCAACCTGTAGACAATGGTTATCTTCAGGTAGGGATTAAGGATAATTTTTTTCTTCTTTTTACTTATTCATTTTCTCATTTTCTGCAAAGTACATGTTCAGAAAGAAAGATAAATGGTCATTTTCTAAGAAATATTCCGTAATTACTCCTACCTCTCATGCATGTGTGCTCAGTCGTGTCTAACTCTTGTGACCCCCTGGACTGTAGCCTCCCGGGCTCCTCTGTCCATGGGGTTCTCCAAGCAAGAATCCTGGAATGGGTTGCTATTTCCTTCTCCAGAGGATCTTTCCAACCCAGGGGTTGAGCCCATGTCTCCTACATTGCAGGTGCGTTCTTTCTTCCCTGAATCTTCCCGGATCAGAAGGCCTCCACTGCTTGGTACTGTTTCAGCACAGGTGCTGGGTTGGGTTGATTGCAAAGGTCTAGCATGGTTCCCATGGGTGATTATTTTCACTCCGCTTATAAGCTCTTGGAAGGCTGGTGTCCCTTCAATCTGTTGTTTTCTTTTAAACGGCAGAATTCGGTATAGTATATGAGAGTGCTTACATTCTTTTTCTTTCTCCCCACTGTTTATTCCTATGAGATAGAACATAAAGAGAGGAATTCCCTGAACTCATGAAGAGAAAGGGGGATGAAGCCATTTCCCCAGGGCTTCAGACCCAAATTAGCCCACGACGCCAAAGGTAATAAATAATCCAGCAACCTCTGAGGTCAGGGCCCTGGCCTCCTCCGCAGCCGCCCTGCCCTGCACAATAGGGCGCGGGCACAGATGATTCATGGAGATGCTGGCTGGGCTCCTGCCAGACTGGCCTGAAGAGATTCCACAGTTGGAAGTAGATAGGCCTGAAAATACGGTCCCCCTGGGACCGCTGGGGCCATGCTCTGGGGAGCTGGGCTGGCTGGGGCCTGGAGGAGTTTCTGAGAATCGGGGCTGGAGACACATGGCTGCCTCGGCCTTCTTCTATCTGTGCAGCTGGAGCCCCAGGGAGAAATCTACAGCCATTACCCAAGCAGACAGAGCAAAAAGAAATGAGTTTAAAGCACCAGAAGGAGGACTTAGATAATAATAATGTAGTGAGTGGTTTGGGTAGCAACTATTGTGATAATATTTCCTCCCATTTGTACAGAGCTTGACTGTGCACAAAATGCTTTCACATATATTATCCTATTTGACCCTCACAACAACCCTGTGAAATAGTCTTCACCCAGATTTTCCATCTCCTGACTTCACTCTGCTAAAAGGAGTTCTTCCTGAGTGGGAGGAAAGCAACACAGGTTGGTGCTAAAGGAATTTCATGAGTGCATTTCAAGAACAGGGGCCTCCTTCCTGTGTTTGAATTTTAGAGAGAGACTCTGGCTGGGGGGCGGGGGAATGAAAAGACCCCTGAAGGTCCCACGTTCATGCCAGGATAGCTGGGCAAGCAGGAAGGCCATAGCCGTGGACATAGAAGTATGATTGCCATGACTTCAAACACATGCCTCGTAGCCCAGTGAGGACAGAGATTTCCTCCTTTTGCAGAGACCAGTGGACGAAGATGTCGGAGTCCACAATGGAATTCTCTGCCCAGGCTTCAGACAAGACTCTGTGGTGCCGTGTATGAGTTCATGAGGGTAACGAGTGGGGATAGAGGAGGAACAAGGGTCTAGGGAGAGCAGATCTGTCTTTGAGAAGGCTCTGGAAATTAGAAAGAAAATTGTCTCTGAGTTTGTCCTGTGAGTGCCATAGGCAGGTGGCGGGAGACTCAGGCAGGGAATGCTGGGCAGGAAGATAGCAGCTTTGCCTCATTGCACAAGGGAAGCAGATGTGGTCTTGGATCCATCTCGCTCTCAGAGGGGCTCCCAGGGTGGATTTACCTTGGCGTCATCGTACAGGTGCAGCCATTCTTTCATTTCCTTCCAAGACTCTCGGCCATCAAATTGTTGCACTTACCCCCGTCCCCTCCAACCCCGGCCAAATTCCTCTCTGAAGTGGCTCTGTGGGCCTCTCCTTCTGGGTTTTGTGAGCTTCAGAGATGCAGCCCAGCCACTCCCAAGTGTCAGTCTGCATCATCTTTGCCTCAGGGATGAGGAAGAATGGTACCTTCTATGCTCAGAATAATGTTGCTTCAAGGAGTTTATATTGTTGGGGCCTGGTTAGAAAGATGGAAACCAAGCCAGGCATTTTAACCGAAAGGATTTGACACAGGGGATTGATTTAACAGACGCAGACAGTTTTTATCTAGGTCTGGGTGAGAAGAGCTTGCTGCTGCTGCTGCTAAGTCGCTTCAGTCGTGTCCGACTCTGTGCGACCCCATAGACAGAAGCTCACCAGGCTCCCCCGTCCCTGGGATTCTCCAGGCAAGAACACTGGAGTGGGTTGCCATTTCCTTCTCCAACGCATGAAAGTGAAAAGTGAAAGTGAAGTCGCTCAGTCGTGTCCGACTCTTAGCGACCCCATGGACTGGAGCCCACCAGGCTCCTCCATCCATGGGATTTTCCAGGCAAGAGTACTGGGGTGGGGTGCCATTGCCTTCCCCGGAGAAGAGCTTGGGGCTGTCCCAATCCAGAAGTTCCTGGGAGGGCCCCCGCACAGCTGGGATCTAGACCTTAATGGGGGTCGGGGGTCGGGGGTAGGGGGTGCAAACAGGCTTCTGATGCACTAGACCCTGAAGGAGGGCCCCAGGGCTGCCCGTGTCTCAGGAGTTCGGAGGAGAGGCTCTGCAGAACTGGGACTCCATCTGCTGAGAAGGGACACTCCCTGGCTGGTGCTGGGACCTCTGAGGGGATGCAGTGAGCCCAGGACTGGGACAGCCTGGAAACAACTATCGCCTCTAGGCAAAGGGCTCCTATGCTGGGGAAGAAGCAGCAAGTGAACGGAAAGAGCTGTCTCCCCTCCCCCAGCGTTCTAGTCTCCCTTTAGCTCCCTCTACTGGCAACCAAACAGGAGCTGAGGGGTGGTGGTTAGGGGTTGGGGGTGAGGGTGGGGTGGCAGGAGAAAATCAATGTGCTGAGTCCCAGCCCAGGACAGAGTCCCAGTCCCAGCATCACAAAGCAAAACACAGAAAGGTGGGTTTGCAGCTTCATGACCGGCCCGGAGCCTTATTCCCAGAAAATGGATTAATAGGGGAAATTTTCCAGACAGACGTAAGGAACTTCAGAAGGTACTTGGATTCTCTTATAGCCCATGCACTCCGGTGTTCCTTAAGTCACACGTCTGCTCTCCCAGTTCTTCACTTTTGATAGGTCTTAGGGCTTTTGCTCATTGCATTAAAAAAAAATGTAGGGTGAGCATGTCTCCATCTTATCCCCTTTGGGATCATCTTGATCCTTTGACCTTTGCCCTAGACTGAACAAGGCCCACTTCCAAGTCATAGGAAAAACAGAGCTTCAAGTGTCAAACAATAATAGCAAGATATTATCAATGTAGGCCTGTGATTGTGTCGTATAAAAAATAAAACACACACCAGTTAATCAAAGCACTACAGACACTTTTAAGTAATCCCACTTTGGCTTTGCATAACTCCATATACCGCCGGCAGCGCTCTTGTCTACCACCAGAGACCGTAATATACATCAAAAATTCTCCTTTAAATTTATTTTCAGTAAAGATTGGTCTTTTGAACTGCGGCAGTGGAGGCTTAAGGGTACAAAATCTCTCTCGCCTTTTTCTCTTTCTTTTGCTGGCTCCCCTGTCTTTCTCTTTGGTGGGGCGGGGACTCGGGCGGGGGATAAGAGCAGCAGTAGGTTCCACACATCTTGTCGAACCTTCTGTCCTTTGCATGGATCAGTTCCTCTCATCTGCCACTTGATTAAGACATTAAAGCAGGAAGGTGAAGGAAGGTTGAGCTGCAGTGAGAGGGAGTGGGAACAATTCCCTTCCATTCGTCTTGGAGAAAGGCTCCGATTGCTGGGCTCAGGCTGATACTGGACTTTCCCAGCTATGATGGCGCAGCTGTGGTGCTTTCTCAGAACTCCAGATCGTGTGGGATGCGCCGGGGTACTGAGGACACCTCCACCCTGATGTTGAACCCTGCCTTACTCCCTCACCGACAGGACAGCAAATAGGATAGCCTTCCCAACTTCCCAACAAAGGGACTGTGGCAGGTCACTTGGTTATGAGAGTACATTTTAGTGGCTAAAGCTAGTCCTAGTGTGAATCAATCAGAATTAATGACTCGATAGCTGTTTGACCTGATGCCAGTGTTTGGTTGTATTATGGTAAAATATACATAGCATAACTGTTGCCATTTTAAGTGTACAGTTCAGGGGCGTCAGATTCTTTCACCCTGTTGTGCTACCATCACCACCATCCATCTTGAGAACTATTTTATGTTCTCAAACTAAAACTCTATACCTTTTAAATCAGGGGTCCCCAGCTCCCATCACATAAGCAGGAAGTGAGTGGTGGGGGAGGGCGTGAAGCTTCATGCGTATTTACAGCCTCTCCCCATCGCTGGCATTTCTGCCTGAGCTCCGCCTCCTGCCACAGTAAATTAGTGGTGTCACGATACATGTAAGGTGTTTGAATCATTCGGAAACCATCCCCCACCCCACCAGTTCATAGAAAAATGTATTCCATGAAACCCATCCCTGATGCTGAAAAGGTTGGGGGATCATGGTTTTAAATAATAACCCCTCACCCCCACCCCAGCCTCCAGCCACCATTGTTCTGCTGTCTGTCTCTATGAATCTGACACTCTGGGTATCTCATGCAAGTGAAATCATATTATATTTCTCTACTGTGACTGGTTTAATTCTCTTAGCACGATGTCCTCACGATTTATCCATGTTATAGGATGTACCCCCTAATGTCAGGTTTTTCCTCTTAATAAACGGAGGGTTGCCAGCTTATGCACTCTGTTTTTTGCCTTGCCTCAAATGAAAAGTGGGTTAAGGGAAACTTAGAGTAGGGGGAGAGAAGGATGTATTTACAGACCCTTAGAGCCACAAGGGGGCTTAAATGTCACCTGACTCTGCCTCCTGACATCAGAGGACACCCTTACTTCTACCTCTGAGTGGAAGGGTGGGCTGATAAGAGTATTTTTTTTTAAAACAATTTATCATTTTCCCCTCAGAGTTTGTATCTATTATCTCACATGATCATAACAATCTTCCTAAGGTAGGTCCAGGCAGGTCTTATTTTCCTCACTTTACTGAGAGTGACGTCAACACCAAGAGAGTAGAGATGAATTTGCTCCTGATCTATCGACCTCTTCTTCCAGTCTCCATCCTCTCTACAACACCATGCTGCCTCCACACTAACACAGGTGTGTAACACTGGTTGTATTGGGTTGGCCAAAATACTCATTCGGGTTTTTCTATAACGTCTTATGGAGAAATTAGAACAAATTTTTTTTATCCAACCAAATATTTCATTTCTTATCCCAGGATCACTTACCTCCTTTCTATCTTCTTGGAGTTTCTGCCTCAGAGTCCCAAGTCAGTTATCTGAACCTCTTAGATCATGTTCCAGAAAAGGAAAGGGGCCAGTTAGTCACTATCAGATATGAGCTGGGGTGAAGATAGGAGCTCAGAGCAAAGGGACCAATTACACCTGAAACTGCAATTCCATAGCTTCATCCAGGAACCATCTTATGAGCGGGGAGATTCCTTCTAGCATCTGACCCAAGTCTCTTCCACAGTCGTAATAATTTTCTTCCCCCTTGTCCTGAGCTCTGTGGGAACAGAAGGGCTGCCACTGTTATTCACACTGTAAGAGGCAGACCTCTCCCTCAGCCTCCTTTGCTCTTGGCTGAATCTCTCAGTCCTGAGCTTCCATGGGGAAGAGAGAAATCGACCAGTGGAGATTCTCCTCATTGCTGATCCTGACAGCTGTAGCTGCAGTATAAGTGCTCCGGGTGCCATGAAGGTCATCCCGAGGGCTTTCTCCCCAGGGTCTCCCAAGTCTCGGGTGACATTTAAGAAGCACAAGCTGCCTTCCATCTGTTCACTCTAGGGGTCAGGTGCCCCCAAATGGTACAGGACAGGGGACAAAGGGCAAAGAGAAGCATGTCGATTAGAACATCAGAAGAGGATAAATAAGGACTGTCGTATTGGCTGTCCAGGCCTTCCTTTTGATCTTCTGAAAGGAACACAACTCTCCAATAAATTCTGCAGCCTTATGTAAATAAGCACTGGCCTTTGACCATCTCTTTAGCCAGTGCCCTGGATTCCTAAGAATGAACACACAGGTACATGTGCTAGGAGGCTGTAGCAGCTGGGCTGGGAACCATGAAAGACATCCCACAGAGAAGGTGGTGAGACAATGGGGCCAAATGGCAGCGTGCAAAAGGGGATAAATGCTATGGAATCTATTTCTCTGGGGATGGGGTGGCTTAGAGGGGCTTCCCTGGGTGGCTTGGTGGTGAAGAATTCGCCTGCACTGCATGAGCTGCAGGAGATGCAGGTTCGATTCCCGGGTTGGGATGATCTCCTGGAGAAGGAAATGGAAACCCACTCTAGTATTCTTGCCTGGGAAATCCCATGGAGAGAGGAGCCTAGCAGGCTACAGTCCATGGGGTCACAAAGAGTTGGATATGGCTAAGTACGTATGCACAGGGAAGCTGAAAGGTGCTGGCTCCCAAGTAGCCTAGGTGCGAACAGACCAAACAATCTTGGCTGGGCTTGAGCAAGCCGAAAGACTCCAGAATCGCACGTCTGAGCCTCTGGAGTTTTCTTTTCAGCTGCTCCAGCTGCAGTTCCTGAAAGGCTGGCACTTGTGTGAAGCATTCCCAACTCAGACATGAGTCACGCCAGCTTATTTTAAGGCCTGACCTCTTCCCGGGGAAGGGACTCCAGCCTGGAAAGCCACGTGCTGGAAGGCGACCATGGCCTCAGGCCAAGGGAAACAGAGGCCCCTGCAGCTCCCTGCCAGCCTCCTCCTTGCTAAGCCCAGTGTCGGCCCGAGGCAGCAACATCTGACACCAAGCCCTCTCCCTCCCTGGGGCAGGGGTACTTTGACACGCAGTGGCAGCAGCTCTGGGCCCATGGAGAGCCCACTGAAGGCTGGGGGGGGGGGGGGAGGGGGGCAGCAGGGCAGGGACAGGAGGCCCTGTTTTTCCCTCTTTCTGGAAGCACTGGCCTTGTTTCTAAGTCCACACCAAATCGCCCTGATAGGTCACTGTACTCTTTAGGGGATAAATGGGCAAAAGGGAGTCTGAAATATGGTGCTTACTCGACCCAGGGTATTTAAGTCTTTCTATGATTCACAGCCACATTTCCATATTCAGGCCCACTTACAGAGAAGGTCCCAGGGAAGCCTCAAAGCTGTTCTGATTGCACGGGCTCATCCCATGTCTTCCTGAAAGGTTCTCGACTGGCCTCTCAGAGTCGACAGCATCAACGCTTATGAAGAAAAACTAATAGTTCCAGCTGGTAGTCATTGAAAAGTCACTTAATATTTCTCAGTGCAAGGAGCTACACTTAATGGGACACAATGTTTTTTCCCTAAGCAGTTGGAAAAAAACCCTTGACATCCTATTAATAATGTCAAGTTTTATTGGCTCTCTCATTTGACATGATATTAAACTTTTCAGACTCTATCTCGACTGAGGTACAAGGTTGTTAAAAGGCGGATGGATTGGAGCATTACAAAACGCAGCATGGCGATGATGCCTCTCCTGGTGAGCCCAGAGAGATAGGAAGGGGTGAGACGGAGGGCTCAAGAGACAAATCCTACCTTGTGGAAGACCTCTGAGGACCCTGCCCCTTCCCTTGCTGTTTTTCTCTAACACCAATGGGGCTTCAAGGATCCATGGCACTGGGCCACTCATTGTCCTCTGCAAGTTTACTTCCCTTCATAGAATGAAGTGAAAACATCAAAGTCAAGACAAAGGACAGAGTCTGTGGAAATCCAAGCAAAGCTTTGTTCCATGGCACTTCCCTGGGCCAGGAAATGCCTGGCTTACTAACAAAAACAACACACGACAAGAATGGCTAAGGTTACTAGGAAGCTTCCATAAGCCTCTCATCCTTCTCCATCAGTGGGCAGACAGAATGAAAACCGCAATCACAGAAAACAACCAAACTGATCACATGGGCCACTGCCTTGTCTAACTCAATGCAACTATGAGCCGAGCCAGGTAGGGCCACCCAAGATGGATGGCTCATGGTGGAGAGTTCTGACAAAACATGGTCCACTGGAGAATCACTTCAGAACCACTTCAGAATTCTTGCCTTGAGAACCCCATGAATAGCATGAAAAGGTAAAAAGATAGGACATTGACAGGTGAACTCTGCAGGTCAGTAGGTGCCCAATATGCTACTAGAGAAGAGCAGAGAAATAGCTCCAGGAGGAATGAAGAGGCTGAGTCAACGTAGAAACAACACCCAGTTGTGGATATGACTGGTGATGGAAGTAAACTCCAACGCTGTAAACAGCAATACTGCATAAGAACCTGGAATGTTAGGTCCATGAAACAAGGAACATTGGAAGTGGTCAAACAGAAGATGGCAAGAGGGAACATCAACATTTTAGGAATCAGTGAATTAAAATGGACTGGAATCGGTGAATTTAGCTCAGATACTCTTTGCGACCCCATGGACTGTAGCCTATCAGGCTCCTCCGTCCATGGGATTTTCCAGGCAAGAGTGCTGGAGTGGACTGCCATTTCCTTCTCCAGGCAGATTATTATATATATATATATATATATATGTGAGAAATAGATTTAAGGGTCTAGATCTGATAGATAGAGTGCCTGATGAACTATGGAATGAGGTTTGTGACATTGTACAGGAGACAGGGATCAAGACCATCCCCATGTAAAGAAATGCAAAAAAGCAAAATGGCTGTCTGGGGAGGCCTTGCAAATAGCTGCGAAAAGAAGAGAAGCGAAAAGCAAAGGAGAAAAGGAAAGATATAAACATCTGAATGCAGAGTTCCAAAGAATAGCAAGAAGAGATAAGAAAGCCTTCTTCAGCGATCAATGCAAAGAAATAGAGGAAAACAACAGAATGGGAAAGACTAAGGATCTATTCAAGAAAATCAGAGATACCAAAGGAACATTTCATGCAAAAATGGGCTCGATAAAGGACAGAAATGGTATGGACCTAACAGAAGCAGAAGATATTAAGAAGAGGTGGCAAGAATACACAGAAGAACTGTACAAAAAAGAGCTCCATGACCCAGATAATCATGATGGTGTGATCACTGACCTAGAGCCAGACATCCTGGAATGTGAAGTCAAGTGGGCCTTAGAAAGCATCACTACGCACAAAGCTAGTGCAGGTGATGGAATTCCAGTGGAGCTATTCCAAATCCTGAAAGATGATGCTGTGAAAGTGCTGCACTCAATATGCCAGCAAATTTGGAACACTCAGCAGTGGCCACAAGATTGGAAAAGGTCAGTTTTCATCCCAATCCCAAAGAAAGGCAATGCCAAAGAGTGCTCAAACTACCGCACAATTGCACTCATCTCACACGCTAGTAAAGTAATGCTCAAAATTCTCCAAGCCAGGCTTCAGCAATATGTGAACCATGAACTTCCTGATGGTCAAGCTGGATTTAGAAAAGGCAGAGGAACCAGAGATCAAATTGCCAACATCCGCTGGATCATGGAAAAAGCAAGAGAGTTCCAGAAAAACATCTATTTCTGCTTTATTGACTATGCCAAAGCCTTTGACTGTGTAGATCACAATAAACTGTGGAAAATTCTGAGAGAGATGGGAATACCAGACCACCTGATCTGCCTCTTGAGAAATCTGTATGCAGGTCAGGAAGCAACCGTTAGAACTGGTCATGGAACAACAGACTGGTTCCAAATAGGAAAAGGAGTACATCAAGGCTGTATAGTGTCACCATGTTTATTTAACTTATATGCAGAGTACATCATGAGAAATGCTGGACTGGAAGAAACACAAGCTGGAATCAAGATTGCTGGGAGAAATATCAATAACCTCAGATATGCAGATGATACCACCCTTATGGCAGAAAGTGAAGAGGAACTAAAAAGCCTCTTGGTGAAAGTGAAAGTGGAGAGTGAAAAGGTTGGCTTAAAGCTCAACATTCAGAAAACGAAGATCATGGCATCTGGTCCCATCACTACATGGGAAATAGATGGAGAAACAGTGGAAACAGTGTCAGACTTTATTTTTCTGGGCTCCAAAATCACTGCAGATGGTGACTGCAGCCATGAAATTAAAAGACACTTACTCCTTGGAAGGAAAGTTATGACCAACCTAGATAGCATATTCAAAAGCAGAGACATCACTTTGCCAACAAAGGTTCGCCTAGTCAAGGCTATGGTCTTTCCTGTGGTCATGTATGGATGTGAGAGCTGGACTGCGAAGAAGGCTGAGCGCTGAAGAATTGATGCTTTTGAACTGTGGTGTTGGAGAAGACTCTTGAGAGTCCCTTGGACTGCAAGGAGATCCAACCAGTCCATTCTGAAGGAGATCAGCCCTGGGATTTCTTTGGAAGGAATGATGTTAAAGCTCAAACTCCAGTATTTTGGCCACCTCATGCGAAGAGTTGACTCATTGGAGAAGACTGTGATGCTGGGAGGGATTGGGGGCAGGAGGAGAAGGGGATGACAGAGGATGAGATGGCTGGATGGCATCACTGACTCGATGGATGTGAGTCTGAGTGACCTCCGAGAGCTGGTGATGGACAGGGAGGCCTGGCATGCTGCAGTTCATGGGGTCGCAAAGAGTCGGACACAACTGAGCGACTGATCTCTGATCTGATATATATATATATATTATATTATATTATATATACTGCTGTGGGCAAGAATCCCTTAGAAGAAATGGAGTAGCCCTCATAGTCAACAAAAGAGTCCAAAATGCAGTACTTGGGTGCAATCTCAAAAATGACAGAATGATCTCCGTTCATTTCCAAGGCCATCTGTTCATTCAATACCACAGTAATCCAAGCCTATGCCCCAACCAGTAATGCTGAAGAAGCTGAAGTTGAATGGTTCTATGAAGACCTACAAGACCTTTTAGAACTCACACCCAAAAAAGATGTCCTTTTCATTATAGGGAACTGGAATGCAAAAGTAGAAAGTCAAGAAACACCTGGAATAGAGACAAATTTTCCCTTGGAGTACAAAACAAAGCAGGTCAAAGGCTAACAGAGTTTTGTCAAGAGAATGCACTGGTCATAGCAAACACCCTCTTCAAACAGCACAAGAGAAGACTCTACACATGGACATCACCAAATGGTCAACACTGAAATCAGATTGATTATATTCTTTGCAGCCAAAGATGGAGAAACTCTATACAGTCAGAAAAAACAAGACCAGGAGCTGACTGTGGCTCAGACCATGAACTCCTTATTGCCAATTCAGACTGAAATTGAAGAAAGTAGGGAAAATCACTAGACCATTCAGGTATGACCTAAATTAGACCCTTATGATTATACAGTGGAAGTGAGAAATAGATTTAAGGGACTAGATCTGACAGACAGTGCTTGAAGATCTATGGATGGAGGTTCGTGACATTGTACAAGAGGCAGTGATCAAGACCATCCCCAAGAAAAAGAAATGCAAAAAGGCAAAATGGTTGTCTGAGGAGGCCTTACAAAATAGCTGTGAAAAGAAGAGAGGTAAAAGGCAGAGGAGAAAAGGAAAGATATACCCATTTGAATGCAGAGTTCCAAAGAATAGCAAGGAGAGATAAGAAAGCCTTCCTCAGTGATCAATGCAAAGAAATAGAGGAAAACAACAGAATGGGGAAGTCTAGAGATCTCTTCAAGAAAACTAGAGATGCCAAGGGAACATTTCATGCAATGATGGGCTCAATAAAGGACAGAAATGGTATGGACCTAACAGAAGCAGAAGGTATTAAGAAGAGGTGGCAAGAATATACAGAAGAACTATACAAAAATGATCTTCATGACCCAGATACACGATGATGTGATCACTCACCTAGAGCCAGACATCCTGGAATGTGAAGTCAAGTGTGCCTTACAAAGCATCACTACAAACAAAGCTAGTGGAGGTGATGGAATTCCAGCTGAGCTATTTCAAATCCTAAAAGATGATGCTGTAAAAGTGCTGCACTCATTCTATCAGCAAATTTGGAAAACTCAGCAGTGGCCACAGGACTGGAAAAGGTCGCTTTTCATTCCAGTCCTAAAGAAATCCTAAAGAAAGGCAATGCCAAAGAATACTCAAACTACTGTACAATTGCATTCATCTCAGACGCTTGCAAAGTAATGCTCAAAATTCTCCAAGCCAGGCTTCAACAGTATGTGAACCATGAACTTCCAGATGTTCAAGCTGGTTTTAGAAAAGGTGGAGGAACCAGAGATCAAATTGTCAACATTCGCTGGATGGTAGAAAAAGCAAGAGAGTTTCAGAAAAACATCTACTTCTGCTCTATTGACTACACCAAAGCTTTTGACTGTGTGGATCACAATAAACCATGGAAAATCCTCCAAGAGATGGGACTACCAGACCAACTGACCTGCCTCCTGTGAAATCTGTATGCAGGTCAAGAAGCAACAGTTAGAACTGTACATAGAACAACAGATTGATCCCAAATAGGGAAAGGAGTATATCAAGGCTGTATATTGTCACCCTGCTTATTTAACTTGTATGCAGAGTACATCATACTAAATGCTGGGCTGGATGAAGCACAAGCTGGAATAAAGATTGCTGGGAGAAATATCGATAACCTCAGATGTGCAGATGACACCACCCTTATGGCAGAAAGTGAAGAGAAACTAAATAGCCTCTTGACGAAAGTGAAAGAGAAGAGTAAAAACGTTGTCTTAAAACTCAATGTTCAGAAAGTGAAGATGATGGCATCTGGTCCCATCACTTCATGGCAAATAGATGGAGAAACAATGGAAACAGTGAGAGATTTTATGTTCTTGGGCTCCAAAAAGCACTGCAGATGTTGACTGCAGCCATGAAATTAAAAGATGCTTACCCCTTGGAAGAAAAGCTATGACCAACCTAAACAGCATATTAAAAACCGGAGACATTACTTTGCCAACAAAGTTTTGTCTAGTCAAAGCTATGGTTTTTCCAGTAGTTATATATGGATTTCTTTCTTATAAAGAAAGCTGAGTGTTGAAGAATTGGTGCTTTTGAACTGTGGTATTGGGGAAGACGCTTGAGAGTCCCTTGGACTACAAGGAGATCCAACCAGTCCCTCCTAAAGGAAATACATCCTGACTATTCACTGGAAAGACTGATGCTAAAGCTGAAACTCCAATACTTTGGCAACCTGATGCGAAGAGCTGACTCATTTAAAAAGACCCTGATGCTGAGAAAGACTGAGGGCAGGCAGAGAAGGGGACAACAGAGGATGAGATGGTTGGATGGCATCCCTGACTTGATGGATATGAGTTTGAGTAAGCTCCAGGAGCTGGTGATGGACAGGGAGGCCTGGTGTGCTGCAGTCCATGGGGTTGCAAAGAGTCAGACATGACTGAGTGACTGAACTAAACTGAACTCAACTGAAGGTTACTAGTGCCAACACATGGCTGACTTTGTTCTCCGTGCTTTTCCGTATTAACTCCTCTTGGCTCCTTACGACAACTGTATGTTGCTGTTTAGTCATAAAGTTGTGTCCCACTCTTTGTAACCTATGGACAACTGGATGAATTACCTGCTATTATAGTCCTCATCGGGCTTCCCAGGTGGCCTTAGCAGTAAATAACTTGCCTGCCAATGCAGGAGATATGGGTTCAATTCTTGGGTGGGGAAGATCCCCTGGAGAAGGAAATGGCAATCTACTCCAGTATTGTTGCCTGGAGAATCCCATGGACAGTCCACAGGGTCACAAAGAGTTGGACACAACTGAAGTGACTTAGCACTCATGCACACACACTGTCCTCATAGTCCCCATTTTGAAGATTCAAAACTGAAAGAAAGATTTGCCCAAATCTCAGAGCTAGTAAGTAACACACCTGGGAATCCTATCCTAGCAGGATGTAGGTTGCCACTAAAGGCTTACCATTCTTCCACTCACTGGGAGCCAGTTTGGAAATGGAGTGTCCCAGCTGCAGAGGTTAGGGACCCCAGCCTGGTCCTTATACTTCTCGCCATTCCTGCTATCTCTCCCTGTTTCACTGTGGGGACCTGACGTGAAGTAAGCAGGAGGTTTCTTGCAGACAAGCATTGACTCTGCCTGTCAGGCGCAAAACCACAAATAACATATATTAAGCAAAGAATACACCAGCAACCCAGTAAGGCATGTCTAAAGCCATTTTGATGTTGGAGAGCTACAGTAATACTTTTATGCTTTGTTTAAAGAAATTGTTTCCAGCATATTTGTAGTGAAATCACTCCACAGAGTTTATTTTGGATGATTGATTTATAGGAATCTGGCTTACACGCCCAGAGGATGACACTTAAATCATATCTTTTTTTCATTTATAATAAGGAACAAAATGATCATATTTTGACAAGTCTGATCATTTGGGGGGTTGAACAGGTTCCCTCGGTGGGCTCAGTCTATAGCTCACAGAACTGAGAGAATATTATTACATCTCATTAAAAGCAGCTGCAGCTGCTTCATCTGGCTGCCCCAAGAAAAGAAAGCCATGGCGGTTTACCCTGGAGTAGGCTGCCTACTGATTTTTAAGAACGGGACAACAGGAAGTATCTTCAGTTGTGACTGTCAAACCCCACTGCCTTGGGTTTGAATTTACAGCACCTCCTTAAAGAAGACCCCCTCTGTCCCCCACAAAGGGGTGACTTGACTCACAAGGCTTTCTGAGCCCTCTCCTTGATGCTGCTGTGGGCTCTGACCTTCTGACCCTCTGACCCCACAGAGGCCTCATCACGTTCCCAGGCCTGGTGGGAATCTTCGTGAGGGTGACATTTGCTGCTTTAGTGCCTGTCTTCTCACTAGACCCTAAACGTCGGGCTGTAGCCCTTGCTTGTTTCCAGATTTGCAGCTAGAACAGACGCCACCTGCATCCCATCCCCAGACCCATGCTGCTGCTCCTGTATTTGTACACAGCTGCTGGGCTGGGCTTTGGGTCAGTCCTGTCCTGCCAGAAGGGTCTTCTTTCTCCTCTCCTTCCTCTGCACATCATGGCAGGCATCCTCCTCTGATCTCCGTCTCTGGCAGGAGCCTGGCCCTCCACCCCTCCCGCTTCTTGGGAAGATGAGAGTTCAGTCTGTGACAACCACACAGTGAGAAGACCAGGAAAGTTCTCCTGGAACAAAACCTCCCCAAGTTCTCGGGGGCCGTGGAGGTCTGCGTAAGAGGAGTCCAGTGAAAGATCTTCCTTCTCTCATCTCCCTCTTTCATCTTCCGTAATCCCCTCCCCTTGACTTATCTTTCTTTTTCTCTCTGTCCCCAGCGCCCCGCCCCCCTTTCTATTCACCATCAAGAACAGCCAATTTAGCGGGCAGCCGGACGGCTCCAGCGAAGCCCCCGGGATCAGTGGCTGCAGGGAATGGCGCAGCCAGAAGGGAAAATCAAAGACGAAATGAGCATTTGGATCGTACTGAAACTGAAGCTTAGCACCTTCTATGCATTATTCATGTGTGACATTGTCACCCCCTCGGCACACTCTCCACTGAGCTACAACAGAGCCCAGAATCCTAGTGGCTTTGAACTACTTTGCTCTGTGACACTTATCTCTCCGCAGGCCTGTAAATGGCCCCGACAAAGCTGCGTTCTGGTCTGACTGGTACAGCTGCAGGCCCGGTGAACGGAAAATCTCTGTCACACCAGAGGGCCATACCTTCAAGGAGTGGGTCACGATGCTCGTTTGGTGTTGAACGCTCAATGCCTGAACCAAATATTCAAAATCTTACTCAAGCTTCTGGCATCTATTTGATTGTTTTAAAATGCGAATTATGGACCTTTGGGGCAAGTCATTAGATATCTCTGAGCCTCAGTGTTCCATACATAAAACTTAGAGCCATCATGACTTTCTTCGGGGGATGAGGTGAGAGCTACATTAGTTAATACATGTAAAAGTGTTTAGTAAACTGTAAAATACTGAATGACTATAAAAGCAATTAAGGAAGGCTGAAATGTATTGGGCATTCACGATGTGCTGGCCATTATGTTCTGTGCACGTGCTCGTTTAAGCCTCTCAAGACTCCCTGTGAGGTTGGTACCATATTATCCCCTTGTTTACAGATGAGGCTCAGAGAAGTGAAGGGAAGTTCACAGCCTGGGAGGGGCCCAGCTGTGATTTCAACTCAGAACTGTCTCCCAAGACCCCATTCCTACCACGGCAGCAGGGTATGATTATTGTCATTATCACTATTATCATCATCAATATCTTGGTCTTCCCTGCAGAAAGAAGAGCAGTTTACTCTCTCACTTTTGCACACAAATACAAATATTGATTTACCACCATAGCACAGATTTTCCCTTCCTCAGAATGCCCTGGACTGGGGACATCCCTGTTGGTGCTCTGGTTAAGACTCTGAGCTTTCAATGCAGAGGACATGGGTTCGATCCCTGGTCACGGAATTAAGATCCTACATGCCGAGGGGCAACTAAGCCTCAACTAGAGAGAAACCTGTGGGCCCCACAAAGAAGCAGCCACATGCTGCAATTAAGACCTGATGCTGCCAAAAATTTAAAAAAGAAAAAAAAAAGAAGAATGCCCTGGACTGGAGGCAGGCAGATGTCCTGATCCAGTTTGTACCAGTTTTCCCTGGACCTGAAGGAGTGGGCCAGAGGCTATTTATTTGTAAGGCTGGCTAGGAAGGGTGGACTCCAGCTTGAGACTTCTGGAATGGGAGGGACTTCGGAGGTCCGACCCTGCCCCCTGTGGACCCCAGAAGCAACCTTTCACCCATTTTCCTTGAAACACATCTGTGGAGAAAATCAGGGGTGAGCTACTTTCTCCAGGAACTGCCGCAGAGGTTCGGAGAGCTGTATGTAGAGAAGAGGCCGCGTGCAGCCCCTTTGATGGTGCCAATGGCAGATCTTTCCAAAGGATTACTGTGACATGACACTGAGCCCTCCTCACGGGCAGAATTTGGAATAATTACCCAGGGCAGACTTACTCAAAGAGGCAGTAAGCTGGCTAAGGCTCTTAGAAGGCAGGCCTGATGACATTGTTATGTATCCGTCCCAAGGCTCAGGACGCCGCGGGGTCGAGTATTAGCTGATTATCTGATTCTGTCAGCAGAGAGCTTTCAGCGAGTCCAAGGAGCCAGCCCCCAGATTTGCTCCAGGAGACGCTAAGCTCAGACACCTGCAGAGGGTCCTTGTGTGAGTCTTGCCTCTGGGAAGCATCCTGGGCACGCATCACCAGGTCCTGTGTAGAAGTGGAGGCGGAAGCAGTGACCATCTTCCAGGGGTTCTGGGATTTTTTGGGCAGGTTTGCGGACAGGTCTGTGCTTCCCTCTGTCCTAAACCTGATCCATTGGCTCTCTCTCCTGTAAGGACTTAACACCACTTGACATTTGGTTTCAGTGGTCAAAAAATTTTCCACCTGCAGCCTTGCTGGGGTTTTGAAGGTGATGTCGGAGTGGGTGGACAGGAGGGTGTGAGGAAGAGCCCTTTTCGGGACAGACAGAGCTCGAGGTCCAAGGCAGGAAGCTGTGTAGGTAGATATGAGCAGGTGTTTATTTCAATCAGGAAAGGCTCAAACGGCAGCAAGAGGGATAAAGTTTAGACGTAAAGAACTTAGGCTTTGAAAGTAAGCCAGAATGCCTTTAGAAATTGTTATAATAACTATATTTTATTGTATAGTCTATTTGCTATTCTAAGAACTTTCTTTGATGGCATCATTTAATCCCGCCAATGACATTATGGAAGAGATATGCCCATTAGATTTCCATTTTATAGCTAGGAAAGCTGAGGTTCAGATGAGTTGAATAACTTATCCAAGGCCAACAGCTAGAAAGGGACAGAACCAGAATTTAGACCCAGGCAATCTGATGCCGGAGCCTGGGCTCCTAACTGCTGCCTTCCACTGTCCCTCTAGACAGAGTGGGGAAATAGGGAAGATAGTTCTGTCTGGCCCGGCTGGGTATACAGCCAGAAGACAAAGAGACATGTGTTAAGGACTTTGTTGGTTAGTGAGTCTCTAAAGAGTATGGGATTCTTTTAGACTGTGAGCTTGGCTTTCTCACTGATATGGCTCCCTCCCTTTCTTCCTTTCCACATGCTTTTTCCAAACTCCACCCATCCACAAGCTACAGGGAGTGCAGAAATGAGGAGGAGGGATGCCTCTGCCCTGGATACCTCTGTCCATGTCTGCTTTGCTCAGGGTACAGTTGCCTGACCCACACCTGTTATGTTAGGTCACCAACTGCCAAGTAGGGTGAAGGGGTCAGTCACCCCTTCCATCCATCCTCCATCCAGATCTGAGTTATCTTGCACAAGTGGTGCCCTCTGACCCCACAGCTCTGGTTCTCTTGGTCTTCTCTTTAGTCTAGCTGGTTTTTATCTGGCCCAGGAATCCTTGTCAGTTTCAAGAGTCCCCCTCCCCTGACCTGTTAATAAACATTTCCTGTGTTATCAGAATATTCCCTAATTCATTCCCTTCTGTCCCTGAAAATCTAAATCCTATTTCAGTTAATGTCCTTCATTTTCATTTATAAAGACAGATACAAAATAATTATTTCCTATCTCTGTGGTTTCCTTATCTCTTGTCCTAATAATGCCTTCGGCAGACGAACGTTTCCCGTCAGTTGAAACAGCATGTTTGTTTTTTGTTCTTTAAAGAAGAAAAATAAAATACTTTCTTGGCCTTTGTCTCATCTCTTCCTTTTCAGACCTTCTTGGCCTCCTTCCTCTCTTCTCTTGTCTCATCCTGGGTACCTCTCTCTCCATCTCCGGATCCCCTCCCCCACCGCCAGGACCCTTCCCCAGCCACGCTGGGCTCCCCCACTTTCCTGTTATTGTTGAAATCTCTCTGCAGCCTCACATCTGAATTTCATCAGCCCCTGAGCCTGCCTGTGAGCTCAGGTCCCCTAGCTAGTAAAATTGGTTTGGATGAGCAGATGCAGTTTCAAAAAGAAACATTCTTTGGTTTCGTCTCATGAAAACTAGTGAGCAGAGAATTCACAGTTCTCTTCTCCGGGCTCCTCTTTGAAGTGTGTGATTGAAAGGAGAAGGGATGAAAAGGGATGGGGGGCGTGGGAGGGTGGGGATAGTGGTGGGCATACGGATTCCAGATTTAAGTAGCAGCTCCAAAACCTGGACCCAGACTTCCGGGGACCCTCTCTGTTCCCTGCCATTTGAGTTGGAGCAACACTGTATTTTTTTTTTTGTCAATGTTAAAGAAACAAACACTCCTTATTTTTACATTATGAGAATAAAAGTGATAGACATCCTTTAATTTATATATTTTTTGTCCACGTCCACAACACATGGCATGTGGGATCTTAGTTGCCCAACCAGGGGTCAAACCTGTCCCTTGCACTGGGAGTGGAGAGTTCTAACCACTAGGTCACCAGGGAAGCCCCAAACACTGTTATTTTTGTTCTTTGTTTGATCCAGTCTTTCCCCCTTTTCTCTTTTATTTTGGGATAAAACTCAATACAGATTTTAAGTCTGGGGTTTGGGAGAATGTCTTTAACCAAAGCAGGCTGATTTTACGGGGATGAGTTCTGTTCTCGGCAGAGTTGTTCAAACCCAACAGTTGGCACCAGCCGAGCACCTTCCATGTATCAGCTACATAAGTGATCTCATTTATGGTCACAGCCACTCTGTTTCTAGGTGCCATTTTTTCCTTATTTCACTCATGAGGAAACTGAGGCCCGCAGAGACTAAGTAACTTGCTCCCAGCACTCGACCAGCAATGGTACAGCTGGGCTCAGAACCCAGTCTGCCTGACCCCACAGCCTGTCCTCCCAACTAGGGTAATTTCTTCCTTCATGCCCTCTGTTCCCTAACACCTGGGCCTTCAAGAGGGGGAAAAAAATGCTGTCACTCTTTCAGCTTTAAAGTCTTTGTCAAGGCCAAGAAGCAACTCTGAAGAGCTCTTTGTCAAGATATCTAATGGATGGACCCGGAGCGCTTTTATCATTCATGGGGAATGCGATTACGGACACAGAAAGGAAACCGCAAGAGAAAAATGTTTGAAAGCCTGGTGATAGGGAGAGGTCAAGGACTGCTGGATGGGCACCTGAGACGCTCTCTAAACCAAATCCCTTCATTTTAAAGTCAAGGAAACAGGCCTGGGAGGGGTGGGTCTCATCCCTGCCTTCACTTGGCAGCTGAAACACGCTGATACAGCCGCAGCCCCCAGACAGCTCTACTTCACCTTCAGGAAACTGCATGAGAATTGGCTGGGGGAGGCCATGAATTGGATCCCCTGTCAGACCCAGACTTGGGATAAAAAGAGGTTTAAGGAGGCCAGCACTGGCCAGATGGTTAAGGAGCAATCATGAGACTGACACTCCCCTAGATGACCAAGCTCTGAAAGGGGACAGGTGTCCTTGAGGCCCCAACTCCAAATGAGGCATCCTTTGCTAGGCAGTGGATTGGGCTGATCAACCAGAGCTGTCTTTCTTCTGGTTCCCTGCAAGGTTCTGGCCTGGAGGGTCAGTGACCTGGTTGCCCCCGTACTTGGATTCAATGAGATGTACGTAAACCTTACAAAATGTCATCAATACAGTCTGTGCAGTTCAAACCAGAGGGCAAGAAGGATAACGCCTGCAAGAAGGGTCCCCTCGCTGGAAACTGTCTGAAAAGCAGTGTTAATCAAGCAACTGGTTCATAGAATGGGTCACCCAAACCCCAAACCTAGCCAGTTGAGATAGCATCATCCAGTTGACATAACCAGCAAGTATTAGCTGCTCAGTTGTGTCCAACTCTTTGCGACCCCATGGACTGTAGCCCGCCAGGCTCCTCTGTCCATGGAATTCTCCAGGCAAGAATACTGGAGTAGGTAGCCAGCCATTCATGTCTTCAGGAGATCTTACCAACCCAAGGATCAAACCCAGGTCTCCTGCACTGCAAGTGGATTCTTTACAACTGAGCCACTTGGGAAGCAGCACATTAAACTATTGGTATTTAGTATTGGTATTTAGTATAGTGACCTCCCGGGGAAGGCAATGGCACCCCACCCAGTACTTTCGCCCAGAAAATCCCACGGACGGAGGATCCTGGTAGGCTCCAGTCCATGGGGTCGCTAAGAGTCGGACACGACTGAGCGACTTCACTTTCACTTTTCACTTTTCACTTTTCATTCATTGGAGAAGGAAATGGCAACCCACTCCAGTATTCTTGCCTGGAGAATCCTAGGGACGGGGGAGCGATGAGCTTCTGTCTCTGGGGTCGCACAGAGTCGGACACGACTGAAGCGACTTAGCAGCAGCAGCATAGTGACCTCCGGGAGTTGGTGATGGACAGGGAGGCCTGGCGTGCTGCGGTTCATGGGGTCGCAAAGAGTTGGACACGACTGAGTGACTGATCTGATCTGATAGCCACTAGGGAGAACAGTATGGAGGTTCCTTAAAAAAATAAAAATAGAGTTATGATAGGGTTCAGGGGTCCCATTCCTAGGCATATGTTCAGAAAAGGATGAAAACTCGAGTTTGAAAAGATATATGCACCCCGATGCTCATAGCAGCATTATTTTTAAAAGACCTAAATGTCCACGAACAGATGAATGGATACCGAAGGTGTGGTATATATATATGTGTATAAGATGGTGGATTTTGAAATGATCTGAACATATGTTAATTCACTGGGGGATCAGAACTTTGGAGGATGGGGAAAAGAGTGGGTGAAGACTGAGAAAGGGAGGGACAATCCTGAACTGTGGCTTCCTAGATACCGAAGAAACTCTGCTAACCTCACATTGTTACTGACAGCTGTTCTGGGGTGAAGGGGGATGTTACAGGGTCTAGAGGAGAGGAAGCCTGGTCTGGCAATTCCCAGAGCTGAATTCTGGTCCTATAGCTGCCTCTCTGGGCTTCATTTCTGGTCCCAAAAGATGAGGGTATGTGGCTATCAGTATTTTCCAAACTTCAATTTATTCAAGTAGTATTTTTATGAGTTTTGTCAGAACTTTAAATATGTTTCTTTCAATTGGCTTGGTTAAAAATTTTGTCCTCGCTCCAAACATACTATGCAACATACCCAGGTTTGGTGTGCAAGTCATTCTTGTTTTTCTAATGTGGATTACAAGTAACTTAATTATTAATTTTCTCCAAGGCTCATCTGTGTATCGCCTGTTACCTTTGGTCCCACCGTCTGAGGAACTCTGAGTTGAGTGATGGCAAGCCCCCTCCATCTCTGTTATTCTGTGATTGCACAGGGAGGACAAGATTTGCAGAAGCTCTGAGTCCCTGTTGGGAAAGAGCAAAGAATCCGCATGTTTCAAGGATGCTGAAGCCAGATTCTGGGAGGAATGACAAAGTCATTTGCTAATTGCAGCCAATTATTCTATCGGGTGGTACTGGTAAGGAAAATGACTTCAAGTCTAGAGTTGTCCTGGAAAGAATTACCATACTGGTAAATAATTTTGACTCGAGTAATTTTTAATGCTAAAATTTGCTACAAGTATTTAGAGAATTTTTTTAAAATTCCTCCATTAGAGCTTATGAAGGCAGTTTTATAATTAATGACCCACCAGTCATACCTGTAATTTAGGGTATAAAGAAGAGACAGTAACTATATGGTTTTTTTCTTTTTCTTTTTCTGAAGAGCAGATTTATTTTCTCTCAGCCCCTCCAGGGCCTGAGAGCACCCACAGGAAGGTGTCCTAGGTTATTGTTCATCCTTCATTCTAAAGAAACAAAAATTCATCATGGTAGACTATGCACTGTGTATTTCCTGGGTCTCTCATTCCTCCTGTGTCTTTTCCTGGCCATGGGAGGGTGGCTGGTTTCTTCCCTTTACTCTGTGATTCAGTTTCATTACCCAGAAAATGAATATAAGGTGAAATGGGCTGAGGACCGTTATTCCTAGTCACTATGAGTGTGTGTGTGTATGTACCTATGCATATGTACACATATATATTGTATATTTATACACACACATATATTACAATAAAGACATGTTGCATCTTTAAGCAAATGCTTACACTAGACTATGTGGAATAATTTTATTATTTTATCATTTTATTTATTCTCATTTATTAACTACCTTTAAAATATTTCTATTCATCCTTAGTCTATCCATCCATCTGCCCATTGAGCTACATTTTTGACAAATATCCATCAAGTATCACTTACATGCTCTACCATGAAGGGAGATACAAAAGAGGTATAAGAGAGAGTTCCTTCCTTTCAAGACCTTGGAATCTGTTCATCAAAAAGATGTGTTCAGGGACCTCCCTGGTGGCACAGTGGATAAGAATCCTCCTGTCAATGCAGGAATCACCCTGGTCCAGGAGAGTCCACATACCACGGAGCAACCAAGCCTGTGTACCCCAGCTACTGAAGCCTGCGTGCTGCAACTATTGAAGTCCAAACACCCAGAGCCTGTGCTCCATGACAGGAGAAGCCACCACAATGAGAAAGAAGCCTGTGCACCTAGAACTACAACTAGAATAGCCTTGTCCACTGCCCCCCTGCCACTGTTTGCTGCAACTAGATAAAGCCTGTACACAGCAATGAAGACCCAGACCCGAAATCAATTTTGAAAAAAGATATGGACAGATGATTGTTCACTAATCATATGGCCTAGTGGGAACCAATGATTTCATGAATGATGCTGAGGGTTGACATTCTAAAGTGAAAGCGAAAGTTGTTCAGTCGTGTCTAACTCTTTGTGACCCCATGGACTGTAGCTTGCCAGGCTCCTCTGTCCATGGAATTCTCCAAGCAAGAATACTGGAGTGGGTAGCCATTCCCTTCTCCAGGGATCTTCCCAACCCAGGGATCAAACCCAGGTCTTACGAATTCTAAGTGGATTTTTTACCATCTGAGCCACCAGAGAAGCCCAAGTATGCTGGAGTGGGTAGCCTATCCCTTCTCCAGAGGATCTTCCCGAACCAGGAATTGAACTGGAGTTTTCTACATTGCAGGAGGATTCTTTACCAGCTTCACTACCAGGGAAGCCCCTAAATGTTCTAAGAATTTAAGAAATAACTTTTTTAAGAATTCAGAGAAGGGCAAGAGATATTTGTAGGGTGCTGGGTTCAAAAAGTATTTGAGGAGGAGGGGAGACTTGAGCATGTTATTAAATGATGGGTTGCATTTCTGTTGGCAGAGAAGATAGCAAAGGGTAATAATCAGACAATTAAGATAATCAGTTCTGCCATCTTACTTGCTGTGGGCCTTTTGGCAAATCTCTTAACCTCTCTGGCCCTCAATATTTTCCTCTGTAAAATGAAGGATTGGATGGATTGCTTCAAAATTTTATGACCCAATGAAAATCTAGACAGGGGAAGAGTTTGAATGATTTTGGTAACCAGGCAGGGGAAAGGCTTAATGATCTTTGCAAGACCTTATCTGATTTTCCCAGAGTGACTGTTCTGCATCAGAAAGAATGGGCTGTCTTTGAACTGGGGGCCATAGCCTGGAGGTCTGATCTGAATTCCTTTTCCCTGGACTGGAAGAAACACAGCCTCACTATCTTTGCCAACAATTGCCTGTGGCAAATTCAGTACCCTCCTTGATGCAGCATTTGGAGGAAAATTTTCCATGAAAACAAAACTTTTTGCTTAATTATTCAGCACACTCATGCATTTAAAAATACTGTCCACTCTCTAACTAGCTGTCTTTTAAACAAAGCTTTTTGGCTCCCAAGGAACTGGGCTTCCATTGTCTACAGTTTCCTTATAAAGAACTTTGGGCCAAGGATAATCCCAGATGTCCCCAGGCTTAGAGACAAGCTTCCCCAGGCATAAAGAGGTGTCTAAACTGTCTCTCCACAGAGATGTGAGGAAGGCACAGCCAAGTTCCCTGGTGGCTGGTATAGGCAGAGCGTGGATGGGCTTAGAGGATAAGACAAGGTCATTTGCCCAAATGTGGATGGTGTTTTAGAAGATCAGAGAAGACTTTCTCTACACTGTCTCTTGATTCAGCTGTATTTATCCATTCACCTAAGATCCATTCATCTATCCATTCATAACATATATGCATTGCCTACTCCGTGTCCCAAACTGTTCTAGTTCCTGAGACCCCACGCATGGAGAAGAATCAGTATAGGACAATTTTCAGGGAAAAATGGAAATTTTCTAATGGCCTAGAGGAAGCCTCATAATTTTTGCTCTACCCCAATTTAATATCTTTGATTTCTTTCATGCTTTGTAGTTGCAATGCATTTAGGGTGTTTGTGTCAACTGATGGAGTTTTCGATCTTGAGGGGTCAGACCTCAAGTCCCAGAGGACAGAACAGTATCTATATCACTCACTTCATACAGAGTTCAGCCCAACCTTAGATCAACAGAAGCCCAATGATGGAAAGATTCAGAAAATGAAATTCTATTTATCAAAACATCAGTCCACTTTGATGCCAAAGTTACAGCATTTAATGCAGTCACCAGCCTACGTGTGTCCCCTTAATATTCCAGCCTGCTTCCCCAGCCTCTTTGCTGAAGATGCCAGAAATGGCAAGATCAAAAGAAACTCTCTCGATGACTGAAGTTGGAATCATGAGTTATTGTAGAAAGAAGCCACAGAGTCACAAGGGATTGGCACTTTGCTGGTGACCCTGCCAGAGGGTCTTTCCACCACCAGTCACTCACTTTCTCTGGGGAGCTGCCTTCCTTCCAGTGGAGATGGAGGAGTGGGTTTGAATGTTGGGGGATGGAGCAGGGTTTGAGGAATGGGATTTGCAACCATCTCCAACCTTGTGTCACCAAAATAGTTTAAGCTTACCATATGATTTCTATAAATAGAACAGAAGGTGATGAGAAGAAAGCATCATTAAGAAAGCATTTAGGTAGATATCTGGTCAAACTGCCTATATTACGGTCCCCAAAGAGACTGAGGAATTATTAAATTAGCCATGGCCTTTGGTTTCTTCTTCTGTGAAGTCTGGATAAGATTACCTATCTTAAAAGCATTTGTGAAGATGAGATTTTTCTTTCTTTCTTTTTTTTTTTTTTTTTATTAAATTTACTCACAAATATGGATCTATATTTGAATTGGTCATTCTATTCCACTGGTTGTCAGTCATTCCTGTGTCTAAACTGTACTATATTATTACAGCTTCCCAGTTTTATTTATTTATTTAGGGCTTTGCTGGGTCCTTGTTGCTGCATGTGGGTTTTCTCCAGTTGTGGCAATCGGGGGCTACTCCTAGTTGTGGTGCACAGGTTTCTCACTGTGGGAGCTCCTTTTGTCGCAGAGCACTGGCTCTAGGTAAGTGGGCTTCAGTAGCTAGGGCACATGGGCTTACTTGCTCCTCGGTATGTGGGATCTTCCTGGACCAGGGATTGAACCTGTGTCATCTGCATTGGCAGGCAGATTCTTAACCACTGGACCACCAGGGAAGTCCCCTGTGATGATGAGGTTTTTTTTTAAATGAAAGATAATGTATGTGAAGTCACGTAAAAGATAATGTATGTGAAGGCACCTAACACAGTGGTGGTTGGTACAAAATACAATATTTGTTATTTTCAAATATTCAAGTATTTGAATTATATATTCAAATATTCAAATATTCAAGTAATATTTGTTACTTGAATCTGGATCTGAATCCTAGAGAAAGGAGGAAGGTTTCTCAAAGAAGATGGTCTCTAAGCTGGACCCGGTCAACTGCTAAGAACATTTTGGCCAATAAGATGCTGCCTTCCAGTGGCCTCCTTCATGAACAGTTTATCTTGCAAATGGCTCTTCTGACATTGACTTTAAAAACAAAATGATTACCCTGAGCTCCTTTTGGAAACATAAAAACATAGTGCAAAGAGATCACAGCCCTCCTTGGATTCCATGATTTGCCCATGCTAAGAGCCAGGAGGTCTCTGGGACCCTTGGCATTGAGCCCTTGACATAAGCTATGATTTCTGGGCAGGCAGGAGAAAATAAAAGTCCAGTATTTTGTCAATAAGTGTCTCAACTCTGTATTGCTAAGTGTATTCTTTCCGATTCCCCATTCCTTTCTTACATTAAAAGGTGAAAGGGCAGAGATTCTCCATCTCCTCTAAGGACAAAATAGCAGAGAATAGGCTAACACTATGAACGTGAGGATATAAGGTAGACATTGGCAAGAACTTCTAAATAGAAAGGAAAGGATTAAAATTGGCATGGATAGCCAGGACTGGCCCTAGATTGTTTTTCAACCACCTTTAAGAAAGGGAGGGGCTACCAACTACTGTCTACCTAAGGCCTCATAAGATCAGTTTGTAAATTTTCTTCCAGATTCCCCAGGGACTAGCAGCAGGGAATCAGCTGTCACACTGAGCTTAAGAAGCTTCTGAGTGTGGTCAGGGTCAGAGGCAGTCCCTTAAAAGGGTACGTTTCATCTCTGCTGCCATTTGGTAAAGGAAGGCGCTGGGCTGGGAGATTCATTTGACAAGCGGGGTCAGGAAAATGGCAGCTGTTGATCCCAGGTGGCCAGAAAGCCTCCCAGTGAAGGTAAACAGAAGTGGAGATAGATCAGGGGTGAGAGGTCACTCCATTAGGAGGTTGACGAGGCCAGTTATCTTCTGGGGTGTCTGGAGGGAGGGATGCTGGTGCGATTGGCCTCAGGGGTGAGGAGGTGAAGGACCAGAGCAGGAGGAGGGAGGAAGGAGACCTCAGCAGCCTAGACACTATTTCTGCTTGAAGCACAGATAGTGCTAGCTTTGGGCAGGTATGCCTCGTGCTGCAATTGTGCCAAATGGAGTTGAGTGGTTGGCTAAAAAAAACCCTCCACTTACTCATTTGCATGTTGTTTTGCATCGCATTTGCATACTATTCACTTAATGTCATATGCACACAACTTCCTAGCTCCTGCTTCTTCCCCTCCCCAAGCCCTATGAAGTGCCTTCATCTCCTTCCTTTCTCAACACCTCTGCTCCTGTTTTTCTTTCCAATCTGTACCCTTCTTCCTTCAGAGTAGTAAACAGAACACAGGCTTTGGTAGACCTAGCCTCTAACATGGCATCCTCAGTTTAGCTATCTTTTGAGCTTCAGCAAATCTATAGTCTCTCCTATTCCCATCTGTACAATGGGAACAGTAATTCCTACATTTCAGAGTTGTTGCGAAGAATGAAGTAAAGTCAGCAAAAAAGGACTTGGCCTCATGGTAAAAACCCAATTCTTTCTTGATGCCCTTCACATCAAGTAAGGAAATTTTTGAGTCTCTGGGGTCCCTACTTGGTGTTTTCCTTGGAATTTATGGATAAGCTGGTTTCTTCTTCAAATTCTCCTCTTTCTTGGTCATGTGTCCAACCTGCATTTAGAGCCAGGCAAGGAGAAGTGAAACAGTGTCAGTACCAGTGCCTCTTCTGGTATTTTCCAGGTTCCCCTAACTGAGGACTTTTCTTATTTGTCTTTCCCAACACCCAAAGCCTGAGGATGCCCAGGTTGCTAATCCTGGGGCAGGGTTGCTTCCTCTGCAGCCGCTCTCCAAGCCTCATATCAGCCTGATCCCCAAAGCCGGAGGGCACATCCCCAAATCCCGGGCTCTACTGGTGTCCCTGATTAGGCCACCTGTCGCAGCCTGCCAAAGATGCCTGGGTCAGCTTCTGAGAACCTCTCACCTCTTTATCCAAGCAGCATCTTGGCTTCTCTCCAGGCGTTAGATTCTGAGTTTATATTTTGAGTGATACATAGTGAAGAGAAAACGATTCAATCTCCCCTCTGCATCCTGAGGAGTCACTTCTGTGAGACTCCCTCCATCTTCTCATTAGTTTCTATTCTGTTTCTTCTTTTTCTCCAAAGAGAGGGCGAAGGGGTCTACTGTAAAACAATAAGAAGAGCTAACACTGGAATAGCATTTACTATGTGCCCAGCGCTGTTCTAAGCAGTGGATATTGTCTCATTTAATCCCCATGACAACCCTATGGAATCACATCATTGTTACCTCCATTCTACAGATGAAGGAAAGTGAGGTGAAGTCGCTCAGTTGTGTCCAACTCTTTGCAACTGCATAGACTGTAGCCTACCAGGTTCCTCTGTCCATGGGATTTTCCATGGCAATAGTACTGGAGTGGATTGCCATTTCCTTCTCCAGGGAATCTTCCCAGCCCAGGGCTCGAACTCGGGTCTCCCACATTGTAGACAGACGCTTTACTGTCTGAGCCACCAGGGAAGTCCTCCATTCTACAGATGAGATGAAGTTAACTTGTTTTGCAAGGGAGGGTGGAGTCAGGATACGATTAATTATCTGGCCACCCAGCTCCAAAGTCCATTCTCTTGACTATCACAGTGGATCAACACATGGGGGATGTATGTAGGACAGAAAGCATTTCTTCTTGATCCTTCTGCAAAATTTGGAATCAGAAAGAACAGACTTTTGTCATAGTAAGTGGGATTAGGTGAGCCACCAGGTAGAACTACCTATTTCCAAGAATTAACAATAGGGTCAACAGCATCATATACGTGGGCTTCGTAGTACCAGACAGTGGCTCTCTTGGAATCTGTGAAAACCTTGTGTCTGTAAGCATGGGGGAGGGCTGGGATCTACTGAGAGAGCTGTTGGGTTTGGGGAGAAGATTAAGGACTGCTGAAAGGAGAAGGGGATGACAGAGGATGAGATGGCTGGATGGCATCACTGACTCGATGCACGTGAGTCTCAGTGAACTCTGGGAGTTGGTGTTGGACAGGGAGGCCTGGCATGCTGCGATTCATGGGGTTGCAAAGAGTCGGACACGACTGAGCGACTGATCTGATCTGAAAGGTGACCAGCCAATCAGTGGATTAATCAATATTCATTGAGTATTCAGTAGAAGGTGTTTTAGTAAAAACTTTCTTGAGAATCACTTCTGTGCAAAGCCCTGTGTTAGGCACAGAGGGTGGATGGGCCAGGTTGCTCAATGGGTCCTTTTTGGGTTCAAAAGACCATAAAGCCTCATTGTTGGGCACAGAGGGAAGACTCCACTGCTTTTACCTCGTCCTCTGGTTTATGCCATCACAGGGTCCAGATCGGTGTCCACATCTTCTCAGGACCGAGAGCCCCTGGGCTGGGCAGCCCACATGCTCTGCACCCTCTCCCAATCTGCTCCCAGAACTCCTCCCCAGAGGGTTTGTTCTGAGCCTCGCCTCTGATTAGCTGCCCTGTGAAGACTTCTTCCTCTGAGGGCAACTCTGAACCCCATCCAGTCGGTTCCTAGGCAGACGGATTGTCAGTTCTTTATGATCCTATCTTCTGATCATAAGTTTGCAGGGGAGTCACTTGGTCATTGAGTTACATATTCTACAAACAGTTATTAATAGTCTCATATGTGACAAGCCCTGAGCTGGAGCCCAGGGATGTAGGGATCAAAGAGTTCTGTCTGTTCCTGCTCCCCAGGGCTCACTGTTGGCCAGGGAGACAGACAACTTCAGAACAGGTTGTGCCATATCCCCGGATCCATCCTGGCTTAGGGGGACAAGTTCAAAAATCTGTCCCTTGATCAAGGTCCCTCACCAATCCTGTATTTTTAGTATGGCTGCATTTGCCATTCATCATATCAATTAATTAATTAATTGCATTTTATTTTATATTCTGGGAGTTTGGGCGTTTTGAAGGCAAAAATGCAAATGCATGCAAATCAGCATACAAATTTATGCAAAGACAACATGGAAATGTGTCCCCAGATTTCCTGGGAAAAAAATCTGGAGGCCTCAGCCAGTCCCTCAGCAGGCTGTCTGTCCCCAGGCCTGTCCTATCTTCCCTTTTGTTTGGGTTCTTAATCTGCGCTGGGCTCCCCGCGGCCACTCTGAGGTCAGTAATGCAGGTGGGCAGGCGGCAACCCAGCCATCCATTATCTGGAACCTCTCAGCTTCCTGAGCCACCAAGAAACTCCCTTGTTCCCTGTAATCGGCTTTCATTTGAAACAATCAAGAGATTTCCTACCATTTTCCCCTCTGACCAGGTCTCGTAAACCACCCAGATGCCGAGTTTTGGGCTTGGAGCTTGGTTTGACTGGGGCACTTAATGGAGGCAGTTGGCGATGCCTCCTGCTTGCTGTTATTGAAAAATAAATCCAAACCATTTTATTGACCATCTTCTGTATTCAGAGACTGGGCTCCCCACCCCTGGGAGCCAGAAGACGATGATGGTCAGGGCTGGGGGAGGTGAGGGTCGGGAGGATTGAAGAGACGCTCTGGCTCTGTGAGGTAAGGCTGCCCAGCGGGTGTCCCAGTGATAAACAGCCCGTCTCCTGCTCAGGACAGGAAACCTCATGGAAGCAGCATTGGGGGAGGAGGAGCGGTGAGGACAAAGCTGATGGGGACAGCACCGGAGGAGGATCAGCCTCCTCAACCCGCACAGCTTCATCGGGTAGTCTGGCTTGCAGAGCCAGTTTGCAAGGGGAGCCCGACAGAGCAGCTCAGGGCAGCCAAGGTGGTTGGAAAGGACAGCGAGCGGAAAGCTGGTCTGAGAGATGAGCTGGTTATCCCCTCATGAGCCCCCCTCCTACCAGGAGAGGGAGGACGTGGCACTGGGGACAGGTCTCTGCTTGGGCACAGGTAATCTTAGAGTGCCATCAATAGATCAAGGGTGGCCAGACCCTTGTGAAAATGTGTTAGCTGAAGGCTGCTGGAGGACTTAGCATGTGAAGAAGTTCCAGAGGGTGGGTGTTCTCAGACACTTGGAACAGGTGACTAAGAGAGGATATGAAATCTCCTCTTCTTGGAGAGGCTTTGAAACAAATTCAAAACCCATTGTTGTGTGGGAGAGGAGGCATCGTTCTGTCTGGAGGCAGGGGGATGGACTAGAAGACTTGTGGCAGTCCAAGGAGGCTAAGAATAGGTCTACCCCAGCACACACACGTCCACATCAACTTGCTGCCCAGGTGTGGACATTGCCAGTGATGCAGAATTTTATCTCTTTACTTCTCTTTCCCTCCCTCCTTCCTACAATTGTCTCGACAGCTCTGTGGGTCCAACTGTCCCCTCCAGCACAAATTGAAGCTCTGTTTCATCTGCTCACTCCTGCCCTCTCCCTTCCATGTGTGCAGAGCTTCTCCTGTCTCTAGGGGAACTCCCCTCCAGACCAGCCATGCTGGGCAGCCTTGTTGCCTTTCTGGCTGGAGCCTGGAGCTCAGCCCTCCGGAGGGGCATAGGGCAGCATTCTGGCAAGCAAGCATGTCAGAGCGGCTCTGGCGTCTCCCAAGAACAATTCAAATTGCTTTTTTTACACCTCACTGCACTATGCCAACCCTGATTCACATTATTTGTGCACTCGCTAAGTGTACATTATCTGATCCGTCACCCTGTAAAACGCTGCAAGAGGAATCCATGGCTCCTGTCTGCTGCTGACTGTGGGTCGGGCACAGGAGTCTCTGTACACATATTTTTGCAAAATGGGAAGGAAGGAATAAACCCAATGCCACCACCAACTGTAGCCCGCCAGAGCCGGGGGGCCAGGAGAGAAAGTCCATGCCTGCTGCCCTGGTAACTTGGAGGCTCCTGGAAGAGACGGTACAACCCCAAAGCCCCAGCACCTTTCCTTCTCGTGGCCTCCTTTCTGTGTCACATTATTTAACAGGAAGAGACAAGCAGGAGGGGAAATAGAACTTTGAACCCAGTTACGCAGATTTCCTCTGACTGGAGCTAACGGGTCAGAGAGAGCCAGAGGCAAGAGGTGTAGTGAGGGTGGGCATGTTAGGGTGAGTCAGGGAGACTACTTCCTGTCCACACTGCTTCGGCTCCCTTCATGGGTGAATAGGGCTCCCTGTTCTGCTCAGCCCAAGGGACTCTAGAAATTCATCAAAGACCCCAGAATCCTTTCATTCTGGGTCAGTTAGGAGCTTTGCTAACTGGCTGCCAGGTTCTCCTACCTGGCAAGCCTTCATGCCTTCAAGCCTTCATGATAGCTTATCTCTAGGAAGCCCTAGCCTTCTAGTGTTATTTAAAAAAAAAAAGAATGGATTCCTTAGGACATATATGAACGTGTCTACAAAGCAGAAACAGACTTGTGGACACAGAGAACAGACTTGCCGTTGACCAATGGGAGGGGGTTGGGCTGGGCTTAGGGTGGAGTGGGAACTTGGGGTTAGTAGATGTGAGCTATTATATATGGAACAGTAAACAGCGAGGTCCTCCTGTATAGCACAGGGAACTGTATTCAGTATCCTGTGATAAACCATAATGGAAAAGAATATAAAAAGGAATGTCTATATATGTGTAACTGAATCACTTAGCTGTACAGCAGACGTTAACACAACATTGTAAATCAGCTATATACGTCAATAAACACACGTGGACACAAAGAAAATGGATGGATTCCTACTTTTGACCAGGTATCATTGCATTTTTCTGCTCATTTCCCTTACAATCTGGATAAATGGGCACTTTTTGGTTCCTAGAGATCTTAGTCTGTCCCAAATGATCACTGGAATGTTGGCAGCCCATCCCATTTAAAGACCAGGTTCTGACTTCTGAATGGGAACGGCTAGGATCTTTCATGGACTGCCTGAGAGTCCCAGTTCACATTTGAACGTCGCTCCTTCTCTCAGTGGGGAGAACTTGAGGATCATCTTCACATTCAAGACAGTGACTCTCTCTGCAAGAGTCTGGGTTTCCTGCACCATCTCAGCCCTGAATTTAATTCACTGCCTCCCTATGGAGAACACACAGGTACCTGAGCCCATCCCAGGGCCCGTGAGATGGAGGAGGCAGAACAAGAAAAAGACCTGGTTCCTGCCCTGGGGTTGCTTGTGATCTGGTTGGATTGACAAATAGCTACCTTCCCCAGCTGTTCCTGATTTGGCTCCAGCCCCAGGGCTCCTGAAGGGCATTTTGCAGCAGTGAAGCCCAGGGGTTGCCCAGCTGAGATCCACATTTTCTTCCTTTTGGCAGGAGCCAGCAGCTTCCACATGGGAGCTCACATCTCAGTGAAAACAAGAAATCTGATGCCTCACTGACAACTCATTTTCTCAACCTTCATTCTGGGGAGAGGCGACTTTGTGTTCCAGTTGCCATATTGTAGCCGCAACCCCTGATGAACCATCAATTAAAAACGGCAATAATTATGCATGGGAAAAAAGCCACAGATAATAGGCTTCCATTAGATTAAGTAGTTATATGAATAAAAAAAAAAATAAAACCTATACTTCGGCTAATTAAACCCACTCACCATCTGATTAAGATGTGTTGTGAGACCGTGGAAAAGTACCAACCACTAACTGTAAGTAATCCGGCACAGATGGGAATTAATAGTATAGTCCCTGGCATGGAGATAATGGATCTCCAAGGAGGGTAATCAGAGCCATTAATAAGAATGGACAGTCCAAAACAGCTGGCTACTTATGTTGGGGTCAAGGCAGGCCGTGCTCCTAGTAAAAATGGCTTCTCAATTCCCTTCCGCCTACTGAGATCTACCTGCTGAGAAGGGGTAGGCACGCTGACCTCTTGAGTTGCCATCACATTGAAAGTTCCACTACAGTTCTAGACCTGCTGTCTGGACCTAAGTGAGCTGAAGGTCACCCAACTGTGACCCAAGAGTATAGAGTTCGAATCAGCTGTCCTACCTCAGACCAGAGCACCTCAAGGCTAGCTAGAAACCAAAGCAGTAAGTACCCTGGGAAAAATAGATGTCCACTTCAGGGAGCTGCACTCTTCTGGGGGGGTGTGGGGCTTCGGTTACCATGGGAACCAGGCTTAAACCCAGGTACAGGCCCAGAGTGGGCCCTGATTGACACAGCCCAAGGTTGCTTCTACCCACTCCAGTGTTCTTGCTTGGAGAATCCCAGGGACAGGGAAGCCTGGTGGGCTGCCGTCTATGGGGTCACACAGAGTCAGACACGACTGAAGTGACTTAGCATAGCATAGCAACAAGGTTGCTTCTTGGGGACTGAGGGTTCAGGGCAAGCTCCAGAAATAACCTGGGAGAAGCAGTTGTGGGGAGAAAGATGAGGGTGTCCTCTGGCTGGGGAGCGAGGCAGGGCTGATGGGCCAGAAGCGGGCTGGTCAGAGCTCCTGCAGACAGAGTGTGTCCACTGGCCATTTAGCAGCTACTCTGGAGCCGTATCTGCCCTTCGGAGCAGCTGCGAGGAGCGTGCCCAGGGCCTTGCCTTCTAATTACCACTAATTGGGTAAATGCTGAGATGATCTTTCTCTCCCTTCCCCTTCACTCCCTCCCCCCCACAAAGGCAACCAAGAGATACAGAGAGGTCAAAAAGAGACTTTTCCAAGTGGAGACAGGCAAGGAAGACATGGCGTGAATACCAAGCAGCCACTGCCCCAGGGAAGGGAAGAGGACCAGCTTCTAGGAGGCGCTGGGAGAGGAGAGGGGGCATGGGTTGAGGGGTGGGGGCTCAAGCCACTTCCCCAGCCTGGCTTCCTCCCTCCTCTCTGGAGCAGCAGAGATGCTGCTCCATCTTTAGATGCTTTAGGTGGGAGGTGATGCAGTTGGTCTTAGGGGCTCGCTCCCTCGGGATCCTTGAACTGGCTCTGTGAGTAGGGGGGTGGGTTCCTCTGGCAATCTGCATGGGAGGGAAGGGCCCTGGCCTGCTCAGGGGCTGTGTGCAGGGTCAGAAGCAATGTGAACACCATTGCCGAGCCCCAGTTTAGGAACAACAGTGCATTTTCTTTCCCTCAGGCTCTGGGTGGGAGCTGTGCTTGTATCTGGACAGGCCTAGAATCTCACAAATTTTTGGTTAGAGATAATCAAGTTACTTTTGAAAAAAGTTTTGAGCTTGTCTTCATGTTAATTTGCACTTGGGATCATATCTTTATCTTTCCCTTAGCCTCAGAAAGCTGAGTGGTGACAAGGGGATGGCTGTTCCAGTTCAGAGATGGAAAAAACTGAGGCCACGAGTTCATTTCTACTTCAGAACCGGGACACGCATTCAAACTGTCTGAAGTTCTAGGCAATCTATTAACAATCCATAATATCCAGAAAAATATGGCTTTGGTTTTAAGTTAGGCGAGGAAAACATGCTTGTTTCAAAAAAATGTATTCAAATGGTGCAGAGGGTTCAAGAAAAATGTAAAAGTCCTCAAGCCCATTCTCATCGCTGAGGTCCCACTAGTTCTCCTTTGCGAAATTTCCCATTTCTGTATAAACATGCATGTTTATCTCTGCATTTCCCTTTTTCCCACAAATTAAAAGGGACTTCCAAGGTGCCACTAGTGGTAAAGAACCCACCTGCCAATGCAGGAGACATAAGAGATTTGGGTTTGATCCCTGGGTTGGGAAGATTCTCTGGAAGAGGAAATGGCAACCCACTCCAGGATTCTTGCCTGGGAACATCCCATGGACAGAAGAGCCTGGCAGGCTACACTCCATAGTGTCTCAAAGAGTTGGACACGACTGAAGCGACTTAGCACACATGCACAGATTAAAAAGATACTTTAACACTGGACTACAACTTTATTTTTCATTTGTCTATTATAATTTTCTTTTTCTTTACGGTTTATAAACTCAAAGTGCTTTCATTCTCACTTTAAGCCATCAACGTAAGGGGTGAACATTATTGTCCCTGGTTTTCAGACAAGGAAATGGATTCAGAGAAGCTGTCATCTGCTTACTGTTAGGGAGCCATTGATTGTTGGAGCCAGAACTCAAACCTGGGTTTTCCGAATTCAAGTCCATTGCTCTTTCCCCAAACAACAGCGGCAAAGATGGATACAAGACTTCATAATCGTGATAGCAAATACTCACGGAGCCCTTACTGAGAACAGACTCTACCATGTGCTCATTTTCTCATTGAATCTCCACAACTCTGCGAGATGAGCACTGTTATTACCATCCTCAGCTCACAGATGAGGAAACCAAGTTACAGGAGCTTAAATAGTGTGTTCACACCCCTAGCAACTAGTGACACTGTAGCTCAAACCCAGGGTTTGCTTCCAGAATCCATTCTGCACATCGACACCATCTGGCACTTCCTCTGTGTCTGACACTGCTAGACACTCTTTACACAAGGTAGCTCATTCCATCCTCATCAGGATCCTATATTGGTACTAATTAATGTTGGACCATGGGGCATCTTCACTAATGTCTTATGCTCAGAAATATGGAATCTCCCAAAAGTACTGGGAAGCTTCTAGGGCTACAAGGCCTACCTGGATACCAGATAAATCAATCAGGGGTGGTAAAAGAACACCCAAGGGATGTTATTAGGGATACCAATAACAATACCAACTCTCATTCACTGAGTGCTTACTCCTTCCCAGGTGTGAGGCTTTCCATACACCTCTTTATTTTTAACAACTCCTGGGATGGAAGGGTTGTCATCCTCACATTACAGATGGAGAACTTAAGGCTCAAAGAGGTTCAGTAACCTTCCCAAGACCACACAATTAGCAAGTAGAAGAGCCAAGACTGAAGGCAGGTCTACCTGATCCTGAAGACTGGCTTTGTTTCTGCCCAGCCTAAATCTTGTTTTCCAGACTGGCTGGGTCATCATTGTCTTCTTTCCTTCACATTCCAAGGCTTGGAAGAACCCAGCTGCCTGCTTGGGGGCGGAGTAGTCAGATAAGGCCTCTTCTATTCCAGAAGAATAATGGATCCTACCAGTGTTCCATTTAAGAGCGCCCCGCCGGCTGCGTCGCGCACTAAGAGCGCCCCGCCGGCTGCGTCGCGCACTAAGAGCGCCCCGCCGGCTGCGTCGCGCACTAAGAGCGCCCGGCCGGGGGCTGCGTCGCGCACTAAGAGGCGCGGCCGAGAGGAGCTACCCCACGACCGAGGTCAGGAAGGGCGGCGGTGAGGAGAGACCCCTCGTCCAAGGTAAGGTGCGATGGCTGTGCTTCGCTGGCCGGGAGCAGCCAGGAGCAGCCGGGATGAGATACCCCACGCCCAAGGTAAGAGAAACCCAAGTAAGACAGTAGGTCTTGAAAGAGGGCATCAGAGGGCAAATACACTAAAACCATTCTCACAGATAACTAGTCAATCTAATCACACAAGGACCACACCCTTGTCTAACTCAATGAGATTAAGCCACGCCCGAGGGGCAACCTGGGATGGGCGGGTCATGGTGGAGAGATATGACAGGGTGTGGTCCGCTGGAGAAGGGAATGGCAAACCACTTCAGTATTCTTGCCTTGAGAACCCCATGAACAGTATGAAAAGACAAAATGATAGGATACTGAAAGAGAAACTCCCCAGGTCAGTAGGGGCCCAATATGCTACTGGAGATCAGTGGGGAAATAACTCCAGAAATAATGAAAGGATGGAGCCAAAACAAAAAGAATACCCAGCTGTGGATGTGTCTGGTGATAGAAGCAAAGTCCGATGCTGTAAAGAGCAATATTGCATAGGAACCTGGAATGTCAGGTCCATGAATCAAGGCAAATTGGAAGTGGTCAAACAAGAGATGGCAAGAGTGAATGTTGACATTCTAGGAATTAGCGAACTAAAATGGACTGGAATGGGTGAATTTAACTCGAATGACCATTATATCTACTACTGTGGGCAGGAATCCCTCAGAAGAAATGGAGTGGCCATCATGGTCAACAAAAGAGTCCGAAATGCAGTACTTGGATGCAATCTCAAAAACGACAGAATGATCTCTGTTCGTTTCCAAGGCAAACCATTCAATGTCACAGTAATCCAAGTCTATGCCCCAACCAGTAACGCTGAAGAAGCTGAAGTTGAAAGGTTCTATGAAGACCTACAAGACCTTTTAGTACTAACACCCAAAAAAGATGTCCTTTTCATTATAGGGGACTGGAATGCAAAAGTAGGAAGTCAAGAAACACCTGGAGTAACAGGCAAATTTGGCCTTGGAATACGGAATGAAGCAGGGCAAAGACTAATAGAGTTTTGCCAAGAAAATGCACTGGTCATAGCAAATACCCTCTTCCAACAACACAAGAGAAGACTCTATACATGGACATCACCAGATGGTCAACACCGAAATCAGATTGATTATATTCTTTGCAGCCAAAGATGGAGAAGCTCTATACAATCAGCAAAAACAAGACCAGGAGCTGACTGTGGCTCGGACCATGAACTCCTTATTGCCAAATTCAGACTGAAATTGAAGAAAGTAGGGAAAACCACTAGACCATTCAGGTATGACCTAAATCAAATCCCTTATGATTATACAGTGGAAGTGAGAAATAGATTTAAGGGCCTAGATCTGATAGATAGAGTGCCTGATGAACTATGGAATGAGGTTCGTGACATTGTACAGGAGACAGGGATCAAGACCATCCCCATGGAAAAGAAATGCAAAAAAGCAAAATGGCTGTCTGGGGAGGCCTTACAAATAGCTGTGAAAAGAAGAGAAGCGAAAAGCAAAGGAGAAAAGGAAAGATATAAACATCTAAATGCAGAGTTCCAAAGAATAGCAAGAAGAGATAAGAAAGCCTTCTTCAGCGATCAATGCAAAGAAATAGAGGAAAACAACAGAATGGGAAAGACTAGGGATCTCTTCAAGAAAATCAGAGATACCAAAGGAACATTTCATGCAAAGATGGGCACAATAAAGGACAGAGATGGTGTGGACCTAACAGAAGCAGAAGATATTAAGAAGAGGTGGCAAGAATACACAGAAGAACTGTACAAAAAAGAGCTTCACGACCCAGATAATCATGATGATGTGATCACTGACCTAGAGCCAGACATCTTGGAATGTGAAGTCAAATGGGCCTTAGAAGGCATCACTATGAACAAAGCTAGTGGAGGTGATGGAATTCCAGTGGAGCTATTCCAAGTCCTGAATGATGATGCTGTGAAAGTGCTACACTCAATATGCCAGCAAATTTGGAAAACTCAGCAGTGGCCACAAGATTGGAAAAGGTCAGTTTTCATCCCAATCCCAAAGAAAGGCAATGCCAAGGAGTGCTCAAACTACCGAACAATTGCACTCATCTCACACGCTAGTAAAGTAATGCTCAAAATTCTCCAAGCCAGGCTTCAGCAATATGTGAACCGTGAACTTCCTGATGTTCAAGCTGGTTTTAGAAAAGGCAGAGGAACCAGAGATCAAATTGCCAACATCCGCTGGATCATGGAAAAAGCAAGAGAGTTCCAGAAAAACATCTATTTCTGCTTTATTGACTATGCCAAAGCCTTTGACTGTGTGGATCACAATAAACTATGGAAAATTCTGAAAGAGATGGGAATACCAGACCACCTGATCTGCCTCTTAAGAAATCTGTATGCAGGTCAGGAAGCAACAGTTAGAACTGGTCATGGAACAACAGACTGGTTCCAAATAGGAAAAGGAGTACGTCAAGGCTGCATATTGTCACCATGTTTATTTAACTTATATGCAGAGTACATCATGAGAAATGCTGGACTGGAAGAAACACAAGTTGGAATCAAGATTGCCGGGAGAAATATCAATAACCTCAGATATGCAGATGACACCACTCTTATGGCAGAAAGTGAAGAGGGGCTAAAAAGCCTCTTGATGAAAGTGAAAGTGGAGAGTGAAAAGGTTGGCTTAAAGCTCAACATTCAGAAAACGAAGATCATGGCATCTGGTCCCATCACTGCATGGGAAATAGATGGGGAAACAGTGGAAACAGTGTCAGACTTTGTTTTCTGGGCTCCACAATCACTGCAGATGGTGACTGCAGCCATGAAATTAAAAGACGCTTGCTCCTTGGAAGGAAAGTTATGACCAACCTAGATAGCATATTCAAAAGCAGAGACATTACTTTACCAACAAAGGTTCGCCTAGTCAAGGCTATGGTCTTTCCTGTGGTCATGTATGGATGTGAGAGCTGGACTGTGAAGAAGGCTGAGCGCCGAAGAATTGATGCTTTTGAACTGTGGTGTTGGAGAAGACTCTTGAGAGTCCCTTGGACTGCAAGAAGATCCAACCGGTCCATTCTGAAGGAGATCAATGCTGGAATTTCTTTAGAAGGAATGATGCTAAGGCTAAATCTCCTGTTTTTTGGCCCCCTTGCGGAGAGTGTTGACTTTTTGGAGGAAGCTCTGGGGGGGGGGGGGGGTGGGGGGGGGAGGAGAAGGGGACGACAGAGGATGAGATGGCTGGATGGCATCACTGACTCGATGGATGCGAGTCTGAGTGACCTCCGGGAGCTGGTGATGGACAGGGAGGCCTGGCGTGCTGCCGTTCATGGGGTCGCAAAGAGTCGGACACGACTGAGCGACTGATCTGATCTGAGTGTTTCAGTGTTCTCCCTGCTCTCCTGGAAAGACAGCCCCTCAGGCTAATTGTATTTATAGGCTGACTTGGCTTGGAGACCTTACCAGGATTTGAGCAACTGACTCCCACTTTGAACCCTTTGAGCCCAGTGTTTGAAATTCACCTCTTGACACTGTAACTGACCCTGTATTACAACCAGTTGGGTCCTTGGTATCTGCCTTTCTAGACTATAGGTACTCCTCAGTCCAGGGCATTTGAAATGATAGGTTTTCAATAAATGAGCCCTCCGGTAACACATTGACTTTTCAGGATCAGAGTTTCCTGGCAGGAGCTCCATGTGTGATGGGATCTTCCTGAGCGGTTTGTATTTGAGGTTCTAGCCCTAACTATCTTTCCTCCTCATGGCCTGTGCAGGAGAGGGGAGGCTGCAGGCCAGCCCTCCCCTGCTGCCCCTGAGTACAGGCTCGCCTGGATCCCATCACTTCGCTGCCAGCACCCGGCCATCCATGGTGGAGGGCCGTAGAGCTGCACATGAGGAAAACCTGGTAAGAGTTCAAGGGTTCAGGCCAAGGACACTACTGTCATTTGGGTTTTTCATCATTCTCAAGGGCTAAATGGTGTGAGGAAAGCAAAGCAAGACAGCCCAGAAATGGCAAAGCCTGCCAGTTGAGGACCAGCTGTACTTTAGTGCAAATCAAGGAAGAGAAATGGGTGTGTTTATATCTGCTGAACGCTGGTTTTCAAGGCAGAGGTCAGATGCAGCTTTTCACTGGTTACGCTGAGGAAGGTGAGGGCTAGCATAGAGCTTAATCCCACACGGGCATGCTCAGTGTTATGGGATGTTCTGTGGTTGTGGAGAAGGGGTAGACTGCTACACTACCATGGAGGGCTTTGAGGGAATACCCGAAGGCTCCCGTCTAATGTCCTTCCCTCCAGGGAGACTTCTTGACCACTCCACCTGCACCCCCAGCCCCTGGCAGCTGTCATTCTACTGTCTGTCTCTGAATTTGACGACTCCAAGTGCCTCATGTAAGTGAGCTCATTTATCAGTAGTATTTGTCTTTTTGTGTCTGGCTTATTTCACTTAGCACAATGTCCTCGAGGTTCATCCAGGCTGTAACACAAGTCAGAATTCCCATCATTTTCAAGACTGAGTAATAACCTCATTGTACGTATAGATCATATTTTGTTTCAGTTCACCCATCAATGGACAAGCGGGTGAAGATTTAAATTCCCTGATGGCATAGTTTCTTCTTGTTCCACATGCATGTAGCCGTGGTCATCCATTCATGTGTGTGTTTCTGTACTTTGCGAGTGCCCGTAGAACATCTTCCATGTACCGGGTTCTCTGATAAGATTACGAGAGAAATCAAACAGCATTCCTGCTCTCCAAGTGTTCCCAGACCCAGGCAGGGAGCTAGTTCCCTCATTGGAGCACAATGAGGGCTGCACACACAAGGGGTGTTGGATTTCTCTGGCTGGAGAGACGGGGGTGTGGATCAGGAAAGGCTTCACAGAGGAGGCAATCTTTGAGCTGTCTCTTGACAGATGAGTAGGTGATTAGCAGGCAAAGGAGACAGGGAGGGTATCCAGGCAGGAGGGCTTACATAGATGTGAGCCCCACATGGGCTGGAGGGTGGGGCAGCAAGAGGCCCCTGAGAGGTTGCATGCAGTGCCAGTGACGGGGAAGTTGGGGGGCAGAGGAGAGAGGGGGAGAAAAGCATAGAGAGACGGGGCTTCAGGGACAGCAGGGGCCCAGAATAGTGTGAGGTCCTGTTCACCATACTTTAGGGGGTATCAAGGGGCCATGCCCGGAAAAGCCTCCCTGAGAAGCTCCCACGGAAGAGGAGTTTAACCATGCCAGATGACTGAGCCAATGATTTTCAGTTATGACACCTCTTGAATTTAGTAATCCAAAGGTGCAGGATCCCTGCCCTAAGGAGGATTAACTGGGCCCCTAGCTCAGGCCACACTGTGAGGAGGTCTTCGCGGTGGCAATTGTATTCAGTGGGGCCTGGTGTTGGCACCTGATACCTAAGGAAGACAACCCACCTACTGGAGAAACCACAAGCTAAAATACGCCCAGACACATGGGGTCAAAGTAACCAAGAAAACCGGCCCTAGCTTGCAACTGAGGAGGAAGTAAAACGCCCACTGAATCTGAAATATCGCTGCACTAAACACCTAGGTGGAGAAGGCAATGGCACCCCCACTCCAGTACTCTTGCCTGGAAAATCCCATGGATGAAGCCTGGTAGGCTGCAGTCCATGGGGTCGCTGAGGGTCGGACAGGACTGAGCGACTTCACTTTTCACTTTTCACTTTCAGGCATTGGAGAAGGAAATGGCAACCCACTCCAATGTTCTTGCCTGGAGAATCCCAGGGATGGGGGAGCCTGGTGGGCTGCCTTCTATGGGGTCGCAGAGAGTCGGACACAACTGAAGTGACTTAGCAGCCAACAGCTAGGAGTAACCTGAGACTCTCAGAAACTTACCTAGGAGAAAGAGAGGGGACCTGGACTTGAGTCAGGATGCCTGATTTAGATCCTGGTTTTCTCGACCACCAGGTGTGTAACTGGGGGAAAATTGCTTGACCTCTCTGAACCCGTATCCTCATCTGTCAAAGAGGCATGACAAGACCCGCTTTATTTATTTTTCATTAGAAATTCAGGAATGATCCAAATAAATCAGAGAATGGAGGTGACTACATCTGTGAGGCATTGCCATCTCCCTGAGCACCCCGCATCTGATGCTGCCATGAGCTGTACATTGGAAATGACAAGATGGGGTGGCTTGCAAAATAGAAGTGGAGCAGTAGTATGGAGGGAGGTGGAGGAGTCAAGCTAGAGAGCTCCGGGGTCACAGACGTGGGTAAGAAGTTCCCCAAGACTTGGATGTTAGTAGCAGAAATTTACTCAAGATGGAATCTGGACCAAGATTGTATAAGAGGTGACTGCCTGGGCCTGTCCTCTGTGGGCAGAAACAGCTGAGGTCATTGAGAGTTAGTGTCGTGCCAGGGGTCCCAGAAGCACAGCAACAGATTTGAATTCAGGAAGGAAAGTTGGAGTCTCTGCAATCTCTCTGCAGGGTTCCTCATCTGTGAATCTGAAATAGTACCTGCTTTGCCTGGTGGCATTAAACGTCAAAGTGTTCTTTAAACAATAGAGAGCCAGAGATAAGCTTGTTTCTTATATTGCCCTTCCCCATTTGGGCACTAAAAGATGGTGCTGTCTTCACAAAACACTTGCAGCTGTTCTCACCAGTGCTGGGCTCATGGGGTCCACTCATCTGCCCAAGACACTTGCTGTTCGCCTGCCTTGGCCACCCAGTCCGCCTGTAAAAGCTAAGAATATGTCATAAAACTGCTGTAAGGTTTTATGAGCCCTTTTTCCTTCCCAGGGACCGATCTTGGTGCTGTGAATCATACCAGTGTGGGTATGTGGGGCTCAGAGTGTGGAGCCAGGAGGAGGTGAGCAGATGGGTTTGAGAGAGAGGGCTTCGTGCGGGTGCTTGGAGAAGGAGGGTTGTGCTGCTTGAGAAGGGTTTTAATCTGGGTGACCTTGGCTGCCACCTTGGTTGGGCCATTTAGTTTGACCCAACAGAGAGGAAGGTAAAGAAAAAAGGGGGAAAAAAAAAGATGTTGTAGTGCAATATACAAGTTTGGAGTCAAACAGACCTTGGTCCAGGTCTCACCTCTGCCATTTTCTACCTGTGTGACTAGGCAGGTCACTTAACCTCTCTGAGCCTTAATGTATCATCTGTTAAATGGGGATAATGATAGTACTAAGCTTATAGGCTTGTTCGAACAAGATAATGGAATAAAGGGATTGATATGTGTCTCACATTACAATTATGTTCTGCACAGTGTTTAGAAAGTAGTAAATGTCCAATGAATATGTATAGATGAAAAAACAAACGCATGGAATGAACTAGTTGAACTAGTTGAAGAAACAGAAAAAGAAGCAGATGGGAAAGAAGGTCTGTCTCACATGTCACCTCCTCCAGGTTGTTGTTCAGTGGCTCAGTCGTGTCTGACTCTTTGTGACCCCATGGACTGCAGCACGCCGGGCTTCCCTGTCCTTCACCATCTTCCAGAGCTTGCTCAAACTCATGTCCATTAAGTCAGTGATGCCATCCAACCATCTCATCCTCTGTCGCCCCCTTCTCCTCCTGCCCTCAATCTTTCCCAACATTAGGATCCCTTCCAATGTGTTGGCTCTCCATCTCAGGTGGCCAAAGTTTTGGAGCTTCAGCTTCAGCATTAGTTCTTCCAATGAATATTCTGGGTTGATCTCCTTTAAGATTGACAGGTTTGATCTCCTAGCTGTCCAAGGGACTCTCAAGAGTCTTTTCCCAGCACCATAGTTCGAAGACATCAGTTCTTTGGCACTCAGCCTCTTTTATTGTCCAGCTCTCACATCTGTACATGACTGCTGGAAAAAACCATAGCTTTGACTATATAGACCTTTGTAGGCAAAGTAATGTCTCTGCTTTTTAATATGCTGTCTAGGTCTGTCATTGCTTTTCTTCCAAGGAGCAAGCATCTTATAATTGCATGGCTGCAGTGACCATTCACAGTGATTTTGAAGCCCAAGAAAATAAAGTCTGTCACTGTTTCCATTGTTTCCCCCATCTATATGCCATAAAGTAATGGGACCAGATGCCATGATTTTCATTTTTTGAATGCTGAGTTTTAAGTCAGCTTTTTCACTCTCCTCTTTCATCTTCATCAAGAGACTCATTAATTCCTCTTCCCTTTCTGCCATAAGGGTGGTGTCATCTGAATATCTGAGGTTATTATATTTCTCCCAGCAATCTTGATTCCAGCTTGTGATTCATCCAGCCCAGCATTTCGCATAATGTACTCGGCATATAAGTTAGCTAAGCAGGGTGTCAGTATACAACCTTGATGTACTCCTTTCCTCCTTTCCCAATTTTGAACCAATCCATTGTTCCATGGAGAATGGGAGAGCCTGGTGGGCTGCCGTCTATGGGGTCACACAGAGTCGGACACGACTGAAGCGACTTAGCAGCAGCAGCAGCATTGTTCCATGTCCAGTTCACCTCCTCTAGGAGTTCTTCTCTTACCCTCTCCAGCTTCCATTTTCCTCATCCACAATTTAAGGTTTTGAGATTAGCTCATTTTCAAGGTCTTTCCCAGCTCTCATATTTGAAGACTCTTGATTCATTACTTCATTCATTCCTTTATCTTTATTTACTGAGTATCTACTATTTGCTAGGTGTTCTAACTACTGTAAACAAAACACAGGAAGTCCTTGCCCTCTTGATATTTGCTTTCCGGGGGTGGCAGAAGTGGGACATACACAAAACATGACAAATGAATACATTATATAATAAGTTAGAAGTTGTCAGGTGTTATGGAGAACTGGAAAGCAGGGTGAAGATGCTGAACACTGGGAGAAGGGTATTTCAGTTTTAGGTAGGGAGGTCAAGGGAGGTCTCCTTCAACAGGCTGCCTTTGGGGCAAAGACTTAAAGGAGGTCAAGGAGTAAGTTGTGCTGATAGCTGGGAAAGTCTAGATAGAGGGAACAGCCAGAGCAAAGGCCCTGAGGCTGGAGGCAGGCTGGCATGGCAGAATAGCAAGGAGTTTCCAAGCCCATTCTCGCTGAAAAAGAGTGCACAATACAAAAATGCATTCCCCTTGGGTGACCAGGAGAGAACTCCTGCTGTGGTCTATCACCTCTCTGTGCACCTGTGTCCCCAGTCTTCCTGTGTCTTATCCTGACCAAGCTCTCCTGCCTGAGAATAGAGAATGTTGAGGAAATTTCCTTTTAAATGGAATAATTTAAATGTTATCAAATCCTTTGCTGGGCAGGAAGGATTGAGGAGCAACTGCTAATTATGCATCTTCACCCAGGAGAAAGCAGCGGGTGAGGAAAGTGGCAGGAGCCAGCAAAAGCAAGGAGAATGAGCTGCTCGGATAGGGGCTAAGTGCAGCCTCCCACTCGGCTCTGCCTTGTGGTGGGAGGAGGACTGGACGGGGACTCAGGACACCTGATTCTCACCGAGACCCAGCTGCCAGTTGGGAAACCTGGCTCACAGCATTTCACTCCTAACCTCTGTTTCGTCCTCTCAATGACTTGAGATATCTGATATTCTCCAAGTCTAGCAGCCATGTGTCTGCCTTTCCCACAAGACTCTAGACTCTAAGAAGGGCAAGTCTGATTCATCTTTAATCCTCAGCATCTATATCGTGGGGTCCACGCTTAATACATAGATGGAGGGCTTGGTCTTAGAGGAAAGGGCCTGTCTAGAGCCTGGGGCCTTTGTCAAGCAGGGCTTTATTGGGAAACAGGCCCAGGCTCAAGCCCTCTGCCTGCTCTGGCCGTAGACAGCCTGCCTGACTGCCCATTGACCCTTTCTGCCACAGGACCTTCTAGCCAAGGGTAGCTGATGGGAAAAATCAGTTTGTTTACTTTTCATTAACTTCCCTCCAGTGGTCTGTGTGTAGGGGGAGAGGATGCTGCAAGCTGGTTAAACAGGGAGAGGGGGTGCAGCAAGGGGAGACAAGCCTGGGGTCAGCCTCTTCCTTTGAGAGGCCCTCTTGGACCAATTCACCCCCTCATCTTCCTCACTCCTTCTGAGTTCAAAGCTCTTCCTGGGAAGATGCCTCCCAGCCCCCAGTGGTGGGTGTCTTCAGTCTTGCTCTGGTGTCACTCTGAGACTGGCCGCCCTAATGAAGAGAACCTCCGCTCCTTGCATGCACCCCACACTCCTCTGGAGGGAGGCCTGGCCGGCTGCATGCAAGGCCTGTAATTGCCCTGCTATTGATCTGTGGATGGTGATTCTGAAGCCGCCATGGCTACTCCATAGGGAGGTGGGGGTGGGATGTGGTGCTTCTGGAGGAGTGGCTTTGACTGCTAAGGAGCCTCTGGGAAGTTGCAGTGGCCCTCATGTCTGCATGGCTCCGACAGGGCTCTCAAGGCTGACCTTGTTGACCTGCTGCTCCCCAGTTTGTGGTAGCCAAGAGGGTGGAGAACTGGGGGAAGGGTCTCATTCCTCATTCTGACTGGCTGGCAAAATGCGAGGGGGTGAACAGGAAGCAAACTCTTCAACCAGGACCTGCTCCACCTTTTCTTATCAAAGAGCCGAGGCATCGTTGGTGACCCGGAAGTGACATTTCAGGCTGGTGTGTCAACTGAGGTCCTTTCCCATGGGAAAAAAGGCTCCAGATGATGGGGCCACATGCAAGTGGAGATCCAAGCAGAGAGTGCCTGGGCCACTGACTTAAAAAAAATAATGAAGGTAAAGAAGATAATAAAGCCTAACTTCAGCACATTATTTACGCGGCCTCAGTCCCACGCAGAGAAATCCTCTTTAGCCCTCACTTGTCTCCCCAAGACAAGGTGCTGAGATTCAGGGTAAAGATACGGGGCCTGGAGCTTTAAGTGTCCCAATGACAACTCATGAGACCTCTGAGGAGTTCTTCACATCATCTGGGTCTCTGTTAGTGCACGTGAAAATTGGGATTCCAACGGAACAGGATAGGTGAGAGAATTATGTGAGAAAGCAGATGGGAAAACGCTTTATAAACCATAGAGCTTGAACAAAAGTTGGCTATTAGTATTTTGTTCATTTTTAGCAGCTCCCAATAAGCAGCCTTTCAAGTCAGGATTTGTAATATGAATAAGGTTTTTGTACCCGGGTTGCAGAAGCCCACCACAATAATCTCTGCCCCCAAAAGGCAATGAGAGTTTAGAAGGTTTCAACAGCTTCCTCAACTCTCCACCCAATACCAGCTCACATTCAGGCCCCTATGCCTTGCAGAGAGCTCCAAAAACCATGAGCAAGTGATCTGACCTCCATGGGTCTCACCAAATTGAAGCCCTGTGAGCTCTGACATATACTTCCCTGGAAGATGCGTTTCTATTATCTTTGGCACTTCTCTTCCCCCGCTCCAGTTCAGTTCAATTCAGTTCAGTTCAGTTGTCTCTCAGTCATGTCCGACTCTTTGCGACCCCATGAATCGCAGCATGCCAGGCCTCCCTGTCCATCACCAACTCCCGGAGTTCACCCAGACTCACGTCCATCGAGTCAGTGATGCCATCCAGCCATCTCATCCTCTGTCGTCCCCTTCTCCTCCTGCCCCGAATCCCTCCCAGCATCAGAGTCTTTTCCAATGAGTCAACTCTTCTCATGAGGTGGCCAAAGTACTGGAGTTTCAGCTTTAGCATCATTCCTTCCAAAGAAATCCCAGGGCTGATCTCCTTCAAAATGGACTGGTTGGATCTCCTTGCAGTCCAAGGGACTCTCAAGAGTCTTCTCCAACACCACAGTTCAAAAGCATCAATTCTTCCATGCTCAGCCTTCTACACAGTCCAACTCTCACATCCATACATGACCACAGGAAAAACCATAGCCTTGACTAGACGAACCTTTGTTGGCAAAGTAATGTCTCTGCTTTTGAATATGCTATCTAGGTTGGTCATAACTTTCCTTCCAAGGAGTAAGCGTCTTTTAATTTCATGGCTGCAGTCACCATCTGCAGTGATTTTGGAGCCCAAAAAAATAAAGTCTGACACTGTTTCCATTGTTTCCCCATCTATTTCCCATGAAGTGATGGGACCGGATGCCATGATCTTCATTTTCTGAATGTTGAGCCCCCGCTCCAACTCTTCCCCAATTCAGAACCTTTCTTTCTCCTCTCTGGGGGTCTACCCTGGCCCGGCTGAAGCTTCCCTTTGCTATCCTCACCCACAAGCTCCCTTTCTGAATATTCTTTGGTATTTGCGCCAAAGAGATTGGTGTCCTTTCCCCAGAGATGTCCCTGAGATTTCTTAAAGTGGCTGGGAAGGGAAAAAGATCTCATGTATTTTTGGTACCAGAGATAATCAGGTAATTGTGCAATTAGCAGTAATTTGATCTCTCCTGTAATTTCCTTTTAACAAGAACCCCGTTTTAAAAAAATAAGAGGGATTACTTCTTTTTTCCTTGTTGTTGTTTTGTCTGGAGTGTCTGTCATCAGGAATTTGGTCTGACTCCCACGCACTCTGCGAGGCAGTGAGGGAGAAGGGAAAGATGCGGGAGGCAGAACTCCTCAGGGAGACGATGTGCCTGGCGGCCCGGCTCCCCCGCCAGCGCGGGCGGCGGGAGGGACCGCGGGAGGAGACTACTCAGGTATCCAGAGATTGACTCCCGCTGCCTGCCACCCCACCCCCTCCACCCGTGCCCCTAGGTCGCGGAGAAGGGACCCTCAGGAAAGACACCAGAGGTTGGGAGGGTGCAGCCGGGCTCACGCGGGCTTGATAAGGAGGCCTTTCTGTTCTACGCCGCGGCCAGGGTGCAGGGGCCAGCGCTCCAGGGTCCATCGGGCGCAGGCCAGGGCTCCGCAACACTCGCCCCTCACTCCATCCCCAACCCTGCTCCGTGGGCTGTGGCACAGAGGTGACAAACACCCCAAGGCCTTATGCCCGGTAATTACCAAGCAAATTCCCGGCGACTTCCTCTTCCCACCCCTGGCAGCGCCTGCCGCGTGTTCCCTGATTCGGGTCCCGCTGTACAGTTAGCGCCCGGGGCATCTGCAGGGACCCGTAATTGCTCTGGAGTTGCCCGGGACTTTGCAAGGTAAGCACGCGCCGTGCTGCTTCTCGGCCTGGGGCGCGCGGATCGCCTGGCGCCCGCCCTGCCTCCCCTGGAGGAAGCGGGGACCCGAGGCTGCGGAGGCTGCTGGGGCTGCGCGGAGCCAGGTGGGCGAGCTCCGATTCCGCCGAGCTGAGCCGGCTGTCCCGCGCTAATGGGGCCGGGATGCGGGAAGCCGGTGGGGACGGGGTGCCCTGCGGCGGGAGAGGGGCCACCTGGTCACGTCCCCCGGGGAAGACAGTCTTGGGGGAACTGGGCTCCTCCTTGTCCCTTTCCTCCGGTGGAGAGGCGCCTCATTGATGAGGCTTGTCATCATCCTTCAAGTGTAATTTTTTTAAATTGCAAAAATCTTACAGAGCTATTAACCTCAAAAGAGTTTAACATATGGCAGACCGAGTCTCCCTCTTACCCTAATTATAAGGCTTGCAGTAATGGGGCTGTCTTTTAAGTTACAGCTGCTGCGCTTTTGGCTTTTGCTAACATTACATCCTATTAAAGAGCTACATTAAATGCATGCAAATTGCCAGAGCGACCGCGCTGTCCCGACCAATGAGGGGGACGGATTGCAGCCGAGGCGGCGATATCGAGGGTCAGACTCACCCTGCTGCGAGCGCCATATGATCTATCAATCAAACTCCTCTCATTAATTAACTAATTCATTAAATATCTTTATATATGAAGGCCCGGCCAGGCGGAACATTGTGTTGACAGGGACGTCCCGTCAGCACTTAGCCCTGCGCGCTCCCCTCCCCTCCCGCACAAATCACCCCATGACTCAGAGAGGTCAACTTCCCAGTGTCTGCAGGGACAGACGCAACCGCTGTGCCAGGGCCCAGCCCTGGGGGCGCCCTCTTTGGCCCACCCTGCTATTGACCGTGTTATGAGCCCTCCCTGCCCTCTCCCTGCAGGGTTGTGATGAGCTGTATTTATGGGTCTGCTGTGTTGGATTCCCTGGCACCCTGGAGGGCTGGGAGTGGACCAGGTATGGTTCATCTTGGAGCCCCAGTGCCTAGCAGAGGACCTAACATCTGGAAGATGCTCTAAATATTTGTGGAGGGAAGCCATGCTGTATCAGAGCGCTTTCCTCCCTCCAGGAGTGCCTCTCCAGCACTACTGGAGCACTAAGGAGGCTGACAAGCTCTCTGACCAGTTCAGAGCTGGTCATCCACCTAGTCACAATCTCAGACACTGAGGCAAACTCTTGCAATGCCATTCTGGAAACAAGAGAGAGATGTTTTCGAATGGAGGGTGGGCTTCCTTAGTTGTTCATGAAAGGACATACATACATATTTTGGAGCAAACTATTATATAATCACTCCTTTCCTATATTATCTCAATATTGACATCCACTTTGCCGGGTGGTTATTCTTTACTTCCTAGGCTAGGGAAGAAGAAACAGAGACTCAGAAAGAGTAAGTAACTTGTCCAGGGTCAAGCGGCAGAGCCAGAATTCATTCTCGGGCTCGCCGGATCCAAGACCAGCGCCTACTGCTCTGTCACCGGCATGTGAAAAATAACGCTTGAGAGATCAGTGGATGTGCTGCTCTCCTCGGTCGCCCGCTGTTCCCCTTTGTTCCCACAGTTGTCTTTCTCTCCTTGCTTTGCAGCAGTCGCTGTCACCGCTGCCTTCTCTGCTGAACTGGTGGGTCTTTGCTCTATGTTTGGGGAGATGGAGGTCACAGCACACCCCATGATCAAGGCAGCTGGCTCTTGACTGTGCTTAGAATGGCTTGGAGTGGTTTTCCATATACAGCACTAGGGCAGACAAAGCCTTAGAGCTGTGTTATCTGGCAAAGACCTGGACCCTGAGCAGCTGGGTGCAAGGAATGGGGGTGGATGGGCACCTGCAAACCAGTTCCTGGAGAACACTTCCCTCTGAGGCGCTGGCCCCTATTAGAGAGCGGAGTCACAGGTGAGAGCTGCAGATCGAAATCCAGAGAATCTCTGCAGATTTTAGACTTGGTTCCTGCTCTTCAGCTCATGTAAGTTCCCAAGCCACCCAAATGGAGTGAGCTGTGCCAGGAAACTCCCAAAGCCTAGGAATTCCTGGGAAAACTCATGGCCAGATTCTTCTCTGCTCCCTCTCGCTCGCCTCTCTCCATCTCATGCACTTTCTTGCCCTCCTGAGGATGGGACTAATGGACTTTGGCTGTTAGCACCCGGGATGTTGGGCACCAACCTCGCTGTGGGTCTCTTGAGCTTCCTCTGGCCCCCTTGGTTCCCAAGAATAGTTTTGGAATGGGGCATGCTGTGCTAATGGGGGTTAATGGTAACCTTGGAATCAATTTTCCCTCCCAGAAGAAAATTCTTCAGGCTTAGGCGGCACAGACTGTAATAGTGAAAATGGCTCTAGATTTTAAAAATTGGCACGTTGTAGTCCAACAAGGCAATTTTTGAATTGTTCCATGCAGCTGTGTGCCTCTGGATGCTAGGCTGCTGGCGTCCTAAAGCTACGGGATAGAGAGCAACTTTCCAGCCAAAAACAGCTCTGATGCGTTTTTTTTCCTTTTCTCACCCCCGAGAAATTTCTGAATTCACTGTATTGTTTGCCTGTCCCCAGTCTGTGGGACTTTGGTGTCTGCCTTAGCAGCTGCCAGGGCTATTGGGTGAGAGAGAGAGACACATGGCCTTCTGTAGAACCTCACTCCTCAGGGCAATGGCCTTGGGAAGAGGGTTTCCTGAAGACCAGGGAACTGCACAGGCCGTGAGAAGAAGCCTGGACATTCAGAACCACAGCTCCCAAGCAGCCTTTCTTCGACCTTGGCAAAGCTAGGTCTCTTGGACCCGGAAGAGGAAATGTCTGCTGTGCATGATACTTGATCTTGATGTACTGTGTTTCCTGTATTACAGCATGCAAACCATTTTGTCTTGTTTTTTATAAACATTAAAATGCAAAGCAAGCCTTCTTAGAATAAAAATATATGATCTATATTTCGAATAATAGAACAGCAGAATGGGAGAACTGCAAAGCAGCTTACCACTTACTTAGTGAATGTCCTCATTGTACAGATGGGGAAATGGAGGTGGCCCAGAGTCACGTATCTGGTTGGTGGGGAAGAACTTGCTCTCATTGTTGGATGCTCCAGGCTTTGGATCATGGTCCAAGTGGCCAGGGAAACCTGTTGTTTGATTTCTCTCTTCCTGTGGCCAGAGCTGTCTACTTTCAGCTTATTCCCCTTCCCATGAGTTCTCCTAATGGTGGGCCTTGTTTGGTGACTCAAGATTAGAACCACATAATGGTCGAAGGGCTTCCCAGGTGGCACTAGTGGTGAAGGAAACCCCATCTGCCAAGGCAGAAGACATATGTGATGCGGCTTTCATCCCTGGGTTGGGAAGATCCCCCAGAGGAGGGAATGGCAACCCACTCCAGCAGTCTTGCCTGGAGGATCCCATGGACAGAGGAGCCTGGTGGGCTATAGTCCATGGGGTCTCAAAGAGTCAGACATGACTGAAGTGACTTAGCATGCTTGCAGGCATGCAGTGGGTTGAAATGAAACTTGGAACGAGTGCTAAACTGGGCCTTGACCTGCTAAGTGGTCTCCCTGCACTGCTCCACCCATACCCACCCACCACCACCCCTCAAGCCCATTTCCCCTGTAACCTCTGCATGCCTGTGGATCCTGTGAGCCCTTGACTCCTCCAGCCCAGGCTCCTTCCTACGGCTTCTCATGTGATTCATGAGATGACTTGTGCCTGCGTCTCCAGTCTCACATCTCACAACCATTGGCCTTCCTCCCTATACCACCCTGTCTCCACCCCATCTGTTGTGGGAAGGAGGACCCCTTCTAGGGCCCGAGAGTGACCTCTTGTCTGACACTTGGGGATGAATTGTCTGAGGAGACACACGTGCAGACAAAGTAAGAGACTTTATTGGGTAGGGGCACCTGGGTGGAGAGCAGCAGGGTAAGGGAACCCAGGAGAACTGCTCTGCCATGTGGTGCTTCGTCTCGGGTTTTATGTTGCTGGGGTTAGTTTCTGGGTTTTCTTTGCTCAATTACTCTGATCCAGGGTCTTTCCTGGTGGTGAACGCATTGCTCAGCCAAGATGAATGCCAGCAAGAAGGATTCTGGGAGGTGGTAGGACACGTGGCTTCTCCTTTTGACCTTTCCCGAATTTTTCTGGTTGGTGGTGGCTTATTAGTTCCATGTTCCTTACTGGGACATCCTGTCATAAAATGCCTCATGCACATGGCTACTGTGGTTGCCTGGCCAGGGTGGGCCGTTTCAGTCGGTGTGCTTCCCCTAATGCATCCAAGTCTGAGATGTCGCATCTTGCCCGCAGGCACCTTTATAGTCCTTATTTACCTTCGCACATTCAGTTACAACTCAGTTATATCCTCCTCCTAGAAGTCTCTGTTTTCCCCAACCTGTCTCTCTCCTTCCCACCTGCCTTCACCTGGCTAGATCCAACTCCTCCTTCCCTCTCAGCCGAGACACCAGATTCTCTTCCCAAGCCTGCATCGGGAGCTCTCCCTGCGCACCCTGAAGGCATCCTTTACTTCCCCTGTGCTGTTGCTGTCCACTGTACACAACCATACACTATATAATTGTCTGAGTCTTTTCAATGTGAGTCTTCCATGAGAGTAGGAGCTCCAGAAGGGCAGGGCTGTGTTCTGTTTACTGTTTGTGCTCAGCACCCTCAGACTGTCTGGCTCATGATCAGCCCTCCTTGAGTAGCTGAGTGACGTATAAAAATGCTTTTACTATTACAACGAATAACAACCAATGTTTATCGAGCACTTTTTCCTGTGCTGGAAACTATGCAAAGTGCCTTATGTGCATCGCCTAATTTATATTATTTCTTGTATGAATTGGATGAGGCGAGAAACAAGAGATTATAATCCTGGCTTTGTCTCCAGCTGCCTATGTGACTTTCAAAAATCCCCATGGTTTCCTCATCTTCAGAATGAAGGCGAGAGAAGGGCGCAGGCAGGCTTCATTTCTCAGTTCTTTTTCCTAGGCAAAAAGGGAATTAAGAGTCAGTCTACGCGGGCCTGGGGGATTCAACACTCAGGATTCAGAGAACTGGCAGACACAGAGGGTCAACTTTCTAGTGCAGGAGTAGGAGAGGGATCTGGCCGCGAGGCTGGGAAGGGCAGCGGGTTGCTCTGCCATGCTGCGGTAGAGCTTCCACATAGAGAAGCCCGCTGCTAGCTGAGTCATTAACGCTGGTCTCCTCGCCGTCACCTCGGGCATTGTCTGATCTAAGTGTAATAGCTTGTTTGGTGGATTTCGCCTTCTATAGAAATCCCCCCAAGAGTGAAGTGCGCATTCAGCCGGGAGAGCACAGGCCTTTATGCGCTGATGGCCTCGCCTCGACTCAATGTGTTTGGAGTTGGTTATCAAAGGGGAGGATAAATTAGAGCGCAGGGCTGAGAAGAGAGGAAGAGGGGGCCCTTTCATGAGCGGGGCTGAGCACTTAGGCAGCTGACTTGGAGCTGGGCAGCCCCCGAGGCTGGCCCTCTCGCCTTTTGGCAGTGGCGGTGCTACAGGCAGGCCTGGCTGTACCCTGGAGGAGCCTAAATTCTGATATCCCACCAAGCTTTGGGTGGTAGGGGTGGGAGCCGGGCAGGAGGAGGGGCTGAGAGTGGTGCTGTTAACAGAACAGGCTCCGGGCTTGGAGGAGGGTTTCTGGGGGGCTGGTGAGCCCCTTGCCCCACTTTCTGCCCCCTGCCCCGTCTCCTCCCTGGATTTATTGAAATCATGTTCTGATGGTACTGAAAACTCCAAAGAGCCTCTTAGTCTTGCAGATGCTGCTTAGGGACTCCACCATCATTTGCCTCCCTCCGGTCCCCAACACACACTTACTAGCTGGCTCTCAGGACAGTTTTACGGAGTGCAGTGGCCAGCCAGAGCTATGGAGCTCCCAAAATAGGAGATCCTGGGCACTTGACCCTCTCTCTGGTCATGGCTTCTGATGTCCAGATTTGGAGGCCAAGCTGGGCACAGCTGTCAGCTGAGCCACAGGCAGGGCTGCCGAAATAGTAAATTACACCGGGGCCCAGTTTTTGCCTGTGAGAATGCTTCCCTCTGTTCTTCAGTGGGCCTTCCCTCATTAGTGTCCCTGAGCCCCTCACTGACAGCTTGTTGCCATGTGGGATCTTGATCAACAAGCTCACTGCTCAAGGAACCAGAGAACTTTTGTTTGCCCCTTAGCTCCTAACCCTCAGCAACATCTTAGGTACACATCATTTTCTGGTTGGAAGGAACCCATGACATAAGGTGTAGATGTATTATGAGAATCTGTTTAGAGTTGCAGATATTTTAAAGAATTGTCTGAAACTGACCCCCTCAGGCTTCTCTGGTGGCTCAGCTGGTAAAGAATCCACCTACAGTACAGGAGACCTGGGTTTGATCCCTGGCTTGGGGAGATTCCCCTGGAAAAGGGAACAGCTACCCACTCCAGTATTCTGGCCTGGAGAATTCCATGGACCATATAGTCCATGGGGTCGCAGACTCAGACACGACTAAGTGACTTTCACTATGATGTCTTACCCCAGAAACACACACCTATTCTCATGCACACACAAGTTTAGCTGCCATTTCTGGGGTTACACCCTCCGAATTGATGTATACAGCCCACCCTGGCTGCACATTTGAATCCTCTGTGAGCTTTTATAAAATTCTGAGGCCTGGGCCTTACACATAGAGACTCTGATTTGCATGGTCCAGGGTGGGATCTGTTTTTTCTATAACAGGTTAGGAGATTCTAATGCAGTCGGGATTGAGAATCATTGCCCTAGGGCCTCTTAGACTGTCCTCCTTCCTCTGATTAAGAGCCCCAGCTGTGGACAGTCAGAGTCTGTACAGAGAGACACGTCGGAAGACACATGCTGGGGTGCTTGTAGGGATGGGTTAGATGCCATGAAGGGATTTATTATTTTGCCCACTGCGTTTAAAATCCTTTCCTTCTTTCCTCACCCCTTGAGGGGTGCTTCCTTGGTGTTCATTTAAAATAATTTTAGCACACCACAGTGGGAAGGGAGCCTGGTTGCCTTGATGTGCTTCTGTCATTTCAAGGAGCTCAATAAAAATTTCGTTTCGGTGTTCATTCAAGGCAACTTCCACATAGAGGTCTTATGTTGCAAACCAGAGTTCTCTTTTCATCTGGTCACCCCTGGGGAAATTGTGTATTTGAAATTCAAACAATATTTGGGCAAAAAGCAGTTCTCATTATATGCAGTGGAGAAGGCCAATGAGAGGAAAGCATGGGGAAATGATTGAGTGACATTTCTATTTGCTGGTTTGACTTTTCCGCCAGGGGCCACCGTGCTTTGGGCTGCCAGAGAACCTCAGCTTCCTGGTATGGACTGGAAATGCCAGACCCCTGGAAAAAAGAATTTGGAGGAAAAAAAGTGTGAGTGGGCTGGAAATGGATTTGAGGGGTCAATGTGACCTGACGCTGATGTCTTGATGAGATAGGGAGAGAATTTTGTGTTTTGCACAAATTCTCTTTAGAAAGAGATAGTTGAAGGGAGCTCAGAGATCATCTGGATCTATCTCCTTTGGTAGGTGGGTCCCCTTTCTAACATTTAAATTGACCCTGGTCAAGCATTTAGATGAATTCGTACCTTTATTCATTCATTGATGAAGCACCTGCAATGTTGGGCACTTGGCAAGTAGTGCAGGAGAATGCAGAGACCGATGGGTTGTCCTTGCCCTTAGATAACTTACAGTTTCCTGAGAATTTGAACAGCTGCAATGCCATGGAGACATGATGAAAGCTGTGAGGGCAAGAAGCTGGGAGGGTAGGGGGTGGACGTTAACCTTTACTGAGGGTCCACTAGCAGCCAGACACTCTCCCCAAATCACTTCCTTTAGCCATTGCAACTCTGAAAAATAAAATACTCTTATCATTACTCCCATTTTATAGACAAGGAAACTGACACTCAGAGAGGTGAATTTGCTTTCTTAAGGTGACGGAACCATTAAGGAGATTAAGTATTTTAACCTGGTAGGTCCCAGGCCAATCCTCTTGCCATTGTAACAATCTAAGAAGAGTTCAAAAAGGGCAAAGGCTGAATTTTGGCTGGGCTGGAGGATGAGAAGGGAGGGATTTGGGCACGCAGAAATGGAGTGATAGAAGGTGCACTGAGAACAGGTTTCCCAGGCTCAACAGCACCTGGGGAAGAAGATGCAGCAGCTCGGGCTGGAATGTTGGGGTGGAGAATGAGAGTAGGAAGCTAGGTTAGGACAGGGTTTTGGAGGCATTGAAGCTAAGGAGATGGATTTGGGGTGGGATAGAGAGTGAGAAAACCCTGAAAGTTTGCTGAGTAAAAAGAGAGTGTAATGTGACCATTGCTACTCTTAGGAGAAAGAGTGGAGATTTTGATTCCTGGCTGTATGGTTGCTTAGCCTAACTATGCACCTTTGGGCAGGTTATTTAATCTCTCCGTGCCTCAGTTCCTTCATCTGTAAAATGAGAATGATAAACAGTACTTACCTCCATGAAGTTGTTGTAAGAATCAAATAAATCACGTCTGTGGAGTGCTTAGAATAATGCCTGGCACATGGTCAGCTTTTTGTAAATGTTGAACATATAATAACTTTACCCTTTGTGAATTTAATTCTGATAATGGTATAGGTAGAAGAGGGTGAAGTGGGGGAGAGATAGAAGTCCCAGAGGTGAGCAAGGGGGCCTTTGTGACAGTCTGGGCAAGATGGTCTTCTCCTTGACTGGTACCCATGGAATGTAGGGAGACATGGGGAAGGGGAATCAGTGTTCCTCAGCTTCTGATTGACTGTGGAGGCGCATCAGGAGTCTCTCAGCTGGCAGAATGGCAGTGTCAGTCCTAGACCTCAGGGCACTGGGAGAAGCTACAGGTGAGCAGAGGAAGATGAGAATGTTGATTTAAACCCGTATAAACCTAGAGTGGAAAACAACCCCAGAGCCAATAGAGGAGCTGGAGTCGGGGGTGGGTAGCCTAGCCCCGCCCCTGCCTTATTTTACATGGCTGCTCTGCCTCTTTGTCCCCAACCTGGGTCCTAGGAAGCTCCACCCTCATGCTAGCCTTGATTCTGGTGTTGCTGTCTCCTCTGGGCCTTTCCTGAGCCCCCCACATGAACCTCTCCAGCTACTTCTCCAAATGGTCAGGCATGGTGATCCCGAGATCACCTGTTAGGCAGACCATGTTTCCTGCTGTTGCCTTGGGAGACCAAGTCTGAGGGTTGGGTGGGCAGAATGCCCAGGCTATGCAAACCAGGAGGAAAAAGGAAGGATTTGGGGGATGGTGGTAAGTAGCAGCAGAAAATAAGTATTCAACCCCAGGAGGAGGACATTGATGAGTGACCAGCTCTGGGGGCTTTCAAGGGCTTCCTGCTGCTGCAAGAACCCCTTGATGGGAACCCAGTGCCCTTCTGAATCCCTCATGCCTGTATTGCTGCTGGGAGGGGTGTGGGTACCAGCTCAACACCTGGAAAGGATGCTGAAGGAGGCTGGAGGGCCTCTGGTGAGTGTGGGGGCTCAGCCTGGACCCCTCACCCCCTGAGCCCCCCATCCTCCATTCAGTTCCATCCTGCCTGTGGGCACAGGAATTCAGACAAAAGGAGGCTTGCAAACAGAAGGGGGAGTCTTATGACAAAATTACCAGCCTGCTGTCAGCCAGGCGCTCCGCCTCGCAGAACAGACTCCAGACAGGCTGCAGCATATCAGGCCTGGGCCTGCCTGGGCCTGGCAGGGGGTCCTGTGGGCAGACAGAGTCAATTACCCAGAAGGGTTCCACTTAACTTCCCCTGCTGTTTGCACACCCTGCCCCGGCCTCTGTGGCCTCACTGGCCTCGGCCAAAGCCCCATCAGCCTGCTCTGGAGCCGGGTGCCCGCCAGCTGTGTCCTCGGATGTGTCCGGGGACCACCCATCCGGGAGTCCAGGCTCCTGCCCTCTTTGGTCCTAGGGCTGCCTGCTCCGGCCCTGGGCCAATGGATTTCCCTTTGTCCCCCTGCAGACCCCACAGGGGCCTCAGGTGGGAGGGGCATCGAGGAGCTGCCTCCTCTCCCGTCCCTCTGCCAAGGCTCAGCACTCCACCTGTCCTCCCTCTCAGTCACCTGTCTGAGTTCAGTGGGTGGTGACCATCTGCCTTCTGGAGCTGGACTGACATGGGTTTGTGACTGGGATCAGCACCCGCTATATTGGGACCTGGCGTGTTGATTTAACTTCTTTAAACTACGGTTCCACCATCCGTGAAACGAAAATAGTAATAATCTATATCTCATAGGATTATTGTGAGGATCAAAGAAGACAGTGGGTGTCTGAGATGCCGGCCCAGGATAAATGCTTGCTGAGTTTCTTTCCTCCCCCAACCCCCGCCTCTTCATCCCCCTCTCCCCATCCCTTCCTCCTCCTCCCCATCTTCTTCCTACTTTTCATTGAAGAGTCTCACTTAACAGGAAGTTTGTTATTTTGGTTCCTCTTTTCTGCTACAGAATCCCAAACTGGGAGAAAAAAGTCCAGCTTTTAGTCCAAGCTTAGCTATCAATTTCCATCATACACAATCAAGTCTATAACACCAAAATACATCATGAAATTAGAGTATGCTTTTTTCCCAATGCCATTTAACCAAGGTCAAGGACTTTGGGTTAAATCCTAACCATCCCTGGCTTCTGCCCAAAGTTTTGTATTTCACAGACATTTCCTTTCTGTGCAATCCCTCGACCAACCCAATCATCTTCCACATGTTTAGCATTAGTTAGAAATGCCCACTGGAGAAGGCAATGGCAACCCACTCCAGTGTTCTTGCCTGGAGAATCCCAGGGACAGAGGAGCCTGTTGGGTCGCAGTCTATGGAATCACAGAGAGTCGGACACGACTGACGCGACTTAGCAGCAGCAGCAGCAGCAGAAATGCCCACATGATGCGGTTTAGAGCTCCTGCCGGTATGGGATTTCAGCTTCCAACATGTGCCCAATGGATGGAAGGCAGAACACTGTCATTTGGTCATTAAGTCATTCAACAAATATTCACAGACAGCCTACTGTGTGCCTGGGAACTGAGGGCAAAGAGACAAGATAAAAGCAAATAGACACTCCAGCCCTTCAACAAGTGAGCAGGCTGCTGGGGAGGTGGGTGAGCAAACCGATAATTAGAATCAAACATACTGGATGCTAAGACAGGAGTCGGGCAATGTGACGGAAGATGGGTGGGAGAGGTTTCCGGGAGGAAGTGGGAGCTACTTTCTGCAGCACAGCTAGGACTGATATGGAATCATGGACACTTATACTGGTGCCTCCAGCTCTCAGGAGGAGAGCAGTGTTTCAGGATGAAAGTGATGGCTTCTCGTGGGCCCCACTCCAGCTGCCAGCCATCTTTCTCGAGCTGGACTCTAGTGCTGCAATCCGCTCACAAGGCCCTCTGTCTTGAGGGGCCACGGCTGGAACATCTGAGGTCCAGTGCCCCCCATCCATCCCCTCTGCCACACAGGTGGGTGGGTGAGGTGGGCCTGACGGATTCTGTGAGCAGTGACTACACCCTGGCACTGCCCTAATTGTGCTAGACAGGACTGTTTAAATACCACCAGACAGAATATTACTCAAATTAAAAATGAGGCCTTAAATGTCATTATTTGTGTCATTATTAATAGCCCCTAATTGTGTTCTCTAATCATCATGAAATTATGTTAGTATTAATATTCACGTCAAAGCTGCCTAGGGAACTCGGAAGATTTAAAAAAAAATTATACCATATGTCAGTTCCCATGAATGTGAAGCAGAGGCTGCTTTTAGTGCTTTAGTTGCTGGAGTGGAGATGGTGGTCTCCACGGCCAGAGGGTAGCCCCCAACTGTAAGGGCCTCCTTACTTTCCACCCCCTGAGTCACTGAATCCTGGACTCCTCTGCCTGGCAAGACCCTTAGAGGCATGAGTAGGGCCTGTCGTCATGGAATACTCTGCGGGTCTCCTGCCAGCTGCCCTCGCTGGTGAGGGGATGGAGTCTGCTCACACTGGGAAGTGTTTGGTGCTCTGGGACACGACACCTCTTGTCTCCTGCAGCCTCAAGACCCGCCTGTGTCTAGACACCATAATAAGAAACACGAGGCGGGTCCGCCTGTCTTCACTCTCCATCTACTCGGAGACGCCACCTCCGTGCATTTGGGATTCCGCCCAAACTGCCCTTCCTGGCTCAGGGAAGTGATGCAAAAAAACCCCCCAAAACCCAAAGTAGGAGTCTCCCAGAGAAATGTGTTGTGTAATGTAACACACAAGGAACTTTTGGAAAATATACTTAGAGATTTGGAATTTAAAAGTACCTATGGGGTGTCCATACAATCTGGAAACAGGTAAATTTAGGTCTTCAGGGATATCTTTGTCTTGGAAGGAAGCTGTGTTTCTACGGTTTTTGGACTGCCCTGGATTTTGCCCCGTGGCGGTGGTGCCAGTGGTAAAGAACCCGCCGGGCAATGCAGGAGACATAAGAGACTCAGGTTCGATCCTTGGGTCGGGAAGATCCCCTGGGGGATGGCAACCTCCACTGCAGTATTCTTGCCTGGAGAATCCCATGGACACAGGAGCCTGACGGGTTACAGACAATAGGGTCAAACAGAGTCGGACACGACTGAAGTGACTGAGCACACACACACACAACCTTGCTGGGGCTTCTTTGGGGGGGAAGCATTGACCCCCCAGGATGAGGATGGGTTCCCTCTGGATGTTTCCTTTTCTTATCAGAGGCATCGGGAATGAGAGCCTCTGTGGCTGATGAGCTGAGCGTGCTGCTCACGTCACCTGGGACTTGATTCCGCCTCCCCCTCAGACTGACATCAGCTGTAAGAGGTGGGGTGGTTGACAAGGCAGGCGCTATTGCCAATTAAGAGATTCCCTCCCTGTGGGGATGTGTGGGGCGAGTGCCCTGGGACCCCCAGAGGCATCAGCCTCCTGCTGACATCACTCACTGGCTCCTCTTCATCGTTTCTACAACATTCCTTTAGGCTGCCTGCTCACTGCCTCAGTCATCCGCTAATGGAGTCCACGTGACCGCAATGTGTCAGACAAATCTGGGGCAGCCGCCTCACTCTCTTCCCGGAGCCCTTGGAATTCTCTGGAACCGAGAATATTCAAATGCCTTTCTTGGTGAAACAGCAGGCTTCCAACCACACACCCCCCTCCAAATATTATGACTTGAGTTAAATATAACCCAGAGCGTGAAAATAACGGTACAACACGGGGATCGGAGAAGCCGTGGAGTGAGCATCTCACAGTCACACTATCTGTCACCCTGGGGGTGGCGGGGCATCCGCAGACCCCGTGGCCATTCAGGCAGAAAGCCCACAGAACCATGCAGGGGTCTGGTCCCTCCTGGGCCAGTAAGTAGCTACGTTGGCCTGAGTGGGCCTTCACGCTGCTGGTTTCTGCACACATTCTCCTTTTTCCTAATCAGATGTGGTGTGACTTCAAGGGTTGGGGAGGATCTATCTTAACTGATGTGTGGAAAGGCAGACTTGCCTGCTTTTTCAGACGTGAAGGGAGGATCAAGGTAGGAGGGGGACCCACAGGCGGCGGCAGTTGTGGCTGGCATGCTGATGTGGACATCCAAGGGACAAACACGCGCCCCTACTCACTGGCGCGTGCACGCTCAGTTGTGTCCGACTCTGAGACCCCATGGATGGTACCCCACCAGGCCCCTCTGTCCATGGGATTTTCCAGGGAGGAATACTGGGGTGGAGATTTCCTTCTCCAGGGAATATTCCCAGGCCAGGGATCAAACCCGTGTCTCCTGCATTGCAGGCGGATCCTTTATCACTCAGCCACCTAGGAAGTTACTGGACCAGTTTTTACAATAATCGAGAAGGAGAAGCTCGATCTGCGGAGGGGAGGAAGGGTTAGATGCACATTTGGGCCCATGAACCAGGTTCTCCAGACTCCCTCATAACCTCATGCATGAGTGTATGGTGAAAATTCAGTGGGTAGTAGATAAGCCAAATGTCTTCTGAAAGTCAGACTCTCTGAATTCCAAACCCAATGATTACCATAGTGGTTGGGCTAGGGCTGGATTCAAACCAGTGAACCTAGAGCAGAATAGTTGAATAGGCCTTCTCTCAGAGGCCTTCTGCCACTGAGTTACCCAGCAACCACCACATGGCTGTCCTCTCTTGTCTGCTTTGGGCCAAACAGCAAATAGCTCAGGTCAGACCAAAAAGCAGATATATGGGCATCTTTGCATTACAATGCTTTATACATGTAGGGGAACTTATAGTGTTTGTAATGTGCTCCTACTTAAACTGCCTTTGGGATTTGCTAATTTGGGGAGGGTCTGGGAGAATGAGGAGCAGAAGGTGGCGTTCTTTGATTCCCATAAGCTAAGTAGGACAGCTGTAATTACCCCCACTTTACAGATGAGAAAATTGAGCCTCAGTGCAGGTATCGGCCAAAAGCTACATGGCTTACAAGTGATGGTGGGGTTGACTCCAAGTCTTCTGGTTGTCAGGGCTACAGAAGAATAGGCCCCTCCCCTCAAATACACCACTCTCTGCCCCCCGCCCTCTCAGGCAGCTTGGAAATTGTGAGAAAAATCAAGGGGCTAGCTAGACCATGAATTCTATAAAGACAGCAGCAACAATATTATTAAGTTCTCTGCCCTTCCCCAAATCTTTTCTTTTTTTCAGCTGTATCTCATGTGTGTGTGAGATGGGGTCCAGAGAGATGCGTGGGAAGGTGTGAAAGGAAGGCGGTGAGAAAGATTTTTACCCTCTCAGAGTCCTTGCTTCTTCTCTGTGGTCCTTCCTCGAAGATGAGTCAGCAGAAAGAGCCCCCAGTCCTCTCGGATCTGAAAACAAAACCACAGATGCCTCCTCCTCATTCTCCCAGACCCTCCCCAAAATAGCAAATCCCAAGATGCCTTCTTTGAGAGCTTGGGTTAAGGAAGGGGGTTCCAGCTTCACTTGGTGCTTCATGTGAGGGTCTTAGGAAGATATAAGAGCCATACAGACACCTACTCTGGACTCCTACCCTAGCTGCCTACCTGCTTCTGCTCGAAGAAAAGAGGCATAAAGCCTTGTTGGTGGGACTCTCAATTCTGCACTCTCTTCCGTCTTGAGAGCCACTGTCCAGCTTTCCACTTCTGTGCCCCCTGATCCTTCTTGCACCCCCACCTTCCGCTCTACAAAGCCCCTGCTAGAAGTTGACAAAGCTGACTGGCTGCTTAATGTGCTACAGGTGTTGTTGCTAGGCAACCACCCCACTCTGCGGCTCAGGCTCTGTCAGCCCAGCTCAAACCCCTGGTAGCACTTAACCCTATAACTGCTTGCCACTAATGCTAATTACCCAGGCCCACCGAACAGCACATTCATACCCCGTGATCAAGGAGTGGAAGGACTGATTCTCAGCACTTTAGACCTTCAACCAAGATGACTCACCAGGCTGGGCTGCCCCAAACATGATGTGGAGATCTTTTGTCTATAAGTGTCCATTCCTCCTTTCTGGTCACATGCAGTGGTGTTCAATGTAGTGTTGGCCATCTCTCTTCATTGGATGGGCTTCTCCCAAAGTCAGCCAAACACCTTGACTGCCCTCGGTCTCCAGGAAAGAGATGGCAAACTTGTTTCTGCACTTTAAGCTATGTTCAGGTTGACATTTTTGACCCCAAACCTCACAGCGATGAATGACATTCATTCTTTGATGTCTGTACCCAGTTGAACTGGGGATGATGAAAAATTCTGGACAATTCTTCCAACTCTTGAGTATTGCATTCCTGTTCTTGGCCTTTGCCTCCCTAAATGGACAAACTCATAGTCGTCTAAGTTGATCAGGAGTTACAGGAAGCTTTAAACATGTGTAGATGGATACTTATATTAGCACATTAACCAAACTCCAGAACTGATCTGTTCCTGAGTTGGCCTTCCCCATTCCCACGTGATCATACTGCTGGACTCATCAGCTATCGGTGAACGCATGAACACACCATGTTTCTACGTCTCTTTTCTAAATCACAGAATGGGGTTGACAGTGATGGAGAGACCACTAAATACCAAAGCAAATTCTTCCTTCCTTTCTAGGAAATTCTAGCAAAGTTCTAGCAAATTCTCCCTCCCTTTCTTTTTTTCTCATGAGACTAAACTTGGCCTATGAGCCAGATTATAGGAGATTCCCACATGGGGTCGAATCTCCTTTCTCCTGGTGAGGTGCCTGATTGTGAAGGGCAGGTCTAGGCTTGCTGGGTCATGACAGTGGAGATTCTCACCCATTCCTGAAAGCCAACTCCTCCCAGGCGGTCTGGGCACCACCCCGCGATGCCAGAACCCTGGAAGGGGTTTCCAGGGGTTACTTCTGCTCTCTGTTCTAGGTGGCAAAAGCCCTTAACCCTTTCCCCCCTGGCAGTTATGTAATTATTCACAGGTGTAGGAGCTGAGAGAACTTATTACCATTGATCATTTACATTCATTGTGTATTTCAGAGCAAGTATTTCAACCCCAGGGCTCCACTGCAGATTGAGTATCCAGCTCCCTGTGCATGGAATGTGTCAGGTGCTGGGCCAGTGCTTCTGTGCACATTCTCATCTAACCTTCATCATAGCTCCAGCATATGGACAGAACTATTTCTATCTTACATGCGAAAAGCTGAGGTTCAGAGAGGTGGAATAACTTTCTCAAGTTTGCACAATTAGTAAGTGGTCCAGCTGGCATTCTAAGCTATGCTGTATCCTGGGAGATTTGAAAACCACGGCTCGGAGAGGTTGGGCGACTTGCCTGAGATCCCACTGCCAGTTGTGGGGTTGGCATTCTCATTGATCTTTCTCTTAAGTCCTTTTCATGTTTGGTCCTCTACATCACACTGTTTTTTTTAGAGTCATTCCTCCACTTTCTGTGTTGATGGTGCCTCCACAATGGTGAGAAATCTGTGTCCAGTATGGAGAAGAAGTGGGCTCTAGGGAACAGAAAAGACAGCATCCTGAACAGGCAGTATTTTGAAATGAGAGTCCCTGTGTATCTATTTTTTGTTTCTTTGAAAGGACAACATTGGAGAGAGAGAGACAGAAGGAGGAGGAGGATGGAGGGAGGGAGGAAGAGAGATAGAGGAAGATAGAAAGACATATACACAGAGACAAAGACAGAGAGAGGGAGATGAATAAAGAGAGACAGAGACACAAAGAGAAGGGTGTGTGCGTGCACACACACACACACACACACACACACACACAGCCATCTTGTTCCTTTAGCCCCACGGCCCTCAGCTTCCCTCCTTATCCCGAGACAGTGATGGCTTGGCTCCGGGTTAAGCCACTTGTTGCCAGCTGGTGGCATTAAGAGTTGGGAGTGCTAGCCCGGTCACAGGTGACAGGATTTGGAACATCATCGTGGCCCTGGCTCCTTCCCAGTAGACCCAGTGGGTCATGGAAATGGGATTCCCCAGTTGGAGAATTGAATGGGGGTGAAAAGAGATGGCAGATGGTGGGTCCTAGTGGGGAGGGGAGGGGTGAAGGGCTCGCCCCATGAGTTTAACACTTTCATGCAAGTGGTTTCTACATAAAGTATTAATAATGTTCCTATAATTGATACTTCAGGGCAATAACCTCTGACAAAATGGCCCTGATTAGCAGATAATTGAGTGTGTTGGATTGTGTCCTGAGAGAACTGAATGCCAGGCAAGGCCCATTAGCCCATCATAATGACCCCTTTTGTCAGGTATTAGTGTCATTAAGAGCCTGCTCTCTGAAATCAGTCCCTTTATTTAACTCTTTTCCCTAATTATATGGATCATTTTACAAATCAAAGCAAATGTTTGCATACAGCCCCATCGTGCAGTGGAGTGAGGAGCTCAAGGAGCAGGCTGGAGAGTTCTGAGTGGAGAGTCCTTGGTAAGGGAGGCACTTGTGATCTCTGAGAGATGGGTCCCTTAGAAAGCGCTAAGCAAGAACTTGGTGCACCCAGGTACCTGCCAGGGGGAGCATCTTGATGCGGATGCCCCGTCACGAGAGCCCGAAGGCCATACACAAGTCACCACCTGTGCCCCGAACCCATCTTGGCAAAGCATCTGGCCTCCTGGTCTCAAGAGTAGTTGGATCCGTGACATGGAGGATGCCAGCATGGAGCAGGTCGGCACCTGAGCCCAGCCACAGAGCCCCAGAAGACACAGAACTCCTGAGCTCATCATCTGCATTTTGCCCAGAGCTGACTCACATTTCTGTCAGGACACAGGGGCCTCTGGGAGTGGCTGCAGAGGCTAAGTAGGGCCTAAATCCCCCAGACCTGGGAAAAGGTAACCACCGTGGCTACACATCCGTACTTAGGGCTGGCGGCTAGGTAAGCAGCCAGGGCTGCTGGGACTCCAGGGGGCTTGGTGCCTGATCAGCCCCCAGGCCACACACACAGAAGTTGACACACAGGAAGCTCAAGGGACAGAAGGCTGCTTCTGTCCTGTTCTCCCAAGCACCTTCTCACTCATTAAAAAGTAGAGACGGTTTCTCATTTCTTCGAATCCACTCGCTGCCTGACACCTTTTCCACCCTCCCAGCTCTGTACAATGCCTTTTATCCCAGGGCAGGTTCAGTGTGGGTGAATCAGAAAGAGGCCTCAGTCTCTAAAATGAATTGCTTAGAGATGAGGGACTGATAGCTTGTTGGCAGCTACGAAGGGTATATTTTTATAGATACCAAAGATGAAGCTGAAAGGATATCATCTATTACAGGAAAGGCCCAGAGGTTGCTGAGCTGGGGATAATTTATTTATTTGGCAAAGTGATGGGTGAATTTCCCAAGAAGAGTTAGGTCCTGCGCTGGGTCCTGGGGTGGAGTGGCTGGACCGTACCTCCTGTTCCTGCCCCATTTCTGCAAAGGGAATAAGGCCTCTTGACTCTGCTTTCCCTTGTTTGAATCACAGAGGTGTTGTGCTCCCGTGATTTGTGTTGGGCCTGGTGAATTTCCCACCATTGGCCTTGGGTGGAGAGCTGCCAACCGTGCAGAGAAACTGCCAGGGTTTCTGCCGAGGAAGCAGAATTTTGGTGGTAGAGTGTGACATTCTCTTCTCAAAAATAATACCTTTCATTTAAGGTAGGAGAGGAGGTTTGACATCCCGTGAAAATATGATTTTCAGCCCTGTTCTGCTTGGGGCAGACTTTTTCTGCAGGGCATAGTTGCTGAAGCAGGGAAGCCCCAAAGCTGCAGGTAGCGGTCAAGGGAGCTGTGCCCTGGAGGGTTCCTCTCAGGGTGGGGCCGGACAGGTGGGACACTTCCTTTCTGGCTGCAGCTCCCTCGGGGATCCAGTTCTGTGCACTTGCCAAGGAACGCTGCTCCCAGGGAAAGAAGTGTGCACCTCACTTATTGGAATATGAGTAGAGTAATATTATGTATGTTTAGGGACTTCCCAAGTGGCCCTAGTGGTAGAGAACCTGCCTGCCCAATACAGGAGACGAAGGAATATGGATTCCATCCCTGGGTTGGGAAGATCCCCTGGAGGAGGACATGGCAACCCACTCCAGTATTCTTGCCTGGAAAATCTCATGACAGAGGAGCCTGGTGAGCTACAGTCCATGGGGTCACAGAGAATCGGACATGACTGAAGCGACCTAACATACACACGTATGTTTAGACACATAAATTAGCCAGCATTTTATGTTATGGTAATTTCTAATCAGTAACCCAGAATTCTGTTTGTTCAGTCAATAGACATTCCTTTTTTAGTATTTGTATTTATTTATTTATTATTTGGTTGTGCCAGGTCTTGGTTGCAGCGCGTGGGATCTTAGACCTTTGTTGGGGCATGAACGATCTTTAGTTGGAGCATGCGGGGCCTTTTTAGTTGGGGTATGTGGATTCTAGTTCTTTGACCAGAGATGGAACCTGGACCCTCTGCTTTGGGAGCACAGAGTCTTAGCCACTGGACCACCAGTATTGCCAAAGGCTTGAAGTGGGCACCATGTACATGCCGATGAATCGGGCCTGGAATCTACTTTCAAGTAGCTCAGCCTCCTGCATCTGTGGTGGTGGTGGAGTGGGGTGTACACAGACACTAAATCAATCTAGTGTACTGATGCTGTAATAGACACGTGGACTGGGTGTTGTAGGAATACACAGGGGAAATAACTAACTACCTCTGACTGGGAGAGACAGAGAAGGCTTTCCTGAAGATGTAATACTTAAGCTGAGATTTGAGAGTTTGTTAGATAAAGGAATGAAATAAAGTGCCATCACAACAAAGAACAGCTACAATTTATTAGGGATTCTGGTGTAATAATCATAATACCCAATCTTATAGAGCAATTACTATATGCCAAAACACTTTGCATAATTTATCTCATTTGATCCTCACTGCACCCTCTAAGATAGGTATTATTGATACCCTCTCTTTACAATTAAGGAAATAGAGGTTTCAAGGGAATTTACAGAGATTAAATACTCTGTTGGGGTCACATAAGTCTTAAGTGTTGGAAATCAAAATTGTAACCCAGACTTCTGAAGTCAGAGCATAAGCTTTTTTTTTTTATTTAATTCACTGTCCTGACTTCCTAGGCAGTGTACAAATGTTAATACATTTAATCCTCACATGACCCAGAGAAGCAGGCATCTTTCTCCTCATTTTCAAGTGAGAAAATTGGAAGTGACACACAGTAGGAAGAGTTAAAAGAGGCAGAGGATATTAGAGAAATCTTCAGAGATAACTTATGTGATTTTCTGTAGATCCGCATTCCTGAAACCCTGGCTCTTCAGAACAATGGCTCAACGTCTCGAATTCTTTGTGGTTAAAATGTAGACAGGACCCTACTCTGTGCTCTGTGGTGACCTAAATGGGAAGGAAATTTTAAAAAGGGAGTTCCATGTATACATATAACTGATTTACTTTGCTATACAGTAGAAACTAACCCAACATTGTAAAGCAACTATAGTCCAATAAAAAAATTTTTTTTAATGTTGATATTGGAATAAGAGGTAGAGGGAAGTGAGATTGATGGTAGGGAGAATAATGGTTCTCCAAGGGTATCATTGTCCTAGTCCCTAGAACCTGTGGATAAACTGGGTTATGTGGCAAAGGCATTGCAGATGGAGTTAAGGTTGCTAATCGGTTGACCTTGGGGTGGGAGATTATCCTGGCTTGTCTAGCTGGACCCAGTGAAATCACAAGGGTACCTATAAGTAGAAAGAGGAGACAGAAGAGAGAGAAGCAGAGAGAAGGCAGTATGAGAAGGACTCGACCACCAGGCTTTGACATGACCACATCGTCACATCGTCCTGGCTTTGATGGAAGAATGGGGCTTGACATGAACTATGTGAGTGGCCTCTAACAGCTGGAAAAGGCAAGGAGATAGAGTCTTCCCTTGGTCTTCAGAAGGGAATGTGGCCCTGCCAACATCTTGATTTTAGCTCATTAAGATCCATTTCGGACTTCTGAACTCTGGAAACCATGTGCTGTGCTTAGTCACTCAGTTGTGTCCGACTCTTTATGACCCCATGGATGGTAGCTTGCGAGGCTCCTCTGTCCATGGGGATTCTCCAGGCAAGAATACTGGAGTGGGTTGCCAGGCCTTCCTCCAGGGGATCTTCCTGACCCAGGGATCGAACCCAAGTCTCCCTCATTGCAGGTGGATTCTTTACTGTCTGAACCACCAGGGAAGCCCAAGAATACTGGAGTAGGTAGCCTATCCCTTACGCAGGGGATCTTCCCGACCCAGGAATCGAACTGGAGTCTCGCATTACAGGCGGATTCTTTACCATCTGAACCACCAGGGAAGCCCAGTGTTTCTCTATAAGACAATCAGTTTGCGTTGTTTTAAGTCACTACATTTGTAGCAACTGTTTATAGGAGCAGTGGAGTTGGAAAGCAGAATGGGTCAGCTTGTGAAAGACTTTACATATTCAACTGAATTTGCTTATTAATCAATTAAAAAATTAATAAAAAGGCTGCAACCCTGCTGAGTCTGTCTGTGGCCCAGAGCAGGTTAGCCTTAGAAATGCTACCCAAACTCCCCCATAAGCCAGGCTCAGACAGCCCCATTCTAGGTGGTCAAGATTTGTAAGTTCTTCTGAGAGTTCAGAAACAAAAGATCATTGTTACCTGGTCATAACCACATCAGATGGGAATGAAGGGATAGGGAGATGCTAAGCCAGTTTGCTACAGGCTGCATCTGCTGATCATTGACATTATATTCTGGGGAACGTGGTGATTTTTTCATTGGATTGTTCATTTAACGATTATCCACAGTTGACGTATTATATGCCAGATGCTGTGTGCAGGAGATACAATGGTGAGTGGTTGTGTACTCCTCCATGGCTGTCATGAGCTTATGGTTCTGTGGCAGTGAGATATTAAACAAAAGTCAAAGTAGATGTATATTTACAAACTGTTGTAAGTGCTACAAAACAAAATAACAGAGTGTGATAAGGTAATACAACAGGAGGACCTTAATTACATTGGGGGTTTCACGGAAGGTCCCTTGGGAGGTGACATTTAGGCTTGGACCCATGTGTAAGAAAGACTTTGCAGAGTAAAGAATGTGAAAAGAACATTCCAAGTAATGGGAACATCACTTCGGAAGGCCTGCGTCTGGTTAAGAGAGTGGCACAGTCCAGGACCTCCAAGAAGACCTGTGGAGCTGGAAAGTGGTGCCTGAGCAGAAGAGAGGCAGAGGATGCTGCTGGGGAGGTTGGCAAAGGCTAGACTGTAGGGGTTGTTGTACACAACTCTGAGCTGTATGGGCATCTTTATGGAGAAAAAGGAGTGGCATGTCCGAAAGGGACTTTGTAAAGATGTTCCAGAAGAAGATAAGGAAAGAAATAATGAGAACAGAAAGGAGGCTACGGGAGAAGTCTAGGCAAGAGACGACGGTGGCTTAGAGAAAAGTGACAGCATTGGTGATAACTGAAGATTTAACATTATCTTGAAAACAGACTCATCCAGACTTGACCATAGGTTGGATATGGGAAGCAAGGGAGGGAGTGGGAGTAATTTCTAGATTCCTGACAGAAGTGACAACATGGATGAAATGAGACAGGTTGGGGGAGGAGACATAGGGTGGTGGGGGAAGAGCTCCAGAGGGTTTAAACTGAAGAAGTTTTAAAAATACATTTATTTTTTCAGTATATTTTTTTCTAAAGAATGTATGTGTGTGTGTACATACATATATACATACATATATATAACTGAATCACTTTGCTGTATAGCAGAAATTAATACAAGTTTGTAAATCAACTATATTTAAATAAATGTTAAAAACAATTTTTTTTTTGAATGAAAGATTCTTTAAATTCTACAGGGCTTCATACACACATGATTTCATATAACCCCATCAGATCAGATCAGACAAGATCAGTTGCTCAGTCGTGTCTGACTCTTTGCGACCCCATGAACCTCAGCACGCCAGGCCTCCCTGTCCATCACCAACTCCCGGAGGTCACCCAGACTCAGATCCATCGAGTCAGTGATGCCATCCAGCCATCTCATCCTCTGTCGTCCCCTTCTCCTCCTGCCCCCAATCCCTCCCAGCATCAGAGTCTTCTCCAATGAGTCAACACTTCGCATCAGGTGGCCAAAATACTGGAGTTTCAGCTTTAGCATCATTCCTTCCAAAGAAATCCCAGGGCTGATCTCCTTCAGAATGGACTGGTTGCATCTCCTTGCAGTCCAAGGGACTCTCAAGAGTCTTCTCCAACACCACAGTTCAAAAGCATCAATTCTTCGGCGCTCAGTCTTCCTCACAGTCCAGCTCTCACATCCATACATGACCACAGGAAAAACCATAGCCTTGACTAGGCGAACCTTTGTTGGCAAAGTCATGTCTCTGCTTTTGAATATGCTATCTAGGTTGGTCATAACTTTCCTTCCAAGGAGTAAGCGTCTTTTAATTTCATGGCTGCAGTCACCATCTGCAGTGATTTTGGAGCCCAGAAAAATAAAGTCTGACACTGTTTCCACTGTTTCCCCATCTATTTCCCATGTAGTGATGGGACCAGATGCCATGATCTTCGTTTTCTGAATGTTGAACTTTAAGCCAACCTTTTCACTCTCCACTTTCACTTTCCTCAAGAGGCTTTTGAGTTCCTCTTCACTTTCTGCCATAAGGGTGGTGTCATCTGCATATCTGAGGTTATTGATATTTCTCCCAGCAATCTTGATATAACCCCATAATAACCCCTTTTTAAAATCTCCTACGCCTAAATTGCCCCTCCCCGCCCCTCCGGCAATCACTAGTTTGCTCTCTGTATCTGTGATTCTGCTTCTTTTTTGTTTTACTCACTAATTTGTTGTGTTTGTTTTGATATCGCATGTAAGCGCTACCACACAGTGTTTGTCTTTCTCTCGCTGACTTATTTCACTTTGTATGATGCCCTCCAAGTCAGTCTATATTGCTACAAGTGGCAAAATTTCACTGTTTTAGTGGCTGAGTAGTATTGTTCTGTGTCAGATCAGATCAGTCGCTCAGTCGTGTCCGACTCTTTGCGACCCCATGAACCGCAGCACGCCAGGCCTCCCTGTCCATCACCAGCTCCCGGAGGTCACTCAGACTCGCATCCATCGAGTCAGTGATGCCATCCAGCCATCTCATCCTCTGTCGTCCCCTTCTCCTCCTGCCCTCAATCCCTCCCAGCATCAGAGTCTTCTCTAATGAGTCAACTCTTCGCATGAGGTGGCCAAAATACTGGAGTTTCAGCTTTAGCATCATTCCTTCCAAAGAAATTCCAGGATTGATCTCCTTCAGAATGGACTGGTTGGATCTTCTTGCAGTCCAAGGGACTCTCAAGAGTCTTCTCCAACACCACAGTTCAAAAGCATCAATTCTTCGGCGTTCAGCCTTCCTCACAGTCCAGCTCTCACATCCATACATGACCACAGGAAAGACCATAGCCTTGACTAGGCGAACCTTTGTTGGTAAAGTAGTCTCTGCTTTTGAATATGCTATCTAGGTTGGTCATAACTTTCCTTCCAAGGAGTAAGCGTCTTTTAATTTCATGGCTGCAGTCACCATCTGCAGTGATTTTGGAGCCCAGAAAAACAAAGTCTGACACTGTTTCCACTGTTTCCCCATCTATTTCCCATGTAGTGATGGGACCAGATGCCATGATCTTCGTTTTCTGAATGTTGAGCTTTAAGCCAACCTTTTCACTCTCCACTTTCACTTTCATCAAGAGGCTTTTTAGCCCCTCTTCACTTTCTGCCATAAGGGTGGTGTCATCTGCATATCTGAGGTTATTGATATTTCTCCCAGCAATCTTGATTCCAACTTGTGTTTCTTCCAGTCCAGCATTTCTCATGATGTACTCTGCATATAAGTTAAATAAACATGGTGACAATATGCAGCCTTGACGTACTCCTTTTCCTATTTGGAACCAGTCTGTTGTTCCATGACCAGTTCTAACTGTTGCTTCCTGACCTGCATACAGATTTCTTAAGAGGCAGATCAGGTGGTCTGGTATTCCCATCTCTTTCAGAATTTTCCATAGTTTATTGTGATCCACACAGTCAAAGGCTTTGGCATAGTTAATAAAGCAGAAATAGATGTTTTTCTGGAACTCTCTTGCTTTTTCCATGATCCAGCGGATGTTGGCAATTTGATCTCTGGTTCCTCTGCCTTTTCTAAAACCAGCTTGAACATCAGGAAGTTCACGGTTCACATATTGCTGAAGCCTGGCTTGGCCAATCATGATGATGTGATCACTGACCTAGAACCAGACATCTTGGAATGTGAAGTCAAATGGGCTTAGAAAGCATCACTACGAACAAAGCTAGTGGAGGTGATGGAATTCCAGTGGAACTATTCCAAGTCCTGAAAGATGATGCTGTGAAAGTGCTGCACTCAGTATGCCAGCAAATTTGGAAAACTCAGCAGTGGCCACAGGACTGGAAAAGGTCAGTTTTCATCCCAATCCCAAAGAAAGGCAATGCCAAGGAGTGCTCAAACTACCGAACAATTGCACTCATCTCACACTCTAGTAAAGTAATGCTCAAATTGTTCTGTGTATATATATATAAATGCAGTATGTATATATGTATATGATTATCTGGGTCTTGAAGCTCTTTTTTGTACAGTTCTTCTGTGTATTCTTGCCACCTCTTCTTAATATCTTCTGCTTCTCTTAGGTCCACACCATCTCTGTCCTTTATCGTGCCCATCTTTGCATGAAATGTTCCTTTGGTATCTCTGATTTTCTTGAAGAGATCCCTAGTCTTTCCCATTCTGTTGTTTTCCTCTATTTCTTTGCATTGATCACTGAAGAAGGCTTTCTTATCTCTTCTTGTTATTCTTTGGAACTCTGCATTCAGATGTTTATATCTTTCCTTTTCTCCTTTGCTTTTCGCTTCTCTTCTTTTCACAGCTATTTGTAAGGCCTCCCCAGACAGCCATTTTGCTTTTTTGCATTTCTTTTCCATGGGGATGGTCTTGATCCCTGTCTCCTGTACAATGTCACGAACCTCATTCCATAGTTCATCAGGCACTCTATCTATCAGATCTAGGCCCTTAAATCTATTTCTCACTTCCACTGTATAATCATAAGGGATTTGATTTAGGTCATACCTGAATGGTCTAGTAGTTTTCCCTACTTTCTTCAATTTCAGTCTGAATTTGGCAATAAGGAGTTCATGGTCCGAGCCACAGTCAGCTCCTGGTCTTGTTTTTGCTGATTGTATAGAGCTTCTCCACCTTTGGCTGCAAAGAATATAATCGATCTGATTTTGGTGTTAACCATCTAGTGATGTCCATGTATAGAGTCTTCTCTTGTGTTGTTGGAAGAGGGTATTTGCTATGACCAGTGCATTTTCTTGGCAAAACTCTGTTAGTCTTTGCCCTGCTTCATTCCGTGTTCCAAGGCCAAATTTGCCTGTTACTCCAGGTGTTTCTTGACTTCCTACTTTTGCATTCCAGTCACTTATAATGAAAAGGACATCTTTTTTGGGTGTTAGTTCTAAAAGGTCTTGTAGGTCTTCATAGAACCGTTCAACTTCAGCTTCTTCAGCGTTACTGGTTGGGGCATAGATTTGGATTACTGTGACATTGAATGGTTTGCCTTGGAAACGAACAGAGATCATTCTGTCATTTTTGAGATTGCATCCAAGTACTGCATTTCGGACTCTTTTGTTGACCATGATGGCCACTCCATTTCTTCTGAGGGATTCCTGCCCACAGTAGTAGATACAATGGTCATCTGAGTTAAATTCACCCATTCCAGTCCATTTGAGTTCGCTAATTCCTAGAATGTCGACATTCACTCTTGCCATCTCTTGTTTGACCACTCCCAATTTGCCTTGATTCATGGACCTGACATTCCAGGTTCCTATGCAATATTGAGCTTTAAGCCAACCCTTTCACTCTCCACTTTCACTTTCATCAAGAGGCTTTTTAGCAGCCATGAAATTAAAAGACGCTTACTCCTTGGAAGGAAAGTTATGACCAACCTAGATAGCATATTCAAAAGCAGAGACATTACTTTACCAACAAAGGTTCGCCTAGTCAAGGCTATGGTCTTTCCTGTGGTCATGTATGGATGTGAGAGCTGGACTGTGAGGAAGGCTGAACGCCGAAGAATTGATGCTTTTGAACTGTGGTGTTGGAGAAGACTCTTGAGAGTCCCTTGGACTGCAAGAAGATCCAACCAGTCCATTCTGAAGGAGATCAATCCTGGAATTTCTTTGGAAGGAATGATGCTAAAGCTGAAACTCCAGTATTTTGGCCACCTCATGCGAAGAGTTGACTCATTGGAGAAGACTCTGATGCTGGGAGGGATTGAGGGCAGGAGGAGAAGGGGACGACAGAGGATGAGATGGCTGGATGGCATCACTGACTCGATGGATGCGAGTCTGAGTGACCTCCGGGAGCTGGTGATGGACAGGGAGGCCTGGCGTGCTGCGGTTCATGGGGTCGCAAAGAGTCGGACACGACTGAGCGACTGATCTGATCTGATCTGATCTGATGCAATATTGCTCTTTACAGCATCGGACTTTGCTTCTATCACCGGACACATCCACAGCTGGGTATTCTTTTTGTTTTGGCTCCATCCCTTCATTCTTTCTGGAGTTATTTCTCCACTGATCTCCAGTAGCATATTGGGCCTCTACTGACCTGGGGAGTTTCTCTTTCAGTATCCTATCATTTTGTCTTTTCATACTGTTCATGGGGTTCTCAAGGCAAGAATACTGAAGTGGTTTGCCATTCCCTTCTCCAGCGGACCACACCCTGTCATATCTCTCCACCATGACCCGCCCATCCTGGGTTGCCCCACGGGCATGGCTTAATTTCATTGAGTTAGACAATGGTGTGGTCCTTGTGTGATTAGATTGACTAGTTTTCTGTGAGAATGGTTTTAGTGTATTTGCCCTCTGATGCCCTCTTTCAAGACCTACTGTCTTACTTGGGTTTCTCTTACCTTGGGTGTGGGGTATCTCGTCCCGGCTGCTCCCGGCTGCTGCCGGCCAGCGAAGCACAGCCATCGCACCTTACCTTGGACGAGGGGTCTCTCCTCACCGCCGCCCTTCCTGACCTCAGTCGTGGGGTAGCTCTTCTCGGCTGTGCTTAGTGCGCTGGCCCTCGCCGCCGTCCTTCCTCGGTTGAGGGGTAGCTCCTCTCGGCCGCGCTCTTAGTGCGCGACGCAGCCGGCGGGGCGCTCTTAGTGCGCGAGTAGCGGGAAGGCGGGGCGCTCTTAATTGTGCGCGAGTCGCGGGGGGGGGCCGGTGTGCGCGAGTCGCGGGAAGGGGGGCGCTCTTAATTGTGCGCGAGTCGCGAGAAGGCGGGGCGCTCTTAATTGTGCGCCCGTCGCGGGAAGGCGGGGCGCTCTTAATTGTACAAAAAAGAGCTTCAAGACCCAGATAATCATGATGATGTGATCACTGACCTAGAGCCAGACATCTTGGAATGTGAAGTCAAATGGGCCTTAGAAAGCATCACTACGAACAAAGCTAGTGGAGGTGATGGAATTCCAGTGGAGCTATTCAAGTCCTGAATGATGATGCTGTGAAAGTGCTGCACTCAATATGCCAGCAAATTTGGAAAACTCAGCAGTGGCCACAAGATTGGAAAAGGTCAGTTTTCATCCCAATCCCAAATAAAGGCAATGCCAAAGAATGCTCAAACTACCGCACAATTGCACTCATCTCACACGCTAGTAAAGTAATGCTCAAAATTCTCCAAGCCAGGCTTCAGCAATATGTGAACCGTGAACTTCCTGATGTTCAAGCTGGTTTTAGAAAAGGCAGAGGAACCAGAGATCAAATTGCCAACATCCGCTGGATCATGGAAAAAGCAAGAGAGTTCCAGAAAAACATCTATTTCTGCTTTCTTGACTATGCCAAAGCCTTTGACTGTGTGGATCACAATAAACTATGGAAAATTCTGAAAGAGATGGGAATACCAGACCACCTGATCTGCCTCTTAAGAAATCTGTATGCAGGTCAGGAAGCAACAGTTAGAACTGGTCATGGAACAACAGACTGGTTCCAAATAGGAAAAGGAGTACGTCAAGGCTGCATATTGTCACCATGTTTATTTAACTTATATGCAGAGTACATCATGAGAAATGCTGGACTGGAAGAAACACAAGTTGGAATCAAGATTGCTGGGAGAAATATCAATAACCTCAGATATGCAGATGACACCACTCTTATGGCAGAAAGTGAAGAGGGGCTAAAAAGCCTCTTGATGAAAGTGAAAGTGGAGAGTGAAAAGGTTGGCTTAAAGCTCAACATTCAGAAAACGAAGATCATGGCATCTGGTCCCATCACTACATGGGAAATAGATGGGGAAACAGTGGAAACAGTGTCAGACTTTGTTTTTCTGGGCTCCACAATCACTGCAGATGGTGACTGCAGCCATGAAATTAAAAGACACTTACTCCTTGGAAGGAAAGTTATGACCAACCTAGATAGCATATTCAAAAGCAGAGACATTACTTTACCAACAAAGGTTCGCCTAGTCAAGGCTATGGTCTTTCCTGTGGTCATGTATGGATGTGAGAGCTGGACTGTGAGGAAGGCTGAACGCCGAAGAATTGATGCTTTTGAACTGTGGTGTTGGAGAAGACTCTTGAGAGTCCCTTTGACTGCAAGAAGATCCAACCAGTCCATTCTGAAGGAGATCAATCCTGGAATTTCTTTGGAAGGAATGATGCTAAAGCTGAAACTCCAGTATTTTGGCCACCTCATGCGAAGAGTTGACTCATTAGAGAAGACTCTGATGCTGGGAGGGATTGAGGGCAGGAGGAGAAGGGGACGACAGAGGATGAGATGGCTGGATGGCATCACTGACTCGATGGATGCGAGTCTGGGTGACCTCCGGGAGCTGGTGATGGACAGGGAGGCCTGGCGTGCTGCGGTTCATGGGGTCGCAAAGAGTTGGACACGACTGAGCGACTGATCTGATCTGATCTGATATATGTATATATACAACATATATATATATATACAGTACAGTACAGTAGTACTGTATTGTACTGAGTAATATTGTATTGCATATATATTATAAATTTATATATATATTATATTTATAATTTTTATATATATCAGATCAGATCAGATCAGTCGCTCAGTCATGACCGACTCTTTGAGACCCCATGAATCGCAGCACGCCAGGCTTCCCTGTCCATTACCAACTCCCAGAGCTCACTGAGACTCACACGCATGAAGTCAGTGATGCCATCCAGCCATCTCATCCTCTGTCATCCCCTTCTCCTACTGCCCCCAATCTCTCCCAGCATCAGAGTCTTTTCCAATGAGTCAACTCTTCGCATGAGGTGGCCAAAATACTGGAGTTTCAGCTTCAGCATCATTCCTTCCAAAGAAATCCCAGGGCTGATCTCCTTCAGAATGGACTAGCTGGATCTCCTTGCAGTCCAAGGGACTCTCAAGAGTCTTCTCCAACACCACAGTTCAAAAGCATCAATTCTTCAGTGCTCAGCCTTCTTCACAGTCCAGCTCTCACATCCATACATGACCACAGGAAAAACCATAGCCTTGACTAGGTGAACCTTTGTTGGCAAAGTAATGTCTCTGCTTTTGAATATGCTATCTAGGTTGGTCATAACTTTCCTTCCAAGAAGTAAGCGTCTTTTAATCTCTTGGCTGCAGTCACCATCTGCAGTGATTTTGGAACCCAGAAAAATAAAGTCTTACACTATTTCCACTGTTTCCCCATCTATTTCCCAGGAAGTGATGGGACCGGATGCCATGATCTTCGTTTTCTGAATGTTGAGCTTTAAGCCAACTTTTTCACTCTCTACTTTCACTTTCATCAAGAGGCTTTTGAGTTCCTCTTCACTTTCTGCCGTAAGAGTGGTGTCATCTGCATATCTGAGGTTATTGATATTTCCCCCGGCAATCTTGATTCCAACTTGTGTTTCTTCCAGTCCAGCATTTCTCATGATGTACTCTGCATATAAGTTAAATAAACATGGTGACAATATACAGCCTTGACATACTCCTTTTCCTATTTGGAACCAGTCTGTTGTTCCATGACCAGCTCTAACTGTTGCTTCCTGACCTGCATACAGATTTCTCAAGAGGCAGATCAGGTCGTCTGGGATTCCCATCTCTTGAAGAATTTTCCAGTTTATTGTGATCTACACGTCAAAGGCTTTGGCATAGTCAATAAAGCAGAAATAGATGTTTTTCTGGAACTCTCTTGCTTTTTCCATGATCCAGCAGATGTTGGCAATTTGATCTCTGGTTCCTCTGCCTTTTCTAAAACCAGCTTGAACATCAGGAAGTTCACAGTTCACATATTGCTGAAGCCTGGCTTAGATTATTTTGAGCATTACTTTACTAGCGTGTGAGATGAGTGCAATTGTGCGGTAGTTTGAGCATTCTTTGGCATTGCCTTTCTTTGGGATTGGAATGAAAACTGACCTTTTCCAGTCCTGTGGCCACTGCTGAGTTTTCCAAATTTGCTGGCATATTGATTGCAGCACTTTCACAGCATCATCTTTCAGGATTTAGAATAACTCCACTGGAATTCCATCCCCTCCACTAGCTTTGCTCGTAGTGATGCTTTCTAAGGCCCACTTGACTTCACATTCCAGGATGTCTGGCTCTAGGTCAGTGATCACACCATCATGATTATCTGGGTTGTGAAGCTCTTTTTTGTACAATTCTTCTGTGTATTCTTGCCACCTCTTCTTAATATCTTCTGCTTCTGTTAGGTCCATACCATTTCTGTCCTTTATTGAGACCATCATTGCATGAAATGTTCCTTTGGTATCTCTGATTTTCTTGAAGAGATCCTTAGTCTTTCCCATTCTGTTGTTTTCCTCTATTTCTTTGCATTGATCGCTGAAGAAGGCTTTCTTATCTCTTCTTGCTATTCTTTGGAACTCTGCATTCAGATGTTTATATCTTTCCTTTTCTCCTTTGCTTTTCGCTTCTCTTCTTTTCACAGCTATTTGTAAGGCCTCCCCAGACAGCCATTTTGCTTTTTTGCATTTCTTTTCCATGGGGATGGTCTTGATCCCTATCTCCTGTACAATGTCACGAACCTCATTCCATAGTTCATCAGGCACTCTATCTATCAGATCTAGGCCCTTAAATCTATTTGTCACTTCCACTGTATAATCATAATGGATTTGATTTAGGTCATACCTGAATGGTCTAGTAGTTTTCCCTACTTTCTTCAATTTCAGTCTGAATTGGCAATAAGGAGTTCATGGTCTGAACCACAGTCAGCTCCTGGTCTTGTTTTTGCTGACTGTATAGAGCTTCTCCATCTTTGGCTGCAAAGAATATAATCGATCTGATTTTGGTGTTAACCATCTGGTGATGTCCATGTATAGAGTCTTCTCTTGTGTTTTTGGAAGAGGGTGTTTGTTATGACTAGTGCATTTTCATGGCAAAACTTTATTAGTCTTTGCCCTGCTTCATTCCGTATTCCAAGGCCAAGTTTGCCTGTTACTCCAGGTGTTTCTTGACTTCCTGCTTTTGCCTTCCAGTCCCCTATAATGAAAAGGACATCTTTTTTGGGTGTTAGTTCTAAAAGGTCTTATAGGTCTTCATAGAACCATTCAACTTCAGCTTCTTCAGCATTACTGGTTGGGGCATAGACTTGGATTACTGTGACAATGAATGGGCTGCCTTGGATATATATATATATATATATATATATATACAGTATATATACATATAAATGCAATATGTATATATGTATATATACAGCATATATATATATACACACAGTACAGTACATATACTATATATGTATATATATACAGTATGTATATAGGTATATATACAGTACAATACTAGTCAGACATAAAAAGAATGAAATTTTGCCACTTATAGAAACATATACATATATATATACAGTAGAATATATACATACATATGGAGAAGGAAATGGCACCCCACTCCAGTACTCTTGCTTGGCAAATCCCATGGATGGAGGAGCCTGGTGGGATGCAGTCCATGGGGTCACTAAGAGTCGGACATGAATGAGTGACTTCACTTTCACTTTTCACTTTCACGCATTGGAGAAGGAAATGTCAACCCACTCCAGTGTTCTTGCCTTGGGAATCCCAGGGATGGGGGAGCCTGGTGGGCTGCAGTCTATGGGGTCTCACAGAGTTGGACACGACTGAAGTGACTTAGCAGCATATATACATATATATATACCATATACATATATGTACACACCGTATCTTCTTTATCCATTCATCCATTGATGGACATTTGGGTTGCTTCCATACCTTGGTTATTGTAAATTACACTATTGTGAATAATGGGGTGTGTGCACCTTTCTGAATTTCTGTTCTGGATTTTTTTTTTTTTTTGTATATATATCCAGAAATGGAATTGCTGGGTCATAAAGGAGAAGGCAATAGCACCCCACTCCAGTACTCTTGCCTGGAAAATCCTATGGATGGAGGAGCCTGGTAGGCTGCAGTTCATGGAATCGCTAAGAGTTGGACACGACTGAGCGACTTCACTTTCACTTTCATGCACTGGAGGAGGAAATGGCAACCCACTCCATTGTTCTTGCCTGAAGAATCCCAGGAACAGCGGGGCCTGGTGGGCTGCCGTCTATGGGGTCGCACAGAGTCAGACACGACTGAAGTGACTTAGCAGCATGGTACTTCTAGTTTTAGTTTTTTGAGATATGTCCATATCATTTTCCACAGTGGCTGCACCAATTTACATCCCTACCAACAGTGCAGGAGAGTTCTCTTTTCTCCACATCCTTGACGACATGTGTTAACTGTGGTCTTTTTGATGATAGCCATTCTGACAGGTGTGAGGTGATATTTCATTGTGATTAATTTGTATTTCCTTAATGATTAGTTGGCCATCTGCATTTCCTCTTTTCGAAGAAGATTTTGAGGTACAGTTTTAAACAATATCAAGTAAGCAGACAAGAGTGCAGTTCAGAAATGAGGCTGGGGTCTGGGCTGAAACATCCATTTGGGAAGTCTCAGTATGGAGATAACCAAAGCCATGGGAACAGATGAGTACAGAGTGAAGAAAGATGAGGGCCTAAGACTGAGGCTGGAGAAGCTCCAACATTTAAAGTTTATGGTTGCAAGTAGAGTTATCTTGGTAAATACGCCATTTGCTCCCCAGTATTCCCCATCCCCTCACAGTTAAGTGGGACCCTGTGACTGGTTCTATTTGAGGAAATATGAGTAGAAACGATGGAGAAAGCCCCAAATATGATTCCCCCGTCTTTTCCTTTCCTTCCTGAAATTATAAGATGGCAGGACTTTTATTGCCAGGTCCTTGTGGCTGTGTGAAGCAGACCCTTCATAGATGTTTTGGATAAAAACCATGAGATGGAAATAAATTCTCATTCCATTAAGCTACTGAGATCTTGAGGTGGTTCATTGTTGCAGCCTAATCTATTCTGTCCTTATTAATATCATCTGTTAAAGAGACCAATAACATAAATCAGATTCTAACTGTCCAAACCTTGTCTTTTGCAATTCTAGCTAAGTAAGCTAGGGGAAAGTTTCTCTGTGTGTCTTGGTTTTCTCATCTAGAAAACAGGGGAAAAACTATCCATCTCATAGTATTGATTGGAGGATTAAAGAAGTTAAAATATAAAGTGTTTGGAATTGTGTAAATAATAGGGAGTCATGTTTGTTCAAGAAAAGGCAGGCTGCAAAAAGCAATAGCATTAGGAGGAAATCCAGGGGAATGAATGACATCATAGGAACTGAAAGCAGAGTGTTTCTAGGAGGGAGGGATTCACTGGTTAGATGCTACTGAAGAGTCAAGAGGATGCAGATACCACAAACTGCACGCGATTTACCCACCTGGAGGTCACTAGTGGCACTAGTGGGTAAAGAACCTGCCTGCCAATGCAGGAGACATAAGAGACGTGGGTTTGATCCCTGGGTTGGGAAGATTCTCTGGAGGAGAGCACAGCAATCTGCTTGATATCCTTGCCTGGAGAATCCCATGGACAGAGGAGCCTGGCTGGCCACAGTCCACGGGGTTGCAAAGAGTCGGACATGACTGAAGCTACTCAACAGGCAGCTCGCAGGTCACTGGTAGTCCGAGCAAAAGCAGTTTCTGAGGCATGTGTGTTGTGTGGTGTGTGTGGGAGGGAATGTGGAGGACGCAGTGGGAGGGCGGGTGAAGTAAGACAGTGGGGGAAGCATCTGGATCTGAGCCTTTGGGGGCAGTTTGGCTGTGAAGGGAGTAAATATGGAGATAGGATGATAGAGGTGGATGTGGTGTCAATGAAGGATTTGATTTTAAAATGGGGGATTCTAGAGCATATTTGAATAGTGATGGGAAACTTCGAGTAGGGAAGGGAAATTGACAATTCGAGGGTGAGAAGGCATAATCAGTGCAACAGGTCTGAAACAGAGAGAGGGCTGGTCTCTACCTTCACTGGGATGGGAGGGAGGCAGGGAGGGTGCAGATGCCAGGGAGTTGCTGGGCAGGAAGAAGAGGCAGGGCTCTACTGGAAGTGTGGAAATGTGGTGAATGGGAAAGCTTGCTCCTGCCATCCTTAGGTGCTGGGCATGAAGCTCCAGGGAAGGAGGAGGCAGGGAGATGGCCTCAAGACAGAGGCTGAACAGAGTCCTGCGGCCCAAGGACCGTGGGCAGCCACCTGGGGGGATCTGCCACTAATCCCCATCTGAGCCTCAAGGCTCAACTCAAACCCAAGGTCCCTTTGTCATTACTAGGAAGGTCTAGGACGCGGGTCTCTAATAGGACAGAGTTCAGCCTGGGGCTCTATAGTGGTTGTTTGGCTCTCAGTTTACATTTGCAAACAGGTTTCCCATATCTCTTCTTTCCAGCCAAATGGTTCTTTTCAGTGGCTCTTGAACTCTTTCTGGGTTTTTCTGACCAGAACTCCTGTCTCAGGGGATTTTACTCACTGCAATGTCTTCTGCACCCATCTCCTTCCAATTCAACCAAATCATCCCAAATCAACCTTCTAAGTTACACACAAGGCCCATGGCTTTGGTGAAGGCTTTCCATCTCTTCACCCCACAGTCAGCCCCTCTTATTCTTACGGCTCTTGGCAGCTTCTCCTGTTGTGAGTAACACTGGCAGGGGGTCACGGGCATGGGCATCACCCTCAGAACAGCTGTGCTGTGCTCCATGTGAATGGATCCCCCAGTTTGCACCCGAGTAGTCACCAGTGTCGGAGAAGGCAATGGCAACCCACTCCAGTACTCTTGCCTGGAAAATCCCATGGACGGAGGAGCCTGGTAGGCTGCAGTCCATGGTGTCGCTATGAGTCAGACACGACTGAGCATCTTCACTTTCACTTTTCACTTTCATGCACTGGAGGAGGAAATGGCAACCCACTCCAGTGTTCTTGCCTGAAGAATCTCAGGGATGGGGGAGCCTGGTGGGCTGCCGTCTATGGTGTCGCACAGAGTCAGGACACGACTGAAGTGACTTAGCAGCAGCAGCAGCCACCAGTGTGCCCTGGTTATATCTCCTCAAAAAAAAGTGGAAATTTCTTTAAGTGAGAAGGGATGTCTCATCTTAGACATCTGTGAGTCTCCAGTGATGCCTCATTCATTTGTAATAGGTGCTTATTAAATACTAGTTGATGGATTTGCTGCAGTCAGTAGGTGTGAGAAAAGCTCAAAGATGAGGATGTCCAGACTCCACTTGGATTTATTCTCTCACTGCCAGCATTTTCCTTAAGCTCTGAGCCCTGGTTGCAACATCTTCTATTTGGGAGAGAAGCAACTCCATTCATACCTGCCCGGCCCAGAGGAGAGGAGCAGAAGAGGATCTTGCCTATGGGGCACATGGTGATCTTGGGCAGAAAGCCTGGGATGATGGAAGATGTTATCAGTCCTAATAAAGTTCTTGCGTGTTGGTCAGGGCTTGCTAATTGCCAGCAAAGCATGGTAATGGGAAGACAGCTACAGGCAGGGAAAAAAAAAAAAACAAAACATGTTCGTTCAGGGTCAGGGGCAAGATGTGGGTCTCTCTGGCTGTCAGGCTGAAATCTTTGTCTCTCTGCCGGTCTCCCTGCCAAGATTCTCCTAGGAGCACTGTGTAGGTGTGCAGTTTAAAATAACAGTGTGTTTGTTTGGCTTTGAAAGCCGTACCCTGGAGATGTGTGGCAAGCATGCCCACCTGGAGCTGGTCTGGAGCCTGGCGTCATCTCCGGTTGACTGAGTACATGCAAGTGAGCTGGGGTGCCCATCCAGGTCTTCCAGAGCTTAGCCTTCACCTTCAGGGGTGCTCAAGGTCACCCAAAGCAGAAGAACCCTCGGAGACAGGCTAATGCTGGGGACAAAACTGATTCAGGCAAGAATCTGAACACTAGTTAAGACATGGTGTCCATCACTCCTCTTCTTTGCTTCCATTTCTGCTCTTCCCTTTGCTCCCCCACCCACAGCCCCACTCCCACTTCACTCTCCAGAGCCATTGTTCTCCAGAAGTGGAACCCTATTGTGTGTGCATGGTAGTCACTAAGTTGTGTGCGACCTCATGGACTGTAGCCTCCTCCTGTGTCCATGGAATTCTACAGGCAAAAATACTAGAGTGGGTGGCCATGCCCTCCTCCAGGGAATCTTCCTGACCCAGGGATTGAACCTGGGTCTCCTGCATTGCAGGTAGATTCTTTACCATCTGAGCCACCAGGGAAGCCCGGAATCCTATTAAAAAAGAAATAGACACTGTTCTAGCAAGGGAAGAGGTCCTTGGGTGTGGGGAAGAAGAAGAAAGCCCAGAGCAGTTGCCCCATGACTTTACTGAAATGAACTGAAAAAAGGCAGGAGCACTGGACCCCAGCATCAGAGGGGCACTGACTGGTTCCTTTAGTGGATACTCTGCTCTCAGAAAGGAGTTCCTTAAGACAGAGATAAAAGGAATTGCTGATTGGGAGTTGTAAAACCTCTCTGTCAGTTCTTTTAAAAAGAGAATTTCTTTCTTCTATGGAGACCCCCACTTAGAGTGAGAAGGGCCAGTGTGCAAGGTGACTGGCTCTTTGGCCCCGGCCCTTCGCGCGATGATGACGTCATCGCCTGCCGCCACACGCTGCCTTCTCGCCATGCACGCGCCTCTTTCCCCTCGTGCTCCAGAAGGTCAGCAGGCTGTCTCTTACATTTTTGTCTGTTTCTGCTAACAGGTCTCTGACAGGCAGGGTCCTTCCTTTGCAGGAAGACTGCCGTGTCCACAGCGAGGCTACCTCGGATCTGCTTGGAGAGTCCTGAACTCACGAATCGGAGTCAGGTCTAAGGATAATGTGATCACACCCCAGGGTCCAGCTGCTAGGGAACCTGCTCAGACTTGGAAGGAACAATTTGGATCACAGATGGAAAGTACTTAACTTTCTGTTCTTCTTGATCCCTTGTGTGCATGCTCAGTTGCTTCAGTCATGTCTGACTCTTTGCAACCCTGTGGACCATAGCCTGCCAGGTTCCTCTGTTTATAGGATTCTCCAGGAAGAATACTGGAGTAGGAGCCATACCCTCCTCCAGGGGATCTCCCTGACGCAGCGATGGAAGGTGAGTCTAGGTGAGTCTTCTGTACTGAAGGTGGAATCTTGCCACTGAGCCACCAGGGAAGCCCTCTTGATCCCTTACTTATATGAAAGGAACAGCGAATTTGGAACTGGTCTTTCCTAAGAAGGTGAACTGGCTCCCAGACTGAGAACCAGAGTTCATTTGAAGCTTGGAATTCAATTGCCCCAACAGTGAGGGGCCTTGGCAGAAGGCTGGGGCAGTTCTCTGGGGATTTGTAGCCAATGCTTTCCCCTGACTTGTGGTCGCTGCCAATCTGGCAGTCTGACATGTGTTTTGACATCCTTTGTGTCCTGACTATAAGTAGTGATTTGTGGGTCTCCTGACTTTGTCTCTTCCACTGGCAGCTCGAAGAGTGAAGCAGACAGCAGGAGACACGAGGGAAGGGAAGAAGGGGTTGATGGGTATGTCAGAGTGAGGCCTGAAGTTCCTTTTTTCTCCGTTCCTCTTGCGATGACCTCATTTATTATGGAAAAGGTTTAACTGATATTGAGTCATAACTTGCAAGAAGGAGAAACAGCCCAATCGATACCTCTCAGAGCACCTGGGGAGGCGGATCACTGGAGGTAGGGTGAGGAGGAAGCAAAGAGGGAGGAGAGGAGAGTAGTTAGAAGATGATCTGGCTTCAGAAGTGGCTCTGGACCATCTGTGCTTTTGTTAACCATGGAACGTGCGCATCTAATCCCAATTAACTTCTGCCACCATCTCCAATCTCAGCTTCTCTGTTCACGCCAGTGACAAGAATTTAACTGTGGGTTGAGAGTCTAGGAAGACCTCACATTACCTAGGTGGGAAGAACCAGATGGGCCCTGCCTGCTGGGGCACTGGAGACCTGGTGGTGATGGAGACCAGGCAGAAGCAATCACTGGGTTTTTGCCAGTTCTCTGGCAAGTTTATCTGGGGAACTGAAGAGAATCTTTTTCACAGTGGTCTTTAGGCCTTACAAAGGGAATCTATCAACATTCTCAGGAGTGAAACCCCCTGACAGGGGGTTTTTGTACCCAGAAATCTATACAGGATGGAGTTTGTTTTTTTTTTTTTTTTTTTGCCATAGCACAAGGCTGGGATCTTAGTTCCCCAACCAGGGATGGAACCCATGCTCCTGCATTGGAAGTATGGGGTCTTAACCACTGCCAGGGAAGTCTCAGAAAGGAGTTTTAACATGCTGCCTGTGAAGGCCATTGCATGAGCTTGGGTGATGTCCAAGGGCTACTTCTCTGGTCCTCAGTTTCCTCTGCTGGACCAAGAGAGAATTTGACTAGGTGGTCTACAACTGCACTGTCCAATATGGTAGCCACTGGCGACGTGTGGCTATTTGAATTGAAATGAATTGATATTAAATACAAAATTCAGGTGCTCAGTCACAGAAGTCATTTCAAATGCTCAATAGTAAGATGTGGCCACTGACTAGTGTAATCAGGCAGTATAGATATGGAACATCTCTGTCACTGCTGAAAGTTCTACTTGGGTCTCTGGCAATTCTGCCATTCTGTTGTTCTGAAATTATCTGCTATCAAGAGTCCTGCAACATTAGTTCCATTGGCCCCTTGGGTTTCTAGCCCACCAGCTGCTGTCATCTGCCACCACTTACACTGCACACAACACATAGCAGTGTGCATACAGACATGCACACACATGGCACACACCCAGGGCACGTGGTGCTTTCTTCCGTGAAGCCGCGTTGAGAAATTTGATATCCTGACTTGAGAATAACTGATTAATCAGGTGCACTCCTGACTTTTTACATTTCAGGGACTTTCTTTGTCATGTAATTATTCACTGCACATCATTCCCTGGATGCCTACTACATGCTGGGTACTGTTCAAGAGTACCAATAGAAGGTGGAGTTTGGGGGTGATCCTTTATGACACCAAATTCCTTTGCGGTAGAAGAGGCATGACCACCATGAGCATCAGCTACTCTCTGTGTCCGCTCGTGGTTTTGCCCCTGAAGGGCTTGCATCACACAAACAGCCCTTGCTTTGTAGACACTTGATATAAGCAGATGGGGGCTGGGAGGAGGTAAGGAACATGCTTGTGATCAGTACTTGATCAGAGGCCTGGACAGCACATTATAGGGACAGAGGCGAGACAGTCACATCCCTCCGCCCCTGGGGCCTCAATTTCCCCAGGTGAACAGAGAGCGGGCCTGGTCCTCTCCGAGGTCTCCTCGTAGCCGATACCCTCTCTTCAGTAGTCTAGATCTCTGAGCGCTCTTTGAAGGAAAAGCCTCACTGGGTGCAAAATTCAGGTGGCACAGGTTTTTCTCCATTTCCCATCAGTGCTGCCCTTTATTCTTTTAAATCCTGAGGATGGCTGAGGCGCCTTCCCTCCCCGCCACAGCCCCCCTCCTTCCGGGCTGCACAACCCCAGCCCAGTTCTTGTCATATTTCCTACTGGATCGGGTGTTTAATTAAAATCATAATTAAAATTGATCTCCTCATTAGCATGCACCTGCTCTGCCTCTCACATCCTTGCGTTCCATTATCCACTGAAGATGTCAGGGCTGACAGGCGAGAGCCAGACCCCAGGCCGGCCCCGCCTGATGGGGTTGGCCGACGACAACATCTGGACAGAGAGGACTTTGGGGGAGAGGCTGCCTCGGCTGCAGAACAACAAACAATTAGCGGCAGGTGGGCTCTCTGGGGAGTGACCAGGCTGCTGGAGGCCTGCGGGCAGCTGGCTACATCTGTGGTCCTACTGGAAGGACCCCTCCCTCTTCCACCTTCCCACCCCTATGCTATGTGTGTGTACCACACATGCACACCCCTCAAGTGATTGTGATGAGCCAACAAACTCCTGGCTCTGAGAGTCTGGAGGGGTGAAAACAAGAAGGCCTCTGGTTTCCAGAGGTGAACTGGAGCTGTGCCTTCAAGGAACCTATGACCACTATCCTCCAGGATAGTGGAGGTGATAACTGGCTGTGATAACTCTCCTCCAGGGGTTGCCAGTGAGAGTGAGCAAACAACAGGGGGTCAGGAGAGGAGCTGGCCTGGCCCTTCCAATCTGTTGAGACCTGGTGGCGCTAGTGGTAAAGAACTTGCCTGCCAACGTAGGAGACAAGAGACGAGGGTTTGATCCCTGGGTTGGGAAGATCCCCTGAAGGAGGGCATGGCAACCGGTTCCAATATTCTTGCTGTGAGAATCCCATGGACAGAGGAGCCTGCTGGTCTACAGTCCATAGGGTGGCAAAGAGTCGGACACGACTGAAGTGACTTAGCACGCGTGAACACAAAGAAAGTGGGGTTATCACATGTGAGTGTGCAGGGCAGGGCTATGAACCTTGATGGCTCCTTAACTTCCTGCCTGACCCCTCCCACTCATGGAAGGGGAAAGGAAGGGAGAGGTCTGGGAGGAGAAAGTCAGCAGGGCATGCACTCAGTGCAGGAATGGAAGCTCCACGAGAGCAGGGGATTTCTTAAAAAAATTTTTTAAAAAATTTTAAATTATGTAAAGGACGCATAAAATTTACAGTCTTTACTGTCCCTAAGTGTACAGTTTAGTAGTATCAAATAAATGCGCACACACTGTGGTACAACCAGTCTTTAGAGGTTTTTCATCTAGTAAAATTGATGCTCTGGATCCATTAAGCAATAACTCTGCAGCCCTTCTCCCCCAGCCCCAGGCATCCATCACTCTACTTTCTGTCTGTATGAACTTTACTCTAGGTGCCTCATGTAAGTGTAATCATATAGTATTTGACTTTTTGTGACTTGCTTATTTCACTTAGCATAACATCCTCAAGGGTCATCCATATTGTAGCATGAATCATAGTTTCCTTCCTTTTTAGGACTGAATAATATTCCATTGTATGTAAATTCCACATATTTTGTTTGTTTATAGTTGGATGGACACTTGGGTTGCCTCCACCTCTTGGCTCTTGTGAATAATACTTCTGTGAGCATGCGTATGCAAATATCTCTTTGAGATTCTGCTTTCAATTCTTTTGGGTAAATACCCGGAAGTGGAACTGATGGATCATACGATAATTCTGTAACAGAACAAACCTGACTCCATGTTGGATTTATTGCTTTAGCTCTAACCCTTGTGCTTTGTGACTTAGTCATGCTGGCTCTGCACCTTTGTAAAAGAATGTTGCCTGTAGCCTGAAATATACAAGGCAGCCTGTGCTCAGGGCTCTGACCTTGAAAGGTATAACCCTTTCTCATTCATACAGAGACAAAAAGTTGCAGAACAGAGAATAACATTTGTCTTGATTGAGGAATGTTATGACCAGATCGACATGGATAGCTGCAAGAACAAAGGATTCTGGCACCAAGAAATTGTCACCCACCAACCACACCCCCTACCCTTTTAAGTATAAAAGAAGCCTGAATTCTGACTCAGGTGAGATGGTGTTTGGGGATGCTAGTTCATCGTCTTCTCTGTCTGCTGGATTTGCAAATAATGTCGCTATTCCTTGCCCCCCCAAATGTATCTCTCAATTTATTGGCTGGTCCTGGGCAAGTAGTACAGGCTTGGGCTCAGTAACAAATCTATTTTTAATTTTTTGAGGAACTGCCACACTGTGTTCTGTTGGGGTTGTACCAGTTTACATTCCCACCAGCAGGACACAAGGGTTATAATTTCTCCACATCCTCATCTGTTTTTGTTTGTTGGTTGGTTTATTTGGTAATAGCCATCCTAATGGGTGTAAAGTGATTTCTCATTGTGGTTTTGATTTGCATATCCCTGATGATTAGTGATGTGGAGCATCTTTTCATGTGCTTATTGGCCATTTGTATTTCCTCTTTGAAGAAATATCTATTCAAGTTCTTTGCCCATTTTTTAATCAGGTTATTTGTTTTGTTGTTGTTGAGAGAGTAGGGTATTTTATCTGTCTTGTTCACTGCTGTATTCCTGGCACCTACAGCAGAACCTGGCGTAGTGTATGCACTCAGTTTACTTATTGAACATTTGTTGAATTAGTGAGTACCTTTCACTCTCAGAAATCACTAAGTGAAACGGGATTTTTCCAAAGGGGTGGTGAGGCTATGGATGTGATATGAAATGTGATATCTCACTTGTTTGACCTTTTCATGAATTCTGTGTGAGTTCTATAATAGGAGGCTAGGTCAAGTAAGCGCTTTCTGGGTGGCTCAGTGGTAAAGAATCTGCCTAATGCAGGAGACTCCAGCTCGATCCTTGGGTCGGGAAGATCCCCCAGAGAAGGAAATGGCAACCCACTCCAGTATTCTTGCCTGAGAAATCTCATGGACAGAGCAGCCTAGTGGGCTATAGACCGTGGGGTTGCAAAGACTCAGGCACAACTTAGTGACTAAACAATAACAAGGTCAAGTTGACCTCATATCTAAGGGAGTTTTGACTAAGGTGGACATCCCACATGAAGGAAATTTAGGCTTTTGGGTTAAGCCTCAACTCATATCCCAGAACTCTGTTACTTACTGGCTATATGGCCCTGGGCAAATTACCTCTCTAAGCCTTAGTTTGCAGAGACATCAAAGTGAAATTGAAAGTGAAAGTTGCTCAGTTGAATCTGACTCTGTGACCCCATGGACTATACAGTCCAGGGAATTCTCCAGGCCAGGATACTGGAGTGAGTAGCTTTTCCCTTCTCCACGGGATCTTCCCAACCCAGGGATCTAATCCAGGTCTTCTGCATTGCAGGCAGATTCTTTACCAGCTGAGCCACAAGGGAAGCCTAAGAATACTGAAATGGGTAGCCTATCCCTTCTCCAGTGGATCTTCCTGACCCAGGAATTGAACTGGGGTCTTCTGTATTGCAGGCAGATTTCTTTACCAACTGACCTATTAAGGAAGCCCATCAATGCGAATAATAATGCCTACCCAATAGGGTGGTCACAAGGAAGATGTGAGGTAATAAAGTCCTGTCACTGATCATTCCCTTTCTTGCTCTCCTTCCATGTGATTCTAAAACTCTTTAACATCCTACAAATGACCCAAACACCAGGACTCACACTGACTCTCATATTAAGCACATGGTATCTGTTGATCATGTTCTCTGTGTGAGATACTGCTCTTAGGAGGGAGGAGGTTCAGACATGTGTGAGGCATGGGTCCTACCCTGGGAACAAGGCTGGGGGGCAGATGAACTTGAGGCCAGGAGAATGCTGGAGTGATCCTGAGCTGGCTCTGCAGGAATGGTGGGGATTAGATAGGCCAAAAGAGTGCCCTGAAGTGACAATGACGAGGGCATGGCCATATCAGACTTAAGTTCCTGCCTTTGGACTTCCTCTCACCCACTTGAGGCTGCCCAGGAGGTCCGAGCAGGAGAAAAGCCAGGTGAAAACTGGTGAGGGCTTCTGGGCTGCAGAAGGAGGCATGGAAATTATCTAGGGATGCAGATCCTCCCCACAATGAGGAAGTCGTTCCCCTGGGTTACTTAAATGCCTTCTGCTGGAACTGAAGTTTGTTTTTCTCTTCTGCAGTCTTTGGGGGAAAGAGAGAATTGCTAATGACCTTCCTCCATTACCCAACATTGATCTGTGGGAGGGGAGGCCATCGTCTCGTCTTCCTGCCTTTCCCTGTGTGTATCCCTCTGGATGTACTAACAAGGGCTTAACCAGAGATGAATAAGTGCCAAGGCATTTCCAGCTTACAGCACTTCTCCAAAATCCCTCCTCCCTCTCCTTCCTCTTTTCCCTTTCCTCCCCACCCCTCCATATCCCCAGCTGCCGTCCTTGGGGGCTCTGGGCAAAGGTCATCCTCCTGGAGGAGATGATCCTGCAGTCCTGCCCAGGTGGGCTCACCTCTGCTCCTCCCTGGGAGCTGCCAGCAGGCAGCCTGGGAGCCCAGGGATGTCAGGTCAAACACAGACGATGTAGGAGCAGGAGCTGGGGGCAGGGAGGCGGGGTGTCCACCAGGGAGGTGATTAGCTTTGCAGCGCCTCTAATAATAATCTGTGAGGCTAACAAACAGTACTGTGGAGGCGGCGAGGGCAGGCTGTGCGCTGACTGTCTCTGTCCTTCTTAAGGTTAGACCAGGAGGGAGACCTTGTTAATTGCAGACTTATCCTGATTACTACCAGCTCTCAGCCAGTGAGCCACAGGAGGCAAAGCCAAGGCTTAGTGGAGACATTTGGAGCAGCTGGAGTCTGCTGGGTTAGGGTTTCCTCCCAACCCCGGGGACCCAACTTGGGAGAAAGCCCTGGGATTCAAAAACTCAGTTCATCTGTCGGTCAGTATTGGCTGACTGCAGTACACTCTACAGAACATTCAAAGGAGTCCTGAATTTCATTTTTTGAAAGATATGAGTTGAACCAACAAAGGTAAGTCTCCATCTATCCCCTCAGAGAATCCCTCACACACACACACACACACACACACACACACACACACACACTCACTTACAGGTTCTGAGCCTTCTGTTGTTAGATGCTCTATAAATATCCATTGCATTGAATTAAACTTGAAATTGGACCCAGAGACTAGGGGTGTGGCTGATCTCCCTCTGGCTTCCCTGGCTTCTTTGCTGCTTGACCTTGTGGCTGCTTGGGAAAAAGGACAACATAGAGTGAGGTGGGGACACCTGCCTCGGCTAGGAGGTGGCTGAGGCCATGAGGGGGCAGCAGCAAAGGCAACACAGGGGCCGGGCTGGCATCAGGGGCTGCGAAAGCAGACAGAGAACCTAAACCCAGCTGTCCAGCAAATGCAGGGTGGGATTGTGGCCACAGCAGGAGCCCTGGTTAGCAGAACATGCCTAGGCTGAGCCCCATGAACTGGAGCCAAGAGGACAGAGAAGGGAGATGAGCCGAGGGCAGGCGGTTTGCCAAAGGTCAATACCAGAAAATCTTTTAAAATGCAGTTTTATGAGGCTAGCCTCTGTCAGAGAACAAGTGGCTCTTACTCCAAGACCACAAAGGATCTCCTGGAAATAAGCTTTATAGAGGATGCTGGGCTTCTCTGGTGGCTCAGCTGGTAAAGAATCCACCTGCAATGCAGGAGACCTGGGTTCCATCCCTGGGCTGGGAAGATCCCCTGGACAAGAACATGGCAAGCCACTCCAGTATTCTTGCCTGGAGGATCCCATGGACAGAGGAGCCTGGTTGGCTACAGTCTGTAGAGTTGCAAAGAGTCGGACATGACTGAGCAACTAAGCACAGCACATGGAGGATGCTGGAAAGAAGAGGGTAGAATTTCCTCCTTATTGGGTGGAAGCTTGCCTTCTGCAGAGAGGTCCCAGTCTGTCTCTCGTATCTGGGCAATACATGGGGACAGCAGCCCTGATTCTGAACTACCCCATCTTTCGCAACTGTTAGAATTTTCTTTACTCCTGTCTCTTCCTTGTTGCCCCCTCCCTTCTCCTCTGAAGACCTTACGGCTATGTGCAGTGGCCTGGAACCCACCCCTTCCTAAGGCACCCGCTCCTGACACCCCTTTAAGATCTGATCTACGGCGGCAGGACTAGTCATGGCACCAAAATAATAATGATAATAATAATGAAGGAATGGCTGGCCATGTGTAGGTTCTTCCATGCGCCAGGGCCCTGAGCTCAGTGCATTATTTCAGGGAATCCTTTCGTGAATCTCATGAAAGATTGTTTAATCATTTTATAAGACCTGATTTGTAAAAGAAGAAACTAGGCTCAGAGAGGTCACACAACATGCCCAGGGTCACTCAGATAGCAAGCTGCTGTGGTGGGATTCAAACTCTGCAGGGGGTTGCTCTTTCCCCCCAGAGAAGGGAGTGGGAAGAGCAAAGCCCGCAGCCCCTCCTTCCCCAGCTGCCACAGCGCTCAGGGTGTCCAGGCCCATCAGGAACCGCCGCCCCCCACCACCTCCATCCCATCTGAAATGGCCAGAAACAGGGTTTCATCCCCTTAGTGGACACCCAAAGGCCCATTGTTAATGCTTAGACTTGGTCTTGTCTGTTTTATGTGAAACAAACGAATAGAGACATTGGAGGAAGTCACTTTAATCCCTTGATCCCCTGTGCTGATGGGAAAAAAGAAGGATCAACTCGGAAAGTTTCCTTCAAGGATGTCAGAGTGGGGCCCTGTGCTCTTTCCTAGTTTCTCTGGAGCATTCCGTCAACAGGAAGTCCCTCCCACAGGGCACCATGGCAGTGCCCCTGGGGACCAGAGTCCCTTTCCAACTTTTTCCCAGCCTCCTACCCTGCTGGTCCTGCCCCAGCTCCTGAGTCCTCATCAGCTCAGAGCTGGTGGGGGTGGAAGGGGCACTTATCCCACAGCCCTTCTCTGGATTGGCTTCTATAGTTCCTGCTTATTAGCCCTTGGTGCTATTCTGAATGCCTTATGGCTACCAATTCATTTCATCCTCCCAGCAATCTGGTAGGGTGTGCACAATTCCCATTTTACTGATGAACAAACAGAGGCCAGACAAGATGAGTGACTTGTTCAGGGGCACAGCCTAAAAGTGCTGGAGACAGATGTGAACCTCCACAACCCGAGTCCATGGCTCAAACTCCTTCTTGGTACGGGATGCTGGGGACACTTAAAGTGATTCTGTGTGTGTGTGTGTGTGTGTGTGTGGGTGGGGGGAGGCTGGACTAGGAAACTTTCTACTGTGAATAACACTGCTCTACATGCCAAGTTCCAAGCAGCTGACGTATTAATGAGCATAGCTGTGGCCTGGCTGGTCTTTCGTGTCCCCCTCAGAACTTGAACAAAAGGCACACTTGCCAGGCATTGGGTGGGTGGTTGATTGATTCGATTTCAGCCGCAGGAAGCTCCACTGGCTTTCACAGTTGCTGGCGTTGCAGCAGGAAAGGAGGGAGGAGGAGCGGTGATCCAAGGGAATGGGTCCCCCCTTGAGCTACTCAGTCCTGGGGTGCTTGCTGTGTCTCTTCCTTGGTAGAGTACCAAGCAGACACGGTGGGTCCCCATGAAGGTGACAAAGCAGATGTGTTCCCATCTCCCTCTCCTAGGGGACTCTTCACTCCTATTCTTCAACCTGAGAAGTGGGGAGCCCTGGGAGCCTACAGCATGAGCTAAATTGGACTTTGCTTACAGGGGGATAATCTGTAGGCCCAGCTGTGCTTGCTTTTCTCAGGCTGCCTTGGGATGAAGGCATGAATCTCCCAGAGGAGGCTTGACTCCTGCCTCCCAACCTGGGAGGGAGGTCGGGCTGTACAGGGAGACACACAGGTTAGTTCCAGAAGGCATCTGCTTTTCGCCTTCAGCTCAGAGTGCCCACATCTGCTGCTACGTGTCCAGGTACCCCACCTGCTTGATCCCCACTGGGGGAGGCTTGGGACAGGAAGACCAGGGGAGAGCTGGGAGGAGGGGAAGAAGATACAATGTACTGAGCTGAGACCACTTGGGGAAATAAAGGATCTATTTTTTTTCCATTTGTTCTCAGCAAACATTTGTCATTTAATTTCTTCCTAATTACACAATTACGTAATTATGTAGTATTAGTAAAATAAAGCCTAAAGACGTTTGAGTAAAGAATTACTTAAGTAAATAATGTCTGACTAAAGTAATTATTTCCCGGGTTTTCTTTTTTAAAGTAGAATTGGATGAAATTAGTTCAGGCATTGTTGCGGAGCGGAGTTGGGGTGGGGGCGCTGCACAGGCAGGGGGAGAGATAAGGGCCCCCTGGTCCCCCTGGGGTTCGGCTCCCAACATCTTGGAACTTTCCTGTCTCTGTGGATGAGTCTCTGATGGCAAATTCCAGCCCTGCTTCTGGCTAGTGGCTTGGGAACTGGCTTCTGTTTTGAGCTTCACCAGATCCCTCAGACGGAGAAGGCAATGGCACCCCACTCCAGTACTCTTGCCTGGGAAGTCCCATGGACGGAGGAGCCTGGTAGGCTGCAGTCCATGGGGTCACTAAGGGTCGGACTTCACTTTCACTTTTCACTTTCATGTACTGGAGAAGGAAATGGCAACCCACTCCAGTGTTCTTGCCTGGAGAATCCCAGGAAAGGGGGAGCCTAGTGGGCTGCCGTCTATGGGGTCACACAGAGTCGGACCCCACGACTGAAGTGACTTAGCAGCAGCAGCAGGGTCCCTCAGAAAGGCTAGTTCTTACCTGAGTGGGAGGGGAAGAAGTTCAGCGCAGGGGAAGTACTTAGTTACTGAGGGCTGTGACTCGGTCTCTCCAGGTTTGCGAAGAGGCAGCCAATCCTGAGACCACCAGGTCCATAAAGAAACCAGCCCTGAGGGCTTCCCTGGTGGCTCAGTGGTAGAAAGTCTGCCTGCCAGTGCAGATCCATGAAGATCCTACATGCCAAGGAGCGACCAAGCCCGTGTGCCACAGCTACTGAGCCTGTGCTCCAGGGCTGCGGAGCAGCAACTACGGAAGCCGGAGTGCCCAGAGCCCATGCTCCGCCACAAGAGAATCCACCACAAGAAGAAGCCCACACACGGCAACTAGAGAGTAGCCCCCACTAGCTGCAACTAGAGAAAAGCCCTCTGCAGCAATGAAGACCCAGCATAGCCAAAGAATACATTAAAATAAAAAAAAAAAGAAAGAAACCGCTCCCCCACCCCAGCTGCAGGATGAAAGACGAGGTCCTATGAGAGGTTGGGGGGGTAATGTGATACCAGAGGTGGAACATGGATCTAGGGCTGCGGAGCCACCAGGAGACCTAATGTGGCAGGCCCCTGGGGTCAGGCGAAGCTCACTCTGGGAGTTTCCCTCTTGGCCTGAAAGGTTGCAGAGAGAGCAGGCTCCTTCAAGGTTGGCAGTCAGCTCCCCAAAGCCCTGGTGAACTTGGACCTTGCCTTGTGCTTGAGCGGGGAGGAAGTTGGCCTCCCAGAGAGTTGGCAGACCTGAGAGGAAGGGAACCCCTGGATGGGGCTGGTGGTGATGCTGCTGGAGTGCCTCCTGGATTCCTGGGCCCATCGGTCAGTTCTCCAGACACGAGCCCCTTTCCCCATGCTTCAGGGTTTAGGGACAGACTGACCCAGCAGCTTAGTACAGAAGGTGATTCCTGGGGGATCAGGCTGCCCTGTGCTCCCTCCATCTCTCTTCTACTCCCATCCCCACAGTGCTCGTCCATCCTTCAGAAGAGAGTCACTTGTTCCTCTGATCTGAAGGGCTTGTGACCCTCTGAGATCTCCCTACCACAGTGAAGCCCCAGACAAGGGAAGTCCTTAAAGACTTTGTGACTCTCTTTAGGAGAGTGGAAGCAATATATTCCTCCCCTGGAGCTATTTTTGAGCTACCTGAGGACTCACAGCCCCTGCTGAGGCCCTGGGGAAGCCGAGGTACATGTCGCTGATCTTCTGTACTCCTGGTGGTGGTGGGTGTCAGGCTGAGTTGCTTATCACAGCCCCCTGCCTGCTGCACATCTCCAAGAGCTCAAAAGTGACCTGCTTGAACGTGAAGCGGGTAAGACTTCTTAGCCTTCTCATTGGGACCTGGCTTTGGGCCTTTGATTGACGGCTCACTGACACCAGCACTCTTTGAGAAAGGAACACAAAAGAGGTTTCTGGAAAGTTACCGGAGACGCAGGAGAGTATTGGAAAGGAATGCTGACACAGTCGTTTTGGCCAAAAAACATAAGGTGGGTTAAAAACATTAGCTTTTCTCGAGTGGCTTATCTGTTGCCATTGAACTACGAATGTTTGGAAGTATTTAGTAAAATTAAAGATACATCGCCCTACAGCTGGGCAACTGTACTGTAGGCATATGCTGTAGAGAAACATACAGGTGCATAAGGAGACACGTACCAGAGACATCATAGCACTATTGTTTGTAATAGCAAAACAGGCAAACAAAAAACACAAAAGACGGAGCAACCAAAATTTCTAACCACAGGAGAATGCAGTGAATAAGTTGAGTAAGTCGTGAAGTACTCACTCAATGGAGTTCTTTTCAGCAGTAAAAATAAATGGAGTGGAGTTACATGTATCAACATGGATGATTCTATGAAACATCACAGAGCTAAAGAAGCATGCTGCAGAAGAGTATATCCATTGTGATACCACTTATACAAGCTGTAAGCTATGCAGAACCAAGCCAGGTACTGTTTATGAATAATGCATAGGAATACAGACACCAAATTCAAAGATGGCCAAACTCAAGAGCCTGGAATTAGGGAGTGAGAGGGAGGGTGGGGGCAGGAACAGGAGGCAGTACAAGGGCATCCAGCCTTATTGGTCATGTTTTATTTATGACACTGGGATATGGGCATAAGGGTGCTTATCTTATTATTCCTTAATTTTTTTTTGAGTGGTTGAAATATTTTAAGAAATTTTTTATTAAGAAAGAAAAATGTAGAAATCCAAACAAAAATTAAAGACCCCCTTGGTTTTTCATAGAAGTGCCAGAACACGGTATGCATGTGTGTGTGTGGGTGGGTGTGTGTCCATGCGTGTGTGAGTCTCAGATGGTGGAGGCAGGCAGTGAACAGTTGGGGTAGAGAGTGGTGGTGAAGACCTCGGATAGACTAAGTCATATAGCTGGCTCCTGGAAAGTTTTCTGGGTTGAATACTTATTCAGGAAAGTTCCCCTCTTCACATAATATTTGCCTATGTAAGAAGCTAAATATTCATTGAGTAATTAGCCAGTTCAAATGTGTGGTATGAAAAGACAATTCCTTCTAATTATAGGGATGTCAGTTAAAAGATGTCATGCTAGGATGCCATTCACTGCCAAGACAGCTTTAATAAAATTCTCGCTGTGATTTAGATTCAAAAAGGTAAAAAAAAAAAAAAAAAAAGACACTATTATTTTTGATAATTAAATATTTACCAGAGTTGAAAAAATAAGTCACACTAATGTTTCAGGCTAATCAAAAGCTGTTTTTGAAAGTTCCAGTAAAGATATTGTTGCTCTCACAGCTCCACTGCCGGGTTCAAAGATTCTGTGGACTGACTCTCCTGGAGTGTTCCCAGGCCAGCTCTGACTATTCCTAACTTCACATGGGGGCATCCGTTCCTCCTGGAGACATTATTTAACCTGTCGTTCAGTTGCTCGGTCATGTTGGACTCTGCGACACCGTGGACTACAGCACGCTGGGCTTCCCTGTCCTTCCGTAATCTCCTGGAGTTTGCTCAAACTCGTGTCCACTGAGTCGGTGATGCCATCCAACCAACTCATCCTCTGTACCTCCCGCCCTCAGTATTTCCCAGCAGCAGGGTCTTTTCCAGTGAGCTGGCTCTTCACATCAAGTGGCCAAAGTATTGTCCCACTGCTGTCTGCTCCCTCCCCGCCGATTCCAAGTTCAATTCCAAGTGTCATGACTACAGAGCTGTGTCTTTTTTATGGGGTGGAGGTAGGGATGGGAGAGGAGATATGTCACCTCTAATTCAGTTTTCTCTATAATAAGGGAAGTTCAATAATGAATTGAGCTTGACAAAAAGTTAATGCAATAAAAATTGCACCCTGACTCGAAATTTAGCTCCGAAACTCCCTGGTTATGTGCCATTGGGGAAGTGACTTAATCTCTCTCAGTGTCAATTTTGCTTTTGTAAAATGGGGATATTACATAAATACCTTACAGGATTCTTTGTTGTTGTTGCAATATAACTGACTTACAATGTTCTGTTAATTTCAGTTATGTGTGTGTGTGTGTGTGTGTGTATATATATATATATATATATACATTCTTTTTTTACATTCTTTTCCATTATAGTTTACCTTAGGATATTGAATATAGTTCTCTGTGCTATACAGTAGGACCGTGTTGTTTATCCATTCTACATATAAAAGTTTACATCTGCTAACCCCAACTTCCCACTCCATCCCTCCTCCAGTCCCTTCCCCACTTAGTGACCATAGCCTGTTCTCTATGTCCATGAATCTGTTCCTGTTTCATAGACAGGTTCCTTTGTGTCATATTTTAGATCCCATATATAAGTGATTTCATATAGTATTTGCCTTCCTCTTACTCGTTTATTCCACTTAGTATGATTATCTCTAGGTGCATCCAAGATTAAGGTAATTTAAACCCAAGTCTTCTTATAGTAGACTTGCAAACACTGTCTACTCACTTCTGTCTTCACCTCTACGACCTGCTAGCCCTCCCTCTGTGGACAAAGGTCAGCATGGGACCCATCTTGTCTCCCTCCAGCTCCTGGTTTTCTCAGAATATGCTCCCATGACCACAGCTGCTTGGTGCAGGGATGGTATCTGACCCAGGTTGGACTGATCTGAGGACTTTTTGAGGATTTTCAATGAAGAGCTGAAAAAGCTAGTCAGACCATCTCTGCTTAAAGTGAAAAGTGAAAGCAAAGTAGCTCAGTTGTGTCCTACTCTTTGCGACCCCATGGACTGTAGCCTACCAAGCTCCTCCGTCCATGAGATTTTCCAGGCAAGAGTACTGGAGTGGGTTGCCATTTCCTTCTTCAGAGGACCTTCCCAACCCAGGGATTGAACCCTGGTCTCCCGCATTGTAGGCAGATGCTTTACCATTTGAGCCACCAGGGAAGATATCTCTGCTTAAAGATACTGTAAATAGGAAACATCCTAATTGTAGTATGACAGTTAAGATTGGATTTTGCTGCATTTATTTGAAACCCATGCCACACACACACACTAAACTAAACAAAAATAGTAATTAAATAAAATAGACATATATATTGCTCTTCTGCAAAAGCAGTCCAGAAGTAGATTGTGTAGTACCGACTGAGAGCTCCCAGGTCAGGCCCTGATCTTTCTGCTTCTCCATCTTCAGAGCAATTTCCAGCCTCCAAGTTATCTCCTGTTCCATTAAGCGTGCAGGAACTTCAGTGACCTTATTTGAATACCATGCAGTTGGAAGGACAAAAGGGAGAAAAAAGCCCTCCTTTTTTAGAAGGCCTAACCCTTCTGCTTACATCTCATTGGCCTGAACCTAGTCACATGGCCAAACCTAGCTGCAAAGATAACTGGGAAATGTAGTCTTTTGGCTGGTAACCATGGCTGCCCAATGAAACCAGGATTCTGTCACTAAGGAAGAAAGGAAAAAAAATGCACGTAGGACTAGGCTATCAGTAATCTCTGCTCCGTGGAGTAATTCTGTCACATGGAGAAATCTGGTCTGTTATCACATCTCTATATTTCCCATGGCTTGGTTATTTAATCTTAGGTCTGATTATGGGAGATTCTTTTAATAAACTCCTTCTTTTCTCCCTTTCATTAGAAAAAGTGTCAGTCACAGCCATGAGGGTCCTAATATTCCTCTCCTTTAAGATGCCTTTACAGCTGCCTGCGACACTGGAGGGACTCTTAATAGCCCTTGCAGGTTTAGTGGTTACTTTAACTAGAGGCTCCCATGTGCATTCACTTGTGAAAATGTTGTGGTGTTTTGCTTTCTCAGTTAGTCTCTGCCTCTTTGGTCCTAAATCAGAGACTCTTTGGCTCTCTTCTGGGTTGTGGGTCCCAGAACATTACAGGGAACTTGGAGCTTTCAAATGCTTTCTTGTTTCTTCCAGTGTTGTCTGAAATTACTTTTGTTTCTCTTCTCCACTCAGAAGTACTGAAAGAGAATTTGAGCTCCAGTGACTCACGCATAAAACCGCGTCCTCTCCTCCTGCCTGGCAGGACCCCAGAAGAGATCTCCAAGACATTTGTCTGTCTGCCTGGCTTGTGCCAGGACTCAGCACACCCTCTTAGTTTGGCAGAGAGCAGGGTAGGAATTAGGAGAAGAGTCTATCCTTGGCCCTTCTCTGGAGAGTCACTTGTGCCATAATTCTGGTGACATCCAGCCATGGAGTTTGGTTGACCTTGGGAGACCCTGGAGGTATATTTTAAGAGGAAGACTAGGCATCCTGAAGATTATTTTTTGACAAACTCAGTAATTGCATATAAACAGGAACCATTTCACCCCACCCCCACACCCTATCCCAGAGAGGCTGGAGGTGGAGCTCAGAGCTGATCATGGGATTTGCAAGGGCAGGTCATTGTGGTTAGTTGATGGGCATTTGAGAATGCATTTTGTGCTGAGTCTATGGGTAAAAAATACTTCTCTATGAGCTGATTTTATTGCTGCAATGATCCTCATCTCTGTGAGTCAGAAGGTCGTCCTCTGCAGCAACCATGTGACTGGGAGTCAGAGAAAAGAGGAATCAAAGGGCCTCCAGAAGTAATTTTATACACCTCTTGCCTCTATTCCATTAAATCCAGTTGCTTAATAGCTAACAATGATTGAGCACTCATTATCTGTAAGTACCATGCTAAGAGTAGTATAATCTTATGTAATCGCCCCATAACCCTCTGAATTCAGTAATGTTAACACTCCAGTTTAGCAGATGGGAAAACTGAGGCTCAGAGTCATTCATAAAGTTGTCAGAGCTGGGATTTAAATTCAGGGATAGTTGGATTCACAAGCTTATCCTCCTACACACCACCCTTTACCATCTTCTGCAACATTTACTGAAGGTCTCCACTGTGCCTAAGCTGGTTTCTAGGCGCCACAGGCAGGACCAGATCAAGATGCAGGCTCCCATTACCATCTCCTATTTCCTGCTTTCCTTTCCATTAAGTGCCCATCTGTCATCATCATGCGAGCTACTGCTAAACAATTCAATGGAAATATAATGTGAGCCACGTATGTATTTTACATGTTTTATGAGGTATATTAAATGAGATAAAAAGAAACAGAAATTACTGAAACTCATGCCGTCTGTAAAAAATAGTTAAAAAAAATCACATTACAGGGTATATCAGCACGTAGAAAACAAAATCATTCCAACTATATCATCCATTGACTCTGACAGCATTGTTTTTCTTTATTTATGTTTATCTGTATCTTCATTTTTCATTGAAGTATAGTTGATCTACAATATTGTGTTAGTTTCAGGTGTACAGCAGAATGATTCAGTTATATACACATATGTATGTGTATAATATCTTATAAAAACCTATAAGGGAAAAGGACATGAAAAAGAATATGTATATGTATATATAGATATATCTATTTATATGTATATAGAGATATACTATATATATGTGTATATAGACTATTATGTATATATATACATACAAATTATGTATATATATACATAATTTGAAAAAGAATATATGTGTATACATGTATCATACACGTACATGAATATATGTGTATATATGTATCATATACACATATTATTTTTCAAATTCTTTCCCATTATAGGTTATTATAAGATATTGAGTGTATTTCCCTGTGCTATACACTAAGTCCTTGTTGTATATCTAATTTATATATAGTAGTTTGTATGTTAATCCCAAACTCCTAATTTATCCCTTCCCCTTTTGTGTTGTGTTTTTAATACTAGAAATGATACATGTTGCTGATCTGTGTTCTACAGTACAGCATTAATATGTTATGGAATATCATGGTTAAAGTGAAATGTGCTTCTACTAAACTTTACAATAAAACTGTATCTAATGTCAAAGTATTTTATACTAATGCTTCTGCCTTTTAATCTAAATTAAATTAAAAATTCAGTTTCTCAGTGGCTTTTGCCATATTTCAATTGTTCAATAGCCATGTGTGGCTAGTGGATACCGTTTCGGGCAGTTTAGGTCTGGCATCTAATTGAAGTTTTTCGTGATGCAAATGCACTTAAAGCATCCTGGCCAGAGAGAAGACAAACGAGGCTGGAGCGGGGCATCTGTAAGAGAAGCAGAGAATGAGTCTGGGTGCTGTGTGGGTCCACGGGAAACAGAAACCACCATCGGTTTTTGAAAAAAGGATAATATAATGGGAATGGTGCTTTAAAAAGATTAATCTGGATGCCCTGGACAGAATGGGGTGTGAGGACACAGATTAGAGGCAGGAAGATCACACTATGGGGAGGGGAGATGGTCGAGCTGTGAACTACTGTGAAAGTTGCCAGGAAAGGAAAAGCTGTCTCTGAGAAACATTATGAAGAGTTGCTGTGAAAAGACAGGCTCTTCAGTAAATAGTGCTGGGAAAACTGGGCAGCAAAAGAGTCAAACTGGATTGCTTTCTCATAACATATATAAAAATAAACTCAGAAGGGAATAAAAACGTAAACGTAAGACTGAAAAACATAAAAATTCTAGAAGAAAACACAAGCAATATGCTCATTGACAGTGATTTTAGCTGTTTTTTTTTTTTTTTTTTCTAATTTGTCTCCTTAGGCAAGGAAAACACAAGAAACAAATGGGATTATATCAAACCAAAAGGCTTTTGCACAGTAGTGGAAACTGTCAACAAAATGAAAAACAGCCTGCTGAATGGGAAAAGATATTTGCAAACAATACACTTGATAAGGGGTTAATATCCAAAATATACAAAGAACCCATACAACCCAACATCGAAAAAACAAATAATCTATTTAAAAAATTGTCAGAGGACCCGAATAGAAAGTTTTCCAAAGACAACATACAGATGACCAATAGGCATCTGAAAAAAACGTTTAACATCACAAATTATTGGCAAATGTAAATCAAAACCACACTGAGATACCAATTCACATGGGTCAGAATGGCTATTATAAAAAGTACAACACGTAACAAGTGTTGGCAAGGATGTCTTCCCAGAAGAGAACCCTTGTGCACTATTGGTGGGATTGTAAATTGGTATAGCCACTATGGAAAACAGTATGGAGCTTCCTAAAAACAGAAAAAATTTAAAAATCGAATTACCCTACTCTGTCCATGTACAAGCAGCCAAGAAGGATCGTGACAGCACCCAGCAAGAAGATAGCTAGCTGTCTGCAAGCCAGGAAGAGGGCCTTCAGCAGAAACCCAAACTGCCCACACCTTGCTCTTGGACTTTCCAGCCTCCCGAACTGTGAGAAATTAATGTCTGTTGTTTAAGGCACCCAGACTATGGGCTTTTGTTACAGCAGCCCGAGATGACTAAGGCATCCTATCACAGGGGTGCCTTGACTCTCTAACTCTTTCTGAAGGACTGGCTCTTCACAAAGTGGGTGGCTCCCCTGAAGCCTCTGGGAGGTTTTTCCTTCCACAAATGGGGCTGGGGACCAACGAAGGGCTGAGTTCCTCCTCCTGGCCGGCCAAGTGAGAGGCCAGATGGAGGGTTTCCTCCCGCACCTCTCCTCATTGGTAATTGAGCGGCTGCTCCCAGGGATCTGTTTTTCTGCTCTAAATGCTGTGTTTTGATGGTGGTGTTCTAATATAGTTACCCACCTGCAAGTACATACCAGAAAAAAAAGAAAGAGTCGGGGGGCTTTCAAATGGAATAGGAGCCGGAGGAGGCCACGGAGGGGGAGGAGATGGGAAATATTGCCCTGCTCCTGTACAGCAGCTCAAGGGATTTACTCTAGGCTTTCAGAGCCAAGTGAATATTGCTTATTCATGTGCAATCTAATCCTCTATGCGGCCTGGGGCTGAGGGCAGCAGGGATGACCTGGTTACAGAGGGGCAAGGAGGGGCTAGAGTGCCATCTCTGGGCGTTGTGGGATAGACCAGGCATCCAGTGCTCTGGGAGGGCTGGCATAGGAAGTAGGCCCTTGAATGGCTCTGATACGGGCAATGGCTGGGAGGAAGTGAGTACGGGCTGGAGATGGGATTGGTGATCAGACTCAGGATCCCTTGGTGGATCCAAGGCACAGAGTGTGCAGCACAAATATTCAGGGAGCAGAAATGCCTGGCACCCTCCGCCATGCCCCTTGGAAAGGACAGCTGAGCGGCAGATTGATGCACACTCCCGGGCAGAGGATATCTTAATCACCCACTCGGTGGCTGATGGATCATCAGAGGAGGAGCGGCAGAGCTGGGCCACCCCGAAGCTCTGACTTGATAACATGTGATAATTCACTTAGGGGCACAGGGAAGGAAAAGCTTTCCCAACTGTGGCTCACCAGCACCGAGGACCTGAAAACAGCCACTTGGGACGGCTTTTATGTTCAGCTGTCAGCTTAGAAGCAGATGTCTAAGCAAACCTGGACACGGATCAAACAAATATGCTGGGAGCCACATGCAATGCACAGATCTGCTCTTATATCCTGCTGAGGGCCTGTGTGCCCGGCCTGCGCCCCTCCAGCCACACAGAAGGGGAGACACAGGAGAAGGCAAGACCTCTCTGTGACATCTGATGAAGTGTCAGGGGGCGATTCTAGTACAGAGCCATCACGAAGCAGCAGGCAGCAGCCTCTGCAGGGCACAGGTTGGAGTGGGGAAGATAAAGTGGTCCTCTTTTGACCAGTGGAAGCTAAGGGGCTGGTGACCAGAGACCTGCTTTCTGGCCACAGGGGCTTATGACAGTTCAGAGTCTGGTTACAGGAGACTCCTGTTTTCTAAAGGGAAGGAAAACATTCCCTAGGAGCCACTGGGTGGAGGACAAAGACAGCTTCTCGACTTACCCATCTGTTCTCACTCTCTCTCCACTTCCTGCCAAAGAAATAACCTGCAGTGGTTTTGTTTCAACCAAAAGCTGAGTTCTCCTGGCGGGAGGGGGGGGGGGGGCGGTTGGAATCCTGTAGTTATTCTCATCATGGGAAGACGTAGTGCCACCCTAACTGTGTCCCACCTAAGGGGCAGAATCATAGGTGTCTTTCACCAAGAACACCTGTGCTGTCCTTTAACTGAACAGGTGTAATAATAATAGAAATACCAGCAGATATTGCTACGCAGTGTTTGCCCTGCATTCAGGCCTGGACTAAATACCCCACGAACATAGTCACTTCTTCTGATCCCATGTTAGCTCTTCCTGCTGCCCTTCTCCTCTAACCTCAAAAACCCTCACAACCACATTCCCCAGGATTGAAACATTTGGGAACTCAGACTGAAAATAAACCCCAGGTAATCTCTGAGCAGGTGTGTGTTACCTTGGGTTGGCTGCAGGTAAATGATTAATTGGTTGATACCTTAATTGGCTGGACTGTGGCAGGTGGGGATGGGAAGCAATTAAGTAACTGGACAGGTCAGAGGTGATGAGACATCTGACAGTGAGTTTAGAACTGTAGCCACACTATGCAGTTTGTAAAAAGTGCTTGTCCTTGTGGAAATACTCTAGGGCAGCAAAAGCACATGAGGAGGGAAATGTTCTTAGCCTCCATTTTATATACGAAGGAACCGAGGCTGGAAGTTGAGGAGTGATTATTCCAAAGTCAAACAGCAAGTAAGTTGCACAATCAGGATTTGAACCCATGTCTGTCTCACACAAAATCACACCTGTCCCTTTTGAGACCAAATCCCAGCTCAGAGGAAAACATGAACAAGACCATGATGAATACAGGGGAGACATCCAGCCTAGCACAGTTCATATGTGTGCATTTGTGCTAAGTCACTTCAGTCATGTCCAACTCTTTGCAACCCTATGGACAGTAGCCTGCCAGGCTCCTCTGTCCATGGAATTCTCAAGTAAGAATACTGGAGTGGATTGTCATGTCCTCCTCCAGAGGATCTTCTTGACCCAGGGATTGAACCTGGGTCCCCTGCTTGGCAGGTGAATTTTTTGAGTGAACTCCGGGAGTTGGTGACGGACAGGGAGGCCTGGCATGCTGCGATTCATGGGGTCACAAAGAGTCGGACACGACTGAGTGACTGAACTGAACTGAGTGCAACCTGGGAAGCCCAGATTTCATATCTTTGAATAGATATTGCATGGGGATAAATAAGGATAGAAAGTTCTATTGCTCTAATAGAAAACAACTTTATAGACTGGAAAGGCATTTCCTATACCAGTTTCTCTTTCTCTTGGAGACTCTCAGAGATAGAAGGGACAATGGAAGACATCTAGTTCCATCCCCTTCTTTTACAGAAGGAAAAGGGATCCAGACAGAGGAACCAGGCTGTTCAAGGTCATACAACTTGTGAATGACATGATTGAGCCTAGAATTCAGGAATTCTCACTCTTATTCCCAAGCTCTTCCCATCACTCTGTGAAATTTCATACATCTTTGGGTTCTTCTCACCATGAATAACACATGACAACTTGCTCCAATTTCATTAGTCAGAAGATGAAACTTTTATAACACCTTTTTATACTCTCTCCTATTCCTTGTCCTCTTCTCACCCAACTAACTGGAAGGATGACTTAGCACCAGCATGATCTACCAGGGACAAGGGAGGGGGCACAGATTTCCTGGGTTGGAAAGATATTGGTATTGATTTCTTTAAAAGTATCTTGAAGACTTACCTAAAACTGTAATATTAAGATAATGTTCTGCAGGTGAAATGATAGCGAACTAGACTGTTTGAACATGGCATAGTCTAGAATCAGACCCCCACACATATTCAGTCACTTCATTTATGATAAAGTCATGCTGTGGGGGCAAGGATGACCTTTTTCAATAAGTGATGCTAAGGTAACTGGATATCCTTATTTGAAAAAAAAAAATTAAATCCCTACCTCACACCAGAAAGATAAATTATAATTCTAAATGAAAAAGGTAAAATGAAAGCTTTTAGGAAAAAAAAAAGCGTGGAAGGATATCTTCTGGATCCAGGCTAAATAAAAATTTCTTCAAGAGGGCATAAAATGTCTAACCATAAGGGGGAAAAATCTTATGTATTAAACTACATTAAAATTAATAACATCAATTGATATTAAAAAGTAAAACCACACAGCTAAGAATGCAAAAAGGCAAGCTACAGAGTTGGAGAAGATATTTGCAAAATACATCTCTCTCAAAGGACTCATATTCAGAATATGTAAAGATCCCTATAAATCAATAGGAAAAAGGCAGATAATTCAGTAGAAAAAAAGGAACAAAAGATTTGAACTGGCCTTTCTCAAAAGAAGATCTCCAAGTGACCAATAAACATACGAAACAGTGCTCAACTCTTTTGATAATCAGGGGTGTGTAAATTAAAATCACAGTGAAATATCACTACATTTTCAGCAGAGTGCTTAAAAGAAAGAAGAGACAATACCAAGTGTTTGGTGAGGCTATGGAACAATCAGAACTCCAACACTACTAGTAGGAGTGAGAATTGGAACAACTATTTTGGAAAACAGCTTGGCAGTTTCTACTGATGCAAAACATACATTTCTTAGAACTAACAGAAAAACATCTAAGTTTATCAAAAGACACACAGGAGAATGTTCAGAGCAGTATTTTAGTAAAAGCAAAACACTGGAAACAAAACATATTTATCCACGATGGAAATGATAAATAAATTGGGTATGTTCACACTCTGGGAAACTATATAGAAATGAGAGAACAAACTATAACTGATGCAGCATCATGGACGAATCTCATAAATATGGTGAGTGAAAGCAAGCAGACACAATGGAGAATATACTAGATGGTTCTATTTATTTAAGTCAGAAGCAGGTAAAATGGATCTACAGTGTTAGAAGTTAGGATAATGATTTGAAAGGACATGGTAACTGGGAAGGGAGGGAGAGGGGGGCCCTGGGTGGGATGAGTAGAAATGTTCTTTTGTCTGATTTCAAGGTACATTTTGTGAAAACCATTTTGTTGGACAATTATGTTCAGCTACCATAAAACATAGCTTCAATTTATTTTTCTCTTGTAAAATGGAAGAAAGTCAAGAAAAAGGGAAGTAGCATCAATTTATACCATACTTCAAGCCTGCTATCTTGCTACACTTTACAGGCACTAACTCATGTAATCCTCCCAACCATCCCATGAGATAGGTGTTAGGGCCTCCATTTCACAGATGAGGAAACTGAGACCCCAAAAGGGTAACTGTCCAAGGCCATGTGCTGGGACAAGATGTGACCTAGGATTTGAATCTACATTTGCCTGGGCCAGGAGCCCATCTTCCCTCCACATCACAGTGCTTTCAAGGAAAGAACATGAGTGTTGGGGTTAGAAAATTCAGTTTTGAGTCCTGTTGCTGTGACTCACATGTTGTGTGCTGGCAACGGTTGTAGTTTAGTCGCTGGGTGGTATCCAACTCTTGCAACCCCATAGACTGTAACCCGCCAGGCACTTCCTGGGAATGCCAAGGAGTTTTCCAGGCAAGACTACTGGAGTGAGTAGCGATGATTTCTTTCTCCAGGGGATCTTTCCGATCCAAGGGTCCAACCAGCGTGTCCCGCATTGGCATGTAGATTCTTTACCACTGAGCCACCAGCAAAGCCCCACATGTTGTGTGACCTTGGGTAAATCAGTCTAGCTGGTTCTTGAAGTTTGCATCTGTGTTTTGGGGAATTTGGGCAGGGGTGGGGAGGTGATGCTGGTTGAAGGCTCTGGTAATGTACATGGAATCACATTACAGAGCCCCACGCTTAGCAGATGCAGAATCCTTTTTGCTTCATCTAAACCCTATGAGGCATTAATGCCCTTCCTGGCAGGGGTGTGGAGCTCAAAGCAAAATTCACCGTGCCCCTCTCCCTGTTGTCACTGTTCTAGTAAATTCAGATGAAAGTGAACATCAAGGGCAAGGTTGGTGGGAAAAAGGAGTCATGTTCAGCCTGAGGGTATATGCAAAAGTGGGCAGAAGGCCTTGCTCTGGTGTTGAGGGAGTTTGCTGGCAACCTTATGAAAATGAGCTTCAGGTCTGTGGTTTTAACACCTGCCGGCAAAGCTGAGTCCACTGTCTTCCCTTGAGTTGCCTCCTTGATAGGAGAGGTTGGAAATGTGGAGAAGGATCTTCCCAAACCTGCTAGCCTCACTCTCTTAAACACAGCAGATTCCGCAACCTCCTTTCACAGCAGAACTGAGTTAAACTTTTTTTTTTTCAGTCCCCCTAAGAATAGTCAGAAAAATGGATGGAGGGTAAATAGCACCTGTATTTGTTCAACACAATGTCACCTGCCCCCATGTCGTTCAATGTCTGCTGAGGAGTTGGAAACTCCTTGGGCTGAGAGGAGTGGGGAACCTGAGCTCTGTGGGGTGCCCAGCAGGGCAGGACATATGGATGGATTTTCTATGAACTTACGATCACGGTCCTGTACTCCATGTGAGGCACATGAAAAGATGCTAGTTCTGGGCAATGTGGAAGAGTTGTCCTTCTGTGTTCATGCCTCAAAGACCTTCTCTCCCTTTAAAGGTTTAGAGATCAGTGCTACGGGGTGGGTGGGGGTAAAGGGGGAACGTGAGAGTTTTAAGAGGGAGGGATAGGGGGCAGTGAGCGGGAGCCAAGCGCCACCCCCATCCCCCAGCCTGCCCCCTCCCTACCCAGCTCATCTTCACCTAAGTCTTCATTTCTTTGTTCCTAAATTGCACACATTGATCTGCTGTGTACAAAGTTGCAAAGCAAGTTGGCAGGAGCACTGGAGTGTATCAGGTCTATGAGGGAATAAATATACTTGGGTTTTTAGTTTAAATGAGTTGAGAGCCAGGGAATGGCTTGACAGTCATAGGGAGACCAAGTGTCTGCTTCCCACCATGTAAGGCCCTTTGTAGGTTGCAGCTGTCAGTCAAACACTGCCCCATGGGTACCTGCCCTTGGGAACATATGTCCCCCCGACACACACCACTGGCCTGTCGCTGTAGAGAAGAGGCGTGGGTGGGAGAGAGGCCGGAGTGATTGGTGGGCAGTGGCTGGTGGCTAGCAGGGGTGTCTTTTTAAGGCTGCCCTGACCTCTCTCCAGTCAAGGTCTTGTCCCTAGCGCATGAGCTTTTCTGCAGGGGAGGGGATGGGCTGAGAAGGTCCCCAGGCTCTGGGTTCTTGACGCCCAGCCACCTGGGCACCCGCCTGTCTGCTCTGCCACCTTTTCTAATATTAATATCTTGATTAATTCCAGACCAATTGTTCTTCTTTTTTCTTATTTTCTAGCCTTTTCAAACCACCTACTCCTCTGTAAGAGTGACTTTGATTGAAGTTTAAAGTTTTCAGGTTCAGCTGCTTTCTAGTTACTTGTTATTAGAAAATGTAGCCATTTCCCCACCCCCACCCCCCGGAAAAGAGGGAAAAGGTCCTTCTCCCTTCCCCCATGCCCTCCCGGCGTCTCCTATTGTGTCATAACTTAAAAAAAAGGCCTGCGAGATATAGTTATTTATTCTTCTCCATCCTTTCTTCAACTCGATTTTGGTCTGAGGCCAAAGCATGGGGGAAACAAAGGAGCAGCCGTCCGAAGAGTCTCCTTCAAGGCAGAAGTGCTTGTTCCTGTGACCGCTGCCCTCCGGATGCTGCCGTCTGGGGTTGGGGCGCGATGGGGGGCAGATAAGGCGGGTCAGGGGTGCGCTCAGCACCCGCCCCTGCACGGGCCGGCCCTGAGGCTTATGAAAGACCTTCTTGTGTTGGATATAATCAGCGCAGAGGGAGCCTGCTCAGAAGGTCACTGCCTCCTCCCAGGGTCGGCATTGCTGAAACTTATAGCTCCCCTCAATAAATCTATTGTGCGACTCCTTAGGAAGCCGTGGGAGTGGGTTAGTGCTTGAGGACATGGGGAGGTGGAACCCAGGCAGGGAACAGGGGACAGGCAGAGAAGGCTGCGATCCCTCCCTCCCCACCCCCTCCAGGATGGGCCTCGTTTTGGAAGGAGGATGTGGCTACCTGCACACCCTCAGGGATGCTCAGAAGCTTGGCTCTGAATCTCTGCTCCAAATGAGATGAGGAGGCCCCAGAAGGGAGGTTTTGCCTGGAGAGACCCTATGTGAGGTGCTGCTCCCCAAAAGACAGCAGGGATTCTTTCTCCCAAATGAGCCGCACCTCATTAGTGAGTCAAGCCAGAGGTTCTTTCCTGTCCACTGTTACTGGGGCTTTTTCTTTTTTCCTTCCTAATTTATTTTATTGCTATTCTGAGAAGGAACATACACATGCACCAGCAACTCAAAGGCATAATGTAGAAAAAGATTGGTTTCAAAAAGCTGAGAAGGTCTGAGCACAGGCCCCAAACCTAACCTAAAATTTCCCTGTGGGGCAGATGAGAGTCGTGGAGCGCCCACCCTCACCGTGCCCAGCTCACCTGGCTGATCCCAGCCTTCGGCCCTCCCCAGCCTTGCTCCAGTCTTTCTGGTAGAGTTTGAGTAGGCTCTGGGAGATGGTGATGGACAGGGAAGCCTAGTGCGCTGCAGTCCATGGGGTCGCAAAGAGTCGGACAAGACTGAGCGACTGAGCTGAACTGAACTGAGGCTGAGGTCAGGAAGCACTGCCAGAAGCAAGCAGCTGAAAAGGCAGGCTGGGACTCTGCTGGGAGATGGTGGGGGCCCAGGAAGACTGCAGGCTTGGGTGAGCAGGCTGAAGGCGAGAAGGGCCTGTAGAGTGGGGTGTTTGAGCAGGGAACGGGGAAATTGAGTTTAGATGGAGGGTGGTTGAAGGGCTCAGTCCAAGCTCCAGGCTGCAAGATCCCTGCTCAGAAAGGTCCCTGGGCTGGGTGTGGGAGGGGCTGACCAAAGGCACCCAGACCCTTCAGAGAAGCTCTGGGAGGCCTGGACATGGACAGGTGCTCAGCCTCTCTTCTGCTTTGCCATGATCAACACGTCTTTGTCCTCTGCTTCAACAAGGCTCAAATTAATCACTCCTGCCTCAAAATTAAAAAGGAAAAACTATAAACAGTCCCATGGAGACAAGAGTTCAAGCTCACAGCCTCTGCAGCAGCTGCCAAAGGGAAGTCACAGTGTACTCCCAGCTGGGTTTAGGCAGAAGTGGCCTGTGCGTGTAGATGCTGTGTCCCATGGCCGATTTTGGTGTTCTAAGGGGTATATTTGTTAAATTTTTGTCGATATCCAAGGGGCCCTGTGTTGACTCCATTAGGAAACCAGATGGAGCTAATCAATGCTGGAAGGACTGTAGTTAACTCCTGAGGGAAGGCAAATATAAACAGCAGCATTCAAATCGATGTAAAATCCACCCCCCACCCCCACTACACTTGGTTGGGGGTGGCTGCCAGCAGGCCTCTGCAGCAAGTCTGGGCTGTCACGGGGGACAGGCTCCTCTTCTCTGGAAGGCGGGTGTGGACAGGGGACCTCTTGGGAGTCAGTGCCTGGCTGACTTCTTAATGTGGGTCAGGTTCCATGTTAGCTGTGGGCCTTGGGCAAGTCAGAGAGCTTCTCTGGCCCTCGGTCTTTTCATCAGAAGGGAAGTCATTGATTTTGAAATGCAGTTCGCAGCTCATCAAGGGCTTTCATCATCTCACTTGATATTCTTCACCTTTGGAGGTGGGCATCATTATTTCTGTTTCACAGGTAAAAACAGTACAGCTCAGAGACATTAAATGACTTCACTAAGGCCACGGTCAGATAGAACAATAGAGCCATAAATCCAGGCTCTCTGGCAAGTCCTACATGCTTTCTTCCCTCTAGGCCATACCATTCTGGAAGGACTTTACACAGCATTACCTCATACGATCTCTCTAACCCCATAACGTTACCATTGTGACCACTGCGTTATCAATTACAAAATAAAACCTCTAGATGCAGAGAAATAAGAGACTGATCCAAGGTCTTATAGATTATATAAGTCCCTACAGCCAACACCCCTGCTTGTTCAGATCATCCTAGCCTTGGGGAGGATTGAGAGGAGCTGAGATCTGAGGTCTTTTCTTTGTGAAACATGTTGTGTGACTTTCACCTTCTTTTCCAAGCTCACCTGCTTAGAGAATTCCTTTCTTCATGTATCACCAATTAGCCTGATACCTCCAGATGAAAGAGCATTGGGAATGAGATATGGAGAGACTGGGTCTGGGGGTGGGGGTGCACTGAGAGGAGCCAGAGTCTCTTCTACCAGCTCCCTGGAACCTTTTTTGATGACAGATCCAGGGCTTTGTGAGGCCGGGGTTACACATCTCACCAGGAGCCAAAGATTCCATCTTAGGGTGGCGTGAGTACTAAGTCACGTAAGTCACATCTGACTC